>CM075353.1:138097500-142897500 GCA_037693485.1 Kitagawia praeruptora | reverse complement strand
ACAGTAGGATTGCACTAAACCAGATGATTTCTTGAAAGTTTTAAGTTTGAATTCATTCTCAGCTAATTCATCCCTAAGAGCCTTCTCTACTTGACTAGCACATAGAACCTTGTTCTCCAAATATTCAACTTCTTTCTTAAGGTTTTCTACTTGCATAGCAGTTAGCTCAAGTTCCTCATTCTTTTTGGTTAATACTTCATTTCTAGTAGACAGTTTAGCAATCTCCTCATTAGCAGCAGTCATACTAGTATGAATATTAAACATTTCAACAGATAATTGTTCAATCATGGATTTGTATTCAGAAACAGACATGTCTATAGTAGTGAGAGATGGTACCTGAGAATCAGATGAAGATGAGTCATCCTTGGAGTTGGCCATCAAGGCATAATTGCAGAATTCTTGTTCCTCTTCATCACTCTCAGAATCATCCCAACACTTCCCTTCAGCTATGTAGGCCTTACCATGTGTCTGCTTTTTCAGAAGGGCCTCATACTTAGCTTCTAGCTCAAGATAATCTCTATCCTTCTTTTTAGGCTTCTTGCATTCACTGGCAAAATGCCCTAGGTCATTGCATCTATAACACCTTACAGATGACCTATCCACATAACCGGTTTTGAACTTATTTCTGTTTGGTTTCACAGGTGCCTTGTTCTTGTTGGCTGAATGGTTTTGAGTTTTGGGTTTAAAGGGTTGATTTCTTTTAAATCTGATGTTTGGAAATTTTCTGGCCATGAAAGCATATGAAGTATTTTCCATCCCATCAAGTTCTTCCAGAGTGTAAAACTCCTCTTCCTCAACAGGTTCACTCACCCCAGCTTCAGTTTCTTCATCATCTGCCACCTCCTCTATCCTTAGTTGGCTTGTAGATGCTTCTAGGTCCAGGATGGATTTGTTGACAATCAAGGCACATGATGTGTTTATCATCCTACCTTGGTTTGCTTGGATAGCCCTCTTCTGAAGCAACTCAAGTTCATGAGTCTTTAGTACTCCATAGAGCACATCATAGGTGACTTTGTTCAAATCTCTCTCTCTTAGAGAAATGACTCTTTGCTCCAGATGATTTGGTGAAGACAACAGAAATTTCATATTTAACTCCTTGGTGTTGTAAACCTTTCCATTCATCTGCAACTCAGTAACTAGCTTGTGAAACCTTTCAAACATCTCAGTGATGCTTTCCTTGGGCTGTGCCATGAAAGCTTCATACTGTGTGACCAATATCTGTTTCCTGTTTTCTTTAACCTCATCAGTCCCTTCACACAACACCTCAATGTGATCCCACATCTCTTTAGCAGACATGCATGATGCAATGTTTGCAAACATTGACATATCCATGGAATCAATGATGAGCAACATGAGGTGACTGTCAAGAGCAACCTTCTCCCTTTCTGACTCTGTCCACTTTGATGGATCCTTGGCCTCATAAGTTCTTGGGATAGTTATGGTTCCAACAGTCTTCTCTGGTATCTCTTGTTGTGGAACAAAAGGACCATTCTTGAGAATCTCAGGATACAAGGGATGAGAGGCTTTGATGAACAACATCATCTTTATCTTCCAGAGGTTGAAGTTTTCTTTATCAAACTTAGGGACCTTCACCGTTCCTGTAGTCTTTGGTGTATTCGAACTCATGATCGTTTCTCTGTTTTTGAATAAACAGCCCTCTCTGATACCACTTGTTGAGTATTGAATACGGTAAAAGAATACAGAGGGGGGGGGGTGAATGGATTCTTGAACTTTTCTTGATTGAGTCTATGTAGCAGATAAGTGCCTGTGTGTGTAGAAGTGAAGGTGCGGATAAATAAACAACACAACACGCAATATCACTTTAATCTAATGTATATTAGATAAAGGTTGCTACAATCTGTGAATACAAATGGTAGTATTCTCAGCTTCGTTTTTCTCAGAGAGATATAGCTTACAGTGTATGAAAAACTAGACTCACAAAAGTTACTAAGTTATGAAGTGAGGCTGTGTCCTTATAGAACATGGATACAGCCTGCTTACTACAAATAAGGAGCTAAAACACATTACTTTCTAGTCTGTCTATCCTTTTTGAGTAAGTGTCCAAACGGTTACAGATTTGACTTTGCAAAGCCTGTTTAGATCCACTTCTTTAGCTCCTTGTCTCTTCTATATCTCTCCAAGCTTCCTTGTAGGCTTTCCAGAGCACGTTACAGGTTGTGGTCCATAAAGTGCATTGGCTTGTTGCAGGTTTCTGACTTGTACAATTTCTTCAGTATTTTGTCTCCAAGAATGTATTCGAGAAGTGACTAAGTAAGTGATTCGAGAACTAGAATTGACTTGATCGATAACTCTGAGTTCTCGAATACTGTTATAGTGACATATCGAACCACTTCTCGAATAGCTCTTTTCCATCAGGATTCCTTGAGTTGTCGAATAGAGCATTTGACTTATCGAATCCTCGAGTTGTCGAATAGCTTTCTGAGTCTTTGAGATATCGAATGGAACTTTGACTTGTTGACTCTTTGAGAACTCGAATACCATCTTGACTTGTTGACTTCTTGAGTTCTCGAATAGAGTAGTAGACATATCGAATCCCTGAGATATCGAATGAGATATCGAACAGTGTATTCAGAGATATCGAATAGTGTCTTGAGATATCGAATCTCTGACTTCTCGAATGCTGGACTTCTCGAATAGACAAATATACTTCTCGAATTGGTACTTAGGCAAATTCTTCATTTCTTCAAATCCCAACTGTGATTATTTGGCAGTCTTTAACTCCTTGCTTGAGGCATGAACCATGGAACTTCTTTCAAGCATTATTCTAGACTCTATTTGTACAGTTACACAACTAGGATTTGATGCCTATTACAAGTACAATACAAACAGAAACTCTACAACTAGAGGTTCCCTCAGTTAAGAGGTCATGTAAGTAATGCAAAGCATTACAAACAATTAGGCTTGTTATTAGATGTGTACAGGCATGCCTCTGTAACTAACATACTTCGGTTTTTCGGTTAACCGCGGTTAAAAACCGAATAACCAAAATTTCAGAAATTTTCCTACCGAAAACCGAACCGAAATTTAAAATATGGTTAACCGAACCGAAATAATTTCGGTTATTCGGTTCGGTTTTCGGTTAACCGAACCGAATGCACACCCCTAGTCCTAAATGCCCACCTCCCAAAATATTTGGTCCAAAATACCCATTTTCGGAATGGATGACCCTAAATATCCACGGGTAAGGTTGGGAAAAAAATTTGGAAAATCCGATATCCGTCCGAAATATCTGTGTTCGTATCCGGAAAAAAGCGGATATTATCCGTATTCGGAGTCAACCGGATATTATCCGTATCTGAATCCGGGAGTTTAGGATGCAGATATGGATATAGGCGCATCCGTATCCGAAAATATCTGTATCCGAAATGAATTATATATAATATATATTTTAAATATATGATATATATTTTAATATATAATTACAAAATATATCAAGATAATATAATAATATATTATTATTAATTATTAAGAATACAAATATAAACATGTTTATACTAAATTATGATTAATTATTAAACTTTGTAACACAACAATCATAATTTGGGAAAGCAAAAGGAGCAGCACTCAGGTTCAATTCCCTCATCACGTATTAATTTTGGACAACCAAGACGACAAATGCAATTAGCAAAAAAAAACAAAAAAAAAAAACAAAAAAAGACAGCAAGTGGCGGATCCGGATATATCCGGATTCGGATCCGGATTCGTTCAGATATTATCCGTATTCGATACAACCGGATATTTCCGGATCTGGATACGGATATGGCCATATCCGTATCCGTATTATCCGATTCCCACCCCTACCCATGGGACACGCATGTGGGAAAAGAGTATCCGAACACTCCTTCACAAAATTAATTCTGCAAAATTTATGACAGCTTGGGATGCGCATGTTGAACATGCGTGACTTGAGATGCGCATGTCCAACATACGTATCTGCAGTTACTGTTCATCGTCTCCAAGCTCGCGCCATCATCATTTTTCTGACCAAAAATTTGGCACAATCGTTCACCCCTTTCCAGCACTCGAGCACTAGCATACCATATACCAAAAAGATTGTCTCTTCACTCTTTACATGCCTGTATCAATAGATTTCAGTTTGTTTCGTCGGAATTAAAAGGCCCAATTCAAGCTCCATTTTCCGATTTGCTCGTGCACGCCCATGCGGGGCCAGAAATCAACAAACGAGTATGGCAAATTGAAGAGGGAGTTGTGGCCATCGTTTTGATGTCTTCAGTTTTGGTGAAGGTGGTCGGAGGAGGTAGAACGAATAGAGGCGATTTTTTGGTCATCCGAGCGCCAGAGCAGGTTGTGAGGTAATGACGCCATATGTGCGTGACCTGTGATACGCATTCCTGGAAGGCGCATCCCAGGATCCGTAGGTATTTTGGGTCGCTTTCCCGAAAATCAGTATTTCCGGCCTTAAGTCTCCAAATTTAGGTATTTTGGGCGCCAGAAATCAACAAACGAGTATGGCAAATTGAAGAGGGAGTTGTGGCCATCGTTTTGATGTCTTCAGTTTTGGTGAAGGTGGTCGGAGGAGGTAGAACGAATAGAGGCGATTTTTTGGTCATCCGAGCGCCAGAGCAGGTTGTGAGGTAATGACGCCATATGTGCGTGACCTGTGATACGCATTCCTGGAAGGCGCATCCCAGGATCCGTAGGTATTTTGGGTCGCTTTCCCGAAAATCAGTATTTCCGGCCTTAAGTCTCCAAATTTAGGTATTTTGGGCATTTTCTCAAAACATACCACCTAGCAGCCGGCCCATTGGGCTTACATTATGGGCCACGCTTTCTTCTGTTCTCTTTTAAGAAAAGATCCAGATCAGAATAATAAAATTGTAAATGAATCGAGATGACAAACAAAAGTATTTTTTTTAATTTATGTTTTTGCAAATTTAAAAAATACTGTAAAAACTAAAATTTCATTTTACATTACATACACCCTCAAATGTCCCTTCATTTGCAACAAATTCATGTACAATCACTCTAATAACGAGCAGGTATAAACACTTTAATTTGATTCTTTTATTTAGTTTTGATTCTTTAATTGTCTTTGTACATGAATTACATGGTTTCTTGTATAATGAAACAGTGGTTTTATGTTATAAAGCTTTGATCTTTCTTGGTAATTTTTGATTTCTTGTGATTTGTATGTATCAATCAGTGGTTGTTAGTGATTTATGTTTGCTGATTTCTTGTTTCTCAAATTCAGAAACTTGGTAGATTTGATTCTTTCTGTGTTTTTGTGTATGCATTACATATTTCTTTGTAATTTCGGATTTTTCATGATTTGTATGTATCAGTGGTTGTTACTTGTTAGTGATGTGTGTTTGCTGATTTCTCGGTTTTCAATTTCGGAAACTTGGGTAGAGTTGAGTGGTAGTGATATCATATGGTTTATGTATGCTTTGTGAAATCGGGAGAGCGCTTATACTTGGAATGAATCCTTACATACCATATAGGTGGGTAAAAAGATCTCAAGGGTAATCCTGTTCGGGCTGTCTCCATGAAGACCTTAGAGAGGGGATTTTTGGCGAGTATATGTGAACTTTCTGAAGCTCGCTTTCAGGAAGATTTTAGTTTAATAATGAACATTTAATTTATATAAAGGGTTCCATTTTATGCACACAGTTAGATAGGTCTTCTTTAGTTTTTAATAAAAAATGGATGAATTGACCGTTTGTCGTTGGATTTGTAAAAGGAAATCTAGGGTTTTTGTTAGGCGTGCTGAATTATAAGGCATTTGAATCGGTATTAGGACACCTCATCACGGTTGCGCTCATTCGTTAGGTGGGTAACGTGTCTTGTACGCTAGGTTGTGATCAATTTTTTTTTTTTACGTGCTAGGCTACAATGTGATGTGCCATGTCATTATGTCATATTGACTGGTTTTCGATGATATCACATTTTATGACATTTCACTAGCGAAATTGTTCCGTGCAATATTTCTTTTTTTCTAGCCTAAAACTTTAATGCACAATTTTTTTATACTTTTTACTGCTCTTTTACCTTTTCAATGCATTATGCTTAGTAATGAAGTGTGTCCTCTTTCTGTTATGGTTGTGTTTTTAGGTGTGTGTCTGGATGCATATTATCTGTATTGTTTACCTTGCTGCTCAACAATTAATCCTAATGGTAGGAGTTCCGGACAGCCGGAATGCCTGTGGTAGATTTTTCTATTTAAAAACCAAAATGCCGGAGTATGTCAATTTGAGCCTTCACTGATTGTATTGCATCATCTTATCAAATATTGACTAGATACTTGATAATATTGTTTTGAAGCAGATAAATGCCTCAGCTGCCCAAGATTCATTGGCATTGGTACTTGTGGATCAACATGGGTATGATATTACTGAAAAGAGTGAACTGGAAAATGGGACAAACTCACAACGGAAAGCTGTCGGTGATGCTTCCAAGGTTATGACAAATATCAGAGTTCAATTTGCTATCTCCAAGTATCATGGTATATCGTATATATATGTGTGCTTTTGTCTGTTATAATTGAACGCTTTGTTACGTTCAATATTGCAGACATTGCAGGATGCTTTGGAAAAGAAACATCTAATCTTCAAGAAACATGATGAAGGCACATGAAAATAGCTTAAATGCCACCATTTTAGATCTGCAAGGTATGTTGTATAACCATTTACCAAGTTCTAGTGTCAGCATGAGATTAATTCTTCATTATCATAGTTTGAGAAACAATAAGTCAAATTTTTCTACCTAATGCTGAAAATTAGGTTTATCAAGAATAAATAAATTAAAAATTCCCTTTTGATCTATTATCTGCCTTCAGCAAATAGGAAGAGATTGCATAGCATACTGCATATCCATATATGGAACTCTATTCATGGATGCTACCTTTATATAACAATGTGTCTTTAATGTAAAATTTCATTTCTCATCTTAGTGATACTCACCATGATTCCTTAAGCAAAATTCTTGACAACTTACTACCAATAGGTGATGCAGGACAGTGGGTCAAGAAGCCCAAAGAGAGTATTTGGCAACAATATAAAAGGCTTTGGAGGCCCAATTAGTTATATAATATTTGTTATCCCTTTAATTTAGGATATTAGCTAATTAGAATCCCTTTAATTTAGGATATTAGTTAATTAGAATTTGAGTTGATTAGGAAAGTAGTTTACTATATATTGGACTTTATTATTGTAATTCATTAGAGTTTTTATTATTGAGAATAATATATTGTGTTTTCTGAAAATCTCTTGCGAGAGTTTTCTACCTTAACCCTAATTATCCCCTGCCTCCCACATCAAGTGGTTTCAAAGCGAGGTTCCTCTACCCAACAACACCACCAGCAGCCGCCTACAGCCCACCAGTAGCCCAACAGCATCAGCAGCCGCCGCCAGCAGTGAACAACAGCCACTAGCAAGTCACCACAGCCGCCATCCAGCCACCTGCACCCCCTTGTCCATCTACAAACCCTAGCCGCACCCAAAAAAAAAATATATATATATATACTTATATCCCGCCTATATATAAACACATCACTTTCAGACCTCAACAAACAGACACCAACCAGAGAAGAAAACGAGAAGAAAGGTCACCAACAAGATATCTCAAAGACTATATATACATACATACATATATATACACACACAAAATCACAAAACAGCCCCTGCCCTTCCAAAAACAATTGCAGAACAACTCTTGAACTCCCTGAAACTGCAGAACAGCCCTTAATTTGACACAATGGTTAATGCTGGAGAAGTAAACAGTCGTCTTGATAAACATATTGAAGAAAATAACGAGAGGTAACAAAATATTGATGATAAAATTGAAGGTTTGACTTTAGAGATGCGAGATGTGAAGGCATCACTGAAGTTCATTACTGATAGCCTTCAAAACTTAACTGGTATTTGACAGCAACCGCAACCTCAACCCAACGTCTTAGAACAGAGAATAAATACGGTGAAACTTGAAGTTGCTGAGTTTCGTGGAGATCAAGAACCGGATGTATTCCTAGATTGGCTACATAGTGTTGACAATTTCTTTCAGTGGTATAATCTGGCCGAGGATAAGAAAGTGGTTTTTATTGTTGCGAAATTAAGAGGAATTGCTCGTATATGGTGGGAACAATACCAAAGATCAGGATATAATCATGTGGCAAGATGGGAAGACATGAGAGCGGCTTTGGTTCGTCAATTTAAGCCTGCGGACTATAAACAGCGTGCTTCACTTCAGTTTACTGAGCTTGTTCAAGGAAGCAAATCCGTTGCAGATTACACTCGACAGTTTTATAGTTTGGCAGCACAATCTGAGTTCCGTGGGATGAAGACGTCCTATTTCTATGTATCGACGAGGCTTGAATCATGATATTTCAGGTAAAGTAGCTGGTAGTAGATGTTTTCTTTTGAAGGATGCTATTCAGATTGCACATTCAGTTGAGGATGATTTGAAAAGGAGGAGCATTGGGACGAGTTCATTCTCTAGCCCGTCGAGGAATGCTTATGTTATTTCAGATCCTATTCAAGGTCAACAAACGGTTGCTAGCAAATATAATCGTGCTCCAGTTTCATCACAAGGTAGCAACACTAGCAGATGTTTTAACTGTCAAGGAATTGGGCATAAGACGTTCGAGTGTCCTTCTCCTAAACAAAATAGCACGTCAAAAAGGGTCAATGTGGTGGGAAAAGAAAACGATGATGATTTATATGCTGAGATGACTAAAGAAGATTTAGAGGCGGAGGAACACTTAGTGAATGCAGCGAATCTTGGGATTATGCAGGCAACAAAGGATGGTGCAAATGATTCACCTGTATGACGCCAACAAATCTTTCACACTAGAGTTACATGTGCTCGTAAGTTGTGTACTCTTGTCATTGATACCGAAAGTTGTACTAATGTGATCTCGAAGGAAGCGGTTTGTAAGTTGGGATTAAAAGTGGAATTGCATCCTGAACCTTATGATATAACATGGATAGATGATACGAAATTGCGTGTTCGGGAAAGGTGTTTGGTGAAATTTTCAGTTGGGAGGTTTAATGATGCGGTGATGTGTGATGTTCTTTCATTGAAGCTTTGTGATGTCATTTTGGGGCGTCCACGGCTTGTTGATCGAGATGCTCATCATGTTGCACGTGCCAACACATATACGATTGTTAAGAATGGTCGACGACATACTCTTACTTGTGCTCGTTTTCACATGCCACTTGTTCAACTATCTTTGGTGCTCTCTCGTGCTTCTTCTGATTTTATTAACTCGACGGAGTCGAGTTCTTTTCAGCGGAGGAGAATTCATGCAGGACAGTGGGTCAAGAAGCCCAAAGAGAGTATTTGGCAACAATATAAAAGGTTTTGGAGGCCCAATTAGTTATATAATATTTGTTATCCCTTTAATTTAGGATATTAGCTAATTAGAATCCCTTTAATTTAGGATATTAGTTAATTAGAATTTGAGTTGATTAGGAAAGTAGTTTACTATATATTGGACTTTATTATTGTAATTCATTAGAGTTTTTATTATTGAGAATAATATATTGTGTTTTATGAAAATCTCTTGCGAGAGTTTTCTACCTTAACCCTAATTATCCCCTGCCTCCCACATCAATAGGAAACTTAAGTATTTCATTTCTGAAAATGTGAAGTACTTTATTTTTTAGTCCACGAGAAAGTTCCCTTGACCAGAGAGCTAGATTGATTTTTGAAAGTAAATCTTTACAGTTTATATATGAAGCTTGGTAGTACAATCTTTTTCAATTGCCTCGATCATTGTTTTAAGATAAATTGAATATAATTTTAATTATATTATTCTAAATATATATACACAAAGGAGGGGGGACCCTGAGCTTAAACTTGAGGACTTAGTTTATTTATTTTTTAATTTGTCTTATTTCCATGTAATTATCTGAGGCCACCCTCAGGGTTAACAATCTCTCATCTAGACTACATATAAGGAAAGACTCAAAGACCCATGATCTAAATAGACTACCACATGTCCTTGAGAAATATTGCCTTGCGTAATTTTTTGCGCTTGATTGTAGTTTGTTTCTGATTTTAATATATTTTTTCACGAGGCACCGTCCTCATTTACCCCAAAAAAAAATAAAAAATAGACTACCACATGTCATCTTCTCATAAAAACTTTTACCGCTTCGATCTCCAAGTTAATTATTTCTAGCGTTTTACCCCGGGATATTATTTATTTTTATTTTTTTAAAATTATGTTTATTATTATATTTAAACACCAAATTATTTATTTACTCACTTATATGAATTATATTATTATTATTATTATTATTATTATTATTGTTGTTGTTGTTGTTGTTGTACCTAAGTTTTAGCATAAATTTTAAAAACAATTGCTGTAAAATTAAATTAAATTATGTAATTTTATTTTTATCGATCAAGTTACCCATTATTAATCATTTTTTCAAAATATTGTGCAAAATTAAATATATATACAATTGTATATATATATATATATATATATATAATATATTTTTATGTCATTTAACCTATATCTCCACATCTCTACGACCAATTGTAAAAATTTTCATTTGTTTGTCTGATTGAGTCTTGTGGAAAGGGGGTTCAATGCAAAACTTTTAAAAACTTTTCCAAATGAAAAAAATCAAGAATAAGATTTACTGTTAAGAAACTACATATACAGTAACAATTTTCTCAAAATTAATATTTTATTAATTTATTGGTTGCTACAATTGTTGCCACATTTCCAGTTTCTTGTTCAATAATAAAGTGAGTTTGTTATTACTTGTTTGCTTGAGGGATGAGCATATTTTTTTCTAAAATTTATTCACTTACATGAATTGCATACATGTTTTCTAGAATGTTGTCTAGGAAAAAGATAATTAACTTAAAAAGTAACCTAGAAACAATATATTTGTAGTTTACGCCATTTCTTTTTAACCGAAATGATGTTGAATTGTTATCCTCCCAGAAATATTAAACTTTGTCTTGTGAGCTCTTAAGGTGCCTGTCTATAAAATATGACAAAAGCGTGCACCACAAGTTTATCGGTAAGTGTGAATACATTGGGTGCTGAAAAAATCAATATGTCATTTGTCTACCACCAAACATCCTGTTGTAGATTTTGCATAGTATCTTTATATTGATTTGTCTTGGACTTGGTTGAACTTGGGCGTGTACATATTAATGAACTTGTAGAAGTTTTATGTTCTAGATAGGAAGTCGTAAAGAAACTTACTGTCATCTACTACTATACTTATTGTTTAGTGAAGTTTAATGGGACAAGAAATCTACTGTTTGGGCCAAACAATATGTTTCACTTGGGGAATCTCAAATGGCCTACTCTAAATCTCACTTTTCTCCATGCTTGAAGGTAATAGGATATAAAAATGGTCTCCGACCTGATTCTACTATATCTCTTATTTTGAAGCAGCACACAATTTATCACTAAATATAGAGTAGCACTCTGCATTTGAAGGAATGAATTACAATTCTACATTGTGATATTTGAATATTACAACTTGATTTATTAATATAGATACTAGCTAATATCCCGTGCAAAGCACGGGCTTACTTTTAAATGTTTTATTATTTTACTTAGTTTTACTTTTGTTAATTTTATATATTAAAGAAAATAAAATTTAATAATACATTAATACATTTGATGAATTTTACCTTTGTATATATAATTAAAACTAATATTATAAATGCTAATTTTACTATGTTTATCAGTTTATGTGATTTGAACCTTAGACCACTCTATATAATAGCTTTTAGTTTTAATTTAATGGTTCTCATAAATTTAATTTCAATATTTTAACGGTTATGGATCAAGTGACCAAACTATGGACTAGCCAGACTATCAATGAAACTTTCAATTCTTCGTCTTTAATATAATAGTATAGACTTAGATTACTTATATAATAACTTTTAATATTATATTCAAACGGTTCCCATTAATTTGATTTGAAAGATCTAACGGTTGTGGATTGAGTGGCTTTTAGTTTTAATTTAACGGTTCTCATAAATTTGATTTCAATAATTTAACGGTTATGGATCAAGTGACCAAACTATGGACTAGCCAGACTATTAATGAAACTTTCAGTTCTTCGTCTTTAATATAATAGTATAGACTTAGATGACTTATATAATAACTTTTAATATTATATTCAAACGGTTCCCATTAATTTGATTTAGAAGATCTAACGGTTGTGGATTGAGTGACCGAACTACGGGCGACCAGACTATTACAACCACCGATGTCGCGACATCCGTCGCCCTACTGACGAAATTTTCATTGTTTCGTTTTTAATATAACAGTATGGATACGAAGGAATATTTAGTGTAATGGATGGAGATGAGAATGTTATATGAAGTTGAAAATGTGAAAAAAATAAGATAAAGTTACTTCAAAGTGAAATTACAATTGGAGATGGTCTTGGTCTTTCTAGACTAAGCAAATTATGACTAAATTATTATAGACTAATTTGTCATTACACTTAAACAAGCAGGTAATCACATAATTCTCAACTTCAATGTTAATATTTGTTTAATAATAGTATATATGTTTGACATTTCATTCTATGCTATAACTAAAAGAAAGACATGAATATACTACCGAAGGTCACCTTCTCATAATATCATCTCTCCTTTTTTTATTCTCTCTCTCTTAAATATTTCTCTCTCCTCTTTAAATAATATAGTTTAACAATTTTCTTTTTTCCTTCTTTTTCAATAAATTCTTAAGATATTTTGTAGCTAGTTACTAAACACTATTAATAGATATTATAATATATTATTTAAATTTCAGTACTTGAATGAAGAAAGATTCATATTAATTAGTTTTAGAATAATAATAATAATAATAATAATAATAATGTATCTTCTTCTTAAGTTTGTCTACTACCAACTAGGATTATTGTGGCTCTTCTTATTAATAACTACAATTATAGTAAATATCCACTAACACCAAATTGAGTCATGTTGCTCCTAAAAATATAAATTTATCTCTTCATATCTTGTCAATCTCACTCAATAATAGTATTTACATTTCAATAATTTTTTATCTCTCTCTCTCTTTTTCAGTATCTTTTTATCTTTTATTTAAATCTTTTTCTCCGTGTATTACGTTTTAATAAAAAAAATTCTTAAAATATTTCTAAATTACTGAAATAAGATATGATGGTCATTTATGTACTTTTTTAATGATTCTTTAACTTTTTAACTTTTTACTAATGGCACAAATTGGAAAAGTGAAAGTATATTGGTATCACAAGTACGAGTGAAAAGTGCAATAGATCTTTTTTCTTAAAATATTTCTAAAATTACTGAAATATGATATGATGGTCATTTATGTACTTTTGAACGATTCTCTGTCTTTTTACTAACGAACGAAGGGTATCGCAAATTGGAAAAGTAAAACTATAAGTATAATGGTACCATAAGTAGGACTGAAAAATGTAGCGATACCAGTTACAAAAGTCAATAATACATTAGCATCATAGAGAATATTCCTAAATTTAATTACAACAAATAATCATGCATTGCCTCTTTTAATAACTGATCTCTAACAATTAATTGGATAAGTAAAGTTGACCTTAAAATTATTCAAATATAATTTTATTATTATTTTATGTTTAATTAATCACTCTTATTTATTAAAAATCTAATTAGTAAAAATAATATGTTAAATTACCACTTGTATTAATAAAAAGAGTATGAGAGCTTATTATATTGAGTTAAGACATTTGATACCTAAAACATTAAGTATGTCTTACATTTGAATTCCCAACCTCTGCTCTAATATACCGATAAGTTATCATCGTAACACTTCGAGGTTGTAGGACGACATATAGCTTAATTGAACTTAGTTCTACTATATAATTTTAATATGTAGGCGCATAACAACCAATATTTGGTTCGTTGTTTAAATTTTTAGATTCCAACTTTTTAGATCTAATGAAAAATAAAAGTCTAATTTTCATATTATAATGCAAACCATCTTTTGGTTAAGTATCTACTCCCCGACTAACCCAACCAATATTAATACTGTATGTAGAAGTTGGTCAACATGTGGGACCTAAATTTTCAAATTATGGAGATTTAGTTTATATATATATATATATATACATATAGGGTCCTATTCAACTAGAAAATAAATTAAAATAAAAATTAGAAACTGCACCACACACAATTTAAATACACCCTCCCACACACAAGCCACCTAATCCCCTCCATTTTTAATTAAATTTTCTCGTCATTCAACGAGCTTTTTTCGAAATTTGACTTCACTATATTTTTCTCCATTTCACAACAATCAGTATGCATACCATATGTGCTATATTCCGGCGATAAATCACTATTTATGCTTACGAGAATCAATAAAATATTTAGTGATTTCTGTAAGAATAAATAGTGATTTCGGCATAAATCTGGTGATTTATTCTCCAAATATATAAATATATATGTAAATCACAAATTTTGTACCGCAAAATCACTAAATCTATATGCATATAAGAATAAATAACTAGATCTATGTTGAAATCACTATTTGTTATAGAAATCACTAAAATCTTAGTACTCCGTAATATAGCACATATGGTATGCATACTGATTGTTGTGAGATGGTGAAAAATACAGTGAAGTCAGATTTCAAAAAAAGTTCACCGATTGACGAGAAAAATCAAATTAAAAACGGAGGGGATTATGTAGGATTATATATGGGATGGTGTATTTTAATTGTGTGTGGTGATTCTAGAGAACCATTAGATTAGATTGATCTAAGGACTTAAATTAGTTTCTAGTTTCTATTTTAATAAGTGTTTCTATTTGAACGCTAAACACTTATTAGTCTGATTTCGAAAAAAGCTCGGTTAATGGAGGGGATTAGGTGGATTGTATGTGGGAGGGTGTATTTAAATTGTGTGTGGTGCAGTTTCTAATTTTTATTTTAAGTTAGTTTCTAGTTGAATAGGACCATATATATATATATATATATATATATATAGGGTTAAGTTCTGTGGAGACCAACATTTTTAGTGGAGACCGGAGACCAATATCAATCAAAACATTACAAAAACTTATTTATTGAAAATCATGTTCTATGAAAATTACTATACCATCTATTTCATTGAAAATTTTGAACATCATATATGTTTTACATGCAAATTTCATTAAAAATCTTGAAAATCATGTATGTTCAGCAAACAAAATATTGCAAAACGTTTTGTTCTCCAAAACATGTTCTGCTTGCAAATCATATATGATTTTTAAGATCTTGAATGAAATAAAAATGTTAATTGAACATTCTTTCAAAATATATATGTTTTGCAATGTTTTGAGTGCATAATGTATATGGTCTCCACGATCTCCACTCAAATGGTGGTCTCCATAGAACTTAACTATATATATATATATATATAGATATATATATATATCCGATTGACGGGAAAAATCAAATTAAAAACGGAGGGGATTAGGTGGGATTGTGTGTGTGAGGGTGTATTTCATTAGTGTGTGGGTGCCCCTGGCGGGGCCATTGATTATAATACATCCAATGGTTAGGATTAGTACCTTAGTTTTCTTCAAAAAAAGAGTTCTCTTTTGAGCCACACCCTATATATATATATGCATATAATTATATAAGATACATATATCCATGTTTTTATATTAAAGTTGAACTAAATATAATATTTTGGTCCTTAGTTATATGACATAACTAATATATACTCTATAACGTTGTCAAGTCCCATAAAAATTGATATAAATAGATAAATAGTAAGTTTGTATAATAACCTACGTTACTCCGACTCGCCTATTCCGGCGACCGTACCCGCGTCGACACGACCCGACACGGGACACGACGTGGAATACGTGTCGGATTCATGTATTTTAAATCACATCTTTCGATTGCCGGAAAAAGTTTACAGGTCATCGGAAAAACATACATGTCGCCGGAAAAACATGCAGGTCGCTGGTGAAAATTGCAGATCTACATGTTTCTAGGTGCATGTGTGAAGAAAGTAGAAGGATGAAGATGAAGTGGGGTGGGAAAGACGAAGAGAAGAAACGATGAAGTCAAAGAGGAGATATATATCTACACATGTATATTGTATACTATTGTATCATGAATGAATCTGGACTGTATATAGTCCCGATGCATCTATTAGTTATGTTTTAAAGTGGTGCCAGCTATTTTAGTGTCAATTTCCATCCATACCCTTATATATTTTATACATTTATTAATTTTACTTAATTAATTTCATGAAATCATAATATTAATTTATGAAATAAAAATTTAATGGTTAAAAAAATATTATATATTTTACTTTATCTTAATATATATATAATTAATATTAATAAATGTCGTATCCCCGTACCCATGTCCAAAATTTGGACAGTGTCCCCGTGTCCTAAATTTTTTGAAAATGCGAGTCTGACACCCGGATATGTGTCGTGTCCGACCCTTCGTACCCGAGTCCTAAGTAACTTAGATAATAACTAGTTCCAATAAAATATTAAAATTTCATAATGCCCATTGTACCAACCATGGACCATTAATTATATTTAGTTCAACTTTAATCTTACAATATTGATATATCTAACTTGTATAGTTATATGCAAATATATTATTTGTTCATAGAAGTCAAACATGACAGAATATAAATGAAATCTCCATGATTTGAAAATTCAAGTCTTACATGTTGACCAATATTAATCAGTATTGGTTGGGTTAGTCAACGAGTAGATACTTAGCCAAAAGATGGTTTGTATTAGAATTTTATTTTCAATATGATATAAAAAGTTATAATCGAAAAATTTTAGTGACAGCCATATATTGGTTAGTATGTGTCTACATGAAAAAAATCGTATTTAAAACTATAAATTAGAACTTTGTTTAGCTAAGTTACTAGTCATCTTAAAATTTGGACTGTTACGAGGATAATTTATTGGCATATTAGAAAAGAGGTTGGGAGTTCAAACCTTTCACCTAAATATGAGAGGTGCTTAAGGTTTTGGGTTCTAGAAGTGTTAACTTAACATAGTAAGCCCTCATACTCTTTTTTATGATAAAAGTGGTAAGTTAACCTGTTATTATTCTTATTAATTTTATTTTTAACATGTAAGATAGATTAATTGAACATGAAATTATGATAAAATTATATTGAATAGTTCTAAAGTTAATCTTTAATTATCCGATTATTTGCTAGGGATTATTTGTTGGAAGAGGCAATGTATGATTATTTGTTGTAATTAAATTTAGTAATATTCACCATGGTACCAATGTATTATTGACTTTTGTAGCTGGTGCCACTACATTTTTGACTTCTACTATTGGTACCATTATATCTTTACTTCCAATTTGCGATATCCATCTTTAGTAAAACAGTATAGAAACGTTAAAAAGTGCATTAATGACCATTACTATGATTAAGCTGAGATTGACAAGTTTTCTAATGGGTCTAAATTAGTTAAGAGGTGGGGAGAGATAAATTCATTTTTTAAAGACAACATGATTCAATTTGGTGTTGGTGGATAATTACTATGATTGTAGTTATAAATAAGAATAGCCGCAATAATCCTAATTGGTAGTAGACCAACTTTTTATGTTAGAAAGTTTTCAATCAAGTTGTAGTTATTAAAGCTACATAAAAAGTTTAGCTGGAAAATAGATAAATAAACTATTATTATTATTCTAAACTAATTGATAACTACAATTATGATTAATATTTTCTGCCATTTCTCATCAATCAACTGTGTACTTTCACACGATATGTAAAATTTCACCTTCCCAAACAATTTTGAGGAAGTACGAAAGATTATGCATAATGATGGGATTTTTAGTGTTATTGTGAGCCTTTCTTTATCTTTCCTGATTTTTATGAATTTAATTTTTAATTTAGATTAATTAAATAAGAGGGTTTATTAGTTTGCTACGTATTTGCAAGAAATGTGAAATGTATTATAAGTTTATAACTGGCATTGAGTAACTTGTAGAAAGGTTATTTAAGTTTATTATGTCTCAAGCAAAGTAAAATGTGTTAATTATATTCTATTGAATAGGTTCAGAGCTCAAAGTTAAGTGAAGACATGTAAAAAAAAATCGAATGTTTTAGCTTGGGTTGATTGACTATCCGAAACTTATGACGATTAAAGGTTTAAATTTTTCGAGATTTTGAATTGGTAAATAATCTACTGATGCTTAAGTTGTGAATTATATATGTTAGCCGAAAACTTAAAATATTGTTCATTGCATTTTGAAAATTTGTTAAAAATTTGTATATATCTTGTTTGGACAAATGTTCGAATACTCTCTATGTTACCACTGTATAGGCTTTTGCCGCTCGTGTCACTACTATTGTTTTTACTCTTACATGTGGTGTTCTTATACTTTTTAAATTTCTTTGACATTCTACTATTGTAAATAGAAAATTGAAAGTTTAAAGGTACCACAAGTAGAAATTGAAAAGGTAATAGCACAAACTACTATAATGGTACCCCACAGAATATCCCTCAAGTTTACTTTAATATAAAAAAATTGAATCGAATATGCAATTGTTTATCACTCCCTCCGTACCATGTTAATTAGTTTTGACTTTGTGACGCGTAATTTGAGGTCCTCCTTACCATGTTAATTTTAATTTGACTTTTTAACTTTAGACTAAACTTTTATTTGATATAGGAATTAATTTTTTTTTATCAAGTATAACTATTACGATCTTACACCTCAAAAATACGTGTCTAAAAGTCAATTATTGGTTAAAATGGGACGGAGGTAGCAATCTTTGATGGATATTAATGATGTTCTATATAGTGGGAATAAAAATCTGTAAAAACAAATTGAGCTGAATTTCGTAACAATAAAAAAAATTGGATTTTGTGTAAAAATAAATTAGGAGCTGACTTTTTTGTAAGAACAAAAAATTTGGATTTTGTATGATTGAATCTCTGAGGTAAGGCAACAAGGATTTATTGCTCGAGTCTCTTTCATCTGTATAAATACCCACTCTGCAACTCATTCTGCACAAAAGTGTTTCTCACATCTCTTACATATAATCACACATCTATATTGAGAGAGAAGGAGAAGAGAGAGATGGGGAGGCCACCTGTTATTGAAGGAATGGGAGAGCCAAAGAGGGGACCGTGGCATCCCGAAGAAGACATCAAGTTGGTGTCTTACATTCAAGAACATGGTCCCGGAAATTGGAGACTTGTTCCTAGCAATGCTGGTATATATATACGTATATAGTTTTCAATTGTTTTATTACAATAATTTATCGAAATCTATGTAACAAGTGTACGAGATAAAGACAAACTGTGCCGAAAGTCCCCGTAGAAAAATAAATTATAATCTTCGAAACACAAAGATGATGCCTTCGTGTATACATCACCTTTTTTTTTCTGTTTTATTACTCTTAATTTTTTTTCTCTAACTTTGTGAGTCTGCATCTGCTTATATATTCTGATCAGTTATGTACATTTATATGTGATTTAACAGGGTTGCAGAGGTGTGGTAAGAGCTGCAGATTGAGGTGGAAGAATTATCTCCGGCCCGGTATTAAACGTGGAAATTTCACTCCTGAGGAAGACAGGGTGATTATCCGTTATCAAGCTCTCCTAGGCAACCGGTACTGGCTCTTTACTACTCATTTCTCTTGGTTTTACACGGGACAATCAAAAGATGAATTTATTGGCCTATCTCTTTAATGTCTAAATCTTAAAAGGTCGCTAATTATTTCAAACAAGGATTTAAAAACTTATTTATGATTTAGGAAATGTAAATTAAAAGTCAGATTTAAGTCCATACAAAGTCAGATTTAAGTCCATACTACTACCAAGTATAAGACAAAATGTGCATTTGTACAAAAAGAATATTTCTATAAACAATATTAATTACGGATTTCGACTGGAATGTATTATTCTTTGTTTTAAATGTATATTTGAATGTTAATGGAAATAAGGATGCTAAATGTATATTTGAATGTATTATTCTTTGTTTTAAATGTATATTCTTTGTTTTGGTTGCATGTACGTGTAGATGGGCTGCCATAGCTGCACACCTGCCTAGTAGGACGGACAATGACATAAAAAACTACTGGCATACCAATCTGAAGAAGAAGCTGGCTAAAGTTAATAGCTCTGGTGATGAGAGAGCAAAGAACCACGAAGGCTCTAAACATAATGCAGAGGCTGCTACTAGTGGATTGGACTACCTACAGGCCTACTATGAGAAGATGTATAAGAGTGCAACAGCAGGGAACTCAATGATTACTGCTCCGGCTCCTTTTCCTCAGGTTCTCTCTGCTCCGGCTTCTGCTGCCGTTTCTCACATTTTCCCTGCTCCTGTTCCTCAGGCTTTCCCTGCTCTCACCCCAATCGAGAAATGGCTGCTTGAAAATCCTTCTGCTCTTGTTCCTCAGGCTCTTCCTGCTCCTGTTCCTCAGGTTTTTCCCGCTCCGGTTTCTGCTCCTGTTCCTCAGGTTCTTCCTGCTCGGGCTCCTGTTCCTTTTGCTCAGGTTCCTCCTGCTCCGGCTTCTGCTCCTGGTACCACACCAGGATATGGGGGTCAGGACCACCTGCTCAACATGTTTACTTCTTCCCGTCCTGATCAGATTTCTTTCGGCCCATTTTACCGATCATTCGATCCGTAAATTTCCCTAGTAGCTCAACATTGATAGATGCCAAGTGGTTTGGAGATCATGTGCTAGAGCTTTCTTTCTTTTAATTTCGAGTTGTAGTTAATGATGGTGTCGTTTTACTTTTCATTGCTTGTTCGGTCTTGTATCTCTGATAGTTTGGATTCCCCTCTAGCTGGGATCCAACATTTTCAATATCTAAACTGGGTTTTAAATTACAGTATCTTTTTTTCTTTAGCCAAATAATTACAGTATCTTTTAGTCAGTGCAAGCAATTCTTTTGTTTAATCATGGACTTATGGTTGTCTACGTTTGGAACAATTTTTTGTTCGCTACAGTTATTTGAATTAATTGGGAAATTAACTTCGGCGAGTTAATTACTTTGAATTTACCAATGGTGGTGTTTGAATTGTTTGAGAAATTAGCTTCAACAAGTTCACATTTTTCAACATTACCTTGCAGCAAATCCAAATAGAGTAAACTGTCATTAATGAGTTTGACCGAAGCCATTTACAGCTATCTCATCATCAAACCGAATGATGCAAGTACCTGCTAACTGCTACTGTATTTTGATGATTGTTAGTAATTATATTGAATTTCACACAAGATTTTTAACGGATTTAGTTTGAGGAGTATTTATTAGTACGTAAAAGAGTGGTATTTGTAAGAAAATTTTTCCAAAATACCCATTTTTTTACAAGACACATCCAAAAATACCCATTTTGACAAAGACCGACTTTTTTACCCATCAAATACGCCTATGCGTAAGAGGCAACCCCTGCAACTCTCTCTCCCCGTCTCTCTCTCCGGCAAAATCTCTCCGTTGGGGATTTAAAATCCGGCATTAGAAGTTTGAAAATGGTATAGGAACGATCTAATGGTGTGTAGAATAAAAACGAAACCTACACCAGTTATAATACCACTCAAAGTGGTGTCTGGGGAGGGTAGATGTACGCAGACATGCTCCTATACAATAGGGAGGTTGTTTCCGAAGGACCCCCGGCCTAATACAGAATTACAAATATAGAAATACAAATACAGAAAGGAAACCTAATACAAAGTAGAAAACTCACGCACACGCAGGAGTCGAACCCCTGACCTCCTTCAAAGGAGGCCAGTGACTCAACCACTGCACCAACATGTTGTTGGCGTGTGTAGAATGTGAGTGGAAAATGCCCGGAGATGGCCGAACGAAGTGAAATAGAGTTCGTTCGATAATTTTCGAATGAATTGGGGGTTTACAATTCGGCAATAGAACTGGTATAAATTTGGTATATGATTGTAGAGCATGAAATTCCGATTCTAATGGTGTATAACACTTAACAGGAAAGCTAGGGATGATGGCTGAACGGAGGAACGGAGATGATGGCCGGAAATCTCGAGTCGATCGCCAAAACTGAGAGCTGTGATATGCATCTGGTAAATGTGTATCAAGTAATACGCTTCTTTTGTAGGCGTGATCTATTGACATGTGTTTCTTCCGATACTTGCATTTTTTTGTGGGCGTGTCTTAGCACTTACGTTTTTTTATGTGAGCGTGAGAACAAAGTTCAGTGGAGACCATGTTTTTTGTGGAGTCCTGGAATCCACCTTTGTTCTGCATACATTCATCCGAATTTAACAATGTTTTACCAATGCAAAACGCTTTCCTCCTAAACATGACCGTAAACTGCTCCGAAACTTGCCTAAACATCTCATGAATTAATTTTCAAAATATAGTTCTTGAACACTTGGTTCTGCAAAATAAAATTTGTTCTGCAAATTCAATATTTTGTCGTTGCGGGCAATATAATGTATATTTGTGATGGATTTCGACGATATTGTTGAAAAAACCCTAACTAATCTTGGTGATGACCATAGAAAATTGTTAAATGCAATGTAAAATGATGATAAATGTATGCAGAACAAAGGTGGACTCCAGGACTCCACAAAAAACATGGTCTCCACTGAACCCAACCCGAGTTAAGCTCTATGGAGAGCACCATTTGAGTGGAGACCGTGGAGACCATATACATTATGCACTCAAAACATTGCAAAACATATATATTTGCAAAGAATGTTCAATTAACACTATTATTTCATTCAAAATTTTAAAAATCATATATGATTTGCAAGCAGAACATGTTTTGGAGAACAATACGTTCTGCAATATTTTGTTTGCAGAACATACATGATTTTCAAGATTTTTAATGAAATTTGCATGTAAAACATCTATGATCTTCAAGATTTTCAGTGAAATAGATGGTATAGTGATTTTCATAGAACATGATTTTCAATAAATAAGTTTTTGTAATGTTTTGATTGATATTGGTCTCCGGTCTCCACTAAAAATGTTGGTCTCCATAGAACTTAATCCGGTGACCCATGATACTCCTCTGTCATAGATGTATCCCGTGGTTATTTAGGGCGGTGCTAGTTCAGAATGGATATTTTGGTTATGAAATAATAAAAAGTGGATATTTAGAGCACTCACAGAAATAATATATATCTATACTATTATATAAAAGCCGAAACATTGAAAGTTTTGGTACCTGCTTTTTGGTACCTGTTTTTTGGTACATCGTGAATTTACTTATTTACCCATCATTAAAATATATATATATATATGATATCTATACTATTAAAATTCCTAAAATAAATAATGACATAATATAATAAATAGTAAGTAGTCGATTGTCTTTTTTCACATTTACTTTTAATTGAAGATATTACCTTTTATAAATACCTAAAAACATCAATCATATCATATCTTCCAATCGTTAATATTTCTTTTTCAATTAAAACACGTTGCCTTTTCAATTTAGAACAAATTTTACAATCATTAATATATACCCCTAATAAATGGTAAGTAGTCGATTGCCTTTTTTCACATTTACTTTTTATTGAAGATATTACCTTTTATAAACACCTAAAAACATCAATCGTATCATATTTTCCAATCATTAATATTTCCGTTCGAATTAAAACACGTTACCTTTTGAATTTAAAACTAACCATAAGCCAAAATATTCAAAAAAAAAAACTAATTTTACAATCATTAATATATACCCGAAAATATCGCATCATATTTTTTAATTATTAATAAAATATTTTAAAAATCTATATATTTTACGTTGTTTATAATAAGGAAACATTATTATAATCCGTAAACATGAATATATTAAATTATATTAAATTAAATTTAATCTATACAATATAATAAAAGACGAAACATTAAATGTTTTGGTACCTATTTTTTGGTATATGTTTTTTAAGATTTCGTGAATTTACTTATTTAACCTTTATTATAAAAAAAAATATATACGATATCTATACTTTTAAAACACCTAAAATAAATAATACAATAATATAATTAATGGTAATTAGTCGATTTTCTTTTTCACATTTTCTTTTAATTGAAGATATTACCTTCTATGAACACCTAACAATATCTATCATATCTTCCAATTACAGCATATCTAGCAATAATTAATATATACCCAAAAATATCACATCATATCTTCTAATTACTAAAAAATATAATAAAAATCCGTATACTACGAATAATGACCATTAGATTTTTAGTAAAATCAGAATCATTAGATGTAATGATTAAATATATTATATAATTAAATTAATTTACTAAAATTTCAAGATTTGAATTCTCCTTTATTATAAAGAAAAAAAATATATGATATCTATACTATTAAAACACCTAAAATAAATAATAAAATAATACAATTAATGGTAATTATTCGATTTCCTTTTTCACATTTACTTTTAATTGAAGATATTACCTTCTATGAACAACTAAAAATATCAATCATATCATATCTTCCAATCATTTCATTTCCAGCAATAATTAATATATACCCAAAAATATCACGTCATATCTTCTAATTACTAACAAAATATATTAAAAATCCGTATACTACGAATAATGACCATTAGATTTTTAGTAAAAAATCAGAATGGTTAGATGTAATGATTAAATATATTATATAATTAAATTAATTTACTAAAATTTCAAGATTCGAATTCTATCAACGACAAATATATTTTAAAATTTTATAATATAAGTTTTAAACCATGCATATCATTAATTAAATTTATATTAAATTATTAAAATTTAAATTAAAATAAAATATTGTAAATAATGATTATATAAAAATATAATTGTAACATAAAATAAAATTTGTTACATATCAAAAAAAATCCGTGCATCGCACGGGTTATAAGCTAGTTCATAGTAAATAACAAATAAATAAAAACTATTGTTAGTTGGTAGTTTCAGCTACAGTTTTTTTTTTTTTTTTTTTTTGAATAAAATCGAACTTGCATTAAATAACCGAATCCAACTCTAGAACACGTAAAAGGAAACTAGGCGGAGTGACATACCACTCCCCTACGTCTGGCATAGAACAAGCAGCTTGTGCAAGCACGTGAGCTACATTATTCGCAGAACGATAAGCAAAATTAACTAGCACTTGATTTATGTGCTTACATAAATGGACACAATCCATAACAATAGTCCCAAACAAAGCTCTTCCATGACTCCCATTACAAGCATCTGCTAGGGCATAAGAGTCCGTCTCAAACACACAATGCGTAAAGCCTCGTGCAATGACCCATGAGAGAGCCTCTTTTAACCCAATGGCCTCAGCCTCTCTCGGTTTCCAGGCCCCTGCAACTGTCAAACACCGAGCTCCAACAAAACATCCCTGATCATTCCTAATCACAGCCCCTACTCCAATTGATCCGTTCAGAAACACTGCTGCATCAATATTAACTTTGCACCACCCAACTGGTGGCGGACACCAGACACGATCACCTATTTCCCCCCTGATTCTTCTATTTTCTGTCTTCGCTTGAGCTTCTGTCCATTCTCTATACAAATGGCTAGCAGCACTTTGAACTCCAAAGACCGATCCGTTTGCATGATCCCAAACCCATCTATTACGACGATTCCATATGCTCCAACATAACATAGCCACCTCAACAGCCTGCTCCCTAGTACATTGCTCAAACATCCTTTCAAATACCACCCCTGGTGATTCATACGGAAAACAATTCACCACCTGGCTTAAACCTGTTGTAAGCCATACTGTTTTAGCAAAATCGCATAAGAACATAGCATGAACTCCTGTTTCAGCTTCTCGACGACACCATGGACATGAAGCCTGAACATTGACAAACTTCATGACCAAAGCTGCATTAGTAGGAAGACACCCCTTGCATAAACGCCACACAAAATTTGTTACCTTACTTGGCAGCCTCATCCCCCAGATTTTCTTCCACATCTTCATCTGATCATCCCTGCATTCTCCTGTCAAACCCCTATAACAACTTTTAACTGTAAACTCCCCTTTCTCATCCAACACCCAATACCAAGAATCATTATCAACTTGCATCGATAAGGGAATTCTTTTAATTAATGCACCATCTCTAGCATTGAACAGGTCATCTATCAATCATCATCCCACTTTCTCTCATCAACCATCATCAAGTTACTTACCTTTGCATTAGCTAACAGAGCATATTCATTCGTACTTACATACCCATTTCCTTCATCTGGCAACCATGGTACATGCCAAATCATCGTATCCTATCCATTACCTATCCTTCTACGAGCACCAGTTCTAACTGCCTCTAATGCTGAAAAAATCCCTCTCCACACATAACTTGAACTCCATTATCACCACTGGTTCCTGGGTTTTGCCTCGAACGTCTGCCAGGATCCACCACCTTCATCCCAGTTTGGTGCATTGGATCCAAAACTTCGATTATCCCAGATTTGATCTCAGCTGTTCAGACGTTATCTTATGGGATGGCCTGCCTCTTCATAAGATCAAAGCTCGTGCTATTTGGAATTCCATTCGAACAATCTCCCCTCAAGTTACTTGGTATAAGCTTGTTTGGAACAGGTTTAAGATCCTGCGTTTTGCTCATCTCGAATGGATTCTATGTCATGGCAGACTTCCAACCGCGCACAGATTGGCTTCTTTTGGGTTAGATGTGATGCAGTTTTGTCATCTTTGTGTAGGGGGGATTGAAACAGATTCACATCTATTTATCTCTTGTCCTTACAGCAGCTTCATTTTAGATAAAATAGCTGGCGTTATTCAGTTTGATATTGTTGGGACGAACTGGGTAGAGGTTCTTCTAACCCTTGGAAACATTCCAAACCACATTCATAGGAACATTGCTCTGCTTGCACTTCAGATTTTCGTGTATCACCTCTGGCGGGAAAGAAACGCAAGACTTCATGATAAAGGGAACCTTGGTCCGAATATGCTGATCAAGGGTATCATGGTGGACCTTAAGGCGAAGCTTATTAACACAGATTGGTTCATCAACAATGCTAAATTAGAGTTATATAGGTGGATTTTCATTTGATTCTTGCTTAGTGTGCTTTCATTTTTTCTTGTTCTTTCTACCTCCAATCTATTGTTATCATAGATTGGTTGTAGATAGCTTCTCTCTTTGCATTAGCTAAGAGCAAGGGTTAATCCCTTTTTTTCTAATATATTATTAATTTAGCAAAAAAAAAAAAAAAAAACTTGGATTATGTCCCAATTCTGCATTTAACAGGTCTGTATCTGAATAATACTTAGCCTTCATGACCGCACTGACTAGCGGATTAGCTTCTGTAAGTAACCTCCACCCCTGTTTAGCCAACATAGCCATATTGAACTTTTTTAACTCCTTTAACCCCAATCCTCCAAACTCATTTGGCACACACAAACGTTTCCACGTGATCCACTTTATTCCTCTACCATTTGAACCTCCACCCCAAAGAAAACCATTCATTTTTCTTTCAAGCTCATCACATATTGACTCAGGTATAAGGAATAAGCTCATCCAGAAATTCGGAGTTGTTTGTGCTGAAGATTTAACCAGAGTCAATTTCCCGGCTTTAGACAGCTCTTTATTACACCAAGCTTGCAATTTTCCTTGGACCTTGTCACTAATGAAACCAAAAGCCTCCTTTTTACTTCTACCAACAGACATAGGCATTCCTAGGTACTTTCCTGGTTTTACCTTCTCATTCACACCAAGAACTTCACAGATTTGATTCCTTTCCAATACACCTGTGTTAGGACTAAAAACTACATCCGATTTGCCAAAATTTATCATCTGCCCCGAAAGTCTCTCATATTTTTGAAGGATACTTTTCAATTGCTGTGCCTCCACCAACTTGGCTTTGAAAAATAAATAACAATCATTTGCAAAAAGCAGATGTGTTATTCTTGGAGCACTTCGAGCCACCTTACATCCATGAATCAAGCCACACTCCTCATATGTACGTAGTATCCCTGTCAGTCCCTCAGCACACATAATGTATAAGTACGGGGAGATTGGATCTCCCTGTCTAATCCCTCTAGAAGGATGCACATCCCCAAAACTGTTTCCATCCCTCACAAAACTATACGTAACTGTCTTTACAAGCTGCATAACTCGACTTATCCAAACCTGGGGAAACCCAAATTTATTCATCATCAATTCAACATACCTCCATTCGAGTCTATCATATGCCTTGGATATATCAATTTTTAATGCTGCCTCCCCCCTTTCTCCCTTAAGCCACAATCACTTACTACTTCCGCAAAACCACTCAACAACACACGAGGATGGCACTGACCTCCTTTTTTCTCATCAGCCATCATGAGATCGTTAAAATCCCCAATAATGCACCATGGTAACATAGAATCTGTAGCCAAATTACGTAACATCTCCCAAGCCTCACTTCTTCTACTCCTTTCTGGGAAACCATAATACCCTGTATAACGCCATCTACCCAGTTGATCATGCATAACTTCAAAGTCAATAAAATTATGACAACTATTAACCACTGTAACACTTCCTCCATTCCTCCAAAGCAACGCCACCCCTCCTCCATGGCCCCGTGCATCTACAGCAAAACACCCTACAAAACCTATCTGTTTTTTTATTTTTTCGAATTTTTCTTTTTTAACTAAAGTCTCACTTAAAAATATAATACTATGCCTATAAAAATTACTTAACTCCTTCAATAATTTAACTGTCCGTGGGTTGGCCAGCCCACGACAGTTCCAAGCAATGAGACTCATGGCTCTTGGCGGGCCTGGACCACAGGACCCGCCATTTACAAGTTTAAAGGCACGATTTTCTGATTTTCAAAATTAAACTCATCCTGATTTCCCCCCTTGACTTCTTCCCCCTTATCCTCTATTCTCTTTCTTTTTGAATCAACCACAATCTTATCCCGCCCAACAGCCTCATCTACATTAACTCCATCAGTTATTTGCATAATCACATCCTTTCCACTCGCCCTAGAATCACGCTCCTTAACTGCAACTCCACCATTATCTCCGTGAATTTCTCTAACTATTCCATCCACCTCCATGAACCTTGCTTGTTCCTGCCCATCACCATGGCCTGTACTGTTCATCTTCATCCATGAACTACCTCCATCACTCCCATTCCTCAACCATCTCGCACCAGCATTACTTTTTGGGGCATTTTTTGGTGGGGCACGCAACCACACTCCATAAGCTTTATCCACTACCTTATCTGGATTCGCATAGATGATGTTACAGTCTCTTTCTGAATGACCCAGAATGCCACATACAAAGCAGAACGTTCCCAGTCGTTCAGCTACAATTATGATGCTTACAAGAATACACATAAATTCCAACACCAAAAAACCTAGAATCCAAAGAAAATTCCCAATTGTACACGTGTTAAGTTATAATTGGTGGCTTCCTTTAAAAAATAATGGACTCCTCGTGCTACATAATCAATATCAATATCAATATCAATATCAATATAATCTTAATGTCTACTAGTATTACATTTCGGAAAATTACTACTATTGTCCTACATTTTTTTAATCTTCTTCATTTTTTTGATGTCCTTTTTTGTCATTACACAGGAAAATTACTACTATTATCCTTCATTTTTTTAATCTTCTTTATTTCTTTGATGTACTTTTTTGTCATTACACACTACTATACGATTCATTTATGATAATGACGGTAATAACCAACCCCGCTACAAGGGTGTGCAATCATCAGCCCACTTGCACAAGGCCTCAGAATTAAAAGGGCCCCCAAAATAACTAAGTCCATGTATATATAACATGGCATTTGCTCCATAAAGAACACTCTTATATAAAGAACAATAAAGAACACTATAAAATCATTTATTCCAATAGATCCATTGGCCCCGCCAGGGGCACCCAATACAAAAAGTTCTTATTTTTTTAGGCTCTATCCATCCAGCAAAAAAAAAAAAAAAAATTTTGAAAATTTTACTGTTCATGATGACGTAACTGATGACGTCATCGATGAACAGTAAAATTTTCAAATTTTTTTTTTTTTTTTTTTGCTGGATGGATAGAGCCTAAAAGAATAAGAACTTTTTGTATTGGGTGGCCCCGCCAGAGGCAATGGATCTATTAGATATGAGGTGTTCTTTGTTGTTATTTATTTAAAGTGTTCTTTATGGAGTCCAACCCTATATAACATATGTAGGTATCTTTATCTATTAGGTTGTATGCACGTCTATAAAATCATGCAAAGTACATACAAGCCCATGCATCTTGCATACAAACATTATCAATGAGTATGAATGATAGAGCTTAAGAAGATGTACTTACCACTCCCAACACAGTGGAGACGAACAAGTAGTTGACAACGCTTGAGTTTAACAGTGTTAACGGGAAATGGAAGCACAAAAATAATTAAACCAAATTAACATCTAAACCTCTACTATTATCCTTCATTTTTTTTATCTTCTTTATTTCTTTGATGTTTATTTTTAAAAAATAAAAAAGAATTTTTTAATTATGGAGCCAAAACATGAACAAAATAACTAAATAATATTTTTTTTTGAAAAAACTAAATAATATTTTTATTCATAATTTTCAAAATACACGACATCATCTGCTATCATTGTTTTGAAAATTTCGAATTTAGTCGACAAAAGCACCGTCTGGTTAATAATAAAAAATTAATCGATATAATAATGGAAGATAACTTAATATTATTAAATATTTAAATTTAACACACTTCTTTATTTCTTTGATTTCTTTGAGGTCCTTTTTTATCAATACACAGCATTTAAAGCGACCCAATTTAGATTGAATCGACCCAAATCAAAATCTCTACTATTTTTTGTCATTACATAGCATTTGGAGTGACCCAATTTAGATTAGATCGACCCAAATCTAAACATATGCTATTATCCTTCATTTTTTTTATCTTCTTTATTTTTTTAATGCTTATTTTTAAAAAATAAAAAAGAATTTTTTAATTATTGAGCCAAAACATTAACAAAATAACTAAAAAAATATCTTTATTTATAATTTTCAATATACAAGGCATCATCTATGATCATTGTTTTGAAAATTTCGGATTTAATCTACGAAAGCACAGTCTGGTTACTAATAAAAAATTAATCAATATAATGATGGAAGATAACTTAATATTATTAATTATTTAAATTCAACACATATTTATATATATAGGGATGTGCTCAAATGAGAACTTTCTTAAAATGAGAATTTAGTTCACACTAAAATATATTTATATCATTTATTCTAAGGTCCCCGCCAGGGGCACCTTCACTTCCACCCTCTATCCATTAATCAAAAAAGAATAAAAAAAAACTGCTGCCACATCATCATTTTTTTAAAAAAAATATGGTGTTTTAATTTTTATATTTATCCTTCATTTTTTTATCTTCTTTATTTCTTTGATGCTTATTTTTAAAAAATAAAAAAGAGTTTTTTAATTATGGAGCCAAAACATGAACAAAATAACTAAAAAATATCTTTATTTATAATTTTCAATATACACGGCATCATCTATGATCATTGTTTAGAAAATTTTGGATTTAATCGACGAAAGCACAGTCTGGTTACTAATAAAAAATTAATCGATATAATGATGGAAGATAACTTAATATTATTAATTAATTAAATTTTAACACATATTTATATATATTGGGAGGTGCAAAATTGAGAACTTTCTTAAAATGAGAATTTAGTTTACACTATAAAATAAACAAATATATATATATATATATATATATATATATATATATATATATATATATACATATATATATAAAAAATATATATATAGGGTTGGACTCCATAAAGAACACTTTAAATAAAGAACAACAAAGAACACCTCATATCTAATAGATCCATTGCCCCTGGCGGGGCCACCCAATACAAAAAGTTCTTATTTTTTTAGGCTCTATCCATCCAGCAAAAAAAAAATTGAAAATTTTACTGTTCATCGATGACGTCATCAGTGACGTCATCATGAACAGTAAAATTTTCAAATTTTTTTTTTTTTGCTGGATGGATAAAGCTTAAAAAAAAAAGAACTTTTTGTATTGGGTGCCCCTGGCGGGGCCAATGGATCTATTGGAATAAATGATTTTATAGTGTTCTTTATTGTTCTTTATATAAGAGTGTTCTTTATGGAGCAAAGGCCTATATATATATATATATAAATATATAAATATATAAATATATATATATATATATATATATATATATATATATATGTATATATATATATAATTCTAAGGGCCCCGCTAGGGGCACCTTCACTTCTACCAACAATCCATTAATAAAAAAAATTGCTGCCACATCATTATTTTTTTAAAAAAAATATTTTCTATAAAAAAGAATTTTTTAATTATGGAGCCAAAACATGAACAAAATAACTAAAAAATATCTTTATTTATAATTTTCAATATACAAGCATCATCTATGATCATTATTTTGAAAATTTCGGATTTAATCTACGAAAGCACAGTCTGGTTACTAATAAAAAATTAATCAATATAATGATGGAAGATAACTTAATATTATTAATTATTTAAATTCAACACATATTTATATATATAGGGATGTGCTCAAATGAGAACTTTCTTAAAATGAGAATTTAGTTCACACTAAAATATATTTATATCATTTATTCTAAGGTCCCCGCCAGGGGCACCTTCACTTCTACACTCTATCCATTAATCAAAAAAAGATTAAAAAAAACTGCTGCCACATCATCATTTTTTTTAAAAAAATATAGAATTTTAATTTTTATATTTATCCTTCATTTTTTTTATCTTCTTTATTTCTTTGATGCTTATTTTTAAAAAATAAAAAAGAGTTTTTTAATTATGGAGCCAAAACATGAACAAAATAACTAAAAAATATCTTTATTTATAATTTTCAATATACACGGCATCATCTATGATCATTGTTTTGAAAATTTTGGATTTAATCGACGAAAGCACAGTCTGGTTACTAATAAAAAATTAATCGATATAATGATGGAAGATAACTTAATATTATTAATTAATTAAATTTTAACACATATTTATATATATAGTGAGGTGCTAAATTGAGAACTTTCTTAAAATGAGAATTTAGTTCAAACTATAAAATAAACAAATATATATATAAAATTCTAAGGGCCCCGCTAGGGGCACCTTCACTTCTACCCACTATCCATTAATAAAAAAAATTGCTGCCACATCATCATTTTTTTAAAAAAATATTTTTTATAAAAAGAATTTTTTAATTATGGAGCCAAAACATGAACAAAATAACTAAAAAATATCTTTATTTATAAATTTCGATATACAAGGCATCATCTATGATCATTGTTTTGAAAATTTCGGATTTAATCTACGAAAGCACAGTCTGGTTACTAATAAAAAATTAATCAATATAATGATGGAAGATAACTTAATATTATTATTTATTTAAATTCAACACATATTTATATATATAGGGATGTGCTCGAATGAGAACTTTCTTAAAATGAGAATTTAGTTCACACTAAAATATATTTATATCATTTATTCTAAGGGCCCCGTCAGGGGCACCTTCACTTCTACCCTCTATCCATTAATCAAAAAAAGAATAAAAAAACTGCTGCAACATCATCATTTTTTTTAAAAAAAATATAGTATTTTAATTTTTATATTTATCCTTCATTTTTTTATCTTCTTTATTTCTTTGATGCTTATTTTTAAAAAATAAAAAAGAGTTTTTTAATTATGGAGCCAAAACATGAACAAAATAATTAAAAAATATCTTTATTTATAATTTTCAATATACACGGCATCATCTATGATCATTGTTTTGAAAATTTTGAATTTAATCAACGAAAGTACAGTCTGGTTACTAATAAAAAATTAATCGATATAATGATGGAAGATAACTTAATATTATTAATTAATTAAATTTTAACACATATTTATATATATATGGAGAGGTGCTAAATTGAGAACTTTCTTAAAATGAGAATTTAGTTCACACTATAAAATAAACATATATATATATATATATATATATATATATATATATATATATATATATATATATATATTATTCTAAGGGCCCCGCTAGGGGCACCTTCACTTCTACCCACTATCCATTAATAAAAAAAATTGCTGCCACATCATCATTTTTTAAAAAAAATATTTTTTATAAAAAAGAATTTTTTAATTATGGAGCCAAAACATGAACAAAATAACTAAAAAATATCTTTATTTATAATTTTCAATATACAAGGCATCATCTATGATCATTGTTTTAAAAATTTCGGATTTAATCTACGAAAGCACAGTCTGGTTACTAATAAAAAATTAATCAATATAATGATGGAAGATAACTTAATATTATTAATTATTTAAATTCAACACATATATAAATATATAGGGATGTTCAGAAATGAGAACTTTCTTAAAATGAGAATTTAGTTCACACTAAACTATATTTATATCATTTATTCTAAGGGCCCCGCCAGGGACACCTTCACTTCTACCCTCTATCCATTAATCAAAAAAAGATTAAAAAAACTGCTGCCACATCATCATTTTTTTTTAAAAAAATATAGTATTTTAATTTTTATATTTATCCTTCATTTTTTTTATCTTCTTTATTTCTTTGATGCTTATTTTTAAAAAATAAAAAAGAGTTTTTTAATTATGGAGCCAAAACATGAACAAAATAACTAAAAAATATCTTTATTTATAATTTTCAATATACACGGCATCGTCTATGATCATTGTTTTGAAAATTTTGGATTTAATCGACGAAAGCACAGTCTGGTTACTAATAAAAAATTAATCGATATAATGATGGAAGATAACTTAATATTATTAATTAATTAAATTTTAACACATATTTATATATATAGTGAGGTGCTAAATTGAGAACTTTCTTAAAATGAGAATTTAGTTCAAACTATAAAATAAACAAATATATATATAAAATTCTAAGGGCCCCGCTAGGGGCACCTTCACTTCTACCCACTATCCATTAATAAAAAAAATTGCTGCCACATCATCATTTTTTTAAAAAAATATTTTTTATAAAAAGAATTTTTTAATTATGGAGCCAAAACATGAACAAAATAACTAAAAAATATCTTTATTTATAAATTTCGATATACAAGGCATCATCTATGATCATTGTTTTGAAAATTTCGGATTTAATCTACGAAAGCACAGTCTGGTTACTAATAAAAAATTAATCAATATAATGATGGAAGATAACTTAATATTATTATTTATTTAAATTCAACACATATTTATATATATAGGGATGTGCTCAAATGAGAACTTTCTTAAAATGAGAATTTAGTTCACACTAAAATATATTTATATCATTTATTCTAAGGGCCCCGTCAGGGGCACCTTCACTTCTACCCTCTATCCATTAATCAAAAAAAGAATAAAAAAACTGCTGCAACATCATCATTTTTTTTAAAAAAAATATAGTATTTTAATTTTTATATTTATCCTTCATTTTTTTATCTTCTTTATTTCTTTGATGCTTATTTTTAAAAAATAAAAAAGAGTTTTTTAATTATGGAGCCAAAACATGAACAAAATAATTAAAAAATATCTTTATTTATAATTTTCAATATACACGGCATCATCTATGATCATTGTTTTGAAAATTTTGAATTTAATCAACGAAAGTACAGTCTGGTTACTAATAAAAAATTAATCGATATAATGATGGAAGATAACTTAATATTATTAATTAATTAAATTTTAACACATATTTATATATATATAGAGAGGTGCTAAATTGAGAACTTTCTTAAAATGAGAATTTAGTTCACACTATAAAATAAACATATATATATATATATATATATATATATATATATATTATTCTAAGGGCCCCGCTAGGGGCACCTTCACTTCTACCCACTATCCATTAATAAAAAAAATTGCTGCCACATCATCATTTTTTTAAAAAAATATTTTTTATAAAAAAGAATTTTTTAATTATGGAGCCAAAACATGAACAAAATAACTAAAAAATATCTTTATTTATAATTTTCAATATACAAGGCATCATCTATGATCATTGTTTTAAAAATTTCGGATTTAATCTACGAAAGCACAGTCTGGTTACTAATAAAAAATTAATCAATATAATGATGGAAGATAACTTAATATTATTAATTATTTAAATTCAACACATATATAAATATATAGGGATGTTCTCAAATGAGAACTTTCTTAAAATGAGAATTTAGTTCACACTAAACTATATTTATATCATTTATTCTAAGGGCCCCGCCAGGGACACCTTCACTTCTACCCTCTATCCATTAATCAAAAAAAGATTAAAAAAACTGCTGCCACATCATCATTTTTTTTAAAAAAATATAGTATTTTAATTTTTATATTTATCCTTCATTTTTTTTATCTTCTTTATTTCTTTGATGCTTATTTTTAAAAAATAAAAAAGAGTTTTTTAATTATGGAACCAAAACATGAACAAAATAACTAAAAAATATCTTTATTTATAATTTTCAATATACACGGCATCATCTATGATCATTGTTTTGAAAATTTCGGATTTAATCGACGAAAGCACAGTCTGGTTACTAATAAAAAATTAATCAATATAATGATGGAAGATAACTTAATATTATTAATTATTTAAATTTAACACATATTTATATATATGGAGGTGCTCAAATGAGAAATTTCTTAAAATGAGAATTTAGTTCACACTAATATATATATATATATATCATTTATTCTAAGGACCCCGCCAGGGTCACTTTCACTTCTACCCTCTATTCATTAATCAAAAAAATTAAAAAAAACTGCTGCCACATCATCATTTTTTAAATTTTTTTTTTTAAATTTTTAATTTTTTGTTTTTGAGAGCATAGTTATTAAAAGCAATAAAAAGAAAAAAACACCAAACACCAGTTTTATTTTACTTTTTTGAAATTTGTTCATTTAACAAAAAGTTATTAAAAGCAACAATATGCGTATCCACCACGCAAGTTGTTTAAGAACTCAACATATTATTGGTGACTCGTATTTGCATAAAGCGGGTCCAAAATCTATATATATAAATATATCAAATATGGTATGCAAAATGATCGTTGTGAGATTGATAGAGTATATTTTTATATATATTTTAGATGATTTTATTCTCATATTTATTGTGTTTTGCATTGATTTGGATTTTTATTTAATAGATTTTATTGTTTTATTGTAGGAAATAAAGAATTCATGATTTGGAAGGATTTGGAGCAAAAAGAGCTATTTTGGAGATAAAATAGGAGAAAATTCGTAATATTGGGCTATACGGGCTGCCTGCACTGTTTGGGCCATATCTTGAGTTCCAGAAGTCAGAATTTGACGATCTTGCTGTCCACGCGAAGCTTAGGGAATTATCTTTAATTCAGAGGTGGTCCAATAAGCAAAATCCAACTAGAAGAGCCCAGAAACAGAGGAGCAAAATTAGTGACGAATTTTACAAGAAAATCCTATTCAATTATGGATATCTTTTTGTAAATTGATTAAGATATTAAAAATACTTTTATTAGGAGATAGATATCAGATTTTATTAATGGGTTTTATTATAAAAGGAAGAAAAAAACGTGAGATAGAGATAGATAGACATATACAGACGTTTTTACATAAATTAGGGTTTTGGTTTTTTCTCTCTTCATCTCTTCTTTTGTAAGCACTTGGTTTAATTTGGATCTTTATTGTTCTTCGTTTATACAAAGTTTAAGGTACTCTTTATCTCATCTTGTTTATTAGTATATGTTTTATATGGCTTTCTTCATTATTATTATTATTAGTTTTTATCCTAGTATGAGTGAGTAGTTTAATTCTAGGGTATTAAGGGGAGCCATGTTTGCACCATGATTTGGGTTTAATTTGATTAGTAGATTGATGGGTAAAGAGTAATTCTGATTGATATGTTCTAATTCTTAATTTGTGTAATTGCGCAATATCACGGATTAATCGATTGCAATAGGAGTAATAGATCGAGAGATTTTACTACTAGAGGCTTACATACAATTAGCAGAATTGAAGGTGAGTGTGAGAACATCATTAGATATTCTGAGAGTGTTAATGCTTGAGAAAGATTAACCATTGCTTTAATTACTTTTTTTTTTTTTTTTTTTTTTTTTGTCAGAAATAACTTTTTAATTAATGAATTGTATCAAAGTACAATATCCGTATAGCCGGAGAAAGAGTTTCTTTCATTCAAGAAAGTTTATCATCTAACCGAAAAGCACGCAAGTTGCTTCCGGACGCTTAGACAATATAACTTTAATGTCTGAATAGAAAACCCACCGAATAAGGCCTCGTTAAAACCCCGCAAGAGTAAAACCCTATGGGACAAAAACTCAGGGGGGAAAAAGAGTGCCCTACAAAAATACATCGTTAACATAGAGATTGGAATAAAAATTGGTGACTCCTTATAGCTATAGAGAATCTATATTGCCATCAATATTAGTTGTAAAACTGGTTCATACACCGATGTTCTCCTTCCTTCTTATGTCTTCTTTTCCAACCATCCAAAATTCCATAAAATTATTTATAGAACTTTAACCTCTCTTTGATCAACTCGCACAGTGTCCCCAAACATTTAGGTAATAGCACCTTCAATCCTGTAATTAAAAAACCTGGAAAAATTAAAACAACTAAATTAGTCACTAAAACTAACTACGTTCAAAAAAATCATAATATATTGATTTAATAAATTAAAAACCCCAATAGTATTAAAAACCTAAAAAAACCTAACCAAAGGGGTTCCTTTGGTTAGATACTAATCTAAACTATTTTTAGACAATTAGATGTTAATATAAAACTATATCCTTTTCAATTTTATCTCTGTTAATATTATAACAAATTTTGAATCCCACCATATTCCTTAATTGCATCTTTTCATCAGAACAAAATTACTAAATTAAAGACAAGTGATATTGGCTTGATTTTAGGAAAATTAAATAATTCACCACCTAACAATATCAATCTTTAGTTTGCCATATTGCTTTTCGGTTAGAAAGTTTGCCATATTACTAAATTAAAGACAAGTGCTTAGAAAGTTATCATCTAACCATTGCTTTAATTACTTAATCCCATTGAAAAGCTATACTTTTGTGATTTGTTTGGTGTAAACATGGTGAACCTGAATTGCCCTAGATCCCTTAATTAATTGATTTAAAACCTTTGTTAAATTTGCTTTAGTAGTTAATAAAATTCCAAAACAATCGTTGTGACTAGAAACAATTGATAACAATTGAATTGAAACTGAAACTGTCTCCTTGAGGATTCGACCCGTATTTGCTAGTATCTACTACAATTGATACCGTGCGCTTGCGGTTAGGTATAATTTAACATATCAGAGATGTAGAAAAATACAGTGAAGTCGGATTTCAAAAATATCTCACCAATTGACGGAAAAAATCAAATTATAAACAGAGGGATTTGGGTAAGCTTTTCTAATCCTAGCCGTGCATTTGTTTACTGGAAGGTCACAGATGACTTGGTTGGATATTAGATTATATTCAACTGTGGCTATAAAAGGCGTCCCTATATATATATATATATATATATATATATATATATATATATATATATATATATATATATATATATATATATATATATATATATATATATATACACACACACACACACTACACACCCAAATCTTGACACACAATTAGTCTAATCATTAAATTATAATTATGGAATTTAGATGTCATCAAATCAATTAATTGATTTTTTGATCATTTATCTACGTTAAGATTAGAAACAAAATACCCTAATTGTATGCTCAAATTATGTACTATATCATTGCTTAAGTTACATGTATATATTGATAGTTTTACCATCATTTATTCATTCATCATATTTTATCTTAACTAAACAATGGCAGAGGAACATTGTCAAAAATTACAAAGCTTGAATGCCTCAAAAACCTCTTGGAAAATTAAAGTTAGAGTGACAAGAATGTGACCAGTAGTGAATGCTCAAAGAGTTTTTCGAGGACATAATTGTTTGTTGGTAGATATAGATGTATGTACCTGATGCATTATATATTCATTTTTTTATGTAAACTTTTTACTGATCATAACTTTTAATTATTTGACATATATGCTATCTTCCAGGATTATCATATTCAAGCATTTGTATATGTGGACATCTGAAAAAATCCAAAGAAAAAAAATAGAGGAGAGAGAAATTTATATTATCAGTAACTTCACTGTAAGGAGCGCATTTGAAAAAATGCGACCAGTATCGTCAAAAATGGCTATTTCTTTTACAAATGCAACAGAATTGGTTCATGTACAAGAAAATGATCCACTTTTGGTGATGAACAAGTACGAATGTATAGAGTTGGAAGATTTAAAGTCATCATCGTATATATGTTTATTTTTTAGGAAAAATATATATTACCTTAATTATATATTTAAAATTATAATCCCTTATAATTAAACTTCGGATTTAAGGTGCTAATGTTGGTAGAGGATGAAACTGCAACATCAAACATGATCCTCCTTGATCTACCTGCAAAAAGAATTCTTAATACCACTGCAACGAATTTAAGTCGAGCCTTGAAAAAGGTATAATTTACAAATGAATTCTTTTGTTGTAATACAGACTCTATTAATGTCATCAAATAACTTTTTAAACTTAACTATATTTGTCTTCATATTTTGCAGAAAAAAGCAGCTGATACATTTCCGGAAAAGCTCAAAGATATTGTTGGGAAAGAATTTACCTTCACCATAATTCTTAATAAAGAAAATATTTTGAATAATTCTGACATTTTTTTTATACATCTGATCTTCATCAACAAGTATCTAACCTTGATTCAGAATCTCAATCTTCTGTCACAATCAATCTAACAAAATTTCAAAAATATTTATTACTTGAATTGCAATTTTTGATGGATAAAATAAATTTTTAGCATTGTCAAAATAGAATTGTATGCTACTCTTTATATAAATTTTTCATAACACTATTTCATTAAATAATTGTATAATTGAATGGAACATGTTTGTAGGTGATCAATCAAACTCACAAAATTATTTAAAATGATATTTAAATTAAATAAATGCCGTGTACGAAGCAATTACTCTGTATATGAATATTATTTTTAGAAAAAACACATTATCTTTTGGGTTATGTATATGAATATATATATATATATATATATATATATATATATGTATATATGTACATTATTTCTTTTGGGTTTTTTAAAACTTGCAATTACTCTGTATATGTATATGTATATGTATTATTGACATTATCTGATTTTTGTTTTAGTGGGTAAAATTCTTAATCGGTGCGTTTATGTATTTGTAATATGTAAAATCCTTTATATAATGATTTATATAATGAGAAATTTTTTCTAATTTTATTGTCTTTGGTTTTATGATCTTATATTGATTACAAGAATAAGAACTTGATGTTTTGTAACTCAGGAGCATGAGCATAGGGAGTCAGTATGTATATACAATTGACTTGCACTCTACAAAATAACAGCATATAAATCTTTGCTTAACAAAATTTGTGTTAAACATTTTTTACGCCTCAGTTCTTTGGATACCCATTTATGGCATGGAAACAATTGATGAAATGGAACCAGATCGTGTTCAGAAATTATTATTTGTAGTCTAACCCACTTTAAATATTTGTAGCCGGTCACACTCTAATTTTCACATCAAGAAAGGGAAGTAATTTATTCAAAGCAAACTTACATGCTGGATAATTGATGCTCTCTCACTCTCCTGAGTCTTTTACTAAATTTATTTATGAAAAAGGAAAAACATAATACATTATGTTTTCTAAATAAAGTATATAATAGAATGTATGATGATTTCACATGTAAAAACTAAAGTATTACCCAAGGGGACCATCAGGAAATAAAAGAAAAATAATCCTCTGCAAGAAATGCCTAATTGACCACTATAAGAAGGATCTACTGTTGATATAAGCGTATGTATAATTTAATGGTTTCCTTGCAGAATATCATTTTGGCATAATTACCCTAATCACTGCCTTGAAAACTTATATGTATTTACAAATACATAGTACATCATTATTTTATTAAATAAATATATAATTGTATAGAATATTTTTCTAAGAATTAATAACTTATATGACTACATATAATATCTTTCTAAAAAATTAATTATATTTGTTAATTTTTTTGTTTTTTCATTTTAAATTAAATAAGATGCCGTGTACGAAGTACGTGCAAAATGCTAGTGTCTACAAATAAAAACTAGCATAATAACTCCCGATCCCCAAATTTGAATCCAATTCGCAAATCTGTATCAATCCTTAAACATGGATTATTTTGCTCCTCGTCCCAGATGGGAAACGGGGATTTCACGGGGAATCGGGTATCATTATTTTTTTTAATATGAATTTTACATATTTTATAATTGGTGTGAGACACGGACCATTATGTAGCATCGGGTATAAGTATTTGTACTAATGTCGTATGTACATTATTTTGGTCGTGATAAAGTTCCATATATTGAATTAACAACGTTATATGCAATATAAAACCTATATATTTTTAATAAAGATGAATTTTGAAATTGTTGAATTCCAGTGCATTTTTCAAGATGCCTTGTTCAGTGAAAAATCATTTTAATTAATGATAAATAGTTTAATTTTGTTCTAAATTCAATAAAAATATTCAGTCAAGACTTAAAAGTGACATCTTTAAAAATTTATCATTATTAAAACTCTTAATACTTAATGTTGTGGGAGGATTTTAGCACAACAAATTATGAGGCCTCGTGCTGGAATAGCGCCAATAATCAAGGAATCGTCCAACCACCCGGAAAGGCTCGTGGTTGAAGATCAATGGTTAGCCGCCCGGGAAGGCACACGACTAGGGTTACCGAAGAACACGGGATGTGGTTCCTCGGAAGGATCGGACTGAATCTACGGGATGAGAGCTCAAGGACCAAATGTTGGCCAGCCAAGAACCCTAATTTGACTGTGTCACACAAGAGTGCACGTGCTCTAGCTACTCAAGGAGTGTAAAGTGTCGAAGAAGATCCCGTAAATTGCCTACATACCACTATTTATAGTGGATCAAGCCCGTATGTAGTTCTTGAATGATATGATTGTTTGTTCATGATGAGTTATCCTCTCTCCAGTGGGATAATGACTGTTATTTCTGATAATAATCGAGTGTGATGTATAAAATCAGGTTACCAAGCAGTTTAGGTAACAAAGAATGATTATCTCTTGTATTTATCATGATTTTTGTATCATTTATCAAGTATATATGACATATATCCTCAAATAACTGAATGTTTATCTGTTTGAGAGTGTTTTTAGATGATATAGACGTATTTCTAAAAAATAGGAGGCGCGCCTTATCTGTATTGGCAGCCTAATCAGGCTTCCGGCGGAAGCTGGGGGTACCGCCCGGTAGCCTTGCTCCGGTACCCCCTCCGGTAACCCCTATCATGGAAGTTACTCTGGGAGCCCTACTGGGTTGGTTGATAATAATTATAGGTTACCTTCAAGGGGATACCTTGAGGCCCTTAGTCACGCGTTCCCGTGCTGCAGTGTTCATGGTAATCCCTAGGGCTACCGTAGGTCTCCGGAAACCTGACAGATTACTCATCCTCTTCATGGATCTGGACCCTAATCCTCTAGTGGGCCTAAATCTAACCCATGCCAGATTTTGGTCACAACAACTACCCCCCGGTTCCCTGAAGTACTGTGTGCAAGGGGAACCTAATATTCACAGGGTGCCGCTTTCTTGTATCCTCTGCAAAAATCTATATCTTTACACTCTCATCAGCTCAATATGACAGGGTGTGTAGGCATTAAGAATTCAGGATTTTAGGCGCTAGGAATAATGTGAGTATTTGTCTGGAAATCCCTTGTGTCTGGGCTACGGAAGCCTGAATTATGAAAAAATGAAAGCCTCCTAGCTAATTCGTTTAAATTTCAAATAAGCTCGTTTATCCTTAGTAAGTAAAGAGATAATTATCAAGAGAGGGTAATTTAAATTGGAACTCCACTTTTCTTTCTTGATAAGATAAAAGCGTTCATTTCCCGTGTCAACACGCTTCCCCCCCAGGCCTCGTTTTCTGTGCCACATTCACTCAGCAGGGGTTGTGCCTATTTTCTCTTTGTTTTAATATATTAACACTCTTAGGCTTTTTATTTTTCTTTTCATCTTCACAAGACACTTTCTCAAGTGTGCAAGGGTTGGTTAAAAGGTTCCGACGAGATCTCTCCGGCGAAGGCTAAATCATCTACACTTCCGTCGATTCGACTCTCCCGGATATTCAAGTAAGTGTCCAATGACCACGATTTACCTTCTTTATTTGATAAAAATCTCAAGTAAGCCTCTGATTGTATCTTTCGTATGTTTGCTTTTGTATCTCTTCAATCTTAGCCATGCTAGATCTGTGTATTTACATCTCAACTGATAGATGCATGTTTAAGTTTTTATCTTGTGATGTGGGTCGGAGTGGTCGGCACACCGGCTATCCCCTTTACTATTTCTAGGCATGTACCTCGCCCGTTTGATGTTTGTTTTCAATGAATATCGTTGTTTTAAATATGTTTGGTCGTGTAACCCATTTGTTTGGGCATGTCTGTAATGCCTTTATCTCCGTATTCCTCTTCTTGCTCTGTTTAGTAATTACCGGAGTCACTAGGTTAGGATGCCACACTAATAGCCACCCCCCGAGTCCTAATTTTTCGTCTTTGGACTGGTAGCCCCATTATACCCTGGGTTTCTCTGGGTCAGCCATCAAGAACCGTTATCTTCTTCGGTCCACAATTTTCGTTTAGACTTCAATCCTCTTCACTAATCTGCTCCCTCCTTTTGTGGTTGCAGATGTCTTTCTCATCGGCATCGAGGGAGTCTTCCCAATGTTTAGGTTACTTGTCACCTGTGTCTGGGGAACCGTCTGATTCAGGGTCCACCCATCTCAAAGATCTTTTGCTCTCTCAACCTTTGCTCCAATCCAGGCCATCAGTTAGCTCCCGAACACGTTCTCGGGTGGAGGTAGTCAATCCTCTATCTGCTGAGATCGTCAACCGGTACCCTGGCTTCCTCACAGAGGCTGGTTCCTCTAACTCTGGTGGTGAAGAAGTAGAGAGGGTTGATATCAGTTCTAACACCGATGAGGGGGAAAGAATGATAGATGAATTACAGTTAAGAGGTAATCGACTATCCTTCAGTAATGATGATGCAATAGAGGGGTAGGGTGATATTGAGTTACCATCAGAAGTCGAACGCAAGCCACATGTCCCGGCTTCCAATGTTCCTGCTTGTGAGGGCCAGGACTCTACCATGAATGCTGATAGACTGGCCAGGTTGCTGGAAATTTGCAATCCAGGTTGCCACCTTGTACTACCCTGTGCTGGCGAACGGTGTCACAGGTTCGACAATTTCGAAGCAGATCAATCCATCCCCAATGCTGTTGTATCGGCTTCTTATTTCAAACTAGGGTTTTCTTTTCCAATGCATCCGTTTTTTATAGATTTGTTGAACTTTTATGAGATAGCTCCCATGCAATTGACACCCAATTCTTTCCGGGTTGCCGCGTGTATGTATATTTTGTATGACCAAGCTTTCTCCGTTGCCCTTACTGCTAGGGAGTTAGGTTATTTTTATCAATTAAAGGATGTCGGAAGGAAGGTTGGTGTTTTTTACCTTACTGCTTGGAATAATAGGCAAGGAAAGTGTATAAAGGGAAATAAGAAAGGTATGTATTACTGGCTAGAGCAGTTCTTGTACTGCTACGATTGTGAAGGAGTTAACACGGAGTTTAACTTGACCCCTGGTAAGTCTTTTGTTGCCTAAATCCTTTCGTGATTCCCTTTACTATACCATAGGTTTAAATCTTCATCTTCTGTACTATGTCCCCTAGGGATTCCGGTGCAAACTTCTTTAGATGGAATTGAAGAGAAAAGGGCCAAGAAAGTCATGAAACTTGCTGCTTCATTGGGTGATGGTGAAGGCTTGTTAACACCGGAAACCCTTGAGAGATTAGGGTTTTCTAGGCCTGCGGCTCCCTTACTCCCCATCCCGAGAGACGAGGTAGAGGGAGGATAGCTGGGGGAACTGGAAACCCAGGGTGCCGAGCGGCAATCCGAGGAGATTGGTAAGGCTTCCGTCTCCCACGACTCTGGTGACCCAAGCTTCCGCTTCCCATGTTCATAGCTGTTTTCACATACGTGGTTCACTTTTACCTATCATTGTTGACTCCTTTACGATCCTTTATGTTATTTGATTTTATAGTATCTGCTGTTTTACCTTGCGATTGCATATAGATACATATACTGTGGTCTCTTAACCTATAAATGTCTCATCTTTTCAGGTATGTCAGGATCAGTGCCATCGTTCATCAAGCCGTCTGAAAAATATGAAGACTTATTTCCTGAGGATGAGTTAATGATGTTGGAGACCCCTATTGCCGCCACTCCAGTCTCCCGATTCCCTGCCTCCATGTCTGTTAAGACTGAGCTGTCTGCAGCCGAGAAGCGAAGACTTTCTCAGGTTGCCGGAGGTTCAAAACCCACTCCCGAGACTAGATCCTCGAAGAAGGCTAAGGTATCACAGCAGGGTACCCCCACGGGTGATGTTGAGCAGTTCTTTCAAATGTCTGGGGGCCAGATTCCCATGGAGATTATCACCGGATGGGCCAAGCAGAGATCCTCTGATGCTGCAAAATCTATGTTGTTCTCATCAGGTGAGAGCTTCTTCCATCAACTTAGGCTCTCCAACCAATTAGCATTGGCTACCCGTGGGGATATGAGGCTTCGGGATGAGATTAAGCAGTTAAAGTTGGATAGGCAAGCCATGGAGGAAGAAAAGAAGAAACTGCTTGATGCTGGCAAGAAGTTGAAGGTGGATTTGTCCGAGTTAACTAGGGAGAAGGACAGGTTGGCTAAGCTGGTTGCTAGTCAAAACACGGAGAAAGAGGAAAGGATGGTAGCCCATGCTACCACAGTGAAGGAGCTGACCTTGCAGGTAGACATGTTGCAGGCTTCAGTAAAGAAGTTGAAGGAAGCCCTCCCAGAAAGGTACAACACTGGTTTTTCCAAGGGAGTTAATGATTATTTGAAGGCCACCTGGGAGGTGATGCCAAATTTAGACTGGTCGCTCCTAGGTGAGGATGCAGTGAATCAAGTAGAGAAATTTAAAGCTGAAGCAACGAAGGTTGGGGCTACCGGGCGCCATATTGCGACTACACCTCCGGTTACACAGAAGGGTACTGCCGAATTCATCCCCACTTCTGAGACTATGGTTGAGGCTCCCGCACTCACGGTTGAGGTTGCTCCAGGGGATTCTTCAAAAAAGAATGACCTTGTCGAGGACTCCCCTAGCTCAGATGCTGCCAAAGACGCTCCTTCTGCCTAAGCAATCTCCCTAAATCATCCTTATCATCTTGAACTCATATTTTGTTGGTTTACAAACTTGATAGTTTTAACTAAGGGGGTGGGCCCCTATAACGCTCCACAGATGTAAGGATTTAGTCTTTTAACTCTGTTCGTCTTATGGCCTCGGGCCCGGTACTTTTGAATTTGCTTTCGTAATGCATGTTTATCTTATTATCTGGGTTTTTTTTTTTTTTAATGTAGTAGGTATGATTGTCGCATCACTTCTGATTATGCAACGAGAACCAACTTAGACTTAATAATCCTTACTCATCGAACCCCCATAGTACTCATTCTCTAGGGTACCAATATGCTAAGTAAGAAAGGTACTACGATAACTTAAAACAGTGCATAACTAAATGCCACCATCGAATTCTATCTGGTAAAATGACTCTCCTCACTAATTCTAAAACAAGTTTGTACAAGTTCTCAGAGGATATATGTCATATATATGTTGATTAAATAGATATTAGATCATGAATCAAGATAAGAACGATAGAATGGTATCGCAGTGTAGAAGAGTACAAGAGTAAATATGGCAACACATACCTGGAAAGGTGGCCATAGAACTTATAGACTACTTGTACCTTTGTCTGCTTGGTTGTCACTGTGGGTATGGGGGTACCGTCGGGTATCCCTATAGCATTTGGAAGCCCGAAGGCAGGAACCTGACTCCGGGAGCCCCGTGGCCGGTAGCCCCTATCCGGTAGCCTGGGTACCGGGGCTCAGCCTGGAAACCTTTGTTCCGGGAGTCCCAGCCATTTAATAAATCATGTGTGGTGATGCCATGTAGGCCAATCCTGCAAAGATGTCTTGTAATGAAGGGATCCAAGTGGGTAGACCAGGGTACCACACAGACCCAAATAATGAAGGGATCCATGTATGCCGAACAAGGTTCCATACATGCCCTGATAACCAAGTAAGCTATGTGAACCACTCAAGGTTCCGTACATGTCTGGTATTGAAGGGATCCAAGTGTGCCAATCAGGTTACCACACAAGCCCAAGTAATGAAGGGAACCATGTATGCCGAACAGGGTTCCATACATGCCCTGATAACCAAGTAAGCCATGTGAACCACTCAAGGTTCCGCACATGTCTGGTATTGAAGGGATCCAAGTGTGCCAATCAGGTTACCACACAAGCCCAAGTAATGAAGGGAACTATGTATGCCGAACAGGGTTCCATGCATGCCCTGATAACCAAGTAAGCCATGTGAACCACTCAAGGTTCCGTACATGTCTGGTATTGAAGGGATCCAAGTGTGCCAATCAGGTTACCACACAAGCCCAAGTAATGAAGGGAACCATGTATGCCGAACAGGGTTCCATACATGCCCTGATAACCAAGTAAGCCATGTGAACCACTCAAGGTTCCGCACATGTCTGGTATTGAAGGGATCCAAGTGTGCCAATCAGGTTACCACACAAGCCCAAGTAATGAAGGGAACCATGTATGCCGAACAGGGTTCCATACATGCCCTGATAACCAAGTAAGCCATGTGAACCACTCAAGGTTCCGCACATGTCTGGTATTGAAGGGATCCAAGTGTGCCAATCAGGTTACCACACAAGCCCAAGTAATGAAGGGAACTATGTATGCCGAACAGGGTTCCATACATGCCCTGATAACCAAGTAAGCCATGTGAACCACTCAAGGTTCCGCACATGTCTGGTATTGAAGGGATCCAAGTGTGCCAATCAGGTTACCACACAAGCCCAAGTAATGAAGGGAACTATGTATGCCGAACAGGGTTCCATACATGCCCTGATAACCAAGTAAGCCATGTGAACCACTCAAGGTTCTGTACATGTCTGGAAATGGCAAAAATTTGAAATTCTGATAATTTCAACCTGTTAAGCTGAGAGGTGTATCCACTACTACCCCCTAGTTCTGGATGGTAGTCTAGCTGCCATGTAGAACTATGCTTGTAGGTCTTACATATATTTCTGAAAATATTTATAAGTGGTAAATGTAAAAGAAAACAATCAACTTCTACTTTTACTGAAAATCAAATAGTACGAATACATCAAATTTCATCCAGACGGGGTGTGCATCCACTACCCCCCGGGCATCTATTGAAAATCATGAAATCCTAAGAACTGAAAGGGAAATGGTGCAACCACAACTAGTAGGTTGCCTTTATTCATCCTAAGCCTGAAAGAGGCCTACGTTTGCTCTGAAAAGAGTCTTACTGATAGTACTTTTTTAGGTGCTCGGCATTCCAAGCACGGGGAATAGTGTTCCCATCCATGTCTTCAAGGTGGTAAGTGCCTTCCCAAAAGATAGACTTTATTTTGTAAGGCCCTTCCCAGTTTGCTCCAAAGGCTCCGTGCCCGGGAACCCGCATATTGGGCATCATTCTTCTCAGTACTAGGTCGCCAACCTTGAGGGGTCGAGGGCGTACCTTGTTGTTATAGTATTTGCGGGTCCTCTGTTGGTAAGCCGCAAGTTTTAGCTGGGCGGTAGCCCGGTTTTCCTCTACCATGTCTAGGGCCAGCCTCTGATGTATTTCATTTGAATCTTGACTGAAATTGTCCCTCCGATAGGACCCTGTCCCGACTTCCACTGGGACCATAGCTTCACAGCCATAGGTTAGAACAAAGGGAGACTCTCCGGTTGTGGACCTGGGAGTGGTGTTGTAAGACCACAAGACCATTGGAAGCTCCTCTGGCCAATTTCCCTTTTTATCTTCCAACTTTGCTTTCAGAGTGTGCTTGATGATTTTATTCACAGCTTCCGTCTGCCCATTGCTTTGGGGGTGACAAACGGCTGAAAAATCTTTCTTTATTTCCAAGTCCTCACATAGACTTCTCATTTCTCTACTATCAAATTGCTTGCCATTGTCTGAGATCAGCTTGTACGGTACCCCGTATCTACATATAATGGCTCGCTTAACAAATTCCTTCAGCTTACCAGCAGTGATGGTAGCTAGGGGTTCCGCCTCTGCCCACTTGGTAAAGTAGTCAACGGCTACCACGGCATATTTCACACCACCTCTGCCTTTGGGAAGCTCCCCAATCAGGTCAATCCCCCATATTGCAAAGGGCCTGGGGCTTCCAATGGGTCTTAGTCCCACAGTTGGGTTGCTATTGAAGTTAGCAAACCTTTGGCATTGATCACAAGCTTTAGCAAAGTCATAAGCATCAGTTTTCATGGTAGGCCAGTAATAGCCCTGTCGGAGAATTTTGTGGGCCAGGGAGGTACCCCCCGGGTGGTTGCCACAAATGCCTTCATGAATTTCCCTTAGGATGTATTCACATTCATTTCCAGATATGCACTTAAGTAGAGGTTGATTAAATCCCCTCTTGTATAGGATACCATCGTAGATCACATAACGGGCAGCCTTATATTTGAGTTTCCGAGCTTCATCTTTGTCCTCCGGAAGTGTCCCCTTGGTGATATACTCACGTATTGGGGTTGTCCATTGGCTTTCCATTGAAGAATCTATTTCCATGGTCTCCTCTCGATGGATACTTGGTTGGAGTTGCACTTCAAGGGGTATTACCCCTAACAGGACAGCTTCTTTTTGGGATCCCAACTTGGCAAGGGCATCAACATTGGCATTTTCCACCCTTGGGATTTGATTTAGATTTAGCAATTTGAACCTACTGATAAGTTCTTGGGCATACCTCATGTAGAGTTCAGTGCGGGGGCCACGACTCTGGAAGCTTCCTTTAATTTGCAACACAATCAGCATGGAGTCACTAAACACATTTAGGTATTCTACCTTCATTTCCAGAGCCAGTTTCAAGCCAGCAATCAGGGCCTCATACTCTGCATCATTGTTGGTAGCCCTGAAGCCAAAGTGTATGGCACTCTGAATTCGGTGCCCCTCTGGGCTTACCAACTCTATTCCTGCACCTCCCCCATTATTATTTATTGCACCATCAACATACAGGTTCCACCATAATTGGGGGCTTTCGGCATCCCCTTCGGTAACTGGGGATACCGAGGTACAATCTTCTCCGGTAACCTCAAAATCAGGAGGAAACTCCAGTAAGAAATCGGCCAGTGCTTGGCCTTTGATAGCAGTTCGGGGTTTGTAATCTATTTCAAACTGTCCTAGCTCGACAGCCCATTTCATCATTCTACCGGAGGCTTCCGGCTTGTGCATCACTTGCCTTAGCGGGAAGGATGTTCTAACTTCAATTTTATGGGCCTGAAAGTAAGGCCTTAGCTTCCTGGAAGCCAATATTAGAGCATATGCTAGCTTTTCCATGCTGGGATACCGGGTTTCCGCATCCAGCAGCCTTTTGCTCACATAGTATACTGGGTATTGTACTTGTTCTTCCTCCCGGATCAACACAGCACTTAGAGAGTATTAAGAAACAGCTAAATATAAAATGAGTACCTCACCTTCCAAGGGTTTGGAGAGCAATGGTGGGCTTCCCAGCTGTTCTTTTAGTTTCTTGAAGGCTTCCTCACATTCCGGGGTCCATTCAAAGTTTTGACCCCTCTTGATAGCCTTGAAAAACTCCTTGCATTTGTCGGAAGACCGAGATACGAATCTATTTAGGGCTGCTACCCTTCCGGTAAGCCCTTGGACTTCTTTTACATTCCTTGGGGACCTCAGTTCCAGCAATGCTTTGATTTTGGCAGGGTTTGCCTCAATCCCTCTGTGGTTCACAATGAATCCAAGAAATTTTCCAGACTCCACCCCAAAAACACACTTTTGGGGGTTCAACTTCATCCGGTACTTTCTTAGGATATCAAACATCTCAGATAGGTGCAACACATGGTCGGCTGCCACCTTTGATTTGACCAACATATCATCAACATAGACTTCCATAGTCTTACCAATCTGTTCCTTAAACATCATGTTTACCAGCCTCTGATAGGTAGCCCCGGCATTCAATAGCCCAAACGGCATCCCCACATAACAGTACAGTCCCCTATCAGTTATGAAGCTGGTATGCTCCTGGTCCGGTTCAAACATCGGTATCTGGTTATATCCGGAGTAGGCATCCATGAAACTTAGCAAAGCATGGCCTGCCGTGGCATCCACCAGTTGATCAATTCTGGGTAGCGGGAAGCTATCCTTAGGGCATGCCTTATTTAGATCAGTAAAGTCAACACATGTCCTCCATTTCCCATTAGGCTTCCGGACCAGTACTGGGTTTGCTAGCCATGTTGGATAGAAGGATTCTTTGATCAAACCAGCCTTCAATAACCGGTCTACTTCTTCCTAGAGGGCGGTAGCCCTTTCACCACTAACAGGCCTTCTCTTCTGCCGGATACCCCTTCTCTCAGGGTCGATGTTCAAATGATGGCACATGACTTTCGGGTCAATCCCCACCATGTCAGAATGACACCATGCAAACACATCAAGGTTGCTTTTAAGGAAAGCAGTCAACCTTTCTCTTGTATTTTTATCTAGCTGTTGCCCGATTTTCAAGATTTTACTAGGATCTTCAGCATCCACTAGTATAGGGATAGTATCCTCGGCAGCCCCTGCCTTTTCCAGGGTACCGGGCATCCTGGGATCAATGTCAATCTCAACCGGGAGTCCTCTCTCCGCTCCCTGGCTCTCATTCTCTAGCATTTCTCCATCTAGATCATCATCTGAGGCACTTTTTACTATGCCTTCCAGTGAAATGTTATGAATTTCATCATTTTTTTCGGCAGCTTCCAACAACAAGCTTTGTGGTGGTACTACCCCCCGAAAATTAGGAACCTCTTCAGTAGGTTCATCTGGCAATTCCACTATCATGATGGCATTACAAGACGCTCTTTCAAACTTCTGTGGCTCATGCCCATGGCTTCTCAATAAGGCTTCTCCATCAGCCTTTTCTTCAACTTGAATAGGTTTGTCTGCTTTCTCGGCAGCCTGAACAGCTCTGTTATAGCATTCCCTTGACTCATGTTGACATCCCTTCACGCACCCAATGCCATTTGGTGTAGGAAACTTCATTGAGAAGTGGTATATTGAGGTTACCACCCTCATATCTTTCAATATTGGTCTACCAAGAATTGCATTGTGGGATATGTCTTCATCTACCACCATGAATTCTGCCATTTGTGTGGCCTTGCAGGGATCCACACCCAATGTCAAGGGTAATTTGACCTTGCCCATGATTTGGACTGGGTTGCCGGTAAACCCATATAGCTCATTATTGGTAGGCAGTAACTCTTTGTCCAAAAGTCCTAATTTCTGGAATGTGGTATATGCCAAGATATTTACTGAGCTTCCATTATCAACCAGCACTCTGTGCACATTCATTCCACCAATACTCACGGTCACCACCAAAGCATCATTATGAGGGTGGTGAACCCACTTGGCATCCTCCTCGGTAAAGGAAATATCAGCGGTTTCCCCTTTGAACAGCTTAGGGGGCCTTTCTGCAAGGTGGAACACATTAGTTAGGGGTTTGCCCCCGGCTTCCCGGGCATACCTATCTCTGGCATTCCGACTGGCACCCCCCAAGTAAGGGCCGCCAAAGATGGTATGGATGCTATTTGCTCGGGTAGTCCTTTCTTGGTTTCCAGGAGCTTTGTCCTTGTTATCTCTTCCTTCTTTATATTTCTTAGCCTCTTGGGCTACAAATTCGGTCAGGTATCCACCTCTAATCAACTCTTCAATTTGATCTTTCAAATGCCTGCAATCAGCAGTCTCGTGTCCATTTACTTCGTGGAATGCACAGTACTTTCCTTGATCTTTCACTCCTGGGGGCCCTGCCCGGTAGGGCCTCCGGAATAGCCCATTCTTCTCATTCACTTCGAGAATATGACTGATTGGGACAGTCAAAGGAGTATACTCTTGAGTATTTCTGAAAATTCGCCTTTGGAGTGAGTCTGTCCTTGGCAGAAACTCTATCCTTAGTTGCATTAACATCAATAGGGGCAGTCTTGTCATCATACAGGGGGGCTCCTAAGCCGGCAGTACCACTCCCGGAAGCCCTCTTGTTCGAATCCCTTTTAGGGCTGTAAGAACGATTTCTTTTGCTCCTGCTCCAACCTCGGGAACTGGAGTCTTTGGACAATTTTGCCATGGATTCCTCAATTACTTTGTGGCGTTCTGCTTGTTGGTAAAATTCCGCCAGGGTTCCGGGCTCCTCAGTTTGCAATTCCTTCCAAAACTCGGTTCCAGGCCTTACCCCGGCTATCAGGAAGTTCTTCAGAGTTTCATCAGAGGCCTTCTTCACTTTTGGCACTTGCTCATTAAATCTTTTGAAATACTGTCTTAAAGACTCGTGAGTTTCTTGCTTGATATTAGCCAGAGTATTCACCGGTGGGGCGTAGGCCATGGTAGCCCTAAATTGAGAGATAAACTGATCTCCCATCCTCCTCCAGGATTTGATAGACCCTTCGGCTAGCCTTTTGAACCATTGGTGGGCATTTCCAGTCAGTGTAGATGCCAATAGCCTACACCTTGCTAAGTCCTCCACCTGGTAGACATCCATTTCCGTATTAAAACGGCTCAAGTATTCAACTGGATCTGAGTTTCCATTGAATTTCAAGTCAGTATTCATCTTAAAGAACCTTGGCAAGGCTGCCTTTTTCACTTTCACAGAAAAGGGGGAACCGGCAGTGATACCGGACTTAAACTTTTTCTCCTCCTTGATCTTTTCCAAGGCTTTTTTCCAGTCAGACATCCTGAACTGTCCATTTTCACCATCTGAAAGCGTATCACTTTCAGAATCATCATCTTCATTGGTTGTCTTGCTTCTTCTAGGGACTGAACTTTGATGGGAGCCGGAATCCTGATCGGTACCCCCACCGGTAGGGACTCCGGTAGAGCGGGATCTCCTGTTTTTATGCCAAGAAGAGTGACTGCTTTGCCTATAATTCCTTCTGCCATCAGATCTGGATCTCCTGGAAATGCTTTTTGGGGGTACCGTTTGGGACCTCTCTCGGCGTTCTCGGGAACCTTGAGTTGTGGAACCCCCATTGCCATCTCTCCGATCTTTGCTTCCAGTGTGAATCAATTTGTGACGAAGGTCTTTGTTAGTCAGTTTTTTGCCAACTCGATCAAAAACACTTAGACTTCTGGTGGGTGAACCTTCGGCACCCTGAGTTTCCGGGACATCAGATTGGTCACCCTCATATTCTTCTTCCACAGGCTCTTCTGCGTCTTCTTTAGATGGGACATGATCAGTGTTGTCCTCAATATTGTCCTCAGACTCGAAGTTCAGCCTTGTCGGAGTCACATTCTTCTTTTTTGACTTCGACTTGCACTTCCTTTGCCATTTTTTCATTTTCTCGGAACCTTTTTCCAAGTTGTTGACTCTTTCATTCATCGTCTTCAGATAGTCCATGATGTCCTTGTTACTAACATCATCACCACCTTTGTTTCGCCCATTACCATCCTGAGACGGTGTTTTATCACTTTCAGAATTGTCACTCGCCATATCTCCTCCAAATGACGATTTTTGAGGCCCCTCCTTCGGGTGCCAATTATTGTGGAAGGATTTTAGCACAACAAATTATGAGGCCTCATGCTGGAATAGCGCCAATAATCAAGGAATCGTCCAACCACCCGGAAAGGCTCGTGGTTGAAGATCAATGGTTAGCCGCCCGGGAAGGCACACGACTAGGGTTACCGAAGAACACGGGATGTGGTTCCTCGGAAGGATCGGACTGAATCTACGGGATGAGAGCTCAAGGACCAAATGTTGGCCAGCCAAGAACCCTAATTTGACTGTGTCACACAAGAGTGCACGTGCTCTAGCTACTCAAGGAGTGTAAAGTGTCGAAGAAGATCCCGTAAATTGCCTACATACCACTATTTATAGTGGATCAAGCCCGTGTGTAGTTCTTGAATGATATGATTGTTTGTTCATGATGAGTTATCCTCTCTCCAGTGGGATAATGACTGTTATTTCTGATAATAATCGAGTGTGATGTATAAAATCAGGTTACCAAGCAGTTTAGGTAACATAGAATGATTATCTCTTGTATTTATCATGATTTTTGTATCATTTATCAAGTATATATGACATATATCCTCAAATAACTGAATGTTTATCTGTTTGAGAGTGTTTTTAGATGATATAGACGTATTCCTAAAAAATAGGAGGCGCGCCTTATCTGTATTGGCAGCCTAATCAGGCTTCCGGCGGAAGCTGGGGGTACCGCCCGGTAGCCTGGCTCCGGTACCCCCTCCAGTAACCCCTATCATGGAAGTTACTCTGGGAGCCCTACTGGGTTGGCTGATAATAATTATAGGTTACCTTCAAGGGGATACCTTGAGGCCCTTAGTCACGCGTTCCCGTGCTGCAGTGTTCATGGTAATCCCTAGGGCTACCGTAGGTCTCCGGAAACCTGACAGATTACTCATCCTCTTCATGGATCTGGACCCTAATCCTCTAGTGGGCCTAAATCTAACCCATGCCAGATTTTGGTCACAACACTTAAAGTTTGATATTAATCCAATTTTTTCCTAAAGAGTAAAATGTGATAATTAAATTGATCGGTTACGTATAATTGCAAAAACATGGGTCTACTTTGTTTTAAAATTTGATGAAGTTTTTAAATTTAAAGTTCTTTGTTTGAAAATCTGTAAGTTTTTGACCTAAAAACTCACAAGCAATTTTGATATGCATATATTAACTTGTTCTTATTAAAACGTCAAATACACTAATCCTTGTCGATCTGGAACATTACAACCTCTCATCTAATTGGGACGATGATCTCGCCTATCCCACAAACAAACTTACAAAATTCTACAAATGACGATGCGCTTTTGGTCGGATAGGGCCAGTGGCGAATCTACATGGTGGCATGGTGGGTCAAGTGACCTATCGTTATTTCAAAAAAATAATAATAAAATTATATAGCCAATAGCCGCACATTTTATATACACACATTAAGTTCTTATTGTTATACTTTCAGAATGATTATTTAGTTGTTATAGCAGCAGCTTGTTTGTTATTGTTGTTCTTGTTTGTAGTTCTTCTTCTTGCAGTATATGTGTTTGATGAAATGTTTGAATGAAAATGGATCAATGAAGAAGGAAGAGTTGCAGATAAGTTATTTGGTAAGCTTTGTTTGTTTAAGATTTTTCAATGAATGGTCTCGGACTCCAAATATTGGATAAAATGTCCCTATGAACCTTGAATTTGCACGATTTAGTGAAATCCGTGCTTTACGCAGTTAGAAATTTTTTTAGCTCTAGGTCCATGACTAAGTGACTCACCAATTCACCATGTTCGAAATTCTGTATCCACCACTGGATATGGCTGATACCGATCATATGTGAAAAATGTTGAACTTTCGAGTACTTTTGAAACAACAAGTTATGTTTTGATTTTGAATCTGAAATATGTCTAAGAGTATTGGTCTAAATGCAGCACCATGCATTTAAGTGTTTCGAATTTTCGATTATTACGAGTTCATTAAGCATTTTTAAAAGAACATGAAATTAAATAAAAAATTATAAATATCTAATAAATTTGTTATATCTCCTTTAAAACTTTTTTTTGCTAAGTACATTTACAAACTTTCTTTTCTTACTTAATTATCCTTACTTAAATATTTATTATTGGTAAAAACATGTTACCATTTCTATATTTTTAATAAGTAATTAATTTCATTTTTAGGTAAAACACGTTTTCTTTTATATTCTAAAAATACTACGGGCAATTATATTAAATAAAATAATATTATTATGATTACTAATGACTAACAAATTACATTTTCAGCTAAAATACGTTACCTTTTATTTTTTCTCTTACTAAAACCTCTTCTTTTTCGGTAATATCATGGATAATTGTATTTAATAAAATAATACCATAATAATTAATAATTGATTGATTACCTTTTTCAGCTAAAACATATCATCTTATCTACATCTTATAGCTAAATTTTTCTTTTTTTAGAATATATATATATATATATATATATATATATATATATATATATATATATATATATATATAATTAGTATCAAATCATATAATTTAAAATTTTAACTTACAAAATTCATATCATAAAAAATTCATTTGAATTATTGAAAAAATCATACAATAAAATCCGTGCATCGCACGGGTTTTAAGCTAGTTATTTTATTAAAGCCGAAACATTGAAAGTTTATCGATTGAATTTTCGATACGATTTTTCTAATTATTTAGTTTTTGGTATGATTATCCTAATTATTTAAATAATAATAACAAAATATAATTAATGTTAACTATCCGATTTCTTTTTTTACATTTACTTTTAATTGAAGATATTATCTTTTATAAACACATAAAAATATCAGTTGTACCATATCTTCCAATCATTAATATTTCAATTATTAATAAAATAATTAATATTTCGAATTCCGTGAAAATTTTAAAATTTTATAAAATAAGTTTCAAACAATGCATATTACTAATTAAATTTATATTAAATTATATAAATTAAAACAAAAATAAATTATTGGAAATAATGATTATATTAATATATAATTGTTACATAAAATAAATTTTATTACATATCAAACTTGCTTTTTCCAACTAAAACGTAATATCTTTTCTATATTATCTAACTGAAATATCTTCTTTTCAAACTTGCTTTTCTTACTTAATTATTTTTACTTAAATATTTATTATTGGTAAAAACGTGTTAACTTTTCTATTTTTTTAATGACTAATTAATTTCTTGTTAGGTAAAACATGTTATCTTTTATATTCTAAAAATCTATACTATATTATATTATTATACTTAAAATATTAAAAGTTTGGTTGGTCGGTATGGTATTTTGTATATTTACTTAATTACCTTTACTTATTTATTCTTTACTTATTATTTTTATTTTATAGTTACGGGCAATCCTATTTTATAAAATAAAATAATGATATTATAGTTCTTAATAACCTTTTTCAACTATTACCTTTTCTAACTAAAATCTCTTCTTCCTAAAATTACCACAGACAATTATATTTAATAAAATAAAATAATAATATTATAATTACTAATAACTAACTAACCAATTCCATTTTCAGCTAAAACACGTTGCCTTTTATATTTTCTCTTACTAAAATCTTTTTTTATCCGATAGTATCACACGCAATTGTATTCAATAAAATAATAACATAATAATTAATAATTGATTGATTACCTTTTTGAAACGTATTATCTTATTTATATCTTATAACTAAAAATTTTTCTTTTTTAAAAATATTACGGCCAATATGTTTATATAATAATTATCAAATTATATCATTTAAAAATTTAATTTACAAAATGCATAATTGCATATCTTATAAAATTGATTCATTTTAAGCTATTATTAATTAAGAGTGGAAATGGTGTTGTTAAAAGTTAAAAGTGAGGAGAGAAAATAAATTTTAAACAATTTTAATAATTAGAACAGTCTATTGTTAAATAATCCTCCTATCCATGATCTTGATCCAACCATAGCATTAGCTACAAAAGACAATCAGTTCCCAGTCATTCAATCGCAAGTAGGATTGCAGCAGCCAGCAGCTATAGAATTCTAATGATTACAAGCATTTTACTAAAAAAGTTCGGATTTAACGTTACACATCGCTACAAGCTTTAATTTCTCATTATTTAATATGTGCTGAACTCCTTAGTCCGCAAAATTTGTGCACACAATATAAGTTTATGTGGAGCAGCATTCCAACGAAACAAAATACAGCCTCTATACCAAGAGCAGTAACTAAACAGAAAATGACAGATTTTAGTTACTGCAACCCTGCTCTCATCACGAATTTGGAACACGAGTTTAGATTGGTTGAAAAGAAATCTTACTATGGCTATTATTACCACGAGGATTTCAATACACACAAAAACAGGGGACGGTCAGGATTTTTCATTCGGGGACACCAGAGTAAATTTCAGGAAGACACTTATTTTTTATTATTTGTGAGACAATTTATATTTCAGTAACAATTGTAATGGTGGGAAAACAATTTAATTTAGGGGGCTAGATCCTGCCTGCATAAAGAAACACATATAACCCACAAATGCAAGCTCAGGCACGCGCCCATACACAAATATAGGACATACAGATCTACCAAAGAGAAGACAAGAAGTAAATGCATAATGATTTAAAAAAAATACAAAGAAATAAATAACAGATCCTTGATCACAGACAAGGGCACGCCTGCATGCTAGGGCACAACAGAAGAGACATAAAAAGACATAAAGACGTGTAACAATTGTACTCACAAAAACACTGTAGTAAGTCTGATGTTACTAGAGCAGAATTTTGTGACCATGCCAATTTGTCATCATCCTTTCTTTGTGTCCAGAATATGTCATCTTCATCAACCTGAATCGAATTCCTAGTCAGTAGAAGTAAGATGCAAATAAAATACTTTGGAGGTCAGACACATAGAGAAGCAAATGGAAATACATCACCACCTTCACCTGACCCTGCTCATGAGCCTTGCGAAATGCTTACAGGAAAAAAGGGAGCAAATAAAGAAATTTGGAGGTCCGGCAAATAAAGTGCCATCAATATGATGAGGCAAAATCCAATTTGTTGGAAATTATTATTCTACTAATGGAAATCTTGAAATTATAGATAAACAACGTTCTCTTAGTTTTCCATCTAACTCTAACCCCTTGACAAAGAAAGAAAACAGAAAACAAGAAATGTTATCCAGATAGATTAAGTATCAAAGTGGTGATGCGAGGATGCGAATAATACTGAGAGTGAAGTGGCTATGCACATTAGGAGGAAGTTAAAATGCTGAGCAAAAGACACAGAAGCATTGTTTTTCTTCTTTATTCCTGTTCATAATTAGTAACTTCATTTCTTCAATCATAGTAGCAACAATACATGTTATTTTTGTTTGTGTACAAATTGCATTTGTTGTAGCCAAAAAACAACTGAAAAAATAAATTTCAGCTACCACCAGAGCCAACAAAAAAGGAAATACAGTTTTATTTTCACCAAAAAACATAAATTCTTTTTTTACAAATGTGATTAATATCTAGATCATATCCCACATTCACATTACATTCGAATAATGGGTTTAAACATAGCCATGCGTGAATGACACTGCTAGTGGACAATTCTTTATCTGGCTGGAAAAAAAATCTATTACAAATAGTACTTAAATACCAGTGTAACACATACAACAATATTAGTTAATGCAGTCATGAGCATTTTTCAACTGCAAAAAAATATATTTACATAAGCGTACCATATATCAAAGAAGAGCTAAATTGTTCTATACACTAGGCAGAGGGTTTAAGCTAGCTGGAAAGACCACGAGTTACATTGATTTAACCTTGTAAAACATTCTTCAACTAGCGGAAACATAAACACTATCACTCAATGGATGAGCTGTGAAAGCATTGTCTCAGTAAAATTAATTAACGCTAGACCAAATAAATGAAATATCATACTGAAAATGTGTGATAAGAACTTAGGGTCAAGTTCTCCAATCCCTATTTCTAATAGAAGAAAAAGAGGAAGAAGAGATAACGAATGAGCTTACTCTTCTTCGAGAAGAACAGGAAGGAACGAATCGTCTACGTCAGCCCCGTTTGGCAAATCGTTAGGTCAACTTATAAGTTACTTATTTCGGAAAAAAATTCGTATTTACATAATTTTTTTTAGAGAAAAATATGTATGGGGAGTTTAATATTCGTTATTTTGCAAAAATAAGTTACTTATTTCAGAAAAAAGTACATATTTCCTAACTTTTTTCCGGAATAAGTAACTTATTTCTGAAAAATAAGATTTCCCAAACGGGCCCTAAATCTCATCAGAGACCAAAATAAATTGTGGGAACGGATGAAATTTTTTTAATCATCCAAACACGAAGGTAAATAAAAAGCTAGTGCATATGAAAATGCATGATGGCACCAACTTTAATTTCATCCTACAATTCAACCTTAAATCATTCCAAAATTCTCTCCCTATTTTCCACCCTTAGACCATCTCCAACCAGAAGAAATCCTTAGCTAAAATTAGATAAAAGATACCATAAATAAAAATTATAGAGATTATCTAAAAAAACTTGAACTCCAATGGGTCAAAGCTGTTAGCTATAATTTTAGATAATTTATACAGGTTGACTATATTTGTCGAACCTTTATATAGCTGTAAGAAATCTGTAAGAAGATTCCACATCATTCATTACCATATTGAAGTGATATATTCTATTTATAACAACCTAAATTATTAATAACATACTATTTTTAAAATATAGCCAACCAATATAGCTAATACCATTGAAGTAAAATGTCTTACAGATTCAACAAATTTTACATAATGTCCTACAGGTCCAATTTAGCCAACCAATTTTAGCTATTCCCGTTGGAGATGCTCTTATAGCCAGGCAGATAAGAGTAAAAATTACTCTAGAACGCAATCAAAGGGGTCCTTTATTTGCATTAACTTTATGAAGCATCACTTAAAAAAATATCAACTTTAGCACATAAAGGGTGATTTTTAATGATGGGCCTTGTTAATATAGCATCTAGACAACACACAAGACAAAAAGATTGTACAGCATTGCACCCACAAACAGGATATAAAACAAATATGATGGTAGAAAATGATAAAAGAAAAACAGAGTAAAACAGAGTGAAAAATGTATCTTTTACTCCTGCATTTGAGATGGAAATTTGATGGTGAAAAAGAACCCACCAGGAGAGGAAAACTAAGGGGGGAGGAGGACAGTGATAAGAAAGAAACAGGAGGAGAAGAAAAACAGGGCATCTGAGCTTGAAAAATGAAAAAAGAGTAGTGGTGGTGCATGCAAAAACAGGGGAGGAAACAGAGACCGGGGGGGGGGGGGGGAGAAACAGGGGAGACCCAACTGGCGCCATTAACCAGAGATGTGTTCCTGCCTTTGCCTTTTCCATAACCAGCCATTCATATTCCTCATGTTTTGCCCCTTTTCTCGCACCCCCTTTTTTCAGAGTGTTCTCTTTTTTAACTTCGAGAAAAAATTGTTGAATATAATTTTAAACGAATTTTCTAGTGTACATTAAGAATCTGTGTTAGCTTAATTGTCAAATTTTGATTGGAGGGGATTTCATTAATAATGACGGGCTCCCCTGCATTTACATAAATATCCACCAATCAAAATTTGACAACTCATCAAGCACGAATTCTTAGCATGTGTTCTTGGGCACATAATTTTAAATAAAATAAAGAGTAAATTGCATTTTGGTGACTTGTACTTTAATTTTTTTGCACTTAGATGACCAACTTTTAAAAATGAACATTTTGATCACTTATCTTTTCTTTGTTCAGCACTTTGGTGACCAAAATAGCGTCAAAATAAAAAAAAACTTGGCCACCAAAGTGCTAAACAAAAAAAAAGGTAAGTCATCAAAGTGGTCACTTTTAAAAGTTGGTCACCTAAGTGCAAAAAATTAAACTACAGCCATCAAAGTGTTCACTTTTAAAATTTGGCCATTTAAAATTTTTACCAACGAACTACACAAGATAGGTTAGAAAAATAATCCGAGATGTGTTCCTGCCTTTGCCTTTTCCATAACCAGCCATTCATATTCCTCATGTTTTGCCCCTTTTCTCGCACCCCCTTTTTTCAGAGTGTTCTCTTTTTTCACTTCGAGAAAAAATTGTTGTATATAATTTTAAACGAATTTTCTAGTGTACGTTAAGAATCTGTGTTAGCTTAATTGTCAAATTTTGATTGGAGGGGATTTCATTAATAATGATGGGCTCACCTGCATTTACATAAATATCCACCAATCAAAATTTGACAACTCATCAAGCACGAATTCTTAGCATGTGTTCTTAGGCACATAATTTTAAATAAAATAAAGAGTAAATTGCATTTTGGTGACTTGTACTTTAATTTTTTTGCACTTAGATGACCAACTTTTAAAAATGAACATTTTGATCACTTATCTTTTCTTTGTTCAGCACTTTGGTGACCAAAATAGCGTCAAAATAAAAAAAAACTTGGCCACCAAAGTGCTAAACAAAAAAAAAGGTAAGCCATCAAAGTGGTCACTTTTAAAAGTTGGTCACCTAAGTGCAAAAAATTAAACTACAGCCATCAAAGTGTTCACTTTTAAAATTTGGCCATTTAAAATTTTTTACCAACGAACTACACAAGATAGGTTAGAAAAATAATCCGAGTCAGTGAACTCTAACGACCACGGATGACAAGCACATAAACTAGAAATAAAACACCGATGATCCCCGGCAGCGGCGCCAAAAACTTGTTTGCACTAAATCACGCAAGCGTACGTGGTCACAAGTAATATAGAATTAAGTCAAGTTCGTTCCCACAGAGATCTGGTTATGGTTTTAATTCAGTAGATGTACCTATGCAACAATGTATTGTTATTATTCACTGCTAAGACAAATAACAATTTTGGGTTTACTAAACTAAATTAACTAAGAAGTAAACTAACAAACTAAGAATTAACTAACTGACAAGAATTGGAATCGAATTACTTCTGCAAGAGAAAACATGGGATCCTAACTTCATTAAATACTTTGCTTAGATCTGACGCCTTTAATCACTATATGCAATGGTTATGATATCTGATCGGACAACACGAAACAAGTATACGCTACTTCTCAGTATACGAATACCAAACTAAACATACATCCACAAAAAGATAGAAGATGAATAGACACCAATTATGCTTAGACCCTATATGTCTATAGAATTTGAAAACATAACGGTTGAAGAGCAAGTTATCCATAATGATCACATAGGGCAATATAAGTATTCTCATCTCATACTACGAATCATGTTGATAAACAATCATGAACCTATGCTAGCATGACAAGTTTTAAATCTCAAGATCCACTTTCACTTCACAAGAGATTAACAGATTAGATGTTAGCCACGCATCTAACAATTAAGCATAACCATACGAGGATATCAATTATACACCACACACAGATCTTTAAAGCATCAAGATACTAAAGCTCCATAAATAAATCCGTTAGAATCCCATGACAACGATTAGCTCATAATCGAACCGCTCGTCATCATGGGATCTGATGAAACCATGATAAAAACAAAGTATGAAAAAAATACAAATAAACCTAAGTAATTGATATGTAATGGTTATATAAATTACAATGGTAGGATGTGTTTATATAGGCTCTAGAAGTCTTGCCCAGAAAGAAAATACCAAAACAGAATTATAATAGAATTTCTGCAAAATACGTTTCCTAAACTGATTCTGTTTTGAAGGAAAATTCATAGCTAACTTTTCTTCAGTATTTCTGGGCTGTTCCAGTTGTAATTGGACATTAGGACCACTTTAGAATGATAGAGAATCTCGTTATCTTCGCGTGGACTGTAAGATCATCCAAAACAGACTTGTAGAACTCAAGATATGGCCAAAATAGTAAAAACTATATTTTTTCAGCACCGCGCGCGTGCAACCTGCGCCCATCAGTCTGTTTGTCGCGCTGCCTGCGCCCACCACGCGCAGCCTACGCATGGAGGACCTATCCAAGGTTGTAGAATATCTCCCAATCTTCGCGTGGACAGTAAGATCACTGAAAACGGATTTCTAGAACTCCAGATATGGCCAAAACAGTGAAGACTGCGCAACCTATCCAGAAAATCCGAATTTTACACAAATTTGCTCCTTTCTCCTCCGTTTTTTTGCATTAGCTAACATTTTCAATACCAAGACACATGTAACTCCTTGATAGCACAACACAAGTGTCCAATCTTCATTCCAATGCTTAATTCCACTCTAATATCGATTAGAAACACCAACACTAACCAATAGCTACAACCCTGCACAACTACACAAAACACATCAAAAATACAACAAACTTGAGACCAAGTCAATCAATTTAAGCCGATATGGAACGCTCCAAGTGGATATAAATCCACTTATCACTAGTATATCAGCGCAACCCACAAGAACACGACAGAAGCATCGATCTTTATGGAAACTCGCTACTACAGGGAGCACCGGAGCAGATATAATTGAAACTGCAGGATTCTTCAGTTGTGTTACATATTCAAACAATGTTTCTAGCAGCATCAAGATATAGTTAACTAGTAAGATGCTACTGCATCAACTCATCAAAATGTATTTTGTCCAAACAGAATTAAAGGGTCGTTGTAAATTACAGCAGTAACATTTTCGACGACGACACCCAAGTTTTGTTAAATGTCTATGATCTCACACCTCTCAATAAATACCTCTTCTGCTTTGGTTTATGCATCTTCCATTCTGGCATTGAAGGTTAACAATCCGGCCATGCTTGTTTACAATACATGTATATAGATTGATATTACAACCATGCATGCACACAGATTTAGAATAATGCATGTAAATTGGAATTTTGATATTCATCATTCTTCTAGCTAAGGACCACTGTATGTACTTTCTCTAATTTCCTAACGATTTGAAGAGCTCTGTTTTCATCTTTTTTTTTTCTTTATGGGGAGACCTAATCTATCTTGATGTTGAGCATGGAAGTTTTCGACTGGAAGTGTGAAACCTGCTTTCCGGTTCTCTATTTTTTTTTTATTATATTTTCAAATACAAGGTGATAAATATTTTCTACAGAATTGGACAGATATCTGGGAACCATATCTACCAGTGGACCACAATCTCCTAAATTCAACGAAAAATTGTTTGTGGATACTCATGAGTTGTCTTGATCAAGGGAAAATAAAAGTCGCGGACTAAATATTACAACAAGATATCATCATGTGAATTGTATGTTGTATCAGATTCATAATTATTAGTAGTAGTCGCTCACTACAAGATTACAACATGGTATAATCATGGGAATTGGATGCTTTCACTTGAGAATCCAAGCTTTTTCCCCTGCTATGCCTTGCAACATCTTTAGATGTATGTCCCTGCTATTGGTCACATTTCTACTACTAGGCATGCGACAGACATTTGAGCCAAGGGGTCTGTAAAATGTGGTATGAAGCCTGACTTAACCAATATTCCAACTTAATAACAGAACTAGCATCTAAAATGTGGTTTAAATGTGATACTAGTACTCTATGTAATATTCTGCTACTTACACTGATTTGTGATTCCTTTCACCAGTTTTATTTAATAGCATGTTTTTTACTTGTCTCGCTTGTAAACTCCTTGTAAATCCGAGAATTATCATAAGCATCAAAACGAAGCTCATGTAATTCATTCAACTGAACAAGTCTTGCTTCTCCCCCAGCTAATTTCTCAAAATTTAAAGCATATATATCATTGTATACAATTAAATGAATTTGATAGTGCGTCACAACCCACAAGAACACGACAGAAGCATCGATCTTTATGGAAAATCGCTACTACAGGGAGCACTGGAGTAGATATAATTGAAACTACAAGATTCTTCAGTTGTGTTCCAAGTTCAAACAATGTTTCTAGCAGCATCAACATATAGTTAACTAGTAAGATGCTACGGCATTAACTCCTCAAAATGTTTGTCCAAACAGAATTGAAGGGTCGTTGTAAGTTACCACAAAATGAATTTGAAGGCAATTTGAATCACATTGCCATAGAAATTCAACCAGGCTGTGAGAAACTTGTCAAGAGGACTAAATAGGGATTCACAAAGATAGATTAGTTTCATAAACTGTATTAGTATATCATCAGATAAGTTTATCAAACTGTAACATTTCTGCAATATACACAGCATTTAATATTCAGTATTCTACATTTCCTATTGTTCACAATCCTAGAAATAGTCTTCGAAGTGCTTGTCAAATTATGATTGCGGCCCCTCGAGACTTAATTTCAAAGAAATCCATGCAGCAACCTCGTTTAACTCTTCTGGAAGTGTATAGTGGCCAAGACTGCAATTCAAAAATAGAAAGAAGTTTCATTGTCAATAGATAAAGTACAAGCAAATCAGATGAGATGTGTGAACCAAACTGCAGTAAATTACTCCTATTTTTCTATTTAGTTTAAAGATCTTTTTCTGCTAGATGATGGAGATTATAAAATATTTCCTGCATCGATCTATCTTTTAATAGCAGCCTCTATGCCTTCTATAATGTAAATCTTTCCTTGTTTAAGCATAAATAATATCTGAGATGCGACCAGGAATGCAGAAAGCAATGATTCGTATGTTAAACCATATGAAGTTAAATAAAAAAATAAGGCCTCATCCGTTGTAATGCAGCTTTGGTATGATAATACAAGTTCCATTGAAGTAGGAATACCGTATAGGTTTATAGGCTATAGCATTAAGTTTTACGAAACCCGAGCCAATTTCTGGTGTAAGGTGTAATTTATGCCAAAACACTGTAACTTATTCCCATTATTTGTGTAATTTACGGTGTTTACTACTATAAACTACAGTAATTTTCTTATGTAACTTTAGAAGGATTTGGCAGAATTATGTAAAATTAACTTGTGGGGATAATTAACCAAAAACATTTTACAAATTTCTTACTAGTAAGTACTCCCTCCGTCTCTTATTAAGTTGCTCGTTTGAAATGTCGGGACTGTTCATAACATGAGACAAATTACTAATTTACGTCTAATCTATAAAACTAAATATAGTCATGAGTGATCTTGTTGGATTCGTATTTATGAGTACTTTAATACAGTGAAGTTTTTATATTTAATACTAATACGAAATTCAAGATATTAACGATCAAAAGTGTGCGTTGGCAAACGTGTCCAGTCAAAACAGGCAACTTATTTAGAGACAGAGGGAGTATAAGTTTATGGGAATTTCAGCTTCTTAAAGAGATAAAAATATTTTTGGACAAACAAGACTTTTAAATTCAGAAAAACAAAAACATTGTACTTAAATATGTCTTAATCCTTTGTTTCATATCTATTATTACCAACACAAGATAAAATTTGTAAGATTTTTTAATGTTTTGAAATGTCCAACTTACCCCTCATCTCCTCAAATTACTAAATTATGTCTTAATTCTTATCCCTCACTCCAAGTTAATTCACACATCTTTTTACTACTACACCACTCAGTCACATGTTTTTTTTAAATCAAATACAATATGATGAATGTATGTGTCGTTTAAGTAAAAAAATTCTAATATTTTAATTAGTGCGGCATACTAATAATTTTTTGTAAAGGTTTTAATTTTACATTTATTGATTTGGACTATAATATATTATATCAAAATATTAATTATTGATACTGTTGAGAATGAAATACACAGACAAAGAAATATAGAGAGGGGTGAATGTATTTCTTAAACTTTTCTTCGAATCTGACTTTTAAGAAAAGATTGTTTGAGTGTTTGAATCTGGTTGTGTAGCAATGTGTGTGTTCGTGTTTTGCAAGATGTGTAAATGCGGAATATAAACACTAGAACACGATCACTTACTTTAATCTAATATTTTATTAGATAAAGATTTGCTACAAACTGTGAATACAAATGGTAGTATTCTCAGCTTCGTTTTCTCAGAGAGATGTTCTAAGTTGTAATGAGAAAGCTTCTAATCTCCTCACTGCTAGAGAAGTGAGGTTGTTCACTTATAGAGCATGTGTACAACCTACTTACTACAAATAAAGTGATAGACAAAATTACTTTCTAATATGTCTATCCCTTTTTGAGTAAACATCCAAGCGACTTGCAATTTTACTTCCTTTAACTCTGCTCAGATCCACTTCTTTAGCAGTTTGTCTCCTGTAACAACTCTCTAAGCTTCTTGTAGGCTTTCCCAAAACACTTTACAGTACGGTGGTCCTGAAAGTATTTTGGCTTGTTGCAGGTTTCTGACTTGTACAATTCTTCAGTATTTTGTCTCCAAGATTGCATTCAAGAAGTGACTAAGTGATTGATTCGAGAACTAATATTGGTCTGTTAGATAACTCTGAGTTCTCGAATACTATATAATTGTCATATCGAATCACTTCTCGAATTAGTCTTTTCTTCAGGAATCCTTGAGTTGTCGAATAGAGCATTTGACTTATCAAAGCCCTGAGATGTCGAATAGCTTTTTGAATCCTTGAGATATCGACTGTAACTTTGACTTATTGACACTTTGAGAACTCGAATGATGCTTTGACTAGTTGACTTCTTGAGTTCTCGAACAGAGTGGTTGACATGTCGAGTCTCTGAGTTATCGAATGAGATATCGAACAACGCCTTCAGAGATATCGAACAATGCCTTTGGAGATATCGAATAGTGCTTTTGGAGATATCGAATCCCTCACTCCTTGAAAGTTAGACTTCTCGAATAAAACAAATGTAACGCCCCCAAATCCGGGGTCAGTAGATTTAGGCGTCAAGCTAACAAACTCAATAATTCTAACAAAAATTGGCCATGATGTATTCGTAAATACAACATAAACCTGCTGAATACTAAACTAAAAATCTGAAATCAAAATAAAACTGAAATAAAAATAAAAACTCAATCAAAAGCTCTTTGACCCCAACTCCCAACTAAGGATCTTAGGTTACAGTTCTAGAAACAAGAAAACCCAAAACCAACTTAAATACAACTCTATTTACAAAACTTATACAAACTTAAATCACTGGTATAACTTCAAATAGAAGTATACCAGGCCAACTAATCAAATACATACTGTAACTACTAAAACTATATATACATACAACAAATCAAACTATAAATCTAAATACCCTGATCCACGTCAGCTTCATAACAACATCCTGCTTCTTCTTTCCAGTTTTTGAACTGCGCAGGCTAAGCCTCGCCAACTAGCTTACTGAAAAGTTAGATTTTAAAAACAACAAGTGTGAGCCAAAGAATGCTCAGCAAGTTATAAATATAAAACTGAACTGGATGAAATAAGAATGCAATAATTGCAATTCAAGAAATAGGAACAATAAATATGAGCGAAGAAATGCTCACCAATTTATAATCAATACTATAATTGAAATCTGGATTCTTAACTTTAACAGAAGATTAATATCATTTAAAACATTTATAACTCGAAATTAGAATTTAATAACTGAGAAGGTTTGTAATACTAGATTCAACACTTTTAATACTTGCAAAATACTTTAACTATCACTTTAACAAAATCTCCAAGAAATTCTCAGTTACTCAAATTTCATTCATGTCGCTAAGCGTTTGCATACCTAGCCGCCTAACCGGCCTGACAATCATGAGTTTGAATAAATAAGAAGATCTCAATTCATTCTCGGTTCTCACAATCACTGCGCAACAAATGCCACAGCAACCATGATAACCGTGAATTAGTTTTCACCGTTCAAAACACTAATATAAATAACTTTCCATTTTTATACTAAAAGTACTTACTAACTCAAATCATAACTTTACATCCAACATACTTGGAAATGAAAATGTACTTTAACTTAAACATTCTATCATGAGAATATACTTGCATAAAACAATGTTCAATAGAATTGGAGTTTTTCATCATACTCTGGACATTACGGGTGATCAGCCACGTAAAGTCCAGCCAAAAACAATACTCTGGGATCCCCTCACTAGGCACTTATTGACATTGGCCTTTACTACTCTGACCATGAAGCTGGTCTACATTTTATAAAAATTCTTCCAATTCCATTAAACTACTTTACTATCAATTAATCTCAGGGAAACCATATACATTAAGAACATTATACTAAAACAAGGAATAAGAATGCAATACCTGCAAAAACTTTAATAGAATATTACTGACAATACTTAAGAAAGAATAATACTGGCAATAAAACTGAAATTCTACTTTCCACATGATATCTGAATAAAATATATCCTTATCAATAATTTGGAGGAAAGGATACTAGCAATAAGGATTTGAAAGCAATACTTATACTGAATAGAAACATATTTATCTCGCTTGAACGATAAGCGAGGGTTAGTACACTTGCCTCGATTCCAATGCATTGATTCGCTACTTACTATACTTCGGTCTTTACTCGATCACGCATTCATTTTCTTCAATAGTCTCGTCAACACGCTCGCTGGGTCCATATCGAATCCCTAATTATACTCGAAATAATAGTAAAGTACTATTTAGTACATAAACAACCCAATTGATAACTAATTAATTATAACTCGCAAAGAAATACATAAATAAATATATATACCCACACCTCATTAATCATCACATATGTACTTAAACACTCATACACATACATGCCTTTAAATCTTTAAATCAAATAATTTTAAATAACTTTTAATACAGGGGATTTTTAGAAAATTTCGGTATGAAGTATTCGTTTATCGGACTATGGGCACAGCCTCTCAAATACAATTCAACCCTGTTTTTGCAAAAATAAAGCTGCCTCAACTTGCAGCAACATAAAAGTAAACAAGTAAGAAAAGTACCCGCCGAGACATGCAGAACCTAGCACATAATAATTTACATTAACACTACTACTTACGCTACACCAATGATCGTATTTCTCACGCATTTTAATGATACACGTGACAACCAATCATTGATGTTCGTAAGCCCTAGGGAACAACCCCTAGCCCTAACTATTACTTACGCTATATCAATGATCACATCACTCAAGTATATCAATGATCACATCACTCAAGTATATTAAGCCCGAGGAACTAGTTGAAGAGAATTACACAAGTCCTTAAATATTGACATTTAAGACTTGTGATCTCATTGCAACTCCTCGCAGATAAACACATAATAAAATAAATCTAATAATTAATCATCGATACATGACAATTGAAAACTAAAACAAAACAAACCACACAGCCTCTAGGGCCAGTGGTACTTTTCAGAAATCATTTTAATACCAAGTACTATTTACTAATAAACGACAACCAAATAATCACTTATAATCCACCAAGTAGTTGACAATTATGACCTTTAACAAATACTATTACTCGTTTATTACCTTTAGCACCTAGACCTTACCGGAACCAATTATAAAAGTAAACCACATAACTCCACATATTACCCGCTAATCACAATTAACAAATAACAATTAGCATTTAACAATCACTAAACCCGAACATATTCTTGGGCCCACATCTAAACCCAACAATTATAATTAACCATTTCACTCTCCGAATTAAATCATCGGAAATTAACAATATTCGTAATTTAAAATATTAATCTAATCACGAAAATTAACAAATAATCTCACAATTTAAAATCTAATTATAATTACAACAATTAAACAATACTCGCAATTACAAAACTAAATTTAACACGAAAATTAAATAATTAAAACACGAAAATATACCATTTTCGTTTTGGTCCGAATCGACTCGCACAAAATCCCATCTCCACCACAATCCTTTTTCCTCTCTCATCTTCCACCCCCCCCCCCCCTCTCTCTCTCTCTCTCTCTCTCTCTCTCTCTCTCTCTCTCTCTCTCTCTCTCTCTTAACTGCTGCACACGCTCGCGCGCCACCCCACAGTCAAGCCACCACCGCAGCACAGCACCGCCGCCTCTGCTCGACGCCGGCCGCCGCCGTTCCTCGCGGCTCCGCCCCCTTTCCCGTTCTGCTGCTTTCACACACAGCCGTCCCCTTCTCCCTTTCACTTGCACACACACACCCACTCTTGTTTGACCACACACACACATATGTATCTATATATAAATGTATGTATATAACTCCAATTTAGTCTCCCATCTCTCTACTTCTTCTCCCCCAATCTCTTTACTTCTCTCTTTTTTTTTCTCTTCCCGACTTATCTCGAACGTTCTGTCTGCTGAGTTACAATCTTATTGGGCTTGGCCCAATACACATATATCACTACTATCCACTCATTCCGGGCCCAAATAAAATGTTAATAAATGACTTCTATAAATCGAAACTAATAGAAAATGGTGAAAATTAAAATTTTCACTTTTAAAAATAAAGAATATAAAATTACGAGTACACATATATTTTTAAAATATTTTTCGGATAAAAAATGAATTAAATATGAATTTTCAAAGTTTTGATCCCTTTAAATACAATAAAACTCTTAAAATCATTTTAAAATACTCGACCACCCAAATTAATCCACCCAACAATTTTAAAAACTCAATAAATATATGAAGATAATTTTACAAAAGATTTCATGATTTTTAAACCTTCCGATAATTAAATAAAGATTTTTGAAGATCAATAATACTTGATTTAAATATTTTTAAATCACTAAAAATACCAATAAAATACTGGGGCACACATTGGCACACATAACTCAATATATACTCATATAAACTCAATACTGAATATCGTTGAATTCCACAACGATATTCTCAAATCCAATTCCATCCTTTAAATACTAATTAACATAATTAAATAATAATAAAAATAATAAATCCTAAAATAATCTGGTATCTTACAACAAAAGTACTTCTCGAATTGGTACTTAGGCAAATCTTCATTCTTCAAATATCCAACTGTGTTTATTTTGACAGCCCTGTTCTTTAAGCTTGAGGCATGATCTCTGGATCTTCTTTCAAGCATTATTTCATGACTTAATTTACGGTTACACAAATAGAATTTTGATGCCTATTACAAGTACTGAAACAAGTAGAAACTCTACAACTAGATGTTCCCCCAGTTAAGGGGTCATGTAAGTAATGCAAAGCATTACAGACAATTAGGATTGTTATTAGATGAATACATGCATGCCTCTGTGACTAACAATCTCCCCCAAATTTTGAGTAAGACCCTTAGTCATAATTTCATGTCTGATAACAAGCCTAACATATATAAAGATATAACTTAAACAGTACATGTATGAAATTAATTAACAATATGGATAGAGTTACGAAGAGAGTACTCGGACTATGACGAAATACTAGCCATTTTCCATTGAGTTCATCTCCCGAGCTTTGGCTTGTAGATCATCATATGCTTTCTTTTTCCTTTCTTCCTCCTTGCATTCTCACCCATAACCTTTACGATTTCAGCCATAACATCTAGTTCTTCAATTAAAATTGAATCCTTAAAATCTTCAAGTACTGGCTTCAGTAATTTTTCAGGGTAATGGCTTTCTGATATTGACATTTTCTCCATTTCTCCTCCTATATTTCACAACATAGGGATCGAACTGAACTCTGCACAACCCTTTAGCCTTTAGTTCTTCTGCTTTGACTTCAAGTGCATCAAGCTCCTCCTTCCTTTTTCTTCATTTCTCCAAACACATCTTTTTCACCTTCTCCTCATGATCTCTCTTCATTTTCACAAAATCTATAAGTTCCAGCTTCCAAACTCTTTCCACTTCATCTTCAATGTTCAACATGGCAATTATTCTTTCAATGTCATACAGTCTACCCCAATGTTGACACATCCCTTGCTTGAACTTCTTCTATCTTCCATCAGTATATTTGAACTCAAGACAGTCATCAACAATAGCAACATGATATATTCTTTGAGCCCTGAGGAACAATAACTAATCTTCATCATAGCGTTCATCTAATGGTGGAGATCTAGCCCTGGTACTATTGTGATGGCCTTGGATGTATCTGTCTTCACATTCTTTGTCTTTTTGGCCATATGCTTGATTTTCAGCTTTTTCATCTTATCACAAGGTAGAAGTTTCAAGCCTTTGTCTTTTAACCATTGCAGTATACCATTAGTAGTTTGCTTATGGAAACATGCAGATGGTTTCATGAGTTGAGATATCTTTGGCTTAAGTGGCAAGACAGTTGCAGAAGCCTTGGATCTTAATTTTGCTAAGTCATTACTGATATCATCCACCCTAGACATACTGCCTTGAGTTTTGGTGGGAGTACTATCAGTAATGCTTATGGCTTGCTGTCTTCCACTCTTTCTTTCATAGACTTTGTCACCTCCCTTATCATCATCTCCTTTCTTGGTCTTGTCATCTTTCTTCTTCTTCTCCTTATCTTCCTTATTCCTCCCTTGAGATCTACCCTGGTTACCACCCTGGTCATAATCATCTCTATCCTTCTTCTCAGGCTCACCTCCTCTAGTAATAGGCTGAATGTTAGATTGTGAATTAATGAACTTAACTAGGATGTCAAGAACCTCAATTTCAGATTCTGATTTTCCTTTTCTTTAATGTAGAACCCCAACCAAATATTTTATTATAGACATGTTGCTAAGCTTGATATGATGGCCAAATCTGAAGGCAATAATGTCTTTATTTGATTCATATAAGATGCACTGAGGCTGAGGAACTACTTGAGGCAATTGAGATTTCATGCACTTAGTGAGAATTTCTTGGAGTGTGATATTGTTTGAAGAATTATTCCTTTTTATCTTCTTGATGAATGTTGCAATTTCAGAACTAGACAGAATTTGTAAGGCTTCAATATGAATGTGGAAGAGTTTCTTGGCAGTGTGGATTAAAACTTCTCTTTCACTTGAAGTGATGATGGCATGAGGGTTGGTTTGAATAACTTCTCTTCTCACTACAATGACTAGGAATATGTCTTGCACAAGAAGCTTGATATAGTCAAAGTAATGAAAGTTTGTTCTTTTCCTCAGGTCCTGCAGATGTCTCAATAAGGCTATGTCATGATATAGTTTTGAATTTGCAATTTCTTGACACACCCTGTGAGATACAATGAGCTAGATGATTTTGTAATTGTAAGATGCCTTCAGCCTTCTAAGAAAGAACTAGCTTTGTAGCCCGTACAAGTCACGGGCATGCTCTAGATTACAAATATTTATGAATTACTCGTGAAACAGAATTTATGCAATATCCGATCGTGACATGTAAATTATATTAAATTTGTTTTATATTTTACGCTATGCTTTGTTTTGTCAAATTGAACTTGAACCATATATAATAGGTCAATGTTAAGATCAAAACCGTACTTTGAAATATAAATATATAGAATTAACATGGATGTATACAAAGATACATACAAATATTAATTACATAATAATAAATGCATATTAGTTAATAGTAGTTATTATTATGTAATAAATATGTTAGTGTTGTAATACCTAAATAGTCCCCGAAAATATAACATAAATAGAATTAGCAGGGGTAAATATGACTTTTTGTATGAATAAATTTGCTTATAGAATCCCCTATAATTTTGGTTAAATTAAATTTGTTTTATATTTTACGATATGCTTTATTTTAATGCATAAGTTTTTAAGCAAACTTGCACGATATGTAATAAATATGTCAATGTTAAGATCAAAACTGTACTTCTAAATATAAATATATAGAGTTAACATGGATGGATACAGAGATACATACAAGTATTAATTACATAATAATAAATGCATATTAGTTCATATCAGTTATTATTATATAATAAATATGTTGGTGTTGCAATACCTAAATAGCCCCCAAAAATATAACATAGATATAATTAGTATGGGTAAATATGACTTTTTGTAAGAATAAATTTGTTCTTGGAACACCCCATTTCCTCTATTATATATATATATATATATATATGTGTGTGTGTGTTTATTATATTTTTTGTGCATTTACGTATTAAAGATGTGATTTATGAGTTTTACGATAGTTAATGTTAATACAAGTTTGTATTATACTTATATACGTATGAAGGTTCTTTTTTTGTATTGTGCTATTTTTTATTGTATTTAATTCATACATATTTACAGTAGATCTAAAATGATTAATGAGATATGGTATACGCTAGTGTATGAATTTATGTTTGTACATATGTATGCATATATAAATATGCATATTAATTATACAACAACTAATAGATTACAAATAATGAAATATTAATAGATTATACAACATAAATGTTTGTATGTATGTATGTATGTATGTATGTATGTTTGTACGTATGTTTATACGTATGCATGTATAATTAATAATTATACATTAATGTATAATTATCAACAAATATGTTTGTACACATGTATGTGTGTATGTATAAATATGCATATTAATTATACAACAATTAATAGATGTATAATTAATAATTATACATTAATGTATAATTATTTACAAATATGTTTGTACACATGTATGTATATATGTATAAATATGTATATTAATCATACAACAATTGATAGATTACAAATAATGATATATTAATAGATTATATAACATAAATGTATGTATGTATGTATGTATGTATGTATGTATGTATGTATGTATGGATGGATGGATGGATGGATGTATGTTTGTATGTATGTATGTATGTTTGTACGTATGCGTGTATAATTAATAATTATACATTAATGTATAATTATCTACAAATATACATTATAATTAATAATTATACATTATCCAAGGTAAGTCAACTGAGATTTATCTACAAATTTATATAAACAAAAAAATATTTATGTGTGTAGTTAATGATTTTTAATATAAACTCAAATGCTCACATAGCTCCACTGGTCATGGTTTGTATTTAATTTTGTAAGGTCATGGGTTCAAACCCTTTGAATAACAATATTTTTAGAAATATTTAGGGCATGTTTATTCCAGAAAAAATTTCTAAGAAAACACAAAATATAGAAAACATGTTCAAATCGATTATTTTCCAAATAGAAAACACGGAAAACTAGAAAACAAGGTTTTCCAAAATATAACTACATTTTAGAAAATTTAGAAAACAGCTTTAGTTTGTTTTTTGAATACAGAAAAATAGAAAACCCGCTGAAACCTTATATTGAAAGCTGGAGTATACGCGTTCGAATCCTCACAGGCACAACACTTCTTATCAATTTTGTTTATTTACCTAAGTATATAATCAAAGAATTTTTTTTATTCCATACACCTTTCTCATTGTCTTCAACTAATATTCGTAAATGAATTACTATATGAGGGAGAAATAAAGTTACAAAAACCATCATTAAATGTTAATAGTCATATGTAAAGTTAAAAAATAATGTTTTAAGTTTGTGAGATTAAGAAAATAAAAAAACCTTGACAAGTATACATATTTCATTTGAAGGAACCTGTACGAATATTTTTCACAAGTATATATTTCTTTTGAAAGAACTTGTACAAATATTCTGAACATGTATTATAGATATTGTAATTATATGATAACTAATATTAAATATATTACGTACATATTTTGTTAAATTGAAAAAATAGAAAAGTAATCAATTTATTATTCATGTATTTGGAACACGTTTTCCAAGTTTTTCATAGTTTTCTTGGAGATGAAAAATTTTGAAAATTTTGAAAAATTTAAAAATAGAAAATTGGAAAAAATTTCTCCAAGTAAACGGACCCTTAGAGTTGAGGTTCGTATGACTGAATCGATAAGGAATAGGTTTGGAGGAATAATTTACTCATGAGTTTGGAGGAATTAGGTTAGGACCGAGGCTATGATTTAATTTGCTCAGGGAAACCCCCTGTTGGTGTGTATTAGTTATAGAATAGATAGATAGATAGATTGCATTTAACATGGAGACATAGTCATCCTGCTAATTTTGATTGCAAATTTTAAACAATAACAATACCATAAAACTTAAAACAGAGAAAACTAACATGGCACATAGAAAATGGATAACACTGTCACTGAGTGATCAATGACCACAATATTGTAATGGTCGTTGTATTACATACAGATATTGCTCATAGTCATAGTACATTTTCACATGCACTTTGATTTTTCATACTGCATGATTATTTATAAAACTACACACACACACATTTTTATAAACACCACAAAATTCAAAAATAACAACATTCTAACTAAACAGAAAATACACATATTTATAAAAAGATACACAACTTGTCCTTAACATGATCAACCAAAAAACTCTCATCCATAACATTAACCGACCGATTACTAATCAACTCTTTCAAATAATTACTCAAAACCTTCCCTCCCAAATCCATCCTCTTAACCCCGTAATAAGAATTTTTTCAAAAAATAATAAGAACGTCAAGTTATATAGATCTTTACCGATGCATTTACTTTAAATATAAATATTTTTTAAATATATAATTGTCTTCATTCTTCACACATATCTATCAACATGCCATCAACATAATCTTAGATAAACCTTCGAAAACACACATACTAAACAAATTAATTAACTAATAGCTAGTTTGCATACATGGAGCTTGTTTTTCATATGACCTTCAAGATAGATAGGAGGCACATCTCGGTCAAGAACATCCCCATTTCCATGTGAATCAAGTCCTTCATTATTATCATTAAAAAAATCCCATTGAGAATGAGGAGGATGTTAAAGAATGGGAGGAGGATGTTAAAAAATCCCATAGAGAATAGTCCTTCAACACTCTAAGCTCTTCTTCCAAGTCATTCACCAATTGTTGGAGGTCTGCAACCTTGCTCATTCTCACCGATGGGTTGACCAATCTCAATTCATCGGTTTCTTTCCGCAGCTGCGTTTTGGCTCACACTAGCTTGTTGTTAGCCGCCCTTATTTTCTTATCCATACTTTCTCTCTCTTTTTCTCTTCAACTCTGTTCAACTCTCTTCTTTCTTTTGCATGCCAATAGGCTTAAACTCCAGATCTTAAATAGGCCTTAATCAACATCAAACAATTAAATGTTGGGAAAGAGACCCTATATCCCATTGAGTGTTGCCCAAGACAAGACATTATATGCTCTTTTTTCATTTTAACCAAGCACAATTCGGATCACACGGACGTGCACTTTTTTCTTCAATTTCTATTACTCTTGTAACATGACAAAAAAATTGAATATACAGGTCAAACAACATGTACCAATCATTTATTTTGCATGCACACACAAAACTGAAGAGTAAATACTACTATTATGATATATCCCTTTTTACAAAGTAAAATTAACAAAATTATGGGTCAGAGGACATACCAAGTCAACAGAGTCACGGGCAGCCAAGGCTAGTATATCAGCACAACCCACAAGAACACGATAGAAGCATCGATCTTTATGGAAACTCGCTACTATAGGGAGCACCGGAGCAGATATAATTGAAACTGCAGGATTCTTCAGTTGTGTTCCAAGTTCAAACAATGTTTCTAGCAGCATCAAGATATAGTTAACTAGTAAGATGCTACTGCATCAACTCATTCAAAATGTATTTTGTCCAAACAGAATTAAAGGGTCGTTGTAAATTATAGCAGTAACATTTTAGACGACGACACCCAAGTTTTGTTAAATGTCTACGATCTCACACCTCTCAATAAATACCTCTTCTGCTTTGGTTTAGGCATCTTCCATTCTGGCATTGAAGGTTAACAATCCGGCCATGCTTGTTTACAATACATGTATATAGATTGATATTACAACCATGCATGCAAACAGATTTATAATAATGCATGTAAATTGGGATTTTGATATTCATCATTCTTCTAGCTAAGGACCACTGTATGTACTTTCTCTAATTTTCTAACGATTTGAAGAGCTCTGTTTTCACCTTTTTTTTCTTTATGGGGAGACCTGATCTATCTTGATGTTGAGCATGGAAGTTTTCGACTGGAAGTGTGAAATCTGCTAAATTCAACGAAAAATTCTACCAGTGGACCACAATCTCCTAAATTCAACGAAAAATTGTTTGTGGATACTCATGAATTGTCTTGATCAAAGGAAAATAAAAGTCGCAGACTAAATATTACAACAAGATATCATCATGTGAATTGTATGCTGTATCAGATTCATAATTATTAGTATTAATCGCTCACTACAAGATTACAACATGGTATAATCATGGGAATTGGATGCTTTCACTTGAGAATCCAAGTATTTTCCTCTGATATGCCTTGCAGTGTCTTTACATGTATGTCCATGCTATTGGTCACATTTTTACTACTAGGCATGCGACAGACATTTGAGCCAAGGGGTCTGTACAATGTGGTATGAAGCCTGACCTAACCAATATGCCAACTTAATAACAGAACCAGGAATATAATTTTCATTAAATTTGACTGAAGCCACTAACCATGGCTGGAGTCGTATCTGGAAACTAATACAGCTCAGTTTCACAGCTATGTCAAAAGATATTAATACAACTCTATTTATAATTGTATCTCTCTGTTTTTAATTGATTGTTCATATAATATCAAACATTCTCAGTTTATGGTATAGAGTATGTGATAAAGCAAGCTACTTTGCTTAGTTAAAACACATAACTCTACGTTAATGGAAGAGTTGCAGAAATGAAAAGAAGAAGAAGAAGAACAATCAATTAGAACTAACTCATTGTTTGATACAGAACAAAATCAACTAACTGAAATGAGAGAGTAAACTCTCGTTTATATACAAGACTGAGCTCATAACAGAATCGTAACTAACTAATGGTGTGAGCTGGTGTGAGCTGGACATGAGCTGTCATTCCGTTGCTGATGTGGAATCCGTAGTATGAGCTGGATATTCAATAGCCTCCCTCAAGTTAGGGAGTGATGACATTCCTAACTTGGACAGTAGAGAATGAAAGTGTGGTGAAGGTGCAACCTTGGTAAAAATGTCAGCTAATTGTGATCGTGTAGGCAAGTAAGTGAGCTGAAGTAAGCCTTCCAAAACCTTGTCACGAGTGAAATGACAATCAAGTTCAATATGCTTGGTGCGTTCATGAAAGACAGGATTTTTGGCTATATGCAATGTAGACTGATTATCACAAGGTAACTGCACTGGTTTAAGATCATCAACGCCGAGTTCTGCGAGCAAACGCACTACCCAAGTGACTTCTGCAGCAGCAGAAGCCATAACACGATATTCTGCTTCTGTAGAAGATTTAGATACTGTGGTTTGCTTCTTCGATTTCCAAGAAATTGGTGAATTACAAAACAATAATATGTACCCTGTAACTGAACGTCTAGTATCAACACAAGATGCCCAGTCCGCATCAGAAAAGGCTTGCAATTTAAGATGATCAGAAGCATTTAACAAAATTCTTTGTTTGATAGTACCAGCCAAATATCGAAGAGTATGATGTAATGCAGCCATATGAGAAGAGCATGGAGCATGCATATACTGGCTTAAAGTTTGAACAGTGTAGGAAAGATCAGGGTGGGTATTTGTAAGGTAATTGAGTTTACCAACAAGTGAACGATAGACATCAGGATTAGAAATAAGTGCACCATCATTTTGAGACAATTTGAGATGAATTGGAAGAAGAGTACAAGTAACTGATGTGAGATCCATACCAGATTTTGTCAATAATTCCTGAGCAAACTTTTGTTGACACAGAACAATCCCAGAGTTCGTATGAGTGACTTCAATGCCTAAGAAGTAATGAAGAAAACCAAGGTCTTTAATTCCAAACTTATCATCCAAATGAGACTTCAAGGAAGAAATTGCTGAAACATCATCCCCTATGAGGATCACATAATCAACATACACTGCTGCAATACACATAAGAGTTCTAGAACATTTGATAAACAAACTATAATCGTTCTTTGATTGAACAAAACCTTGGCAAATAAGTTCCTCGACTAGTTTAGCATGCCACTCTCGAGATGCCTGCTTAAGGCCATAAATGGATTTTCTAAGTAAACAGACAAAATTATAAGGATTATGCTGTCCCTCTTGTGCTTGCATATACACTTCCTCTTTCAAAATCCTATGTAGAAATGCATTATTAACATCAAGTTGATGTAAAGACCGGTGCCTACTAGCAGCTAGAGACAATAAAGTCCTCACAGTACTCATTTTAACAACAGGAGAAAACGTTTCCTCATAATCTATTCCATGCTTTTGATTATATCCTTTTGCAACTAGACGAGCCTTACAACTTTCTAAAGTACCATCTGACTTTAGTTTTACCTTAAAAACCCATCTTGATCCTATAGCCTTCTTGCCAGCAAGTAAGGGAACTAAATCCCAGGTTTGATTGAGATGTAAAACCTTAAGTTCAGCATCCATAACAGCCACCCAAAGAGGGTTTGAAAGTTCTTCTTGATAAGAATGTGGTTCTGAGATAGTGCATCTAGATGAAACAGTTGGTGATTGTACAAGATTACACAAATGAACAGGTTTAGTAACAGTATGACAATGATATGAAGACAAGTAAGCTGGAGGTTTATTAATCCTAGCTGACTTTCTAGTATGTTCAAAAATAGATTCATGTGATGCCTCATGTGATGTAGAAGAAGATGATAGATCAGCACTATTATTAGGTAAAGAAGAAGTAAACTGAGAACTATCTGAAATATGAACTTCAGAACAAGGAGAAGATGATTCTGCAAAATCTACAGGATTAGGCTGAAGTGAAATAGACTCAGATATATCAACAACATCTGAAGATGACAAAGAAGATGAGTAGATGGAGGTTGGAAAAAGAGTAGGTTGTTCATGAGAATGATAAGGAAAATGTGTCTCATGAAAAATGACATCCCTGGAGATAAAAAAATGATCATTGGCAAAATCTAGTACTTTATAACCTTTTTGTGAACTAGAACAGCCTAGAAAAACACAAGCAACAGCCCTCTGGTCAAATTTGCTTCGATGCTCATGAACAGTAGAAGCATAACACAAAGTAGCAAATACCTTTAAATGGGCTAGAGAAGGAGTGGTTCCAGTAAGTTTGTAGTAAGGTGTCTCATTGTTAATACTCTGTAGTGGAACTCTGTTAATCAAATAGGTAGCACAAAGCACTGTTTCACTCCAAAATTTATCATGAACCTTTGATTGAGAGAATAGAGATCTGGTAGTCTCCAATAAATGCCTGTGTTTACGCTACACAACCCCATTTTGTTGTGGAGTGTAACTGCAGGAAGTTTGATGAAATATGCCATGGGATAGAAATAATTCCTTCATTTTTCCTTGACACAATTCAGGAGCATTATCAGAACGAACGTTAATAATCTTGGATTTATATTGAGTAGCAACATGAGCAATAAAATCTGTCATTACTTTGACACAATCAGACCTGTGTTTCAACATATGTACCCAAGTAAATCGACTATAATCATCAACAATGGTAAGAAACTGATTACAACCTGTATGAGCTTTGACCTTATAAGGTCCCCAAACATCAAAATGAAGTAGTTCAAAAGGAGCTACAGTTTTAATACTACTGGTTGGAAATTAATTTCTACATTGTTTAGCTAAAGGACAAATCTGGCAAATAACACTTGGTTCTGTACACTTCAATCCTGAGAGAGATGGTATAAGCTTCAATCGAGCAAACGGTTGATGACCAAGCCTTAGGTGTCAAATATGAAGATCTTCTTTGATAGTGAGAAAACTTCTGCTGGAAACCAAACTAGTATCCATTCCTGCAGTGCTGTATAATCCATTTTGAAATTTACCAAGAAGCATTGGCTTCTTTTTCTTCAAAGGGTCCTTTAATATACATTCATGACCATTAAAATCCACTGAGCATTGTAAATCTTTACACAACCTTTGCACTGAAATCAAATTATATTGAAAAGTAGGTATGTGTGGAACATTAAACAGAGTCAAATTCTGATTAACATGAACAGACCCTATGTGCAAGATAGGAATCTGCCTACCATCTGGGACCACTATAAACTCATGATCACCAACAATTGGTTTATACTTATGGAACAAACTTAAATCAGAACAGATGTGGTCTGTAGCCCCATTGTCAATTAACCAGTCAGATTTAGAAGTTGCTTTTCCTAATAAGCAAACCTTACCAGCTAACATAGCATGATCAGAATGAGCAGTGGTGTGAGAATTATTAGAAACTGATTGCCTATTCAACAAATCCATAAGTTGTTGATACTGAGCAACAGAAATACTGGGAAAAGAATCATCAGATTTATTGTCAGAACCAGAAGTTGCAGCATGACTAGGATTCAAGGAAACTGCAGCATTAGCTTTTCTGTCTTTGAACTTGAAATTAGGTGGATACCCATGTATCTTGAAACACCTATCGACACTGTGGCCAGAAATTTTACAATTGGTGCAAAAATAGTTGCTTCCTTTCTTAACAATACCACTTGAGCTGGTATTTCCTTTTCCAGGACCTTGTTTCTGAGAATTCAAGTATCCAGGTCTAAAAGTCTTTTTGCCATCAGCTAAGAAGGCTAAAGATTCAGTTGGATTGTTGGTAAGATGTGATAGCTCTTGATGCCTTTCTTCCTGTGAAAACACCCTAAAGGCATTAGACAAGCTAGGTAGAGGTTGCTGCATTAAGATATTACCCCTTATAGTAGAAAACTTCTCATTTAGCTTCATCAGGAATTACAAAAGCCTTTGATCCTGCTGCATTTGCAAAACTTTCTGAGTAACATTACATGTACATTTGTTACATGTACAACAGGGTTGAGGACTTATATCACTCATAGCATCCCACAAGGTTTTGATTTTAGTAAAGAAATTTGAAACACTCTTAGGACCTTGAGATAAATCAGCCAATTGCTGCTCAAGAGAAAAGATCTGAGTCATAGAAGCATATCCAAATCTGTCCTCTAAGTCCAGCCATATTTCCCTAGCTGTCTTGAAAAACAGAACACTCCTTGAAATGGAGTCATCAAGGTTACATAGTAACCAAGAACAAACAAGATCGTTACACCTTTCCCAGGCTTTGTAATCTCCAGAAGTAATAGCAGGTTTATTAATCGATCCATCAACAAAACCTAATTTATTTTTAGCAGACAAACTAAGCATCACAGAACGCTTCCAATTACTATATCCATTCCCATTGAATTTCACAGAAACTAACTGTGTTGTGTTAGCATCGGAAGGGTGTATGTAATAGACACTTGTAGTGTCTTGAGTTGCTGGAACCAAAGGTCGATTCCAAGCATTACCAGTACCAGAACTATTACTTTCAACCATCGTGTAAATCAAATAGGCAAAATGACCGTATTTCAAAGAGATTTAGTGAAAAAATACACTCGAAAGAGATGTATAATATCAGGAAAACAGAGTCTCAATGGAAAAACAAAGCATAAATCGCAGATCGGAGAGAGATTACAGATCGGAGAGAGATTATGAAGAAAGTAAGTAGAATTATGTGTTTAATCACACGAATTAAGCAGATCGATATGAAAAACAGAAACTGTAAGATGATCTACTTAGAAAAACATCAATCAAATGACGAGATAACGAAGAAATGAACGAAAACACCTGTAAGTTGCGGAAATTTGATGAAATTCATATATGAAACGCGTCATCGAATACCATGGACGCTCTGATACCATGATAAAGCAAGCTACTTTGCTTAGTTAGAACACATAACTCTACATAAATGGAAGAGTTGCAGAAATGAAGAAGAAGAACAACAATCAATTAGAACTAACTCATTGTTTGATACAGAACAAATCAACTAACTAAAATGAGAGAGTAAACTCTCGTTTATATACAAGACTGAGCTCATAACAGAATTGTAACTAACTAATGGTGTGAGCTGGTGTGAGCTGGACATGAGTTGTCATTCCGTTGTTGATGTGGAATCCGTTGCTAATGTGGAATCCGTAGTATGAGCTGGATATTCAATAAGTATAAGATCCTTTAAAGGGCCTTCCCCAACACCTTAAGGTTTTGGGTGAAACGGTTTCTAACAGCATGGTTTCGGAGCTCATGACTTATCCATGAGTGGAGTTTTTGAAGCGGAACCTAAGAGCTGCCCGGGTTTCATCTACAGATGCTCTATCCCTCTAGGTCGTACAGAGATGCCCTTCTCAGAATTCCATCATTAATTTTCTCGAGACTGTGGCTTCCGAGTATCATGGTGACACGTATCACCTTATCTCCAAGAACTGCAATCATTTTACAGATGACATGTCCTGCAGATTGACAGGCAATAGGATTCCTGGGTGGGTGAATCGGCTAGCAAAGTTAGGTGTGTTCAAGTCAAGATATCTTTTCCCTCACTTCATGTTCCTCGATTAATTGTCATTTTAGTTGCTATTTTCTGTAGGCAATACTAATTGGATATAAATTGTTTTTCAAAATATTCTTGTTGGGTGATTAGCGATTACTGATTACTGCTGCACAGTATTTGCAAATTAATGAGAAAGGAAACGCCTTTTTAGAGGATCACTTTAGCTCATTAGACTTACTACATTGACTAACCATCGTCTAGAAATAAAGATCTATTTTTACGTGGTTCCATATGTGTTCTTTTGAAATTCTTGGATATCTATGTCTACCGTCTAATGCTGTATGCTTTCATTATCTCAAGAATATGGTTTTTTTGCATGTTTTTCTGGTATGTATCAGGTTTTATCTGCAGTTGTTTGCTTCATGAAGCCTCCAAGTAGCAACTGTTAAACAACTGCCTGAGTACCATCCTTATGCTGGTATGGCTAGACCTTTTTGTTCCATTTTCTCGAGTTCCCATATTAAATAATCAACAAATCAAACTTCCTCTACAGGAAACGATGCAGCTGAGTCTATCTTAATTAGTGCACCCAAGGTATCAACAGAAATGGATGAGTTGGAAAAAGACCATTTACAGTTACTATCGCCCCCCGGAAATGGCAAAGTATCATTCATTAGAGAGGCGACAAGACGATCATGATGGAACAGGTAAATATACATTTGCAAAGAAACAATTACAGTGCGAGCAAATTTCTCACCGGTAACTTCATTGCTTGTAAGTGCTTGCATGGTTTAGATGTAGTACTAGTACTCTATGTATTATTCTACTACTTACACTGATTTGTGATTCCTTTCACCAGTTTTATTTAATACCATGTTTTCTACTTGTCTCGCTTGTAAACTCCTTGTAAATCTGAGAATTATCATAAGCATCAAAACAAAGCTCATCTAATTCATTCAATTGAACAAGTCTTGCTTCTCCCCAGCTAATTTCTCAAAATTTAAGCGTGGCCAATTTTATGAAGTTATGTGCATATATATCATTGTATACAATTAAATGAATTTGATAGTGCATCACAACCCACAAGAACACGACAGAAGCATCGATCTTTATGGAAACTCGCTACTACAAGGAGCACCGGAGCAGATTTAATTGAAACTGCAAGATTCTTCAGTTGTGTTCCACGTTCAAACAATGTTTCTAGCAACATCAAGATATATATATATATATAGTTAACTAGTAAGATGCTACTGCATCAACTCATCAAAATGTATTTGTATTTTGTCCAAACAGAATTAAAGGGTCGTTGTAAATTACCACAAAATGAATTTGAAGGCAATTTGAATCACATTGCCACATAGAAATTCAACCAGGCTGTGAGAAAATTGTCAAAAGGACTAAATAGGGATTCACAAAGATAGATTAGTTTCATAAACTGTATTAGTATATCATCAGATAAGTTTAGCAAACTGTAACATTTCTGCAATATACACAGCTTTTAATATTCAGTATTCTAGATTTCCTATTGTACGCAATCCTAGAAATAGTCTTCGAAATGCTTGTCAAATTATGATTGCGGCCCCTCGAGACTTAATTTCGAAGAAATCCATGCAACAACCTCGTTTAACTCTTCTTCTGGAAGTGTTAGTGACCAAGCCTGCAACGCAAAAATAGAAAGAAAATACATCGTCAATGTATAAATTACAAGAGAATTTCTATTGACATAAATTTCTTTCCGGTTATCGATTAGGTAGCGCAGTTATTTTTGAGGTGTGACAATGTCCAGTATTTTAAGTTGTGACAATGTCTCGTATGCCAGAAAAACATAACATTATATCTAAGTATATAATGAGCAAGGACAGAAAAACACCCTACATAACATTATATCTAAGTATATAATGAGCAAGGACTGAAATTTGATGATTTCTCACCAAATTTAAAGTGAACAACATCATCACCTACATCAAGTTTAAAGACATGATTATAACCTTTTACAAGTAAATCAGATGAGATGTGTGGAACAAACTACAGGAAATTATATTTCTATTTAGTTTAAAGATCTTCTTCTGCTAGATGATGGAGTTTATAATATATTTCTTGCATTGATCAATCTTTTAATAGCAGCCTCTCTGCCTTCTATAATGTAAATCTTTACTTGTTTAAGCAAAGATAATATGTGAGATGCGGCCATGCAGGAATTTGTCCCAAATCTTGGTCATCAAGAAATCTGTCCCTATATATATTATTAGTGATATGATATAACAATTTGTAAGATCGAGTGCATTGTTTCATAGACAAGAATCGGGAATTTAGGAGAAAAAAATAAAAGATGATGCATGGGGAAACATGGATGAGCTTGGGCTCTTGGGTTGCAAGCCTAATGTTTGTGGCGTCACTGTTTCAGCAAATTATTCCATGGTAGTAAACGATAAGCATTACAGTAAAGTAAGTTTACACTATAAAGCATTCCATGGTAGTAAACGATAAGCATTACAGTAAATTAAGTAAGTTTACACTATAAAGCATTCCATGGTAGAAATTCCATCCATTTTGGAAGTGCATAACTCCCACGAACTCTCAACATTTAGGCAGCTGTACTGTATTTTATGAATGTCAGAAAATTTTGCACACTAGAATCAGAATGATAAAGTGCCAGGCATTAATACAGAATAGCATCGTCATATATAGTTTAATGGATACAAGTTACACTGTTGGTAATGTGTATAGGGTTTGACGTGGAACATAATAAGGAAACAAGAAGCTTAAATTTTTTCTGTTATTTTATTGATCAATCTTTAACCTCCTTATATAATAGGAGAATACAAACCAAATACATGAATGATAATAACAGATACATGATCAGATACATCTCATTAATTCTATGAACCATAATTAATGCACTCCTCAACTTCCATGATATTAGTTTATCCAACATATTCCTCCCTTAAACTAATTCCTTTCGATCCTTCATTCCCATCATCTTTTTGTAAGTATCTAGCAAAGTTTTGTACATCGGTTTAGTGAGCACATCTACAACCTGGTCACGACTAGCAACATGGCTTAAATGCACATTCTTCTCCTTTACATGCTCCCGAATAAAATGAAAATGAACATCTATGTGTTTGCTCCTTTCATGATGCACTGGATTCTTGGCAAGCTCAATTGTAGACTTGTTGTCAATGCAAACTTCAGTTGATCTCTGTTGTGGAATTCTCAATTCACTAAGTAACCTTCTTAACCATATAGCATAACAAACACAGTGAGAGGCTGCCACATATTCTGCCTCACAAGTAGATAATGCCACTATGGGCTGCTTCTTAGAATACCATGTAAATGCAGTATCTCCCATAAAAAACAAGTAACCAGATGTGCTTTTTCGTTCATCCACGTCTCCACACCAATCACTATCAGAATATCCCATCAATTTGTAGTCTTCAGTTCTGGAATAAAACAATCCCAGTGACTTTGTTCCTTGAATATATCTCAGAATTCTTTTTATTGCCTTCCAGTGTGACTGTTTTGGATCGTCCATGAATCTACTTACGATCCCAACACTATAAGCAATGTCAGGTCTTGTGCAAGTAAGATACCTCAAACTTCCAACCAAACTTTGATATAAATCTGCTTCCACTGAATTTCCTCCCTCAAATTTAGAAAGCTTTGTACCCAGTTCCATGGGTGTTGCTACTGGATTGCAGTGCTCCATTCTGAACTTCTTCAATATAGCATTAGCATATGCTTCTTGAGATATAAAAATTCCTGATTTCTCTTGCTTCACTTCAATGCCAAGAAAAAATCTCATCAAACCCAAATCTGTCATCTCGAACTCTTGGGTCATCTCCTTCTTAAACTCCTTAATCATCTCTTCATTGTTGCCCATAAAAATAAGATCATCAACATAAAGTTCAACAAATAGTAATTTACCTTGTCTTTCTTTGACATAGAGAGCAGCTTCATAAGGACATTGAACAAATCCATTCTTCTTAAAGTAGGCATCAATTCGAGTGTTCCAAGCTTGTGGCGCCTGTTTTAAACCATATAGTGCTTTAAACAATCTCAACATCATTCCTTCTTTACCTGGTTTTGCATACCCAGGTGGCTGGTTCACGTACACTTCTTCTTCGAGCATTCCATTTAAGAAAGCAGATTTCACATCCATCTGGTAAATAGGCCATTTGTATTGAGCTGCTTGAGAGATTAACAGTCTTATTGTCTCCATTCTTGCAACAGGTACAAAAACCTCATCATAGTCAATTCCAACCTTCTTTTCAACCAACACTTTGAATTTCTTGAATACTTTTAATGCCTCAGATTTTTCATTTAAAAAATAAACCCATGTTCTTCGAGAATAATCATCAATAAAAGTAATGAAATACCTCTTGGAACCATATGATCCAGGTGTGATAGGACCACAAATGTCCGTATGCACCAACTCGAGAGGCTTTGAAGCACGATAGGTTGCCCTTTTCTGGAATGAACTCCTTGTTTGTTTTGCCAGCACACAATCTTCACAAAAACTTTCCGTATGATCCATGCTTGGTATTCCATAAACAATTCTTTTGTTTGCCAACTCCTTCAAACCACCATAGTGTAAGTGTCTAAGTCTCTTGTGCCATAAAGTTGCTTTATCCTCTGACTTTGTTTGCAAACACTTCTCTTGTATGTTTTTCAAATTCAACTTGAACATCCGATTTTGAGACATTTCAGTTTTAGCTATTGTCCTGCCATTTTTGTCCTTCAAGATCATGACTTTGTCACCAATAAAGATTGAGTAACCTTTTTCAAGTAATTGTCCAAGACTCAGAATATTGTTCTTCATGTCAGGAACATAGTATACATCTTCAATTCTTCCTTGTTTGCCATCTTTTCTAGTAAAACATATTGCACCCTTTCCTTTGACTTCTATCTTCGATGAATCTCCAAATGACACAACTCCATTATTTATTTCCTTTAAATCAGTAAAGAGATGCTTGTGACCAGACATATGGTTGCTGGCCCCACTATCAAGATACCACAATATTTCATCTTCGGGAATCATACCTTTACAGGCCATTAGTAGAACACCTTCATCTTGTTGCTCCTTCGTTTCGACTAGATTTGCATTTTCCTCAACCTTCTTGTTAAACCAACAATCTTTGGCAAAATGTCCAAATTTTCCACAATTGTAACATTCTACAGATCTGCTACCTCTGCCACGGCCACGTCGTTGATCACGCCAATTTTGTTGATTTGTCTGTTCAAATCTGTTGCTTACAGGACCACGTCCTCTGCCTCGATTAAAATTCTGTCTTGCACGTCCACGTCCTCTTCCTCTACTGTATTTTGTATACAATACTTTATCTTTGTCTTCAACCGAGACATCAGTTTTCAACACTTGAGATTCTGTCTCCTCCTTCTTTAATAATCTTCCTGAATATGCTTATAGAGACCCCATAAGTTGAACAACGGTCATGGTCTCTGTATCATTTGGCTCTTCAATGCATATGCCAACAAGTTGCAATTTTGTATTCAAAGATCTCAATATTTTTTCATTAACACGAGCATCTTCAATTTTTTCTCCATAATTCTTCATTTGATTTACAACAGAGGAAACCCTCGTGAAGTAATCCGGGACTGATTCCAAATCTTTCATATGTAAAGACTCAAATTCACCACGTAGGGTTTGTAATCGTACCTTTTTTACTTTGTCAACATCTTTAAAATTGTTCTGCAGAATTTCCCAGGCTTCCTTCGCTTTTGTTACAGATGCAACCTTTTCAAACATTCCTTCATCTAGGCCCATATGTATAATAGACAAAGCTTGTTGATCTTGTTTTCGAGCCTTGGCAAGAGCGTTTTTCTGACCCTGATTTAAAACTCCTTCATTCTCTGGTTCATCGTATCCTTTGTCAACAATTTCCCATGCCTCTTGTGATCCAAGCAAAGCTTTCATCCGGATACACCAGTGGCCATAATTTTCTTTGGTAAGTTTTGGAACAACAAAAGAGTTATTCATGTTTGTAGGCTCTGATTTGATACCAAGCTCTGATACCAATTTGTTGGTAATGTGTACAGGGTTTGTGTATATATTTCAGTATGTGAGACGTGGAACAGAATAAGGAAACAAGAAGCTTAAATTTTTTCTGTTATTTTATTGATCAATCTTTAACCTCCTTATATAATAGGAGAATACAAACCAAATACATGAATGATAATAACAGATACATGATCAGATACATCTCCTTAATTCTATGAACCATAATTAATGCACTCCTTAACTTCCATGATATTAGTTTATCCAACATACACCAGCAATATACTGATGCTATTATTGCCTCAGAGATTGATAAGTTGAGCCGTAAAAATTGTGCATGGGACACTCAAAATTAATGAATAGAACAGCATGATACAAGCACGACATGCAATTCAAAGGAGGCAGGCTGCATGCATGATGTGATCAGTTAACATCTTAGGCTCTCAGCTGGATGTTGCTTTAATTAATAAAAGCAGTTAACATCTGACTTTATCTATTGGAGTTCGTATATTATTAACATTCGTGATTCTTTCATTTTAGGACTTGGGTACTAGATTAGTACCTTCAAAGTTCAGTGGGATCTTTCATGGCAAAGAATCAATACTAGCTAGTAAGAATAATGACGAATAACAGAGCATAGAGCAGTCATAGATATGAAACAAAAACATAACAAATTTGTATTTGTATATACCATGATCAGAATCAAAAATAAGAAACAAAAACAGATTTGTATTTAATTAGAATTCCAGAGAGAAAAAGAATCTGTAAAGTATATACTATGTGGTTTTTATATATTTTGACGATGCTACAGATACTAATGATTACTTCTTTCAATGAATAATGCCACACTTCCCAAGTCCTGTATGTCCAAATAAATGTTGGAATAGTATAGTCAGAACAGGAATGATCTACTTCCAACTTGAATACCTTAAAATCAATTGATCCAAGAAAAGTGACAAACCTTTTTCTTTACAATGTTCCCCTGTCCCTACCCCCCCCCCCCGAACCGCATTTCTAACAAACTATGAGTACCTGATAATGATTTCAATCAGCTAACTTTGAATATCCTCGTCCTTCTCGAAGGGAATTGATGTAATAATGTTACCTTTGTGTTGCCATTCTTTGTTGTCAATATCACACACGAATACTATACCACAAATTTTTATTGTTAAATTTTTTTCTTGTAGTAAACAATATCTTCAATACGGGATGCAGAGGTTTCCAATTCCACAGTTGTCCAAAACTTGTGTCCTAATCTAGCTAAACCTAACATCCCATCCCTGTATAACTGGCCATTATAACCGGAATATCACTATTATCCTGATGTTATAATGCACGTTGTCTTGGTAATTCTAAAGAGATAACAACTTTAGTGATAAACATGGCATGATGTTGCTAATAAGCATCATATTTAAGTTCGAGTGGAATTTTAATGTTAGTAACCATTCTTTATTCGTTCCAAATATTAGTTTGTGTAGGAAGTATAGGAAGAGATTGTACCTGAAATCAAGAAATTAACAAGAAAAATACCGAAAGAATGTTCGAGTCACGTGAAAACCACGCTCTCCTTAAAACGAATTAGCCCCTTCCGTATGGTGCTTGAAGGATGAACGACCTCCGTCTCCCAGGATACAACGAACAAAGGTGATTTTCAAGCACTTAGAAAACCCTCCTTCTACGAACCGAACAAATACCACTCTATCATACAGAAATGACCCTAAAGCTCTATAGAGTATGCAAGAAAAACCAATAAAAGACTTGGGAATTTTTGTATATCTAAACAATGAGGCCAAGGTCTCCTTTTATAGGAGTAGAAGAAAGTAACCCCCAAAAAACAATAACTTTGTAACCCCCCAAATAATTAACTTTGTAACCCCCAACATATAATAAATATAGGAGTTACAAAATTAAAAATGGAGTTACAAATCAAATAATAAAATGTACAATTTTTTTATTCAAAAAATAGTCCAAAAGTTTGTCCGTAGCCTCAGGTAAATCAAGGTAGTAAGTTTTCTGTGTTGCGAGAATGAACCAACCACGAATGCTACTTGTAATATTTATGAACAAATTATGGATACTGCAAAGTATATCGTCTTCTTCGGAACACTCACTTTCATCGATAGGATTGGCCATCTCACTAAGAAATTTAAAGCGAACAACATCATCACCTGCATCAAGTTTAAAGACATGATTATTACCTTTTACAAGCAAATCAGATGAGATGTGTGGACCAAACTACAGTAAATTATATTTCTATTTAGTTTAAAGATCTTTTTCTGCATCGATCTATCTTTTAATAGCCTTCTATAATGTAAATCTTTCCTTGTTTAACCAAAGATAATATCTGAGATGCGACCATGCAGGAATGCAGAAAGCAATGCTTCGTAATGTTACTTATAGCCCGTGTTTAAATATTTTTAAAATTATATGATTAAACAAAATAGAGTACAATAATTTACTATTAAATATTAATAAATTCAAATTATAAAATTTTTGTTTGACAAAATAAAATTATTAATTTATAAAGTTATTTTTAACTCGGTTAAAGAGACATTTAGTTCATTATTAATAAGTTCTGTTAACGAATTTTTTTACTCAATTCCAAATTTTGTGCTTGGATTGGTAATTTCATATTTCATTATATGAAATTGGAGCCCGGATCCCCTGTCCCCTTCTCCATACCCCTTATGTGTTCCCTGTTTTTTTTGTATTAAAAGAGTGCCCTTGGCCCATTTTAATAAAAATAAAATATTACTTTTATTAAATGGGTCCTGACAGTCACATGGACACTCTTTTAATACAAAAAAGAGCATGGGATACAAAAGGGGTATGGAGAAAGGGACAGAGGATCCGGACTCATGAAATTGAAACGTTAATTTGATCAATCATATGTTAATTACTGGAAAAGTATATCATTCTTATTTTCATTATCTCGTTTAATTATCCTTCATTCCTATTATCAATCCCAATTTCCACCATTCATTTAAATATAAGGCTATAATTCGAGTCGGGTGGCTCGCGAGCCTACCCGGCTCGAACTCGTTTAACTGAACCCGGCTCGACTCGAGCTCGTAAACGAGTCGAGCTCGGCAGCGATTTTAGGCTCGTTTATATAAACGAGCCGGTCCGGGTATGTGCCGAGCTCGAATGAAACCCGGCTCGAAAACTCGAACTCGACCCGGCTCGACTCGAACTCGACCCGGCTCGACTCGTTTACAATTTTTTTTGTTGTTTTTCAAAATATTGTTTCTATTTTTTTTAAAAAATATTTCTGGACGATCCAACCGTACGGATGTCAAGATATATCTAATTAAATGATATTCCCAAATTTTCAAAAAATAAAAGATTAATTTGGTTGGAGATCTTAATAGAACACTACTATATTGTCTTGTACTCGTAACTAGTGCTTCGTCCCAGATTATTGTTTCTATTCTTTTAAAAATATTTTTCGACGATCCAACCGTACGGATGTCAAGATATATCTAATTAAATTATATTCCCAAATTTTGAAAAAATAAAAAATTAATTTGGTTGGAGATCTTAATAGAACACTACTATATTGTCTTGTACTCGTAACTAGTGCTTCGTCCCAGATTATTGTTTCTATTATTTTAAAAATATTTTTCGACGATCCAACCGTACGGATGTCAAGATATATCTAATTAAATGATATTTCCAAATTTTGAAAAAATAAAAAATTAATTTGGTTGGAGATTTTAATAGAACACGACTATATTGTCTTGTACTTGTAACTAGTGCTTCGTCCCATATTATTGTTTCTATTTTTTTAAAAATATTTTTCGACGATCCAACCGTACGGATGTCAAGATATATCTAATTAAATGATATTCCCAAATTTTGAAAAAATAAAAAAATAATTTGGTTGGAGATTTTAATAGAACACGACTATATTGTCTTGTACTTGTAACTAGTGCTTCGTCCCATATTATTGTTTCTATTTTTTTAAAAATATTTTTCGACGATCCAACTGTACGGATGTCAAGATATATCTAATTAAATGATATTCCCAAATTTTGAAAAAATAAAAAATTAATTTGGTTGGAGATCTTAATAGAACACTACTATATTGTCTAGTACTCGTAACTAGTGCTTTGTCCCAGATTATTGTTTCTATTTTTTTAAAAATATTTTTCGACGATCCAACCATACGGATGTCAAGATATATCTAATTAAATGATATTCCCAAATTTTGAAAAAATAAAAAATTAATTTGGTTGGAGATCTTAATAGAACACTACTATATTGTCTAATACTTGTAACTAGTGTTTTGTCCCATATTATTGTTTCTATTTTTTTAAAAATAATTTTCGACGATCCAACCGTACGGATGTCAAAATATATCTAATTAAATGATATTCCCAAATTTTTAAAAAATAAAAAATTAATTTCGTTGGAGATCTTAATAGAAACTCGTTAGGCTCGTTTAACAGCTCGTTAGGCTCGGCTCGTTTAACAGTTTGTTAGGCTCGGCTCGTTTAATAGAACTCGACCCGACTCGTATAACAGTAACTCGCCTCGACTCGTGAGGGCTCGCGAGTAGCTCGACCCGACTCGTGTAACAAACGAGCCGAGTTCGGCGGGGATTTTCGGCTCGTTTAATAAACGAGCTCGGCTCGACTCGTCAGAAAAAGCTCGGCTCGATTTAAAGCTCGGCTCGAACTCGCCCGGCTCGACTCGAATTACAGCCCTATTTAAATATAAACCTGGAAATGAATTAAGGTTATCGCTTGTTGAAGCCTCTAATGGTGATTAAATGAAATTTGGTGCACACCATCACGGGGTATAATCGTATAGATAAACAATATTATTTATTTATCAGTTAAATTTATTAAAAATAACTAATTCAATTTGATTGTCAAAATTCTTAACTCAATTTGTTTGTTGAAATATTTAATTTAATTTGTTACCCATATTCACTACTTATCAGAAAAACCATATTTACTTATAAACTTCGAATTCACCAAATCGGCAACTATCTTCACGGAAGCTTGCAACTCAAACATTTGGTGCAACTTCTCATGTGGTTTCTTTTTCATTACTTAAAATATGTTATATTATTTTGAAATGTATAGTTAATTTCAATTAAACAAGCTCGATCTCGAGAAACTGATTTGATTTTCGAACTGTGGTTTCAGTTCCATTTTCGATCGGTAGTTGGAGCTGTGGAGTAGATCGGAGTCGGAGTCGGAGTCGGAGATGGGGGAGTTGGTGCGGGGAGATGATGATGACGGAGATGGGGGTGGTGGGGGAGATGATGACGGAGATGATGGAGATGCAGATGGGCAGGTGGCGGGGATAGGCGGAGAGACGGCGGGATCGGAGGTCGGAGGAGGTCGGTGGTTGGATGAGAGAGATGTGGAGGGTGGGTGAGAGAGATGAGAGATTGAGATTCGGTATCGATTTTGATGAGATGAGATGATGAATCGTAATTTTAGAAAAAGTAAAGTAATGGACCATATTTTTCAAAAAAGGAAAGATAATCTAGGTAGTTTTGGAAAAAGCCCTAAATAAAGTGTGTTAAATGATTTTTACATCTTAATTAAATTTTAAAATCTAAGAAAATATATATCTTTTCTTGGAGGGTATAATTGTTACGAGCTGGGATCCTCTGTCCCCTTCCTCGGTGTCTCCTTCCTCCGTGTCCCCTACTCTTTTTGTATTAAAAAGAGAAGGAGACACGGAGGGAACACGGAGGAAGTGGACAGAGGATCCAGACCCAATTGTTATGGGATTAAGCCCAAATATCATGCGGAAGCAAAATTATACAAATCTTTTCAAAAATGATTACCAAAAAATTTGTTAGATCGATACATATTTCATTATATAATTTTTATAAGCAAAGCAATATCCAATCTTGATCAGCACATGAACAACACAAGCCAAAATAATGGAACTATTGTAATAGAATACAGTAAAAATTATATAAATTAATATCATTGGGATCGGTAAATTTTATTAATTTATCAAAATTATTAATTAATCGAGATTAAATTTACATTATTATTATTATATTTGGATCAAAATTTTGCATTTAAAATATTAATTTATTATGGTATTGAGTATTAATTTAACGAAATTATACCGTAATAGGTAGTAGGTAGACAACCTATAGGATCAACAAAAGCAAAGTCACAAAACCTTTGTGATAATCAACGGAACAAAGATCTTATAAAATATAAATCTTTAAAATATAATAAATTTGTAAAAGTTTAAATATGTTTTGAAAAATATAGTAAAGAAAATATATTGATAATATTATACAATTTTATACAAAAAACTCGAAAAAAAATATTATCTACAACCATCCTTACCGAACATATAATAAAATTAAAATTAAATTACATAAAGAAAATAATCATTTCTCACTTAATATTGAACTAGCATTGTAGCCCGTGCAAGGCACGGGCATGCTCTAGATTACAAATTTATGAATTATTCGTAATCACGTAGGATTGATTTGTTGATATCTTCGATTGTTCATATCTTTGTAGCAATTGTTCTAAGTAAATAGAATTTATGCAATACCCGATCGTAACATGCAAATTATAATTCTGGTTAAATTAAATCTATTTTACATTTTACGCTATGTTTTGTTTTGTTAAAATAAACTTGAACGATATGTAATAAATTGGTCAATGTTAAGATCAAAACCGTACTTCGAAATATAAATATATAGAGTTAACATGGATGGATACAGAGATACATTCAAGTATTAATTACATAATAATAAATGCATATTAGTTCATATCAGTTATTATTATATATGTAATAAATATGTTAGTGTTGCAATACCTAAATAGCCCCCGGAAATATAACATAGATATAATTAGTAGAGGTAAATATGACTTTTTATATGAATAAATTTGCTCATGGAACCCCCCCATTTGTTCTATTATATATATATATATATATATATTTGCTCTATTATATATATATATTGTTTTATGCGTTTACGTATTAAAGATGTGATTGATGAGTTTTACGATAGTTAATGTTAATACAAGTTTGTATTATACTTACATAGGCATGAAGGCTTTTTTGTATTGGGATATTTTTTGTAATATTTAATTCGTAAATAATTAAAGTAGATCTAAAATAATTAATAAGATATGGTATATGTTAGTGAATATTATAGTACATTATAACATATCCACATAAATTTATATATGTATTTATGTTTGTACAAGTTTATGTATGTATAATTATGCAGTAATTAATATATTATAAATAATGAAATATTAATAGATTATACAGCATAAATGTATGTATGTATGTATGCTATGTAGTATGTATGTATATATGTATATAATATTATAGTAGATTATTATATATGCACATAAATTTATATATGTATGTATTTATGTTTGTACATGTGTATGTATGTATAAATATGCATATTAATTATACAACGATTAATAGATTACAAATAATGAAATATTAATAGATTATACAACATAAATGTATGTATATATTATATGTATGTATGTATGTATGCATATATACATACATATATACATACAACATAACTATGCATGCATATATGTATGTATGTATGTATATATGTATGTATGCATGTATGTATGTAACTATGTATGTATGAATGTATGTATGTATATATGTATATATGTATGTATGCATGTACGTATGCATGTATAATTAATAGTTATGTATGTATGTATGTACGTACGTATGCATGTATAATTAATAATTATCTACAAATATACATTCTAATTAATAATTGTACATTATCTGAGTTAAGCCAATATGTTTGTACAAGTTTATGTATGTATAATTATGCTGTAATTAATATATTATAAATAATGAAATATTAATAGATTATACAACATAAATGTATGTATGTATGTATGTATGCATGTTATATAGTATGTATGTATATATGTATATAATATTATAGTAGATTATTATATATGCACATAAATTTATATATGTATGTATTTATGTTTGTGCATGTGTATGTATGTATGAATATGCATATTAATTATACAACAATTAATAGATTACGAATAATGAAATATTAATAGATTATACAACATAAACAGAGACGGAACCAGGAATTCAAAGTGGGGTGGGCTTGACAAGTCTTTAGCGAAGCTTTACGCGTCGATCACCCATATCATCAAATTCATCAATCATCGATTCTATGTCAATTTTTTGGCAAATTGTCTTTCTATATATATAACCATAATATCTCCAAGAAATGCATCATCCATCTTGCTACGAAGATCAGTCTTGAGAATTTTCATAGCTGAGAATGCTCTTTTTTCAGTTGATGCCGTGGAAATAGGAAGAGTTAAGATAGTTTTAATATTAACAAGGGTTTAATAACTTTTAGTTTGATTGGGCTGGACAAAACTTAAACTGGGCTATGGGCTTAATACTTTGTTGGGTCTTCCAAAAATAGTATATATATAACTACTAATTTTTTTTAAAGAAATCACCTGGGCTTAAGCCCAGGTCAGCCCAAGTGTACTTCCGTCCCTGAACATAAATGTATGTATATATTATTTGTATGTATGTATGTATGTATGTATGTATGCATGTACGTATGCATGTATAATTAATAATTATGTTGTATGTATATATGTATGTATGCATATATACATACATACATATATACATACAACATAACTATGCATGCATGCATATATGTATGTATGTATGTATGTATGTATATATGTATATATGTATGTATGTATGTAACTATGTATGTATGAATGTATGTATGTATGTATGTATGTATATATGTATGTATGCATGTACGTATGCATGTATAATTAATAGTTATGTATGTATGTATGTACGTACGTATGCATGTATAATTAATAATTATCTACAAATATACATTCTAATTAATAATTATACATTATCTGAGTTAAGCCAACTGAGATTTATCTACAAATTAATACATATAAACAAAAATATGTAGTATGTGTATGTATATAATATTAGAGTACATTTTTATATATCCACAAAAATTTATATATGTATGTATTTATGTTTGTACATGTGTATGTATGTATAAATATGCATATTAATTATACAACAATTAATAGATTACAAATAATGAAATATTAATAGATTATACAATATAAATGTATGTATGTATGTATGTATGTATGTATGTATGCATGCATGCATGTATGTATGTATGTATGTATGTATGTATGTATGTATGTTATATAGTATGTATGCATGTATGTATGTATGTATATAATATTATAATATATTATTATATATATATATCCACATAAATTTATATATGTATGTATTTATGTTTGTACATGTGTTTGTATATATAAATATGCATATTAATTATACGACAATTAATATATTACAAATAATGAAATATTAATAGATTATACAACATAAATGTATGTATGTATGTATGTATGTATGTATGTATGTATGTATGTATATAGTACTTATGCATGTATAATTAATAATTATGTATGTATGTATGGATGTATGTATGTATGTATGTATGTATGTATGTATGTATGTATGTATGTGTGTATGTACATATGCATGTATAATTATTTATGTTTATGTATGTATAATTAATAATTATGTATGTAATGTATGTATGTATGTATGTATGTATGTATGTATGTATATATGTATGTATGTATGAATGTATGTATGTGTGTATGTACGTATACATGTATATTTATTTATGTATGTGTAGTATAATTAATAATTATGTATGTATGTATATATGTGTTTATGTATGTAGATAATGATTTTTAATATAAGCTCAAATGTTCACATAGCTCAACTGGTTATGGTGTTGCATTAGTTATGCAAGGTCATGGGTTCGAATCCTTTGAATAACATTATTTTTACAAATATTTAGAGTTAGGTTTTGAGTGAGGCTCGGAGGGTCCGAGCCTATGAATAAATTTGCTCAGGAAACCCCCTGTTGGTGTATTAGATATATACTCCCTCCGTCCCAGCCAGTTCTTTACATGGCGGCTGGGCACGGAGGTCATTACATGGCGGCTGGGCACGGAGGTCAAGGATAGTGGATGTAAAGTGAGTGTAATATTGTTAAAATAAATGAAGTAGTGGAGGAGGTCAAGGATAGTGGATGTAAAGTGAGTGTAATATTGTTAAAATAAATGAAGTAGTGGATGTAATAGTGATTTTATTGTTAAAATAAGTGAAGTAGTGGGTGTAATAGTGATTTTATTGTTAAAATAAGTTAAGTAGTGGGTGAAATAGTGTAAAGTATTGTTAAAATAAGTGAAGTAGTGGGTGTAATAGTGTTAAAACTTACTATTTTGGGTAATGTAAAGAAATGGTGGGACGGCCCAAAAAGCAAATTGTAAAGAAATGGATGGGACAGAGGGAGTAATAGATAATAGATGTGAATCTCATACGAGTTGATCATAATCCAACAAACCAAACAAGCCTAACCCGTACCCGGTTCCATGTATATTAAACCCGACCCATATCAATCAAAATTTAAAAGTAATACAAAACCCCAATTAGGGTTTATGCCCTCCAATATTATCATTTGTATCAATTGCATCATCAATTCATCAAATTACGCTTCAATTTTGTTGTACAGCTCAGAGCAATGGAGCAAAGATTAGCTAATACATGGCGAATGACAATCAATGAGAAGAAATTTATCGAAAATTCCCTGCTTTCTGAGCTAAGAGTCGATGGTCGCCGCCCTTTCGACTATAGACGCCTAACCATCAACTTCGGAAGGTATATATAGAGTTCCGCTCCAATGAGAACCAACTTATAATGAGAATCGAGAACCGGTTATTCGAGTATATTAAACCGGTTCTCGATATATTTATATCGTTTTTTTTTGCTTTTATTGTTGTGCAATTATAATGTGGCTTATATATGTATGTATAGAGTTCCGCTCCAATGAGAACCAACTTATAATGAGAATGGAGAGCCGGTTATTTGTATACCGAAACCGGTTCTCGATATATTTATATTGCTTTTTTTTTGCTTTTATAGTTGTGCAATTATAATGTGGCTTATATATGTATGTATAGAGTTCGGATCCAATGAGAACTAACTTAAAATGAGAATTGAGAACCGGTTATTGGTATTTTTGAGACCGACTTGAGATCGAGCACACGCCTATTTATTCATATTGCATTTATAGCATGAAAAAAATGAATTTTATTTTGTTTTGTGTAAGGTTTTAGGTTATGATGTTAGTAATGTAGGTGGTATGGGAGTTTGATTCAGTGTGTTTTTCGTTTTGATGATTTTTGTAGAGAAGATGGCTCGTCGGAGGTGCAATTCAGCTAGGGCAGACTCATGTGATGGGAGTTGTGACTTCCCAACTTGTTCAGCCGTATCGAGATAGGCCTAATGAAGGAACACTTTCTATCTATACTGAGTTATCCCCGATGGCTGATCCGTCATTTGAGGCTGGGAGGCCTGGAGAGTCTGCTGTGGGGTTGGGACGTATTATTGACCGTGGTTTAAGGTATCATTTTATTTAGTTCGTGCTTGATATGCACTTGATTTATGCATTTGAGGAACATACGGAGATTGTGTAGCTTATGTCAACATTAGGGAAAAGTAATAAGTATTTTTACTGTATAAATGATGGATCGCAGTATTACAAAGAATTATATCTATTCTAATATACAGTAACGATATTTGGGCCTCTAAGTCCATTTCCCCATTCTAATTTTATCCGCTAATTTACTGTTGTTTCAGTTGTTCTATATGATTTTAACGACATTGTCCCGGGAGATTCTATGACTGAGATCACTGAGCATAATACAATTTTCTGTTTTCGTGATTTTTTTGATGAGGTCTACTTATGCGAGTAGATATTATTTGTAGGGAAAGCAGGGCTGTAGACACAGAATCACTTTGTGTTGTTGCAGGGAAGTTAGTGTGGTCTATTCGCATAGGCATTCACATTCTTGACAACGGGGGGTATGTGGTTATAAAGACAATTTCTATCTAGTACTTTGTTTTCCTTCTGATATTTTACAGGTTACTTAAAATTAAATATGTTTTTCTGTTGTTGCGACAAAACAGAAATCTTGTTGATGCTGCCAATATTGCTGCACTAGCTGCTTTGTCAACATTCCGGAGGCCTGAATGTACTCTAGGAGGTGAAGATGGTCAGGAAGTAATTGTACATCCACCTGAGGTTGGCTCCCCAATAAGTAATCTTTTGTGTGTAAATAAGTAAAATAATTAATGTACATGTTTATTGGCAATTATGTAATGTTTGTCAATATTCATTTGCCAGCACTGAAATCTCTTTTCGTTGGATAATTTTCAACCTTAAAAATAAGGTTGTCTACTTCTCCTATAGTATGGTCTGTACTATGAAGTGCCAGTCACATTCATATTGGTATTGTGTTTTTAGTGTGGTGCTTTGTACTGAGTAGCATATGTATTTCCTATATAAAAATGGTACCAAAATAGTTGTACTTTTTGTGAATTTATATATTGACCACCTTCTGGCCAGTTGCCTACCTATGACTCTTGTTCTCCTGTTCCATAGTTCCATCTGCAATTGCAGCAATCATGATAAGAGGGTTGTGATAGGTTTGGTAAATTGTTTTTGTTTAGCATTTAGTTAACCATGTTTAACATTTAATGTTTGAAGATGATAATTTATATACAGGTGATTGTCATTGGAAATAGAGAGAAGATACCTGTTGCCTGTATCCCTTGTCTATTTGAAATAAATTAATGTCATTTCATTTCATTCCAGCTGGTGATTGAATTCTGCTTTCAAATTGGATAGATCACTTCATATGTTGGCGAATCGGAGTGATAGAACTGTTGTTTTGTCCATGTAAAATCAATAACGTTGTACATCATGCTCTCTTTCCTTCCACTCAGTAATCTTATGTTGTTGGAACTTGCAAATAAATTTGAGAATTGGTTCTCTTAACAAAAAAAGCTGTCTCATATTTACTCTTTTCGCTAATTTTTTTAGATAATAATAAAAAACTTTTGTTAGATGTACACTACTTCATGGAAAGATTGTACTGCTCCTACATGCTTAGTTGACAAGGATGTCCTTTATTGCTGGCCGTAAATCTAAAGTGGATCCATGCTTTTGCTGCATATGTTTCAGTGTTAGATGGTGTTTAACTGTTTATGGTGCCATATCTAGTGTCATACTGCATTACATAGTTACATACATTATTGGCCATTGGAATTTATCTTTCTATGTAAGCAAGTAAATTTTTAAACCAAACATATACATTATTTCTTTCTCATACAGCAGGGTCCAGGGAGGGGTAAGATGTAGCTAATATACCGAGGTTTTTTGTTATGTTGATTTTGGCAGGTAAGGGAGCCAGTTCCATTGATAATACACCATCTTCCTGTAGCAGTAACCTTTGGTTTTATTGGTAAAGAGAATATGGTGGTAGGTTAACTATCCAAACAGTTTGTTTCTTCTCCCTATGATGTTGCTCCAAGCTCAATAAAAAATCTTCATTTAGGATTTCGCTCTGATTTAAGCTTATACTGAAACTGTGGCTTCTAGGTAATTGATCCAACCCACTTTGAAGAGGTTGTTATGGGTGGTACTATGACTGCTACGCTTAATACAAATGAGGATGTTTGTGCTATTCAGAAAGCAGGAGGAGTGGGTGTCTTGCCGAGTGTCATTATGCAGTGCTTGCGTATAGCCTCTGTAAAGGCAGGCGATATAACGAGTAAAATAAATAATGCTGTGAGTTTCTGATTGTGTAGAACTTGTTCTTTTCATATTGTTGTAATGATGCTCAGCATTTGCATAAAAAGAATTTATCCTTTGCTTATATACTATGAATTCTGCAGGTTGAATCTTTCAATACTGAAAGATCACTAAGGAAGATCAAACGTTATACATCATCAGATGTTGTCGATGTTTGTGAAACAGCTCAGAAAGTAGACATAGAATTTTCTACTAATCATATGGATAGACTGAAGTTATTGTCAGACGACAGGGTCGCCCAAAGCAATGATATGGAAGCTGATTTCCAAATATCACAATAAGGAATTAGTAAGAAAGATAGTCATGCTAAGAGCTTCAGTGGTGGACCCTCTAGCTGGTATTGCTTTTCCACATATTATAACCTGCTATTATTTGAGCTAATATTAAGCAAACTTCTAGCAGATTTAATCCCTTGTGTCTTATCTTATCTGGAATGCTACATTTCACCTTGAGTACATATGTTTGACACTCGACATTCGGACACATGGACTGATGGACACTTCATTAGGGCCCTAAACTAGCAACAAATTTAAATTTTTGCTTACTTCGACACTTCCACCCAAGTCTTGGTGACATAGGTCGTGTTAAGTAAAGGAATGTTAAGATATTATAAAAAATAGAAATATAATAATACGATGAATTAGAGATGACATTAGTAGATGTAAGCATTGTACTCTTTGAGTATTTTATAGGGTTCGAATTATTGTTTGTGCATGGATAGGAGTCGTTTTTCCCTTTCCAGTAGGCTTGTATGCAAAAAAATATGTGGAGGAGAAGAATTTCATCCATCATAGGACATATAAATGTGAATAGTTGTCAACATAAGTAATTCATGTGCTGAAATCAGAACTATGTAGCATTGTAGCTTACTATGTACTAAAGATAGCAGCTGAACAAGACAAGAATATTGTTTTGGTTGATGGCATGTTACAGAAGAATGTAATTGATCTTGATGAGGATCCAAGGGGAAAGTGTCCAATGTATAACTCAAAAACATACAAAATCTGCACAGGATATCAAATGATATCTGCCACTTTAGACTTTAGAGGACCATCAGTTAAATGTTTCAGAAGATTAAAAAGGTTAATGAAGGCATTTTAATTAAAGGTGAATGGTTAAGTTGTTGTATACTCGTATGCTTCATTTGGCTCTGCGTACGTGTATACATGTAATGTACCTTTATTTTGATTGATCTTGATGAAGATCCTAGAGTGAATTGTCTATTGATGTGGGACGGGGTAGAAAGGGCTAGGATAAAAAGATTTGGTAGAGACTCAAAATTCTGCAGATCTACTCTCAGTCTTAAACATTCTTTCAATCATAAAAATTCAGCTCTATCAAATAATAAAGATTTTAACCATTTTTTATAGAATTCCTGAAATTTTAGCCAAGTAAAATCCAAATAAGAAGGAGATGAATCCTGATTGAAATCTACTACCTAGTTCCTAAGACTAATTCACTACCCCCAATTTAATAAATTAAAACAACACATTTTGTGACTCTCATACCATAAATCCAGAATAATACTCGTAATCAACCTACCTTACATAATTAAACTACTTCAGTTATAACTAATTTAATCTCTTAATAATATTTAATGTGACTTTTATTTTTTGCTAACTGTATTTGATGTAAACTTAAATATAAATTCCTTGCAACTCAAAAGCAAAAAAATTAAAATAAAATGAGAATGATTTACGAGAATGTAGAGGTTAATGAGGGTGTTTCAGTCAAAGGGTCTTAGTTTTATATTGTTGTATCCTCGATTTGGTTCTATGCATGTGCATTTTGTTACGATACCTATTAGTGTTACTGTTTCTCTTAACAAAGCTAACTGAGTAATTGACGGGACGGGAGCAATACTAAAATTTTATTTGTGCACCTGATTGTAGTCATGCTGTCACACATTTTCTTATATTTCTATCTGTAAATAACTTTTTGTATCTCCTTTTAGGGACCCATATTCGAAGGGTATTGATACTGATGCATTGAGAGCTTCCCTTGCTTCACGAGGTACAATACTGCTACTAAAAAGAAGTTTTATACTGATGCAATCTCTTTTAACATGATTCATATAGGCTGATGTTTCAAGTTTAGAACATAATTCATCTCTTTTTCAAGGTCAAGAGTTATACAGTTTAACATTTTCCTTAAGCTTCCTGCATGACTGCATCGTTTTCGTGACAGATTAGGCTTTTATCATGAAAGTAATATCCTTCACATTCCATCCATTGTGACGAATACTTGGTGTTTCATATCTAATGTACATAATGGTGAAATCCAACATTCTAATTGTTGTGATATGATTTGCAGCAGTTATAGCACCTACTAAGAAGTTAGAAGACTCTAAAGTTGACCAGCCGATTGATAAGGAACTGAAACAACCAATCACCGAGGACAATTCATATGTACCACCAAATAAAGTAACTAATACAAAATTACAAACAAATGGAGAGAAGACTTTAGTAGATGCTATAAAGCCCAAGCACATGAGGAGGAAGAAGGCATCCACCCAACAGTAATGCAAGGGAAAATGGGAAATGGGTTCTGCTAACAGTTTCTATGCAAGTTGGGTGGGGAAGTATGATGATGTTTTTTTTTTTGTCAGGAAGTATGATTCTGTTTGGTTACATTGTTGCATGATGAGAAGTAGGTTCAGCCTATGTTACTCGGACTCGGCTATAAGTGTCTGACATGGGTACGTGTCCCAAGTGTGAGACTCGGCAACATTTTGAAAATGTACATGTTTTTGGCTTAAAATAAGTGTCCAAGTCCAAGTGTCCATGTCCGAGTATCAAGTGTCCGACACCGGTACTCCAAGGTAAAATGAAGAGTCCGAGTAACATAGGGTTCAGCAATGTTGTTTTGAATGTTAGAAAGTTTCTGTGTAAGAGCATCACAAGGTTATCTGTGGAAACATGTATAGTGTAGTATAGAGTTAATGGCAATTTATAATTACCTTTCTCGGATTTTTTTCCCCGAAAAAATTAAAAATTTATTTTTATTTGCCTCTAAATTATTCTAGAAAAGATAATATCTATCAATGAGTTAATGGTGGAACTGATGTTCTGGTTGTTGGCTGCCTTCGTACTCCTGTAAAGCATAGAGCCTATCAGAACTTCCCACTCTTTCCATCACTCACGGTCTCACCGAATAGTCGATTCAACATGCAGACGACGTATTGAAATAGTTAAATACTCAAATACAGTTGCTTCTTTGATGAACCAAAACCCCAGAAACCCATCATAGCTGCAACATCAGGGTCTATTACAACTTCTTCCGTAGACGCCTTCTCCTTTTCCTCTTTCTTTCGTTCACGACGTTGGCGCTTTTTTCCTCTTCCTCTTACTGTTGTTTGAGGACCCGTTCATCCAAATCTTGCTCAGTAGAGATTCCAGGATCTTTCGCTTCTTTAGACCATGAAACCATTGCTGAGCCTGCTCAAGAGATGCTCTTTCTACCCGCATTGACATACCTAGGGCTCTTTGATGTTTCTTTCCATTAATATGATCCAGACAGTTTGAAGAATCCTTCACAACACATTCACATACAGTGCAAAAATAGCCAGCCTGCTGCCTTAGAGGAGCTATGGCTGTAACGACCTGAGTGAGATTCAAGAAAATTGGTTAAAGAAATAAGAATGTTAACTCGACATTCTTATATCTACATAAGCAAAATATAGGTAAGGAAGGGAGGCATCGGAGATGCTCTAACAATCATGTTGTGACTACATGTACCTGCCACTGGGCAATAGATTCGTCTATTATCTTTTTAGATTGTCGGTGTTCATCAGATTAACAATAAAATGGGTATATAGTATATACTGTAGCATTTTTAAATAATATATCTTGTATTGGTTAATAATAAAATTGTTTAAACTGAAATGTTTACTCATTAATATATTAATAAAGAATTCAAAAAAAAAATCTTATATAAATTACATTGCTGATCTCACTATTTATAGTAGATTTTTAAAAGTATCAATAATAACATCGAATAATTGAATACTGAAGTCTGAAGTATACAGCTCGAACTCTAGATTCTTAGGAAATAGATATAGGAGTAGTAAAAATAGCAAGGCTTTGGGGTTATGATATCAAGAAATCGTTGAATTTGTAAACAAGGTAACGACTAGAAAGTCTGATAGATCAGACTTTATGTTGTAAATTCAGCAGGAGAAAATTATATTTGCATTGACAGTTCTTAAGACAAGGAGAAGAGGTTTATTAAAACAAACTTAACCCATAAAATCTGGTAACTCTTAGAAAACGAAATAGTTTTGAGTGAAAGGACCACAATAGAGAGTTCTAGCCTTCTATGTATCAGCATCCTCGTAAAGTTTGCTCTGTAACTCCTTGTCGGAGTCATGCAGTTGGTTGCTTGAATTGGTCCCTGGATAAAACATGCACATCTGAAACTGTAAGTACTTGAATCCTGTATGCTCATCATCACAACACCACTGGAGTTACAGATGCGGGTTACATTCCAAAGAAAGGAAACTTTTGCAGTACTATGAAATCCTTGTCAAAGTCGTACAATTTCGAGAGACCATTCTTGTACTTTGACAGGAAGCTATCGAGGTATGACATTTTTCCAGTACATTTTCGTTATTGGTTTGGGATGATGGTCTTCTTTTGTGATGTCACATACTTACATGTACTTGTTACTCCTAAAGTTTGGCTTGGCTTTGTGGCAACGCTAAGATTTTCATAGCCACATATACTACCATGTTTGTTGCCACATCCTATTACTTGTTGTCAGTTGGCACATGTTTTCTTGTGTAGTTTAGCACGTAATGCAGGGCAGAGGCAATTGGTCATGACTCATGAGGGTTATCTATGGACTATCCTGACTCCTGAGACATGGGAATATAACAATTATATGCATCACTTACTTGAAACATTGAGATGGAGGATTTAATTTAAAGCACCATATTAAGGTTTTTGTCGTACAAATGCCACCTCCGTTCCTGACGAGTCTGTCGCTATTTATACACAAGCTACTGATGAGCTTCTGGGGCACTACATAAATAAGTCACTGCATAAATTTCTAGATCCCGCTAAGTCCACTAGTGGTTTGTGAATTGAAATCTTCCTCTTGATATTGGGTATGAGAAGTTGAAAGCATAATAATCAGTTCAGCAGGTCGTGGATGTCTGAAATAAGTTACTTCTATATTCCTAAAAACAAGAAAAAATGACTGCTCATCACCTAATAACTATAGATTGCATGTCTTATGCTGCACTCCCCAAAAATAAATGATAATGCATCTAGCAAAGAAAATATAATATCAAACATTAGTTATGGCAGTGTTGGACACCAAAAACGCATGATTCCTCGACTATATTGTCAAGGCAATATTCCTTGGCATTGCCTACCAGGCTACCAGATACCCCTCTTCTATTACTAATAAGAGATTCGAGGGTTCAGTGACTACTTAAGTGATATGTTATAAGAGACACATTGTTAAGGCAATGTAGAAAAAAAATGAGCACAAAAATATAATTGGATCTTGATAAGTTATAATGCGCAGTTTATGTAATAAATAGCACGAAACATTCTGTAATTTTTACCCAAACTTAGATTAGATTAAAACTTCTGAAATACATAAGCAGATTTATTGAGACTAATGCATCAAGATTACCAGCTAACAGTACAAAAGCTACTAGTACGAACACTGCAGCCAACATTACTATTTTCAGTAATACGCTCAAGACAAGATAGGAAAGTGCTAGCTGGCATTATGAGCTGTCATTGTAAACATATAGATTAGAATGTATATAAACTAGAGGCAGATAGTTAGTTAGATCAACTTGCATTCTATTCTTCCTGTAACAAACTTTCTTTCTGTAAACATTGTGTAAATATTAGTTTTCAATACATCTTCAAGCTTTAAGCTTCTTCATTGTTGTTCATCTGTTGAGAGTTTAATTCAGAAATTATCATGGTATAAGAGCCTACAGAGCTCATTTTAATGGCGATCTGATATAGCAAAGTCGTTCGTCGATTTGTCATTACTGATCATTTCTTTCCGATCATTTCTTTCGAGGTTCTTGCAATCTCACCGTGATTCTTTACTGAGATTTCACCGTTCTTAGCCGGAATTTCAACGTTTTTAAGGTGTTTTCTGTTCTGATTCTTCAGATTGTTCTTCTTGTTCTGATTAATTGTTTCGATCTGTGATTTTTTATCTGTTAATCTGAGATTTGTTGGTGCTGAATCTGTTTGATTATCGTTTATCTGTAAAAGTTGATTACGAAAGAGTAAGATTCTGTTTTAATGGCGACAACTCAAGCTACTACTATTGATGCTTCGAGTGTATACTATATCCATCCCTCAGACGCAAACACTACTCAACTTGTTTCTGTAAAGTTTAATGGAACAAATTAAAGTAATTGGAAAAGATCGATGTTACTGATTTTATCTGCAAAGAACAAGCTAGGGCTTGTAAATGGAACTCTAGTTATGCCTGCAATAACTTCACCTGATTATAGTGCTTGGGAACGTTGTAATTCTCTTGTCATATCTTGGATTCTGTTCAATCTTGATGAAACTATTGCTCGAAGTGTTTTGTTCCTAAAGACTGCAAGAGCTATCTGGAAAGATTTAGAGGAGCGTTTTGGTTGTTCTTCAATTACTGAGTTGTATTCTTTAGAAAAACAATTAATGGAAGTATCTCAGGGTACACAGTCAGTTTCAGAATTTTATACCAAAATTAAGACTATTTGGGACAGTATTGATGATGTAAGTCCTTTTCCTTCATGTGAGTGTACTACTTGTACATGTAATTTGGGACAGAAGTTTTTGCAGAAGCAACAAGAGCAGCGTTTACTTCAATTTTTGCTGAAACTGAATGATAAGTTTAGTGCTGTCAGAGGTCACATTATGTTGATGGTACCTCTTCCTACAGTTTCTCAGGCTTATAGGCTAATAGCACAAGAAGAGAGTCATAAAGACATTTCTCAGATTTCTCAGAATGTTGAAAATTTGGCATTTGTAGCTGATAGAAGAACTTATGGTACTCAGAATCAGAGACCATATTTTTACAGCAATTCTCAGAAATTTGGTGGGATGAATGCTCCACGAGCACAGATGAATCAATTTTCTGGCAATCAATTTTCTGGAATGACTGTTCCACGGTCTCAGATTACTCAGGTTTCTGCACCTAAACGACCGTCTAAACCTGGTGCAAATTACTTTTGCACATATTGCAAAGTTCAGGGTCATAGTATAGACAGATGTTTTCAACTCAATGGATTTCCACCTGGCTTCAAAGGTTTTAAGGATAAAAGAGTTGCTGCAGCCATAACTTCTCAGACTTTTGCTGATGATTCTAATTCACAGTCACAGTCACAGGATGTGACATCTTCATAAATAACTACTGGCCCTTCTAATGTCCTTACAGAAGAACAATATGCACAACTGGTTCATCTTCTCAATAATAGTCATGTTTCTTCTGATCAGCAATCTGATTCTTCTAGTCATGCCCTCCTGGCAGGTAATATTTGTCTGTTAAGTTCATCTAAGTCTAAATGGCTATTGGATAGTGGTGCTACAGACCACATTTGTCCTAGTCTTGATCAATTTGTGGAGTATGAACCTGTCAAAACAGATAACTCTATTACCATTCCTGATGGTAGTAAAATTCCTGTGCTACATAAAGGAACTGTCATACTTAATGATCACATCATTCTTAGAAATGTACTTCATGTACCTGACTTCCAATTCTATTTGATCTCTGTCACCAAGCTATGCAATGATCTTAATTGCAATCTGATTTTCTCTGATTCCAAGTGCTTTCTGCAGGCCCATTCTCAGAAAGAGCAGCTGATGCTTTTTGGTAATATGACTGATGGCCTTTACTCTGTTCAGACTAGTGTTTCTCTTTCAGTTCCTACCTCTACAACAATTCCCAGCAATAATTCTACAACAATTTCCAGCTTTGGTTTGTTTTCTCAGTCCCAGAGAGAAGTTCAACTTTGGCATTTATGTTTTGGTCATTTGCCATTCTCTCAGTTGAAACTTGTTAAGCCCCAACTTAATATTTCAGATTGTATTGATTCAACTATCTGTCAAATCTGTCCTGCTGCTAGACAATGTCGTCAATCATTTTCACATAGTTCTATCAAAACTACTACTCCTCTAGAAATGCTTCATGTGGATATTTGGGGTCCCTATCGGACCAAGACTTATACAAATTGTACTTCCTTTTTAACCATTATTGACGATTATACTCGTTTTACTTGGATTCATTTACTACGGCATAAATCTGAGGCTGTTGCCATACTTGAGAAATTTGTTTTGTATGCTGAGAATCAGTTTAAGCATAAAGTCTTGTGCATTCGTTCTGATAATGCTTTGGAGCTAACTCAAGGTGCTCTTAAAGATTTTTATCTGCGTCATGGTATTATTAATCAAACTAGTTATGTTAACACGCCTCAACAAAACGGTGTTGTTGAACGTAAACACCGACATCTCCTGGAAACAGCTCGTTCTTTATTTCTACAATCAAAGATTCCAATTTCTTATTGGGGGGAATGTGTCCTTTGTGCAACGTATCTTATTAATCGTATGCCTTTGTCTAGTATTGGTCATACTACACCATATTTTCGATTGTATAATTCTATGCCTGATCTTGATTTACTGAAACCATTTGGTTGCCTCTGCTACATTTCCACTCAGACAGTTAATCGTTCTAAATTTCACCCTCGTGCTGAACCTGGGGTATTTCTGGGTTATCCACCACATCAAAAAGGCTTTAAGATTCTTAATCTTGTTACTCATCAGGTGATTGTCTCTCGTGATGTTGTTTTTCATGAACTTCATTTTCCCTATCATATTTCCTCACATAACTCTAATCAGCCTTCATCTTCTATTTTCCTACCTCGTACTACTTCCATTTCTACTGATTATTCAGATATTTTACCACAATCTATTTCTCAGATTCCTACAAATGAGTCATCATTCTACTTCTAGTACTTCTAGTACTCCTGCAGAATCTGACACTAGTCCTACTAGTTCATCCACCAACAGTACTGATATTGCTTCTTCTACTACCATCATTGTTCCCTCACGAGTTTCAACTCGTACTCGTCAAGTTCCTACATATCTCACAGATTACATATGTAATATTGCTACACTATCTACACCTACTCATCAGTGTAATTTTGTATCTGCTGAAAATTTTCATAATGCTCATAAATCTCATATTATGGCTCTTTCTAATCTTACTGAGCCTACTTCTTACAAAGAAGCTGCTGCTCATCCTCTCTGGAAAGAAGCTATGGACAAAGAACTTCAAGCCCTTGCATTGAATCACACCTGGGATCTTGTTCCATTACCACCTGGTAAACATACAATTGGTTGTCGTTGGGTCTTCAAAGTGAAACTCCATTCTGATGGTTCTTTAGAACGATGCAAGGCTCGTCTTGTTGCGAAAGGTTATAATCAAAAACTAGGAATTGATTATGAGGAGACGTTTTCTCCTGTCATTAAAATGAACACAGTTCGTTGCATAGTTGCTTTGGCTGCCAGTCGTCGTTGGCAATTATTTCAACTAGACGTAAATAACGCGTTTCTTCATGGTGATCTTAAACAAGAAGTTTATATGAGTAACCACTTGAGTAGTAGACACTTGAGTTAAATCACCACCAATTCTACTGCCAATACCAGTATAACCTTGTGGTAAAGTCATAAACACCTCCTCATCTAAATCACCATGTAAGAAGGCGTTAGTAACATCCATCTGAATTACATGCCAGTTCTTAACAGCAGCCACAGCTAAAAGAGTATGAACAGTAGCCATCTTAGCTACTGGTGCAAACGTTTCCCCAAAATCAACACCTTGCTTCTGTTTGCACCCTAAGATAACCAACCTCCTTTTAAACCTGTCAATTGTACCATCAGGTTTAAACTTTGTTTTATACAGCCATCTACAACTTATAGCTTGTTTCCCAGGTGGCAGAGGAGTGATAATCCAGGTTCCATTTCGTTCCAGAGCTTCTGATTCACAATTCATTGCATCAATCCAGTGTTGACTCTGAATTGCTTGCTTAAAAGTTGTTGGATCAGCCGCAGTAGTTAAAGAAGTCAGGAAACAACAGAACTGTGAAGAAACACCCTTTTGAAAAACAGTAGAATGATCACTGAGAGCAAAATTAGAAGCATAATCTTTCATCCAAACAGGAGTTTGTATTGTTCTTGATGATTTTCGAACAACAGGAGACACTTGATCTGTATTAGACTGATTGCTACTCTCTGTGTCATTAGACTGAGTACTATCACTGGTATCATCAGAAGTATCTTCAGTATGAGAACTAAACTCAGTAAAATTATATTCAGTATTTGAGGAGGGAATGAACATATCATCCCAAATCTCTCCAGATGTAGATAATGTTGAAGGCATTGGAACAGGTAATGGTTGCACATAACTAGACTTGGAAATAGAAGAATTATATGGAAACACTGTTTCTTGAAATAGCACATCTCTGGAGACAAGAATTGATTTGTTAAGTAAACTGAGTAATCTAAATCCCTTCTGTGTAGGTGGATATCCTATGAACACACATGGAATCCCTCTATTTTGAAATTTGTCAGTACTAACCACAGTAGAGGCAGCAAATGCTAAACAGCCAAATGCCTTAAACACAGTATAATCTGGAAAATCTTTAGTGAGAGTCTCATATGGAGATACATTGTGTAATACTGATGATGGTAGTCGATTTATAGTGTACACAACAGTAATAATACACTCTCCCCAAAATTCTATTGGTAAACCTGACTGTAACTTCAAAACTCTTGCCATTTCCAAGATATACCTATGTCTACGCTCCACTCTAGCATTTTGTTGAGGTTTGTAGACACAGGATGTCTGATGAATCATACCAGAAGAAGCATAAAATTGTACACAAGCAGAAGTCTTGAATTCCAAAGCATTATCAGTTCGAAGAATTTTGACTTTACTTTGAAACTGAGTATCAGCATAACTAGCAAAACTTTGAAATACTGACAGAAAATCAGACTTAGCTTACAACAAATACACCCAAATCATCCTTGAACAGTCATCAACTAATGTCAAAAAATACTTGTATTTAGACCTAGTAAGCACTCTGTATGGTCCCCATATATCAGCATGAATCAAATCAAAATTATCTTTTGCATGAGAAGAACTTAAAGTGAAAGGGAGATTGGTAAACCTGGCCATAGGACATGTTAAACACACTTTGCTCTCTGCATAACTAATCTGAGTATGCAATTGTGGAATTAACTTGAGTTTTGCTGCAGGTGCATGACCAAGCCTAGTGTACCACAGCTCATATGAGTCCTTTGCCAGATTTCCAGTTGCACCATATGCTGACTGATTACACTTCTTGACAGTACCACTATCACACTTCTTGACAGTACCAGTATCCAGATAGTACAAACCATTCTTTAGGACCCCTGTCCCTTTAACAAGATTAGACTGTGAACTATGAATGACACACTTGTTAGGTAAGAACATAACTTTGCAGTCATTATCTTGAGCCAACTTACGAATAGAAATCAAATTGTGATTGAATGTAGGTACATACAACTCCCTTAGCAATTTTAAACCATTTCCAAGTTGAATGTCACCAATATGAGAAATCAGTACATTATCTCCAGTAGGTAGTCTGATTGTGTATTGTTCTGGTGCTATTTTGACATTTGACAATAAAGACAATGAAGATGTCATTTGATCTGTAGCACCAGAGTCAATAATCCACTCACATTGCAAATTCTCCACATTATTACACATGACTACTCCTGAGAAACTAACCATACCAGAGAAAGGTGAATCTAACTCTTCTTCAGATGTATTGCTCAAAGAGGATGGTAATAATTTCAGCAATTGCTCTAGCTGTTTTGCTGTAAAACTCATGTTATCATTGGTATCACTACAATCAGTTTGTGCAACATTAACCATTATCTGGCCTTTGTTCTGATTTTGACTCCAATTTACTGATTGACCAGAACCACTGCCTCCTTTCTGAGAACCAATTCCAGCTGTTCTTCTATACTTACTATGCCATTTTGGAAATCCAATGATTCTCCAACAGTCCATCTTTGTGTGACCTTTTCTCCCACATTCTGTACAAACTCCATTTTTGCCAGAATTATCATTAACACTTTGCTGTACTTTTTACCGTACATAGCTTCAATCTCATGTCCTTGAAATTCACCAAGAATAGCTCTCTGTGATTCTTCTTGCTGAATCACAGAACATGCCATCTCCACAGTTGGCAATGGAACAGACATTAAAATTTGACTTCGTTGAGAAGCATAGCACTCATCTAATCCATTCAGAAACTGGAATAAACGTGCTTCTTGTTTTTGTACTTCCAAGACATTCAGAAAACCTTGCATTTCATCACTAATTGTGTTCAACACAGGCATAACATTCATAGACTCAATTTCTTCCCAAATTGAACTTAGATTTGTGAAGTATTCAACTAGAGATGATCCATTTTGCTTAACACTAAACAAATCTCTATTCAGTTTATACTTTCGTGATCCATTCGTTAATTGAAAACGTTGTTCTAATATCTTCCACACATCAGCAGCAGAATTAACAAACAAAATCAATTTCTTAATCGAATCTGAGATATTATTATGAATCCACGAAATTACCATATTGTTGCACGTATCCCATTGCACAGCATCAGTTGCATCTGTAGTGCTTCGCTTTTCATATCCAGTAACAAACCCTAGCTTTCGCTTAGATGTCAATTGAATCTCTATCGATCTTTTCCAAGTACGATAGTCATCTGAACCTTGCAATTTTGGAACACTGACAGACGTAGGTCCATCACTTGGATTAATATGAAAGTGTAGATCAGTCATGAACATCAACGTATTGAAGACAATCTCAACACTTTCAGCGCTAATTTCTCAATTTTCACAGGTTTTTCTCTACAATTTCCGCATCAATTAGGGTTCTTGATGGCGTTCTGTGATTTCTATGCAATTTACATTGTTTCTCTGTGATTCCTGTTCAATTTACATCATTTTACAAGATCGATTACTGTGATTGGTTCGATTAAGTATTTGTATGATTAGCTTGATAAAAGTTCTGGTTGAATCAGGTTGAATTGAGTGATTTTGTGCCTATTTGAGGTTTTCTTTAGCTTTAATCAGAAATGCTAGGTCAAAATTTGGGGAAATCTCCTCGGTTTTCATATGCAAACGTTGTGACAGGCAACGTATTGTCTAATAATGATCAAAATGTTGAGAATGATGCAGAAACTAATGGTTCTACATCTCATAATGCGTTTGTTAATGATGAAGTATCGATAGAATCAACTCTTCATCCACTATATCTCCAGAATATAGATCATCCTGGTTTGGTTCTAATTTCTAAGAAATTGACTGGGACTGATAATTTTGGTCCATGGAAACGGTCAATTACGATAGCTTTGTCTGCTAAAAACAAGATAGGAATTGTTAATGGCACTTATCCCAAACCTGATGAGAACTCACTTCTAAGAGCACAGTGGGATAGAGTCAATGACATGGTTATAAGCTGGATTATGAACACTATTTCTGATGAAATAAGCAATGGAATGGATTTTGTTACTTCTGCTCAACAGATGTGGGAGGAATTACATGATCAATTCTCTAGTGTGAATGATCATAGGGTTTACCAAGTTTTAAAAGAACTTCATACTTTAGAACAGGGTGACAAGTCAGTGGAGATCTATTATCACAAGTTAAAGAATCTTTAGGATGAATATGCTGCTTTGGTGTCTGTTATAGCCTGTAAATGTGGATGTAAGTGTGGTTCATATAAGCTTCTTGAGGATAGAGAACAGAGAAAGAAACTGCTCCAATTCCTAATGGGTTTGAATGATAGCTACTCCACAGCTAGGGGACAGATCCTTATGATGACTCCTTTGCCAAGTATTTCCCAAGCTTTCTCTCTTATCAAGCAAGATGAAAAACAGAAACAAGGTTTTCAGTTGTCTGTTCCTTTCATTGGAAATGTTAAGGAAACATCTTCATCTAAGTCTATTACATCTGGTGCTAATCCTGGTGTTAAACCAAATGGTGGTAACAAGCCTCTTCTAAAGTGCACTTATTGCAACAAGGAAGGTCATACTAGGGAATTTTGTTTCAAGCTGGTAGGTTATCCAGATAAGAAAAAGCAAAAGGGAAAGCCTAATGGTCAATCTACTGGTTTCAGGCCTTTACCTTCAGTGTCTACTACTGCTAATCATGTTGATGTTGTACCAAACAATGCTGGTTCCATACAGAGCATTGGTTCAGGACAACAACTCTCTAGTTTTAACACACCATCTTTGGAACAACTGCAACATCAGATTTCCCACATGAATCAGATGATGATACTCATGATGAATAAGAAAGGTGGATTCACTTCTCCAGAGGATCATTCTATGGCAGGTATGGCTTATTGCTTGAATACCTCTATGGAACAATCTCTTGGTCATTTATGGATCATTGATACAGGAGCTTCTAATCACATGTGTAGCAATAAGACTTTTTTAACTGATATAACTTCACTCAAGAACCCTGTTCAAATTGCTTTACCTAATAAACAACTTGTTTCCATCACTCAAACTGGTGTTGTTCACTTAAATAAGCACATTACTCTGTCTAATGTGCTTTATGTTCCAGAATTTCACTGTAATCTTTTATCTGTTTCAAAATTGACACAAGAAAATGATTGTATTGTCAATTTCTTTTCCCACAATTGTGTTTTCCAGGACCAGACTCAGCAGAAAGTTCTAGCTACTGGTGAACATCATGATGGTTTATACTATCTCACACAGTCAGCACCTTTCAGTATTCAGTCTGCAGTACCTGTTTCTTCTTCTTTAGCTCATGCTCATACTTTGATGAATTCTTCTTCAAAATTTTCTGAGACTAAGCTGTGGCATCTTCGTTTAGACATCCTTCTGAAGGTGTAATTCAGTATTTAGACTTTCTTAGTACAAAAGATTTTTCTTGTAATCTAGATTGTCCTGTTTGTCCTTTATCAAAACAGTGTAAACTTCCATTTCCAAAGTACAGTACTTCTCAAGCTGTTACTGTTTTTGATTTACTTCATATGGACGTGTGGGGTCCTTATCAAACTTCTACTACTAATGGTGCAAAATATTTCCTTACTGTGGTTGATGATAATACAAGAGCTACTTGGGTGTTTCTTATGCCTAATAAACAGCATGTTTTCTCTATTTTCCAGAATTTTCTTGCTTATGTTCATAGCCAATTTAACAAATCTGTTAAACAGATTCGTACTGATAATGGCAGTGAGTTTATTAATTCATCTTTTAGAACACTTTTAAACTCCCTTGGCATCATACATCAAACTTCTTGCCCTTACACTCCACAACAAAACTCTAGAGTTGAACGTAAGCATAGACATTTATTAGAAATGGCTAGAGCATTACGTTTTCAATCTGGGTTACCTCTTAAATTCTGGGGTGATTGTATACTTGCTGCAGCCTTTCTCATTAATCGACTTCCCACACCAGTTCTTAACTACAAAACACCATTTGAACTTTTACATAAAGTTCCACCTGATTATACTCAATTAAAGATCTTTGGATGTCTTTGTTTTGCTTCCTTACATGATATGGATAAGTTTTCCCCTAGAGCTATTAGATCTGTGTTCATTGGGTATCCAGCAAATCAAAAGGGCTATAAATTGCTTAACCTTGATACTCATTCTATTTTTACCAGTCGTCATGTTGTATTCCATGAACACATTTTTCCTTATCATGATAAATCTAAATCTTCTTGTCCTTCTCAATTTTCTCTTGAACATTGGTTGTCTTTCAATGACACTTCTCCTTTCACTACCCCTGTTCCTAAAGATGTTTCTGCCTCTAAAGATGTTTTTGTTCCTAGTTCTAATGATATGAATAGAGATGTTACTTCTGTTACTAGTTTTGACCAGGAGCAACATGTTCAATCTACTGTTTCTACCCCCATTGCATCTACTTCACAACCACCTTCAGTAATGCCTGTTAGACAGTCGACTAGGCAAGTTACTAGACCTACTTGGTGGCAAAATTACCAAGTTGCTATTCCTAAAAAGTCCAATCACCTTAATTCAGCCAATTTAGTCTCAATTCCTAAGGTTGTTACTTCTTCAGATGTTGTTATTGAACCACAACATTATTTCCAAGCTGTTAGTGATCCAAAATGGGTAGAGGCAATGCAAAAGGAACTTCATGCTCTTGAGCAGAACAATACTTGGGCCTTAGTTCCACTACCACCTGGCAAGAAAACAGTTGAGTGTAAATGGGTTTATAAGGTTAAATACCTTCCTAATGGTCAAATAGAACGGTACAAGGCTAGACTCGTTGCAAAGGGTTATACTCAATCCGAGGGAATTGATTACCACGACACCTTTGCTCCCGTAGTTAAGATGGCCACTATTCGTACTCTTTTAGCTGTAGCAGCAGCAAAAGGCTGGTTAATTGAGCAACTCGACATTAACAATGCTTTTTTACACGGCGACTTAAATGAGGAGGTCTATATGAGTTTACCTTTAGGCTATATCAAGAATTCTGATGTTCCTAATCTGGTATGTAAGTTGATTAAATCAATTTATGGGCTTAAGCAGGCTTCACGATGTTGGTTTTCCAAAATGGCCACATGTTTAACAGATGCTGGTTATGTTCAATCCAAATCTGATAATTCAATGTTTACTTATAATCAGAATGGGATTTTTGTTGTGGCCATTGTTTATGTGGATGATATATTACTTTCTGGCAACAATCAGGATGCTATTAACTCTCTCAAGCATCTTTTGGATGTTAAATTTAGCATTAAAGACTTGGGGAGTATCAAATACTATCTTGGTCTTGAGATTACTCGAACAACATATGGGATTTTTGTTAATCAACAGAAATTCATTAATGATTTATTGGCTTCAGCCAATATGACAGAGTGCAAACCTTTGTCAGTTCCTATTGACCCTCATCTCAAACTATTTGATGGTCCAAAATCTGGTCAGTTAATCTCTAATCCTTCAGTTTATCGTGCTTGGGTTGGAAAACTTCTTTATCTTAATAGTTGCAGGCCTGATATATCCTTCTCGGTCCAAATGCTTAGTCAATTTTTGCATGCTCCAAGAGTTAAACACATGGTTGCTTTGACAAGAGTTTTACGTTATCTCAAATGGACCTCTGGTCATGGTTTGTTCTTTCCAGCAAACAATTCTTTACAATTGCAGATGTACAGTGATAGTGATTGGGCAGGTGATGCAACTGATAGAAAGTCAGTTGGTGCTTATTCTTTGTTACTTGGTCCAGTGGCTGTTTCTTGGCGTTCGAAAAAACAACAGGTTACATCCAGAAGCTCTGCTGAGGCTGAATATCGTGCTCTTGCAGATGCTTCATGTGAGGTTATTTGGTTTCTGAACTTATTAAGAGATCTTTATGTTGATTTTCCAGATCATATTCCTTTGTTTTGTGACAACAAAGCTGCTGTTGACTTATCTGCTAATCCTGTCTATCATGCTCGCACTAAGCATATAGAACTAGATTGTCATTTATTCGTGAGAAGATTCAAATGGACATTGTTGTTGTTACTCAGATTCCTACACTACAGAACACGGCTGACATCCTTACAAAAGGACTAGGTAAAGCTTTACATTGGTCATGTGCTTCCAAATTGGGTCTTCTCTCTTCTGGATCGACTCCAATTTGTGGGGGGACTACGATACTATCTATCAATAGGGGGGCTGAAGATGTATATGATGAGAATTCAGCAAAGGCAAATGCAATTTGGAGTCATAACAAGCCTATACAAAAGAAGCTAATGCTAGCTTACAAACACACAAGACCACAATAGTCAACAAGTCAAATAGTCAAGACATTGACTTAGTTAGTTACATTTTATTCTCTCTGTATTAATAGAAAACAGATCTTGTAATCATTTTTTTTGCTTAATAGAATATAACAGATTTCCTTTCTCTCTCTCGTCTATGGCTGTGTGTATAGATACAAGTTAAATTTGCTTGGAGTCATCCAACTCATTAACGAAAATATGTCCTTGTTATGTAGAATAGCTCTTTATGCAAATAGTAGATGCATTTTACAAACTCTGCAGGCCTGAAGCCGATCTATCAAATGTTTTTACCTGTCGACTTCGTGATTATGATGCACTTGATTAGAGGAAATATAGGTGGATCCGTTGCCTTGGCAACCTGTTTTTCATGCTATGGCTATTATTCGGGTTTAGAGTTGCAACTGCAGGATTCAGTTTGGACTTGGATCATTGTGTTGAGTATAGATCATACTGTTAGTATTATACCAAGGCCCAGCTTTCAGTTATAGTTATTGTTTGTGGAGATATTAGGCCTTGTTCTTGTTGATTACTTACATTGATATTCTGTATTGTATGCAGTGGTTGATAGATGTTTGCATTCTCTCGAATGCTCGAAAGAATTTTTTACTAATATTTCAAACACCAAAAGACCTGCATCAGGCTAAAGTTTATAGTAATCTATATATTTAAGGTTTGGCGAGGAGTTTGGGTAAAGTTACCCATGAAATGTTATAAATCGCTATGCTGACTTTGATTTTTTTCCCCTTATTTTGTGAAGTTTGTATTATCTCTTTCCTTCTGGGCTTTGTTGTAGGGGTGTGTTGGGTTTTTCTGCTGAAAGTTGTTAACAGTTGTCCATTAGATGTGGCCAAGACATGCCAAAGATGGACCCTAAAGAATATGGGAAGGGTGGATATTTCTAACACAGTTGGTATCTGGTATGTTTCTTTTTAAGGGGTCCAGTTTAGCCTGTTTAGGTTATAGACTTATAGTGTTGATTAAGCACAAGCTTTCAATACAATGTTGATATCCATAAATACACAGACGGGTAAACTTATTGGAGAAAATTCTGTTTCACTTTGAAAGTACATGCCAAGTGAATTAATCAATGCTCGGGCTTTTTGATAATCTTCAAGTAATGAAATGAAAAACAGTGTTTATTTACAGAAGAATGAAGAACTTTACAATGCTCATAAAAGAGCTCATTGTTTCGTTACAGAAAAATGAAAAAGAATGAAAAGCTTACAACTAACTTGATTCACATAGCTTTTATATCAATCTAACTAACTAACTCTACACGTGCTTGATGTAACAAACTCTGCTAACTTGGCACTACAGCTATAACCTCTCGAGCAGCTAGCTATGTTACTGACTTCGTATTATCTGACGTGGAAACTACACTAGTAGTTTCATTAGCCCCCCTCAAGTTGGGAGTGGGAAACAATCCTAACTTGGAAAGTAAAGAATTGAAATGAGGCGAAGGTGCCACCTTAGTAAACACATCGGCTAACTGAGAACGAGTAGGCAAGTAAGTCAACTGAATTAAGCCTTCTAACACTTTATCTCTTGTGAAATGGCAATCCAACTCGATATGTTTAGTATGTTCATGGAAAACAGGATTCTGAGCTATATATAACGCAGACTGATTGTCACAATGCAAGGTTACTGGCTTGAGATCATGAACATCAAGATCATCCAAAAGTCGAACAATCCAAGTAATTTCAGAAGCTACACTGGCCATAGCTCTATATTCAGCTTCAGAGGATGATTTAGAAACCGTTGGTTGTTTCTTAGACTTCCAGGAAATAGGAGAACTACCAAACAGCAAAAATGTAACCAGTAATGGACCTTCGTGAATCAATACAAGATGCCCAATCAGCATCTGAAAAAGCCTGAAGCTTAAGGGTATCTGATGCTTTAAGGAGAATACCTTTATCAGAAGTAGCTGCAATATACCTTAAAATATGATGCAAAGCTGACCAGTGTGAAATTCTTGGTGCATTCATAAACTGATTGAGAGATTGAACAGTGAATGCAAGATCTGGACGAGTATTAGTGAGGTAATTAAGTTTACCTACAATAGTCCTGTAATCTGAAGGATTCGAAATTAATGCACCATCTGTTGTGGATAGCTTGAGATGCAAAGGAAGAGTAGTAGAAGCTGGTTTAGAAACATCTAGATCACTAGAAGACAGCAATTCCTTGACAAACTTTCTCTGACTCAAGAAAATGCCAGTATCCAAATAATCCACTTCAATGCCTAGAAAGTAACGAAGTTTACCTAAATCCTTTATACTGAATAACTGATGTAAATGAGATTTTAACGATTGCATACCATCTAGGTCAGTCCCAGTAAGAATAATGTCATCGACATATACTGCAGCAATACAAATTTTCTGATCATGCTTCTTAATGAACAAGCTATAATCATTTTTCGATTGTCTGAAACCTTGACTAATCAGCTCAGAAACCAATGTATCATTCCACACTCTTGAAGCTTGTTTAAGACCATATATTGACTTCTTTAACAAACAAACAAGATTATCAGGATTAGGTATACCTTCTGGTACCTTCATGTATACTTCTTCAACTAAATCACCGTGCAAGAACGCGTTGTTAACATCCAACTGATACAAGGGCCAACCTTTACTAGCAGCCACAGCAATAAGAGTCCTAACAGTTGCCATTTTCATAACAGGTGAAAAGGTTTCTTTATAATCAATGCCAAACTTCTGATTGAACCCTTTAGCAACCAGACGTGCTTTACAACGATCAAGACTTCCATCTGGCTTCAATTTAAGTTTGAAAACCCATTTACTACCTATGGCCTTTTTGCCTAATGGAAGTGGAACCAAATCCCAGGTATGGTTATCATTTAAAGCCTTAATTTCAGTCTCCATTGCAGCAACCCACAAAGGATCTGCAACAGCTTGAGTATAGGAACTTGGCTCAACAATATCACAAACAGTGGTTTGTGGTGTACGATGAACAAGATTACACCAATGAGAAATAGTGCTTGTATGACACTGATAAGAACTTAGATATTTAGGCTTATTGTGTGTTTACTGAGACCGTCTTAAAACAGTATGATCACTAACATTGTCATTAACAGAAGTTTCAGAAGGCATAGAATGTGCAGAGTCAATAGAATTCTCAGAATTGTCATGAGGTTAAGATTCAGTATTCTCAGAATGAGATACAGAAGTCTCAGGTATTTCAGAAGTAACAAAATTGTCAGGAATAGGATTACTAATGTCTATAACCTCAGTATTATCAGCAGAAAAAATACCACAATCATAAGTAGTATTTGATGGCAAGTAAATGTCATTAGAAAAATCAATAGAATTTTCTGTGAAATGAAAAGGGAAACTGTTTTCATGAAAAACAACATCTCTGGATATAGAGATTTTCTATGTAGAAAGATTTAACACTTTATATCCTTTCTTAAAGGTTGAATAACCTAGAAACACACATTCAGTAGCTCTAGGATCAAACTTGTGTCGATTGACAGGAGGAGTAGACACAAAACATAGACAACCAAAAGTTTTTAAGTGTTGTAAATCAGGTTCTTCCTTATACAATTTGAAGTATGGTGTTAGGTTACCAATACTCTGTAAAGGTACACTGTTGATCAAATAAGTAGCACATAGTATGCAATCACCCCAATACTGAGAAGGAACTTTAGAGTGAAAGTATAAAGACCTAGCAGTTTCAAGAAGAAACCTGTGTTTTCTCTCCACAACACCATTCTGTTGTGGAGTATAGCTGCAACTGGTTTGATGAATAATCCCTCTTTGTTGAAAAAGAACAACCATAGAACCAGCAGTGAACTCTTTTGCATTATCAGATCTGATAGTAAGAACTTTAACTTTGAATTGAGTTTCAACATATTGTAGAAAATCAGTAAGAACCTTAGTACAATCAGACTTATGCTTAAGCAAATGGACCCAAGTGAAACGGCTTAAATCATCAACAATAGTCAAAAATTGATTACAACCAGATGGTGTCTTCACTTGATAGGGACCCCATACATCAAAATGAATCATTTTAAAAACACAAGTAGTTTTTATCGAACTAACAGGAAAACTAGTTCTAGTCTGTTTAGCCATTGGACAAATTTTACAGACTATGTCTTTAGTTGAATCTTGAATAGAGTTGTGAGGCAAGGCCATCTTTATTCTTTGAAAAGGGATATGCCCTAGTCTGAGATGCCAGATATCAGCAGATACAGCAGCATGACAAGTATAAATTGAAGTATTTGAAGAAACTTTATGAATGTTGTACAATCCACCTTGTATCTCACCAAGAAGCATCTGTGACTCTTTCTGAGAAAGGTCCTGTAAAGTACAGTCATTAGCAGAGAAAATGACTTTACAGTTAAAGTCTTTGCATAATTTCTGGACAGACAATAGATTGAACTGAAAATCTGGCACATGTAGGACATTGTGCAAAGTCAAACCTCCAGACAATTCAACAACTCCAACATGCTTTACTGCAATTTTTTTACCATTTGGAATAGTAATAAATTCAACAGGATTTACCTCTGTGTAATAAGCAAAACAGTTCAAATCTGAACACATGTGATCAGTGGCTCCACTGTCAATAAGCCAATTACTCACATTATTATGATCTGTCAAAAAACAAAACTTACCAGCTAACAAAGCATGGACATTACTATCTTTTGTCTGAGAGTCATTAAAATCAGATGACTGGTTGTTGAGAAAAGACAACAGCTGTGCAACAGAAATGGTACCAGCCTGATCGACATTTGTAGTAGATAATGCTGTAACTTTCTTATCTTTATTATGCTTAAAACCAGGTGGATAGCCATGCACTTTGAAACACCTTTCAAGGCTATGACCACTCATTTTGCAATGAGTGCAATAGAACTTAGATACTCTTCTGGTTCCATCACTTGGTTTATTTGCTAAGCTTCCTGAAACATTAGCTGTTTGTCTCTGAAAACTATTACTTGCAGTAACTTTGCTGTCATAAGATTTCTTGGCCCCTGCCAAAAAAGCTAAAGATTCTGTATTAGAACCATTCTGAGAGATTTCTTGATGCCTTTCTTCCTGAGAAAACATTCTAAAAGCTGTAGAGATGTTAGGCAATGGCAACTGCATCAAGATATTACCTCTAATAACAAAAAACTTGTCACTAAGTTTCATCATGAACTGAATAAGTATGTGATCCTGTTCTCTTTGATAAACCTTCTAAGTAAGATTACAAGTACAGTGTTTGCATGTGCATGAAGGCAAGGGACTTGCATCATTCATTGCATCCCAAAGTGTCTTAATCTCAGTGAAAAACTCAGAAACAGATTTAGGACCTTGATTCAACTCTGTTAGCTGTTGTTCTAAAGCATAAATTTGTGCAACTGATGCATAACCAAAACGATCCTCTAGATCACACCAAATCTCTCTTGCAGTTTTGTATAACAGAACACTTTTAGCAATATTCTCATCAAGATTTGTTAGCAACCAAGAACAGACTAGATCAATGCATCTTCCCATGCTTTCACATCAAAAGAAGAAGCTAACACAGAAGTGACTACAGGCTTTGGAATTGACCCATCCACAAACCCTAGCTTGTTTTTAGCAGATAAACTCAACACCATAGCTCGTTTCCAATTAGCAAAACCAACTCCATTAAACTTCACAGTTACTAGTTGAGACGAACTTGCATCTGAAGGATGTATGTAATATACACTAGTAGTGTCATTATTAGACTGTGTGTTAGTTCGATTATTGATGTTCCAAGCACTTGACTCAGCCATTGTTGTTACAGATCGTGAAGTTGATAACAGATCGCAATTAACAAGATTAGATTTACAACGACACCGTTCAAAGATCGAAAATAAGATCTGAACAAGAAATTTGCACAGAAATTGAACAAAAAACTGAGAACAAAGAACAGATAACAAGAACGAAGAAGATAAAACCTCTCGTATGAAGCTTTAATGGCAGAAATGAAGCTTTAATGGTGGAAACGATCAAACAATCATCAAACAAACACCAGAACACGCAAAGCGAACGATCAAACGATAAAGAATCTTCATCTGGTGCTCTGATACCATGATAATCTTCAAGTAATGAAATGAAAAACAGTGTTTATTTATAGAAAAATGAAGAACTTTACAATGCTCATAAAAGAGCTCATTGTTTCGTTACAGAAAAATGAAAAAGAATGAAAAGCTTACAACTAACTTGATTCACATAGCTTTTATATCAATCTAACTAACTAACTCTACACGTGCTTGATGTAACAAACTCTGCTGACTTGGCACTACAGCTGTAACCTCTCGAGCAGCTAGCTATGTTACTGACTTCGTATTATCTGACGTGGAAACTACACTAGTAGTTTCATTACTTTTCCACTGTCTCAGCATAATGAACCGTAGGCTTTCCCTGTTCAATGGAAAAAGCTCTATCCTTCTACGTATGGGGAAAGTAGCCATTGTTTAACTTAGTGAGGAGTCGGGCCAGGCTTGCTGTGGTTGTGAGTTACTTGGGGCTCCCTGAGTGGCATTGTTGATAACTGCAAAGCAAGAATTTATACATTTGTGGAGCCTGGAAGCTAGGTAATGACAAGCACCGGCCCGAGAGTCTAGTCCTTCCTTTTATAGCTTTATAGGTGTTAAGGATAATTTTTGTAAGCCCTAATTGAATTTGTAATTAGGGTTGAACGTATAGAATAGGGTTTTTATGAATTTGGGGCTGAGCTTGAGAGGTATTATCCGAGTGTATGGGATTCTGAATGCCCTCTCAAGGTGCCTACGTATCCTTTATATAGGAAATCAAGCCCACGTAGTTCTAGGGTTCGTTCGTTCACCGCCTTTATTCTTCACGCGCAAGTAACGGATTATTCTTCGTGCGCAAATAACGCTCTAATTGACAAGTTTCCTTCCATAATAATAGTTATGGCGGTGGAACGAACAGATAAAAATATATTTGGGCTTATTCCAAATATTAGGCTAATGATATTTTAAAGAGTCGTCCTAACGGGCAATAATGGTTTGTCAGCCCAAACTGGCATAATTGAATCCAGTAAACTCAAACTATTTTAGGCCTGACCCGAATTAATGTAATTCGGATGACCTAAAATTTATTGAATCTATCATGTATCAACAAGTCCCCAGTCTTTTTTTTGAACTTGTTCTGAAAAAGACTCAAATAATATAATTTATGAGACCATAAAATTTATTTTGGAATGGGATCAACCTCTTCCAGTTATATATTTATCTCATATTTGACCAATTCCTTGCTTAGTCAACCATTTCAGCATATAGGCGAGCGAACCACAGTCCATGCATGATCATCAAAATTTTTTAATAAGCTTGAGTTAATAATATATTAACTAATCAAGCTTCCAAAGAAGGCAAGCTACTGTCCAAGTCTTTTAGTCAACTTTTTTTTTTGACCTCTTTTGTTTGCACCATGTCAATTTGGTGGCACGTGATATCTGTCACTTATTTATAAGTTAATTGACAAAGAAAACCAACCTTTATTACAGTGTAGGCGAGCGAATGAGTTGTAGCTCCGGCAGGCGAACGTCTTCACATATATATATACATTTAAATGTATATATTTTAATATCTTTTTCACATGCTTGACTTTTGAGCATAATAATCCAGCGGCTATATATAATTCCAAACTACCCATATATTTCAGAGGCTTGTTAAAAGACACCCGACTGTTGTAACCTCCGGTTAATCGGCGAGCTCTTCCGGTGAACACAACCAACGAATCTTCAAGCTTGTTTTTGCAGATCTGGTTCTTCACCTTGTGATTTCTTACAAGTGAGTCTTCATTTTAAACATCTTTAAGTAAATATGATGTTCTTGGTACTTACACCTTTTGAAATATTGTCTTTCCGGCATGTTTTTCCGGCTCTTTTACAAGTCTCGTACATAATATGTCATCACTACATTTCATTAGCTTTGTCATCTTACTTTCATGTTGTGAGTATTCAAAATTTAACAACCTGGTACTATACATGTGTGTATACGTGTATTTTGAATTGTTTTCTCTTGATGCTTAATAATGAACCAACCAGTAACTGTACATATTGCCTCACGAGATATTTCGTTCGCCCAGAGTATTTTGCTCTCCTAGCTAGAGTTTGCTCGCCCACATTTTACACATTAGTGGTCGTTTGTTCATTCGTCAGGAAAGCATTAGGATACTAGGCTTGTTTAAGTATAGAAATAAATAATATGAATACCTCACAACTTCCATTCGTTCGCCCGGTTTCAATCAGTGGCCATCTAGCTGTTCTACTCCATTAAGTTTTGCCACTCGTGTAGATTTTTAGGTGTCCAGCAAACTAAATTATTGTCCTGAAATCCATTTGTTCATCTTGAAATTGTCTTGCAATCCTTTGGGCTTATCCCTTAGGTGAAGTGTCAAGTCCCCGGGCGATTACCTTAAATATTTTTTATTTTAAATATTTTTTGTATTTCGCTCGGGCTCACTTTGACTCTTCTTTGCAGATGACTTCCAAACGGATGAAAGGTAATCCTTCCGTGGCTTTAGTACCAACCCCAGCCATACATAAAGTCGGACCTAGTCATCCGGTAGTTTTGAACGAAGACATAGTTGGTAATGCTGGTCGATTTTCTAGCTTCAATCGGCGAAGCAAAATTAAACCAGAAAAATTTGATAGGATGGGTGATGATTTTAACTTCGCAAATGAGTATTTTTTTTATGATGCATGATGCTGACGATAAGGTGTATACCGAGGTAAGGTATCATAATATTAATGGGTTAGGAATTTATCGCCCGTCCTTCTCTTGTGGCCTTCGAGTCCCCATTCATCCATTCGTCCGAAAGTTTTTTCTTGAAACTGGATTGGCTCTCGGCCAGATTGCACCCAATAGTTTTTATCAGATAAATGACTTCATCTATAAGTGTAAACTTAAAGGTGTTGAACTATCCACCCGATTATTCTGGCATCACTTCAATCTAACCGGCTCAAAGAAATGTCCTGGATTTTATGCTATCGGGCTTCGTCCGAAAAGACAGAAATGGACATATACCGTCTCAAATAACAAAACCGCTTACACGGAGTGGGTTTACTTGTTTGGTCCTGGATTAGATGGGCTTAACAACGGGGCGGTTGAACCAATACCCATCCCCAAATACTCCTTGGCGGACGATGAGAAAGTTGAATATGCAAAACTCCTTGAGGATTGGACGGAAGATGACATCATGTCAGCGTCCGAAGCTGTAGACGAACGTCACTTACTTAAAATTTATGATAAAAGGAGTCGCTCGTACATACCTTAGAGTCGGTTCTTGCTTTCTTATTTATCTTCTATGCTCTCTTGTTTCCTTTGTTCTCTTGCATGTTCATACGTCCTTATTGACTTACTGACTGTTGTCACGACTAATTTGTTTTCTGACTTTCTTTTTCAGTGTCCGGACGAAATGTTGATCTTGAGAAGAGGAAAGAACAGATGAGAACCAACACGAAAGCGAAAGCACTTGCACAATAATCTGCATCACTTGCTATTGACAAAGCATTGGGTGTGGCATCAACTGACAACCGAACGGATGATCGAGACATATCTCACATAGAGGCTACAAAGGCAATGCAGAGCAGAAGGAGGCACAGGGATGTTATGGATTTAACAGCTGAAGGTTTTGTGTCCAAGTGCCTTAGGATTGGTGAAGATGAATTCAGTGTTCAATTGCCTCGTTCTGCTATGGTTTCAGCCAGCTCTTCCTCCGTTACTTTCGGTCATCAGGTCTCATCACTCATCTGCCTTCCGGACGACCAGGATAAGAGGGATCTTCCTCTTTCGGTAGGTAATGAGCAAGCGCTCGCCCATGCTACTCAGGTATACTATTTATTCATCTTTCTTGTTTTCATTAAGTCATATACTTGCCATATCTAAGTACTCCTTACTTTTCCCAGGCTATGATGTGGATTGCCTCTCAGGCGAAGAAATCCTTACAGGCGAGTGAAACAAGACTCAAACTTCAAGAGGATTTGGAGATGGAAGGCACACTCAAGATCAAAGCAGAAACAAACCTAACTGAGGTAAACTTTTTGAAGGAAGACCTACAAAAGTCCATGTCAGAGGCTACTACTTCTCTTGAGAAATTGAAGATAGAGGTAGTTAGGGCCCAGAAGAGCGAAGAGGAAGCTCAAGAAATCTGGTATGCCGAGGGGTTGAAGGATCGTCTGCTCAGAGTTCGATCCATCGTAGGGGACAAGTACACGGACTTTCTTCTTGAGGATGAGATAGATCCCATTAAGGATACCCCTGACGAGCAAGGGGACGAGTCATAGGTCTCCTTTCCGTATTTACTTTCGTTCGGCTGGACTAAACTTTTACTAGTTTATTTGCCCGTATGTAACTGGATTATTGTCTGTAAGCCTTTATTTAGTTGTTCGCCTATCTAGGCCCAACTTATTTAAGAACTTTCATAAGTTATCCCAGCTTTGCATTTTGTTCTATTTCGTACACATGACTAACTCTCTTAGTATTTCCAGGGGAGATCCCTAATAACCAAGCACTTAATCACTTTGTGTACATAAACGATAGGATACACCTATATAAGGTATTTCTCCTGTTAGCATTTTTCATAATTTAACATCTGTGAGAGATTTTACGATTAATGCCCTAGTTTCCAAGCATCAAGCAATTCGACTTGGGCCCAAGTCATGCTTGATTCTACTTGCACTATTTTGTTTTAAGCTAATAAAACATTGTTTTACTATGCATGCTCATTTTCGGGTGTTAGCACAATATTTTGTTGCTTATCCAAACAAATTTATGATCGTTCGTACCTTATCCCCCAGTGATCGTTCTACTTAAACTGCTAGAAGATCACTAGTCTAAGGAAGGTTAAGAAGTAGTTATAAAACACATGTAATGTTAGGAATAATTCATAAGTTGTGATGTTAAGAATAGAATTTACACATTATACTTCTTGTAATCCTGATCTTATAAAGGATTTAGCACTGTATATAGGTTTTATGTGTAAAACAGTTATCTGTATAGTTTAATCAGGAATGAACAGTGTATCGGAGACTACATGTCAGGAACAGAGAGCAAATCCTGATGACGTGTCCAATACTGATGGTTGATCAGATACTGATGCAGTGTGCAGATCCTGATATCAGTCGTGTTACTGATGATGTCATTATGGATGCTACAGAAACTGGCAAGTGCTATAAAACAGGATCGTTGTTTGAAGAACAAGCAAGAAGATATTATGAAGGAAAGAGTTTTCTATTGAAGGAAACTATCGACTAGAAGGCAGAACATTGTCATGTATAGATTATATCTTTCTGTTATTAGTTGATAGGTAGCATTATAAATACTCTCTCAATATCATTGTAAAGAGTGAGAGGCGTAAGACGAAATTGTGAGTTCGTGTGCGTAGCTCTGTATAAGGTTTGTATTCGAGAAGTTCGAAACAAACAGAGAGATATTTGTATTGTCAGCAGCTGCTAAAGGTATTGTACACCTTTGGTAGAGTTTGTATTTGATCTTATTAATACAAACAAGAGTTTGATTCATTCGTTTATTCTTGTTTTTATAATCAAGCAAAAATCAGACAGGATTATATAACTTGTATTCAACCCCCCCCCTTCTACAAGTTATTCGAGTTAACAATTGGTATCAGAGCAGGTTGATTTCGAATAATCATAAAGATCTGCAATCATGTCTGGTTACAAGGATGGGAATACTAAGATTCCTATGCTCAAGAGAAACGAATATACTCTATGGGAAGTAAAGATGTTGCATCATCTGGAAGCAACAGATCCTGATTATCTTGACAGAATCAGAGATGGACCTTTTGTTCCAACAAAGGTCGTTGGACAAGCAACTGTTGATGGTAAGGTTGTTCCAGAACATACAGCAGAGAAGCCAAAATCTGAATGGTCAGATAAGGACAAGGAGAGTGTTCTTAAAGATGCTAAAGTGAGAAACATATTATTCAATAGTCTTGATTCTGTTCTCACTAATTATGTTCTCTCTTGTAAAACTGCTAAGGATATATGGGACAATCTTAAGGTTCACTGTGAAGGAACTAAGCCTGTCAGGAAGAATATGAGGACATTACTTATACAACAGTATGAGTACTTTGAATCCAAGTCTGGTGAGTCACTTACTGATACCTTTGATAGGTTTACAAAACTCATCAATGAGATGGCCATGCATGGTAAATATTATGACTTGGAGGATATGAATACAAAGTTCATGAAAGCTTTGCCTGATTTCTACAATGAGAAGATATCTGCGATTGAGGAAGCTAATGATCTGGATGAGATTTCATTAGAGGCAGTCTATGGAAAATTGAGAGCTTATGAACTTGACAAGCAGCAGAAGAAGAGCAGTAGTGAAGGAAAGATGAAGACTATTGCACTTACTGCTCAATCTGAAGTAAAGAAGCTTCCTGAAGAACAGCATGAAGAGATTGCTGTAAAGAATTCGAGGAAGAAGAAAAGCAAAGAAAGTTCTGAGTCAGAGACTACTGATATGGACTCTGACAACAATGATTCTGAATCTGAGATGCAAGAACTCTTTGCTATGTTTGCTAAAGCCTTCAAGAAAGGCAGATTCAACAGGAGAAGATTTAGCAAAGGACCTTTTCAAAAGAAGAAGGAGAAGAAGAGTGACAAGAGCAAAAGTACAATTGTCAAGCTTGATAAGGCCAAGATCAAGTGCTTTAACTGCAGCGAGCTTGGACACTTTGCTAGTGAGTGTAAGAAGCCTAGGAATTCAGGAAAGGGTAATGCACTTATGGTCACACAGAAGGATTGGGCTGATTCCAGTGACTCTGAAGATGAATTGAATTATGAAAACATTGCATTGATGGCCAATAGTTCAGACAAGCCTGGATCTCCAAAGAAAACTTCTCCATCCTCTGATAAGGTATCACTTCACTCTCTTGATTCATTTGATAGCTTAAATTCTGATGAAATTAGATCTATCCATGCTGAGTTTAAGAATCTTATGACTAATTTTAGAATTCTTACTTGTGAAAGAGATGAACTTAAGGTTAAGAATGATAAATTAGTTGATAGAAATAATTTTCTTGAATCTGAATTAATTCAAATGGAAGAATACAAGTTGAGTTCTGATAAAGCTAAGCATGATTATAGTGTAATTCTTGAGGCTTATGACTATGTCAGAAAAGAACTAGAAGAAGAGAGAGATGTGATTAAGACCATTAACAATTCCAGTAAGAAGACAATAGAAATCTTTGAGAGTGGAATTCGTGGTAAGGTTAATGGTTTAGGTTTTGATAAGGCTAGACAAGAAGAAAAAGTAGCTATTGTCAATAATGATAGTAAAGTAGAAGCTAACACATCTAAATCTGAAGGTAAGAAAATTGTTTCTGAACCTAATCATGTTAAATTTGTTGATTCAAAAGGTACCCCTGTTGTACATAAGAGAATTAACAATAGTTATTCAGATGAGAAAGTGTTAGAGAAACCTAAGAATGTAAACATAGGGTTTCTGTCTAAGTCTCAGTTGAAACAGAGATTAGATGGTCTTTCAGAGTCTAGCAAGATCAAGAGAAATAGGAATGGAAAAGAAGGTATTAACAAAGAGAATAATTACAAGAATGTACCTGATGCACCTAGGAAAAAATGCTATAAGTGTGGAAATCATAATCATTTGGCCCTAGACTGCAATCAAAAACCTTCTTGGAAAACTGAGTCCAGATTCCCCAAGACTCAGAAAATTCAATACCAACCACAAAAAGCTTGTTATCATTGTGGTAGTTTACTTCATTCCATTTACATGTGTAGAGAATATCATGAACTGTATTATGACTATTATTCTTTGAAATCTGAAACTCCTAGTCACAAACAGTTTGTGAGATCAGAGTCTAAAGTTGACTCTGCAACAGGTAAAATAAAGGCAAAATCTTCAAAATCTGTTGTCTCTAAATCTAGTAAGAAAGGATCCAATCAAAGTTGGGTCGTAAAAAATTCTAACTAGTTACTTTTTGTTTGCAGGGCACAGGAAAGAAGCATTCAATTATCTTGGACAGTGGATGCTCTGGACACATGACTGGAAAGAAGTCCCTGCTTACAAAGTTTGAGAGGAAAGCTGGCCCAGTAATATCTTTTGGAGATGGCAACAAAGGAGAAACTCTGGGATATGGCTCAATTATTTTGGGGAATGTCATCATAGAAAATGTAGCACTGGTTGAAGGCTTGAAACATACTCTTTTAAGCATAAGTCAACTGGGTGATAAAGGTTACAAATCAATCTTTGACAGAGAAGGATGCAAAGTCTTGAATATGCAGAATGGAGACATTGTTCTAACTGGTCAAAGGCATGGTAACATATATGAAGCCAGCTTAAGTGATACATCTAAAGGAATTGTTAGATGTCTCTACAGTAAAGCAACAAATGATGAAAGCTGGAATTGGCACAAGAAGCTCTCACATCTTAATTTCAAGAAGCTTAATCAACTTGTTAAATACAATTTGGTGAGAGGCCTACCTCAGGCGAATTTTGTGCAAGATGGACTTTGTGATGCATGTCAGTTTGGAAAGCAAAGAAGAACCACTTTCAAGAGCAAGACTGAAAATTCAATTACTGAACCATTTCACATGCTACATCTTGATCTGTTTGGTCCAGTAAACATTATGTCTATCAGCAAGAAAAGATATGCTCTAGTTATGGTGGATGATTTCACAAGGTTTACATGGGTGTTCTTTCTACACAAGAAGGATGAAGCTCCTCAGCAAATCATTGAACTCATCAAGAATATTCATAATAACTCTGAGTACAAAGTCAAAGTACTTAGGAGTGACAATGGTACAGAATTCAAGAATTCTACAATGGAGGGGTTTTGTGCAGACAATGGAATTACTCAACAGTTTTCTGCACCTGGTACACCTCAACAAAATGGTGTAGTGGAAAGAAAGAACAGGACTCTCATAGAGGCAGCAAGAACCATGCTTGCAGATGCAAAACTTCCAACCTACTTTTGGGCAGAAGCTATTAACACTGCATGTTTCACTCAGAACTGTACCTTGGTAAATAGTCATGGAAAGACTCCCTATGAGATGATCAAAGGAAAGAAACCAAGTGTGAAATATTTTCACATCTTTGGATGTAAATGCTATGTCCTAAAAGTTCATCCAGAACAACTTGGAAAATTTGAAGCCAAATCGGATGAAGCAATTTTTCTAGGATATTCAGCATCTAAGGCCTTCAAAGTTTATAATCTCAGAACTCACATTGTTATGGAATCAATTCATGTTGCATTTGATGATAAGAAATTTGGAATTTTGCAAACTGATGAAAGCCATGACAAATTGGAATTTGAAAATCTGAAGATTTCTGAGATACTCTCAAGTGATGATGAAGGTTCTCCAGAAGGAATTTCTATTGCTTCTCAAAGGAATGCTACTGTTGAGGGGGAGCAAATCAATCAGAGAGAACACAGTGATCATCAGGAGCAGACTAGTCTTTCAGAGTCTATTCCATCAGGAATTGACGTTTCAGAGTCTACTCCATCAGGAACTGACCTTTCAGAGTCTACTGAGGAAAGATCAGTAACTAGCAGCAATATGGAATCTACTGATTCTATTGATCAAAGGAGAGTTTTTGAAGGTAGAGAGAATTCTTCTACAAAAGATACCACTAACTTAGGGGGAGAGACTAGCAGAGTTAATCTATCACCTGTTAGAAAATGGACAAAGGATCATACTGAAGATTTGATAATTGGTGATCCAAATAGTGGTGTTCGAACTAGAAGATCAATTCAAAATGAATGCTTGTATAGTTGCTTTCTCTCAAAGAATGAACCTAAGAAGGTTGAAGAAGCCTTACAGGATCCTGATTGGGTAATTGCAATGCAGGAGGAGTTAAATGAGTTTGAGAGAAACAAAGTTTGGAAACTGGTACCAAGACCTAAAGATAGATCTATTGTTGGTGCAAGATGGGTTTTCAGAAACAAGCTAGATGAATCTGGTATGATTGTAAGAAACAAAGCAAGACTGGTGGCCAAGGGATATTCTCAGGAAGAAGGCATTGATTATGATGAGACCTTTGCACCTGTAGCAAGATTGGAAGCAATCAGAATGTTTCTTGCATTTGCAGCTCATTCAAAATTCAAGGTATACCAGATGGATGTTAAGAGTGCTTTTCTAAATGGCAAACTTGATGAAGAAGTATATGTAGAACAGCCACCTGGATTTGTTGATCCAAAGTTTCCAAATCATGTCTACAAACTTGACAAGGCACTCTATGGACTAAAGCAGGCACCAAGAGCATGGTATGAGACTTTGTCTAAATTTCTTCTTGAAAATGGCTTCACAAGAGGTACAATTGACAAAACTCTATTCTTTAGAAAGATAAAAGGTGAATTGCTTTTAGTTCAAGTTTATGTTGATGATATTATTTTTGGTTCTACTAATGAGAAGTTATGTGCTAAGTTTAGCAGGCTTATGCAGTCTAAGTATCAGATGAGCATGATGGGTGAACGAAATTATTTCTTAGGCTTGCAGGTCAAACAGACTGAGACTGGTATTTTCATTAATCAGTCAAAGTATATCAAAGATCTTTTAAAAAGGTTTGACTTTCAAGACTGTGCAGTTGCAAAAACACCCATGGCAACAGCCACTAAACTAGACTCTGATCCTAAGGGGAAGAGTGTGGATAATACTAGTTATAGAGGCATGATAGGCTCTTTGTTATATCTAACTGCAAGTAGGCCAGATATAATGTTTTCTACCTGTTTATGTGCTAGATTCCAAGGTGATCCTAAGGAATCTCATTTAATTGCTGTGAAGAGAATTTTTAGATATCTCAAAGGAACTCCAAATCTTGGTTTGTGGTATCCTAGAGAATCTGATTTCTTTCTAATTGGCTATTCAGACTCTGATTATGCAGGGTGTAAAATAGACAGGAAAAGCACTACAGGTACATGTCAATTCTTGGGAAATAGATTGATTTCTTGGGCAAGCAAGAAGCAACAATCTGTTTCAACCTCAACTGCAGAAGCTGAGTACATAGCAGCAGGCAGTTGTTGTGCACAGCTCCTTTGGATAAGAAATCAGTTGATGGATTATGGTATGACACTTAGTAATATTCCTATGTTTTGTGATAATACTAGTGCTATTAAAATTGCAGAAAATCCAGTTCAGCATTCAAGGACTAAGCACATTGATGTCAGGTATCATTTTATTAGAGAACATATTGAGAATGGTACTGTGGAACTTCATTTTGTTCCTACTGACAAACAGCTTGCAGATATTCTAACTAAACCACTTGATGAGACTACATTCAGTAGACTAGTAAGTGAGTTAGGAATGTTAAATTTTTAGATCTTTAACATCTGCAAAAGTAGCAAGGTATGTTGTTCTTAGCTTATAGACTTGATATTCTTGTCAGGATCTATATTTGATTGTTAAATGTTTTAGCTATAACACATTGCCTTGATAAATTTCAGTATGATAGACTTGTTAATAATCATCAGGATTAGATTTGTTATCAGGATGCTGACGTCATCAGTATTGTGTCAGTATCAGGATTATGAAAATTGTTTCAGATCCTGACGTTTACTTTGTGTAGTAATCTGATTCTGTGATGTGTTAAGTCTATGCTAGCAAGTTTTGATATTTGCATACTGATAATTTGTACATCATTCAGAAATCAAAAGACAAGCAGATAACAAGAAATTGTATTTTCATTAATAGAAATCATTACATGGAAATGAAATACAACATCTTTTTGTCTAAATTTCTATTTTATACTTGTCTTTGATATGAACTCTGAGGAACAGGACAAGGAGCATCTCAAGAAATCCATCAGGGGATGAAAGCCTCGTTTGCTCTTGGATTCCTTGTCTGGGCGACTTGAATGAGAGCAGCTAACTTAAATGAATAGCATCTCCATCAAGATCAACCTCAGACTCTCGGCCAAATTCTTCATCCTCAAGTTTTGAGGAGGTTAGGGGAAGATTGTATCCAACAGATGGATGTTCTAGGAGAAACCTCTGGATATTATCGAAAACCAATCCATTCATGATTAGTTCGATGAGAAGAGTCGTTTGTTCAAAGAGATGATCAAGAACAGGATGTTCATCGACCAAGAAAAATCTGAAAAATGGGTTTGAAGGGATTTTTGGTTTGAGAAGCATTGTTGAGAAGAAAAGAAATTGAAAGGTTATGGAGAATGGCATAAGGCGTTTGGTTCTTTTAAAGAGAAACGTGAGAAGCTGAGCAGTCACTTGGAAGTCTTAATGAAGTCAAATGCTAATTATTGCGTGAGACTGTATTTCTTGTTTCAAGAAATATTGGAAATATCTAACCAATTGATTTTCTGTTCAGATTAATTGTTTATTTTCTTTTTCAGATAAAAGAAAAATGCCACGTGAAAAACTCCATATTAAGTCGCTGATTATATTGGTCAGGATTTCATATGTGACCATCAGGATTTGAAAATCATATTTTTAAATCACATTGCATTTTGTGATTATTTTGATAAGAGGTCATCATGAAAAGGAAGCTGATCAGTATTGCTTATTTATACCCTGATTTATTTCATGAAAATCAATTTTGGATTTTATTTTCCAAAAAAATCGTGGGTAACCGCATTTTTCAGGGACTGACACCTGTCAATCTACGTGTCAACGTGAGATAGTGGTCTGAAAGATTTGTGAAATATATTTGTTTTAAAACTCTAATCGTGCAATTGCTTTCTCTAATCTTACATTCTCTAAAGCAAAAATCACTCTTGAGTTTTCAAAATCACTAATCCATTTCAAGAATTTTTCAAGTTTCTTTTCAGATCAAAAATGGCAGCTCAGAGAAGATTACCTAAATCAGTAGCCTTCAAGTTTGGTAACTTTGATTTTATGACAAACAATCATGTTGCAGCTATTACCAACAAGGAAGGAGTGTCATCTGATTTTCATCCAATCATGGACTTTCTGGTGTATGGACCATTAAGTTATGCATTGACAGCATCTCCACAGATTAATCAAGTAGCTGTTTCACAAGCTTGGGAGAATGCTGAGGTAATTGATTCTACTCAGAGTCAATCAGGTAAGATTGTTCTACATTTAGGACAAGATTTATTTGACATTACTGAATCTGTTGTTAGTTCAGTACTCTGCTTACCTGTTACTGATAGTTATGAGAATGTACCATCTGATGATAATATAAGAACTATGTTGTCTGAATTAGGTTATAGTGGACCTCTAGATAACATGAGCCTGTTGAATAGAACTTTTCTTAGAAAGGAATGGTCTTTTTACTTTGATCAAATTGCTAAATGTTTTACTGGCAAATGTAGTTCTTTTCAACAAATTACTTCTGTTACATCACATATTGCTTATAGTTTGCTTTATGACAGAGTAATTAACATTGGTCATATTATCTTAAGTCAGATGAGTATTAAACTTGGGTCAAGAGATCAAAACAGGAAAATGGTTTATTATCATAGATTTATGCAATTGTTTATTAACCATTTTATTCCTGATGTTGAAGCTAGATTTGGTAGGGAACATTGTGTTTCTTCTTATGAACAGCAAAAGAGAATTTTCTCTGATATTACAAAGAAGGACAATGAAAAGAATCTAGATGAAATACCTGCAATTCATTATCCACATCATTTTCAGGTAATTCTTAACACTCATCTTCCTACTATTTACAATTCTTCTTTCTTTTGTGGTGAAATGGCTCAGGAATCTCAATTGGAGGAGAACCCACCTGTGTCTACCCAAGTAGCCCAAAACATCATAGTCTCTGAAACAATTCAAGAACCAAATTTTGATCCACAGCCTATTGTTTCAAAGAAACCAACCTCTGGTGTTTCTCAAAAGACATCAGTTGTAAGGAAGAGAAGATTTGTTGTGTCAAGTAGTAGTAGTAATTCTAGTGAAGATGATGATGATTTAACTCTTGCAGAAAGAGCAAAATTGAAGGCTGCAATTCAACTTTCTTTGTTAGCACAAAGAGATGAAAAACCTAGTCACAGCCAGGCTGCAGTCTCTCAAAGGGCTGTAGTTCTTAAAAAGGGAAAACAGTTACTGGATACTGTCTCTCAAAAGACTGTGTCTATTGAACAAAGATCTCATCCCAAGATCACTTCTGTGTCTACACCTCTTGAGTCTTCTCAGGATAAATCTTTTGCTCACTATATCAGGAGAACAAGGAGAAAGATTCAATTGTCACCTACACACACAGAGTCTAGTCCAACTAATATCATGCAGGTTTCTACAAATCAAGCTACATCTATGTCAGTATTTGACAAGAGAGATCTGGATATTGATTCTTCATGGGAAACTACATTATCATACAGACTGGCTATGGGACTAATTTCTCTCAAAGTGAAGTTGTCAAGGCCTGTTCTAGACTTTTTGGTTGAAAAAGTACCAAAACTTTTATTTCCAGATGAATATGGACTTCTACATCAAAGACTTGACTTAATGAAGATGTATTTCTATGTATCTGTCAGAAGACAATTAGTCAAGAAATTTGGACTCTCGAAGCATGTTGCACTTCAATCACTTCATGCATATTTATTTGACAAGGATGTAATTATTGAAGATGCTTCAGCTCAAGGTGAACAACTGGAGGAAGTAGATAGAGTGAAGCAGTCAACAGAAGATACTATTGCACCAGTGGTGAATAGTAGGAAAGATCAGATCACAGTCACTGTAACACAAGAACCATCTAGTCAGAGGAAGGATGACTCAGGAGCTGTGATAGCTGATGTTGAAAGGTCTTCTGTGATGACTGAGAATGCAAGTGAGATACCCTATGATATGGGAGGAATGACTTTGGTTGATTTTTCTGAAGATCAAACAAATTTTGTTCAGTCAGAGTCTATCCACCTTGAGGGTGTGTCTCAGCAAACAACACTTAAAGACGGTGATATACTAACTATGGTGTCTAATGAAGTATTACTGAAGACATCAGAGTCTAGTAAACAACCTGAAAGTGGTATACTGGAGCCTGTAGTTTCTGAAAGGAAAGAAGATGATTGTATGGGTTCAGAGACTATAGCAGCTCACTCCTTGGAGAAAACCTCAAGCCACATGCCATATGAGGAACCCTCTCTCCATGTGAGTTCAGGTATAAAAACTCCTTCTAAACTCTATTTTTCTGTAGGTCATGAGAGCACTTATCTAAATTTGAGTGATACAGTTGAAAAGATGGACTTAGATCCACAATTTGAGCGGCTGGCTCCTGACCAGGCAAAAGGTGAGGTAGAAAGAGTGTTGACTTTAGAAAGTCAAAGTGAGAATGAGGGTATGGATGATCAACTCCATAGTGAGGGAGAGAAAATTAGGAAACCATCATTTGATTTCTGGGATCAGGTTTTTCCTGAATCTTGGTCTGAAAATTTGGGTATGGATGCTGGTACTTATTCATTCATCAAAATGTATCAGAAGAATGACCTAGCACATCACAATGCAAAGCCAGAAGTTAAAGCTCAGAAGCAAAAGGAGAGGCTTGCAGGAATCATTAACAGAAGAGGTGCCAGGATAAAGCAATCTCTTGTTACATATGTACCAGATGAAGATCCTAATGATCCTAGTGTTCCTTTGTATGTACTTCCAATATCAGCTAGAATTGAGACATCAACAGTCTCTGATCACTCTAAGGAGGAGTCAGGATTTGAAGATGTTAGTACACAGAATACTGGTGAAGGAGATGATGATCATGTTTCAGTTCCAGAACAGAAAGATGAAGACGTTGATACTTCTAATCAGGTTTTATTACTTGAATATCATACAACTCAAGCAACTTCTTCTACAAGACTTGAAGATAAAGTTCTTTCTGACTCTGATACTGAAGATACTAGAAGCACTTCCAACATTGAAGTTCATTCTGATGTTTTGAAAGATATTCAGAATTCTCAAATTGCTATTCAAACAAGACTTCAATCACTTGAAGATAACCAAGTCACAATTATGGAAAATCAAGCAGTTCTTATGAATCTCATTTGTTCTGTTTCTGAATCTCTTGGAATTAATGTTGCTGATGTCAAAAAGGGGGAGATAAAGACAATTCAAAGACAACAACAACACTACCAGACTGAAGGAGATAAAGATAAATCTAAAGCTGGGGGAGATAAAGATCAGATAAATGGTAGTAAAAAGAAGAACCAGGAGTGACAGTGGTGAATCTCAGCTAGGAAGTGGTAAAGGAAGAGCAGCATTAATAGTTAAAATTCTTTCTTCTAAGTACTAGATAAACGTCTACATCTGTGAAGGAGGTACTTAACTTCATAATTCTACATTCATAAATTCTATTCTGGTTGTATTGTTATATGTTTTGACATCCACAACTTAGATTTATGCTTCAGATTGTAAAGCATAAATAGGGGGAGATTGTTAGGAATAATTCATAAGTTGTGATGTTAAGAATAGAATTTACACATTATACTTCTTGTAATCCTGATCTTATAAAGGATTTAGCACTGTATATAGGTTTTATGTGTAAAACAGTTATCTGTATAGTTTAATCAGGAATGAACAGTGTATCGGAGACTACATGTCAGGAACAGAGAGCAAATCCTGATGACGTGTCCAATACTGATGGTTGATCAGATACTGATGCAGTGTGCAGATCCTGATATCAGTCGTGTTACTGATGATGTCATTATGGATGCTACAGAAACTGGCAAGTGCTATAAAACAGGATCGTTGTTTGAAGAACAAGCAAGAAGATATTATGAAGGAAAGAGTTTTCTATTGAAGGAAACTATCGACTAGAAGGCAGAACATTGTCATGTATAGATTATATCTTTCTGTTATTAGTTGATAGGTAGCATTATAAATACTCTCTCAATATCATTGTAAAGAGTGAGAGGCGTAAGACGAAATTGTGAGTTCGTGTGCGTAGCTCTGTATAAGGTTTGTATTCGAGAAGTTCGAAACAAACAGAGAGATATTTGTATTGTCAGCAGCTGCTAAAGGTATTGTACACCTTTGGTAGAGTTTGTATTTGATCTTATTAATACAAACAAGAGTTTGATTCATTCGTTTATTCTTGTTTTTATAATCAAGCAAAAATCAGACAGGATTATATAACTTGTATTCAACCCCCCCCCCCTTCTACAAGTTATTCGAGTTAACATGTAATAACAATAACATATGAAGAAAAACCTCAAAATTTTATTAATAGTAGGAAACATGTAACTGAGTTCGATGTTGGGAATACACCAAAACATAACTTTAATAATAATCCTATATGCGGGACAACATGTCCTTCAATAAATAAATAGATAAGTAAATAGATATAAATATCACCAACCTACTGATAGTACTTCTTGAGCCTGGACGCATTCCAAGTATTTTTAATCGGTTGGCCATCCAGGGTAGCTAATTTGCACGTTCCTACCCTTGGCATCCCAATTACCTTGTATGGTCCTTCCCAATTTGGCATTAGTTTGCCCTGCTGGGTAGGTTTCGAAGCAGCTACTTCACGAAGGACCAAATCTCCAACTCTGAATAGCCTCTTTTTTACCCCTGAATCAAAATACTGAGCCACCTTTTGTTGATAAGATACTGTTCGAAGGGTTGCTTCATCTCTTATTTCTTCAATGAAGTCAAGGTTCGCCCTTAGTCCCTCCTCATTTTTGTCCATACTGAAACATAAATTCCGGTACGATGGCAAACCAATTTCCATTGGAACAAAGGCATCCGTTCCATAAGCTAGCCGAAAAGGCGTTTCATTGGTTGCAGTTCTAGGTGTCGTTCGGTACGCCCAAAGCACATGCAGTAATTCATCCACCCATAAACCTTTGGCTTCCTCTAGACGTTTTTCGATAGCATTGAAGATTGATTTATTAACATTCTCAACCTGTCCATTCGCCTGAGGATGAGCGACTGAGCTAGTTCTATGGTCAATCTTATACGTCTCCATGAGCTCACGAAACTTGTCACCTGTGAACTGGATACCATTGTCCTATATCATAACCTTTGGAACTCCGAACCGAAAAATAATGTGCTCTTGGACAAATTTTACAGCTGCAGCCTCTGTAATCTTCTGAAGTGGTTTTGCCTCCACCCATTTAGTCATGTAATCAATTGCAACAATGCAATAGGCCGCCTGACCTTTTCCAGTTGGAAGCTTTCCTACAATGTCTATCCCCCACATAGCAAAGGGAATGGGGAACATAATGCTTGTCAGCTCAGTAGGAGGTTTTTTTGGCACGTTCGCATGTATCTGACACTGATGGCATTTCTCCACGTAACTGATAGCATCCTTTCGAATGGTCGGCCAAAACTACCCCTGTCTTAGAATTTTATGGGCTAGAGAACGCCCTGCTAGGTGGTCTGCACAAATGCCCTCATGTACCTCCTCGAGAATGAGTCTCGCTTCTTCCGGACTGACACACCTTAACATCGATTGAGTGGCTGATCTTCTGTAAAGTAAATTGCCCACCATAGCATAATTGGCCACCCTATAGAGCACTTTCCTTGCTTCCGTTCGATCAGGAAGAAGAATTCCCTTTTCAAGATAATTCTTAATTGGAGTCATCCAATTCATAAATTGAGCAATGAAATTTACTTCTCCTCGAATCACCGATGGCTGTTGAACAATTGTAAAATAAACCGACCCAACCAATGATTTACCCTCAGCAGTGGCCAATCGGGACAATTCATCGGCTCGTCCGTTGTCCTCCCTTGCCACACCTAGCAAGTCGAATTGTTCAAATTCCGAAGCGAGCTTTCTTACAGCCTCTGCGTACACCTTGAGTCTTTCTTCCTTCTACTCATATTCCCCCGAAAAATGTTTAACAACCAATTGGGAGTCGCTATAAGCTTCTGATAGAATATATTTTTATATATATTCTAGATGATTTTATTCTCATATTTATTGTGTTTTGCATTGATTTGGATTTTTATTTAATAGATTTGATTGTTTTATTGTAGGAAATAAAGAATTCATGACTTGGAAGGATTTGGAGCAAAAAGAGCTATTTTGGAGATAAAATAGGAGAAAATTCGTATTATTGGGCTACACGGGCTGTCTAACACTGTTTGGGCCGTATCTTGAGTTCCAGAAGTCAGAATTTGACGATCTTACTATCCACGCGAAACTTGTGGAATTTTATTTAATTCAGAGGTGGTCCAATAAGCAAAATCGAGCTGGAACAGCCCAGAAACAGAGGAGTAAATATAGTTACGAATTTTAATTAAGGAATCCTATTCAGTTATGGAATCCTACTTGTAATTTATTTAGAGTATTAAAATACTTTTATTGGGGAGACATATAAGATACATATATATTATTTAGAGAAGGGAGATACATACGTGCTTCTACTCTTAGGAGCTAGGGTTTTGGAGAGGAGACCATGAATTTCATTCTTGTGACAGGATTGATGATTGCAGGTTTTCTTATCTGAATTTCTTCTCAATTCTTATTAGTTTAATTATGCTTCTTTGTTCTTTGAGTTCTTTTACTTGTTTAATTATTAGTGAGTAGTTAATTCTAGGGTATTAAGGGGAGCCATGTTTGCACCATGATTGGGGTTTAATTTTATTAGTAATTTAATGGGTAAAGAGTAATTCTGATTGATATGTTTTAATTCTTAATTTGTGTAATTGGTCAATATCATGGATTAACTGATTGCAATAGGAGTAATTGATCGGAAGATTTTACTACTAGAGGCATACATACAATTAGCGGAATTGAAGGTGAGGGTGGAAGCATCATTGGATTTCTGAGAGTGTTAATGCTTGGAAAAGATTAACTATTACTTTAATTACTTGATCCCATTGAAAAGCTATACCTTTGTGATTTGTTTGTTGTAAGCATGGTGAACCTGAATTGCCCTAGATCCCTTAATTAATTAGTTAATCATTTATTTAGTTAGTATTAATTTAGTTTAATTAGTTAATTAATAATTTCACATATTCGTCTGACCCTTGAAACAATTAGCGATAACTGAAAAGGAATTAGTAGAACCTGTCTCTTTGTGGATTCGACCCGCTTGCCATTTGTACTAGCAATAGACACCGTGCGCTTGCGGTTAGGTATAATTTGACACATCAAGTTTTTGGCGCCGCTGCCGGGGAAAAATTAAAAAAATTCTGGGCAGAAGGGGTGAGTAACGCAGGCGCAACCTGCGTTACAGGGGCGCAGAGCGCGCCGGGGAGACAGCGAGTTTCTATTGATTTTAATTTAGTTGTTTAGATTGTTTCCATTGTATCATTGGAACTTTTGTTCCAATTGAGGCAGATTTTATGTTTTCTTGGCTTTGTTGAGAGTTTACAGGTTTGCAATGGGTGAAGTTGATACTTTTGCACAAGGAGTTGCACTCTTATCTTCCCTAGTAGAGGCACATACTCAAGAAATTGCCTCATTCAACCCTACAGAGCCCACTATGCGTCCAATGAGTATCAATGAGATGTCACAAGTGGCCCCTAAAACTTACAACTTCTGTCAAATTTGCGGTGTGCAGGGTCACTTTGGTTTTGAATGCTCTTACAATGTCTATAATTCTCAGAACCAAATTTTATCCCAACTCAAATTCCTTCAATCCTTAAATTCTATTCTTATTATATATCAATTCCATACCATCCCAAAGCTCTCCTACACCCTAATTTTTTTAATAACCTCTCCATAATCTTATATATATACCCACCTATACATACAAATCCAATTCCTCTTCTACTTCTTTAAATCTCTAAAAATTCAATTCTAAAGAGGAATTAATTGCAAGTTCACCTCTCCAATTCGTAGTTGGGATATCTCTTCTATATTTTCTTTTTATTACGAATTTGTGTTCTTGTCAATTGGGGGTTTTGTATTAGTTTTGTTAATTGGGTATTTTTGGTAGGATATTTCTTGGTGGTTGTTGGTGGTGAGTGGGTGGCTCCTAAGCGAATGAGGGGTGGTTTTCACACCCGACACCTTGATTCCAGGGGAGTTTTCTTTCTTTTCTTTTTAGTGTAGTTTTATTTTGTTTTTAGTTGTAGTTTTGTATCTTGTTCATTAGTTCATTGGGGACAATGAACCGCTTAAGTGTGGGGAAGGGTTCTCAATGTTAAGAGAACTTAAAAAAAAAAATACCAAAAATAATTCTAGCCATGTAATTTGATTAGTTGTTGTATTTTGCTTGATACACCCATGCATGCGTAGAATTCTTGTGTTCTTGACGCTTTTGTATGAGAAGTGACGTGCTTTGTTCTTGTGCACACACTTACACTAGCAAGTTGAAGCTGGTAGACTTAATTGGATGTTGTAAGTGATTAGAATGACATGAATATGTGCAAGATGACTTGCTTTACATGCTTTGAGTACAAGTAGGTGCATTAGAGAGTCTTGTTACTTGGGATTGATTATGTTTTGTCACACCAAGTGAGTTTTGAGCCTATATGCATATCGTTTGCATGATTTTTCATTTGCTTGAGTGTCCACATGTTGTTTACATTGCTAGCACTTACTTGAGATCTTTCTTGAAATGCATGACATTACTTGATGATGAGATGATAAAGGCACTTAGGTTTGACCTCGTATTTCCCATATTTCCACACCTTTTAAACATGATCAATTAGTTAACCCTTTGAGCCTAATCCTATTCTTTCGGTGACACACTACGTAATTTGCCTATATCTTTTTCTTGTATTGGCCTTACCGTAATTTTTGATCCTAAATTGTCAAGGGCTAGTATCGTGCTTAAGGGAGTAATAAGGTGTGCAAAAGGGGGGGTTTTATTGATGATCATACTTTTGGGGAATATTGATTTTGGGTTGATGCTTGCTAGTCGAAATTCATAAAAATATCTATGGATCATTGTGTTTATTCCTTATCTTTCAAAAAAAAAATAATAAAATAAATAAATTTGAGAGCATTCTTATGTTTGTATGATCCTTCTTCATTCGACTAGTCAAGTTATTATGTAAGGGTTATTGAAAAATCCAAGTGTGGGGAAGTATTTGTTTTAATAGAAAGGGAATTGAATAATGATTATTGTTGGGTACTAGCTTTTGACATTTAACCTGTTTTAGCTTTACTTGATATACCTAGTCCCTAGCCCACGCTACAACCCGAATAAAGACCTTTTGATTTTCATCAGTGATGTATGTTGTGTTGAGAGTGAGATTGATTGCGAGTGTCAAGTTGTGTTTATGATTTTGTTGGAATTGAGTGATACACTTAACCTTGTTCTTGAGTGAATATTCGTTTTTGAGTGAAAGGTGAGTTATTACTTGTTTTGGCATAGGAGATCCCGGGTTTAGACTTAAAGATGTGTTTCTTGTGGTCTTAGCATGATTACCAACGATTTTTACACTTGACATGAATTTTTATGACCTTCTGCATGTTAGTTGAGTAGACTACGTGAATACTTGCACTTTCGACACCAAGACATCGTATGTTTAATTTGATTCTTAAGTTGATGTAGCATGAGAGGACTTGTGTGTGTGGTGTTGTGTTAGCATTGATCTTTTGCATGGTTAGATGAATTTTGTGGGTATATTCACTATAAACCCTCACGAGACAACACTCGTCCTACTAGGGCTGCCTAGGGGTTTAACGGCTTGTTGCATATGCTCAATGCAATCGTGTCATCTACGAAAGTGATGTTTGTTAGGACTTAGTTTTTATTTCACTTATTTGCCCGAGGACGTGCAAATGCTTAGTGTGGGGATGTTTGATAGAATATATTTTTATATATATTCTAGATGATTTTATTCTCATATTTATTGTGTTTTGCATTGATTTGGATTTTTATTTAATAGATTTGATTATTTTATTGTAGGAAATAAAGAATTCATGACTTAGAAGGATTTGGAGCAAAAAGAGCTATTTTGGAGATAAAATAGTAGAAAATTCGTATTATTGGGCTACACGGGCTGTCTAACACTGTTTGGGCCGTATCTTGAGTTCCAGAAGTCAGAATTTGACGATCTTACTGTCCACGCGAAGCTTGTGGAATTTTCTTTAATTCAGAGGTGGTCCAATAAGCAAAATCGAGCTGGAACAGCCCAGAAACAGAGGAGTAAATATAGTTACGAATTTTAATTAAGGAATCCTATTCAGTTATGGAATCCTACTTGTAATTTATTTAGAGTATTAAAATACTTTTATTGGGGAGACATATAAGATACATATATATTATTTAGAGAAGGGAGATACATACGTGCTTCTACTCTTAGGAGCTAGGGTTTTGGAGAGGAGACCATGAATTTCATTCTTGTGACATGATTGATGATTGCAGGTTTTCTTATCTGAATTTCTTCTCAATTCTTATTAGTTTAATTATGCTTCTTTGTTCTTTGAGTTCTTTTACTTGTTTAATTATTAGTGAGTAGTTAATTCTAGGGTATTAAGGGGAGCCATGTTTGCACCATGATTGGGGTTTAATTTGATTAGTAATTTGATGGGTAAAGAGTAATTCTGATTGATATGTTTTAATTCTTAATTTGTGTAATTGGCCAATATCATGGATTAACTGATTGCAATAGGAGTAATTGATCGGAAGATTTTACTACTAGAGACATACATACAATTAGCAGAATTGAAGGTGAGGGTGGAAGCATCATTGGATTTCTGAGAGTGTTAATGCTTGGAAAAGATTAACTATTACTTTAATTACTTGATCCCATTGAAAAGCTATACCTTTGTGATTTTTTTGGTGTAAGCATGGTGAACCTGAATTGCCCTAGATCCCTTAATTAATTAGTTAATCATTTATTTAGTTAGTATTAATTTAGTTTAATTAGTTAATTAATAATTTCACATATTCGTCTGACCCTTGAAACAATTAGCGATAACTGAAAAGGAATTAGTAGAACCTATCTCCTTGTGGATTTGACCCGCTTGCCATTTGTACTAGCAATAGACACCGTGCGCTTGCGGTTAGGTATAATTTGACACATCAGCTTCCAAGTACTTTACCTCCAGACTCAGGGCTAATCTTATTCCAGATAACAGTGCTTCATACTCTGCCTCATTATTAGTAAGTTTGAAGGTAAAACGAACGGCTTGACATACCTCAAACCCCTCAGGACTGGTTAGGTCCATTCCTCCACCATACTTATCTTGGCTTACAGAACCATCAATGTAAAGAGTCCACAATTTAGGAATATTTGATAAGGGTGGATCCGGTACCTTGTCAACGCCAGTGTTGTTAGCCTGGAAAGAGCATTCAACCATAAAATCTGCCAATGCCTGGGCTTTGATTGCAGTCCTTGGCCTGTAAACAATGTCATATTGCCCCAGTTCGACCGCCCAAGCCACTAGTCTTCCCGATGCCTCTACCTTCTGCAAAACTTTCTTGAGGGGCTGATCAGTAATGACCTCAATAGTTCTGCTCTGAAAATAATGTCGAAGCTTCCTTGCGGCCATCACCAATCCCAAAGCAAACTTCTCAATGTTGGGATACCGTGTTTCGGCGTCCTTCAATGCATGACTTATATAGAACACCGACCTCTGGATGTCTGCTTCTTCCTTTATAAGGACTGCCCCGACCGTTCGATCTGTGGCTGCTAGGTACAGTTGCAATATCTCTTGCTCGTTTGGCTTAACCAGGAGTGGTGGTTTCGACATGTACTCCTTTATTTGCTGAAATGCCTTTTCACACTCTTGTGTCCATATAAAATCTTTCACTCCCCTTAAAGTATCAAAAAAGGGAAGAGACTTTTCTACACTTCTTGATATAAAGCGGCGTAGGGCTGCAAGTCTCCCGGTCAACCGCTGAACTTCCCGCTTGGTATTAGGAGCTTCCATATTTATGATTGCATCAATTTTCTCTGGGTTAGCTTCTATACCTCGTTCACTTACTAGGTATCCAAGAAACTTTCCCGAATGAACACCAAATGTGCACTTAGTCGGATTCACCCTTATCTGATGCTTTCTGAGCGTCTAGAAGCACTCTCGAAGATCGGATACATGACTTTGATCACTACTCTTGACAATCATATCATCTACATAGCATTCCATGTTTCTCCCAATTTGATTTGCAAATACCTTATTTATCATCCTCTGGTACGTCGCCCCTGCATTTAACATCCCAAAGGGCATCTTGATGTACTGGTATGTCCCATTATGAGTGATGAACGAAGACTTTGGTATATCCTCCTCTGCCATAGCGATCTGATGATATCCTGAGAAGGCATCTAGGAAACTTAACATAGAGTATCCGGTCGTTGCATCGATGAGCTGGTCAATGTTTGGCAATGGATAGTGGTCTTTCGGACAAGCTTTGTTTAAGTCCGTATAGTCTACACACATCCTCCATTTGCCATTTGCCTTTTTCACCACCACGACATTCGCCAGCCACTCTGGGAACTTGGCCTCTTCAATGAACCCAGTTGTTAAAAGCTTTTTTACTTCCTCTTCGATCACCTTTTGCCAATCAGGAGCAAAATTTCTTTTTTTTGCTTGATAGCATTGTAGTATGGCTTGATGTTCAACTTATGGACCGAGATGTCTTTGCTGATTCCTGGCATATTCTCCGGTCCCCAAGCAAAGATTTCTTTGTACTCTCTCAAAGTGGCAATCAACTCCGTTTTGATGAAACTTGGAATATCCTTACCAATGGACACCGTCCATTCGGGTTTCCCAGGTTCTAATTCCACATGCTCTGCTTCATTGGAAGGCTCCAGCCTTGACTTTGTCAAATCAGCACCAAATCTTTCAAGTTCAATATACATTGTCATTTTCTTTTCCCCAATCTGATCAACCACAGCTCTACCCTTCTTTTGACCACCCGCACCGTCACTTGGCTCTACCTCCTTATCCACTCTTGCATATTGTTCGTTCATCTCTTCGAGAGTTAGAGTTCGGGCAGCAGTCTGATCCCCTCTAACCTCTCCGATTCCATCTTCTGTTGGGAACTTCATCTTTAAGTGTGGCAATGAGTAGGTCACCTGGAAGGCTGTGAGCATGGGTCACCCCAAAATCATGTTATAAGGCGAATCAACGTCCACCACATAGAACTTCAACTCTTTTTCTGCTGTCCTTGGATCAGTCCCAATTTCAACTTTAAATATTACCATTCCTACGATTGAAACAGGTTGGTTGCCAAAACCGAACAGAGGTGGCTCATTACAAGTTTCCATCTCTTCTCCATTCAATACCATTCTATCGTAGGCATTCTTGAACAGGACATTCACCGCACTTCCACCATCAATCAATACCTTACGGATTTTATGATTATGAATCATACATGTGAATACAAAATGATCTTCATGCGGCCAGGTGACTCCCTCATAATCGTCCTCCATGAATGAGATAGAGAGTAGCTGTTTTGGTCGATCGACCTGCTTATAAAGATTGTAAACCTCTCCGGCATACTTCCTTTTAGCCATTTTAGTGCTTTTTCCAAGAATAGTTCCTCCTGAGATAGTGTTAATCTCACCTCTGAGCTCTTTCTTTTTCTCCTTCAACTCCTGACGTTCCTCCTTATCTTTGGAGATGAATTTTCTCAGCTCTCCATCCTTAATTAACTTTTCAATTAGCCGCTTCAGGTTAAAACAGTCTTCTGTTGTATGTCCTATATCCTCATGATACTCGCAGTACTTCTTCTGGTTCTTCCTATTACTGGGCACGTTCATTTTTGGAGGGCGTTCGAACCCAAGTTTGTTCTTGATCTCATTAAGTATTCTGGACCGAGTGGTATTAAGTGGAGTGTATATCACATCTGCTTCCTTGATGGTGTCTTTCTTGATAAACTTTACTCCATTCGTTTTCCCTTTTTTTGAAGAGTCCACTGCTTTGTCCTTCTTGATGTCATGTGTCTCCTTTTCCAGGCTATATGGAAGAGCGCCTAGAGCTTCCTCCTTTCGTCGTATATTTTCAGCCCTTTGGTACATATCATTAAGACTCTGTGGAACAATCTTATAAAAGGAATAGAGCAGTTTGCGACTCTGTATGCGGTCCAATCCACTGTAGAAGAAACCCATTGCCTGTGATTCGTCCAATAAAGACACCTTCTCACATTCTTGTTTAAAGCGCTTCATGTACACAGCCAATGACTCGTCCGACCTCTGCCTCACATTGACAAGTGAAGCGGTTAGTTGTCCAGTACTCCTATTGTAATCAAAGTGCTTCAAGAACTTGCTCCTTATTTGTTCATATGACGTAATTGAGTTAGGCAACAGAGTACGGTACCACCCTTGAGCACCATCCTTTAGGTAAACTTCAAACATCTTGCACATGGTAGTCTCATCATGTCCAGCTAGCCTCATTTGTCTCTCATACTGGGTCACATGCTCGTATGGGTCTCCTTTACCATTATAGTATGTCATCTTAGGGATAGTTCGTCCAATTGCTGGCACATATTCACGAACAAATCTGACCAAGGGAGATTCAGTCGAATAGTTACTCGTCCCTCCTCCAAGCATAGCACGCTCCATATTCTCTAACTTCTCCCTCAGGATTGCAGACTCATCAGTGTGTCGGTCATATCTGTGCTCATAGTATCGATCATTACGCCTTCTATCCTCATCATACCTTCGATCATCATACTCCCTTCATTCGCTCCTCTTATGACCATCGTCGTCCCTTCGACCATCATCACCAGGTCGAGATCGGTCATGCGGAGGAGAACGTCCTCCTCCTCCCCCTTCTCCCCTTCTAGGTGATCTGTCTCTGGACCTTCTCCTAGGGGATGGAGATTGGGGGCGAAGCTCTCGGAGGAGATCTCCTGGGTGGTGAGCCTCTTTGAACCAACCTTTGTTCCAAGCATTCACGCTCTCGAGTAATTTCTCGCTGTTGCTCATCCCATGCCCTCATCCGCTCCTGGAGTTGATCTTCATCTTCATTAGGAATTCTATCGCGCTCTCTATCAAAGGCTCTCTCCAAATTATGACCCCTAATGGGGCTCGGATCGCGACGAATCCTTTGCTCCTCTCGTGCGGCTGTTCGGTTCAATGCCTCACGACGATCATTACTTAAAGCGGCTTGAGCACTTAGATGGATCGGGTGATTCTGAGCATCTGCTTCACCCCGGGTAACAATTGAGCGAAGACGTGTGGAGGTCTCCCCCTCAATGAAGTTTGTATAGAAAGGCAAGGTGATTGGAGTTTTCGTTGGTTGAGCAATAATGGTAAATTGTGTTTGCTGAAAAGGTTTAAGATTTCTATACGCCTTCCCACAAACGGCGCCAAATGTTAAGGCTAATTTTCGTAAGCCCTAAATTGAATTTGTAATTAGGGTTGAATGTATAGAATAGGGTTTTTATGAATTTGGGGCTGAGCTTGAGAGGTATTATCCGAGTGTATGGGATTCGGAATGCCCTCTCAAGGTGCCTACGTATCCTTTATGTAGGAAATCAAGCCCACGTAGTTCTAGGGTTCGTTCGTTCATCGCCTTTATTCTTCACGCGAGAGTAACGGATTATTCTTCGTGCGCAAGTAACGCTCTAATTGACAAGTTTCCATCCATTATAATAGTTATGGCGGTGGAACGAACAGATAAAAATATATTTGGGCTTATTCCAAATATATTTGGCTAATGATATTTTAAAGAGTCGTCCGAACGGGCAATAATGGTTTGTCAGCCCAAACTGGCATAATTAAATCCAGTAAACTCAAAATATTTTAGGCCTGACCCGAATTAATGTAATTCGGATGACCTAAAATTTATTGAATCTATCATGTATCAACAAATCATGAAACCTTGACCGATGTACCTTGCAGCTCGTACTGTTTGTTGACCATAATTCATGAACACAGTTACCATAGAGAACATATCGTGAATATCTATAAAAAAAATTATACTTGTTTTGTTTCTTTCTCTTGTTCTTGTTTAAGACAAGTCGTGAAGATAGAATATAGAATATTGTATTCTTTTACAGTGAAAGAAGTTGGGAAGAAGTTGTTAATAATATATTGCCGAGAGATATAGGTAAAAGAAATTTCCACCCAAGATTTAAGAGTTGGTCCATTCTTAGCCTTGGTAAAGTCCATCTTGTTGTGATAGCAATGAATAAGAACAAATAAGTTTTAGCTAATGTAATAAAGATACCAGTTATTGTTCTAAAGACTCTACCCCTTTATTTATTTCAAAAAAATAAGGAACGGTTATGTACGGAAGAGAAAGATTCCAACCCCCCAAGTAAAGAACCGTTACAAATAATGAAGAAACTAGTAAATTCAGATACGAGGCAACGTAAAATAAACCAAATTTTATACTTGAATATTCGGTTTGATAACCTGGTACCAATTCTTCTTCTGCTTCTGGTAAATCAAAGGGTAATCTTTCACACTCGGCTAAGGACGAAATTAGAAAAACGATAAACCCTATAGGTTGACGCCACAAATTCCACCCCCAAAAACCATATTTTGACTGCGCCTCAACTATATCAACTGTACTTGAACTGTTAGATAATTATAGTCGACGATAACATTACTGTTCGCAACGCTATTACAGAACCGTACATGAGATTGTCACCTCATACGGCTCCTCAAAGGTCACAAATAAATCTAAGACCCGTTTGCTATTTTTTATCTTGATATGCTTTGTAGGATAGAATCCAAATCTATCACAAGGTCCCCAATTAGACAATGGAATTCTGTCTGCTACCTATTATTTTTTATCATAAAGTGCTTCTGAATTGATCTTATCTTTTAAAAATTTAAATTTTTTTTGTTGAGTAATAACTTAACCTTTAAATAAAAAGTTTTTTTGTAGAAATCTCAATAAATATTTCAACCTAGCATTTTTTATTACGAAAAAAAATACATTGCATTAGTTCACGAAACATTACAAGGATTCTATCTCTCTAAAACTCTCTAAAAAAGATCTTTTTTGTAGTGCAAGTTAATTCTTTCGAGTTTATTTTTTTGTTCCTATTCTCCTTTCTCATAAAAAGGTACTTTAAGTAAAGGATTACTTCGTTCTTGATAGTTATTTACTTAATCGGTGGATAGGAAAATACTCTGGATCGGAATCGTGGGGGGTACTCCTTCATCATTTCTACCAACATAAAGCCCCAATTAGAATCCCTTTTATGCTATGCAGTATGAACATAAAAATCTTGTTGAATAACTTACATAATCTCTATTACGAATCCTTTGTGTACCTCATTGTTAAACTGTACAGAAGGAAGAGTCTTGGTAAGAGTGTCGGCAATTTGTAGTTCAGTAAGAATATAAGCAATCTGCAGTAAACCTTCCATCACTTTATCTCGAGTGAAATGAACATCTATCTCAATTTGTTTTGTCCGTTCATGTTGAACAGGATTTTTGGCTATGTGTATTGCACTCTGATTGTCGTAATGTAATGTTATTGGCTGAAGATTTTTGACCCCTAACTCATCAAGTAAACGTACCATCCATGTAATCCCAGCTGCTACAATAGACATGGTTCTATACTCAGCCTTAGAAGAACTTCTAGATACAGTACTTTGCTTCTTAGACTTCCAACTGATAGGTGATTTCCCAAGCAATAATACATATCATGTGATTGATCTTCTTGTATTTATACATGCACCCCAGTCAGAATCAGAATAGGCCTTTAATGTAAGTCTATCTCCAGTTTTTAATAAGATCGCTTGGCCAACAGTAGAAGCAACATACTTCAACACATGTTGTAAAGCTTTAAAATGTGCTTCTCTAGGTGCTTGTAAAAACTGACTTAATTGTTGAACAGTAAAAGCTAAATCAGGTCTAGTGTGTGTTAAAAAATTCAACTTGCCTACTAAACACATGAATAAGCTTGGATCATCAAAGAGAACTCCTTCATCAGCATCTAGCTTTAAGTTCAGAGGTAATGGTATAACTAATAACAACAGACTTAAATTCAGAAATGCCAGCATCTAGAAGTAGTTCTTTGGAAAATTTTTTTTGAGTTAATATAATGCCATCAGGCATATATCCTACTTCAATATGAATAAAGTACTGAAGTAAGCCCAAGTCTTTGATACTGAAAATGTCATCCAAATGTTGCTTTAAATCTTGAATGTTTCAAACCATATAAGGATTTGACAAGTTTGCATACAAGATTGTTAGGATTTGGAAGAACATCTGGAACCACCATTTACACTTCTTCACACAAATCTTCATGCAAGAATGCATTGTTCACATCCAGTTGAAAAGGAGACCAATTATAATGTGTAGCAACAACTATAAGGCATCTGATTGTAGCCATTTTAACAACTGGTGAAAAGGTTTCTAAGAAATCAACTCCCATTTCTGATTGTAGCCCTTTGCCACTAATCTAGCCTTAAACCTTTCTATGGAACCATCTGACTTCAACTTGATTTTAAATACCCACTTGCAGCTTATTGCTTTCTTTCCAGGTGGTAGAGGTACAAGATTCCAAGTATGGTTTTTATTTAAGGCTGCTAGTTCTTTATTCATAGCATCAACCCACCTAGGATCTTTAGAAGCTTCTAGGTATGTAGTAGGTTCAACTAAAGAATCAGATTTATCAACAAAGCGATGAACTGTACTAGACAAATGACTATAAGCAACTAAATTACACCAATGATCAGTAGTTCTGTAGTTGCAAACATAGTCAGTATAATGAGCAGGTGGTTTGACCATTCTAGTACTTCTTCTTAAAGTTAAAAAGTATCAGAATTACTAATATTTTCAGAACTAAAAGAAGAAGAATGATCATGAGAAGAATGATCAGAAGACAAGGTAGTGTCTGATATTGTAGATGTATCATTAAAAATAGAAGGAATATCATCATGAATATAAGGAACAAATTCAGTCTGAATAGGCAAAAATATTGTAGATGGTTGATTATTATTTTTCAAATGATAGGGAAAATGCTGCTCATGAAAAATAATATCTCTTGAAACTGAAATGTCAAGTGTAGCCAAGTTCAGTACCTTTAGCCTTTCTGATGAGGTGGATAGCCAATGAAAACATTAGGCTATGACCTGGCATCAAATTTTGACCTATGTGCCTTTAGTGTAGTGACAAAGCATAAACAACCAAATACTCACAAGTAATCAATATCTGGAGGCTTGTCAAACAATTTTTCATAAGGACTGACATTTTGCAAACCAGATAGAGGAATCCTGTTAAGCAACTGAGTAGCACAAAGTACATATTCTCCCCAAAACTGTTGGGGTAATCTAGATTGAAAAAATAAAGGCCTTGAAATTTCTAGTAGATGCCTATGTTTCCTCTCCACAACACCATTTTGTTGTGGAGTATAAACATAGGTCTTTTGATGCACAATCCCCTGTCTTTGATAGAACAGCTTTAATTCTCCTTCACATAGCTCCAATGCATTATTAGTTCTGATAATCTGAATATCCTTACGAAATTGCTTTTTAACATAAGCAACAAAATTCATGCTCAATTGAAATAGCCTCATTGATATCATGACCATCATCAATAAGATTTTCCTTGCCAATTAGTTTGAGAATTTGCTGATACTGAGCTGCTGTAAAAGATGTGTTTTCAACTTTTGTTGATTCTTCTTCATCAAACTGAGCAGCAGCAACTTGTCCCCTATCATTAGTCCTTCCAGCTAAAGGATAACCATGTAGTTTATAGCACCTGTGGATTGTATGTCCTGTCATCTTACAATGTTCACAAAAAAATGGATTAGATCTCCTTGTGTCAGCAAAAACATGTTTGTTCTGTGCATTCTTTGGTCGAAACCTATCCTGAAAATTCCTCTTAGCACTAAATGCCATTGTCTCTTCTGCAATAACATGATTGCCACTCACATTCTGATACAACTCCTTATGAGTTTCTTCTTGCAACAACAACCTATAGGCTTGTGAAATTGAGGGTAAGGGATTCATGACTAGAATATTTCCTCTCGGCATCTTAAAACCTTCATTCAACTTCATTAAGAATTCTATTAACCTCCTGTCTTCTTGAGATTTCACTAGTTTTGTTGTGATCTCACAAGTACAGTTTGTGCAAGCACAAGTTGGAATTGGATCTACAGCATCCAATTGATCCCATAGCATTTTCATTTTTGTATAATATCCTGAGATATTATTTGTTCCTTGTCTGATCTCAAATAATGATTGCTGTAAAGCAAACAATGTTGTGCCTGAAGCATGTCCATATCTTTCTTCTAAATTCACCCAAATTTCTCTCACTATTTAAAATAAAGAACACTTCTAGCAATGTTTTGATCCAAGACTCCTAATAACCAAGATATCATCATAGAATTACATCTTTCCCAGGCTTTCAATGTAGAATCAGTTGTAGTTGGTTTTTTTATAGATCCATCAACAAAACCTATTTTGTTCTTTGCAGATAGACTAATTAACATCGATTGTTTCCAATCAGCATATCCATTTCCATCAAATTTTATAGACACAAGCTTACTATATTATTATAGCTAAAACATTAAAAGTTTGGTTGGTCGGTATGGTATTTTGTATATTTACTTAGTTATTCTTTACTTTTTTTTATTTTATAGTTACGGGCAATCCTATTTTATAAAATAAAATAACGATATTATAGTTCTTAATAACCTTTTTCAACTGTTACCTTTTCTAACTAAAATCTCTTCTTCCTAAAATTAGCACAGACAATTATATTTAATAAAATAAAATAATAATAATATTATTATAATTAATAATAACTAACTAACTAGCTGTTGGTCCAGAGTATTGCAGAAGGGGGGTTAAATGCAATACTGATAAAATTCAATCTTTAAAACAATAACGATAATAAAGATTACAAGTTATCAGTAGTAATATGCAAACGTAAGTGAATCAAGATTTCTCATAAAATAAATGTTTTATTTATCTTGTGAAGTGGTGCTACAACCTAGAGAAAATGTTTCTCCTGCTTCGGTATCTTGAGAGATACATAATTGTTTTGTTGAAGCTTACAAGAAAGAATTAGAGACATGTATTTAAGTAGACTAAGATACTCTGTTGTCACTATCGCATGGGTTGTAGAGCTGCTGTCATTTTCAAGTGGCAGCTCTTTACAATTTGCACACCCATGTGACTTTCCTAAATTGCTATACAGACATTGTTAACAATACAAGTAAAGCAACCTAGATTCTTTCTATTTCTAGCTAATACAATTCTAGTAGATGTCGATATATCATACTCTTTGAATTGACTAGCCTTGTATTGTGATTTCTCAAGCTTCTGTCGTAGTCTTTGCAAGTCTGCTACAATCGATGGAGTGTTGCAGCAAATCTGTTTCTTGAACATCTAAACTGTCACGGGTTTGACTGAGAAAAATCCCCAAATCAAATAATTCACTGAGATAGTAACCTTAACCGCCAAGTCTGTTGTCGAAGGAATATTCAGATATTGACAGTACGAGCTCCCGCCAAAGTTGTTGTCGGAACTCCAGACTTGCTGTCAAATGTGAGAATGTTGTTGTCCCGTGCTTCAGCCAATGTTGATGTCAGATGTAGCCTTTGTCGTGACTTGCAACATATTGTCTTCTTGTAATCTTACTGTCAAGATTATGAAAGTAACTCTTATTCTTGCTGTCTTCTGGATGTATTCCTTGAGGCTTGAACAAATGCATGAACTTCTTCCAAGACATACAATTATTACATGACAATAATTATTTGATTACAAGAACATACTCTGGTTGTGACAGTATGTTCTGCTTAGTCAAAACTAAGTACATGGAAATCTAGTTAAGTTGTCTCTATGCTATCACCCATAAATCTCAACACTAACCAATTCCATTTTCACCTAAAACACGTTGCCTTTTATATTTTCTCTTAATAAAATCTTTTTTTATCCGATAGTATCACACACAATTGTATTTAATAAAATAATAACATAACAATTAATAATTGATTGATTACCTTTTTGAAACGTATTATCTTATTTATATCTTATAACTAAATTTTTTTCTTTTTTAGAAATATTATGGCCAATATATTTATATTATAATTATCAAATCATATCATTTAAAAATTTAATTTACAAAATGCATATCTTATAAAATTCATTCAGTTTTAAGCTATTATTAGTTAACAGTGGAAATGGTGTTGTTAAAAGTTGAAAGTGAGGAGAGAAAATAAATTTTTAATAATTTTAAGAACCCCTATAAATCTTTTGGAGCAAAAAAAATTTACTTTCCTCCTCAAATTTCAAGTTAATAGGCAATCTTGGAGATGTTCTATTTCCAATTTTGTTCATGTGTCCACTCATTTATCAAAGTGAAACTGTTGGATGAATTAACTTGTCAATTAATTAAACATGTCTTTCACTTGTATGCTTTCCATTAAGTAGCATGCAAGAATTTGTTACAGATTTGATAATTTACAAGAACAAGAAAATTAAATAAAGGTACAAAACAAGATAAGATTGAAGAAGAAGAAGAAAATAAACTTTGTATTCTCAATGATAATATCTTCCTAGTACGAGGAGGATATAAATAAGACAAGACAGCCTAACGGTACAATCATTGGCCCAACCATAACTCCTCTCCTGCCCAATGAGCCCAGGCAACGTGGCCCATTTAATATTTTAATAAAACGACAACGTTTGGAGAATTAACTTATCCCGCTAACATACTAATTAATTTATTCAAATCCTAATTAGTGACAAATTCCCCCTTTTTTAAACTGATAATTGTCCCCAAGGATCGAACTTAGAAAACTTCCCATGGATACTCTCCCAGAATTCCCAAGTAGCTTCCTCAGCACTGCCGTTGGTCCACTGCACCAGTACCATGGTGGCTGGTTTGTTGTTGTTCTTTACCAACCTTCGATCGAGTACTACAACTGGTTCAATCTGCATCTCTCCTTCTTCAGTTATTCCAGGTAACTCAGTCTGGACCACCTTGTCATTTCCAATTCTTTTCTTCAATTGTGAAACATGAAATACATTGTGCACTTTAGAACCAGCTGGTAGGTTAAGTTGACAGGCAGCATTCCCAATTCTCTTGGTTACTGTATAAGGCCCATATAATCTAGCTGCCAGCTTTTGATTTCTTCTCATCACTACAGAGGCTTGTCTGTATGGTTGCAATTTAAGAAACACCTCATCATTTACCTCAAAGTGCCTGTCAATTTTCTTCTTATTAGCATACCACTGCATCCTCTCCTGTGACTTGATAAGGTTCTCTTTTAACAATCTCTGCACTGTAGTCCTGTCTTGTATGAATTTCTTGACCCCTGGGTTGAGGTTAGCAGCTTGCTGATAATTGAGAGATACTGGTTCTTGGTTGTACAATGCCTTGAATGGTGTCATTCCTATAGCAGAATGATAACTGGTGTTGTACCATAGTTCTGCTAATGGAAGCCATTGACTCCAATACTTAGGTTTTTGCCCAGCTAAGCATCTTAGGTACATTTCCACACATTGGTTGACCCTTTCTGATTGTCCATCGGTTTGTGGGTGCCTGGGTGGTAGGCTGTGCTGAGTTTGACCTGAGTTCCCATACTCTTGAATAGTTCCCTCCAAAAAGAACTGACAAAGATAGTGTCCCTGTCTGAGATGATTGCCTTAGGAGGTCCATGTAATCTAACCACATTATCAAGCACCAACTGAGCTATAGTGGTGGCAGTATAGGGGTGAATTAGTGATATGAAATGACCGTACTTAGTCAATTTATCCACCACCACCAATATGACCTCCTTCCCACTTGACCTTGGCAGCCCCTCAATAAAATCCATAGTGATTGTTTCCCAAGCATTCTCAGGTATGTGTATTGGTTGAAGTAAACCAGGTACTGGTAAATGCTGAGGTTTACACCTTTGACAGACATCATAGGCTTTAACAAATTCTTGCACATCCTCCCTCAACTTAGGCCAATAGAAGCTTCCCTATATTCTTTTTGTGGTGGTGATGACCCCTAAGTGACCCCCTTCCAAGCTGCTATGTGAGTTTTTAACTATCTGTTGTCTCAATTCGTTCCCAGTACCCACATATAACTTCCTATCTTTCTTGATTTCTCCATCTATCAGCTGATAGCCCTGTGAATTAGTTCCCTCAACCAGCAGAGATTGGAACAATTCCTGGGCAAAGTCATCATTTTCCCGGCTAGCCAGCAGATCCTGCTTCCATAAAGGAACCACAGTATGGATAACCTTGCAGTGGTTCTCAGCCCCAGTACACCTAGATAGTGCATCTGCCACTAGGTTATCCTTGCCCTTTTTATAGACTACTGTGTAGTCATAACCTAACAGTTTGGACAACCACTTATGTTGGAGCATTGTTGACAGTTTCTGTTCCATAAGATGCTTTAATGCTTCATGGTCAGTCTTGATGATGAACTTGTGCCCCAAAAGATAATACCTCCATTTCTGCACTGCCATGATGATAGCCATCAACTCCTTCTCATAGGTGGACATTCCCAGATGCTTGTTTGCTAAACATTTGCTCAGATAAGCTAATGGTCTTCCTTCCAGCATGAGAACTGCACCAATGCCACTATAGCATGCATCTGTTTCCAATACAAAATTCTTTTTAAAAATCTGGTAGTGCCAACACTGGAGTGCTTGACATAGCTTCTTTTAATTTCTGGAAGGCAGCTTCAGCTTCACTACTCCAACCCCAACCCTAAGCTCCTTTTTTAAGCAATTGAGTAAGAGGTTTACTTATAGTGCCATAGTGAGATACAAACCTCCTATAATATCTAGTCAGGCCTAAGAAACCCCTTAAAGCTTTAATGTCCTTAGGAACAGGCCAGTTTACCATAGCAGCAATCTTATCCTTGTCAGCTTCCACCCCTTCTTTAGATATTTTATGCCCCAGGTATTCTATGTTTCCTTTTGCGAATTCACACTTGGCCCTTTTGACATATAGCTTATTAGCTCTTAACAGCTCCAAAACTACTTTAAGGTGCTTGATATGTTGCTCCATAGAAGGGCTGTATACCAATATGTCATCAAACAAACACAAGAACAAAATCTCTTAGCTGTTCACTGAACACCTCATTCATCAATCCTTGAAAGGTTGTTGGTGCATTTGTTAGCCCAAAGGGCATCACCATAAATGCATAGTGGCCCACATGTGTTCTGAAAGCAGTTTTTTCAATGTCTTGTGGATGCACCCTGATTTGATGGTACCCACTTCTCAAGTCCAACTTAGAGTAGATGGTGCTTCCCTTCAATTCTGCCAATAATTCCTCAATAATAGGAATAGGAAACTTGTTCTTGATAGTTAATGCATTTAGGGCTCTATAATCTACACATAATCTCCATGACTGATCCTTTTTCTTCACTAGCAACACAGGTGATGCATAGGGAGAACAAATGTGCTTTATAATGCCACTATCCAACATTTCTTTTACTATCCTTTCAATCTCAGCTTTATAGGCATATGGACACTTGTAGGGGATTGTATTGATTAGTGCATTGTCACTCTTCAAGGAAATCTTATGATCCTGTTGTCTTACAGGTGGTAGCCCTTTAGGTTCATCAAAGACATCCTTAAATTCCTGCAATACTCCATCAATCTCCCCAGTGGTGGCCCCTGTTGGTTCCTTGTCATTAGATATTGCCATAAGTTGAATCAAGAAACAAGTGTCTCCCTTATTCACCCAACTACTACCCTTGGTTTCTTGAACCACCTTTACCTTGGACTTTGGCATACTAGGCTTCAACTCTACTCTGCTTCCCTTCCAAAACACACTCACCTTGGAATTATCAAAATCAAAGATAACAGGACTCACAGCCTTCATCCAACTTACTCCCAATATCACATCATATCCACCAATAGGTAAGACCATAACATCTGTGACAAATCTCCTCCCAGCCATTTCCCAGTCAAAATCAACTACTTGTTGTTCATAACTCAACTGAGCCCCATTTGCTACGGCCACCTTGAAAGGTGAACATGGTTGTGTTGTTAATCCCAGTTTCTTGACCATACTAAGAGATATAAAGTTATGGGTTGACCCACTATCTATGAGTATTCTCAGGGGATGGGTTCCCCTCTTCCCCATTATTTCCAGAGTATGCAACCCTTGAGTGCCTGTTAAGGCATGAATGGACACTTCTGGCTCTGTCACCTCTGTTATGTCAACACCTTTATCCCCTTCCCAAATGACAGATAGTTCAGCCTGTTTTTCTTCTTCTTCCTGTGTATCCTCTGTCATAAGTAAAAACAGCTGCTTGTTCTTGCATTTGTGTCCTGGCACATACTTCTCATCACAGTGAATACAAAGACCTTTTGCCATTCTCTCTTTAAAGTCAGTGTAAGATAACTTCTTAACAGTTGGATTATTTGTCTGGGTTGTAGGCCTGTACTTCTCAACACTACTATATCCAACCCCTTTGCTGCCAGTAAAGTTTGACCCAAGGTTCTTGCCTGCAAATTTTCCTCTCTTCTCCATGGGCTCAATCACACACTCTTGAGCCCTAGCTTTTTCCCTGGCATCCCTAAGTGTGGTTGGTTTATGTAAGTACAGTGTACTTGAAATCTCATCTTTAAGTCCACTTAGGAAACTGTTCACAAAATACAACTCACTCAGGTTGGGGTTTTGAACTATCATATGTTTTTTCAGCTCCTCAAACTGTGTAATGTACTCGTCCACCTTCCCTTTTTGGGTCAATTTGTTAAATTGACCTTCCAAGTTTTCATACCCACCTCTTGTGAACCTGTGGCACACCAACCTAGCAAAATCCTCCCACAATATTTCCCTATGTTCCAACTGAATGAATTGATACCAGGTATCAGCCTTTCCATCCAAGTATAGAGCTGCATAGATCACTTTCTGTCTGTGGTTCAGAGTTGGATTTAACTGGAAAAACTTCTCACATTTAGAAACTCACCCTCTAGGATCCTTACCTTCAAACCTAGGAAAGTCAATTTTAGGAAATTTATATGGCACAAATGAGTGGTTATCTCTGTACTGGTGTTGGGAAACTGGTTGGAATGAGTTTTGAGGAAACACTTGAGGGTTGGTGGGGTGAATGTAGCCAGTGTAAGATTGTGGGTTGTATTGTTGATATGCCACACTGGGGTGCCCTTGTGAATAAGAAACCCCAGTGGTAAAAGCATTTTGAAACTGGTTAGGGTTGTCAGCCATAAGCCCCACAGTATTAAGGTACTGGTTCAACAGGGGTGGTAAATTAACAGTTTGAGCAGTGATTGGGGTAGGCAGATTAGCACTAATAACAGGAGTATTAGCTGCTTGACCGAAAACAAGACTAGGGTTTTGAGGTAAAACAAGACTAGGGTTTTGAGTTATAAGTGGTCTTACTTGACTTCCATTGTTGAGTCCCAAGTTATGTTGTAGAAGAGGTAGATCTAGTCCTGTAGTCGGTACCCCCATACCCCCATTCACACTTTTTACTCTCTTCTGACAAGAATCTGCCCAAGACTGAAACTCATTATTTAGAGCTACGTTTGTTGGCGTAGAAGGGAGAAATGCTGGGGGTATCCAGTGTTCCTTGCCGTAACGTCCTTCTCAACACGTGTTGAAGACCCCGTATCAATATTAGCAAGACCCTTTCCTTTGAGGCTTCTTTTCATAAGCTCCATACCCTTCATCATATCTTCAAACTTCTTGTTGTTATTTATACTTATGGAGGTCAGTTGTGCCAGCTGATTCTTCATTTCCTCCATGCCTTCAGTCGATCTATTCTGCTCTTCTTCAACTACAAACTGCAACTGATCTATCTTCGTCCCCAAGTTACTAATCTCATTTTCATGTTTTTGCAGGGTTTGGTTAACGTTTTCAGCCATGGCCCAAGGCTGGCTCCAAGAACAAGAAAATTAAATAAAGGTACAAAACAAGATAAGATTGAAGAAGAAGAAAATAAACTTTGTCATCATTGGCCCAACCATAACTCCTCTCCTGCCCAATGAGCCCAGGCGACATGGCCCATTTAATATTTTAATAAAACGACAACGTTTGGAGAATTAACTTATCCCGCTAACATACTAATTAATTTATTCAAATCCTAATTAGTGACAGAATTTATGTGCTTTTCTGCATCCGGTTGAGGACTGACTGATTTGATATATCACATAGCTTATAGTAATGGTGTGTTTAGATTGGGGATTGATGTGGAGCGAAGGGTTGAAACTGGACAACTCTTTTGTGGAAACTTTTCAGAAGAGGCTGGTTTAGAAGGGTTCCCTCCTAAAAATTTAGCCACTGCATTCAAAGTTACCTTAATAAGAACTAGTGAACACCGAAAACCGAATTATGGCTTTCAAGAGGGACGTTTATGTTTATGAAATGCGTCCAACTGGATTGATTTACTCAATTTGTCGGACATGGGTAGTTAATCTGAGAGGCTACCAGCAGTCTACATAGGATGAAATGCATCCACATGGGTAGCAAATATGGAATTGTAATATCAATTGAATCTTACACATACAAGTTTCAATTGCACAAATCAATACCAGATTACAAGTTGCACATGATTTCCAATCCCAGAATTAATAAAACTTTTGTGTAATGGATTTATATATGGAGAAACTTCTGCTAGGGATTATACTGTATTTGGTAATAAAATGCTGCACAATTACAAGATTCGGATTTCGGAGAGCATGATGCAGTTTCTGTAGTATACTAGTATATGTAGCAAATCAAGCACTAGCAGAACAGTTTCTTCATGTCAGCTCAACTGAACCACTTGGCCCTTGCATATAAGTATGCGCAAGCAACACAAAACTAGTAGCCCATACGAACATGATAAACGTACAGTCATATCAAGATCAAAGCACATTACAGTTATCATTTTAGACAATATACAGATTCCACACAACATGCAACATCTGACGACTCCAAAAACTACCTAGAAATTCATAGCTAACTTTAGATTCTGCAGCAGAAACAAGTTTCACCATTAAGCAGCAAATATTTCGACTTCTTAAAACTACTTTTCTAACTAAAAACCTTCGAGTTCAGATTTCGAGCCAATATTACTACCACATCCATCAAACTTAAGTTCTAATCATCAGCGGACTTCAAGTAACGTGTCTCACTTCCATCTCCACCATGGCCTCCGGAGCTCCCACCTCGCCCTTCAGAACTGCCCATGTCTTGCTTATTTCCACCTCTTCCAGCCATAGACAATCCTTCCCCTCCAACCCCACGGCCAAAGTCGGGAAATCCTCCTCCAAGTGATCCGCTGCCTCCCCCACTCTCACTGTGTAGCATGTGAAGTCCACTGCTTCCACCAGAACTCATTCCAAGTTGACTGTGCAGCGGTTGTTGCTGTTGCTGAAGTGAAGAATATGGCTGCTGGCTGTAGAGCATTGAAGAGCGTGCCGCCATTAGTGCTTGTGGAGTCATTTGATGAGCTTGTTGGTGTTGCTGGAGGTAATGTCCTCCCCCAGGCTGCATCATGGCACTTTGTTGGAACTGTAAAACAATAATTTTTTTTTTTCAATTCTATTCATAAAGCCTTACAGAATGTCTATGAATACATAAAAATAAAATAATAATTAACTAGAGAGCTTTTTAAATTTGACAATTTTCTCTGGTATAAATTAGCCCTGAGTGTTAGAATTTCAAACCTGTTCTAGAAACAAAGGAAATGCATGCATGTAGCAACTATGTTTGAACAAGAAAAAGGTGGGCTATGGAAAATCAATACACGGCTCAAAGAAGAAAACAAAAATGACACACACATGTGAAGCAAAGAAGCAGCGGGTACAATAGTCAAAATAGTAGGCTTGTAATAATTATATAGTATGTAAGGCATGACGTTATTACATAGCCTGAAGCCTATAAATATGGTGCAAGTTTGCATGTTAGAATATATACAAAACACAGAAGCAAAGTTGATAAACACAGTAGAGAGAAAAACAGGAGCTGAAGCTCAGAGATAGAAACAAGGCTGAAGCCTTTGTGTGTGTTATACTTTTATTATTTGGAAAAATAAAAGTGTAGTGTTATTGTCTTTGTGCTTTAATATTATCAAAGATTTGGTGCAAGAGCCCATACACGTTTCCAACAAGTGGCATCAGAGCTTGGTTATTAAATTCTGGAAATTCTGCAAATTTTCCGGCAAGTTACTATTCCGGCAGGCACTGTTCATCGCCGGAGAAGACGACACTGTTCATACGGTACTGTTCATACGGCACTGTTCATACGGCACTATTCATACGGCACTGTTCATACGGTACTATTCACGAATACTGTACGACACTATTCATACGATACTATTCATACATACGGTACTATTCATACATACGGTACTGTTCACTTATACTGGGCAAAGATATTTTTTGAAAAAAATGGCGAATATGGTGCAACAAAATATTCCAAAGTTGACGGCTACAAATTATGGAAACTGGAGTATCCAAATGAAGGTGTTACTCGGTTCGTACGATAATTGGGATATCGTTGAAAGCGGCTATAGCGAGCCCGAAGATGCTACCGCTGAAGCAGCACTTCCTAATGCCGAGAAGATGGCGTTAAAAGAATTTCGGAAAAAAGACAACAAGGCATTATACACAATTTTTCAAGGTGTCGACGAATCCACCTTCGAAAAAATTTCAAATGCAAAGAGAGCAAAAGAGGCGTGGGAGATTTTACAAAAATCATTCCAAGGTGTCGAGAAAGTAAAAAAAGTGCGGCTCCAAGTTCTTCGTGGCGAGTTCGAAAATATCAAAATGAAGACTTCAGAGAATATCGGTGAATATGTTACGCGTTTGAAAACGGTGACAAACGAAATGAAAAGAAATGGCGAAAGTCTCGATGATGTTCGGGTCATGGAAAAGCTCCTCCGCTCGCTAATAAGAAAATTTGATTATGTTGTCACTGCTATCGAGGAATCGAAAGATTTGTCCACGATTTCTATTGATGAGCTGGTTGGTTCACTTCAAGCGCATGAGCAGCGGATGAACCAATATGATGATGCAAGCCATTTGGAAAAGGCGTTGCAAAGTAAAGTATCCATCGGTGACAGTTCTAGCAGTAGCAGTTCTGGTCGTGGCAGAGGTGTCTATAGAGGTGGCTACCGAGGAAGACAAGGACGTGGAAGACAGACGTTCAGTAAAGGCCAGAATAATGAAGGTTATCAACCATCTGGTCGTAGTCAAAATTTTAGAGGCCGAGGAAGAGGCGGATTCCAACAACGAGGTGACAAGTCTCAATTACAATGTTATAATTGTAACAAATATGGTCACTTCAGTTATGAGTGTAGATCACCAAAAGTGGAAGAAAGAAGTCATTTTGCCGCAGCACAAGAAGACAAAAATGTGGGTCCCGCTATGTTCCTCACTTACAAAGGAGATGACGAAGGCAAGAAGAATACATGGTATCTTGATTCGGGAGCCAGCAACCACATGTGTGGCCACAAGGATTTATTTACGGAGATAGACGATACCATCAGTGGAGAAGTTACTTTTGGTGACTCATCGAAGATTCCAGTCAAAGGAAAAGGTACTGTTACGATTGTGTCAAAGAAAGGTGATAAAAAGTATATAAATGATGTTTATTATATACCTGCTTTGAAAAGTAATATCATCAGTCTTGGCCAACTTGTGGAGAAGGGATACAATATTCAGATGCAGGATAATTCTCTGATCATCAGAAATCAGATTCGAGAATTAATTGCAAACGTGGAGATGTCAAAGAATCGTCTCTTCACTCTTGATATGCAGACGGAGGTGCAGAAGTGTTTGAAGTCAGTCATTAAAAATGACTCTTGGTTATGGCATTTAAGATTTGGTCATCTTGGATTTTCTGGTTTGAAGTTATTGTCAAGGACAAAGATGGTGGAGGGTTTGCCAGCAATCAACGAACCAAATCAGTTGTGTGAAGCTTGTGTTAAAGGAAAGCAACATCGACAAAGCTTTCCAGTTGGAAAATCATGGCGAGCTAGATGGCCGTTGGAGATTGTTCATACGGATATAGCTGGTCCATTTGATATTCCATCATTTGGAGGTAACAGGTATTACCTAACATTTATTGATGATTTTAGCAGGAAAAGTTGGGTGTACATTCTGAAAGAAAAGTCGGAGGCTCTTGATAAATTCAAGGAGTTCAAAGCATTGGCAGAAAAGCAAAGTGGTCAATATTTGAAGGTACTCAGGTCAGACAGAGGAGGCGAGTATAATTCAAATCTGTTTAGAAGCTTCTGCAGAGCACATGGAATCAATCATCAGTTGACAACCGCATATACTCCACAACAGAATGGCGTTGCAGAGAGGAAGAATCGCACCATTCTGGACATGGCAAGGAGTATGGTGAAAGCAAAGCACATGCCAAGAACTTTCTGGGCTGAAGCCGTTTTATGTGCAGTTTATTTGTTGAATCGCTGTCCAACAAAAAGTGTCAGGAACAAAACTCCAAATGAAGCATGGAGTGGAAGCAAACCATCAGTGGGACATCTCAGAATTTTTGGGTGCATTGCGTATGCACATGTTCCAGATCAGAAAAGAAAGAAGTTGGATGACAAAGGCGAGAAGTGCATCTTTACCGGATATGACAAAAGAAGCAAGGCATACAGACTCTATAATCCCCTCACAAAGAAATTAATCATTTCTCGAGATGTTGAGTTCGATGAATCTGATTACTGGAGATGGAGTGAGGAAGAAAGAAAAGTTTCAGGCTTGTTCTTTAATGATGATGATGATGATGGCGATGACTCCAATATAGAAGATGGTGGAGAGGATGATCCAACTCCTCCACAAAGTCCAAATCAACAAACTCCTGCCTCGACACCATCGAGTTCAGGAAGCAGCAGTAGCAGCAATAGTTCAGGGGGAGCACCGAGAAAAATGCGGAGTCTGAATGATATTTATGATGCAACAAGTCCGGTACAAACAACCTTTGATTATTCTTTATTCTGTTTAATGGCTGAATGTGATCCAGTTACATTTGAGGAAGCTTCTGAAGAAAGCAAATGGAACAAGGCCATGGATGAAGAAATTGGTGCTATTAAGAAGAATGATACTTGGGAGATCACAGACCTTCCAGAAGGACACAAAGCTATAGGTGTCAAATGGGTCTACAAGACAAAAACCAATCAAGATGGAGAAGTGGAAAAATACAAGGCAAGGCTAGTGGCTAAAGGCTACAAGCAGAGATATGGGATTGACTACGATGAGGTATTTGCTCCGGTTGCAAGAGTTGATACTATCAGACTTCTTACAGCAATTGCAGCACAGAATCAGTGGAAGATCTACCAGATGGATGTGAAGTCAGCATTCTTGAATGGTTATTTGGAAGAAGAAGTCTACATCGAGCAACCTCCCGGATATGTTCAGAAAGGCCAAGAAAATAAAGTCTACCGACTGAAGAAAGCTCTATACGGGTTGAAGCAAGCTCCGAGAGCATGGAACACAAGGGTTGATGAATACTTTCAGAAGAATGGTTTTGTGAAGAGTCCATACGAGCATGCACTCTACACCAAAACAAATTCAGGGGGAGATATTATGATCGTGTGCTTATATGTGGATGACATGATCTTCACCGGAAACAACCCTGGTATGTTTGATGATTTTAAGAAAGTCATGACTAACGAATTTGAGATGACAGATATTGGTCAAATGTCTTACTTTCTTGGAGTCGAGGTGAAGCAAAGCAAAAATGGGATTTTTATGTCTCAGAAAAAATATGCCGAGCAGATTTTAAGCAAGTTTAGAATGGAAGATTGCAAGCCGGTGAGCACGCCAGCAGAAACGAGCATAAAGCTCAGAACTGATTCAACAAGAGAGTCGGTAAATCCGACATTGTTCAAAAGTTTGGTTGGAAGTCTGAGGTACCTAACTTTCACTCGTCCCGATATCATGTATGCAGTTGGACTGGTTAGTAGGTACATGGAGAAGCCGAAGCAAGATCACTTCATGGCAGCCAAAAGAATTTTGAGGTACATAAAAGGTACACTTGATCATGGTCTGTTTTACACGCATTCTAAAAATTCCAAATTAGTTGGCTACTCAGACAGTGATTATGGTGGTGATTTGGATGACGGGAAAAGCACTTCAGGATATGTTTTTCATATCGGTTCAGCGATATTTTCGTGGTCATCAAAGAAGCAACAAACAGTTGCTCTCTCAACATGTGAGGCAGAATACATGGCAGCAGCAGCGTGCGCATGTCAAGCTATGTGGCTAGGCTACATATTGAGCGAGTTAAATCTCGCAAAGGAGGATCCGGTGACTATATACGTGGATAACAAATCTGCTATCTCACTTGCAAAGAATCCGGTATCACACAGTCGAAGCAAGCACATAAATATAAAATATCATTTTATTCGAGAACAAGTAAACGACAAAATTGTAGAATTGGTGCACTGCAAAACCGAAGACAACTTAGCAGATATTTTCACGAAGCCATTGAAGCCGGAAGTGTTTCAGAAAATGAAACAGAAGCTCGGAATGCAAAGTCAGGTTTGAGGGGGAGTGTTAGAATTTCAAACCTGTTCTAGAAACAAAGGAAATGCATGCATGTAGCAACTATGTTTGAACAAGAAAAAGGTGGGCTATGGAAAATCAATACACGGCTCAAAGAAGAAAACAAAAATGACACACACATGTGAAGCAAAGAAGCAGCGGGTACAATAGTCAAAATAGTAGGCTTGTAATAATTATATAGTATGTAAGGCATGACGTTATTACATAGCCTGAAGCCTATAAATATGGTGCAAGTTTGCATGTTAGAATATATACAAAACACAGAAGCAAAGTTGATAAACACAGTAGAGAGAAAAACAGGAGCTGAAGCTCAGAGATAGAAACAAGGCTGAAGCCTTTGTGTGTGTTATACTTTTATTATTTGGAAAAATAAAAGTGTAGTGTTATTGTCTTTGTGCTTTAATATTATCAAAGATTTGGTGCAAGAGCCCATACACGTTTCCAACACTGAGACACTGATTAGGATATAACACTGATGTTCTCAAGCTTGAAAGGAAATTTATTAAGGATATATCAAAGGTAAAACAGGAGCTTAATAATCTTGAAACGTATCAAGCCTAAAAAATTAAATAAACTTGAAATCTACCAACCATATATCACTTAGCAGCCATGTCCTATACCTGAGAATGCATGGTCGGTGGTTGAGGTTGTGAATCAGCAATAGCTGCAAGGTACATTAGGTTTCTCTGAAGCTTAGCTTGGTTCCTGCCACAGAAGTTTTACAGAAAAAGATCAGAGGCATTCACACATCATACTACCTCATCACTTTTCTTCCCTTGTTAGTTATGTCTGACTACCTAAGTGTACCCTGGTGCACAGTAAGTCAAATACCACAAAATATATCATCTGAAACATCTTTGTAGTACATAACTGATACAAGATTTGGGAGGTGTTGAAGGCATTAGTATCATATACGCTAGTACGCTACAAAGAAGTTTATACATAAATAGAAAAACATCCATTCATCCACACGGTTTTATTTATTCAACTGGCATTCACAGCCAGAATATATATATATCCTATTTTATTTTCCAAAATCTTTCTACTTCATACCGAATTTGCAACTATTCTATACTTTTCCAGTCTCAGTTATTGTACCATGTTGTCGAGGACAAAGAAAAAGTTACTCAGGGTTCTCAAGTAATTTAGACATTACCCCGTGAACTATATTAACTGCTACTGTATGACGTTGGTCTTTTTCTCTTCCAGTAGTAAAACTAAATCTCAGTACCGACTCGCACCAGGTACTCTTATGTGAAAGTAGCCTTAAGGTAAATAATTTCTTGACGAAAGATTAACATCTCATAGAAAAAAAAACATAGAGCAATACCGAGGGTGATGAGAATGATTTTTCAAGCAAAGACTTGAGAATGCAAAGTTATTACAAGAACTACTACTAAATCAGCACACAAAGACTTGAGAATGATTTTTCAAGCAAAGTTATTACAAGATTTTTTATAAAAATAATATATTACATATATTTGATTTGTATGATTGTTAGGGATTTAAGTAGCTTGGGGCTTGCAATTTCCCTCCATATGAGAGAGTGAAAATCTTCCACTTACAAACATTTTCCAGGAGTGTAAATCAGTAAATCTCATTCCATTACCTCCTTAATTATTGGGTTCCTTCCAAGTGAACACAACTCTAAAAAAGGTGTTTCAAAGGCAGTAATATAGTAGCAGGCCAGCGTTATACTAACTACAACTGACAAATCGCAAACTGAACAACTACTAAATCTCTTAACATTTGATGAGGAATTGGTAAACAAAATACAAGGTGAAACTAAAAATTGCTTTAAAACTTACTCGGCGCACTCGCTCAATTTCCCCGAGTTTTGGCTCTCAACAATCCTCAGAATCAGCGACTTGTTTTCATCAAGATACTGCACAGTTGATATAAAATTGAAGTGAGAAACTGTTAGCACAAGTACAACATTATAATCGGTTATGCTTTGTAATTTGAGAATTGGCTCCATGTAGTAGTAGTAATAACTTGAACAAAATATCATGAACATATCAGAAACACACACACACACTTTACGGAATATAAAGCCACTACTTGTTTGAAGCCTATCAATAAAAGTACAAACTAAATGCTATTGTTTCTGTTTATACAAGTGTTTTATGATTTTGTTATATATAGATGAGCATCAATAAAAATGAATGTTTTGCATGTTGTTAAACCCTTCAGATGAATGCTAAATATTGAATGGTAGATATATGAGCAGCAAGTTTTGTGAGTGTATTCGGAAAATAGCACTCATAACAGGGAGATGCACAAGTATAAATATATATATGTAAGAGAGAGAGAGAGAGAGAGAGAGAGAGAGATGAAAAGGGTAGAATGAGTAGTTAAATATAGAGGTTGAATGAGGTAGCAGAAGCAACAAGGAAGGATGAAGAGCGCAAGAGGGGCGGAAGGGGGGAAGAGGGCGGACCTGTTGAATATGATCAGTAGTGACGTTGTTGGGATAATAGGCTGCCATCATCTGCATCAGGTGCTGCTGTTGCATACCCCCTCTCTTTCTTTATATACTACTACTACTCAATGCTGCTACTACTACGTATGCATATCTTATTTACTCTATCTTTTTAATTAACCACAGACTCTATTTGTAATATATCTGTGTAAATAATACTCCACTGTAGTATGTACGTATGTATATATGATAATGATATGATATGATAGAAGTAGTACTACTAGGGTAATAGACTTGTGTGTGGAGAAAAATGAGTCAAAAACTGGTGCAGAGCAGAGAGGACTGAGGAAAAAAGTGTATGACCAGTCTTCACTAGTAGGTCACTATCCCTGTCCAGTCTCCCCGGCCCCCTCTTTATTTGTGTATGTGTTTATCCCCCACACCCCCGGCCCCTTTGTATATAACCCACAAAGACCACCAACAGCCACAGAGAGGAGAGAGAATTAGGCTACTACTTGTACTGGTACTAGTCAGCTGTAGCCTCTCAGCTTGTGTAGTGTGTGTGATTACACCTAGTGCCACCAACCCAGTCTCACCCCCCGCCCCTTTTCTGCTTATACCTAGCTACTACTAGTACCATTTCATATTTATAGAGTCGAGCTGAATTTATCGGTTTCGAATTTGTTAGGCAGCAGCTGGATTAGTAGAAAGTAGAAACAAAAAATGGAGTTACAATCTCCCATCAATTGGTTAAGACTTGAGTGGATACCCTCCTCCCCCGTAATAAGGAGGTTGAGGATTCGACTTATGTGAAATTGATCCGATTTTTGGTTAACTCGAAACTTATCCAATTTTTTTGAGTAAATTTTTGTCCGACCCGAAATTCAAAACATTCGATCCAAATTCATATTTTTTCGTGTTGGGTTCATGTCGGATTTCGGTCATATTAAATTTTGACACCCCTATATGAAAGGTCTAGATATGTGTTCAACTAGGAAAAAAAATTAAAAATGGAGTTAGCAAATGTACATGCACGTAACACATATTTGTGTTGTAAAGGCATGGCAAAAAGTACAGGACCTTTTTAAAGTCCCCGTTTTGAGTTGTGATTTCGGTATGATTCCATCCAACCCCTCCCCTCCCCACCCCACCCCACCCCACCCCATGGTACTGTCCCCTCCCCCTCTCTCTCCTCTTATTAATGTATAAAATCAAAGATTAAAATTAAAATGAATAATATTATGGACATCAAAATTGGTTCCCAAAATTTTCTCCAAATACACAGATTCTGATTTGCTATAATAATAAATGGGTCCCCTATATTCACACCAACAAAACCAATCAAAATAACCCATACTTGCACAGCAGCATGCCATGTCATTTGGTGACAATTTTTTGTACCTTATTTTGGGATTTCCAGCACTACTCAATTAAAATTATTATATTTTCACGTGATGAGAGAGAATATTTACATACAGGTAATGAATCTTTTACACTGCCCCACCCAACATTTAACACCAAACACAATAAATAGTCTTCTCTACTCTGCTCTGCTCTACTCACTCCCCCCTCATGACGTTTCCTTTTTGAGCTTCGAAATGTGTGTTCCACGCGCCCAATCCCACACGCACTCTTCACACACATACATTTCGGGTCATGAGTGTTGGTTACGCTTGCATTTGGGCGTGGCCTTGCTGTTTTACTGCACTTGCTTCAATCGAGGCAGTTAAAAGTAAGAAAACAAAAACTTCGAAATAGGAGCTGGTTTTGGAATGTTTCTTCATCGTCTTATGCCCCCCGTGATTTTTTTATGTACCATCCATCCAACCCCCTCTCTTTTTTACAATGTTTAGATGGGAGCAACTTCAACGATCTCTAAATTAATTTTTAAATATAAAATAAATTGTATAATTCTTTTTTTTCTTTATGAAAGAAGATAATACAAAACATAATAGTCATACGATATTTACAAAAATGATCGAATCGAACACACATAAAACAGGTTAATACGTTCGTCTTCATAATCAAAATGAGACAAATAAGTGATTTGAAAAAAATGATATATATATATATATATACTTGCTCTGCGTTCAATATCTTCGCCAAAATCCATTTGAGCTATCGACCACAAATGCAATTCCTAACAAGCTTCATTGTTGAATTTGAACCAACTCTCACAAAAAAAGGAGAGAAATCCACACCCTCTCACCATAACAGAAATCAATCTGAAATTACAATCTAAAATTCCAAATAAAACTTAGATCTGCAAAAACGAAACCACAACAAGAGATAATCGGTCCACACACATATCCAAAACCCGATTGAATCGAAGAAGAACGAAAATCCGAAGTTTCGATAATATAGATCTAAAAAACAAAACCAAACACCTTGGGTATAAAATCTTAACCCAAAATAGGAGATTATTGAAGAAAACAAACAATTAAAGGATTTGGGGCTTTCCACCGGAAAAACTAGTAGAAGCCCGTCGATTTGATAAAGGAGGAGGCGTCTGGAAGAAAAAAGTAAAGAGATGAGAGTAAAATATTTGTGTCAATTCCAACAATATTTTTTATCTTGGCTAATAATTTATATTTTATTACTATTTCAAACCTAAATATGGCATAGATTTAAATCCAATCATGTGCGAGTGAATGTTTTATAGATAGAAAATAGTTAAGAGTCATGTAGTAGATCTTAATCAAGAAAAAAAAAACTTTTAAGGTTTTTAAGAGTAACAAAAAATTTCTTGGAGATACACTTAGTACTTACAGTATTAGTCTTTAGGTTTTTCTAGTATGTGTCCAAGAGCATATAATAAAAGATAAGTTGTCAAATTTTGATCGACTCTTATTTATTAATAACTAGCTTTATACCGTGCAATGCACGGATTGTGATTTATAAAGTTTTATATACATTTTTTTCCCAAAAATTGTTTGAAGAAATGCAAAATAATGTCTGCAGACTACATTAAATTGATGATATATATTTTATGATTATTTCCAAAAATACTCATGTTGCAAAACTTTTTTCAAAATACGGTGTTTGCAAATTGCAACCTTAAATGCAACTAGTTTCAACTTACTTTACAATTTCATATCCAATTTTTACAGTATTTTTTAAAAAAGATTGTAAACATAGTCAATTTTTTTTCATAATTTTCCTGTATTTTATTAACATTAATTTGTACTCCCTTCGTCCCGGAAGATTCTTTACATTTGTTTTTTGCACGGAGAAAAAAGATTATGATTAAAATAAGTGAAGCATTGGGTGTAATAGTGTATTTTATTATTAAATTAAGTGAAATAGTGGGTGTAATAGTGATTTTATTTTAAAATAAGTGAAGTAGTGGGTATAATGGTGTAAAGTATTGAAAAAGTGGAGTGAATTAGTGGATGTAATAATTTATTTTATTGTTAAAAGTTACTATTTTTAGTAATGTAAAGAATTGGTAGAACATCTCATAAAGGAAAATGTAAAGAAATGAGAGAGACATAGGGAGTATTATTTTAATTGTTATTATATTTGTTTTTACCTAAAATTCATGTTTTTCTTTATTGAATGTTAATATTTTCTTCGCTCAATAACTTTATTATACTTTATATAATTAATTTTGATTTTTCTCCGAAAAATTCCAATATTACTTATAAATTATATTCTTCAATTTTGAAATAAGGTGTACAATTTAACAATATTTTAAATTTTTACTTAATATTATTTAAAATATAGCTTATTATTAATACTTCTTAAATGACACATCTGCCCTTAACTATCAAACCACGTAACCCAAACACCTATTAACATTATTTCTTTTAATTTAGTTGTTTGTATGTATTTTTTTCACTCAAAAACTTTATTATATTCTATGTAGTTGATTTTGATTTTCTCAATATATCCAAAATAATACATATATGTTATGTTCATAATTTTTGAAATAAGGTAACAATACTTTAAATTTTTACTTAATATTATTTAAATATACAATTATTATTATATTTCTTAAATATCACATCAGATCAAATCACATTAAACTGTCTTATACCAATTATATAATGTCTAGAAACCCAATTCGTATTTTTTTTAAAATAAGGTGTACTATTTAATAATATTATAAATTTCTATTTAATTTTATTTAAAAATATAAGAAATAGTATTTTTGAAATGACAACCAAACCACCTCAACTCCTTTACACCAATTATATAATTTTTGAAATAAGGTGTAACTTTTAATAATATCATAAGTTTCTATTTAATCTTATTTCATAATATAAAAAATAATATTTTTGAAATGATAATTTTAACCGTAACGACCAGACCAACCACATAAATTCCTTTACATCAACATCTTTACATTAATGATATATAAGATTTAATAATGGACTCCCCAAATACACAAAACCCCACGGAAAAAAAAAACACCAAACACCTCGTAAAGTGATGTGTGTCTTAGGGAACTCCAACCGTGGAGTAAAAATCCAAATTTGAGGCAGTTTTGCCCCAAATCATTCCAACCGTAGAGTAAAAAGTGATCCAAATTTGGATCATTGAATAGTAATGATCAAAATCTTTTGTATCATTATAATATTGTTATCTTTCCTATTTTATTGATTTTATTAATGTTATTAAAAGTAAATTAATTAATTTTGAAATATAATTAAAATCACGATAAATTCTAAAATAAAATTTTAAAATAAATAAAAATTCGAAATTCATTAAATTTCAAAATACATTAAATTAAAAAATACATGAAAATTAAAATATATAAAGCAATACAACATAGAAAATCTCACGATACATACAACTTCAAATAAAACAAAATAAAAATTAAATAAAAGCGTTTTATTTATTTCAAATGTATTTTGTAATAATTGATTTTTATTCGAATCTATTAAGTAGTTACTCCCTCTGTCCCCTTGGTTCTTTACCTTGGGGGACGTAATTGTGGCACGGATTTTAAAGTGCATTTTGTGAATAGTTTCGTAACTTATTTTTAAAATTTTCATTTTTTGTATAAAAATATAATTGTTCTATTTTTATTCAAAAAAAGAAAAAATTTTAAAAATAAATTATGGAACTATATTTTTTATGAGTCTTAAAATGCGTGTCAAACAGTGAAAAAAAACTGTAAAAAAATGAGAGGGACGGAGAGAATATAATTTAGTAGTTGTTGATGTTATTATTATGATTTATAATGAAATTAATTAATTTCTTTTTAAAATACTTAACGTCAAAATATATAAATATAATAATAATTAAATTTGAATTTATATTTGATCACATGATCGGAATAGAATTTAGATCGGGTCCAATTTGGATCGAGTTGTCCTTAGTCTTTATACTAAACCTGCTCATGGTGGTAAAGTGTATATTCGTTAACTGTAACACTTTTCAATAAAGAAGGTGTTTGTATTTTTTATTTCCAAAATATTAATATTAAATTCGATTTGTATTTATAGTTATGTACCATTTAAAAAATAATAATTCCAAATGAATACATTTGTGTTTGTCTAATAAGTACGTGAAAAGTTTTAATTACACATTTATATATATGCAAATAACATGAAAAATATACAAATTATATATGGAAAAACTTTTAAATCTTAAATTTATTATCTAATTATCTATACTATCTATATTAAAATTGAAATATTGAAATTTTTGGTATTTGGCTTTCGGTTCTGGAAATGATAAATACAGAACCAATTTTTGTTTCAGAGCTACATTTACTAAAAGACCACTTTGCCCTTGACTTTTTCAATCTTTAGAGATCGAGCATAAATCTGGTTGTGGAGAATTAAGCATTGTAATTTTGCAGAGTATCGCGCGGTGGTATAAATATGGATATCCAACTATTTTGCTAATTGTTTAGATCAATTAATTTTGGACCAACGATGATCCATATTTTGTTCATGAAAAAATTGTATTGTTTTTGACATTGTTAATCATGTGAAAGTGTATTAGTTATGGAACTTAATTTTGTTCGGGAGAGTAATATCAAGGCTAATATGGTATTTTTCACATAGATTGCTCTGGAAATTAAAGATTGGCTCCTAATATTGATCGTTACCATTAGTTAGGATAGGGGTTAAATAATCTAAGCTTGAATAAATCTTTCCGGTTTTACTCCTGCTTTAACTAATAAATTAGCGTTCTACCCGGGTTACGCACCAACAGATAAATTGTATTAATAAATTAATAAAAATATATTATTTTTATTTTTATTTAGAAAAATATATAATTTTATTGGAATGTTAATTAAAGTAAGTATAAATTATTTATTCGTGAATTCATATCAATTGAATTAATATTAATATTATGACCGAATCATCAAAACAAAAACAACCCCCGTTGAAAAGTTCAAAATTCCTCTTTATTGTTTTTTTTTAAAATTTAGCTTTCATTTTATTTCTCTCTTTGTTAAGGAATATTTCTAGGTATCATGTTAACAAATTTTTCACCAATATTTTGAGAATTCGGTATATTTATTAAATATAGAATCCTTAAATTATTTAAAATTTATTGAAAATATTTGTATGATCGTGGTTAATTTTTCGATTACATATTAAAAATGTTTTCCTTTAATAGTGAGTATATTTTTCCTACATATATAAGAAGAAATAGCTTACGTAGACATGACAAATCGTTTTGTACATTCATGTCGTATACTTTAGGGTCTTGAACGAAAATGACATGATATTAAATCGTGTACCCGAAAAATTAGAACACAAAATGATACTAAATTACACAAATTTTTTTTGTACACAAAATGAAATGAAATACGCGAATAAGAAAAATATAACAATTATATGAAATACTATTATGTATCCAAGTTATGTAATACAATTATATGTCTTAGAACAACATTGAGATGTTACAAAACAAAACTAAAAGTAGCATGCATGGTGTAAAGTCTACCAAACAAAATGAAACCCTCCTTTTTATTTTTTTTCTTATTTCTCGTTAACAAATATCTCTCTTTGTGTATAATCTTTCTACCAAGTTATTTAGTTTTCTTAGTCATCTTTTATGTTTTGTTGATATAAAAAAAGATATAGTCAACCAACAAAGCAAATTCAATATATGCTTTTAGGTTAAGATATGGGAATTGATACTATTTCCTTAATTCAAAAATACAAAATTCAAAAAGACACCATTTTATTAAAACAATATATAATTTTAAGTGTACCTTTTTATTTATCATTATTAATAATTTTTATAACAAAAACCGTAGTTTCTGCTCTCTCTCTCTCTCTCTCTACCTTTCCCAAAAGATGTTAAACTAAAGTTTAGGAGCTGATATCAGTTTTTTAGTTTTTTTAAAAAAATTATATTGATTTTTCTTTATATTTCAATAAAAATATCATTGAGAGTCTAGTACCCCGTTGCCTATTGGTGAATTTTATCTACCAAAATATTAGATTTTTTACTTTATTTTACTTTGCCTTTCACTAAATATCTCTTTTTATTGGGAGCCTAATATCCTGTTCGTGGATTTTGTCCACACATATATTAGATTTTGTTATATTAGTTCATTGATTTAGATGGTATAGAATCATAGTTCTTGTCGGTTGTTTGAATACGTTCTGACAAATCAGATATGTTAACTCGAATAACTTGTAGAAGGGGGGGGTTGAATACAAGTTATATAATCGTGTCTGATTTTTGCTTGATTATATGAACAAGAATAAACGAATGAATCAAACTCTTGTTTGTATTAATAAGATCAAATACAAACTCTACCAAAGGTGTACAATACCTTTAGCAGCTGCTGACAATACAAATATCTCTCTGTTTGTTTCGAACTCTCGAATACAAACCTTATACAGAGCTACGCACATTCACTAGTTCGACTCACAACTTCGTCGCTCTTTACAATGATATTGAGAGAGTATTTATAATGCTACCTATCAACTAATAACAGAAAGATATAATCTATACATGACAATGTTCTGCCTTCTAGTCGATAGTTTCCTTCAATAGAAAAACTCTTTCCTTCATAATATCTTCTTGCTTGTTCTTCAAACAACGATCCTGTTTTATAGCACTTGCCAGTTTCTGTAGTATCTATAATGCCATCATCAGTAACACGACTGATATCAGGATCTGTACACTGCATCAGTATCTGATCAACCATCAGTATTGGACCGTCATCAGGATTTGCTCTCTGTTCCTGACATGTAGTCTCCGATACACTGTTCATTCCTGACTAAACTATACAGATAACTGTTTTACACATAAAACCTATATACAGTGCTAAATCCTTTATAAGATCAGGATTACAAGAAGTATAATGTGTAAATTCTATTCTTAACATCACAACTTATGAATTATTCCTAACAATCTCCCCCTATTTATGCTTTATAATCTGAAGCATAAATCTAAGTTGTGGATGTCAAAACATATAACAATACAACCAGAATAGAATTTATGAATGTCGAATTATGAAGTTTAAGTACCTCCTTCTCAGATGTAGACGCTTATCTAGTACTTAGAAGAAAGAATTTTTAACTATTAATGCTGCTCTTCCTTTACCTCTTTCTAGCTGAGATTCACCACTGTCACTCCTGGTTCTTCTTTTTACTATCCTTTGTCTGATCTTTATCTCCCCCAGCTTTATCTTCAGTCTGGTGGTGTTGTTGTTGTCTTTTGAATTGTCTTTATCTCCCCCTTTTTGACATCAGCAACATTAATTCCAAGAGATTCAGAAACAGAACAAATGAGATTCATAAGAACTGCTTGATTTTCCATAATTGTGACTTGGTTATCTTCAAGTGATTGAAGTCTTGTTTGAATAGTAATTTGAGAATTCTGAATATCTTTCAAAACATCAGAATGAACTTCAATATTGGAAGTGCTTCTAGTATCTTCAGTATCAGAATCAGAAAGAACTGTATCTTTAAGTCTTGTAGAAGAAGTTGCTTGAGTTGTATGATATTCAAGTAATAAAACCTGATTAGAAGTATCAACATCTTCATCTTTCTGTTCTGGAACTGAAACATGATCATCATCTCCTTCACCAGTATTCTGTGTACTAACATCTTCAAATCCTGACTCCTCCTTAGAGTGATCAGAGACTGTTGATGTCTCAATTCTAGCTGATATTGGAAGTACATACAAAGGAACACTAGGATCATTAGGATCTTCATCTGGTACATATGTATCAAGAGATTGCTTTATCCTGGCACCTCTTCTGTTAATGATTTCTGCAAGCCTCTCCTTTTGCTTCTGAGCTTTAACTTCTGGCTTTGCATTGTGATGTGCTAGGTCATTCTTCTGATACATTTTGATGAATGAATAAGTACCAGCATCCATACCCAAATTTTCAGACCAAGATTCAGGAAAAACCTGATCCCAGAAATCAAATGATGGTTTCCTAATTTTCTCTCCCTCACTATGGAGTTGATCATCCATACCCTCATTCTCACTTTGACTTTCTAAAGTCAACACTCTTTCTACCTCACCTTTTGCCTGGTCAGGATCCAGCCGCTCAAATTATGGATCTAAGTCCATCTTTTCAACTGTATCACTCAAATTTAGATAAGTGCTCTCATGACCTACAGAAAAATAGAGTTTAGAAGGAGTTTTTATACCTGAACTCACATGGAGAGAGGGTTCCTCATATGGCATGTGGCTTGAGGTTTTCTCCAAGGAGTGAGCTGCTATAGTCTCTGAACCCATACAATCATCTTCTTTCCTTTCAGAAACTACAGGCTCCAGTATACCACTTTCAGGTTCTTTACTAGACTCTGATGTCTTCAGTAATACTTCATTAGACACCATAGTTAGTACATCACCGTCTTTAAGTGTTGTTTGCTGAGACACACCCTCAAGGTGAATAGACTCTGACTGAACAAAATTTGTTTGATCTTCAGAAAAATCAACCAAAGTCATTCCTCCCATATCATAGGGTATCTCACTTGCATTCTCAGTCATCACAGAAGACCTTTCAACATCAGCTATCACAGCTCCTGAGTCATCCTTCCTCTGACTAGATGGTTCTTGTGTTACAGTGACTGTGATCTGATCGTTCCTACTATTCACAACTGGTGCAATAGTACCTTCTGTTGACTGCTTTCCTCTATCTACTTCCTCCAGTTTTTCACCTTGAGCTGAAGCATCTTCAATAATTACATCCTTGTCAAATAAATATGTATGAAGTGATTGAAGTGCAACATGCTTCGAGAGTCCAAATTTCTTGACTAATTGTCTTCTGACAGATACATAGAAATACATCTTCATTAAGTCAAGTCTTTGATGTAGAAGTCCATATTCATCTGGAAATAAAAGTTTTGGTACTCTTTCAACCAGAAAATCTAGAACAGGCCTTGACAACTTCACTTTGAGAGAAATTAGTCCCATAGCCAGTCTGTATGATAATGTAGTTTCCAATGAAGAATCAATATCCAGATCTCTCTTGTCAAATACTGACATAGATGTAGCTTGATTTGTAGAAACCTGCATGATATTAGTTGGACTAGACTCTGTGTGTGTAGGTGACAATTGAATCTTTCTCCTTGTTCTCCTGATATAGTGAGCAAAAGATTTATCCTGAGAAGACTCAAGAGGTGTAGACACAGAAGTGATCTTGGGATGAGATCTTTGTTCAATAGACACAGTCTTTTGAGAGACAGTATCCAGTAACTGTTTTCCCTTTTTAAGAACTACAGCCTTTTGGGAGACTGCAGCCTGGCTGTGACTAGGTTTTTCATCTCTTTGTGCTAACAAAGAAAGTTGAATTGCAGCCTTCAATTCTGCTCTCTCAGCAAGAGTTAAATCATCATCATCTTCACTAGAATTACTACTACTACTTGACACAACAAATCTTCTCTTCCTTACAACTGATGTCTTTTGAGAAACACCAGAGGTTGGTTTCTTTGAAACAATAGGCTGTGGATCAAAATTTGATTCTTGAATTGTTTCAGAGACTATAATGTTTTGGGCTACTTGGGTAGACACAGGTGGGTTCTCCTCCAATTGAGATTCCTGAGCCATTTCACCACAAAAGAAAGAAGAATTGTAGAGAGTAGGAAGATGAGCTTTAAGAATTACCTGAACATGATGTGGATAATGAATTACAGGTATTTCATCTAGATTCTTTTCATTGTCCTTCTTTGTAATGTCAGAGAAAATTCTCTTTTGCTGTTCATAAGAAGAAACACAATGTTCTCTACCAAATCTAGTTTCAACATCAGGAACAAAATGGTTAATAAACAATTGCATAAATCTATGATAATAAACCATTTTCCTGTTTTGATCTCTTAACCCAAGTTTAATACTCATCTGACTTAAGATAATATGACCAATGTTGATTACTCTGTCATAAAGCAAACTATAAGCAATATGTGATGTAACAGAAGTAATTTGCTGAAAAGAACTACATTTGCCAGTAAAACATTTAGCAATTTGATCAAAGTAAAAAGACCATTCCTTTCTAAGAAAAGACCTATTCAACTGGCTCATGTTATCTAGAGGTCCACTATAACCTAATTCAGACAACATAGTTCTTATATTATCATCAGATGGTACATTCTCATAACTATCAGTAACAGGTAATCAAAGTACTGAATTAACAACAGATTCAGTAATGTCAAATGAATCTTGTCCTAAATGTAGAACAATCTTACCTGATTGACTCTGAGTAGAATCAATTACCTCAGCATTCTTCCAAGCTTGTGAAACAGCTACTTGATTAATCTGTGGAGATGCTGTCAATGCATAACTTAATGGTCCATACACCAGAAAGTCCATGATTGGATGAAAATCAGATGATACTCCTTCCTTGTTGGTGATAGCTGCAACATGATTGTTTGTCATAAAATCAAAGTCACCAAACTTGAAGGCTACTGATTTAGGTAATCTTCTCTGAGCTGCCATTTTTTATCTGAAAAGAAACTTGAAAAATTCTTGAAATGGATTAGTGATTTTGAAAACTCAAGAGTGATTTTTGCTTTAGAGAATGTAAAATTAGAGAAAGCAATTACACGATTAGAGTTTCAAAACAAATATATTTCACAAATCTTTCAGACCACTATCCCACGTTGACACGTAGATTGACAGGTGTCAGTTCCTGAAAAATGCGGTTACCCATGATTTTTTTTTTTGAAAATAAAATCCAAAATTGATTTTCATGAAATAAATCAGGGTATAAATAAGCAATACTGATCAGCTTCCTTTTCCTGATGACCTCTCATCAAAATAATCACAAAATGTAATGTGATTTAAAAATATAATTTTCAAATCCTGATGGTCACACATGAAATCCTGACCAATATTATCAGCGACTTAATATGGAGTTTCCACGTGGCATTTTTCTTTTATCTGAAAAAGAAAATAAACAATAAATCTGAACAGAAAATCAATTGGTTAGATATTTTCAATATTTCTTGAAACAAGAAATACAGTCTCATGCAATAATTAGCATTTGACTTCATAAAAACTTCCAAGTGACTGCTCAGCTTCTCACGTCTTTCTTTAAAAGAACCAAACGCTTTATGCCATTCTCCATAACCTTTCAATTTCCTTTCTTCTCAACAATGTTTCTCAAACCAAAAATCCCTTCAAACCCATTTTCCAGATTTTTCTTGATCGATGAACATCCTGTTCTTGATCATCTCTTTGAACAAATGACTCTTCTCATCGAACTAATCATGAATGGATTGGTTTTCGAAAATATCCAGAGGTTTCTCCTAGAACATTCATCTGTTGGATACAATCTTCCCCTAACCTCCTCAAAACTTGAGGATGAAGAATTTGGTCGAGAGTCTGAGGTTGATCTTGATGGAGATGCTATTCATTTAAGTTAGCTGCTCTCATTCAAGTCGCCCAGACAAGGAATCCAAGAGCAAACGATGCTTTCATCCCCTGATGGATTTCTTGAGATGCTCCTTGTCCTGTTCCTCAGAGTTCATATCAAAGACAAGTATAGAGTAGAAATTTAGACAAAAAGATGATGTATTTCATTTCTATGTAATGATTTCTATTAATGAAAATACAATTTCTTGTTATCTGCTTGTCTTTTGATTTTTGAATGATGTATAAATTATCAGTATGCAAATATCAAAACTTGCTAGCATAGACTTAACATATCACAGAATCAGATTATTACACAAAGTAAACGTCAGGATCTGAAACAATTTTCATAATCCTGATACTGACACAATACTGATGACGTCAGCATCCTGATAACAAATCTAATCCTGATGATTATTAACAAGTCTATCATACTGAAATTTATCAAGGCAATGTGTTATAGCTCAAACATTTAACAATCAAATATAGATCCTGACAGGAGTATCAAGTCTATAAGCTAAGAACAACATACCTTGCTACTTTTGCAGATGTTAAAATCTAAAAATTTAACATTCCTAACTCACTTACTAGTCTACTGAACGTAGTCTCATCAAGTGGTTTAGTTAGAATATCTGCAAGCTGTTTGTCAGTAGGAACAAAATGAAGTTCCACAGTACCATTCTCAATATGTTCTCTAATAAAATGATACCTGACATCAATGTGCTTAGTCCTTGAATGTTGAACTGGATTTTCTGCAATTTTAATAGCACTAGTATTATCACAAAACATAGGAATATTACTAAGTGTCATACCATAATCCAACAACTGATTTCTTATCCAAAGGAGCTGTGCACAACAACTGCCTGCTGCTATGTACTCAGCTTCTGCAGTTGAGGTTGAAACAGATTGTTGCTTCTTGCTTGCCCAAGAAATCAATCTATTTCCCAAAAATTGACATGTACCTGTAGTGCTTTTCCTGTCTATCTTACACCCTGCATAATCAGAGTCTGAATAGCCAATTAGAAAGAAATCAGATTCTCTAGGATACCACAAACCAAGATTTGGAGTTCCTTTGAGATATCTAAAAATTCTCTTTACAGCAATTAAATGAGATTCCTTAGGATCACTTTGGAATCTAGCACATAAACAGGTAGAAAACATTATATCTGGCCTACTTGCAGTTAGATATAACAATGAGCCTATCATGCCTCTATAACTAGTATTATCCACACTCTTCCCTTTAGGATCAGAGTCTAGTTTAGTGGCTGTTGCCATGGGTGTTTTTGCAACTGCACAGTCTTGAAAGTCAAACCTTCTTAAAAGATCTTTGATATACTTTGACTGATTAATGAAAATACCAGTCTCAGTCTGTTTGACCTGCAAGCCTAAGAAATAATTTAGTTCACCCATCATGCTCATCTGATACTTAGACTGCATAAGCTTGCTAAACTTAGCACACAACTTTTCATTAGTAGAACCAAAAATAATATCATCAACATAAACTTGAACTAAAAGCAATTCACCTTTTATCTTTCTAAAGAATAGAGTTTTGTCAATTGTACCTCTTGTGAAGCCATTTTCAAGAAGAAATTTAGACAAAGTCTCATAACATGCTCTTGGTGCCTGCTTTAGTCCATAGAGTGCCTTGTCAAGTTTGTAGACATGATTTGGAAACTTTGGATCAACAAATCCAGGTGGCTGTTCTACATACACTTCTTCATCAAGTTTTCCATTTAAAAAAGCACTCTTTACATCCATCTGGTATACCTTAAATTTTGAATGAGCTGCAAATGCAAGAAACATTCTGATTGCTTCCAATCTTGCTACAGGTGCAAAGGTCTCATCATAATCAATTCCTTCTTCCTGAGAATAACCCTTGGCCACCAGTCTTGCTTTGTTTCTTACAATCATACCAGATTCATCTAGCTTGTTTCTGAAAACCCATCTTGCACCAACAATAGATCTATCTTTAGGTCTTGGTACCAGTTTCCAAACTTTGTTTCTCTCAAACTCATTTAATTCCTCCTGCATTGCAATTACCCAATCAGGATCCTGCAAGGCTTCTTCAACCTTCTTAGGTTCATTCTTTGAGAGAAAACAACTATACAAGCATTCATTTTGAATTGATCTTCTAGTTCGAACACCACTATTTGGATCACCAATTATCAAATCTTCAGTATGATCCTTTGTCCATTTTCTAACAGGTGGTAAATCAACTCTGCTAGTCTCTTCCCCTAAGTTAGTGGTATCTCTTGTAGAAGAATTCTCTCTACCTTCAAAAACTCTCCTTTGATCAATAGAATCAATAGATTCCATATTGCTGCTAGTTACTGATCTTTCCTCAGAAGATTCTGACAGGTCAGTTCCTGATGGAGTAGACTCTGAAACATCAATTCCTGATGGAATAGACTCTGAAAGACTAGTCTGCTCCTGATGATCACTGTGTTCTCTCTGATTTATTTGCTCCCCCTCAACAGTAGCATTCCTTTGAGAAGCAATAGAAATTCCTTCTGGAGAACCTTCATCATCACTTGAGAGTATCTCAGAATTCTTAAGATTTTCAAATTCCAATTTATCATGGCTTTCATCAGTTTGCAAAATTCCAAATTTCTTATCATCAAATGCAACATGAATTGATTCCATAACAATGTGAGTTCTGAGATTATAAACTTTGAAGGCCTTAGATGCTGAGTATCCTAGAAAAATCGCTTCATCCGATTTGGCTTCAAATTTTCCAAGTTGTTCTGGATGAACTTTTAGGACATAGCATTTGCATCCAAAGATGTGAAAATATTTCACACTTGGTTTCTTTCCTTTGATCATCTCATAGGGAGTTTTTCCATGACTATTTACCAAGGTACAGTTCTGAGTGAAACATGCAGTGTTAATAGCTTCTGCCCAAAAGTAGGTTGGAAGTTTTGCATCTGCAAGCATGGTTCTTGCTGCCTCTATGAGAGTCCTGTTCTTTCTTTCCACTACACCATTTTGCTGAGGTGTACCAGGTGCAGAAAACTGTTGAGTGATTCCATTGTCTGCACAAAACCCCTCCATTGTAGAATTCTTGAATTCTATACCATTGTCACTCCTAAGTACTTTAACTTTGTACTCAGAATTATTCTGAATATTCTTGATGAGTTCAATGATTTGCTGAGGAGCTTCATCCTTCTTGTGTAGAAAGAACACCCATGTGAACCTTGTGAAATCATCCACCATAACTTGAGCATATCTTTTCTTGCTGATAGACATGATGTTTACCGGACCAAACAGATCAAGATGTAGCATGTGAGATGGTTCAGTAATTGAATTTTCAGTCTTGCTCTTGAAAGTGGTTCTTCTCTGCTTTCCAAGCTGACATGCATCACAAAGTCCATCTTGCACAAAATTTGCCTGAGGTAGGCCTCTCACCAAATTGTGTTTAACAAGTTGATTAAGCTTCTTGAAATTAAGATGTGAGAGCTTCTTGTGCCAACTCCATCTTTCATCATTTGTTGCTTTGCTGTAGAGACATCTAACAATTCCTTTAGATGTATCACTTAAGCTGGCTTCATATATGTTACCATGTCTTTGACCAGTTAGAACAATGTCTCCATTCTGCATATTCAAGACTTTGCATCCTTCTCTGTCAAAGATTGATTTGTAACCTTTATCACCCAGTTGACTTATGCTTAAAAGAGTATGTTTCAAGCCTTCAACCAGTGCTACATTTTCTATGATGACATTCCCCAAAATAATTGAGCCATATCCCAGAGTTTCTCCTTTGTTGCCATCTCCAAAAGATATTACTGGGCCAGCTTTCCTCTCAAACTTTGTAAGCAGGGACTTCTTTCCAGTCATATGTCCAGAGCATCCACTGTCCAAGATAATTGAATGCTTCTTTCCTGTGCCCTGCAAACAAAAAGTAACTAGTTAGAATTTTTTAGGACCCAACTTTGATTGGATCCTTTCTTACTAGATTTAGAGACAACAGACTTTGAAGATTTTGCATTTATTTTACCTGTTGCAGAGTCAACTTTAGACTCTGATCTCACAAACTGTTTGTGACTAGGAGTTTCAGATTTCAAAGAATAATAGTCATAATACAGTTCATGATATTCTCTACACATGTAAATGGAATGAAGTAAACTACCACAATGATAACAAGCTTTTTGTGGTTGGTATTGAATTTTCTGAGTCTTGGGGAATCTGGACTCAGTTTTCCAAGAAGGTTTTTGATTGCAGTCTAGGGCCAAATGATTATGATTTCCACACTTATAGCATTTTTTCCTAGGTGCATCAGGTACATTCTTGTAATTGTTCTCTTTGTTAATACCTTCTTTTCCATTCCTATTTCTCTTAATCTTGCTAGACTCTGAAAGATCATCTAATCTCTGTTTCAACTGAGACTTAGACAGAAACCCTATGTTTACATTCTTAGGTTTCTCTAACACTTTCTCATCTGAAAAACTATTGTTAATCCTTTTGTGTACAACAGGGGTACCTTTTGAATCAACAAATTTAACATGATTAGGTTCAGAAACAATTTTCTTACCTTCAGATTTAGATGTGTTAGCTTCTACCTTACTATCATCATTGACAATAGCTACTTTTTCTTCTTGTCTAGCCTTATCAAAACCTAAACCATTAACCTTACCACGAATTCCACTCTCAAAGATTTCTATTGTCTTCTTACTGGAATTGTTAATGGTCTTAATCACATCTCTCTCTTCTTCTAGTTCTTTTCTGACATAGTCATAAGCCTCAAGAATTACACTATAATCATGCTTAGCTTTATCAGAACTCAACTTGTATTCTTCCATTTGAATTAATTCAGATTCAAGAAAATTATTTCTATAAACTAATTTATCATTCTTAACCTTAAGTTCATCTCTTTCACAAGTAAGAATTCTAAAATTAGTCATAAGATTTTTAAACTCAGCATGGATAGATCTAATTTCATCAGAATTTAAGCTATCAAATGAATCAAGAGAGTGAAGTGATACCTTAACAGAGGATGGAGAAATTTTCTTTGGAGATCCAGGTTTGTCTGAACTATTGGCCATCAATGCAATGTTGTCATAATCCAATTCATCTTCAGAGTCACTGGAATCAGCCCAATCCTTCTGTGTGACCATAAGTGCATTACCCTTTCCTGAATTCCTAGGCTTCTTACACTCACTAGCAAAGTGTCCAAGCTCGCTGCAGTTAAAGCACTTGATCTTGGCCTTATCAAGCTTGACAATTGTACTTTTGCTTTTGTCACTCTTCTTCTCCTCCTTCTTTTGAAAAGGTCCTTTGCTAAATCTTCTCCTGTTGAATTTTCCTTTCTTGAAAGCTTTAGCAAACATAGCAAAGAGTTCTTGCATCTCAGATTCAGAATCATTGTTGTCAGAGTCCATATCAGTAGTCTCTGACTCAGAACTTTCTTTGCTTTTCTTCTTCCTTGAATTTTTTACAGCAATCTCTTCATGCTGTTCTTCAGGAAGCTTCTTAACTTCAGATTGAGCAGTAAGTGCAATAGTCTTCATCTTTCCTTCACTCCTGCTCTTCTTCTGCTGCTTGTCAAGTTCATAAGCTCTCAATTTTCCATATACTGCCTCTAATGAAATCTCATCCAGATCATTAGCTTCCTCAATTGCAGATATCTTCTCATTGTAGAAATCAGGCAAAGCTTTCATGAGCTTTGTATTCATGTCCTCCAAGTCGTAATATTTACCATGCATGGCCATCTCATTGATGAGTTTTGTAAACCTATCAAAGGTATCAGTAAGTGACTCACCAGACTTGGATTCAAAGTACTCATACTGTTGTATAAGTAATGTCCTCATATTCTTCCTGACAGGCTTAGTTCCTTCACAGTGAACCTTAAGATTGTCCCATATATCCTTAGCAGTTTTACAAGAGAGAACATAGTTAGTGAGAACAGAATCAAGACTGTTGAATAATATGTTTCTCACTTTAGCATCTTTGAGAACATTCTCCTTGTCCTTATCTGACCATTCAGATTTTGGCTTCTCTGCTGTATGTTCTGGAACAACCACACCATCAACAGTTGCTTGTCCAACGACCTTTGTTGGAACAAAAGGTCCATCTCTGATTCTGTCAAGATAATCAGGATCTGTTGCTTCCAGATGATGCAACATCTTTACTTCCCATAGAGTATATTCGTTTCTCTTGAGCATAGGAATTTTAGTATTCCCATCCTTGTAACCAGACATGATTGCAGATCTTTATGATTATTCGAAATCAACCTGCTCTGATACCAATTGTTAACTCGAATAACTTGTAGAAGGGGGGGGGTTGAATACAAGTTATATAATCGTGTCTGATTTTTGCTTGATTATATGAACAAGAATAAACGAATGAATCAAACTCTTGTTTGTATTAATAAGATCAAATACAAACTCTACCAAAGGTGTACAATACCTTTAGCAGCTGCTGACAATACAAATATCTCTCTGTTTGTTTCGAATTCTCGAATACAAACCTTATACAGAGCTACGCACATTCACTAGTTCGACTCACAACTTCGTCGCTCTTTACAATGATATTGAGAGAGTATTTATAATGCTACCTATCAACTAATAACAGAAAGATATAATCTATACATGACAATGTTCTGCCTTCTAGTCGATAGTTTCCTTCAATAGAAAAACTCTTTCCTTCATAATATCTTCTTGCTTGTTCTTCAAACAACGATCCTGTTTTATAGCACTTGCCAGTTTCTGTAGTATCTATAATGACATCATCAGTAACACGACTGATATCAGGATCTGTACACTGCATCAGTATCTGATCAACCATCAGTATTGGACCGTCATCAGGATTTGCTCTCTGTTCCTGACATGTAGTCTCCGATACACTGTTCATTCCTGACTAAACTATACAGATAACTGTTTTACACATAAAACCTATATACAGTGCTAAATCCTTTATAAGATCAGGATTACAAGAAGTATAATGTGTAAATTCTATTCTTAACATCACAACTTATGAATTATTCCTAACAAGATATACATATTCCTCACGTTTATAATAAATTTTTAGATTATCTCGCCGAAAAGGCTGTATAATTTAGTGACATAAGCTAGAGATGTATCATAATTGAAGATCTATTCAATGATTGGATAAAAGAAATTAGTGATATAATTTACTATGTGTTTGTTCAATTTTAATTATTTTTGTAGATATTGTATGCCCTTTTATTGATGATTTTTGCAGATTTGCTTATTTTTGGGTATGACATATGTCCTTTTATTGATGAATTAATTATCAATACATAAAATAACGATTTATAAGAAAATTTGTGCTAAATTGGCCAATTTATTACGGAAGTATTCAAAAATAATATTTTTATTGACTCTGTAATATTTTTTTATTTTTTGATTGATAATTTATACACCAAATAATGTAAAATACTATTTAAGAGTATATTTAATATTTTGAATAATTCAAATATATTGTCAGGTCAATTTTTTTCCCCATTAATTATTTCATAGTTAAAAAATTTCGTAATTAAAATGTTAAAAGATGATTGGTTTAAATTTCATTCTAAGATTTAATTGGTTGATTAGTTTTTTTTATGACTGGATTATTTAATACATAACTTAAATTTTGAATGTGTATTTAGAATAGTGTGGTAAATAGTTTATATTGTTAATAATTTTTAATTCATGATTTCATTTGTACCTTACGATTTTGAATTGAAAGTTTGAGATATTAAAATATCTATTATAAGTATAATAGATTCATGTATTAATGTATAAATTTTTAAATTAAATAATTATTGTATTTAGAATAAAATTGTTAAGTAATCACTTAATAACATTGACAACCCAAAACTGTAAAAAAACATTTATCTATAGCCATACCTAATAAAGTAAACAAATCAGTATAATGTGATAAGGTTTGATGCCTACAATTTAGTATGTCGCTGAATTATTGAAGTTTGCTACTGAATATTCTAATGGGAAGTAACTCTGAGAGAATCTGGACTGTGGGGATGATGATAACCTAAATAAAAAAAAAAATTTGTCATAAGCGTTTTTTCTGTTGAATTTATTGGACAATTAAAACACGACACATATAATACATATATACAATCGAAATAAAAAGATAATTTGTCCCAGTATAGAACACCATATAATAAAAAGATATAAAGTAGTACCATAACCGAAATTGATATGATTTAGCAATGAGAAGAATTGATGCATACACTTAATTTATCAAAGTTGGCTAAGTCTGGTGGGAAATACGGAATAAGCGGCTTATATTTTCTATAATGTTTAAATTGGTATAATAATTATATTTTTTATTTGTAAAAATTTTATTTTATATAAATTGTATATTAGTTTACCGTTAAAATAAAAATTAGTAGCTATTATTTTTAGTTAATTGATATGAAAAAATAAAAATTAATTGTTATTGAGTGTAACTTGATTTAAGTTTATTCTTTGCTGAAACGTAGAATCTAAATTCAATAAAGAAACTTGTTATACTAAGTTTAATTGATTTAAATTTAATAGATTCTGATTGATGTTAAAATAATTCACAATATTGTGATTGGTTAACTAATAAATGTTTGTTTCGGGTATCCTTTCTTATATAATAAAGGATGTTAAAAAATAACTAGCGTAAAAGCCCGTGCAAGGCACGGGCATTGAACTAATTATTTTTTCAAAACTGTATATATATTCAAATAATTTTGTAATTAAAAATATGATAATCGATGAGTATTTTGAGATTTTAAACCTAATGAGAGTCGACCCCCTCTCTCTCCCATCTCTTTCCTCACCCGCCGCCTCCTCTCCCCTCTACTTCTTACGTACATACACTCCATCTAAATAACCATAGCCATCGCAGAAGACCCATTTTCTCCTTTCTCTTATTTTCTTTTTGTTTTTCCCTTCAATAATTTTCAATAATCTTCATCTTTGGGTGAGATTTTTGATTCTTGCATACATTTTTTCGATGTTTTATGTCTCTCCTTTGGCAGTAGTTTGTGTTTCGTATGGTTTAGTACGTCTTGGGAGTTTTGTTTTGTTATTTTGGTATTTTGAAAGGTCGATTCGAGGCTGGGGAGATGACGATTATTGCAAGACCTCACATTTTCACAATAGAAGATCGTTCATCCTTCGGGGATTTCACTTACGACATGTCTATAGCTGGTACCTGGCAAGTAGATAACTGGGATGCTATTTCTCCAATCCCAGTTTATGCAATTGGGATTTTTGAACACTGGACTACCAATGGTTCTTATGTGTTAAGGTCAGTTGTGTTACTACTATATTCAGGGATGTCGGTGCAATTTGGATTGATTGGGATGTCTTTAATTTCATTTTTAGCTTTAATAATGTTTAAATTCTGTTTGTTAAACGACCAGGAAACAAATCATCTAATTGTGTTAGCTTGTTTATTTGTTTTTCAACCTGGTTGTATTGCGAGTTGGGGTTCTGTCCCGGATGTGTTTTGTTCTAATTAATGAGAAATGTTATATTTTCTTAGCAAAAAAAAATATGATAATCGATAATATTTCAATTTATTTAATGTTTTCATAGTTATTTTTTAAATTTTGCATACCAATTTTTATATTATATTTTGAATTATTTTTTAATTCAATTTTAAAATTTTCTAAATATCTCAGTCGATATTAAATATGATTAAACGACCTTAATGACCTGTGCATGTTTATGAAATCTAAAATCATTTTTTTTTATTTTATCGTATACGATCTAAGTATGTGTTATAACTCAACCATTATATATTATATTGATCAATTTGTCATACTATATAAAAATTCATATGTACCATAATTTATAGTCGAGTTATAGTCTAATTGATCATTGTAAATAATTATTGTAGTTTTGTAATATTTATGATTTAAAAATTCATATCTTTTTTTATTTAATTTGAATGTTAATTACATTTTTTTATATATATACGATAGATCATATTTTTAGAGTTCTCATTTTTTAAACATAATTTTAATTATTTTTTGTGTATATTTAAATATTTATGTTTTTAGACCAATCATATATTTAAATCGTTGAAAATCTAAATAGTTGATCGACCAAAGCCCCCTAATATAACTCATGTATTTAAATTTTTATATACCTAAAATTTATGTGCTGCAATTATTAATTATGTATGATTTGATAACTAAATTTTACGTATTTCTTAAAACCAAATCTTATTTTTTATTTCATGTATTTAAAATTTACACGGAGACGCATGTAAATAAATCTTTTTTTTGTACTCGGTTACATTATGCATAATCTAAATTTTATTTTTATATCAATTATCTAAAATGGCAAAAGAGAATTATAGAGTATACTCAATTGATTAGAATATTTTTTGTAATTTTATCTATCCAATATTCTTGAAATAATATAAATCAATATTTTATTTAGTCCAAAATAAAAATAAAAGAAGAAGAGACAAGAAGATAATATGTGGTTTATCTTATAGGATTTTTAAATATATATCAAAATTAAGTGTAGCACAGTTGGTTATGACATGAGTTTGAGAGAAGAAGGTCAGGGGTTCCAATCCAAACATCAACATAATTTCATTACTTTTCATATAATTATTAAATAATGGTATTTTTGTAATTTTTGAAATTATAGGGGTAAAAACGTAACTTCACAGACATTAAAATGGCAAATTTTGCCCTTGTGTTGAAGTTTAATATATAGTAATAGATTCATAACTAAAAGATATATAACCACATGTAATGTACTGTTATGTGGATTTATAGAAAATAAAATTTTTGATTAGTAGAAATTTTTTAAAACTAAAAACCATGTGATATGCGAAGTTATTAAATCAAGATATTTTATATTTAAATTTAATTCAATCGCGATTAGTAAACTAGAATAAGTTATGATTGATTGATTTAAAGTTTAGAAGTAAATTCTGATTGACTCTAAAATAATTTTAATTTTTTGATTGGTAATTTATTCACCAACCTATAATAATACTCTTATATCGTATATTGAATAATTAAAATATATGTAGTGTTCGTTTATATGAATTTATTAATTATTTTATTAACAAATTGTGAATAAATATATTTCTGAACCTTTTAAAAAATCGAGTTTTTGAAGATATGGATTTTATCCAAGCTATTTAAAATTTGTTCAAATTCGATTTTGTAGTGTTGGCTTATATATATTTATTAATTAAATTTATTAACAAATTATGATTAAACATTTTTTTGAGCTTATAAAAAAAATCAAAATTTTGAAGGCATGGATTTTATCCAAGTTATTTAAAATCTGATTTCAAATTCGATTTTTTCAGATTTTTAGTTAAGTTAGATTATAATTATTTAATATCGATTATAATTGTACAATATCTATACTATTATATAAAAGCCGAAACATTAAAAGTTTTGGTACCAGTTTTTTGGTACCCATTTTTTGGTACTTCGTGAATTTACTTATTTTGTGACAGCCCCAAATCCGGGGTCATGAATCTGGGCCATCACGGACCAACTTCCATTCAAAATCAATATCTCTTTGGTTTTTTTTTATAATTAATACTTATGCAATTGACCCCACAGTAATACACACACACACACCAGTCATATGCTCAGAGAACAACATTCACCATAATAAAAGTTTAGAGTTAAACAGTTATTAAAAACCCAGAATCATACTTAAACACATTGCTGAATAATACTTCGACATGAAGCATTTCAACAATCAAAAGTTATTACACCAACTTACACACTTAATGTACACAATCTATCAATACCCAACCGTCCGATAGCTACCTCGGAAAGCGTTGCCAACACTCTCTCAAAAGTTCGTCTTTCCCGTACCCTCTTGCGGGGTGTAGTACGGAGTATCGGCGTACCTAGCTGTATATAGATAAGTAGCAAGAGTGAGCTATAATAGCTCAGCAAGATCATATGGTAAACTAGAATTTAAAATGTGAACAAGTATATATATATATATGTGTCTATGAAAGCGGAAACCATTTATAAACTTCAAGGAAGAATAAAATTCTTACTTAATAATACATCATTCACTTACTATTATAAAGAAGAAATCTAGGATAATACAGTATCAGTTTCTCTTCTCAAATAATATAACCATCAATATACCTTTTTAGTGTAATATTTCAAGATAATATGAATACTTGAATAAATCTTTCTCTATCATCTTCTCATTTCCTTCTTATGCAACAATTATATAAATTAATATAAAATCAGTTTCTCTTCATCTATAACAATAATTCCATCGTTTCATATCATTTTCCCTTTTCAGTATACCAACCTGACTTTATCGTCGATTCTTTATTCAAAAAATTTTGGGGGTTTTCACTGTTGCCGAATACGTGAGGCCCGTTGATCAGTCGTCCTCCGTACCCGTCCCTTTTTACTACCGGTAGACGGAGGTAGGTCTACCACCATCCCCCAGGAGGAAGGTCTACCACTACATCCTCCTTCGGCAACTCTTGGGCCGAAATGAAATATTAAGTGCTGGACTGTGTAACTTCCACACAGCCTCTTACGCTAGTTTGTTGCTTTTCCCCCTCTTTATAAAACCATTATTCCATTTATCAACACCATTTCACATTTCCATTCTCGTATATCATTTCCATTATCAATTATCATTCACTCATATCATTTCCATTCTCGCACAACTTCTATAAAATATATATATATAACATAATACTTTGATTACGCTCCAGACATCTCTTTCATATTCAAGAAATCAAATATACTTTTATATTCATAAAATATTCCGTCTATTTTAAGAGTAGTAAATAACAATCAAATAATATTGATTAAATCACTAATACTCAAAAGAATATTTATAATATATCATTATAAACCATATAACCCTAGATAACAACTGATACCATTCTCTTTCATATCTCTTTTACCATAGAGCATATTCGCTCCATTCGTAATCGTTTCTATATTCATATTTCGTAAATCATATCCATCTCTCTTAAATTCCCAAAATCAGGGAAAATACATTCTTTGCAACATAGCAACAATAGCATCACATATATATATATGTTCCATGATATCATTTTTATTCCGAAGATAAATAATTTTCAAAGTAGAGATAGGAAGATCTTGCCTCGGTTTCGGTATCCTGATGGTTTGGCTCGTCCCTCTTCCGGAGTTTCTATAAACACAAAAGGACCGTCGTTAGAATACCACATCTCTTACTCACTACACTCTTGTATAACATTACCCTTGACACTTTAATATGTTTAACGTATCACTATTATCCCAAAGGTTCAAGAACTTCACCATTTATAAACTCAATCGAAGTTTCAGGGGTTTTTTCACCATTTCCCCTAACGACCACACTTAACTGTAAAAATTCTCAGAAAATATGGATTTCGAATTTTAATGCAAGGTCAACTGTCAAGGGTCCTCTGACCACCTTACTACACTATCCCAAAATTTCGTGGCTAATAAAAATGTCTAAGTATGGTAACTTTAGCCTCAAAGTTGATACAATTTCGTTTTCTCGGTTTTCGAATGCCTTTCACTAAAACTGACTTTTCTCCTAAACCGTTCATCAGATTTTAACGCACCTTATATCGAAACGATCTATGAACCAAGCTCTATCTCATCATGGTCAATTGGTGTTCTAAACAGGAACCTACCGTATGCCTCTGTTGTTCCAAAACAGGGCAGTTTCTTGGTTTAACGAAAATCGGACATTATAACGGCTATATTTTCGTACTTTCCAAAATCAAACTCCTCCAAATCAATCATCCACCTTATACACCATCACCTACACCATGTGGTCATCTTACCAACCATGGTTACAAGCACATACTCCTTCCAAAATCAACTTTAATCACTTACAAACACTTATAACATCATAATCATAACATTTATACCACTTAATCACTAAACACAACCATATCCATCATAAATATAAAAGAGCAAGCATGATTATACCTTCTTGAAGCTTTGATAACCCTTAACAATCCTTGATAAACCTTGGGCACTCCTTAAACAACCTTAGATTAACTTGAATCAACTAAAGAAACCATTAAAACAAAGTTAACACTTGAAAATTACTATTCATTCACTATTCATCTTCAACTTCTATGATTTTATTACCTTGCTAAATGATGTTGGTTGGCCTTGAAACTTTGTGCTAGTCTTAATCTATCCTCCAAGAACCTCCATGATTTTTCTCTTGATTTGATCTTGATGTTAGCTAGGAGTTTTGTTTTTATTTTCTTCCTTTTTTTCTTGATGGCCGAATGGAGTAAAGTGGATGGGGGAGAGTTCTTTTGCTTGATTTTTGATCTAATTTTGTGTTAATCTTGTAAATTCTAGATTGTCTTAGAAGCTTGTGAAGATATTTGTGGTTAACACCTTGCAAAGTTACTAATTTACCCTTAAAAACAAGTTAATGGCTAATGACACCACTTTGATGATCCAATAACCTCTTTTCTTGTTTTTCTAAGTAAAATGCCAATCACATTGGTAGATAATAATGTGGTATGTATCCTTGTTATATCACTAATCTTGGTTGCTTGGATTCCATACTCGTCTAATTGTGGTTCGTTTCGAGTATACCTCCTTATCTCAGTGGTTTTTGAAATCATTCACAAATCCAATTTCCTTTGGTATTCTCTTAACTTAATAATCCCCTGGCTCAAATCTAAATTCACTAATCCCTCAATATATAATTCTTATAATGTTTCCATGCTCCTTAATATCTAATAGAAGTTCTTTGGAAGTCCAAATCCTCAAAAATCCATATTTAGGAATTTCTGAAATCCATCGTCATTTCGAGTCACTTAATTTCAATGTACAACACTAATATGATTCCTGTTTATTCCTTTACCATTTCCATTATGGAGTACTTATATACCATTTCTCTAAATCCTCGAAATTTACTATTCATGTGATCAATGTAGCTTTGTTAAAGTTAGGATTATTACATATTTACCCTTCATTATAAAGAAATATAAATACACCTAAAATAAATAATAACATAATATAATTAATGGTAATTAGTAATAATAACTTATTATAATCAATGGTAATTAGTCAATTGCCTTTTTCACATTTACTTTTAGTTCAAGATATTACCTTTTATAAACACCTAAAAACATCAATCGTATCATATCTTTCGATCATTAATATTTCCTTTCCAATTACAATACGTTACCTTTTAATTTAAAACAAATATTACAATAATTAATATATACCCGAAAATATCACATCACCTAAAAACATCAATTGTATCATATCTTTCGATCATTAATATTTCCTTTCGAATTAAAATACGTTACCTTTTCATTTAAAACAAATATTACAATGATTGATATATACCCAAAAATATCACACCATAATTTTCAAGAAAAATATAATACCTAAAATAAATAATAACATAATACAATTAATGGTAATTAGTCAATTTCTTTTTTCACATTTACTTTTAGTTGAAGAAATTACCTTTTATAAACACCTAAAAAGATCAATTGTATCACATTTTTCAATCATTAATATTTCCTTTTTAATTAAAACACGTTACCTTTTTAATTTAAAACAAATCTTACATCATTAATATATACCCGAAAATATTACACCATAATTTTCAAGATAAATATAACACCTAAAATAAATAATAACATAATATAATTAATGGTACTTAGTCGATTGCCTTTTCACATTTACTTTTATTTCAAGATATTACCTTTTATAAACACTTAAAAACATCAATCGTATCAAATCTTTCGATCATTAATATTTTCTTTTTAATTAAAACATGTTACCTTTTTATATACCCAAAAATATCACACCATAAAATATAGTATTAAAAATTGTATACTTTATTTATAATAAGGAAACATTAGTATAATCCATAAACATGAATATATTAAATTATATCATATTAAAATTAAAAAAATTATTAAAAAATTATTATATAGAAATATAATTGTAATATTAAATAAAATTTATAACAACCCGTGCATTGCACGGATTATAAGCTAGTATATTATAAAAATCATATGATAATATGATTGTGATTGAATTTATATTAAAAGAGTGATTGATTAATGAATGCTTAATTATGAAATTTAATTTAAAATATATAATAGTATATCGTGATTGATTTCAAATTAAATTTGTGATTTTTTAGTAAATATTTTTTGATTTAAAAAATATGTATTTATGGATATGTTTAATAAAATCAATATTGTATTTAATTTGTTTAAATGAATTTATTAATTATATTATTAATAAATTGTGAATAAATATGTTTTTGAACCTTTAAAAAAATCGAGTTTTTGAAGATATGAATTTTATCCAAGTTATTTAAAATTTGTTCAATTCCGATTTTGTAATGTTGGATTATATGCATTTATAATTAATTTTATTAACAGATTATGATCAAATATATTTTTGAGGATAAAAAAAATTAAATTTTTGAAGGTATGGATTTTATCCAAGTTATTTAAAATGTTATTTCAAATGCGATTTTGTGAAATTGAATTTAAAATATATAATAGTATATTGTGATTGATTTCAAATTAAAATTGTGATTTTTTAGTAAATATTTTTTGATTTAAAAAATATGTATTTATGTATATATTTAATAAAATCAATATTGTATTTAAATTCGTTTAAATGAATTTATTAATTATTTTATTAACAAATTGTGAATAAATATGTTTTTGAACATTTCAAAAAATCGAGTCTTTGAAGATATGAATTTTATCCAAGTTATTTATAATTTGTTCAAATCTGATTTTGTAGTGTTGGCTTATATGCATTTATTAATTAATTTTATTAACAAATTATGGACAAATATATTTCTGAGCTTATATAAAAAAATAAAAATTTTGAAGGTCTGGATTTATCCAAGTTATTTAAAATCTGATTTCAAATCCGATTTTTTCAAATTTTTAGTTAAGTGAATAAATATATTTTTGAACCTTTTAAAAAATTGAGTTTTTGAAGATATGGATTTTATCCAAGCTATTTAAAATTTGTTCAAATCCAATTTTGTAGTGTTGTCTTATATGCATTTATTAATTAATTTTATTAACAGAATATGAAAAAAAATATTTTTGAACTTACAAAAAAATCAAAATTTTGAAGGTATGAATTTTATCCAAGTAATTTAAAATTTGATTTCAAATCCGATTTTTTCATATTTTTAGTTAAGTTAGATTATAATTATTTAATATCGATTACAATTGTATAATATATATTATAAAAATCAATTTATAATGTTAGATGATATGATTGTAATTGTCTTTATATAAAAAGAGTGGTTGATTAATAATGATTAATTATGAATTTTAATTTAAAATATATAGTCGTATATCGTGATTGATTTCAAATTAAAATTGTGATTTTCTACTAAATATTTTTTAATTAAAAAATAGATATTTATGGATATGTTTAATAAAATCATTTTGTATTTAAATTAGAAGTGTTAACTAACCATGGTTAAAGAGGTAAGGTGAAATTGTAAATAAGGAAAGGTCTAAATTTTAGGAATTAGCTCTGATTGGTCCTAAAATAATTTCTCGATTCTTATTGGTTAACTGACGTGTGGTAGACTCATGTATGATAATAAAGGATAACGATCAATTTGGATGAAATTTGGTCAAAAAGGTGCAAATCGAAGCGAATATAAAAACTTCAGAGTGTAATTAGCCAAGAAACATAGTTTAAGACCAAATCGCAAAAACGTCCAAAGATAAGGGGTATAAAGTGCTAATTACTCTATTAAAATAATTAAATAATTAAATAATGTAAATTGATGGTAATTAACTGATTGTCTTTTTGATTAAAGAAGTTTACTTTTAACTGAAAATATTATCCTTTATAAACAACTAGAATATCGTATCTTCTATTCATTAATATTTTTTTCCTAATTAAAACACGTAACTTTTTAATATAAAACATAATCTTACAATTATTAATAAATACCCAAAAATTTTACATCATATCTTCCAATCACTAATTAAATATATTATAAAAATTCATATATAACGATTAAAGACTGTTAAATTTTTAAAATAAATAAGAACAGTTAGATCTATTGATTTTATATTTTTTATTATTAAATTATTTTACTAAATATTCAGGATTCGAATTCCGTCAATGACATATTTAATTTAAAATTCCATAATATAAGTTTTAAATCATAATTTATATCAATTATTTAAATTTAAATATTTATTAAAAATAATAATTATATAATTATTACATATCAGAATTCGTGAAAGTAATATTTTGTTCGGGAAAGTAATATTTCACAAATCTCTTTCAGTTGCAACAATTTCTATCTGGGTACCCTCTCCTATCCTAGGTTTCTACTTGTGTTCTTTTGCCCGGAAATTGCCTTGACGGAACCGGAATCAGTCGAAAAAAATCATGTACATGAATCACTTTAATACGAGCAGGTATAAACCCCTTTTTAGTTTTGATTCTGTAATTGTTTTTATGTTATAAAGCTTTGATCTTTCTTGGTAATTTTAGATTTCTTGTGATTTGTATTTATCAACAAGTGGTTGTTAGTGATATATGTTTGTTGATTTCATGTTTCTCAAATTTAGAAACTCGGTAGATTTGATTCTTATGTGTTTTTGTGTATCCATTACTTTTTTTTTTTTGCATCGAGCAATGCATTTATGCTCTAAAGCTTTGATCTTTCTTTGTAATTGCGGATTTTTCGTGATTTGTAAATTGTTTGTATCAGTGGTTGTTACTTGTTAGTGATGTGTGTTTGCTGATTCTTGGTTTTCAGAAACTTGGGTAGAGTTGATTGGTAGTGATATCGTATGGTTTATGTATGCTTTGTGAAATGGGGAGAGGGCTTATACTCGAATGAATCCATACATACCATAGGAGGGTAAAATGATTGCATAGGTAATCCTACTCGAGAAAATCGTAGAGAGGGGATTTTTAGCGAGTATATGTGAACTTTTTGAAGCCTGTTTTTAGGAAGATTTTAGTTTAATAATGAACATTTAATTTATTTAAAAGGTTCCATTTTATGCACACAGTTAGATAAGTGTTCTTTACTTTTTAATAAAAAACGGATGAATTGACCATTTCGTTGGATATGCAAATTGAAATCTAGGGTTTGTTGTCACGCGTGCTGAATTATAAGGCATGTAAATCGGTATTAGGACACCTCATCGCGGTTGCGCTCATGCGGTAGGTGGGTAACGTGTCTTGTACGCTAGTCGCTAGGTTGTGATGAAAAAATTATTTTCTACCTGCTAGGCTACAATGTGATGTGCCATGTCATATTGACTAGTTTTCGGTATATCACATTTGATTGACATTTCTTTTCTTCTTTTCTAGCCTCTAACTTTAATGATTTAAAAAAAAAAAAAAACTTTTCCTGCTATTTTACCTTTCCAGTGCGTTATGCTTAGTTATGAAGTGTGTCCTGTTTCTGTTATGGTCGTGGTGTTTTTAGGTGTGTGTCTGCATGCATACCATTTGTATGAATTGTGTGTGTCTGCCTTTGTGTGAAAAACTTGTTTACCCTGCTGCTCAACAATTAATCCTAATGGTAGGAGTTCCGGATGCCGGAAAGCCTGTGCCAGATTTTCCTATTCAAAAAATGGCCAAATTTCCAGAGTATGTCAATTTGAGCCTTCACTGATTGTATTGCATCATCTTATCAAATATTGACTAGATACTTGATCATATTGTAGCAGATAAATGCCTCAGCTGCCCAAAATTCATTGGCATTGGTACTTGTGGATCAACATGGGTATGATATTACTGTAAAGAGTGAACTAGAAAATGGGACAAACTCACAGGGGAAAGCAGTCGGTGATGCTTCCAAGGTTATGACAAATATCAGAGTTCAATATGCTATCTCCAAGTATCATGGTATATCGTATATATATGTGTGCTTTTGTCTGTTGTAATTGAACGCTCTGTTATGTTCAATATTGCAGACATTGCAGGATGCTTTGAAAAAGAAACATCTAATCTTCAAGAAACATGATGAAGACACATGAAAATAGCTTAAATGCCACCATTTTAGATCTGCAAGGTATGTTGTATAATCATTTACCAAGTTCTAGTGTCAGCATGAGATAAATTCTCTTTATTATCATAGTTTGAGAAACAATAAGAAGTCAGAATTTTTCTACCTAATGCTCAAAATTAGGTTTATCAAGAATTAAATAAATTAAAAATTCCCTTTTAATCTATTATCTCCCTTCAGCAAATAGGAAGAGATTGCATAGCATACCGCATATCCATATCCACAACCCTATTCATAGATACTACCTTTATATAGCCCATGTGTCTTTAATATAAAAGTTCATTTCTCATCTTAGTGATACACACCATGATTTCTTAAGCAAAATTCTTGACATCTTACTATGAATAAGAAACTAAAGTTTTTCTTTTCTGAAAATGGTAATATATTTTTAAGTCCATGAGAAAGTTCCCTTGGCCAGAGAGATTGATTTTGGAAAGTAAATCTTTACAGTTTTTATGTAAAGCTTTGTAGTACAATCTTTTTCAATTGCCTCGATCAGTGTTCTGTATAACCTCCATAAAATGTACTTTTTAGGTACTCTTGGCAAGTATCATTCTTCGAATGGACCTATGACAGAAAGAGGTGACCTTTCCAAAACAGAGAACGGGTGAAGAATACTCAACATATTCTGCAGCTGGAATCGGGTGTCAGAAGACTGGCCACAATACTTGGGGTTCTCAACGTCCATTAACTAAGGGTGTGCTTAGGATTGGTGCAACCTTGGGAAGGTAGATGATGATAAGTTTAGAAGGTAAGAATGGTATTTAAATTTCTGTTGTTGATATTAGATTGCACATATATTTTCTTAAGTTTAATTTTTGTTAAATTAATGTAAATTTTACTTTAAATATCGAAGTAATTTTTAATATTTTTGAAATAACATTTCTAAGATAAATTGGATGTAATTTTAATAATATTATTCTAAATATGTGTACACATACCGGGGGAGGGAGACCCTGAGCTTAAACTTAAGGACTTGGTTAATTTATATTTTAATTTAGTTAACAATCTCATCTGGACTACATATTAGGAAAGACCCCTGATCTAAATAGACTACCACATGTCATCTTCTCATTAAAACTTTTCCCGCCTATCTCTCCTAGTTCATTATTACTAGCGTTTTACCCCGAACGATATTTTTCATTATTTTTAAAATTCTTAAAATTATGTTTATTAATATATTTAAACACCAAATTAGTTATCCTTCGTTTATATTTAATTATATTATTATTATACCTAAATTTTAGCGTAAATTTTAAAAACAATTGTTGTAAAATTAAATTAAATTGTGTAATTTTATTTTTATCGATCAAATAATTCATTAGTAATCATTTTTCCGAAATATTGTGCAAAAGTAACCTATTTATTACACAGACATCAAATAATAAATTTATAATGACACACTTATTGATTATATAACTAATGTTATAAATGCTAATTTTAATTCGTTGTTTGTGTGATTCGAACCTTAGGCCACTCTGTATAATAGCTTTTAGTACTATATCTAACGGTTCTCATCAATTTGATTTGAAAAATTTAACGCTTATGGATGAAGTAACAAACTATGGACTAACCAGACTATCGACAAAACTTCTAATTCTCGGTCTTTAATATATTAGTTTAGACTTGGACCAATTTATATAATAACTTTTAATATTATATCCAACAGTTCTCATTAATTTGTTTTGAAAGATCCAACTGTTGTGGATTGAGTGTCCAAACTCCAAACTACGGGCGACCTGACTACCAACAAAATTTTCAATATTTAGCCTTTAATATAATAGTGTAGAAATGAAGGAATATTTAGTGTAATTCATGGAGATGAAAAAGTTAAATGAAGTTGAAAATGTGCAAAAATAAGATAGAGTTATTTTAAAGTGAAGTCACAATCGGAGATGGTCTTGGTCTTTCTAGACTAAGCAAATTATGACTAAATTATTACAAACTAATTTGTCACAACACTTAGAGCCTGTTTGGGAACTCTGATAGGTAGCATATATGGGCTAAAAGCCCATTTCTACTTAATGAAGGTTGTTTGGCTGACATTCACATATGAGCTTTCTAAAACTTGTCCAACCCATTAGTACAAGTAAATAGAGACATAATTTTTAATTTTCTCCCCGAAAACCCTGTATCGTGGTGGCCTTCTTTTTCACATCTCCATCTCCTTAATTTTTTGTCTGTCAGAAGAAAAATTACGCAAACTAATTCTCAAATCCAACTTGCTTTCTACAAATTTTTGTTCAAGATTTGTTGTGATATATGTAGATGTATAGTAGTGTCTTGTATGAGAATTTTTACTCTCATTTGTACTTTTATTTTTAAATTTTTATATTAAAAAATATAATTTATCCGAACACTCATTAATCCAACTTAAATAGAATCATTTTCTTATTTACACAAAAAAATTTACTAATTTATAAGCAATAATTACCAAACACATTAATAACTTATAAGTGATCATTTACTTATCACTTATTATCACTTATCCTTTATAAGTAAAAATTATCTTATTTTAAGATTACCCAAAAGAGCTCTTAAACAAGCAGGTAATCACATATTTCTCAACTTCAATATTAATCTCTCTTTATTAATTGTATATACGTTTGACATTTCAATCTAGGTGAATGGTCTTTGGCAAACATTTTCCAAATAATTGTTTGGCAACATATGGTTTTTATACCGTTGGATCAATCATCCAACGGCCTTGATTTAAAAAAAATCCGCACCGTATTGCAGAAAATTTCCGCAGTACGGGAAAATTACCAAAATGTCCCCATGTTTTCACATAAAAAATCTACTATTCACGTACCGCAAAAACATTCCGCGGTACGGGGCAAATTACCAAAATGCCCCCTGATTTCACATAAAAAATCTACTGTAGGCGGGGGCATTTTGGTAATTTGTCCGTACCGATGAAAGTTTCTGCGGTACGGTGTATAATATTTTTTTAAATCAGAGCCGTTGGATGGTTGATCCAACAGTTGAGAAACCATAAGTTAAGTAACAGTACTTTGTCAAACATATGCCAAAGAACGGACCCCTTCAATCTATATGAAAGACAAGAGTAGACTACCACATGTCACCTTCTCATAGTTTCTTTTCTCTCTCCTTATTTTATTATTTTTGCTAAACTTCTCTCTCTCTGCTAAACATTTCTCTCCCCTCTTTAATTATTATACTTTAACAATTTTCCTTCCTTTTCAATAAATTCCTAAGATATTTTATAGCTACTAGCTAGTTTCTAAACATTATTTATAGATGTTATAATGTATTATTCAAATTTCAATAGTTTAATAAAGAAAGATTCATATCAATTAGTTTTTGAATAATAATAATAATTAAGTATCTTTTGGTTTTGCAACAAACTTTTGCTAAACTTTTTATGTGTCTTTAATAACTACTCCCTCCGTCCCATCCAATTCTTAACATTTGGGATGGAGGTTTCGGCACGCATTTTAAGGTTTCTATAAAAGATAGTTCCATTAATTTTTTTTTGAATAAAAATTTAATGTTTACACTTTTTTTTAGAAAAAAAATTAAAAAAAATAAGTTATAGAACTATACTTTATATATCCCTTAAAATGCGTGTCGAGTCTTCTATCTTAAATGTTAAGAATTGAATGAGACGGAGGGAGTATAACTTTAATTAAAAACTTTCTACTCCCTCTGTTTCTTTTTCTTTTTCCTGTTCTGACTTTTGTTCCTGTTCATTGTAAGCGCTTGACTACTAATTTACGCATAATTTATAAGATAAAATATAGTCATGAGTGATCTTGTTTGATTCATATTTGTGAGTACTTTAATACAGTGAAGTTTTTATATTTAAAACTAACACGAAATTGAAAATATTAACGATCAAAAGTGTGCATTGGCAAACGTGATAAAGCAAACAGGAAAATCTTTTAGGAACGGAGGGAGTAGCATTTAAGTTTGTCTACTACCAACTAGGACTATGGTGGCTCTTCTTATTAATAACTACAATCATAGTAAATATCCACTAACACCAAGTTGAGTCATGTTGCTCCTAAAAATATTAATTTATCTCTTCACATCTCTCAACTAATTTAGATCAATTAGAAAACTTGTCAATCTCAACTCAATAATAGTATATAAATTTCAGTAATTGTTTATCTCCCACTTTTTAGTATCTTTTTATCTTTTATTTAAACCTTTTTCTCTATGTATTACATTTTAATTAATCTTTTTTCTTAAAATATTTCTAAAATTACTGAAACATGATGTGATGGTCATTTATGTACTTTTTAACAATTCTCTAACTTTTTAACTTTTTACTAATGGAGGGTATCACAAATTGGAAAAGTAGAAGTATAATGGTATCACAAGTACGAGTGAAAAATGTAGTGGCAACAGTTACAAAAGTCGGTAAAACATTACCATCATAGAGAATATTCCTAAATTTAATTAGAAAAATTAATCATGCATTGTTTCTTTCAACAACTGACCTCTAACAATTAATTTGAGAAGTAAAAATTGACCTTAAAATTATTCAATTATAATTTATGTTTAATTAATCGATCTTATTAATTAAAAATCTAATTAGTAAAAGTAATAACATGTAAATTACCACATGTACTATAAAAAAGAGTATGGAGAAAACCCAAAACCTTAAGTACCTCTTACATTTAGATGAAAGGGTTAGAACACCCAACCTCTGCTCTAATATCTCGATGAGTTATCATCGTAACACTTCGAGGTTGTAGGATGACAAGTACGTAGCTTAACTGACTTAAGTTCTAATATATAATTTTAAATATGATTTTTTTATGTAGACACGTAATAACCAATATTTGGTTCGTTGTCAAAATTTTTAGATTTTAACTTTCTAGATCATAATGAAAAATAAAAGTCTAAATATTCATATTATAATACAAACCATATTTTGGTTAGGTATCTACTTCCCGACTAACCTAACCAATATTAATAAATAGAAATTGGTCAACATGTGGGACCTAAATTTTCAAATTATGGAGATTTAGTTTATATTTTGTCATGTTTGACCTCTATGAACAAATTATTTATGTCAACTTATTTGAAAAACAATACATCTCTATGGTAATTATCAGTGTAGTTATTATTATTGAATAAAACATGGAAATCTGATTGGTGACAAAATGAGTGGACGAAGGGAGTTCTATATAACGTCGTCAAATCCTATAAAAATTGATATAAAATAGGTAAATAGTAAGTCTGTATATAACTAGTTCCAATAAAATATTTAAAGTCCATAATGCCCATTGTACCAACCAAGGGCCAACATATTATATTTAGTTCAATTTTAATATTACAATATTGATATATCTAACTTGTATGGTTATATGCAAATATATAATTTGTTCGTAAAGTCAAACATGACAAAATATAAATGAAATCTCCATGATTTGAAAATTCAAGTCTTACATGTTAACCAATATTAATTAATATAGGTTGGGTTAGTCAACAAGTAGATATTTAGCCAAAAGATGTTTTGTCGTAGAATTTTATTTTCAATACGATATAAAAAGTTGTATTCAAAAAATTTTAACGGGCCAAATATTGGTTAGTATGTGTCTACTTGAAAAAAATCGAATCAAAATTATAAATTAGAACTTTGTATAATAAAATAATATTTGAATAGTTCTAAGATTAATCTTTGATTATCCAATTAATTGCTAGAGATTATTTGTTGAAAGAGGCAATGCATGATTATTTGTTGTAATTAAATTAAATATTCACTATGGTACCAATGTATTATTGACTTTTGTAGGTAGTGCCACTACATTTTTGACTTATCCTATTGGTATCATATTATACCTTTACTTTTCCAATTTGAGATATTCTCCTTTAGTGCAATGTTAGAGAAACGTAAAAAAGTACCTTAATGACCACCATATCATATTTCAGTAAATTTTGATTTATGTGTAGATATATTAATTAAATTTATTAAAATGTAATACACAGAGAAAAAGATTCAAATAAAAACCTAAAATGATATTGAAAAAGCGGAAGATAAACGGTTATTAAAATGTATATACTATTATTTAGCTGAGATTGACAAGTTTTCTAATGGGTCTAAATTAGTTAAGAGTTGAGGAGAGATAAATTAATTTTTTTAGGACCAACATTATTCAATTTGGTGTTGGTGGATGATTACTATAATTGTAGTAACAAATAAGAAGAGCCATGATAATCCTAATTGGTAGTAGACAAACTTTTTTTTGTTAGAAAGTTTTCAATCAAGTTGTAGTTACTAAAGATGCATAAAAAAATTAGTTAAAAAATAAATAAATTCTTCTTATTCACAAACAAGTATGAGGAAGTACGAAAGATTATGCATAATGATGGGTTTTTTTTATTGTTATTGGGAACTTTTCTTTTTCTTCCGTGATTTTTATTTTTATGAATTTGATTGTTAATTTAGATTAATTAAATAAGAGGGTTGATTAGTTTGCTACGTATTTACAAGAAATCTGAAATGTATTATAACTAGCATTGAGTAACTTGTAGAAAGGGTATTTAAGTTTATTATGTCTCAAGCAAAGAAAAACGTGTTAGTAATATTCTAGCAAATAGGTTCAGAGCTCAAGGTCAAGTGAAGACATTAAAAAAAATTGAATGTTTTAGCTTTGGTTGATTAACTATCCGAAACTTATGGACAATTAAAGGTTTAAGTATTCCGAGATTTTGAATTCGTAAATTATCTTTTAATGCTTAAGTTGTGAGTTATTTATGTTAGCCGAAAACTTGAAAATACTGTTCATTGCATTTTGAAAATTTGTTAAAAATGATATATATCTTGTTTGGAAATTTTTTGAATACTCTATGTTATCACTGTATTGGCATTTGCAGCTGGTGTCACTACTATTGTTTTTACTCTTACGTGTGGTATCCTTATACTTTTAACATTTCTCTGACATTCTACTGACAAAAAGGTTTCGTAAATAGAAAAAATGTTCTGTAAATAGAAAATTGAAAGATTAAGGGTACCACAAGTAGAAATCGAAAAGGTAATAACACCAAATGTAAAAGCCACTACTATAATGGTACCCCACAGAATATCCCTCAAGTTTACTTTGTTAAAAAAAAAATTTTGAATTGAATATGCAACTGTTTGTCGCTCCATAGCATTTTTATTAATGTTTGACTTTTTGACACGTAATTTGAGGTATAAAAAAATAACAAATTTCGATCTTACACCTCCGTACCATGTTAATTAATTTGACTTTTTAACTTTACTCTAAACTTTTGTTTGTTGTAAGTTTTTTTTTATTTATCAAGTATAACTATTACGATCTTACACCTCAAAATTGAGTGTCTAAAGGTCAAATATCGTTAAAATTACGGAGGTAGCAATCTTTGATGTGATATTAATGATGCTCTATATAGTGGGAATAAAATTTGTAAAAACGAATTATTAGCTGACTTTGTAAGATGAAAAAAATTTGGATTTTTTGTAAAAATAATGTAGGAGCTGACTTTGTCTGAATAAAAAAATTTGGATTTTGTACGATTGAATCTTTAAGTTAAGTAGGTAAGGCAATAAGGATTTATTGCTCGAGTCTCTTTCATCTGTATAAATACCATTCACTCTGCAACAACTCATTCTGCACAAAAGAGTTTCTCACATCTCTTACATATATACACACATCTATATATATTGAGAGAGAAGGAGAAGAGAGAGATGGGGAGGCCACCTGTTGCTGAAAGAATGGGAGAGCCAAAGAGAGGAACGTGGCATCCAGAAGAAGACATCAAGTTGGTGTCTTACATTCAAGAACACGGTCCAGGAAATTGGAGACTTGTTCCTAGCAATGCTGGTATATATATATATATGTATATAGTCTTCAATTATTTTATTACAATAATTTGTTAAAATATATGTAACAAGTGTACGAGATAAAAGAAAGACAAGCTGTGCCGAAAGTCCCCGTAGAAAAATAAATTATATTCTTCGAAACACAAAGATGATGCCTTTGTGTATACTTCACGTTCCCTTTTTTTTTTTTTTTCTGTTTTATTACTCTTAATTTTTTTGTCTCACTTTGTGAGTTTGCATCTGCTTATATATCCTGATCAGTTATGTACATATATATGTGATTTAACAGGGTTGCAGAGGTGTGGTAAGAGCTGCAGATTGAGGTGAAAGAATTATCTCCGCCCTGGTATTAAACGTGGAAATTTCACCCCTGAGGAAGACAGGGTGATTATTCGTTATCAAGCTCTCCTAGGCAACCGGTACCGGCTCTTTGTACTCCTCATTTCTCTTGGTTTTACACGGGACAATTAAAAGATGAATTTATTGGCCTATCTCTTTAATGTTTAAATCTTGAAAGGTTGCTAATTATTTTAAACAAGGATTAAAAACTCATTTATGATTTAGGAAATATAAATTAAAAGTCAGATTTAAGTCCATACCGCTACAAGTATAAGACAAGATGTGCATTTGTACAAAAAGAATATTTCTATAAACAATATTAATTACAGATTTTGATTTTGACTGGAATGTATTATTCTTTATTTTTTTTTTTTTTTTTTTTGCCAGATATTATTCTTTATTTTAAATGTATGTTTGAATGTTAATGGAAATAACGATGCTAAATTATTTTGTTTGCATGTACATGTAGATGGGCTGCCATAGCTGCACACCTGCCTAGTAGGACAGGCAACGACATAAAAAACTACTGGCATACCAATCTGAAGAAGAGGCTGGGTAGAGTTAATAGCTCTGGTGATGAGAGAGCAAAGAACCATGAAGGCTCTAAACATAATGCAGATGCTGCTACTAGTGGATTGGACTACCTACAGGCCTACTATGAGGAGATGTATAAGAATGCAACAGCAGGGAACTCAATGATTACTTCTCCACAGAATAATGAGGAGAAGAATAGTGTTTACAATGACATTGGAATCTCGACCCTGACATCGATCGAGAAATGGCTGCTTGAAGATCCTTCTGCTCCTTTTCCACAGGTTTTATCTGCTCCGGCTCCTGTTCCTCAGGTTTTTCCTGCTCCGGATCCTGTTCCTCAGGTTTTTCCTGCTCCGGCTGCTTTTCCTCAGGTTCTCTCTGGTCCGGCTTCTGCTGCTGTTTCTCACATTTTCCCTGCTCCGGCCCCTGCTCCTGTTGCCCAGGCTTTCTCTGCTCTGACCCCAATTGAGAAATGGCTGCTTGACAATCCTTCTGCTCCTGTTCCTCAGGCTCTTCCTGCTCCTGTTCCTCAGGTTTTTCCCGCTCTGGCTTCTGCTCCTGTTCCTCAGGTTCTTCCTGCTCCTGTTCCTTTTGCTCAGGTTCCTCCTACTCCGGCTTCTGCTCCTGGTACCACATCGGGATATGGGGGTCAAGACCACCTGCTCAACATGTTTACTCCTTCCTGTCATGGTCAGATTTCTTTCGGCCCATTTTACCGATCATTCGATCCGTAAATTTCGGTCCTAGTAGCTCAACATTGATAGATGCTAAGTGGTTTCGAGATCATGTGCTAGAGCTTTCTTTCTTTTAATTTCAAGTTGTAGTTAATGATGGTGTCGTTTTACTTTTCATTGCTTGTTTGGTCTTGTATCGGATAGTTTTGATTCCCCTCAAGCTGGGATTCAACATTTTCAATATCTAAACTGGGTTTTAAATTACAGTATCTTTTTTTCTTTTGCCAAATAATTACAGTATCTTTTAGTCAGTGCAAGGAATTCTTTTGTTTAATCATGGACTTATGGTTGTCTATGTTTGGAACAATTTTTTATTCTCTACAGTAATTTGAATTAATTGGGAAATTAATTTCAGCGAGTTAATTACTTTGAATTGACTAATGGTGGCAGTGTTGTAAAAAGCGGGAATCGGAATTAATCGGTAGAGGCACTGTCCAGGGATTAATCGGGGATTAATCGGATATTTGAGGATTAATCGGAATGATTAATCAAATAATCGGATTATTAATCAGTTCGGTAACCCATTGAACAGGGATTAATCGGTGATTAATCGTGATTAATCATCGATTTTTAGAACAGAGAATTTATGGTGGTGTTTGAATTGTTTGAGAATTTCTCTCTTTGTCCCAAAATATATATTATTTTGACTTTTTACGTGTATTTAAAATGCATAAAAATGATAGTTTCACATATTATTTTATAAATTTTCTTTTTGTGAATTAAATTTTAAATGTCAAATTTTGATTCAGAAAAAATAATTTCGAAAAATTATATGTAGAATCTTGTTTTTTATTTATCTAAAAATACATGTAAAAAGTCAAAGAAACTATGTATTTTTGAACGAAATAGCTTCATGTTTACATTTTTCAACATTATCTTTCACCAAATTCAAATAAAGAGTAAACTCTCATTAATGAATTTGACTGAAGCCATTTACACAGCTATCTCTACGACTCTACTGCTAATAATCGTCAACCGAATGTTGCGAGTACCCTGCTACTGTTTTTTGATGATAGATTGATAGTTAGTAAATATATTAATTTATTTCACTCAAGATTTTCAGGATTTAGTTTGAGGAGTATTTATTAATAAAAAGAATGGTATTTGTAACACACATCATAAACACAGAGAAAATATATATTCATAATATATAACAAATAAATAGAAATTGTTTTTTTGCAAAAGGTGTTTGGAGATTGTTTTTTTGCAAAAGGTGTTTTGCTATGTTTTTGTTTGTTATTGTTGGTTGTTTTATGGTTCTTGTGATGATTTATATGGTGTTTTGGGAGATGTGGAAAACTCGCAATGAGACTTATTTATATGGTGTTTTGGAAGATGCGGAAAACCCGCAATGAGACTGATTTATATGGTGTTTTGGAAGATGCGGAAAACCCGCAATGAGACTGGGTTGGTGGTGGATATCACAAAAGCTTATCTTTCACAATTGAAGATTGTTCATATTTTGAGGGATTTTGATTCTCCAGTTCATGCAACTGAAACTTCTGAATACTGGACTTCAATCGTTATTAGTGGGAAGGTAAATTGTGTTGCTACTGGTTTCAAGATTGGTGTAGGTTGTATTTATCAAGATGCCATAATCTGTTTTAGGTTCAAAGAATTTTATATTCTTTTTATTAAGCGATCTGGAAACAAAACGGTTATTTGTACAACTCCTTTTTTTTTAACCATGTTGTATTGCTAGTTTTGGGGTATGTCCCGGCTGTGTTAAAAATGTTTTGTTGAGTGATTTGTCTTAAGAAAACCATTTGTTTGTCAAAAAAAAGACAATAATATTAATTTTACGTTTTTTGTAAAATTATTACAATATTCATACACAATATAATGTGACCCCGTCTCATAATGCTACTCTCGTTTCATATGTCGGGACTGTTCATAACACGAGACAAATTACTAATTTACGTCTAATCTATAAGACTAAATATAGTCATGAGTGATCTTGTTGGATTCGTATTTATGAGTACTTTAATACAATGAAGTTTTTATATTTAATACTAATACGAAATTGAAGATATTAACAATCAAAAGTGTGCGTTGGCAAACGTGTCCAACTTAAATGGGAAAAGTATTTAGAGACAGAGGGAGTAGTAAATAGGCAGTTCTTGAATGTTATCGTATTTCATTTGTACATATATAACAAGAGAATGCTGTACCGGAGATTACCTCATATATTTTCCTGAGATGTTTCCATAAAATCAAGAAAAATCTTATGGGTAATCTAGTTTTCACAAAAATGTCCCTGCGGGGCCATTTATTTTATAAGATTTTATAAAGAAGTAAGGTAAGTACCTCAGGTAAGTTCCTAGGTAATCTCATGAACATTATTCTCATATAACAATTATTAAAACAGGAATAACGTAACAGAATCCGCAGTTGTCAATTACATGTTACGTAACAGAATCCGAATGTGTACAATATACACAAGCAGTCATCATGAGACAGTTTGCTAAGGGAAACTTAAAACTTGAGCATTAATAGACATTACTGACTTAGAGGGTGTTTGAGATTGCTTAAAATAAGTTACTTTTAACTTAAAGGAGGTATTTTTAACTTATAGGAGAAAGTAAAGTTGTTTACTTTAAGTTGAATGAAAGTGTTTGGGTAATTTTACTTAAAGTTAAATGGGGATTTAATAATTTTAACTTAAAAGTGAAATTTGACTTAAAAATAATTTAAATTCATGATATTTAAGTTTTACAAGAATTGTGAAAAAAAATAAAAATAAAAAAATTCCATAAGTCATAAGTCATAAGTCAAAAGTACCTAAATGGAACTTATGACTTAAAGCAGTTTTTTAACTTAAAACCGGCTTAAAGCTGGAGGAGACAAACAGACCAAAAGTGACTTAAAACTGAAAACTCCTTTAAGGAGCATCAGCCAAACAGGCTGTTAATGTCAATTCAAGTCAAAAAGAAGATTTAAGTACATTTTAACACCTGGTGGCTGGTGGTATTCAAGAATGAAACAACCATGGTTCCCATTGAAACCAGTCCTCTAGTTTCCTCACCTCCTCCTTTAAACCACCTGAATAAAAGGGAAAACTCACATTTTTCCTGTTAACTGATGGAGATAATGTTCCCCTTACAACAGTTCCATCACGATCAAAAGCGAAAACTCCAACACCTTTTGCAAGAAAACAATCTCCAAACCTGCTCTTATTATCTCTCGCAGAAAATGCACCTCCAGACCCGCATCCATCATATCTTCCACAAAGTGCAGGAAGACAGGGTGATTATTCGTTATCAAGCTCTCCTAGGCAACCGGTACCGGCTCTTTGGACTACTCATTTCTCTTGGTTTTACACGGGACAATTAAAAGATGAATTTATTGGCCTATCTCTTTAATATTTAAATCTTAAAAGGTCACTAATTATTTTAAACAATGATTAAAAACTCATTTATGATTTAGGAAAAATAAATTAAAAGTCAGATTTAAGTCCATACCGCTACAAGTATAAGACAAGATGTGCATTTGTACAAAAAGAATATTTCTATAAACAATATTAATTACAGATTTTGATTTTGATTGGAATGTATTAATCTTTGTTTTAAATGTATGTTTGAATGTTAATGGAAATAACCATGCTAAATTATTTTGTTTGCATGTACATGTAGATGGGCTGCTCTTATTATCTCCAAACCTGCTCTTATTATCAGTGAGAGTATCCTAGTGCTTAACATATTTTTGTTTATATCCTATAATTTCATCACTTAAACAAATACATTCTTTGAAGAACCTACAACTCTATAAGATGACACGTCGCTGACAAAGTTGTAAACAGGCTAATTTTACAAAACAATAAAAATAAGAATATAAACATGCTCATGCGCCTCTAATTCACTACTACACACTTAGAGCCTGTTTGGCTAATGGTGCTTAAAGGAGAAACCTCCTTCAAGGAGCTTTTGCTCTGTTTGTGTAACTTGCTTAAAGCTGGGCTTTAAGTTAAAAAACTTCATTAAGTCATAAGTTCCTTTTAGGTACTTTTGACTTATGACTTATTCAATTTTTTTTATTTTTTTTTTGTTTCAGGACTCTTGTAAAGTTTAAATATTATGAATTTAAATTTTTTTTAAGTCAAATTTCATTTTAAGTCAAAATTACCCAAACACATTCATTCAACTTAAAGCAAACAACTTTACTTTCTCCATTAAGTTAAAAACACATACATTAAGTTAAAAGTAACTTATTTTAAGCAATCCCAAACGGCCTCTTAATCATAAACACAAGCAATAATAACATAAACATAAGCAATAATAACATAAACACAATGAAGCAATTATATAGTGACTTGAACGAAATAAGTGATGGCATTTTTGTAAGAACCTGAACATTGTGGTATTTCCAGAAGGAAGGATCTTCGAAAACCTGAAAACTCTGATCCTTTTTATCCGACGCAATGTTTGGAATAGCTAAAGAGTGAAGCAGTTTCGACCCAGTCTTTTGTGGTGGCATGAATACCTTCATTTTTAACGAAGCAGTTGTCTTTGGTATTGTTAGAAAATGTGGGTTTTAGACCCACATTGTCGAGTCATTTTGAGCTCCAATTTGAGTGTGCCTTGTGTGCGTGTTTGCAACAAGTGGTGCTTGGAGAGTGTTCTCCTCCGCGAGGGCTTTCCAACGCATATTTAAACATTCAAAACGACTAAGGGATGGATGAGTTATGATTACTCAAAGTTGGTCCCTTAAGAGTGGAAATTTTGTTGTAGAACTTGAAGTCCCACATTGATAAGGAAAAGGGGTGTCTTTTGCTTTATATAGTGTAACACAAGTGAAGTGTTTACTTGTGTTGGTTGAGTGTTGCTCCATCTCCTACGTGCGCGCAGGGGGGGTGCAAATCATGGAATTTCGAGGGAAAATTCGTGGCTTTGCAAGCCTTCGGGCTTTCCGCGTGTGCGACCTGCGGACACGAATGCAGCAGAAATTTGGTTTTATAACGAATTTTTTGCCACCGCCACCGCCTTACCTTAATTAATTAACGCGGTTAATTAATAAAGGAAAATTGCCACCGACTTTTAATTGGGGTAATTGAGTAGCGCACAAGTTTTATCATTATCTTTTCGTTACAGTCTTATCTTAATTAACGCGTTTAATTAAGTTAGGCAATTGTGTAGCGAACAAGTCTTGTCTATCCTATAAATACCCCCCTTAGGGTCTAGGATTATTCATTCGAAAAAAACACATTCTCTTCTCTCAAATACGTCCTCTTCTTCTTCGGTGATATTCTTGCTCGGTTCAAGCTCGCTGAGAGTGACGCTCCTATAGCTTCACTGCAATCCGCTTCAATAATAATTTTCACTTAAAATTATGAATTTGAGGGCTAGCGTGTTACTCCCTCTATTCCGTTTATATTGACATTTAATCAAAAAATACGTATTGAGCAATCAAGTGACAAACTTACTCTCAGTTGTTTGCATACTTTGAAAAACATAAAATTATTAATACTTAATTTGCTTTATTTAGTAAATGTGGCCACTACTTTTGGAATATGCAAAAAAGGATTTGTGGCCAATATAAACGGAACGAAGAGAGTATTAATATCTCTTAAAAAATATTTATAAGAACTAATTAAAGAAATGAATGGTAGTTTATGATCTGTCAAAATAATATACACATGTTAAAATATGAGATGATGATATCTAAAATTTTATTAATTAATTTTTTATTTATAAAGTTAACGCTAACTTATTGAAAATGTAATAAAATTCATTAACTTATACAAACTTAACTAAATTTTACTTAATTAATTCGGATCCGGATTATCCGATTTCCGATCCGATTTAAACGGATATCCGAATTCCGGATATCCGGTTAAACCGGAACCGGAATAGATTTTTCATGATCCGAAAAACCGGATATCCGATCCGAATTTTAAAACCGGACCGGATATTCGGTTTTGCTCACCCCTAGATGTAAAACTTGTACTTACCGAAGAAAAGAAAAGGGTTCCGATTGTACTATTAAGAAGCTTGTATTTTGTGTGCTTTTTCATTGAATTTTACCTACTATTTATAGTCATTCTTAGTACAATCTCCACCTTTAAACTTGTATAACTGCCCCATAAAATCATCCATGTAATAATTAACAAATATGTAATCCCATAACTCCCATATCCATATTAATACTATTGTAACCCCCACAATAGTAACCCCCAATATACATTATTTCTAAAACTAAAATATATTCCAATCCATTTAATTACTATTTTTGTTTTTTATATTTAATAAATAAGTCACATAATACAATAGTATGAGCATATGTTGGTTTTGGTTGTATGGGGATAGGTGTATCAACATGATGAATAAAATAGAAGAAAACAAATATAAAGTACGTGAATAGACTTATTTTATTAATGATGGAATGGATGGGCTTATATAGAGCCCATTCTAACAGAAACATCTTATCAGCTAAAAACCCTATTACAATTCAAATTTAAACTAAACTACTCCTAAAGATATGGTCAACAACCAATTATTCAAAATTTAAAATATCAAAACATAATTCTAAATGGTATTAAAAACTCTACTCTTTGAAATCTAAATATTAAAAACATGAAAAAGTAACGGTATTACATAATTATTACATAATTATGGTATTACATAATTATTACAATATTATTGTAATAATTATGTTTTTAATAGCCATTACTTTTTCATGTTTTTAATATTTAGATTTGAAAGAGTTGAGTTTTTAATACCATTTAGAATTATGTTTTGATATTTTAAATTTTGAATAATTGGTTATGTTGACCATATCTTTTGGAGTAGTTTAGTTTAAATTTGAATTGTAGTAGGGTTTTTAGGGGTGATGGTTAAAAATAACCATTTTTTAAAACTTAATCATGAAAATACACATTTTAAAAGTGGATGGTTATTTATAACAAATGGGATACCCATTTGTAAGTTGGGTATCTCATTTTATATAGGATACCCGTTTATAAGTTGGGTATCACACATTTTTTATACTTTTAATTTTTTGGGATACCCATTTACGGGTTGGGTATATCTATGTCTGGTTTTGAATGCCCCATTCTTTCCGCGAGTGGTTGGGTGCCCCAATACACTAAGCAATACACTAAGGCGGATAGGCCTTATAGGGATACCCATTTTTGAATTGGGTATCTTATACAAAATGTGATACCCAATTACGAGTTGGATATCCCATCGGGTAAAAATAACCATACACTTTGGAAATTGTTATTTTGATCATTCTTAACTAAAAAATGGGTATTTTTAACATTTTTTCGGTTTTTAGCTGATAAAGATGTTTCTGTTAGAATGGGCTCTATATAAACCCATCCATTCCATCATTAATAAAATAAGTCTATTCACGTACGTTATGTTTGCTTTCTTCTGTTTTATTCATCATGCTGATACACCTATCCCCATAAAACCAAAACCAACATATACTCATACTGTTGTATTATGTGACTTATTTATTAAATATAAAAAACAAAAAAAATAATTGAATGGATTGGAATATATATTAATTGTAGAAATAATATATATTGGGAGTTACTATTGTGGGGGTTGCAATAGTATTAATATGGATATGGGGATTATGGGGTTACATATATTTGTTAATTACTACATAGAGGATTTTATGGGGCAGTTATACAAGTTTAAATGTGGAGAATATCTTCTTCACAGAGGGCGTACCAAAGACAACTGCTTCGTTAAAAATGAAGGTATTCATGCCGCCACTAAAGACTGGGTCGAAACTGCTTCACTCTTTAGCTATTCCAAACATTGCGTCGGATAAAAAGGATCAGAGTTTTCAGGTTTTCGAAGATCGTTCCTTCTGGAAAGACCACAATGTTCAGGTTCTTACAAAAATACCATCACTTATTTCATTCAAGTCACTATATAATTGCTTCATTTCGGGAATATTTCTGGAGAGTAATAGATTGATGGAGTAATAATGTATCTGGGTCAGAGGAGGCGGCTGCATCGACTGGAACTCCAAAGAAAATGACCTCGAAACCACCTTTAGGCTGCAACACATGGTACATATCCCGCAAGATTGTTGTTCTATATGACTATACGTCAGATCTATAGCCCGAGAATTCAGTGTTACGAAATGTAACACAATAACCTTACCTTCCAGGTGCTTAGCTTGGACCTAAAAAGGGTAGCATACATGATTAGAATAGTACGCCAAAGACTATGTACAAATTAGTTGACTAAAACTTATACTCCCTCCGTCCCGTCCATTTGTTATCATTTCAAAATGGGGTGTCGACACGCATTTTACGGTGGATTTTAAAGATAGTTCCATAACTTATTTTTGAAAGTTTCTTTTTTTGTATAAAAATAGAACAATCCTATTTTTATACAAAAAAGGAAAATTTTAAAAAAAAGTTATGGAACCATCCTTAAAATCCACCTTAAAATGCGTGCCAGAAAGTGACAAAAAAGTGTAAACAAATGGATGGGACAGAGGGAGTAACATTAAATCAAATACGTATAAAACTAAAACTTGAGAAGTCTATCGGTCAATTAGTGGCATGCATTAGTAGAGCTACGCCTAATTTTGATTAGTGAGATTAATGCAATATCCCCTGTATTAAACTAAAATTAATGGTAAATAATGTAATGTATACCGGACGATTGCGATCATTGTATGTGATGAGAAAATCCCTGTGTTTGGTAAAGAGAAGGTCCGATATATTAAGTGTTTTCCCCTTGAATTGTCGATCGGGCCTGATTCTCTCTTTTCATGCATTCGAGGTAGCGAGGTTAGTCTTGCTTTTCTTTTTATGTCTTAAAAACCTACCAAACCTCATATCGAATAACTTATCCATGTCTCTCTTCCGCTTCTTCTTTTTTTTCATGTGTAGGCTGTTGCTTCATCTTTTTGTTCTTCACCTTTTCATCATCTTCAGATTGAATCTTTTTTCTTTTTAGGGTTGAACAACTCTTCAAACTCGTATCAGACTCCATAAAAATTTCAGCCTCGTCCCTCGTTCTTTCGCTCTAGTTGTTCAGGGTTTCTTTCACTTCTTCAAAGTTTAAATTTACCAAGACAAGATTACAAAATTAGACCCTTAACTTGGGCTATGTTGTCCTAGAGAAGAGAACCCACTAAATTATAGGAACCCCTAAGATTTGTACAAGGAACCCCTTACTCCTTAGTACTAGAAGCCCAATAAATTATAGGCCCGAGAGAACCCCATCACTTGCTATTCGTAAATCCTATTTGCAGCAAAAGACTTGAATTGAAAATAAAACCAAACTTGCTCCATGGACCTCTGTGCTACTTCCTAGCAAGTGATTATTTTCTATGATAAAATTTGTAATTTTGAATATCCCCATTGAATTGGTAATATATTTGTAAGTGGTTGTCTTATTTTGACAATTGAAAAACAAAGTGCTAGTTACTAATTACTAGCTTATAACCCGTGTAAAGCACATGTTACTTTTAATTTTTTATAATTCGTTTATAATATAGTATAATATTATAAATATTAATTTTAATATATTATTAGAAAATTTGAACTTTACATCTTTATATATAATAATTTTTAGTATTAAATATAAATTAATATGTTGTTGGTGGGAATCGAACCTTAGACCTCTGTATATAACAACTTTTAGTACTAGCTTATAACCCGTGCGATGCACGGTTTTTTTTAATTTTCTTTATTTAATAAAGTTATTTTGTATGTTTCATTTTGATAATTGTTATTTTTATGTTTGGCGTCATCGAAATTATTTTAAATTAGGTTAATTAATATTGATGTATATTTATTACTTGTCTTTTGAGGTGGTTTTCCAATTATAGATTCTACATATATGAATGTAAATATCATATGGTGGCATTAATAAAATTTATGCACACACAGGAAACATACGTGTACATATATAATGTATTAAAAAAGACATAGACTGAGATGTGATCATTGTTTACTTTTTTTTTTTTTTTTGATATTTTGGCTTATAGCCTTTTACAATGAGTATCTGTTCATTGACAACGTCTCTTGTTAGTTGTTACGCTCAATTTTTTATTTTTCATTTGTAGACAAATCAATAACTCAAAATTTAGGTTTTTTTTTTGTCTTAAAGAAGTTTGTCTAATAATATTTTAATATCTCAATATTTTGACATGGGATGAAGTTGGAAGCAATGAAAAAGAATTATTTTGGAGGTAACTAATGGTCTTGCATTTATAGCTAGATTTCTTCTTGGTAGGATAATGTAATTATAATTCTATCTATTATTGTATTATGATTTTTTTTCCAATTCATTGTAGAGATCTTTTTAATTTATTTATTTATAATTGATTATGATTTTTTATGCATATTTCATGGTGAGCAACCCAAAAAATATGCAAGGGAGTATAAATTTATACAGTCATCTACAGTTCATCACTCGCACAGGATATATAATATTTGAAAAGAAGTTAATACCTTCCTCCGCCTCTCTCAAGATCCCGTTTTCACTTTATAGTGGGTTTGCGAGCTTCAAATTTTTCTCTGCTCATAATTGGGTGGCCACCGCCACAATTAAAACCCATCCCAAATTCAGCAAAGTCCCTGATATAGTCAAATAATAAAAATCGCAACATTATATCCATAGTAAATAAATTTATACAACCTTTTTAAATGTAAAAAAGAAGTACATAAATTTATATAACTTTTTTTAATGATATCCTTTTTAGATATTAACACCTACAAGCAATAAAAAAGAAGTAAATAAATTTATACAACTTTTTTTAATGATATCCTTTTTAGATATTAACACCTAAAAGCAATAAAAAAGAAGTAAATAAATTTATATAACCTTTATTAATGATATCCTTTTTAGATTATAATTTCCTTATTAATATGATATAATCTTGATCGTCTATTTTTAAAAATATTAGATTCGACGGTTGAGATTATTTTGGTAGTACAGTGATATCCTTTTTAGATTATAATTTCCGTTTTAATATGATATAATCTTGATATATTTTTAAAAAAATTAGATTCGACGGTTGAGATTATTTTGGTAGTACAGTGATATCCTTTTTAGATTATAATTTCCTTTTTAATATGATATAATCTTGATCGTCTATTTTTAAAAATATTAGATTCGACGGTTGAGATTATTTTGGTAGTACAGCGACCAAAGTTATGGATAAGATCCCTCTTACGCTTATTATATATAAGGATATAATTATTGAAACTAACGGTCATGACCTATTTGAGTTGAAGATCTAACAATTATGAATGAGGGATAACAAAAAATGAGGGAATGACCAAAAAATTGGGTTAACCAAACTACAAATTATAATATAACATAAGTAGAAATAGTATAGAAGTATAGATAACATAACAAATTGTTCTCAAAACAAAGTACTAGTTACTAATTATAACATAACAATTATTGTTCTCAAAACATGGAAACACATAACCAATCTATTATTTATTATCTATTAAATATATAAAAGGGTAACATATTCCATTTTATAAATATCATTTTACATTTATGTTCTTCACTAATTTCACAATTATGTCATTCAAAATTAAATTTTATAAAAATAATATATCATTTTGACGTTACTAAGAATTGAACCCTAACCTCGCAAATTTTTAAGTCACCATTATTATCATTGAATTAGATGTATATTTGAGTAAATGTTAGAATTCAACAGCTATAGCTATATATCAATGTTTTGCTCATGTATACCATAATATTCTCATATCATATGTCTATTATTTTTATGTTAATTGTTTATATTTATATATATATATAAACATCCATATAAACTACTTTATTAATGATACTTGTATAATTTATTAGTTGTAATAATATTTTTTAGTTAAAAATTTATTTTTATTCAGCAAATTTATTAGAAAATATATTTACAGTTACTTATAAAACTTTTTGATAATAAAAGGTCAGAAAACTAACTTTGATAACAATATTTCCTCATTTGGAGGTAACAAGAACGAATATTTTATTGCCAAAGCACTATAGGAAAAATTGTATTATGAATATTACATTAAAGGAAAATGCAATTCTTTTTTAAACTCTCTATAAAATACAGTAAAACATCATAGTGTCTAACAAATATTGGAAAGATTGTTATCTAATCAAAGATACAAAGAGATACAAGAAGGATGAGAGTATAATATGAACATATGATTAAAACAAGTTACAAATTAAAAACTTGGATCAAAATAACTAAACCACAAAAAAGAGAAATCTGGTCGAAAAAGAAAAGTTGAATCATTGTTAATATCAAACATAATTTGTATAATTCAAATAGATACAAATTTAAGCATTACATTAGCACATCTCAACTCAACTAAATAAAATATGCTCCCGAACCTAACTCCGAACGTAACTCAATTATAATATTTAAAAAATATTGTTGTACCAAGGAGTTGAACCCATGACCTCTCATAATGAAACTAAACTCACCAACCAATTTTGCTAGACGGACAGTTATGCTTATAATGGAATTCATTAACTACATACATGAATACTTTTTAGGTTATATTATGTTTAGGCCGAATACACAAATATAATCAAGTTTGTATGAGAGAATAACAATTAACACACGTTTAAATAATCAAAAACTGTATGAAATTAATAACTCCTCTCTCAGTGATGTAAAATATCACAGAGAGCTGCTTAGGTTACAATAAAATGATAATACGTTCTTCGATACCCTTCTAGGGTTAACGTATTTATAAAGATATACAGCTACAGTACAATCGATAATTGATATTCCTATAAATCAGCTATACAAATGTTATCAATTATGATTGTTACACGTCTTCTTAGTCAACACGATGTCTTCGACAGCTATCCAATCTTCAAAGATATCGCTTCCATAATTATCTTCAATTATTCTTCAAAGTCTAATGATGACCAGTAGACGCTTCCTCCTGACAGAGTTTAGCAAACTCTGTCGAGCTTCCATCTGTCAGAGTTTAATTAAACTCTGACCGCTTCCAGCTTCCAGTTAAACTCTGATGAACCTCTGTAACACTTAAACACTAACATTATTCACATCAATTATATTTAACAATCTCCCCCAACTTGTTCATTAGCAAAAATGCACAAGTTAATAATAATTGATGATGTCAAAACAATTAGACAAATACAGTGTTTAATAAATAATCAGAGTTTAAACTTCTACTTAAACAAAATTTACAAAAAACAAGAAATACTTACAGAGCTTTATTTAATTAATTTCCTCAACATCTGGTGTTGATCTGAGATAGTCTATAAGCAACCTTCTTTCTGCATTCTCGAGTTCTATCTGCATAATCTTCTTAATCTCTTTAAGTTCAGGATCATCTTCACCAGTCTGATAGATTGCAGATCTCAGAGAATATATTTTGTTCTTCCTCATGTCAATACCCAGTCTGATAAAATGTGCTTTCTCTGACTCTGGATTAAAATCTAAAATAGTTATACCCAGATCTGTCTCGAGTCGAGCACTATTTTTCTTCATCTCAACAATCTTCCCATTATAATCTCTGTATTTTGGAACATACTCACTTGTATATTTTGTACCACGAATTACCTTAGCTTTCAACATCTTATTCCTTAGCACATTAGCAGTTTGCTGAGTCCTTTGATTTTTCACTTTGAAGAGATATAGAACATATTCCAATTCTTCCCATAGTTTCAAACCAATGTCATTCTCACCAACTTTATACACAGTCCCATCAGCCATGAAATACAGCAGAAAATCTTTCTTCAAACTCTTTTGATGAATCAACTGTACTGATTCTAGTATGTCCAAACTCTCGTGTAACACCAAGTCCTGGAAAAGCCAGTGATGAAGGATCTAGAGGACTAGTATTAACTATAATTTCTCTACCTGAGCCCAAAGTAGATGTATCTCGACTTTGCTTGGACATATACGCTCTGCCTTGTAGAAAATTAGTACCTCCAGTCTTCAGAGTTTGATCAGGAATAGTTGGTTTTGCAAATAACATTTGCATCTGAGTAGACAATGGTTTCTGTACAACTTGTGTAGCAACAGAGGTTGTATGCACTTTCTTCGAAACCTTTTCTTCTTCACCAATCTTACCTTTCAGCTTCTGTTTAGCATCTTCTATTGGTTTCCTAGACAATAATAAATTCTGATCAGCACCAACATGTTTCCTAGACAATAATAAATTCTGATCAGCACCAACATTTTCTTTAAAAACAATGCCTTTTTGAACAGGCCTAGGAGCTTTTTCATTCTTCTTTAACTTTCCAGACTTCAAAGCTTTTTGATGTTCTTCTTGTAAATTCTTCTCCTCAGCTTGAATGTTTTCAATTGTAACTCCTTCTTTGCTAGAAAATACACTCAAGTGTATCTGGTGTGTTCATCAACAATTACTAAAGCATATTTCTTTCTTCCAATAGACAAGACATTTACTGGTCCAAACAGATCAACATGTAGAAGATGATAAGAATCAACAATTGAAGATTCAGACTTGCTTTTGAAAGATGACTTCCTTTGTTTGGCCTTTTGACAGAAATCACACAGGCCATCAACATTTAATAAAGACTTTGGGAGTCCCCTTACAAGATCCTTTCTAATCAACTCATTGATGTTGTTTAGATTCAAATGAGAGAGTTTCTTATGCCACTTCCAACTCTCTTCACTAGACATTCTTGTTGACAGGCATAAAGCTTTTCCTTCAGAGTTTGTCAACAACTTTGCTTCATAGATATTATTGCGCCTGTGTCCAACTAGAACAACTTTCCCTGTAGATTTACTGATAACTTCACAGTATTCAGGTTGAAAATCTACATGATAACCTCTATCACAGATTTGACTCACAGATAGCAGATCATGCTTGAGTCCTAGAACCAGAGCTACATTTGTGATGATGACACTTCCAAGATTGATATTGCCATATCCCAGAGTACGTCCTACATTGCCATCTCCATAGGAAACTTTTGGGCCAGCCTTATTCTCATACTCTGATAGCAGGGCTTTATTTCCAGTCATGTGTCCTGAACATCCACTGTCCACGACTAGGGTACTCTCCCTGATGCCCTGCAATCACAAACATTCACTGAAGGTCAGATTTAAGGATCCAGACTTGCTTGGATCCTTTGGCTTTCTAACTTTGTCAGATTTAGCAGCGGAATTCTTATTATCAGAGTTTAAGCTAACATTTTCAGAGTTTACACTTGCAGAATTAACCTTAACCCATTTCAAATTTGGCTTCAGTTCATAATAATTATGATAAATAGCATGATATTTCCTGCAAGTATAAATAGAATGCCAAGTACTTCCATAATGTTTGCATAAAGTCCGTGGTCTCGTTTTAACATAATCATTCTTTACTCCAGACTTGGAGGGTAAAGAATTAATGTCTTTATTTTTCCTGCAGAAACTAGCAAGATGGTTAGTACTACCACAGTTATGACATGTCTTTCTTGGAGCATAAGTAGCAAGCATTTGATTATAACCTTTAGTAATGCCTACTTTACCATTTCTATTCTTCCTGGACACTTTCTATTTCTTAACAGATTTTAACTCCTTAAGCTTATGTTTGAGTTGTTTATCTGTCATTGAACCAATATCAATTTGTTTAACACAAGTTTTTATTGATTCTTTCTTAACAGCTTCTTTTTCAACTTCAGACTTAGGTTCACTTGTTCTAGTAACAAATTTTCTAGATGGAAGATGTGTTCTAATTTTGACTTCATTTTGAAACCTAAGTTCATCTTCCTCACAGTATTTGTTAAGTAATAGCTTAAACTCTGTTTGTATGTTAAACACTGTAGACTTTGTATTTGTTTTGACATCATCATTTACTGTAAACTTGTACATTCTTGCTAATGAACAAGTTGGGGGAGATTGTTAGAAATTATTGATGAGAACAGTGTTTGGAAGCTAAAGTAACAAAACAGAGTTTAGCTGGAAGCTGTCAGAGTTTAGTTAAACACTGACTGGAAGCGCAACAGAGGTTGTTAAACTCTGTAGCGGGAGCGTCTGAGAGTCAACAGTGTTTGAAGATTGATACAAGATAAATATGGAAGCAATATCTTTGAAGATTGGATAGCTATCAAAGAGATTGAGTTGACTTAGAAGACGTGTAGCAATCGTGATTGATATCAATTGTATAGCTTAATTATAGGAGAATCAATTACTGATTGTACGAATCTGTATGTTTTATAAATACAGTTAGGTTAACCCTAGAAGGGTATCGAACATAGAGATTATCATTGATTGTAACCTAAGCAGCTTTCGGTGATATTTACATCACTGAGAGAGGAATTATTAATTCCAAACAGTTTTAAGTGTTAAAAAAAAGTGTGTTCTTGTTAATTACTCATACAGTACTTGATTATATATTGTGTATTCGACCTAACAAAATATATTACCTTTTAACTGGGAAAGGTAATTAGTTATTAGTAATTATAATATTATTAGTTTATTCATTAATTAGAATGACCAAATTTTTGGAAAGAATAGATTTTAGTTGGAAAAGGTAATAGCTGAAAAAGGTAATGGATATTACCTTTTAGCTGAAAAAGTTAATTAATTTTTAGTAAGAAAATTTAGAAAAAGTAATAGCTGAAAAAAGTAATTGGTTAGTTATTATTTGGAAAAAAATAAGATAATTTAGTTAAAAAATTATTAAAAAGATATTACCTTTAAGTTGGGAAAGGCAATTAGATATTAGTAATTATAATATTATTAGTTTATTTCATTAATTAGAACGACCATATTTTGTGAAAGAAGATAATTTAGTTAGAAAAGTTAGAAAGATAATAGCTTAAAAAAGGTAATTGCTTATTTATTATTTTTTATAATTAAGTTAAATAATTTAGGGTAATAAAGTAAAATAATTAAATAATGTAAGTACTGTACCGTACAGTACCAAAACTTTCAATGTTTCGTCTTTTATGATACTAGCCTAAAACCCGTGCGATGCACGGATTTTTTTAATATTATATAAGAAAGGTTCATTAATTTCAATTAATTTTTTTAAAACATGAATTTTAGAGGCTTACATTTTTATATGAGATGATTTGATAATAATTATATAAATGTTATCCGTGATATTTCTAGAAATGTGGGATTTTAGTTAGAAAATACAGAAAAGATGATAGGTTTTAGTTAAAAATAGTAATCCATTAATTATTAGTAATTATAAAATTATTACTTCATTTTATTAAATATAATGTCCGTGATATAATTAGAAAAATAAAAAATTTAGTTAGAGAAAATTAAAAAGGTAATATGGATATGGGTGAAAAAGGTAAATTATTAGTTTATAGTAATTATAATTTAATTACGTTATTTTACTAAATACAATTGCTCGTAATGTTTTTAGAAAATGAGAAATTAATCTTGTTCGTGATATTCCTAATCATTCTATTAAAAGAGGGATTTTAGTTAGAAAATATAGAAAAGGCTAGGTTTTAGTTAAACAGGTAATTGATTAATTAATAATATTATAATATTATTAGTTTATTTTATTAAATAGAACTGACCGTGATATAATTGGAAAAAGAGAGATTTTAGTTAGAGAAAATAGAAAGGTAACGTGAAGATGACATGATCTATGTGAAAAATGTAATTGATTAATTTATAGTAATTATAATTTAATTATGTTATTTTACTAAATAAAATTGTTCATAGTTTTTAGAAAATGAGAAATTAATGTTGCCCGTTATATTTTTAGAAAAAAATGGGATTTAATTAGAAAAAATAGAAAATATGATATATCTGAAAAGGTAATCTGTTAATTATTAGTATTATAATATTTTTATTTTTATTAAATAGAAATGCCCGTGATATAATTAGAAAATGGAGGTTTTACTAAGAGAAAAGAAAAAAAAACGTGTTTTGGCTGAAAAAGGTAACCGACCATGATATAATTGGAAAAAGAGAAATTTTAGTTAGAGAAAAGGTAACGTGTTTTGACTAAAAAAGGTAATTGATTAGTTGATAGATTTAATAATATAATTATGTTATTTTATTAAATAAAATTGCTTGTAATGTTTTTAAAAAGGAGAAATATTAGTTAGATAAAATGTAAAAGATATTCTATTTTACCTGAAAAAGGAAATTATTTAATTATTGAAAAATATAAAAAAAAATATGTTTAACATGAAAAAGGAAATTGATTAATAAAGGAGAAATTTTAATTAGATAAAATATAAAAGATATTGTATTTTACGTGAAAAAGGAAATAATTTAATTCTTGAAAAATAGAAAAAATAATATGTGTAACCTGAAAAAGGAAATTGATTAGTAATAGATCTATAATTGAGTAAGGGTAAATAAGTGAAATCAATTGGTATAATTTAATAACGTTATTTTACTAAATACAATTGCTCGTAATGTTTTTAGAAAAGGAGAAATTAATATTGTTCGTGATATTTCTAATATTTCTATTAAAAGAGGGATTTTAGTTATAAAGTATAGATAATGCTAATGGATCAACTCCTTCGTAGTAACAATATTGTGAGGGATCATGAACGCCCAAACACTCCTCACATTGCTGAGGCATGGATGTCCTCGAATATGCCCACCATGGCAACTCCTCGCATGCCATCTTCAAACACTCAAGTACCTGAACACACCAAACTAAACAAAATAGGTAACAAAAACAAATCCGAGTCAGTGAACGCTAACGACCACTATTGACAAGCACATAAACCAAAAATAAAACACCGAAGATCCCCGGCAGCGGCGCCAAAAACTTGTTTGAACTAATTCACGCAAGCGTACGTGGTCACAAGTAATATATGAATAAGTCGAGTTCTTTCCCACAGAGATCTTGTTATGGTTTTAATTCAGTTTGTACCTATGCAACAATGTATGGTTATTATGCACTGCTAAGACAATTAACAATATTGGGTTTTGATTATCTAATTTAACTAAAAAGCAATTTAGTAAAACTAAGAATTACTTAACTAATGATAATTAAAATCGAATTACTTATGCAAGATAAACCATGGGATCCTAACTTCAATAAATACTTCGCTTAGATCTGACGCCTTTAATCACTATATGCAATGGTTATGATATCTGATCAGACAACACGAAACAAGTACACGCTACCTCTCAGTATACGTATACCAAACTATCCATACATCCACAAAAGAGATAGAAGATGAATAGACACCAATTATGCTTAGATCCTATATGTCTATAGAATTTGAAAACATAACGGTTGAAGAACAAGTTATCCACATTGATCACATAGGGCAGCATAATATCTCTATTTACGCCACAAATCATGATGTTAAAACATCAACTTATCCTATGCTAGCATGACAAGTTCTAAATCTCAAGATCCACTCTCGCTTCACAAGAGATTAACAAATTAGATGTTAGCTACGCATCTAAATTCATAAAGCACAACCATACGAGGATATCAGATATATATCACACACAGATCTGTAAAGCATCAAGATACTAAAGCTCCATAAATAAATCCGTTAGAATCCCATGACAACGATTAGCTCATAATTGAATCTCTCGTCATCATAGGATCTGATGAAGCCATGATAAAAACAAAGTATGAAAATATACAAATAAACCTAAGTAATTGATATGTAATGGTGATCCCAATTACAATGGTAGGATGTGTTTATATAGGCTGTAGAAGTCTTGCCCACCAAACAATTGCCTTTTTAGAGTTGGAATAGAAGATTGACAATTTCCGTTCTTGAATGAGAATAGAATTGCAAATTCCACGTGTAGATCTTATTCTGGAATGTTCTAGCCGCCCAAAGCAATTACCATACTTATTAGAAGTAGGAATTATAGCAATTTCCTTGTCAAAGTTGAATTTCTGCAGTTCGGCACATAATACGTTTCCTAAACTGATTCGGTTTTTAAGGAAAATTCGTAGCTGACTTTTCTTCAATATTTCTGGGCCGTTCTAGTTGTAATTGGGCTTCTGGACCACTTTAGAATGATAGAGAATCTCGTTAGCTTTGCGTGGACTGTAAGATCGTCCAAAACGGACTTGTAGAACTCAAGATATGACCAAAATAGTGAATCAGCAATCTGGCAGAATTTTTCAGGAGCAACCTGCGCCCAGCAGTCTGTTCTTCACGCTGCCTGCACCCACCACGCGCAGCCTGCGCGTGGCATACCTGTCCAATACTGTAGAAAATCTCCCAGGCTTCGTGTGGACAGTAAGATCGCTGAAAACGGATTTCTAGAACTCCAGATATGACCAAAACAGTGTAGACTGCGCAACCTACCCAGAAAATCCGAATTTTACACAAATTGCTCCTTTCTCCTCCATTTCTTTTGCATTAGCTAACATCTTCAATACCAAGACACATGTAACTCCTTGATAGCACAACCCAAGTGTCCAATCGTCATTCCAATGCTTAATTTCACTCTAATATCGATTAGAAACACCAACACTAACCGATAGCTACAACCCTGCACAACTACACAAAACACATCAAAAATACAACAAACTTGAGACCAAGTCAATCAATTTAGGCCGATATGGAACGCTCCAAGTGAATATAAAATCCACTTATCACTAGGTTTTAGTTGAAAAATGCAATTGATTAATTAATAATATTATAATATTACTCCCTCTATCCCCACTGATTCTTTACATTGGGAAACGTAATCCTAACACGGATTTTAAGGTGCATTTGGTGGATAGCTCCATAACTTATTTTTTAAATTTTCTTTTTTTTTTTGTATAAAAACATAATTGTTCTATTTTTATACAAAAAAAGAACATTTTAAAAATAAGTTATGGAACTATACTTTTTAAGAGTCTTAAAATGCGTATCAAGCAGTGAAAAAAACTATAAAGAAATGGGAGGGACAGAGAGAGTATTAGTTTATTTTATTAAATAGAACTGACCGTGATATAATTGGAAAAAGAGAGATTTTAGTTAGAGAAAATAGAAAGGTAACGTGAAGATGACATTATGATTTATGTGAAAATGGTAATTGATTAATTTTTAGTAATTATAATTTAATTATGTTATTTACTAAATAAAATTGTTCCTAGTTTTTAGAAAATGAGAAATTAATGTTGCCCGTTATATTTTTAGAAAAAGGGATTTAATTAGAAAAAATAAAAAAGATGATATATCTGAAAAGGTAATCGGTTAATTATTAGCATTATAATATTTTTATTTTATTTTTATTAAATAGAAATGCCCGTGATATAATTGGAAAAAGGAGTTTTAGTAAGAGAAAAGAAAAAAGGAAACATGTTTTGGCCGAAAAAGGTAACCGACCATGATATAATTGGAAAAAGAGAAATTTCAGTTAGAGAAAAGGTAACGTGTTTTGACTAAAAAAAGTAATTGATTAGTTAATAGATATAATAATATAATTATTTTATTAAATAAAATTGCTCGTAATGTTTTTAAAAAGGAGAAATATTAGTTAGATAAAATGTAAAAGATATTCTATTTTACCTGAAAAAGGAAATTATTTAATTATTGAAAAATATAAAAAATAATACTCCCTCCGTTTTTTTGATTTCTTTACGTTTGCTTTTTGCACGGAAACCAAGATAGTGGATGTAATATTGTTAAAATAAATGTAGTAGTGGGTGTAATAGTAATTTTATTGTTAAAATAAGTGAAGTAGTGGGTGTAATAGTGTAAAGGGTTGAAAAGGTGGAGTGAGGTAGTGGATGTAATAATGTATTTTATTGTTAAAAGTTACTATTTTTAGTAATGTAAAGAAATGGAATGAACGGCCCAAAATAGAAAGTGTAAAGAAATGAAATGGACGGAGGGAGTATGTTAACTTGAAAAAGGAAATTGATTAATAAAGGAGAAATTTTGGTTAGATAAAATATAAAAGATATTGTATTTTACCTGAAAAAAAAATATTTAGTTCTTGAAAAATAGAAATAGATAATATGTGTAACCTGAAAAAGGAAATTGATTAGTTAGTAGATCTATAATTGAGTAAGGGTAAATAAGTAAATTCACGAAGTACCAAAAAATAGGTACCAAACTTTTCAATGTTTCGGAATTTATACAATAGTACTAGCTTATAACCCGTGCGATGCACTGATTTTTTTTCATATGTAACAAATCTTATTTTATGTTATAATTATATTTTTATATAATCATTATTTACAATATTTTTATTTTAATTTTAATATTAATAATTTAATATAAATTTAATTAATGATATACATGGTTTAAAACTTATATTATAAAATTTTAAAATAAATATGTCGTTGATAGAATTCGAATATTGAATATAACATATTTAATCTAATGGTCATTTATACATATTTTATTACATTTTGTTAGTGATTAGAAGATATAATGTGATATTTTTGGATATATATTAATTATTGCTAGATATGATATGATTGCAAGATATGATATGATTGATGTTTTTAGGTGTTTATAAAAGGTAATATCTATTACTAAAAGTAAATGTGAAAAAACAATCGACTAATTACTATAATTATATTATTTTATTATTTATTTTAGGTGTTTTAATAGTATAGATATTGTATATATTTATCTTTATAATAAAGGTTAAATAAGTAAATTCACGAAATACTAAAAAACATATACCAAAAAATAGGTGCCAAATTTTTAATGTTTCAGCTAATGTTTCCTTATTATAAATAACGTATACATATTTTAATATATTTTATTAATAATTGAAAAATATGATGTTATATTTTCGGGTATATATTTATGATTGTAAGATTAGTTTTAAATTAAAAAGGTAACGTGTTTTAATTCGAAATGAAATATTAATGATTGGAAGATATGATATGATTGATGTTTTGGTGTTAATAAAAGGTAATATCTTCAATTAGAAGTAAATATGAAAAAAGGCAATCGACTACTTACCATTAATTTATATTATGTTATTATTTATTTTAGGAGTTTTAATAGTATATATATCATATATATTTTTCTTTATAATAAAGGGTAAATAAGTAAATTCACTACGTACCAAAAAATAGGTACAAAAACTTTTAATGTTTTGGCTTTTATATAATAGTATAGATATGTCGTTGACGGGATTTGAAACTTGAATTTTTAGTAAAGTACTTTAATCATAAAATATACAGTAAAATGGTTAGAGCATCTCCAATGGGGTTGGTTAAAGTGATTGTCTAAAATGATAGAAAATATTGATTATGTAAAATTTAATGAACCTGTAAGGCGTTGTGCTTCGATGGTATTGGCTATATTGATTTGCTATATTTTAAAAATGGTATGTTATTATTATTTTAAGTTATTATAAATAGAATATATCATTTGAATATGGTAAGAGATGATGTGGAATCTTCTTACAGGTCTCTAGAGGTTCGACAAATATAGCCAACATGACAAAAAATATAGACATTGGCTAAAAATATAGACAAGGAAAATGATCCATTGGAGTTGATTTTTTTTTACATAATCTCTATAATTTATATTTATAGTATGTTTTAATTATTTTTAGCTAAGGGTTCAACATGGTTGGAGATGCTCTAATATTTTTTGGTATACATTAATGATTGCAAAATTATGTGGTTTAAAACTTATACTCCCTCCGTCCCTTTTGATTCTTAATATTTCACTTTTTCAAAACTTTCTGGCACGCATTTTAAGGTGCATTTTAAGGATAGTTAAATATTTTTTTTAAAAAATTTTCTTTTTCTGTATAAAAATTTAAACATTAAATTTTTATACAGAAAAAGAAAATTTTAAAAAAAGTTATTTAACTATCCTTAAAATGCACCTTAAAATGCGTGCCAGAAAGTTTTGAAAAAGTGAAATGTTAAGAATCAAAAGGGACGGAGGGAGTATTATAAATTTTTTTAAAAAAATATGTCGTTAGACAGAATTCAAACCTTGAAATTTTAGTAAATTAATTTGAACATATAATATATCTAATCATTAGATCTAATTACAGTTGAACCTCGATGAAGTAATGATCGATAAAGTAATAATCTCGCTAAAGTAATTTTTTTCCGGTCCCAACATAATGGAGACCGTGTATTTTTACTCTTGATAAAATAATAAACTCGATAAAGTTATATTTTTCCTCGATCACAAGCGTATTACTTTAAAGAGGTTTAAATGTATTATGATTTTTTTACTAATATTCAAACAGTCATTATTCGTTATATACAGATTTCTATTATATTTAGTTAGTGATTAGACGATATAGTGTTATATTTTTAGGCATTTATTAATTATTGTAAGATTATATTTTAAATTAAAAGTTAACGTGTTTTATTTGGAAAGAAATGTTATTGATTGGAAGAGACGATATTTTAGGTATTTATAAAAGGTAGCATCATCAATCAATTAAATTTAATATAATTAAATTTAATATTATAATTATATTTTTGTATAATCATTATTTTTAATAATTTTTTTAATTTTTATTTAATATAATTTAATATACTCATGTTTACAAATTATATTAATGTTATTTTATTATAAATAATGTATACGATTTTTAATATATTTTATTAATAATTGAGAAATATGATGTGATATTTTCGGGTATATATTAATGATTGTAAGATTTGTTGTAAATTAAAAAGATAACGTGTTGTAATTATAAAGGAAATATTAATGATCGAAATATATGATATGCTTGATGTTTTTAGGTGTTTATAAAAGTTAATATGTTCAACTAAAAGTAAATGTTGAAAAGGCAATCGACTAATTACCATTAATTTTATTATCTTAATAGACTAATTATCATTAATTATAGCGTGTTTTAATTGGAAAGAAAATATTAATGATGGAAAGATATGATACGATTGATGTTTTAGGTTTTTATAAAAGGTATTATCTCTACTAATTACCATTAATTATATTATGTTATTATTTATTTTAGGTGTATTTATGTTTCTTTATAATGAAGGGTAAATAAGTAAATTCACTAAGTACCAAAAAATAGGTAACAAAACTTTCAATGTTTCAGATTTTATATAATAGTATAGATATATATAGTATAGTATAGATTATAATATTATTATTTATTTTATAAAATAGAACCACCCATTATATAATTGGAAAAAGAGATATTTTAGTTACAGAATAAAGAAAAGGTAACATGTTTTGGCTGAAAAAGGTAATTGTTTAGTTAATAGTAATTATAATATAATTATATTATTTTATTAAGTAAAATTGCTCATAGTATTTATAAGAAAGGAGAAATTTTAGTTAGATACAATATAAAAGATATTGTGTTTTACATGAAAAGGGAAATTAATTAGTTAGTGAAAAATAGAAAATGTAATATGTTTAATCTAAAAAACAAAATTAATTAGTTAATAGAGTGAATTTTATTTGTAATTAAGTAAGGGTAAATAAGTAAAATCAACAGGTACCGACCAACCAAACTTTTAATGTTTCGGCTTTTATATACCCGTGCAATGCACGGGTTCTTGTATTATATTATAAATTTTTTTAATATAATCATTACTTTTAATAATTTTTTAAATTTTAATTTGATAAAATTTAATATACTCATGTTTAAAAATTATACTAATGTTCCCTTATTATAAACAACGTATACGATTTTTAACATATTTTATTAATAATTGAGAAATATGGTATGATATATTCTTATATATATTAATGATTGTAAGATTTGTTGTGAAATATTAATGATTGAAAGATATGCTACGATTGATCTTTTTAGTTATTTATAAAAGGTAATATCTTCAACTAAAAATAAATGTGAAAAAGGCAATCGACTAATTACCATTAATTATATTATGTTATTATTTATATATTTTATTAATAATTGAGAAATATGGTGTGATATTTTCGGATATATATTAATGATTGTAAGATTTGTTGTGAAATATTAATGATTGAAAGATTTGCTACGATTGATCTTTTTAGTTGTTTATAAAATGTAATATCTTCAACTAAAAATAAATGTGAAAAAGGCAATCGACTAATAACAATTAATTATATAATGTTATTATTTATTTTAGGTGTTATATTTTTCTTGAAAATTATGGTGTGATATTTTCGGGTATATATTAATGATTGTAATTAATTTACTATGTTAATTGACTAATTACCATTAATTATAACGTGTTTTAATTCGAAGGAAAATATTAATGATAGAAAGATATGATACGATCAATGTTTTAGGTGTTTATAAAAGGATTTTTAATGTATTTTGTTAATAATTGAAAAATATGATATGATATTTTTGGGTATATATTAATGATTGTAAGATTAGTTTTAAACTAAAAAGTTAACGTGTATTAATTCGAAATTATAAAAGGTAATATCTTCAATTAAAAGTAAATGTGAAAAAGGCAATCGACTACTTACCATTAATTATATTATGTTATTATTTATTTTAGGAGTTTTAATATTATAAATATCATATATACATACGATCAATGTTTTAGATGTTTATAAAAGGTAATATCTCGACTAATTACCATTAATTATATTATGTTATTATTTATTTTAGGTGTATTTATTTTTCTTTATAATGAAGGGTAAATAAGTAAATTCACCTGATACCAAAAAACAGGTACCAAAACTTTCAATGTTTCGACTTTTATATAATAGTATAGATATTAATAATATTAATATTAATTGGATGCAAGGGTAATTAGGTAAATTCAACAGGTACCAACCAACCAAACTTTTAATGTTTCGGCTTTAATATAATAGTATAGATAGATAGTATAGATTCGTACAATTCGTATTTCCCAAATGTTATTTCTCGAATTCTCGTTAATGTAATATATCTACTAAAATATATCCTTACAAGTTACTCATATTAGCCGAGATCCAAAATTCTTACTTTAAATATATACGTGACCTTAATATTTCATTTTAAAATATTAAAATTTCAAAATAATTTTTATAATTAATTAAAAATACGTAATTGATAAAAAAACATCACAACATATGATGTCAAAAAGTTCTACTTACTAAATGTTAGAGTTAAAACCAATAATATTTAAAATTTAATAACTCTACATACACTATATGATACTTTCTGGTTTGACTTTAATTAAAATTACATCAAAATTTGATATTTATTTATTAAATAAAAATATTAACAAAATATAAGAGTTTAAGCTATATTAATTTGTAAATCTTTTTATATGTATTAATAATTAGAAAATATATAACATTTTAATTAAATATAATATGTTACTGTTCAAATTTCGTCAAGTTAATAATATTATTAATATAAAAATACTAACATAATTTAGAGTTCAAACAGAAAGACGTAAACTTTTATATATGCAATATTAATTATAAAATATAAAAAACTTCAATCTATATATACAATATAAATTGTGAAATATAAAAAACTTCACCTAAATAATATATAGGTAACATAAAGGTAACATATGGTCGGAATTTGAAATTTGTAATATATAGGTAACATATTTCATAAGCGTGATTAAGTGCCACTTTTTTTTAAAAAGAGGTGGTTGAACTTTATCCACATTTACATTTTGATGGTTGTAATTTGAAATTTGTAATATATTGACAATGCATTTCATAAGCGTGGTTAAGTGACACTTTTTTTGAAAAAATTCTTTCCAAAAAAGTGACCCTTAGTCACCCTTTTGAAAGGTAAAAGTAAGGTCCGACCAATATATTGCAAATTTCAAATTTCGGTCGTTAAAAAGTAAATTTGGATTAAATTCAATCACAAATCTGTAATTTACTCAAATTTATACTTATCTATACTAAATTATAATAAACAAAAGAAGGTATATTTTGTAGTTTGGTTAATCCCTTATTTTTTGTTACCCTCGTTTTTTGTTATCCCTTTCATTCACAACCGTTAGATCTACAAGTCAAAAAGATGATGATCGTTGGATACAATACTAAAAAATTGTTATATACAGAGGTCTAACGTTCGAATCCCGTCAACAACATTTAAATATAAAATTAATACTAGAATATGTTATATAAAATGGTTGAAGTTTCGATTCCCACCAACATCATATTAATTTAAATTTAAATACTAAAATATATTTACATCCAAAGGTTTAAGATTCTAATTCTTCTGAAATATTAAAAGTAATATTTTATAATATTATATATAATATATTATAGCTTAATTAAAAAAAAAAAAAAGTAAACGGTGCTTTGCACGTACTATAAGCTAGTACATATGTGTATTATACTATTATATATTTGTTTGGTCGTTTAGTACACTAAATTTGATACACTGAATAACAATCGTTAGATTTTAAGATAGATAAAAAAGAATCGTTGGATGTTATGATAAAAGAAAATTATTTTTAAAATATTTAAAATACTCACACAAGTTCAAGATTTGAATCCCGTCAACAACATATTATTTTTAAACATTTATATAATCTTATAAACAACTTCTGGAAGTTCAAGATTCGATTCCCGTCAACAAGATATCTTAGTTAAATATTTATATTATCTATTTTCACAAATATTTATATTATCTTATAAACAATTCCAAAAATTTTAAGGTTCAATTACCGTCAACAATATATAAAATTAAAATTTTTTTTTATCTATTTTCAATATAGAATAAAAACACTACCGTTTAGAATTATCAAATATGTATTATTATATTTTATTATTTTCTATAATTAATTTTTCTATTAATTGAAAAAGATTTAAAAATTATGAATAATAATATAAAAATATTAAAAAATAAGATAAAAATATTAAAAATCATCCGTGCATCGCATGAGTTATAAACTAGTATCTATACTAAACTATATTAAGCAAATATGAATGTAATTGTTGATAGTTTGCTTCAATAGAATAATAATCGTTCGATATTTAATAAATATATGATAATCGTTAGATCTAATAATTTGGATTATTCTATATTTAAATTCATATTCTTAAGATCCAAGGTTTGAATCTCTTTAATAACAAATTTACACTAAGATTTCATATTATTAGTTCTAAATAATACATGTCATCTATTAAATAATAATAATTATTACTAATAATTTTATTAATTAATATTAAAGTTAAAATATATTTATAACAAATTATTATACTTTATTTTATTTAATCATATAATTTTAAAAATGTTTAAAAGTAACTCGTGTTTTGCACGAGATATAAGCAAGTATATACTATAATAAGCAAAACGAGATATATTTTGTAATTTAATTAATCACTTATTTTTCGTTATCCCCTCATTTTTTGTTATCACTTTCATTCACGATTGTTAGATTTTAAACTCAAATAAATGATCACCGTTACGTATAATAATATTAAAAATTGTTACATATAACAATATTAAAAGTTGCTATATTCAAAGGGATAAGGTTTGATTCCGCCTAGTAACATATTAATATATATATATATATATATATATATATATATATATATATAACATTAGAAATTATTATATATATAAAAATATAAATTTCGAATATTTCGAATAACTTATTAAAATTAATATTTACACAATTCAAAAAAAAAAAAAATTAATATTTACAAGTTATATTATAATATAAATAAATTATAACAAAATAAAAGTAACAATTTCTCAAATCTCTTTCAGTTGCAACAATTTCTATCTTGGCACCCTCTTCTATCCTAGGTTTCTACTTGTGTTCTTTTGCCCGGAAATTGACTTGTCGGAAACATGAATCACTCTACTACGAGCAGGTATGAACCCCTTTTTAGTTTTGACTCTGTAATTGTTTTTGTACATGAATTACATGTTTTCTTGTGTAAGAAAGTGGTTTTATGTTATAAAGCTTTGATCTTTCTTGGTAATTTTTGATTTTTTGTGATTTGTATCTTTCAGTGGTTGTTAGTGATATATGTTTGTTGATTTCATGTTTCTAAAATTTAGAAACTCGGTAGATTTGATTCTTATGTGTTTTTGTGTATGCATTACATTTTTTTTTGCATCGAACACTGCATTTATGCTATAAAGCTTTGATCTTTCTTTGTAATTTCGGATTTTTCGTGATTTGTAAATTGTTTGTAGCAGTGGTTGTTACTTGTTAGTGATGTGTGTTTGCTGATTCTTGGTTTTCAGAATCAGAAACTTGGGTAGAGTTGATTGGTAGTGATATCATTGGTAGTTGAAATGGGGAGAGGGCTTATACTCGAATGAATCCATACATACCATAGGAGGGTAAAATGATTGCAAAGGTAATCCTACTCGAGAAAATCTTAGAGAGAGGGGATTTTTAGCGAGTATATGTGAACTTTTTGAAGCCTGTTTTTAGGAAGATTTTAGTTTAATAATGAACATTTAATTTATTTAAAAGGTTCCATTTTATGCACACAGTTAGATAAGTCTTCTTTACTTTTTAATAAAAACGGATGAATTGACCGTTTAGTTGGATATGCAAATTGAAATCCAGGGTTCGTTGTCACGCGTGCTGAATTATAAGGCATGTAAATTGGTATTTGGACACCTCATCGCGGTTGCGCTCATGCATTAGGTGGGTAACGTGTCTTGTACGCTAGTCGCTAGGTTGTGATGAAAAAATTATTTTCTACCTGCTAGGCTACAGTGTGATGTGCCATGTCATATTGACTGGTTTTCGGTATATCACATTTGATTGACATTTCACTAGCGAAATTGTCCCGTGCAATATTTTTTTTCTTCTTTTCTAGCCTCTAACTTTAATGATTTGTTTTTAAAATACTTTTTCCTGCTATTTTACCTTTCCAGTGCGTTATGCTTAGTAATGAAGCGTGTCCTGTTTCTGTTATGGTCGTGGTGTTTTTTAGGTGTGTGTCTGCATGCATACCATTTGTATGAATTGTGTGTGTGAAAAACTTGTTTACCTTGCTGCTCAACAATTAATCCTAATGGTAGGAGTTCCGGATGCCGGAAAGCCTGTGCCAGTTCAAAAAATGGCCAAAATTCCAGAGTATGTCAATTTGAGCCTTCACTGATATCTTATCAAATATTGACTAGATACTTGATCATATTGTAGCAGATAAATGCCTCAGCTGCCCAAAATTCATTGGCATTGGTACTTGTGGATCAACATGGTTATGATATTACTGTAAAGAGTGAACTAGAAAATGGGACAAACTCACAGGGGAAAGCAGTCGGTGATGCTTCCAAGGTTATGACAAATATCAGAGTTCAATATGCTCTCTCCAAGTATCATGGTATATCGTATATATATGTGTGCTTTTGTCTGTTATAATTGAACGCTCTGTTATGTTCAATATTGCAGACATTGCAGGATGCTTTGAAAAAGAAACATCTAATCTTCAAGAAACATGATGAAGACACATGAAAATAGCTTAAATGCCACCATTTTAGATCTGCAAGGTATGTTGTATAACCATTTACCAAGTTCTAGTGTCAGCATGAGATAAATTCTCTTCATTATCTTAGTTTGAGAGACAATAAGAAGTCAGAATTTTTCTACCTAATGCTCAAAATTAGGTTTATCAAGAATTAAATAAATTAAAAATTCCCTTTTAATCTATTATCTCCCTTCAGCAAATAGGAAGAGATTGCATAGCATACCGCATATCCATATCCACAACCCTATTCATAGATACTACCTTTATATAGCCCTTGTGTCTTTAATATAAAATTTCATTTCTCATCTTAGTGATACATACACCATGATTTCTTAAGCAAAATTCTTGACATCTTACTACGAATAAGAAACTAAAGTTTCTCTTTTCTGAAAATGGTAAATAATATATTTTTAAGTTCATGAGAAAGTTCCCTTGACCAGAGAGATTAATTTTGGAAAGTAAATCTTTTCAGTTTTTATGTAAAGCTTTGTAGTACAATCTTTTTCCATTGCCTCGATCAGTGTTCTATATAACCTCCATAAAATGTACTTTTTAGGTACTCTTGGCAAGTATCATTCTTCGAATGGACCTATGACAGAAAGAGGTGACCTTTCCAAAACAGAGAACGGGTGAAGAATACTCAACATATTCTGCAGCTGGAATCGGGTGTCAGAAGACTGGCCACAATACTTGGGGTTCTCAACGTCCATTAACTAAGGGTGTGCTTAGGATTGGTGCAACCTTGGGAAGGTAGATGATGATAAGTTTAGAAGGTAAGAATGGTATTTAAATTTCTGTTGTTGATATTAGATTGCACATATATATATTCTTAAGTTTAATTTTTGTTAAATTAATGTAAATTTTACTTGAAATATCGAATTAATTTTTAATATTTTTGAAATAACATTTCTAAGATAAATTGGATGTAATTTTAATAATATTATTCTAAATATGTGTACACATACCGGGGGAGGGAGACCCTGAGCTTAAACTTAAGGACTTGGTTAATTTATATTTTAATTTAGTTAACAATCTCATCTGGACTACATATAAGGAAAGACCCCTGATCTAAATAGACTACCACATGTCATCTTCTCATTAAAACTTTTCCCGCCTCTCTCTCCTAGTTCATTATTACTAGCGTTTTACCCTGAACAATATTTTTCATTAATTTTAAAATTCTTAAAATTATGTTTATTAATATATTTAAACACCAAATTAGTTATCCTTCATTTATATTTAATTATATTATTATTATGCCTAAATTTTAGCGTAAATTTTAAAAACAATTGTTGTAAAATTAAATTAAATTGTGTAATTTTATTTTTATGGATCAAATAATTCATTAGTAATCATTTTTACGAAATATTGTGCAAAAGTAACCTATTTATTACACAGACATCAAATAATAAATTTATAATGACACACTTATTGATTATATAAATTTATAATGACATACTTATTGATTATATAACTAATGTTATAAATGCTAATTTTAATTCATTGTTTGTGTGATTCGAACCTTAGGCCACTCTGTATAATAGCTTTTAGTACTATATCTAACGGTTCTCATCAATTTGATTTGAAAAATTTAACGCTTATGGATCAAGTAACAAACTATGGACTAACCAGACTATCGACAAAACTTCTAATTCTCGGTCTTTAATATATTAGTTTAGACTTGGACCAATTTATATAATAACTTTTAATATTATATCCAACAGTTCTCATTAATTTGTTTTGAAAGATCCAACTGTTGTGGATTGAGTGTCCAAACTCCAAACTATGGGCGACCAGACTACCAACAAAATTTTCAATATTTCGTCTTTAATGTAATAGTGTAGATATGAAGGAATATTTAGTGTAATTGATGGAGATGAAAAAGTTAAATGAAGTTGAAAATGTGCAAAAATAAGATAGAGTTATTTTAAAGTGAAATCACAATTGGAGATGGTTTTGGTCTTTCTAGACTAAGCAAATTATGACTAAATTATTACAAACTAATTTGTCACAACACTTACAGCGTGTTTGTGAACTCTGATGCCCATTTCTACTTAATGAAGGCTGTTTGGCTGGCATTCACATATGAGCTTTCTAAAACATGTCCAACCCATAAGTACATGTAAATAGAGACATAATTTTTAATTTTCTCCCCGAAAACCCTACCCTCGTATCGTGGTGGCCTTCTTTTTCACATCTCCATCTCCTTAATTTTTTGTCTGTGTGTCGGAAGAAAAGTTACGCAAACTAATTCTCAAATCCAACTTGCTTTCTACAAATTTTTGTTCAAGATTTGTTGTGATATATGTAGATGTATAGTAGTGTCTTGTATGAGAATTTTTACTCTCATTTGTACTTTTATTTTTAAATTTTTATATTAAAAAATATAATTTATCCGAACACTCATTAATCCAACTTAAATAGAATCATTTTCTTATTTACACAAAAAATTTACTAATTTATAAGCAATAATTACCAAACACATTAATAACTTATAAGTGATCATTTACTTATCACTTATTATCACTTATCCTTTAAAAGTAAAAATTAACTTTTTTCCAAATAATTGTTTGGCAACATATGGTTTTTATATCGTTGGATCAATCATCCAGCTCCCCTGATTTTAAAAAAAAACCGCACCATAGAAATTTCCGCGATATGGGCAAATTACCAAAATGCCCCCATGTTTTCACATCAAAAATCTACTATTCACGTACCGCAAAAACTTTCCGCGGTACGGGGCAAATTACCAAAATGCCCCCGATTTCACATAAAAAATCTACTGTAGGCGGGGGCATTTTGGTAATTTGTCCGTACCGATGAAAGTTTATGCGGTACGGTGTATATATATTTTTAAATCAGAGCCGTTGGATGGTTGATCCAACGGTTGAGAAACCATTAGTTAAGTAACACTACTTTGTCAAACATATGCCAAAGAACGGACCCCTTCAATCTATAAGAAAGACAAGAGTAGACTACCACATGTCACCTTCTCATAGTTTCTTTTCTCTCTCCTTATTTTATTATTTTTGCTAAACTTCTCTCTCTCTGCTGAACATTTCTCTCTCCTCTTTAATTATTGTACTTTAACAATTTTCCTTCCTTTTCAATAAATTCCTAAGATATTTTGTAGCTACTAGCTAGTTTCTAAACATTATTTATAGATATTATAATGTATTATTCAAATTTCAATAGTTTAAGAGCATCTCCAACCATACATATCCCTTAGCTAAAATTGTATCGGAAATACCATAAATAAAAATTATGGAGAATGTGTAAAAATATTTCATCTTCAACGGGACATAACTGTTAGCTAAAATTTTAGATAATCTCATCATATTGGCTATATTTGTCGAACCTCTAGAGACCTGTAGTAAAACTCCACATCATCAATTACCATATTATAATAATATATATTCTATTTTTAACAACTTAAAATAATGAAAACATACCATTTTTAAATTATAGCCAATCAATATAGCCAACTACATTAGACTAAAACACCTTATAGATTCAACAAAGTTTACATAATCATTATTTAGCCAATCATTTTAGCTAATACCATTGGAGATGCTCTAATAAAGAAAGATTCATATCAATTAGTTTTTGAATAATAATAATAATTATCTTTTGGTTTTGCAACAAACTTTTGCTAAACTTTTTATGTGTCTTTAATAACTACTCCCTCCGTCCTATCCAATTCTTAACATGTGGGACGGAGGTTTCGGCACGCATTTTAAGGTTTCTATAAAAGATAGTTCCATTAATTATTTTAATTTTTTTTGAATAAAAATTTAAAGTTTACACTTTTTTTTAGAAAAAAATTAAAAAAATTAAGTTATAGAACTATACTTTATATACCCCTTAAAATGCGTGTCGAGTCTTCTATCTTAAATGTTAAGAATTGAATGAGACGGGGGGAGTATAACTTTAAATAAAAACTTTCTAGCATTAAAGTTTGTCTACTACCAACTAGGACTATGGTGGCTCTTCTTATTAATAACTACAATCATAGTAAATATCCACTAACACCAAATTGAGTCATGTTGCTCCTAAAAATATTAATTTATCTCTTCACATCTCTCAACTAATTTAGATCCATTAGAAAACTTGTCAATCTCAACTCAATAATAGTATATAAATTTCAGTAATTGTTTATCTCCCTCTTTTTAGTATCTTTTTATCTTTTATTTAAACCTTTTTCTCTATGTATTACATTTTAATTAATCTTTTTTCTTAAAATATTTCTAAAATTACTGAAATATGATATGATGGTCATTTATGTACTTTCTAACAATTCTCTAACTTTTTAACTTTTTACTAATGGAGGGTATCACAAATTGGAAAAGTAGAAGTATAATGGTATCACAAGTACGAGTGAAAAATGTAGTGGCAACAGTTACAAAAGTCGGTAAAACATTACCATCATAGAGAATATTCCTGAATTTAATTAGAAAAATTAATCATGCATTGTTTCTTTCAACAACTGACCTCTAACAGTTAATTTGAGAAGTAAAGATTGACCTTAAAATTATTCAATTATAATTTTATGTTTAATTAATCGATCTTATTAATTAAAAATCTAATTGGTAAAAGTAATAACATGTAAATTACCACTTGTACTATAAAAAAGAGTATGGAGAAAACCCAAAACCTTAAGTACCTCTTACATTTAGATGAAAGGGTTAGAACACCCAACCTCTGCTCTAATATCTCGATGAGTTATCATCGTAACACTTCGAGGTTGTAGGATGACAAGTACGTAGCTTAACTGACTTAAGTTCTAATATATAATTTTAAATATGATTTTTTTATGTAGACACGTAATAACCAATATTTGGTTCGTTGTCAAAATTTTTAGATTTTAACTTTCTAGATCATAATGAAACATAAAAGTCTAAATATTCATATTATAATACAAACCATATTTTGGTTAGGTATCTACTTCCCGACTAACCTAACCAATATTAATAAATAGAAATTGGTCAACATGTGGGACCTAAATTTTCAAATTATGGAGATTTAGTTTATATTTTGTCATGTTTGACCTCTATGAACAAATTATATATGTCAACTTATTTGAAAAACAATACATCTCTATTGTAATTATCAGTGTAGTTATTATTTTTGAATAAAACATGGAAATCTGATTGGTGACAAAATGAGTGGACGGAGGGAGTTCTATATAACGTCGTCAAATCCTATAAAAATGGATATAAAATAGGTAAATAGTAAGTCTATATAATAACTAGTTCCAATAAAATATTTGAAGTCCATAATGCCCATTGATTGTACCAACCAAGGGCCAACATATTATATTTAGTTCAATTTTAATATTACAATATTAATATATCTAACTTGTATGGTTATATGCAAATATATAATTTGTTCGTAAAGTCAAACATGACAAAATATAAATGAAATCTCCATGATTTGAAAATTCAAGTCTTACATGTTAACCAATATTAATTAATAAAGGTTGGGTTAGTCAACAAGTAGATATTTAGCCAAAAGATGTTTTGTCGTATAATTTTATTTTCAATACGATATAAAAAGTTGTAATCAAAAAAGTTTAATGACGGGCCAAATATTGGTTAGTATGTGTCTACATGAAAAAAATCGAATCAAAATTATAAATTAGAACTTTGTATAATAAAATAATATTTGAATAGTTCTAAGATTAATCTTTGATTATCCAGTTAATTGCTAGAGATTATTTGTTGAAAGAGGCAATGCATGATTATTCACTATGGTACCAATGTATTATTGACTTTTGTAGGTAGTGCCACTACATTTTTGACTTCTCCTATTGGTATCATTATACCTTTACTTTTCCAAATTGAGATATTCTCTTTTAGTGCAACGTCTCTAACGTAAAAAAGTACCTTAATGACCACCATATCATATTTCAGTAAATTTTGATATATGTGTAGATATATTTAATAAATTTATTAAAATGTAATACACAGAGAAAAAGATTCAAATAAAAACCTAAAATGATATTGAAAAAGTGGAAGATAAACAGTTATTAAAATGTATATACATACTATTATTGAGCTGAGATTGACAAGTTTTCTAATGGGTCTAAATTAGTTAAGAGTTGAGGAGAGATAACTTAATTTTTTTAGGACCAACATTATTCAATTTGGTGTTGGTGGATGATTACTATAATTGTAGTAACAAATAAGAAGAGCCATGATAATCCTAATTGGTAGTAGACAAACTTTTTTTGTTAGAAAGTTTTCAATCAAGTTGTAGTTACTAAAGATGCATAAAAAAATTAGTTAAAAAATAAATAAATTCTTCTTATTCACAAACAAGTATGAGGAAGTACGAAAGATTATGCATAATGATGGTTTTTTTATTGTGATTGTGAACTTTTCTTTTTCTTCCGTGATTTTTATTTTTATGAATTTGATTGTTAATTTAGATTAATTAAATAAGAGGGTTGATTTTTTTTTTTTTTTTTTGCCAGAAAATAAGAGGGTTGATTAGTTTGCTACGTATTTACAAGAAATCTGAAATGTATTATAACTAGCATTGAGTAACTTGTAGAAAGGGTATTTAAGTCTATTATGTCTCAAGCAAAGAAAAACGTGTTAATAATATTCTAGCAAATAGGTTCAGAGCTCAAGGTCAAGTGAAGACATTAAAAAAATTGAATGTTTTAGCTTAGGTTGATTAACTATCCGAAACTTATGGACAATTAAAGGTTTAAGTATTCCGAGATTTTGAATTCGTAAATTATCTTCTAATGCTTAAGTTGTGAATTATTTATGTTAGCCGAAAACTTGAAAATACTGTTCATTGCATTTTGAAAATTTGTTAAAAATGATATATATCTTGTTTGGAAATTTTTTGAATACTCTATGTTATCACTGTATTGGCATTTGCAGCTGGTGTCACTACTATTGTTTTTACTCTTACGTGTGGTATCCTTATACTTTTAACATTTCTCTGACATTCTACTGACAAAAGGGTTTTGTAAATAAAAAAAATGTTCTGTAAATAGAAAATTGAAAGATTAAGGGTACCACAAGTAGAAATCGAAAAGGTAATAACACCAACTGTAAAAGCCACTACTATAATGGTACCCCACAGAATATCCCTCAAGTTTACTTTGTTATAAAAAAAAATTGAATTGAATATGCAACTGTTTATCACTCCATACCATTTTTATTAATGTTTGACTTTTTGACACGTAATTTGAGGTATAAAAAAATAACAAATTTCGATCTTACACCTCCGTACCATGTTAATTAATTTGACTTTTTAACTTTAGACTCTAAACTTTTATTTGTTGTAAGGTTTTTTTTTTTATCAAGTATAACTATTACGATCTTACACCTCAAAATTGAGTGTCTAAAGGTCAAATATCGTTAAAATTATGGAGGTAGCAATCTTTGATGTGATATTAATGATGCTTTATATAGTTGGAATAAAATTTGTAAAAACGAATTATTAGCTGACTTTGTAAGATGAAAAAAATCTGGATTTTGTGTAAAAATAATGTAGGAGCTGACTTTGTCAGAATAAAAAAATTTGGATTTTGTACGATTGAATCTTTAAGTTAAGTAGGTAAGGCAATAAGGATTTATTGCTCGAGTCTCTTTGATCTGTATAAATACCATTCACTCTGCAACAACTCATTCTGCACAAAAGAGTTTCTCACATCTCTTACATATATACACACATCTATATATATTGAGAGAGAAGGAGAAGAGAGAGATGGGGAGGCCACCTGTTGCTGAAAGAATGGAAGAGCCAAAGAGAGGAACGTGGCATCCAGAAGAAGACATCAAGTTGGTGTCTTACATTCAAGAACACGGTCCAGGAAATTGGAGACTTGTTCCTAGCAATGCTGGTATATATATATATATATATATATATATATATATATATATATAGTCTTCAATTATTTTATTACAATAATTTGTTAAAATATATGTAACAAGTGTACGAGATAAAAGAAAGACAAGCTGTGCCGAAAGTCCCCGTAGAAAAATAAATTATATTCTTCGAAACACAAAGATGATGCCTTTGTGTATACTTCACCTTTTTTTTTTCCTGTTTTATTACTCTTAATTTTTTTGTCTCACTTTGTGAGTTTGCATCTGCTTATATATCCTGATCAGTTATGTACATATATATGTGATTTAACAGGGTTGCAGAGGTGTGGTAAGAGCTGCAGATTGAGGTGGAAGAATTATCTCCGCCCTGGTATTAAACGTGGAAATTTCACCCCTGAGGAAGACAGGGTGATTATTCGTTATCAAGCTCTCCTAGGCAACCGGTACCGGCTCTTTGGACTTCTCATTTCTCTTGGTTTTACACGGGACAATTAAAAGATGAATTTATTGGCCTCTCTCTTTAATGTTTAAATCTTAAAAGGTTGCTAATTATTTTAAACAAGGATTAAAAACTCATTTATGATTTAGGAAATATAAATTAAAAGTCAGATTTAAGTCCATACCGCTACAAGTATAAGACAAGATGTGCATTTGTACAAAAAGAATATTTCTATAAACAATATTAATTACAGATTTTGATTTTGACTGGAATGTATTATTCTTTGTTTTTAAATGTTTGTTTGAATGTTAATGGAAATAACGATGCTAAATTATTTTGTTTGCATGTACATGTAGATGGGCTGCCATAGCTGCACACCTGCCTAGTAGGACAGGCAACGACATAAAAAACTACTGGCATACCAATCTGAAGAAGAGGCTGGGTAGAGTTAATAGCTCTGGTGATGAGAGAGCAAAGAACCATGAAGGCTCTAAACATAATGCAGATGCTGCTACTAGTGGATTGGACCTACAGGCCTACTATGAGATGTATAAGAATGCAACAGCAGGGAACTCAATGATTACTTCTCCACAGAATAATGAGGAGAAGAATAGTGTTTACAATGACATTGGAATCTCGACCCTGACATCGATAGAGAAATGGCTGCTTGAAGATCCTTCTGCTCCTTTTCCACAGGTTTTATCTGCTCCGGCTCCTGTTCCTCAGGTTTTTCCTGCTCCGGCTCCTGCTCCAGCTCCTGTTCCTCAGGTTTTTCCTGCTCCGGCTGCTTTTCCTCAGGTTCTCTCTGGTCCGGCTTCTGCTGCTGTTTCTCACATTTTCCCTGCTCCGGCCCCTGCTCCTGTTCCCCAGGCTTTCTCTGCTCTGACCCCAATTGAGAATTGGCTGCTTGAAAATCCTTCTGCTCCTGTTCCTCAGGCTCTTCCTGCTCCTGTTCCTCAGGTTTTTCCCGCTCTGGCTTCTGCTCCTGTTCCTCAGGTTCTTCCTGCTCCTGTTCCTTTTGCTCAGGTTCCTCCTACTCCGGCTTCTGCTCCTGGTACCACATCGGGATATGGGGGTCAAGACCACCTGCTCAACATGTTTACTCCTTCCCGTCATGGTCAGATTTCTTTCGGCCCATTTTACCGATCATTCGATCCGTAAATTTTGGTCCTAGTAGCTCAACATTGATAGATGCTAAGTGGTTTCGAGATCATGTGCTAGAGCTTTCTTTCTTTTTTATTTCAAGTTGTGGTTAATGATGGTGTCGTTTTACTTTTCATTGCTTGTTTGGTCTTGTATCGGATAGTTTTGATTCCCCTCAAGCTGGGATTCAACATTTTCAATATCTAAACTGGGTTTTAAATTACAGTATCTTTTTTTCTTTTGCCAAATAATTACAGTACTGTATCTTTTAGTCAGTGCAAGGAATTCTTTTGTTTAATCATGGACTTATGGTTGTCTATGTTTTGAACAATTTTTTATTCTCTACAGTAATTTGAATTAATTGGGAAATTAGTTTCAGCGAGTTAATTACTTTGAATTGACTAATGGTGGTGTTTGAATTGTTTGAGAATTACTGTCCCAAAATATAGTATTACTAGCATATTAACCCGTGCGAGGCACGGGCCATCTTCTAAAAATTAAAGTAAATTTATTTATTTTTATGATTTGAAGAATATATATAGACACTATTGTATAGTTTCCGTTAAAACATGTTTGTTATAATGTCCCAATATTATTTTACAAAAAATTTGATTTATTTATTCAGATAAGCACTCAAAATAAGATATTTCGTGTCATATAAATGTGTTGGATTTATTATATGTTGGGTATAGTATAACACATTTACATCAATTTACACAAATTTATGTCATAAGTAAAAAAAATCTAGTAATTTGTTATTATAATAAATTTGGGTAAAATAACATAAAATTTAAATAATAAGTGGGGTTTTCGGTTTAATTTTCCTTGGTGTTTTTTATCACAATAAATCAATTTTTGGAATGGTAGTATAACACATTTACATCAATTTACACAAATTTATGTCATAGGTAAAAAAAATCTAGTAATTTGTTATTATAATAAATTTGGGTAAAATAACATAAAATTTAAATAATAAGTGGGGTTTTCGGTTTAATTCTCCTTGATGTTTTTCATCACTATAAATCAATTTTTGGAATGGTAGTTTTTATTATTTTATAATTATTTTTATTTTCATTATTTCATAAAGAATCTAGTCAATACATAAGAGGGAGGAAAAAAGTTCTTTTTGATTTTTTTCTCTTCTAAGGTATATTTAAGAATATAATCATAAAATAAATGAGTAGTACACAAATGACATATTTATTTATATATCAGTTATAATTTTGACAACTTAAGAAATCTATTATTTACCCACATAATGTTTCACAATAAAGATATTGTTCAATTAGTATGTAAAAAACTAATTGCATATTTTAAAATTTTATCTTTTTTAGCAAATTATTTTAACTAACTCAGGGTATATAATGTGATTAATCTATTATAATATTTTGTGTGTGTGCATGTTATGCAATATCCTATTTTCTAAGATATTTGTTAACTTGACTGTATATTTTAATCCTTGTTATAATTTATTTTGAATTTTTTAAGGGTTTCATGTACTTGAGGATGACCTCAGGTTAGAAGCCTGAGGATAGAACAAATCAATAAAAATGTAAGGGCATTTGTGTAAATTACTGATAAAAATTAAGATTTACAAAACTGCCCATGCGGGGCCCCTTACTTTATAAGCAATATTTCTTATAACCTCATGTGAGATCCCTGAGGTTGTCCTCAGGCCCATTTTTCTCATTTTTTAATATTCTTTCCAGCAAAAATTTCTTTATGTGTATTATCCAATTTTTAATCGATGTATATATGAACTGATTCCTATATTTTGTATTAATATATATTATATGATCTTTTTTCAAAAAAATTAATCTTTCTCAATTTATCTGCATGATTCATTTTTTTTTTTAACTTTTGTACTATCTAACATTTTTAAAGATCTCATTTTTTAATTAAATATTATTATGTAAAAATATTAAGTATATTGTAGTTAATGTTATATATAAGAAAATTTTAATTTATTGAAAATAATCCAATTTACATCACGTGATATTATTATCAAAATTTTAAATTAGTTATATATATAATCATGTACCATGTTTAATAAACTAAAATACAAAATTTTAAAAGTAATAATGTGAATCACCTTTATCTTTTGCTCAAAAATTAAAAATAGTAGTAAAAATAGAATAAATAAGAGGTTGAATTTATCTAAAAGAATTTAACTAAAAACCAAAAATATACGTAGTACAACGATCGGAAGGATGAATTGTTTGGACGAGATTAATGATTCAATTCACAACAAAGACAAACTAACTCATTTAAAATAAGAGAGCGGAATAAAATTTTGAAATTAGTGTATATAAGTACGTACCATATTTTGAAAAGTAAAATTTTAAATTTTGAAACTAATATTTGTTATTACTATTTTTACTCATAAGTTAAACGAATAGTAAAAACAGGATAATAGAGGTCGAACTTATGTAAAAATAGTTTTAACTGCTACCAAAAAACATAATGTAGCATAATGGTTTGGAAGAAAAAATATATAGAGGAGGTTGTTGGTTCAATTCCCCACAAACACAAAATTACTTATTTTTTCTCTTCAAATAAGGAAAAGGCAAATCAATGTAATTTTGTAATATATAAGGATAAATCGTAATTTCGTAGGTGGTTTATTGTCTCAAAATGCCCCTAAAATATTCTCTTGTTCTCCTATTATATATAGAAGAAGATGATTTATTAATTTATATAACATTTAAGATCATACTTTTTAATTCATCTTACATTATTTTTAGTATGTGTTATTAGTCAATCATAATATATATTTTGAAATCCTAAATTTTAAAAGGGTCATTTTAACTCAAATTCAATTATGTATTAAAATTGATTAAAGTCTAAATGATTGTTCGAACAAAAATCACTAATTAACTCACATATTTGTATTTTTTATAAATCTAAAGAATGTATATGATGCAATTATAATATTTTCCAAAATTTAGTCACATTTTATTATTTCATTGAAATATAATTCTATTTATGATTTTAGTAATCTAATATTTTATATCTACAATGAAAAGAATGTTAACAAATTCAAATTTTGTTATCTAATCTGAGTTACATTTATGTATAATTTAGAGTTTTATTTTCTATAAATAATAAATTTAACAATATATTTACTCAAAAGGTAAGAATAGAAAAAGGAAAATAAGATAATAAAATAACACGTGGCTTATCTAATAATATTTTCAAAGTAAACACAACAATCATAGTAGCACAATGGTTATGGGATGAACTTTGTACTTGGAAGTTAAGGGTTCAATTCCTATTAGCAACATGAATTTAATTATTTTTTACATTAATTACAGGGGAATGGCATTTTTGTAGTTTCTCAAAAAATAAGGGCAAAATGGTAATTTCACAGGCATTTTTTAGGCACTTTTTGCCCTTGTGTCACCCTATAATATATAGTAATAGATTTTGACTTTTTACGTGTATTTAAAATGCATAAAAATGATAGTTTCACATATTATTTTTTAAATTTTCTTTTTGTGAATTAAATTTTAGATGCCAAATTTTGATTCAGAAAAAATAATTTCAAAAATTTATATGTAGAATCTTACTTTTTATTTATCTAAAAATACGTGTAAAAAGTCTGTATTTTAGAAGGAAATAGCTTCATGTTTAAACAAGGATTAAAAACTCATTTATGATTTAGGAAATATAAATTAAAAGTCAGATTTAAGTCCATACCGCTACAAGTATAAGACAAGATGTGCATTTGTACAAAAAGAATATTTCTATAAACGATTTTAATTACAGATTTTGATTTTGATTGGAATGTATTATTCTTTGTTTTTTTTGAGCCATTCATTAATGACAAGTCATACGACAACTACAAAAATAGTCGAACAACGTATAGCATAAACAAATACTGATTAATCCATAATCAGGCAATTTGTTGAAGATGATATTTAGGGCTGCACAACTTTCCGGTCTGGACCGGTAAATTAGACCGGACCGGGTCTACCGGTCCAAGGACCGGACCGGACCGGACCGGACCGAATATAACCGGTCCGGTCCCCGGTCCATAAAATCAAAAATATCCGGTCTTCGGTCCGGTCCGGTCCAAACCCTGAAAACACCCGGTCCGGACCGGATTTTATGTATATAGTTAATTTTACACTATTTTGTCTTTTAAATTATATAGTTTAATGATTAAATATTCACACATAACATATTTTAGTGATCCAAATTGGTAAATAGTAAATTTTTAAAATAGTATATATAAACACTATAATATAAATGATTAAATTTCATATTTCATACTATATATAATTTATAATTACGTTTACAAATTAATGTTACTTTACAAATAATATGACATTTACTTATTTTTAAATTGAAATTAACTTACCAAGTAATTCATATATCAACAAAGAATGAAAATTATATTATAAAATTAATTTTTTTTATAAAAAATTAACTAACCGGTCCAAACCGGTCCGTTTCCGGTCCGGTCCGGGTTTTTCCGGTCCGGTCTGGTCCCAAAGATCGGTTATGACCGGTCCGGTCCCCGGTCCATGAATTTAATAAAATCCGGTCTTCGGTCCGGTCCCGGTCGGTCCGGTTCGGTCCGGTTTTGGACCTTTGTGCAACCCTAATGATATTGCCCCTCTCGTATGGAGATTTATATGTACTCGCTGCGGTTGGACCTCCACCTGGGGCTACTGCTGCTTGAATATTCGACCGTAACTGCAGCATCCTACAAACTTGTTTCACTAGATCAGAAATCATACTCTCACAAACAAAGGAGAGAACACCAACACTCTCACAAACAAAGGAGAGAACATCAACACTCTCACTAGGGAGAGAAACTTAGATCTGCCATCCGAAACCACAAGATAGGCGGTTAACTCTCGAATCCACCAAGTGCCACTTGAATCGAAGAGGAGGGAAAATCGAAAGCTCCGATACTGTAGATCTAGAAAAACAATCCAAAGCGAAATAAATTGATAGAAATTCATACCCAACAAGGGAGATTATTGAAACAAGACAAAGCAAATAAAGTAAAGAAACGAATTTGGGGCTTTCCACCGGAAAAACCGGTGGAAGCCCCGCCGGAAATGGTGCGGAGAAGAGAGTGGTGCGGAGGGGGAAGTAGAACAGAGAGAAAGAGAGAAAAAGTTGTTTTTAAATGTATGTTTGAATGTTAATGGAAATAACGATGCCAAGTTATTTTAATTGCATGTACATGTAGATGGGCTTAGGGATGGCAACGGGTCGGATCGGATCGGGTTTGTCCAAATCCAAAGTTTTCGGATCGGATCGGGTCTGGATCCGGTTTGAAAATCAAAATCCAAATCCAAATCATCGGGTTTTATCGGGTTTCGGATCGGATTCGGGTCTAAATCGGGTTTTTAATTTAAAATTCAAAAATTAAAATAATCACATTAAACAAAACATAAATGTACAAATATATTTAAAATTTAATATAAAAATATAGAATATTATAAATAAAATTTAAAAACTATAAGAAAAATAAAGAATATATATTTATATAAATATATTAGAATTTTAATAAAAAAAATTGAATAAATAAAGTAAAATTGTGGCTTATACCAAAAAATTAAATAAAAATAATATCACGTTATTTAAGATATCTCATATATATATATATGGGTGATCATTCATTATATATATATATATATATATATATATATATATATCGGGTTCGGTTCGGGTTTGGATCGGGTTTCGGGTCGGGTATCGGATCGGGTTACCTAAGATCCAAACTCTTTCGGGTCCAAAAATAAGATCCAAATCCAAATCCAAAAAATCGGGTTCGGGTAGACCCAAACGGATCGGATCGGATCGGGTATCCATCGGATCGGATTTTTCTACCATCCCTAGATGGGCTGCTCTTATGGTCTCCAAACCTGCTCTTTTTATCAGTGAGAGTATTTTATCAGTGAGAGTATCCTAGTGCTTATACATATTTTTGTTTATATCTTATAATTTCATCATTTAAACAAATACATTCTCTGAAGAACCTACAAGACAACACATTGGTGACAAAATTGTAAACAGACTAATTTTACAAAACAATAAAAAATAAGAATATAAACAAGCTCACACACCTCTAACTCACTACTACACACTTACTTAATCATAAACACAAGCAATAATAACATAAACACAAGCAATAGTAACATAAACACAGTGAAGCAATTATATAGTGACTTGAATGAAATAAGTGATGGTATTTTTGTAAGAACCTGAGAAGGAAAGATCTTCGAAAACCTGAAAACTCTGAACCTTTTTATCCGACGCAATGTTTGGAATAGCTAAAGAGTGAAGCAGTTTCGACCCAGTCTTCTGTGGCGGCATGAATACCTTCATTTTTAACGAAGCATTTGTCTTTGGTACGCCATCTGTGAAGAAGATATATTATGTGTTAAATAGAAAGCGTATGTGATTTGTATGTGATGTAAAACTTGTACTTACCGATCGAAGAAAAGAAAAGGGTTCCGATTGTACTATTAACAAGCTTGTATTTTGTGTGATTTTTCATTGAGTTTTATCTACTATTTATAGTCATTCTTAGTACAATCTCCACCTTTAAACTTGTATAACTGCCCCATAAAATCATCTATGTAATAATTAACAAATATGTAATCCCGTAACCCCCATATCCATATTAATACTATTGTAACCCCCACAATAGTAAATCCCAATATATATTATTTCTACAACTAATATATATTCCAATCCATTCAATTACTATTTCTGTTTTTATATTTTAAATAAGTCACATAATACAATAGTATGAGTAAATGTTGGTTTTGGTTTTATGGGGATAGGTGTATCAACATGATGAATAAAATAGAAGAAAACAAATATGACGTACGTGAATAGACTTATTTTATTAATGATGGAATGGATGAGCTTATATAGAGCCCATTCTAACACAAACATCTTATCAGCTAAAAATACTACAATTCAAATTTAAACTAAACTACTCCTAAAGATATGGTCAACATAACCAATTATTCAAATTTTAAAATATCAAACATAATTCTAAATGGTATTAAAAACTCTACTCTTTCAAATCTAAATATTAAAAACATGAAAAAGTAACGGCTATTGTAATAGGAAAAAAATAAAATGAATATACTAATATTAATCACCATAAATACATATAAGAAAACTGAAAAAGAACAAAGACTATTACTTGGAAAAATTATGAAATAAAATTTTATCTTTGAAATAGATATTAATAAAGAAGGTGGTATTTAATTTCTTAAAAGAGAGATATGTGACCATTATGTCTTGAGGGCAAGACAGGTTTTGAAGGGGGAAGGTATGAAGGGCACAGTTTGTCTTTTCTAGACTCTCTCTTTTAAGAAATTAAGTACCACCTTCTTTATTAATATCTACTAGCTTACGAAGCACGAGTTTCTTTTAATAGGTTATAAAATTTATTTAACATTATAATTATGTTTTTATATAATCCATAATTTTAATAATTTTTAATTTTAATTTAATATCAATTTATATAATGATATTCATGGTTTAAAATTTATTTTGTAAAATTATAAATTAAAAATGTCGTTGACGGGTTCGAACTTTGAATTTTTAGTAAATTAATTTAATCATATAATATATCTTATTATTATATCTAACGATTCTTATTTATTACTAAAAATAATGATTTGAATATATGGTGAGATATTTTTGGGTATATATTAGTGATTGCAAGATTAATTTTAAATTAAAATGTAACGTGTTTTAATTACAAAAATTACTACTAAAAATAATTACAGAAAGATATGGTGTGATATTTTGGATATATATTAATTATTGTAATATTAGTTTTAAATTAAATGGTAAAGTGTTTTAATTAGAAGTAAAATCTTTAGAAACAAATGGGTAATTGAGTTGTTGGAGCAGAAAAAGAGTCCCAAGTAGAAGCTCATTGTGGATGAAAGAATTTTAATCGGAATATAATTACGTTAACATTAGTAATTAGCTTTTTGAGTTGTTTTTGTAATTTAATTATTTATTTTAATAATTAGGATAACTAAACCGAAAACCAAAACTTTCAAAACTTTCAATGTTTCGGCTTTAAAAGCGCGAACTAAGATCCGTGATACGAAAACCAAAATCAGGTATACATTAGTTCATTTCATTAAATAAAATGATCCATGATATTTTTAGAAATGAGAGGTTCTAATTAGAAAATTTAGAAAATATAATGTGTTTTAGCTGGAAAAGGTGATTGGTTAGTTATTAGAAACTACAACATTTGTTTTATTTTATAAAATAGAAATACATGTTTATACCAATAATAAATATTTAATTAAGGATAATTAAGTAAAAAAAGCAAATTTGAAAAAGAGATATTTTTTTAGAAAATATAGAAAAGATATTACCTTTTAGTTGAAAGAGGTAATCAGTTAGTTATTAGTAATTATAATATTATTTGTTTATTTCATTAAATAGAACGATCCGTGATATTTTTGGAAAAAAGATATTTTAGTTGGAAAAGTTAGAAAAGTTAATAGCTGAAAAAGGTAATTAGTTAGTTATTAAGAACTATAATATCGTTATTTTGTTTTATGAAATAGAATTGCCTGTAACTACAAAATAAATATGTACCAAAATAAAAGAAAATAAGTAAAGAATAACTAAGTAAGGGTAATTAAGTAAATGCACGATGTACCGTACCGATCGACCAACCAAACTTTTAATGTTCCGACTATTATAATATATTATACCGACCGACCAACCAAACTTTGAATGTTCCGTCTATTATAATATAGTATAGATGTATACTAATTATTAATATATTTTATTAATAATCGAAAGATATGGTGTGATATTTTTGGATATTTATTAAAGATTGCAAGATTAGTTTTAAATTAAAAGGTGACGTGTTTTAATTAGAAGTGAAATATTAATGATCGAAAGATCTGGTATGATTCATGTTTTTGTTATTTATAAAGGGTAATATTTTAACTTAAAAGTAAACTTGAAAAAGACAATTAGCTAATTACCATTAATTGTATTATATTATTATTTATTTTAATAAATAGGATAACCAAACCGAAAACCAAAATTTTTAAAACTTGGCCATTATAATATAGTATATCGACCGACCAACCAACCATTTAATGTTCCGGCTATTATAATATAGTATAGATGTATACTAATTTTTAATATATTTTATTAATAATTGAAGGATATGGTGTGATATTTTTGGATATATATTAATGATTGCAAGATTAGTTTTAAATTAAAAGATAACGTGTTTTAATTAGAAATAAAATATTAATGATCGAAAGATATGATTCATGTTTTTAGTTGTTTATAAAGGGTAATATTTTAAATTAAAAATAAATGTGAAAAAAATTAGTTAATTATCATTAATTATATTATGTTATTATTTATTTTAATAAATAGTATAACCAAACCGAAAATCAAAAATTTTAAAACTTTCAATATAATAGTATAGATAGAAGATATAAGAAGATAACTCATGTGAATACGTAAAGCATTGGACATACTGTATTTGTGATGTTTGTGATAAACAGTGATAATGAGAGAAGATCACGTAACGAAGACTTTGTTTTTGTTTTTTTTTTACATTTAAAATTAATTAAATTAGATAATCAAACCGAAAACCAAAATTTTAATAGGATAACCAAACCGAAAACCAAAACTTTCAAAACTTTCAATCTTTCGGCTTTAATATAATAGTATAGATTTCAAAAATAAAATTTTATTTCATAATTTTTCATAGTAATAGTCTTTGTTCGAAAGAATGATATAAATACCATAAAATTGAGTAAAAGTGACAAGAATATCACAAAATGGTGGGATTGGCCATAAATAACAGACTATTACGCATTTGAGAAAGGAGTAATAGATTTTATATATATTACGCATTTTTCATATGGGTAATAGGCCCCGCCAGGGGAACCTATTACCCATTCTCCAAATGCGTAATAGGGGGAAAATTTATACTAATTACTCCAATATCAAATACGAAATATTGTTACCCTTATATGAAATGCGTAATAGGCTGATATTTATAGCCATCATCAGTGTTTTGTGATATTCTTGTTATGTGATATGTGTTTCTGTGGTATTGTAGGCCAAAACCCTCTTTAATTTGTTCTTTTTCAGTTTTCTTGTATGTATTTATGGTGATTAATATTAGTATATTCTCTTTATTCTTTTCCTATTACAATAGCCATTACTTTTTCATGTTTTTAATATTTAGATTTGAAAGAGTAGAGTTTTTAATACCATTTACAATTATGTTTTGATATTTTAAATTTTGAATAATTGGTTATGTTGACCATATCTTTTGGAGTAGTTTAGTTTAAATTTGAATTGTAGTAGGGTTTTTAGTTGATAAGATGTTTCTGTTAGAATGGGCTCTATATAAACCCATTGATTCCATCATTAATAAAATAAGTCTATTCACGTACGTTATATTTGTTTTCTTCTGTTTTATTCATCATGTTGATACACCTATCCCCATACAACCAAAACCAACATATAGGGCTCTATATAAACCCATCCATTCCATCATTAATAAAATAAGTCTATTCACGTACGTTATATTTGTTTTCTTCTGTTTTATTCATCATGTTGATACACCTATCCCCATACAACCAAAACCAACATATACTCATACTGTTGTATTATGTGACTTATTTATTAAATATAAAAAACAGAAATAGTAATTGAATGGATTGGAATATATATTAGTTGTAGAAATAATATATATTGGGAGTTACTATTGTGGGGGGTTACAATAGTATTAATATGGATATGGGGTTACGGGGTTACGGGGTTACATATTTGTTCTACATAGAGGATTTTATGGGGCAGCTATACAAATTTAAATGTGGAGATTGTACTAAAAATGGCTATAAATAGTAGGTAAAAATCAATGAAGAAGCACACAAAATGCAAGCTTGTTAATAGTACAATCAGAACCCTTTTCTTTCCTTCGGTAAGTACAAGTTTTACATCACATACAAATCACATACGCTTTCTATTTTATCACATAATATATCTTCTTCACAGAGTGTTAGGTTAGGGGACTTACACACAATTCGAGATTCACAAACAACCAATACAGAGCGCGCACACACACCAATCAATAATTGACAAGATCAACCAAAGCGCGGTCAAACACTATTCAAGTATTACTTCTACTTCTAGCAACAATAAGTAAAAGCAAAACAAGAACACACACAATATTTGACGTGGAAACACCCACACCCCAAACTTGTATTATTAATCTTAACAATAATCAACAATACATCAAAACAATAACACCTTAACGGTGTCCCAACCCGATACTTGAGCCAACAATGCTCAAGCATCTCCCAAACAATACTTAAGACTACATCTCTTAAGTTTTCACATTATCAAACAAATACAATATGACTATGTATATATAGCCATCCAAAACTTAGCCACCAAGACTTACCATACTTGTTCTACAAGTCTTACCATACTTGTTATACAAGTCTTCCCATTCTTGGCACCTAATTACCCAACTTATTGATCAAGACATACCATATATAATAATTGTCTAAACATACAATTATTACCTTACCCATATATCTTGGATCACCCAAGCCCATAACATCCTATTGGGTTGAAACCCAACAATCCTCCCCTTCAACCCAATACCCACATCGGATTGAACGGTAACCCATCAAGCCATCGACGTCCATTCGCCAACGCCTCCCCTCGAACAAGAATCTCCTCATCTTGCTCTTCCAAACATTGAGTGTCGCTAAAACCCGTTTAGTAAACTCCAAACCACCGTTCTTCGCCATAACGGTATCTATCTACAAAATAACGTGCATCAATCACCATGAGTGCTCTTCCACATGTTGAGTCACCCGATACTTGCTTTCACAATCCTTCGGTCTCCTGAAGAAAATCCGTAGTATCATCCAAACAGTTCACCTGGTTGATCAAGTCATTGAAACAATTGCGATAACCTCTTCCATCTTCTTCCATCTTGAGTCCGAACACTGGATTGATCCACGGTGCAAGTCAACCGTCAAACCGCACGTAACTTTGTCTCTACCCGCTTTAGTAGCAATCTCCTTGTCAGTAAATCTTTCACGAACTTTCCCTTAACCTCTTCAATCACAAACCCAAACCTTGGCTCTTGATACCACTTGTTAGGTTAGGGGACTTACACACAATTCGAGATTCACAAACAACCAATACAGAGCGCGCACACACACCAATCAATAATTGACAAGATCAACCAAAGCGCGGTCAAACACTATTCAAGTATTACTTCTACTTCTAGCAACAATAAGTAAAAGCAAAACAAGAACACACACAATATTTGACGTGGAAACACCCACACCCCAAACTTGTATTATTAATCTTAACAATAATCAACAATACATCAAAACAATAACACCTTAACGGTGTCCCAACCCGATACTTGAGCCAACAATGCTCAAGCATCTCCCAAACAATACTTAAGACTACATCTCTTAAGTTTTCACATTATCAAACAAATACAATATGACTATGTATATATAGCCATCCAAAACTTAGCCACCAAGACTTACCATACTTGTTCTACAAGTCTTACCATACTTGTTATACAAGTCTTCCCATTCTTGGCACCTAATTACCCAACTTATTGATCAAGACATACCATATATAATAATTGTCAAAACATACAATTATTACCTTACCCATATATCTTGGATCACCCAAGCCCATAACGTCCTATTGGGTTGAAACCCAAAACATAGGGCGTACCAAAGACAGCTGCTTCATTAAAAATGAAGGTATTCATGCCGCCACTAAAGACTGGGTCGAAACTGCTTCACTCTTTAGCTATTCCAAACATTGCGTCGGATAAAAAGGATCAGAGTTGACCACAATGTTCAGGTTCTTACAAAAATACCATCACTTCTTTCATTCAAGTCACTATATAATTGCTTCATTGTGTTTATGTTATTATTGCTTGTGTTTATGTTATTATTGCTTGCGTTTATGTTTAAGTGTGTAGTAGTGAATTAGAGGTGCGTGAGCTTGTTTACATTCTTTTTTTTTATTGTTTTGTAAAATTAGCCTGTTTACAAATTTGTCAGCAATGTGTTGTGTTGTAGGTTCTTCAGAGAATGCATTTGTTTAAGTGATGAAATTATAGGATATAAACAAAAATATGTATAAGCACTAGGATATTCTCACTGATAAAATACAAATACAACCGAGCGAATTATTCTTGGAATGTATTATAGGTTTAAATTATAGGATATAAAAAAAATTAAAGATTTGATTGGAATGTATTATTCTTTGTTTTAAATGTATGTTTGAATGTTAATGGAAATAACGATGCTAAATTATTTTGTTTGCATGTACATGTAGATGGGCTGCTCTTATTATCTCTCGCAGAAAATGCACCTCCAGACCGCATCCATCATATCTTCCACAAAGTGCAGGAAGCCTCAGCCATGACATAGTTGCAATATTATTACCATACGAGTATCCTTCTTTTCTACAGATGTGAATTACTTCAAATTCATCATCTGTGTCCTTCATTTGGAGATACATTGTTCTTAGCATCCGCCAAAACTTGGCATCTAGACTATACAGACCCTCCTCAACGACAAGTATGATTCTCTTCCCCACGAGTTGGGACGACTGAACCTGTAAAGTCAAATACGAATGTCAATAAGCAGAGTGAAATTCAAACTTATGAACACAGGTGGAGAGAGTCGGCATAAATCCAAGCACGAGAATGTCAAAAGAACTCACTGTGGAACCATCTTTTCGTACGAGAAAAATGACTGAACCATATTAAGCTTCAGTTCCCTTATCTTTTTGGCCTCTAACTCAGCAATTCTTTTCCGGGTAAATGGATAAGCTGAGATACCATAATGCCGCAAGATGTCAGCGTTGCGGTCCTATAATCGAAGGCATTTTTCCAAATTTTTGCCAGAATGATGTTTCACTTGTATGCTTAAAACTAATTTGTGCGTCATGAATCTAAACAAACACGATTTCAAAGTTTTTCTCCTTAGCCAAATGTTCATAGGCCCCCTGAATTGTTGATGTAAGATCATCTCTATAATCTTCATAAAAGTACAAGCCTACAACCTTATCTTCAAGATAATGAAGAGGTACCACCTATTGAGAAGAGAAGTAAGAAATGTCCATAACAGAGAGACAACAATTGAACATGCTAATGTCACAAATATTTCTTTTAAGTGGAATAAATATAACATGATTGATATGCTAAAATGCTGTGTTCATTTATACCACACGACGCTACAAAATTTATACCTGATTATCCTTGTTTAAAAGAAAATTACGTTCAGGAGAGGCCAGGAGTTTGGTAATGGAAGGACGCTCTTCAGACGCAATGCATTTGATTCTTTCATCAGTGAAATGATAAGCACGAGCTCCATAGGAAGAAAAAACATTGTCGGCATGACATAGCAAAACCTTGCCTGTAGGATCAATGACGAATGAGATTGAACAATAGTCAGTAAGAGTACCAGATATTGGAAATATACTTTCCCAATATTCCATGGATTTGATATCAGAGAACGGGATAGCAGTCCATGGCATGAGAGAAAATATGTCTTCAAAATATTTCTGGAGAGTAATAGATTGATGGAGTAATAATGTATCTGGGTCAGAGGAGGCGGCTGCATCGACTGGAACTCCAAAGAAAACGACCTCGAAACCACCTTTAGGCTGCAACACATGGTACATATCCCGCAAGATTGTTGTTCTATACGTTAGATCTATAGCCCGAGAATTCAGTGTTACAAAATGTAACACAATAACCTTACCTTCCAGGTGCTTAGCTTGGACCTAAAAAGGGTAGCATACATGAGATGTTAGAGATAAAAAGAAAGAATAACAAGAACAGATCGTGTATGAGTGTTTGTATGGAATGTCCACAACTGATTTATTTTAGAGTAAACTTCAAAGTGGTGGCCAGATTTTACCCTCATTTTCAAAAAAGTGGCCAAATTTTCAAATTTGCAAAATGGTGGCCAGACTTGCCTTTTTCCTTTAAAAAAGATGGCTACAGGCAATTTTCAGATTTTTGACAGGGGTAAAATGGGAAAAAAATGCTAGAGATCCCAAAAATTGTCCAAAAAAATTCTCAATTTAATATGTGTCACCATATGATTGGTTATATTCGTAATAATAATAATAATGCCCCCATGTATGCACATCAATTCACCAAAAAATCCACAAATATGAGTTATCAAGATTTAATTAGTCAATTTATGTGCATGCATGGAGGGGGCATTATTATTATTATTATTATTATTACGAATATAACCAATCATATGGTGACACATATTAATTTGGGGATTTTTTGGATAATTTTTGGGGTTTTTAGCATTATTTATTACTAAAATAACATATTTTCCTATTTTATCCCTGCCAAATAAGCTGAAAATCATCTTCAGCCACTTTTTTGAAAGGAAAAAGGCAAGCCTGGCCACCATTTTGCAAAATTGAAAATTTGGCCACTTTCTTGAAAATGAGTGTAAAATCTGGCCACTTTTTTGTAATTAACTCTTTATTTTATTTCTGAAACAAATGAGAGTACTTATAGCAGAGCCTTACTGGAGCCTCTAAAAACAAGGCAATCATGTCCTTGTTTATCTCCAACTTATTTGCCTCCTAAACAATTGCAACTTCCTAAAGACCAATCCTACTACTCAACGTTCACTTGCCATACATTGGTCTATACAAAATAAAACAGGATAAATAAGTAAAATGTTTAGATTAAAACTATTCCCAACATACTTCCCCTTAATCTAAACATTCTCAAGATTCTTGACTCCAAGCAAATTTCTCATCTTCGCAAACTTCGTAGCTGCCATTGCCTTAGTTAATATATCTGCCCGTTGCTCGTGTGTACTAACATGCTTAATAACAATGAACCCCTGTTCAACGCAGTCACGAATGAAATGGTACCGCAAATCAATGTGTTTACTTCTTCCGTGGAAAACTGGATTACGAGCCTAGTCCACAGCAGACCTGTTGTCTATATACAATGTAACTGGACTTGGTTTGACACCTGTAATGTAGCTGAGGACCCGTTGAAGCCATATTGCTTGGCAAGCAGCCGCTGTAGCCGCCATAAACTCTGCTTCACATGATGAGAGGGCTACACAACGCTGTTTTTAGAGACCCAGGTAATCAGATTCTCATCAAGGTAGAAAGCCATCCCTCCAGTGCTTTTTCTGTCTTCCAAACTACCTGCCAAGTCACTGTCTGAGAAGCCCGCTAAAATATAATTCCCTCGACCCTTTGTATAAACTAGGCCATAGTGCAATGTCCCTTTTATGTAGCGACAAATCCTTTTCACAGCGTTCATGTGAAGCTCCGTAGGACGTTCCATGAACCTGCTGACTATGCCCACTGCGTATGCAACATCTGGACGAGTGTGTACCAGATACCGGAGTCCACCCACAATGCTCTTGAAGTGCGTTGGGTTAACTGGTTTCCCTGTCTTGTCTGCGTGCAACTGCAATTTGTGCTCCATTGGAAACTTGACTGTGTTGCACTCCCCCATACCTGCTTTTTCCAAAACTTTCTTGGCATAAGAGGATTGTCGAATCTCAATACTGTCTGTGCTTTGGTTTACTTCCAAACCCAGATAATATGTCAAAAGACCTAGATCAGACATGTCAAATTCCCGATTCATCTCCCCCTTGAATTTGACAATGTGTGATACATCTGTGCCAGTTACTAACAAATCGTCTACGTACACTCCCACGATCAGAGAAGCAGTGCCATCACGTTTGACATAAACAGCATGCTCGAATGGACATTTAACAAATCCAAGCTTTGATAAACACTGATTAAGACGGGAGTACCACGCTCTCGGGGCTTGGCGAAGGTCGTACAATGCTTTAAGTAGCCTGTAAACTTTATTCTCGGCTCCTTTCTTCACATAACCTTTTGGTTGGGACACATAGAGATGATGGATCTCCCAGTTGTTTTTGGCTGCCAGTGCCAAGAGTAATCAGACTGTTTCGAGTCTTGTCACGGGTGCAAACACTTCGCCGTAGTCCACACCTTGTTTCTGCACGTAACCTTTAGCCACGAGGCGAGCCTTGTGCTTTGTGACTTCGCCATTTTGATCTTTCTTTAATTTGAAAATCCACTTGAGATCAATAGCTTTATGCCCCACTGGTAGATCTGTTAGTTGCCAAGTTTTGTTCCTTTCAATTTGCTCCATTTCCTTGTTCATGGCCTCCTTCCAGGCATCATTCTGCACAGCTTGTTCATACCCAACTGGTTCGTCAACTCCCATCAAGAACAGCTCATTCTCTAATTCTACCACTGTCGTGTTATTGTAAATATCTTCGAGTGTTCTGAATTTTCGTGGCTGTTCACTGCTGTAGCTTGACTCGCTTGAGCTGTCTGTTTCTTCATTTTCAGAGGAAGTACTCGTATGTGTTGGTGTCATGGGCTCGGAAGTTGTGGGTGACTCAAAGACTTCAGTGTTATCTTCTTGTTCGGATGTATAGTCATACAGAAAAAATTGATCTCCCTCGAGACCTTTAGGGCTCATGTCTGCATCCCATTCCCATGCTTTATCTTCGTTAAAAATGACATCTCGAATAACATGTATCTTGCCTGTAGCTGGATCATATAATCTGAATGCTTTCGTTCCTGGCTCCCTTCCAAAATCTACTACCAAATGGCTCTTGTCATCTAGTTTCTGTGTGTGTACGGCAGGTTTCTTCATGTAGGCTGTGCATCCGAATACCTTCAAGTCATTGACACTTGGTTTCCTATCATACCAAGCTTCATGTGGAGTGACCATGGACAACGCCCGAGTGGGCAATTTGTTCAACACGTAGACTGCATGCCAAACAGCCTCCCCCCAATATTTTATTGGTACTTTTCTCTCCTTCAATAAACTCCGGGTCATTATCACTATTGTCCGGTTACGGCGCTCTACGACACCATTTTGTTGTGGTGTGTAGGGTGCTGTAAAATGCCTTAAAATACCCTGTGTCTCACAAAATGAATTGAACTCCTTTGAGCAAAACTCCCCTCCCCGATCCGTTCTCAAAACTTGAATCTTTTGTTGCAAACCATTGTGGCCCCTTTGCTGCATACCATTCTCTACCAATAACTTGAATTTTTTGAAACAACTCAAAGCTTCATTTTTCGTCTTAAGAAAATATACCCACATCATACGACTATAGTCGTCAACAATAAGCATAAAGTAATTATTTCCAGCAGGGGTGGGAGGTGATATGGGACCACAAAGATCTACATGAATTAATTCTAAAATTGTTTTTGCAGTAAAATCAGTGTGTGAGGGGAAAGGCTTACGTGCTTGCTTTGACATGAGGCAACCATTGCAGTTCTCCTTAGGTTGATTTATGTGAGGCATTCCTTCAGCCATTTGGTTCTTTGACAACAGTTGCATAGCCTTGAAATTTACGTGTCCGAGTCGTTTGTGCCATAGCCACGCTTCCTCTTCACTCTTTGTTAACATACAATGCTGTTGCACCTCTTCACACCTGATCTTGTAAAGTCGATTGACAGATCTTTTTACTTGAATAAGTAAACTTCCACAGCTGTCGTAAATCCACAGGTTTTCACCACTCATGACTACGCGATTCCCTTCTTCTGATAGTTGTCCCAAACTAATGATGTTACTTCGGAGTGTAGGTATGTAATACACAACATGTAAAACTTTAGTCTCTCCGTTCTTGCACACAATTCTGATCGATCCTTTCCCTTCAATCTTTACCAATGAACCATCTCCAAATTTGACATCTCCCCTTGTTGTTCTGTCTAGTTTTTCAAATTTCTCTCGACATCCGGTCATGTGATTGCTGGCCCCGTTGTCGAGGTACCAGGTGTTTTCCTCTGTTTCTTTTGTTCCTCTGGAACTCTTGTCTTCAGTAAATGATATCACTTCCTCCGCACTACTTTCGCTCATAGCCATCAAAAGTGCAGGTTCATCATCATTTAGTTGTGTCAGATTCACTTCTCCCCTTTGCTGTCTAGCTCTTCTTGGTTTACGACATTCAGCAGCGTAGTGTCCAAACCCACCACAATTAAAGCATTTAACTTGGCTTCTGTCACGAACAATACGACTGTCCTTCATTTTGTAGTCACTGCCACCCGAGGTTTTCCCTATTTTTCTTAACCATTCCTCTCGTGTGAGAAGAAGTTTACCGTCACTTCGTTCTCTCTTGAGCCATTCATCCTCTGTTAGCATCAATTATTGTCCCTCATCACTCTCTTTCTGTCCATGTAGGCGTTCTTCGTGGGCTTTTAGTGAACCCATCACTTCCTCCACCGACATGACATCCAAATTCCCGAATTGCTCTATGGTTGAAGCAATTTGAAGGAACTTAGTTGGGACGGCCCTCAGTAATTCCTTCACGACGTACTCCTCTGCAATTGTTTCTCCTAATGCCCTGATGTTAGTGACCAGGCCATTAAGTCTCATACAAAAATCATCCAACGCTTCTGTATCTTTCATCTTAAGAGACTCGAACTCCGATTTGAGTGTTTGTGCCTTGGCTTTCTTCACTTTATCCGCGCCCAGGCATAGTGTTTTAATCGCTCCCCAAGCAGCCTGAGATGTTTTTTTTTCTGCAATCGTCAACAACATATCATCAGCAATGCCTTGATAAACAAATGCCAACGCTCGCTTATCCATCTTTTCATCAACAGCAACTTTCGGATCTTTAGGCTCTATTGCCTCCCACACCCCATGGGCTTGCATAAACACTTTCATCTTCATGGCCCATGTGGTGTAGTTTGTTTTTGTCAGCATTGGGTAGCTCAGTCCGAAAGCCCCTTCTTTGCCTTTACTCGTGTCCATGAGGTATCTCCCCTGAAGGAATTTGACAGGTGATTGAAACCGCTCTGATACCAGATGTTAGAGATAAACAGAAAGAATAACAAGAACAGATCGTGTATGAGTGTTTGTATGGAATGTCCACAACTAATTTATTTTATTTCTGAAACAAATGAGAGTACTTATAGTAGAGCCTTACTGGAGCCTCTAAAAACAAGGCAATCATGTCCTTGTTTATCTCCAACTTATTTGCCTCCTAAACAATTGCAACTTCCTAAAGACCAATCCTACTACTCAACGTTCACTTGCCATACATTGGTCTATACAAAATAAAACAGGATAAATAAGTAAAATGTTTAGATTAAAATTATTCCCAACATAGAATACGCCAAAGGCTATGTACAAATTAGTTGACTAAACTTATGACATTTACAACAAATACGTATCTATACTATCTATCTATACTATCTATACTATATTATAATAAGCAAAAGGGGGTATATTTTGTAGTTGGTTACCCCTCTTTTTGGTTATCCCTTTTTTTGGTTATCCTTTTAAATTTACTAATTTAAATTTTGATAAAGAAATATTATATAAAATTCTAAAAAATAATACATACGGAACTGTTAATGGTTTTCCATACAACTTCAATAACTCTGAGTCATCATCACTCCCAAACTTCCGAAAATCTTGCAATATTTTCATGGGCATATCCTTCATTGAACTACGAGTTAATTAATTTAGTTTATGAACGATCAATCATAATTAGGAAGTCAAATAACTTAAATATATCAAGAAAACAACACAAGCTATAGCTACTCAAATATATTTTTAAATAGTAATAAACCAATTAATCTTTTCGACAATGAATTTGAATTTGATAACATATTTATATACTATACTATAATAATCGTAAAGGGGTATATAATAATATCTATACTATTATATTAAAGCCGAAACATTGAAAGTTTTGAAAGTTTTGATTTTCGGTTTGGGGTTTGGTTATCCTAATTATTAAAATAAATAATTAAATTACAAAAACAACTAAAAAAAGCTAATTATTAATGTCAACATAATTATATTCCGATTAAAATTCCTTCATCCAAGCTTCTACTTGGAATCTTTTTTCTGCTCCAACAACTCAATTACCCATTTTTTCTAAAGATTTTACTTCTAATTAAAACACTTTTCCATTTAATTTAAAACTAATATTACAATAATCAATATATATCCAAAATATCACACCATATCTTTCCGTAATTATTTTTAGTAGTAATTTTTGTAATTAAAACACGTTACTTTTAAATTTAAAATTAATCTTACAATCACTAATATGCACCTAAAAATATCTCACCATATATTCAAATCATTATTTTTAGTAATAAATAAGAATAGTTAGATCTAATAATAAGATATATTATATGATTAAACTAATTTACTAAAAATTCAAAGTTCGAACCCGTCAACGACATTTTTGATTTAGAATTTTACAAAATAAATTTTAAACCATTCATATCATTATATAAATTTATATTAAATTAAAATTAAAAAATTATTAAAAATAAAGATTATATAAAAACATAATTATAATGTTAAATAAATTTTATAACCTATCAAAAGAAACCGTGGTTGGCACGGGTTATAAGCTAGTAAAACTAAAACTTGAGAAGTCTCCATTTGGTTATAAGCTAGTAGTAAGGTTCCTATGCTGTCTCCATTTGGTCGTGTAGTAGAAGATTGTCGAAGGTTGGTGCAAAAAGTTAACACAGTAAAGCTGTTTTTTGTTAAACGGTCTGCTAATATGGCGGCTCATGAGTTAGCTCGAGAGTCATATTCATTTCCAGATCGAGTTTTCGATAGGAGTTCTGTTCCTATTGGAGTTGAGATTGTATTAAAAAGTGATGTCGCTTAAGTAATAAAAAAATTTTGTTCGTCAAAAAAAAAAAAAAAACTTGAGAAGTCTTTCAGTATCAGACTTTATAAATAAAGTCTATCGGTCAATTAGTGGCATGCATTGGTAGAGCTACGCCTAATTTTGATTAGTGAGATTAATGCAATATTCCCTGTATATTAAGTGTTTTCCCCTTAAATTGTCGGGCCTGATTCTCTCTTTTCATGCATTCGAGGTAGGCTTGTCAATGGATCAAGAATCCGATCTGATCCGATTCGACCCGATCCGAAATTAGCGGGTATGGATCCTTCAAAAAAATATCCGATTCGATATGGATCCGATCCGATAAGGAGCGTATATGGATTTAACATGATCCGATCCGTTAATGATCCGATCCGTTAATGATCCGATCCGAATATATTTATATATTAAATATTTTTTTATATTTGTTATATTATATATAATATATTTATTATATATAATATATATTATAAAAAATATATCTATATATCTATACTATATAAATATTTTTTTTTTATAATATATATACTATATATTTTTTATATCTATACTATATAGATATATTTTTTATGATCTGAGAGCTTTAGACTTTGTTATTTTGTTTGCTGTAGTTGATGTAATTCAGTGTTAATGTACAATGTACTTTGAACTTGTTATGACATGTTTTATGGAATTTTAAATTTGGATATGTCGGTTTTAAAATTTTACATATTTTTTCCTTTTTTATTAAAAAATTAAACGGGTCGGACCTCCGATCCGAAAACCCGAAACCCGAACGGATCGGGTATGGATCAGACTAAAAAATATCCGACCCCTGATCCGATCCGATCCGATCCGAATCCTAAAAATCTTAATGGATTCGGATATGAATTTAGGATAATCCGATCCGAATCCGATCTGTTGGGCTAATTCGAGGTAGCCACTAGCCAGGTTAGTCTTGCTTTTCTTTTTATGTCTTAAAAACCTAACAAACCTCATATCGAATAACTTATCCATGTCTCTCTTCCGATTCTTCTTTTTTTCATGTGTAGGCTGTTGCTTCCTCTTTTTGTTCTTCACCTTTTCATCATCTTCAGATTGAATCTTTTTTCTTTTTAGGGTTGAACAACTCTTCAAACTCGTATCAGCCTCCATAAAAATTTCAGCCTTGTCCCTCGTTCTTTCGCTTTAGTTGTTCAGGGTTTCTTTCACTTCTTCAAAGTTTAAATTTACCAAAACAAGATTACAAATTAGACCCTTAACTTGGGCTATGTTGTCCTAGAGAACCCACTAAATTTTCTACTGAAAAAAAACAATATAAGCAAATCTTGAAAAAGAAATCCCCTAAGATTTGTACAAGGAACCCCTTACTCAGTACTAGAAGCCCAATAAATTATAGGCCCGAGAGAACCCCATCACTTGCTATTCGTAAATCCTATTTGCAGCAAAAGACTTGAATTGAAAATAAAACCAAACTTGCTCCATGGACCTCTGTGCTACTTCCGAGCAACTTAGGGCTACAAACGAACCGAGTCGAGCCGAGTTTTGACCAAATCGAGCCGAGCTTTGACCTTAACGAACCGATCCGAGCTTTGATCTTAACGAATCGAGCAAATTTCTTAACGAACCGAGCCGAGTTTTGACCAAATCGAGCCGAACTCGAGTTGTTCACGAACAGCCACGAGCCGAACCGAGCTCGATCCGAGCTCGAGCTATTCGCGAACAATTAATTTGGTTAGAGATCTTAGTAGATCACAACTATTCTAACTAGTACTAGTAACTAGTGATTTGTCACGGATTGTTGTTTCTATTTTTAAAAAAATATTTCTCGACTATCCAACCGTACGGATGTCAAGATATATCTAATTTATTGATATTCCCAAATTTTCAAAAAATAAAAAATTAATTTGGTTGGAGATCTTAGTAGATCACTATTATTCTAACTAGTACAAGTAACTAGTGCTTTGTCACGTGTTATTCCCAGATTACACACTTGTATAATTGTAGAAGGGGGGGTTGAATACAATTCTTGATATTTATAAATTTCTGATAAGAACCACAGAAATCTATAAGGAGATAATTGTTGAATGAGAAATGATTCACAAACACATAAAAAATCAGGTGGTTAAATGTACCACCTGAGACTTTTATTCGAAGAAAACTCTGTGATACAAATGTACACAGCTTCTGTTTTACAACTCTTTGCTTCCAAGGATATTCAAGAAACCCTAAACAAATATGTCTGTTTTCTTAGTTTCTAAAGAGTTGCTACACTTGGTTATATATCCCAAGTTTACAAGTACTACAGGAATAAGATAATATCAATCTAATTCAAGTTGACTTGCTACTCCACTCCAAATCCACATGTAGCCGAAAGGTTGTCCTTGTGAATAGATATGTCCCCTGCACCTTCCTTGTATGTACTGTGTAAATGGAATGCTTCTTTCTTCTGCGTTTCCAAAGTATGGCTACCATACTACTTTTTATACCTACTATCAACCCATGTGATCTGTCAGTCAAACATGTCCTTATCAACTGCTAATTCCTAGCTAGCATAGAAGTAAGTGTCAATGATTATCCGTTGACATTGTACACTAACATCCGTTGATGATATATTGAACTGTATCCGTTGATATTGAGATTTGTGCTGTATCCGTTGATAGAGTGGATTTGAGTTGTATTCGTTGATAGAGTTCTGTCTTCATCCGTTGATACACTTTCACTTAGACAGAATTACATAGCATAGCTTATTTACAATTGGCTACCCTATTCTGTCTATCCATTGATGGTCAACATGACTGTGGATAAAAACACTATCAACTGATAACATAGAGATACTGTAGTATGCTACAAAACCTCATCCGTTGATGAGCTACCTGTCAACGGATAGAGTTATAATGTCTCATCCGTTGACAGTTACAAAACATGAATTATACAATTTGATTGATTGTGAAGTTATCATCAAGTACAACATATTCCTAACATCACGGATTGTTGTTTCTATTTTTTAAAAAATATTTCTCGATGATCCAACCGTACGGATGTCAAGATATATCTAATTTAGTGATATTCCCAAATTTTCAAAAAATAAAAAATTAATTTGGTGGGAGATCTTAGTAGATCACTACTATTCTAACTAGTACAAGTAACTAGTGCTTTGTCACGGATTGTTGTTTCTATTTTTTAAAAAATATTTCTCGACGATCCAACCGTATGGATGTCAAGATATATCTAATTTAGTAATATTCCTAAATTTTTAAAAAAAAAAATTAATTTGGTTGGAGATCTTAGTAGATCACTACTATTCTATCTAGTACTAGTAACTAGTGTTTTGTCTCGGATTGTTGTTTCTATTTTTTAAAAAATATTTCTCGACGATCCAACCGTACGGATGTCAAGATATATCTAATTTAGTGATATACCCAAATTTTGAAAAAAAATAAAAAATTAATTTGGTTCAAGATCCTAGTAGATCACAACTATTATAACTAGTACAAGTAACTAGTGCTTTATCACGAATTGTTGTTTCTATTTTTAAAAAAATATTTCTCGACGATCCAACCGTACAGATTTCAAGATATATCTAATTTAGTGATATACCCAAATTTTAAAAAAATAAAAAAATAATTTGGTTCGAGAGCTTAGTAGATCACTACTATTCTAACTAGTACAAGTAACTAGTGCTTTATCACGAATTGTTGTTTCTATTTTTAAAAATAATTCTCGACGATCCAACCGTACGGATGTCAAGATATATCTAATTTAGTGATATTCCCAAATTTTAAAAAAAAAAATAAAAAATTAATTTGGTTTGAGATCTTAGTAGATCACTACTATTCTAACAAGTACTAGTAACTAGTGCTCTATCACGAATTGTTGTTTCTATTTTTTTTAAAATATTTCTCAAAGATCCAACCGTACGGATGTCAAGATATATCTAATTTAGTGATATTCCCAAATTTCCAAAAAATAGAAATTATTTTGGGTCGAGATCTTAGTAGATCACTATTATTCTAACTAGTACTAGTAAGTAGTGCTTTGTCACGAATCGTTGTTTCTATTTTTTTTAAAAAATATTTCTCGACAATCCAACCGTACGGATGTCAAGATATATCTAATTTAGTGATATACACAAATTTTAAAAAAAGTAAAAAATCAATTTGGTTCGAGATCTTAGTAGATCACTACTATTCTAACTAGTACAAGTGACTAGTGCTTTATCACGAATTGTTATTTCTATTTTTTTAAAAATATTTCTCGACGATCCAACCGTACGGATGTCAAGATATATCTAATTTAGTGATATTCCAAAATTTTAAAAAAATATAAAATTAATTTGGTTTGAGATCTTAGTAGATCACTACTATTCTAACTAGTACCAGTAACTAGTGCTTTATCACGAATTATTGTTTCTATTTTTTTAAAAATATTTCTCGAAGATCCAACCATACGGATGTCAAGATATATCTAATTTAGTGATTTTCCCAAATTTTCAAAAAATAAAAATTTAATTTGGGTCGAGATCTTAGTAGATCACTATTATTCTAACTAGTACCAGTAACTAGTGCTTTGTCACGAATTGTTGTTTCTATTTTTTTAAAAATATTTCTCGACGATCCAACCGTACGGGTGTCAAGATATATCTAATTTAGTGATATTCCCAATTTTTAAAAAATAAAAAATTAATTTAGTTGGAGATAAAAAAATAAAAAGTAAATATTTTAATTTTTTCGAGATTTAAGGAGCCGAGCTCGAGCCGAGTCGAATCGAGTTTGAGTCGAGTACCGAGTCGAGCCGAGTTCGAGTCGAGTATTGAGTCGAGTCGAGTCGGACAACCAAAAAACTCGGCTCGACTTGATAAGCTTATCGATCAAATTTTGGTGATCGAACTCGAGTTCATTAACGAACCGAGCCGAGTCGATCGAGTTTTTAACTAGTCGAGTCGAGTTCGAGCTCAGCTCGGTTCGTTTGCAGCCCTACGAGCAAGTGATTATTTTCTATGATAAAATTTGTAGTTTTGAATTGCCCCATTGATTTGGTAATATATTTGTAAGTGGTTGTCTTATTTTGACAATTGAAAAACAAAGTGCTAGTTACTAATTACTAGCATATAGCCCGTGCAAAGCACGTGTTATTTTTAATCTTTTTTAATTTATTTATAATATAGTATAATATTATAAATTTTAATTTTAATATATTATTAGAAAATTTGAACTTTACATCTTTGTATATAATAATTTTTAGTATTAAATATAAATTAATATGTTGTTAGTGGGAATCGAACCTTAGACCTCTGTATATAACAACTTTTAGTACTCCATATGTCCCTCTCATTTCTTTACAGTTAATATTTTTGGATGTCCCTCTAATTTCTTTACGTTACATAAATAGTAAGTTTCTCTCATTATTACACCCACTACTTTCCCCCACTATCTCATATTTAATAATAAAAAATACTATTACACCCACTACTTCCCTCTACTATTTCAAATCTATTATTAAATATTGATAGGTCCCACCACTTTACCCACTTTTCATCTAACTTTACTCATTTTTTATACATTTTCTTGGTCTCCGTGCCCATCCTCAACGTAAACAATCTAGAGGGACGGATGGAGTATTATTGAATCTAACAGTCATGAGTTGAAGATCTAACAATTATGAATGAGGGATAACCAAAAATGAGAGAATAACCAAAAAATGGGTTAACCAAACTACAAATTATACCCCCTTTCGCTTATTATAATATAGTATAGATAGTATAGATCGAAGTATAGATAACATTTCAAGTTGTTCTCAAAACAAAGTACTAGTTACTAATTATAACATAACAAATTGTTCTCCAAAACTTGGAAACACATAACAAATCTACTATTTATTATCTATTAAATATATAGGGTCTTGCTCAAATGAGAAACCCCAACTATTATGAGATATGAGATCTAATCTCATCCACTCATTTATATATCCTACATTCATCTACCACCACTCATTCATTTTTTTAAAAATAATAATATTACTTCTTCTTCACCAACCACCACTTCTGGCCACCGGCGACCGCCATTTCCGGCGACCACCATCTCCGACGACCACAGTAATCACCACCGCCATCATTAAAATCACCACTGTTCACAATAAAATCACCACCGAAAAATAAAAATCACCAGCTTCTCATTCAAATTTTCAACCATATTCCACCATCATTTCCGGCCACCCCTAACTCCGGCCATCACTTCCGGCTACTGCTTACAAATAATCACTCCACTACTATCTCCAAACTCCCAAATTCAACACAAAATCACCACATTTTCAACACAACCACCACTAATTACCACCGTCGTCTCCATTAATCACCACCGGTGACACAGTAATCACCACACAGCCACCACAAACATAATATTCAGATTGCAAAAAATCACCCAAAATGAACGAAAAATCACCACAAATCACTGACGCCATAACAAAAATCAACACAATAAAATACTAATCTTCACATTGAAAAATTTCTCCTTCCATCACAAGTATCACCAGGACCACCATTAATATTACCTGCATATTGCTATAACCACCTTTTTTATTGCAACAACCATTAATCACCACCCTCACCACCAGTAATCACCACCAATAAACATCTCCGACCACCACCAGATTTACTAATCCAAATCACCACAAATTACAATAAAAATAAATCACCACAAATTACAATAAAAATAAATCACCATAAATTACAATAAAAACAAATCACTACTTGTTTTGTGTTGTGAGTGTGTGTTCGGTGTTGATCGGAAAAGCCACTGAATGGTGGTGGGTGATGGCGATTGAAATTGGTGGTGGGAGAGGGAGAGAGGGAGGGGAGGAGAGGGATGACTGAAGGTTCTGAAACTTGGAGGAGACGCACGGTGGAGATGAGGAGAGGTCGCGGTCGGAGGTTAATCATCGGCGGCGGCAGATTCGATGGCGGGGGTGGGTGATAGCGGGGGGAGGGGGCGAGTGTGTGTCTGTGTGTGCTGGGTGCGTGTGTTTATGTATGTACAGTGTGTGTCATGTGGGTGTATACGTGTGTTTAATATGTGGCCAGGATTTAAAATGGTTTAAAAATTGTGGGGTTGAGATTAGATCTCAGTTCTCACAATAATAGGGGTTCTCATTTGAGCAAGACCCTAAATATATAATAGGGTAACATATTCCATTTTATAAAATTCATTTTACATTTATGTTCTTCACTAATTTCACAGTTACGTCGTTCAAAATTAAATTTTATAAAAATGTTATATCATTTTGACGTTACTAAGAATTGAACCCTAACCTCACAAATTTTTAAGTCACCATTATTATCGTTTAGTTAGATGTAAATTTGAGTAAATGTTAGAATTCAACAGCTATAGCTATATATCAATGTTTTGCTCCTGTATACCATTATATTCTCATATCATATGTCTATTATTTTTATGTTAACTGTTTATATTTTTATATATAAACATCCATATGTTTACTTTATTAATGATGCTTGTATAATTTATTAGTTGTAATAATATTTTTTTAGTTAAAAAGTTTATTTTTATTCAGCAAATTTATTAGAAAATATTACAGTTACTTATAACACTTTTTGATAATAAAAGGTCAGAAAACTAACTTTGATAACAATATTTCCTCATTTGGAGGTAACAAGAACGAATATTTTATTGCCAAAGCACTATAGGAAAAATTATATTATGAATATTACATTAAAGGAAAATGCAATTCTTTTTTAAACTCTCTATAAAATACAGTATAACATCATAGTGTCTAACAAATATTGGAAAGATTGTTATCTAATCAAAGATACAAAGAGATACAAGAAGGATGAGAGTATAATATGAACATATGATTAAAACAAGTTACAAATTAAAAACTTGGATCAAAATAACTAAACCACAAAAAAGAGAAATCTGGTCTAAAAAGAAAAGTTGAATCATTGTTAATATCAAACATAATTTGTATAATTCAAATAGATACAAATTTAAGCATTACATTAGCACATCTCAACTCAACTAAATAAAATATGTGGTATATGTGTTAAACCTTAGTAATATATGTTAAGCATTTTTTGTTTAAATTATTTTAATTTATCTACAAAAAATGTCACAATTTTTATAAGTTTTTTTTGAAAATCAAAGGATTATATTAAAAGGCACTGGGCCAAGGACCAACAAAATATAACTACATCCGAACAGGCTCAGAATGTAGTGAAACGAGACTAAAGATGCATAATAAAGAAACTAAAAACAGAAAAGCTATAGCCCCTGGAATTCAACAGCTAGCATCCAAACATTTTGCATCCAAAGCCCAGACATAAAGAAACCCACCAGCCCAAAAACAAGAAGCAACTGTTGGACTACCAGTTCTCCATCCCCACAAAAACATTCCCTGCATGTAGTACTTGAAAATCTTCTTGAACTTCCATGATTCCCATCTCTGGATTAACCACCTCATCCTCCATTGCTTCCACATTAATTTCCTCTTCCAGAACCCAGCCATACTGCTGACCATACATACCCAAACCCATGTCTTGATTCTAAATTTCCATGACCCTCCCAAAAGGATGCTTAATTAGCACCATCTGATTCCAGTTATTTGCACCATACTGAGCTAGATAAGCCGCGAGTTCATTGTCCACTGCGTCTGATATTCTGATTTCCAAGAAAAAGTTCTTGTCTCTACTCCTAGTGTTTAACTGCCTCAAGATAAACTCATCATCAGGATGCCCACCTGCTTCCAGTGAATCCTTCCATTTCCAGTAAGCATTGACGTGGTCTGTTTCTAGGATAACTTTTTGATAGTCTCTAGCAAAAGCTAGCTTGAGCACCTCCATAAACGCATAGTACTCGTTGTTTCTTCTCCTTTCTTTGCGCAGAGAACCAGATATCATGCAGAGTATATTTCCTCTGTGGTCTCTAGCAACTACGCCAATACCGCTAACATTCCCATTAGAAAGCCTGTTAGCAGTGAAGAAACTGTGCACGTTGATTTTGACAAAACCTCTTTTTGGAAGCTCCCACCTAGGCTCAACATCCACCATTTTCTGAATATTTCTTCTTAAATCTCTTTTTTGTTTGCTATGGAGAGAGGAGAGTATATGAAAATAAAACTCTGATCAAAGCGAATATATATAGAGGTTTCTTGATAGAGTGTCCATCAATTAATGATGACTGATGGCTGCACACTCTCCCAGTACAACACCCAATGCTACTCCATTTGCTTTTTTTTTTGAAGCATTTCAAATTCCCAAATATTTTCCAAAATATTGGAGAATAACTCTAAGCTAACCTGAACAAAATACTAATTGGGCTACTCTTTCATGGGCCTTTACACAGCCACTAAATTATCCTACCTAGTACCCTATTTTGAGCTTTGATTAAGACCAGAAAAAGAATAATTCCTGTCTATTTTTGCCTCTCTTTGCCCACAAGTCAGCTTCTTTATTTAACGATCTGTCTATTTTCTTAAAATCAAATTTCAGAGATAACAATATGGACTTGCAATCCTCATCCAAAATTAAGGACGAGAAGTTGGTAGCTTTGAGAATTTTTAGTTCTTGTACCAACTCAGCATTGTCTATATAAACCAAGAAGCTGGAGTTGATCTTACCACATTTGATTATAAGACTAACCAAAGTTTCAAGCGCCTTGACTTCTGCTATGAAAGCATTTCCTGCGCGGGAAGGTCCTGAGAAAATCAATTTGGTGATTCCTTTAGAATTCTTTGCTAACCCCCCTACACCTGCGTGATCAATACCATTTGCATCTTTAGACCATGCACCATCTATGAAACAAATATAATCATTTTCACTAGATAGTAGTTTCTCCATTTTTTCATCCCTTGATCTAGTTATCACTCCCACTGGATTTGTTTCCCACCACTTTGAATAATCAGAAGAGATGAAATTTGATGCTATGTTCCATTCTTGAGATCTCTTTTGCAACAGGAACAAAATGCTGGATTCCGAGACGATTACTCCATTAAAAACTCTTTCATTTCTGGCAAGCCATAATGTCCATAATGTAGAAAAAATTGTTAGTTTCCAAGCCCTGGAGATGGAGTCATCTTTAAACCAATGTATCATTTTCAGAGAGTCAGAAAAAGCTGTTGGAATAGATTTGTAGTAAAGACCCCACCAATCCAAGCATTTTCTCCATATTTTCAGTGCTGTAACACAGTTCCAGAATATATGACCTGTTGTTTCCGAGATGTTTGGACAAATAGAACAGAAACTGCTAGATTGCAAATGAGGAATTCTGTGAGCAAGAAGTGCTCGAGTGGGTAGGTTGTTGCAAGCAAGTTTCCATAAGAAGATTTGGACTTTTGTTGGAGTAGAAGAATTCCATATTGCTTGTGCCTCTACATTTGGAGGAGAAATAAAAGATGAGGCTAGTAAAGTACCTGCTTTCACTGAATATTGACCATTTCCCGGAACCCATTGGATTTGGTCTGTTGCCTGATTTAAGGATAAGATCAAAATTATTTGATCTAGCTCCTTGATTAGTTCCAGTTCCCAGCTTCTTAACGAACGAGACCAAAAAACAACTCCATCATGCTCATAGCAATCCCAAAGGTTTAAAAAGATTTCAACTGTAATTCCTTTTAAAGAAGACAATTCGAATAACCTAGGGAAGCAGTCTTTAAGAGGGCCTCTAATGTTCCAAAAATCTTCCCAAAAAAAGAGTGATAGACCCATTGTTGATTTTCCACTTGAAATTCACCTTTTTTAAAAAAGGACCCAATGCTGAATTATTAATTACTGATTGGACATCTTTTCCAAATTCTGATAGATTACCATTCTACAATTCCTCCAGACTCACTCCTTCTTTGCAGATGTATTTCCTCCTCACCCATTTATTCCAATCTCTGTTCTTTTCTGAATACCACTTTTGTACCCATTTACCTAATAATGCCATGTTCCTGTGTTTGAGGGAAGATAGGCCCAGCCCTCCCTCTGATTTAGGCCTACATATTTTGTGCCAGGATATCAGATGCATTTTTTCAGACAACCTTCAAGTTTTTGTATTTACTTCCCCAGAAAAAGCCTTGCCTTATTGATTCAAGATGATTGCAGATGCCTTTAGGAAGAATTGAGGTGTTGAACCAGTAAACAGGGAGACTATCTAATACTGACTTGATGAGAACCACTCTTCCTGCCTGGTTTAACGATTCAATTTTCCACGAAGCAAATTTGTCTTCGAATTTGGAAAGAAGGGGCTCCCAGTACTCCTTTCTTCTACTTGAGATGCCTATAGGTGCCCCTAGGTATTTCAGAGGCCATTTACCTATCCCACATCCCAGGATCGAGGCACAAGATGAGACTAATGGATCTTTTCCATTACAAGAATAAAGGCTACTTTTTTTAAGTTGATTTTAAGGCCAGAGAGGAGTTGAAAACATTGAAGCACTCTTTTAACTCCTAGAATCGACTTAGGGTCCTCTTGAATGAAGATTATTGTATCATCTGCGAATTGTTGATGAGATAATTGTTCAGATGTACCTGAGAAGGAGAAGCCATTAAAGAGCCCAATATTAACAGCATGTGTCAATATACAACTTAGAACTTCCGCAGCTAAATTGAACAAGAGAGGGGATAGTGGATCTCCTTGCCTTAACCCCCGCTTTGGAGAAAATTCTTGGGTAGGGGATCCATTAATTAGAACTGAGATTCTAATTTTGTTAAAGAAAGTCTTCAGCCAGTTGATCCATTTTTCTCCAAAACCCATCCTACTCATGATATCCCACAAAAAATCCCAGTCAATTGTGTCAAAAGCTTTCTCAAAATCTAGCTTTAGAATGAAACCACTTTTTTTGAGAGTTTTCATGCTGTGATAAGCCTCTTTTACAATCAATATGCTTTCACTAGCTTGCCTACCTTTCATGAAGCCTGTTTGAGAGCTGCCTACTAACTTTTCCATAAGGGGGCTAAGTCTGTTAGTGAGGCATTTTGTGAGCAGTTTTGAGATGCTGTTAATAAGACTGATTGGACTAAAATCTTGAACCTCCACCGGATCTAGCAGCTTAGGAATAAGAGCAATAAATGAAGAATTCAAGCTACTTGGAAGTTGAAGATTATCTGCAATATGATTAAAGCAGTCTAGAATTTTATGTTTCATATGAGGCCAAATCAACTTAAGGCATCTAATGTTGATGCCATTCGGACCAGGAGCTTTATCATTTGCCATAAAGTTAAGAGCCAATTCTATCTCCTCCAAACTGAACGAGGCCTCTAGGAACAGTCTGTCTTCCTCATTTAGCCTTAGTTTTATAAGATTACCCACGTTGAATGCAATCATTGATCTTTTGCAGCTGAAAAACTCCCTATAGTGATGAAGGAAAATTTGCTTGATTTTGTTTGGGCGAGAATACCAATTACCTGTTGTTATGCCCAAAATTCGGTTCGGGTATTTTAAAATGGATTCGGGTCAGATACGGGTTCAATTTGGGGATTTTCAGGATAATTTAGGGTTTTGGCAAGGAAAGAAGAAATCAGGTCGCGCCCTCTCCTTCTCTACGAGGAGGGCGCGCCCTCCGTGATAAACATATTACTGAAGATGTTATTATTAATTGATTATTTAAGGATTATTGAAGAATTCCCTCCTGTCGTATCTCAGGAGGGGGATGTCCGTCGCAGAAGGCCTCCATGGGTATGCCTGGATATAAGGACCCATCTTAGACACAAAGGGCGCGCCCTAAGGTGGAAAGATGGGAACTTTCTGGTGTGTGCTTTGGGAGCTCTGTTCCTGTAGCCAATGGGCGCGCTCTCATTGGGGAACTTTGGAGTAATCCTGCACTTTGCACCCCAAAGCTCTGGATCACCTGTCCTGCTATCTGGTGGGTGCTTCTCATTCGGGGGACAGGGATGCGTTCTGCACTTGGGGTAAACCACGGCTATACCTGCATCCTTGAAATCAAGAAATAGCTTGTAGCGGATAGGACTAGTCCTCGACGGGGGAAGTTTCCTTATCCATGAAGTCTTGAGATCCTGGATGAGCCTTGGGCCTTTGTGGTTAGGCCTCATAGTAGAACATTCCGGAAGCTAGTTCGTCAATCCAAGCCCATTTGGGTTTCTTGCTCTCCAAGAACTACGTGGGCTTGATCCTCTATAAATATAGAGGTACGTAGGCAAATTGGGGGGGATGGAAGAGAAGAGCTACGAGCCACCACCAAAAACCCTCTCAATCTCAGCCCCCAATTCATCACAACCACCACACTCCGGCGACTTATCCGGCGAAGAACCACCGTCATTGATCTTGATTCCGGCGACGTACCTCGAATTTTGTTGTTACCAAATCCTCCGTCAACAAATTGGCGCTAGAAGGAGGGCTGCTAATCAAGATTATAATCTTAGGAGGAAAAGATGACTATCATGACGAGGGTTTTAATTTACAAGTCGATTACAATTCGAACGATTGAAACATATAAAAAATTGGAGACGATCTGATCGACACAAGAAGCTAAGGACTGTCATGACCAAAATTGTGAAGATTTAAAACTTTATGCGAGCACATCAACATGCATGATGTCTCGGAAGTTATCGATTTACATGGCCAAAAGGTTGATTAAAAAAAAAATAATAAAGAAGCAAAGTCCAGGAACATGCTTCAGGTTAGTTTTTGCTGGGACCCGTGGCCAATTAACTCGCACAACAACATCAAGGCCGCACAACAACATCAATGCCAAAGAGGAGACAAACCTTCATCTTTTGGATCAATTTGATAAAATCAAAGATAAGTTCTCTCACTCTTTTATTTATTTTTATTTTTATTTTATAATTTTATAGATAACTATGCCATGCTTTATTTTATAATTTTATAGATAACTATAAAGCTTGATCTACACAAAGCTTTTGATTCCATTAATTGGGATTTTATCATGGGTGCTCTTCGGAAACTAAATTTCCCAGATACTTTCATTAAATGGATCTATGCTTGTATTTCAACTCCAACTTTCTCTGTCAAAGTCAATGGAGCTATGTGTGGATACTTCGAAGGAAAGAAGGGTCTTCGTCAAGGCGACCCTCTCTCCCCATACCTTTTTTCAATAGCCATGAATGTTCTCTCTTGCATGCTTGCCAAGACGCCCACTGATTTCAAATTTCATTGGAAATGTAAGGACCTTAGACTCACCCATCTCTTCTATGCTGATGACGTCCTATTATTTTCTAATGGGGATACAAATTCGGTGGCCCATATCATGCAATGTGTTTCGAAATTCTCTGCATCAAGTGGGTTATGTCCGAGCATAACAAAAAGCAATGTTTTTTTTGGCAATTGCAGTCAAGAATTTGTTTGCTGGTTTGACAGATCATTTAGCATTGCTCATGGGGTTCTCCCAATCAAATTTCTGGGTGTACCGCTTATCACTTCAAATCTGAGCTATAACGATTGCATCCCTCTGCTTCAAAGAATCACTGCTCGTATCAACTGTTGGACTTCGTTACTACTGTCTTTAGCTGGCCGTGTGCAACTGATACGTTCAGTTCTGTTTGCAATTCAAGCTTTCTGGACTAATCATTTTTTACTCCCTGGGCTAGTACACAGACGGCTTCAAACAATTTTTTCAAGATTTCTATGGAAAGGCGATGTCAACTCTAAAGGAGGAGCTAAGGTTAGCTGGGACAGAATCTGTACTCCTCTTGAAGAAGGTGGTCTTGGGTTCAAGAATTCTAGACAGTGGAATCAAGCTCAACTATTATCTCACTTGTGCAAAATTATCAAAAAAAGTCGATCTCTTTGGTCTTGCTGGATTAACACCACAGTGCTTAAACGTCGAAACTTCTGGACACTGCAGATGCCTACTGACTGTTCCTGGATATGGAGAAATGTCCTCAAACTCCGTCCTTTGGCTCGTCAATTCATATCCTTCAAAATTGGCAATGGTGAGAGAACATCTCTTTGGTTTGATCCTTGGTGGAAATCGACCTGTCTAGCCAACACTCAATATGACACCATTATTGGTCAAACAAATTTAACTCATGATTCAATGGTTAATGCTTTGATCACTACTGGAGAATGGGTGCTGCCTACCGTCTCAAATAGGATACACCACCATGACCCTGGCCTGACCTCGTGGGTTCAACACTTCGACTATCCAGAATTTAATCTTAATGTCCCTGATGACATATTGTGGAATGGAACTTCACTTCGAAAATTAAAGGTCTGGGATATATGGAATGATATTCGCAGTTCAGCTCCTGTTGTGCCATGGTGTCACTTTGTTTGGAATAGATTGAAGATCCTCCGCTACGCGCACCATGAATGGCTTCTATGTCATGGAAGGCTTCCTACATTACATAGACTTGCATCCTTTGGCCTTGATGTCCCCATTTTCTGTCACCTTTGTGTGGGAGGGGTTGAGACGGACTGTCACTTATTTGTCACTTGTCCGTACAGCAGTTTCGTGTTATCCAAACTGGCTGGTCTCTTAAAGATTGATTGCATTGCCAACACCTGGGTAGATCTGCTAGCTAACTGGGGTTCCATAAATGATTGCTCCCTTAGACAGGTTGCGCTTTTAGCTGCTCAAATCTTCTGCTATCACATGTGGAGGGAACGAAACGCTAGACTACACAACAAAGGGAGCTTTGGTCCGAGCAAGATGATTAAAGCAATTCTGGCTGAACTCAAAGAAAAACTTCGAAACTCTAAATGGTTCCAGCATTATGTGCATCTAGACTTGTATAGATGGTTGCGCATTTGACTAGTTAGTTTTTTTTTTTTCGGTTTGCTTGTTGTAAGGGGGGTTTTATTACCTCTGTTCTTTCTCTTATATCTAGCTTTAGGTTAGATGGTTTGTAGATGTTTTCTCTTTGCTTGGCTTAGAGCAAGGGTAAACCCCTGTTTCTCCTTTTAATATATATATAAAATTTAGCGAAAAAAAAAAATATCTATGTTTTGCATTTATAATATTTGAGTAAAATCCCTTTTATAAAAAAAAGGGGCATGTTTTTTATATTTGTATATAATTATTATACATATTTTTAAATAGATTATTTACATATATTATTTTTAAGGTATAACTCTTATTTTTAAACAATTCCAAAATATTTTGAAAATAGTGCATATCTTAAATATTTTGAAAATCATATTTTGGTAGATAATGTATATTACATTATTTCTAAAATAGCATATTATTATTATTATTATTATTATTTCATTTATATTTATGTAAGAAAAATAACCTTCCTATAATGTGACTTTAAGATACTTATATTTTGTTGAATGAATGTAGGAGTCGAGGATTTTTCAAAAAGAAAGAAAAAACAAACAAGGACAAAATGGTGGTTCAAGATGGCATCCTTTTGGTGCACTAAAACAATTTGAAGTTGAAGGTGCATGCCATGTTAATCAATAAGAAGAAATGGAGCGGTCCCGCCTTCACTTGTATAATGAAAAAATGAGCTGGGAGATATTCTTATACGGTTTGTCTCATAAAGACTGGCTGGTTTGAAGAAAAGTGGAAGGACGCGCCCTCTTAGGAATATGTCATAAATAAAATATGGTCAGAGAAGTTTTCCCATGCATTGAAGCACAATTAGAAGGCAATTTCAAGTTTATCGGGAGTGATTTCGAGGAAGAAGAATTACCAAGAACACTCAGGACGCGCCCTGAAATGAATTATTGCAGGCATTTCCCTTTAAGGGCACCCTCAGCATCTCTTATTAAGGGCGCACTGCTAGCGCGTGCCACAGGGCGCACCCATGGAAGATGATATAGAAGAGAGCTGCAAATGGTGAGTTTTACTAATTCAAGCAGAACATGCCTCAGAAGATTATTACGAAGCGCGCCTTCCCCTGACTGGGCGCCTCCAGGTAATATACAACCTCTATATTATTTTGCTCTATATATTTATTGCATGTATAAAGTTACAGGAGTTTACCTGATGAGAAGGCCTCCAGGGGTTTACCTGATGAGAAGGCCTCCAGGGGTTTACCTGATGAGAAGGCCTCCAGGGGTTACCTGATGAGAAGGACTTCAGGGGTTTACCTGATTAGAAGGCCTACAAGGGTTTGCCTGGCCAAGAAAACGGAGAACACTTGGAATCGAGGCCCCGTGATCCACAGCGCGTGCCCCCTGATTACAGGTCGAGCCCCTTGGACATGAGCGTGCCCTTCCTCAAGGCCGTGATCCACAGCGCGTGCCCCCTGGTTACAGGTCGAGGCCCCTTGGACACGAGAGATCCCTTCTTGGAGATTTTGTTGGAAGATAATGAAGCTAATGATATAGGAATGACGTTATTTGGCCTAATTGCCAAAGTGAGGCTCGACATATTGCTTGAGGGCGCGCCCTCAAGAGAGAAAGGCCCTACAATTGTTCCCTTGATTTCTCATAGTGCAACTGGTGGAAGAGAGGGTGAGAATCCTCAACCTCAGGGAAATGCACAACTTCGGGAAAATCCTCCAACATAGGAAGCGCCTTCATGGGGCTCTCCCTCAGAGGACCGTTCCAGTTAGGGCGCGCCCTCAAAGAAAGATGCAAATTCTCAAGCGGACTCCAATATCTACGAGGATAATTTACTGCTTGGACTCCAGAAGTAAAGAAGTTGAGTTGCGGCCCCACGAACCACAGAGTGTGCCCCCTGGTCACCAGGTTGAGGCCCCAAGGTCGTGAGCGAGCCCCTCTATGAAGGAACAATACTTTCCTACAGAGTACGCACCCTCGTATCTACAATGACCTGAATGATAGGCATTAGGGCGTACCCTAACTTATCAACCTCATGTTGTGGCTTCGTCTACAAATATGATCGCAATGATCCATGGCATATATTTTGTTTGAAGAAAATTGTATTGATGTGTGGCCCCATGAATCTTAGAGTGCGCCCCCTGCCAGGCAGGTTGAGGCCCCAAGGTCATGAGTAAGCCCCTCTACACAAGAATGACATTCATCCGGCCTAGAAGAGACTTTGTCATTGCCCTCGTCCACATAGGGCGCGCCCTAAGCAACAGGGCGCGTCCTCAGCAACTCCAATGGCTATCTCCTAAAAATTCCCCTCTTGGGATGCCTCTTTAAGAGACGCTTCTTTAAGGAATGATATTCTGATGCTGGGGGGTAGTACTGATGCACCTCCCTAGCCCTACATATACATTTATTTCGGGACAATTTGTGTGAACAGCGGAATACCCCCACGGGGATGCCTCTTCTTAAGATGCCTTTCATAGGATTCCTCCTTGTGAGATGCCTCTTCGTGAGATGCCCTTTATTGGATGCCTCCTAGTGAAATGCCTCTTCGAGAGATGATATTCATAGGATGCCTCATTTTGAGATGCCCCTTCATGGGATGAGATTTGAAGTAGCTCGTGACTGAAGAATGCACTCTTTCTACCAGAAGTTGATTGAAGTAGGGCAATGACTGAGTAGTAGACTACAAGGTAAATTAATTACCTCCTAGTCTAGGGGGGTAGTCCATGTACACTTTCCCTAGTCTTAGTTGAGTGAAATTTTCAACTTTTTCGAGAATGCAAGATTATGCATGTACGACGCGTCCTCCATCACCACAGCCTTTTGAAGCTCTAGAGCAATTCTCTTAGATTTGATGGATGCAGCCTCCTAAACTCTAAAGTCATCAATCCGCTTGATAGTATCTTGACCAAATATGGAGATGTCTCACAATCAAGGTGGAGGTTCTCATGAAGAAAATGGTTATGATTTTGAAGATAGCTTGGGGGGTGATCAAGCTCATCACGAAGCTTATATTCCGGAAGAGATCCCTAATCCCCGTGGAAATCCGGCTACTGGCGAACAGCCGCCCGTTCTTATTAGCAACATGGAGTTAATGGAGCAGTTATATCATATGAGAATTGCCATAAATAACTTCGGGGCAAGATTGGATTCGGTGGAGCAAGAGCAAGGAAGTAGGAGAAAATCTCGGAGTACTTCACGGAATCACCGTCGAACAGGGAAAGCTTTTCAAGTTAAGGAAAGCTCTCGAAGAGGTGCAGGATGCCAGCTGTTTAGGAAAGGGCGCCCCCTCACCCACATCGCTCAGGGCGCGCCCCCCAGTGAGACTCAACGTGATGAAGAAAGACTTTGCAAGCTTGAAGAAATGATTAGTGACGACGATCAAAGGATGGTACTCCTTGAGCATCAGAAGAAAGAGAAGCACTTGGAATTGAGGCCTCGTGATCCATAGCGCGCGCCCTCCCTCTAAAGGAAAGCATCAAGGAGGTTCTCAGGGGAATCCACAAATTGAAGAAAATCCACAAGCTCAAGGTCAAAAGGAATAAACTCAAACTCAAGAGGTATTTCTCATACAACTTCATGTCGGAGTTCCAGGAAATGCTCAGACGACAGTTCAACTTCCACCCTTGGGGGGTACTCAAACAACTATGCCACCAAATGTTAAAAATATTCTAGGTGTGGGCATTTTTAATGTCGTCGACTTGAAGAGGCTTCTTTCTCACTTGGATGGAGGAAGGATATCTGCTACGGCACAAACTCCTTCTCCATTTTCAACAGAGGTTAGAGAGGTATAGCTCCCTACAGGATATAGATCTATGACCAATGATCTACGTTTTCATGAAAATGCAGACCTTGTGGAATTCTTAGGATCTTTTGACATTGAGATGGATGTTTACCAAGTAACTGACTTGGCTAGATGTCGTCTGCTGGCAACAACTTTTAGTGGGAATGCTTAGCAATGGTTTCAAAAACTTAGATCTGGAGTGATTACCTATTGGGAGACGATGAGGACTTTGTTTTCTAGTCAAAATTCCAAGCAGTAATGAAGTATGCTCCTCCAGTTATAACTCTAGCCAACATCAAGTAGGAAGAAGGAGAAAGTCTTCAATCTTACTTCAAAAGATTCAATGCAGAATCCACTTTGGTTAGAGGAACAACCGATGAGACACATAAGAGTTTCTTGATAGCTGGTTTGCAAGTAGAGATGGATTTCTGGAAGCATCTTCAAGAAAGGGATTCGGTTATGTTGGTTGATGTTTTTGCACAGGCTGAATCTTTTAAGATAGTGGAGTAATCCTTGAAAAAAAAATCGAAAGACAAAAGCTCAGGGAATGCTAAGGGGAAGATTACAAGTCCTGTATATCGTACCGGAATCGGCACTAACGGAGTGAATGCAACTAGTGTTGGAAGATATTGGGGAACTCCAGATACGTATTCTCATGATCGAAGGACAAATAATTACACTCCGTTGGTGGCTTCGATTGAACAATCTGTAAGGTGAACAAGAATAAAGGGCTTTTTAAGAAGAAGAAGTACAAAAGGTTCTAATAGAAGAGACGGAGGGCGCACCCTCCGTAATGAAGATAAACCCGAAGAGAAGAAATTTGTCAAGGAAGGAAGTATTCACACTATCTTTGGAGGACATCACTTGAGGGGTGATAGTAACAAAGTATTGGAAAGATACGCCAGATAAGTAAGGCATAGGTCTTTGACCAACTTGGATTTGAGACCGCCAAATATGTTCAAAGGAGAATGCGTGGATATTACTTTCACTGAAGAAGAGGCAAGATGGGTTCACCACCCTCATAATGATGGATGGGTGATGGCCATTTAGATTGGTTCTAAGAGTGTGCATCGGAAGTTTGTTGACAATGGAAGTTTAGTGAATATTTCGTACTACAACACTTACAAAAAGCTAGGGCTTCCAGACAAAAACATGGTGTCAGAGAACGCACAGATTTATGGTTTCTCAAGAGAGGCTATGAAGGTGATGAGCGCAACCAAGTTACTGATAACTCTTGGAAAAGGTACTCTCTCAACAACTCATATGATGGAATTCATGGTTTTGGATCAGGAGTCAGTTCACAATGCCCTAGTAGGGCGCCCCTTGTTGAAGGAAATGAAGGTTTCAGGAGACAAAGAGATGGAGGGTGCGCCCTCATTGGAATAAATTTTGAAGAAATCATGAACATCAAGGGAGAAATTCATGCTCATTATTTTGTTCAAGAACCATAAGATGAGGAGATGTCCACCCAGAGGGCGCGCCCTCAGATACTCGTTTCTGATGATTTTCAAGAAAGGTATCTAGAAGAGCTTGAAGAAGAAAGTCCTGATGATATTATATCAATTATTATTAGAGGTGGGCATATCGAGGGAAGAAGAATGTTATTGGAAGGCTTGGTGCATACCCTTGTTGAGGAAGACTTCCCTCTAAAAGAGGACGCGCCCTCCAAGGATGAAACACCGATTGAAGATACAATATTAGTTTTGGCGGATGCTAGGGATTCAGATGTTTTTGCTTGGAGACATGATAATATGGTGGGCAGTGACCCAAAGGTCATGTGTCATCACTTGAATATAGATCCTGACAAGAAGGGTATAAGGCAGAAGCGACATCTGATAAGTGAGGAAGAGCTATTGCATTGAAGGAAGAAGTTGATAGATTGTTAAATGTTGGCTTGATTAAAGAGTCTTACTACCCAGAGTGGTTAGCTAACCCGGTTTTCGTTAAGAAGCCTAATAGAAAAGGGAGGACTTGTGTAGATTTCACTGATGTGAACAGGGCTCGCCCTAAGGATAATTTTCCTCTTCCTCGAATTGATCAGTTGGTAGATACAGCAGCAATATAGAGGATTTTACTGCCACATTGGAATGCCCTTTGGCTTGATTAATGCGGAGAGAACTTGTCAAAGATTGGTGGACATGATGTTCAAAGATTTGATTGGAAAGACCATGGAAGTGTATGTGGACGACAGCTAAAGAGATCCGTACGCCTTAATATCATAAGGTGCGCCCTCTATAAATATATATGTATATGTTTAGCTTTAGTGCGAGCCCTGTGAGAGGTTTACACTTGTGCATATTATCTCTTGTTTCTTACGCCGAGTAAGCTCATGTAAGCTTAGAGATATGGTGCATTTGTGTTATTCCTCTGCGAAGAAGTTAAAACTAGAGTTGTCCAAGAGATAAAATATTGGATCGAAGAAATTAAGGTCACGCTCTCCGCATAGAATCTTGAAGATAAGAGGAATGAGGACGCGCCCTGGAGAAGTAAAGCTACAAAAATTTTGGTGTTGTTTAAGATTGAAATTCCATGCTTCATCTTTGATTTTACATGGAATTGGGGGGTAGTTGTTATGCCCAAAATTCGGTTCGGGTATTTTAAAATGGATTCGGGTCAGATACGGGTTCAATTTGGGGATTTTCAGGATAATTTAGGGTTTTGGCAAGGAAAGAAGAAATCAGGCCGCGCCCTCTCCTTCTCTACGAGGAGGGCGCGCCCTCCGTGATAAACATATTACTGAAGATGTTATTATTAATTGATTATTTAAGGATTATTGAAGAATTCCCTCCTGTCGTATCTCAGGAGGGGGATGTCCGTCACAGAAGGCCTCCAGGGGTATGCCTGGATATAAGGACCCATCTTAGACACAAAGGGCGCGCCCTAAGGTGGAAAGATGGGAACTTTCTGGTGTGTGCTTTGGGAGCTCTGTTCCTGTAGCCAATGGGCGCGCTCTCATTGGGGAACTTTGGAGTAATCCTGCACTTTGCACCCAAAAGCTCTGGATCACCTGTCCTGCTATCTGGTGGGTGCTTCTCATTCGGGGGACAGGGATGCGTTCTGCACTTGGGGTAAACCACGGCTATACCTGCATCCTTGAAATCAAGAAATAGCTGGTAGCGGATAGGACTAGTCCTCGACGGGGGAAGTTTCCTTATCCATGAAGTCTTGAGATCCTGGATGAGCCTTGGGCCTTTGTGGTCAGGCCTCATAGTAGAACATTCCGGAAGCTAGTTCGTCAATCCAAGCCCATTTGGGTTTCTTGCTCTCCAAGAACTACGTGGGCTTGATCCTCTATAAATATAGAGGTACGTAGGCAAATTGGGGGGGATGGAAGAGAAGAGCTACGAGCCACCACCAAGAACCCTCTCAATCTCAGCCCCCAATTCATCACAACCACCACACTCCGGCGACTTATCCGGCGAAGAACCACCGTCATTGATCTTGATTCCGGCGACGTACCTCGAATTTTGTTGTTACCAAATTCCTCCGTCAACACCTGTCTTTTGAATCTTGCAGATATTATTTTTCCTCCACCTTCTTTGAATGGCTTGATGGAAGAACTTAGTATTTTTGTCTCCCTGAATATTCCAACTGATTCTGGCCTTTTGGTGCAGCATAGAATCTCTTTTTGAGTAGCAGCTGTGAAGTTCTTCTCTACAGGAGATGGCTTCCCTCCCCCACATAGAGCTTTGATCAAATTTTTCTTGTTGAGCTTCTAAATTTGAAATTTTTTTATGCAGATCATCCCCAGCTGCCTTGCCCCAATTCCGCAAAGAATCCTTTATACCTTTCAGTATAAATTGCACATTACCTGATTCTCGAGCTACTTTGCTTTGAAGATAGGAGTTGATCAAGACAAAACAAGCCTCTTCTTTAAGCCACCAATTAAAAACCTTAAAAGGTTTAGGGCCCCAGTTTAATTGATGCAAACTTAGAAGTAAAGGTTTGTGATCCGAGTGTTTCCTTGCTGAAGATTGAACTGACCAAGAACCCAAAGAAGACCACTCTGTGTTTATCAAGAATCTATCTAACCTACTCTTTTTCCCTTGAATACCAAACCATGTGAAAGGGGATGAAACTGTCTTGACATCCAATAAGTTGCAATTCTTTATGAAAGAATTGATGAGCTTTGAGTCTGCTAATCTATACTCACAATTTAACCTCTCTGATTGATCTCTGACACAATTGAAATCACCTAAGAAGCAGAATGCTTCACCAGGGGCTGAATTGAGGATTTCATACAAGTCCATCCACAATCTTTTTTTCCCCGATAGAATTGTTGGGCTATATATATTTACGACATTGAAGAGCTCTCCGTTTGCAATGTGTTTGAAAAGAACCCAAATCCAATTATGTTTTTGAGCAAATCCCATGCAAATACACATACTCTTTTCCCATGAGACCAAAAGACCTCCTGATAATCCTTTAGGCTGTTGCTCCAACCAGCCATGCTCTAACAGGTCCCAAAAGGAGCCTATTGTTGCTGAGGTTATTTCCTTGCATTTGGTTTCTTGCAGGCAAACAATATTTGCTTTTGAAGAAGACACAACTTCTCTCAAATTCCTTCTATTACTTCGACCACTAATACCTCTTACATTCCAAGATAACATTCTGATGTCCTTCATTAAAATAACGTTGAAGAAACTACACTTCAAAAGAGATTAACTACCTTATTAGATGTTTCCATCTAACAATTGTTGAGCTATTACTTTCATAGCCCCATCTTCATTATTAGCTAGCTCCATACCTAACTGAGTAGCACATCGTATTATTTCTTCTGCTACTATATTCAATGGTTTTGCATTGCTCTCTTGCAAAACCTTTAACTGCGAACTTGGGAGCTGAGGCTTCTTTCTTGTTTTCTTGGCAAAAGTCCTAAAACCATTGTTTTTTATAGGACCTAGCTCAAAAGGATTTTTTCTCTTTCTGGATTTTTTCCTTGGCATCCCCACCTTATTACCCATCTTTAGGTTATTTAAATTGAGACACAATGACGGCTGAGAGCTCCCAACAACAGAAACAGAGTCATTTGCTACAGAATTATTATCGACGGAATTGATGGACTTACTTCTTACAGTATCTGAACTAGAAGTATCGACACAAAGAGAGTTGACTAAGGGAGCATTGTTGCTTGGCGTTTGCTCACGAGAATCACTAACATGGCTGACTTCTGAGTTTTCCATTGATGCATTCTCTCCATCCAAATCTTTAGTGGTCTCAACAATCACATTTTCTTTATCCATATCCCCTTCTGGATGTAGAGAGATTATAGTGTTGGAAACTTTAGAAGAATTTTTAGAATTCTTCCTACCTATCTTCTTTTTTCTTACAGATTTTGCTGCCTCCTCATCTATTTCCGAAGACTTATCAGAGTGAGAGTCTTCTTTCTCCACATTAACATCCTTGCTTGAGCAGATTTCCATTGGGGCTATTTTGCCTTGAAGAGACGACTTATCGATGACTTCCTTAAAGCAAATTTGGATCTTTTTTCCCTTAATATTGAAAATCCATTTCTCTTCAATGCGGTTAAAATTTGTTGTAGAAATACAAATGAGAGGGTTAAAGAAATCATTCGTACCATCTTTTTGATATGTCCACGAGACCCATTCTCCCATTTTTAGAGAAAAAGCTTTTAAATTTTCTTGGATCCAAGCATGCATAGGAAGGCCTAGACATTCTACCCATACAGACCTAGCCAGATACAGGTCCTCCTCCTTAAAAGGCCTGATAATGCTGAACCACTCATTTAGTTTTGTCAGGTCAAAATCCTTCCAATCATTTCCTTCCTTTACTCTAAGCAGGAATTTTCTTTCTGACAGACCTACCACTATTATGTTTCCATACTTCAGTGAGGTTAGTTTGTTCTGTAAACTTTCCGCATTTTGATCCTCTCTCGAAAACCCTACCTTGGTCAGGAAGAGGCCTTCCTCTACCTCCTCATCCACCACCATTTCAATGTTCTCAAACATTTTTTCATAAAAAGTTTCTTCTTCATTCAGACTTTTCTTTGGTATTGGAATATCTACCTCAGATATTTTAGCATTCTTGGACAAGGGAGGCTCCCTGGCAATTAAAGTTGTTTTTTATAAAAAAAAGTTGTGCTAATTTTGGAAATATGTAAATCATTATAAAATTACAATAATACTCACGTGTATTTATATAGGAGCATTTTTTCTCACGTAACTTCGTGAGATGATTTCAGGATATGATATTCAATATAATATAAATAAAATTATATTTCCGTGTTTTACATAGGTATTGAAGCTAGTAATTTTAAAATCCAATTTTTTTTTTATTTGAATAAATTTTATATTTATAAATTAATATCATATTTTTAATCTTTATGTCGATAACCACTAAAATATATTAATGGGCTCACCACTGCAAATTAGAGACACGAATGAGAAGACCCAACTATCCAACCATTAATATCATTTCTAGATTATAGCCCGTGCTACGCACACGGTAGTTTAAATTTAAATTTTATAATAATTATGATATATAATAATAACGATTAAATAAAGAAAATAACTTTATATTTAAGATCAAATAAATTAATATTGAAGGAAATAATATTTATAAAATATTATTTTTCTATATTATAACAAATTCAATCAAAGATTAAATTATTTAGATTTTCCATATCTTACCATAAATATTAAGAGAATATATTAATAGCATTTAATATAACGATTAAATAAAGAAAATAACTTTATATTTAAGATCAAATAAATTAATATTGAAAGAAATAATATTAATAAAATATTATTTTTCTATATTATAACAAATGCAATCAAAGATAAAATTATTTAGATTTTCCATATCTTACCATAAATATTAAGAGAATATATTAATAGTATTTAAATTTGTATACAAACGTTCTTTAATTAACAATGGGTAAAATACTATATTTGGATCTTTCCTAAACATAATATGGATACCAAACCTAAAAATGGATAATCCAGTGGGTCAAAATCAATACAAAATATTGTCCAAACCTAAATATGGATACCGAACCTTAGGTAAGGGCTATCCACTAATTTATAATATATAGATAGATTATTAGCTAGAAAAGCAACAAAAATAGACCATACTAGTTTATTATAAATACGGTTCTAAAAAATCTCTGACCGATTACTCCTTGATTAATTTTTTGTAAGGTAACCAATCGATTCGATTTTTTAAATCCGATTAATCCTGTGAATTGATTTAAAATGATATTTTTAATTGTAAATTAAACTAATATATTAAATATTATTATAATATCCGATTAATACTTCGATTAATCCTTCCGATTAATTTTAAATCGATACCTCAACCGATTTATACCGATTACTGATTTTTACAACCATATATATATATATATATATATATATATATATATATATATATATATATATATATATATATATATATATATATATATATATATATATATATATATATATATATATATATATATATATTATAATAGCAGGAGACCAGAGAGGCTTGCAGTCAGAAGCTTTAAAATACTTTTCTTGAATTTTCACATTTTTGATTTTTTTATTAAAACAATCTTCTTTCATTTAATTAATCATTAATAATACCTATTAAATATATATTAAATACACTTTATTTCATATTTAATATAAAAGTTTAACAATTTTATTAGAACATTATTATTGTTATTTTGTTATAAAATATTAATGATTTATATAAAAGTACCATTATTTTAAGATAAAACAATAAAATAAAATTATTTTTGTCGTGTCATTTCTAATCCTTATTCAAAATCATTACAATTTTTTTGGCAACAATTAATAGACGATTTTAACTTTTCGATAAATCCGTAATCAATGATCGTGAGAATCAAGATAAGATACATAAATATAAATATTTTTCGATTAACATCCACAATTTAAATAAAAGTAATATCATAGAATTTTCTTTTATACATGAACAAATTACATACGGGGTGTGACCAAATCGATTAAATTGAATCAAGTCAACCTTTTTTCCATCGATTAAATCAATAAAAAATTACCCATTCGTTGTTTGATTATTTTGTGTTGGAAAAATTAATATTCTAACTAAGCACATTCTTATACTGTTACTAATCTATTAATCATGTATGTTATGAGACGGGAGACGGTGTTTAAGAACGTTAATTAGTTATATTTAATATTTACAATTTTTTATTATAGAAATTATGTTGACATTGTAGTTTGGTATGAAAAAATGTAAGAGGTTTTAAAGGAGTTGATTTTTGCTATTTTAAACAAATTTTCACTTTCTGAGCATTGAGTAATGGTGTTATAAAATGGGCATCGGGTTTAAAAATAATTATATGTACATATTTATTATAAAATTTAATAAAAGAGTATTAGGATATGTGTGAGTATCATTTGAACGTGCGTCCGTGAATTTAATTTTAATATTACAAACAAAAAAGTTCTTATAAAATGCTCAGAAAAATTAATTAAATGTAGAGATATAGGTGTCGGATCACTCCAAGAAACATGAAGCACGACTTACAATATATATTTGAATTCTGCTTTTTTCGTCATAAAACCAAATATATCGACAATTGAAGTCAATCACACCTCTCATCACATTTACATTTACATTTACATTCTACTTCTTTTCATCATACAATCAAATGTATTAACAAATTAAGCAATCATGTCTTTCATAATGTCATCGACAAACAGAAAAGATTCATAAATGTTATTTTTACGTATTAAATGTCAAACTTTGCAAATGTCTGTAAATATTGGATTTCAAAAGCATTTTTATGCGACAAAATAGGTGTCGTCAGTATTTTAGAAATTAATATTAATAATATTCAAGAGTTTAACCAAAACATGTTTTTTTCACCTAATTCTTTTCTCTTTAATTTTTAAACATTCAAATTTAATTGCATTTCACAAAATTTTTGATTTATTATATTAATTTTCAATTAATAAAATTTAACAAATAATAATGTTATGTGTACAATTTTTAAAAATATTTTCATTACGCGCGGCTTTATTACCTAGTGATTATAATTAGCAACAGAAGCCACAGTATAGACCATGTGTTTCTACTTTCTTACATGGTCATATACTAGCATGCAATTGTTTTCTACTCGTGAAATTAGATAAAAATATGGAGAGAAGAGAAAAAAGTAATATATTATTATAATGAAACTTTTTCTCAATTATAATAGAATAGGGGCTTATATAGCCAACATCCAACAATAATAAAAAAATTTATCCTAACAAGGAAATCAACATAATAATAGAACTATCCAATAATATGCTAATATTATACTCCGTATATGTTAACATCCACCCTCAAACTCACGATGGAGAGTCGAGAGTTTGCCAACAAGAAACGGAACAACGTATCCAACCGAATCCAAAGCTGCTAACTCCAAAATCAAGAGTTTCCAAACACATCCAAAAAAATAGAATCACGAACCAAACGAGCCAAACACTTCCAAACGAATCCAAAGTTACACCCGTAAACCAAGAGAGAAACAAAATAGCAAAAATCCAAACAAACTGCAACCATCCAAAATAATACCAATACCGAAACCAAAAATCAAAATCCAAATCCAAATCGAACCAAATAACCAATCCGAACCAACTCCAAATCTAATCTAAAACAAGAATCGAATCCAAAGAGTATACAAATTAAACTAACAAACTTTATCCAATCTAACCAGCAAATTTTTGTGCAAACTAATATCCAACCAAAACCAAAATCGATTCCAAATCCAAATCCAAATCCAACCGAGAAAACCAATGTATAATCCTAGACCAGTAGAGAGAAAATATAAGAGTTAGGTGAGGAAAAAAAGCTTTAAGAGAAGTGAGATTTTATGGGTGTGAAAAGATTTTGCGAGAGCTCGTGGGTATGGAAGAAAGAAAATTCATGAGAACGAAGATGACAATAAGGTAAAAGCACAACGACGATGATGATGGGTGTAATGAATTAGCGAAAGAGATTATCTCATACCAATAATGATAAAAACGGGATTCTGAAGACAATTCTATTTGTTTAGAAAAAAGGTATACAGATGTGTCTAGGGGAACACGAGAAAGAAAGAGAAAAGAGAAGGTATACAGATGTGCCTAGGACTACTCCCATCATTGAACACAAGAACGAAAGGGCAAGAGAAGAGCAGGAAAAGGAAAAAACAATAAAATCTTACTAGCGAGCCATTGTCATCAAAGAGATAGTGTGTATGAGAATCCCAACCAAACCAATAAGAAAAAAAAAGTTATCATTTTCAGAAATGCAGACAGAAAACAGAACAAAAGCTTGAATTAACATGTCCACGGCAAACAGCCAAACAGGCATGTCAATGTACTAGCATTAATGCTCAAAGTAACTGTTAGATATAAAGAAGCTAGACTGTTGTCAACTTAATCTATGAATATATTCATATAGCTCAACCTTCATTCAGTTGTAACTAACTTTGCTTACCTCTAGCATTTTTCTTCTATATAATACATACAATTTTATATCTTCTACTCTCTAGCTTTATATACATTGTTCTCTATATCTTCTTCATTTCTCCATTAATGGAGCTTACATAGTTCTTGTATTGATAAATCTGACAGTAACTTAAGAATGCATGCATGATGATCATACATTCGATCACCTTGTGACTTCAACAGTGCATTATATGGTAGCAAAAGTAAATCTATTATCCGATAAGACAACAATTGAAACTAGTTAGTGAATCTTAAGGCAAGAGCAATCATAGCACTAGGAGAAGCTTTTCGACAAGTTAGCTAGACAACAATTTTGACAGCTCCATAAGTTCAGCAGGCCAAGTATAGCTACATGCATAGGATTTTCTCATGAATATCGCCATGACGCCATCCTCTCCAAAACAATGGATTTCTCCATAAAATGAATAAGATGAAGGAGAGACGTATCTGAAACGCGAGCTCCGGATATACGAACAGTTCTCATGTGGTTATTAAGACAACTGAAAGGAGGTTCAGTCTCAAAGAAGTGCTTAAAGGAAATATCTGATGCAATATTCAGAGTTATTTTTTAACTCGTTTGGATTCGACTCGAATTTAAAGTGACCCAAAAACAGGACAGAGAATAACCAAACTGAACTGACCTGTTACCTGAAATTTCCTGTTTTAAACTTGAATCATCCTCTGAACTAAATGATCCACTGTTAAGATCATCTCAAATTGGTTGACTATATGAATATATCAATATGTAAGAATATGTGAATATGTTCTAATGGTATTATTATAATGGTTTGTTATATTTTAAAAATAATAATATTTTATTATTTGAAGTTGTTATAAATAAAAAAATATTATTTAAATACGATAATAGATGATATGGAATTTTGTTAGATTCAATATATTTTAGCCAAGAATTTTTGAACAAAAATGCTAGAGTTACAAAATTGAATTTGATTCGTTATATTCAATTAAAAAGATTTAGAAAAGATTGTGAATAAGTCAAGCTGACATATTTCATTCCATTTGTTTCAAATTTAGGGGGTGTTTGGTGAATTTTTTTAACTTATTTTAAGTCAAAGTTAGAGATATTCCTAACTTTTTTTTTTGAAAAAAGTTATTTTTTTTGCAATTTATAGAATCTCAAACATATATTAAATATATGTATAATTTTTTTAAATCAAAATATAAAATTTTTAACAAAAAAAAAAGAAAGTGAAACAAACAGCTCTTAATACAGTAAGATTAAAGTATTTTGTCATTCATGCATTTGCTACTTGTATGGATTTGCAAGTTGTAGGAATGTAAAAATTAATAATTTATTTTTGTAAATGAAAATTTAATATTTTAATTATTTGAAGAAAATTGAATGTAGAAAATTTGAAGTGAAAATTTTCAAATAAAATTCGATAATGTTATCAAAAATTTTACTTTTATGATCATAAAAAACAAGTATGATAATGTACAAAACAGGAACTTTATTTAAATTCATACAATTCGTATTTCCCAAATGTTATTTCTCGAATTCTCGTTAATGTAATATATCTACTAAAATATATCCTTACTAGTTACTCATATTAGCCATGATCCAAAATTCTTACTTAAAATATAATAAAATATAATAAATATGTCTATAATAAATTATTATACTTTATTTTATTTAATCATATAATTTTAAAAATATTTAAAAGTAACTCGTGCTTTGCACGAGCTATAAGCTAGTATACTATAATAAGCAAAACGGGATATCTATACTATTATATAAATAAATTCCGAAACATTGAAAGTTTTGGTACCTGTTTTTTGGTACCAATTTTTTGGGACCTGTTTTTTGGTACTTCGTGAATTTACTTATGCACCCTTCATTATAAAGAAAAATATATATTAAAACACCTAAAATAAATTTTAACATAATATAATTAATGGTAATTAGTTGATTGCCTTTTTCATATTTACTTTTAGTTGAAGATGTTACCTTTTATCATATCTTCCAATCATTAATATTACCTTTCGAATTAAAATACGTTTCCTTTTTGATTTAAAACTATATACACCCGAAAATATCATACAATATTTTTCAATTATTAATAAAATATACTATTATATAAATTCCGAAACATTGAAAGTTTTGGTACCTGTTTTTTTGTACCAATTTTTTGGTACCTGTTTTTTGGTACTTCGTGAATTTACTTATGTACCCTTCATTATAAAGAAAAATATATATTAAAACACCTAAAATAAATTTTAACATAATATAATTAATGGTAATTAGTTGATTGCCTTTTTTATATTTACTTTTAGTTGAAGATGTTACCTTTTATCATATCTTCCAATCATTAATATTACCTTTCGAATTAAAATACGTTTCCTTTTTGATTTAAAACTATATACACCCGAAAATATCATACAATATTTTTCAATTATTAATAAAATATATTAAAAATATACTTTGCTTATAATAAGGAAACATTAGTATAATCCGTAAACATGTGTATATTAAATTATATTAATTAAAATTAAAAACATTGAAAGTTTTGGTACCTGTTTTTTGGTACCAATTTTTTGGTACCTGTTTTTTGGTACTTCGTGAATTTACTTATGTACCCTTCATTATAAAGAAAAATATATATTAAAACACCTAAAATAAATTTTAACATAATATAATTAATGGTAATTAGTTGATTGCCTTTTTCATATTTACTTTTAGTTGAAGATGTTACCTTTTATCATATCTTCCAATCATTAATATTACCTTTCGAATTAAAATACGTTTCCTTTTTGATTTAAAACTATATACACCCGAAAATATCATACAATATTTTTCAATTATTAATAAAATATACTATTATATAAATTCCGAAACATTGAAAGTTTTGGTACCTGTTTTTTTGTACCAATTTTTTGTACCTGTTTTTTGGTACTTCGTGAATTTACTTATGTACCCTTCATTATAAAGAAAAATATATATTAAAACACCTAAAATAAATTTTAACATAATATAATTAATGCTAATTAGTTGATTGCCTTTTTCATATTTACTTTTAGTTGAAGATGTTACCTTTTATCATATCTTCCAATCATTAATATTACCTTTCGAATTAAAATACGTTTCTTTTTTGATTTAAAACTATATACACCCGAAAATATCATACAATATTTTTCAATTATTAATAAAATATATTAAAAATATACTTTGCTTATAATAAGGAAACATTAGTATAATCCGTAAACATGTGTATATTAAATTATATTAATTAAAATTAAAAATTATGTAAAAAATAATGATTATATAAATTGGTACCAGTTTTTTTGTACCAATTTTTTGGTACTTCGTGAATTTACTTATTTACCCTTCATTTTAAAGAAAAATATATATTAAAACACCTAAAATAAATATTAACATAATATAATTAATGGTAAGTAGTCGATTGCCTTTTTCATATTTACTTTTAGTTAAAGATGTTACCTTTTATCATATCTTCCAATCATTAATATTTCCTTTCGAATTAAAATACGTTTCCTTTTTGATTTAAAACTAATTTTACAATCATTAATATATATATCCGAAAATATCGTACCATATTTTTCAATTATTAATAAAATCTATATCTATACTATTATATAAATTCCGAAACATTGAAAGTTTTGGTACCTGTTTTTTGGTACCAATTTTTTGGTACCTGTTTTTTGGTACTTCGTGAATTTACTTATGTACCCTTCATTATAAAGAAAAATATATATTAAAACACCTAAAATAAATTTTAACATAATATAATTAATGGTAATTAGTCGATTGCCTTTTTCATATTTACTTTTAGTTGAAGATGTTACATTTTATCATATATTCCAATCATTAATATTACCTTTCGAATTAAAATACGTTTCCTTTTTTATTTAAAACTAATCTTACAATAATTAATATATATTCGAAAATCTATACTATTATATAAATTCCGAAACATTGCAAGTTTTGGTACCAATTTTTTGGTACATATTTTTTGGTACTTCATGAATTTACTTATGTACCCTTCATTATAAAGAAAAATATATATTAAAACACCTAAAATAAATTTTAACATAATATGATTTATGGTAATTAGTCGATTGCCTTTTTCATATTTACTTTTATTTGAAGATGTTACCTTTTATCATATCTTCCAATCATTAATATTACCTTTCGAATTAAAATACGTTTCCTTTTTTATTTAAAACTAATCTTACAATCATTAATATATACCCGAAAATATCATACAATATTTTTCAATTATTAATAAAATATATTAAAAATATACTTTGTTTATAATAAAGAAACATTAGTATAATCCGTAAACATGTGTATATTAAATTATATTAAATAAAATTAAAAATTATGTAAAAAATAATGATTATATAAATTTGTACCAGTTTTTTTGTACCTATTTTTTGGTACTTCGTGAATTTACTTATTTACCCTTCATTATAAAGAAAAATATATATTAAAACACCTAAAATAAATATTAACATAATATAATTAATGGTAAGTAGTCGATTGCCTTTTTCATATTTAGTTTTAGTTGAAGATGTTACCTTTTATCATATCTTCCAAACAAAATACGTTTCCTTTTTTATTTAAAACTAATCTTACAATCATTAATATATACCCGAAAATATCATACAATATTTTTCAAGTATTAATAAAATATATTAAAAATATACTTTGTTTATGATAAAGAAACATTAGTATAATCCGTAAACATGTGTATATTAAATTATATTAATTAAAATTAAAAATTATGTAAAAAATAATGATTATATAAATTGGTACCAGTTTTTTTGCACCTATTTTTTGGTACTTCGTAAATTTACTTATTGACCCTTCATTATAAAGAAAAATATATATTAAAACACATAAAATAAATATTAACATAATATAATTAATGGTAAGTAGTCGATTGCCTTTTTCATATTTAGTTTTAGTTGAAGATGTTACCTTTTATCATATCTTCCAAACATTAATATTTCCTTTCGAATTAAAATATGTTTCCTTTCTGATTTAAAACTAATCTTACAATCATTAATATATATTCGAAAATATCGTACCATATTTTTCAATTATTAATAAAATCTATACTATTATATAAAAACCGAAACATTAAAAGTTTTGGTACCTGTTTTTTAGTACCTGTTTTTTTGTACTTCGTGAATTTACTTACTTACCATTCATTACAAAAAAAATAAATACACCTAAAATAAGTAATAACATAATATAATTAATGATAATTAGTCAAGATACTACCTTTTATAAACAACTAAAAACATCAATCGTATCACATCTTTCCATCATTAATATTTCCTTTCGAACTAAAAATCTAAAACACGTTACCTTTTTAATTTAAAACAAATCTTACAATCTAAAATAAGTAATAACATAATATAATTAATGGTAATTAGTCAAGATATTACCTTTTATAAACACCTAAAAACATACTCCCTCTGTCTCACCCATTTCTTTACATAAAAGTGCGTGTCTGACACGCATTTTAAGGTGCATTTTAAGGATAGTTCTATAACTTATTTTTGATATTTTATTTTTTTGTATAAAAATAGGACGTCCGCAAACGTAAAGAATTCAAAGGGACGGTAATATTTCTTTCAAATTAAAACACGTTACCTTTTTAATTTAAAACTAATTTTACAATCATTAATATATACCCGAAAATGTCACATCATATTTTTCAATTATTAATAAAATATATTAAAAATTTGTATGCGTTGTTTATAATAAGAAAACGTTATTATAATCCGTAAACATGAGTATATTAAATGATATTAAATTGAAATTAATCTATACTATATTATAAAAGATGAAACATTAAAAGTTTTGGTACCTATTTTTTGGTATATGTTTTTTAGGATTTCGTGAATTTACTTATTTAACCTTTATTATAAAAAAAAAATATACGATATCTATACAATTAAAACACCTAAAATAAATAATAACATAATATAATTAATGGTAATTAGTCGATTTCATTTTTCATATTTACTTTCAGTTGAAGATATTACCTTCTATAAACACCTAAAAAGATCAATTGTATCATATTTTTCAATCATTAATATTTCTAATTAAAACACGTTACCTTTTTAATTTACAACAAATCTTACAATCATTAATATATACTCGAAAATATCACACCAAAATTTTCAATTATTAATAAAATATATTAAAAATCATATACGTTGTTTATAATAAGGAAACATTATTATAATCTGTAAACATGAGTATATTAAATTATAACAAATTAAAATTTAAAAAATTATTAAAATAATGATTATATAAAAACATAATTTTAATATTAAATAAAATTTATAACATAATACAAGAAACCCGTGCACTGCAATACTAATAATTAATCGATTATCTTTTCAACTAAAACATATCATCTTTCTATTTTTTCTAATTAATTTCCTTTTTTTTTCTAGAAATATAACGGTCAACGTTAATTTCTCATTTTCTAAAAAACACTACGATCAATTTTAATTAGTAATTGAACATAATTAAATTATAATTAGTATAAACTAATCAATTGTAATAACCCGGATTTTTCAAGAAATGATTTTATTATTATTTCAATAATAATAATGTTTTCCTAAAATGAGGAGATTTTTTTTTTATTTAATTATTTAATTATTTTCGGTTAAGTGGAGCCTGGTGCTCCTATTTAAAATTTTTATTGACTGAGTAGATACCCCGAGTCAATAGTTCATTTGTGCAAAGATTTAATTTTGGAATGTGAAATTATTTAGTAAAGATTTTATTTTAAATTACTGAATGATTTAGAGATTTTAAAATCCTTAGAAAATGATTATTTTAATTATTTGAGGATTTGTAGAAATTACTCGATTAATATATATAAAATCAAGAATTCGAGATTTTACTAAAACAATAGTGTTTGTAGTATTTTTATAAAGCCCTGTAAATTGTGAATTATGAATCACAATTATTATTTTTATGATTTGTTTTTATAAATTATTAATATTTGTAAAATGCATATCAATTTAGAAAATTGAGATTTAATTCCAATTCTTTCTCCAAAAGTCTTTAAAAATATTCTAGTATTTTGTAATTTAACTAATCCCTTATTTTTTGTTATCCCCTCATTTTTGGTTATCACTTTAATTCACAATTGTTAGATTTTAAACTCAAATAAATGATCACCGTTACGTATAACAATATTAAAAATTGTTACATATAACAATATTAAAAGTTATTATATTTAAAGGGGTAAGGTTTGATTCCGGCTAATAACATATTAATATATATATATAGTATATAGGCTAGCGTTCAAATAGAAACCAACCTTAGAATAGAAACTAGAAACCTACACTAAATAAATTATATTTCATTTATTTTAATGGCCCCGCTAGGGGCACCTTCACAAAAAACTTATAAAATTCTTGGCTCTATCCAACAAAAATATAAAAAAATTTAAAAAAATTACTGTTCACGTGCCACGTCATCACGTGAACAGTAACTTTTTTTTAAAATTTTTTTATTATTATTTTTTTGTTGAAACGAGCCAATAATTTTAAACGTTTTTTGTATTGGGGTACCCCTAATTTGGTCATTAGATTAGCTTGAAATATTTAATTTAGGTTTAGTTTTTAGTTTCTATTCTAAGTTAGTTTCTATTAGAACAAGACCCTATATATATATATATATATATATATATATATATATATAGGAAATCAATCAGGAGCCCCCGGGGGATATCCCCCTGCCCGCCATGTTTCATTGCGGGCGCCCGCCATGTTTCATTGCGGGCGTCCGTCATGTTTCATTGCGGGCGTAATTTTGTTAAAATTAATTAAAAATAGGAAAATAAGATAAAATTTGAATTAAAATTCATAAAAATTCAAAAATTAATACTCATTAATTCTATGATTAATTTTACATTAGATTCACTAATTTTCTATTTTTGAGATTTTATATATTAGATTCACTTAGTTAGGAGTACGGGTCAAATCGATAGTTGACTACCATTTTTACCATCCAAATTAATTTATTATTTTTTGAAATCTTGGGAATATCACTAAATTAGATATATATTGACTTATGTGCGGTTGGATCATCAATAAGTATTTTTTAAAAAATAGAAACAACAATCCGGGACAAAGCACTAGTTAGAAGTACGGGTCAAATCGATAATTGACTACCACTTTCACCATCCAAATTAATTTATTATTTTTTGAAATCTTGGGAATATCAATATATTAGATATATCTTAACATCCGTACGGTTGGATCGTCGAGAAATAGTTTTTAAAAAATAGAAACAATAATCAGTGACAAAGCACGAGTTACGGGTACTAGTCAACATACTAGTGATCTACTAAGATCTCCAACCAAATTAATTTTTTATTTTTTGAAAACTTGGGAATATCAATATATTAGATATATCTTAACATCCGTACGGTTGGATCGTCAAGAAATAGTTTTTAAAAAATAGAAACAATAATCAGTGACAAAACACGAGTTACTGTACTAGTAAATATACTAGTGATCTACTAAGATCTCCAACCAAATTAATTTTGTATTTTTTGAAATTTTGGGAATATCAATATATTAGATATATCTTAGCATCTGTACGGTTGGATCGTCGAGAAATAGTTTTTAAAAAATAGAAACAATAATGAGTGACAAAGCACGAATTACTGGTACTGGTCAATATACTAGTGATCTACGAAGATCTCCAACCAAATTAATTTTCTATTTTTTGAAAACTTGGGAATATCAATATATTAGATATATCTTAGCATCTGTACGGTTGGATCATCGAGAAATAGTTTTTAAAAAATAGAAACAATAATGAGTGACAAAGCACGAATTACTTGTACTGGTCAATATACTAGTGATCTACGAAGATCTTCAACCAAATTAATTGTTCATTTTTTGAAAACTTGGGAATATCAATATATTAGATATATCTTAACATCCGTACGGTTGGATGGTCGAGAAATAGTTTTTAAAAAATAGAAACAATAATCAGTGACAAAGCACGAGTTACGGTACTTGTCAATATACTAGTGATTTACTAAGACCTCCAACCAAATTAATTTTTTATTTTTTGAAAATTTGGGAATATCAATATATTAGATATATATTAACATCCGTACGGTTGGATCGTCGAGAAATGGTTTTTAAAAAATAGAAACAATAATCAATGACAAAGCACGAGTTACGGTACTCGTCAATATACTAGTGATCTACTAAGATCTCCAACAAAATTAATTTTTTATTCTTTGAAAACTTGAGAATATCACTATATTAGATATATCTTAACATCCGTACGGTTGGATGGTCGAGAAATAGTTTTTAAAAATAGAAACAATAATCAGTGACAAAGCACGAGTTACGGTACTGGTCAATATACCAGTGATTTATTAAGACCTCCAGCCAAATTAATTTTTTATTTTTTGAAAATTTGGGAATATCAATATATTAGATATATATTAACATCCGTACGGTTGGATCGTCGAGAAATGGTTTTTAAAAAATAGAAACAATAATCAGTGACAAAGCACGAGTTACGGTACTCGTCAATATACTAGTGATCTACTAAGATCTCCAACAAAATTAATTTTTTATTTTTTGAAAACTTGGGAATATCAATATATTAGATATATCTTAACATCCGTACAATTGGATCGTCGAGAAATAGTTTTTAAAAAATAGAAACAATAATCAGTGACAAAGCACGAGTTACGGTACTAGTCAATATACCAGTGATTTACTAAGAACTCCAACCAAATTAATTTTTTATTTTTGAAAATTTGGGAATATCAATATATTAGATATATATTAACATCCGTACGGTTGGATCGTCGAGAAATGGTTTTTAAAAAATAGAAACAATAATCAGTGACAAAGCACGAGTTACGGTACTCGTCAATTTTCTAGTGATCTACTAAGATCTCCAACAAAATTAATTTTTTATTTTTTGAAAACTTGGGAATATCAATATATTAGATATATCTTAACATCCGTACGGTTGGATCGTCGAGAAATAGTTTTTAAAAAATAGAAACAATAATAAGTGACAAAGCACGAGTTACGGTACTGGTCAATATACCAGTGATTTACTAAGACCTCCAGCCAAATTAATTTTTTAATTTTTGAAATTAATTTATTATTATTATTATTAAATCTTTTACCCTCCAAATTAATTTATTATTTTTTGAAATCTTGGGAATATCACTAAATTGGACATATATTTTAATTTTTAATTTTTTTTTTCTTTTTTTTGAATTTTATTTAAATTCTTAATAAACAAATAACAGATTGGAGGAAAATAAAAAATTTGTCTGCACACTCGCAATGAAACATTGCGGGCGTTACTGAAATTACATACTTACCCTTACTATGCCCGATTATACACACAACCTAACACTGTATTATCACAAAACCCGATTCTGCACTCGGTCTCATGGTCGGCCCCAACCTCGTTGAGATATTGTTTCTCCAAAGCCTTTTGTGAGTTCTCAATGAATTCTTTTAAACCGGTTGATGATTTTAAACTAGTTTGTGAAATATATTATAAAATTAATTAAAAATGAAGGAAAGATTAAATTTGAACTAAAAATTCATACACTCTCAATTAGTGGTAGTCACTATTTTTGGGATGAATGAAAACTCAATATCAATATTTTTCTATTTTCTTGATTTTTTTAATAATATTTAACTAGTTTGTGAAATATATTTTAAAATTAATTAAAAATGAAGAAAAGATTAAACTTGAACTAAAAATTCATACACACTCAATTAGTGGTATTCACTAGTTTTGGGATGAATGACAACTCAATATCACTATTTTTCTATTTTCTTTATTTTTCAATAATATTTAGCTAGTTTGTGAAATATGTTATAAAATTAATTAAAAAAGAAGAAAATATTAAATTTGAACTAAAAAATCATACACAATTAATTAGTGGTAGTCACTAATTTTGGGATGAATGAAAACTCAATATCAATATTTTTCTATTTTCTTAATTTTTTAATAATATTTAACTAGTTTGTGAAATATATTTTAAAATTAATTAAAAATGAAGAAAATATTAAACTTGAACTAAAAATTCATACACACTTAATTAGTGGTATTCACTAGTTTTGGGATGAATGACAACTCAATATCACTATTTTTCTATTTTTTTTATTTTCAATAATATTTAACTAGTTTGTGAAATATGTTATAAAATTAATTAAAAAAGAAGAAAAGATTAAATTTGAACTAAAAATTCATACACAATTAATTAGTGGTAGTCACTAATTTTGGGATGAATGTCAACTCAATATCACTATTTTCCTATTTTTAATTTAATTTTCACAAGAGTACGCCCGCCATGTTTCATTGCGGGCGTCCGCCATGTTTCATTGCGGGCGTCCGCCATGTTTCATTGCGGGCGTCCGCCATGTTTCATTGCGGGCAGAGGGATCAGGGGGATATCCCCGGGGGCTGTGGAACGAGTCCCTTGAATATATATATATATATATATATATATATATATATATATATAATATTAGAAATTATTATATATAAAAATATAAATTTCGAATATTTCCAATAACTTATTAAAATTAATATTTGCAAGTTATATTATAATATAAATAAATTATAACAAAATAAAAGTAACAATTTCTCAAATCTCTTTCAGTTGCAACAATTTCTATCTGGGCACCCTCTCCTATCCTAGGTTTCTACTTGTGTTCTTTTGCCCGGAAATTGACTTGTCGTTACCGGAATCAGTCGAAAAAAATCATGTACATGAATCACTCTACTACGAGCAGGTATGAACCCCTTTTTAGTTTTGATTCTGTAATTGTTTTTGTACATGAATTACATGTTTTCTTGTGTAAGAAAGTGGTTTTATGTTATAAAGCTTTGATCTTTCTTGGTAATTTTTTATTTTTTGTGATTTGTATCTTTCAGTGGTTGTTAGTGATATATGTTTGTTGATTTCATGTTTCTAAAATTTAGAAACTCGGTAGATTTGATTCTTATGTGTTTTTGTGTATGCATTACATTTTTTTTTTTTTGCATCGAACACTGCATTTATGCTATAAAGCTTTGATCTTTCTTTGTAATTTCGGATTTTTCGTGATTTGTAAATTGTTTGTAGCAGTGGTTGTTACTTGTCAGTGATGTGTGTTTGCTGATTCTTGGTTTTTAGAATCAGAAACTTGGGTAGAGTTGATTGGTAGTGATATCATATGGTTTATGTATGCTTTGTGAAATGGGGAGAGGGCTTATACTCGATTGAATCCATACATACCATAGGAGGGTAAAATGATTGCAAAGGTAATCCTACTCCAGAAAATCTTAGAGAGAGGGGATTTTTAGCGAGTATATGTGAACTTTTTGAAGCCTGTTTTTAGGAAGATTTTAGTTTAATAATGAACATTTAATTTATTTAAAAGGTTCCATTTTATGCACACAGTTAGATAAGTCTTCTTTACTTTTTAATAAAAACGGATGAATTGACCATTTAGTTGGATATGCAAATTGAAATCCAGGGTTCGTTGTCACGCGTGCTGAATGATAAGGCATGTAAATTGGTATTTGGACACCTCATCGCGGTTGCGCTCATGCATTAGGTGGGTAACGTGTCTTGTACGCTAGTCGCTAGGTTGTGATGAAAAAATTATTTTCTACCTGCTAGGCTACAATGTGATGTGCCATGTCATATTGACTGGTTTTCGGTATATCACATTTGATTGACATTTCACTAGCGAAATTGTCCCGTGCAATATTTCTTTTCTTCTTTTCTAGCCTCTAACTTTAATGATTTGTTTTTAAAATACTTTTTCCTGCTATTTTACCTTTCCAGTGCGTTATGCTTAGTAATGAAGCGTGTCCTGTTTCTGTTATGTTCGTGGTGTTTTTAGGTGTGTGTCTGCATGCATACCATTTGTATGAATTGTGTGCGTCTGCCTGTGTGTGTGAAAAACTTGTTTACCTTGCTGCTCAACAATTAATCCTAATGGTAGGAGTTCCGGATGCCGGAAAGCCTGTGCCAGTTCAAAAAATGGCCAAAATTCCAGAGTATGTCAATTTGAGCCTTCACTGATATCTTATCAAATATTGACTAGATACTTGATCATATTGTAGCAGATAAATGCCTCAGCTGCCCCAAATTCATTGGCATTTGTAGTTGTGGATCAACATGGGTATGATATATTACTGTAAAGAGTGAACTAGAAAATGGGACAAACTCACAGGGGACAGCAGTCGGTGATGCTTCCAAGGTTATGACAAATATCAGAGTTCAATATGCTATCTCCAAGTATCATGGTATATCGTATATCTATGTGTGCTTTTGTCTGTTATAATTGAACGCTCTGTTATGTTCAATATTGCAGACATTGCAGGATGCTTTGAAAAAGAAAATCTAATCTTCAAGAAACATGATGAAGACACATGAAAATAGCTTAAATGTCACCATTTTAGATCTGCAAGGTATGTTGTATAACCATTTACCAAGTTCTAGTGTCAGCATGAGATAAATTCTCTTCATTATCATAGTTTGAGAAACAATAAGAAGTCAGAATTTTTCTACCTAATGCTCAAAAATAGGTTTATCAAGAATTAAATAAATTAAAAAATTCCCTTTTAATCTATTATCTCCCTTCAGCAAATAGGAAGAGATTGCATAGCATACCGCATATCCATATCCACAACCCTATTCATAGATACTACCTTTATATAGCCCATGTGTCTTTAATATAAAATTTTATTTCTCATCTTAGTGATACACACCATGATTTCTTAAGCAAAATTCTTGACATCTTACTACGAGTAAGAAACTAAAGTTTTTCTTTTCTGAAAATGGTAAGTAATATATTTTTAAGTCCATGAGAAAGTTCCCTTGACCAGAGAGATTGATTTTGGAAAGTAAATCTTTACAGTTTTTATGTAAAGCTTTGTAGTACAATCTTTTTCAATTGCCTCGATCATTGTTCTGTATAACCTCCATAAAATGTACTTTTTAGGTACTCTTGGCAAGTATCATCATTCTTCGAATGGACCTATGACAGAAAGAGGTGACCTTTCCAAAACAGAGAACGGGTGAAGAATACTCAACATATTCTGCAGCTGGAATCGGGTGTCCATTAACTAAGGGTGTGCTTAGGATTGGTGCAACCTTGGGAAGGTAGATGATGATAAGTTTAGAAGGTAAGAATGGTATTTAAATTTCTGTTGTTGTTATTAGATTGCACATATATATTCTTAAGTTTAATTTTTGTTAAATTAACGTAAATTTTACTTGAAATATCGAAGTAATTTTTAATATTTTTGAAATAACATTTCTAAGATAAACTGGATATAATTTTAATAATATTATTCTATATATGTGTACACATACAGGGGGAGGGAGACCCTGAGCTTAAACTTAAGGACTTGGTTAATTTATATTTTAATTTAGTTAACAATCTCATCTGGACTACATATAAGGAAAGATCCATGATCTAAATAGACTACCACAAGTCATCTTCTCATTAAAACTTTTCCCGCCTCTCTCTCCTAGTTCATTATTACTAGCGTTTTACCCCGAACGATATTTTTCATTATTTTTAAAAAATTTAAAATTATGTTTATTAATATATTTAATCACCAAATTATTTATCCTTCATTTATATTTAATTATATTATTATTATACCTAAATTTTAGCATAAATTTTAAAAACAATTGTTGTAAAATTAAATTAAATTGTGTAATTTTATTTTTATCGATGAAATTATTCATTAGTACTCATTTTTCCGAAATATTGTGCAAAAGTAACCTATTTATTACACAGACATCAAATAATAAATTTATAAATGACACACTTATTGATTACATAACAAATGTTATAAATGCTAATTTTAATTCGTTGTTTGTGTGATTCAAACCTTAGACCACTCTATATAATAGCTTTTAGTACTATATCTAACGGTTCTCATCAATTTGATTTGAAAAATTTAACGCTTATGGATCAAGTGACCAAACTATGGACTAACCAGACTATCGACAAAACTTCTAATTCTCGGTCTTTAATATATTAGTTTAGACTTGGACCAATTTATATATTAACTTTTAATATTACATCCAACCGTTCTCGTTAATTTGTTTTGAAAGATCCAACTGTTGTGGATTGAGTGTCCAAACTCCAAACTACGGGCGACCAGACCACCAAAGAAATTTTCAATATTTCGTCTTTAATATAATACTGTAGATATGAAGGAATATTTAGTGAAATTGATGGAGATGAAAAAGCTAAATGAAGTTGAAAATGTGCAAAAATAAGATAGAGTTACTTTAAAGTGAAATCACAACTGGAGATGGTCTTGGTATTTCGACTAAGCAAATTATGACTAAATTATTACAAACTAATTTGTCACAACACTTGGAGCCTGTTTGGGAACTCTGATAAGTAGCATTTATGGGCTAAAAGCCCATTTCTACTTAATGAAGGCTATTTGGCTGACATTCACATATGAGCTTTCTAAAACTTATCCAACCCATAAGTACAAGTAAATAGAGACATACTTTTTAATATTCTCCCTGAAAACCTGCCCTCGTATCGTGGTGGCCTTCTTTTTCACATCTCCATCTCCTTAATTTTTTGTCTTTGTGTCTGAAGAAAAATTACGCAAACTAATTCTCAAATCCAACTTGCTTTCTACAAATTTTTGTTCAAGATTTGTTGTGATATATGTAGATGTATAGTAGTGTCTTGTATGAGAATTTTTACTCTCATTTGTACTTTAATTTTTAAATTTTTATATTAAAAAATATTTTTTATCCGAACACTTATTAATCCAACTTAAATAGAATCATTTTCTTATACACAAAAAATTTACTAATTTATAAGCGATAATTACCAAACACATTAATAACTTATAAGTGATCATTTACTTATCACTTATTATCACTTATCCTTTATAAGTAAAAATTAACTTATTTTAAGATTACCCAAACGAGCTCTTAAACAAGGAGGTAATCGCATGTTTCTCAACTTCAATTTTAATCTCTCTTTATTAATTGTATATACGTTTGACATTTTAATCTATACTATAACTAAAAGAATGACAAGAGTAGACTACCACATGTCACCTTCTCATAGTTTCTTTTCTCTCTCCTTATTTTATTATTTTTGCTAAACTTCTCTCTCTGCTAAACATTTCTCTCTCCTCTTTAATTATTATACTTTAACAATTTTCCTTCCTTTTCAATAAATTCCTAAATATTTTGTAGCTACTAGCTAGTTTCTAAACATTATTTATAAATATTATAATATATTATTCAAATTTCAATAGTTTAATAAAGAAAGATTCATATCAATTAGTTTTTGAATAATAATAATAATTATGTATCTTTTTGTTTTGCAACAAACTTTTGCTAAACTTTTTCTGTGTCTTTAATAACTACTCCTTCCGTCCCATCCAATTCTTAACATTTGGGACGGAGGGTTCGACACGTATTTTAAGGTTTCTATAAAAGATAGTTCCATTAATTATTTTAATTTTTTTTTGAATAAAAATTTAATGTTTACACTTTTATTTAGAAAAAAAAACTAAAAAAAAAAAACAAGTTAGAACTATACTTTATACATCCCTTAAAATGCGTGTCGAGTCTTCTATCTTAAATGTTAAGAATTGAATGAGACGGAGGGAGTATAACTTTAAACAAAAACTTTCTAGCATTAAAGTTTGTCTACTATCAACTAGGACTATGGTGGCTCTTCTTATTAGTAACTACAATCATAAATAAACAATCATAGTAAATATCCACTAACACCAAATTGAGTAATGTTGCTCCTAAAAATATTAATTTATCTCTTCACATCTATCAACTAATCTAGATCCATTAGAAAACTTGTCAATCTCAACTCAATAATAGTATATAAATTTCAATAATTGTTTATCTCCCTCTTTCTAGTATCTTTTTATCTTTTATTTAAATCTTTTTCTCTATGTATTACATTTTAATTAATCTTTTTTCTTAAAATATTTCTAAAATTACTGAAATATGATATGATGGTCATTTATGTACTTTTTAACAATTCTCTAACTTTCTAACTTTTTACTAATGGAGGGTATCACAAATTGGAAAAGTAGAAGTATAATGGTATCACAAGTACGAGTGAAAAATGTAGTGGCAACAGTTACAAAAGTCAATAAAACATTACTATCATAGAGAATATTACTAAATTTAATTAGATCAATTAATCATGCATTGTTTCTTTCGACAACTGACCTCTAACAATTAATTTGAAAAGTAAAGATTGACGTTAAAATTATTCAGTTATAATTTTATGTTTAATTAATCGATCTTATTAATTAAAAATCTAATTAGTAAAAGTAATAACATGTAAATTACCACTTGTACTATAAAAAATAGTATGGAGAAAACCCAAAACCTTAAGTACCTCTTACATTTAGATGAAAGGGTTAGAACACCCGACCTTTGCTTTAATATCTTGATGAGTTATCATCGTAACACTTTGAGGTTGTAGGATGACAAGTACGTAGCTTAATTGACTTAAGTTCTAATATATAATTTTAAATGTGATTTTTTTTTTATGTAGACACGTAATAACCAATATTTGGTTCGTTGTCAAAATTTTTAGATTTTAACTTTTTAGATCATAGTGAAAAATAAAAAGTCTAAATATTCATATTATAATGCAAACCATCTTTGGTTAAGTATCTACTTCCCGACCAACCTAACCAATATTAATAAATAGAAATTGGTCAACTTGTGAGACCTAAATTTTCAAATTATGGAGATTTAGTTTATATTTTGTCATGTTTGACCTCTATGAACAAATTATATATATATATATATATGCATATAATTATATAAGTTACATATATCCATATTTTTGTATTAAAGTTGAACAAAATATAATATTTTGGTCCTTAGTTATCTGACATAACTAATATATACTCCCTCTGTCCCATTCATTGTGGCCACATTTCCTATTTTGTTTGTCCCAAAAATGTGTTCACATTCTGTTATATATGGTAAATTTAATATTATTTATGTCAACTTATTTGAAAGACAATACATCTCTATGGTAATTATCAGTTAGTTATTATTATTGAATAAAACGTGAAATCTGATTGGTGACGAAATGAGTGGGATGGAGGGAGTACCATATAACGTCGTCAAATCCTATAAAAATTGATATAAAATCGGTTTATAGTAAGTCTGTATAATAACTAGTTCCAATAAAATATTTGAAGTCCATAATGCCCATTGTACCAACCAAGGACCAACATATTATTTTTAGTTCAATTTTAATATTACAATATTGATATATCTAACTTGTATGGTTATATGCAAATATATAATTTGTTCGTAAGTCAAACATGACAAAATATAAATGAAATCTCCATGATTTGAAAATTCAAGTCTTACATGTTAACCAATATTAATTAATATTGGTTGGGTTAGTCAACAAGTAGATATTTTGCCAAAAGATGTTTTGTCGTAGAATCTTATTTTCAATACAATATTAAAAGTTGTGATCAAAAAATTTTAATGACGGGCCAAACATTGGTTAGTATGTGTCTACATGAAAAAAATCGTATTTAAAATTATAAATTAGAACTTTGTATAATAAAATTATATTTGAATAGTTCTAAGATTAATCTTTGATTATCCAGTTAATTGCTAGTGATTATTTGTTGAAAGAGGCAATGCATGATTATTTGCTGTAATTAAATTAAATATTCACTATGGTACCAATGTATTATTGACTTTTGTAGGTAGTGCCACTACATTTTTGACTTCTACTATTGGTATCATTATGCCTTTACTTTTCCGGTTTGAGATATTCTCCTTCAATGCAACGTTAGAGAAACGTAAAAAAGTACCTTAATGACCACCTTATCATATTTCAGTAAATTTTGATATATGTATAGATATATTAAATAAATTTATTAAAATGTAATACACATAGAAAAAGATTCAAATAAAAACCTAAAATGATATTGAAAAAGTGGAAGATAAACAATTATTAAAATGTGTATACTATTATTGAGCTGAGATTGACAAGTTTTCTAATGAGTCTAAAATTAGTTAAGAGTTGAGGAGAGATAACTTAATTTTTTGAGGACCATCATTATTCAGTTTGGTGTTGGTGGATGATTACTATAATTGTAGTAACAAATAAGAAGAGCCATGATAATCCTAATTGGTAGTAGACAAACTTTTTTTGTTAGAAAGTTTTCAATCAAGTTGTAGTTACTAAAGATACATAAAAAAATTAGTTGAAAAATATATAATTTTTTCTTCTTCACAAACAAGTATGAGGAAGTACGAAAAATTATGCACAATGATGGGTTTTTTATTGTTATTGTGAGCTTTTCTTTATCTTCCCTGATTTTTATTTTTATGAATTTGATTGTTAATTTAGATTAATTAAATTAGAGGGTTGATTAGTTTGCTACGTATTTACAAGAAATCTGAAATGTATTATAACTAGCATTAAGTAACTTGTAGAAAGGGTATTTAAGTTTATTATGTCTCAATCAAAGAAAAACGTGTTAATAATATTCTAGCGAATAGGTTCAGAGCTCAAGGTCAAGTGAAGACATTAAAAAAAATTGAATGTTTTAGCTTAGGTTGATTAACTCTCTGAAACTTATGGACAATTAAAGGTTTAAGTATTACGAGATTTTGTATTGGTAAATTATCTTCTAATGCTTAAGTTGTGAATTATTTATGTTAGCCGAAAACTTGAAAATACTGTTCATTGCATTTTGAAAATTTGTTAAAAATGATATATATCTTGTTTGGAAATTTTTTTGAATACTCTATGTTATCACTGTATTGGCATTTGCAGCTTGTGTCTCTACTATTGTTTTTACTCTTACGTGTGGTATCCTTATACTTTTAACATTTCTCTGACATTCTACTAACAAAAAGGTTTCGTAAATATAAAAAATGTTCTGTAAATAGAAAATTGAAAGATTAAGGGTACCACAAGTAGAAATCGAAAAGGTAATAACACCATTACCAACTGTAAAAGCCACTACTATAATGGTACCCCGCAGAATATCCCTCAAGTTTACTTTGTTATAAAAAAAATTGAATTGAATATGCAGCTGTTTATCACTCCATATTCAAGTTTACTTTGTTATAAAAAAAAAATTTGAATTGAATATGTAGCTGTTTATCACTCCATACCATTTTTATTGATGTTTGACTTTTTGACACGTAATTTGAGGTATAAAAAAATAACAAAGTATGATCTTACACCTCCGTACCATGTTAATTAATTTGACTTTTTAACTTTAGACTCTAAACTTTTATTTGTTGTAAGATTTTTTTTTTTTTATCAAGTATAACTATTACGATCTTACACCTCAAAATTGAGTGTCTAAAGGTCAAATATCGTTAAAATGGGACGGAGGTAGCAATCTTTGATGTGATATTAATGATGTTCTATATAGTGGGAATAAAATCTGTAAAAACGAATTATGAGCTGACTTTGTAAGATGAAAAAAATTTGGATTTTGTGTAAAAATAAAGTTGGAGCTGACTTTTTGTCAGAATCAAAAAATTTGGATTTTGTACGATTGAATCTTTAAGTCAAGTTGGTAAGGCAGTAAGAATTTATTGCTCGAGGCTCTTTCATTTGTATAAATACCATTCACTCAGCAACACATTCTGCACAAAAGAGTTTCTCACATCTCTTACATATATACACACATCTATATATATATTGAGAGAGAAGGAGAAGAGGGAGATGGGGAGGCCACCTGTTGCTGAAAGAATGGGAGAGCCAAAGAGAGGACCGTGGCACCCAGAAGAAGACATCAAGTTGGTTTCTTACATTCAAGAACACGGTCCAGGAAATTGGAGACTTGTTCCTAGCAATGCTGGTATATATATATGTATATAGTCTTCAATTATTTTATTACAATAATTTGTTAAAATATATGTAACAAGTGTACGAGATAAAAGAAAGACAAGCTGTGCCGAAAGTCCCCGTAGAAAAATAAATTATATTCTTCGAAACACAAAGATGATGCCTTAGTGTATACATCACCTTTTTTTTCTGTTTTATTACTCTTTATTTTTTTGTCTCACTTTGTGAGTTTGCATCTGCTTATATATCCTGATCAGTTATGTACATATATATGTGATTTAACAGGGTTGCAGAGGTGTGGTAAGAGCTGCAGATTGAGGTGGAAGAATTATCTCCGCCCTGGTATTAAACGTGGAAATTTCACTCCTGAGGAAGACAGGGTGATTATTCGTTATCAAGCTCTCCTAGGCAACCGGTACCGGCTCTTTTGACTACTCATTTCTCTTGGTTTTACTCGGGACAATTAAAAGATGAATTTATTGGCTTATCTCTTTAATGTTTAAATCTTAAAAGGTCGCTTATTATTTTAAACAAGGATTAAAAACTCATTTATGATTTAGGAAATATAAATTAAAAGTCAGATTTGAGTCCATACCGCTACAAGTATAAGACAAGATGTGCATTTGTACAAAAAGAATATTTCTATAAACAATATTAATTACAGATTTTGATTTTGATTGGAATGTATTATTCTTTGTTTTAAATGTATGTTTGAATGTTAATGGAAGTAACGATGCTAAATTATTTTGTTTGCATGTACATGTAGATGGGCTGCCATAGCTGCACACCTGCCTAGTAGGACAGACAACGACATAAAAAACTACTGGCATACCAATCTGAAGAAGAGGCTGGGTAGAGTTAATAGCTCTGGTGATGAGAGAGCAAAGAACCATGAAGGCTCTAAACATAATGCAGATGCCTACTATGAGAAGATGTATAAGAATGCAACAGCAGGGAACTCAATGATTACTTCTCCACAGAATAATGAGGAGAAGAATACTGTTTACAATGACATTGGAATCTCGCCCCTGACATCGATTGAGAAATGGCTGCTTGAAGATCCTTCTGCTCCTCTTCCACAGGTTTTATCTGCTCCGGCTCCTGTTCCTCAGGTTTTTCCTGCTCTGGCTCCTGCTCCTGCTCCAGCTCCTGTTCCTCAGGTTTTTCCTACTCCGGCTGCTTTTCCTCAGGTTCTCTCTGGTCCGGCTTCTGCTGCTGTTTCTCACATTTTCCCTGCTCCGGCCCCTGCTCCTTTTCCCCAGGCTTTCTCTGCTCTGACCCCAATTGAGAAATGGCTGCTTGAAAATCCTTCTGCTCCTGTTCCTCAGGTTTTTCCCCCTCTGGTTTCTGCTCCTGTTCCTCAGGTTCTTCCTGCTCGGGCTCCTGTTCCTTTTGCTCAGGTTCCTCCTGCTCCGGCTTCTGCTCCTGGTACCACATCGGGATATGGGGGTCAGGACCACCTGCTCAACATGTTTACTCCTTCCCGTCATAGTCAGATTTCTTTCGGCCCATTTTACCGATCATTCGATCCGTAAATTTCGGTCCTAGTAGCTCAACATTGATAGATGCTAAGTGGTTTGGAGATCATGTGCTAAAGCTTTCTTTCTTTTAATTTCAAGTTGTAGTTAATGATGGTGTCGTTTTACTTTTCATTGCTTGTTTGGTCTTGTATCGGGCAGTTTGGATTCCCCTCAGGCTGGGATTCAACATTTTCAATATCTAAACTGGGTTTTAAGTTGCAGTATCTTTTTTTCTTTTGCCAAATAATTACAGTATCTTTTAGTCAGGCAAGCAATTCTTTTGTTTAATCATGGACTTATGGTTGTCTATGTTTGGAACAATTTTTGGTTCTCTGCAGTGATTTGAATTAACTTCAGCGAGTTAATTACTTTGAATTGACTAATGGTGGTGTTTGAAATGAATTGTTTGAGAAATTAGATTCAACAGGTTCACATTTTTCAACATTACCTTTCAGCAAATCCAAATAAAGAGTAAACTGTCATTAATGAGTTTGACTGAAGCCATTTACAGCTATCTCATCATAAACCGAATGATGCTAGTACCTGCTAACTGCTACTCCCTCCGTCCCCTAACTGCTACTCCCTCCGTCTCATAATATGTTTCCTGTTTTTAAAAACACGTTTGCCAACGCACACTTTTGATCGTTAATATCTTGAATTTCGTATTAGTACTAAATATAAAAACTTCACTGTATTAAAGTACTCATAAATACGAATCCAACAAGATCACTCATGACTATATTTTATCTTATAAATTATGCGTAAATTAATAGTCAATCGCTCATAATGAACAGTGTCCAAAGTCAAAGTAAGAAACACATACAGAGACAGAGGGAGTACTGTTTTTTGATGATTGTTAGTAATTATATTTATTTATTTTACTCAAGATTTTCAACGGATTTAGTTTGAGGAGTATTTATTACTCTCTCCGTTTCAAATTAGTAATCCAATTTCACAAAAAAATTTGTTTCAAAATAATTGTCTCACTTCTAATTTTAAGGTAATTTTTACTTAAACTTCCCGTATTAACCTTGAATTTTAATTTCTAATATTGATTTTATGTACTTATTTTTCTAACCATTACAATAAATATGGGTACATATGAAATTAGAGCATCAATGTTTGAATTTATTAATTTGCGTAATTTTTTATTCATACTATATAAGAGCATCTCCAATGGTGTTATCTAAAATGGTTGGCTAAAATAATATAAAATAATGATTATCTAAAATTTGTTGAACCTGTAAGGTGTTGTGCTCCAATGGAGTTGGCTATAATGGCTGGTTATATTTTAAAAATGGTATGTCATTATTATTTTAGATTGTTAAAAATGGAATATATTATTTTTATATGGTAACAAGTGATGTGTAAAATTACTACAGGTCTATACAGGTTCAGCAAATATGGCCAACATAGTAGGGTTGGCTAAAATTATTGCTAACAGGAATGTACCATTGGAGTACATTTTTTTTACATAATCTCTAAAACTTTTATTTATGGCATGTTAAATTGGTTTTTGGGCTTTTTTCATAAATAAATAGGAAAAAGTAAATTTTTGCAAATTTACTATCTTTAAGAATAGCTATTTGCAATATTACCAACCTAAGTTTCAAAATTGCAAAAATACTAGGTCCCCCCTCCTCCCTCACTTTCTCTCTCCTCCTGTCCAGGAAATCAGCCGACTTGTGTCCTTTTTTTTTTTTTTTTTTTTTTTTTTTTTAAAGATGGGTGCTATTTTGGGTTGGATGGCCCCGCAGGGGAAATATTCAACTTAATGCAACCACATTCAACTAAATGCAACTAAATTTCTGATTTCAAGTTCCATTGTTCAATTGTCATTTTCGACCTCTTTTTTGAACTCTAATATATATATATATATATATATATATATATTAGAGTCCAAAAAAGAGGTCGAAAATGACAACTGACAAATGGAACTTGAAATCAGTAACTGAATTCAGTTGAATATGCTCCTGCTGGGCCTTGCAACCCAAAACCACCAAAATTAAGGTGGTCTGCTTTTGGCTTCCAAGGCCCCGCAGGGGCATATTCAACTAAATTTTAATGTGGTTGCATTTGGTTGAATATTGCCCCTGGCGGGGCCTTGCAACCCAAATCCACCAAAATCACTCACCTTTAAAAAAGTTGAATGTGGTTGCATTTGGTTGAATATTGCCCCTGGCGGGGCCTTGCAACCCAAATCCACCAAAATCACCCACCTTTAAAAAAGTTGAATGTGGTTGCATTTGGTTGAATATTGCCCCTGGCGGGGCCTTGCAACCCAAATCCACCAAAATCTTAAAAAGTTGAATGTGGTTGCATTTAGTTGAATGTGGTTAATGTGGTTGCATTAAGTTGAATATGCCCCTGCGGGGCCATGCAACCCAAAATCATCCCACATTAAAAAAAAAAATGGTTTTGAAGTCTGTTGCAGTTGATGTGGTTGAATGTGGTTGAATGTGGTTGCATTCAGTTGCTGATTTCAAGTTCCATTTTTCAGTTGTCATTTTCGACCTCTTTTTTGAACTCTAATATATATATATATATATATATATATATATATATATATTAGAGTTCAAAAAAGAGGTCGAAAATGACAATTGAACAATGGAACTTGAAATCAGAAATTTAGTTGCATTTAGTTGAATGTGGTTGAATGTAGTTGCATATTGCCCCTGGCGGGCCATGAAACCTAAATAGCAAAAAAAAAAAAAAAAAAAAAAAAAAAAAAAAAAAAAAAAAAAAAAAAAGTGACGTGGGAGGGAGGGAGGGAGGGAGGGAGGGAGGGAGGGAGGGAGGGAAAGGGGGACCTAGTATTTTTGCAATTTTGAAACTTAGTTTGGTAAAATTGCAATGAATTGAAGAATATGGTATTTTTGCAAATATGAATTTTAAATCTAGTATTTTTGGTGAATTCCCTTGGTTTTTAGCTAAGGGGTTTCTCCCATTGGAGATGCTCTAACAAATCAATAGAAATTATTATTAGTTATGGTAGTTTAAGCTACAATCTTGATGCTTACTGGAATGCGCATGAATTCCAACACCAAAAAACCTATAATCCAAAGAAAATTCCCAAGTGTTAAATTATAATTGATGGCTTCCTTTAAAAAATAATGGACTCCTCGGGCTACATAATGTCTACAAATAAAAATTTGTCACGAAATTAATTGTGTTAAATTATAATTGATGGCTTCCTTTAAAAAATAATGGACTCCTCGGGCTACATAATGTCTACAAATAAAAATGTCACGAAATTAATTGATCATTCTAACTTGATGGTATCTTAGCGAAAAAAAAAAGAAAAAGAAACTCATTACAAAATGGAAAGATGGCAGGTTTGAGTGGAAAAGAGCGAGTACCTCTTACAAGTCCAAGAATGCACGTTCCAAATTTTTTATGATCAAATTTTGACTAATACACATCATTCTTTTATAATTCACAAAATTTTAAAAATACATATTAAAATATATTAGATTTACTTTCTAATGATAAAACTTTATCATAATTTTCATATATGTAATATTTGATCATTAAAAATCAAACAATACGAAAAATTTCGGACGGAAGGAATAATCATATACCACAAAATAACACACGAGTCAAAATTTACCAAGATAGCAGTACATATTAGAGACACAATTGACTCGAACCAACTATCCATCAATAGACTCGATTCAACTATCCATCAATGAAAACAATTTCATTAAAAGCAACAAATATAGATGTCATTTCATTTTTATAAGCAAGAAAAGCCACAAATGTAGACCATGTGTTTCTAACATGGTACTAGCATGCAACTATTTTCTGCCCCTAAAATAATCATATTCAGAAATGCAGATAGAGAACACAGAGCAAGAACTTATATTAACACGTCTACAGCAAACAGCCAAACAAAAGAATGTACTGGCATTGCATAAAGTAACTTAAGAATGATTCTCTATCTCCCCACATGACGTTCATACATTCACTTTGACTTCAAGTCTTCAACAATGGATTATATGGTAGGAGCAGTAAATCCATTATCTGATAAGACAACAGTTGCAAGCTAGTAACAAAATCCTTAGGCAAGAACAATCATAACACTATGAGAAGCTTTACGAAAGGTTGACAACAGTTTTGACAGCTCCATAAGTTCAGCAGACCAAGTATAGGTACACGGATAGGATTTGCACATAGATATCTCCAATCTCTCCAAAACAACAGCTTTCTCAAGAAAAAACTTCACAAGATGAAGGAGAGATGAATTCGATATGCGAGCTCCGGATATACGAACAACTCTCAAGTGGTTACTAAGACAACTGAAAGGAGGTTCAGTCTCAAAGAAGTGCTCAACGCCAATTTCAGACGCATTCAACCAGATTTCATCATTCCAACAATCCCATCGAGAAAATTCAGATATTCCAACTCGTAGACTATCCTCCTACAAAAATACAAGTTAAAATAAGGATACAGCTTTATGATATTTTATATAATAGAGCCGTAGCGCACTTACAGGATGAAAAAATGATGTGACATCTCCAATCTGAATAGTCAGCATCTCAAGGTGAGGGGAACTTCGGAGCAACCTAGCAATTCCAGGGAGGTGTCGCTTGGTTATTTGTGTCTTGAGAACCAAATGTTTACGAGTGGATGACGCACAAGGAATGCTGTCTTTCTCCGACATAAACAGCATCTAGCCAAATTAAAGCGGTTAACAAACATATACATAAATTAGGTAGGGATAGAGAAGGGGAGGAAAGAATTCTTTGAGAGTGAAATGAATGCTAATCAAGTAATCAACAATAACCAACAATTTGGCTATTAATATACAGGTAAACCAGGCAGCAAGGAGCAGCAGACAATAGTTTATGTCATTCACCTAGAACAAGAGTTTCACAACTAGCTAGACGGTACAATGTTTTTATTGCTATTAAGAATAACAAGAATCAACAAGATAATTACAAGTACCCTATTTTATGTCTTTATGAAGTAAAGAAGACCACGTATAACATAAAAATATATTCTAAGTAAAACTTCTAAATTTAAGACTTCTAGCTCCTATAAAAAAAAAATTATTATACATTTGAAACAAGTTTAGGCAGGTTAGAACCTCAGTACAGAAAGCAGTCAAAATATTGTGAGTACTCATTTCCGCACTTTCTATGTATCTTGTGTTGGCAACCTTTTCCACCCAAGACAGACAAAAAAGGCCAGGAATGGAAAAATCATATATTCCTTGGATGCGTAACTAAATACATCAAATGCGTACCTGAACGACTGGGAGCTCATTGACATCGAATAACGTAAGTTTATGTTAGTAAGACTGAGAGTGATTGTTCTAACAATGTAAGTTGATAGGTATCAACACGCAAGATCACAAGTACAGAGAGGGCTATACACAAAATGTAAAATCAAGTTGCTTTATAAAGAAAATTCTAAAAATATAAATGTAAGAAGGCTCGAATATACCAGAATAGACCAACTGGATATGGTAAAAGTACTGGCTTGGTGTAAACTTTCAAGCAGTGATCCAATGTTGCAATAATCATGGCAGATGTCAAGAGTGGCCTCAACAACAGAAGATACATTTCTTAGATCTACCAGCCCGTGCAATCCTGATATACTAAGTGACATCAGATTCGGACCAGAAATTTCCACCCTAGCAAAATCATTTCCAAGTACGATAATCAGTTTTGTAAGACGAGCAGATGTACAGTTCAACTTATGTAGACCACAACACTGAATCAAAGACAAGCTCTCAAGCGACGGACATCCAGATAAAATCTTCTCCATCATCTTGTCGTCCAACATGATAGTGGTAAAAGATAAACTTTTGAGCGATTTCAAGTGAACCTGCTCTGGTTGCCTCAAACTAATGTTGACCAAATTCATTTCGATAATAGAGTCACTTGTGAAAACAGCATCTGGTAGGTCATAATCAAATCTAGTACTTGATGAACCATGTGCCAATATGCCCAAATCAAAAATCTTAACATTTTTCCTCAATGCAAAGTAGATCCAGGAATCAATGGTAGAAGCAAGCTTTGGTTTCAAGGCTTTCTTCTCCTTGGGAGGTTTAAAACCGCTCGGTGAAAAGTACAAGTAGGATCCGAACTTAAGAGAAAATTTAAAAATTGCAGGGCAGTCATGGAGACGTAACGCCCGAGGAACAAAAACTGTGAACCACTTATTGCGAAAGGACTTTGGAAAATTTAAGTAGGAACGTCCATCAAAATTAAGAGTCTGGAGAGAAGTCCAGAGGTTTCCAAATCGCCGAAGCAGGACAGTTTTGACTGCATCTTTCATGGGCAAGAACGAAAGGATGTGTAAGAGTATCGAATCAGGCAAACTGCTGAGCCTATCCTCCTGGTCATCCTCTGAAGCTTTTTGCCTCTTATTACTAGCTTCACAAATTTCCTCAATACTCCGCATTATTTCTGTCAAGATAAAGAAATCAATATAAGATGCTGAATTAGACAATAAAGTTGTAAATCCGTCGCAGTGTACACTGCAAAACGAAGCAAATGGTTCTAGTCCATACAAAAGATTTCCCACTTTCCTTTTCTTTTCCCATACGAAACATTTCACTCGATACAAAAGAGATATCTCTAGTGACCAAAAATTAGTTGGGCATATATACATAAATTAACAATTACCTCTAGATCACTTGTACAGTCATTTATCGTATGTGAGCTAGATTTTCATTTCTTCAGGACTAAGATTAGATACCAATTACCAAGACATTTTTTTTCACCTCACCATCAAAACTTGAAATAAAAATTACACACACACACACTCACACACACAGACCAAATCATTGATTAAAAGTAATGGGGGTTTGATTCTATCTCTAATTAACAAATTACAACGAACACCTATAAAATCAAAACCTTAGGGTTTTGTACAAAAACTTCAACTGTCACACACACCCACACACGTATCAAGAATATCAAATCAAATGAGAGGCAGCTAGCAATCACCATAAAAGTAAAGAGAGACTTGAACTTTACACAGAAAGGACTCAACTTATCTTTCAAAGGTTACCCAATTTAATATAACTCATAATTAAAAAACAAGACAAGACATCTTCTTAAACCCATTTACCATCAAAACAAGAAACAAAAATTACACACACCAAATAATCGACTAATATAAGTAATGGGGTTTGATTCAATCTCTAATAAACAAATAAAAATGACAATCTTTTAATTCAAAACCTTAGTGTTTATACCAAAATTTCAATTTCCACAAACAAAGGGCAGCTAGCAATCACCATAAAAGTAAAGAAAGATTCAAACTTTACGCAGAATGGACTCAAAATATCTTCCAAAGTACCCAATTTAATACAATTCATAATTAAAAAACAGAAAGCAAGACAAGACATCTTTTATAACCCATTCACCATCAAAACTGAAAACAAAAAATACACACACAAACACACACACACACACCAAATAAGGTCAGATTCAATCTCTAATAAACAAATGAGAATGACCATCTTTTAATTCAAAACCTTAATTTATATACATAATTTTTCATTTTCACACACAAACACACACATCAAGAAAATAAAATCAAAGAAAAGGGTAGCTAGCAATCACCATGAAAATAAAGAAAGACTTGAACTTTACACAAAACAGACACAATTAAGCTTCCGAAGATCACTCAATCAAATTAAACTTTAAATAAAAGAACCAAAAAAAAAAATCATGCATGAGTTAAATTGCAAGAAATGACCTGAAATTATTTGTAAATTTGTGTGGATCTTCTTCTTGTTCTACATAGCCTGTTGAGTGAACTCAATAGACATAGATACAGAGATACAAGGGAGGATTTTAAGAGAGGAGTGAAAGAGAGAAAGTGTGTGTATGTATGTGTGTATGTAATTTGGGTTGTATTTGACACTTTTGTGACGCGTGTCACTGAGCTGTACTACACCTCTCTTCTGTTTTTCTCAATGTATATCTCTTTGACATTTTCATAATCTTTTTTCCATATTTCATAAATTTTTATTTTTCCTAAAAAAATTATATACAATTTATTTTTTATTGGAATCGCTAAATAATTCTTATTAATTATTCAATTATCAAACAAATTCTTTACTAGCCAAAAGTCATATTTTTTTGAAAATTTAGGAGAACGAAATAATGCATTATCTATTACGGAGCACAAAACATCGTATGATAAAATATTTTGGGCCCAATTTCTGAAATGGTATAAAATATTTTGGACCGAATTTCTGAAATGGGATAAGCGAGATCATGAAAATGGAAATAGGACATTTTTGGCCATCACCCTTTTTGAAACAAGATAATATAGGAACTTAATTTCTCTAGACTAAAATCAATTTCTAAATATTTACTTTTAAATTTAATAAATAATTTTTTATCCGAAAAATGCTGCGGTTACATTATGGGATGTTTGGGTAACTTTTTTTAGAATAAGTCAACTTATTTTAATACAAAATTAGAAATTCCTAACTTTTTCCTGAAAAAAATTAACTTTATCAAAATTAATTATCAAAATATTAAATATTTATATAAAAATTAATCATCAAAATATTAAATTTTTACCAAAAATAAGTTCATAAGAACTTAAAATAAGTTGATCCAAACAGAGAGAAAACTGTCGTTTTCTAATTTAACTTCAAACAGGGACTTAGGGGGATGTACTCCATCGGGATTTCAAATAACTTTTTTTTGGATTTTAGAAATTTTGGGGTATTTTGATTGAGATTTATAAAAAATCACTAAAATTTAGATGAATTAAATTTGAATTTTTTTGATATATTTTATTGAAAATTAGGTATTTTGAACCTTTACACATTTTAAAAAGTTTATTAAAATTTTGCTGTATTTAATTTAGATTTTTAAAAATTCATTTAAATTTTATGTCATTCTAAAATTTGCGAATTTTTTTGTATAATAAAATGATGGATGTTGATAAATCTGTTAATGTTTATTACAGGTTTATATCTTTTGAATTAAAATTTAGAGCTGAGCATCACCACATCGATCAATTTGATCGATTTTAAAAGGCCAATCCAAACTGAATCAAAAATTTCGGTTTTCATAATTTGGAAACCAAATCTAAAGTAAATGGTATAAATACCAGACCAAACCGATTATAAACGGTTTGATTTGGTCCGTTTCGATTTAAAACCACAATTAATATGCATTTTCAAATTTAATTAAATTAAAACAAATTTTGCTTTGCCCTACAAAATCCAAAAACCACATCATAACCATCATGCATACTTGAATAAAAAAGTAAATAAACTTCAAAGTTAACCCATTACATTGTTTAACAAAAAGCCATGCTCACAAGTCACAACAGCTTCAAGCCATAACCGCAAAGCCTGCAAGTCCGCAACAAAGGAAAGAAACAAAAGATTACTACAACTAGACCTGGCAATCGTGTCGTGTCGTGTACTTTCGTTTCGTGTACTTTCGTGTTTCGTGTACTTGAAGGTGAAACCCGTATCCACCCGAAATGAATTCGTGTACTTGAATGTGAAACCCGTATCCACCCGAAATGAATTCGTGTACTTTCGTGTCGTGTTTCGTTTATATATTATAATAAATTAAAAATAAAATTTATTAGTAAATATTATATTCATATGAAATATACATAAAATATTTTACATTTCTATATATAAATTTAAATACACCTATATAAAAACTTGTAAATATGTATATTTTGGTGTAAAATATATACCTTTATAAAAATAATATTAATATATACCTTAAATCTATAACTAATAAATTATAAACATCTTTATTTCGTGTACTTCCGTGTACTTTCGTGTACCCGAAATGAAAACCCATATCCGACACTAAATATTTCGTGTAATTTCGTGTTCGTGTACTTTCGTGTTTCGTTTACCAAAAATCAAAACCCAAAACCGTATTTTTCGTGTCGTTTCGTGTCGTGTTCACGTGTCACGTGTCAAATTGCCGGGTCTAACTACAACACCTTTAACTCTTTAAAAAGCCTGCACATGAGAGTGAAGCGTTTCAATAATGCTGGAAAAGGAATAAATTGAATAATTAAAAAGTGATATTATCAAGGACCTGCTGAAGATGGTGCCCAATCCATGACATGTAAAAATAAAATTATCTACTACTCCCTCTGTTTCTTTTTCTTTTTCCTGTTCTGACTTTTGTTCCTGTTCATTGTAAGCGTTTGACTACTAATTTACGCATAATTTATAAGATAAAATATAGTCATGAGTGATCTTGTTTGATTCATATTTGTGAGTACTTTAATACAGTGAAGTTTTTATATTTAAAACTAACACGAAATTGAAAATATTAACGATCAAAAGTGTGCGTTGGCAAACGTGATAAAGCAAACAGGAAAATCTTTTAGGAACGGAGGGAGTATAACTTTTGGAGCTCTGGAGAAAGATAAAAATGCTTATGCACATTTCTATCAGTTTTTTTTTTTTTTTTTTAAATTAAACAACCAAGTTGCCATAAATTCTTTGACAGTATCATACTCCTATTGGATAGTCCAGAATCCAAATAAAAGACATTGCATTTAGCTGGAACACAATTTCCTTTGCAACTATAATACTGTAAAGATACCAATGATCAGCTACTTGGCACTAGCCAGTCCAATGCCTCTGCAGCCAACTGGGTATAAATTACCTTCAGCAGAGGCAGAGCTCATTTTAAATTAAAACCCCCAGAAAAAGATCGAAAAAGGATACTAAGTTTTAACTACATCAACTAAATGCTATTATTATAATAGCATTTAGTATGGTCACAATCCTCACCCATCATATCCATTTCCCAATCTTTGTCCCTCTCTTCATCTAAAATCATATACATGGATCTTCCAGTGGTCGTCTCATTTTTACCCCTCTGAGTCCTCAACCTTCAGATTCTAACTAGAATTCGAGGACTCATTTTTGCCATTGCCTCCCCAACCTTATTAATTTAGCTTGTAATCCTGCATAATTTGAAAGATCGTCTATTAACTGAACCTACAATTAATACATGGATCATTTCACTTGAAGATGGTAACCATGGCACACCCTACAGTACCAATTTCTATGCTTTTCTTACGGTTCACTTTAGCTCATGTGCAGCGATAAACCAAAGAATGACTAGCACTTGTATTGCACAATGTGACAATAATCTTGCTAAATACAAGAACAAGAGCTAGGCCTAGAGAAGACACTGTAATCATAGTCAAGAATCCAATGATGTTTGTTTGGAACTGGAAGCAAATTTGAAACGTAGCTTACAGATGGGAGCGTGACTGTTAATTAAGCTATATGATTTTGAGTTCAAAAGAAAAAAAAAGGAGGTAAATAACTGAAGCCCATGTATGCAATAACTCTTTTGACATGATTGATAGTGTCGCATATTCTTCAAGACCCGGTCTTAATTAAGAACAAACATAATTAATAAAATAAATTAAAGAAATAGACAACACACTCATACCGGAACCATAGAGCATTTTACATTGCATTATAATTAACACACATGATTGATCTACCTTGCTCTTCTTCTAGTCTTCACACTATTTCCTTTTAGCATGTTTGTGTAAAACAACTTTAGCTGCATTTTCTGCTCTAGCTGCTGAAAAAAAGATTTGGAATACCTTCTGTGATGCTACTATGTCCTTTCAGCAAAACTAGGCTTTCCCTGTAAGTACTAATATAAAATGGCCGCCTATCACTGACATCGAGATCCTTGATCTCATCAGATTCTGGATCACAAGAAAAAAGCTTGTTATTACTCAGTGGTAGTATAACTTGACCGTCTTTCCTGAATACTAATGTCCTCAAGCCGCCTGGAATGGTAAGAGTAAATAACTTGGTCCATGACTCCGAAACTCCATACTCTTTCATAACCCAAAAACAATAAGACCCCTCCCAATTACTGTATTCAAGTGTAGCAAGAGAATCTCCATGCCTAGTAATGGACAACAGGGGCACATGCACATTAGCTAAAGAATCCGGAAGCATCAGTTTGTGAAAAACTTCTTTACCCATATCAAATGAAACTACCAAATTGCATTTACCCTGTTTCTCATTCTCACCGGATACAATCCAGTGAACAGAGTCAAAAACAAAACAATGCGTCCCATATGAAGATAGATGATTCGAAGGAGCAGTACTAGTACTAACACCCCTCCAAGAACCAGTACTTAACGAATAAACCTCAACTTGTGGTATAGTTTTGGGAAAATGTGGATGTGGGTAATGTGGATCATACACAAGTTTCACCACTTTATGATCATTTGTCACATTACAAACTCCAAAACCAAGGACAAAATTTTTTAGCTGACTAACACAAATAGTAACCGATTTTCGAATTGACGGGTTCCATAAGAATATACTTCCAGAAAACTCCAAACAGACTAATCCACCGCAACTCCCAATTACTGAACAACCGCTGTATGGGGTTTTGGATTTAAATTGAGCAAGTTGTTCCGAAAAAGTTTCATTATCGCGTCGAAAAGTGTATTTCTCTTCATTGTCATCAAAGTATCTGATTAGAAAAGATTCATCTCTTTGGCAAGAATTTATATGGTTAGCGTGCATGTTGATAAATTCAGGGTTAGTGATTAAAGCGTACCATGATTTGCAAACACTGGTGAAGCAAACAAGTGATTTTACGGGTAATCTTATGAAAATTTCAATCAAGAGCTCGGGAGGTATGTAATCGGACATTGATACGTACCTTAATAGTATATTATAATGACTTACAGTTAATGATAAAACCCTAGGCTAGGATAGGATTCCAACAGTGAGAAAATAATGCATACAATGAAGAGCCTTATATATGATAAGAGGTCTTTTTAAAATCGAATCGAAATCAATGGTGGTGAGTTCAGCGGGAGGATTGTTGGCGATGCTTACCGAGAATCATCCGACACTGAAGCTTCACGCACTTGCTAATTTGAATGCTTTTGTTGATTACTTCTGGCCTGAGATCTCAACGAGTGTTCCTATTATTATTATTACTAGCTTTATAGCACGGGTAACTTTATTAATAATTTTTAGTATAATTTTCATTATAATTTTTTTTCTTGAAAAATTAGTTTTATAATATTTTGAATAATATTTTTACTTTTAATGATAATAATATATATGTATATGATTGGTAAGTATACATTTGTTTTTTTTTCTTGTAAATGGTTTTTCTATAATTTATATTTCAAAGTTTAGGCTAACATATTTTTTTAGTATTTCATAATTACTTTTTATTACTTTTTATTTTATTAGATTACATATGATATACTTAAAATATAGGTACTATATTCGTATAACAATTTATTATTATCTTTTTATCTTTTTGATTATGTAATTTAATTGTTATCTTGATTTTTTTAGATATTTTGTTATTGTGTTTTTATAATTTTTAAAGGCAGTTTTTAACCTTTTTGGAAATATGTGTGGTATTAAATTGTTTTATTTGTTTGAATATTAATTATTTTTTCATGTTAATTTTATATTTTTGGTGTGGTGTTTATTACGTGTTTTGTTTAGAGTAATATTAGGGGTTTCTATGTTGTATTATATTTAGATATTAATATAAATTTATTTTGTGGCTATTTAGATTGCTTTCTAATTTAAAATATGTTCATATATTGATTTGTGTTCACTTTTTTAATTTAAATTTTTTCTTTGTAAACTAAGAATTTATTTTTAATTTTTATTTTAGAAACATATTTATTGTCAAACCTAAAAATTGAATCTTTAATGATTTTTATTAAAATAATTTTTTCTTAAACCACTTTTATTTGGTAAACGATTTGTTTTTTGTAAATTATATTTTAAGTTTTAGCATAACATATATTTAAATATTTCATATTTTTTGGGGAATTGTCTTCTATTTTATTAGAATATATATAATATACATTAGACATATGGGAACTTAATGGTTTAACTATTCTTTTTATATATGTATATGTGTAATTATGAATACACTTACGTTTGTACTTTTTTTTAAAAAAAGTTTGTACTATCTTTTTATGTTTTTGTGTTGGTATATATTTGTTTTAAGTGCATTATATTAAAGTTTATTGTTGTTTTTAGTTTTTTACATTTAGATCTTTTTTTTGAATTGACGCTTATTTTGTATATTATATTTTATTGAATTTTGGTGTCATTTATGACATGTTTTTTTATTACTTTTTTATTATCTTATTTTACCATATATTTTCTTTATAACTTCTTTTTTGTTTTGTAATTAAATGTACATTCTTGTTTTTTTTTTAATTATTTTTTGAATTGAAATTCTAATGATATGCTTTGTTTACTTGTTTATTATATATAAAGAATGAATTTGAGACTTATTTTTAATTATGATTTTTTGCTAATTTATCATTGTTTGTTAATATTAGAAACATATTTGTTGTCAAACCAAAAAAAGAATCTTTAATAATTTTTATTAAAATAATGTTTTTATTAAAACACCTTTACTTAGTAAATGATTTGTTTGAAAATTATATTTTAAGCTTTAGCCAAACATATATTTTAATATTTCATTTTTTTTGCCGTTTTCTCTTCTATTTATTAGAATATATATAATATATTTTAGGCATGTGGTAACTTATTGTAATTTAACATACATGTGAACACTTTTTTAAAGAAAGTTTATACTATCTCTATATTTTTGTGTTGGTTTATATTTATTTTAAGTGTATTATATTAAATTTTCTTGTTGATTTTAATTTTCTAAATTTAGACTTTTTGTTTTGAATTAGTATTTGTTTTGTAAATTATTTTTTGTTTTACAAATATTTTAAGTGCATTATATTTATTTTTTGTTTTCCAATTATAACATGTTTTTTCATTACTTTTTTAATATATTGTTTTACAAATATTTTCTTTTCAAAAATTTGGTTTATAATTAAATCTAAATTCTTCTTTTTAAAAAAAATTATTTTTGAATTAAATTCTAATGGCATGCTTTGTATACTTGTTTATTTTATGTAAAGAATAAATTTGTGATTTATTTTTCATTATGTTTTTTTATATTTTATCCTTATTTGTTAATTGTATGTAAGTTTTGTGCTATTATAACTATTTTTCCAATAATAGTAATTAATTAAGTTGATGATGATGAATATTTTATTAGTTTTATTCTTTATTAATTTATTTTAAATTTCATTGTTGATGAAATTTAATATAGGATTTTTTTTACTTATTATATTTAGATTCTCTATTAATTATTTTATTTTAGATTTTCGAATATTTTTTATTTGTTTACAACTTTAGTACCAAATCTAGAATCTTTGCAAAATAATAAAATGTTAGTTTATTGATTTGTGTTTATTTTGTGTTGACTTTTATTAGTATAAATTTTAAAAACATGTTTGTTGTAGAATCTAAAAGTAAAATTTTTTTATGACTTTTTTTTTAAAAAATTAGGTTTTCTTGATTTTTTTTTGGTAAGGTTTTTGTTAAATTATATTTTAAATTTAGTCTAAATTATTTTTGTATTAATTTTAGTTAACAATAATTTTCTTAACTATAATTTTTTCTGTTTTATCATTTGTTATTTATTTTAGTGCACTCTTTTTTTAGTTACTCGGTAACATAGTTTTAGCTTTTTTGGAGCATAGTTTTAACTTTTAAACCAATACTGTGGCCAACTTCTAATTTATTCTCTAGTCCATTTCTTTTTTTAATGAAGTTACTTTTCAACCCTGACGACCAGACCACGACCACCTGATCCTCCTTACGCCAATTATATATAGGATATAATGTGCGTTTGTGATTGTGATATTTGGACCATTTTAATTAAAATTGTGACAGAAAGGGCCATCATCACGAAAAATGGGTCTCCCATAAGGTTATAAGATATATTACCTATAAAGTATAAAGTAAGAGGCCCCGTAGGGGCATTTTGGTAAATATAAAATTTTTTATCAATAATTTACACAAATGTCCTTAAATTTGTATTGATTTGTTTTAATCTCATTTTAATATCAGGGTTCTAACATGAGATCATCCTTAGGCACATGAATATTGGGGGTGTTTGGCTGGACTTTTTTTAAGTTTTTATGGACTTATTTTCGGGTAAAAATTTCATATTTTGATAATTTATTTTTATACAAGTATTTAATGTATATTTGAGATTCTATAAGTTGCAGAAAAAGTTAACTTTTTTCAAAAAAAAAGTTAGGAATCTCTAACTTTGTCTTAAAATAAGTTGACTTATTCTGGAAAAAAGTTCCGCCAAACACCCCTATTATATTTTCACTATTTTACTGTTTTGTATTTTTAGTGAGTTAGTTAGAAGCCACCTAAAATATTTATCCTACCTAAATCTAGCTAAAAAGTAAAGTGAAATCGCTAGGGGCCTCGCCTAGGCTACATTGAATTCGGCATCCTTTCCTTTATATCTATTATATGCCAACATGGTCTTTCAAGGCTATTTAGTAAATTACGTGTTTACCCCTTATTTACTAAATTACGTATATACTCCTGACAATTTTAATATATTAAAAAATGTTGGCACCAAGGTTTGAACCTATGTTCTTTGGACTAGAAAAGAATTATGTTTCCATCTCCAACCACTACACCAAAGAAAAATTTATGTTACCTTTTTAAAAATCATTTACTACATGCACAAATAACTCCCATATTCTATTTTATTTAATATTACTACCTTGCTGGGAATTAAAAAATTTAATCAAATGAATTATGTTATCTATCTATTATGTTTAGTATGAGCATCAAATGAATTATGTTGTTTGTGTATTGTGTTTAGTATAGGTCAATGATTTTTGACGAGTTATAAAAAATTCAATATACCCATTACAATAATTTAAAACATAATTTTGTGATCAGTTAAATAATTTAGATATGAGATACAAACACTGTATTGATTTTTAATTAAATTAAAAAGCGTAATTGGACTTGGGTAAAAAATTTAATCAAATGAATTATGTTATCCATCTATTATGTTTAGTATGAGCATCAAATGAATTATGTTGTTTGTGTATTATGTTTAGTATAGGTCAAAATGATTTTTGACGAGTTATAAAAAATTCAATTACCCGTTATAATAATTTAAAACATAATTTTGTGATCAGTTAAATAATTAACATATGAGATACAAACACTGTATTGATTTTTAATTAAATTAAAAAGCGTAGTTGGACTTGGTTAGGACACGACATTTTAAATTAGATTATAGATGCAATACAATTAATTATGAGATGAAGATGTATAGTTATGTTAATGAAAGATTGATATTTTAAAAAAAATACTAAATTGTATATATAATACATAAAGTATAATGATCGTTTAGTTGAATTTAAAAATTAAATTAAAAAAATAACCAATTAATTATATAGTATTTAAAAGAAATTTAAAATTTTAGATTAAAAAAGGTGAATTTTTAATATAAAACTACGCGTATACACATTTATATAATTACTACTGGTTACTTATGGAGTTTCAAGGAAGAATTAACTATAAAATTATAAATAATACGTAACTAAAGTCATAGAACATCTATTTCATATTATCGTTCAATTTGTAAGAATATATATATATATATATATATATATATATTAAAAAATTTAATCAAATGAATTATGTTATCTATCTATTATGTTTAGTATGAGCATCAAATGAATTATGTTGTTTGTGTATTATGTTTAGTATAGGTCAAAATGATTTTTGACGAGTTATAAAAAATTCAATATACCCGTTACAATAATTTAAAACATAATTTTGTGATCAGTTAAATAATTTAGATATGAGATACAAACACTGTATTGATTTTTAATTAAATTAAAAAGCGTAGTTGGACTTGGGTAAAAAATTTAATCAAATGAATTATGTTATCTATCTATTATGTTTAGTATGAGCATCAAATGAATTATGTTGTTTGTGTATTATGTTTAGTATAGGTCAAAATGATTTTTGACGAGTTATAAAAAAATTCAATATACCCGTTATAATAATTTAAAACATAATTTTGTGATCAGTTAAATAATTTACATATGAGATACAAACACTGTATTGATTTTTAATTAAATTAAAAAGCGTAGTTGGACTTGGTTAGGACACGACATTATAAATTAGATTATAGATGCAATACAATTAATTATGAGATTAAGATGTATAGTTATATTAATGAAAGATTGATATTTAAAAAAAAATACTAAATTGTATATATAATACATAAAGTATAATGATCGGTTAGTTGATTTAAAAATTAAATTCAAAAAAATAACCAATTAATTATATAGTATTTAAAAGAAATTTAAAATTTTAGATTAAAAAAGGTGATTTTTTAATATAAGACTACGCGTATACACATTTATATAATTACTATTGGTTACTTATGGAGTTTCAAGGAAGAATTAACTATAAAAGTATAAATAATACGTAACTAAAATCATAGAACATATATTTCATATTATCGTTCAATTTGTAAGAATTTATATATATATATATATATATATATATATATATATACGTTTCTATAATTATTATTGGTTACTTATGGAGTTTAAAGGAAGAATTAACTATAAAATTATAAATAATGCGTAACTAAATCATAGATCATATATTTCATATTATCGTTCAATTGTAGGAAAATATATATATATAAGTCATGTGTTTTCTGTGAATACATGTATCATTATCAATATCAACACTAATAACACATCGCTAACACCACTATCACCATCACGGCCATACCACCACCACATCGCCACCACCACACACAATCGCTAGAATCACGAGTGAAATCACTAAATTTTTACTGCAATCAAATCAATATCAGGCTCTACACCACTAAAAATCAAAATGATAGTAGAATGACCGAATATTCAACTTAAATCACTAAAATTTGAATCCAAATCACTAAAATTTTGAACGTAATTACCAAAATTTCCAAAATCTGAAAATCTAATAGTGTTCGAAGGTGCTGGTATGACGGTGGTAGAGTGGGTGAATGGGCTTTATAAACTGGGATCTTATGTGAGAGGATGAAAAGTGAGATGAATGAGCGATCGGAGGTGTAGGGTGGTTGGAATTCGTGACAAACGTGTTTACAAGTTATTTCTAGAGTGTTGGTCGATTTGGTGACATTAAAGAATTGTCGAGTGATAATAGTTTATAGATGTATACACACAATGTATAATACTTCAAATATTTTATTAAATGTATCACACTTTTTATCTATTATATTTCAAAAATTACGAATCATCTATCTTAATAATCATAACAATTAAATTAGACAAATTTAAATGGTGCCCGTGCTTTGCACGGGCTATCATGCTAGTATACATAAAAAAGCAAAGCCGCTGAAAAAGTTTCCAATACCAACAACAGCTCTCCAAAACCATTATCTTTCAATTTCTATACGCTGCCGTAAAAATGTGCTAGAAATTCGGTATATACAACTGCGTTTCCATTAAATTGGCTCAGATTATTGAGCCAATGCTCCAACGTGCTATCATTCTTTGTGTGGTTGTAATTCAGACTATAAATAGCAGCTTAGCTAAATATTTCATTCTGTAAGTTTTAGTGATGTAACAAACTCTCATTTCTTAATGAACAAGTTTTGTTCATCTTTTTGTTTTCTCTCTGCAACTTGTTGATTTTATACTTACTCAAGAATGTTAAGATGGTATCAGAGCACTGACGATCGATTCTTACTTCGGTGAACAGTTTATTCTCTGATTCTTCTCCAATTGAACATATTTTTGATCAATTTCACTCGTAAGATCTCTCTAATACAATGATTTTTGTGTTATTGATCTTACATTGTTCTTATTGTTCTTCGTTTTCGCAAAAATTTTACATTCTTGAGCTTGTTTTTCATCTTTGATTGGATCTATATTGTGTATGTCTTTCAATCACTTTAATCCTTCTTACACATATGCTTTAATGGTGAATTCACGTCCAATCACGAATCCACAACAATCTAATCCTGATAATCATGCTCATACTCATACTGCAACGAGTGATGATTCTAATCGTACTGTTTATCCTCAATCTATTGAAACGAATACGCATCCTCTTTTTCTTCATAACAATGATCAACCTGGTATGATTCTCATTTCTAAGAAATTAATCGGTTCTGAAAACTATGCATCCTGGAAACGCTCTATGCAAATTGTGTTAGCTGCTAAGAATAAGCTCGTTATTGTTACTGGTGAGTTTGCACCTATTTCAGTGAATTCTTCTTTGTATGCTCACTGGAAATGCGTCAATGATATGGTGATCACATGGGTCTTGAACACTGTTTCTGATGACTTAAGTACTAGTATGAATTATCTTGATAGTGCTTCTACTGTTTGGAATGAGTTGAGTGAGCGTTTTGAGGCAATTAGTGGTCACAAGGTTTATGAGACTCAACGAAATCTGTTCAAATTGGAGCAAGGGAATGATTCTGTGGAATTTTATTTTCACAAGTTAAAAGGATACTGGGATGAATTGAAGGCTTTAGAGCCAGTTATCAAATGCACATGTGGTGCTACTAAAGAATGGGAAACTCAACTTGAGAAAACTAGATTGATACAGTTTTTAATGGGATTACTTTCTAGTTTTACTGCAGCACGAGGTCAATTGCTTATGATGAACCCATTATGCTCCTCAAACAAGAAGAAAAACAAAGACAGACACATGGTTTATCTTCAAATTCTCAAATTGCTATGATGGTTAATCTTCCTAAGCCTTTTACAAGATCTGCTCATAAGACTGGTTCCACTATTGAGTGTTCTTATTGTCATGGGTAAATGACATTTTAAGGAAAAATGTTATAAACTAGTTGGTTATCCTGTTGACCACCCTTATTACCCTAACAATAGAGGAAAGAAGAAATTTGGTGGTTCTTCAAGGTTTCAACAAGCTTTCTCTCAGTCTGGTGGTGCTACAAAATCTTCTCAAGCAATGCAAGTTATTGATTCTGGCGTTACAGATACCAATTCTCCCACAATTTTTTGAGCACCACAGAATTCAGGGCATTTAACTTCTTAGATGGAGCTTTTTCAACAATAGATGCAAACTTTGATGCAGAGTATTCAAAAAACTCCTTAGTCCACTAATTTTCCTAATCATCATGTTGCAGGTACTGCTTTGTCTCTTCTTTCCAATGTCAGTATTCCTGCAAATATCTGGATTTTGGATACTGTGCTACCAGTCATATGTGTTGTGATGATAGTCTTATGTATCACATTAAACCTCTTTTTACTCCTTTATCAGTTAAATTTCCTGATGGTAGTACTACATTAGTTACTCATTCTGGATCAGTCATAATCCATCCTATATCTTTGGTCATTGACAATGTTCTCTTTGTACCAACTTTTCACTTTAATTTGTTGTGCGTTAGCAATCTTTCTGCTCAAACTCATTGTCCCATTTTTTTCACTCCTACTGAGTGTATTCTGCAGGACCAACTCCAGAAGAAGGAATTGGTTCTTGGTAGACTTGTTGAAGGACTCTATCAACTTCAAAATGATTCTGTTTCAGCTAATTCAACCACTATTTTGTCTGTTTCTAGCAATTATCCTCTATCAGTTTGGCATATACGTTTAGGACATGTTCCTTCTTCTGTTATTAGCAGAATTTCTGCTATAAATGTTTCTAAATCAAATTGTTTAGACCATTGTGATATTTTTCCAAATGCAAAACAATGTCATTTGCCTTTTTCATCTAGTTTGTCTCAATCTGTATCTCCTTTTGATCTTGTACATTGTGATCTTTGGGGGCCTTACAAGATTCCAACTTGTAATGGATGCAAGTATTTTCTTACCATTGTTGATGATCATACAAGAGCTATTTGGACTATTTTTCTTCCCACTAAACAACATGCCATTCAGTCTATTAAAGATTTTTGTGTTCATGTCCATAATCATTTTCACACAACTATTAAATGCATAAGAAGTGATAATGGAGGGAAATTTGTTAATAATGATTTACACTCTTTTTTCACTTCTCATGGCATTAATCATCAAACATCTTGTCCTCAAACTCCTCAACAAAATGGTAGGGTAGACAGAAGGCATCGAATCTTCTTGAAATGACTAGGGCTTTTTTATTTCAATCACAACTTCCATCTGATTTTTGGGGAAATTGTCTGTTAACATCTACTTACATAATCAACAGAATTCCCACTTCTATTCTGGGATTTGTAAGTCCTTATGAGAAATTATACAAAAAACCTCCTGGTTATGACACAATTAAAGTGTTTGGTTGTTTGGCTTATATGTCAGTTCATAGTTCTGACAAATTAGCTCCAAGAGCTATTCCCACTATTTTCATTGGTTATCCAAGCCATCAAAAAGGGTTACAAACTTCTTGATCCTGTAGCTCTTCAAACTCACACGTCTAGACATGTGGGTTTTCATGAAGAGATTTTTCCTTTTAAAGATAAGGTCAAACATTGTCCTTTCATTTTCACACCTCCTGAATGTGACAATGATGCATGATACACCTTTGATGTCACTTTCATTGAGTGTTCATCTCAACATTCTGAAATTTCTGATCAACAAAATTCTTCACAAGAAAATGAACCCACTGTGTCAAGTACAGATTTTTTTGCAGACTCTAGTTCTGTTTTAGATACTGATCAAATTTCAGCTTCTGATTTTTCTTCTCAACCAAGAATATCTTTTCGAACCAAAATTAAGCCATCTGGGATGAAAGATTATCATGTTTCTTCTGTTTCTTGTTCTAATCTTTCTACTTCTTCTCAAATTCATACAGTTTTAATGAACGGTCCTATTGATGCTTCTAAATACAATTTCAAACATTATTCTCCTTCCACTAATGTCTATGCTTGTTCTATTGAGTCTGACCCTGTTCTAAAGGAGCCTTACACTTATAACCAAGCTAGTTCAGATCCTATGTGGGTAGAGGCTATGCAAAAGGAATTAACAACTCTTGAATCCAATGATACTTGGACTCTTGTTCCCCTTCCTGCTGGTAAAAAGTTTATCAAGTGTAAATGGGTTTATAGACTAAAATACTTGGCTGATGGTACTTTAGATAAATTCAAAGTAAGACTTTTTGCTAAGGGTTTCACTCAAGAAGAGGATGAAGATTATTACAATACATTTGCACCAGTTGCAAAAATGTCTACTATCAGGACTTTGTTAGCTCTTGCTTCTATTAGAAATTGGCTTGTTTATCAGCTCGACATTAATAATGATTTTCTTCATGGTGATCTTCCTGAAGAAGTTTATATGGAATTACCAAAAGGCCATCCTCTTTATGGTCAATCTGATTTGGTATGCAAATTGAACAAATCCATTTATGGTCTTAAGCAAGCTTCAAGACAATGGTTTAAAAAATTAGGAGCTGCTCTTGTTGTTTTGGGTTTTAATCAGATTATTCCTGATTACTCTCTCTTCATTTTGAACACCAAGGATTCTTTAATTTGTTATTGCATTGGTCTACGTAGATGATATTTTGCTTACTGGAACTGATCTTTTCTTTATTGATCATATCAAACCAGTCCTTCATTCTACTTTCACCATTAAGGATTTGGGATTGGTTAAATATTACTTGGGATTGGAGGTTCACAGATCTGCTAATGGCATTTATATTCATCTACATAAGTTTGTTCATGATTTACTGGTAGAATCTGGTTTTCAAGATGCAAAGCCTTTGTCATTACCAGTTGATTATACCATTAAATTGTCTGAAGATGAAAGAGAGCTTCTAGTTGATTCTACTGTTTACAGAAAATTTGTTGGCAAACTTCTTTACTTGACAACTACTAGGCCTGATATAGCTTACATTGTCAATCATTTAAGCCAATTTTTACACAATCCAAGAGTACCTCGCCTTTGTTTTGTGCAGAGAGTTCTTCGATATCTAAAGGGAACACCTTTTCAAGGTCTTTTCTATCCATCTGATTCCACACTTCAACTGGTTGCATATTCTGACAATGATTGGGGATCTTATCTTAAAACATCAAGAAGTGGTACTGGTATTTGTCTCTTACTTGGTACCTTCTTTTGGTTACTTGGGTTTCTAGAAAGTAAAAGGTTGTTTCAAAGTCAACTTCTGAGGCTGAGTTACGAGCTATTGCAGATACTACTTGTGAAATTTCTTGGTTACAGCTCTTGTTATCTGAATTGCATATTCATCAAATTTCACCAATAGTGATTCATCGTGATAATCAAGTTGCTCTTGATATAGCTGCAGATCCTGTTTTTCATCCGAAAACAAAGCACTTTGCTATTGACTGTCATTATGTTCGAGAACAGGTTCAAACTTAGTCAATTGCTCCTCTTTATGTTCCAAGTTCTTCAAAGTTGGCTGACATTTTTACTAAGGGATTGCCCAGACATGCTCATTGGCTCATTCTCTCCAGGTTGAATGTTCAACCTCCACATTCAATCTGAGGGGGAATATTGAACTATATATTCTATTTTCACTATTTTACAGTTTTGTATTTTTAGTGAGTTAGTTAGAAGCCAGTCGTACTGTCATTATATAGCCAACTATCATTCTTTTTGTGGTTGTAATTCATACTATAAATAGCAGCTTAGCTAAACATTTCATTCTGTAAGTTTTAGTGATGTAACAAACTCTCATTTCTTAATGAACAAGTTTTGTTCATCTTCTTGTTCTCTCTTTGCAACTTGTTAATTTTATACTTACTCAAGAATGTTAAGAATTTACTCTCTTTCTGTGTCTGAGAGAGAGAGAGAGAGTGGAACCGAGGATGAGAAATTGTGTAATGTTACGAGTTTTGTTCTTTATCTGGTTCTGTTTGTAGTTAAGGATGAGTACTCGATAAAGCAACGGTGTCTTAGGCGTTGTTTGATAAAAATACTGAATGATTAAATTGACTGAATGAAACAACTTCTGAACATAATTTTTACTGAATAATAAATGATGTTTGATAACATATGTGTTAAATTAGCTGAATAACTAATACTTACGTTTTGAACTTGTTGAATAGCTAATTAATATTTCACAAATTCATATTTATTTGATTTTATTCCAAATTAAATTTAACGAATTCTCTAAGTTCCATATAGTATTATTTTTTGAATAAAATTTTGTCTCCATTTTTTTTATTTGAAAAAATTAAAAAGTATTGTACAAAAATAGCTCATTTTGGCATCCTAAAATGAGTTGAATGGCTCATTTTTTTTTAATTAAACGATATTCATTTGGTATAAAGAGCATAAATCATAAAAAATTTATGAAAGTTATTTACAACAATAATAATATAAGTGAAACAAAATCAATAAAACTTGTAAAAAAAAGTATAGTTGAATAAATAAATATATCACGTAAACATAGAACTATAGAAGCCAAAAAGGGATAACTGCTCCCGCATTATTGACATCATTCAATGGCATGCTTAACCAAAAAGCTAGGACTACAACACTTACCGATCCAGTGGTGATTCAATGAATTCTGACACTACGTCAAATTTTGGCTTCGGTCACATAAAATATGTGTGGCTATGAACTTTGCGTCACGCTTTAATTTTTCATCCAAGTGTGACATAAGGTCAGATCATGGTATGCGCCCTACGGACACACCCCTGTTGTGTGGCTATAACTCAAATCAGAGTGACTAAAGCATACCACCACTTGGGTCTGACAGACCCCATTTTAAGCTCAAAAGTGTGACTAAATACCAGCTTGCAGCCACAGGAAGAGTAGTGGCTAAAGAGAATTAATAACGTGGCTAAATACCAACATTCGTCAAAGGTTTAGTTTTCGTCACACTATTTATTAGTAAATCGTGGCAAAAAGCTAGGGTATGGCTACATTATATAATTTTTGTGTGGTCGTTTCTATGTTACATACAGTATTAAATAACTAATTTTAGTCACTAATAATTGTAGTAACTATAGTTCTGGCTAAAACCTATTTTTAGGCCCAATAATAGAATTTTTGTAATATATAGCGTGGCTGAAGGATAGTAATAGCCACACATACTTAACCAAATTACAGGGTTTTATTTGTATTATAAATGATCCATAATAACAATTATATAATACCAAAATGCCAAAATCCAAACACAATGTTATCCTAAAATTCAAATACTCAACCAAATTCCAAACACAATGTACAAAAATCAAAACACAATGTTGCTACATAATTCAAACAGCATGTACATTTATATATAATTGAATCCATAATGTTCCACAATCCATAATCCAACTTGCTCTTAAGACCTTTAACCTCTTTCTTAGCACTCTGTACTTTCTTGTGTACATCGTCAAACTCGGCCTCGAGGTTACTAGGATTTTTCTTAATTTGATGTCTGGATATATGACAGGTTTCTCAACACCATGCAAGAAAGCCAGGCCTTTGGCTGCTCCTATACTAATCTTTAATCTTGTGCCCCATGGCAATGAAACTGTATAACATCCTGTTCAGTATCACATATTCAGAATTTAGTCAATGATTGTGCACAAGATGTCACTAGAGGAGACAACAGAATATATATTTATACATAAAACCACTCAAAAAATTAAGTTCGTCCAAAAAAGAAGAACAAAGAGAAAAGTTCATGAAAGAATTAGTGACCTGAAGAAATGGTTTAAGCACTGGATCTCCTAGCCTCTGGTGAGGTGCATATATGTCAAAAGCACATTCAAGTAAACGAGTGATATTAATTAGGTGAAATCGAGGACTCGTTTCTTGCTGACATTTCTCTTTGAAACAACCAAGATGCACTCAAGTTGGGCTGCATAAAATTTTAATCACAAGTCATAACCAGAGGGATCTACGTTACTTTAATTATAAAAATCTAGGAAGCACAAACCATATATGGGTTTAAGAGGGACAGACTGTCTGAGTCCAGAAGGTTACCGAATATTGCTTCATACATCCCTATATTCTCATAGAAAAAAAATATTGCTGTCATGCTATAGCCTCAATGCAAAAGCTCTATATTCTTCATACATCCCTTTATCAGCAGCATTTTGCAAAGCTCTATCTACTTGAGAGTTTCATAATAGTGGACCAAAAGTTCGACTTGAACAAGTAATATGTTTGTTTCCGCTAAAAAAGAGAAGAACATGTCAAAAGTTAACTAGTACTCTGTAACTTATAATTAAGATAGTCAAAATAGGTCCACCAGATGACTATCTTGCCAATTACTAGTGTAAAAAATGCGAAATTTCGATCAAGCATAAAATATTATTCAGTGAGGCTAATCTGAATACACAACATCAGCACCTTTGACAGCTTCCTTTGGATCACTGGTTATCTCAATCTTGCTAACCCCAGCTTGTTGTCCCTCGAAGAAAGTGAGCCAGGAAGTGAGCCAAAAACAAAGGAATCATCAAATGAATCAATGGACTAGAACACAACATTAGAAGCTTACTTCAAGAAAGAGCATTCCAGCATCCGTAATTCAAATGGAGTAATTCTACAATATTTATCAAAATTACAATTATCCGTTAAAATCAACAAGACAAACACAAACACAAAGATATAAAACCCTCCAACATCATTTCGCATACAAGATTCAAAACAAACACAACAAAGCCGATTCAAAATACACACAACAAAGCCGATTGAAAATACACACAACAAAGCCGATTCAAAACAGCGCTGAGGGTGAATTTACCTTTATTTTGAACCGGTAAACAGCGATTGAGAGAGCTTGAGATTTGCTCGATGTAGGCGTTCCCTGCTTTTGTCACAAACAAAATTTGATAATCAAAATAATGAAATCACCTTTATGTTTGTGACAAAATTAGGAACACCTACATCGAGCAAAATCAATTGACCAACAAACCGGGACTATGTAAGAAAAGAAGGTTTCCCTTGAATTTGTACGTGTGTGTTTGATTTGAACTTGAGCCGTGAACATATTAAAATCGAGCTAAGCGCCGTGAAAATATGTGTGTGCTGAAAAAGAAGGGGGAAAATGGGGAAGTGAAATACTAGGTAGGGAGGGAAGTGAATTTTTGGGGACATAGGGGGAAAGAGAAGCGGGAAATGAAATATCGGGTAGGGAGGGAAATGAATTTTAGCATAGATCTAGTTAATTCGTATTCGATTCATAAAAATATTATTTTTTAATTGACGATCGAACCGTACAGATGTAAATAAGCACTCATTTTAGTGTTAGGAAAAAATAATCAAAAAATGAAAAGGCCGGGTTGTACGAGATCTTAACGAAAACGTGGTAAAAGTGCTTCTTCCTATAACGAGACACGATCCAGATTCACTGAATAATTTTTTTGAATGTTTTTTTCGACGATCGAACCGTACGAATGTTATTAAGCACTCATTTTAGTGCTGGAAAAAAATAATCAAAAAATAAAAAGGCCGAGTTGTACGAGATCTTAACGAAAACGTGGTAAAAGTGCTACTTCGTATAACGAGACACGATTCAGATTCACTGAATAATTTTTTTGAATGTTTTTTTTTGACGATCGAACCGTACGGATGTTATTAAGCACTCATTTTAGTGCCGATAAAAAATAATCAAAAAATAAAAAGGTCGGGTTGTACGAGATCTTAACGAAAACGTGGTAAAAGTATTACTTCATATAACGAGACAAGATCCAGATTCACTGAATAATTTTTTTTGAATGTTTTTTTCGATGATCGAACCATACGAATGTTATTAAGCACTCATTTTAGTGTTGGAAAAAAATAATCAAAAAATAAAAAGGCCGGGTTGTACGAGATCTTAACGAAAACGTGGTAAAAGTGCTACTTCCTATAACGAGACACGATCCAGATTCACTGAATAATTTTTTTGAATGTTTTTTTCGACGATCGAACCATACGAATATTATTAAGCACTCATTTTAGTGTTGGGAAAAAATAATCAAAAAATAAAAAGGCCGGGTTGTACGAGATCTTAACGAAAACGTGGTAAAAGTGCTACTTCCTATAACAAGACACGATCCAGATTCACTGAATAATTTTTTTGAATGCTTTTTTCGATGATCGAACCATACGGATGTTATTAAGCACTCATTTTAGTGCCGGGAAAAAATAATCAAAAAATAAAAAGGCCGGGTTGTACGAGCTCTTAACGAAAACGTGGTAAAAGTGCTACTTCCTATAACGAGACACGATCCAGATTCACTGAATAATTTTTTTGAATGTTTTTTTCAACGATCGAACCGTACGGATGTTATTAAGCACTCATTTTAGTGTTGGGAAAAAATAATCAAAAAATAAAAAGGCCGGGTTGTACGAGAGCTTAACGAAAACGTGGTAAAAGTGCTACTTCCTATAAGGAGACACGATCCAGATTCACTGAATAATTTTTTTGAATATTTTTTTCGACGATCGAACCGTACGAATGTTATTAAACACTCATTTTAGTGTTGGGAAAAAATAATCAAAAAATAAAAAGGCCGGGTTGTACGAGATCTTAACGAAAATTATTTTATAACGGGGCACGTCCCACATTCACTGAATAAAACTTGTAAAAATCATAATAGATTCATTTTTTATCCCAAAATTATTTTTGAAATATGGGGATGAAGCTAATTTTGATATCTTGATTTTAAAATCAAAATTTCGATTTTAGAATATTATTTTATTTAAATATCGAATTAATAAATGATTTAAAGTTGATTTTCAAAAAAGTAAATTAAATTCGCAAAAAAAAAGTAAATTAAATAAAAGAAGTAGGAAGCATACAGCCGCCTCCAACCCCTTTACACCAAATATTTTCCCTCTCTCTCTCTCGACTGAATCTAACACACATACAATTTAATCCTTTTTTCCCTCTTATACAACAATTGGTTCTAGATTTGAGTGAAACAAAGCCCCAGAAGCTAAAAATTAAGATGAGCGGAGGCATTGTTCAGATGAATTGGCATGACACAACGCCTGTTTTAACCCTAGGTTTTCACCCCCTTTCCGGCAAAGATGATGTCCGGCAATTAGTACCTGTATTTCTCCTCTCTCTCCCTCTCTCTCTCTCTAAATCTATTAAGTCTTGCATTTTTTGAAAAGTCGATGCGTACCTGTTAATTAGATGTTTCTCAATAGTTTAATTGGAAATCTAATAGTTTTAGTTTGAATTGATCTCTGAGTTTAAGAATATGTTTATTGAAAGAGTGTGTCGCGTCTATTGGGAATCTAAGCGACTACAACTGCATGCAATTATGATTAAGAGAGTGTGTTGCGTCTATTGGGAATCAAAGAGTGTGTTGTTTCTTATGCCTTACACTCTTCTATTTAAACCATCCCCAGTTAATCCCCTTTCTCATCCTCTCAATCATTCTTAATTGTTATTATCTTTTCATAATCAAATATATCAAATGGCCTTCAACGCTGTCATCAGACGTGTGTCAAATGTATTGTTCAACTACAAAAACTTCACGATTGTAGTGGAAGGTGCAAGCTTTCCAGTGGACGATGTTCCAAAGAACATCAGCTCTGAGTTCTCCTATGATCAGGATATCACGTGGATGTTTCTGATGATGGAGTTCGTGCTAGAGCAGGAGAGGAGGGAGGCGGAGCGTCTCCAGGCCCTGGAGTTGCATGAGAGGATCATTGGACTGGCTGTCACCATGTCCAGGATTTACAAGAGGAGGAGGGAGACTGGTTCTTAGAATTATGTTATTATTACTTTGTAATTTTTTTTGCAATGTTATGCAAGTGTTATGACGTAAGGAGACAATTGTTATCATAACAGTGTGGAATTATTTTGATATTTCTCATAACAATTGTTATTTATAGTGTTATTTTTGAAGAAGGAATAAATAGGTAAATCTGCATATAGTGTTCTGTTAACTAGCTGTTTCGACCCCTAATACTCTCTTGTCTAACATGGTCATTGTTCATTATTGGTAGCTTAGATGCCACTGTTATTTGGTGCAGAGCAGGGCTTACTGGCCCGAAAAAGAGAACTGGCTTCAACAAAGATATGCAAAGATGCATCCATGCTGCAAGAAAGAGGAAGTCTGATCAATGTAACATGTAGAGAATACTTGTAATATCAGCAATACTAATACTGGTTTGGGTGCTCCTCAACATGTAGAGAATACTGGTTTCAAGGTTAGTGTATAGTCTTTGATTTAGAAGTATAACTGCTTATTCTTTTTCATATTTTAACTTGATTTTCATAATGATTTCACTTGCCAGTCCTCGACGCAGGTGGAGCTCACAGAAGCTGAAACAGAGTATGTAGTCAATGCCGTGAAACAGAGTATTCGTGCCTTACACTAGTAAATTTGTTTAATATCTTGATCTGCAGAAAAGTGACAATACTAGTAAATTTGTTTAATACTAGTTAATTCATTGCATGGTGTTAATATTTGCGATAATGATCGGTGTGTTGCTCTGCTTTCATCTTGGAACTATACTTGCTCTTTACCTGTTTCTATTGTTCTATTATATAAATGCCTTAATGAATAGTAACCCGATGGTCTCGCTCAACCAATTAAGTGAAACATTCAGTGAGATGTAGGCACCTATATCAGATGCAGCAGTTGCACCAGGCGCTACTAAAGGAGCATATGTTCCTCCCAGTTTGCGACCAGGGCCAGAGAGGACCACTGGTTCTGACATGAGATGCAGGACTGAAGAAAGCTCAGTCCGGGTATACTGGCAGTAGTGCTACCTACAGTAGGAATAGTTGTCTCAATTTTGTAATCTTCTACTTATGTTGTATCCCATACATCTGTAAAATTTTCATTTTTTAAAAATTGATAATAGTATATTGTAATGTGAGTGAATTTGAGAGTTGACAAATTTCTATAATTACAAACACGAACCAAATTCAGCGTTCTTAGTGTTAAAATGAAGCTTTAGTTGTCCTCAAATTGCTCACAACGTCAAATTAACTTAACTATATCACATCAATCCAAACGAATGAATTAAAATTGGTAAAAAAATAATAATAACTCGACACAGTCTAATTCGAACATAAAGCCTTCAATTACACACATAAATCACTTCACTATGACCGAACAATTCACACAACAAAAAGGCCCAATTTTCGAATATGAACCATAGAACACATAAAATGCAGATTATAAAAACAATTCGTATAAAATCGAGATCTTACCCAAAGAGAAAATAGATTGAGGATTATGAAACTAATATCGAGGGCTTCGATTCGAGTACTCGCACGCCAAAATCGGATATAAAAAACGTAATCAAAATCGTGTTTGATCTTCAAGAACATGAGAGAGTTTCGGTGCGAACAAAGCTCTGACATATACGCAGAAAACTCTACATTTTAGTCACATATAAAATGTAGTGACCATAGGTTATTTACCATTTAGCCACATCACCGAAAACGACTGTGGCCGTTTCGTAACATTTAGACACAGCAAAGAGGCGTCGCTAGTCATTGTCACACTTCTATCTCTCAAGTATGACTATAAATTTTGGAATTGGTCAAAGTCAACAAAAAACCATGCAATTTTATCTCTCAATTGTCACACATTTTTAAAGTTGTGACTGAATCTTACAAAAAATGTATTTTTGGTCACTCGAAAAACAATTGTGTGGCTAAAACTTGGGAAGATAACCTTTAGTCACTCGTTTTTTCCAAAGTGTCACACCCCTTACTGTACAAAAGAGTGACGAAAGGCCGAATTTGACGTAGTGTGATTCAATAAGTGCATTTAATAAATATTAAACATCTGACCGACAACAAAACTTGATCATTAAGAGACTATTAAGTGTTATCAAACAAGCCCTTAGTTGGTTCCATGTAAATAAGTCTTAGTGTTTTAAATTAAGTATACCTCTTTGACATGACATAAAAAAAAGTATACCTCTTTGTTTTCGTGTATTATGATTATGAATTGCAGCAACCTTCTTTATTCTTGCGAATACGATATCCTAATTAGACAGCAAGAAGATCTGTACCACATTCAAAAAAATAAAAAAAAGACAGGTCCATCTAACAACTGCTGCAATATATTCCAAGTCCATCAAACTCGACATGTTTTCAATTCAACTTCAAGTCTTCAACTTGTACTGCATCAACTGGTTCCCTAGTTTCTATCGCAGCATCATATGGAGCTTGTAATCCTGCATAATTTCAAAGATCGTCAACCAATTGAACCTACAATCAATACATGGATCGCTTCACTTGATCAAGATGGCGACCATGGCACACCCTACAGTCCCAATTTCTTTGCTTTTCTTACGGTTAACTTTAGCTCATGTGCAGCGATAAACCAAAGAATGACTAGCACTTGTATTGCACAATGTGACAATAATCTTGCTAAATACAAGAACAAGAGCTAGGCCTAGAGAAGACACTATAATCATAGTCAAGAATCCAATGATGTTTGTTTGGAACTGGAAGCAAATTTGAAACGTAGCTTACAGATGGGAGCTTAGTGACTGTTAATTAAGCTATATGATTTTGAGTTCAAAAGAAAAAAAAAGAGGTAAATAATTGAAGCCCATGTATGCAATAACTCTTTTGACATGATTGATAGTGTCGCATATTCAGCAAGACCTGGTCTTTGTGGAAAACGTTTTGATTCAAAATCTTACTTAAGAACAAACAAACATAATTAATAAAATAAATTAAAGAAATAGACAACACACTCATACCGGAACCATAGAGCATTTTACCTTGCATTATAATTAACACACATGATTGATCTACCTTGCTCTTCTTCTAGTCTTCACAGTGTTTCCTTTTAGCATGTTTGTGTAAAACAACTTTAGCTGCATTTTCTGCTTCAGCCGCTGAAAAAAAGATTTGGAATACCTTCTGTGATGCTACTATGTCCTTTCAGCAAAACTAGGCTTTCCATGTAAGTACTAATATAAAATGGTTGCATATCACTGACATCGAGATCCTTGATCTCATCAGATTCTGGATCACAAGAAAAAAGCTTGTTATTAGTCAATGGTAGTATAACTTGACCGTCTTTCCTGAATACTAGTGTCCTCATCCAGCCGCCTGGAATGGTAAGAAGAGTAAATAACTTGGTCCATGACTCCGAAACTCCATACTCTTTCATAACCCAAACACAATAAGACCCCTCCCAATCACTGTATTCAAGTGCAGCAAGAGAATCTCCATGCATAGTAACGGACAACAGAGGCATAAACACATTAGCTAAAGAATCCGGAAGCATCAGTTTGCAAAAGACATCTTTACGCATATCAAAAGAAAGTACCAAATTGCATTTACCCTGTTTCCCATTCTCACCAGATGCAATCCAGTGAACAGAGTCAAAACCAAAACACTGCATCCAATATTGAAATACATAATTCGAAGGAGCAGTACTAGCACTAACACCCCTCCAAGAACCGGTACTTAACGAATAAACCTCAACTTGTGGTTTAGTTTTGGAATAATATGGGTAATAATGATCATACACAAGTTTCACCACTTTATGATCATTTGTCACATTACAAACTCCAAAACCAAAGACAAAATTTAGCTGACTAACAGAAATCGTAACCGATCTTCGAATTGACGGGTTCCATAAGAATATTCTTCCAGAAATTTCCAAACAGACTAATCCACCACAACTCCCAATTACTGAACAAGGGGATTTAAATTGACCAAGTTGTTCCGAAAAAGTTTCATTATCGCGTCGAAAAGTGTATATATTCTTATCAAAGTATCTGATCAGAAAAGATTCGTCTCTATGGCAAGAATTTGAGTAGTTAGTGTGCATGTTGATAAATTTAGGGTTAGTGATTAGAGCGTACCATAGTTTGCAAACACTGGTGAAACAAACAAGTGATTTTACGGGTAATCTTATGAAAATTCCAATCAAGAGCTCGGGAGGTATGTAATCGGACATTGATCATAAGTATATATTAGAATGACTTACAATGACAAAACCCTAGGCTAGGATTCCAAGTTCCAACACTGAGAAAATAATGCATACAATGAACAATGAAGAGCCTTAACTAGGGTACGACGTACGAGGTCTTTTTAAAAGTTATAAAAAAAAAAAAACTTTTTCAAGAAATCTATCGTCTGTATAAATTTGTGTGTGGCAGGTTTGTATAACTTAAATTATTGTACATAATTTAAAAATAATTTTTTAAATTACTAATATTATTTGAATCCCCTAACCTTTTTTTTTTTGGCATCTGTCACTTGTCCAAATAATTAAGACACTCTAATCATAGTCAAGAATTCAGTAAGTTTCTTTTGAACCGGAAGCAAATCTAAAACATAACTTACAAAGATGAGCTTGGTGGCTACTAAGCTAAAGGAAAATGCTAGAGGTACCAAAATGAGGTACCAAAAAATTGTTACCAAATGATGTGTTATATTTTAATTGGTTATAGTTGCAATGGGCCCGCCAGGGCTAACCAATAAAAATATTTCAAAATGACAACTAACTAGTGCCATGTCATTTGGTACCCCATTTTGGTACCTAATTTGGTACCTGTAGCACTACTCTAAGCTAAATGGCCTGATTTGTATTACTTAAAATAATGAAATTGCACAAATCTATAATACTGTGATAAATCAACGGTGATTGCTAAGTTTAATTGTTTGATTTGTACCATTTAAAATAATGAAATTGCACAAATCTATAATATTGTGACAAGTCAAAAGAACTTTAGCCAACAAAGAGAGTATTCTCAGTTGAGCATGTCCAATGAGAATAGCTAAAATGGTTAGTTAAAATAATGATTATGTAAAATTTATTGAATCGGTAAGGAGTTGTACTCCAATGGAGTTAGTTATAATTGTTAGCTATGTTTTAAAATAATTAGTTTTATTAATAAATATAAAAAGAAATATGTGAGATTGTGATATGTCATGATATGAGTGGATAATGTGGATTTTAGATATTATCTATAATTCATAGGCATTAGAGCATCTCCAATGGTATTAGCTAAAAATAATTGGGTAAATTACATAAAATATTGATTATGTAAAATTTGTCGAACCTGTAAGACATTGTGTTCCGAGGGTATTAGCTATAATGATTGACTATATTTTAAAAATGGTATGTTATTAATGGAATATATAATTTTAATATAGAAATAAGTGATGTGGCAATTCACTACAGGTCTCTAGAGGTTCGACAAATATAGCCAACATCAAGAGATTATCTATAATTATAGATAACAGTTTTATCCCATTGGAGTGTAATTTTTTTTACACATTCTTTATAATTTTTATTTATGGTAATTAAATTTAAAATTTACCTAAGGGGTCTCTCCCATTGGAGATGCGCATCTCCAATGGGAGTGACCTCTTAGGTAAAATTTGAAATCGATTACCATAAATAAGAATTATAAAGAATGTGTAAAAAATTTTGCACTCCAACGGGACAAAACCCTTGTCTGTAATTATAGATAATATCTTGATGTTGGCTATATTTGTCGAACCTCTAGAGACCTGTAATGAATTGCCACGTCACTTATTTCTATATTAAAATTATATAATCCATTAATAACAACTTGAAATATTAATAACATACCATTTTTAAAATATAGCCAATCATTATAGCCAATACCCTCGGAACACAATGTCTTACAGGTTCGACAAATTTTACATAATCAATATTTTATGTAATTCAGTCAATAATTTTTAGTTAACGCCATCGAAGATGCTCTTAGCCAAATATAGAAGATGTGAAATCCATTATCTAAAAATTTACCTAAGTGCATCTCCAATGGTGTAAAGCCCTTAGGTAAAATTCAAAATAAATTACCTTAAATAAGAATATAAGATATATAGAGAATTTGTAAAATTTTGTCTACTCCAATGGGACAAAACTCTTAGGTAAAAATATAGATAACCACAATATGTTAGCTATATTTGTCGAACCTTTAGCAACATGTAGTTTAACTCCACATCATTAATTATCATATAAAAATAACACATTCTATTTTTAACAACTTGAAATAATAATAACATACCATTTTTAAAATATAGCCAACCAATATAGTCAATCCCATTGGAGTAAAACACGTTACAGGTTCAACAAATTTTACATAATCAATATTTAGCCAATCATTTTACAAAACACCGTTGCAGATGCTCTAACAGTGTGCATGATTGGAGAAGAAAAATAAATAGCTATTAGCTAAAAATACTGTCACGTCACTATTATAGCTAAGAGCATCTCCAACGATACTAACTAAAATGATTAGCTAAAATAATATAAAATAATGATTATGTAAAATTAACTGAAGAGTTGTACTTCAATGGTGTTAGCTATAATTGTTAGCTATATTTCAAAAAAAGTATTTTATTGTTATTTCAATTAGTAAATATATATAAGATTAAACTAAATTGATGACGTGTCACAATATAAGTGGATATGATATTTTTAGATGTTATGTATAAATTTTTGGATATCCTCCAAATATAGAGGATCTGTATCTTGTTTTCTAAAATTATAGCTAATAGGTTGATCGGTTGGAGTGGTGATTTTTTTGAAGAATTTCTATAAATGATGACACATAGATTTTTATGGCTAACCGGAATGAAGGTTGGAGATGCTCTAAGAGATTGTTAGCCTCGAAGATGATGCTCTTACATAATTGATTAGCTAGGAAAAAAAACATTGATTATACTCTGTTTGTAAACTCAAAATGTCTCTTTAAATGAATGAATGCTTGTTTAAAATTCGTTTCCCGTAACCCAGATACATCTTTTCTTTTTCTTTCTTTTTTTTCACAAATAAAGATGATTTTATTAATTCAAATCATTACATAAAACAGAAAGAAATTCCGGATGGATATTATCCTTTCTCCACATACGATCAGTTAAAGAAGAACTATAACTCGTTAAGTAGTGAGTTACGTTATTCGCAGACCGTTTCACAAATCTTAACATCACGTTTTGATCTTGTAAACCAGATACACCTTATTTGGTCTAATGCAACATTTGACATTACCAAAATTATCTTTCTTAAAATATTGGAAAAAAAAATGTTTTGAAAAAAAATAATGTGTAATATCAAGTCCAAAAACTCAAAAATATTTAAGAAAACTGAATCCTGTATTAACATGCATTTCTCCCTGTGCAGCTGCTGGCATATATTCGAGTCCATCAAACTTGAATTCACAATTTCCTTTCAATGGCCCTGGAAATAAATCAAATCAAGTGAACAGATAAGAATCTAACCCCAACAGGTCGAGTTAGCCCAAGTAATACAGTAGCAGGTGCAGTGTTACAATAAATTATAAATTATGTATATGTATGCAATTAAGTTTAAACATCAACTATTTAGCTAAAAAAATTAAACCATCAACTTGGAGACGAACACTCTAAAATCAAACTGAAGAGCAACCACAAGATATACTAAAATGGAGCTTTGAACAAAGCTTCTGTTTTTAGCTATTGTTTGTTACATAACTTCGATATTTGATTGGAGTTTCAACTTGTACTGCATTAAAATTTTCCCCAACTTCTCTCGGTGCATCATATGAGGCCTGTGATCATACAAACAGTTATGCTTCATTTGGTTGGAGAGAATGGAAAAAGAATAGAATGGAATATGGTGAACAAAATTAAAAGAAAACTGAAAGGATGTAGCAAGAGGAAGATTAGTCATCGTCAAAACTGAGAGAGTGCAAATTTTATGTAGTTATGTTTGTAAGAAAAAGGAGTAGGAAGAAGATAGGTAGGAGAATCCATTTCTTCATAAATTGGTGGGTTGGATTTGAACGCCCATTTATAGGAATTACACGGAGGAAGCAATTAAAATTATAAAATTATATATATGAAAATAGTACAAATTATTTACATTTTCTCCCAAATTTATTCACCCAACCAACATCTTAGAATAATAAAATTTTATGATTTCATAATATTGTGACTATATATTCATGAAATATTGATTCAGATGGTTGTATTACAGGTCAAGAGAACTCTAGCAGGCAAATAATGCATTCTCAGATAAATAATCAGTGCACCAAAAAGAACAGAGACCATATACAACTTACAAGCAACCCCTACTTAAAGTTCAGTTAAGCAAATCAAGTTATACATGCTTGGTAGCAATTGCAACATGCCTGTAGACTAGCATTTGGGAGAAAAATAAAGACATAAATTATTTAACCACGTATACGAAAGAACTCTGTTTACATGATGAATGGTATTTCATATACCGTAAGCCCCAGGGTCTTTGTGAAAAACATTTTGTTTCACTTATCTAACAAGAAAACAGGACATGCATGATAGAATGAAAAGGGCAGGTTGGAACCAGAACACGTTTTATTATTATTAACAACATAGAGTGATCTACCTTGTTCTTTTTGTAGTCTTCCCATCGTTACGTTGCATTTTTGTTGCGCAAACTGCACAAAAATTTGGAAAACCTTCTGGGGATGATACTTTGTCCTCCTGTGAGCAAAACTAGGCTCTCCTGGTAAGTACCGATATAGAATGTGGATTTCATTATGTGACCAGTAATACCGAGATTCTTCCTATTGTCAGTTTCTGGATTATAAGAAACTAATCCGATGTTCCTTAATGGGAATATAAATTGACCATCCTTCCTAAATCCTAGTGTACTCCAACTCTGTCCAAGCCTAAAACTAAGTAACTTAGTCCATGACTCCGCAACTCCATACTCTTTCATAACCCATATGCAACAAGACTCCACAATTCGCATATTGTATTCAAGTACAGCAAGAGAATCTTCAAGCACAGTGATGTTCAGGTCAGTCAAGTGCTGAGTAGCTAAACAATCTGGAAGCATCGACTCATGAAAAACTTCGTTACCCATGTGAAATGAAGCTACCAATTTGCGAATACCCCCTTCTTCGGCATGCCCATGATATGCAATCCAATGAACAAAACCATTAAAAAAAACCTGTGACCACTTCTCAAGATCAATATACCACGAAGGAGCAGTAGCACTAACATCCCTCCAAGAATCAGCCCTTAACGAATAAACCGTAACTGAAGGTGGCACCTTACATTCAGAATCATCTATTTCATGCACAAGTTTCACCAATTTATGATCATTTGTTACATCACAAACTCCAAAACCAAGAACAAACTTACGCGGCTCAATAGGAACCTGACGCCATTTTCTAATTGATGGATTCCATAAAATTACACTAACAATATTTCCAAAGTCCTTAACATACAAACAGACCAACCCGCGACAAATTCCAACTACATTAAGTTCACCATACGGGATTTTATATGGGAATTCGAGTTGATCAAATCGTTTCGAAAAAGAATCATCATCGTTGCGAATAGTGAAGTGTTCTTGACTTTCTTTCATATCGAAATATCGAATGAAAAAAGATTTGTTTCTTCGGGTGTTTTTCGTATAATTATAGTGCATGGTGACAAATTCGGGATTAGTGATTAAAGCATGCCATGATTTGCAAACACTGGTCAAGCAAACAAGTGATTCTATAGGAATTCTTATGAAAATTTGAATTAAGAGTTCGCGAGGTATGTGATTTAACATTGAGAGAGACATGATTATAGTAGTATATTAAATTATAAGAATTAAGCAGGCGAGGAAGAATGACTTACAGATGCACGAAAAACCCTAGTCTTCGAACTGGAATTACATGTTAAGAGATGTTAATATGTTATATAGCGGTACTAATTTGTGATCATTCATATTAATATCAAATCTAAAGTTACTTTCCAACATCAAAAGTCGTTGTAGTATAGTGGTAAGTATATCCGCCTGTCACGCGGATGACCCGGGTTCGATCCCCGGCAACGGCGTTTGATTTTTTTTTGAAATTTCAAAATTTCAATACATTTGATTTTCTACTTTTCTGTAAACACTGTTTTCTTTGGGCCTGCCTCCGAGCTACCCGGTATATTATACAACTCTTTGGGCTACATTTTCACTTTATTTTTATGGGCCTTTATCTTCTTCAGAAAAACAGTTGTTTTTTATTTCTTGATACCTTTTTTTTGCTTCATACCAATACTTTTTCTTTGATGGTATCTTTTGGTTCTAAATCAAATTGTTGTTTAATTTTAGTTCAGTTTGTTGCACGATCTGAAAATAATTTATTGTTTTTTCAACTTGGTCGTATCTATAGTCGGGGGTTTGTCCCGCTGTTTTATTGGCTTGTTTCAGTAATATAATTCTTTGCATTTTGTCAAAAAAAAATAAAATCAAATTGTTGTTTAAAGTAGTTTTTTTTTCATTTTCTCTTAAAAAAACCGTTTTCACTTTTTGGTTTTTTTAATCTCTTTCTTGTATAAATCTTGAACATAGCTACTCAAAAGTGTTAGGTTGGGGGACTATACACAATCTGAGATTCACAAACAACCAATGCAGAGCACATACACACAATCAATCGATTAGTTGACAAGATCTACCAAAGCGCGGTCACGCGTTATTCAAGTATTATATCTACTTCTATCAACAATAAGTAAAAGCAAAACAAAAACACACACAATATTTGACGCGAAAACACCCACGTCCCACCTCGTATTATTAATCAAAACAGTTATCAATAATACATCAAAATAATAATACCTTAATGGTGTCCCAACCCCTGATACTTGAGCCAACAATGCTCAAGCATCACTCAAACAATACTTAAGACTACATCTCTTAAGCTTTCACCACTCAAACAAATACAATATGACTATGTATATATAGCCACCTAAAACTTAGCCACCAAGACTTACCATACTTGTTCTACAAGTCTTACCATACTTGTTATACAAGTCTTACCATATTTGTTATACAAGCCTTCCAATTCTTGGCACCTAATTACCCAACTTAGTGATCAAGACATACCATATATAATAATTGTCTACACATACAATTATTATCTTACAAATATATATCTTGAAGCACTCAAACCCATAACATCATATTGGGTTGAAACCCAACAAAAAGAATACTCCATCCGTCCCATTAGATTGTATATATTGGGGGATGAGAGCGTGACACGTATTTTAAGGCTCCTAACCTATAGTTACATAACTTATTTTTACATTTTTTTTTATAAAAGTAGAACAATTATAAACATAAATGAGTATAATAAACATAGATTTTGCTATTCTATTTCCTTTTTTTTGACTATTTAGGCTTATATGCCTTATAAATGAGTATCTGTTCTAACAAATCTCGAGGGTAAGTGAGAATCGAACCAAGAATCCTGGAATGACAAGAGATAAGCCCTTACCACTTAAGCTATCTCATCGCGCTCAGTTTGCTTCACCCTTTAGTATACTGATGAGAGCGCTAAGGTTCGAATTTCCATCGGCATTCATTTAAAAATATAAATTATTACCTATGAAATTACATCAAAATTTGCACAACGTATCCACGCGGTTATAAATTTTCATTTTAAAATATTGAAAATAGATTACTTAATTTTTATTATTTTTAAAAATTGATTGGTCTTTTAAGAATTTTCTAAAAAAATTGATTCAAAACAATTTACATGAATTATAAATTTGAAAATAATTTCATTATATATTTAAATTTTGATAATCTCAAAAATATCATAAACATAAAAAGTAGCAATTATAATACAAATGTAGTTTTTATGATCAAAAGATATAGATATTATATATAGTAACATTTTTTAAAGCTGACGTCCCTCTCATAACATCCATGTTCAATAGTAGTGTAAGAATTTATTTAATTAGAATATTAATTTATTTCGACACAATATAAAGAACAACGGGTGTATAACTTTTTTTTATCAATTTAATCTACCGAAAAAATTGGATTTATTTCAATTTTATCGATTTGGTCATAACCCATGTGTAATTTATTCATGTGTAAAAATTAAAACTATTTGTATTATTTTTATTACAGGTGTTAATCGAAGATTTATATACTTTCATAATTTATTACGATTTCTATAATTACTTATAATAAAGATTGTTTGAGAAGTTAATGGTCGTCTGTATTACAATTATCCTAAAAAATTGCAGTGTTGTTCAATAGGAAATAAAAAAGGATGCAATGTAAACAATTTTTAGTCGTCATTTTAACTAAAGATAAATTTAATTATATATTTAATTAATATTTAATATTGAAATAATAATTATAATGTTGAAATGAAGTTTTCTAATTTTAAATAAATAATTTAATTTAATTTAATATATATTTATTAGGTATGATTAGTGACTAATTAATATGCCATTAAGTGTTATTTAATATAAAAACGATTTTAATAAAAATCAAAAATAACAAAAATTCAAAGAAAATATCTTGAACGCTTCTGATAGATTTCCGAACTCCGGGCATTATAATATATATATTATAATAATATATTAAAAGTTAAAACATTTATTAAAAGAATAAAATTATAATTTTAAAAGAGAATTCATGTTTGGGTTGAAAGCTAGTATATTAGAGCATGTATAATAGGGGTGTCAAGTTTATATGGTTTGACACTTTTGGATGCCACCTTATTGGAGTTCCAAGGATGTCCAAATGGTGCCAAGTTGCCAACAAAGGGGCCAAAGGCTTTTGGCACCCCTTGAAATGGTTAAAAACAAAATTTATGCAAAAATCTATATATATCACTAATACTACTTATATTAACACATGCTCTTAAAAAATTGTTCCGTTTACCAATTAAATAATTTTAAAAAAAACAACCCCACAAAAAGATTAAAACATATATAATATACCTTCCCAATTGTTTTTTTTGGGTGCCCTCAGGGGAAAAAATGATCGCAAACCAAAAGTAGGATTAATTTATACAGCAATTTTAAAACATTTTTATAAATTACAAGTTTACAACTGGAAGAATCGTACAAAAATCTCATTCATTGTTACAAGTAGATTGATAAACTTATGTACAAATTATAGTGAAAACTGACTATAACAAAACTGCATTTCTTCGTAAAAAATGGTACAAAAGGAGGGCATTGCTCAGCAACAACTACTTCCTGCAGAAGAATCATTCTCTAGTATGGTTCCTTGACGTATGTTCTTTTTCACAGCCCTGGAACTGTCTTCTATAAGACTGGGAGTTTCTAATATCTGCATATCATCATACTTTTAATTTAGTTACCAAATTCATAATACAACGTATAAAATAAAAAGGGCTTAATATGGTAAAAGAGAATATGTGGAATTCTTGATGCAAATAACCTTAAAATTTTGATCTCCAAATAACCTTAGAATGAGACTTCTAAATGGGGCATGTAACAACTGCACCATGTAACAACTGTATCTTACCACCTCTCTCATGATGAGGATGAATCGAATCCGATGAATACTCCATCTTCTACCCTACAAGCACTTTATGAATGTGTTTCCATTACTATGATGATGTTTGTACTATTACTAACGTTTCAGATCTAGCAACATCCTTAGTCCCACTATCAAACACTCGAATCTGAAACAAATTGCTGGTTTTTGTTCATACAAATTGGTGATTCGCGTTCAAATTTTAGCGATTCGCGTATTTAATTTGATAATTTGTTCATTAAATTGATGATTTGCTTGTTTTTGATGATGAAAGATGTATTTGATAGGTGATATACTTGGTGAAGGTATTGGTGTTAATAGAGACCATGTAGTGAACTTATTATTTATATGGTGATTATGAATTTCATGGTGACAACAAATTTGATGGTGGTGGTGTTGCGGTGATGATGGTGGTGGCTAAAATTGTTGATTCATATCCAGGAATCAATGATTTAAACTCAAAAGTACACATTCATAAATCCACAAATCACTTATTATAGTTGTATGCAATTAAGCAATCTGCAAAAATTCACAACTTCGGTGGATCGTATCTAGATTTAACAAAAATGATAAAGATAAAAGTAGAATTTGTAGTGATGGTGTGTGTAAGTGATGAGGATACGATGATGGTGTTTGATGATGATAGTTATGTTAGATATTGATTCAAGTGATATCAGGATCTGGGTTCTTACTGATCAAGATACTGATGCTGACGTCATCAGTAATACGATGTCAGTATGAAGGTATTGTCAGTATTAGAAGCTGGTCAGGATTACGTAAAGATTCTCATCAGACCAGAGATCAAGGAAGATTGATATGTCGGTTCCTAAATTGTAGGAAGGTAGCTATCATACAGGATATGCATTCAGAGTAATATGTAATTGATTTAAAATATCTTGTGATTGATAGTGTAGCTGTGTATGCTATATAAACACAGTTTAGGTTTTACATAATTGTAATCGCTTACACGAGTTATCTTGTAACCTAGCAGCTCTTAAGAACATAAGAATTTCTTAAGAGAGTTTGTAACAGTTTTATATCAGAATTAATAAAGCTGTTATTGATTCATACTTGTGTTATTTCTGTTTAAGTCGAAAATCTTATACAATTGTATTCAACCCCCCTTCTACAATTGTTAATTACTGGGCAACAATTGGTATCAGAGCTAAACTGATTAATAGTAATCAGAAACGATCTTAAGATGTCGACAAGCAAGTATGAAAGCATTAAGATTCCCATTCTCAAGAAAACTGAGTATCCAACATGGAAGGTGAAGATGTTAATGTATCTGGAAGCTACTGATCCTGACTATCTTGACAGGATCAATGATGGACCATTTCTTCCAACAAGATTAGTTGCAAGAACTAAAACTGTTGCTGAACACTATATCATCAGGCAAAGAGTGAGTGGACTCCAGAAGAAAAGGCTCAAGTGCTCAAAGATGCAAAGGTAAAAAATATTTTGCACAACAGTCTTGATAATGTCATGTCAAACAGGGTCATAGCATGCAAGACTGCAAAGGAAATTTGGGATACTTTGGAAACTCAATGTCAAGGCACTAAATCTATCAAAAAAAACAGAAGGGCTCTGTTGATTCAGGAGTATGAGCAGTTCGATGCTAGATATGATGAAAGCCTTACTGATATCTATGATGGATTTCTAACACTGCTGAATAATCTATCTCTAGTAGGCAAAGAGTATGTTCCAGAGGATTCAAATACCAAGTTTCTAAGAGCTCTAACTGAGGAGTGGGATACTCAAGCTTCAATCATAAGGCATCAATATGATCTGAAGATGCTGTCTCTTGATGAAGTCTATGGGATGCTAAGAACCTATGATCTTGAGGTTCAACAGAGAAAGAACAAGAAAAATGTCAAAGCAAAATCTGTTGCTTTGAATGTTGAATCAAAATCAAAAGGAAAAGCTGAAGAAGGTTCTACAAGAAAAAGTAGAGTTGTGGAGTCAATTGCTGATGACTCATCATCAGATACTGATGCTAAGTCTGATTCTGATACTGATGATGATTCTACTGATTCTAATATGATGGAGATGGTAGCTATGATAGTCAAGGGCTTCAAGAAGATGAAGTTCAGAAGGGCTAGGAAGCAAGGAAGGTTCCAGAAGAAAACCTTCAATGCTGACAAAGACAGGTACAAGAAGAAAGATGACAAAAGCAACAAATTTGACAAGTCAAAAGTCAGATGCTACAACTGTGATGGAATGGGTAATTTTGCAACTGAGTGCAAAAAGGCAAAGACCAAAGCTCTTATCTCATCAAGCAAGGATTGGATGGACTCTTCCTCAGAATCTGAAGAAGAAGAGGTGAATTATGCACTAATGGCAAATACTGATGAGACTGTTGCTGCTGCTGAATCTAAGGTATCTGAAACCTTGTTTAATTTTGATACAAATAATGTCTCTGAGTTAAGGTCTTTTCTTAAGTCTCTGCTTATCAGATTTAGGAGTAAATCTCTTGAAAACACTAGAATAAAATCTCAGATGGCAGAGGTAACTAAAAGAAATGATCATTTAGAAGATGAGTTAATTTTCTTGCAGGAAGTTCAAACAGAATGTGATAATGCTAAACACATGAAACTTGAAATAGAGTTTAAATGTAAAGAACTTGAAATGCAACTTAAGGATGCTAATGAAAAACTCAGAACTTGGACACACTCTGGAACAAAAACTCATGAGATAATTAAACCGGAAAGAGTGTCTAGGTTATAAGCCAGAGAATGAGAAAAAGAACAAGGAAAAGGTTGTTTCATCAAATCTAGGAAGAGTTGTTATTAATGACTCGACAAATCCAAAAACCTATAGATATGTTACAGACAGTACAAAGACTAAATTAAAGCCTGTGAATTATGTGTATCCAGAAAATTCCAAATCAATTACTGAAGAGGGATCCACTTCTGCACAGAATTTTAAATCAAAGTCTGTCCAAAACAAGAATGTAGGTCTTTTGTCAAAGAAACAACTTAGAGATAAAATCTGTGATGTGACAGATAAGAAGAGAGTCACTACTATCAAAAGAAACAGGAATGGTAAAGTTGGAATAAACAAGGAGAATAATTATAAGTATATTCCAAATGCACCAAGAAAGACATGTTTTAATTGTGGTAACTCTAATCATCTTGCTATTGACTGCAGGAGGAGTAAGAAGAAGACTACTGTTATTCCTAAGTCTGACATTAGGAATAGGACAGTATTTTATAAACCACAAAATCCCTGTTTTCATTGTGGTAGTAAATGGCATTCTATTTATATGTGTGAAGAATATCATAATTTGTACTACAATGTTTATGAACCATTGCCAAAGTTAAATAAAAGTGCAAATTCTGGCAAAACAAAGAATGTGAATACTAAGCATGCATCTGTTAATTCTGATGATAACAAAATGAATTCTAAAGGAGGTAATTCTAAAGAAAACGTTTTTGTTAAGAAATCTTCTGCTGCTAAAAATGTTAAATTGCATGCTAAAAGAACCCAACAAGTGTGGGTTCTTAAAAATTTTAACTGAATTCTTTGTGATTCTGATTGTAGGGCAGAAAGAAAAATGTGTTAGTCATGGATAGTGGATGTTCTGTGCACATGACTGGAGACAAAACCCTGCTATCAGAATTTGAGGAAAAGGCTGGCCCAACTGTGTCTTATGGAGATGGCAACATTGGACAAACTTTGGATATGGCAGTATTATCATTGGAAATGTCATCATTGAAAAAGTAGCTCTGGTGAAAGGACTCAAACACAATCTGCTTAGTGTTAGTCAAATCACTGACAGAGGTTATCATGTCAACTTCTATGATACTCATTTTGAAGTAATCAGCAAATCTTCAAGGAAGGTTACTTTAACTGGACAAAGACATAGTAACATTTATGAAGCTAACATCTATACCAATACTGATGGACACTCTACATGCCTCATCAGTAAAGCAACTGTAGATGAAAGTTGGAGTTGGCACAAGAAGCTTTCTCATCTCAACTTCAACAATATAAATGAGTTGGTAAAGAAAGACTTAGTGAGAGGATTACCTAAGGTATTGTATACTCCAGATGGACTTTGTGATGCTTGTCAGAAAGCTAAACAAAGAAGGACATCTTTTAAGAGCAAGACAGAATCCTCAATTGATGAACCATATCACATGCTTCATCTTGACTTGTTTGGACCAGTAAACATAATGTCCATCAGTAAGAAAAGATATACTCTAGTAATTATTGATGAATATACTAGATATACATGGGTGTATTTTCTACATAGAAAGGACGAAACAGCTGAGATACTTTTGGATCATGTGAGACTCATAGAGACTGGCACAAAGTATAAAGTCAAGATTTTAAGAAGTGATAATGGAACTGAATTCAAGAATTCAGCAATGGAAGAGTTCTGCAAATACAAAGGAATAGTTCAACAATTCTCTGCTCCAGGCACACCCCAGCAAAATGGATTAGTTGAAAGAAAGAACAGAACTGTTATTGAAGCAGGCAGAACTATGTTGGAGGAAGCTAAACTTCCAACATATTTCTGGGTAGAAGCAGTCAACACAGCATGCTACACTCAGAATATTACACTGATCAACAAACATGGTGTAACTCCTTATCAGATGATCAAGGAAAAGAAACCAAGTCTGAAGCATTTGCATGTATTTGGCTATAAGTGCTTTGTTCTAAGACCTCATCCTGAACAGCTTGGAAAATTTTAGACTAAAGCAGATGAGGTCATCTTTATTGGCTATCCATCATCAAGAGCCTTTAAAGTCTACAATATAAGAACAAAGACAGTCATAGAGTCTATAAATGTATCTTTCGATGATAAGAAGATTACAGGAATTTCTGAAGACTTACATGATGATTTGATTTTTGCAAATGAAGCTACCAAGAATTCTGATGAAATCTTGTCAGATACTGATATTCCATCAGTTCCTGACGATCCAAACATTCCTGATGAAACACAGGTTATTGATGGGAATGCAAATGTTGAGGGGGAGCAACATCAAGAGACCATCAACACTGAATCAAATCAAACATCAGGAGGAGATTCATCAGAAATAGATTCAAGTGACAATTCTGACAGTAGATCAGAAACAGATAGCAATATCTCAGGGGGAGCTTCTAGCAACAATAGTTCTTTTGAAGATAACACCAATCCAGGGGGAGCATCAAATTCTAGGAATGATCTACCACCAGCAAGGAAATGGACTAAAAGTCATACTCCTGATTTAATTATTGGGAATCCTGAAGTAGGTGTTAGAACCAGAAGTGCAACTCAAAATGAATGTCTGTATCATAACTTTCTGTCAAAGGAGGAACCTAAGAAAGTTGAAGATGCACTCAAAGATGCGGATTGGGTTATGGCTATACAAGAAGAACTAAATGAGTTTGAAAGAAATGAAGTCTGGAAACTTGTACCAAGGCCAAAAGGAAGGTCAATTGTAGGTACAAAGTGGGTATTCAGGAAAAAGACAGATTCAGATGGCACCATTATTAGAAATAAAGCAAGACTAGTTGCAAAGGGATATTCTCAACAAGAAGGAATAGACTATGATGAGACATTTGCTCCTGTTGCAAGATTGGAAGCCATCAGAATCTTTCTAGCATATGCAGCCCATAAGAAGTTTAAAGTTTTCCAGATGGATGTGAAAAGTGCTTTTCTCAATGGAGAATTAGAAGAGGAAGTTTATGTTGAACAACCTCCTGGCTTCGTTGATTCAAAACATCCTAAAATTATGTCTACAGACTAGATAAAGAACTTTATGGACTAAAGCAAGCTCCAAGAGCCTGGTATGAGACTTTGGCTCAATTCTTACTGGAAAGTGGATTCAAAAGAGGTACAATTGATAAAACCTTGTTTTATTTGAATCATGGTAAGGATTTGCTGTTAGTTCAAATTTATGTTGATGATATCATTTTTGGGTCAACTAACTCCAAATTATGTGAGAAGTTTTCAAAGCTAATGTCGTCCACATATCAAATGAGCATGATGGGAGAGATGAGCTATTTTTTAGGTCTACAAGTTAAGCAGACTGATGATGGGATTTTTATCAATCAGTCAAAATACACAAAGAATCTTTTTAAAAAGTTTAACATACAAGACAGCTCTACTGCATCAACTCCCATAGCTACAACTACCAAGCTTGATCCTAATCAAGGTACTGAGGTAGATGTAACTAATTACAGAGGTATGATTGGCTCACTGCTGTATCTAACTGCTAATAGACCAGATATCATGTATGCAACCTGTCTATGTGCAAGATTTCAGGCTGAACCCAGAGAACCACATCTTATAGCTGTAAAAAGGATTTTCAGATACTTGAAAGGCACACCATCTCTTGGCCTTTGGTATGCTAGGGAATCTGATTTTAATTTATGTGGTTACTCAGATGCTGATTTTGCAGGCTGTAAAATAGACAGAAAAAGTACTTCAGGCAGTTGTCAGTTTCTTGGAGGAAGACTTGTTTCTTGGTTCAGTAAAAAGCAAAAGTCTATCTCTACATCAACTGCAGAAGCTGAGTACATTGCTGCAGGAAGCTGTTGTGCTCAGATCATGTGGATGAGAAATCAGCTAATGGACTATGGTTTGTCATATTCAAAAATACCTATTTATTGTGATAACCAAAGTGTTATTGCTATGACAGGAAATCCAGTACAGCATTCTCTTACTAAGCATATCAGTATCAGATATCATTTCATAAGAGATCAAGTAATGGAAGGGACAATTGAGTTACACTTTGTTCCTACTGATCAACAGCTAGCTGATATATTCACCAAGCCACTTCCTGAAGCTATGTTTACAAAGTTGGTGAATGAACTGGGAATGATAAACTATGATAGTTTCTGAGAACAGAGAAAAATCAGATACTGATACTCGTCGAATCCTGATGTATGTCAAATCCTGATGAAAAGTCAATCCTAACTTTAGTCAAACATCGAATACTGATGCGACGTTTCACTTATCAGTAATGTTATTAGTATTTTGTCTACTGCTCTGTTTTCCTGATATACTTGTGACTAATGAACTTGTTAATAAGGTGATTACTTTGATTAGTTTTCATGATTATTTCTTTAGTTCAGTTATTTGAATAACAAGTTCAATGCAGATTACAATGAATAAGATTAGAGAAACAAGTTTTTCATTGATAATAAGAAAGAGGTTACATTTATAAATTACATCTTTTTGTTCTCTATCTACTAATCTATTCAACAGGAAATAAAGTCCAAACCACTCCATTGTTAGTAGCCATCCCAGATCCTATCTTTGACACTTTGTTTGGGTGGAGGTTGATAGGGATAAGGTTATTTTTGCTGACATATTCATTAACAATGGTTGATGGAGTTGGATGAGGATGCCTTAGATGAAAGCCATGCTAATGTTGCTTGAAGGGCAGCATCGATGTCAATCACTTTTGCAGGTTTTTCTTTCTCGATTTCCTCGAGACCTGCATCCATCTGGAACCAGAGAGTCTCAAGTTGTCTTTCCCAGTCGAAAGCATCAAACTCTTCACGAGTATAACTGAAGATATCTCTTTTCTCGACGAGATGAAGATTCTTTTCTTTGATGGTAAGATTTGCCATCTATGTACTAAGATATTTTGTGAGAAAAGCTTTTGGTTTGCATGAGAGAAGAAGAAGTAGAAGGGTTAAAAAGTAAGTGGACAAGTCTCTAGGATTAAATAGAGAAGAGTGGAACGAGAATATGAAACGATTCATATTTCTGGTGTTAGTACCAGGTATTTTTTAATTGTGATGTTTTAATTTCTTTAATTAAAACAAATTACCTTGTTTTATTTTTTATCACAATCTTATTTCTCAAATAATACGGGCACGTGTATTGTACTCACTTGAGTATATACATACAGTTTGTAAATCGTGTCGCGTGCGGTTATTACCACTCTTACACGTAATTTTGTCCATTACCTATGTGTGCACGAGTAGATTGCTGACATCTGTCTTTGAGAAATCATTAGTTTTGTTTATAATCAATTTAGTTTTCTAAATTGATTCTTTTATTCTCAAAGTATCAGTATTGTATCTTCTCTATCACTTTGTGCGAGCACAAACCCTAAATCGAAAATCACAAATTCCTACTCATTTGACTTAAAAATGTCTTCGTCTGCATTCATAAACAATAAAGTTGTAATTCACGGTGTTACTTTTGCTCCTAACAACTTTACTGCAATTCTTGATCATCAGGAACTAGATAATGATTTTCAAATCATTCAGGATCTTTTGGCCTCAAGTCCAATCAATTATGCTCTAACTCAACCTGCCAAAGTTTCTTTTAAGAGTGTTATGCAGGTGTGGAGTACTGCTGTTTTTGGTGAGTGTATGCCATCAGGAAAGCCGAATATGAGTTTTGAATACAATGGTGTTACACATCAAGTCACTCCAGATGTTGTTTGTAAAGCTCTTCAACTACCATCTCTAAATGGTGAGACTCCAGAAAAGTTTACTGATGCTTTTCTTTTGGAGTTTGCTTTAAAGTTGGGCTACAATGGACAACCAAAGAAATTTGGAGATTTATTCAGAACCAAGCTAAAGAAGGAATGGAATTTCTTCTTTGATACCATAAGTAGGTGTTTCTTGAATAAGGTGTCTAACTTTGATGCCTTACCTACTGCCTCAGTTCACATTGGGTACTCTCTAATCAATGAAACTCCTTTTGATTATGGGTCTTTCATATTGCGAGCATTAACTGCTAGAAAGAAAGATAAATGTGGTTTTGTCTGCTATATTAGATTTATTCAGTTAATATTCTCGTACCTATCTCCCAATGTTGAATTTGCTGATGATACAAATTTATCTATCTTTAAGATTTATGCTAACAACATCAGTTCTCTGCTTAAGAGTGATAAGGCAAATGGTTTTGAAGGTATAACTGCATACATTCCTAATGAGGTCAGGCTTCTTTTAGCCAAGAGAATGCCTACTCATTATGGATCGATTACTGATGGTCTAGGACCTAGTTCTGGTGCTATGAGATAGGACACTACCAATCCTGTTTCTGACCAAAGCACTCAACTCAAACACTCTACCAAACAGTCATCCACCTCTGGTGTCTCACAAAAGGCATCAGTTGTAAAATCAAAGAAATTAACTAGGTCTGATGTGTCTGGAAGACAATCAGGATCAAAGAATTTCTCCACTCAAACTCACTCTCAAAAGAAGTCACAAGGGGGTGCACAAGGGGTCCTGGCTAAGGAGAAATCTGTGCTTAAAGTTGATCAATCTTTGATTGACATAGGGGTGTATAAGGAAACAGGAGAAAAGAGGAAATTCAGTCAGAAAATTGATTCTGAGTCTGATTATGATTCTGATGATGACAAAGTTCCTTTATCTATTGCTTTGAAGAAAAAGGAAGTCATTACTGTAGCTCCCAAAGAAATGGCTGTTTCTGAAAAGCTAAAGAAAAGAAGGAGATTACATAAAAAGAGTCCATACTTCATTCCTCTGGAGATACAGAATCTTGATGATAATATAGAAGATGATCAGAATCTGGTTGTATCATCAGTTCCTGACTCAACTACCAATCATGATATTTCTACTCCTGATATTACATCTATGAAGACTATTGAAATTTCTGATTCTCCAGAACCTGCATCTCCAAAGAGAAGAATAATTGAGATGTCTGTAGATGATGTGAACAAGATTGCAGCACAGCTTGGATTCAAACCTGTCTCACTTCAAAAGAAAGATGCTTCTGAGAAGGTTTTTCAGAGACAAAGGAAACAGAGGACCACTTCACCTCTGAAAGGATCTAGCCCACAAGAACCTGAACTTCAAAGTAGTTCAGTAGCTACTATAAATCCAGTCACACAAGAACCATCCATTCAAAGTATGGATGCAGACATTGTTGAAGGAATAGTCCCACAAGAACCACTCTCTCAAAGGGAAAGTGAAGACAAGAATATTCCTGCCCCACAAGAACCATCTTCTAAAAGTGAAGATGCAGGCACCATTACAACAGCAAAGGAGTTTCCTGAAAATGCTCAAGGGGCTTCTGAAATTGAAACTGACTTAGTTCAAATTCTGGCTGATAAAGCTGCTCATGAACTGAAGGACACTGCACTTGAGGGAAGCACACAAGAACCTTTAACTCAAAGTGTTGAAGAAGCTTCACAACCTCAGACTACACAAGAACCATCAGTAGTAAATACTGATGCAAGTCATGCTTTAGTTGTAGTCGTCAATCCTGATGCAAGTACTACTCATCTAGCTATTCCATTGCTTATTAAGCCAATTTCTGCAAGGCCAATGGACTCATTAACTACTTCGTCAGGTAACACTTCTATCTCTAATTCTCTTAATACTGATAATATGATTACAGATAGACCTGATACAAGGGATACCTCTATTTGTATGACTTCAGTCCACTCTTCTCAGCCACCTCTTATTTCTTCACAAATAATGAGCCAGAGATTTTCTAGTGAGGATGAGAGAAAACAATTAGAGAAAAAGAAGAGTGATGAGAGGCAGTCTCCTAAACTGGCAAAAGGAGAGGTAGACATGAGTGAGAAGTTACAAACTTCTAATGAGGTAGAAGTTGCTATTGAAAGTAACTTAGGTAATGTTGTGAGAAGTGATGAGATCACTTTAAAAGAATAGAGAGATTTAGGAAATGTTTTTATTCCTATTGCAGGTCTTCAGGAACCAACAGTTCCATCTACTTTTGATTTGAGATTGAAAGGAGTTATGAATCCTGAAGATAATGTGGATAATAAACTTCCTGAGTCTGATGATAGCTCAGATGATGATGATGATCATGCTGAATATGATCCTGAGGCAATTCAAATGCAGGCAGCAATAAAAGCAAGTCTAGTATCTACTTATGGATCTTCGAGTAGGTACATGCATTCTGTTACTCAAGAAGAGTTCAGAGGGGAGTACAGTTCTACACTTCCTGCTGATACTCAAGCTGCAAGAGGATATGAATGGGATACTGAATGGAATCAGCCGAATGCTGAGATGAATTTCAATAATGCTATTTTTTATTCTAGTCACATTGCCACGAGGATGTCTACTCCTGAGCTTAAGGCCCTTCTCAAGACTAATGCTCTTCTAGCAAAGGGATTGAAGAGTGAGATTGATTCTATGAAGGATGATAATGCTAAAGTTCAAGCGGATATTCATACAACTGTTTCTATATCTGCTACTGCTTCTCAAGCTCGTCTTCTTGCTGATGATGTTAAGGCACTTGAAAAGAAGATGGAGTCAAGAATGGATGTCTTGGAATCGAAAGTTGACAATATTGATGAGACACTCAAGCTTATCTTATCTTTCTTTATTGAAGAAGATGCAGATGTCAAAAAGGGGGAGAAGGTAGTCAAAACAAAATGTAAACCTGATCCAGTTGTGAGAAAGGATAAGGATGATACTTCCGGAAATGATGGTGGTACTAGTACTCAACAACAACATGGGAAAGGAAAAGGAACCTCTGATGCTGGTTTAGTAAAGGGGAGGAGTTCAACTCAGACTCAAACTAATCAGGCAACTCATGTTTCTGAATCTGGAAAAAGAAGGCAAACTCTTTCTTCAATTCCTGAAGGTGATGAAGATATGTTGATTACTGATGTACAAGATGCTCCTCACCTGAAGAAATTATCACTGAATCAGGTCGAAGTGAACTTGTTTATCGAAACAGTGATAAGTTTCATCAGTATCATGCTAAGAAGGCACTTGAATTAACTTCTGAAGAAAATCCTGATATGACTACTAATGAAATTGTAAAGGAACAAAACAGGATTTTTGAGGAGATTGCAAGACAGAAGGAAGCTCCTACTGCAAGAAGAGGAAGAGGCAGGGGAGGAAGAAATAGAGGCAATGGAAGGAAACCTGTTCAAGTGAGTACAAGGCAGACAAGGTCTAGTGGAATCAGAATAGAGGAGATTACTGAAGATTAAAAGAAGAAAACTCCTTTATCTCTTGAAAATTTTCCATCATCAAATGTATTTGATGAGCCTGATACAGAAGAAGAAGAATCTCCTTTAGAGAGAAAGAAAAAGAAAGTTGAAAAAGCAAAGAAGGAGATTGTTGACTTAGATACTGGTAATGTTAGAAGATCTAGAGAAGTCAGAAACAGTGTAAATGATATTGTTGAAAGAGCCAGCAAAGAATATTTCAGAAGGCTGATTAATTCTGAAAAGGATTTATTTATTGATAATTCTAAACAAGTGAAAGAAAAAGAAGAAGAAGAACCTAGTGATCCATAAACAAAGAAGAGAAGGAAAAAGTGGGTTAAAGTTGATAAACTGAAGTATACTGGACCAGTTTTTTTTAAGTCTGGAAAAGTAATTTCAGAACCTCCAATGATTCTTGGACTTCAGAAAGCAAAATCTTCTAAGCCTGATAAAGGTTCATCAAGGTGGATTAAGATGAGTTCTGATCTGAAGGGACTGGAACCTTACAATGGAGGAGGATTTGGTTCTAGGGATGCAAAATTCATATATGTATTTCAAGCAGATCAAAATTTTCTTACCAGAAGATTAGGTGAAGAATTAACTGTTGATGATCTTTGGGAACTTGAACCAGTTACAATTGTTGCATGCAAGATGGATGGTAAAATGATGAAAAAGTTGTTGTACTTCATGAAAGACAAAAGTGTCAAGAGGCTAAGCATTCATGATGTATTGTGCAAGTCAACAAAAGAACTGAAATATGTTCTCTATTTGCTTGAAAATAGAAGCATTCCTGATAGAGAAGCCAGTGTTTACAGAAACTGGTGTACTATGATCTTCATGAAAATAAAATCCAGATTTTTAGATGGAGGATCAAGGTATGATGGTAATTATACTCCCATGTATGTGAATACAGAAGGCAAAGAAGTAGAAATGCTAAAGGGTTTAGCTGTTAAAAAAGTAATTCTGATGCAAGAACAGTTATCTTTGAATCCTGGTGGAAGAGATCTTGCATATTTACTGTTGGGAGAGTTGAATTTACCAAGGAGCTCAATTCAAAATCTCAGGGCTGGTATTTATCAGATTGACAAGAATAATGAAGAACTCAGAAGTCTGAAGAAAAGACTGATTCAGATTCTAACAGAGAAGGAAGAGGAATTATTATCAAGTTTTTTGCAGATAAGTAATTTCTTTGTAAGGATTTATGAGACTGAACCTGAAGATAGCTCATAGATTTTTTGTTTTGAGTTTTTGACATCTTTGAATCAAATAATTTGTGCTTTATTTCATTAAGTACAAATTAGGGGAGATTGTTAGATATTGATTCAAGTGATATCAGGATCTGGGTTGTTACTGATCAAGATATTGATGCTGACGTCATCAGTAATACGATGTCAGTATGAAGGTATTGTCAGTATTAGAAGCTGGTCAGGATTACGTGAAGATTCTCATCAGACCAGAGATCAAGGAAGATTGATATGTCGGTTCCTAAATTGTAGGAAGGTAGCTATCATACAGGATATGCATTCAGAGTAATATGTAATTGATTTAGAATATCTTGTGATTGATAGTGTAGCTGTGTATGCTATATAAACACAGTTTAGGTTTTACATAATTGTAATCGCTTACACGAGTTATCTTGTAACCTAGCAGCTCTTAAGAACATAAGAATTTCTTAAGAGAGTTTGTAACAGTTTTATATCAGAATTAATAAAGCTGTTATTGATTCATACTTGTGTTATTTCTGTTTAAGTCGAAAATCTTATACAATTGTATTCAACCCCCCTTCTACAATTGTTAATTACTGGGCAACAAGTTAAAAGTTTAGAAAAGAAAAATCGATCATGGAGATGGTGATTTATGTTATCGCTGATGATTTCAAAGCAGTGACATCGAAATTTGAAAAGAGGAGTAAGTTTTAGTGGGTTACTGTAGGGTGAATCTATCTATCTTGTGATGAATATTTTTAGTCTTAAATATCGAAGATTTCAAAAATGCCACCGTGACTATGCGCGAGTCACGTGTGTGTAGAGATTCTCAGTTCTCGGCCTAATATTGATTCTCACTTGAGTAACTCCCTATATATATGAAATCCGAATGTGAATATACTTGTGTGTGTGTGTGTTTGACTGATAAAGCAAGAACAATATAAAAGAAAATAACTATTATATTGCTGATATGATATGAAGCTTGATTATTTACAAGAATGATGAATCAATTTATAAACAAAACAATTTGCTTAGCACGTTTGTTACGGAAATTACACTACTCGCTACAGTACCCGAAATTGGTGACCAACGTTGCTCTGTAAATTTATGCATATTTGATTTAAAGTAGATGATATATTTCTAAAATCCATGAATCGATTAAAATGAATTATATGGTATTTTTAATAAATATAAAATTAGTTTCTATTTTGCTTTGCCTTAAAATTTGTAATGTTTCAAAATTCGGTTAAAAATATGAAAACTAATTACATGGTGTTCTAAATTTCAAGATATTTATTTTTGAATCTTATAAATTTATTATGTATTTTTTTAAGTTTATCAATTTATCACAATTCAATTGTAATTTATTTGATAAATATAAATTACATAATTACGATGAAAAATGGAGTGAATTATTATTGAGAATTTTATAATGTTATATTTGTATTACAATTTATGTAATAAATATATAATTAATAAAAATTACAAAATGACTTTAATTCACAATTCCCATTTTTTGTAAAATCAGAGTAATTCGGATTTAAATTAGGACCATTTGATCTCTTTCATCTTTTAATCCTAGCCGTCCAAATTCGAAAACATACATGGGATCTATTTCAGTCTCGTCTTCTTCCCTAATCATCGTTTACTTTTCCAGCGCATTCACTCTTTCAATCAATCAAACAGACAAATCATGAGTAAAGAAGAAAATGAAATGATGGTAAAGAAGATGAAAATGAGTGAAAAGAACGAAGTATGGGAGAAATGCTCGGAGGGAAACATTATAGAGGTTTTGAAGTATCTTCCGGTTAAATCAATTGTTAGTATGATGTCAGTTGCTAAGCTATTTTTGAACATCATTACATCGCCTCATTTTGTTAGACAATATTACGATCTCAAAGCCAAAACTGATGTTGATACTCTAGTTGCACGAAGATTATGAAGATCACGCCATTGTTAGTTTTGATACAAGTTCTCGGAGTATTATTCATGATTTTCAGTTTCCCTTCCAGCTAGGTGATTTTTCTTTCAACCATAATGTTCGAGTAATTGGTATAGTTTGTGTTTTAGTGTATCTATATGAGTATCCTAGCCCTCCATTCATCAGATTTATCTTTGGAATCCAATAAGAAAACACTCAATAGTTATCCCCTCCCCCCCCCAGCCCCCAGCCCCCAGCCCCCAGCCCCCAGCCCTCGCCTACTTTAAACTATTGTTATGGCGGGAAATCATCTTATGGATTTGGTTATGATACCAGAAGCTCTGATTTTAAAATTTTTGAGAATTTTGACAAATGATCCAAACAATTCAATTGTCGAAGCGAAAGTATTTTCCTTTAATCAAAGTGTCTAGTGGTCAGTGAGTGAAAGATACAACAAAGCAATTTAGTTCATTTTCAAAATATTAGTACACTATACGGGAAGAAAATATGTAGTAAAAGTTGACAATATCATTATGCAATATTTGTTTGTGCGTGTATGACATGGATTGATCATAAAGAATATATTGTGTACCGTTGTATTTGGGTGGGAATATCAGCATTGGTTTATTTTTCGAGACACATATTTCATTGCCCACATTCCAAAAATACATTCGTTCTTGGTGTAGCTTTCTCAAATTAGAAAAAAGTTCACAGAAAATATTAAAAAAATAACAACTTAGTTTATGGAATAAGAAGAGTGTATTTTATAAGACATCAAAAGTAAAGATCATACATAAAAAATGATAATGCATTCCCGGGAGTTGGTTTTGCTTTTAACCAATCATTGACTGTGATTTTTGGGATTCTTTCGGTAATTAGTAATATGATGTGTGTTTCTATATCTAAACATCCAAATCTAGGTTTGTTTTTATACGTTGTATGTTGTTTGTTTTCAAACTGTTTTCTACTTTCTCCTTGAGTGCCTCCAAATAAATTTTAGTGCCAAAGGCTTGTGCACATGTGAAAAAAGGTACGAATGAGACTTTAGTTTTATCCCTACCAGGACACTCAAAGATATGACCACGAAAAAAAATTACCGTGATTTGGGTCTAATTCCTCAAAATAATAGGATGTGGTTAAAGTGAGTGGAACGAATATTAGTAGGCTCTCATAAATTAATAAATCGGGTTTGAAAATACTGGATTGTCTTATCTTGAAATTATAGTGGGCCTGCAAATCAAATATAAACTAGTATAAGCTGAAAATCAACTGAAGAACAAAACTCAAGTGAATATCTAATATTAAGAAAATTAAGTATTTTATCTAAAAAGAATGAAAAAGGAAAAAAAAAAAGTTCTTATACTTTAAAAGGAAAGAAATACGAATCACGAAGTAAACAATAAATAAATAGAATGTAAGAAAGGTTATAGACATAAACTGAAAATTAAACATAAACTAGTATAAACTCAAAATCAACGCAAGAACAAAACTCAACCATCTATTTATAAAAATAAACAGGACGAAGACTCAACTTACTGTAAACCATTCTACTTTGCTTTGCAAACTAAACACAAAAGGTTAAAAGATTCTGAAAGTTGTAAGAGGATAATAGACAAGAAAAATAGTGCATGTATAATTGTATACCTATGTACTATTCTAAAAAGATATACATGCTGTGCTTTATGATTATTTATACTACTATATTAAGTCATCAATTGATATGAATTATGATGTATTGCTTCCTTCTTGTTGCTATTCTTTTTTAATCACATCCAACATTAGAACATAGGATAATAATTAAAATCATATTATACTTACTAGCTTTTAGTCTTTTAGTTCGTGCTTTTTACTTTTAATTTTTTATAATTTTTTATAGTATAGTATAATATTATAAATATTAATTTTAATATGTTACTACAAGAATTTGAAATTTACATCTTTATATATAATAATTTTTAGTATTAAATATAAATTAATATGTTATTCATGGGAATCGAACCTTAAACCTCTACATATAACAACTTTTCGTATTATTGTATATAACGGTCATGATATATTTGAGTAGAAGATCTAACGGTTGTGAATGAAGGATAATAAAAAATAGGGGATCACCAAAAATAGGGTTAACCAAGCTATTATAGCCATTTCCGCTTATTATATATAACTAGCTTATAGCCCGTGCAAAGCACGAGTTACTTTAAATTTTGAAAAAAATTTATAGTGCAATATAATATTATAAATATTAATTTAAATATGTTATTGGAAGAATTCGAACCTTACATCTTTGTATATAATAATTTTTAGTATTGAATATAAATTAATATGTTGTTGGCGGGAATCGAACCTTGGACTTTTGAATATAACGACTTTTAGTATTATTATATCTAACGGTCATGATCTATTTGAGTTGATGATCTAACGGTTGTGGATGAGGGATAACAAAAAATGAAGGGATAACCAAAAAAGGGGTAACTAAACTACAAATTATTGATTCCCGCCAACAAAGGTTCGAATTTTTACAATAACATATTAAATTTAATATTATAATATTATATTACACTATAAACAAGTATAAAAAATTAAAAGTAACTCGTGATTTACACGGGCTATAAGCTAGTAATAATAATACAATAATATACAGTAGTAAAGTACTAAACAAACACAGCCTTGTGTTTGGAGTGTGGACTGAGGTGTAGTGTAGGTGTACTCCGTTAAACATGCCTTCAACCCGCGTGTCTCGGAAATCGTGATGTATTTGCACGACTCTTCTATTTCCTTTTTATTATTTTTTTTTCTTTTTAAATTCTTTTTTTATTGTGGGATAACCAAAAAAGGGGATAACCAAAAAGAGGGATAACCAACTACAAATTATACTTCATTTTGCTTATTATAGTATAGTATAGATATAGTATACATATAGTATAGATATCATAGTATTACTAATACTTTTTGAGTAGTGCTATGTATCTCGAATTAGATCCCAAATATGTTCCCGAATTATATGTCGTATTTTTATACATGAAACACATATTTATACGCGAATGGTCCATCATATTTATGATAAAATATCCAATAATAATATAATAATACCTCATCATTCGGAAGAACTATAGCATTTTTGTTAGTTTTTACTCTCAAAGTTTAATGGGTAAAGAATCATTTTAAAATCCATAAACGAAATCTAATAGAATAAAAAGAAATGCTAGAGTCCCCAAAAAGTTTCCTAAAATCATTCTCAAATGATGAGTTGTCACTATATTATTGGTTGTTCCTTGCATTATGAGATGGATACCCATCATGTATATATGAATCTACAAATGAAAATAAGCCATGAATCATTGAAAACAAATTCAAAACCATGAATCATTCGAGAACAAATTCGGAATCCGTTTCAGGATCTAAACGTATCCGCTATCTAATATACTCTATAAATCTAAAAAGATATAGTATCTAAAAGTAGATTGTTTTTAAAAAAGAGACTAGATAATGTATAAATAAAAGAAAAATGAATATAGTGAAACAATGAAAACGATAACACTGACAGATGGCAGATTCAGATTAGATAATCGTATATGCCGGCTAAACATAAGATGTATCAAAATCTCCCAAAACTTACTTTGAAACAGCTCTCCTCTCTCAACAAATTCTCTAACTAATTAGTATTTTACCACGGTCAATATCATTATCCACTTAATTTCCAATTACACCCCCACCATTCCCTTTAAAACAAATCACATCCAAGGGCATAGTCGTAATTCCGGTCACGCCTGCACTTGATTTCTATTTGGCCGCCAGTTTTTAAGTGTGTTTGTTGCATTCACAATCTCATTTTTCATCTCGCCGGGCCTTGCCAGTTCTCATTTTCTACACACACAATGAAAAAATCCTCAGTTTCCGACGAGCCACGACGACCGAAGTTTCGAGAAGTGAGCTCACGGTATCTCCACAACATTCCATCTTCTCCTCAAATTCCGATTGAGAAATATTCATCACTTCCATCAAATCCATCACTCTCAACACCGTTATGGAAAATAAATAAATCATCGTCTTCAGCTACGGATTCTCGAAAACACCGAAGCCACGACTCAGGTTTATTACGAAAGCTCTGGCCTGCATCTGCTGGAAAATCATCTAAAAATAGGGAAAAAGAAGTCAAAAACACCGATAATTCGATGTTTCTTAATAGACAAAAAAGCTGCAGTACTGTGCTTTCGAGATTCGAGAGTAGTCCTCAGATTAATGGGAGTAACAGTAGTAGTGGTAGCAGTAGTACTAAAGAGAATCATAAGCCTTTTTTCGGTGGATCAATGCGATACACTGGAAAATTCAAATTTCCTGGTAGATCTTCGCCTTCATCGCCAATGATTGATGAGGATGATCTTATAATTCCTGGAAGAATGTCTGTTGATGAGACAGCGTTACGTCAGAGATCGTTTGAAGGAAGATCATTGGATTTATCGGATATTCAAGATTCCGGATCAGAGTGTAGCGATCATGGCTCTAACACCAGTTTAGGATCACCTTATATAGGTAGAAATTCTCCTGCATCTTACATGTCACCAACTGTGAGTTCGAGTTTTCGAAAGTCTGGTCTAGATGCTCCTTCCAATGACCAAAAGCATAGAAGAGGAACGTCCGAAACAAATATTGTGACGGATAATTTTAAGAAAATGAATGTGAAAAAAAGTGTGAAAAGAGCTAATTCGCTGACAACACCACCTAAAAGGTCATCATCGCAGCATTCAAATTTGAAGCCTCCGTCACCTCCTCATATGAATTCCAAACCTCCTACTAGTCCGTCTAAGGGGAGTGTTGGGAGTTTTATTAGTTTAGGACTGGATTTGTTTAAGAATAAGAAACCTCATCCTAGCCGTACTGGTAGTGGAACTGCAGTGGTTTCAGGTATGACCACACTCGCGGAGAATGTTCATCAGCTTCGAATGTTGCATAATCGCTTACTGCAATGGAGATACACTAATGCTCGAGGTGCAATAGTGAATGAGAATTTAATTACTCAGGCTGAGGTATGAATTTTGTTGTTTGTTGTTGCATGTGTTGTTTTAAACAATTTAGTAGCTCAATTAGATAGTTTTACTACCTTTCGTAGTCCTCTGCATGTGATACTTGACTTGTGATATGTAGTTTCTAGGTATAACAAGCTTGTTGTGTTGGTATTTGTTGTGGCAATATATTTGTAGTTAGCATTATATTGTCTTGTATGCCATTTTACATTTGATTCACAGTATTGAATCTTGTTAAATGTAGAAGATCCATTTAGTTGCTTTCCTAAACGCCTTAAGAATTTGGGAGAGTTAGTCATCCAACAGATTCGATTGTTAAAATCGTAATTATGATTCTATATTAAAGACTAATCCGATCACTTGTATCTATGGTACGTGGTGCTAAAGTTAATTCAACATTGTCTTTGATTATGAGTTATCGTTTGATTGAAAGTTGGATCCTGTGGTTAAAATTTCAATAATCAAGTTCTTTTTTAAGTAGTTAAACAGGAGTCGATGTTTAAGACCATGTCTCATTATCTACAAATGTAGTTATTTGTGATATATTTACTTTTATATCTACAGATATATCTAGGAGTGAAGTAGAACATTTTGTGGATATAGACTTTAATTCCCCAAGTAAAATCTTCTATAACTGTGTAGGATAGCTGCTATGCTGTCAACTTATGATCAAAATGAGATTAGTGCATCATTAGGTTTTCATGAAAATTTAACGTTTGACATGAATAGTAAGAGAAGATTATAATTTATAATGAATATGTACAGATTGTGTGAGTGATGATTTTGTGAAATCTTAAACTTCAGATATCTAATTCATGTACGTTTTCCAGAGCAAATTAATACACACATATGATGCAATCGTAAAGTTGCAGAGTTCTGTGCTACAAAAGAGACTGCAGCTGGAAAAAGAGAAATTGGAAATGAAGCTGAATAATATACTCTTGTCTCAGGTCAGTAAATACAGTTTGCAATGTTAATTTTTGCATTATAATGACATAATCATAATAACGCGTGTGTCAAAATTTATGTGACAGATTAAGCATTTGGAATCGTGGAGTAATCTTGAAAGACAACATCAATCAGCAGTTTTGATGACCACAGATTCTCTGCATTCTGCTGTTTGTAGAATACCACTTGTTCAAGGAGCTGTGGTATGCCAAACAAATACTTGAAAAGAAGTTTTGCAACATGTTTGTCCACAGGTTTAAACTAACACAACTTAAATTGTAGGTGGAACCTGAAACAGCTTCCTTAGCCTTGCGGTATGCATCAGATTTGGCGGTATCAATCGAGTCCTTGTTATCAACTTATTCACCTGAGGTATCTTGATATTTCAGTTAACAATTCGTGGGTTGAGTGGCTAAGTTAGTTATATTGCAAGATGCTGAATTTGTATATGTACATGTATAGGTGGAAAAAAAAGTTGCATTACTTGCAGAATTAGCAAAAGTAGCAGCACAAGAGAAGTCTATGTTGGATGAGTGCTTAGAGTTGTCCAGATTTATTTCAAAATTAGAGGTACATTTTTGAACTCAAGAGTCACGAATCAAGATATGATTTTCTAAATGTTGTGACATTAACAAGTCTATGTCGTGTGATTTAATAGATAACTATTGTAGTAGCTTCATGTATTAATTAACCATTTGTAATTCAATGTATTTTGTTAATTTTCTTACCATTATCATATTTGGGCAGATTGAAGAATGGAGCTTGAAGTGTCAAGCTCTTCAACTGAAATCACTGCAGCAAAAGCAACCAAGACATCCCAGCGTAGCTTCCACCAGTTCATTGACTTAAGTGTTTAATCTAGTTTTATGCAATAGATACTTTGAGAAATTGATCTCCCCCAGCTGATCATTGATCCTGAACCAGACTTGGCTGAAGCTAAAATATGCATTTATGATCATGATGTCTCATGACTCAATACTTTGAACAGATTTAGTGATTTAAACTTTCAAATCAGGACAATCAATGCTGCAATGAACGGTGATATTTACAAATTCTATAACTTGCTATCAACTACTTTTTTTGAATGTCTCGATTATTTTTTGTTGAAGAACCAATTTGGAGAATGAACTTTGCATGCAGTAGCTTCGCGGAGGGGGGAAGGGGGGGTTGGTATTATAGGTAAATCTAAGAAGTTAAATAAGATAAAATTATTTACCCTGTGATGTTCTATTTCAGGATCAGTTAACAGTAGGTAAGTTTGTAAAAGAACTTGTGGCAGATCAAGTTTATTATTCTAGCTCCTGCACATTTTATTTTCCTTAATGATCTCTAGATGGCCCGTTGGTTTCCTTGATTGGTTTTGATCTGCTGATCGTATAGCAACCACAATTACACAAACCTCTACTCAGTGTCCTGCCTTGCCAAACAATGAGAAATCAAAATAGGTAATATTTTGTTACATGCTAGGTCACGGATTCAACCCCCTTCAAATAACGTCATTATGAAATACGACGTTAAGATTGTGTATCAATACCTTTCCTAAACTATGTCTGTGCACTGAGTACGACCACCAAGTAAAGACATGGAGGCTCACTGGATTTTCCAATAATAGCGTCTAAATCAAGTAGCACGAAATTCCTTTATCTTAAGAAGCTTCCAAAAGTCTGAACCTGAAACATATTAAAACAATGAGCTGCGAAGCCCAGCAAGTAACCATCGCCCAACGGCTCAAAAATATTATTTTTAAAAGGAAACAAAATTTCTGAAACTTTAAATCGATACACAAATCAAAACAATAAAATCATATTTTATTCCCACAGTTCTAAATTATGGTCACACTAGACCAGTGACACTATTCTATGTTCGATGGGGCCAGTTTACGTATCTATGTGTTCCGGAACGCGCGTAAACTAGTTCTATGATTCTATATGTCACACTATCCAGTGACCGGATTCTATGATTCGATACGCAACTAAAACTGGGGAATTCTAAAATAATTCTTTTTTCTAAAATCAATTTTCGATGTCAGAATTTCGATAACCAAATCAAACATATATCTTAAAACATATTAAAAATTGATTTTATAACATTAGTGAGCAACGAAAAGTTACTTACCTCAAAGTCGACTGAATATACCAAAATTAATTGAACGAATAAATCCTAAATAACATTGTAACCAAAACATCATTAATCATTTATACTATAAATATATTTTATACATGTTTTGCAAATAAACACTCACGGTAAATCATGTATTGACTGAACAGTTAATTCATAACAAAATTTGGATGACCTTAGAATTTATGAACACAACAGAATCAGAAACTTTAAGCAAAACAAAATTAATAAAAGAAAATCTAATGGGCTTTAAGGCCCAGCATGGCATACACAGACAGGTCCACTAACATGTAAAACTTTGCCACATTAACATGATATCATATTGGCCTATATATTAGCTAATGCTATTTAATACTGCTAGGTGTACATTACTAATATAAATTTATGAAAACAACATGGCAGTCAACGAATTCAAAAAGTAAGATGATTTTAAACTTTTTTCTTTTACTAAAGTAATAGCACAAATTTTACCAATTAATAATTAAATTAATAACCACATAAGCTTTCGTAAAAATAAATAAATTAATTACAATTTACTAACATGATTTTATATGCTGACCACTATACCAAAATATATGTATAAATGCTAATTCTTATATTATTCACAAGGCATACAAAATGAATATTTATAAACATTACAGAAATTCATCAATTAATTATATATATTTTTTTCCAAGACTTCAGAGTTAACCAACTATATTCATAAATTATAGTCGTGTACAATAATTCGCTGCTAGCATGGATGAATTGGTTCTCCTCTTTACTTTAAAATCGACAACAAAATTGCATGCTATAATGATGAACATGCAGTAACACATACATGTAGTATGAAAATATTCTAGGGAGACATGCGAATAATAATAAATCAATTAACCACCAAGTAATCATATAAGATAGAAAAATGCTAGAGGTACCAAAATTAGGTACAAAAAATTGTCACCAAATGATGTGGCTTTGTTTTAATTGGTTATAGTTATACTGGGCCCGCCAGGGCCATCCAATCAAAAAATTTGAAAATGCCAAGTGTTTGTTGGCATGTCATTTGGTACCCAATTTTGGTACCCAATTTGGTGCCTGTAGCACTACTCTATAAGATATTGTGAAGGTACAGAATGAGACGTACCTCTACTAAAATTGGAGTTGTACGAATAATTCTTCTGCTAAGGGGGTCTTTATATACTTACACAAACCCTAATTAAACAAGGCAATTCTAAAAATTGATCCTAATAATTTTACAACCTCCCCAAGTAATTGCCTAAAATAAAAAAAATTCTGATACACATTATTAACTTAATAAAAAGATATTGATTCACTAAAATATTCTTACACTTCTTTCCGATAATAACAAATCTTATCCTAAATCGAATAACTTGTACGCAAAGAATTCTAGATTTTTTTTTGATTAATACAAATATCTAATTAAAAGTTACTTTAATATCTATAATTAAATAAAAATAAAATACGGGATTTTACAAAAATGTCATGGTGTTAAAGTTAACAAAGGTTAACTCTAGGCCCCTCACAAATCCAACGAAGCCCACCGGAGAATGCTATGTTGTGAGAAAGTTGTTAGAAAATGGAAAGTTTGAGACATATTTCTTGATGTAATTTCAGGAAACTAACAAGTGAAGTTTGTTCCTTGTAATGAGGACTTAAACTTTCATGTTTAGATCTAAGACATTTTCTTAGTGGAATCCATAAATAAATTGAGTTGAAATTGCTTGCTTGAAATGGGTTACGTGGGTTATTTAGTTGAAATAACTTTAGTCCCACATAGAATTGGTAATGAAAGGTTGGTGGCTTTATATAGCTCCATGTGCAAGTGTAGTGCACAACTACTAAGGCATGTGGGTGTGCATGGATGTAGAGTGGGCCTCGCGCACACACACGCGCGCCGCCCGCCTCGACACGGGTCGAAGGGCAATCCTGATGGAGTCCATCAATTCCTGACGAGCACTGAATCCTGATCCTGATTTTTATTTATTTTTTGTATTATATACATACAGAATATTTTTATTTATTTTTTGTATTATATACATACAGAATAGAACGTTGAGAGATACGCTTCTAAGGATAGAAAACCCTAGCTGCTTTCTTCTTGCTCTCTCTCAATACATATAGATACAATACATAATTCTCAGGCGAACTGAGGTGCTGGTCGCTGTTGATCACTGGTGTATTTGTGAACACCTTGATCCGTTGCTGTTTTATCCTGGAAGCGATATTGCTGCAACCCAATCATAACGTAAGTGGGGCAATATTCTCTTCAAGAACAGCCAAGTCTTCTCGAAGGGCTTGGTGACTCAGCTGATTTGTTTCTCTCTTGTTGCCTTTGATAAAGCTACTGTAAGAGATAAGTTCTCTTCTTTTCTTGTTATATTTCAGTCTCTGATTATACTCTTGTTTATGCCTTCATGTTTTGTTTCGTTATTTGGTTAATTGCCTGTTCTTGTTTAATATATATCACTGCCTCATTGTTGTGTTATAGTTTACTTATACCCAACAATCTTGAAGAGAATATCTATGTTATATATTGTTAATTAACAAGATGGTTAACGAAACTTAAACTCCTGTTGTCGAGACTAGCTCTGGGTCTGGTGTTACTGCTCCTACCATCGACTGGACCACGTACCGTTTCCCACAGCCTATCGATTTGTCAGGAATGCTTGATAAATTCGGTGGGGGTGTTGGTTTTTCTCGCTGGCAGAAAAAGATGAAACTGTGGTTAACGGTAAAGGGTCTATGGCCAGTGGTGCAGTATGAGAAACCAGTTGTGGATAAGGAGAAAGATGAAACTGTTAAGGCTTATACTATGTGGGAGAAAAAGGATGGGGTGGCTAGGGCTGCTATTCTGGCAGCTTTAGCGAACACTCTATTCGATGTTTATTCATCTGACTCCTACACTGCTAAGCTCTTATGAGAGAAGCTTGACCAGACACATAATACTGATTCGCAAGGTTGGAAAAGTATTTTGTGGCTAGGTTCCTTGACTTTAAACTGGTGGATACTAAATCCATGACTGAGCAGGTGCATGAATTTGAGATGTTTGTGCATGCTTTGAAGGAGTCTGGTATGGACCTTCCTGAAAAGTTTGGGTGAAGTGCCAAAATGGCACAAATTCTGATTAAAATGCCCAAAATAGCACTTCCTGAAAACACTACCATCCACTGGCACATACATCACGCACATAGCACATGCGTTAGGGGGTAACGCATTTACTACATGCGTTACTCGTTCATTTTTATACCTCCCAGCTGAAAAATCAACAGAAACGCATCAAACATATGCGTTTGGGGTGTAACGCAAGTGCGTGATGCGTTACCCCCGTAACGCATCACGCACATGCGTTACACCCCAAACGCATATGTTTGATGCGTTTCTGTTGATTTTTCAGCTGACTGCAAAGTAAAAAAGCATTGGTAACGCATGTACAACATGCGTTACCCCCCAACGCAGATGGTATATGCATGATGTATGTGCCCCTGCGGGGCCTGCTTCTCAGAAAGTGCTATTTTGGACATTCAACCCCCATTTTTATGCCATTTTGGGCATTTTCTCGAAAAGTTTCAGGTTATGTTTGTGATTGAAAAGCTCCCTAAGTCTTGGGAAGAGTTTGCACTCTCTCTGAAAAGACAGAAAGGAGAGATCACTTGGACAAACCTGATGTTGGACATCTCTGTGCAGGAGCAACACAAGTCCAAGCAAGGACATGTGATGCCTACTGAACATGCTGGGAGTTCGAAGGTGAATGTAGTGACTGTAGGACAGAAAAGAAAGTCTGTCACTAAGAAGGAAAACACTAAGTCTAAGGACAAGAACAAGGCTAAGAAACCAAAGGCAAACAAACCATGTTGGTCTTGTGGACAGGTTGGTCATTGGAGCAAGGACTGTCCTATAAAGAAAGCTAAGAAATCTGTTGTGGGAGCACAAGCTAACATTGTGCTTGGTACCACTGGTGGGCCTCCGGTTAACATGGTTGTTGGTGAGGCTATTGCTTCTGAAACTGATAACGGGTATGTAACCTACAACCCTGTACTTCTTTCCACTTATTCATCTCATGAATGGTTGATTGATACTGGAGCTAATGTACATATTTGTACTGATATTACTCTATTTGTATCTTATCAACAGACTCATGGAATGACTGTGACGATGGGGAATGCGAGTGTAGCTAAAGTTCGTGGAATAGGAAACGTGGACCTGAAGTTTGCTTCTGGGCGTGTTCTATCCCTCACTAGAGTGCATCATGTTCCTGATATTCGTAGAAATATAATAAGTGGAAGTTGTTTAGTTAAGAATGGTTTTGAAGTTTCTTTGAAATGTAATAAAGTAGTTATTACACATACTGGTGTATTTTTTGGCAAAGGTTACTTGTCGGATGGATTATTTTTAATAAATGTTGAGCCTGTTTTGGGCAGTTTTATTAATAATAATGTTGCTCCTTTTGTTAATTGTGTTAAATCATCTGATTTGTGGCATGCACGTCTTGGTCACTTGAATTTTGGTGCTCTAAAGAATATGATGAACTTAGAGTTGATTCCAAAATATGCCATTGATAAGAAATCTAAATGTCAAGTATGTGTGACTGCTAAACAAACTAGGAAACCCTTTCATAATGTGTTTAGGGATTCAAATGTGTTAGATTTAGTGCACGCGGACATAAGTGAATTTGGTGGTGTTTTGACTAAGGATCATAATAGATATTTCATTACCTTTGTAGATGATTGTAGTATATATTGTTATGTTTATTTGCTTAAACATAAAGATGAAGCACTAGAAAAATTCATTATGTTCAAAACTGAATCTGAAACACAAACTGGTAAAGTACTTAAACGTTTGAGATCAGATAGAGGTGGTGAGTATACGAGTAACTCGTTTAATGAATTTTGCAAGAGCAATGGTATAGTTCATGAGGTGACTCCACCATACACACCTGAGTCTAATGGGGTGGCAGAACGAAAGAACAGAACTTTTAAAGATATGATCAATAGTATGTTAATTAATTCAGGGTTGCCTAAGTACATGTGGGGGGATGCTCTGAATACGGCTTGCCATATTCTGAATAGAGTTCCTCTGAAACATATGGACAAGACACCTTATGAATTATGGACAGAGAAAAGGACTAGGTTAAAATATCTTCGTGTATGGGGGTGCCTTGCAAAGGTACTTATCCCTGAACACAAGAGAAAGAAACTAGGGCCAAAAACTGTTGATTGCATCTTTCTGGGCTATATTGAAACCACTACGGCTATGAGATTTTTAGTATTAAAATCTGACATAGACGGAATAGTGGCTAACACTATAGTTGAATTTCGTGATGCAACATTCTTTGAGGATGTGTTTCCTATGAAGACTGGTATACCTCAGGGTAGTCCTGATGATGATCCCACTCACACATCGAGGTCCATTCCTGATCATGTGGAAAGGATGACAAATGTGGGGGCAGATCCTGATAGTAGCTCTATTCCTGATAAAGTAGAGGAACCTAGAAGGAGTAAGCGTGCTAAGGTAGTCAAGGATTTTGGAAGTGATTTTATCACTTATAATATCGAGGATGAACCTTTAACTTTTTGACAGGCCATGGATTCTTCAGAATCTAGGTACTGGAAAGGTGCTGTAAAAAGTGAAATTGACTCTATTGTTTCTAATGGAACATGGGAGTTGGTTGATCTACCTCCTGGGTGTTCTACTATAGAATGTAAATGGGTCTTCAAAAGGAAGATGAACCCGGATGGATCAATAGATAAGTATAAGGCTAGGCTGGTAGCTAAGGGTTTTAAGCAAAAGGAAGGCATTGATTACTTTGATACATACACTCCAGTTGCTAGAATGACAACAATCCGAATGCTTATAGCATTGCCTTCTGTACATGGTCTTATCATCCATCAAATGGATGTAAAGATAGCTTTTCTTCATGGTGAACTTGAAGAAGAGATTTATATGGATCAGCCTGAAGGATTTGTTGTCTCTGGTAATGAAAGGAAAGTATGTAAGTTAATCAAGTCTATATATGGCTTAAAACAAGCTCCAAGAGATTGGCATAAAAAGTTTGATGAAACTGTTTTAGAATCAGAATTTGTAGTTAATGAAAGTGACAAGTGTGTCTATTACATGGTTAAAGGGAATGAATGTATTATTGTGTGCCTGTATGTGGATGATATATTATTGTTTGGAACCAATATTGAGATTATTAACGAGACAAAAAGGTTCTTGAAAAGGCATTTTGAAATGAAGGATATGGGATAGGCTAGTGTGATTCTTGGTATCAAGTTGACTCAGTCAATTGATGGAATAACCTTGTCACAATCTCATTATATAGAGAAATCTATACTTGAGAAGTATGGTTATTCAAATTGTATAATCGCAAGTACTCCTTATGATCCTAAAATTGCTCTTGTCAAGAATAGTTCAGGAGTACCTGTGTCTCAGTTAAGGTATTCTCAGATTATTGGGAGTTTGCAGTATCTTGCTAATGGTACTAGGCCGGATATTTCATATTCAATGTCTAAGTTAGCAAGATATACAAGCTGTCCAAACAAGACTCATTGGGATGCTCTTGATAGAGTACTTAGATATTTAAAAGGCACCATACATCTTGGTTTGCATTACAGGAGGTTTCCTGGAGTGCTAGAGGGATATAGTGATGCCAGTTGGATAGCTAAGAAGTCTGGTTCCAATGGAGTGACTGGATATCTGTTTACCCTAGCGGGTGGAGCAGTGTCTTGGAAGTCTTCTAGACAAACTATTATAACTCGGTCTACTTTTGAGGCTGAGTTGTGTGCATTAGATGCCACGGGGACTAAGGCTGAATGGCTACATGGACTGATGTCAATGTTACCTGTAGTAAGTCATCCACTTCCTGCTTTTGCTGTTCATTGTGATAGTCGTACAACTATCGACAAGATAAACAGCAAGAAGTATAATGTGAAAACAAAGAGACATATCCAAGTTAGACTAAAGTCTATAAGGAGTCTAATGTCTGACAGGATCATAGCTGTTGAGTTTATTGGAACTCAAGAAAACCTAGCTGATCCTTTGACTAAGGGACTTGAGCATGCTGTTGTCCTTAAGTCTAGGTTGGGGATGGGACTGATAGCCCATAGTGATTCATCTATAGCGGGAACCCAATACACATGAGAGGAGATCCTTCGAAAGTGTATTCAATGTGGTAATAACAAGTTATAAGGGTGAATGGTTGTACCTTAACTTTATAGATTGATACTCACGTATCTGGAGTCTATCCCCTGTAAACCTATAAGGTACTGTCACTGCCAGAATAGCAAGAGTTATTTGAACTCTGAATGGGGTCAAGTCATATGACGAGATGCTAGCAGTACATCTCTGGAGATGCCCAGCTAAGTGAATGTAATTGTGTGGTCGCAATTAGAGGAAAGGGTTATTCCTTGAAGCATTCGACGAATAGGATCGAGACATGACCATTAACGTCTCAAAGCCATAGATTGGCACCATAGCCTTTGACTTGTCATCGTCTATGGAGTGTGGTTACACCAAACGGATAAAGATTCAAGGTGAAACATTCCATCTGAATCGGGCAGCCATCGAAGTAGAGGACTTAGGAGGGTTCAAACCTGGAAGGGTACCTACTCTGAAAAACAAGTCATGATGAGGATAGATATGTATTTCTGTATGGATTCGTGGGTGATTGTTAGAAAATGGAAAGTTTGAGACATATTTATAATATGTTCTTTGTGACACCCCTAGATCCGGGGTCAAGGATCCAGGTCATCACGGTCCAATTTCCGATCAATATCAATATCTCTTGAGTCTTTTTTTTTTTTAACTTAATACTTATGCAATTGACCCCACACTAATACACACACACCAGTCATATGCTCATAGAACAACATCCACAATATTAAAAGTTTAAAGTTAACAGTTATTACAAACCCAGAATTCTACTAAGTACATTGTTGAGTAATACTTCTACAGGAAGCATTTCAACAACCAAAAGTTTATTACATAGCTTACACACTAATACACATAAGTCTACTAAGCCCCTTTCGCTTGTCAACTACCTCTGGGATGGTCGCCAGTACTCGTTCAAAAGGTCGCCTGTGTAGTGCGTAGTATCGGCATGGGACCTAGCTGCTATATACATAAGTAGCAAGAGTGAGCTATAATAGCTTAGCAAGATAATAATGTAAATTGGAAATCAGCATTTTAAACATATATGCATATATATATAATCGGAAACCAATTATAAACCTTACGGAAGAATAAAATCTTTATTTAATAATACATCATCCACTTACTATTATAAGAAAAGAAATCTAGGATAATATAGTATCAGTTTCTCTTCTTAAATAATATAACAATCAATATACCCTTTCAGTGTAATATTTCAAGATAATATGAATACTTGAACAAATCTCTCACTATCATCTTCTCATTTCCTTCTTATGCAACAATTATATAAATTAATATAAAATCAGTTTCTCTTCATCTGTAACAATAATTCCATCATTTCATATCATTATTCTGTTTTCAGTATAGAAATCTGAAAACCATTTTCAATTCTTTCTTTCAAGTTTTTTTGGGGATTTTCACTGTTGCCGAATACGTGAGGCACGATGATCAGTCGTCCTCCGTACCCGTCCCTTTTACTACCGGTAGAAGGAGGAAGGTACACCACTACATCCCCCTGGAGGAAGGTACACCACTACATCCTCCTTCGGCAACTCTTGGGCCGAAATAAAATACTCCCTCTGTCCCACCCATTTCTTTACATAAAAAAGTGCGTGTCTGACACGCATTTTAAGATGCATTTTAAGGATAGTTCTATAACTTATTTTTGATATTTTCTTTTTTTGTATAAAAATAGGATTGTTTTATTTTTATACAGAAAAAGAAAATATCAAAAATAAATTATAGAACTATCCTTAAAATGCACCTTAAAATCCGTGTCGAAAAATGGTCCGCAAACGTAAAGAATCAAGAGGGACGGAGGGAGTATTGATTGCTGGACTGTGCCGCACACAGCCTCCTACACTTTTTGTTGCTATCCCCCTTTTTGTCAAATCGTTATTCCATTTATAAAATATCATTCCACATTTCCATTTTCCGCTTCCATTTCCATATATCATTCACTCATATCATTTCCATTCTCGCACATCATTTCCATAAAAATCTATATATAACATAATACCTTGATTATGACTCAGACATCTCTTTTATATACAAGAAATCAATTATGCTTTTATATTCATAAAATATTCCGTCTATTTTAAGAGTAGTAAATAATAATCAAATAATATTTATTAAACCACTAATACTCAAAAAGAATATTTTTAATATAGCATTATAAACCATATAACCCTAGATAACAACTGATACCATTCTCTTTCATATCTCTTTTACCATAGATCATATTCGCTCCATTCATAATCATATCCACATTCATAATCCATATTCAAAAATCTCAGTAAACAGGGAATATATCCCTAATCATCTCATCATATAAGATTCATATATTATCCACCAAAACCATTTCCTTTGAACATAAACAGTATATCAAAATAAGGATAAAAGAAATCTTGCTCCCTTTAATCCATATCCATACTCATATCTTCCTTTAATTTCCAAAATCAGGAAAACAAATTCTTAACAATATAGCAATAATAGAATCACATATATATTCCATAAAATCATTTTTCTTTGAAGATAAATAAATTTTCAAAGTAGGGATAGAAGAAATCTTGCCTCGATCTCGATATCCCAAAGGTAGGGCTCGTGGTTCCTCCGAAGTTTCTATAAACACATAAAAGAATCGTCATTAGAGTATATTCCACTTAACACCTACCCTTATCTAGTAACACCCTTGTCACATACCGTATGTTTAACATGGCCTTTATGTCCCAAAGGTTCTAAGAACTCGACCATTCTTAATCTCGATTAAAGTGTTAGCAATTCACACTATTTTCTTAACAACCACTCTCGACTGCAAAAATCCTCATAATTCGAAAATTCCACAATTTGACACAAGGTTAGTTAGTAAGGGTTCTCTAATCACCCTATTATAACATCCCAAAGTTTCATAATTTTTAAAAATGTCTAGGTAGGTCGATCATAGTCTCAAAGTTTACACAATTACGGTTTCCCGGTTTTCGAACACCTTTCACTAAAACTGACTTTTCTCCTAAACCGTTCATCAGATTTTAACGTACCTTATATCAAAACGATCTACGAACTAAGCTCTATCATGTCATGGTCAATTGGTAACCTAGACAGTAGGGTACCGTACGGAGACAGGGGTCCAAAACAGGGCAGATTACATCCTAACGAAAATCGGGCATTATAACGGCTATAATTTCATACTTTCCAAATTTTTCTCACCTCCAAATCCATCACCAAACACATACATCAAACCTACACCATGTGGTCATCATACCAACCATGGATTTCCAACACAAAACACTTCCATATTTAACTCAAACCACTTACAAACACATAATCATCATAAATCATCACTTATCATAACTTAAATCACCAAGTTTTCTATAACCAAGCATATATATTCAAAGTAATACTAAAGGGTCTTGAGATTTATACCTCCTTGAAGCTTGACAACACTTAACAAGCCTTGGGTAGTCCTTAAATAACCTTAAGGTAGCTTGGATCAACTAAATAAATCATAAAAACAAAGTTAGAAATTCGGATTCACTGGACACCAGTTGAAAGAATCGCAAAAACGAAGGCCTTACCTACGTTTTCTGGATGAGGCTTCTAAAGGAGAGTTGTAGAGCATCTCACCAGCTTTCCAACCATATAAAGAACACAAAATTCCATTGAGTAATGAAGGAGATATGGCCGTTTGAAAATCAGCCCAGAAACTGTCAATCCTCCTGGACAGTTTGGTTTCTTCAACTTGGGGGAGGTATTTGACTAGGCTACACCCCTTTGATGACTATGAAATTTTGAGCGAATCTTGCCCATGGAGTGGAGAGGTTGTGGTTCAAATTTGGTGATTTTATCATGGATAGAAATGGAGATATGAATTTTTCTTTGCATTTTGTTTCTGCTGGACAGTTTGTGGAGGATGAGAGAAATGGAGTTTGATTTCTTGTTTCTTGATCTAATCTTGCCTTAATCTTCACATCTTGAGAATTCTAGAACTTAGTAGATTAGTGGTGAAGGTTATGGAAAATCCTCATGTGAAATTACTAATTTGCCCCTTAAACATAGTTAGTGGAAGGTGATGTCATTAGTGATGTCATTGAGGAGTATTTAGCAAGCTAGGGTTATTAACCTTAAGTAATTACTAATAATCTTTGTAAATATTAATGTGGTAAATATCCTTATTATTTACTAACCTTTGTTACTTGGTTTCCATACTCGTCTAATTGTGGTTCGTTTCAAATATATCTCATTATCCAGTGGTTTTGAAATCGTTTATAAAATCCAAATTCCCTTAGCATTCTCTTAACTTAAAAATCCCTTGGTTTAACTTAAATTCACTAATTCCTCAATATATAATTCCTTTAATATTTCTATGTTCCTTAATATCCAATAAATAGAAGTTCGTTTGAGCTCAAAATCTTCAAAATCTAAATTCAGAAATTTCTGAAATCCATCGTCATTTCGAGTCACTCATTTTCATAGTATATCACTAATATGGTTTTTGTTTGTTCATTTTCCATCTCCAATATAGAATACCTACACACCATTTCCCTAAATTCCTCAAGATCACTATTCATTTGGGCACTGTAGCCTTTCTAAAGTTAGGGTTATTACATTCTTGATGTAATTTCAGGAAACTAACAAGTGGAGTTTGTTCCTTGTAATGAGGACTTAAACTTTCATGTTTGGATCTAAGACATTTTCTTAGTGGAATCCATAAATTAATTGAGTTGAAGTTGCTTGCTTGAAATGGGTTATGTGGGTTATTTAGTTGAAATAACTTGAGTCCCACATAGAATTGGTAATGAAAGGTTGGTGGCTTTATATAGCTCTATGTGCAAGTGTAGTGCACAACTACTAAGGCATGTGGGTGTGCATGGATGTAGAGTGGGCCTCGCGCACACACACACACGCCTCGCCTCGACACGACACGGGTCGGGTCGAAGGGCGATTTGGGCGAATGTCTCGGCGTCTCGCGTACGCGAGGCGACCTGGGCGAGGAATTTTATTACCTGGAATATTGATTTATTTTAACAGGTTTCAGATTTATTTGTTACAACAGTACTGGAAATGATTGGATCAGTATTTGGATAAAATCCTGAAATATTTAGTTTCCTTTTATGGAGTATCAGTTACGTTTTTTTTTGTATTATATACATACAGAATAGAACATTGAGAGATACGCTTCTAAGGATAGAAAACCCTAGCTGCTTTCTTCTTGCTCTCTCTCAATACATATAGATACAATACATAATTCTCAAGCGAACTGAGGTGCTGGTCGCTATTGATCACTGGTGTATTTGTGAACACCTTGATCTGTTGCTGTTTTATCCTGGAAGCGATATTGCTGCAACCCAATCACAACGTAAGTGGGGCAATATTCTCTTCAAGAACAGCCAAGTCTTCTCGAAGGACTTGGTGACTCAGCTGATTTTTTCTCTCTTGTTGCCTTTGATAAAGCTACTGTGAGAGATAAGTTCTCTTCTTTTCTTGTTATATTTCAGTCTCTGATTATACTCTTGTTTATGCCTTCATGTTTTGTTTCGTTATTTGGTTAATTGCCTATTCTTGTTTAATATATATCACTGCCTCATTGTTGTGTTATAGTTTACTTATACCCTACACCTCTTTCCTCTGATATGCAATGAACAACTGGAGCCATGGAGGGACAGTACAGCCAGCATTGGCAGCAGCTTACCCTCTATTCTGAAAAACATCATTTGTCATTCTGATTCATCAGCTATTTCCCCTTTAACGTGCAAATCAGAAAAATAGTAACAAATTTTCCTGAAACCTTAAATCTACCTAAATCAAATAAGGGATATTAGAAGACAAAAATACATTTATAATAATTACATTACTGCGTTTTTTTTATTGAGTTTTTAACCGTGCTAGAGCCCAGGAGTTTCTTGTTTTTTAGGGATTTTATATCAAACTGGCCACCCGTTTCACTCAAAACTATCAATTAGACCACCCATTCAAAAACGATAACATTTGAATCACTAAAGTCATAATACATATCAAAGTGGGCACCCATTATAATAATCGGAAAGTAAAAATAATTTTTTATCGAGTTTTACACATTTTTCTTAAATATACGATAATCAAACGAAAGGTTATGAAATCTAGTATTTTTGATAATATATTTAGAATTTAAAAAATTTATTTACTATTTATCTTTAATTAAAACAAGGAAAATGACAATAAAATAAAAAATAAATAGTAAATGAATTTTTAAAATTCTAAATATATTATCAGAAATACTAGAATTATTAACTTTTCGTTTGGTTATGGAAGCATTCAAGAAAAATGTGTAGAACTCGATGAAAAATTACTTTTACTTTCCGAGTACTGTAATGGGTGACCACTTTGATATTTATTATGATTTTAATGATTCAAATGATATCATTTTTAAATAAATGGTGTAATTGATAATTTTGAATGAAACGGATGGTCAATTTGATATAAAACCCTTTTTTTTTAGCTAACTAGAGCCCATGACCATGAGTTTCTGAATGTTTAGTCGTTTGGCTTTTTGTGTGTTGGTGCTACTTTAAAAAAAATAGTACTCCCTCTGTCCAAGCAGAAACTATACATTGGGGATGGGGTGTGGCACGCATTTTAAGATGCATTTTAAGGATAGTTCCATAACTTATTTTTCAAATTTTCTTTTTTTGTATAAAAATAGGTATGTTAAATTTTTATACAAAAAAGAAAATTTTAAAAATAAGTTATGGAAGTATACTTTATAGAAGCCTTAAAATGCGTGCCAAGTAGTGAAAAAAAACTGTATAAAATCTGGTGGGACGGAGGGGTAACTTAGATGTTGCCATGTTGGGGACAGTCATTTGGTTGGGAACTTGTAACAATTTTGTTTTTTTCGATTTTTTTTGCTCAATTTAATTTAATTTAAATTTTTTTTTGAAAAGAAGATCGACTTTCATTAAACATCAGCTACCAAAGCAGGTAGCAAATCAGCTGGGATATTCCCCAAACTGAAAATACAATCACGATATAATGCAGAACAGCAGGGCGGGCATGTTAATTTTATATTTTTGCAATGTGTGGTGTGTATTATGTGTTTTTGTTTAGAATAATTTTAAGGATTTTTATGTTGTATTATATTTTGATATTAATATAAAATTATTTTGTGGATGTTTGGATTGTTTTCTAATTTAAAATATGTTCATTTATTGATTTGGGTTCACTTTTTTTAATTTAAACTAGCCTATAGCCCGTGCAAAGCACAGGTTTTTTGAATAGTTTTAATTATTATTTTTTTGATTTTCTGTTATCTAAATTGACTAAAGCAAAGTAAGGTTTTTTTCAATAGTTATTTTTTTTTATTTTTTGTTATATAAATTGACTAATTTAAGATTTTTTTTATGATAAAGTAATATTTTAGAAACAACATTTTTTATACTTTTAAAATTATATTTGAAATATCATATTGATTTTCACAATTAAAATAGTTGCCAAATAAGCCAAATGTCACAAGTAATTTTTTTTTTGTTTTTTTTAGCTTCATACCATAATTTTTTTTTATAATTTCCTTTTTTTTGTATAATAATAGAACAATCCTATTTTTATACAAAAAAAAAATTTATAAAACAAATTATGTAACCATCCTTAAACTATACTATAGCTTAAAATGCTTTTTTTTAAAGGTAATTAGGTACAGATCATAAACAAAAATAGAATCAATATAAAAATTTGTCAAATAAGCCAAATGTCACAAATACTTTTTTATTTATATTTTTATTTATCTTTATACGGGATATATATCATCTAAGTGGGAAAAATCATTCTTTATTTTATTTTGTTTAGTTTTGTTGCTACCTGTATCTCATTATATGCTAAAGAAAATTGTAAAAATAAATTATGTAATCATTCTTAAAATACACCTTAAAATGCTTTTTATTTTATTTTTTTTTAAAAGGTAATTAGGTACAGATCATAAACAAAAATAGAATTAATATAAAAATTAATCATATATCGTAAACAATTTCGTGAAACCAAACTTAAAAATAATTAAACTAACATCACTGAAACAAATAAAACAATGACTATTTGTATTTTATTATCAAAATAATTAAATAAATATCTAATTTTAAGAGGGTACTGAATTACAAATGTGTACATAAAAAAAGTTGTCGCGCACATCACATAAAAGAAATAACATATATGCTGTTAAAAGCTTGGGTTCTATTACTCTAACTTGCTAGTATTTGTTTGTATTGCCTTGATATAAACTAAGTCCTCAAACTTCACTAAAGCATGGTTCTAGTTCTGAAAATTTACTACAACGGAGTGAGGTAAAAAAGAACCGACCATACCCAACTCTGCTGATCAACACAACTTTGTTTTCAAGAAAATGTTTGGATTTATGAAGTTGAACTCTAAGCACATTCTTTTTAAGGAAACTCATCCTATAAAATGCAACCTTAGATGTGTAGATGCTCACTTGACAACTGATACTATCAACCTTTGGAAGCATTGACAAAAACACTTTTGGAATGGGATGGATTGAATTTCTTAACTACTGCCAAACCAAATCATATCTCAGTGAACTCTTCTCTAGGTATTGATGGGTTAAAAGTATTTCATGCCATACTCTAATAAGTGCTACAACAATGCTTCTGGCAATGTGCATACATATTAGCCTTGGGCAAGATTTAAGTTCATCAGCATTTGATCCTTTAACTTCTCCGCCTAATTGCATTCTAAGTCCAATCTTTCCTCCATTCGAAACTGATTGCTTATACTCGACCAATCCAAATGCATACGTAGTTGAAAGCTCTTCACTTTCTTCAAGCTGCAAAATTCCCTCGTCAAGGGATAATACATGATAAGGATTCTACATTATGTGTACTGTACATATAGCAAGGAGATTGAGTTGTTGGCTGATAGAACTTTTATATACAAACGTACGACTCTATTAATACTACTGCCTTTAAGAACATACAGAATGTTACAAACATTAAATACCTTCTTCCTAGAGAGGAGCAATAGATTATTTTGTTGAATTGAATCCCAATTTTCCCCAAAAACCACTGGTAGGTGAAACCCGTCAACCTCATAGCATTCAAGAATTATGCCAGTCTTCCATTCTACATCTGCGAGAAAGAAATAATAGCTATAAGACCTTATCCTATCCATGTCAAATACCAAATTGACTTTCTATTCCACTTAAAACTTCTCATGTATCAGGTACAAAATTGTATCTTTTGATTTAACGTAAAATCTGTGAATGGCACACTCATATTTTAGGTAGTAAAATGAATTTAAAGAATCACATTTCAGTGCCAGTATGACAATCTTAATAATTCAGCAGTTCAGTATTTTTAAATGACAGTGTATACGTCATTCAAAGTTAACGGTCAAAATCATGGTTGAAATTGGTTCCATGAGTTAAACCAATTGCTTAAAATGACCTCTAGATGTCAATGAAATAACTTTTCCTGAGATAGTAACAGAGATTTGTAATCCTTCCTGTTGTAAATCTAAAGGCAGGAACAGTTTGAATAATCAGAGGATGACATGATGGTCACGTTGGTCAGTGGCAGATAATTTTTCCTTATACTCGATGTCAGTTTGAAGGGAAGTTGGAACAAAATGAGCAGCAGATTAAAAATCTTCAAAATCAAGGCATACATATTACTATTGACAATATCTAGAAGCATTTCCAACCTTAATAACTCGGAGAGAGTAAAAATATTACTACTGACATTATCAATGAACATTTCTCCCCTTAATTTAACTCAGGGAGAGTTGGTTAGACAAACAATCTCTTCATTCTATTCCTCAATAAGATAAGATGGACATGATTCTTACTCCACAATAACGTAACAGGACATGTATTCGGTTTTGCTGTAACATTCAATATAATCACTATAGCAAAATAGAATCAAGAATTGAGATGCAAGACCAAAATAAATAATCCAATTAAAAAAGCTATACCAATTTAACTGGAGAACCTAGCCTTTCCACACGACACCGACCCATGTCATTACTTTGTCCCATACCAAACATCACAACCTATTAATATATTCCAACTGAAAAAATTATACGAAATTTCTTGTAAAACCCAGCCTTTCTACACCGTTCAGACCAAGCATACTTGTTCATAATCCCGGTAGACCAAACATAAGAACATAGACCATCATCGACAATAATAGGTGTTTTGAAATGTAGTAACTTAAACGGTGTTACCTTTTTCCTTCTGTGAAGCTATAATTTTTTTAATAGATACAAATATTCACAGAGTACAAAAACAGCATAAGAGAGATTAAAAGGAATAATTGTACAAAGTCATAAACGTTGTACTAAATGGTGTGCTTCATACCCAGAAACAAAGTCATAAAAGGAATAATCGGCATAAGAGATTGAATTAAAAGTTGCATTTGAAATCCTCTTATATTTAAAAATTATAACCACCACAAATTTAAAAAAAAATCGTGCACAACAATAGGAACATATATTGTCCATTCAAGAATATTCAGGTTACCTTTGTTATAGCACTTTTATCTGTTTTCGCACTTGAGTCCTGCTGGTGGTTTGCTTGTGGCCTTAGTAACTCAAATTCAGAGAATCCCTCTTGTATAGGAGATGTTATTCTGCTTTGTCAAGAATAAGAGAATAAGCAAATTTTTCTCAAAACCAGAAACCTACTCAAAAGAGATCACTCTACTCGGGACTATGAATATAGTGCAGGCATCTCCTTCTTCATGCTACCTGCTATAGAATGGTATATAAGGATGTGCTTGATCTGTTTTGATTGTATTACCAAAATATTTGTTTTGATTGTTTTATCAAAATATCATATCTAACACAATTAAGTAGAGATAACTTTCATGATAGGAAATATATCTAACATGCCCTGAAGTACAAATTGCTAGATAAACATTCTGCAGAAACAGAGAACAAACTGAGGAAAGGTTAAAATCCAAAAACTTGAGCAATCCTACTATGACTGCACGCTACTTACGATGAGTTTCGTTCAAATTCTTACATCTCATTTTTAAATTAAAACTTCTGTTACTCAGTTAATTCCACTTCTAAGGTTTTTGAGCAACTCTTTTGCAAGAAAGCTAGCCCTCAAAGATATACATGGAATACAACTGTATGAAACTATTCAGAAGAAGGCAATTTTGACAAATGTACAGGAAAGATATGTCAGTCTGCTTTGGTAGACTGTTATATTATGTATCTTGGATGACAACTTGATCAAATCAGAGGTCTACAACGACTATGTTCAAGTAAACAATTATCTACTTTTTATCTGTTTTTTTCTTCATTTTCTTTGTAAAGTTGGTGATTATGATTTTTAATATAATCCTCATCAATCTAAAGCGGGTATATCACTGTAGCTTTTGGTTTCCTGACAGTTTTGATGGGCAAGGATCGCTAAGTTTTGAAAATTTGATGATTCCAAAAAAAATACGTATATGATTTAGTGGAATTTAAACAGCATGGATTATCTGAATGACCAAAAGTAAAAAAAAATACACAGACACACTGTTAATTATAATTATTTCTGGTTCGTTAAACTCAATTTTTTGTTCTTTTTATTTTTCATTTGGTGGTCCAAAATTTATGTACATGTTGCCTAAACACCTGCTACCTCGGATCAAGTCAAAAAATTCTTTAATAAAACACAAAATAAGTAAAGCCAAAAAATTCTTTAACAAAACACAATATAAGTAAAGCCAAAACATTCTACCAAAATCAAAAACACAAATCGAAACGTAGAAAATTAGAATATAAAACACAAAATATATAGAATTAATCGAAACCTAGAAAATTAAAATAAAAAACGCAAAATATATAGAATTAAACATAAACTTACTTTATCTATGAGATTGAAACGTTAACTTTAATAACCCTATGTCCTCATGAATCAACAACTAAAGTGAACCATTTTCAGATTATTAAAGTAGAGCTGCAAAACCAGTTTCGGTGTTGCTCATCAATAAGAAGACCAATACCTTATCCGGCATTAAATAACTGGGAGCTTTTTTATCTTTCTGGTCACATTAGTTAGATAATCTAAGGGATGGTAATTATTTGACCCATAAATTAATTGTAAATTTGTTAATTAGCACTAATATTAGTTAGCTTTAGAGTTTTGACCATTGGTTAATCACATGATAATCAATTTCCTAGTTTTCATGCTAATCTAGGTATCATTGGTTAATCACATGGTTATTAAAGGATGATACAAACACATATATCCAATTATCCAAATCATGTAGGTATCAATTGAATAAGTTGAAAAGAGACACTGACAGTCTGACATATTGATTTGTAAAAATCCTATCTGTTCAAGACGAAAGGCATAGGAATTCAGAGGATTGAAACTTCCCTCAAATTTTAATGTCTATATACACACACAAATGCACTTTCACATACGTTACAATCAGGTTTTAATTGATAATCAGATGCTTTTCAATACAATTAATCTGTTACACAATCACTCAAGGTTTTGATTTTGATATGCTTTGATTTTAAGGAAAAAAATAATACCTGGAGTTTTGAGTGGAATTCAGTGGAGTTTTGGGCGGAGGCGGTGGTGTTGGGTATGATAGGATGTGTGGATGCAGGAGATAGCGATTCGTTTGGCCGGCGATGAGTATGTCCGAACGTGGTCAATGTCCGAATCTAATGGTTTGAGCAGGAGAGGGTTTTGTTTAGTTATTTCTATTCTAACGAATTTTGAGCATTATAATAATATAATAATGTTTTAATAATAAATTATAGGAGTATTAAATTAGATAAGTACTGTACCGTACCGTACCAAAACTTTCAATGTTTCGGCTTTTATATAATAGTATAGATTTTTTCTTCGCAAAGTAAGAAGTTGTTTATTTGTTGATTTGTGCTCACATTTTTTAATTTAAATTTTAGAAATATATTTGTTGTCAAACATAAAAATAGAATCTTTAATGATTTTTATTAAAATTATTTTTTCTTAAACTACTTTTATTTGGTAAAAAATATTTTTTTGTAAATTATATTTTAAGGTTTAGCATAACTTACATTTTAATATTTCATATTTTTGGGATGTTTTCTTCTATTTTATTAGAATATACATAATGTACTTTAAACGTGTGGGAACTTATATTGATTCAACTATTCTTTATAATATATGTGTGTGTGTTTATGTAATTGTGAACACACATAAATTTGTACTTTTTTTAAAGAAAATATGTACTATGTTTTTATATTTTGTGTTGTTTATATTTGTTTTAAATGCATTACATTAAAGTTTATTGTTGATTTTAGTTTTCTTAATTTATATGTTTTTTTTTTGAATTGGCGTTTATTTTGTAGATTATATTTTGTTGAATTTTGCTATCATTTCTAATTGTGGCATGTTTTTTATTACTTTTTTAATATTTTATTTTACCATATATTTTTTAAAGACTTTTTTTGTTTTGTAATTAAATGTACTTTTATTTGGTAATCGATTTTTTTTAAATTATACTTTAAGATTTAGCCTAAATATATTTAAATGTTTCAATTTTTTGGCGTATTTTTTTCTATTTATTAGAATATATATAATATACTTTATACATGTGGGAACTTATTGTAATTTAACAAACATTACAATTGTACTTTTTAAAAAAAAAGGTTTGTACTATTTTTCATATTTTTGTGTTGGTTTTTATTAATTTTAAATGCATTATATTAAAGTTTATTGTTGATTTTAGTTTTATAAATTCGGATTTTTTTTTTTGAATTAGCGTTTGTTTTGTAAATTATATGTTGTTAAATTTAATTTGGTGTCATTTCCAATTATGACATATTTTTTAATACATTTTTAATATCTAGTTTAACCATATATTTTCTTCAAAAAAATTGTTTTGTATTTAAATGTAAATTCTAGTTTTTTAAAAAATAATTTTTTGAATTGAAATTCTAATGATATTTTATTATACTGTATATGCACAATTAATTTGTGATTTATAAGTTTTGTGCTATAATAACTCTTTTTCCTATAACTTGAATTTATGTATGACCAAAGCATATGGAAAGAATGACCAAAATACACTACTTTTGTAGTCCAACTACCCAAAATGCCTTTACGCGGTAACGTTCGCCTTTTTTACCCACGGGGTACGCATCCTGGCCATGCGTGGCCTGGGATGCGCATTCCTGATATGCGTATCTCAGGTAACGCATCTCCAGGATGCGCAATGACGTCATTTGACGTCATTTTTTCATAACAGCTCCGGTCGTCTCTCTCCCACAAAATCGTCATATCGATCGCCTCTCTCCGTTCTCCCCCCCTCCGGCTACCTCCACCCCTCCTGTTAGTATTAAAACGAAGCCCAGACTTTGGTCTTCCTTGTCCCCCGTTCATTTGTTGACTTTCGGCCCCGCAGGGGTGTGTGTGAGCTTACCGGAAAACGAAATCCGAAAAGGGGTTCGATTTGGGCTTTTCTAATCCGGCGAAATAAATAAAAAACGATGGGTATAGGCTTGTAGAGGAGAAGAAAACGATCGTTTTGGTGTATAATATGCTAGTCAAAGATTTCTGGAAAGGGGTGAAAGAATCGATCTAAGTTTTTGCCAGAAAACGTCACCGACGACGGTGAGAAGACGATGAACAGTGCCTTGGCATACGCATGTTATACATGCGTATTATCAGACACGCATGCTCAACATGCGTATCCGAGGTACTGTTCACATAGCTCAGATTTGAAATTAACAAAATGTACACATGTGAATAAAGCGTATAGCTTGACCACGCATTGGTAGAATGCGTATACCCCTATACGCATGCCACAAATGCGTGGCCCGTGGGTAAAATGGGCGGAGCTCAGCACGCGTAGGTATTTTTGGCAGCTGAAATAAAATGGTGGGTATTTTGATTTTTCACACATGCATATGAACCTCTTTACACGTATTATACCAATTGTATTTATATATGCACGGATTATTTTACTATCTTTTAAAATAAATTTTTCGTTATGATTTTTTTTGTCAAAAGTAGTGTTTATAACATTTTGATTTGCTTTTTTAAATTTAATGTTAATAAATTAATAATATGCATGTATTTTGTAATTATATATATACAAAAACTATTACGGAAAATTTGTTAACTTATAATAATAAATAATTAAGTTGATAATGAATATTTTAATAGTTTTATTCTTTCCTAATTTACTTTAAATTTTATTGTTGATAAAATTTAATGTTTTTGTAACTTTTAAATTATTAAATTATTACAGGATCTTTTGTGGTTATTATATTTAGGTTCTCTATAAATTATTTTATTTTGAATTTTCGGATTTTTTAAAATTTATTTACAACTTTAGTACCGAATCTATAATCTTTGCAAAATAATAAAATGTTAATTTATTGATTTGTATTGATTTTGTTAGTATAAATTTTAAAAGCATGTTATTAAAAAAAATTGTTGAAAGTTGAATGTGGTTGATTTTAGTTGAATATGGCCCATGCGGGGTGTAGCAACCCAAAATAGCATCACACCTTAAAAAAAAGTGTTGAAAGTTGAATGTGGTTGATTTTAGTTGAATATGGCCCATGCGGGGCTTACCAACCCAAAATAGCATCCCACCTAAAAAAATATGTCGAATCTGATGAAAAGCTAGGCAGTTTGGGGGCAGGGGAAGGGGTGCCCTAATTTGTAGTATTTTTGCAATTTTGAAACTTAGTTTAGTAAAATTGCAAAATTTTACTTTTGTACATATATTTATCAAAAAACCTCTTCATAATTTTAATATTTACTTTTTAATTAGTAAAAAATAAAAAAAATATAAAAAACATATTTGATAGTATTCTAAATGATAGTTTTTTGCTTGTATATTGAAAATAGATAAATAATACTTTAAATTTAATATGTTTTGACGGGAATTGAACCTTGAATTTATTGGAGTAATTTATTATATAATATAAATGTTTAATAATAATATGGTGAAAATAGATAATATAAATTTTTAACTAAAATATGTTGTTGATAGGAATCGAAACTTGAACTTTTAAGAGTAGTTTATAAAATGATATAAATGTTTAATAATAATACTATGTTGTTGACGGGATTCGAACCTTGAACCTATAGGAGTATTTTATATATTATAAAAAGAATATTTTTTTTAGCATTACATCCAACGGTTCTTTTTTATTTATCTTACAATCTAACAAGTTATTATTGAGTGTACAAATTGAATGACCAAACTACCAACCAAACAAATATAACTTAGTTTGCTTATAATAGTATAGTATAAATACGTGAAAATTGAAAATTGTGAATTGTTAATTATATCCTTATATATAATAAGCATATGAGTGATCTTATCCATAATTTTCGTCACTATATTACCAAATTAATCTCAACCGTCGATCTAATCTTTTTAAAAATAGACGATCAAGATTATATCATATTAAAAATAAAATTATAATCTAAATCTAAAAAGGATATTATTTAAAAGATTTGTATCAATATAACTTAATTCCTGCTAGTGCCCATTTCCAATGAATTTACTATAATGACCCTAATTTGAGGCTATTTTTGTAAATACACTTCTAAATGGATTAATGGGTGATCCAATTCCGACCCATCTTATCAAAACACGCTGTTTTTACCACTAATATGGGTTATTTGAAATATCCACTTAAAGGATCCATTAGACCCGGTTGTATCGACACGCTCTGTAGATTCAAAAACCAACAATCCACACTTTCGGCCAAGATTTTCGTGACTTATATGCTCATCCAGTGGAATTGAGGGTTTTCGTGACTAATTTTCGTGAATTAGCCTGTATATGCTCATCTTTTTAATCGGTTTTAAAGATTCCATATCTTTAATTTGAATTAGCCTATATTTTCCTCCAGTGATTTGTGATGCAATTTTGTACTTCAAGTGGTTAGTGTTCTCTTTGGTTTCTTTCAATATTTAATCATTCATTGATGTATATTTTCTTTGCAGATTCTTTTACGAGGTTTTGAACTTCTGATCAAACTTTACGAGGTTTGACACTTATTATCCAATCGGTTATTTGTGTTCTCTTTCTGTAGTATGTATGTATTCGTGGTATCTAATTTTTGTTCTTGACATAGCTTCCTTAGCTTTAATGTATTATGTAATATACACTTATGTTATTCATCTTCTTATAATTGTTATAGTCATATTCCCACCTAATGGTAATTGATCTTTTGGATTATCGCTAATTATTATAATTTTATTAATTTTTCATGTGTAGGTCAATTGTTTGATGAAATGCTTAACCAAGTTCAGAAACATGTTTAGTCTATGCATTAATATGATAAATTTAATTATCGAATTGAAGATACAAACTTGACAAGCTTTCGACTGCAATGTTAAGAATGATTATAACACCGAACACCATATGAGTCATTGAGATGGTGAATGGGTACTTTGCGTCCAATCGGCCATGACCACTTTTTACCCCGCTCTATTCGCGTATTTGTTTTTTGTTTGATGATAAATTTTGGAATTGTTGTTTTGATTATGTTTTGGTTCTACTATCTAATTTGGTGCTTTCTAGATTTAGATTCAATTTTATAATATACATTTTTGATTGAATTGTACGGGTTTTGCTGTTATTGTGGATTTCACAGAAGATTTCAGACTTTTCGCTCAAGATCTCCATGAATCCAGTCATCTAACAAGGCACAGTCATCTGACAAGGCACAGTGAAATATTGTTAACTTATATCATGATTATTTACACTACATTGCGTACTGCTAATTGAGTTCTACCTAGCTTAATTGAATTCAGTTTAATAAGTTCACGATTGTTTATATGTTGATCAGATTTTTAAATCTCATTTAGGTTACGGGTATAGGCTCCATAGTCCATATGGAATCTAAATCAGATCAGAAGCTCCTTTATATATATTGCATCATTTTTCCCCACTCTTTCACAAGGTGCGTAGCAACATATCTAACAAGATAATGAACAACATAGATTCGATTGTCGTTTTTTACCACTTTTCCTGTCTTAATACTTCTACTTGCCTTTTGAAGTGTAATAATTTCTCTTATTGTTGTTCAATTCATTTATAGATCATACACAATAATATATGTACATTCTCTTTAAATGCACAACCAATACCCTAAAGTTTTTTTATATAATGTAAGACAATGTTTGTTTCTGATTTGGCTTAAATTTAAAGATGACGAATGAACAACACTAAAAACACTAATAAGTATAAGGCATAACATATAGAGTTTTGTGATTGTATATGTTTATCACATAGTTGGATGTGTGTGTTCATTTCGTTTTGCTGTCTATATATGGCTTTTAAATGGATTATAATTTATAATGTATCTGAAATTGAAGTACTTCTGAGGTACAACAAACTCACTAGATATCCTAATAGATCCAATTGTATTTGTCATGTTTTATCATTTGCAGGCAATACAAGGACATCAGAAAGAAACATTAATGCTAGCTTCAAGCACATAAATACCTTTCAGGGATATGGTAGGAGCATCAAGAAGAACGGAGGCGACTTGATAAGATACTTTAGGAACTTCTATCTTTGTTGTTAATCAATTTCCTTTGCTATAATTTGTTTCTTCCAATCTTCAATTTAGGAGGTTCGTAAGTATGTGCAACCTGAATAGCCAACAAGATTTTTTTTGTTCATATTTGGCATACACAGCAAAGGTCTCCTCCATTAACATGATTGTATTATCTTATATTATTATATACATGTTTGTGTGTTTGTGTGTGTCTTAAGTTACACGAAAGAGAAGGAACACCCCACTCCACGAGAAAATATGTTCACTTTTGCAGATTGTTCCACTATCTGGTGTAAAGAGTCATTGACTTGCTGACCAGACTTTGAGGTAAATGGAGAAATTTATGCAATTACTGGTATTTATCAATTTAATAGATATATGACTTTGGAATATTTTGAAGTTTAAAGAAAAAATTATACTATCCATTGTCTCATGTTTAAGTTTTCTTTACTTTTTACAAGGCTGCACATAAAATAGGTCTTTTGTCTTATCTTAATCTTCACGAATAATGGTACTATTCCATATTTAACCTATTATCACCTCACATTAGTCATTTGTTCTTTATATTATTACAGATGTATTTTAAATGTATCCATATATCAATTACTTTTTTAAGTCCTTGAAGCTACCATGGAGACCATTTTATAAATCATTAATTAAAGATAAATATTACAAAAATAGAATATTGAGAATAGTTATATTTGTTTTTAGGTCATATTATTAAAAAAGAAAATTTTAGTTAAATGATTTTTTTTTATTAGTATGCTCAGATTTCGGATTTAGAGTAAAAGCAATTAAGTTATCAGATTTTTGTCAAATTTGAATTGTGCTTTGTGAATACAAAACGTATTGCCATTGTGAGATTGATGCTCCTAAATTCATTTTTTTTTCTAATAGCAGTTTTAGTGATGCGACTGGAATTTGTCAGGTTTCAGTGAATCCTGAGTGCTATTTTTGGTATTTTATGTGTTTATAAGAGAATTAGCAGCTAGATTAGGCTGGAATAGAGAGAGATTAGACAAAAGATTAACAGAAACATAGATTAGAACTCAGAAATGTAGAGAAAATAGCAGATCAGATAGTAACTTGAAGAAGAAGATAGAAATTTAGAGAGAGAGAAACCCTAGAGAGAGAAAGAGATTGGTGGAAATAACATTCTTTTTCATATATTCAAATCATAACAGAAAATGTAACCACTTGAGTCTATTTATAGTGCTTCAACTAATACAACTGAAATTGACTAAAGTACCCTTCCCTTAATACTACAGTACTATTATTACTAATACAGGGCATATCCTGACATAATTTGACAACTTCTGAGCAGTGTTTCTTTCTATCATGGTAAACCATATATTATCCGAGGAGATGGAGACTACTTCTCAAAAATGAAAGTATCCCTATATAGATGGTTGGCACTATTGCAGTATTTTTCACTTTGACATTCTGGACAAAGAGGCATCTTCAATTACTTCGTTATGTGTCCCTATTCAGATGGCATCTATAGAAGCACCAGGTACTTTTCTAGACTAAGAGCCATCTTCGGTTGCTTCATCCTGCATCATGTAAGATTATAAAATTCCAGCCAGAAGGTCGGTCAGAGTCATGCATAAACATCAATCGTATGCCATGTATTTAATATCAATATTTTCTGGATAGTAGGCTCCTAAAGCAGTTGGTGATTTATTTAAATTATTCTATAATCATTTTGTTCTAGATGACACTAACTAAAACCAAGTATTACACAGATTAGTAGTTTATGTTTTGGATCATATTAAATCTTTATTTGGCTAAATGATGATATTATACAGCTTAAAAACTACAATGACATCTATTTTTGATGCTTTAGTGTGATTCCTTGCATCATTAAGCAGAAAACTTTACAAAGTTATCTGACATTTACGTCATCTAACTTTAATTCGGGCACACGCAAGGATTATGGTTGTACAAACATTTAAATATATTAAAGAATAATATATTTAGCAAGTACTAATAATCTTATTTAATTGGCAAATATTAGATTTGATATAAAGTAAGTGTCACTGTATATAGTAAATATAGATTTGATTTTATTGGTAGGTGATTGTATACTGCAATGTATAGATTTGTAGGAGGGATCCTGTGCCTAATGGAAACAGCAATAGTGATTCCAGGTGCCAACTCGCCACTTACGCGTCATTTTCCATGTCTACTATTCGGAGGTTCCTATCAGTCTCCTCCTGCATATCCTTTTGGTATTATATTCTTATCAAAATAAATTATATATGTTTTTGTGTGTGTTTGTCAATGTTTAATTATTTTGATTATAATAAGTACCAATGTCTTGCAGACTCAGTTTTGAAGAGAACAAATCTTATTCCTAACACGCAACAGTATTCTACTTATATTTTCATCATTGGCATGGGATTTGATTGATGTTCGTTTTTGTAGACCAATTACACTAACACTAATAATTGAGTTTTTGCTATCTGTCTCAGTTACAAATCAATGTACACCTCAATCAAATAAAACCAACTCACCATTCCTCAATTTCCACGTATACTATTCAGAGGTTCCAATCAGTCTCATCCTGCATATCCCTTTGGTACTATATTCTTAAAAAATATATTCTATATGTAAAAGGTGATTGTCAATATTTCGTTCTTTTGATTATATTGTAACCGTGGTATGGTAGATTCAGTTTTGAAGAGACCGAATGGTATTCCTAAGACACAACAGTATTCTACCGGTATAATCATCACTAGCGTGTGAATTGAATGTTGTCCGTTTTTGTAGACCAGTTGCAGTAACATTAATAATTGTTGTTTTTGCTCTCTGTTTCAGTTACAAATCAAATGTACGCCGCTATCCAATAAATCTAACTCTCCAGTGACGTCTCAATTTTCAAAACCACTTTTTGGAGGTTGAAAACAGTCGTCTCCTCCCGTAGCTCCATTTGGTATGATCCTTCTTAACAAAATTATTTATATATTATTTTTGTGTAAAAGAATGATGCAAAAAAAATTGAGGCGTAAACCATCTCATCATTCATGTTATCCTTATCGGTGATTGCTTTTGCATCATCTTGCAGATCCAAAATAAAAAAAATACTCATTAGGACAAACATTCTGCACTCTTCCATTCAAATAAACTCATAGTTTTCGTCGCAAGTTACCCGTAATTGCAGGTAGATTGATTGAGCAGGTTATTTACTCTTTAGTTTGTGTTGTGATGATGATGATGTTGAAGAGGAATGGGGCACATTAGACACACCAACCCAGCCAGCTTCAATTGTTCAAAGGTACATGCTATTTGGCAAACAGTACCCACTTTTCATTTTGTTACAAAAGTTAAAGCAAGATTTTCAAACATGTAGCTGCGAACTAGGATATATATTTATGTTACTCCATTTTTATACTCCACTATTTAAGTTTTGTTCTTATACTTTATGTTAATATTTGTTTAAGCTAACCACCGTTGTTTGATGATGAACTAACTGTTTTCTTTAATTTCAATTAAACATAAGAAATCGAAGTAGGATTGTTACAGGACGGGTTAACGATTATCGTAGATTATTAATTTATCGAGATTTAAGTATATTTTCGTGACGCAAGAATTTTTATTATCTCACGAGACTGGGACATGCATATATATGTATCTTCTGAAATTAGAGAAACATGGACATTTTGTTACCAAGCAGAAACTGGTAAAAATTGCTAAACTAGGATAAGAATAGTATGTATTTGCAAGGACAGAAACTGTTGGTTACATTTATTTCTTTCAAGTTGATATGCTGTATTCAGAAATCTGTAACGTAAAGAAATGAGCATAAAATAAAACCAGCATAGCTTGGATGGCTGTTTAATGGCCGATGTCATAGACCATGTACACCTTTTTTGCATTCATACTTCAATCAATGCATAGTTTGTTGCCATCAGCTCCTCTGTTTCTAAAATTAATTTCAGTTTGCACCATTGTTTTCTAAATTTTCCTTAATTTCTCAAAAAAACCACACCATTTTTAAGTTAAAGGTGGAAAAGGCTTACTACTTGAAGCCCACAAAACAGCTCATATGGTAAGGCTTACTACAGCGAGGTATTGCTAGAATCTTTGTTTGATGTTGTTTAAGACTATCTACCTTTTTTCTATAATTTGCCGCTTATAAAAGGAAATTAGTGTTATTAGCATTTTTTCAATTTTTCTTTTTTATGTGGACTCAAGTATTGGGGATCATTTTTTCAAGAGTCAGTGAGGAACTCTTGATCCTTTATAGTTGATATAATATTGTTGCCTATCAATACAATTTAATTTATATACATGGTGCAATAGTTAAATATAATTTATCAACGCATCTTACATATGTACTTCTCTTATTTTAATATTTTCATGTACTTGGTACAATGTATGCATCTAGATTATTTTAAAAAATTCGATCAAGATATAATGATGTTTTTAGTTATAGGTTTGTAATGACATCCACTGACAGGTCAATCAAGATTGCAAATTGTGACGTTAGAATTGAGATACAGATTGAAGGAATGATCTGGGAACCCAACGTTGGATGACTCCGTAAGCATCTCGACTCTTTCTAATATTATACACAATTGTTCAAAAGGTTGCCCACATTATCTTAGTATTCTACTATTTTCATATATCCTTATGTTAATTAAGTTGATAGCCTGCAACCTTATGTATATCATGTTTTGTTTTGTGGCAAAGTTCTGATGAATTTTTTTGCCAATCCAGTTGTTTTATTTTATGCATGTTGACATGTTCGTATGCTATAGTTTTAACCATGACATTAACATTCGCTTCTTGGAGGCCCGTATTTAGTTTAACTATCTTGAAAATTAGACGTGTATGAGTAACATATACTTATCTTAAAGCCTAATGGTCTTATACCTCCTTCCCTTTGGAGTGTAAAACTATAGAATAATTAACTTTTTATAGAATGCTCCTTTGTTTTTGTCAATTCTCACGCCCACTATATATACACCATTATCCACATAAATTATGAGTGATTACGTAATAATAATCTATTGACGATTTCTTTGTTCATTGCTGATTAATGCCACTATTGTAATTCTCTCTATCAGCTAACTTAATACACAATCAGTTGCTGCTTTTGGATTTTTTATCTGCTAGCTACATGCTTACTTATCTTGCAAAACTCAGGATTAATCCTTGAAGGTTAGTTCTCGACTGTTTTATAGCTATTAATGTCCAGTCTCTCCTTTTCTGTCAAGAATCATTGGCCTGTTTCGTTATTTATACTAGCAGAGTGCCATAGTTGTTTGCACAGTCACTCTTTAATATTATGTTGCATCAGTAAAGGATTCCATTAAAGTTTCAAATTTGTAACATGTAATGTCTTTTTTCAGTTCTCATCCCAATGATCTAAGATTTGGATGCAGCAAACAATGGAACGACTGTTTTATCATATTACAAAGCATGCGAACTTGAAGAATAAGACCTGACAGATAAGATGGTTTTGCCTGTTTAGCATAACTTGGTAGGCACCACTTATGCCTATACCAAGGAGGTAAACTCCCATAGTTATAAGGTTACATGATGCGTATGGCTTTAGATCTTTGCAATGACTTCTACATTGTTTGTCATGGTTGTGGTCCAAATTAGTTTATAGTGTTTGTAGGATTTTCCAAATTAAATCATGGTTTACATTAGTATATTATATAATTTCTTGAATCCAATGTAAATAACCTATTTATTGGTTTAAGTCGGTTAAGTTTGTAAAAATTCAATTTGGAGTATGATTTTTCTTGAGTGTACAGTAGTTGAGATAACATAATGAGTTATGACATTTATTTCTTAATGATTTTTTTAATCAATTTTTTTATTTTTTATTTTTATTGTTGTCGGTCTTCGTCACAAGTTGTCAATAAGTCTGAGATACATAATAGCGTCACAAAATGTCATAATAGCTATTTAGGTATTAATACGATGATGTCATAGCTACATGTAAACCTAAGAGATAGCTGGTGGAGATGTAAATTAATAAAATGACTCATGTTCATGATCAAATTGGTTCACGAAGTATTTGTTGGTGAAAAAGAAAACACAAAGGAAGTAGAATAAAAAAATGATTAGGACAATTTTGATAAGAGAAAGAAAGTTAGGATATTAGAATAAACCCATACGGAGACGATCTCTTTTAAGCTTCTCAATTGTTATATTTCTTTTCTAAAAGTCCTTCCCTCTCTCTCCTAAAAGTACTTACACAAAACTGTTTTCTTTTTTCAAGATTATTCAATATTTTTATTTTCTCTCTCATTTCCAACTTGAAGCGGTGTTAACGGGATTCCATCTTTGTTACATGTCAGCAGGACTCCACATGCAACCCCAAAAAGGTTTCATTTTATGAACAAAAACAGATCAACTAGATTATGATCAGTGTCTTTATGCGTTTGGACTGAGTTCTGAATTTTCATTACTACATTGTAGCGCATGGTGAGTTCCAATTGTTTCATAATTTTAGTGGCCAAAAAGCTTTCATATTTGCTCATACTAACAATTTCACAAGAGTAATTTTGCCACCATTGATAGGACTATTATTATATGGCGAAGTTCATCAGTTTTATGTGGCATTGCAGTACTCCCAAAGAACCACCAAAGGAGGCCTTTTGATATCTAAAGCAACTGGAGTTTCTAACACTGTCTGGTAAATATTTGATATTTTAAGGCATTGGATTTTCTGTAATTCTTTTCAGTTGGTTAGGTGTTCAATATTCTGGATAATATAGACAATTGTGAATGCATATAGTATTCAGATATACTTGGTAAGGAAAATGTTTTGTTGGTCTTTAGAAGTTTGCTTGCAGTATTGGAGAATTAGAGACTAATACTACATTCGGTAGGAAAGTACTCTGGCATATCCAAGAACTTGATTCTAAAATTTGTGAACAAGGTTTAAGTTCTAATGTTTGAACAATATGCTATCAGTTTGTACTGTTAAGCTTAAGTGCTAAATTGTACAAAGTCCAAAATTATTTAAATATAATGCTATTTACTTACGAGTTTGGCTTTTGATAATGGATTTGTATCCTTTTGTTTGCAAGTACTACAGATAGCAAGCGGAGTTTTTTGTTATTCTAGGTGATCACATAATGTGCTACGATTTCAATTTAGCAAATAGATAATATAAACAAATTTAAAACATTATTATGTTCAAGTTCTAACTAGATTTATATAACTATTTTCTTTAATTACTACAGCTATTGCAAAATAATGATTGCTTTGATTTTTTACATGTATTTTAGGCATGAAAACAGTTATTTCACATGTTTTTAAAATTTTCTTTTTTTGAATAAATAATTATGTTAAATTCTTATTTAGAATATATATATATATATGTTAAATTCTTATTCAGAAAAGAAAATTTTAAAAAAGATGTTTTGTAATATCTTTTTTTTAAATTAAAGAGAAAATTTCAAAAGTATCTGTATTTACGTGTAAAAACTAAAAAGTAAAAACATTTCTTATTTTGGTATTTACAGTTAAACCTCGATAAATGAATACGCTCGGGACTGAAAATTTTTATTCATTAATCAAGATTATTCATTTATCGAGGTCAAAAATACACTGTCTCTATCATGTCGGGACCAAAAAAAATTATTCATTTGATGAGATTATTCGTTTATCAAATATTCATTTATCGAGGTTCTACTGTAATTTGCAAACAATGCTAACAGTCTCAATGTATAGAAATGTCCGTCTTTCTTCAAATATTAATTTTCTAACTTGATTGAATGTTTCAACATTTAAAAATGATAATATGCATAACTTTAGAGAATCCTAAAGAGAAGCACTACATAAAACTACCCACAATAAATGGGTACAGTTTAAATTCAATTAGGAGTTTAAAATGTTCTTTAAGATTTGATGGTATTTAATATAAATTTTAAAATGTTTTTTAAAATTTGGGATATTTACATTTTAAAAAATCCATTAAAACTTGGTAGTATTCTCTATATTTTAAAAAATAAATTAGAATCCGAAGGTATTCACAAGTTCATGAATTTTTTTATATTTGATAAAATGATTGATTTTAATGAATTTATTAGTGCATTTTATATCTTTTCATGTCTAAAATATTTTGTCAATATTATCATATATCTTTGAATGTAAGACTTTGATTTGTGAGTTAGTAATGTTTGTGTTGTGTTCATTATACTGTCTGGGGTTGCTCATTTTCTTGCTAGAGCTAACCGTGATGAGGAGAATCGAATTGCTACTAAAAAAAACACACTACACAACGTACTCAGTATATCCCGCATAAGCAGGGTCTGAGGGGTAGAGAGGCTGTTTCCGGTTTTTGACCCCCGACCCCAAGGGTAGAGAGGCTGTTTTCGGTTTTTGACCCCCGGCAGGAGTCGAACCCTCACGGTTCACGGATTGGGCACTTACCACTGTGCCAACTCAATCCCATCAATCGAATTGCTACTCTAAATACAAATATATTGTTTCAATACATATGGTTAAAGTAAGATTTACAAAACCCTTTTCATTTTAAACATATAACAAGTATAATATTGAAAATTTAAGTTATGCTAATAGTTTACATGTGTGTAATGTTAATAAATTATATAAGATATGAGTTCCACATTAGGATAATTTGATAAAGAAGTAAAGACAATGTAATTATTATTAATTGATAAGCAAATGATTTAATAACTTTATTTGCCAAGCATTATTTCATCATCTTAATATTTTAACTTATTAGATGGATGTGTATCAATATAGTTTGGTAATATTCCTAAAAAATATAAATTGACAATATGCAAAAATAATAATAAAATTTTGATTATGTTTTTATAAATGAGTTTGTTTATATATTAGTTTTAAACGTGATATTAAAACAAGAAATAAATATATATTAGATTACAAATTATGTAACTAAATAAAAAAGAATCATTATTTTAATAAAATTTGGCAAACTTTCCTAATTATAATACATATATCACAAGTTTCAATAACTAAATAATGTGATGTGTGGTTTCAAAAAAAATTTAAATTATGTGATGTGCGACATTTCATAATTTCAACTGAAAAATATTTATATGTATCTTTATCGAGAAAAAAATACTTTTATTAATTTAAACGAGTCAAGTATCAATGTATAATTCACAATCAATATGTAATGTTTTAATAATAATTGATTTTGGTTTATAAATTTTATTTAAATATTTCAACAATAATAAACAATTCTGTAATGATATAATTAACGATAAGTGAACTAAAATGCGATAATTTAATGAAATTAATTTTATTATATTAGATTCCTAATTGAAAAGTTATTATTTTAAGTGTTACTCATAATAATTTCAAGACTCCTCTACTAATTAAGATGTAACAAATAAAATATTTTTAATAGTATAAATGAGTATACACGAGACAAAGCCAAGCAACTGTTCCAAAATATAATACAATAACTAAAATTAAAATTATTTATGATAATTCATTTTGATTTATAATTTTTATTTAAATATTTCAACAATAGTAAATAATTGTATATCAATATAAATGAACGAGACTTAAATGTGATAGTTAAATCAAATACAATGTTATATATTAGATTTTATGTTAAAATGATATTTTTAATTTTAAATTTTATTAATATAATTAAGTTGAGGAGTGGCATCATGTCATAATGAAATTTTTAATTTTTAATTTAATTAATATAATTAAGTTGAGGATTGGCCTCTGGGCTACGCTAAACACTATTCCAATATATAATACTATTACTAAAATTAAAATTATTTATAATAAATGATTTAAAATTATTTTTTTAAAAATATTTCAACAATGCTAACAACTATATATCAATACAAATTAGTGATAAATGGACTACAATATGACATTTTAATCAAATTCAATGTTATAATCCCAATATTTGAGAAACATGAAAGTCATTAAGTACTTTTATTTTTCATATGTAACCAAATAAGTTAAGGTAGCGTTTGGGAACTACAATTTCATTTGAAATCCATGATTTCAATTCCAAAATTTGAAATCCATGATTTCAATTCCAAATTCTTTGTTTGGTAAATATGAGAATTTCAAATTTAGAAATTTTAAAATTTGAAAAATTTTTGCTTAAAAAATTTTTGTTCTCCAGAAATTTTTCCCGGGAAAAAATTTCACGAGAATTTTTTCCCGGAAAAAATTTCTCGAGAAAATTTTTCCAAAAAAAAAATATCTCGAAAAAAAATTACCAGGAAAAAATTAATCGATAAAATTTTTCAGAAATAAAATATCTCGAAAAAATTTCCCCCGAAAAAAAATTTCTTGAGAAAATTTTCCCGGAAAAAAATTTCTCGAGAAAAATTTCCCGGAAAAAATTTCTCGAGAAAATTTTCTCGGGAAAAAAATTTTCGAGAAAAAATTTTTCGAGAAAATTTTCCCGGAAAAAATTTCTCGAGAAAATTTTCTCGGGGAAAAATTTTTCGAGAAAATTTTCCCGGAAAAAATTTCTCGAGAAAATTTTCCCGGGAAAAAATTTCTCGAGAAAATTTTCCTGGAAAAAATTTCTCCAGAAAATTTTCCCAGAAAAAAATTTTTCAAAGAAAAAATTTCCCGAGAAAAACTATTTCTCTAAAAAAATTCCAAAAAAAAAGTGATGCTCATGTATTTTGGTGGAGAAGAATTTCAAATGACTATCTTTCACTTGTAATTTCAAATTACAAAAAAATAGTTAATATTGAATTGGTATGGAATTCATCAATTCCAATTCCAAATTTTTTTAATCTTACCAAACACTAAATTTGGTCAATTCCAGGAATTCAAATGAATTCCAAGTTACCAAACAAGCCATAATGGAATTTGAAAGAATTAATACATTTTTTTTAATATTATGCACATTGTCATGATAAATTAATTTATTGTTACTAATATAAACGAGTTGAAATATTGCCACACAAAACTATTATTTCAAAATATAGTGTAAAGGTTTAGTTTATGTTTAATAAAATTATGGATGATAATTTATTTGAATAATTGCTCATATATCTTTTATTTATACACATATATGTTACATACTATAATGTATGACTTTCCAACCCCAAATTTGATGTTTTGTTTAAAAAATAAAAAATTTAAATCACAAACTATAACCATTAATTCGATTTTTTATTTCAATTTAAACCATTCCATATCAATATAAAATTTTGAAACAGTTGAACTGTTTTTTTTTTAATTTCAAAATTTAAGAAAAGTTATAGCAATTTACACAATGACACAAAGAAAAAATATTATATTTTTAGAGATTAAGTGTAGGCAATTAATTATTTTAATGTAGATTGCAAAACAATGTATATAAATTTCATGATATTAATTATAAAAATTAAAAATTCATCATTTTTACTAATAAACACGAGTCGAGGCGTCGTCGTGAGACGACGCCGAGTAATATCTACGATATATTTTGTTTTAGAATCATTTATTTATTTATTATTTATAAAATAATCATTACAATTTAATTTTAATTATTTTAATTTTACCTTATTGAATAATAAAAATAATTCACATATTTTATATAATCTATTAATTACAAAATAACTATATATAATAGTTATGTAATATTAATAAAAAATTCATCAGTTTCATTAAAATCTACGATATATTTTGTATTGTAATCATTTATTTATTTATTATATATACAGTAATCATTACAATTTACTTTTAGTTATTTTACTTTTACTTTATTGAATAATAAACATGATTCACATGTTTTATATAATCTATTAATTACAAAATAAGTATATATAATAGTTATGTAATAGTATTAGTAAAAATTTATCATTTTCTTTAATAAACACGGGTCGAGGAGTCGTCGCGAGATGACGTCGGGCAATATCTACGATATATTTTGTATTATAATCATTTATTTATTTATTATTTATACAATAATAATTACACGAGATGACGCCGGGTAATATCTACGATATATTTTGTATTATAATCATTTATTTATTTATTATTTATACAATAATCATTACAATTTATTTTTAATTATTTTACTTTTACCTTATTGAATAATAAAAATGATTCACGTATTTTATATAATCTATTAATTACAAAATAACTATATATAATAGTTAGGTAATAATATTAATAAAAATTCATCATTTTCATTAATAAATAGGAGTCGAGGCGTCGTCGCGAGACGACGCCGAATAATATCAACGATATATTTTGTATTGTATTGTATTTTTTTTATTTATTTATTATTTATGTAGTATTCATTACAATTTATTTTTAATTATTTTACCTTTACCTTATTGAATAATAAACATGATTCACATATTTTATATGATCTATTAATTACAAAATAACTATATATAATATATAATAGTTATGTAATAGTATTAATAACTTGAATTTTAATATCAATTAAAAAAATTTTTGATGAAAATATCAATTAAGATTTTTAGTTGTCCGAATATATTTTTAGGCTTTTTCTTTAGTTGCATGGCATTAAAAATAGAGGTACTAAGCAATAAACATTCAACTAAAAATTATTAATTATGTTTTTTTATATGATATCCACATATGTTTATAGTGTTTTTCAAATATGTATATGAAAAATATTAGGGAATCCAAAAATAATTTCCGAAACATCTCACAAATGAGATGTCAACTTGGTAATGATAACGATGATGTGTATAATGATGATCTGTTATCAATAAATCCCGAGATAAGTAAGAATCGAATCATGGGAAGACAAGATATAAGATCTAAATGGACCTTAATTACATTAATTGTAGACATTGATATGAAAGAAAAGTTATACGTACCACGTATTTCAAAGATTAATCGATTTTATGTAATCCTATGAATTATGGATCTAATTGAATTTAAAAATTTGGATCATTAAATTGTTTTTTTATGTAGGATCATCTAATGTGTTTAAACTACAAAAATTTGCTATCACACGACATACGCGAGAACCTTTTTAATCATTACAAAAATAAAATTATTTTCAATAAAAAATATTCGTGATGTATATCTCCCTCTCTAAATATTTTGTTTGGATTTATTCGTATTAAATTTTGATAATATTAAAAATTTAGAAAATAAAAAATCACCGTGTGCGAAGCACGGGCATATTACTAGTTAGAATTCAATTTTGAAAAGAAAATTATACTATGAAAAGGATATATTTAAAAAAGGATACAACTAAATTATATTTATTTTTTTTATAAAAGGTACAACCCCCAAACCAAACACACTCTGGTCTGAATTTACATACACACACAAATTACACAATCCTTACAAGAACACACACACGCACACATGGAGAAAGTTTCTGTATGGGATTTGCCTGATGTGCCGGAGGGTCAGCTCCCATCTCACATTCAGCTTCAAAGAACTCGTGTTCACTGTAACTCTGATGCCCCAATTCATACTGAGAATGTGCAGTATTCTGGTGCTTATTCATCTGTTGGGGTGGATAATAGCTTGCAATTGGAACAGTTTCGAAAGAATTTTCGGGTTGAAGTTATTCGACTCAACAAGGAGGATATGGAGTTTGATATGATTGGTGTTGACCCCTCGCTGGCTAATGCTTTTCGTAGGATTCTAATAGCTGAGCTTCCTACAATGGCTATTGAAAAGGTCCTGATTGCAAACAACACATCCGTAGTTCAAGATGAGGTGCTTTCCCACAGATTAGGTCTCATTCCGATCAATGCTGACCCAAGGTTGTTCGATTATAAATCAGAAAATGATGATCCAAAAGAAAATAACACCATTGTTTTTAAACTTCATGTTCGTTGTGAGCGAGGTAGTCCACGTATCACAGTAAAATCGGATGAGCTGAAGTGGCTACCTAATGGGAGTGAATTCTCATTGGAAACTTCAGCAGCAAACTCAACTTCAAATCCAAAAACATGTACTTCATTCCACACTAGCCAAGAAACTTTGCATGACTTTTCAAAGAAGCCAATTGCCCCTTGCCATCCTGATATCATATTAGCTAAGCTTGGACCTGGACAGGAAATTGAGCTAGAAGCCCATGCTGTTAAAGGCATAGGAAAGACACATGCAAAGTGGTCACCGGTGGCCACTGCTTGGTATAGAATGCTTCCTGAGGTTGTACTATTGCAAGAAGTTGAAGATGAAAGAGCAGAGAAACTTGTTAAAACATGTCCTGTTAACGTATTTGACATTGAAGATGTTGGTAATGATAAAAAGAGAGCAATTGTGGCGCGACCGCGGGGTTGTACGTTGTGTAGGGAATGCATTCGTGAAGACGAGTTTAAGCAGGATGTTGCACTTCGACGTGTGAAAGATCATTTCATATTTACCATAGAGTCAACTGGAGCATTACCTCCTGAAGTGCTGTTTACCGAAGCTGTGAAGATTTTAGAAGACAAATGCGAAAGAGTTATAACTGAACTCTCATAACATATTCCCAAGAAATCATTGGCCCGGGAACACAAAATTATCAAAAGTTTGTATCAAAAGAAAGTGGATGCATTGTTTAGATCCTCTAATTGGTTATGAATGGTTTTATTTGCTGTTTGTCGTAGAGTGTGATAATTGCAATTTATCATGTCTTATTTGTTCTATTAACATCATATTCAAACATAGTAAACCTGTAACTAGAAGCAGGTAAAAGATGGCTAATCTCTGCATCCCTTCAACAAATTGGCTCACGGGTCCATGGTTTATATGATTTTAGGTTTTACCATACCCTGTCCTGGAGATTTTTGAAAGCCATTATGCACTTCTGATAATGCAGTTTTTTGTTCACTGTATGAACATATTTGTTTGCCCTTTTCCAAAAAAATAATAATTTATTTTTACTATTTGTGCTCTATCTCAAGATCTAAAAATCAGATTTGGATGATTTTCCAATCCACACGAAGGTTATAAAATTATCTTTAATTTATGAATGATTCAACAATTATTATCCAAATGAACACACTCAAAATCTCAATAGAGAATGTAATTACGAATTTTTACATTAATCACATTGATAATCCAATTCAATGTAGAAAATCAAATTATATATGATTTAAATCATTAACATTCACTTTTTCATTTTTTTAATATAAATACACTTTTTAGTTTTACATGTTAAAAGGTAAAATATTTTTTTTGCTAGATTCAACTTTTTTCATTTATTTATTTTATGATCTAATGGTTCTTATTTATTTTGTCGTACTAAATACCAGATTACCAACTACCAAAATTTGGAACAAAATCACTCTTACACTTATTATTAAAACTGTATTTTGTTGTTAGTATAACTATATTCAAATAATAAGAAGGGTATTTTGATAATCAAAACGAAATAAAAGTAGATATTATAAATCGAATAAAATTTTCGACGTAAAATTCTTCAATTTCTTCCTTTTTTTTTTCTACGTGGTTTTAATTGGAGGGTGAAAGTTGAAAATAATGTTTTTTTTAATCAAAAAATTGAAAATAACAACTTATGGGGCGTTGTGTTAAAAATGACATTTTAGATACGCATTTACAATGTATCTGAAAACATAGTGACATGCATCCTGAAAATGCGTATCTGGCCCTGATACGCATCCTGAAAATACGTATCTGGCCCTGATACGCATTTTCAAGATGCGTATCACTATTTTTTTTATTTTGTTTTTCCCCTGCAGGGCCCACTGATACCCAAATTGAAAATGCGTAATATGTTACCCAAATTGAAAATGCGTAATATGTTAACCAAATTGAAAATGCGTATCTAAAACGTTATTTTTCACACCCTACCTCAAAAAACGTTATTTTCATCATTTTTATTCAAAAAAATGTTATTTTTAACATTTTTTCTTAATTGGAAAGTAATTTAAACCATCATTAAATTAAAGATTATTTTGTTAATTTCATGTGTGTTGTAAAATCGTCAAAATCAATTTTTAAGAATTCAAGTTATGACACAAATATTAAATTGAACATGTAAAATCTTATATATATCAATATTTAACAAAAATTTGATATGTAAATTAATAATATAGATATATTAAAAAATTAATATAATTATAGATATAAAAAAATGAACCATGCGTTACACGGGTTATAAGCTAGTATTAATAAAATTAGCTATTAATCCGTGCAATGCACGGGTTTCTTTTGGTAAATTATAAATTTTTATGATATAAAAATGATTTTATATAATCACTTTTTAATAATTATTAATTTTAAAGTTTTAATTAAATATAAATGATATGCATGGTTTAAAATTAAATATATTTCTAATTATTTTGTTATTCGAAATTTTGATATTTTGTATAGTAGTTTAAATTTTTAAAAAAAATTAGCATTTGATCTAACAGCTCTTATTTATTTATAAAAAATTTAACGATTATTATTCATTGTATGGTTGAACCGTTGAACTAAACTACAAATAATTTTACTCATGTTCACTTGTTATAAACGTACAAATTTTTTTATGTATTTTAGTAATAATTGAAATATATGATTTGATATTTTTGGGTACATATTAATGACTGGAAGATAATGATATAATTTATATTTTTAGTTGAATTTATAGAAAGTAATATGTTTTAAATTAAAAGGTAATGTATTTAAATAAGAAAAAAATATATAAACGATTGAAAGATATGGTAAAATTGGTGTTTTTAAAAGGTAGTAACATTAAATTGAAAGCTAACATGTTTTAAATAAAAAAGGCAATTAGCTAGTTACTATTAATTATATAATTTTATTATTTATAAATTAAAAAAAGGATCGAAAACCAAAAACTAAAATTTTCATTGTTTCAGCTTTAATATAATAGTATAGTATAGATATAGATTTTTAATATATTTTATTAATGACTGAAAGATATTGTGTTATTTTTTTGGGAATATATAAATGATTTAAATTAAAAGTTAGCGTATTTTAATTTAAATAGAGATATTGATGATTGAAAAATATGATACAATTGATGTTTTTAGGTGTTTATAAAATGTAATATTTTCAATTAAAAGTAAAAGTATTTAATTTAAAAAAGGCGATCGACTAATTACCATTAATTATATTATTTTATTATTTATTTTAATAATTAGGATAACCGTACTTTAAATCAAACCGACAAACTTTTAATGTTTTGACTTTAATATAGTTGTATAGTATAGATGCTTCATTAAGCCTATTATAAATGTGTACAAGTTTTTAATATATTTTATTAATTGGAATATATGATGTGTAAGGTATTAATGATCGCAAGATTATGTTTTTTTTTAAAAAATAACTTGTCTTAATTAAAAAAATGCTAATGATTGAAATATATAGTATAATTGATTTTTTTTAGGTGTTTATAATAGGTCTTAATTAGAAAAAAAAAATATTAATGATTGAAAGATATATTACAATTGATATTTTTAGATGTTTATAACTGATATTATCTTTTAATTAAAAAGTAATATACTTTAACTAGAAAAATCAATGGACTACTTACAATTTTACTTTTTTTATTTATTAATTAGGATAATTATTTTAAAAATTAAATATTAAAGCCCAAAATAACTATTTTTGGGCTCTAACTCACCAAAATACCCACCACAGCTCAAACATGTCCTAAATACCCACCGGATACTCCTTCCACATGGGCGTATCCCGCTGTCACTCCTCTTGCATAAACGTAAAGCATTGTTCTCACGCACCCATATGAAAATCTCATGTTGAGACGCCACAGCAATGCACGTATCCGTTGCGAATACGGCTCCGAAGAAATAGTATCTAGAATATACGCCTTCACGAAAGCAATATTAAATTTGTTATGCCTTTTCCTAAGATGTATGTATATTACACACACAATCTCTACGATCAAAGATAGAGAGAGAGAGTGAGAATTACAAAGTAAAATGGAAGACGCACTTCAATTGCAACACACCAACCAAATACCATTCGCTTACTCTACCATACAAATACTGTTGAAGGCATCATCAGCCACTCAAGACACTTGATCAAACAATTTATGGGCATAATAGGTGCCAAAATAAAACTCCAAGGAATGTGTTGATTAGAATTTTTTTAGAGGTTTTTGGAGTTGGAAGGAGTGAGGGAGAGATTGTGGGTTGCGGCCAAAATTGAATTAAAGATGAATAGTGATGTTTGAGTATTAGATGATTGTATTGTTTTTTTTTTAATATAACGTACTTGCATTCAATTATCCATATCAAGCTCTAATACATGAGAAATAAAATTAGGAGGAGTGACATACCACTTTCCTTTATCTGACATTAATAGGTAGCTCTAACTAATTCATGTGCCACACTATTCGCAGATCTAAACGCAAACTGAATTAGCACTTGATTTATGCATGTGCTTTAACAAATGGACACAATCACCCACTATGGTTCCAAAGAATGACTCACCTGGAGCTCGTTTACATGCATGCACTAATGCTTTTGAATCGGTTTCGAACACATAATTTTCGTACTTTAACTCAACAATCCAAGACAACGCTTCCTTTAATGCAATAGCTTCCGCTTCTCTTGGTCTCCAAGCCCCCTCTAGCTTTTTACACATAGCCCCTAGAAGCACTCCTTGTGCATCCCTTATAAGTTATAACAACACCACAACCAATGCTACTGTGGAACACTGCTGCATCCACGTTAACTTCGAACCACCCTTCCTGTGGTTTCTCCCACTTTCTTGCTCCACCTTCCTATCGACCTGTTGGGCCCAGCCCAAGGAAGAAGGAAGACAGGCCCAAGAAGGAAAAGGCTAGCCCAAGCCCCATCAGCAGATCTATAAATAAGAGAAAAGGAATACATCATAAGGGGTTGGAAAAATAGGAGATTGTACTATAGATTGTAACAATGGCGCTAGAAGGAGGGGGCTAATCTCCTCTTTGGTTGAGTTTTGTTTTCAAAAACAATGGTGGAAATCGAAGAAAACAAAAATCCTTCTCCACCTACAAAAGAAATTAACAGCGTTAAAAAAACAAATAAGTCAGCAATGCAAGAAGTTCCTTCGAAACGATTGTTCCAGGAAGGTATAGATGTAAACTCCGAAGAACGTCCGACTCAATCTGAGCCGAGTTCTAGACGGAGGAAGGTGCGGAAAGATGAACGAACTCTTGTTGAAACAGCTCAAGGGAAAAAGGTCTTATCAAGTGATGCAAGGCTACATCTAGAAAAAATCAAACTCAAAAGAAACATGTTAGAACAAGCTCGTACAGAAGCATATGAACAAGGAGATGATGAGGAGCTCCTATCTCTAGAAAAAGAGCGACAGATCTTGGCTGAAAAGGTGAAACAGAAACGAGAAATCATGCGTTTGCGTTGCGAGTTGGAACATGTTTCCGAAGTCCAAACTCCGCCTGAATATCAGACAGGTGATTATGTGTCTTCATGGAGGCAAACTATAGACAGTGATTACTCTCGACAGGATGATTCATCCGCCTCTTTCAGTTCCAAACGCCGAGCCAGACGAACTAGAGAGAGCTTTGAATCAGACGAAGAGGATTCTTATAGATCGTCATCGTATAAAGATAACAATCCAAGCTTGTCTAAGTTACAAGGTGATGTAGAAATGTTCAAGGACTTCATGAAAACACACTCAGGAGGAGTGGAGATTCCGTTAGAAAGTCCGTTGGCCGAAGAGATCGAGAAAGCAAAAATTAACAGAGATTTGAAAGTTCCTCCTATTGAGCAGTTCGACGGATCAGCCGATCCTGCCGATTTCATTAATGTCTTCGATGGGCGTATGGATTTCTATGGCCATAACGAAGTTGCGAGATGCCGTTTTTTCTCAACATGCCTCAAAGGCACTGCTCTTCGGTGGTACAATAATTTGCCACCTCGTTCCATCGATTCTTGGGCTAATTTGAAAGGCAAGTTTCGCACCCGATTCTCCAGTAACAAGAAAGGGGGGAAAATAACTGCTTCTTTAATGACTATACGGCAAAAGGGAGGCGAGCCTGTGCGGGATTACCTAACGAGGTTCCGGGCAGAGATATCAGAAATACCGAACCTTATTGAGGAGTTAACTATCAATTACTTGGCAGCGGGTGTCGACAAGACGCGACACAGTCAGTTGTTAGAAGAATTCTTCGATAAAAATCCAAGAACCCTGCAAGCAGCTATGCAAGTTTTTGAGCATCGCCTTACTCTTCAAGAAGCAGTAGGTAGAATCCAACATAGTCGTTCGCCACTATCTCGCTACGATAGGAACTCATCCCGATCCACAAAATGGGATAGTCACAGCGAAGACAGGAGAAGAGGGCATCGAACCTCGTATACTTCAGAAAGGTCCGATAAAGCGCCTCTTCCAACTTCCAAGGCGGAGTCGGATACGAGACAGTGAGGTCTTGGCCTCCTCGACCTCGCGAAGAGCGAGATTTCACGAAGCTCAACACTGACAGAACTACGATACTAGCTGTTCTTAAAACAGATCCATCGTATGTTCCCCCCAGACCTATGAATCCTGGAAGGCCCCCTAGTAATAAGTATTGTGATTTTCATGAAGATACAGGTCATGTAACAGAGCGATGTTACCAGCTAAAAAACTTAATCGAAGATAAAATTCAAAGCGGTCAGCTCACTCACTTCATACAAAGAGATCCGGAACCCCATTACAATACCCGAGATAATGACAGGATCATTGATGTTATCTCAGGAGGACATTCAGCAGGAGGCGCTTCTAATAATGCAAAGAAGTTGTACGCCAAAGAGGTTTATCATCTCGACCAAAAAAGGCCGAGGAAAAATCCCTCCCCAGTAATATCATTCTCAGATGATGATTATCTAGAAGGAATAATTGAAAATCACCAAGATGCTTTGGTTATAACAGCAAAAATTGGGACGAATACCGTAAAAAAGATATTGGTAGATAATGGCAGCTCGGTAGATATTTTGTACCATGGGGCCTATTCCAGGATGGATCTGGGTGATCGAAAAATGAATAGTTCCAAGGAGACCCCCCTATACGGCTTCACCGATAACGAGGTTAAAATTGTAGGAACTATTGATCTGCCAGTTCTGTTCGGACAGTCGCCTTGTCAATCCTGGCAGGTGGTTAAATTCCATGTCGTTAATGCGGTCTCGTCATATAATGCTATCATTGGGAGAACCACTTTGTCTGCCTTGCCAGATATAACATCAATTCCTCATCTTAAGATGAAATTCCCTACGGAATTTGGGGTCGGCGAAGTCAAAGGCGACCAACGAGCCGCTCGCCAATGCTACCTCGGTAGCGCTGTCCCAAAGAAACAAGCACAACAGCAAGACTCAATCAATCAGGTCATAGACGTCGACCCTCACGAGCTCTTAGACGTCCCTAAAGTCCCGACCTACGAGCCTATCGAAGACATGGAAGAGATAAGGTTATTCCTAGATCAGCCTGATAAAACAATAAAGATAGGAGCAAGCTTACCCAGTTCATTAAAAAACAAACTCGAAATCTTGTTGAAAAGTTTCTCAGATATATTTGCTTGGGAACCATCTGACATGCCTGGCATTCCTGAATCCATAGCTCAACACAGATTGAACATTAAACCCGAAGTAAGACCTGTGAAGCAAAAGAAGCGAGTTTTCTCTTTAGAAAAACAAGAGGCAATCGACAAAGAATTGGATCGGTTGTTAGCAGCTAGATTCATCAAAGAAGTTCAATTTCCTCGTTGGCTCGCAAACACGGTCCTCGTAAAGAAAAGTAATGGGAAGTGGCGTATGTGCGTCGATTATTCAGACCTCAACAGAGCCTGTCCCAAAGACTTCTATCCACTTCCTAACATCGATCAGCTCATAGACTCAACAGCTGGTCATGAATTGATCTCATTTATGGATGCCTTCTCCGGGTATAATCAGATCAAAATGGCAAAGGAGGATCAAGACGACACGGCATTTATCACCCATAGAGGTGTCTTCGCTTTCAAAGTCCTCCCCTTCGGATTATTAAACGCAGGGGCTACCTTTTAAAAGATGATGGATACGGTATTTGCTCCACAAATAGGAAGAAACATGCAAATCTATGTCGACGATATGATCGTTAAATCTCAAAGGGCGGAGGACCACATTAAAGATCTCGAGGAAACTTTCTCAAGGGTTCGAGAGAATAAAATCATGTTTAATCCTGCAAAATGTTCGTTCGGGTTAAGTGGTGGTAAATTTTTGGGATTTCTTTTGACACGACGCGGCATAGAAGCCGACCCAAAGCAAATCAAGGCAATACAAGAAATGTCGGTGCCAAAGAGCCTCAAAGACCTCCAAACTCTTACAGGGTGTATTGCAACACTTCGCCGGTTCATACCTCAGTCATCCAAAAGATGCCTCCCTATGTATGAAACCCTGAAAATTGCTTCAAAATCTAATAAATTCTCCTGGACAAGCGAATGTGATCAGAGTTTGAAAGAAATAAAGGAATTCCTTTCCTCACCGCCGATTCTTTCAAGGGCAATCCCTTGCGAACCGTTGAAGTTATACTTGTCGGCCTCGGACTTCACTATCGCGGCAGTCCTCATTAGGGAAGTAGGGCTAGAACAAAAGCCCATCTACTTCGCAAGTCATGTGCTCAAAGCTGCGGAGACAAGGTATAGCAAAATCGAGAAACTTATTTTTGCCTTGATAATAGCGAGCAGGAAACTCCGGCAGTACTTTCAAGGAAGGCTAATAATAGTTATGACTAATCAACCCTTGCGACGGGTCTTACATCGCCCCGATATGACAGGAAGACTGGCCGCATGGACAATAGAACTTAGCCAGTTCAATTTAGAATTCCAGCCGCGTACTGCTATGCGGTCTCAAGTATTATCAGATTTTGTCTCAGAATGTAACTTCACAGAATTTGCATCCCTAACCTGAGCTTCTCTCCAATCTCTCAACAGATTCCTAGCTGCAGCCATGACACCAAATGCAGACCCATTTACCTTATCCCAAACCCATTTATTTCTTCTGTTCCACAAACTCCAACACAACATTTCCATTTGCATACATTGCTCCCGTGAACAGTTGTCAAACACCCTTGAGATGTTGCACCATCGAACTCATTCCTGTCATAGACCATATTGTTCTCACAAAATCACATGAAAACAGTACATGAGCATCCGTTTCAGCTTCAGAGGGCACTGATACTAACATGCTTCATCACCAATGCATAAGTTGTAGCCTGCAGGCAGACACGACTTACAAACTCGCCATAAGAAATTAGTAACCTTGCCTGGTAACTTTAATGACCATAACTTGGTCCAGTAATGCTTATCTGCATTTTCAACTTCACCTTGTAGTCAGCGATAACCACTTTTAACTATTAAATCCCCTTTTTCGTCTAGTATCCAAAACCATGAATCTGTGGTATCATTAATTGGCAACGGGATTTGCTTAATAAGTCCAGCATCTCGACTTTGAAAAATGTCATGAATGATATCAAAGTCCTATCTACATTCATCCTCATGTAATGCATTAAACTACGCACTGTGCTATCGTGTAACGGATTGTATTGTTTGTAATGTTTGATGATATACGACTTACGTGATGCCGTTACTGTAGACAAAAAAGTCACGCCAATCAAGATTGAGTAAATAGGAAAATGTGATGTCAAAAAAGAGGTATTCTGGACATTTTTTCAAAATTTTTAATATTTCAATTTTAATATAATAATAATATATATATGATGGAGTCCCTCAAGTCGTCTGTGATCAAAATTTACCATCTCTCATCCCGCATCTTGGATTCAATATTGATATCTCGAAATTATATTTATTAATTTCTAATTTATATAAAAAAATATTAAATATCAGAATAAAAGAAAAAATGAAACGCAATACAGTAGTTCTAACCAAAAGGCTGGCCCACTTATCGCTGAGCTGCTGTTCTCCTAGCTTCCCATCTCTATTCTATGTCTGCAATCAAACTCCACTTCCCAATTTTCCGAATTTAAAAAATTAAACTCCAGATAAATAAATATACATACATACACTTGATTGGATATAGACACAGCCATGCTTTCAACAATGCATCTGGGCTACATTCATTTCGCCTAATTGTTTCACTCGTGGTAAGATTATTTTCTTCTCAATTAAATTATTTATTATTATTATTTTTTAATATGATTCTTGATTTTCTTGATTGTCAAAACAATCGAATATACACAAATTTATAGTCCACCCACGAATTGTTTATATGAGTTGACACAAGGGGTGTGATTAATTTTCTCGTTTTTATTGCCTATATGAACTGTTGAATTTTTGGTGAATTTTATTTGTTTTTTTTATAATTTTTTGTTGTATGTGATTGTGACATTGTGTATGTGTGTGTGCTCAGTTTGTGAGCATTATTGGTAGGAAGAAGTAAAATGCTAAAGATGATGCTAGGTTGTTCTAAGGTTTACATTTCCGAAAGTCGAAACAAGGCTGCATTGGCCTCCATTGAACGAGCTGTCGAGAAATTTCCCGAAGCTATTATAGTTAACAAGTTTGAGGATGATACTTATAATAGGGTTGGGTATACACTTGTTTCGAAATTGGGTCCAGTGCCATTGTTGGATTCGTGTCCTTTAAAGAATGCTGTGTTTGCGATGGTGAAAGCTGCTTTTGATGCTATTGATCTTGGCCTGCACGAAGGGAGTCATCCTCGGCTTGGTGTCGTGGACCATATTTGTTTTCACCCGTTGGCCTCCACTACTCTTGATCAAATTGCTGGAACTGCGAAATCTGTGGCAGCTGAGGTTGGCTCTAGCCTTCAAGGTTTGTTTTATGAACTGTGAAGTTATTACTGGTTGCGTATGATCTTTGTGCTTCCAAAGATATCTATTTAGTAATTACGAAATAAGTAGTGCATAAAATATTAATATAAGGAGATGTGGCAACTTATAAGTTTAAGCTATGATCTGATTAACAAATTCCCAATAGATTTACTGAATATTTAAAACTTCAAGGTATCATGGATGTTGTATGCTGGTATCACGAAAGATAACGATCGTGGATACTCTTGTAGTTCCCGCTCAAAACATTGCTTCCCGCTCGTATAAATATTTAAAACTTTGAAAAGCTAACCTTAAGATTATTTCTGTTGAATTACTCACTTTTTCATCATACTTAACTGAATCTAATGTATGCTTTCTTGTTCTGTGCATGCCTCTTGGTTTTGCAAGATATTTGCTCCGTAAGTTCATTCCTAGAAGACAATGTGCAGTTAAATGTATGCACTTGATCTGGTAATCTCAAGATGTTCTTTAAGAGTAAAGTCGTCAGGTTTTGGCCACTTACAATACAATGTATGAATAATTGAATATCATAGTAAATCTCGGAAGAATTGTTTCTACTTTAATGTCACAGGGAAATGAAGAATCTGTTAAAATTTAGATATAACTGCTATTAAGTAGTGCCTATGGTTTCTGTGTGATAGCCTTGGCCTTTCATCTTTCTCTCTTTTCTTTTATCTATGAAATTGAAGAATGTGTAGAGTGCTATAGCGTGTTTGGTGTTTACTTGTGATGGTATCACTTTACTTTCAAGATCACTTGTTTATACTTTCTTACCAGCTCCAGAACCCCCTTTTTTTTGGTAGAAGAGAAAGAGAATGATTTAAAAATAATGTATCCAGTATTCTAGCTAGTGAAAATTGAACTTTTCCTGCATTCTAATACCTCTGTATATTTTACTTTACCCATTTATATTGCTGATGATTTTGAACATAGCCTACAGTGCCGACTTTCTTATATGGAGCAGCTCATGGAGGGGGGAAATCACTTGATTCAATAAGGAGGGATCTGGGGTATTTCAAGCCTAATCTTCGTGGGAACCTGTGGGCAGGTGCCCTGCAATCGGAAGTTCTGCCACTGGTGCCAGATGAAGGTCCAACTCAAGCAGTTGAAGCAAAAGGGGTTGTTGTAATTGGAGCTACTAGATGGGTTGATAACTACAACATCCCAGTCCACTCCAGTGATATTGCAACTGTTCGTAGACTTGCTAAGAGAGTGAGTGGAAGAGGAGGTGGACTTCCTTCAGTGCAGTCTATGGCACTTGTTCATGACCATGTAATAGAGGTGGCTTGTAACTTGTTGGAGCCAACTAAAGTTGACGGCAATCAAGTTCAGCATGAAGTAGAAGCGCTTGCACGGGAAGAGGGTGTGACAGTTGGTAAGGGATATTTTACTGATTTTTCACAGGAACAAATTATTGAAAAATATTTGAAATCGGGTTATCATTGAGGATAGTGGAAACAAGAGTCTTTATGGACAAATTTATTAATTTATCTTCCTATGTAAACGAATTATCATCCTTGCAGTTATTTAGTTGCCAGCATATGAATTCAAACTTGGCTATTCCATTAATTTTAAGGATCCTCAATATTTATCAAAAATTTGAGTATGCTCTTTCCTCAAGAATATGTCTCAGATTCTGGTTAAACAGAAACCGGGAACAATCACACGATCTTCCAAATCAAAGAAAGTGTGCCCACCGAAGTTTAGAGCTTGTTGACAAAATTAAGAAACTCTGTTTGTTGTTTGCAGAGAAACCAGCAAGTCCTGCTTATAAATGCATCAAATTCATTCAGAGCAAGCTCTGTATAGATGTGACCACTGGTATGGAGATCATGACTTTCTAATGTTATATGATTTTCCCTGTAATGAAACTATGAAAGTATGAAACATGATATTGAAACAAAGATATAGAGCTATAAAAATTTAAAACCTACATTTAACACATTTCCCACAAACCATAGGTTTTTTTAAGGTCTATGGATAAAAACATTGCAGGGGGAGAGTGCAACTAATGCCATACTCGTTTTTTAGGCGTTTGTTTTTTCTGCTCACATTTCAAAATGTTTAGATCGTACAATTATGTTAATTTTTTTATATAATTTATAATACTAATTTTATGGTTTATTATGAATATTTTCAAATGTGTGCCGAAAATGAAACCATTATTTAAATAAGAAAAAAGTGACTAATATATATGTTACAGCAAATTATCAAATCAACTGATTTCCGACCGTTTCAACGGTCGGATTTAATACAATAACGGTCGGTTTTATCCATAACAGTCGATTTTAATTGGTCGGGTTTGCATCGTAACGGTCGGTTTTATCGTTGACTTTTCTTGACCAACGAATTTCTTTCAACGTCAATTGTCGTGGGACCCACATGACGTGGCGGGTCCACAACAACGACATGTCAGTGAAACGTAAGTGGGACCCAGCTGACGTGGTGACCCCACTACAGTGCCATGTCACTGCCCACATAGTTAGACTTGTTTTGATCGGTTTTAATGGTCGGTTTGGTAACCGACGATAATAGTCGGATTTATTCCAGAGAGCAATACAACCTACCAATACAATTATGAGATTGGTTGGGTTCTACATGAAAATGAATCTTACATATTGGTTGGTTTTAATGGTCGGTTTAATAAACGACCACTATGGTCGGTTTTTCACCGGAGAGTTTTAAACCGATCAAGACAATTATAACGATCGAAAATGATTCTGTTTCTTGTAGTGTGAGCATGAAGTCCTTGACAAGTTGAAAGACAAGAAACTGGGTACACAGAAACAAACATTAAGAATCCAACGACTGCCTTCTAATCAATCCATCCAATCTTACATGGAAGTGTAATTATGTCAGCTGTGTCTAGTCAAAAGCTGCCTAATAAAAATTTGACATATTTGTTTTTCAAAAATTAATTATTTTAAATATTTTGACTAAAATTCTGGGAAAAAGCGTGGTTACCTACATTCTTATTAACGCAATAAAACCTTTTTTTACAAAATATATATATTTACAATTGATGATATATATGTTTTTTATATTTTTGTATATTTTATTATTTTCATATGGGACATTCTCAAGTTCATATATAATATCCTAAATAAGAGCCGACTAAATACCACCGAAGCCTGAAGAAGGTATGAAATTCAAAAGTATGTGAGCCTCGATCTACTGTCACACTACCCTAATACTTGATAAAAACTAGACAGCCCAGCCATGTGGAATTATCGTTGTTTCCAAACCGCATAAGCTTAAGTCCTACCACTGTCTAGCTAGCTAGTGGCGTGGTAGGTCCTCCGCTGATTGTACTATTATGTAGCGAGTGAGTGAGTGAGTGATAAGGGTCCTTAATATCTTTAAGAAAATAGCATAGAAGAACTACTTTTTAAAATCTTAATCGAATGCACAGCAACATCATGTATAGAATCCTTCTAGTACATGCACAAGCCTGCGCTTCAAACACTGGTGGAGTAGAAATCATCCTAGCTACCAACCAATGTCAACAACACACACACTGCACACACATATGTAAAAACAATTACGAAAAATGGTACTCCACCAAATATAGGAGAACAAGTACAGTTTATATCGTTAGGGGTGGACAATGGACCCAGGTGACCCCTGAGGCCTGAACTTCAAATTTGGCCTTTTAGTTGTTTCAGAATTATGATTTCCGAAATCGATCCACAATTTTGAATTGGTTGCAACAACTCACAAGGCCTCACATTGCAGCTTGCTTAAAGTACCAAAACAATATGCAATCTGTGTATGCCTTCTGCATGCCATGCTAGCATTGGCACGTTGGTACATTATATATATATACACCCTGCAACTATCTAGCCCCCTTCCCAAATGCACAAACTAATTAGTCAAATCACCCTGGACCTAATATGATAGCGGGACTGCACAATCTCATACTAGTTTATATATATTACTTCTTGAGAGAAAAGTAAACTAAAGTTAAAGTTATTATTCACTATTCTTTAGTTCTATTCTTTAGTTCTTGCGCCGTATACCTTTCGCTGACATTATATATTCTTATCCTAACTAGCTTGCTAAATGCCTTGAATGCCAATTTTTCCTTATATACAATATATATATATATATGACTAGCCAGACATGATGGTCTCCAGGAAGATACTGTATATGGAGCTTCTCCAATAACCTAAACAAAATATCACTACATCAAAAGATTGGTATTTGAAAGAACATATCTAACATGATTAATATTTATTTAAATATTCATGACCAAGTTAAGAACTCCAACTTAAATTTCTTTACAGACTCCCCTAAAATTTTAAAAGAGCTTGCTAAACATTGGTAAATTTGAAAGAAGATAAATGCCATCCATACAAAATATTGTCTGCATTACATTTACCAAAAATGTCTCTCCAGGCCACTCACGTATATTATTAAATTCTTGCATTATGCATGTATGTTGTGTGTTCATCCTTGAGGACACCAAGCTTAATGAAATGTTTTTTTGTATTTATTAACATATTAATATCTTTATTTTCATAAAAATTCATATGTTTATAAAATTTTATATTAATATATGGAAGATATATATTAATATATATGTGTAAAGATATACATAAAAAATATAACATTTTCATATTTTATTATTTAATTAATTATATTTTTATTTAGTATCACATGAAACATGGCACAAAAATATTTAAAAAAAGTACCCGAAATTTAGCATTTTGTACATATGAAAAGGGAATTTTAATTATGTGGAGAAATGTGGTGCTCACTACTGATCAAGACACTATAAGAATGCAGGAGATGGAGCTGGTTCTTTGTTCTAGTTAACCATTTAAACCTCAACATTTTCTACACGTACAAAGAACCAAAACAAAATGTTCACACACACTACAAGAAAACAGGACATAACTGACCAACGAAATCGGTCGGTTTAAACCATACTCGGTCGGTTTAAGACATGTAACCGACCGATGAGGGTGGTCGGTTTAAGACTGGTCGGTTATAACAGATTGGTCGTGTTTAAGGGTCATAACCGACCGTAACAATTGGTCGGTTATAATAGCCTCAGTTTTTTTCAGCTTGTGGGCCTTCTACTACAGGTGGCAACACGTGGCATGTCACGTAAGCAGCAGACGTGGAATGGTGGTCGGTTATGTCATCGGTCGGTATTAAAACAGTAGCTCATTAAACCGACCGATATAACCGACCGCCCTTTAAATAAAAAACTTGATGCAGATGGTCGGTTATGGTGTTGTTCGGTCGGTTTTCTGGGTAATCGAATGGTAAAAAACGGTCGGTTATGGCTTGTTTCGGTCGGTTTTCTGGGTGCATTTTTTTAAAAAAAATGCAGTTGCTGCAGTTCTGAACCCCCTGTACCACTACACCATTCAAAACCAATCAAATTCCAAAAACAAACCATTCAAAACCAATCAAATTCCAAAAACAAACATATATATAAGCCACAATTTGACATTCGTAAAACAAAAACACCGCTAATTAGACATTCATTAAACCGATATAATCGGATAAGTCATACAAGGCAAATCATCCAACAAAAGTGCCATCATTACAACAAAAACATTAAAGTACTTCCGACAAAGTTCATAAAAAAACCTTCCAACAAATTACTACTAATCCGACAAAGAAACAGAAGAGCAATCATCCTCCTCTTGACCATTGTCGTCGTTCCCATCTTCGCCATTCCCATCTTCGCCGACCTCAATGTCTGATGCCTCATCCAGGTCGGTATAATCTTTTTCTTCCTCCTCAACTTCCTTCTCAACTCGTTCCTTTTCCTATGCACACATATAAAATAATTAAAAGCAATTAAAAAGCAATAACACATTTAAAATCAATTAAAAACAATGGACTAATTATTACCGCTTGAATACGAGCTTCGGTTTTTTGGAGGATGTCCTCAATCAAGGTACCGACAACGTGCACAATCTCACCGCCAATAAGATTATTCCATTGTACCCTTTGATTAGGGTCGGCGGATGGATCGGAGGCGTCAAGAGCCGTGCGTGCAAAGTTAGCTACCTCTTCATTGGATAGCGGACGAGCAAATTGATGAGGATTGGCACGGACCTCCGTGAGCACATTTCTCACAATAGAGAGATAGACATTGTCGGGAATGAGCTCACGTTGTCGAGGAACGGATGAAGAGGAGCCGGCTTCACCTCGGGTGGAATCTCGGTAGCGTGTTGCAAGTGTAGGAATAAGATCGGAAGCTCGAACATCCGGGAACCCGACAACATAATTCTTCTTAGGTTTTTCACCTGCGGGGACCCCGGTTGCTTCCATCCACCAATCCCAAGGCTCGTCTCTCTCTCCTGTTTGAGTCACTTCCACCGGCATACGGTTAAGAATGGCAGCATATCGTTCCTACACATGTTATAAGTTTAATTAGTACATATTAACAAAAAGATTTTATTACACACTAAGATGAACAAAATTACATAAAGATTACAGACTAAGATGAATAGCACCATAAGATAAGATTACCGCAATGCGCATGACGGCCGGAGTAGTATACACGCGATTTGCGGGATCGGAGCCGACCTTAGTATGACATTTGTCCCACACGGCAAGTTTCGTCGGACTCTTCTTTCCTTTCTTTATCATTTCCTTCCAAAGAAGAAAATAGATTAATATTAGTAGCAATCACAATTTGTGTTTTAAAGTGAAATAACCTTTTGTGCATATGTGTGCATATTTAAATATTCTTACCAATTTTACGGAATTGAAAGACCGAGCACCGGCACTATGCAACCTTTCTACCAAACTGCGGTTGGCAGCTCCAACCGTTGCTCTATGCAAGTGCCCTTCATTCGTCTCCCAATAATTCAACACATCCTTCCAAAACACAAGGTTCCAATAGGAAGGCTTTAAAGTTGCCTTTGGAATCCCACTTTCCCTATGTTTCATCTCGACACTCTTCTTTAGCTCATTCATAGTCCTTTTGATAGCCTTCTTTATTTGATCCTCAATGATTTTTGTTGCTTTTGAACGAGATATATTGCAACAACGAGATATATTTGAGGAATAACCGTCTGGAAATTTCAATGAGCAAATCCAATGACACAAAAGTTTAAGTTGTTTTCTATTTAGGGAAAATGGTGCTTTTGGCATTTTGCCATTTTCATTAATCCACAAATGAGGCAACACACCAAAGTGTTTGCAATCCGCCCTTGCTTTCTTGTGATCCTTTGACTTTGCCCCATTTACAATAGTAAAAAATATGTTTTCAAAGACATTTTTTTCCGTATGCATGATATCAATTGAATATCGTAAAGTATGTGATGACCAATATGGGAGTTCATAAAAAATCGGAAGATGAGTCCAATGATGCTCTTCTCCATAACCGACACTCCTTACATTGGCATTAGTCTTTCCGGGTGGTGGAAAAATTATACCATCAAGCAACTCCTTTACATCCTTCCCGGGCAAACGACCACGAAACAATCTTCTTTCCGCATTATCAAACAAATTACTTTTTTCGCGCAATGGATCATTTGGTTCAAGGAATATTCGGTTCGTGCCATAAAAACTACATTTTCCAGAATGTTTTAATTGGAAGCCTTGCACACTTCCACCACACACTTGACATCCCATTTTTCCTTTACCCGACCATCCACTTATCATACTCATAGCGGGAAAGTCACTAATAGTCCAAATAAGAGCCGCTCGCATTGTAAAATTTTGCTTTAAAGATTGGTCAAATGTTTCCACTCCGGTATTCCACAATATCTTCAATTCATCAATGAGAGGCCTTAGACAAACGTTAATATCTTTGCCAATGCTATTCGGACCCGGAATTATATCGGTCATAAACATATAAGGCTTTTTCATACACATTGATGGCGGAAGATTATAGACAACAACCACCACGGGCCATACACTATATGTTTTCTTTCCGCTAGAACCAAATGGGTTGAAACCATCGGTTGCTAGGCCAAGCCTTATATTACGAATCTCTTTAGCAAATGATGGATAGCGACGGTCAAAATTTTTCCATTCATCTCCGTCCGCGGGATGACTAATTTCTCCCTCTTTCACATCTCGGTTCTTGTAAAATCTCATATGATCGGATGTTTGTGCCGACATGTACAAGCGTTGTAGTCGAGGAATCAAAGGGAAATGTCTTAAGATTTTTTTGGGTATTTTTTTACCATCTTTCCTCGAAACATCCCGATAACGATCTTTACCACATATATCACATACAATTTCATCCTTGTCATCTCCATAAAATAACATGCAATCATTCTCGCATAAATCAATTTTTTCATATTCAACCCTCAAACCCTTCATAATCTTTTTCATTTCATAATTAGTTCGGGGCAATGTGTGTTTCTTTGGCAACACATCCGCAAGAAGTTCAAGCAAACTATCAAAAGCTTTATTACTACAATTTGAATAGTTTTTGAATTCTAACAATTTTGCGGTCAAGCTTAATCTTGTATACTTTGTATTGCCCGGATAAATAGGGGCTCCATTTTCAACAATCACCTCATACAATTTTTTAGCACTATCATTTGGAGCTTCTTCTACATTACTAGTACCCGTACCCGAGGTGTCATAAAATTCATAATGTGTACCGGCAAAATCATGTAACATCGCATTCAAATCTACCGGTTGTTCTACCCTTGGAGGTTCCCGATGACTACCATGATGTGATTTTCGACTCTCTTTTCTTTTCACAACTTCACCATGCGATCTCCACACGGTATAACCCTCAAGCATCCCTTTGGAGAGCAAATGAAATCTAACATCATCCAATGATAACCAATTTAAATTCTTACAACGCTTACAAGGACACTTCATCCTATCATCTTCCATTCCATTTTCACTTGCAAATTTTAAAAAAAATTCCACACCATTTCTATATTCGGGAGTCAAAGAAATTTTATCACTTTGTAATTGATTACTTATCCAACTTCGATCATTGTTTTCCATCTACATAAATATAAAAATAAACACATCTATCAATTACATGAACACATATATATTAATCACTCATCTACATAAATATACAAATAAACACATATATCAATTACATGAACACATATATATAATCACTTACATTATATGTTGTAACTTCAAATTCTCCTCTACTTTACTTTCCTCTTCCACTTTGCTTTCCTTTCCTTCTCTTTACTTTTCAGTTTTTGTTTCTGAGAAAATGAGAGTAAAAACAAAAAGATATAAAGTGTACGGTTAAAACCGACCGAACGGTAAAGTAATCGGTCGGTTATATGTCCCAAGCAAGAAACGACGTCGCTTTATACGATCAATTTTGCAAGGTCAATAGTAACTGCGGTCGGTTATGTAAGCGGTCGGTTTTAAAACAGGACCTCAGTAAACCGACCGATATAACCGACCACACTTTAACTAGAAATTGGTTGCCATGTCAGCATCAAAACCGACCAAGCCTGCATGGTCGGTTTTAAAGTCACCACGTCAGTAAAACCCGACCGTCTTGTAGTCGGTCGGATTTATTGTTCCAAGTTTTCTTGCGGTCGGTTTTATATGGTCGGTTTTAAGCAGATTTGTTGTAGTGACAGTCATTGAATCTCAATATGTAGTTTTCATTGTGTGTGTGTTGACGGCTAGCTGTATATATATATGTACAGGCACAGTGAAAGCACATAAAAGTTGCTTGTATATAGCAACTCTCTTGTCTAATGGCGCTTTGTTCGAGTTGTATGTCCCACAGCATCTTAGTAAGAGGACATAACAACACATTTTTTCACTACTAACCTAGTAGTAGTAGTGAATAGCTACTTTCAAGCTTCAACCTATATTCAAAGTAACTAAATATAGTAAATTGGCTGTAAAAGAACGGTTTTCTCAATATACCTCACCCTTGTATCATTTATGTTATTTTCCATTTTTTTCTATGTTTTTTTATATTTACAAATCCAAAGTACCCTGTATGCCCCTATTATATATGTGACATCCGCATATGTCTATCACTGTTATATATACATTATGATAGATATACACATGGAATCCTCAACTCTTTCCAGGTCATGCAAAGTAGCCAAGTAAGCAACGAAGAACACCACCTCTCTGATATAACTTTTCTCCACCTAAAAAATCAATTTAAAGAAAAAACTGTAGTAAGAAAGTTTGGAGTTTTCTTAATTTTGTAACTCTTCCCAAGCCAGCTCATATTTATCACCAAAACCAAAACTCCCCTCTTTCTCCATCTAAAAACCCTCCCCTCTTTACATATATACATATATATCTCTCTCTTCCTATTAAAAATTTCTTCTTGCCAGATCTCCATCGGCAAAGCCTCCTTGTCGAGGTTTCCTCTCTATCCCTATCGACCTTCAACTTTTCTAGGGTGGTTCCCAATTTTTTTCTATATACAACACATACATTAACATTTATACAATGCAATTCCGATTTATCGATATATTTTGGACTATAGCTAGCTTATATCTATATCTACTACCATATATAAGTCCTATCACACTCATTGAATTTTTAATTTGCAGTTGTACTCATTTATTATGTGCTCTTCCTTAATTTTATTTTGTGGGTTTGTGTTTAATTGTTGAATAACTTTTGCCGGTGGTTTTTGATTTCTTGCCCTAGACAGAGTTTCAGACGGAGAAAATGGAGTTTAATCGCATGGCGGAGAGAGAGTTAATGTTTAGTGATGAAGAGGTGAAAGACATAATCGGATTTAAAATTATAAGCGAAGACAATTATGTCGAGGTCACTTGTGGTTGCACTAGCCATCAATATGGTGATGCAGTCGGGACTCTCAGGGTTTACCTTAGCGGCAAACTTGAAATCAAATGTGATTGCACTCCTGGATGTGATGAAGGTTATAATTTTTTTTTATTATGGTGATAATTTTTCTTTTGTTGTATAGAATGATATATGAGACTTTCATCAATTAAACCTTTGCATGTCTCTATTTTAAATCGGTAATTTGATGTGAATTTCATTGCTTTTCATTGTATATGGTTTTAACTTTTAACCCCTTTCCTTTCATTGTTAGACATGATATTTTATGTGGGTTTTTAGTTGCATATAAACTTTTTAGGGACATGATATTTTATATATGTGGGTTTTTAGTTGCATATAAACTTTTTAGGGATTGATGTACTGTTTTAATTGAATCATGCGTTCTTAACAAATTTATATGAACATATTAAAAGTTATATTTTGTTATTTTTGAGCCAATGCTATCCTCATATAAATTAAATTTCTTCATTAAAAGCCATTTTGTGACTGTGTTACTCTTATACCAATTTGTTTGTGTTTCTTATTGAGGTAATTTATTTACGTTAATTCACATGTATATTCTGAATGATCAATGATTAACAAATTGCTTTCAAAACTACACAATGATTTGGAAACTTATTGATGGTTCTAAAATGTTTTAACTTCTAAAATCAATTCTGCTTTATGCATATTCTAATTAATCAAATAGATTAATAAGTACATTTATATTGAATTAAAATTATTTTATGAGCAAAAGAAAAGTCTTTGAATAACAATATTTTCCACTTAGTTGCATTTCTCAATTTGGATAGCAATAATTATCTATTACATAACTCTCACTCATGCATGCCTTGGTAGGACATAGTTTTAAATGGAGGTTTATATATCCGGAGAAAAAATTGCGACTCTAATATGTATCTTTGGTAATAATGATTAATGAATGTAATTGATTATTGTGTCTACTAGTAACAAATATATAAAATTCTATACATTTTCTTTTAAATTACTGTCTTTTTTAATTATTTGAGTATCTATCATCAACAGATAAACTGAGCCCGGCTGCATTTGAGAAACATTCTGGAAGAGAAACAGCCAGAAAGTGGAAGAACAACATATGGGTTATAGCTGATGGAGAGAAGGTTCCGCTGGTAAAGACAGCGCTTCTGAAGTACTACAATCGAGCATTAAAAGGTGCAAATAGATCTCAAACTGGGAGAGTTCATCATGATGAATTTGTTCGTTGTACTGTATGTGGAAAGCAACGTCGGTTCCGTCTGCGCAACAAAGAGGAGTGTCGGGCTTATCATGATGCTTTAACAAATGTGAACTGGAAATGTTCAGACACTCCTAGTGCAAGGTCTGTTTCTTTGCATATATCCAACTGTACATGCATCATAATTTCATCAATATCTACTATCATATATATATATATATATTGCAACATTTTGATTTTGGCTAAGAAAAAGATAATGATTTTGTGCAAAGGTGTATGAAACATGAAAAAGTTTCTCTTTTTTTTCCAACATGTTGGCATAATATTTTAAATCCTCTTTCTTCTCGATCCAGAGTGCAATGCAGCGATGAGGAAGAACGATCTAGTCGAAGGGTGTACAAGGGTTGTTCCCGCTCCCAAACGTGCAAAGGTTGTACTTCATGTGTGTGTTTCGGATGTAAGATCTGCCGTTTTGCTGATTGCAGCTGTCAGAGTTGCGTTGATTTCACAAGGAATGAGAAGAACTAGCTAACTTCCATACTTGGATCCGAAAATTCCCGTTGACATCCTGGCATCCTGCTATCTAGTATCCATCTTTTCTAGTACTTCAATCATAGTTATGTACTTGTGTTCATCTTGCTAGCTTCGAGACTAAAAATCTGAAATTTTCTGCTGACATTCTAGTACCTATCTTTTCTAGTACTTAAATCATGTGTACTTGTGTTCATGTAAACTGGTTCACCAGCGGAGCAGGCTATGTCAGTAATGCATGTAGCTTCGAGACTAAAAATCTGAAATTTTCTGCTGACATTCTAGTACCTATCTTTTCTAGTACTTATATAAATCATGTGTACATTTTTATTTTTTTTTGAAATCATAATTCATGTGTACTTGTGTTCATGTAAACTGGTTCACCAGCGGAGCAGGCTATGTCAGTAATGCATGCGACTATTACCTTGCTCTTTTTATATTCTCAGCTATCATATGAAAGAAAGGAAAAATACCGGGATAAGGTTTCAATATAATTTTATTCATATTTTTAAAATGATAGTTTGTCAAAATAAAATTATTTCAGTTACAGGGTAAATATTATTAATCACATATTAGTTGACAATGCACACAGTATATACTACATTGATATAATTTATTTTGTTAATCAATTTAAATATGAAATTTCAACTAATCCTATTATTCAAGATAACATATATATTATTTTTATTTTGTGTTGCCTTTGATATTTAATGTATTTAAATTATTAATAGTTTGTTGGCACCTAAGAAAACATAAAAATACACAACAATCGCTTATATACAGAATAAAATATAGGACCTTCGTAAATAAATAGCTCATGTTATCCTCTTTACATAATAGACCCAATTGTGCAAACTAACTTGAGCATTTCCTAACCTACTCATCCTTGTATGTTATATCAATAAACTTGTAGACCAGTTTCTAGCACTATCAGTTTTCTTTTGCTAGAGTATCTATTCTGGGTGTAGCCGCTGGGTAAACAATATCCAAATATATTTGCCAAAATCAACGTTCCCTTGCAAGCAAATTGTCTTCTTGGAATTAGAAATTGTAGACCAGTGCAGGCAAATTTTGAGCAGTTGGCAATTTATATAGTCATTTGGTCAGGACAAGATTTATCGAGAACATGAAATTTGATAAATTAATAATCCCAAAACATAAAAATAGCATCATTTGAAAATTACAAGAACTATTCCAAAATGTAAAACAATTCTTACTCCTTGGCAAGCAAAGACCATCTACAAGTCTCCTAAATAAAGAAAGGGTTTGTCTAGTGTGTGCCCAAGGGTACATGCTAAGAATCCGTGTTTGATGAGTTGTCAAATTTTGATTGGTGAATATTTATGTGAATGCAGGGGGGTCCATCATTATTAATGAAATCTCCACCAATCAAAATTTGACAACTAAGCTAGCACGAATTCTTAGCATGTGCCCTTGGGCACACACTAGAAAATTCGATAAAGAAATATAGGAGCAAAGCAAATACATTCACCTGGATTGTCGCCTGTCCCTTCCACCTTCAAATTGCTCACAACCCTTTCGATGTGACTTGCTTGCAAGACCAGCTCCCACTGAATTACTACGGTCCTGAGAATCCCCGGTACTAGCTGCAGTACCAGAGAGTGGTTGGGAATTGCTATTCTGTTCGCTCTGACAACCAGTGAGCAAAACACCTTGTTGTCCTGTACTTACGAACGATGGAACATGTTGTCTTTGCATTTGTACTGGAGCCTGTGCTTGGCTAAAGTTTATGGCATTTTGGCCTTGCATGTTTATGGCATGCTGTGACTGGCTAAAGTTATTTTGACTCATGGCAGCATGGAATTGGCCAAAGTTATATTGACCCATCATCATTGGATTCATAGGTGTAAATGTTGCTCCTGCACCAAAACTTGGTTGCCCACCTGGGTGGACAAAGTTGGAAGGTAACATTTGACCAGTATTAAATTGTTGCTGAAGTGGCATTCCATTGAAGGACAGCATCTGATGGCCCATCATCATTGGATTCATAGGTGCAAATGCTGCTCCTGCACCAAAACTTGGTTGCCCACCTGGGTGGACAAAGTTGGAAGGTAACATTTGACCAGTATTATATTGTTGCTGAAGTGGCATTCCATTGAAGGACAGCATCTGATGGTGCTGCTGAGCAAGATTCTGATGAAACTGCAGTATATTATTTGGGGTAGAAGCACTCGGGAATCCCATACTTCGAGGTGGTTGAAAAGGAAACCTATTCATCCAGATTCCACTAGAAGGAGCAACAAAATTAGGGACCTGTGTTACCTGAGGAAACATTGGAACAAATCCGGGGCCACCTGGAAAAGCTTGAACTGGATGCAAGGAGTTTGAAAAATTGCCTGGATCTAGCAAAGATGGAGGAAAATGCTGGCTTTGATTAGATGGTACCTGAACTATTCTTTTATTTGGTTGTGTGGCTGTTAAATGTTGATCAGCTTTTCTTTTAGCCTTATTTTTTGTATCTTTCCTATCTTCGACAACTTGAGCTTTTGGCCCTCTTTTAGACACTTTTTGCATCCTCTTGTACTCTGCCTCTTTTTCATCGTCTGAAAACTCTGGTTCATCAGACAATTCTTCATCATTCTCACCGGATGCATCATATCCTTTCTTGTGGAGGTTGCCATTGTTGAGGACGTGATTCGCAAATCCTGAAACAAAGGATATCAAAGTACCGTATTGAACCCCAGCAGGGACTTCCTTTTTTGAGTTGTATCTCACTATATAGTAAGGGTTTTTGACAGGTCCAAATATATAATCGACTATCCCTAGTGGGGATCTTTTATTAGTAATCCAGAGGATTGAACCCTCATTAAGCGGGTCGTGATTCTCCACCCCTTGGACAATGACTTGAGCACCTACAACCTGTGTTAGTTTATTAAAGTCAATCGGTGTTCAAAATTAGGAAAAGCTTCTTTATGTTTATCTGATATTCCCAAAAGTGGAATTATGAAGTGGATATGTGGTAATGTGACCCAAAAAAATACGAGAAAATGCCCAAAATGGCACAAAAATAGGGGGTGGATGTCCAAAATAGCACTTTTTGAAAAAGAGGCCCCGCAGGGGCACTTTCTTCACGCATGTATTACTGGCGTTAGGGGGTAACGCATCTGGCAGATGCGTTACTCGTGTTTTTTTACAACACCCAGCTGAAAAATCACCAAAAACGCAATCAACATTGACGTTTTGAGGGTAACGCAAGTGCGTGATGCGTTACCCCATAACGCATGACGCAGTTGCGTTACCCTCAAAACGTCAGTATTGATTGCGTTTTTGGTTATTTTTCAGCTGGGTGTTGTAAAAGAACACGAGTAACGCATCTACCGGATGCGTTACCCCCAAACGCATGATTAACTGGCGTGAAGAAAGTGCCGATGGAGGGCAGTGTTTTCAGATTGTGCCATTTTGGGCATTTTTCTCCCAAATTGTGCCATTTTGGCACTTCACCCAAAAAATACACCAAAGAAATCAATGTTTTTCAATTTGCCTAAAAGTGGCTTAAAAATAAAGTCCAAAATCAGGTAATGCAGTTAAACGTGATACTACAGGCTCCAGATATATAAGAATGTTATTCTGCACCCAGCCATAAACACTCACATGACTAGCTTCAATTCTCCACAGTTGCAACAACTCTGGAGAATTATGTATCAGGAACCACTACAATTTTACGACAGAGGGCAATATGATGTAAAAAAATCAAGCATAGCAATAAAAAAAAATGCATATCACGAGTTTTATGGACAATAAGAAAAAGATGTTCGTTTACCAATTTCCAATATCCTCTATTTACGAGAAACTTCAGTAAACATTAGTCTGACAAGTGAATGTCAACGATGTGCACAAACTTGATTGTTAGGTTAATATCTAGACTGGGAAAGGCATAAAACATATTTAAATATCTATGGCTCTTATATTATCTTTTCAATAGTCAAAATTTATCAACAGATGTATATAGTCAAACTGAACATATACATGTTGCTTGATAGCCTGGATTGCAAATTGGTTCATAGCACAGAGCACCACTGATTACTCCTCATTCCTCGCAAGTGTACCAAACATTTATTCGGTTTAATAATTTTCAATGTCTTGTCAGATTATATGCAAAGTGAATGTTACGCAAAAGATACAGAACTTGAGTATCAATAAACAAAATTTAAACATAAATGGTACTGAAGTTTATAACTATCTGCGTATATAGAAAAAACTTATTCTATGACAGATTTGACTTCAATTTCATTTAATGATTGCCATGCATAAGTATACCCTTTGTCAGGAGTCAGGACCTAATGAACTTACCGACAACACAACTCCTACTGGAAGGGTCTCGTGACATGGTTGTAAGGTCACAGATACAGGAGGAACCTGTTAGACGACGAGATAACAAAGATTAGAAAATGCAGTTATATCAGCATTACAATTTCTTCACTATACATCAGATCGGGGAGCAGGACCCTCATCAATATGAGAATAACCAAGAGGAAAGTGGGTGCATATCATTTAAAAGAATCAGACATTTTTTCATATACTCATTAAAGTGTTAGGAAGCTGCACTCAGTGTTAACACAATCAAAATTATAATCTGAGAAAAAGGTCTTTTCCTTATTCTATTTCCACATTTTTCTTGGACCTTTAATTATCAGTTCCACTTCTCATTGGTCAAACCATCCAACATTGTTATTATTCAGGCAGGCAATGATTTGAAGAAAATATAATATTTGTTATAAGGGAAGAGTGCTATCTAAAGAGGAAGAATCAACGGGTTTTTTTTGAATGATATATAACAAGTGAGACTCTTTAGAGATCATTGAAAGAAATACAGATTACAGAACAGGTTATTCATACAACTTACAACATACCAGGAATAATTAGCATAGGCCACAGCAAAGAATCCAAAAACAAAACAGAACTTTATGCTACGTATATTATTGGAACAAATCTTTTAGAATAGTTACACAAATAATTCTTTAATGCCAACCGATGGTTGTCGTTACCTACAAATTTACCCTCTACAATAACCAATTCAAACAAGTTTAGCATATATTGATAAACAGATATCTAATTTGTAAAAAAAACATCTTCAAATACTAATGACATTGCAACAAATACTGCCAATTTTAATAACAGCGAGGGATTTACACAAGACAACTTGTGTGACGAGATTTTCATCATTTCTTGGGTCGCCCAAGAACCACATTCTCCTCTTCATTTTACTGTGAAGTGCGAAGACACAGGGAATAAGAGATTCAGAGAATCAATCAATTTGACAGACCAAAGCAGACTTTTCCATGTTCTTTCTCAAGAAATGATTTTGTCAAGTACTAGCCAAATTTTCATTAAGCTCCTTAGAACAAATTACACCAACAATATTCAACCTAATTCATCTACTTGATGAATAACTTTTAAAAGCTCAGGAAAATTATACAGGCAACAAATGATGGTTAATAAGTATAACAAAACAAAAGAGAAGCGATTAACTACCTTAACCTTATTTGCAGACATGGATAATAATTCAGCCAACTCAAACATTCTAACTTCATCACTCCAATCAAGCATTTCCTGTATAAACATATCCTCTACCATTCTAGACACCTCCTCCCATGTCTTGTCCATCATCTCACCATCATCGTCATCGTCATCCTCTTCTTCCTCACTACTGGACTCTGACAAAGACGGACTTGAGCTCTCGGACTCAGATTCACCTGAGGCCTCAGAATCTGATTCACTCGAGGCCTCAGAATCCGACTCACTCGAGGCCTCAAAATCCGATTCACTTGAGGCCTCAGACTCGGATTCACTCTTATCACTCACTTTTTCACCGCTTTTTGTGCCATCACTACCAATACCCAATGTACCACCAATCCCACATTTACCAACAAAACCGGAAACTCCAACCACACCATCCCCTTCTCCATCAACAATCTCACAACTCTTGTCACCTTCACACTCAATATTTAGTATTTCACCACTCTTAACACCCACAACATCACTTCTCTTCACATCCACATCATCCTTTACTTCACTCTTCACATCCTTTTCGACATTAGCTACACCTTCACTAATCATACCTCCATTCTTATCAGAATCAACAAAATCATCTAAACCACCTTCACTAACCCTACCATTATGTTCCTCAACAAAAGAATCAAACTTTACTAGCCCATCTTCAGCATTAGTTTCTTTACAAGAATCTTCTTGATCCATCTCAAAACCTTTTCCAGAAAATCCAAAATCACAGTTTTCTTTAGAAATCAAGACTAACCCTTTTCTTACAGCTACAGTATCTTGTAGAAATCGAACAGCAAAAGACAAAGAAAGTTACAAGAAGTAGAACTAGAACGAACAAGAACTGAAGTAGAACTAGAAACCCCTGAAGTTTAGGGTTTTACAAGAACACAGACTATTTACTTTCCTTTTTTGATTTGAAGTGCACAAACTATTTACTTTTTTAAAAAAATAATACTACATTATTATTTTTCCTATTGCTAATTGATGAAGTTGCTATTGTCTCCATCCAACTTTTGTTTGATTTTTTTTTTTTTTTTTTATCACACTTTTGTTTGATTTGATACAGAAGTAAATGATTTAATCTTTTACTGAAGAAGTACAGTTTGGTTTATCTTAAAAAAAAACACATTATTTTGTTAATCATTTATAATTTGTTTGAGTAATTTTATTATAGTTATCAATACTAGTAATAATAATTCTAAAAATATTTTGTTTAAGCACTTTATCATGCTGTGTGTTGAATTGCCTACTTTAGATCGGTTGTATTGATTCATGTATTCATAAACAAAACTGACCAAATATGTTTAATTTCAATTGGAGATCCTATTTAGAATAGGAAAATTCATTTGTTTTTTAATTGTCTCTTCCTGAGTATTAAAACCTTTTTATACTATTCTAATTTCTAAATTGAAAACTAAGAGTGCCAACTGTCCAATATCACTGACATTCTAAACATATTTTAATTACATATGGCAGTAAATCTATAAATCAATAATAGTAATTGACACTTGGTCTTAGATCCTCAAAATAAATGATGCTGGAATCGAATTCTGGATGTAACATGTTAAAAATATTATGAAAACTACTGGCAAAAAAAAGCTAGTAACATGATGATTTGGTTGATTGGTTAATTTTGCAGCTTCAGGTTTCATCACTGCAGCTTCACCTTCCTCCTGAAATACATGTAAACAAGATGTGCTCAGAATAAAGAAAGAGGCTCGAGCAGGTGAATTTTACAAGGACTCAAAAGTGTTGTGCCAGTTGCACCCAACTGCCATCAAACAGTTGCCAAACTATGCCCATTTGGGACATATCTCGAGTACTAGACTAATGCTGCTTCTTGGTAAATTTATAAGTAGAGATGTCTTGCTTTGATTAAAGTCACCAATCCGGAAGAGTGAAGTTATGAATCAAGGTGTAATGTTAAACATAATTATTTGTTAAATATCCTTTCGGTTATAGATGTTCTTGGTACAGTTTTACAGTTTCCTTTTTTCCCTATCCTCCGGATATTATATTAGTTAGAATGCAAAGAATTTATCCGAAGTCAGATTGAACATAAAAAAGTTCCCTTCTCCCTTCTATACAAGAATACATGTGCAATCAACAATATAGTTACCTGGCTAGCGGAGCCTGATGATATTAAAGACCCCAAACCACAATCTGAGACATGCACCGCAAGATCACCGTAGAGGAGAATATTGGCAGACTTGAAGTTTCTATGAATGATAGGTTGCTCACAGAAATCGTGCAGATACCTTCATAGCATAGTGTACATATAATAATTAATACACTAAAGGTTGTATTCTAAGACGTGTAACAAGAATCCCCCCAGAAGTAAATAAAAAAATTCATACGTAGAACAGAGTGAGGGGCATCTATAAGAAAGTTGGCCACTTTTGAATACTAAATAACAATTATTCTGCTTCCGTTTTTCTTCTTTACGGTATTCAGTGATTTTGCAACAACAGTCAACAGATACCCTGTCCAAGCCGTCTAAGATAAAAGGCCTCCATGACTATTTCCAAAACTGTTTCTTCAGATATTGCGACATATAAGTTATAACTAGTGAAAAAACTCTCATCAAACATAAACTTTTGATTTCTTTGTCAGGAACTGACCAGTTCCTGAAGGTTTTTAGGCATATTTTTGGTATTTTCTGTTTAACAGATGTAAGATAACAGCTAATATAGGTAAGATAACAATGTTTTAGAGCAGAAATAGATGAGAATCAGAAGAAATTAGGTGAGAAACAGAGTAGAATCAGATTAGATGAGAAGAGAATAAGCAGAAAACAAGCAAAGCTTGCAGAGAAAGAAAGGGTTGTTAGAGAGAGAGAACCCTAGAGAGAGAGTCAGATAGGGAGAAGAGAGAGGTGGAACAAAGTTCCCTTTTCTGTATTTCATAATGCATAAACTGAAATGTAACATTACAACCTCTATTTAATATTTATAGACCACAGCTTAGTAACTAACTAGGAAATGACTATACTGCCCTCATACTCTGCATTACTAATAGTACTATCCTATACCAACATATACTACTAAGTACTAATACTATAGGTGCTAGTCCTGACATTCTTGTATACATATTCCTACTTAATGGAAATACAGATTTAAATTAATTTTAGCATAAAAGGGATTATCCATAGTCAGCCTTAGCATAAGAAATGACGTTTCCATTCTAAAACAAGCATATGATATATGTACAGCAACAATATGATCACCTGACCACACAAGCTGATGATATTAAAGGTGCCAAACCACACTTCAAGACTGCATAGCAAGATCATAATCATGAAGAATATTGCAGAAACATCCTTAGACCTTGGCATAGAGGTACCCATTATGCTGTATATTCTTAAGATATGTTCCTGCAATGACAAATCACAGACAAAAAAAAAAACTTTACAGCAACATATATAGATGAAAAAGAATCTTTTAGGATAGTACATAAATAACTCTCTTAATACCAGATGCTTATCAAAGCTTATCAAGTTTACCTTCTAAACTATTATTAACCGATATGCTAAACTAATGAATGTTTTGAGGAATTGACATCATGTAACCATACACAGCCTTCAGCAATTGTTTCCACTTACTGAGAAGAGGTTGCAGTGGATTGGTAACTTCTAAAAAATAGGTAGATATAATTTGTAAAATAAGTCAAAAAACAAAGTTCACTCATTAATGAACAAAGGTATCATGCGGTTTGTACATTTTAAACTCATCCAACTGCAACAAATTTTCAAGAAGCAGAAATATCCCTTCACTTGCATTACCCATGAGAGGATTTCCCTAGCAGGTGTTTTATAATTTATACAGAATTGTTCTAACATCAGCAACCACTATTGCAATAAAGATACTCCTTTATACAAGATCTTCATCAAAAGACGCACAAACACTACCTGTTTTGTTTTCCTCCCTGTTCTCTGCCAAGCCCGACTCTGAACCAGGGAAAACATGGCACCGCCCAGGGACCATGGTGAAGGGAGGGCCAAAAATGGCAAAACTCAACATATCAACTATTATTTGATACTCCGCACTGGTAAATTAAGGTATTTTATAACTTGTATGTAAGCACTGTAGTCTTTTATAAATAAATAACAGAGTAAAATATTTGGAGCATCGATCCATTTGACAGGGCAAATTCACTGTTTGACATGCCAATCAATTTTATAAATGATATTGTCACGCAAGTACCAAGTACCAACCTTAGTTTCTTTCAGAATCCTAGAACAATCCATACTAATATTCAATCACATTAGTAAATGAAATGTTCATGTATTTCATACTTAGCTTTCCAAAAGCTATTATAAAAGCAACAATCAATAGCTAGCCAGTAAATTAAACAGAAGAAAACTGATGAATCACCTTGATCTCATCTGCAGATGTAATCAGACCAGCCTAGGCAGACTCTTTATCTTCATCACTCCATCTCTCCAAGCAATAATCTCCTCTCCGAAAAATTTCTAATCTCGCATTCTTCCACATCCATTTGTCCCTCCTCACACAAATTATATTGCTTAGTTGCATTCGAAAGCCACTATGTGTGTGTGTGTGGTCTGTAAGTCTGTTAATAATCTTTGAGACTTCTTGTGTATGATACTCTAACCACGAAATTTTGCTTTTTAAATAATCATCCCAAAAGTGTAAAGTATCTACAAACCAAATTTCTTTTAATTGGAGTAATAGACTACTACACAAATTGCATATGTTTTCAAAGTATTCGAATCATAATTAGTAGCAAAAATGAAATTTCAAATGAACGATAATATCAAGCAACATAAGATAAAAAAGACAACATTCTTATAAACTTTCAATTCATTCCATCCCAACATCATAAACCTCTAAACTAACCCAGGGCAAATAAATTTCATAGCTTAACTGCCTTTAGAGGCCTACTGTAAACAACAATGTGTGGCAGAGTTTTACGACAAACTTTATACTTCTTATATAATCATCACATCATACTGTCTCCATCCAAACAATTTCCTATTAATTGATAACATTATACAATACACAGCATTTCATATTCTTGCTTATAGTGATGTTTATGCATAACTATCAATGTTCCACGGTAATACTACTACTACTACTACTACTACTATTGCACAGAAATGAAAAGTAAAATGTAGATTGACGTAAAAGAGCATAAGATAACAATTCATAAACATCCAACTTATTCCATCGCAACATAAAAAGTTAATAACATTTCTCACAACAAGAATTACTTAATCATCAATGTTTTAAGGTGATACTACTACTACTGTATCACAGATCCATAACAAAAACGGCATAATATTATGATACAAAACAGCATAAGTTAAAAAAGATAATATTTTTCATAAACATCCAACATATCTTCGATGACAAAAATGCTATAATCATCAATTTTGTAAGGTAATAATACTATAATCAGATCCATAACAAAAGTTAAAACAAGAATGCAGATTGATACAAAACAGCATAAGTTAACAAAGATGACATTTTTCATACACATCCAACATAATAGCAACTTCAAAACAAAAATGTTATAATCATCAATCTTGCAAGGTAATAATACTACTACAACTATATCGCAGAATCATAACAAAAATGAAAACTAAAACGCAAATTGACATAAAAGAGCATAAAACAACAAAGATAACATTTTTCATAACCATCCCATTTATTCCATGCCATAAGATCATAATAATACTCAAAACATTCAAACAAGCTACATTCACATTTTCGCAAAATACTTAAACCTCCAAACAACCTACATTCACATTCGACAAAAAGCCGAGTCTAACCCCCTCCCTCCGCTACCACATTCCCAATATTAACCCGAATTCTAAATCCACGAAAGCTGCTGCGGCTGCTCCATCCCTGTCTGCTCCACTCCCATCAACAACGAAGTAAACCCCATGTTCCCAACATTCCCAAACCCCACATTTCCCCCAATTCCAAGCCCATCACCACCATACCCCACTTCCCCACTCAACCCCACCATCTCCGACGACCCATGAACCGGACCGGTCGACCCATCAATCGGACCGGCCAACTGAAGAACCGGACTGGTCGAGGAAAAAACCGGACCTGTGGATGTACAAACCTGAGCCGGAATGGTTCCTGAACCGGTAGCCCTAATAATGGAGGGTTCAGCATGCCTCAACAACCACTCAATGGTTTCACCATCACTCTTATGACCCAGTTCACGAGTGAGCTGAAAGACACGCGCCGCACAAAGAGCCGGCATGCGCACGCGCCGCCCACGGCCGTTGACTTTAGTGTGGCGGTCTTTGACCACCGGTTTGAGTTTGCGGTCGGTCTGAGTTGGGACGAGGGTTTTGAGTGGTTTGGGTGGTGTGATTGAAAGAACCATGCTTGAAGATGCCATTTGCAGAGGGATTTTACAAGGGTTTAGCTGTGGGGACATTGATGTGTTTTTGTGGGGTAGGGAGGTGTTGGGGTGGGGTGGGGTAGGGTAGGGGTGTTTATATAGATTTCTGTAGAGGAAAGTTAATGAAAGACATGATGCTAGGGTAGTAGTGTTAGATTTTGTTGGGTGGATCCATTAGAAATCAAATATTTCGTGTTGTAAATTTTACTGTAGTAATTTTTTTTTTTAGATAGAAAATTTTAAAAAAAAAATTGTTGCAATTACAAATGAATCTAGTGTGAAAGTCTTACTTTTTTAACAAATTCCAAAGTTTAAAAATATTTAGAAATATTAGAATAACAGAAAAAAAAACTTGATTTATCCAAATACAACTTGTAGCCTTTAAAAAGGTTCTCGTATGTTCGAGAATATTCAATTTTGCGTGATTTTGAAGAAAATCTATCTGAAATCGTTTTTCGAAAATTCAAAAATTTTCAAGATTATTCGAATCTAGTCAAATTTATTTTTTGCATCTTTGATTTAAGATAAGATTCAATATGAATTTGGATTCGAATAAATTAAAAAAATTCAAATTTTCATCTAAACAAAACTTTGGACTAAATATAACATTATAAAATTTAGAATATTTCAAATAGTCACCCGAACGGAACAATGCATTGAATACAACATCATATTCCAAATGTTCAAAATTGATTAATTTGTATATACAACATAACGTGATTGTAAAAATTAGAAAAACTAATCGGTTAAATTATTAATTAGAAATTAATCATCAAAGTGAGGATTAATCGGGAAGAAAAAGTATATATTTTAATATTTTAATAATTTAATTATTAACTTTATTTATAATAAAAATCATTTAATAATAATTAATCAATTTAATATTGAATTGTAAATAAATTTTTAAAAATTAATAAATAATAATTGAAGATTTATTAGAACATTGTTGCCTTACAAATTAAATAGCCAAAAAAATTACTTTAACATCAAATACTATTGTGTGCTCCAGCTCATCACTAATTTCGAATTTCATTTCCCACGGATCCAACAAAATCCCAAAACTGCCCTTGATGCACTACTCAGTATACTCTGTAGTCTATATAAACGGACTTGCACTACCATATACCCTGTCAAAACAAGTGATATAAGTTGGACATATCTTATAATTTATCTTTACATGTTCTATAGTAGAGTAATTCACAAAGTTTAGATCTTATCGTACTGATTTTTCAATATTATATGTAATTTTTATAGTATAGAGTAATTCACTATGAATAGAAGTTTAGACCTTATCGTACTGATTTTTCAATATTATATGTAATCTCTAGTAGATGTATTAGATCAGTTGATTATATGTAATTGACAAATTTAAAGGAACGGTGAGATTAGCCAAGTGATTAAAGTATCTCTTATCATTCAAGGTTCTTCTTTAATATTTGATAGAATCATCAACAAACTTCAATTTAATTTAATCTAGTTGCAAGCTTTATAATAATTCATGTATTGATTGAGTTTTATCACTAATATAAATAATAGTTAACTCCATCGATTTGGTCAATAATTCTATTCCGTGAATAGAATTATTCACGGATGCATATGCTTTCGTACATGTAATTGACTTGATCTAATACGAAAGAGTATTGGAAAAAGCAACAAGAAAATGTGCAATAGCTTAAGGTAAATAATCAAAACTAAATTAGAAATGTAGAAACAGTACTCACCTTATTGCAATAATGAAGTTTTGTATTTGAATGCAAAGAAAAAAAAAATCTTTCAAATAGCTGAGATGGCTCGATCACATGAAGAGGGGGAGAAGAAGGCAGAGAGAGCAAATAACTCAAAGATGTGAATAAATTGTTATAATAGAATGGCACCGATAATTTTAAAAAAGATCTGTAAAAATACAGAGCATCTGCTGATCGTCAATGAAACGAAAATATTTTTACAATTGTAAAATATCAATGCTAATGGTTGAATTTATGAAGACCGAAGGGAAATCTTCAAAAATTAAATGGGAGGGGACGCTCATCTGAATAAGAAATAATTTGGTAAAGTTTAATACATAATATAATTCCAATAGTTATTATACTTGCACAAAAATCATGTGAATCAGGCAGCCTATAAATTTTTGAAATTTTATTATATAAGTTCAGGCTTTTATTCAATTTTGTTACAAGTTCATTCAAAACAGAGGTATCCTGGTTTTATTCAGTTGGCACTTGGCAAGTACAGTAATATGGTAAATTTTGTACTCGGAATCTAGTGTACAGAAAAGAAAGTCTAATGTGCAATAAGCGGACTTATTGTCATAGTGACGCCATCAAAGTTTTTTATTTTATGCAAATGAATCACAAGGACGATATAAATTACAAAGAGGAGGGACCTCAGCCTTCGCCACTAGGCTGGGACCTCACCAATACCTGCCATCAAGGTTGATGGTGCATCTTGGGCACTTCCCCTGAAATGTATGTAAACTTATCGGATAGACCACTAACTAATTATTAAATACAAATATCCAGAGCCCCTCGTAATAGGATGCCATTCTGTATTTTACTGAACCGTTCTCCGGGACTTTGGTGACGAAGAAAAAGAACAAAACAAACGGAAACATTTCTATGTTATGTATAGAGTAAAAATTAGGTTCTCACAAATATACATCTATTAAGATTTTCACTATCAAAATTGGTAACAATAACAAAATCAGACTACGTACCTTACAAATAATCGGGTCAGTGCACATTATGCAGCATCCATACGTTATTACCAGTGTACATGAATATAAGACATCACTACCAAGCACAAAGAATTGAAGCACTCCCCCCACTCCCCATTCCTCCAACACTGAAGATTCCAAACTACATACCAATAATTTGCTTGCCAGCATGCCCCTGTTAATATAAACGGTTAAAGAGATGAATCCAGCCTAATGCCTGTTTTTGGCAAATCAACATTGTGCTCCTTTACTGTACGAGCTGAATTTCTAGGCCTAATCTACGTCACTCCCTTCTTAACACTTGTATGAGGTCCTGAACAACTTCAGACATTGGTGGTCTGAACTCTGGCTCCGCCTGCAATGAAAAGAAAGTTTACTTTTGCTTAACAGCTTAACAGCACGACAATAATTATGGAAACACAAGATCAATGATACATTTACTCGTGACATACAACAACCAAGTAGGTCGAGCGTTTTGGTTCCTTACACGTACTTATTTGCTTGCACAAAAAAAAACAGTAGTTTGATCGATCTTCACAAAAATTGCAATTTTCTGCCTAATTGTACAAGGAGCCACATTTGCATTTCCATGTTTGCTAAAAGTATCAATAAATTTTTATGACTTGACATGTTTGTATATATAAACAAAAGACATCCTTAGGACATGCAAGTAGGAACGTCTATATCTTATCTAGATCACAATACTGTTTGAAGCTCCGAGCAAAACACCTTTACAAACGGACATATCACTTTCCCAAATTAAATGCAAGCAGAGCTGAAAGGGACTTGACAAGATTATTGAGGAATACCGTAGATTTGGTCTTGACTCTTGACTGATATTATCTTTCTGGGCTTGGAATAGCTTAAGGCTAGACTCCTACCTCAAAGAATTCTAAAAAAACATACACTTCAAAGAAAAGCAATTGACATGGTACAAATTGTAATGAAACTCACCTGAACACACCGCAGTATGATATCAGCAAAATGTGATAATGACTTGGCTGGGTATTCCCCATTTAAAGAAGGATCAATCATTCCAGACAAGGCATCAATATCATGAAGCTGAGGGACAGCCCATCGCACTAGAAACTGCTCACCACGAGTCCGTGTACTAATTAAGATTGGAAGACAATACATTAGTCTGGAAATAGAAACATCACATGGCAACATGGTTCAGTTTGTAGTCTTTACCTGTCATATGACTTTCTGCCTGTTAAGAGTTCTAACATCACCACTCCAAAACTATAGACATCGCTCATAGAAGTATAAATTCCTGACTCAAATTCTGGGGCACCATACCCATATGCTGAAAGGAGATTTCCTGACAACTGAAAGAGAAGAACTTTAAATAAGTCTGCAGCACTTACGTACTACTTCATCATACTAATTAACTTTAGAGACACACTTATCTGAAATACTTGGAAAGTTGGAATACTGACACACACTTATTAGAAATACTCAGAAAATTCCAAGCGGTTGTTTGCTAATACAAGTGGGGAGAAGGTAGATAAAATGTCACACAATAGTACTCTTTTACAGTTATGTTTGTACCTTCCCTAAAATTTTAAACTGCTTGATAAAGTTTTGCAAGAAATTTGTCAATAAAAAGAAAATATACATTCACATTGTCATCACCAGTGGTGCCTTGCATCAATAAGAATTTAAAACCTTAGTCAAATATATCACTAGTTAAAGTACAAGAGTTCATGGACCAGCTGTAGACATAAGTCGTACAAGTCATTTGGACCTCTAAGCGGTTACATACAAGGTCAATACTTAGACCTGGGGCATTGCTGAATAACTTAATTACCTGCCTAATTGTATTACCATCGTGTTAGGCATCATTGCAAATGTGTATGGACAAATTTATAAGTAGAGATGTCTTGCTTTAATTAGAGTCACCAATCAGGAAAAGTGAAGTTACGAATCAAGGTGTAATGTTAAACATAAAACATAATTATTTGTTAAATATCCTTTCGGTTATAGATGTTCTTGGTAATGTTACAGTTTCCTTTTTTCCCTATCCTCCGGGTATAATATTAGTTAGAATGCAAAGAATTTATCCGAAGTCAGATTGAACATAAAAAAGTTCCCTTCTCCCTTCTATACAAGAATACATGTGCAATCAACAATATAGTTACCTGGCTCGCGGAGCCTGATGATATTAAAGACCCCAAACCACAATCTGAGACATGCACCGCAAGATCATCGTCGAGGAGAATATTGGCAGACTTGAAGTTTCTATGAATGATAGGTGGCTCACAGAAATCGTGCAGATACCTTCGTAGCATAGTGTAAATATAATCATTAATACACTAAAGGTTGTATTCTAAGACGTGTAACAAGAATCACCCCAGAAGTAAATAAAAAAATTCATACGTAGAACAGAGTGAGGGGCATCTATAAGAAAGTTGGCCACTTTTGAGTTTTGAATACTAAATAACAATTATTCTGCTTTCGTTTTTCTTCTTTACGGTATTCAGTGATTTTGCAACAACAGTCAACAGATACCCTGTCCAAGCCGTCTAAGATAAAAGGCCTCCATAACTATTTCCAAAACTGTTTCTTCAGATATTGCGACATATAAGTTATAAACTAGTGAAAAAACTGATTTCTTGTATACATGTTCCTACTTAATGGAAATACAGATTTAAATTAACCGGGTAAGAACAGACTGTTAAAATTGTCTCCAAAAATAAGAATGTTTTTGACAGATGTCCAAGTTTAATTAGTCAATCGGTAAAGAAACATCACTACACAACTTTAAAAAACCATCTTAATGTTGTTTATTAACCTTTAAATACGTTTACTGTCATAAGCAATGATATTCAACTTCGAATTTTAAACAAGATCCTCTTCTGTATGTTACACCCAACTGAACAGGTAAAATATAACATTCTAGATTAAGCTTTACGTACTCTAAAGCTCTTGCAGCTCCAAGTGCCATCCTGATACGAGTATTCCATAAAAGTCTCTTCTTAAATTCATCATCTGCATGTAGTGCATCTTGCAAAGTCCCATTACCACAGTACTCATAAATCAGGAGCCTTTGACCATGCTCAGCACAATAACCCATTAGCTCAACAACATTAGCATGTCGAATTTTATCAATACTGTTTACCATGTCAACAAACTCGTCATCATTCAGCTGACTGGAAGCCCTTTTGCCCAACTTCTTGACAGCAAGTTTCTATAGATGTGTTTAACAACATAAACATGTGACAATGAATTTTATTATACAGATAAACTCACTCATGGTGACAGAAAATACGGAACTTCACATCCTATAAATTCAAAAATAATATAAAGATTGAGACATAATGTAATCTGAGAAAAGACTTAAGAGGCTCCAAGTAGCTGAAGTTTGAATCTAAAAATCCCATCAAGATCTACAAACTAAATGATATGTATATTAATTTATATTTTACTTTTTATGATTACTTAGGAAGGGGATTGGAGGGTGGGGGAGGGTCTTAAGAGGATATAGATCTCCAACTATTCCTTCACTGTGTAGTTGCCTACCCTCTGCTACTCTCGAGTCCTCAACTAAAATTATTCTGGAATTCGTTTTACAAATAAATAATAACTCATTATAATAACTATAATTTGGACCGAAACCACCCACCACCTCAAAATATATAATTATCATGTGTTTATGAAAGAAAAGGTATATGATACACAAGTTAAGGATATTTTATGTCATATACTACCTCATTTATCGATTTTTGTGATGATTTAGTCCTACTTATATGTTATCAGTATTTAGTAGTTAATCAACTTGAATGGTTTCTAAGTTGTGATTTTCTATGTTACTGGAAAGCTATCGATTTAGTTAAACAATTGTACCTTCCCGGTAGGAAGCTGTGCTCTGTAAACACTTCCCAGCATCCCCTCTCCAATCAGGTTTTCTTGAGAAAAGCTATTTGTATATTGTTGAAGAGAAGCAATTGTGTAACACCTCACAGAAGTTGGAGGAAGAGTTCTAGTGGAAGGCTTTACTGGAATTTCAGCTGCAGGAATGGGTCTTACAATGACTTTGTCAAAAGGAAGCAATGGTGGTGGCGGAGGTGGTGGTGGAGGTGGTGGTGGTTTAATGGAATCCATATCAAATCTTGTCATGTCAGTCTCATAATCATCAGGCTTCGTGGTCTGACTTATTCTTTGCACGTTGAACTCTTCTTTTTTAGGCTTTGCAGCCCATTCCATTGTTCGTGGTCGGGTTGGCTGTTCTTCCTTCGACTTTACAGCTGGAACCTTTGGTACTGGAAAATAAATTTGTGACACAAGTTAATTTGTATAACATATTCCCAAAAGACCAAGCCGAAAACAATTTCATATATATATACACACACACACCCAGAGAGAGAGAGAGAGGAGAGAGACTTTTTTCGTTTTGATTAATAGGTTGGATCAAGGATTCATTGTCTCCAATATTCTCTCTGTTGCCTGTGTATGGAGCTATTTCGTGTCGCTTAGGTATTCTGCTAGCCTCATGAGATCTTCTACAGCACCTTGGGATAAAAAGCAAAAGCAGAAGCACCAATATTAACAAAAACAACACCGACGCAATTGATATCCAGACTATTTTTTTGGTGGTCAATGTTTTTCCAGTTCGTTTAGAATTTGAATCCTCTGTGGCAGATGGTCCATCGGCTGGCCTACTGGGTGCTTGTTTTGCAGGTCTCTGTTTCCCTGGTGTTTGACCAGAGGACGGAACCCCAAAGAACGGTGGTGCAGGTGGCCGAGTTCCTGGCAATGTTGATGGAGATGGTGGAGAGAGTGGAGAATCACTAGTATTGAATGGATTCCCATCATTTCTGCAAGAGAGAATGTGATGTTAGCACTATCAAGGTAAAATGACCATGACCCTACTCCGCACACACGCATTCTAAACAGTTTATTCTGCAAAAAAGAGTTACGAAGATTATACAATATGCATGAGTCATAACATTAGAAACTATATTCGCATCCACAGTTGCGCAAGCCTTTGTATCACAATTCACACCTAATACTAATTAAAGATAAACATTAAATGATATCTTATATTTTGGCGCTCACGTGAATTTGGGGATGCTCAACAACTTTTCAGGTATAGGTCCAGAAAACATGTTATTTGCAACATTCCTGTGAGAAAGAGAGAAAGCGTGTCAGCAAAAACATGACATGCCAACATCCCTTTAAAAACCTTCCACGTGGCAATAATCCTCAACCGTATTGAATATAGAATGTAAAACGAAAATCTGAATTTAGAATGGTTAAGAAGAGTACAAATCTCGAAGAGGAAGATCTTGAAGAACATCGAGAGTTCCAGAAAGCTGATTGTTCTGCAGATGGCTGTGATTCAAACAGTTAACTTCTTTAGATAAATAAAAGGATGAACATAGCCAAAAGTTTTATTAAAAAAAAACTACTTACAATGTCATCAAAGAAGACAAGCTTTCTAGTGAAGGTGGCAGTTGCCCACTCAGATTATTGGCAGATAAATCACTGTACAGAGACAAATTTTACCATTATAAGTAACTCACTACAGAATCCACAGGAAAGGAAGAGTTTCTGAATGTGGTCCTACAGATTGACCAAAACTGTGAGGCCTTGAAAGCTATCAGGTATCTCTCCTGTTAACTGGTTGTTGTCTAGAGACCTGAAACACACACAGGATTACAGGTTAAAAAAATTATCTTGCAGGCACTAGATACGCTCATCAACATCAAGAAGACTAGGGCCAGAAAACTTACATGGCTGAAAGCTGACTTAAGGATGATAAAGAACTAGGAATACTTCCGGTGAACTTGTTTGCTGAAAGAAAACTGCCAAAGGTAAAGACAATCATTCGTTCCGCATGAATATATGATCAAAATATTTCTAAAATTTATTGAGGGATTTTACTAATGATTTTTCAGAACTAATGAATACGCTTTTAATATAGCATATAGTGTTGATTTGTTTCTCATGCACAATTGTATGGATTAATAAATTTCTTATTCATAATTTAATTAACAAGACCACAAATAGGGAAATTTACAAAACTGCCACCTCGTAATACTCCATTTTGCAATGTCTTCATGACATTCTGATTTATGTGGTAACCTACACTCACAAAAGATCTATGTGCAGTTCTCAACTTTCCTAGGGAAATGGCAAATTAAGCTTTTCAGCAAATAATGAACCTACATGTCACATCTCACTAGAATATGATGTTATTAAGCGACAATATCCTTCATGTTATCATGCATGTTCAGTTTCCCACATAGAGTGGTCAAAGCCAATAGTATTTTGATAGATAGATAGTGGAGGATGTTGTAATAGAAGGAAAATGGAGCAGATTGAAAATTTTGAATAAGGAGATAGTTTTGCCATATTAACAATTTCAACTTCGAAATGTCCTCCAGTATTTGTGAACGTACAGGTTCTGCAGGGTAACTGGAAGACTGGATGGAATATTTCCACCAATCTGGTTGCCACTGAAATCTCTGCAAATAAAACAGTGTCAGGATCATTAAACACACATACGCAGTATTGCTACATGATAATTTAGAACTATAACACATCATGATAGGGGGAAGTGATAGCTGAAACTGAAACAGATTTTGATCTTATGTGGTGATATGCCTAAAATGAACAATGCACAACTGAATCGGCTTGTGCTTCAGAAAAGATATTCTTTATTACAAGCCCCCCAAGAATGATATCACCAACTTAACAAAGGCAATGTGAGTGCATCATTATCACAAGCAGTGAGATGGAGAAAATCAGAGAATCAGGGGTAACAAGCAAAGAGCGAAAGGAGATATATGGAAAAAAGATGCAGAGATGGCGAGTGAGTAGATGATAAGCCTACTGTTGGAAGATTAAACAAATTCCCATGTCCCTTGTAAAATTACACAGTATGACCTAAGAATCCCAATCTGCAGGCCCCCACCATGCTTGTGAATTACCCAGTTAAGGTTAACTAAAATAAACCAGCAGTCTCAACAGAGATTTAAATTTGCATCGATTATTAATAGAACAGTGAATGAAATTCCTACAAACTTTTAGTGCAATTACTAATGAATTTAAAAGATGGCTACATGCATGTTAAAAGAGAACTAGGTGGAGAGACACTTACATTGATCTGATAGATGCAAATGATCCTAGGTTCTCACCAAGTTCTCCTCCCAAATTAGCAGCATTAAAAATTCTATAATGCAAAACAATTAGAAGAGGACAGACTAATAGAGTTGTTAAAGATAACCCCCGTAGAACAAAAGAATTACATTGAAGTTATGTTTGAATCGATACATTGGACGCCTTGCCAACCATCAGCACATGGATCCCCACCAACACCAACCCAGCCAGGAAGAAGAGGGGATCCCAGAGCGACATATAAACTGTTGATAGCAGCAACTGTTCCAACATAAAAACAATTCAAATTTTGCCATTAACAGGTCAATCAACATACGAGACTATTAATGTGTCGCTGAAACACACACATTTTCTCCTCACACGCACTTAACAAGTGCAAATTTATATAACGTATCAAAAATAGTAATCACAACACATCCTCGTATATTTTACACAAGATGTTAGTACGGAAAATCCAATCCACCAATTGCAATTCTACAAGTACAATGATTCTAAATGATAACATTCACTCCACTTAGTTCCCTGCTAACAACATCAATAAATTTAACTTACTAATCAAACAACAACTAACTGAATATAACTGTCACTGACATACTGCATTCAGGTATTGCAGATGATAAAACGGAATTCACTACATTAAAATGCTTTCTCTTCCATAAATATTCCCCTAAAAACAATACTCCCTCTGTCTCTAAATACTTTTCCCATTTGAGTTGGACACGTTTGCCAACGCACACTTTTGATCGTTAATATCTTCAATTTCGTATTAGTATTAAATATAAAAACTTCACTGTATTAAAGTACTCATAAATACGAATCCAACAAGATCACTCATGACTATATTTGGTCTTATAAATTAGACGTAAATTAGTAATTTGTCTCATGTTATGAACAGTCCCGACATATCAAACGAGAGTAGCATTATGAGACGGAGGGAGTAACAAATTTCTCAATACAATTAAAATAAATCTTAAGATACACTCACCATCACCGGGATTAGTAAAAGCATCCGAAAACCGAGGCGCGAAGATCAGAATAAAGAAAACACATAGCTGACCACAGATCTGCGTAATCAAGTTACTAGACCGAAATATCCTCCCATCCATTGATCAATCTACTTATTCTTCGAAAACTTAATCCACATAACCAATGCATATAATAACAATGTATCACCTCTCCAATCTGCAAAAACACAAACTATCAGTGATCTCGCCGCAACTTATCAAATTAACTAATCTCTAAACTCAAACAACACATTATCATAAATATCCAAAAAAACAAGTACAATTAAGCAAACATACAGCATAATCAACACTTCTCTCTCTCTCTCTCTCTCTCTCTCTCTCTCTCTCTCACACGCACACACCTAGAAGTACATAAATGAATATACCTGAAGTAATTGAACAGAGCACAATATGATTGATTAAGTTGAAATTAGCAAAAAGTGAGCCGAATTGAAGTTGAGATAAAGCACAGATTCAATGTGAACTATGAAGTAATAACAGGTAGTTAAAAAATATAATTAACGGCTAAATTAAAAAAAATGTAAAAAATGTGGAGTAGTAAGAATTAATTACCTGTAAAGTGTAAATCTGAGAGAAAGGAGTTTGACTAAAATGGAAAGCGAAAAGATGAACAAGGAAAGTTGCGTACAGCTGATTAGTGGTAAATTAATTTTTTAATTTTGTAATTAATTTGTGAATGAAGGAGTTGAAGAAATGGTGTGCGCACGCTGGCGTAGAGTGCATGTGTGAAAGGTGAGCATCTTTCAATTAATGTACACCATCCGTTTTAACTTTTTGTGACAATGTGATTCACAACTTGTACACATCAGGAACACCATAATCTAATCTATCTAGTTTATGTGCACATACATGGTTGTAAAAATCGTTAATCGGTATAAATCGGTTGAGGTACCGATTTAAGATTAATTGGGTAATCGGGGATTAATCGGAAGGATTAATCGGAGTACTAATCGGATATTATAATAATATTTAATATATTAGTCTAATTTACAATTAAACATATCATTTTAAATAAATTCACAGGATTAATCGGATTTCAAAAATCGAATCGGTTGGTTATCTTACAGAGGATTAATCGGGGATTAATCGGTTAAATCGGGGATTTTTAAAACCATACACATACTTTTGTATCTACAAATTAAATGTTTGTATGAATCTTTGAAAATATTGTTAAATAATCAGTCGCTACTACTTGCTACTAAGATACTATTTTTATATTATATTGGAAATTATAGTATCAAATTAGAGATGGTATGTATTTCAATGGGAATTAAAAGTTAATACGTTCCGAACTTCTAAGTTGGTTGTTGATAGAGTATATTTTTATATATAGTAGTCGATAAAGTCGCGCTTCGCGGCGGCGTTACAATATTTTTTTTAAAAAAATCAATATATTTACGTTATATTATAATACTAACATTAAATTTTAATAATTAAATAGTCTTCTCTAATGAATCGATTTCTTGTTAAACACAATTCTTTCGATTGAGCCGCTCTTTCGTTAAAACCGAAATCCCAACTTTAACATATATTATAAAGACTTATATAAAAAAAATTATCCATAAAATCAAACCGTAAAAATAAAAAAAATTATGACATCAGTATCAAATTCTAATAGCTAATACAATCTTTTCTAGAGAGCCGTCTTCCCGTTAAATACATTTTGAGCCGCTCTTATTTGGAACCAAAATTCTAACTTCATTATATAAAGAGAGTAAATTCCAATTTTTATATTTTTTAAACTTTCTAATATTTTGGAGTTTTAAAAGATGAAAACATTTTATATTTTCTGTATATAATAAATATTCATGTATTTATTTACAACTTTCGCATGAGAATGTCTTTCTATTATGTTAACATATCAAAAAAAATACGAAGACTTTTCGTGACGGGAATAATATTAAATTTATGGATATATTTTTCTAATGCAAGTATAATTAACTTTTATAAAAAAGTTAAAATAAAGGTTTCTAGGAAGAAAAGATACATAGTTTTAAAAAAAAATTGTATAAAACGTCTCCAACGTCCTCGTATTCTACTTCCAATAAAACATTTTATTTTATGTATTCCTAATATATTCAAACATCTTTTATACGGTCTTTTCTAATGAACCGTTTTCTCATTAAACACGGTTATTACTATTGGTCCGCTCTCTCGTAAAGACCAAAAACCTAACTTTTACATATATCACTTGTATGACAATGTTTATCCATAAAAGTCAAATCCTAAAAATAAAATGAAATTTATAACATCAATATGACATTTTAATAGCTAATACAATCTTTTATAGTGAGCCGTCTTCCCATTAAAAACGTTTCGATCCGCTCTCGTTTGAGATCGAAATTCCAACTTCATTACATATTATTGATGATACTTATCTTACACAAAAATTTTTTTCCTTAAAATCAAAACCTAAAAAATAGAGTGAATCCAATTTATACTTTCTCTAGACTTTCTAAAATGACTTAATTGCAGGAGGATGGCCTCAACTATTTGTTTTTTGCACAAAAATGGCCCAAGTATAAAAGTAGACAGTGTGATGGCCTAACTATATTTTTTAAATAGCTGAGTGTATTCAATTTGTGACTTAACTACAACATGATGGCTGAACAATGTTTTTTTTAACACAAAAATGGCCCAAAAATAAAAATAAATAGCAATTTTTACATTAATTTAGATGGAATGCAATCATCTACTTAAAATAATACTTGGGCCATTTTTATGCAAAAAAAAAAAAAATAGTTGAGGCCATCCTCATGCAATTAAGTCTTAACAAAATTTATGGAGTTTTAGAAAATGAAAACAGATCTTATTTTCTCTTTATATTAAAGATACTTCTGTATTTATTTGGGATTCCTGCATGAGAATGTTCTTTTATTATGTTAACAAATCAATTTTTTTCTTTTTAAATACGATGACTTTTTTTATGACAATAGTATTTGGATTTATGAATATATTTCCTGTCGGTTTGTTAACATTTCAAAATAGGGTGTTTGACACGCATTTTAAGGTGGAATTTAAGGATAGTTTCATAATTTATTTTTTAAAATTTCTCTTTTTTTGTATAAAAGTGAACAATCATATTTTTATACAAAAAAGAAAATTTTAAAAATAAGTTATGAACTGTCCTTAAAATTCACCTTAAAAAACGTGCCAGAAAATGACAAAAAAATGTTAATAATTGGGTAGGACGGAGGGAGTAATATAAAAAATTATAATTTAAGAAGATCATACTTTCTATAAAATATTTAATTATATTTATGCTCTATATATTCAAACACCTATTTTACTTCTAATACAACGTTTTTTATATGTTTATTTCTATAAAATTGAACTCCTATTCTACTTCCAATGGAACTTTTAATCATATGCCTTATAAATACTAATTCTATTCCAATAGAACTTCTAATCATATAATTTAAGAAGATCGTACTTTTTATAAAATATTTAATTATATGTCTGCTCTATATATTCAAACACCTATTCTACTTCTAATAGAACTTTTATTTATATGTTTTTTCTATAAATTCGAACTATTATTCTCTATAAATTCGAACTCCAATTCTACTTCCAATAGAACTTTTATGCATATGCCTTATAAAAACTTATTCTACTTCCAATAGAACTTCTAATCATATGTCTTACCTATAAATTCGAACTCTTCTTCTCTATAAATTCGAACACATATTCTACTTCTAATATGTTAAATGATATTTTATATTTATTAATGTTTAAAATTCAAAAATTCTAGAAAATTAGAAAAATAGATTGAGACGATCTTAGAGCGCCACATAAACTCCCGCGTACCCTCCTTTATATATATACCAGGATGGTTACGATTGTTTCATGAATTTCATAGTCTGACCGGAGACTGGATCATGGAGTACTGAGTGTTGAATTGTGTTAGCTACAAATGATAAATGCTTGAGAGTAAAATTTAAAAAAATTGTTTTTTAGTTAGGCTTGCATGTAGAATATGTAATCTATACTCTTTATTAATGTGTAAAAGAATGTTTCAACGGAATACATAGTACTAAAGTATCAAATTTGGTTATCATTATATAATTTTTTTTTTTTAATTGAAACACTACCAAGCATTGCAGTTATTATCTTCTTATTTGAAAATAAAAAACATTGTCGTTAAATTAAAACTAATCGATAAAGTCGCGCTTTGCGGCGGCGTTACAATATTTTTTTAAAAAAAAATCAATATATTTACGTTATATTATAATACTAACATTAAATTTTAATAATTAAATAGTCTTCTCTAATGAATCGATTTCTTGTTAAACACAATTCTTTCGATTGAGCCGCTCTTTCGTTAAAATCGAAATCCCAACTTTAACATATATTATAAAAACTTATATAAAAAAATTTATCCATAAAATCGAACCGTAAAAATAAAAAAAAAATTATGACATCAGTATCAAATTCTAATAGCTAATACAATCTTTTCTAGAGAGAAGTCTTCCCGTTAAATACATTTTGAGCCGCTCTTATTTGGAACCAAAATTCTAACTTCATTATATAAAGAGAGTAAATTCCAATTTTTATATTCTTTAAACTTTCTAATATTTTGGAGTTTTAAAAGATGAAAACATTTTATATTTTCTGTATATAATAAATATTCCTGTATTTATTTACAACTTTCGCATGAGAATATCTTTCTATTATGTTAACATATCAAAAAAAATACGAAGACTTTTCGTGACGGGAATAATATTAAATTTATGGATATATTTTTCTAATGCAAGTATAATTAACTTCTATAAAAAAGTTAAAATAAAGGTTTCTAGGAAGAAAAGATACATAGTTTTAAAAAAAATTGTATAAAACGTCTCCACCGTCCTCGTATTCTACTTCCAATAAAACATTTTATTTTATGTATTCCTAATATATTCAAACATCTTTTATATGGTCTTCTCTAATGAACCGTTTTCTCATTAAACACGGTTATTACTATTGGTCCGCTCTCTCGTAAAGACCAAAAACCTAACTTATACATATATCACTTGTATGACAATGTTTATCCATAAAAGTCAAATCCTAAAAATAAAATGAAATTTATAACATCAATATGACATTTTAATAACTAATACAATCTTTTATAGTGAGCCGTCTTCCCATTAAAAGCGTTTCGATCCGCTCTCGTTTGAGATCGAAATTTCAACTTCATTACATATTATTGATGATACTTATCTTACACAAAATTTTTTTTCCTTAAAATCAAAACCTAAAAAATAGAGTGAATCCAATTTATACTTTCTCTAGACTTTCTAAAATGACTTAATTGCAGGAGGATGGCCTCAACTATTTGTTTTTTGCACAAAAATGGCCCAAGTATAAAAGTAGACAGTGTGATGGCCTAACTATATTTTTTAAATAGCTGAGTGTATTCAATTTGTGACTTAACTACAACATGATGGCTGAACAATGTTTTTTTTAACACAAAAATGACCCAAAAATAAAAATAAACAGCAATTTTTACATTAATTTAGATGGAATGCAATCATCTGCTTAAAATAATACTTGAGCCATTTTTATGCAAAAAAAATAGTTGAGGCCATCCTCATGCAATTAAGTCTTAACAAAATTTATGGAGTTTTAGAAAATAAAAACAGATCTTATTTTCTCTTTATATTAAAGATACTTCTGTATTTATTTGGGATTCCTGCATGAGAATGTTCTTTTATTATGTTAACAAATCAATTTTTTTCTTTTTAAATACGATGACTTTTTTTATCACAATAGTATTTGGATTTATGAATATATTTCCTGTCGGTTTGTTAACATTTCAAAATAGGGTGTTTGACACGCATTTTAAGGTGGAATTTAAGGATAGTTTCATAATTTAATTTTGAAATTTTCTCTTTTTTTGTATAAAAGTAGAACAATCCTATTTTTATACAAAAAAGAAAATTTTAAAAATAAGTTATAAACTGTCCTTAAAATTCACCTTAAAATGCGTGCCAGAAAATGACAAAAAAAGTGTTAATAATTGGGTAGGACGGAGAGAGTAATATAAAAAATTATAATTTAAGAAGATCATACTTTCTATAAAATATTTAATTATATTTCTGCTCTATATATTCAAACACCTATTTTACTTCAAATACAACGTTTTTTATATGTTTATTTCTATAAAATTGAACTCCTACTCTACTTCCAATGGAACTTTTAATCATATGCCTTATAAATACTAATTCTACTTCCAATAGAACTTCTAATCATATAATTTAAGAAGATCGTACTTTTTATAAAATATTTAATTATATGTCTGCTCTATATATTCAAACACCTATTCTACTTCTAATAGAACTTTTATTTATATGTTTTTTCTATAAATTCGAACTATTATTCTCTATAAATTCGAACTCCAATTCTACTTCCAATAGAACTTTTATGCATATGCCTTATAAAAACTTATTCTACTTCCAATAGAACTTCTAATCATATGTCTTACCTATAAATTCGAACTCTTTTTCTCTATAAATTCGAACACATATTCTACTTCTAATATGTTAAATGATATTTTATATTTATTAATGTTTAAAATTCAAAAATTCAAGAAAATTAGAAAAATAGATTGAGACGATCTTAGAGCGCCACATAAACTCCCGCGTACCCTCCTTTATATATATATATATTGATTCTAGATGATTTTATTCTCATATTTATTGTGTTTTGCATTGATTTGGATTTTTATTTAATAGATTTTATTGTTTTATTGTAGGAAATAAAGAATTCATGACTTGGAAGGATTTGGAGCAAAAAGAGCTATTTTGGAGATAAAATAGGAGAAAATTCGTATTATTGGGCTACACGGGCTGTGCTATACTGTTTTGGCCATATCTTGAGTTCCAGAAGTCAGAATTTGACGATCTTACTGTCCACGCGAAGCTTGTGGAATTATCTTTAATTCAGAGGTGGTCCAATAAGCAAAATCCAGTTGGAAGAGCCCCGAAACAGAGGAGTAAATATAGTTACGAATTTTAATTAAGGAATCCTATTCAGTTATGGAATCATACTTGTAATTTATTTAGAGTATTAAAATACTTTTATTGGGCAAGACTTTTATAGCCTATATAAACACATCTAGGGTATTATTGTAAGGGTATTCATAACCTATTTTCATTACTATTCATATTTTTAGATCTAGAACTATTTTAGAGATAGACTTTTGAGAGAAAAGGGAGAGAATCAATTGGAGAAGAAGATTGAAGGAAGGAGCGAAGGGATTCGTCCGGAGTTCAAGACACTTCAAGATTTGTATTCTTTGTTCTTAAATTCTAAACTCATGATTTGTGGTTTTTATATATATATTTGTTTTGTTCAATTATGAGTAGTTAATTCCTTTTATCCAAGAGTTGGGTAGTATTCGTTGATTTATCGAGTTTGTTTGATTTCTCTTGCTATTGTTAATCTGTCATTGAGGGCTTAATTCAATTAGAAGAGTAGCTAACTTTTGATTGAATCTATAGGGATTATAACGAATCGGGAGAAGAGTTGTAATTCTAGTACATGACATGATAGACACAATTTAATTATTGAATCGGGAGATTAATAAAAGAATTGTGAAACTGTTAATCCTTGGTTTTAATAGTTTATGATTATACTTTGATTGACCATGGGAGTGGCGATTAGGGGATGATTGTAGGCATTATGAATTACCTTGGGAGAGGAATTTATAAACTTTAGAAGGATTGTTTTTAACTAACAAGAGACACAAATTAGACATTCTTGGTAGTCAATTGAAGAACCCCAAATCTTGGATTATTTTCTCTCGTCGTTATTATATAGTTTTTATTTGTTTATTAGTTTAATTTAGTTAATAATCATAATCACCAATCTATTCTTCCACACTTCTGAATTGCAAGAGATAAAAGACTTGAGATTGACATTGATATCAGTCCTTCCCTGTGAACGAACACATAAAAATACTACTAACAAATTGGCGCCGCTGCCGGGGAAGGCAGTAATATTGATTTTGAGTTAATTGTTTCTTGTAGTTTGGATTTTATCTTTGTATATATTTTTCTTTTCTTTCTTTTTGTGTTTCTTTCTTTGGAGTGTCTACAGGTTCTTTGAGGTAGACAACTTAAACAGGTTTTGAGGAGAGAGACTAGATGGAGTACAACTTAGGTTGGAACAATGCTCAGAATTTCTACAACAGTCAGGAACAATATCAAGACTTCAATCCTTACCCACAATTCAATTCTTATGAGGATTGTAATGCATATCAGGTGAATCCGTTCTATTCTGAGAACTCATTTTATGCTCCATATGCCCCTAGCAATGATTATTCGTATTCGTTTGAAAAACAATATCATGCTGATCTTTATCCATATATGTGTAATGATGTTGATACGAGTTTAACTCAGTCTAATCCTTCTTTACCTGCTGATTGGGAGATTACACTCAATAAAATGATTCAAGGAACTCAGTCTAATCCTCCCTTACTTTCTTTGGGAGTTTTTGATGAACCAACTTTAGAGATTGCTAGTGATAATGATATTCCATGTGATTCAATAGCTTGGTACGAGGAGAATGCTAAACTAAATAATTTTATTTGGGAAGTTCGAGCAGTGTGGTATGAAGATTGTTATAGAACTCCCCCTTGTGTCAATTTTCCTCTATGCCATGATTCTTGTTTAGCAATTGATGATAATGTTGTGTCTGATGAGTCTACTTGTGTAGTTGATAATTGTCCCATGCGCATTAATGATGAGCTTAATACATTGGTAGACGAGATTAAAATTGATGAGTGTCCAATTATAAAAGAGAAGGAAGTTAAGATTGAGGAAGTTGAAAATCTTGCTTTAGAGTATAAGGATCCGATTTGGGAGGAGTATATGAGTCGTACTTATAATGATTATTCTGACGACTTTTCTAGCTATTTTGATGTTTCCAAGTCTCTTGAGCATGATAGGTTCTTGAAAGTTTTCGTACCTTTCAGTGGATCTAAGGCATATATGTACATCATAATTTTATTACTAATTCGTAAATATGTGCATCTATTTGCTTTTTCTCCTCACTGAAGATTTTATGTGCAAATACGTCAAGCTATTGACGTTAAAGAAGCGCTTCGTGGGAGGCAACCCACGCATTAGTGTAGAAAAAAAAAAATCCAAAAAAATTAAAAAATTAAAAATACCAAAAATAATTCTAGCCATGCAATTTAATTAGTTGTTGTATTTTGCTTGATACACCCATGCATGCGTAGAATTTTTGTGCTCTTGACGCTTTTGTATGAGAAGTGACGTGCTTTGTTCTTGTGCACACACTTTCACTAGCAAGTTGAAGCTGGTAGACTTAATTGGATGTTGTAAGTGATTAGAATGACATGAATATGTGCAAGATGACTTGGTTTTCATGCTTTGAGTACAAGTAGGTGCGTTAGAGAGTCTTGTTACTTGGGATTGATTATGTTTTGTCACACCAAGTGAGTTTTTGAGCCTATATGCATATCTTTTGCATGATTTTTCGTTTGCTTGAGTGTCCACATGTTGTTTACATTGCTAGCACTTACTTGAGATCTTTCTTGAAATGCATGACATTAATTGATGATAAGATGATAAAGGCAATTAGGTATAACCTCGTATTTCCCATATTTCCACACCTTTTTAAACATGATCAATTAGTTAACCCTTTGAGCTTAATCCTATTCTTTCGGTGACACACCACATTACTTGCCATTATCCTTTTTATTCTATTGGCCTTACATTGAATTTGAACCTCAATTGTCAAAGGCTAGTATCGTGCTTAAGGGAGTAATAAGGTGTTCATAAAAGGGGGGGTTATTGATGATCATACTTTTGGGGAATATGGATTTTGGATTGATGCTTGCTAGTCGAAATTCATAAAAATATCTATGGATCATTGTGTTTATTCCTTAGCTCTCTTGAAAAAAAAAACAGAAAAAAAAAATAAATAAATTTGAGAGCATTCTTATGTTTGTATGATCCTTCTTCATTCGACTAGTCAAGTTATTATGTAAGGGTTATTGAAAAATCCAAGTGTGGGGAAGTATTTGTTTTAATAGAAAGGGAGTTGAATAATGATTATTGTTGGGTACTAGCTTTTGACATTAACCTGTTTTAGCTTTACTTGACATACCTGGTCCCTAGCCCACGCTACAACCCGATTAAAGACCTTTTGATTGTCATCAGTGATGTATGTTGTGTTGAGAGTGAGATTGATTGCGAGTGTCAAGTTGTGTTTATGATTTTGTTGAAATTGAGTGATACACTTAACCTTGTTCTTGAGTGAATATTTTTGAGTGAAAGGTGAGTTATTACTTGTTTTGGCATAGGAGATCCCAGGTTTAGACTTAAAGATGTATTTCTTGTGGGCTTAGCATGATTACCAACGATTTTTACACTTGACATGAATTTTTATGACCTTCTGCATGTTGGTTGAGTAGACTACGTGAATACTTGCACTTTCGACACCAAGACATCGTATGTTTACTTTGATTCTTAAGTTGATGTGGCATGAGAGGACTTGTGTGTGTGGTGTTGTGTTAGCATTGATCTTTTGCATGGTCAGATGAATTTTGTGGGTATATTCACTATAAACCCTCACGAGACAACACTCGTCCTACTAGGGCTGCCTAGGGGTTTAACGGCTTGTTGCATATGCTCAATGCAATCGTGTCATCTACGAAAGTGATGTTTGTTAAGACTTAGTTTTTATTTCACTTATTTGCCCGAGGACGTGCAAATGCTTAGTGTGGGGATGTTTGATAGAGTATATTTTTATATATATTCTAGATGATTTTATTCTCATATTTATTGTGTTTTGCATTGATTTGGATTTTTATTTAATAGATTTTATTGTTTTATTGTAGGAAATAAAGAATTCATGACTTGGAAGGATTTGGAGCAAAAAGAGCTATTTTGGAGATAAAATAGGAGAAAATTCGTATTATTGGGCTACACGGGCTGTGCTATACTGTTTTGGCCATATCTTGAGTTCCAGAAGTCAGAATTTGACGATCTTACTGTCCACGCGAAGCTTGTGGAATTATCTTTAATTCAGAGGTGGTCCAATAAGCAAAATCCAGTTGGAAGAGCCCCGAAACAGAGGAGTAAATATAGTTACGAATTTTAATTAAGGAATCCTATTCAGTTATGGAATCATACTTGTAATTTATTTAGAGTATTAAAATACTTTTATTGGGCAAGACTTTTATAGCCTATATAAACACATCTAGGGTATTATTGTAAGGGTATTCATAACCTATTTTCATTACTATTCATATTTTTAGATCTAGAACTATTTTAGAGATAGACTTTTGAGAGAAAAGGGAGAGAATCAATTGGAGAAGAAGATTGAAGGAAGGAGCGAAGGGATTCGTCCGGAGTTCAAGACACTTCAAGATTTGTATTCTTTGTTCTTAAATTCTAAACTCATGATTTGTGGTTTTTATATATATATTTGTTTTGTTCAATTATGAGTAGTTAATTCCTTTTATCCAAGAGTTGGGTAGTATTCGTTGATTTATCGAGTTTGTTTGATTTCTCTTGCTATTGTTAATCTGTCATTGAGGGCTTAATTCAATTAGAAGAGTAGCTAACTTTTGATTGAATCTATAGGGATTATAACGAATCGGGAGAAGAGTTGTAATTCTAGTACATGACATGATAGACACAATTTAATTATTGAATCGGGAGATTAATAAAAGAATTGTGAAACTGTTAATCCTTGGTTTTAATAGTTTATGATTATACTTTGATTGACCATGGGAGTGGCGATTAGGGGATGATTGTAGGCATTATGAATTACCTTGGGAGAGGAATTTATAAACTTTAGAAGGATTGTTTTTAACTAACAAGAGACACAAATTAGACATTCTTGGTAGTCAATTGAAGAACCCCAAATCTTGGATTATTTTCTCTCATCGTTATTATATAGTTTTTATTTGTTTATTAGTTTAATTTAGTTAATAATCATAATCACCAATCTATTCTTCCACACTTCTGAATTGCAAGAGATAAAAGACTTGAGATTGACATTGATATCAGTCCTTCCCTGTGAACGAACACATAAAAATACTACTAACAGTTGTCATAGCTGTCTCGTCTTCATGACGTGTTTTAAGAGTGGTCTCGTCTATTGACGTGCTTGTCCTGGTTTTTTTTTAGTCATTTGTCTTTAGTCATATCAAAAGTTTAGATTGAGGTTTTGCTGTCACTGTTAGTCTACAATGGCAAATACATCTACTGAAAGAAATATTACGGAGGACTATGCCAATCTGTCAATCAATGAGGATGGAGATGAGGGCTTGATTTTGGAGGAACTGCCGGTTAATAATGAAGGAGTGGATTACTCTCTTTGTCTGGTGGGGAGGTTCCTATCAGATAGAAAAGTCAATTTCTTGGCAATGAAAGAAACTCTGGCTTCAATATGGAGACCAGTGAAAGGAGTTTACATGGAGGAAACAAGCTATCCAAATCTGTTTATTATAAGGTTTTTTCATAAGTTGGATATGCAGAGAGTTCTTGATGATGGTCCTTGGACGTTCAACCAACAGGTGCTTCTGATTAAGAAATTAGAGGGGGATGAACAACTATCTGAGATTAAAATTTCGGAGCTGTTTATATGGATACAGGTGTACGATTTACCTCTTGGATTCCGTTCTGAGTTTATATTCAGATTCATTGGAAATTATGTGGGAAAGTTCTTAATATCAGACTCAAAAAACCTTGAGGGTTTATGGCGAAATTTCCAAAGGATAAAAGTGGCTATAGATGTGAGCAAGCCTCTAAAGAGTACAATGCGTATTAAGAAGCCAGGGGGAGATTGGCTACGAATTAGCTTTAAGTATGAAAGGATGCCGTCTTTTTGTTTTTACTGTGGAGTGATAGGGCACTCAGAGAAATTCTGTGAGGTTTTGTTCGATGAAAAGGAAGGCACTGGGATCAGGAAATATGACAGTTCGTTGAGAGCACCAATGAGGGGACAACAAGGGAGTAGTAGCAATCAATGGTTGAGGGGTGCTGATGGTACAAAGTTGAATACGGTGGCGGAAGGACAGGGAAGCGGAGGTGAAAGGAGGAGCAAATCGCCAGTAACAAAATCCCTTGATTTGTGGAATTCTCAGCGAAATCAGGGAGGTAGTTCAACAACTTGCACGTTTGAAGGGGATGATGATAGGGAGGATTTTCGGGATAATAGGATAATTATTTCAAATCAAAAACGCCCGCGAAGGGATGGAAATATAAATGGTATGTCTGAGGTGGGCCGTGTAACTAGTTCAGGATTGGATACGGATATGACAGATGATATGGGCCAGAACCAAAAAAACTTGTTGGTGGCGGGTGCTGCTTTGCAGGCCCACCTTTCATCATGATTACATTAAGCTGGAACTGCCAGGGTTTGGGCTTGCCTTGGAAGGTTCGGTTCCTAAACGACATAATAAGTCAGGAAAAGCCCAACTGTGTTTTTTTATCTGAGACCATTAGTAATAGAAAGAAAATGGAAGACGTGAGAAAGAAACTAGGGTTCGAGGGGATGATAGTAGTAGAGCCCAGAGGAAGAAGTGGAGGCTTAGCTATGCTATGGAGGGAAGCTGATCATGCAGAACTTGTTAGTTTTTCTAATAATCATATTGATATGATGATAAAAAATGATGAGCATGGCTGGTGGAGACTCACAGGCTTTTATGGTGAGCCAATAAGATCTCAAAGAAGGAGGACATGGGATCTGTTAAGAAATCTGGCAAGAGACTCCAATCTCCCTTGGTGTGTAATTGGAGATATGAATAACATTGTTGCGCAGCATGAGAAGAAAGGTGGAGCGGAGTACCCCAGGTGGTTAGTAGATGGTTTTAATGACACTCTAGCAGACACAGGGTTGAGGGACTTAGAGTTAACGGGACATCAATATACATGGGAAAAAGGGAGGAATACAGAGGCTTGGATTGAAATAAGGTTGGACAGAGCAGTGGTGAGTGATGGGTGGCTTAGTCGTTTTCCTTTAGCGAAGCTGTACAATTTGGAGGGGTCACCTTCTGATCACAGCCCGCTGTTACTAGAACCTAAGGCTAGAGTTGCGACGAGTAAGAAAAAACGTTTTCGGTTTGAAAATGCCTGGCTGACAGAACCGCTTTGTGCTCAGATTGTGAGAGATGCCTGGGAGGATGCAGACGGTGGAAATTTGGTTCAGAAAGTTGCTCAGTGTGGTCGTAGCTTGGAGGGTTGGGAAAGAGAAATTACGGGATGTTTTAACAGAAGAATAAGGGATGTTAAAATAGAGTTGAGAAAGCTCAGAAGTAGACGGGACAGTCAATCTGTGGAAGCTTATCAACAAGCGAAGAAAAAACTTCATCTAATCCTGGACCAAAAAGAGATCTTCTGGAGACAACGATCGAAGCAATTGTGGTTACAATCGGGGGACAAGAATACTAAGTATTTCCATGCTTTTTGCAATGTCCGTAGAAGAACAAATCAAATCACTAAGCTAAAAAACGCAGACGGAGATTGGGTGGAATGGCATAATGGTTTAGCTGGCTTGATAACAGAGTATTATCAGACCTTGTTTAAGGCATCACGTACAGAAGTGGATGATGTTGTTGACTGTGTGCCTTTGTCGATTACAGATGAACAGAATAGATGTTTGATGCAGCATGTTACGGAGAAAGAAGTGAAATGTGCTCTGTTCCAAATGCACCCGGATAAGGCCCCGGGACCGGATGGCATGACCCCGGCATTTTTTCAAAAACACTGGTCTATTGTGGGGAGAAGTATAGTGGAGTTAACACGGCAGTGTTTTGATACGGGTAAGATAATGGAGGGTCTGAATGCAACGAATTTAGTCCTTATACCCAAGAAAAAAAACCCGACGTCAATCACAGAACTTCGTCCCATAGCGTTATGTAATGTGTTGATGAAGGTTATCACGAAAGTAATTGCCAACAGGTTAAAGGACCTCCTTAATGTGGTTGTTTCGGATACGCAGAGTGCGTTTATTCCAGGGCATCTCATCTCTGATAATATTATGATTTCCTATGAAGCAATGCACTACTTAAAGCGTAAAAAATTTGGGAAGGAGGGGTATATGGCACTAAAGCTTGACATGAGTAAAGCTTATGATCGAGTTGAATGGGAGTTTTTGAAGGCAATTTTACGGAAAATGGGCTTCAGCGAAAGGTGGGTGAATTTGGTGTTAAAATGTGTTACAACGGTCTCTTACAACATTGTGCATGGTGAAGTCGAGATGGGTCCTATTGTTCCTAGCAGGGGCATTCGCCAAGGCGACCCCCTATCTCCATATTTGTTCATCATTTGTGCCGAAGGTTTGTCTGGGTTAATTCGTAAGTTTGAAAGTAGGCAACTGATTCATGGCATCAGAATATGTAGGAAGGCACCGGTCATTTCACATATGTTTTTTGCCGACGATAGTTACATCTATTGTAGGGCGGATACTGAAGAAGCAAACAGAGTGTTAGAATTGCTAGAGATGTATGAGACAGCCTCGGGACAGAAGATTAATAGTTCTAAATCCTCTGTGTTCTATAGCACTAATGTGATAAGTTATAATCGAGAGGCAATCTGTCAAGTGTTGCAGATGAGAGAGGCGGATGAGCACTGTAAGTATCTGGGGCTTCCAAATATGTTAGGGAGGAAAAAGTCAGTGCTTTTGGGGTACTTAAAGGAGAAGGTTAAGAATAGAGTTAGAAGTTGGGATGGAAAGTATATCGCAAGGTCGGGTAAAGAAACTTTGATTAAGTCAGTAGCACAATCACTTCCCACATATTCTATGAATGTGTTCTTATTGCCAGGTGAAATTAATAAGGATATCGAGAGGTGCATATCTAAGTACTGGTGGGATACGGGACAGACTGGTGGATCAAAAATCACGTGGATGAGCTGGGATCGCATGACAAGGCATAAATCTGCTGGGGGTTTAGGATTCAGAGATTTCCGAGATTTTAATCTCGCAATGTTGGGAAAACAAGGGTGGAGGTTTTTATCGAATCCTGACAGTCTGGTTTCAAGAATTTACAAGGCAAGATATTTTGCAGACACGGATTTTCTGAATGCATCGTTGGGCAGCAACCCTAGCTTCATTTGGCGAAGCATTTTAGCTGCTAGGGATTTGGTGGCTGCAGGGGTGAGATGGAGAGTTGGATCGGGGGAGATGATTTGAATCGAGGGACAACCTTGGCTTGTGGACGAGGATAACCCGTTCATAACCACAGTGTCTCCGTCTTTGGAAAATAACTCGGTTAATTCTCTTATGTGTACTGATAGAAGGGCCTGGGATAGGGAGGTGGTTTGTGATATTTTCAATGTTCGAGATCAAAACTGCATTATGAATGTCCAGATAGGAGACGAGGGTAGTACAGACACTTTGTTCTGGAAGCTAGAGAACTCGGGAGTATACTCGGTGAAAAGTGCGTATAAGTATTTACAAACGCAAAAAGGGAACTGGTCTGGGCAGTTAAATGACAGTATTTGGAACAAGCTGTGGAAAATCAAGGCTCCGTCAAAAGTTCTTAACTTGGTTTGGAGGGCACTGTCGAATGTTCTTCCATCGTTAACTCAATTGCAGCAAAAACATGTCCCAGTCCAAACTAGATGTCAGGTCTGTGCAGGTGGAGTTGAGACAATCTATCACGCTTTGGTTGGTTGTCATTTCGCAATTCAATGTTGGAAGACATTGGACTCAAGTATTTACATTATGGGGGAGACTGATTTTCAGACCTGGTTTGAAGAGGTGATTAGTATGAGAAACAACGAGCAACGTGCTGAGATTGTTACACTTTGTTGGGCAGTTTGGAGAGCTCGTAACGACTTGGTATGGAATAAAAAGGCATCGACAGTTAACAGGGTAGTTGCAGCAGCCGCAGAGTACCTTACACAATGGAAGTCAGCTCAGGGTAGGTCAACAAGCGTTCTTCTCCAGCCTATGGCAGATGGAGATGGAGCAGTGTCCTGGGAAAAACCTAAACAGAATGCAGTTAAGGTGTCGGTAGATGCAGCCATCTTTGAGAACCAAGATGCGTATGGAATTGGGTTAGTAGCGAGGGGGGATAAAGGTGAGCTCGTTTCAGCTAAATCGAAGCTATTCCAAGGAGTGGTTCGTCCAGATTTAGCTGAGGTAATAGCGATAAAGGAAGCTTTAAGTTGGGTTTTGAACTTTAATTGGCCGATTGTGAGCATTGAGTCTGACTGTCTTGTTGCAGTGCAGGCAATTAGAAGTAAATTGCAGATGCGCTCTATCTTTGGAGTGAAAGTGGAGGAATGTCGTAGGCTTCTCCAACATTCAAACAATATTCATTTGTATTTTGTTAAACGGTCTGCCAATATGGCTGCCCATGAGTTGGCTAGGGCGTCATATAGATTTCCTGATCGTAGTTTTGATAGGAGTTCTGTTCCTATCGAGGTGCATAATTGTATTGTGGCCGATTTGATTGGTTAATAATATATCGGCATTTTCGTCAAAAAAAAAAAAAAAATTAGAGATGGTATGTTAAACAATTCATTGATGAAATTTTGTTTAAATAGCACACAATGAAAATGTCGGAATGCAATAATATGAATTCTAGTTAGTTACTTTTGTATTAATTTAAAATTTTTGAAGAAATAATAACTTAATAGCATATCAAAATTCGGATTGCGAAAATTTGAAGTTGTAAAATTTTAATTTTGGGTTTCCAATGAGAGGCGATATTAGTATTTCGTTGAGATACCGTGTACATAAGAAAGTTAGATCATTATTTAAAGAATGTTCTTTAATTTCTTTTTTTTTTTTTTGAAATAAAATGTTCTTTAATTTCTTTTAATATTTATTCATATATTTTTAATATTTTCTTCATTCCACTTATTTTGGGTGAAAATCCCATATAATCAAATTTTAAAATGTAATGCCCAAAATAATCATATGCGCTAAAGTTATCCAAAATAACTAAAAGGATGTATTTTAGAAATGCGAGGCTGACACACGAATTTTGGAAATGCGTGGTTGTTCAATTTTCAAAATGCAGAACATGCATGTGTATGTGAGGCATTCGCATATATGCAATGCGTGGGTTAGAGAAACCACGCATTTTGCACATGTGTGGATTATTTTTTCTTTGAAATAAATAAAAATCTATCACTATTCAAAAAAAAATCTACCAGATCTAAAATCCAAAATGAAATTGTTGAAATCCAAAGGTTAATTGTTGAACTCCCAAAAAAATATAGATAAAATTTAAAATTTTTAATTAAAAAATTGACTATTTTTTACTGAGCCCGGCATCCTAATTTTTTAAAAATCGGGGATAAATTAGGATTTTGGGTATATGGTAACCCTAAACCCTAAGTTCGTATAGGATTTATTCGTCGTTCTGAATATTTCTAAAACCCAAAATGAAACTGTTAAATCACAAAGGTTAATTGTTGAACCCCCAAGATAATACAGATAAAATTAAAAATTTTAATTAAAAAATTGAATATTTCTTACTGAGTACGACATCCTGATTTTGAAAAATCGAAAATCAGTCTCGATTTTTTCAAAATCATGATAAATTAGAATTCGGGGTCTAGAATTTAGGATTATAAACAACCTTAAACCCTAAGATTTATTCGTTTTGTAGGACACTTTTGATCTCTACTTAGATCCGCCATTTGTAATATTGATAAAATATATTATTTTAACAAGTCGAATTCTTACATTTTAAAAGTTTAAATGAACTATTACTCAAAAAAAAAGTTTAAATGAACTAATTATTTAACATGATAAATAGTTTGTAAATGAACATTTGAATGATTAAGAGCGTAAGATTGCAATAATTGTGGATGAATCAATTATTAAACATCATGATTTAGAATTGTTTAGTTCATAAATTGATATTATGTTGAAATCATAAATCAGGTTAAAATGATACTCCCTCCGTTCCTAAAAATTTTCCTGTTTGCTTTATCATGTTTGCCAACGCACATTTTTGATCGTTAATATTTTCAATTTCGTGTTAGTTTTAAATATAAAAATTTCATTGTATTAAAGTACTCACAAATACGAATCAAATAAGATCACTCATGAATATATTTTATCATATAAATTATGCGTAAATTAGTAATCAAACGCTTACAATGAACAGAAACAAAAGTCAAAACCAGAAAAACTTTCAGAAACAGAGGGAGTATGAGATTGATGTATCACTTTTGACATCATATGTTAGGTTGAGTGTTCGAATGAATGTGTTTAATTTAAAATATATTTAAGTTATTAATTTTAATCAATCAAAATATTCATTTAATTAGTATATTGATATTTCCGTGACATTGATTGAATTTTTTTAAAACATTTATATGAATTGATTAGCAAAGATGAAAATAGTAGAAATGAAATTGATTTTTCATATCGTTCCGTGGTACCCACCCCTTTAAATCGAACAATTAAATCGCCCACAAAATTGAGAGTAAACAATGTCATTGCTCACTGATCACTCCTAACAACGATAGTTATAACAACGTTGTCAATTCAATTCTGTAATGTTACTAGGCACTAGCTCCTGTCAACAATTAACGATTGCCCAATAACGATTAGCAAAGGCATAATTAATTATACTAGCTTATAGCCCGTGCAAAGCACAAATTACTTTTAATATTTTATAATTTATTTATAATATAATGTAATATTATAAATATTGATTTTAATATGTTATTGAAAGAATTCAAACATTACATATTTGTATATAATAATTTTTAGTATTAAATATAATTAATATGTTGTTAGCGGGAATCGAACCTTGGACCTTCTGCATATAACAACTTTTAGTATTTTAGTATTGTTAAATCTAACGGTCATGATTTATTTGAGTTGCTAATCTAACGGTGATAAGTGAGGGATAACCAAAAATGGGGATAACCAAAAATAGGGGGTAACCAACTACAAATTATACCCCTTTTACTTATTATAATATAGTAAGTATAGATTATCCACCTATCCAATCAAACAAATCCCATACATCCATCTCCATCCTGTAATTTTCAACTTTTTAAAGTACTGGTTTCCTTTCTTTCTTTTTTTTTTACCCAAGTCCTTGGATTTTCGGTTTTTCCTAAATTCTCATTTCATGTTTAAGCTTTATCCTCAAAATTAAGGCTGTAATTCGAGTCGGGTGGCTCGCGAGCCTACCCGGCTCGAACTCGTTTAATTGAACCCGGCTCGACTCGAGCTCGTAAACGAGTCGAGCTCGGCAGCGATTTTAGGCTCGTTTATATAAACGAGCCGGTCCGGGTATGTGCCGAGCTCGAATGAAACCCGGCTCGAAAACTCGAACTCGACCCGGCTTGACTCGAACTCGATCCGGCTCGAGCTCGTTTAAATTTTTTTTTGTTGTATTTCAAAATATTGTTTCTATTTTTTTAAAAAATATTTTTGGACGATCCAACCGTACGGATGTCAAGATATATCTAATTAAATGATATTCCTAAATTTTCAAAAAATAAAAGATTAATTTGGTTGGAGATCTTAATAGAACACTTCTATATTGTCTTGTACTCGTAACTAGTGCTTCGTCCCAGATTATTGTTTCTATTCTTTTAAAAATATTTTTCGACGATCCAACCGTACGGATGTCAAGATATATCTAATTAAATGATATTCCCAAATTTTGAAAAAAATAAAAAATTAATTTGGTTGAAGATCTTAATAGAACACTACTATATTGTCTTGTACTCGTAACTAGTGCTTCGTCCCAGATTATTGTTTCTATTCTTTTAAAAATATTTTTCGATGATCCAACCGTACGGATGTCAAGATATATCTAATTAAATGATATTCCCAAATTTTCAAAAAATAAAAGATTAATTTGGTTGGAGATCTTAATAGAACACTTCTATATTGTCTTGTACTCGTAACTAGTGCTTCGTCCCAGATTATTGTTTTTATTCTTTTAAAAATATTTTTCGACGATCCATCCGTACGGATGTCAAGATATATCTAATTAAATGATATTCCCAAATTTTGAAAAAATAAAAAATTAATTTGGTTGGAGATCTTAATAGAACACTACTATATTGTCTTGTACTCGTAACTAGTGCTTCGTCCCAGATTATTGTTTCTATTCTTTTAAAAATATTTTTCGATGATCCAACCGTACGGATGTCAAGATATATCTAATTAAATGATATTCCCAAATTTTGAAAAAATAAAAAATTAATTTGGTTGGAGATCTTAATAGAACACTACTATATTGTCTAGTACTCGTAACTAGTGCTTTGTCCCAGATTATTGTTTCTATTTTTTTTTAAAAAAAAAAATCGACGATCCAACCATACGGATGTCAAGATATATCTAATTAAATGATATTCCCAAATTTTGAAAAAATAAAAAATTAATTTGGTTGGAGATCTTAATAGAACACTACTATATTGTCTAGTACTCGTAACTAGTGTTTTGTCCCATATTATTGTTTCTATTTTTTTAAAAATAATTTTCGACGATCCAACCGTACGGATGTCAAAATATATCTAATTAAATGATATTCCCAAATTTTTAAAAAATAAAAAATTAATTTCGTTGGAGATCTTAATAGAAACTCGTTAGGCTCGTTTAACAGCTCATTAGGCTCGGCTCGTTTAACAGCTTGTTAGGCTCGGCTCGTTTAATAGAACTCGACCCGACTCGTATAACAGTAACTCGTCTCGACTCGTGAGGGCTCGCGAGTAGCTCGACCCGACTCGTGTAACAAACGAGCCGAGTTCGGCGGGGATTTTCGGCTCGTTTAATAAACGAGCTCGGCTCGACTCGTCAGAAAAAGCTCGGCTCGATTTAAAGCTCGGCTCGAACTCGCCCGGCTCGACTCGAATTACAGCCCTACTCAAAATGTGATGGGACTGGAAAACAACTTATTTCTTACCTGATTCTAAAAATAGTTTTTACCTATATGTTTTGTCCTTTTTAATAACTCTTGTAAGAGCATCTCCAATGCTATACACCCCTTAATTAAAATGCTGATATGTCATTTAATTTACACTAGCTTATAGCCCGTGCAAATCATGAGTTACTTTTAAATATTTTTAAAATTATATGATTAAATAAAATAGAGTATAATAATTTATTATGGATATAATTTAATTTTATAATATTAATTAATAAAATTATTAGTAATAATAATAGTTATTTAATAAATGATATGTATTGATTAGAACTAATAATATAAAATCTTAATGTAAATTTATTTTTGACGGGATTCGAACCTTGGATCTGAAGAGGAATTTAAATATAGAATATTCTTTATTATTATATCTAATTTACTAAATATCTAACGGTTGCTATTCTTTTATATGGTTGAACCAATTTAAACCAAACCACCAAATTATACTCCTGTTTACTTATTATATAATACTCCGTAGTATAGATAGTATAGATAAGGGCTTTCCTTTTCTCATATTCAACCATCTCTCCTCTTGTCTATAATTTTACGTAATTTGTTTCAAGTTGGCTATATATAGCCAACATCTATTTTTTTTTTTACAAAAATTCTATAGTGGTCACATTATCATGACATCATCAATTATTTATATTTTTAGCATATAGCCAATTATTTTACATAATATCACTGGAGTACAATAGCTTAGAGCATCTCCAACCACCAACACCTGTAGGTAAAAAGTCTATGTGGCACTATAATATACATATTAGCTAAAAAATACATCCCTCCAACCACAAGATCTGTTAGCAAAAATTATAGATATCATTTATTTCATTTTCTATATCTGTTGAGTCTGTAGCCATTATCTAAAATATCCACGTCACTTTTTTACCTTATTTAAATTATATTCATGGTGATGTAACGATAAAGGTGAATCAAAATCTATACTATTATATAAAAGTCGAAACATTAAAAGTTTTGGTACCTGTTTTTTGGTACCAGTTTTTTGTTACATGTTTTTTGGTACTTCGTGAATTTACTTATTTACCCTTCATTACAAAAAAAAAAAACACCTAAAATAAATAGTAACATAATATAATTAATGGTAATTAGTCGATTGCCTTTTTCATATTTACTTTTAGTTGAAGATATTACGTTTTATAAACACCTAATTAATGGTAATTAGTCGATTGCCTTTTTCATATTTACTTTTAGTTGAAAATATTACCTTTTATAAACACCTAAAAATATATACCCGAAAATATCACATCATAACTTTTAAGAAAAATGTAATACCTAAAATACAATATGAGAATATTTAATGCTTAACCATAGCAATTAGGGCTATAGTTAGCATTTACCTTTTATTATTACTAGCTTATAACCCGTGCAATGCACGTCTTTCTTATATTATGTTATAAATTTTATTTAATATTATAATTATATTTTTATATAGGAAATTGTTAAATAAGCTCCAAACTTTACTATTTAAGCTCCATTTTGATATTTTTATTACTTAAATGTCCATCAATATTATACTATTCAAGCTCCGTAATGCTCCATCATACTATCGGTATTTATCATATGAAAATGGAGCTTAAATAAAAATACTTGGAGCTTATTTAACAATTCCCTTTATATAATCACTAATTTTAATATTTTTTTAATTTTAATTAGATATAATTTAATATACTCATGTTTACGGATTATATTAATGTTTCCTTATTATAAACAACGTATACGATTTTTAATATATTTTATTAATAATTGAAAAATATGGTATGATATTTTCGGGTATATATTGTAAGATTTGTTGTAAATTAAATAGGTAACGCGTTTTAATTAGAAAGAAAATATTAATAATTGAAATATATGATACAATTGAACTTTTTAGATGTTTATAAAATGTAATATCTTCAATTAAAAGTAAATGTGAAAAAGGCAATCGACTAATTACCATTAATTATATTATGTTATTATTTATTTTAGGTTCTATATTTTTCTTGAAAATTATGATGTGATATTTTTGGGTATATATTAGTGATTGTAAGATTTGTTTTAAATTAAAAAGGTAACGTTTTTTTAATTCGAATGAAAGACTATATGATTTTTAATATATTTTATTATTAATTAAAAAATATGGTGTGATATTTTTGGGCCATATTTTTCTTGAAAATTATGGTGTTATATTTTTGGGTTTATATTAATGATTATAAGATTTGTTTTAAATTCAAAAGGTAACGTGTTTTAATTTGAAAGGAAATATTAATGATCTATTTTTAGGTATTTATAAAAAGTAATATCTTCAACTAAAATTAAATGTTATGTTATAAATTTTATTTAATATTACAATTATGTTTTTATATACACATTATTTTTAATAATTTTTTAATTTTAATTTGATATAATTTAGTATACTCAAGTTTACGGATTTTACTAATGTTTCCTTATTATAAACAACATAGATGATTTTTAATATATTTTAACGGTGTGATATTTTCGGGCTATATTTTTCTTGAAAATTATGGTGTGATATTTTTGGGTATATATTAATGATTGCAAGATTTGTTTTAATTAAAAAGTTAACTGTTTTAATTCGAAAGAAAATATTAATGATATGTTTTTAGGTATTTATAAAAGGTAATATCATTAACTAAAATTAAATGTGAAAAATGCAATCGACTAATTACCTTTAATTTTATTATGTTAATGTTAAAAAGACAATCAACTAATTATCATTAATTATATTATGTTTTTATTTATTTTAGGTGTTAAACTTTTCTTGAAAATTATAGTTTGATATTTTCGGGTATATATTAATGATTATAAGATTTGTTTTAAATTAAAATGGTAACATGTTTTAATTCGAAAGGAAATATTAATTTGATTGATGTTTTTAGGTATTTATAAAAGGTAATATCTTCGACTAAAAGTAAAGAAAATGTGAAAAAGGCAATCGACTAATTATCTTTAATTTTATTATGTTAATGTGAAAAAGGCAATCGACTAATTACCATTAATTTTATCATGTTAATCAACTAATTACCATTAATTATATTATTTTATTATGGTAAATGCTAACTATAGCCCTAATGGCTATGGTTAAGCATTAAATATTCTCATATTGTCAACATTGATTTTAGTTATTAATTAATTTTTGGTTTTTCAATGCTTTTTTACAACATCAATTTAATTTCCCAAGTAATAACAGTGGACCCCCCTACATTCACATTAATTTCCACTAATAAAAACATCCCAAATTGCTAAATAATTATATTGAAATTCGTGCAAATTTGATGTATTAAGTGCAAAATTGACATTTTAAGTGCATTTATCCACTTACATTAATTATTAACCATAGCCCTAAGGGCTATGTTTAGCATTACCCATAATAAAATACTGTTTTTGAATTATAGCTAACCATTATTACTAACACCATTGGAACACAATGTGTTACAGCTTCAGCAAATTTTAACTGATACTTATTATAGTTAACTATTATACCTAGTGTCGTTAGAGATTCTCTTACAAATTTTACAAATTTTACATAATCACTATTTTACATATACATAATGTCATTGGAGATGCTCTAAAAATTATTTCCGATCTCATCAATGCAATACATATTTCTGTTTTCCAAAAAAAAAAAAAAATGCAATACATATTTCCGCATATCACCCATACAAACACAATTAAGAAGAAAATGCACAAATTCTTCACCTCTTTCTCTATCTATCCATTTTGTATATATTACACATTCCCGTAAATTGTCAGTAATAAAATTCATATTCTCAACATCTTATAAAACAAACGAGGATGATACTAGCAAAGCAGAAAATCACGAATTCTCTAGTTGTCACAGATTCCGGCAAATTAGAAACACACTAATCCCGCATGTAAAATAATAAAAAAAATAGTGTAATTATATAGTGGTCATCATATTTTACATCAATTTCTTAAAAAATGATCAATTTTTTAAATTTATAAATAATGGTCAGATTTTATTTCCGTCTTTTAAAACAATGGCTCCCACTAATTGCGAACTTGAAAAGAAGCCATTTTTTTAAAAAGCGGATACAAAATATAGCTATCCTTTAAAAAAAAAGTTAGCGGTAACTACTCATTTAAAATGCGGGAACTAAAATTGACCATTAATTTGCGAACTTAAAAGTTTGACCAGATTTTTAAAATTCAATATAAAATACGGCCTTCACTCTATAATATTAAAAAATATACTTCCTCCATTCCATTTTAAGTGACTTATTTGATTTTTTAATGATCAAACTTATTCAATTTTGATTGATAATTTAAATTTATATATTTATAATTTTGAAAATCCGGAAAATACATTTTTAAATTGAATTAAATTTATTTTTCAATATATATTTTGTAATTATTTTCCAATATATATTATCAAAATTTTAAAAAAATTGATAATTTAAAAGTCAAATGAACCACTTGAAAATGGGAGGAGGGAGTATCAAAATAGCAAAAGTAGTAAAATCATCGCATATCATGTGTATCGTAATTTGATAGGCCCATTAAAAACAAAAACACCTTGAGTAAAACACATAGAAAAGTGAATGGCCGATACTGTTATTAAAAATGATTGATTTCTGAAAAATTGCTGATAATTGATTAAAAATTTGGAATCGATTTTACAAAAATCATCGATAAATCATCAATTTTTCAACCTAATCACCGGATAAATCGTAAATCGATACTTGAACGGACATATCAATATCAAACTTATACCAGGTCTAAAATAACCCAATACATCCCCTCTGGCCCAATAAGCATCAGTGGACCTTGTGAGCCAAGTAATATCACCATCCTCACCCAAATCACCTTCTTCAACCAACAACGACCGTTCAAAATTTCCAGAATCTCTCTCTCTCTCTCTCTCTACATAAATAACAAACACATTCGCACATGCATCAAAAAATCTAATTAACAGACCTAACAAATACAAAAATGCAATCTCGAATCAGCTTATTAGCACGAACCCTAAAATCAAAACCTAATCAACCATCTCTCTACCTCTCTACATTCACATCATCTCACTCATTCTCCTCATCTCCTTCAATCGAATCCTCCAAATCGCAACAACAAACCCTAGAATCTCTCCGGCACCGACTCGCCGCCGAATCGCCGACGCTGACCGACTTTATCAAGCTCAATTCCGATGAGGAGTACTCGGTGGAGGTCGGAACGAAGAAGAAGCCGTTACCGAAGCCGAAATGGATGAAGGAATCGATTCCGGGAGGCGAAAAGTACACGCATATTAAGAAGAAATTGAGGGAATTGAAGTTGCATACGGTTTGCGAAGAGGCCAAGTGTCCGAATTTGGGGGAGTGTTGGTCTGGTGGCGAGACGGGGACTGCTACCGCTACGATTATGATTCTCGGGGATACTTGTACTCGTGGATGCAGGTGAGTGAGTGATTCTAATTTATATTGCATTATGTTTATTTTTGTTGATAATGTCGTATTTGAATTATAGTTCATGTTTGTTTATATTGCATTGCGTAAGTTTAGATATTAGTGTTTTGTTTCGGTTTGATTTAATGAAAATGATGAGGAGGTTATCAGAGTTAGTGTTGTTATGAATTTATCAGGCGCAGCTGGCTCGCAAGCAAAGTAAAATTGAGAAAAACTGGAAATAAGTGGACACCAAATTTTACGTGGAAAACCCTTAAATAAATTAAGGGGAAAAACCACAGGCAAAAGTAGGAGGGTTTCACTAAGAGAAAGAATTACACCACCTTCTCTCTAAAATAAGGAGAGTACAATTTATAAAACTCTCTCTTATAGTAGGAGAAAACACTCTTTATATAACAAAGGAGAGACCCTGATATTTAGCAGATATTTATATATATATACGGAATATGTATATTCACTACTATTCACTCTCTTCTCCTCCTTCTATCTCTACTGTCTCTCTCTGTTTTCTTCCTTCTTCACTTAATCAAATGGGTTGAAGGAGCTTCTATTTATAGCCCTTAACCTCACCTACCACCCCTCTTAATTCAACAAAGTCTGTCGGAAGCTTCAAGATTGGTTGGCCGGAATTCAACGGTCGGTGGCCGAAATTGGTGCCGCCCATCTAGAATTCTTGAAGGTTGGTGGACAAAGTCCACAAAGGTGGGTTTTACTAATTCACATTCTCCCACTTAAAACCACTTTGTGGTCAATCTTCAACCCTTCCTCTCTTGCCAATATCATGCTGCTTATGTTTGTCAGGCCGATGGAGGATCGACACTGTATGAATTTGTCTATATTGACCGGCTTGGTCATAGCATCTGCTAGGTTCTCATTAGTGTGAATCTTTTGCATATCCACAGTTCCTTCTTCCACTACTTCTCGTACAAAATGGTATTGTACCCTTATGTGCTTCGTCCGTGAATGAAAGGCTGGATTCTTTGCAATGTACAAAGCACTTTGACTGTCACAAAACAGAACGATCTTTTCTTGTTTGTGCCCAAGTTCCTCCAATAACCTTTGTATCCAGATTGATTCCTTGCAAGCTTGTGTAGCTGCCATGTATTCTGCTTCTGTTGTAGATAAAGCCACAACCCTCTGCAGTTTAGACATCCAGCTTACAGCTCCTCCTGCAAGTGTATACACATAACCTGTAGTGGATTTACTTTTGTCGAGATCTCCTGCAAAATCTGAATCCACATAACCTTTGACGGTCAATTCTGATCCTCCATAACATAATGCAACATTTGAGGTTCCTTTGATGTATCTCAGAATCCTCTTTACTGTATTCCAATGCTCTCTACCAGGATTCGCCATATATCGACTAACCGCTCCCACTGCTTGTGCAATATCTGGTCTTGTACATATCATGGCGAACATCAAACTTCACACTGCTGATGCATACGGTACTCGAGACATCTCCCTCCTCTCTGCTTCATTGCTAGGTGACATACTTGAGGATAACTTGAAATTAACAGGAAGTGGGGTAGAAATTGGCTTACAATCTTGCATGTTGAAGCGACGCAAGATCTTGTTTAAGTAATTTTCCTGAGATAGCCAAATCTTCCTATTATTTATGTCTCGGTGAATTTGCATCCCTAGAATCTTGTTTGCTGGTCCAAGGTCCTTCATTTCAAACTCCCTAGCCAACTGTGCCTTTAATTCTTGGATTCGATCTTTGTTGGGGCCTGCTATCAACATGTCATCCACATACAACAATAGAATGATAAAGTCATTATTCTCTTCAAACCTTTTGTAGTACGTACAATGGTCTGCACTAAGTCTGTTGTATTCAAGGCTCATGATGAAGGAATCAAATCTCTTGTACCAACACCTCGGCGCCTGTTTGAGACCGTATAGAGATTTGATTAATCTGCAAACCAAGTTCTCTTTGCCTTTTTCAGCAAAACCTTCTGGTTGGAGCATATAAATTTCCTCTTCGAGATCACCATGAAGAAATGCAGTTTTTACATCCAATTGCTCCAAATGTAAATCCAATGTAGCACACATAGCCAGGACTATTCTGATTGTTGTAAGTCGTACTACCGGAGAAAATATCTCATTAAAATCAATGCCTTCTTTCTGAGCATATCCTTTTACTACCAATCTTGCACGATACCGTTCTACTTGATCATTGCTATCCCGCTTGATCTTGTAGACCCATTTATTACCAATGGCTTTTCTTCCAGGAGGTAATGGTATGAGCTCCCAAGTCTTGTTCTTGTGTAGAGCTTCGATTTCTTCTTGCATTGCTGTCTTCCACATGGATGCATCTGGGCTGTTAGAAGCTTCATGAATATTTGAAGGTTCTCCGTCCTCAGTTAAAAGACAATATGCAATATTGCTCTCTGTAACATACTCTGAGTGCCAAGCTGGTGGCCTTCTTCCACGAGTAGACCGGCGAACTTCCTCAGACTCGACTGGTTCGTTTGTCTCGTGCTCTGATTCTGATTCAGAAGAATTTGATGTTTCTTCTTCTAGATTATTTTCCACGTGTACAGTTGTAGTCTCTGAACTTTTCTTTGTGCTATCATTTTCTTCTTTAAGTTGTAATTGATTTTCTACAAAAATCACATCCCTGCTGATAATGAGCTTATGGGTAGTGGGATCCCATAGGCGATACCCCTTTATTCCTTCAGCATACCCTAAGAATAAACACTTCCTGGATTTTGGATCCAATTTTGTTCTTTCTTGGGAATTATACATTACATATGCTGGACATCCAAAAGAATGTAAAGAAGAGTAATCTGCTGGCTTACCAGTCCACATTTCCATCGGCGTCTTTAAGTTAATTGCAGTTGATGGTGACCGATTTATAATATAACAGGCGGTCATAGCTGCTTCTGCCCATAAAGAGTTAGGTAGACTCGCAGTTCTTAACATAGCTCTCATTCGTTCGGCAAGAGTTCTGTTCATCCGCTCTGCTACTCCATTTTGCTGTGGAGTGTATGCAACTGTGAACTGCCGTTTGATACCTTCTCGCTTACAAAGAGCAAGAAACTCACCATCTGTGTACTCTCCTCCATTATCTGTCCTCAAACACTTGATCCTTTTTCCAGATTCAAGTTCCACCAGCACTTTGAATTCTTTAAAGATTGAAAACACATCTGACTTCTTCTTGATTGGATATACCCAACATCTCCTGGAATAATCATCAATGAAAGACACCAAGTACTTTGCTCCTCCCAGTGATATTTCTGATGATTCCCATACATCAGAATGAATTAAGTCTAAGATGTGCTTACTCCTAGCAACAGATCTTCCAAAAGCCAATCTATGCTGCTTACTTGTAACACAATGCTCACAGAAAGGTAAGTTTACTGATTTGAGCCCCGGAAGCAACTTTCTGTCGGAGAGAATTTTCAATCCCCGTTCTGACATGTGGCCTAGTTTATTATGCCACATCATCGTTGATTCTTCTTCTTCATTGGTTGACACAATGCACGCATTAGCTTCCAATAGTGTTTCCCCTTCAAGCATGAATAGATTTGCTGCAATCTTTTCTGCCTTCATTATCACAAGTGCTCCTTTTACAATTTTCATAATCCCATTTTCAACATGGGTCCTGCATCCAAGACTATCTATTTGCCCTACAGACAATAGATTCTTCTTCAAGCCCTTCACATGCCGTACATTCTGAATAGTGCGAACCGTACCATCAAACATCTTTATTTTGATAGTACCAATACCGACGATCTTTAAAGCATGATCATTTCCCATGCGTACAACACCTCCTGGAATTGATTCATATTTATGGAACCATTCTCTTCGAGATGTCATGTGCCATGTTGCTCCTGAGTCTAGTAACCAGACATCCATGAACTGCTTTTTACTTTCATCTGTTGTTGCCTCGCTAAATAGAACTTCGGCATTTTCCGAGAAACTTGCTACATTCCCTTGAGCATTTGGTGACTCAGGGTCTCCGCTCTTCTTTTTGTTCCAACAATCCTTCTTGAAGTGCCCCTTCTTACCACAATTATAGCATTTAATATTTTTCCTGCTTCTTGACTTCGATCTACCACGATTCTGACTCCCACTGGAGCCACGTTCCGTTGATCTCCCTCGTGTCACCATCAAAGCTTCTGCTTGCTGGGAACTTGCCTGTCTGTCCTCCCTGTTTTTGCGCATGTTTTCTTCTTCTAAAACAGCAGCCGCAATATCATCGAAGACTAGATAGTCTGAAAGAATGTTGTTCGTCAGGTTGATGATGAGTTGATCATACGTGTCAGGTAGACTTTGAAGTAAGATCTCAGCACGCTCAATTTCTTCTATTTTATGCCCCAATGTAGTAAGCTGAGAAAACAAAGTATTTAAGGTGTTGACATGGTCGGTAACCGAAGTGGATTCCGCCATTCGAAGAGTGTAGAGCCTCCTCTTTAGGAATATCTTATTGTGAAGTGACTTGGCCTCGTACAGTCTTGTTAGAGTATCCCATATCTCTTTTGCCGTCTTTTTCTCTGCCACACTGGACAATACCCCATCGGCTAGTGCTAAATGTAGATTGACAATTGCATTGCCATCTATCTCTTTCCACTTTTCATCAGTGATTGTCGTGGGCTTGTCTCCAATTGCTTCCAAGCAATTATCCTTCCGTAAAATAGCCTTAATCTTCATTTTCCACAATGAGATATTGCTCCCATTGAACTTCTCAATATCGTACTTTGCTGCCATAGTGATGCTCCGAATTTTGGACTTGAAATGATTTTCACTATTTCACAGTACGTGAACAGTACCGTATTTGTGAATAGTACCGTATTTGTGAATAGTACCGTATCCGTGAATAGTACTCTGCAACCTATAGCTCTGATGCCACTGTTATGAATTTATCAGGCGCAGCTGGCTCGCAAGCAAAGTAAAATTGAGAAAAACTGGAAATAAGTGGACACCAAATTTTACGTGGAAAACCCTTAAATAAATTAAGGGGAAAAACCACAGGCAAAAGTAGGAGGGTTTCACTAAGAGAAAGAATTACACCACCTTCTCTCTAAAATAAGGAGAGTACAATTTATAAAACTCTCTCTTATAGTAGGAGAAAACACTCTTTATATAACAAAGGAGAGACCCTGATATTTAGGAGATATTTATATATATATACGGAATATGTATATTCACTACTATTCACTCTCTTCTCCTCCTTCTATCTCTACTGTCTCTCTCTCTTTTCTTCCTTCTTCACTTAATCAAATGGGTTGAAGGAGCTTCTATTTATAGCCCTTAACCTCACCTATCACCCCTCTTAATTCAACAAAGTCTGTCGGAAGCTTCAAGATTGGTTGGCCGGAATTCAACGGTCGGTGGCCGAAATTGGTGCCGCCCATCTAGAATTCTTGAAGGTTGGTGGACAAAGTCCACAAAGGTGGGTTTTACTAATTCACAAGTGTAACTGTGTAAGGATGTTACATTGGCTGAATTATATTAGGATTACCGGTTTTGCGCATTGGCCAAACATCCATGGGTCGGTTTGAAGCCATAGTACCAGACAGAATTGCAGCATCGGAGAAGCTTACAATAAACTAATACCACAACATTTATCATTTAATCGAAGAAACTTTTGTTATCGTGCATGAACTGCAGTATAAAAATGTATGGTTAGACTTAAACTGCCAACTTATAAGGAACAAGATTTCTTGTTTAGATTCGAACTTCGTCCAAACATAATAGGGATATCATTGTGCAGCATTCCTTTCCCATTATTCTATATAAAATCACAAACCCAGTCTTGAGACTGGGCTGACTAATTTAGCAAAGATGATTTGTTTTGTAAATAATATTAGTTCCTGAACAACTTTGGCCTGCCATGTTATTGCTGTATTCATTTTTATATAATTTCCAAAAATGGCGTGGATGAATTTGTGTCAAGAAGTAGAAATTTATGGGTGTGGTTGAACAGTAGTCTTCCCCTTCAAGATGAGGAGGAAGAAAGGTGGATCTGGAGCTGATGTTGGTAGTGGACTAGTGACAAACATCAATTTGGTTTAAATACTGATATGATTTACTTGCTCCGTTTGTTTAACTGTTTATTTTTCTTACCTATTCACACTGTTAAAATGATCTGTATTTTGATGAATTGTGACCCCCACATATCCTTAAGGACCAACTTTGCCCCACAAAGTCTAGTTTGGATCTTCAGTTCCTGTTTTTCCGCATATCACAAAACGCTAGAAATGAAAGTTCAATGTTTGAATGACCAGTTTTGCACTACAAAGTCTAGTTTGGATCTGCTTTTCTTGTTTTTCTTTGTATCACAGGACGCCAGAGATAAAAGTTCGGTGTTTAAATTATCGATAATAAATTTGTTAGGTCCTTTCTAAAATAAAGACTTTTGAAACACGATCTTATTTTCCTTAAAAGCATCAGTAGCTGGAAATGAAAACGTGGTATCATTCTTTAACTACTTGTAATAACGACCTAATAGGAACTCGATGACATCTTGTAGCCTCAACTCAACTGATGGGGGACGGAAGTGAATATAAAGAATTTATTATTACATAGTTAAATCACCCAAGTTCGCTTGATTTTCCTGAAAGCGATTGCAAGCTTCCTTGGCAAGTCGTTACTATAAAGATAAAGTAAAAGAAGCAAATAAGATTGAGACAGCAGGAGATTTAAAACTGCCTGGAAAGTTTTTAATTCTTCTACAAACTCATTACTTCAAAGGAATATCAGACTAGGAAATTAAGTAGCTTAATATCAACAAACTTACTGATATAGGAAACTGTAATAAACACTGTGAATTAAATTCTAATTGTTTATTTGTATACATTGATTGAACTGAATTTTGTTAAGTTCATATAATACATTGATCAATATCAACGCTTAGCGTCAATCAACCCAATGTCGCATCTCGTGGGCTTGCAGGGTAAGTTGGGGTGTAATATATGCCAATGCAGAAACTTGCTCAAGCATAAAGAACTTACAGCCATAATACCAAGCATACTATATAATTATTAAGATAAATTGTATGGTTTTCCTGGCAGGCATGCGACATTTTCATCCTTGTATGAGATGATGCTATTCATTTGAAATTTAATTGGTTTTAACACCTTTTTATTGCATTCCGTAATTTGCTATATCAAAATCCCGTTTTTTTAGTTCTCAATGTAGTTAAATTATGGCTGCTACTAATGGTAATCAGTGGGATCAATTGTCAAAAACGGAATGGAATAACGGTGCTAGCCCTACGCACATGTCATCTTGAACTTATCACCACTATGTCATTGGGTTTGTTTGGAACTTGCCGAGTTTGAATTCATCTAATTTACACAGGCAATCGATGCTTGTTATGGCCAGATTTGAGGAAGTGTACCGAAAATTAGTTTGGTCAGCCGTACGTATGTTAATTATGTAAGACCATATTCCTTGACAAGTGTTGAGATGACTAAGGTTTGTTGGATATTGACTTAGGTTTGTTGGATCTAGTTGATTATAAAATTTAATGATGGACTCTAAAACATTATTCTGGTTAAATGAATTCATTAGTATACACTTTGAGTTCTAAGCTAAATCCTGCATCATGTAATCTCATAAACAAAGATGAGCGATAAACTATTAGATTTGTTGCTTTGTATGTGTGATGAGATTCTTGCTAGCCTGTTTTCAGGTTTTGAAGTCGATCAAGTTTTTCGTCTACGGAGGTCAAGTAGATTTTTGTTTTTTGATAGAAGTAGATTTTTGTTGGACCTGTATATTTTCTACGTAAAGCACATCTTGGTTGCATGGCTGATTAGTCCTTTACTATCTTGTACCATATAATGAAAAGAAGTTATTATTCATTATGTTTATTCTGATCTGTAGATTTTGCAATGTGAAGACATCACGAACTCCACCACCCCCAGATCCTAATGAACCTTCGAATGTGGCTGAGGCAATTGCATCGTGGGGTTTGGATTATGTGGTCATTACTAGTGTGGATCGTGACGATCTGCCCGATCAAGGAAGTGGTCATTTTGCTGAGACAGTTCAAAAGTTGAAGTTATTGAAGCCCAATATGTTGATTGAAGCTTTGGGTAAGAAGACTGCTCAATACTTTGTAATATCTGTGTTACGTAAAATACTGTGTTTAGAAGTAAAACTGTCAGTCACATTGATAAGAATTATGGAAGGGGCAACAGGCTTGCCCAAAATAAAGGAATCAAGATAGTTATGTACTCTATGTTTATGACAAGAATTCTTATAAAAAATAACTAGTCTATTTTGAATTTTGCAGTTCCTGATTTTCGTGGAGACGCAGTCTGTGTGGAGAAAGTTGCCAAATCTGGATTAGAAGTTTTAGCTCATAATATTGAAACTGTTGAAGAGCTACAAAGTGCTGTTCGAGACCACCGTGCTAATTTTAAGCAATCCATTGATGTCCTAATGAAGGCCAAAGAATATGCTCCTGCTGGTACTCTGACTAAAACATCAGTAATGTTGGGGTGTGGTGAAACACCAGAACAAGTAGTGAGAACCATGGAGAAGGTGAGGGCAGCAGGTGTTGATGTGATTACGTTCGGTCAGTACATGAGACCGTCCAAGCGCCACATGCCCGTATCTGAATATGTAACTCCTGAGGCTTTTGAGAAGTATCGGATTCTTGGCATGGAAATGGTTTGTCTAAGATTTCTTTTCTTCGAAATTCTTTGTTATATTGTTTTTCTTGTTCAGTTGCTCTTTCATCTTTCATCTTATGTTTGTTTTCCTTTTTCCATTTCCCTGCCATTTCAGTCTCGTTTAATATGTACTGGAATATATTTATACGTGTAAAATATAATACATAATTATATGCTAGTATAGAACTTCAAAGTCAAATAAATAAAGAGTATTCAGGACTAGTCTAAAGAGAAAAAAAATCTACTTGGCCAAAAGTGAAAACATCCCGTTGACCTTAGGCTTCCTAGCTAAATTTAAGCCGCGAGAAGGCGCCTTGGTCCTAGGATGGTGCAAAGAAAGATATCATAGACCTTACCTTTCTATATAATATTCTTTACACCTGTTTCATTCGTTTGTTTTGCTATTCTTTTTATCTGTTTTACCTGTATCTTTTCTTTGTGTATTGTGGGTTATATTATGTATAATGCATCTTTTGGTTGGTAAGCATCTTTTACTTCTTCTTCCCCTCGTCATCACCATCTTTTGTTTACATGATGCTGTGAGCAGTTTCTATTCCTATTCACTAATTTATGTTGTTTGGAATGAGTTGATATATACCATTAAATGTTTAACTTGTATTCTTCTAGTTAAGGTACTAGCATAATATATTCTACTATTGAGGGGTTCATGGTTCCAGTATTAACAAAAAATAATAGTATGGCATATGTTTTTTGTTAGTTCATTTGCATCATCCATCTTCACTCCCTATAACTCGAAAGTATCTATAATCTATTCAGCTTTTGTGTGTGTGGTTCTAGCACCCGTTTGACAAATTTGCTCATTTAGATTCGCAGATGGTAGCTTATAACATCATGAATAACATAAACCAGTCTAATTATCTCAGCAACTTATAAGTTATGGGAACTCTTGCAACTTTAATTTAACTCAGTATAATTTGGTTCTTTGATTTTGTTAGCTTTAACAATATGGTTGATAACAATAGTATTCTGCCCATGCGGGTGGTCCAATTTTTTGGGTAATCAGTTTGCTGTTCTTGACCTTTAATTAAATTTCTAGCTCAATTATTTTCAGGGATTCCGCTATGTGGCATCTGGACCAATGGTCAGGTCATCGTACAAGGCTGGTGAATACTACATTAAGTCCATGATAGAAGCAGATCGTGCTGCATCAGCATCATAGCGGTCAGTCAGAAAGGATCCATTAATCCACTGCTAATGTCTTTCGTAAAGAATAATAATTGCTTAGTTGTGCACGTGGTCGAGATTGAAGTCATTTTTTAGTGTTAAATTATATGGCAAGTTTTCCCTTTCAATACAAAAAGTAGAATCAATGTATGTTTGTTAAACTCAACATGAAATATTTGTAATTCAAGATGCTACAAAATTGCAAAAGAGGTGAATTTGTAAGAAACAATTCTCGATCAAGTAACTTGAATGAAATGCATATCAGGGGGTTTTCCCACGTGTATACAAAATGAATTAGTTGGCCCCCCATTTTAGCTAAATTTTTTTACTTTATATAGTGCATGAGGTGCCTCTGTTTGGAATCCATTCCGGTTCTACCCAACATTTCTGTTGCTTTTCCCATAGTACCCATGTTTTTGTTCAACTTCCTTAAATACCCACCTTTTATAACTTTGTACATAAAATTAAAACAAAATACCTTATATCGAAAATAAAATACATCACATAATAATTAAAATACAAATCATTACTTAAATTCAAATACGGGTTAAATATCAAGTAAGCCACTGATTGGAACAAAATGTATCAAAATGGTCCCTAATTGCAAATTTGACTCATTTTAGTCCCTAACTTCTTTAAAATATATCAAAATGGTCCCTAATAATAATAAAAATAATAATAATAATAATGCCCCCATGTATGCACAAAAATTGACCAATTAAAAGGTTATATTCGTAATAATAATAATAATGCCCCCATGTATGCACATGAATTGATGTGCATACACGGAGGGGGCATTATTATTATTATTACGAATATAACCTTTTAATTGGTCAATTTATGTGCATACATGGGGGCATTATTATTATTATTACGAATATAACCTTTTAATTGGTCAATTTATGTGCATACATGGGGGCATTATTATTATTATTATTATTATTATTATTATTATTATTATTATTATTATTATTATTATTATTATTATTAGGGACCATTTTGATACATTTTGTTCCGATCATCAAATTTCATTGAGAAGAAAAGAATTGTCCATCTTGCAAATTTAAGAAGCTAACCTGATGGAGGAGGAGAGAGATTATAAAAGGTGGGTATTCAGGGAAGTTGAACAAAAAGATGGGTACTATGGGAAAAGCAACAGAAATGTTGGGTAGAACCGGAATGGATTCCCTCTGTTTGTGTGTGTGTGTTCTGAGTTGTTCCGACTTTGGTCAAGCAATTATTTGTGATGCATATTTATATGTGAATAATAACACTACATGAGGCGTATCAATTATATGATGTCTATTGGATAGAGATACATATGTCTGCATGTGACAATCTTTGCCTCTTTGCTGGCAGTGGCAAACATTAGCTTGGCTGATCTAGTATAACTTCATTCAAGTACTTGTTTAGCTTCGTTGGAATGATGTTGGATCATGATTTCTGTAGTTGTCAACATGGTATCATGCGCAAATACCTTTGAAGCAGTGTTTGTGGGGACCAGGGAGCCCTTAAATTACTAAAAGGAGAGACAAAGTAGACACCCCAGGATGGGTCTGTAGTCTTGAAATTTCTTAGGGTTTTATTAATCTCTTTTGGACACATAATTACTTCTACAGGTTAAGAGCTCAAGACTGTAGGGGGGATTTTAAAACATCCCTTTTCCGTGATCTTTTACCATAAATTAAATTATCTTCATGTTTGATTCCTCACACTCTGACACTTCATAAGAAAAATGTATTTTTGACTCCCTATGTAGAAACCCTCATTTTCAGAGCTCATTAGTATGACCAATAATTCAAGGGCAGCTGGTCCCTGACAATTGATTGTCAGGGACCGGTTATTTAACAATCACTTTCTAAACCGTTGGATCAACAATCCAACGGCCCCCCTGGATTACAAAAAAAATTCCCTTTCCGCGGAAATTTTTCGCGGAACGTTCCGCGGAAAATTTCCGCGGAGCGTTCCGCGGAAAATTTCCGAGGAACGTAAATTTTTTTTTTTTTAATCTCAGCCGTTGGATCGTTGATCCAACGGCTGAGAAACTGATTGTTAAATAACAGGTCCCTGACAAATGATTGTCAGGGACCGGGACCCTAATTCAAGACTGGCTTTTAGTTGAATTGATATTCTCTCTTTTTGCTAATTAAATATTTTAAGGGTTGCAAAAATTAGTAGAGAAACTAGTATGGAGTGTTTAAGAATAGGGACCATTACCATGAGCGAGAGAATTATTTACTTCTAGGAAATCACTAGAATTCCTGTGATGTTAGATCCTTGATAAATTCCTAGAGTTCACTAATTTCCCACTAAAATATCCATAGTAATTATTTTAATTATTTATGAATGTTTAATTGTTTTTAATGGGGAATAATTGCAAATACATTATTAATACTATCATATATAAATGCGTTGAATTTTAATCTTTAAAATCAGTGAATCTGTATTTGCCAAGTCAAAACCCAAACTGTTAAGTGTGAAGCTCATAGAAGTAGAAATAGGTGTAGTCAAAATTAGGAATGGTTGGTAAAAATAGTAGGCTCCCGGTCCTGGCAAACGCATGCCAGGGACGGTTTATTTAACATACGGCTTTTAAGCCGTTGGATCGAAAAAAAACAATACCGTACCGCATAAACTTTATGCGGTACGGAGTAATTATCAAAATGCCCCCCTGTTTTCATATAAAAAATCTACTGTTCACCGTACCGCAGAAAGTTTCTACGGTACGTGAACAGTAAGGGCATTTTGGTAATTACTCCGTATCGCATAAAGTTTATGCGGTACGGTGCGAATTTTTTTTTTAAATCACAGCCGTTGGATCAACGATCCAACGGCTTAAAAGTTGTATGCCAAATAATCCGGTTGATCCAACGGCTTAAAAGTTGTATGCCAAATAATCCGTCCCTGGCATGCGTTTGCCAGGGACCGGACCCCAAAATAGTAACACTGTTAGTTAGCACATTCAATTTTAAATATTTGCTAGCTTTGAGATTGAAATAAAGGACATTGATTTAAAGCGGATCCAAGCTTTAAAGAGAAGACCCGTACAGATACTGCCTTTAGATTCTTTTTCTTTATCCTGCATAAAGCCTTGTCTCTCCTCAGTCCTCACACATTTTTTATGTTTTAGCCGCCCAAAAATCACCTCCTCAATCTCCTCAGTACCAAGAACTTGTTTACAACCAACCTGAATGGGTTGCTGTCTAAGCACCACCCTCACAACCAAACCCACCAAGTCTCCGGATGGAGATGCAAGTACGCGCAAGTTGCCGGAGTCTGATGTCAAAGGCGGAGCCAATCCTCCTGCATCAGTACTCGACGAAGAAGAAACTGTAAAAGAAGTACTCTCCGAAACACAAACACCCATCTCAATGGCACCGTCCTCTTCTGCACCTAATAAAATACCCATTCAACATACCCCAACCCTAAGAAATAGTAAGTTGACTAGCAAAGTACAGCTTGAACCAAATGATCGCTTAAAAGAAACCATCAAAGAAGAACAAGAAGAGATTAGTGTTGTCTCTGAAATGTATAGCGTTAGTGGCAGCTTTTCTACAACTACAGTTAACGATGGGGAAGAAAGTGGTGAAGTTAATCAAAGAATATCGATTCATCACTCCCAGGCTAATAAACGTTCTAATAATTCCCGCGTAAATGCTAGAGCCAAACATGGAGGACTCAGATCCCTGCAGTCATCATCTAATTCTCGCGATACCGCTCGAAGCTATAGATCTCCGGGGCCATCGAGTCAGGTGAAGTCTAGGCCAAGGCCAGCTCAAGGAAGAACAGCTATAGTCCAGCGACGCAATGTGGGTCGCAGAGATAGAGATTGGCAAGGTTTAGTCGAGTGTTCCGCGCAAAGAATAGGTTCACCTGTTGCAGTTAGTGAAGTGATCAAAGAACACCAAAGAACAGCAGTGTCGGGTGTGACCGGACATCCCGGTGAACGGTCACGGGTAAGAAAGTTGGAGGAGAGTAAAAGGATAGAGAACCATGACGGTGCCGTTTCTAGGGAGTCACTTGACAATCCTCGTGTCTCACTTGAATGCTTTATTTTCCTGTAGAGGCTCCTTAAACGGCCATTTTATTACTAGTTTACTACACATTTATCTTCTGAGGGCCGTTCTTTTTTTCCTTTTCCTTTTCTTTTATATTCGCTTGCAATTCTGTAAATAGGAAAATGCTGTTACTTTAAGCTTGAATAAGTATTTTGTATTTTGGAGGTTAAATACGTAAAAAAAAAAAAGAAGAAGAAGAAGATTCTGTGGTTGTAATTGGTAATTGAATTTTGTTTCGGGAGGGAGAAAATTTAAAATGGTCAAATTAGCTTTACTGATACGAGTGTAAAGTGAAGTGGTATCAGGTCAGGCCGCCAGGGTCGAGTAGTACACTAGTCCTACTTTTGAGGAGAAAAAGATTGTGGATGGATGATGATGGTTGATGACTTGATGGGGGCAATAATACAGTAATCTTTAGTGCAGAAGGTACCTTTGAGCAATAATTAAATTTTAAGAATTTTCTATTAATAATTTATCATAATTATTTTTAGGCATGTAAGTCCAATCTAGGGAAGGCAAAAAAAAAACTTGATCAAATGGATATTCGATCCATATCGATCCTATTGAATTTTATCGAACCCGATTTTTTGGATTTGGATTTAATTTTTAAACCCAAAAAATTTTGCATTTGGATTTTACGTGTACCGAACTGAACCCGATTCGAAAACCCGAAATATGATCCAAACCCGAAATCCGAAAAAACCCGACATATATACTATATATATATATATATATATAGGCTAGCGTTCAAATAGAAACCAATCTTAGAATAGAAACTAGAAACCTACACTAAATAAATTATATTTCATTTATTTTAAAGGCCCCGCTAGGGGCACCTTCACAAAAAACTTATAAAATTCTTGGTTGTATTCAACAAAAATATAAAAAAAATATAAAAAATAAAAAAAAAGTTACTGTTCACGTGCCACGTCATCACGTGAACAGTAACTTTTTTTTTTTAAATTTTTTAAATTTTTTTGTTGAATAGAGCCAATAATTTTAAACGTTTTTTGTATTGGGGTACCCCTAATTTGGTCATTAGATTAGCTTGAAATATTTAATTTAGGTTTAGTTTCTAGTTTCTATTCTAAGTTAGTTTCTATTAGAACAAGACCCCATATATATATATATATATATATATATATATATATATATATATATATATATATATATGGTTGGACTCCATAACAAACACCTTATATAACAAACAATAAAGAACACCTTAGATCTAATAGATCCAATGCCCCTGGCGGGGCCACCCAATATAAAAAGTTCTTATTTTTTTTACCTTCTATCCATCCATCATCTCAAAATAAATAAATAAATAAATAAATAAATAAATAAAAAAGTTACTGTTCATGATGATGACGTCATCAGTGACGTCATCATGAACAGTAAACTTTTAATATATTTTTTGCTGGCTTGATAGAGGGTAAAAAATAACAACTTTTTGTATTGGGTGCCCCTGGCGGGGCCAAAGGATCTAATAGATATAATGTGTTCTTTATTGTTTGTTATATAAAAGTGTTCTGTATGGAGCAAAGGTCTATATATATATATATATATGGTATTATATAAAGGTATATAATAATTATAATTTAATATTTTAATTTTAATTTATATTTCAAAACATACATACACACACACACACACATATATATATATATATATATATATATATATATATATATATATATATATATATATGAGTAGGGATCCAGAGAAAACCCTTTTAGATAGAAAACGTAAGGAACACCATCTTAACCGTTGGTTTATACATAATTTAATCTAAATGAATAAATCAATGAAAATGGCAAGATTGTGATTATCTTGAAGTTTAGGTGCATATACAATATTATATTTATATCATATCAGTGATGGGATAGGATATTAATCACAATCTTTTATTTCAGGAAATAAACCTACCCATTAACGTGATACATATCACAATCACACAATTCTTTGAACACAGCATTTGAAACTTGCAATACGCTGTTGGAAGAAACTAGAAGCAAGACAATGGATCACAAAATGAAACGTGTCCTAAAAAAACCGTTTCGACTAATTGAAGTGTTCTTCTAAGTGTTCTTAAATGTGTTTTAGTGTTCTTCGTGAAGGTCTTTAAGTGTTCTTTTGTTTCGATTGTTGAACCAGGTGCGTAATAATGACGATGTTGCTCTTGTTTGGATTCAAGGCATCTTTCAAGTACAAGCTAGAAAGAATTTTTCTCTCCTGGGAGATGGATTAGAACGGAGTACATAGTACTCATATAGAACAGTAGAGCAATCTGAGTATGTCGTAGTTAGGAAAGAATTGGTCCCGACGATGACGCCAAATGATGGTCATCCGAATCTTTGAAGGTCGCCATAGGGATTATAAGATAATTTTTACAACCATCACCGAGAGAAGTAATTCTTTGTACTCTTATCTCTTGAACCATAGTTATTTAACTTAAGATCCAATACTACCAATTAGATCAAGTTTTTTAGTTTCCCAATCCCTTGAGGGAGCTATGTAAGATGGTTGCAGGCTTCAAGCTTCAAAGTTTGCAGATAATACATATCACAAACCGATTCTGGTAATTTTTCTAATGGATTTAAGGATAAATTGAGGTACTGGAGGTTTATCACTTTTTCAACTTCATTTGGATGTACGCGCAACCTGTTGTGGCTCAAATATAGTGCTTAAAACTACTTCATTTGATGAAATAACGCATGAAACTGCAACAACTTGGCTTACAGTTGGTGGAGAATCATAGAAGGACTGGACCCAGAATGTATGCAGTTTTTCTGATAAATTTTCAAAGCTTTCAGGGAAAAGGGTATCATCTCCACGAATCAATGTTTTAACAGACTTTCGGACTCATTTTTAATGAATAATTGTGCAAAATCGTGCACCATGTGGTGCATCTTGAATCTTGTAAGTTGTAACAGTACCACTTTCTTTATCTTTTTCTGGAAAAAAAACCTCATTATCAACTCATCCAAGTAACTCCTACCTGTTTTTTTTTTTTTTTTTTTTGAACCTAACTAACTCCTACCTGTTGTTTCAATATTTGCTTCTGTAAGATAAATTTGTGCTTTTAATTAAACTTCTGTAAGAACACTTATTTAAAAATTTTACAAAACACTTATTTACAGAACACTTATTTAAACACTTAAGAGAACACTTATTTAAAAATTAGCTTATGACCTTTTTAATAAAGATTTATCAAAATAAAAATGTTCTTTTTAGGTGTTCTTTTAGGATATTCAAGTGTTCTCTTAGGTGTTATATTAATTTTAATATTCTTTTAAATGTTCTTTAATATTCTTTTAATAACACTTATTTAAAATAAAAAAATTAAAAACACTTGAATAAAAATATTCTTTAATTATTTAAGTTTTGGTCTATCAAACATACTTTAAAAGAAATATTTTAATACATAGACACCCATATCCTTGAATAAAATGTTTGAGAGCAGATGCAAATTACTATTATTACATAATCAAAACTATCCAATCTGATTAATATAAAAATTTACAAGTTCAATAATGTATAAATCTAAAATATTTGAAATGTCCTGTTTTCCTCATCACGTAAAGTTCTACACCCACTAGCAGAAAGTTCTCCAAGATAACAATCATTGAGAGAAAGAACCTGAACAAATTATCACTTATTAATATTTTAATTACTCTTCAAAACAAATTAATATTTTAATTAAATTTGAAGTGCTTTTAATTTTTCATAGACACCGAAAAGAACACTTAAGAGAACATTTAATAGAATATTTAAATTTAAATTTTTTAGAAAGAACATTAAAAAACACTATAATTTTTGAAATTAAAGAACCTGTTAATATCTTTTTATTGGAATTGAAAGTTATAGAAAAAAAACTATTTTATTTCAAAAACACTCTAATTATCGTTTTTGTTTATTACCTTTTTAAATAACACTTAAAAACAATTATTAAAACATTATGTTATTTTCATTTATTATGTGTTTTGTAATTATTTTATTGGAATATTTAAAAGAATACTTATAAATATTATAATAAAATTTGAAGTGTTTTTAAGTTTTTCGTAGAACACTTAAAAGAGCACGTTATTAGTATTTTAATATTTTTTCTGTAAGGATTCAAAATCATCAGAAAACATGTTCCTTTGTTTGATGGAACACTTAAAAAACACTTATGAAGTGCTTTTACTTTTTTCATGGACATTGAAAAGAACACTTAAGAGAATATTTAATAGAGCATTTAATAGAATATTTAAACTTAAATTTTTTCAGAAAGAACATAAAAAAAACATTATAATTTTTTAAATTAAAGAACACGTTAATATTTTTTTTATCAGAATTGAAAATTATAGAAAATAAACTATTTTATTTTAGAAACACTCTAATTATCGTTTTTGTTTATTACCTTTTTAAATAACACTTAAAAAACACTTATTGAAACATTATGTTATTTTCATTTATTATGTGTTTTGTAATTATTTTATTGGAATATTTAAAAGAACACTTATCAATATTTTAGTAAAATTTGAAGTGTTTTTTAGTTTTTCAGAGCACTTAAAATAACATGTTATTAGTATTTTAATTTTTTTTTTAAAAAGGATTCAAAATCATTAGAAAACACGTTCCTTTGTTCAATTGAACACTTAAAAGAACACTTAAGAAAACACTTTTTAATATTTTAATTAAATTTCATAGACACGGAAAAGAACACTTAAGAGAATATTTAATAGAAAATTTAATATAATTTTTAAACTTAAATTTTTTCAGAAAAAACATTAAAAAAACAATGTAATTTTTAAAATTGAAGAACACGTTAATATTATTTTGTTAGAATTGAAAATTATAGAAAAAAATCTATTTTATTTCAGAAACACTCTAATTATCGTTTTGGTTTATTACTTTTTTAAATAACACTTAAAAACACTTATTGAAACATTATGTTATTCTCATTTATTATGTGTTTTGTAATTATTTTATTGGAATATTTAAAAGAACACATGTCACTATTTTAATAAAATTTGAAGTGTTTATTAGTTTTTCATAGAATACTTAAAAGAAACATTTTAATAATTTATTTTATAAGGATTCAAAATCATCAAAAAATATGTTCCTTTGTTCAATGGAACACTTGAGAGAACAATTATTAATATTTTAATTAAATTTGAAGTGCTTTTAGTTTTTCATAGACACTAACAAGAACAATTAAGAGAACATTTAATGGAACACTTATTACTATTTTAATTAGATTTGAAGTACTTTTAGTTTTTCATTGAACACTTAAAAGAACACGTTATTTGTATTTTAATTATTTTTTTATAAAAATTCAAAATCATCAAAATAATAAAAAAAAACACCTTCATTTATTCCATGAAATACTTAAAAGAAAACTTAAGAGAATACTTTAATAATTAATAGAATATTTAAAATTAAATCTCTTAAAAAATTATAATTTTTTTAATTATAGAACAGGTTATTATTTTTTTATTAGAAATTAAAATTATGGAAAAAAACTGATTTATTTTATTTAAAAACCACATTAATTATCTTTTAAGTTTATTACCTTTTTAAAGAATATTTAATGAAACATTACATAGATGACGTGTATGATCGTATCCTGTTAATGGTCAAAAAAAAGAATGAAGGCTTTTGAACTTTTTTTTAAATAAGGGAAGACTTTGCTGAATTTGGTAACTCATGGTTAATGCAAAATTTTATAAGGAAATAATTGATACATATATTTTGAATAGATTGATGTGTATATTAAAATTGTTAAATTACTCTCATGTCCTTTCAATTAAATCTAAACAATCTTGATGAAATAATTTCAACCATCAGATTGAAAATGAATCAACAATCAGATTGTTTGTTATATAAAAGTGTTCTGTATGGAGCAAAGGTCTATATATATATATATATATATATATGGTATTATATAAAGGTATATAATAATTATAATTTAATATTTTAATTTTAATTTATATTTCAAAACATACATACACACACACATATATATATATATATATATGAGTAGGGATCCAGAGAAAACCCTTTTAGATAGAAAACGTAAGGAACACCATCTTAACCGTTGGTTTATACATAATTTAATCTAAATGAATAAATCAATGAAAATGGCAAGATTGTGATTATCTTGAAGTTTAGGTGCATATACAATATTATATTTATATCATATCAGTGATGGGATAGGATATTAATCACAATCTTTTATTTCAGGAAATAAACCTACCCATTAACGTGATACATATCACAATCACACAATTCTTTGAACACAGCATTTGAACACTGCCTATATATATATATATATAGGGGCTGTTCTAGTGAGACCCCTGTTATAATGAGAACTGCACATTGGGCCGCCTAAAAAAAGCCCAATAATAAAAAACGTGCGCACTCTCCCCTTCTTCTTTTATTTATGACTTCTTCGTGTTTGCTGGAGGACTAGGAGATAAATTGTTAAACTACTGATAAGTCGCGAGATAAGTAATATTTGTCCAACTTCATTTCTTTTGTAAAACCCGTAGTTTATCTACTGTGATCGGAACCTTCCCAGAATAAACCATCACAACAACAATAATACCAAATTCAACAACAAAAAACATCATTGTGACGAACCACCATCAAATTCATTCAACTTAAATTAAAATCACTAATTCAAACTAAAATCACCAAAATACAAATTACCATCACAAGATCACCAACATACAGTCAACAAATTGATAAACAAAGCACCTTAATTATACACGAATCACCAAAAACTGAACAGAAATCATAAAAATTCTATGCAAATCACCAAAATCCGAATATAAATCACCAAAATTTTTGAATGCAAATCAAGAAAAAAATTCAGATCTGAGCAAAACACTTTTCACTTCTCTCTTAGGCTGTACTTCCTCAATTTCTCCATCTTCACCTCTTCCTTCACGCGTCAACTCGAAGTTCTCATATTCATTTTCTTATGACAAGATCAAATCAAAGGCTTGAATATTCCAACTAATTCCATCACTTCAACAAATTACCATCACAGGGTCACCAACATACAGCCAACAAATTGATAAACAAAGCACCTTAATTATACACGAATCACCAAAAACTGAACAGAAATCATGAAAATTCTATGCAAATCACTAAAATCTGAATGCAAATCACCAAAATTTTTTAATGCAAATCAAGAAAAAAATTCAGATCTGAGCAAACCACTTTTCACTTCTCTCTTAGGCTGTACTTCCTCCATTTCTCCATCTTCACCTCTTCCTGTCACGCGTCTCCTCGAAGTTCTCATATCCATTTTCCCGTGACAAGATCAAATCAAAGGCTTGAATATTCCAACTAATTCCATCACTTCAACGAATTTGATATGGAGATCGGAATCGAAAGTCACCGTCATCGGAAGTGAAGCAGACGATGATGAGAGTGAAAAAGAGGATAAATAGATGTGCACCTGCAATTTTTTCAACTTAAATCTCATTGAATGCGATTCGAGTAATAACTAAATGAAATGAAAGGGAAAAATAATAAGAAAATCTGCAATTATATGAGCAAAAGAGAAGTAAAAGGAATCTGAAAGTAAAAGGATGGAGAATGAGATATATGGAAAGAAGAGAGAGAATAGTAATTGTGGGTGAGAAAAGATCAGAGAAGGAGTAGATGTGTTGTCGGGGAAGGAAGGAGAGAGAAATAAATCTATACATGTGGTGTAGATTAAAACTTGTCACAACAATTGAGTGGTCCAGATTCATTCTCAGTTCTCATTTTAATAGGGGGTCTCATTTGAGCATCTGCATATATATATATATATATATAAGATATATATCAAGCAAATAAACAAAATGATCACCTACATATATTTTATATAAATATGTATATTCTTTTATTTTTCTTATAATTTTTAAATTTTATTTATAATATTCTATATGTTTTATTCAACTAAAATATTTTTATATTTTAAATTTTAAATATATTTGTACTTTTATGTTTTGCTTAATACGATTATTTTAACTTTTACAATTTTGAATTAAAAACCCGATTTAAACCCGAATCCGAACCGAAAACCGATCAAATCCGAGTTTGGATTTGGATTTTGATATTCAAACCCAAATCCAAACCCGAATCGATCCGAAAACTTTGAATGGATTTAACCAAAATCCGATCCGATACGAGCCGTTGCCATCCATAGTCCAATCAAGTAGACTACTACATTCTCTAGATTGGAAATCAATTTTTAATTTGAGTAACTGTATAACTAAGTTAATATAAAATTATAACACTTTCAATAACTTTTATTTATAACTTAAATTTTCTAAAAAAGTGTAAAATCGTCAATTACATAAATTTCTTAGTATTATGTTTTTATGAAAAAATGACCAAAATACACTACTTTTGTAGTTCAACTGCCCAAAATGTCTCTGTACGCTGACATACGTCCTTTTTGACCACGTAATACGCATCTTGTGAATGCGTGGACATGGATACGCATTTCAAGAATGTGTATCTCATGTCACGCATTCACAGGATGTGCAATGACGTCATTATATCACTTTCAGCTCCGGCGCTCAGGCGAACGAAAAATCGCCATCGAAATTGTCTCTCCCCGTTCCTCCTACTCCGGCAACCTCCAGTCATTTTGAGGACATCAAAATGTTGCCCAAACCTGCCTCTCTATTTTCCCCCGTTTATTTGTCGAGTTTTGGCCCCGCAGGGGCATATATAGACATGCCGGAAAGGTAATCGGAAATACGACATTGGTTTTGGGGCTATTGAATCCGGCAAAAGAAACAAAAATTGAAGGATACAGGCTTGTAGTTGAGGAGAATGCGATCATTTTGGCATATAATATGCTTGTGAACGATGCCTGCAAGGGGGTGAACGAAACCATCAAAAAAATGACCAAAAATCGCCTCCGGTGACGTCTCTGCTCTCGTCTATGAAGACGATGAACTGTGATTGAGATACGCATTTCTTAGATGCGTATTTAAGAAATGCGTATCCCAGTTATGTGTGTGACGTCGTCCTTTAGTTTTGTGAAGACCACGCATGTCTCACATGCGTATACTCTGTACGCATGTGAGACATGCGTGGTCCGTGGGTAAAAAGGACGGTCCTTTTCGTCGGTGGATATTTTGGACAGTTGGAATTAAAATGTGGGTATTTTGGTTTTTCACCCTGTTTTTATTTAGTGACTTATAATTGTCTCGTGGGATTCTTTTTAATTTTTATGATTTTTATTTTAATATTTTAATATATAATGTTTTATACTATTTATTTTATATATTATCATATGTAAAAATATCATTATATTATTCTATATTAATTATTTGTGTTTTCTATTTAAAAATACGTGTATATATATATTATTAAGCATATTTAGCTATATTTTAATTTTAACTCATAAAATTGAAATGTTTTGTGTAAACTAAAAATGGAGCATGTTGTAATTCTCACATTTTCTTATATATTTTAATAACTCTTTATAACCATTAAACCGTGTTTAGAACATATCTATAGAAAATCTATAGTAAATTGTAAGTAGGAAGATTACTTTTATAATCATCAATTATAAAGTACTACCTTGTTTGTAAATATCTATTAAACATAAAAATGAGAAGGTATTGATGGGGGCTTATTATTTGATATATGATATCATAATTCATAATTCAGTTCACTCCATAATTCATAATTCAGTCCACTAAACAACTATATAATAACATAATTTAGTAAAATACACTAAATAAAAAAATCTATTACGAGTATCATATTTGAAAACTCTTTCATATTAGTAATTTTAGGTCTCATGCATTGTAAATAAAACATTGTTTTCAAAAATATATTAAATAATTAAGAAAAACTAGTTGATTTACCAATTTTAAGAGAAGCAAACAATTTTCTCACTTTTTTCTGCTTTTCCTTAAACCAACACAACATCTTTCTGATGATTTATTTTTCTAAGCTTAACAAATATATGAAAATGAGGAAACTATTTTTTTCATAAAATATATCAAGTCCAGCAAACGGGAGATAGATCACTAGCATTATTTGTCGATCAAACAAAATAACTTAGTTGAGTTGAGCTAGCAAGCTAGTATATATGCCTTCATTTTAAAATTTTAATTGCCCATCATCACCAATCATTCTGAACCATATTTTGTACTGTAGAACTTTTGGGTGGTGCATGCATTTAGTATAGTAAGCAAACCTTCATCACTAGTGCACCTTGGAGTCTTGAATTGGCTCAGTGCTCCTCCATTTCCTATAAAATGCTCCAAAATCTTCATAAAAGTACCCCTCTCCAAAATTCGGAGCTCTAAAGGTCCAATTGAATTGGTTCTTCTCGATACAACATAGCCATAATCTACAAATGATGCATCCATTTCTCGACAGCACTCTTCAAACACGCTTCTGTCAACATCTCCTTTGATTTCCCAGTAAATTACGTAGTGGCCAGGTTGAATTTTTACATTAGCATGACTTGTGAAATCAACTAATTCAGCCTTTGCCTTTCTCATTAGCAATTGTGCACCCTTGTCTACCACTAGTTGAAGGTCTTTTTCCGTATTTTTGTCTATATTTATTGTCAAAATCAGCTTCCTCCTGCATACAAAATTTAATTTTGGAGTTCCCTTGTGAAAACCAGCCACTTCCACCACATCTCCTAATCTGTACCTATAAAGTCCTGTCAACAGATAATTTGGACAATTTAGTCTGGAACAGACTATCATAAAACCAACAATAATAATCAAATGTATAGAGACGTATTTTTAATAAGTGAAACAAAACCTGTTTTAGTGTCATTTCATATGACTTCAATATTGCTTCACCCGGTATAGAATTTTGAGTTGAATATTTAATGTACACTAGCTGACAAGCAAAATTTTAAGGAAACTAAAAGATTCACATTCAAATTGCAAGATCGAGTTGGCTTCAAATTATTACATTTTGTTATATGTTCATGATAAGACATGTAATCAAGATTGTAACAACTTTGTGTGTAGGAAAATGCTAGATATCTCAAATTCCAATTTTTTTTTTCCAAATAAGATGACACTTACTCCCTCCGTCCCAACCAAATGTTTACATTTGGTTTGGGCACGGAGACCAAGGAAAAATATAAAGAAGTAGGAAAAATGAGTAAAGTGGTGGGACCCATCACTATATAATGTATAAAATGAGTTAGTGGAGAAAAGTAGTGGATGTAGTTGATTTTTATATTATAAAACTTTACTATTTTAGGGAAAGTTTAGAAATGTAAAGAATTGGATGAGACATCCCAAAAAGGAAAGTGTAAACAAATGGATGGGACAGAGGGAGTATATATTAGGCAACTGTATGATAATAAGATGGGATCCCGTGTGTATTCATATGCATCCATAAATTAAAATCAGCTATGTGTTATTATGTCATGTTATTTGGGAATTTTTTTAGAAAAATATTTGGGATACGTAACAGTACTACTCTTGTGTATATTTCTATGATAGTACTGATGATCAATTATTGTAGTCCGTGTGAGTGATTAGCAAATGATTAAGATATGATTAATTAATTGAAATTCTGGTTACTTGCCTGTAAATGTAGTAAGGACAACCTCATATTGTTGGCCTGCTTTGACTTTACAAAGAGGTACAGGTTCATCTTCTTTGTAGCCATTATTATCAGTAGCTAAAGTATTGCAGCTGTCCTCTCGGTTGTATCTATGAAGCGGTATAAATTCATAATACGAAAATGTTGGAATGACCGCAAATGTAACATTCTCCGGTGCAGCAGAAGGATCGATGTTTACCCCAATCCAACTCTCCGTAGATCCATAATCTGCGCTCACTAAAGGCAAATCTCTAGCGAAATGCAGTAATTTCTTGTGGTATGCTTGCATTGAGCCAGTCATAATAGAGTACACATACTTGGCATTTGGCCATAGCTTTGGAATTAGGCCATACCACCCTGCTTGTTCTAATTCTTCACAAATAGCTTCAATTCGAGATGCTAGACAAGGATTAGGGGAAATGATATCCAACACCGATTTTTGTGTTTTTGGTATAGTGATGATTCTTGAATTGACATTGCCATGTCTGATGTCATTGCACAAATCTCTCCAATGCTCTTCGAGTGATGTAAAGGCCTGGACTATGCTGTACGCAAACGTGGAGGCAATGAATTCTACTTGGTTAGAGTAGAAGAGACCAAGAAGGAGGTGACAATAAGTAGATTGTTTGTAGTCTCCACTTGATATAACTGCTTCCGGACTGCATGTATAACACTTGGTTTCCTCTTGTCTTGTTTGGAACTCTTTACTTGCAAAGTAGTGAGTCGTGGCTGTCCCCGATTTTAAACCTCCCTCTGTTTGCTTCTGTTTGCTGCTGTATATGAACTCTAAGATTCTTCCCCCTTCCTTTATTGGATAAACCCTAAGTTCATAATTATAGTTTTACCACAAAAAATATAAAATTATCACATTAATACTTTATTCTATCACTAGCCTAGCTAGATACTAAAGGTAGTGCTTGAAAAAAGACTACAGTAACTGTTTGGGGGTGAGAGAGAAGATCCAAACCTTGATCTGTATGCTGCGGCTAACCTAAAAATCTGTAGAGTGGTCCTGGAGCTATGGCGAGTAAAGGGTACGTATTTCTGACGTCCATCTGTCGTTCCAGAACTACATTCAATCAGTGAGTAAAAAAGAAAGAGAAATCAGAATCTCAGTCAAAGAAAACTTTTACTAATTTCAAATTCATATTTAAACCTGCGCATTTGTGTATAACTTAGTACAGTATTAGTTTTATAACTTGAAGTTAAAAAATCACAGTAACAATTCACATGGTAATTAAGTAGTTAGATGACTACCCAGTCAGTTGCAGATTAAATGATTAATTGGGCTAAAGAAAAAGATGTTAAAGTAGCTAGTAAATAACTAAATATTTGTTAATTAATTGATGCAATTTTAGAAATTTAATTAGTACTGAAACTGCAGATCTATAGATATAATAGTACCTTAAGGAGAGAGTAGTGATGGGTTGTTGAGTGAGGAGTGGAGATTTGTCTCCATGGGCAATTCTTTGAATATAACTCTCCAAATCTGCATGGTTTGCTAAAGGCACTAAAGAAGTATACAATGTCTCCAAAGCACAACCATCCATATCTTCAACATTAACATCACCTAACCATTTCCTCAAGTACTCGGCCCCATAGTTAAGTTTGAGAATCCGGCAAAGCGTCTCCGTCTGAACCCTCCCAGCATTTTCCGCCACGCCTTCGAACCAATCGATGACTTTGCCATCGTCTCCATCGAAACCTCCGTCCATGATTTTGCTAATATCAGCTGCATTATGAATTTCCGGTTCCATATACTGGAGCTAGCTAGGTACTCTTGTACTGATTAATGGTACTGATATATATATAAATAGTACTGTTTTTACATGTGGAGTACGCTAGCTATATGATACGAGAAGATGAGATATGTGAGTATAAATATGTAGGTAGCAAAGTAATAAAAAGGAGGTGGGATGCCCCGAAGAGTTTGACCCACAACATGCGAGTAATTGTCGTGCAGAGTGTATAGTCATTTTAACGAAAGAAACCTCTATAAAAATCTACTACAACATTAAAGCATAGACAATATGAGTCGTTTTGCACCACAAAACTACTTAGGTTTTTGGTGTATGAGAGAGACGTATATATGTATGTATGTATATGCGACGGTGACTCAAAGATTCTTAATTTTAAGCATGCATGGACAAAAACGATAGAAATAGAAATATTTACGGTCTCACCTTATACAGGAGTATCACCTTGAGAAAATATATGCCCAAGTAGGGCTGTCAATGGATCGGATATCCGGTCCGATTCGATCCGAAGGCTAATGGAGCGGATATGGATTGTATAAAAAAAAATTCGATCTGGAAAAATTCGAAGACTAATGAAGTAGATATGGATTTGATACGATCCGATCCGATCCGTTAATGATCCGATCCGACTTTATTTATATATATTAAATAATTTATTTAATAAATATATTTATATATTAATTTTTTTTAAAAAAAATAGAAGGCAATGGGCTTATTTTAAATATTCACTACAAGAAAAACACGATCCTGCAACACATTTTCACCGTTGTCTGACATGCGTTTTTTTCGTTGTCTATCCGGCAGGTGTCTGTTTGAAGGCAGACAACGGTTATTTAACCGATGCGTAGTAGACGGTAACACAACAGTTTTAATTCGTTGTTAAAAATTACGTAACACAACAGTTATATAATCAGAACTGTTACTGGAAACAGCATGATGCAACGGTTTTCTGACTAATAGACAACATGTAATAGACGTTATGCAAAGGGTTCTCAATCTTGCCAGGTTCTTTTTCAAACAACAGTCACATGTAATCATCTGTTGTCTGAAATCCTAACCATAACAGTTTTATTGCAACCCCGTCATCTCCGTTGGTGTTAGACAACGGAGTACACAAACACACATGTAGTCGTTTTTGGGGTTAGACAACAGTTTGTTACAAGCATTAACCATTGTGTAAGCATTTGACAACAGTTAGTAAAGCAGCTCAATTTTGGTTCACTGTTATCCGAAAGCTCTTTAGACAACATTTTAAGTGTAACTCATATTGTAGTTGAAGTTTTCAGACAACGCTATATTGTAGTTCACCGTTATAAAACGATTGCAGACACAACAGTATAACAATGTATAACAATGCTATACTGTTGTCCCAGTTTTGTTCGTACAATGGGTATTTTGATTTAAAACACCGTAATCTGTTTAAGCGTAGACTTTTTGCAAATCAAATTCACATTTCATACAAACCACGAATGGAATCTGAAAACTAAATTCCAGCAATCAACATTTGGTTCAACCAGGTGACAAACCAAATGAGCAAATACATTATGAAACAAAACGATACCAAACACAAAAGAAAACGACGAAATAGATACCAAATTAAGACCGATCAATCCACCAAAAACACAAAACAAGCTAATAGAGTTCACCAGTTCACCGGACACCAAATACATCATCCCATCACCAACTATACATAAAACTTCCACTTCACTACTAGTTCATAACAGTTCATAACAAGAGAAAGAACCAGACTGTAGAAGACAATTTGATAAATTACTGATTTGACGGAGTCTCCACCGTTCTCTTTTGACCAAAAGAGGTCTGAATTATGATTATTAATAATCATGTTATTTCTTGCCTTTGCAGAAACAGAAGGCATGACAATCATCGCTAGCTTCTTCAATAAAGCTACCAATATAATTTTTTAAATCGTCAATTTCTTGACTATTTCTAATGTAGAACCTACCATGTTGTTCGTACATTATTTCTAAACTGTTATAGAATTCTCTAAGACGGTCTAGTCTATTGTTATTGATATCTAGACATGCTAGATCTCTTATTCTAGTGAAGAAGTCTTCATCACTAAGTCTAATGGTGTTACCATTAATGGTTAAGCTCCAAGGGAACATTACAGACCTTCGATTATTGCTAATCATGATCAAAATTTTGCTAAATATAAAAAGATTTATATAAATTTGTTTAAAACAGGGTTTAGAGTTTTACCAGGATCTCCAATGATCTTTATCTGCTCAGTGATTATCTGATCTCTAAAACTTCATTTCTTTCTTTAAATCTTCTGGCTTTTTATTCTCTGTCTTCAATCCTACGAGCGGCGTTTCCCTAAACGGCCTCCTGCCTAGCGGTACTCCCTGTGCTCCAAACGGACTCCAGAATAACAAGAATATAACCAAGATTTATAAAAAGAAAAGACTTTTTATTGATCTAGATAATATGTTACAGATATAGACTCATTATGAGCCTGTTTACACTCTTAACCCCGTAGGGTTTTTACTCACTCATTGATTGAGGACGCTCTAATTGCATACATTGTTGTGTGTATGTTTTTTCGATGTCCTAAACTGAAAGAGGAACTCGCCTTTTATAGCACAAGGTCGAGGGTCTGTACAACATGTCTGTACAACATTATTTTCTACTTTTCGTAAAGTAGATTCCTTTCTTAAAGCAGATGACTACCTTTTTAATAAAGTAGATGCTTTACTTTAATAAAGCTAAAGTAGATGCTTTTACTTTAAGTAAAATGTTTTCTACCCTTGCTTTTGATAAAGCAGATTCCTTCCGCTTTAATTCTCCACCGTTGCTTTTCCAGCAGCTTTAGACAACTTGTCTTCTTCTTTAGTGGTGGGGTCATTTTGGCAGTAATGACAGAGATAACTCTCGTCGGTACCTGTCCTTTTAATAATTCGCGCACTAGCTTTACAAAATTCTGTGTAGTGGCACCCGAATATTATCTGACTTTTAGTCATGCGTCTCTTGCATGCCCTTAAAGTTTCCTTGTCTTCTTGGCTCATTGGGATATGAGTCATGGAAGTCATGATGCAGTTCGAAGATGAATAATTTATTTTCACCTTGTCACTTTCTTTTATGCAGAGAATTTTCTCCAAAATAGCTGCATATTTGTGGATGGCCAGTTGCTTCAAGTCTTTCTTCTCCAGTGTAACTGGTCTTGATTCACTTGGCGCATAGCTCCTTTCTTTGACAATCCCTAGCTGAACATAATGAAATGGTTTAGCTAAAATATCTTCATAATCTTCATCCCAGAACGGTAGTGCTGACTGGATTTTGATGAAAATTTCCTTTGCTGGGTTCTGAACACACTTTGTCCTGAACTTTTTGACTGTTTCCCTGAATGCTTTAGGAAATTCGCCAATTTCTAGCAAATTGCTGGATGGGTAAATTAAAGTAACTAACCCATTAACATAAGCTTCATAAACTAACTCAGGATCTGAATTAGGATAAAAATTAAAATAACTTATGTTTGCTTTATCCGTGGTAAAGAATTTATACTCCACGAATTCTTCTTCAGTGGCGCTTCTTCCCAGATTGTAGAAGTAGCTGAAACTATCATAAATGGTTTCTCCACTGTCATCATTAAAATCTATGATTAGATTTTCATTTGACTTTAGTTTTCCTAGCACCTTCTGAGTAGATGCTGGCTTCTTTAACGCTTGTTTGAAGGTTGGCTTCAAAGCGTCTACAGAGCTGATAAGACACAGAGGCGACTTCATCATTTCTCTGGTATAGAGATCGGCTGATACTCTTGCTTCTTGGAAATCCTTGAATTTCTTGTGAGAAACTCCTGAAATTCCTGTAACTGCCAAGCTTGCAATTCCCCAGTTGTTGTAGATTCCTGGATTGGGACCATTATAAACAACATAGTAATTTTTGCTGGTAGTACCAAATGATTTTACAAAAGATTGCTCTTTTGATTTTTGTGGGATTTGAATTCCCCCATTGGGTCTCAGATTTAAATCTGAAGATTCTCCCAAAGTTAAGGAGGTCTGAACCTCAGTTATGCTTTTTACCAAAGCATCAGGTTTCAACGGATTTGTTGAATCTTTACAAGGAGCCGTTTGCTCTGGATTAGTCTGTACTTCACTTATTGCTAAGGAAGGTGTACAAATAACCTTTTGTTGCGAAGACTGAGCTTCGTTTTGGATTTTTACCAAATCCACAGGTATCAACGGGTTTGAGTTGCCTTTACCGGTAGCCGTTTGCTCCGGGCTATTTTCCACTTCACTTGTTTCCGAGGAAGGCGTAGAAATGACCTTTTGTTTTTCAGGAAGCGAATACTTCCTTACATATTCTAGCTCTGCGCGAACTAGGGATAGTTCATCCTGAATAAGTTTAAACTTTTTCAAGAGGATGGTTTCTTTAAGCTCTAGCTGTTCTATGGAAGTGTCCATAGTTTTTCTCAAAGAAAGAAAATATATATATATATATATAGAGCAAACAAGGCTCTTTGATCTGTTAAAAGATCGTTGGTATAGAGAGGTGTTTAGGTGTTATTTTTGTTTGGTGTGATTTTTCTTCTCCAAATCCTCTCGTATTTATAGCCAGAATTCAGGCTTTGGATTCCTGCAAAAGTAAAGATAACGAGAAATGTCATGTCATAACTTTACACCTGTGGTTGCTGGAATTCTCTTGTTAAAAAATCTGCTAAGCAGTTTTTAACTCCTTCGATATGTTGAACATCGAAACTGTAGCGGGATAGCCATTGTTGCCATCTCACTAGTCTTCCTTGCTTATTATCTCCCTGTAACTTAATACGAAGAAAATAAGAGAAATTTCTATTATCAGTTCTAACCAGAAATTTAACTGGAGTTAGATAAATAGAAAATTTGTTAATTACTCTAATGACTGCTAAGTATTCCTTTTCATTGGAATGATAATTTTTCTCAGCGTCCTTAAAGCTTCCTGAAGCATATCTGCATATTAATTCTTTATCAGAATTAACAGCTTTGAGTACTCCTCCCCAATATTCTCCTGAGGCGTCTGTCTCAATGATAAGCTTGTCATCCGATTCTGGATGATAGAGTTTTGGAAAACTCTTTAGATTCTTCTTGACTTTGACCATGTAGCTGGTGTCTGAATCTTTCCATTCCCAAGGAACATCTTTCTTGAGCTTTGCCTGCAAAGGAGCACGTATAGCTGCAAGTTTGGGAATATAATCAGAAGCATAAGTTAATATACCTAAAAACCTTTGCAACTGTTTTTTGTCTTAAATTTTATCCGGGAACTTATGAATATGTTCTAGGATGTGCGACTGAGGACAATGAGTTCCTTGATCAATTTCTAATCCTAAGAAATTAATCTTTGTCTTGAAGAGTTGCGCTTTCTTCTTTGACAATATAATACCAAGTTGTTGGCATTTCTTTAATACTGCTGCTAAATGTCTGAGATGATCCTGTTCATTATCACTAAAAATAAGAATATCATCTACATAAACACAACAGAATTTTTCAAAAGACCTGAATGCATTTTGCATATGTCTTTGGAATATAGAGGGCGCTTGCTTGAATCCAAAAGGTAGCACCTTCCATTGGTAATGTCCTTGAGGACATGTGAATGCTGTCAATAGCTGTGTTTCTTCGTCTAGCAATACCTGCCAAAAACCAGATTTACAGTCTAGTGAACTAAACATTTTCTTACCTCTGATAAGGGTGAGTAATTCATCCTTATTTAGTAAATTATGGCTGTCTCCTATGGTGGCATCATTAACCGCCTTGTAGTTGACTACCATTCTCTTTTTGCCTCTTCTCCTTTCTGCTTCGTTTTCCACTAGGAATGCTGGAGACATGTGAGGTGATTTGCTGGGTATGATGATATTCATATCCAGTAGCTCCTGAATTTGTTTGCCAAATTCTTCTCGATCTTGTGGACTGTACTTCATAGGTTTTACCTTGATTACTGTCTTTGGATCTCTGAGCTTGATGCTTCCTTTCATCCATTGCTTAGTCTTTTTAGGATCTAAGGGATTTTCAGAGCAAACTGAATCCAATAATCTCTCGATTATAGATTTCTTTTCTATGTTTAGAATCAAATTTTTACAAATAAAATTCAATTCTTTAAATTCTTCTAAACTATCCTTCCCCCTTTTTAAAATTTGAATTTTATTAGGGCTGATGTTTATAGCTTCTGGTTGACGAGTCTTAGACTTTTTCTTCATTGATTCAAGGAAGTCTTTAACTCCAAATTTTTTAGCTATAATCAATTTTTTGACATATACTTTTTCACCTGAAAGAGTTAGAATAATATGATCTGGGTGTTGAGTAAATGGTCCATATAAGTTTAGAAAATTATTGCCTAGAATAAGGTCTACACCTGATTCTTGCTGATAGATTGTAGGAATATGAAATATTTCACCTGCAATCATTATGTCAAGGTTTTTACATACCTTTGTAATAGTAATGGAACTATTATCTGCGATTTTTACCTCTATAGGTTTTTCTGCATTAACCCAATGTTCTTCTGGGATAACGTATTTACTTGCTAAGCACAGACTTGCACCTGAATCAACATAGCAATGTAATTCTATCTTTTTATATCCTGCAAAACTCAAGATACCAGGGATATAAATAGAATTAGGGTTGGTGATATTAGATATCGCCAGATCTTTTACTTCTTCAGTCCGAATCTGATGAAGTATATTCATTAGTCTCTGACTCTTCTGGTCCGGGATCTAATTCTTCTTCAAGGATGTATACTTCTTGTACATTCTCGTATGGTTCTTCTATAGGAATGTATCCTAAAGAGTATACCTGTTCAAGCATTCGAGCTTTGCTTTCATGCTTTTTTCGGTTAGGACATTCATTTGCATAGTGTCCTTCTTCATTGCAAATCCAACACCTGCAATTTTTCTTGCCTTTCGGGCAAAACTTTTGTTTATCGTTAGAAAACTTCTTAGAAGATTTTTTCTTAACATATTTACCTGATTTGAAAGGTTTCTTTTTCCTAACAAACCTGTATTTTTTCGTATATTTCTTATACGATTTTTTCTTGTAGAACTTCCTAGATGCTTTGCTACATCCGTACTCAAATGGTTGTTCTACTATTTTTTCACAGCATTTTTTACTAAATAATTTTAGCTATTTTTGCTTCTTAGTTAAATCACAAATCTTACTGATTTCTTCTTTAACTATTCTCTGAGCGTAGCCTAAACTATACTCTGCTACACCTGTTGCTTCAAGGTTGAAGCGTTCAAGGGCCTTTTCACCGACTAAGGGAATTTTAAGAAGATAATCTCTGATGAACTTCTTATAATCTTCTCTATCAGTTAATTGATATAAATGTTTTTCATAATCATCATAAAATCGATTAAGAAAACATATATCGCAAAGCTGCATTTTAGTAAGCATGGATTTTGCCTTACTAACTATCTTAGCCAATTCTTGAATTTTATTGGTCATAAGATCTATTCCTAAGAACAATGTATAAATTGCATTTATAACATCTTCATAGGCAGTTATGGGGTTCATTCTTGGTTCCCATGTGGTGCTTTTAATCATGCTATTAACTACACCTGTACACTTATGCTCCATCAATAACAAAACTGTTTCTTGATCATCATAAGCTTCGCTGTTAGTCTGAATTATTAGACTAATTTCTTGAGACCATTTTTCTATGAGCTCTTTTCTATTAGGCTTGCCATCAATATTTAAGATATTACTACCATAAATATTAGTAACATTTTTAGAGTTTGTAGTAGAATAAGAAGGATAAAAATTACCTTTTCTCTTCCTATTACCTGTGGTTTTGCCCTCAGGTTCATCTTCTTTCTTGACTCCTGAATTTTTCCCTGTTTCTGGAGATGCTTGATTGTTCATTCTGAAATTTTCAGGGAAAACTTCTTCTTCTTCTAAACTCTCATTGCTTGAGTATTGAAGTGTTTCTCCAGAATCTGATTCTTCTGCTGAGCTGAAAGCTTCAATAATATTTAGAGTTTCATAATTATTAAAACCAAATAATGATCTTAACTCACTGTTTGACTCTATTTCTTTGTTGGCGATAGAGTCATCCTCTATTTCCATTAATCTGATTGCTTGTTCCAATTGACCATAGTTGTCATATGTAACCTGCAATTCTTCATCTTCTAGATTATTCCAGAAGAATTCTTCTACCTTTTTCATGTAGTTCATGATGATTCTTTATCACCAAATGGCCAGGTTAAGCTTCCTGAGTTCTTACCTGAACCCATTTCTTCGTTACCAACATTAAAGTTAGGATAACTGTATTTCAAGGGTTTCTTGAATTTTTCATCTGTTAAGACGATTTCTTTGCCTGATGTACCTGTCTTAAGAACATCAAGAATTTCTTTATTGCAAGGACAATCATGAATAATTAATTTTATTTCATTAATAATCTTTGCTGCTGCCGCTTCAATATTATCGGCTCTCTGATGATTTTTAAACAACTCTAGAATTTCTTCTAACTGTGGCTTAATAATCTTAGTGAAATCTTCTTGTAATTCCTTAAGACTCATCCTAGAATCTTTCTAAGGTAATCCTCGATTTCTATAAGTTTAGACGTAAAGTCTATAACTTCTTTTCTAGATATAGGTATGTCATGCTTATTTTTACTAAGCTTTTCTACCTGTTCTGTAAGCTTCTTAATCTCTTCGTTATTCTTAACTAAAAGATTCATAGCTTTGTTGTTAATATCATTTACGAGATTTTTTATGTCTTCTAGCCTGTTGCTACTGCTAGATCCACTCCCCCCTCTTTGAAAATAAGTGGTTCCATATTTTCCAAAATAACTGGGAGTTTTTGAGAATTTCTCGCTTGGATCCTTACTAAGACCGAAATAAGATAACATCTTATAAACTCCAAGTAAAATTCTTCCTGTAATCTGATTAAGATTATTAGTAGATGCAATTATTGTAGTAATTCTTGCACTACCAGGGTGACTACTGAAGGTGTAATTCTTCAGCTCTTGTCCCTCTACTTCACTTAATCTTTTCAGATTAAGAACTTTTCCTTTCTTGTAAATATGCGGATTTACAGGTAAAGAAGTAGTCATTTAACTGATACGTTCAAGCTTTCGTCCTAAACTATCAATTCTGGTTGAGACATTCCTTAAAAGACTGTCCGTTGAGGATTCTCCTATGACTAGGCTTTTCCCCTTAAAACTCATTCTGGGTTTTTCTCCTAAATGAGGTTTATTCCTAGCAATATCTATTGCCCATGAATTTTCTAAAGGACTGATTTTTGAGAATTGCTTCTCTTCTACAGATCCTATGTCTGAGAATATATCTTCCAATTCAATATATTCTGATTTCTTGTAATCTATACTGTGGTGACTATTGGTCAAGGCATAGGCTACAACGTATGATATGCTAAAGACTTTGTCTCCGGCATCCATAAGGTTTTCTCGTTCAAACTGATGTACGAATGATAAAACCGAATCTAAATTCTTTGTGTCTAGGCTAAGTCCGAACTTAGGGTAGACTGAGAACATGAATTTTTGGTATGCTAAGTTCCCTCTAGCAGCACCTAAAATACAATCTCTACGATCTTTGATTCTATTATCTATTAAAGCCATTTTAATAGGTGAATCAATTCCTTCCTGAAATTCAGATTTTAACAAAATCTTTACAGCTCCTAAATGAACCGTGCTGATTGTTGATCTAATCTTAGAAGGGATTTTTAAAAGGTTTTTCCTAATTTCTTCTCTATTAATGAGTGATAGGAAAACAGAACCTTTTGTATCTTTTATGTCTACATGCATTTCTTTTGTGCTGACAAAATAAAAGATATTGTTTTTTCTATTCAGAATGTTTAAACCAAATGAATTTAGGATTCTAAATATTTTTTCTTTCTTTAGATCAAGTTTCAAGTTCTTGATTTTTGAAAGTGTTTCTTGTTTTACCAAAAAACTTCCTTGAAATCCTTTTTCATTTTCGGAAAACTCGATTTCAAAATCTTGATTATCATCAGAAGTCTGAGGATCATCAATTTCTTTGCCTTTGTCTTTTAAAAGATTCATTTTAAAAGATTTACCTAGGCTCTGATACCAATATGCGGATAAATCAAGACAAATTTATCAAATTGTCCAATTTACCAATATGATGGATCGATAGAAATAGAACTTGAGAATGAGCTGCACGTGCCAATATTCCCCAATGTTGACGAACTTGACGAGGAAAAATCTAGTTATATGCGGGAGGAAGAAGAAGGGATTCAACTTCCATGATGGTAATATATATCATTGCATTGGATTGAAGTTCAATTATTTCAACATATTTAACTCCATGTACTGCTGACTTGCTGATTATGTGAAACTCATATTATTTAGATGTGCTTCTACTGATCAAAAGTTTCATCTAAAGGAACCCCTTCATAAGATTACTTTAGCAGTGGTAAAATCATCATCTAGTTGAATTTTGACTTCTCAAGTTGTGAATGTTTCGACTTGATGTCTCTTTTTATAATAGATGATGATTTTACCATAGCTAAAATAATCATTCGAAGGACATACAAGTATGGCTACCGTGGACTGCAGCAAGAGGACTCTGGAGAGATGCTATCTATTATAGATTATACACCTAAATTTTTTTTGCTCTATAAAACTTCTCCAAATTAAGGTTAATGTTATATTTTATGTTTATGCAGATTTAACGGTGTCAAAAGAAGACCTTGGAAAGAGTGGATACGCAGCAGGATATTACCAAAGACAAGAAGCAAATTGTAATGTCGTGCTGGTGCTAGTATTAAACCAAACTCATTTCGATTGTAATGTAAAAGTACTCCATAACTGTCCAACAGAGTTGGTGTGCTCTGTTACTAACTAGGAGCTTTGTATTGTATCATTACTTCTATTCCGATGGATTTTGTCAATTTGTCAAAGTATGAGATTTGTGTATTGTCCGATTGGACTAACTTGATAATTTACGGAAGTATTTGGTTTTCCAAATTTGGTTGAGTACTTTTAGTTTGCTAGTCTCTTGGTTGGTTGATTTTTAGTTTGCAAATCTGTTGGAATTGGCAGATTATTGGTTTGGTTTGTGTTGGGATGTAATATGTACATGTAATTTTTTTTTTCTATCCTTACTAAACAGACAACAGTTATTCTAGCAGGCAATGTTTATAACCGTCTTCTAAATAGGATCAAACAACAGTTTTCTGCTCTGTTGTATGAAACCCATTTATCTCACAATGTTAATAACCATTGTCTATCAACTTTCCTTCTGACAACGGTATTTAAAACACATTGTCTGATTTTCCATACAACAACACTTCCAATAAACTGTTGTCTAACTTACACCACGGCTTTGTCCAAAAGCGTTGTCTGAAGATAATATAAAGTTGTCTACATACAACATTTCTACACACTTGTATGAAAAGGTTCACACAACATATATATTCTAGAACTGTTGTATGATTTTATTAGAGCGTACCGCTCAGACAATGGTTGCAAAACTGTTGTCATAAAAAGACCTCGACAATAGTTTTACGAGGACAAAACTTTCACCGTTGTTTATTTTTCCGGGACAACAGTTTTTTGTTTAACTGTTGTGTGAAAGGTGTTGTCTAATTGAGTTTTTCTTGTAGTGATTCTTTCAAGTACTAATTTTTTGTAGTAATACTACAGTTATTATGATGTATATTAGTGCACCCATGGATTTACTAATATAAAAGCAAACCAGGGGAGAGACGCTGTATCATAAAAATGTGGGTCTCAAATGGAAAAATTATGTCATGTCGCACAAGAAATTATAGAAAGAGTTTTTGAAAAGAAATTATATATAGAAATTATATAAATGGATCGGAGTTCCGATCCGATAATCCGTGATCATAACGGATTCAGATATGGATCTTGTTAAAAAAAAATCGGCTATAATCTGATCTGAATCCGAATCCGATAAAATTAAATGGATCAGGATATGGATTATGCCAGATTCGATCCAGATCCGATCCATTGACAACCCTATGCCAAAGTATTAAGAACATCTCCAACACTAATAATTAAATTGGTTGACTAAATAAATAAATTATAATAAAATTTTAAAATTCTACCAGAGGAGAATTGAACATATAGAAAAATGTGGTTTAACAAATATAGCTAGTTGAATTCTTATTATCTAAATTTTTTGATAAAGGAAATTGTGATTGGAGTGCTATAATTCTAATATATTATCTATAATTTATGTCATCTAGACAATTCAGCTAAGAGGGAGTGGATGACAGAAAAATCCGATATGATGGATATCTGACCCGATCCGATCCGATCCGTTTGAGTCTACTCGAACCCGATTTTTTAGATTTGGATTTGGATCTTATTTTTGGACCCGAAAGAGTTTGGATCTGGATCTTAGGTAACCCGACCCGAAATTTGGTGAAAACATCACTTGCAATACTACCTTTCTAAAAGTACCACGTGCAATACCGAACAATAGATTTACTTAAACTTCGTCTACCGCCGTCTATCTGCTTCTAACAGCGTTAGAATCCCAGGGGCTAATTCAAAAAATAAATATGAATTTATAAAACTAAAATCAACAATAAATTTTAATATAATGCACTTAAAATAAATAAAAACCAACCCAAAAATATAAAAAATAGTACAAACTTTCTTTTAAAAAAAGTACAAATGTAATATTTGTAAATTACAATAAGTTCCGACATGTATAAAATATATTATATATATATATTCTAATAAATAGAAAAAACACGCCAAAAATATGACACATTAAAATATAGGTTAGCCTAAATCTTAAAATATAAGTAAGAAAAAATCGATTACGAAATAAAAGTACATTTGATTACTAAACAATTTTTTTAAAAAAAATTATATTGCAAAATAAATATTAAAAAAGTAATTAAAAAACATGTCATAATTAGAAATGATACCAAAATTCAATAAAATATAATCTACAAAACAAAAGCCAATTAAAAAAAAATCTAAATTTAGAAAAGTAAACTCAACAATAAATTTTCATATGATGTACTTAAAATAAATATAAACCAAAGACAAAAACATAAATAGATAGTACATATTTTCTTTTAAAAAAAAGTACAAATGTATGTGTGTTCACAATTACATAAACACACACTTATATATAAAGAATAGTTAAATCAATATAAGTCTCACATGTCTAAAGTACATTATATATCCCCACAAAAAAAGTACATTATATATATTTTAATAAAATAGAAGAAAACATCCCAAAAAATATGAAATATTAAAATATAAGTAGGTTAAACCTTGAAATATAATTTACAAAAAATATCGTTTACCAAATAAAAGTGGTTTAAGAAAAAATAATTTTAATAAAAATCATTAAAGATTCTATTTTTAAATTTGATAACAAATATATTTCTAAAATTTAAATTTAAAAAATGTGAGCACAAATCAACAAATAAATAAATTCTTACTTTGCAAAGAGAAAAATAAATTAAAAAAAGTGAACACAAATCAATAAATGAACATATTTTAAATTAGAAAGCAATCCAAACATCCACAAAATAAATTTATATTATTATCTAAATATAATACAACATAAAAATTCCTAAGATTACTCTAAACAAAAAACACATAATAAACACCACACATGGTAAAAATATAAAATTAACATGAAAAAATAACAATATTCAAAACAAATAAAAAAATTAATATCACACATATTTTAAAAAAATTAAAAATGCCTTTAAAAACTATAAAAATACGATAACAAAATATCTAAAAAATTTAAAATAACCATTTAATTACATAATCAAAAAGATAAAAAAAATAAATTGTTACACAAATATAGTACGTATATGTTTCAAGTATATCATATGTAATCTAATAAAATTAAAAAATTAAAAATAATTATGAAATACTAAAAGATATGTTAGCCTAAATTTTGAAATATAAATTATAGAAAAACTATTTATAAGAAAAAAAAAACAAATGTATACTACGAACATATAATATATGTATTATTATCATTAAAAATAAAAATAAATGATTCAAAATGCTATTTTACAATAACAAAATTATAATCAATTTGTACTACAAAATATTAATAAAGCTAGCTGTGCAGTGCACGGATACAAAGCTAGTAAAAAAAATAAGGAGAACATAAAGCGTGTATACATGACATGAATAAGAAAGTTTTTCTTTATTTGAAACATCATATATATTGATTATTTACTGATAGCATAGATAACGAAATAGACAGTGGTATATAAAGAGACACCATATACCTTTATTTGTTATTTTAAATTAAATTTGTAAAAAGACAAAATATTGAATTTGCATTATTATTCCTATAATTTGGCCATACATGATCGGGATAATACAAGATAAAAGTTTATATATTTTTACTATTGTCCCATATGTGATTCTATGAGAATCGAAGCCATAAATACAAGCTAATTAATATATCAAGGTATTAATTTTTTTTAAAAAAATTACTACACATAGCAATTAATTTATAGAACCAATTTGGATTAACTTAAAAATTGTTACTTATTTAAAGTGCAACTTAATTCTTAGTGAAAAGTTATAATTTTAACTTTAAATTAGCTACTAATTTTATTTAAAAAAATGACTAAAAAAATAAAAAATTATATTTTTTAAACATAATATAAAACTAAAGGTAACTGAAATATATAAAAACTGATAGAGGAAAAAAAATTACCTCGAAAATACTTTAATTTTTTGAACCAAAATTTAAATTAAAAAATTTAAATATACACAAATAATGCTTAGCAATATATATATATATATATAGAGTAAGGATCTAGGGAAAACCTCGTTTAATGGAAAACTTAGAAAACTAAATCGAAATATAGCATATATGGTATGCAAACTAATCGTTGGGAGATGAAGAAAAATGTGGTGAAATTAGATTTAAAAAAAAATATCACCGATTGACGGGAAAAATCAAATTAAAAATGGAGGGGATTAGGTGTGATTCTGTGTGTGAGGGTGTATTTGATTAGTGTGTGGGTGCCCCTGACGGGGCCATTGATCTTAATAGCTAGGATATGAGATGTAATCTCATCCCTAATCCCTTCATTTTAATCTAATTTAATGGCCGAGATCTTATTTTGGTGAGATATGAGATCTAATCTCATCCCTAATGCCTTCATTTTAATCTAATCTAATGGTCCTCTTAGGGTCACCTACACAAATAACCTACACTCTCACACACACTAACCCCACCCCGATGACGTCATCATGATGTCATAAATATAAATTTTTAAAAAAAATTGAATTTTTTTTTTTTTTTGGAAAAGAATCTGGGAAAAAAAAAATCTAATGTCATGCTGGTGATTTTTGTTGAATTCTGGTGATTTTTTTATGAAATTCGGTGATTTTTTTTATATCTAACAAAACGCAAAAAACTATTCAAAAACTACCAATTTATTCTCCTTACTATGAATATTAATACATAATTTATATAAATTCTACCACACAATATAATAAGATCACTATAATAGGTGATCTTTATGTTATACTACATCCATAAATAATTTAGACCACAATAAATTTATTAATTCAATAATTAATTTTTGGGGTTCGATATTTCCATTTTTTAATTTTAGAAATATTTGGAAAACGAATAAATCGCATAGGAACTTAAGGTTTAGACAAATAAGTGGATTGGAGTAGCTCTATCACAAACAGGCTGATAGGGATGTAGGCACTAGGCATGGGGCGAAGGCTATGGAGTCTGGACCAGTTGGGTACCAATAATATATGTAGCACGTTTCTGCTTAACTGGAATGGACCATATATGGGCAGACAAAAAATTTAGATTTTTCTTCTGATTATATGAAGCTGGGGGCGTTGTTTGAAATAACTACTACCGCCAATCCATGCTAAATTACAAGTTACAACCACCATGATACCAGTTCTTTTCCTAGAATCCTCTTATTGGATGAAAACATAATTCTGCTGGCCTGGTACGTAAGAGAAAATAAATCAACGTGCTTAACATGTAGTAAAAAACAAAATGCTTAAGGTGCGATATCTTAAAAATATCAAAATTACTGTCAACTTCAGTTATCATCTGTCAAAATTCAAAAATATGCCAACGTGCTAAATAGTTAAAAGAATGCTATATTAAATATTCAAGTTGCTAGTAACTTTAAATTATATTATTTAAATTTATATATAGTAGATAATTAGATTACAGTCAAGGGACCCAATTATGAAATTTCGAGGATCCCAAACTTTTTAACACGTTCCTAAAATTGACACTACTTTTTGATACTCCCCACGTTCCCATAAAACTTTTCTCACTTTCTTTATGGGGACATTCAAAAAACTCCTGCCCTTTCTATTTTTAGCAAAGAAAATAAATTAAAAAACTAATCCACCAACTTAAACAAATATATGCCCCTTTTCCCCAAAAATTATTTTACTTTAATTTTTACCCCACCTTAATTTGTTTATTCAGTTTATTGTGGGATATTTTTGTTGTCATTGGGCCGTGTGCCCGGTTTACTCTCTTCTCTCTATTCTCTCAATTACGCGACCTCTCTTTCTCTCAAACCCTAATTCTCTCTCGCCGCTCTCTCTCCCCTCTCTCTTAATTCACCCACAAAATCTGTTCTAATGGATGCGCACTATGGTTTTTCGGATTCCGATGACGAGCCTAGTGATTCGTACAGTTGTTCCGATGAGCATTGCGATAGAGGCGTCGACTGTGACGGCGACCACACTTATAGTGAAGAATATCCCCGGTCAAGACTGGATCAGGGACGATCTGAGGGTTCTGAAGACCGTACGGTGGATGGAATGCCCGGAACCGATTTGCATGCAGTTGTGGAGGACTGTGACGGCGATGAGGATTCCGGTGAAACCCCCCAAGCGATTTGTGGTCAGAATCCGGTGATGATGCCCCTAACGACGACGAACCTAACTCTGACGATTCCGATGATGCATGTTCCTGTTCTTAATGGTTTACTCTCTTCTCTCTTTTACGCGATCTCGTTATTCCTGTGCTTTATTCGTACTCTTAATTTGTCATTGCTTAATTGCTGTTAAATTCATGTTTAATTGCTGTGATTGTTTAATTATTTTAGGCTAATTCGTGTTTAATCGCTGTTTAATTCCTGTATAATTGCTGTGATTGTTTAATTGCTGTGATTGTTTAGTTGATGTGTTGTTCTTCTCATTTCTTAATTCGAATTGAGTTTATATGAGAATCATTGTCTTATGCCTGCATCTAATTCCTGTTTATTTGTTGTGTTTCTTTAATCTTGTTTAATTGTTGTCTTGTGCTTGTTTACATGAATCACAGCTTCATGACTTGATGATTATTATTCAAATAGTATTCATTCACACACACTATGCACACACACTTTTCACACACATTATGCCCTGCCAACAAGAGCTGTCTTGGGGGTCATTCGAGCTCCCTTGAATCTGCATCCCTGTTGGACACGACCACTTAGTATTTAAGGCACTTACTACTCACTAATTGCAGTCATACATTGATTGTATTGTGCACTGTCTATTTGATTGCAGTCATACATTGTAAACTTGCATTACATTCATATAGTGCATTCAAAATGTAAACTTGCATTACATTCATATAGTACATTCGAAATGTAAACTTACATACATTGTTTGTCATACATGTATAGTCTGCATTACATTCAGTCTTGCCTTCATACATTGCATACATTAATACATGTGCATAAAACATTGCATGCATCTAGTTCTATTGTGGACCATGTACCAAATTCCATGCTTCATATACTGCCCACATTGGTGCTGTTACCTGAACTGGTAGTTGTCCTTCTCTTGCTAATTTCTTCTTGTTTACATGAGGTACTAAGTAGTCATTGCTGCCCTTTACTTTAAGAATTTCATTCATGACATACTGCAAAGTTAACCATACATTTGCAAGTATTCTTGGTTCTAACTCATAAAATGCTTGATTGACTGCATCCATCATTTCATCAACATCTTTTGGCATCTTCTTGTGCATTAAAGACTGAATACTTCTAAAAAAACCCAAGTCTAGGATGTTTAGGTCAGGACTGTTTGGTGGTTGTTGTAGAAGAATAAATGTGAAGTCTCCTTGTTGATGAACTTGTTGCCATTCTGCATCTGTCTGAGTAATGTAAGTCCTTGCATTGTCTTGTTGTATGAAAATGACCTTTGGTCCTTCAAATGTTGGCCATTTTTGCATGATTGCTGGTACTATCTGATTTATAAGCATGCTCCTTGTTTCATTCTTGCCTACTGACTCAACCACCTTAGTGATTATAGTACCCTTAGCTCTGTTTTTAGATGCCCTATTTGCCGGTTCTTTGTATGTGAATGGAAATATGCCTATTTTGCCATCAAATATGCATTCATCTTGTGCATTAAACCATGGTCTTGCAACTGCAGCGGTGAACATAACCTTTGGTATGAACTTACTTGACTTAGCAGATCTGTACTTGCCTGTTTCATTTTTGTCTAAGTAAACTCTTTGTGCTTTTTTGCTAAGGTAGAACCATTTTTCGTCCATATGTACAAAATCATACATTGCCTTGTACTGCCTCTTTGTTGCTGGTGTGTCTCCCATGAGTAGGTCTAGAACCCATTGCATTCTTTGCATGATATTTGCATCTTTTAATCCAGGATGTAGAGGATTTGTGTGAGGTTTGATCAGTCCCCTTTTTATCATTCTGTTAACAGTACTTGATGATACTTTTAACTTAGCCGCAAGGTCCCTTATGCATGATCTATCTCCCATATTAATGTTTGTGACTGCATTAGGTGGCAGATGGATTCTTTTCCTTCCGGAATTGTGTCCATTTGTTGCCATGTTGTATGCCTGCATTGATGCCTTTTGTTTCTTTGCTTTGTTCCATATGGTGCTAATTGTTCTTCTTGTGATATTGAACTTTCTTGCTGCCTCCTGTATGGCACCTTGGTAAGGTTTACCTTCTGTTTGTGTTGATGGGTTGCTTAGCAAGAAAATCAGAACTTCTAATCTTGCATCTGAGCTGAGTTTGGTGAATTTTCTGCCATGATGATTACCATCCATATGTTGATGTTGTGCATGCCCTGTGTCTCCTTCTGCTGGTTCATTTAAATCAAACTGGTGGATAAATCCTTCCATGCTTTCATTACCTGCTTCTGTTGCTAGTGGTTGATTGAGATCGAAAGGGAAGCCTCCAACACTCATTTTTCTGAGCAGAGAATAGCCAAGCAGTGATGGCTCTATTTTTTTTTTATTTTTTTTATATGTAATCTGTTTTTTGAATGTAATTTGTTTTTAATGCTTATGTATTTAGCTGATGTAATCAGGTTTTTGTAATCCATGTACAAGTAATGGAACTTTGTGATTGGTTGATTTGAACGCAAATGTAAAATGGGGGGAAAGTTTATAACTTTATCTGATTTCCCCCTTAAATCTCCCTCATTGTTTAACATACTTTAATATATTCCTTAAAACCTGTGTTTTGAGGGAAAGGGGAAGAGTTTAAAGTGACAGAGGGACTAGCATGCTGCAACTTTCCTAATATCAATCTCGGAACTTTTTTTTCCCTAATATAAATAATAGTTTTCCTTTAATAACTAAAATAAGTAATAGTTTGCCTAGCTAGGTCGAGCCGTCGAGGATATAAAATTTCTGAAAATGTAACAAGGTGCTCCTTATAAATTACCATTATTATTATTTTTTATTGGAACAAGTTGCTTCTTATTGTTCTTCCTTAATTCTATTGAATATTGTTACAGCCCCTTCACAAATCAATATCATTAATGTATACTATTATATTAAAACCGAAACATTGAAAGTTTTGGTTTTCGGTTTGGTTATCCTATTTATTAAAATAAAATTTTGGTTTCCGGTTTGGTAATCCAATTTATTAAAATAAATAATAACATAACATAACTAATGGTAATTAACCAATTGCCTTTTTCACATTTACTTTTAGTTGAATATATTGCCTTTTATAAACACCTAAAAAATCAATTGTATAATATCTTTCAATCATTAATATTTTCTTTCTAATTAAAACATGTTACCATTTTGATTTAAAACTAATCTTATAATCATTAATATATTCGCGAAAATATGGTCGAAAATATCAAATCATATTTTCTAATTATTAATAAAATATAATATAAATCCATATACATTGTTTATAATAGATAAACATTAGTATAACTAGCATTCTACCCGTGCTACGCACCGAACGATAAATTGTATTAATAAAATAATAATAAAATATTATTTAATTTTTATTTAGAAAAATATATAATTTTATTGGAATATTAATTAACGTAAGTATAAAATTATTTTTCCGTGAATTCATACCAATTGAATTAATATTAATATTATGAATCAATCATTAAAACAAATACAACCCCCGTTGAAAAGTTCAAAATCCCTCTTTATTGTTTTTTTTGAAATTTAGCTTTCATTTTATTTCTCTCTTTGTTAGAGAATATTTCTACGTATCATGTTAACAAATTTTTCACCCATATACTGAGAATTCGGTATATTTATTAAATATCGAATCCTTAAAATATTTATTATATTAATTTATTGACAATATTTGTATGGTCGTGGTTAATTTTTCGATTACATATTAAAAATGTGTAGAAACTTAATCCTCACGCTCCAATAAATCATTAGACTGTTTATCAAAAAATCGTTGCATGTTTCAGCGATATGAGAAATGATATCTACTGTGCAAGATATATGAAACGAACTTAGTTATAACAATAGAAATTTTCATCAAATCTAATTTGTTATGTGATTGTTCAATATCATTTTTACAAATTATACGTCCTTTTATTAATGAATTGATTTACTACAAAAAAAATTATAAACTAACCAAACAAATTCAATATATCGCGCTCTTGGATTGACATATAATTGTTAGATTTTATGATTATTTCCCTTAACTTATTTGTAAAGACAACTTAAAATATGCATTTTTAGTTTGGAAGTTTGTATTTTGTTTTCTTTATTCTTTTCTAGTAAAACATGAAATAATAAATTTAAGTTTTCTTTTATTCTTAAAATAAGACATATGAAAATGAGTATCACATATCTCTTTTTAACTTGACTAACTTGTGAAAATAAGCTACTGTCCATAAAATTGAAATCAAGTGTGTAATATATAAACACATAATTATATTGTTATATATGTGTCCTTGTAATTCAGATTTTGGGTTAAATAACATGAAATTTATTTTCCTTTAATAGTGAGTATATTTTTCCTGCATATATAATTAAGAAGAAATAGCTTATGTAGACCTGACAAATTATTTTGTACATTCATGTCATTTACTTTAGGGTCTTGAACGAAAATGACATGATATTAAATCGTGTACACGAAATAAGAACACAAAATGACACTAAATTACACAAATTTTTTCGTGTACATGAAATGAAATGAAATACGCGAATAGAAAAAATATAACAATTATATGAAATATTACTATGTATCCAAGTTATGTAAATGTATAATTATATGTCTTAGAACAACATTGAGATGTTACAAAACAAAACTAAGAGTAGCATGTTGGGTATATTACAACTACAGCAACAATGAGGCAGTGATATATATTAAAACAAGAACAGGCAATTAACCAAATAACGAAACAAGTCACGAAGGCATAAACAAGATATAATCAGAGACTGTAATTAACGAGAGAAACAAGAAAGACTTATCTCTTACAGAAGCTTTTAGCAAAAACTGATAAGAGAATAAACAGCTGAGTCGCCAAACCCTTCGAGAGGACTTGACTGTTCTTGAAGAGATTATTGCCCCACTTACGCTGTGTTGGGTTGCAGCAATATCACTTCTAGGATAAAACAGCACAGATCAAACCGGTCACAGAAGCGGAGAGATCAACAGCGACTAGCACCTCAGTTCGCCTGAGAATTATGTATCTCTTCTGTATGTGTTGAGAGAGCAGAGAGAAAGAAGACTACGAGGGTTTTCTCTCCTTAGGATGTATCGTATCTCCTACAACGTTCTATTCTATTCTGTATATATATAATACCAAGAATAAAACGTAACTGATACTCCATAAAAGGAAAGTAAATATTCTGATTTAATTGCATTAACTGCATCAGTATTTATTTTTCAGTTACATAAGCATCAGGATTTGGTCATCAGTAACATCAGGATTTGGTGTCCATCAGGATCAGGATTCAGTGCTTTGTCAGGAACTGATATCCATCAGGATTTAACCCATCAGTATCTGATGTCTGACCAAGTCCATCAGGATTTTACTCCAAGTACTGATCCAAATTTCCATCAGGATTTGATCCAAATACTGACCCAAATTTCCAGTACTATTGTAACAAATAAATCTGAAACCTGTTAAAATAAATCAATATCTAATTTAAAATCAGTTGCACATAATGGGCATGAAAACTTCCTCATGGGCATGAAACGTTTCTGACCAACCAAGTATACATTCATGGACATGAAAACTTTCTCATGGGCATGAAACATTTCTGAATATCCCATCTCTTTTGATGCCTCTTCATGATCATGAAATATATATATCATGGCCATGATTTCCATCTGCAACCTGATTTCAAATCTCCTTCTTTCAACTCAATTTATCTATGGATTCCACTAAGAAAATGTCTTAGATCCACATGAAAGTTTAAGTCCTCATTACAAGGAACAACCTCCACTTGTTAGTTTCTGGAAATTACATCAAGAACATATTATAAATATGCCTCAAACTTTCCATTTTCTAACAATCCCCCACGAATCCATACAGAAATTCAAATACATATCTATCCTCATCATGACTTGTTTTTCAGAGTAGGTACCCTTCCGGGTTTGAACCCTCCTAAGTCCTCTACTTCGATGGCTACCGGATTCAGATGGAATGTTTCACCTTGAATCTTTATCCGTTTAGTGTAACCACACTCCATAGACGACGACAAGTCAAAGGCTATGGTGCTAATCTACGGCTTTGAGACGTTAATGGTCATGTCTCGATCCTGTTCGTCGAATGTTTCAAGGAATAACCCTTTCCTCTAATTGCGACCACACAATTACATTCGCTTAGCTGGGCATCTCCAGAGATGTACTGCTAGCATCTCGTCATATGACTTGACCCCATTCAGAGTTCAAATAACTCTTGCTATTCTGGCAGTTACAGTACCTTATAGGTTTACAGTGGATAGACTCCAGATACGTGAGTATCAATCTATGAAGTTAAAGGTACAACCAATTCACCCTTACAACTTGTTATTACCACATTGAATACACTTTCGAGGGATCTCCTCTCATGTGTATTGGGTTCCCGCTGTAGATGAATTACAATGGGCTATCAGTCCCATCCCCAACCTAGACTTAAGGACTACAGCATGCTCAAGCCCTTTAGTCAAAGGATCAGCTAGGTTTTCTTGAGTTCCAACAAACTCAACAGCAATAATCCTTTCAGACATTAGACCCCTTATAGACTTTAGTCTAACTTGGATATGTCTCTTTGTTTTCACATTGTACTTCTTGCTGTTTATCTTGTCGATAGTTGTACGGCTATCACAATGAACAGCAAAAGCAGGAAGTGGACGACTTACTACAGGCAACATTGACATGAGTCCATGTAACCATTCAGCCTCAGTCCCCGTGGCATCTAATGCACACAACTCAGCCTCAAAAGTAGACCGAGTTATAACAGTCTGTCTAGAAGACTTCCAAGATACTGCTCCACCCGCTAGGGTAAACATGTATCCAGTCACTCCATTGGAACCAGACTTTTTAGCTATCCAACTTGCATCACTATATCCCTCTAGCACTCCAGGAAACCTCCTGTAATGCAAACCAAGATATATGGTGCCTTTCAGATATCTAATCACTCTGTCAAGAGCATCCCAATGAGTCTTGTTTGGACAGCTTGTATATCTTGCTAACTTAGACACTGAATATGAAATATCTGGCCTAGTACCATTAGCAAGATACTGCAAACTCCCAATAATCTGAGAATACCTTAACTGAGACATAGGAACTCCTGAACTATTCTTGACAAGGGCAATTTTAGGATCATATGGAGTACTAGCGATTCTACAATTTGAATAACCATACTTCTCAAGTATAGATTTCTCTATATAATGAGATTGTGACAAGGTTATTCCATCAGTTGACTGAGTCAACTTGATACCAAGAATCACACTAGCCTCTCCCATATCCTTCATTTCAAAATGCCTTTTCAAGAACCTTTTTGTCTCGTTAATAATCTCAATATTGGTTCCAAACAACAAAATATCATCCACATACAGGCACACAATAATACATTCATTTCCTTTAACCATGTAATAGACACACTTGTCACTTTCATTAACTACAAATTCTGATTCTAAAACAGTTTCATCAAACTTTTTATGCCAGTCTCTTGGAGCTTGTTTTAAGCCATATATATACTTGATTAACTTACATACTTTCCTCTCATTACCAGAAGCAACAAATCCCTCAGGCTGATCCATATAAATCTCTTCTTCAAGTTCACCATGAAGAAAAGCTGTCTTTACATCCATTTGATGGATGATAAGACCATGTACAGAAGCCAATGCTATAAGCATTCGGATTGTTGTCATTCTAGCAACTGGAGAGTATGTGTCAAAGTAATCAATGCCTTCCTTCTGCTTAAAACCCTTAGCTACCAGCCTAGCCTTATACTTATCTATTGAGCCATCAGGATTCATCTTCCTTTTGAAGACCCATTTGCATCCTATAGTAGAACACCCAGGAGGTAGATCAACCAACTCCCATGTTCCGTTAGAAACAATAGAGTCAATTTCACTTTTTACAGCACCTTTCCAGTACCTAGATTCTGAAGAATCCATGGCCTGTCGAAAAGTTAAAGGTTCATCCTCGATATTGTAAGTGATAAAATCACTTCCAAAATCCTTGACTACCTTAGCACGCTTACTCCTTCTAGGTTCCTCTACTTCATCAGGAATAGAGCTACTATCAGGATCTGCCCCCACATTTGTCATCCTCTCCACATGATCAGGAATGGACCTCGATGTGTGAGTGGGATCATCATCAGGAATTCCCTGAGGTATACCAGTCTTCATAGGGAACACATTCTCAAAGAATGTTGCATCACGAAATTCAACTATAGTATTAGCCACTATTCCATCTATGTCAGATTTTAATACTAAAAATCTCATAGCTGTAGTGGTTTCAATATAGCCTAGAAAGATGCAATCAACAGTTTTAGGACCTAGTTTCTTTCTCTTGTGTTCAGGGACAAGTACCTTTGCAAGACACCCCCACACACGAAGATACTTTAAGTTAGTACTTTTCTCTGTCCATAATTCATAAGGTGTCTTGTCCATATGTTTCAGAGGAACTCTATTCAGAATATGGCAAGCCGTATTCAGAGCTTCTCCCCACATGTACTTAGGCAACCCAGAATTAATCAACATACTATTGATCATATCCTTAAAGGTTCTGTTCTTTCGTTCTGCCACCCCATTAGACTCAGGTGTGTATGGTGGAGTTACTTCATGAACTATACCATTGCTCTTGCAAAATTCATTAAACGAGTTACTCGTATACTCACCACCTCTATCTGATCTCAAACGTTTAAGTACTTTACCAGTTTGTGTTTCAGCTTCAGTTTTGAACATAATGAATTTATCTAGTGCATCATCTTTATGTTTAAGCAAATAAACATAACAATATCTACTACAATCATCTATAAAGGTAATGAAATATCTATTATGTTCCTTGGTCAAAACACCACCAAATTCACATATGTCAGTGTGCACTAAATCTAACACATTCGAATCCCTAACAACATTATGAAAGGGTTTCCTAGTTTGTTTAGCAGTCACACATACTTGACATTTAGTTTTCTTATCAATGGCATGTTTTGGAATCAACTCTAAGTTCATCATATTATTTAGAGCACCAAAATTCAAGTGACCAAGACGTGCGTGCCACAAATCAGATGCTTCAACACAATTAACAGAAGGAGCAACATTATTATTAATAAAACTGCCCAGAACAGGCTCAACATTTATTAAAAATAATCCATCCGACAAGTAACCTTTGCCAAAGAATACACCAGTATTTGTAATAACTACTTTATTACATTTCAAAGAAACTTCAAAACCATTTTTAACTAAACAACTTCCACTTATTATATTTCTACGAATATCAGGAACATGGTGCACTCTAGTGAGGGATAGAACACGCCCAGAAGCGAACTTCAGGTCCACGTTTCCTATTCCAAGTACTTGAGCTACACTCGCATTCCCCATCGTCACAGTCATTCCACGAGTCTGTTGATAAGATACAAATAGAGTAATATCAGTACAAATATGTACATTAGCTCCAGTATCAATCAACCATTCATGAGACGAATAAGTAGAAAGAAGTACAGGGTTGTAGGTCACATACCCGTTGTCAGTTTCAGAAGCAACAGCCTCACCAACAACCATGTTAACCATAGACCCACCAGTGGTTCCAAGCACAGTGTTAGCTTCTGCTCCCACAACAGGTTTCTTAGCTTTCTTTTCAGGACAGTCCTTGCTCCAATGACCAACCTGTCCACAAGACCAACATGGTTTGTTTGCCTTTGGTTTCTTAGCCTTGTTCTTGTCTTTAGACTTAGGGTTTTCCTTCTTAGTGACAGACTTTCTTTTCTATCCTACAGTCACTACATTCACCTTCGAACTCCCAGCATGTTCAGTAGGCATCACATGTCCTTGCTTGGACTTGTGTTGCTCCTGCACAGAGATGTCCAACATCAGGTTTGTCCAAGTGATCTCTCCTTTCTGTCTTTTCAGGGAGAGTGCAAACTCTTCCCAAGACTTAGGGAGCTTTTCAATCACAGACATAACCTGAAACTTTTCAGGTAAGTCCATGCCAGACTCCTTCAAAGCATGAACTAACATCTCAAACTCATGCACTTGCTCAGTCATGGATTTAGTATCCACCAGTTTAAAGTCAAGGAACCTAGCCACAGAATACTTTTCCAACCCTTGCGAGTCAGTATTATGTGTTTGGTCAAGTTTCTCCCATAAGAGCTTAGCAGTGTAAGAGTCAGATGAATAAACATCAAATAGAGTGTTCGCCAAAGCTGCCAGAATTGCAGCCCTAGCCACCCCATCCTTTTCCTCCCACATAGTATAAGCCTTAACAGTTTCAGCTTTCTCCTTAACCACAATTGGTTTCTCATACTGCACCACCGGCCATAGACCCTTAACCGTTAGCCACAGTTTCATCTTTTTCTGCCAACGAGAAAAACCAACACCCCCACTGAATTTAGCAGGCATTCCTGACAAATCAATAGGCTGTGGGAAACGGTACGTAGTCCAATCCATGGTGGGTACAGTAACACCAGACCCAGAGCTGGTCTCAACAACAGGAGTTTCAGTTTCGTTAACCATCTTGTTAATTAACAATATATAACACAAAATAATCTCTTCAAGATTGTTGGGTATATTACAACTACAGCAACAATGAGGCAGTGATATATATTAAAACAAGAACAGGCAATTAACCAAATAACGAAACAAGTCACGAAGGCATAAACAAGATATAATCAGAGACTGTAATTAACGAGAGAAACAAGAAAGACTTATCTCTTACAGAAGCTTTTAGCAAAAACTGATAAGAGAATAAACAGCTGAGTCGCCAAACCCTTCGAGAGGACTTGACTGTTCTTGAAGAGATTATTGCCCCACTTACGCTGTGTTGGGTTGCAGCAATATCACTTCTAGGATAAAACAGCACAGATCAAACCGGTCACAGAAGCGGAGAGATCAACAGCGACTAGCACCTCAGTTCGCCTGAGAATTATGTATCTCTTCTGTATGTGTTGAGAGAGCAGAGAGAAAGAAGACTACGAGGGTTTTCTCTCCTTAGGATGTATCGTATCTCCTACAACGTTCTATTCTATTCTGTATATATATAATACCAAGAATAAAACATAACTGATACTCCATAAAAGGAAAGTAAATATTCTGATTTAATTGCATTAACTGCATCAGTATTTATTTTTCAGTTACATAAGCATCAGGATTTGGTCATCAGTAACATCAGGATTTGGTGTCCATCAGGATCAGGATTCAGTGCTTTGTCAGGAACTGATATCCATCAGGATTTAACCCATCAGTATCTGATGTCTGACCAAGTCCATCAGGATTTTACTCCAAGTACTGATCCAAATTTCCATCAGGATTTGATCCAAATACTGACCCAAATTTCCAGTACTATTGTAACAAATAAATCTGAAACCTGTTAAAATAAATCAATATCTAATTTAAAATCAGTTGCACATAATGGGCATGAAAACTTCCTCATGGGCATGAAACGTTTCTGACCAACCAAGTATACATTCATGGACATGAAAACTTTCTCATGGGCATGAAACATTTCTGAATATCCCATCTCTTTTGATGCCTCTTCATGATCATGAAATATATATATCATGGCCATGATTTCCATCTGCAACCTGATTTCAAATCTCCTTCTTTCAACTCAATTTATCTATGGATTCCACTAAGAAAATGTCTTAGATCCACATGAAAGTTTAAGTCCTCATTACAAGGAACAACCTCCACTTGTTAGTTTCTGGAAATTACATCAAGAACATATTATAAATATGCCTCAAACTTTCCATTTTCTAACATAGCATGCATGGTGTAAAGTCTCCCAAACAAAATGAAACCCTCATTTTTATTTTTTCTTATTTCTCGTTAACAAATATCTCTCTTTGAGTAGAATCTTTCTACCAAATTATTTAGTTTTCTTAGTCATTTTTTATGCTTTGTTGATATAAAAAAAATTTAGTCAACCAACCAAGCAAATTCAATGTATGCTCTTATGTTAAGATATAAACACCAAATAATATTTATACACCAAATAATGTAAATTACTATTTAAGAGTATATTTAATATTTTGAATAATTCAAATATATTGTCAAGTCAATTTTTTCCCATTAATTATTGCATAGTTAAAAAATTTCGTAATTAAAATGTTAAAAAATGATTGGTTTAAAATTCATTCTAACATTTTAATTGGTTGATTAGCTTTTTTTATGACTGAATTATTTAATACTTTATATAACTTAAATTTTGAATGTATATTTAGAATAGTGTGGTAAATAGTCTTATATTGTTAATAATTTTTAATTCATGATTTTAATTGTAACTTATAATTTTGAATTGAAAGTTTGAGATATCAAAATATCTATTATAAATATAATAGATTCATGTATTAATGTATAAATTTTTAAATTAATAATTGTTGTATTTAGAATAAAATTGTTAAGTAATCACTGAATAACATTGACAACCAACATTGTAAAAAAAATTATCTATAGGCACACCTAAAATGTAAACAAATCAGTGTAATGTGATAAGGATTGATGCCTACAATTTAGTAAGTCGCTGAATTATTGAAATTTGCTACTAAATATTCTAATGGGAAGTAACTTTGAGAGAATTCGGACTGGGGATGATGATAACCTAAATCGTTTTCTATTTTTTGTCAGTAACGTTTTTCTGTTGAATTTATTGGACAATTAAAAAACGACACATATAATACATGTATACAATCAAAAAAAAAAGATAATCTGTCCAAGTATAAAATGCCATATAATAAAAAGATATAAAGTATACCTTAACCGAAATTGATATGATTTAACCATGAGAAGAATTGATGCATACACTTAGTTTATCAAAGTTGGCTAAGTCTGATGGGGAATAGAGAATAAGCGACTTAGATTTCCTGTAATGTTTAAATTGATATAATAGTTATGTTTTTTAGTTTGTAAGAATTTAGTTTATGTAAATTGTTTATTAGTTAACCGTTAAAATAAAAATAAGTAGTTATTATGTTTAGTTAATTGATATGAAAAAATAAAAATTAATTGTTATTAAGTGTAACTTGATTTGAGTTTAGTCATGGCTGAAACGTAGAATCTAGATCCAATAGAAAAACATGTTACATTAAGTTTAATTGATTTAAATTTAATAGATTCTGATTGATGTTAAATAATTCACAATCTTGTAAATCCTTTGGGAAGTTCATGAGGGTATGTATGGAGGAAGCAATGCGCTTAGGAAAAGGAAAAATCGTTGTTAGAAACTGACAACATGGAAGTCTATGATGCGATTCGAATGCAAGAACAGGCACACATCGAACCAGATTTGGAGGAAGTTATGTACCAAATCATCTCTCTGCATCGCATTTCTACAATCATGGCATCACGGATAGAGTCTTCTCTCTAGTTTCAATCCGTATGAACAGATCAGCGGAGTATCTTGCTCGTTATGGATTGAATAATCTCAGCTCATTTGATAAAATTCCTAGCATGTTTGACTCTCTTCAAGATTCTTTGATCAGAGATTTGGGTCTTGGAAGGCCTAACCCAGATAGGGACATCCAGGACAACTTCGGCTTGGGTGAGGTTTTGGACAATTCTCCTCCAGGACATAGTCCCTGAATTTCTCAAAGGGTGTTATCTGCTTGTTGCTCTGGAATCCTCTCTTCTTGGTAGAGGTGCCAGGATTTTCTCAGTAGTTGGTAGTTTGTTTTAGTTAGTCAGTTGTTTTGGTCTTTCCCTCTTTTCTCCTGCCCTGGTAGTGTAGGTTCTCTCAGAGGTGGGGGAATTAGGAGATGGGCATTTGTACTTCTCTTCCCAGGCTTTCCTGTGTTTTAATGGATTTTACTGGTTTTCAAAAAAAAAAAAAAACTAATACATGTTAGATTCGGGTATCCTTTATTATAATGAAGGATGTTCAAAAACAATTCATAACTAAAAGATATATAACCATATGTAATATACTGTTATGTGGATTTATAGAAAATAATATTTACGGTTAGAATAAATTTTTTAAAATAAAAAACTATGTGATATGCGAAGTTATTAAATCAAGATATTTTATATTTTAATTTAATTTAATCGCGATTAGTAAATTAGAATAAGCATGGTAAATAATAAAATTTTTGTATATGATTGATTGATTTAAAGTTTAGAAGTAAATTCTGATTGCCTCTAAAATAATTTTAATTTTTTGATTGGTAATTTATTCACCAACCAATAATAATACTCTTATAGCGTATATTTAATAATTAAAATAATTAAAATATATGTAGTGTTCGTTTATATGAATTTATTAAACGAAGTTATTAAATTATGATATTTTATATTTTAATTTAATTTAACTGTGATTAGTAAATTAGAATAAGTATGGTACATAATAAATTTTTTGCATATTATTGATTGATTTAAAGTTTAGAAGTAAATTTTGATTGCGTCTAAAATAATTTTAATTTTTTGATTGGTTATTTATTCACCAACCAATAAAAATACTCTTATAGCGTATATTTAATAATTAAGATAATTAAAATATATGTACTGTTCGTTTACATGAACCTTTAAAAAAATCAAGTTTTTGAAGATATGAATTTTATCGAAGCTATTTAAAATTTGTTCAAATCCGATTTTGTAGTGTTGACTTATATGCATTTATTAATTAATTTTATTAACAAATTATGAATAAATTTATTTTTGAACTTCAAAAAAAATCAAAATTTTGAAGGTATGAATTTTATCCAAGTAATTTAAAATCTGATTTCAAATCCAATTTTTTTTTTCAGATTATTAGTTAAGTTAGATTATAATTATTGAATATCGATTATAATAGTACAATATATATTATAAAAATCATATAATAATATGATTGTGATTGACTTTATATCAAAAGGGTGGTTGATTAATGAATGATTATTTATAAAATTTAATTTAAAATATATAATAGTATATCGTGATTGATTTCAAATTAAAATTGTGATTTTCTAATAAATATTTTTTGATTTAAAACATATGTATTTATGGATATATTTAATATAATCAATATTGTATTTAAATTCATTTACATGAATTTATTAATTATTTTATTAACAAATTGTGAATAAATATATTTTTGAACCTTTCAGAAATCGAGTTTTTGATGATATGGATTTTATCCAAGCTATTTAAAATTTGTTCAAATTCAATTTTGTAGTGTTGGCTTATATGCATTTATTAATTAATTTTATTAACAAATTATGATAAATATATATTTGAGCTTATAAAAAAAATCAAAATTTTGAAGGTATGGATTTTATCCAAGTTATTTAAATTCTGATTTCAAATCCGATTTTTTCAGATTTTTAGTTAAGTTAGATTATAATTATTTAATATCGATTATAATTGTACAATATATATTATAAAAATCAATTTATAATGTATGATAATATGATTGTGACTGGTTTTATATTAAAAGAGTGGTTGATTAATGAATGATTAATTATGAAATTTAATTTGAAATATATAGTGGTATATCGTGATTGATTTCAAATTAAAATTGTGATTTTCTTGTAAATATTTTTTGATTTAAAAAATTGGTATTTATGAAAATGTTTAATAAAATCAGTATTGTATTTAAATTAGAAGTGTTAACTAACCATGGTTAAAGAGGTAGGGTGAGATTGTAAATAAGGAAAGGTCTAAATTTTAGGAATTAGGTCTGATTGGTACTAAAATAATTCCTCCATTCTTATTGGTTAACTGACGTGTGATAGACTCAGGTATTATAATAAAAAATTCATAAACATGATTATGTTAAATTATGATTATGTAAAAATATAATTGTTTTATTAAATTAAATTTATAACATAATAAAAGAAACTCGTGCATCGCACGGGTATTGAAAGTTTGTTGGTTCGATTTTCAGCACGGGCATCCTAATTATTAAAATAAATAGTAAAATAATATAATTAGTGATAATTAGGCGATTGCCTTTTTTTAATTAAAAGATTTACTTTTAATTGATGATATTACCATTTATAAATACCTTAAATATCGAATATTCCAATCAATAATATTTCTTTCTAAGTAAACATGATAACTTTTAATTTAAAATATAATCTTACAAATATACCCAAAAATATAAAACTATATCGTCTAATCACTAACAAACTATAATAGAAATCTGTACAAAACGAATAATGACCGTTAGATTTTTAATAAAAAATCAAAATCTTTAGATCTAATGATTAGATATATTATATGTTTAAATTAATTTACTAAAATTTCAAGGTTCGAATTCTGTCAACGATATATTTTTAAAAAAATTTATAATATAAGTTTTAAACCACATAATTTTGCAATCGTTAATGTATACCTAAAAATATTACACCATTTTGCTGTTAGATGTTTAGTAATTAATAAGAACCATTAGATGTAATTGTAAGGCATATTTTATGATTAAAGTACTTTACTAAAAATTCAAGTTTCGAATCCCGTCAACGACATATTTTACTTAAATTTCTATAATATGAATTTTAAATTATTCATATTATTAACTAAATTTATATTAAATTATATTAAAATTATATTAAAATAACTTTCACAAAATAATTATTATATAGAAACATAATTATAACATAAAATAAAATTTATAACATATTAAAAGAAACCCGTACATCGCACTGGGTTATAAGCTAGTTCATTCTTATATCCTATACATACAAACTTATAAATTTAGTTTTTTAGATGAAACCAAACAAACTAAGTTATGGATTATATATTATTACCGGAAAATACTAGAATACCGAAATTTGTTTCTAAATGAATTTTATTGATACTAATTTAATTAATATCACATAAATTTAACATTTAAAATTTTTCAAAAGGCCACAATCACGTCATTCAAAAATTTTATTTAAAATAGCTTTTGGGTATAGAATATTACTGGTTAGAGCATCTCCAATGGAGAAAAACCCTTAGCAATATTATCCTAATTGGCATATTAGATGGCATGAAATAGAGAATATGTAAAAAAAATACACTGCAATGCATAATTACCCTTAGCAAAAATTATAGACAATCTTACTTGGTTGACTATATTTGTTGAACCAACATAAGTCTTTAGCAAAAAAATACACAATTTCATTATAGCTATATCCATTGGAGTTTTACTTATCACCCTTATATAAAAATTTAATTATTTTCTAATTTAAAATTTTTTAACCAACTATTATACATATATTACCCTCCAAAAAATATATGCTAATCACATACTTTTTGGAGTACTAAGGCCCCGTTTGTCTCCTCTTATTTACAACTTATAAGTTACTTATTTCGGGAAAAAATTCATATTTACATACTTTTTTTAGTGAAAAATGTGTATGGGGAGTTTAATATTCGTTATCTTGCAAAAATAAGTTAATTATTTCAGAAAAAAGTACATATTTCCTAATTTTTTTCCAAAATAAGTAACTTATTTCTGAAAAATAAGATTTCCCCTAAATACCACTGAGCGTATTGTTGCTGAAACTTGGAATTAAGTTAGAAGTACCCTTCGCAAATCGTAACACACTATTCCACTAGTTTGTGCCCAATTATTTGAACCACTCGTATCATCAGTCTCATCCATCAACTCCAAAAAAATCACAAGATAAGGCAACGTGGCCAAAATAACACTCACTCACTACGTACTCACTATAATTTCACATCCCACTTTATTATTATGGGGTGTTTGGGGAATTTTTTTTCCACAATAAGATAATTTATTTTAAGATAAACTTAGAGATTTCAAATTTTTTAACTTATTTTTCAACTTATTTTTACAATTTATTAAATCTCAAATATAAATTAAATACTTGTATAAAAAAATTATCAAAATATAAAATTTTTAATAGAAAATAAATCCATAAATCATTAAGAAAAGTTGTGCCAAACTTTTTTGTACATGTTAACCCTAAAACCCTGGCCTCATTTCCACCAAAAAATTAAAACGTAGCTTCGCCAACCCTAATCCCTCCCACAACCTCAACCCCCAAACCGCTCCTGCCAGCTGCCAATCCAAAATCACGGTCACCACCACCACTCCACCGTCACACCGCCTCGAGTTCATTTCACTAGCAGCTGGAGTAATCCTGTGTGTCAGTAACCTATCGTCCTCCCTGTTCCTATAACATGGGAGACAGAAATTAAATGATCCTGATGTGGATAATGCTGTTGCTCTAACTAAGAGAAACTTCTAACTTATGGGTTGTGAAATATCGAAAAGAGATAGCACCGCTTGGAAGGTCATGCTTATGGCTCTTAGTGCAGATGCATTTTCAGGCCATTATTTATATGCTTATGGCGATTCGGCCGGGCTAAACGGAAAGCTATGATTTTAGATGAGAAGGCTTTGCAAACAGGAAGATGAGAAATATAATTAATGTACATGATTTTCATATTTATATTAATTCACTATAATAAGGTGGTAGTAATTTTTCCTTAACAGAAATTTATATTATGAAAAAATAATACATGTTATAACTTACACCATTTTATTTAGAATTTTAGATAATAGGTTTTGAGAAGCTAGAAATATATAAGTTTTTTGTCTGGTTCACATAAATTATACGAGTATATTTAGATGCTAGGGCCTAGGATGGAGGCACTCAGAAATTAGCTAATTTTTTAGTTGGGTTATTATAAAAAATGCACTTGGTCCAGACTAATTTAAGAGAATGGGCTAGCCCATTTTACTTATACTTTATCATATACATAACTTTTAAGACCATACTCTATAAGTCTATATTCTATAAGCGTGCAAGTCCATAACTTTATGAAAATCCTAATTTCCAAAGTCCAAATATATACCATGCAGTTATCTTTTGTAGTTCGATAAAAAAAAAAAAAAACGAAGTTATCTTCTTTAAAGTCCAAATGTATACAGCAGTCCTCGTGATATTGAATAAGTACTTGCTAAACTAAACGAACAAAGTAAAAATCAGAGTAGAAACATGTATAATATGACTTTTAGTTCGCTAGGAACAGCCTAATTTTGTGTAGTCAAAAAAAATGTGCCTACCATCTGTTACTCATTTACTTGGTCACATAGAATTTTTGGTTCTAGTCAAATACAATCTCACTCTTAGTAACTTTACCAAAATTATTGCATCTTTTTTATCAAAAATGCATGTGCTCCGTAAATAATTTTTTTTTAAATAAATCGTACTTGCATTACTTAGAAATGATCACTTTCGAGTACATGATTGCAGGAGGAGTAACAAACCACTCTTCATAGTCTGACATAGAATTTGTGCAGCATTTGCAAGCAAAAGGACCACACGATTCGCAAACCGATAATCGAACTACTAGCACTTGATCAACATGCTTTAGTGATTTTGTCCAAGAAATGGCTTCTCGAATGCTAATAACTTCAACTTCTCGTTGTTGCCCATTACGTTCTATATGACAGCATCGAGCTCCAACCTGAGCTTCCTTCCAATCCTGGAGCAAATTCCGAGCTGCTGCCAACACACCTATCATGACAAAAACTAGAAAACACAACCAAAAAATAAACCCAAAAAAATTGGGGACAAACATAAAATCCCAAACAATTGGGACATCAACCCAAAAAATGGGTAGAGAAAATCACTTCGAAAATTCAAAGATCTCGGATTGCCACCAAATTTTGATATGATGTTAAGCAGGAGATTTTAAGTCTAAGAAATGTATTTATTTAATATTTCGAGTTCTAAATCAAAACAGATCTGAAAAAAACTCGAATGGGTTTTTCGAAATTTTCAGGAAAAAATTCCGATTTATGAATGGAATGAAAGGGGATTGTGAAGGTGGATGAATGTTTAGTTGGAGAAGGAGGGGATGAGTGTTTAAGATGGGCGACCGACTCTCATTGGAGATCTCTTTAACGCATTTTATTGCTCTTCTCCGTAAATAAATATAAATTTATTAGAAAATTATGTACTTCAGGAAAACTATTTATTATAATAACAAAATATTATGTTAAGAACATGCCAGTTCAGTTCTATAAGATAGATAGGATCTTAATACAAGTGTTTTGTAAATAAGAATAAATAAAAAATAGTTGTGTATTCGGAGATTAAATTATAAAAACGTATGTCATGCAGTGTTGCAGATTTCGAAAATCGGAACTACTCGGTTGAGGTAACGATTTACGATTTATCGGGAAATTTGGTTGAAAAATCGACGATTTATCGACGATTTTTGCAAAATTGGTCAAAAATTCCAAAATTTTAACCGATTTACCGATGATTTTTTAGAAATCGGCCTTCTATAACAATTATGTCATGTCAAGACATAAAATGGTACTCGTAACACTCTATCCTCTTGACACCTCAGACGGGAGTTGTCTCTGCATTGCAGTGTAGTTTTGAAGTGACGGCCGGACTTAACGCAAAAGGGTCTCGACTAAAATAAACCACTAAATAGAGAGAGCCGACGTAAAGTCCTTCATTTTCTATGAGTGAGGCCAGGTCCAATTTAAAGGCCCACGGTTTTAAATGACCTTGTTTGAAAATTTTAAGATCGCGACATTTTCTCAAAAATTCCACCTACCGAATATTTTCCATTCAGAATAGTAGGTTTAAATTTTAACTCAAATTTATATATACTATATAATTAAAAATATATTATTGAAAAAATATATACAAAGTACTGTCAATTTTTTAAAATGATTTTATAAATTAGAAATAGATAATTTATAATTTATTATTAAAGTTTGATCAATTTTTTTTTTTTTTTTTTTTTTGCTAAGTAAGTTTGATCAATTTAATCATTCAAAATCAAAGTAGTTCTATTATTTTAAAATGGAGGGAGTTGATAGTTATTTATTTATTTTATAAAAATTAGATTAGAATGTGCGTTACTATACTTTAATTCCATATTATTTTAATGCTAGAAATGAATTAATAAAACAAGTGTGAAAATTACATCTTAGGCTGAGAATTATTCAAAAATTTATAATTCAAATTCAATCATAACCTTGGAATTATTCAAAAATTTAAAATAAAAAATTCAATAATAGCCTTGGAGAAGCAATACGTATTTAAGTATTAAACGACAGATACTATTGCATTTCTAAAAATATCGATAAATTGAGGTCTAGCACCGCTATCAAAATTAAAAAAGAAAAGTCAAAAACAGGAAATCTTTGATCCGATCCCGCTAGTCTTACCCTTGAAACTGATTGATGCAAAATACATAGTATAATAAACACACTATAGGACTCCATATTAAACTCCATAATGTCAACATATTTTAAGTGTCCCATTTTCAGCGTCTCATTCATCAACAAACCACAAACTAATTCAATTTTCCACTCTTCTATGCTTGGAAATAGATAGTACACATTTTCTTGTGTCGTATCGTGTATTTTCGTAATTTATATTTAAATATTAAAAATTATAATACACGGAATAATCTCATTCAAAATTTTAAAAATGTGCTAGTCACATGATTTCGTGTGTATGAGGTTAGTACATATATGAGCGCATCTTGCCAGTTTTGCGATTGGTTTTTACAAAAGGCATCCCACTTTATTCACAAAACCTGGGCATCCGTTACACAGGATAACATTTAGATAGACATAGATACAATCTTCGTAAGTATATATAACACTTCCGAGCCTCGGATCATTTTGGAAATACGTGTCTTCAAAGACTTGTGTACTTTTCTCTTACACAACTCTCTCTCTCTCTCTCAGCATTTTTCTCTCTATCTCTCTCTCTCAGCATTTTTTCTCTGTTTTCTTGCGCGAATTTAGGGAGGGTTTAAATGGGAAAGATTTAACAAGAATCAATATACATTTCGTTTTCTTGAAATTTCATGCTTTTTAGCAATCAATATTTTAAAAAGATTTGTGGGTTCTTGTTTTAACTTTAAATTCTTACAACTCTATTCAACTCAACTCAAGTCCTCTGTCTCTGCTTGGACATTTTCTTCTAGGTAAGTTTGTAAGTAGTATTGATCATTTCTTTTCAAGTTCATGTTTTTTGGGTGTTTAGATTTTGTTTGAAGAGAGAATCTCGCCGGAGACCGGAGTTTCCGGTTACCGGAAATAGGGTAGATATTGGAAGATACAATCTTATTTAAAGTATACATTTATGCGTATACATATTTAGGTTGTTTCTTTTAAGAGTCAGCAAAGGGGAGAGAATTTAGCTGTCTAACGTCAATAAATAGAATTCTTGAAGATCAATTTCCATCTCTCTCCCTCTCTCTCTAACAACAAAAGAAATCCCATTAATCTCTCTCTCTCTCTCTCTGTTTTCCATTTTTTACCTCATTATTATACACTGTTTTTCCCCTGCTTCTGTAGGGTCCTCTGTTTTCAGGGTTAGGAGAGGAGAAAGCAGTAAAAGCCTGTCTTTCTCTTTCTCTCTCATCTCTTAATTCTTCATCATGGTTTTGGAGAAGAAAGATTCAATGCAATCCAATCTTGGTTCTTTCCTGGATTCCACAACCCCGGTGCCCTCCTCTCAATTCTTATCAAAGGTTTGTGAATTTACATTACATATATATATTTTGATGTTTCTTGAGAAAAAAAAATATAGAAATTTTGATATGATAAAAATATTATTTTGTTGTTTGTTGTATGATGTATGTTTGATTAATTCTTGTTTATTTTTCTTGATCAAATGTGTAGACTAGGATCAAAAAATTAAATAAACTATGGCATCCTTGGGAGAGGGAAAAGATCAATTTCTTTACTTTGAGTGATCTTTGGAATTGTTATGATGAATGGAGTGCTTACGGGGCCGGAGTTCCAATTCGTTTGGACAATGGAGACAACCTGGTTCAGTACTATGTGCCTTATCTCTCTGCCATTCAAATTTTCATCAGTACTCAATCGCTGAATTCTCTGAGGTAAGCCTTTTATTTTCCATGTTTTTCATTCCGATGAACTCGATTTATTGTAATTTGCTTGTAAAATATTTAGGGCGGTTGATGTATTACAATTTCGTTGCTTCTTAGTTCTCTCAGTTTTAGTTGTTTAAACTCCATGATTAGAAATCACTTCACATAATGTTACTGTAGTTGCCTTTTCATCTTAATACAATGAAAATTCAACACTTTTCTCCTATAGAGTTCGAAGAGTCATGTATCCGTAAATGGCCTTTGTAATAAAATCATGTATCGCAGAAATCTGATTATAGTACTGTTTTTTTTTTTTTGTCCTGTCATGTTTTCTGCTAGAAAACTGGTATGATCGGTTGGAACTTTTGAATGTGTGTTTATTTAGGGAAGATGCAGATTCAACGTCTGAGACGAGGGATACTTTTAGCGACTCATTCAGTGATGAGAGCGAATGTGAAAAATTATCGAGGTGGGATGGATGTTCATCCGAAGAGTGGGTATTTGAAAAAGAGAACCGCTGGAATCAGAATGACAGATTGGGTCATCTTTACTGTCAGTACTTCGAAAAATCACCTCCATTTGGAAGAGTACCCCTCATGGATAAGGTACCTTTTACAATTTATATTACATTTATGCTGTTTGAAGTTTCAAGTTTAGTTTCTCACGATCTCTGTACATACTTTATGGTAATTTATATTCGTTCCCTTAATCTTTTACCCTTTCGTTCATTAGTACATATGACATTTTATATTGTTTGAAGCTTTGAGAAGCTCTGGATATGTTAGAATCTTATATATTCTAATCAACATGGGAGTCTAATAATCATCCATTATATTTTTGACCGTGGGTATAAAATATCAGCTCCAACATCCTTTCTACCCTTACCTTTCTAATTTATCATGCTATCAAAAATATCAACTTTATTCTATTCTTCATGTTTGAGTGTTGAGTCAAAAAAAATTAAGGACCTCCTCTTTGGTTTTTTATGCTTATCAAATAATTTATTTTCCCCGGAGCATATGTTCCCGCCTTTGTTGTTTTCTGCACTGCCTAAAAACAGATTCCATGTCAAAGATGAGTTAACTTTAAAATGACAGAGACTTAATATCCTTATATATATTATTGATACTAATTTCTTATTTGGTTTCAGATTAGTGCATTATCACAAAAGTATCCGGGATTAATGTCATTAAGAAGTGTAGATCTCTCGCCAGCTAGTTGGATGGCAGTTGCTTGGTAATTTACTCTCTCTTCTTTTGGCTTGAAGCTCCTTGTTTATGTTTTGAACTTGCTGTTTCTCTAAAAATTAATCGTAGTTTTGGTGTAAATATTTCATAAACATTTCTTACAACTGCTGCAATCTGTCTGAACAAAATGATTGATACCTGACATTAGGATTCTTATCACCATTCATGCATTTAGGTGATGTAAACCCGACTCTAAAGTAATTAGTATATTCCTTCAATAATCAAAAAACTGGAAAGGGGAATCCACTATAGTAAATCATTGATGAGAATAATATCTCAGGTACCCAATCTACCATATTCCCATGGGGAGAACAATAAAGGATTTGTCTACAGGCTTCCTCACATACCACACTCTCTCGTCTTCTTTTCAAGGTACTATATTACGCCATTTGCCCAAACATTTAACGTCCGAATTTCACCGTAAATCAATGGTTGGTAAATAGTGACATGCAGCTGATATATCTTTTGATGGACAGATTTGGATGTTGATGAAATGGTAAACACAAATAGCAAGTGGAAGAAATCCCAAGGCATTGCTCTTCCTCCATTTGGATTGGCCACTTACAAGATGCAAGGTGATGTGTGGGTCTCCAACAAGAATGGAGGGGACCGTGAGAGGCTAAACGCACTGTTAAGTGTTGCTGATTCTTGGCTCAAGCAACTGAGGGTCCAGCACAATGACTTTAACCACTTCATGAGGGGGATTTGGCGTGGCTAATGTCAACTTCACACTCCAGGAACTCACTCGAAAACCAAACCCAACGTAAAAAATGTTGACTTGGTTAAATCAATATCGGCATGTCTTGTTTTTGTGTTCTTTGGAGAGTTGACATGGCCTCAGTAATGAGAGGATTGTATATTAGTAGCTTATAACTCTCTTTGTCGAGCTTTGCTTCCTTCTGACTGCCTTTAAAACGACACAAAAGTGCTCTCTCTATATGTTAATTTTCGAAACAGTTTGTTAAGGAAAAATTGTGAGATAATGTAGAAGTTGTAAGAAATAGTTTGAGGGAGAGAGGGAGAAAGAGAGGTAGAGAGGCCTAACTCTAATGGTATTTGTACTTTGTCATGGATTATTAACAAGGTCCCTGTAAATGAAAAATGCTTGATTAATTGATGTTGCTGGCTTCCCATAATTCCTTTTTGTTTTATTACTCCTATCAGTTTTGGATAAGTGCCTTTCCTTTTTGTCTAGTGTTTAAACAGAAATGCTAAAGATGGTTATTGTCATCTCCCGTAACAAGGAGGTCGAGGGTTCAATTGCGGTGGGAGTCCGGGTGTGTGTGTAAAAAAAAAAAAAAATGGTTATTGAAAATTGCTGTGCCCTTACTGTATTGTATAGCACATTTTCGTAGTTTTTTTTTTTTTTTTTGTATACAAATTCATGTCCAAGTTACAGAATTTATATAAATCAAATAATTTTTGTTTACTTGTCATATGTGCTCTGTGGTTGACCCTAGCATTGTGCTACTTGGTTCCCGTAATCTATTCAAATGTAATGTCAAACTCAAGTGACCGGACTTTTATTTTTGATTTTTTGAAACATAATTTATAATTTAATGAATCATATTTGTTTTTGAATAAATTTCGGGATGAACGAGGACAATAGAAAATATAAAGCGGACAAAAAATGTGTTCTTAACCATTACAATATTCCATCATGCTCACAAGTCACTAGACTCGAAAGGGCAATTGTTGTGCCCTTTCAATTAGTTTTATTTTGGAATTGTCTCATTTAGGTAATTTACCAATTTGGCAGATGTATTATCTTCAACGGTACCGCAACGCGTAGCTTGCACTTGCAGTGTTCCCAAAAAAATAAACAAAGAAAACAACACGTTACGTCTGGAAATTAGGATTAACTAGTTTTGCCTTTGGCATTGTTATAAAAATCACCGAGTCAATTAATTCTTAATTAAGTTTTTATAAGATATTCAATCGATTCAATTTTTAAACTTTGCGATTAACTTTTACGACTACTTCTTGATTGAAAGATTTATAATAAATTATTAGAATTAAAATAATATATTAATCTAATCTAATATAAATTATTATATATTTTATGATATGATAAATATATACTCCCTCCGTCTCAATTATATTATCCATTATTTCCTATTTTCTTTGTCCCAAAATTATTGTCCATATTTAGTTAATAAGGTAAATTATGTGTTAATTATGTTAACTTTTATGAAAAATAATACAAATATTTGGTAACTTAAATATATTTGGCTTTATTGAATAAAAGGTGGAATTTGATGGATGGACAATAAAAATGAGACGGAGGGAGTATTATTTAATAAATAATTAATTGAATCAAAATAATATACTAAATAGCATTATAATATTAAAATATATCCGATTAATCCTCAATTAAACAATTATTTTTTTGCAAAATACACTTATTAATCTTATCCGATATCCGATTTTTATAACAATAAATTTTGATTTTGATTTCCCAATATATTTATGAACATATATTCTAACGTGAACTCAATTTAAGGCCTTAATTAAGCACATTTGAGGCACATGTGACCTGCTCCTCTGCTCCTGATTTATGCAGCACTGTTATTGCAATCTTTCTCTTGCTTTTAATCAATCTGTAACTTGACAGGATACCCAACGAATTTTGTCCCATATAATTTGTAATTTGACCAAGTTTTGCAAAGATTTGTAATTTCTCCCTTAAATAATTAGGTTTATATATTTTATATATGATTATTATTATTATAAATTTTATTGAATTTTGGGACTAAGCGATGATTGAATTGAAAATTCGAAAATTTATAAATGGAAAATTTTAGAGATACTATAAATAGGTATAAAAAAATTTATAAAATACCGCATGTTATATGTTGATTGGTTGGCTCTATCTTAATGAATCCACTATATTCACATCCATATCACCCATAAAAACATCTTAAAAGCAAATATCAATGTCAATCATTTTATAATAATTTTTGCTATCCAATTTGACAACTCTAGCATTACTAATTAATTAATTTAAATACCAAATACTTTTGTCAAGGTAACATATGTATTCACGTTATTTTATTTTTTCGAATAAATTGGTTCATATTTGACTATTTGTTATTAATGGGATGAGTGGGAATCGAATCCAGGTAAATTTTAAAAACCACTTTTTAAAAAAATGCTTTTGACTTAAAAGTTGATTTAAGAGAAAACATGTTCCCTCGTCCCGCTAATATTGATCACATTCCATATTTGTTTATCCCAAAATTATTGTCCACATCTTCTTAACAAAGCAAATTTTGTGTCAAATTTAATAAGTTTTCTTAAATATATTAATAATTCTGGTTAAATATGATAATTTCTGAATACATAAATTTTGAATGATGATCAATATTAGAAGGGAGTAGGACTTTTTTCAATAAAACAACAATTTTTTTTAAGAACAATTTCAAACATAATGTTATTCTCGGTGATAACAATGTACAATGTACAATGAATATGATAATTGCATGTCATGATTTGTGGGTGACGATGATAAATTGATAATTACTCACCTTTTATCTAACTTGCAACTATTTTCGGGGAAAAAAAACTAATCTTACAACTGTGATTATTGATATTCTTAATTTATTGAGTACGTGTATCTTTTATATTTGTGGGTGATGATGATAAATCATAAATTGATAATTACAACCTTTTATCTGACTAATGACTAATCTTACAACTGTGATTATTGATATTTTTGATTTATTTATTACGTGTATCTCTTATATTTATTATGAGATTTCACACAGCATGCCCAGGATTGCTTGAATCTGTAAATTAAAGGGTATATTTTCATACAATAATTATAAGTTTTACTATTTTGCCTATCCAAGATTTGAATTAAAGAAATTAAATACAATAGGGTTGATATTTCAACGAAACTAAATATTCGAGTTGCGATTTGCTTAGGTAATCAAATTAATATGTGCATTTTTACATTAAATCATTCTTCTAAGTGTTTTTTTTCCTCTTTTATTCTAAGTTGCAAAAAAAAAAATAAATGAAAATCACTGTATTACAAGCCGGCAGGTAGTACTACGCAGAATACATTATAATTAATCCACTAAAACAGAAAAGATTATCCAATTTTAATGGGTGATTAAAAGCCTATACAGAAGAACAAATGACATTAATAATCTTGCATCCACTAACCACATCAGTACGCACTAAAAATAATTAAAACAAATCAGTAATTAACAAACAAACATGAAACCATTAATCACAACTTACCAACTACCAACAAACAAATGGACTTGGGACTTGTATTGGCTTTACTATGTCCAACCATAAGTGGATGTAATGATTAAACGGCCCAATTCTTTGGTACTTTAATCTATCAATTTTTATCATTGCATTATCGCAAATGTTTGAGATCGACATGTTATCACATGTACTATTGGGTCACATTTGTCAATGCTTCTGTGTATGTATAAACTGTACTAGTAATGTTATTGTTCGTGATCGTAGTGCGTAGGGAATTGACAAGAATTTCAATAAAGGTGGCACCAATTACAGTCTGATTTCACACCTATTGGAAAATGCTCGATCACAAATTCACCCTCGTTATCACGAATGTTAACATTTCGGATTTCGGATCGAGAAAATTTTATTCATTTAGTGAGATTATTTATGGATACAGTGTTTCCGTGTTGGATGAAATTTATCGAAATTATTCATTTGTCGGGTATTAATTTATCAAGATCCTGCTGTAACTTATGGTTTAGATTTCTTACCTTCTGAAATGGATCGTCAAACTTGATTAGTTCAATGAGGCTCTTCACTGAAAGCTGGTCGTAACATTTTATAGCTAGTAAAGAAACTCCAAGGCTATTTCTACAAGTGTAAACACTACATGCTAAAGCTGTACATGTATTTCGAACTCTGCATATCATTTCGAGTGAACTACAAAACTGCTGAATCTACAGATGGGAGAACTAGATTTCCCTAACCAAAATTCTTGCTTTCCAGTGTACTACTTGAGACAAAGCTTTGCCCACAATGCTGATATATTAGCATCGACTGCCTTACCATGCTGAAATATTAGCATAATGGAAGTTGCGATTTTCTTTTCACCAGTCATGGTGATGGAATTTTGTTCTGAAAAAACCACTCAATTCATCACATTAAGGACAGTAAGTGCCCCGAGAATAATTACTAGCGGACTTCTAAGGACTCTTGAATGTGTACAGAAGAAAAAACTATCGAAACAAAAGGTCGTATGCTGGTATATCTGATATTCTTTTAACATCTTCCAGGCACAATTCTCTCTCTAGCTGAATCCGAGTTGTCCGTAAAACCTCCTGCACATTAAAAAAAATATGAATTATTGGAAAATATATACATTATATAGTGGCATACTGCTAGCAAAATTCAGTTTCTAAGGTACCGTATTATGTACAACTTTTATATATATTCAATATATTAGTTGTCAAAAGTTTACTGTCCCCTTCCCTCTTTCTAAACCTGGCTCCATCCCTGCTTATGTTATATGAAAACTTAACTTTAGCCTTTGATAAACTTCAGTTTTCTTATCAAATTAGCCTGTATCAAATTTTCAGGCTATGAACTACTACTGTTGGTTAACTTAGTCTAAACTTGCCAGCAAAAATAAAATAAGAAATTACCAAGACAATGGACCTGACCAGACCACCTTCATTTTGTATAAAATATGTATGGTCTAGAGAGAGGGAGGGGGGAGCATACATTGAACTCCATATAAGAAGCTTTCACAGCAAGCCATTGAGCGTCCATCATTGCAAAAGCTACACAGAATAGAATATCAAATGCATCTTCATCTTCTGCAAATGTTAAAATGAAAATTTCGTCATCACAAATAAACGGAAAGGTGGAGTCACCACGCAGACAGTATTTCTTTATACCGAGATGGTGATAATACAGTGTACAGTACTAATAGTCCTTACCTCCTAATATTCTTACAAAATTTATTCCTGGACGACCTTTTGGTTTTCCTGCAGAAGTTGGCAAAACCAAAAAATTTCTTTACTCGTTATTTCATGCTGCATAATTTATGAAAGAAATACTATTATGACAAACATGACTTTAGTGAATATTAGGCACAATAAACTGGATTTTAAGAAGCTGTACACTGGCTGTTACTGTTACCATTGACATTTTCATTTTCATTTCTAGCAATGCATTTTAAGTGAACAACCAACTGTTAGTACTGATGGGGTTTTACCAGCAATATACTTGGGGTAAAACTAAACAATGAGGTCAAAGCTGTTCCCTTTTTGTTTGCCCATCAAGACTGAATATGCTTAACACAATTTATTTATTATTCACATGCCATTCCTCTAATCTTCAATTATTTGCACAGATAAATATAAAAAACTAAGCATGCTAAGTATATCCCACTCAAAAGTAGGGTTTGGGAGGAAGAGATGTATGCAAACATCAAATCAACTCTACTCTGTCCTAAACGTTAGTTAAATTTACATACGAGGCTCTTTCATAAAACAAAAGCAGTAAATATGAAACAATGATAGGTAAAAGTATAATTGCGCAAGTACTCCATAAACACTTGCACGGAAAAATCACTGATCCGATGCTAAACATATACTAGCAGTCTGGGGCTGAAGCTGGCAGATAATTCCAATTGTGAAAGCTCATAACAAAAAAAAGACAATATTTTTGTATGTATTTACAAATAGTCAAATTCATGATCTGAAGTTGACATATAAGTGTGCTCTGTTTGAGTGCAGTCCTTAATTTTGGTGTAAAAAGGTGTTTAGATGGGTGTTTAGAGGATAAAACTAAATGACAAAGAGTTATTACTCAAAGTTTAAGTTTTGACCCAAAAATATTATTTATAAATTGAATGTACTGGTGATGGACAGAAACTTAAAGAAGGAAAACAAAAAAAAAAAAAGAGAGACAAAATTAAGTGCATTGATTGCAATAAAATCACAAGCACTATGGTGACTTCTTAATGTGATAGAACTAAAATTTCATCCCTAATGATAGAAATACAAATTAATATTTTATTCTCTGCTCCACATCGGCTGGAGTACTTATATTCCACGCAGTTCAAAAGCAACCAGTGGTTTTATTGACATAACATGCTAGCGTTAAATATATAAGGTGTATAGACCAGTTGACAGATTTAAGGTATAATAGCTCCACCGATGATAAGTTATCTAAGATTGATGGTAAATGAAATCACTCCAAGATGAAGAATGGAGATCTTAAAAGCTGAGGTCTCAATTTCAAGAAACACTTGACATATTATTACACTGAACTTGGCTAAACGATTCTATTAATCAAGAAAGAGACTGTCGAGTTTTAAGGTTCAAGGTCTCTACGGTATATAGAACATGAACAGAAAAAGATCAGGACTCCAAAAGAAAGTACAGTATTTGACCTATTATGAAAGCTGACAAATTACGTTATGAATGAAATGTAACAAATTGAAGATAAATCAAGGTTCGTAAAAGATCTATTTGACTTTTTGAATCCTTCTTACCATTTACAGACCAAGCATGTCCGATGCAATGCTATAAGTGATGATATATCTATAATTTGACAAATGAAAACAAACCACTACAATGAAATGCTAAAAATGGATGCAACTCAACAGTAGATACTAACCTGTGGACATGTCCAACATTTGTATTAACATGAATGAGATATTAATGCCAGCTACGGCAAATGGATATTCCCATTCGGCTCGCTTTCCGCCCTTTTTAAGTAACAACCTAAAAAAACAAGCCTTCATTTTGAATTTTAGTACAATTAGTAAAACCAACTTTTCAGATTCATGTTTCAAGAAATCAAAGTGAATGATTCACCAGTTTGAAAATAGCATATACAGTAAATTGAGAAGAAAAGTAAATAATAACAATCTTCATCCAACTAACGAACTAAAGATAACTGTAACTCTGCGAGAGCACAACATTCATACCGGGTACGATTTGGCAAAGAACAATAGATTCTCAAGTGAAATAAAGCCACAACCCCTGCAAGAAACAAGCACTGGGATTGGAAAAAAATTTGAAGATGTCAACTACTGAAGCGTAATAATTATTGTGTTCTTTAGATTAAAATATAATCACATAACCACATACTAATTTCTTTGTTGGTTAACAAAAACACAGTACTATCACACTTAATTCCAGAAAATCTGTAGACTATATGTATGAGGAATTTGATTTCCTTTTTTTTTCCTTACATTTTCCTAAACACACCCGCACACAAGGGCGGATTTAGATTTTTTTTTTCGAGGGGACACCGAGTATATTTTGGGGAGACACCCTTATAGTTTTAAATTTTTGTGGGGGCACTTTCATATATCTTCAAAAAATTTAATGGTGGAAAATTGTCAAATTTTGCTTTAGGGGTTCCCCTTACTAGATCAGCCCATGCCCGCACACAATCTTCAAGCAGGGATAGAGGCAAGGGGTGGAAGGCACAATCACCCCCACAAGCTCGACTTTCTAGCTCCAGGATGGAAGATTTCTTCTATTATTCATGCCAAAATTGAATCTGTAAATTGGCCAAAAGACTAAGATCCACAATTTCCTATCTGCTTGAGTTGGTACAAAAACATAAAAAGTTATAAAATAGTAGTCCCTTCCTCCATTTCCAATTAAACAAAAGATGGATTTTCAGTATAGTATAAGTTTAGCAAATCATTTGCTAACGTTTATTTCAGGTATTAATGGTATAGTTATGGTACTCAATCTACCAGGAACAATTTTAATAAAATTAAGGGCCTCACTGAATTCCCATAGTCTAGAATTTGATATGTCTATATCCATTCTTTAAAAAACCAAGAAGAGAAATTTCTCTAATTGTAGAACAGAGGACTAATTAGTTTTTATTGAATCAGAATCATAAGCCAAACATAAACCAAAATGGATTTCAATCGTGAGATAACATGCATGAATTTAAATCAATGAAAGAGATAAACTTGAACATCCTTTAATTACTAATGTTGTTGCAACTGATAACGCAGGAAACTCATCCAGTTACCAGTATAGCAAAAGGGTTTGTTATGAAACTTATAATCAAATGTAGCTTTTCCCATGTTCCCATACAACCCTCAAGGAGTGTAGAAGTTTATTGTGGTCGAACTCCTCATCTACTTCCACTGGAAGATAATACGTCAGACTCCATTTTTAACAAACCTATTTTAGTCTTATTTTGATAAGTGACAATAACTACCATCTCAAATTGCAGAGAAGTACCTAAAGTCAGTTGCTGGATTGCTTCCTTGCCAGCCCATTTCCTTCCACTGCTCAGATGTAAAACCAGAAAGTGGGACATCTGGATAAGCTATTTTCCACAGGGCTAAAAGAGATGCCTGCTCATAATAATGAAAAACTTATTTAGAATCTTACGATGATGTACTTCATAGGAGAAGTCTCATTAAATGAAAATTTAAGAACTCATTGCTGACTTCATGACAAAGATTGCAAATTAATTAACACAATGGAGAGAGAATCTTAAGTACTTGATGGTCAAGGCGAGTTTCGTCAAAAGGCATGTTCATTCGTTCTTGAAGTTTTTGCAATCTTGCTTCCTAATAAGAATTTGATAGTGAAAAAGATTAAGAAGCACAAGCAAAACATAAATAGAGGAGATAACTCCCCATAAATTTATATTATCCATATGTAAAACAGGTTTATGCAGTGGTGAGAAAGGTACAAGAGGAGGGATAGAGAGCACTAGATACACTATTTAATGCAATAACCAGCATATTACTTTCCACATTTACCTGAACTGGATTTGAAGTATAGTCAACTGTTTTGCCACCTCCAAACAGTCTATTGTTAAATAATCCTCCTATCCATGATCTTGATCCAACCATAGCATTAGCTACAAAAGACAATCAGTTCCCAGTCATTCAATCGCAAGTAGGATTGCAGCAGCCAGCAGCTATAGAATTCTAATGATTACAAGCATTTTACTAAAAAAGTTCGGATTTAACGTTACACATCGCTACAAGCTTTAATTTCTCATTATTTAATATGTGCTGAACTCCTTAGTCCGCAAAATTTGTGCACACAATATAAGTTTATGTGGAGCAGCATTCCAACGAAACAAAATACAGCCTCTATACCAAGAGCAGTAACTAAACAGAAAATGACAGATTTTAGTTACTGCAACCCTGCTCTCATCACGAATTTGGAACACGAGTTTAGATTGGTTGAAAAGAAATCTTACTATGGCTATTATTACCACGAGGATTTCAATACACACAAAAACAGGGGACGGTCAGGATTTTTCATTCGGGGACACCAGAGTAAATTTCAGGAAGACACTTATTTTTTATTATTTGTGAGACAATTTATATTTCAGTAACAATTGTAATGGTGGGAAAACAATTTAATTTAGGGGGCTAGATCCTGCCTGCATAAAGAAACACATACAACCCACAAATGCAAGCTCAGGCACGCGCCCATACACAAATATAGGACATACAGATCTACCAAAGAGAAGACAAGAAGTAAATGCATAATGATTTAAAAAAAATACAAAGAAATAAATAACAGATCCTTGATCACAGACAAGGGCACGCCTGCATGCTAGGGCACAACAGAAGAGACATAAAAAGACATAAAGACGTGTAACAATTGTACTCACAAAAACACTGTAGTAAGTCTGATGTTACTAGAGCAGAATTTTGTGACCATGCCAATTTGTCATCATCCTTTCTTTGTGTCCAGAATATGTCATCTTCATCAACCTGAATCGAATTCCTAGTCAGTAGAAGTAAGATGCAAATAAAATACTTTGGAGGTCAGACACATAGAGAAGCAAATGGAAATACATCACCACCTTCACCTGACCCTGCTCATGAGCCTTGCGAAATGCTTACAGGAAAAAAGGGAGCAAATAAAGAAATTTGGAGGTCCGGCAAATAAAGTGCAATCAATATGATGAGGCAAAATCCAATTTGTTGGAAATTATTATTCTACTAATGGAAATCTTGAAATTATAGATAAACAACGTTCTCTTAGTTTTCCATCTAACTCTAACCCCTTGACAAAGAAAGAAAACAGAAAACAAGAAATGTTATCCAGATAGATTAAGTATCAAAGTGGTGATGCGAGGATGCGAATAATACTGAGAGTGAAGTGGCTATGCACATTAGGAGGAAGTTAAAATGCTGAGTAAAAGACACAGAAGCATTGTTTTTCTTCTTTATTCCTGTTCATAATTAGTAACTTCATTTCTTCAATCATAGTAGCAACAATACATGTTATTTTTGTTTGTGTACAAATTGCATTTGTTGTAGCCAAAAAACAACTGAAAAAATAAATTTCAGCTACCACCAGAGCCAACAAAAAAGGAAATACAGTTTTATTTTCACCAAAAAACATAAATTCTTTTTTTTACAAATGAGATTAATATCTAGATCATATCCCACATTCACATTACATTCGAATAATGGGTTTAAACATAGCCATGCATGAATGACACTGCTAGTGGACAATTCTTTATCTGGCTGGAAAAAAAATCTATTACAAATAGTACTTACATACCAGTGTAACACATACAACAATATTAGTTAATGCAGTCATGACCATTTTTCAACTGCAAAAAAATATATTTAGGTATAGTTACATAAGCGTACCATATATCGAAGAAAAGCTAAATTGTTCTATACATTAGGCAGAGGGTTTAAGCTAGCTGGAAAGACCACGAGTTACACTGATTTAACCATGTAAAACATTCTTCAACTAGCGGAAACATAAACACAATCACTCAGTGGATGAGCTGTAAAAGCATTGTCTCAGTAAAATTAATTAACTCTAGACCAAATAAACGAAATATCATACTGAAAATGTGTGATAAGAACTTAAAGAGGATCAAGTTCTCCAATCCCTATTTCAAATAGAAGAAAAAGAGGAAGAAGAGATAACGAATGAGCTTACTCTTCTTCGAGAAGAACAGGAAGGAACGAATCGTCTACGTCTTAATCTCATCAGAGACCAAAATAAATTGTGGGAACGGATGAAATTTTTTTAATCATCCAAACACGAAGGTAAATAAAAAGATAGTGCATAGTGCATATGAAAATGCATGATGGCACCAACTTTAATTTCATCCTACAATTCAACCTTAAATCATTCCAAAATTCTCTCCCTATCTTCCACCCTTATAGCCAGGCAGAAAAGAGTAAAAATTACTCTAGAACGCAATCAAAGGGGTCCTTTATTTGCATTAACTTTATGAAGCATCACTTAAAAAAATATCAACTTTAGCACATAAAGGGCGATTTTTAATGATGGGCCTTGTTAATATAGCATCTAGACAACACACAAGACAAAAAGATTGTACAGCACTGCACCCACAAAAGCAGGATATAAAACAAATATGATGGTAGAAAATGATAAAAGAAAAACAGAGTAAAACAGAGTGAAAAATGTACCTTTTACTCCTGCATTTGAGATGGAAATTTGATGGTGAAAAAGAACCCACCAGGAGAGGAAAACTAAGGGGGGAGGAGGACAGTGATAAGAAAGAAACAGGAGGAGAAGAAAAACAGGGCATCTGAGCTTGAAAAATGAAAAAAGAGTAGTGGGGAGGAAACAGAGACAAGGGGGGGGGGGAGTCAGAAACAGGGGAGACCCAACTGGCGCCATTAACCAGAGATGTGTTCCTGCCTTTGCCTTTTCCATAACCAGCCATTCATATTCCTCATGTTTTGCCCCTTTTCTCGCACCCCCTTTTTTCAGAGTCTTCTCTTTTTTCACTTCGAGAAATTGTTGTATATACAGTAATTTTAAATAAAATAAACGCTTAATCAATCCACTCATGGGGACATGGGGTGTATGTTTTCTGTACATGTAAAGTCGCTTTTTTTATTTTTTATGGGTAAAATACATAATTTTACACATGAACTTCTCTTATTTGGTCCATCAACTAAGTTTTGCATATTTAGGTATATGAATTATGTTCCATTTATTTTAAAAGATCACATAATTCACATAATTTATTTTAACAATTAAAATAGCTAAATTCTCTTTGTATCAGTTATATAATCCTATTTCAGGTCTCATGTTTAGAGTTTATATATTACATATGCATGCAGATGTTTTCATTTATTTGTTTAATCTTCAATTTCAAATGCTTCAAGTTCAATTCTGAGATGGGTTGAAAATCTATTACTTAAAGATGGGTTGGATGGGAGAATAATTTGTAAATTAATGCATGCAATAGGATTACATAATTGATACAAAGAGAATTTAGCTATTTTAATTGTCAAAATAAATTATGTGATCTTTTAAAACAAATGGAACGTAGTTCATGTACCTAATTATGCAAAACTCAGTTGATGGACCATATCGAAAATGAAAGACAAGTTCATATGTCAAATTATGTGTTTTGCCTTTTTTATGTGTAGAAGTAGATTTTTTATGTGCAGAAGTACAGTGGCAATTCGTTCGTATTTTATACTTTCATGTCGTATATTTTAATGTTTGGTGTATATGAATGTTAAACCCAAATACGATCTATTAATAATTCGTGTTCGTGTATGTTTTGTGTCGTATTTTGTGTAATTCTATATATATATATATATATATATATATATAATAAATTATTTAAATATTATATTTTTGGTTAAATTTTTAATAATTGATTCTTAAGTTAACTATTTTAAACTATTTTCTATATTTTTTTTTTGTAAAAATTACATATACAACATTTATTTATAAAATGTATTTAAATAATTTTAAATTTTTTATTTAATTAGTTATGTTTTTCGTGTAGTATAATAAGGGTAAATCCAAAATCGACAATAAATTTATCCGTGTAATTTTGTGTTCATATATTTTCGTATTCGTGTCCCGAAAAGGTAAACACAAACACGATATTATCGTGTCATTTTCGTGTCGCGTTATCGTATCGTATATGAAAAACTCGAGATTTCTCGTCGACAATGTTAATCGATTCGTGCTGATTCGCAACTGTTGATAGACCGTTTATAGTGTAGGTAAAATAAAATAAAACTTACATTAAGGTGTTAATTTACCCTTTTTTTAAGGGCAAGGTGTGAATTTACTTGATGCCTACAATTCACTGGAAGTTTCGGAACTATAACTGTAAACTGTTCTAAGTTGAGTACTATTAGTGGTATTTGACTCCCTTATAATTGGTTGCATCCACAATGGATCCCCTATCCCTATAAAAATTTATAGGGAAATTTTTAACTTTTTGTCAAAAAAGTCATCACATCAGTCATCAGTGTCCCCAAAATGGGGTTTGGTTTCCAGGAAGAGAAATGAGTCCCCATTTTTGCATACTCAAGTTCATGTTGCAAACCTCCCCGTAAATGTATTATAATATATTGGGATATTCTCTTTGTTACACTCGTGGAATTGGCTTTTGCCTGTGGTACCATCACATTTTTGGCTTCTATACATGATACACCTGACATATTGTTTCTCTCTTAATCATACCCTTCTGTTAGACAACTGTTAACAAAACGTTTAAAAAGACATCCAAACCACAAAAAAGAGATAAAGTTAACCCCACTAATTTACATCACAGCTTGTCAATTTAAACATGTACATTTTACAATCACAAGAGTTAAAATGAGACATGTAATTAATCAATTTGATCATCATTTCACAGAACCCACGACAACATGAATTAACCCATTAGCTAAATTATTACCGGTAGAACTGTTGGGTTTTCAGCCCAATACAATAGTATGGGTTTTGGTGATCTAAATCATATATGGATTGGGTAATAATTATATGTTTAGATAATTATTACAGATGGTATATTTAGATACCAAGTATGATAAGGATTGTAATTGGAAACCAAGTATGATTAGGATATGTTGGTGGCTAAGTTTGTGATGGCTATATATACATTGTCCTATTATGTTTGATAGGTATGCTTGAGTATTGTTTGACTTAAGTATCTTGTGAGTGAAACACCGTTTGGTGAGATTGATTGTATTATTGATTATTGTTTGGATTAATAATACAAGTTGGAACGTGGGTTTTCCGTGTCATATAATTTTGTTGTGTGTGCTTTGCATTAGTTGATTATCTCGGGTTTTGCTCCCTAACAAGAACAAGGAATTTCGGTGGAGCTCCCCATTGAAGCTTCAACACTCGGAATCACCCTCTCTGAGCAAAAATAAACAATTTAACCATAACAAATCGAAACCCCCGAATCACTACACAACCCACTCGATTGTATACACACACAAACACTCAGCCATGCTACACACACACACCGCACATTGATCGCACACACTCACCCCCACGGCTCTACAAATATACATGCACATGCAGCTTGCAGGTCACAGGGGAGAAGAGGGAGTGGGTCGCGAGAGAGAAAGATTGAGTGGAAAAGAGATTGAAGAGAGAGAGATTGTTTGAGAAAGATAGAGAGGAACTGAGAGAGATTAAAATAGCGGAATAATTGAGAACACTCAAGAAATGGGAAAGAAGAGCTGGGTTTTGATTGGTAAAGACAGGGGTATAATTGTAAATTCACATATGCTGACAAACAAAAATCACTTAAATCATTTCTATAATCGAAATTTAACATAAAATTAGTACAAAAATAATTTTAAAATTTCTAAAATATAGTTTATGAAATTACCAGCCTTCCCATATTTTAAAATATTTTTAGGATTAAAAATTAATTAAATATGAATTTTACAAGTTTTAATCCTTTAAATACAATAAAATTCTTAAAATCATTTTAAAATACTTAAACACTCAAAATATTTCACCCAACAATTTTAAAAACTCCCATGATTTTATAATAATTTAAAAATTTATGAATTTTCTAAGACATTATAACTAAAAGAGAAACAATATGTCAGGTGACCATGTATAGAAGTAAAAAATGTGATGGTACCATTGGCAAAAGCCCTTTTCTAGTAAACAGTGATTAAACGGTGTTTAACGTTTGTTTAACATTTCACTTAAAAAAGGGTATTACTAAGAGTACAATATGTCAGGTGTACCTTGTATAGAAGCCAAAAATGTGATGGTACCATTGGCAAAAGCCAATTCCACGAGCGTACCAAAGAGAATATCCCTATTATATTAAATCTCTCTCTCTCTCTCTCTCTCTCCTAATATAATATACTAAATTGTAGTTATAGTTAAAATTGTAAGTGAAAGAGAGAGAAGGAAGTAATTTAAAAAGAATATAGGTGATATGGGCTAAAAGTAAGCCCTAAAGACATCATTAATGTTGCATTAATTAGACCTAGCCTGGTCCAAAGGTAGAGCCCATTTATGAGGCCCAAAACCTTAATTGGATATTAATTTCGTAATTAATATTAAAGGCTAATTAACAGATGGAAAATATCAATCAGATCAGGACATTATCTCTATGAAGAGTAGCCTCCAAGGCAAAATAGTCATACGAGGAAACAAACTCCTACAAGGCAGGAGTCTAGAACTTTCCTCAAGGCTGACTTGCCCACCAAGTCACCTAACCCTATCACAATTCTTAGGCTTCTCAGCCTATATAAAGGGTCAGACCCCTCACTCTAGAACTACGTTTTTGGCTTGATCTTTGATACGCATCAAAGTACGTAGGCATCTTGTGAAGGCAGATTCAGCCACGAACACGAGAGCAACCATTAAAGCACGAAGCTCACGCACCCTAGCATTAAACACAGTAAACCCTAGACGCAATCTAATAACCTAGTTTTTATTCCACAACATTTGGCGCCGTCTGTGGGACAAAGACATCAACCATGGTAACTACACGAAGAACAGCACCAATCACTACAGAACCAATCACTACTGAGGCTCTGCCCTTAAGCTCTGCTCCTCCTACCACTGAGCAAGTACCCCCAACGACAGGGGCGATTACTCAAATTCAGGCTTCTCAACCCCCAGGGACAGGTCCCCATGTTGAGAGAACGCTGCCTATGGTCATCCACCCTGGTCAAGGAACTAGCTCCCTTCAGACGCTAGTTTCTCCTCTAGTTGATCCCAATCGCCCGCCGCCAAGAGTGCAGATCCATACTACGGATATCCCCAGGAATACCAACCCGATGTATGGGCTGCCTAACTACCCTCCTCCTCAAGGAGCTGGACCTAGTGGCCATGCCTTGCAGATCCGAGATCGGGAGTATCTTGACTACTCTAGCCCCTATACTGACGATTGATCGACTGATGATGATCGTGATGAAGTCCCGAGAAGGCGACGTGCTAGTAGAGAACCAAGAAGGAGAACACAAACTATCCATGATGGACCCCCCTTGACAGCTGCTGAAAGAATCAAGGCTCATGAGGCCGAAATTTTAAGGATAAAGGAAGATATTGCCAGAGAACAAGCTAGGTTGAATCAAACTCAGCCTCCTCCAACCTCAGGACCAATTCCTTTTATAGATCTAGAGGGGTCTTCAAGGAGGCAAAGAAGGGCTGACGCCCCAACTGGAAGAACAACGAGGGTGGAAACCCACAAGAGCAGCCCTAAGGATCTGATGCCACTTGGGGATCCTGATGATCCCACACCCCCGTTTACTGAGGAGGTGATGAATGCCCGCATCTCAAAGAAGTTCAAGATGCCGACAATTAAGGCCTATGATGGAACAGGTGATCCTGCGAACCACGTCAGGACATTCTCGAACGCGCTGTTACTACAGCCCACAAGTGATGCCTTAAAGTGTAGGGCGTTTCCTCAAACCCTGTCGGGTATGGCTAAGAGATGGTACAGCCGGTTGCCTGCAAACTCAATTGGCTCTTTTAAGGAGCTAAGTGCCGCTTTTGTTAGCCAGTTTATCAGCGGAAAAGTACATGAGAAAAGTTCTGCATCTCTTATGTATGTGGTGCAAGGGAAGAATGAGAATCTGAGAGACTACCTTAAGAGGTTCACTAAGGAGACTTTAAACATTACCGATTTGGAGAACAAGGTTGCAATGGTAGCCTTGGAGCATGGCACCACCGACCTATACTTTAAGATATCATTGGCAAAGCATCCTCCCGAGAATATGGCTGAGCTCCAACGAAGGGCTGATAAGTACATCAAGGCTGAGGATAGCATGAAGAAGGAGGTCACAATAGGCAATGGTCGGGGTAACAATGACATAAAAAAGCGAAAGCAAGAGCAGGAGTACGATGCTAGGGACAAGTATCCCCGAACTAGCAAAGACTCTGATTCGCCACTGTTCGCACTTATTCACGCAAGAGAACGTGGTCAACAAGTAATATAGAGTAAATAGGATTCGTTCCCACAGAGACTCAAATTGTTCGTTATGTTCACTTATGCACCAGCTTATGATTTACACTCACTGCTAAGACAATCACAATATTGGTTTGATTTAACTATTGATTAATTACCAAATAAGCCAATTACGAGGGAATAACTTAACTTTAACTTTATAATAAACAAACATGGGATTTCAATTTCATTTACTACTTCATCTAGAATCTTATGCCCTTTAGCCTAGCATGTGACCGAGTTGATTACTGATTAGATGCACTAAACTGATACATACCAACTTTCGTTGTGCATATACCATCCTACTGATCATCCACAATTGATAGAAGTCAAGTAGTCACCAAATATGTGTAGTCCCTATATGTCTATAGCAATTGAACACATATCGGTTAAAAATCAAGCACCCATTAAACCACATAGTCGATGCAAGACGGTTAGAATCACATCACAAATTAATACATGTTCTTCACATGCAAAAACCTATGCTAGCATGAATTGTTCTAAACCCTAGATCCACTTTCGCATTCACTAGGATTAAACAAACAATTACAAGTGTTCGCGACTCACTTATAACGAATAAGCATAAACATACTAGGCAATCAATACATTCAATCACACACCAAGGCATAAAAACACTCAATTACTAGAATCCATAGCAAAATCCATTAAAACCCCATGATAACGAATTAGCCCATAATTGACCTAATTGTCATCATGGGTTCTTTGGAAAACATAATTCTAAAATAAACAAGTAAAAATAAAGAAGAAGAAATAAGGTTTAGAATTAAATCCCACAATAGAAGAATACAAAGATTTCAAGAATAATCCTTGCTTGTCACTAGCTTGGAGGAATTCCTTCTCCTTTTCTCTCTTCCCAAGAACTAGGTTATAATACGTAACGTATGTCTATTATGATTACAAGGGTTGGATGTTGATATAGGCTTTTTCCTCCTCTTGCCCAATAAGAAAAATACCTTAAATACAACTAGAATTCGATTTTTGTGTCAAAAACCACTTAAAATACAATTTCAGATCGAATAAGGGCAAAACTGGAAAATCAGCACGACCCCGAGCACTTTGCTCAAGAACTGGCGCAGTTTGCCCAAGCAAAATCTGCTCCCTGGACGAAATCTGGCGCAGTCTGCCTGAAATTGGCGCAGTCTGCGCGGTGCCATTCTGCTGGAAATTTGATTTTGCTTCAAACTTCAAGAAAATTCCCCAGGCTTCGCGTGGACAGCTTACGGGCCTCAAACGGACTTATAGAACTCCAGATATGGCCAAAACAGTGAAGACTGCGCAACCATCCGAATTTTACACAATTTGCTCCTTTCTCCTCCGTTTCTTTTGTATTAGCTAACATCCTCAATACCATGACACATGTAACTCCTTGGTAGCATAACACAAGTGTCCAATCTTCATTCCAATGCTTAATTCCACTCTAATAACGATTAGAAACACCAACACTAACCGATAGCTACAACCCTGCACAACTACACAAAACACATCAAAAATACCACAAACTTGAGGCCAAAGCAATCAATTTAAGCCGATATAGAATGCTCCAAATGGATATAAACTCCACTTATCACACCCCCAAACTTAAACCGATGCTTGTCCTCAAGCATAAACAATTACAACTAACTAACTAACTAGTACCACTTCCGTAGGTGATCACGGTTGCATTTGGCATATGCAACAAGCCCTTTAAACCCCTAGGCAGCCCTAGTGGACGAGTAAGGTCTCGTGAGGGCCTATAGTGAATGTACCCACAAAATCCAATGCAATGCAATGCATGAATGCAACTACTATGAAAATGCAAGATCCCCTTCAAACTCACCAAAACCAACTAACAAGCAAATATCTCAATGAACGTAACAAATCCAAGCAGAGCTCGACTAAGTCCCCGTATACTAACAATACATGAACAGAAACGTGCGTGTGTGCAATGCTCATCAGAAATACCCCCAGAACTAGGTCAAAAATCATACATGCTTTCCGTCAAGACAATCACAAGTTTATAACTAGAATAGACTGTAGACACTCCATAGCCTAGGAACACCTCCACCCTCATCCAAGGTAGACAGAAACTCATGCTTTATTACTATACTACGACACTACATATACAATAAGCATGCTTATTTAACCGTGCAATGAATGAGACCCCAAAAGGCTTATACAATAATACCCATGTAGCGAGTGTTGGGTCAGTGGATCCCAGACTAAAAAGCCTTAGGTCACTAGGACTAAGTCCCCTCAGACTTAATTACTCGAGTATTAAAGAGCTCACTCTGGTTAATTTTGCATTTAAATTATTTATATGACTCTTTTTTTTCTTTTTTTCTTTTTCTTTTATATTTTTTTCTTCTTTTTTTTTTTTCTTTTTTTTTTTCGCAATCTGGAATGAGCCTTTCTCATTTCCAACCCTAGACTACTCATATAAATATGAGCTGGCTACTAGCCATTTGACGCCTAGCCTTTATTGACAAATATTAACAACTAGCATGAAAATTCCTGGTTTCCCCCAACTTAGACTTTAATGTTCCTACGCTATAAAGGGAATAACGAAAATTCTAAATATAAACAAGTGATTAAATCTCAAAACATCCCACAGACGGTTAGAATCACATCACAAATTAATACATGTTCTTCACATGCAAAAACCTATGCTAGCATGAATTGTTCTAAACCCTAGATCCACTTTCGCATTCACTAGGATTAAACAAACAATTACAAGTGTTCGCGACTCACTTATAACGAATAAGCATAAACATACTAGGCAATCAATACATTCAATCACACACCAAGGCATAAAAACACTCAATTACTAGAATCCATAGCAAAATCCATTAAAACCCCATGATAACGAATTAGCCCATAATTGACCTAATTGTCATCATGGGTTCTTTGGAAAACATAATTCTAAAATAAACAAGTAAAAATAAAGAAGAAGAAATAAGGTTTAGAATTAAATCCCACAATAGAAGAATACAAAGATTTCAAGAATAATCCTTGCTTGTCACTAGCTTGGAGGAATTCCTTCTCCTTTTCTCTCTTCCCAAGAACTAGGTTATAATACGTAACGTATGTCTATTATGATTACAAGGGTTGGATGTTGATATAGGCTTTTTCCTCCTCTTGCCCAATAAGAAAAATACCTTAAATACAACTAGAATTCGATTTTTGTGTCAAAAACCACTTAAAATACAATTTCAGATCGAATAAGGGCAAAACTGGAAAATCAGCACGACCCCGAGCACTTTGCTCAAGAACTGGCGCAGTTTGCCCAAGCAAAATCTGCTCCCTGGACGAAATCTGGCGCAGTCTGCCTGAAATTGGCGCAGTCTGCGCGGTGCCATTCTGCTGGAAATTTGATTTTGCTTCAAACTTCAAGAAAATTCCCCAGGCTTCGCGTGGACAGCTTACGGGCCTCAAACGGACTTATAGAACTCCAGATATGGCCAAAACAGTGAAGACTGCGCAACCATCCGAATTTTACACAATTTGCTCCTTTCTCCTCCGTTTCTTTTGTATTAGCTAACATCCTCAATACCATGACACATGTAACTCCTTGGTAGCATAACACAAGTGTCCAATCTTCATTCCAATGCTTAATTCCACTCTAATAACGATTAGAAACACCAACACTAACCGATAGCTACAACCCTGCACAACTACACAAAACACATCAAAAATACCACAAACTTGAGGCCAAAGCAATCAATTTAAGCCGATATAGAATGCTCCAAATGGATATAAACTCCACTTATCACACCCCCAAACTTAAACCGATGCTTGTCCTCAAGCATAAACAATTACAACTAACTAACTAACTAGTACCACTTCCGTAGGTGATCACGGTTGCATTTGGCATATGCAACAAGCCCTTTAAACCCCTAGGCAGCCCTAGTGGACGAGTAAGGTCTCGTGAGGGCCTATAGTGAATGTACCCACAAAATCCAATGCAATGCAATGCATGAATGCAACTACTATGAAAATGCAAGATCCCCTTCAAACTCACCAAAACCAACTAACAAGCAAATATCTCAATGAACGTAACAAATCCAAGCAGAGCTCGACTAAGTCCCCGTATACTAACAATACATGAACAGAAACGTGCGTGTGTGCAATGCTCATCAGAAATACCCCCAGAACTAGGTCAAAAATCATACATGCTTTCCGTCAAGACAATCACAAGTTTATAACTAGAATAGACTGTAGACACTCCATAGCCTAGGAACACCTCCACCCTCATCCAAGGTAGACAGAAACTCATGCTTTATTACTATACTACGACACTACATATACAATAAGCATGCTTATTTAACCGTGCAATGAATGAGACCCCAAAAGGCTTATACAATAATACCCATGTAGCGAGTGTTGGGTCAGTGGATCCCAGACTAAAAAGCCTTAGGTCACTAGGACTAAGTCCCCTCAGACTTAATTACTCGAGTATTAAAGAGCTCACTCTGGTTAATTTTGCATTTAAATTATTTATATGACTCTTTTTTTTCTTTTTTTCTTTTTCTTTTATATTTTTTTCTTCCTTTTTTTTTTTCTTTTTTTTTTTCGCAATCTGGAATGAGCCTTTCTCATTTCCAACCCTAGACTACTCATATAAATATGAGCTGGCTACTAGCCATTTGACGCCTAGCCTTTATTGACAAATATTAACAACTAGCATGAAAATTCCTGGTTTCCCCCAACTTAGACTTTAATGTTCCTACGCTATAAAGGGAATAACGAAAATTCTAAATATAAACAAGTGATTAAATCTCAAAACATCCCACAGGCATGACCCTAACCTAGCCCAACAGTACCCCAATGAGACTGTGTAATAAATTTTGTTCCCGTAACATGCAAGTCAATTTCATAGAAACTATAAATCAGCCCTCTACTCATCATCATCACACCCAAATCAACATCCACCTATCAATCAGAATCGGCTCGTCCTAAGGGATCATGAAATATGCATGCCATGAAAATGCAACTAAATGAAAACTCACATGGTATACGAAAATAAAACAAAATGTCCTATATGAACAAACATAGATAATACGAACATAACAATCATGCATGAACTATCACTACTATGCAACATGATATCCTATATGCAAAATACAACAAAACATACAACTACTATCCCCCAAATCACCCCCAAACTTAAAATATTCAATGCCCTCATTGAAGGTAAAATAAAGGGTACAAGAGATACTCCCCTACTCGCCGGCATCTTCACCCTCCTCGGGTGGTGTGTCTGGTGGTGGATAAACATGGAGCTCCAACACAACTGTTGTTTTATTCGAAAGTAAGAAATCATGGGTTGCCTCCCACGAAGCGCCTTTCTTTAACGTCTTTAGCTAGACTTGGCCACAATTTTCCTCTTGAAAAATTTCTGCACCGTATCTCTATAAGGCCATTTAATGATCTTTTCTGGAGCGACATCTTCAACGACAAGCTTTACCCGTATTCGCTCCTCACAAGATCTCTTAACAACATTCTCCCGCCTACCTGAAAAGTTAGCAGCAATAACAATAGCAAGCAAAGGAGATGAATTACAAGAAACATACCCCAGGTGAACTAGCAATGTTCTGAGCTCGAGTTCGGGAGCTCCTTCAAATGATGGCTTAAGGCGCACCTGAGAATTCCAGAGATCTTCCACTCCAAGCAACTTATGTGGAATACGTAGCCCCATTAACCAAGGCACTGTAATCCTCAGTTGGCCATGCTTTGCCTTCTCCTTCTCCGTGTCATACTTTTTACTCTGCCCTGCATCAACCAATTTCAAGCTAAAACACTCCTCATCCTCCGCCGTCAAATTCATGGCTAGAGTTTGCTTCTGAAGCCTCTGTGGATATGGAGGAGGAAAATCAATTTGGATGATCTCTGTAGTCTTCTCCGGAGTATATTTGTCAACAGGAGTGACACTCTTTTCCTCTTCGGCCTCCAGCTGGTCGAAGTCAGATTGCAACGGAGCGGCATTCAACAACTGAACATGCTCTTCTAATTCATCATCTTCCACACTGAGACACTCTTCATCCTTCGAAGGAATTAGCATAGCCGCTTGAGTCTTGGAATTTTCTTGATCTTGGGCTGATTCTTCAAAATTTTCATATTGCAAAGGAAGTGGTTGCGGTTGATTATTCAGAATTGAATTTTCTGATTGGTTTGCCTCCGACTCTGCTTCCTTATCAGCTTCATGTTCTGCTTCTTCCCCATCTCTGCCCTCAGACTCTCCTTCCTGAACTTCGATCATGGTCTCACCCGTGGCTAAGAAAGGCCAGTCAAGACTGATAGTAAGGTTCTTGTCCTCCTCCTCTACATCTAGGCCTTCTGTGTCACTTGCAATTTGATTTAATGTTTGTAATGCATTTGCAATTTGACCAATCTGATCTCCTATTCTCTGGAGAGACAATGCATTGCTTTTAGCCATCAACCTCAATTCTTCTAATTCAGCTTCTTCGGTCGACTGTTGGATAGACCAAGTCTGAAATTGCTGCTGCTGAAATTCAGGAGGTTGAAAGTGTTGATGCATTGGGGCATACTGATGCTGAAATTGTTGCCCCTGTTGTTGCTGAATTCCCCCTGGACTGTATGGCTCATCTTCAAACTGCTGATTTTGGAGCGGGTAGGATGGATATTGGAATTGCTCCATACCACTCTGATTGTAGTCCCAGCTGAAATTTGGCCGGTTTCTGTTATACTCACATTGATGAGTGTAATGTCCACCTGCACACAGCTCACAAACAATTACGAATTCCTGCTCCCAATAATCCATCAAATAAAAATAAAAAAAACGTCCGAGTCAGTGAATTTAACCCAAATTGATGACAAGATCATAAACTAAACAAACAATGAACCGAGTCCCCGGCAGCGGCGCCAAAAACTTGTTCGCACTTATTCACGCAAGAGAACGTGGTCAACAAGTAATATAGAGTAAATAGGATTCGTTCCCACAGAGACTCAAATTGTTCGTTATGTTCACTTATGCACCAGCTTATGATTTACACTCACTGCTAAGACAATCACAATATTGGTTTGATTTAACTATTGATTAATTACCAAATAAGCCAATTACGAGGGAATAACTTAACTTTAACTTTATAATAAACAAACATGGGATTTCAATTTCATTTACTACTTCATCTAGAATCTTATGCCCTTTAGCCTAGCATGTGACCGAGTTGATTACTGATTAGATGCACTAAACTGATACATACCAACTTTCGTTGTGCATATACCATCCTACTGATCATCCACAATTGATAGAAGTCAAGTAGTCACCAAATATGTGTAGTCCCTATATGTCTATAGCAATTGAACACATATCGGTTAAAAATCAAGCACCCATTAAACCACATAGTCGATGCAAGACGGTTAGAATCACATCACAAATTAATACATGTTCTTCACATGCAAAAACCTATGCTAGCATGAATTGTTCTAAACCCTAGATCCACTTTCGCATTCACTAGGATTAAACAAACAATTACAAGTGTTCGCGACTCACTTATAACGAATAAGCATAAACATACTAGGCAATCAATACATTCAATCACACACCAAGGCATAAAAACACTCAATTACTAGAATCCATAGCAAAATCCATTAAAACCCCATGATAACGAATTAGCCCATAATTGACCTAATTGTCATCATGGGTTCTTTGGAAAACATAATTCTAAAATAAACAAGTAAAAATAAAGAAGAAGAAATAAGGTTTAGAATTAAATCCCACAATAGAAGAATACAAAGATTTCAAGAATAATCCTTGCTTGTCACTAGCTTGGAGGAATTCCTTCTCCTTTTCTCTCTTCCCAAGAACTAGGTTATAATACGTAACGTATGTCTATTATGATTACAAGGGTTGGATGTTGATATAGGCTTTTTCCTCCTCTTGCCCAATAAGAAAAATACCTTAAATACAACTAGAATTCGATTTTTGTGTCAAAAACCACTTAAAATACAATTTCAGATCGAATAAGGGCAAAACTGGAAAATCAGCACGACCCCGAGCACTTTGCTCAAGAACTGGCGCAGTTTGCCCAAGCAAAATCTGCTCCCTGGACGAAATCTGGCGCAGTCTGCCTGAAATTGGCGCAGTCTGCGCGGTGCCATTCTGCTGGAAATTTGATTTTGCTTCAAACTTCAAGAAAATTCCCCAGGCTTCGCGTGGACAGCTTACGGGCCTCAAACGGACTTATAGAACTCCAGATATGGCCAAAACAGTGAAGACTGCGCAACCATCCGAATTTTACACAATTTGCTCCTTTCTCCTCCGTTTCTTTTGTATTAGCTAACATCCTCAATACCATGACACATGTAACTCCTTGGTAGCATAACACAAGTGTCCAATCTTCATTCCAATGCTTAATTCCACTCTAATAACGATTAGAAACACCAACACTAACCGATAGCTACAACCCTGCACAACTACACAAAACACATCAAAAATACCACAAACTTGAGGCCAAAGCAATCAATTTAAGCCGATATAGAATGCTCCAAATGGATATAAACTCCACTTATCAGCCACCAAAAAAGAGTCTGGGACCAAGGTTCTCTGATTATGCAAGGTTGAATGCCCCAAGGAGCCAGATCCTGTTGGATATCGAAAAGGATAAGGACTTTCGGTGGCCGAAACCACTTAGGGGAGACCCCGAGAAGAGAAACAAGGATCTATATTGTAGGTTTCACAAAGATGTGGGACATGATACAGATGATTGCAGACAGTTGAAGGATGAGATTGAGTTTTTAATCCGTAAGGGAAAGCTGAATAAATTCACTAAGGGTGAAGATCGTGGAGCCCAAAGAAGAGATTATGACAGAAGAGACGATGATAGAAGAGACAACAATCGTGATCGAAACACACAACCCCGAGGGCCAGTTATCAACATGATTTGGGGAGGACCAACGGCAACTGGCACAACTCGCAACTCACGAAAGGCCTATGCTCGAGAAGTGATGCACATTGTTGGAGAGGCCCCAAAGCATGCTAAGACAGAAGTAGCAATTGGCTTTGACGACTCAGACCTCGAAGGGGTGAAGTTCCCCCATGATGACCCATTGGTCATAACCCCAGTAATTGGAAATTCAGAAGTAAAGCGAGTCTTGATAGACAATGGAGTTTCTGTTGATATTTTGTTTCATGATGCTTTTGTGAAAATGGGATACACTGATTCTCAGCTGACCCCGACTAACATGCCCATCTACGGATTCAATGGAGTTGAATCCAAGGTTAAGGGTACTATTCAGTTGCCCATGACAATTGGACAAGAACCTAGGGAGGCTACTCAGATGCTGAATTTTCTGGTAATCAAGGCAGCCTCAACCTATAATGCAATCCTTGGAAGGACAGGACTTCATGCATTCAAGGCTGTAGCCTCAACCTACCACATGAAAATCAAGTTTCCAACCCGGAATGGTGTTGGAGAACAAAAGGGTGATCAGAAGATGGCAAGAAGTTGTTATGTGTCCGCACTGAGAGCTGATGGAGTCGGGGGCAGGTACTCCCAATTGATGACATGGATGTCCGTGGAGATGATGAGCATCGTGGAAAACCAACAGAGGACTTGGTTCCCATACCTTTGGAGCTAGGCGACCCTGAGAAAGTTACCTATATAGGAGCTTCTCTGAAGGAACCTCTGAAAGGAAAGATGATAGCATTCTTATAGGAAAATAATGATGTGTTTGCTTGGACTGCCGCTGATATGCCAGGGATTGATCCCCAACTCATAACTCATAAGTTGAATGTTGATCCTGATCGGAAGAAGATAAAACAGAAGAAAAGGAATTTTGCTCCTGAAAGGCAAGAAGCCATTAAGCAAGAGGTTGATAAGCTCTTAGAGGCTGGGTTCATTGAAGAGATACAATTCCCTGAATGGTTAGCTAACCCTGTGATGGTCAAGAAGGCGAATGGGAAATGGAGGATGTGTATAGATTTTACTGATCTGAATGACGCCTGTCCTAAGGATTATTTTCCTCTGCCAAGGATAGATATGTTGATATATGCCACAGCTGGACATGAGATGCTGAGTTTCATGGACGGGTTCAGCGGCTACAATCAGATTAAAATGCACAAGGATGACATCCCAAAGGTATCTTTCATAACTGACTTTGGTGTTTTCTGCTATATTGTTATGGCTTTTAGACTAAAGAATGCAGGAGCCACCTACCAACGACTGGTGAACAAAATATTCGCCCATCTGATTGGGAAAACCATGGAGGTCTATGTAGATGACATGCTAGTCAAGAGCCTGTATAAAACAGATCACATCAAACACCTCAGAGAGGCATTCGAAGTGCTAAGGCACCATAAGATGATGTTGAATCCAGCCAAGTGTGCCTTTGGAGTTGGATCAGGAAAGTTCTTGGGATTGATGGTTTCGAAGAGAGGCATAGAGGCCAACCCCGACAAAATCAAAGCAATTTTGGACATGGAACCACCTCGTTCTATAAGAGATGTGCAAAAGCTAACGGGCCGAGTTGTAGCCCTAGGGAGATTCATCTCCAAATCTGGTGACAAATGCTTGCCTTTCTTTCAGGCATTGAAGAAGGTGAAAAATTTTGAGTGGACTTCTGAGAACCAAGAGGCTTTCGAACAGCTGAAGAAGTATATGGCTGAAGCCCCGTTATTGGCCAAGCCTATTCTCGGAGAAGTTCTTTACTTATACCTGGCGGTATCCGAACAAGCATTGAGTGCTGTTCTTATCAGGGAAGAAAAGAAAATTCAGAAACCCATCTATTATGTGAGCAAAGTGTTGCATGGGGCTGAGTTGAATTACTCACCCATTGAGAAGTTTGCTTTGGCATTAGTAACAGCCTCGAGGAGGTTACGACCTTATTTTCAGGCACATAAGCTTCAAGTCTTGACAGACCAGCAGTTGAGGAACATACTGCACAGACCTAAGGCCAGTGGAAGGCTAATCAAGTGGGCAATTGAATTAGGAGAGTTTGATATCACATACAAGCCTCGGACGACCATTAAGGCTCAGGCATTGGCTGACTTCGTGGTTGAATGCACCATTAACAACCAAGAAGTCGGGGGGCAAGAGATGGTAACTACCCCTGAGAAAGAACTTAAGGATGAGGAACCTGTACCTGATCTGAAAGAGTATTGGGTGCTCTATTTTGATGGAGCATCAAAAACAAAGTCAAGTGGTGCAGGCATGGTCTTACAAAGCCCCGATGGGTTTATGGTTGAATATGCTTTGAAGTTAGACTTCCCAACGACCAACAATGAAGCTGAGTATGAAGCTCTGATAGCCGGTTTGGGCTTAGCTAAAATCATGAGGGTCAAGAACCTTAAAGTTTGTGGAGACTCAAGGCTTGTGGTATCACAAGTGAATGGTGAGTTTGAAGCTAAGGATGAAACTATGGCGAAATACCTGAGAGTCGTGAAAGCTGTTATGACTCAGTTTGAAGAGTGCTATGTTGAGCATATCCCGAGAGAAGAGAACGTTAAGGCCGATTCCCTGTCTAAGTTCGCTTCTTCGGAGATAGAAAATTATGCAGGGAGTGTTTACTTCCAGGTCTTGAAGGCCCCGACCGTCAACTCAAAGTTAGTGGCACCAATTGATATAGGAGGCTGTTGGATAGATCCTATCAAGGCTCACCTTGAAACCGGATGGCTCCCTGACAATGCCTTGGAAGCACGGAAACTGTCAGTAAGAGCATTGAGATATGCCTTAATTGAAGGTATCCTTTACAAAAGGTCGTTTGTCATCCCATACTTGAAGTGTTTAAGGCCCCAGGAGGCAAAGGAAGCATTGGAGGAAGTTCATGGAGGGATCTGTGGGCAGCACTTGGGGGGCAGGGCCCTAGCTCACAAGATTACTCGCTTGGGATTCTATTGGCCAGAGATGTTGGCAGACGCTCAAGATTATGTTAAAAGGTGTGATAGGTGCCAGAAGCATGCTCCAATTGTAAGGCAGCCACCTGAGAGGTTAACATCAGTTAACTCTCCTATTCCATTTGCCATGTGGGGAATGGACATACTCGGTCCTTTCCCTGTAGCTTCAGCATAAAGGAAATTCTTGATAGTGGCTATTGATTACTTCACTAAGTGGATTGAGGCTAAACCTTTAGCCAAGATAACCACCAAACAAGTTGCCCATTTCTTTTGGGAAAACGTAATTTACAGGTATGGAATTCCCCGAATCCTTGTGACGGATAATGGGACACAATTCAACAATGAAGAGTTTAAGAAGTACTGTGAGGAAAATGCCATCGAGCTTCGTTTTACCTCAGTAGCACACCCGCAAGCTAATGGACAGGCTGAGGTAGCCAATCGGATTATCCTTGATGGACTAAAGAAGAGGGTTGAACGTTCAAGAAATACTTGGGTGGATGAGTTACTGCCTATACTTTGGGCGTATCGCACTACCTGCAAAGTAACAACTGGAGAAACCCCTTTCTTGCTGGCTTATGGAGCTGAGGCAGTGGTGCCCTTAGAAATTATGCATGCTTCGCCTCAAGTTGAAGCATATGAACCAGAAAGTAATGAAGAAGGCATGAGGTTAGCTCTTGATCTAATTGACGAGGTCAGGGATGAAGCAAACGCCAGGAATGTAGAACACCAGAAAAGGGCATCCTTCTACTATAACCAAAGGGTTAAAGAGAGGTTCTTTCGACAAGACGACTTGGTCCTAAGGAAGATAGAAGCCTCATGAGTTGGCCAAAAGGGCAAGCTAGCCCCAAACTGGGAAGGATCATATCGAGTCAGGAAGGTGCTAGGACGAGGATCTTACAAGTTGGAAACCTTGGATGGGGTTGAGGTGCCCCGAACTTGGCATGCAGTGAACCTCAAGACTTATTATGTTTAAAGACTTGGTCTTTTATCTATTAGGAATAGAAATAAGGTTCGAATGAAACCATAGCAGAGCATGTTGCTCCCAGTAGGAGATAGAGTATTTATGTAAGGGTTGAGCCCATTTTATCAGTATTCTTTGATAGCTTAATAAAGTTTGTTTCGCTTTATCTCTGAGTTACTTCTTTTGTTTTGTTATTATAAACACTTAAAACAAATGATGAGTTAATTCACGGGTACGGGTACAAAGCCAAGGGGCCAAATACCTAAAGAACTCCAAAGTAAAACAGATTATAAGCAAAGACAAGAAAATGAAAGCAAAAGAAGCCAACTACATAAACAGTCAAGCTAAACGAAGATGCATCAAATAAACTAAGTGGTCTTAGGGACCTCCTTGGTAGGAGAACCACTCTCATAGCTGGTGGCAGTGGTGGAAGCTTCTGCATCAGAGTCAGCATCTCCATCCCGAACGAGAGGCTGCTCAGGATCCAAAGACTTAGCAGCCGTATGCTTCCTAACCAAAGCATCATCCTCCCCAAACAGCTCCTCACTAGAACCAGCCTCAGCCACAGTGGATAAGGTACTAGGGAGATGAGGGCTTGGAAAGGCAGAGGGTTGGAATAGACCTGGATGGCTCCTTAACACTGCTGCAAGGGCTTTGTCCCATCCTTCTGAAAACTGACTAGGAAAAAGCATCTCATCATGCTGGTCCATAAGCATCTTGTACTCATCTGAATCTAGATATTCGTTAATCAGCTTCTCTTTGGCATCCTTCAGTGAAACTATCTCAGAATGAACAGCAATCAATTCTTCATCCTTCTTCTTGAGTTGTTCCTCTAGCTGATGGATATGGAGACTCTTCTTCTGAGACTCGGTCTCAAAGTCCTTGGCCTTTTCCTTCCAGGCCTTAGACTGGTGGAGTAGGCTTTGAAAGTGAACATTAGCCTGCATAAGGGGTTAGTGTTATAACTAGGCAATAAACTAAAAATGCATAAAATAAGAACAAAGATTAAGGGTTACCACAGCAAGGGCCTGGGAACCAAGAGATTCGGACTCTCCAATGCCTCCACCCAGGACTAGGTCTTTGTAGTCTGGAGTGGTGATAGAATTCAAAGACCAATCCATGGAGTGCTTTGTACAACCCACCACGGTGTCTTGCTTCCTGAAGCCCCAGGAGGGTCTGAATACAGAAGACTGAACGTTGACTTGGGAACTCCCCTCCAAGCCAGCTATATCACCATACTTCAAGGCCTCTTTCTGAACCTTGTGAGGGCGCAAAAAGCCAGGCTCAGTATCCTTTCCTCGAGTGTCAACACCTCTCTTGGCTCGAGCCATCCTGGAAGTCTCATTGTCGGCAGTAGGAGAGGCCTGAACAATCAATTTTGCAACTACAAAATCACAAACAAAGGCAAACATAAATAAGTCAAGTATGGAAACAAAGGACAAAGATAAGAAAGATAATTACTGAAAATGCACACCTAGAGGGGGGTGAATAGGTGTAAATGGCTAACTATGTATAACTAAAACTGATTTTAAAAATTACCAGAAACAGCTTACTGATTTCGTTTTATGCAGAGACAAATGGTATGCTGAATGCACAGATAATCAGTACAGATAACACGATAAATGGTAAACTGAATACAAGCAGTATGCTGAGTGCAATGACAGTAAATAAGATAAGGTGCACAAACAGTAAGCAATGCAGAAATGGTAAGCAGTAAGTAAAGTGCAGAAAATAAAGAACACCAAGACTTTTAGCCAGGTTCGACCCCTAACCCCTATGGTCTACGTCCTGGTCCCTTACCAACTTGGTAAGAGAATATATTATTGATCACTGAAATAAGCCAATTACAAGATACAACAATATATCTCCCTTAATACCCAGTTGTTGACAAATGGCGTGCTGAACTCCTGTTTCTGAACTTGCTCTCTAAGCTATACTTCCCAAGTATACTTCTCTAGCAACGTTCACCAAACCCTAGTTCCCTTGCCAAACTGACCAACAACTAATCCTTACAACTTGAACAATACAATCAATAAAGAATACAACTCAAACTATGAACTCTTTAAGAATAGCACGTATCAATATACTAAGAGCTCGAAAGAATTAAAGATATAGCAATGAAAAACTGAGTTGTTTGAAATCTTGTGTGCTTGAATATATTTCTCTGAAGTGTTGTCCACGAATGAACACAAGAACAAAAATATATATAGTCTCACAACCAACGTTCGGAAAATCAATCACCAATTATTCGAACTATAAGAAATCAATTTCCAACGTTCAATTGGTTAGAGATTTTACCAACGTTCTTGTGAACGTTTGACAGAAGGTTTTGGAAGAAAGAGATCGTAGAAAACATAACCCTTCTGTTTTGTATAGATATAAAACGCGTATAGGAGATTTTGTAGAAGAAAATCTTTTAAATAAGGAAACTCCTATAAGTTTTATAAAATAATTTAAATAAGGATATTTGAAAAGATTTTGAGCTCTATAATATATTGTGTACGTATTATCTAATAAATAGTCCTCACAATATATTTCCTGAATTACATCCATGAGAATTTGTCTTGATAAAAATCTTCAGGATTCTGGCAGTCTGCAAATGGCTTGCTGTTTGAGTCTGTTAGTGTGAAATGGCTTGCTGGACTGACTCTGTTGTAACACCAGATAGCTTGCTGTTTGTATATAATCAGTACACTTAATATACCCTGCAAAACCGAGTTAGTACAACCATAACACAATGTTTTATATCAAATAACAAGCAAATAGCTTGCTGAAAGTGATCATCAAAACCATAGGAGTATCAATCTCCCCCTTTTTGATGATTACACCATATTTAGGAGAAATAAGAACTCCCCCTAAATCCCTGCATATTAGTACATTTTGATATAAAACTGATTCAAGATAAACAAGCATAAAATTAATCATATCCACATCGAATATCTTGACCAAACAAGCAATTAAGTACTCCTAAATTTCTCCCCCTTAATCCATCAAAAATCTAACCAAAAAGAATATTAGTCCAGGTCTGGAATAAGCATAGAGAAATAAAAATAAAAAATCAAATCATGATAATGGCATATAAGCATTTCAGATACAAATGGTAAGCCAATGTTACCCATTCTGTGCTTGTCAGCTTGCTGACTACACAGTACACATGCCAAGTTCCATTCGAATAGCTGCAAATCTTTCCTCAGCCAATGGCTTTGTGAAGATATCTGCTAGTTGAACTTCAGTTGAAACAAATACCAACTCAATCTTCCCTTTTGCTGCATTATCTCTTAAGAAATGGTGACGAACGTCAATATGCTTCGTTCTTGAGTGATTCACAGGATTCTTTGAGATATTTATAGCACTCGTGTTGTCACAAAATATTGGAATTTTGCCACACTTGATATTGAAATCCCTTAGAGTCTGAATCATCCATAAAATTTGAGAGCAACAGCTACCAGCTGCTAGATACTCCCCTTCAGCCGTTGATAGAGCCACAGAAGCTTGCTTTTTGCTTTGCCATGAAACCAAGCTATGTCCAAGGAATGTACAAACACCACTTGTACTTTTTCTATCAGTCTGAGACCCTGCATAATCTGCATCACTATACCCCACGAGATCAAAAGTATTTGTGATAGGATAGAATAAACCAAGATTGATAGTACCACTTAAATATTTAAAAATCCTTTTAACTGCATTTAAGTGAGACTCTTTAGGGTTAGATTGAAACCTTGCACAAACACAGACACTATACATGATATCAGGTCTTGAGGCAGTTAAATATAATAAACTTCCAATCATACCTCTATACCTTTTGACATCCACATCCTTACCATTCTCATCTGCAAACAGCTTGCTGTTTTGAGTCATAGGAGTTGTTTTTGCTTTGACATCTTCAAAACCAAATCTTTTGAGCAGATTCTTTGTGTACTTTGATTGATGCACATAAATACCATCATTGGTTTGCTTGATTTGGAGACCCAAGAAATAATTAAGTTCTCCCATCATGCTCATATCGAATTCATTGTACATGCACTTAGAAAACCACTCACACATAGATTCATTAGTAGCACCAAATACAATATCATCCACATATATTTGTACAACAAGAATATCTTTATCATTTTGCTTTGTAAATAATGTTGGATCGATATTACCTCGAATGAATCCATTTTTGAGAAGAAACTTACTAAGCCTCTCATACCATGCTCTAGGGGCCTGCCTTAAACCATATAATGCCTTCTTGAGCTTGTATACATAGTCTTGAAACTTCTCATGTTCGAATCCAGGAGGCTGTTTGACATAGACTTCCTCATCCAGCACGCCATTTAGGAATGCACTTTTTACGTCCATTTGATATAACTTGAATTTCTTGTAGCATGCATAAGCAAGAAGCATTCTGATTGATTCTAAACGAGCTACAGGTGCATATGTTTCTTCAAAATCAATTCCTTCTTGTTGATTATAGCCTTGAGCCACGAGCCTTGCCTTATTTCGAGTAACTGTTCCAAATTCATCCACTTTGTTCTTGAACACCCATTTTGTTCCTATGATAGAAGCATCTTCTGGTGGCTTTACAAGTTCCCAAACATCACATCTTTCGAATTGGTTGAGTTCCTCTTGCATTGCCATGATCCAATTTTCATCTTCTAGTGCTTCCTTGATATTTTTGGGTTCTTCTTGAGCTAAAAAGGCAGCATAAGCACAAAAGTTTGCTTTTCCTCTCCTTGTTGTGATTCCATCTGAGATATCTCCAATAACAAGTTCTGGAGGATGATTCTTTACTGTCCTTGTAGCCTTTGGTAGAGAATGTTGAGCAATTTCTTCATTTGTTGTGATTCTGACCACTTCAGCTTGCTGATTTGCAGTTCCAGCTTGCTGTTTTCCATTCTCAGTAGTGTTTTTGGCTTGCTGACTTCCAGTTTCAGCAGAATTGTTGGCTTGCTGATTTCCAGCAACTTGAAGTTGTATGTTATCACCTGCAAATTCTTCCTCATCTCATCATTATCAATTGTCTTGAGCACAAAACACTTTGAGCCAAAGATTTTGAAGTAACCAATGTTTGGCTTCTTTTTCCTCAACAATTCATACGGAGTTTTGTTCAAGATAGGCCTGATTATGATTCTGTTCAACAAATAGCATGCTGTATTCACTGCTTCTGCCCAAAAACTTCTAGGCAGCTTGCTTTCTTGCAATAGAGTCCTTGCTGTTTCTTGTAGTGACCTGTTCTTCCTTTCTACCACTCCATTCTGTTGTGGAGTCCTTGGTGCAGAAAATTCATGTGTAATTCCTCTTTTTTCACAATAAGCAATGAAGTCTTTGTTGAGAAATTCACCTCCTCTATCACTTCTTATACCTACAAGTCTTGTATTCAACTTGTTCTCAAGTAATTTGATTAGTTTCTCAAATTCATCAAAAGCACAATCTTTAGTACGAAGAAATAATACCCATGTAAATCTAGAATAATCATCTACAATCACAAAACCATATTGTTTACCTCCAATACTCTTGTAAGCTTCTGGACCAAATAAGTCCAAATGCAGAAGCTCTAAGGGTTTAGAAGTAGATACCATTTTCTTTGATTTGTGAGTACTTCGAAGCTGTTTTCCCAACTGGCAAGCTGAACATACTTCTGTTTTGACATACTTTAGTTTGGGCAGCCCTCTTACTAGTTTCTTGCTTGATAACTTTCTGAGCAAATCCATGTGTGCATGTCCCAATCTTCTATGCCAAATATATGGGTCATTATCCATTGCAGCCAAACAGCATGCTGTTTCCTGCATATCAAAGTCTAATACATATATATTTCCTTCCCTTCTAGCAACTAGGGGGATTTTGTTAGTGCCAATAGTAATAATAGCTTTATCAATACCCAATTCAACATGATGTCCATCATCAAATAATTGAGTGACACTAAGCAAATTATAAGTAAGACCTTTGACATATTGAACTTTATCAATAGAAATAATACTATTACCAATAGAACCTGTACCAAGGATTTGAAGAGTTTTGCTATTCCCAATAGTCACTCTTCCACCCTTTTTCATTTTGAGATTCATAATCTGAGATTTGTCTCCACACATATGTCTTGTGCATCCACTGTCCAAGATCCATTGCTTTGTCTTGACCTTAGCAGCAAGGCACATCTACAAAACAAACAAAAATACCTCAATGTTTTGGTACCCATATAGGTTTGGGTCCAGGTTGGTTAGTAGCAAGAATATATAAAGCATTTAAATCAATTTTCTTGATCCACATTTGGACCACTTTTGGGGACTGATTTTGCTTAATGTCATTCTGTTGGTGAGCTGTTTGTCTCCTGCTACTTGCATTCTGGTATGATGTTTGTTGCCTGCTGTTTGCATTCTGGTATGCTGTTTGTCTGACTGGTCCATTCTGGTATGCTGTTTTCGTCTTATGATATACTTGAACCACACAATTCTTTTCCAGATGTCCTTTTCCACCACATTTGTTGCATGTCTTCCAAGGCATAGCATAATTGTAGGGAATGCCATTCCTTCCATCATATTTGAGTACCTTATCCTTTTTGTTGAGATTCATGCCAACTCCTTCTCTGACTAAGGGGACCTTTGCCTTCTTCATCATTGTTTTTAAAGTGTCTTCACCTTGAACAAAAGTTTCCATGCCCTTCTTGAGATCTTTAACTTCTGTTTCTAGGAGAGTGATCACTTCAGCTTGCTGTTTGATGAGTTCAGCTTGCTGGACTCTCTTTTCAGCAGTTTTTGAGGATTCGGCTTGACTAGATTCCTTCATTTTGTATGATTCCAATGCTTTAGCTTTAGTTTTGACATCAGACCTTAGCTCTTTGATTTCTTCAGTCAATGTCTTGTTTCTCTTTTCGAGTAGCTTGACATTAGCCTCTAAATGTCTGTTCTTAGTAGTTAGTTCCTTGATTTCTGTAGCTTTACTGAATGAAGTTGAATCCCATTCTTCCATTTTTGGCAATAGATCTTTTACCATTTTGGATAAATAGGCATTTTTATCAGTCAGCTTGCTGATTTCAGCCTTTAGTGCCATGTGTTCTTCAATTGTAACACTATTTTGTTCCTGCATGGTTAGTGAATCTAACAAAGTATCATCTGAAGAAATATAATCATTAAAAGAGTTTACCTCACTCTCATCTTCTTCAGAATCAGTTTCAGCATATACTCCTTCTGAATTTCCTAGACCATATTTTTCATCCATTCCAACAAGTGCTAAGTTCACCATCTCTTCACTTGAGTCATCACTGGAATCAGAATCATCATCACTCCAAGTCAGTAGAGCCTTTGATTTCTTCTTGTCCTTGAAAACAGTAGGCTGTTTTGACTTCAGTTTGTAGCAGTTCCTTTTATAATGACCTGGCTTGCCACATTCGAAACAAGTTTCCTCCTTAGAGTCTTTTGAGCCTTTCTTGTTGTTGTAGTAGCCACCTCTTTCCCTTTTCATCATGTTCTTCTTTTCTATCAGCCTCTTGATCTTCTTTGAAATAAGTGCAAGTTCCTCATCTGAATCAGATTCATCATTAGAGTCAATTGGCTTGCTGTTTTTAGAATGAAGAGCCATATTCTTCATCTTTTCTGTTGGAGCTTTGACACTTGAACTTCCCACCTGATTTCCATTTATCTTGCTTTCAAATTGCTCTAGTTCAGCAAATACAGACAAGTGATCCATAGTATCAATAAGTGGTGAGGATTCCAAGGCAGTAACTTTGGCTTCGTAGATAAATGGTACTGCACTTAAGACCTTCATATTGATTTCATCTTGTGGTATAGATTTTCCAAGCCTCTTCAGTGAGTTAATAGTAACTTGAAACCGTGCTTGACTATCCTTGATAGTTTCACCTTCATTAAGCTTGAAGTTTCCAAAGTCATTCATTAGTTTGCTAAGTTTCACCTTCTTTAGAGATTTTGAACCTTCATGATAAGTCTCCAAAGCATCCCACATTTCTTTTGCTGATTTGAGTGAAGATACTTTATCATATTCAGCCTGGTTCAAACCATTCATAAGTGAACTCCTTGCCTTTCCATTGTAGCCAAGTTTGATTAATTCATCCGGAGTGAGATCATCAACATCCTTTGGCTTGCCATCCTTGTCAAGAAAGACATAAGGACCTTTTTGCACAACTCTCAGAACTAATGGATCTCTAGATAAGTGAGTTTCCATGCTGCTTTTCCACCAGTGGTAGTTGTGTGTGCCATGGAGAAGTGGAGGCCTAAAATCAGATTTTCCTTCGGGATAGTTTTCAGCCATTATGATCGAATACTTTCCTGTTACAGAATTGTTAGTATACCAAGGCTCTGATACCAAATGAAAATGCACACCTAGAGGGGGGTGAATAGGTGTAAATGGCTAACTATGTATAACTAAAACTGATTTTAAAAATTACCAGAAACAGCTTACTGATTTCGTTTTATGCAGAGACAAATGGTATGCTGAATGCACAGATAATCAGTACAGATAACACGATAAATGGTAAACTGAATACAAGCAGTATGCTGAGTGCAATGACAGTAAATAAGATAAGGTGCACAAACAGTAAGCAATGCAGAAATGGTAAGCAGTAAGTAAAGTGCAGAAAATAAAGAACACCAAGACTTTTAGCCAGGTTCGACCCCTAACCCCTATGGTCTACGTCCTGGTCCCTTACCAACTTGGTAAGAGAATATATTATTGATCACTGAAATAAGCCAATTACAAGATACAACAATATATCTCCCTTAATACCCAGTTGTTGACAAATGGCGTGCTGAACTCCTGTTTCTGAACTTGCTCTCTAAGCTATACTTCCCAAGTATACTTCTCTAGCAACGTTCACCAAACCCTAGTTCCCTTGCCAAACTGACCAACAACTAATCCTTACAACTTGAACAATACAATCAATAAAGAATACAACTCAAACTATGAACTCTTTAAGAATAGCACGTATCAATATACTAAGAGCTCGAAAGAATTAAAGATATAGCAATGAAAAACTGAGTTGTTTGAAATCTTGTGTGCTTGAATATATTTCTCTGAAGTGTTGTCCACGAATGAACACAAGAACAAAAATATATATAGTCTCACAACCAACGTTCGGAAAATCAATCACCAATTATTCGAACTATAAGAAATCAATTTCCAACGTTCAATTGGTTAGAGATTTTACCAACGTTCTTGTGAACGTTTGACAGAAGGTTTTGGAAGAAAGAGATCGTAGAAAACATAACCCTTCTGTTTTGTATAGATATAAAACGCGTATAGGAGATTTTGTAGAAGAAAATCTTTTAAATAAGGAAACTCCTATAAGTTTTATAAAATAATTTAAATAAGGATATTTGAAAAGATTTTGAGCTCTATAATATATTGTGTACGTATTATCTAATAAATAGTCCTCACAATATATTTCCTGAATTACATCCATGAGAATTTGTCTTGATAAAAATCTTCAGGATTCTGGCAGTCTGCAAATGGCTTGCTGTTTGAGTCTGTTAGTGTGAAATGGCTTGCTGGACTGACTCTGTTGTAACACCAGATAGCTTGCTGTTTGTATATAATCAGTACACTTAATATACCCTGCAAAACCGAGTTAGTACAACCATAACACAATGTTTTATATCAAATAACAAGCAAATAGCTTGCTGAAAGTGATCATCAAAACCATAGGAGTATCAATTACCCCGCTCAGAAACATTTGAAAGGCCTACTGCCTTCAGGGATTCTTCGTTAATAAGGCTCTGGCATGTTATGGATTCGCCATCAGCCTTAGTTAAAGTCTCGAATGCTGCCTGGTCCTCAGGGCTAAGAACAATCCCCTTGTGACTTCCGTCTGTAACTTTTAAGAAGGGCCTCCTAAATATGGTGCCCCAATCACCACCTTCCCATTCTAGGTAAGCGAACTCATTTTTCCAACCAGCATTATTATCCGGTACAGACTTACCATTAAAAATGGGAGGTACCTTAGTACGAAGCTTAATATATACCCAGCCAGGGTACTTAGCTGGACTATTATAAATTTGAAAGATTTTGCGAAAGAGAGGGACTGATAGAGCAAGGTTTTGTCTAAGGCATAAAACCATAAAGCATAGAATTATTCTCCACGCATTTGGTGGAAGTTGGCAAGGGTTGATCTGAAGGTCAGCTAAAAGACGGGGAATGAACTCGTGAACAGGGAAGCGAAGCCCCCACTATTAAACTCTCCCTATATACACATAAAGAGTTGGGTTTCCAGTGACAAGGTCTGTCACCTGGCCCAGCTGGGACAAGTTTTAGGGGGGGTTTGATTTTGTAAAGTTTGTTATACCTAGCAATTTCATCCGTATCGTGATATGTACTACATCAGTTGTATGCATCTAGCTCAGCTAAAGTAGGGTAATCATCTGCTCGTTCATTTAACATTTCTAAAAGAGACATGTATGGAGAGCGAATGGTGATGGTACCTTTAGAGGAGGCCGAGTTCATCCTGGCAAGGCGGGCTTTGGCTTTATCCTCCAATTATGGCAGCTTGAAACCCTAGAGAGGTAGACGAAGAAGAAGACCGGAGAAGATGACCGGAGATTGCCTAAAAGCTTTGTACGAAGCTCAGAGCGTAGCTAAAAACTGAGGAGTGAAAAAGGTGAAGTGAGAAATGAGAGTGTGAGAAATGAACTCTCCACTCTCACTCTTTTATAGAAATGGCTAACCGGTTGACATGCTAGCAAACGGTCAAAAAACTTACAGTGACCGATCAAAATGGTATATTTGACCTGTTGAAGGCCCAAAAGGTCGGCCCAATTCATTTAAGTCCAATTCTGGAAGGTTCTATAGAAAATATCTGAGATATTTTACGAAAATATCTGAGATATTTAGTAGAAAATATCCAAGATATTTTGCCAAGTAAGGATATTCTAAAGGAAATTGTGGAAACTCTCTAAGTGGGCTAGGTCCAAGTTCATTTAGGTCCATGAAGCCCAATGAAATAAGAGACCCGTTAAAATAGGCCCAAAAGCCAAGAAGGCCTTATTTCGACTAGAATCCTGGTCGAAACGACCAGGAATCCTGGTCGAAAATGTGTTCGACCAAGAGAAAATTGAACGCTTATTTCGACTAGAATCCTGGTTGAAACGACCAGGAATCTTGGTCGAAAATGTGTTCGACCAAGAGAAAATTGGACGCTTATTTCGACTAGAATCCTGGTCGAAACGACCAGGAGTCCTGGTCGAAAATGTGTTCGACCAAGAGAAAATTGGACGATTATTTCGACTAGAATCCTGGTCGAAACGACCAGGAATCCTGGTCGAAAATGTGTTCGACCAAGAGAAAATTGGATGCTTATTTCGACTAGAATCCTGGTCGAAATGACCAGGAATCCTGGTCGAAAATGTGTTCGACCAAGAAAATTTTCAATGCTTATTTCGACTAGAATCCTAGTCGAAACGACCAGGAATTCTGATCGAAAATACCTTCGACCAAGAAAATTTTCGATGCTTATTTCGACTAGAATCCTGGTCGAAACGACCAGGAATCCTGGTCAAAAAACCCTTCGATCAGGAAATTATGGAGGCCTTATTTCGACCAGAATCGTGGTCGAAAATCCTAGTCGAAAAAGTTGAAAATCCTGGTCGAAAAAGTAGAAAATCCTGGTCGAAAATTGTCTTAAAATGATGATTTTTGACAATAAAATACTTGTAAGCATACAAGTTTTGATAAAATGAAGAAAATACCTGTGGGTACTATACAAATCCTGAAATATAAGGTAAATGTGGAAATACAAGGAATTTTAAAAAAAGAATTCCTTGAAAATGCAAAAATTCCGTAGCTAAAGTTATGGAAAATAATTGTTAGCCTCGAATAAGGCAAATCGTTGTAAATGTGTAGGTCGCTCCACACTTTACGAAAAAACGATATATGTGAAACACTAGTGTACATATTTAAACCCTGACCCAAGTCTCGTAAAAGACCGTTAAAACTTCAAGGAAAATCTGATCAGTTTTCCTAGAAGTTGGGGGGCAAATGATATGGGCTAAAAGTAAGCCCTAAAGACATCATTAATGTTGCATTAATTAGACCTAGCCTGGTCCAAAGGTAGAGCCCATTTATGAGGCCCAAAACCTTAATTGGATATTAATTTCGTAATTAATATTAAAGGCTAATTAACAGCTGGAAAATATCAATCAGATAAGGACATTATCTCTATGAAGAGTAGCCTCCAAGGCAAATAGTCATACGAGGAAACAAACTCCTACAAGGCAGGAGTCTAGAACTTTCCTCAAGGCTGACTTGCCCACCAAGTCACCTAACCCTATCACAATTCTTAGGCTTCTCAGCCTATATAAAGGGTCAGACCCCTCACTCTAGAACTACGTTTTTGGCTTGATCTTTGATACGCATCAAAGTACGTAGGCATCTTGTGAAGGCAGATTCAGCCACGAACACGAGAGCAGCCATTAAAGTACGAAGCTCACGTACCCTAGCATTAAACACAGTAAAACCTAGCCGCAATCTAATAACCTAGTTTTTATTCCACAATAATAGGGATATGGAGATGGAAAATGGGGAATGGGATGTAGAAAATTTTATATAATTTTGGGGATTTACTATTTTTGTGTGATAATTTACTATTTTTAATAAATTTTTGGGGATGGGGTACGGGATGGGAATGCTCAAAGTGAAAAAGTGCCAAACGGGTCTCTTACTGTTACTGTTGGACCATGGAGCCCAATGAAGTGAATTGTGCTTAGTTAAAAGGCTAACTTAGATCGTATTAGGCCCATTAAGTATTATGTATATTTTAGGGCCTTGAAGCCCACAAGTGTAAAACGGGCTAACCAAGTAAATTAGGGCTGAGGGGACCCACAAGGGTTCCCCTATAAATATGAACCAAATCCCACTTGTAGAGGGGTTAGCAATTTGAGAATAGAGAGAGACTCTCCTACTTGTATAGAGAGTGAAACATTTCATGAATACAAAACTTCCCTTTGATCACGGTCGATCGTCTTATGATTATGGCCATTATTGTTATTATTATCTCTTAGTTATTTAGCACTCTATCATTTGGCGCTAGAAGGAGCTCTCTAGTTTGAAATTCCAACAAAAAATGGACGTAGACGACCCGCAGATAGAAAAATCGGAACAAATCAGGAGATGTCGTTGGCCCCTAGAGCAGAGGACCAAACGGCACCCCCTCTGTTAACACAAAATCACGCAAGTGCACGTGGTCACAAGTAATATAGATATAAGTCAAGTTCGTTCCCACGGAGATCAGGTTTTTAATTCAGTTTAGTACCTATGCAACAATGTATGGTTTTAATTCACTGCTAAGACAAATAACAAATTGGGGTTTGATTATCTAAATTAAACTAAGATGCAAAATATTAAACTAAGAATTAAATTAACTAACGAGAATTGAATCGAATTACTTATATGAGAATAAACATGGGACTCTAACTTCATTATCTAGTTCACTTAGAGTTGACGCCTTTAATCAATGCACGTTATGGTTTTGATATCTGATCAGACAACACGAAATAAGTAAACGCTACTTCTCAGTATACGAGTACCAAACTAAACATACATCCACAAAAGAGATAGAAGATGAATAGACACCAATTATGCTTAGACCCTATATCTCTATAAGATTTGAAAACATAACGGTTGAAGAACAAGTTGTCTATTAAGATCACATAGGGCAGCATAATATCTCTATTTACGCTACAAATCATGATGTTAAAACATCAACCTATCCTATGCTAGCATGGCAAGTTCTAAATCTCAAGATCCACTCTCGCTTCACAAGAGATTAACAAATTAAATGTTAGCTACACATCTAAATACATGAAACACAACCATACGAGGATATCAAGAATTCACCACACGTAATCTTTAAAGCATCAAACTACTAAGCTACATAGATAACTCCGTTAGAATCCCATGACAACGATTAGCTCATAATTAAGCCGTTCATCGTCATGGGATTTGATGAAAACATGATATTAAACAAGATATGAAAGAAAGAAGCAATAATATTAATAAAACAAAGAGTTAAGAAAACAAATCTTTAATCCAGAATAACACAAAAGATGAAGTAGATCTAGATCCGTTGCTTGTCACGAGCGTTGAATCCTTCTCTCCTTTTCTCCCTTGCAGATCTAAGCTATGATACAATAATAAAAACTGATCATCCAAATTACAATGCTAGGATGTGTTTAAATAGGCTCTAGATTTCTTTCCCAACAAGAAATTGCCTTCTATTACAATTAGAATTCAATTAATGTACTAAAAACTGCCCAAAATACAATTAGAACTTGAAAAGGGCAAAACAGTAATTTCCCTGCTCCCAACAGTCTGCTTGTCGTGCTGTCTGCGCCCACCACGCGCATCTTGCTCGTGTAACACCTGTCCCATGTTGTAGAAAATCTCTCAAGCCTCGCGTGGATAGTAAGATCACTGAAAACGGACTTATAGAACTCCAGATATGGCCAAAACAGTGTAGACTGCGTAACCTTCCCGGAAAATCAAAATTTTAATCAATTTAACTTCCAAAAACACGATAGAAGCATCACCTTAATCGACATTCTTGCAAACCTGCACACTTAAACAAAACACATCAAAACGACAACAAACTTGAGTCCAAGACAATCAATTTAAGCCGATATAGAATGCTCCAAGTGGATATAAAATCCACTTATCACCCTCTGAAACCAAGACAATTGTTTCCGCCAATAGAAGATGAAGCACGTGGATCTCAACGACCCACTAAAATTGTTCATGCTCATAAAAGTCAGACAGCACAGCCTGACACCCGTACGAGGGTCACAACAACAGCAGGGAAGAAGGTTCTTTCCAGTGACATGCGTTTACATTTCCAGAAGGTTCGAAGGCAAAGAGTGGACGCCAATGATAATTTGGAAGGTGCCTATGACTCTGATGAAGAGTTAGCCGTCTTGGAAAAACAGAAAAAGACTTTGGAAGAAAAATTAGCCCGACAGCAAGAAATCCTCCGTTTACAACATGAGCTAAGATAGACCTCTATTTCGGCACATGAAAGAGGTTATAATACCGAGGGCAATGAACACAACGAAGGATATGAAGATTATGCGGGCGAAGAATCCACAGAATCGATCTATTCACAACCACAACCACGAAAACGACGCCAAGCTCCGTCAGCCCGAGGACTACAAGTTATGACTCATACTCCAAGTCGATGGACTCTCGTAGCCCTCACAGCTCGAGGCACGAAAGATCAGATCCTCAAAATAAGTCAGGGAAGCCTCGTGAAAGGCAAGAAAAAGAATTCATTAAACTCACTGTTGACAAAGCAACAATCCTTGCCATCATAAAATTAGAACCGGATTATCGACCCCCAAGGCCAATGAAACCAGGAAGGCCACCAAGCTCTCGCTTTTGTGAATATCATGAAGATACTGGACACACCACAGAGCAGTGCTATCAGCTAAGTAATCTCATCGAAGCAAAACTTAAGCGAGGACAATTAACTCACTACATCGACCATGACGCCGAAAAACAAAATGAACGACCTCGTGATCAAGACAGCGTCATCGATGTTATAGCAGGAGGGATCGCAGCAGGTGGCTCATCAAACAACTCTAAAAAGCTTTATGCCAGAGAAGTTTTCAACATAAACCTCGAGGCCCCCAAACGACCTCGCCTCAATCCAACTCCAATTATATCTATTTCCGATGAAGATTACCCTTCAGGGATGATTGAATCTCACAAAGATGCCCTAGTCATAACTGCCAAAATAGGCACGAATACGGTGAAAAAGATACTCATCGATAATGGTAGCTCAGTTGACATACTATATCACAATGCCTTTGCAAGAATGGATCTGGGTGATCGAAATTAGAAAATGTCAATACACCTCTGTATGGCTTCACTGGAAATATAGTCTACTCAATGAACATGCATAAGTTCTCACAAGTCCATGTCAAATGTAAGAATAAGTTAATAAACATGCTAAGCCTACAAGAGTACATCTTTGAGACAAAACTCGGGATCTCATACGCAAAAACAAGAAAACACTCACAATCCATTCACAAAAGAATATTCACTCAAGAACAAGGGTAAGTGTATCACTTAATTCCAACAAAACCATAAGCATGCTTGACATTTGGTATCAATCTAACTCTTAACACAACATACATCAATGACGATAATCAAAAAGTCTTTATTTGGGTTGTAACGGGGCTAGGGACAAGGTATGTCAAATAAGCCGAATCAGGTGAAGTGTCAAAAGCTAGTAAGTACCATAATAAATCATACACAAAACCCTATTCCCCCCCCCACATAATTTTTACTAAAACAAACACTCGACTAGTCGACTGAAATAGGATCACAACAAACACAAACATGCTCTCATAATATATATATTTTTTTCTTTTTTTTTCTCGAGAGCTAAATATAACACAAACAATAATATAAATAATAACAATGATCCCACAATTTTATTACACATGCCGACTATCAAGTAAACAACCAAACCCAATATTCAATATTTCCCCCCAAAAGTACGACCAACAATAAATCCCTCCTTGCACACCTTATTACTCCCTTAAGCACTCTACTAGCCTTTGACAATGTGGGTTCAAATTAATGTACGGCCAATACAAGAAAAAGGTCTAGGCAAGTAATGTGGTATGTCACCGAAAAAATAGGATTAAACTCAACGGGTTAACTAATTGATCATGTAAACATGGTATGGTAATATTGGAAAATATGCAGTTATTCTTAATGCCTTTATCATTTTAATCGTCAATTAATGTCATGCGTTTTAAGAAAGATCTCAAACAATTGCTAGCAATGCAAACAATCCGTGGACACTCAAGCAAACGAATAAATTGCAACAAATATGCAATATGGCTCAAAAACTCACTTGGTGGAAAAACATACTCAATCCCAAGCAAAAAATCTCTCTAATGCACCAACTTGTATTCAAAGCATGCAAACTAAATCATCTTGCACATATTCATGTCCTTCTAATCACTTACACCATTCAATAAGTCTACTAGCTTCAACTTACTAATGTATGTGTGTGCACAAGAACAAAGCATATCACTTCTCAATCAAAAGCGTCAACAACACAAAATTCCTATCAAGCATGGGTGCAAATGCAAACTATTATGAACTCACATGATATACGAACATAAAAACAGAATGTCCTATATGAAACAAACGTAGATAACATAAATAAACATGCATGAATTACTACTATTATGCAAACATGATATCCTATATGAACACATAATACAACAACTACTAATCCCCCAAACCACCCCCAAACTTAAAATATTCAATGTCCGCATTGAATTGAAGTAAATACGAGGGATAGCAGAAAACATACCTACAAGGCCTCATCCTCGAATGAATCATGCGGTGGATACTGCGTACGAGCTCCATAGACGGGCCACCGACTCAAATAAAAAAAATACTACAAAACCCCCAATTTACAAGAACACAAATTCGTAATAAAAATAAGATTGGAGAAAAATATTTACCCAATACGAATCGAAAAGGTGAACTTGCAATTAAACTCCCCCAAACTTGAATCCTTCTCGAACTTGAATTTTTAGAGATGTAGAGATGTAGAGGATGAATTGGGTTTGTATGTATGGGTGTATATAGATAATGGAGTGATAGGATGAAAAAAAAATTGAGATGGTAGGAAATTTGATGTATGATAGAAATATGATTTAGGGATTAAAAATAATAATAAATAATAATAATAATAATAAATATGAATTAGAATAGATATAGGTTTAGAATTTTGAAGGAGAGATGAGGGGTTTTGGAATTGAAATAGGAAAAGAATTAGGTGGAGAGATGAGAGTATAAATAAGATTTGGGGTTAGAAAAAAAATTTGGGGTTTGAAAAGTTTTTTTTTTATAAATACAACAGCTGAAACACAAAAATTCGGACAAAACTCTGCCCAACAACCTGCGCGCGTGTGAAGCAAACTGCTGAAGAATCAGATGCGCAGGCACAACCTGCACAACAGGGCCGCAGGCTGCTCCAAGACCAGTAACGCAGGCGCAGCCTGCGTTACACAGGTGCAACCTGCGCTGGGAGCAGTAACGCAGGTGCAGCCTGCTCAAAAAATGATATTTTTTTTTGAATACAACACTCAAATTTTTTTTTCCTACACTAATGCGTGGGTTGCCTCCCACGAAGCGCTCCTTTAACGTCAATAGCTTAACGTTACTTCCTCAACTCATGGCAGTTTTAAAAGAATAACTGAACCGTCCTCAACAGAAAAACCATTTATACGAACGTTGACATCTTGTTTGCTTGTTTTCCACCAATCTCTTTCGTCAGACTTTAACCTGATTTTACTACCCAACGGCCAAATCTTCTTCTTTTTCTTCTTCACACCTCTAAGGTGCTTCTCCGATTCGAACGGCTGAACAAAACTTTCTTCCTTATCATCGGTTTTCCACCTTCGCAACACGTTATCATGCCCCTCTTCAAAAATCACTAGCTCATTATTCAAAAGGACATACCTCAAATATGGTGGAAGTTTTCCAAGTTTGACATTCGAGAGATCTAGAACCGACGAACTGTCAATGGAATCACTGATGGGATGCTTTAGCACGTGTGTGTCCGACTTTTCGCTCAATTACTGATCAAACTTCTTTCTCTGACCCGTATCAACCATTTCCACACTGCAACACTCTTCATCCTCGGTTGGAAATTTCATGGCCTTGAACACATTAAAGGTGACATTCTGGTCTTGCACCCTCATTGTAAGCTCTCATTTTTGCACATCAATCAAAGTACGACCCGTAGCTAGAAAAGGCCTTCCCAAGATTATGGGAATCTTCTTGTCTTCTTCAAAATCTAGAATCACAAAATCGGCAGGAAATATGAGCTTATCAACCTTCACTAAGACATCCTCTACTATACCCCTCGAATAAGTGATAGACCTACCAGCCAACTGCAAGGAGATGTTGGTTGGTTTCGGCTCCGGTAGACCAAGTTGCTTGAAAACAGACAAGGGCATGAGATTAATACTAGCTCCCAAATCAAATAAGCATTTGTCAAAAGACAACTTCCCAATGGTGCATGGAATTGTAAAGCTACCAGGATCCTTAAGTTTCGGAGGCAATTTCTGTTGCAACACCGCACTGCACTCCTCTGTCAATGCCACTGTTTCAAATTCTTCCAACCTTCTCTTCCGTGACAAAATATCCTTCATGAACTTTGCATATCTCGGCATCTGCTCCAATGCTTCAACAAAAGGAATGTTAATGGACAGTTTCTTGAAGACATCCATAAACTTTTGAAACTGTATTTCTTGACTTTTCTGCACGCGTCGAGGAAATGGAGGAGGCGGATAGATCTGATTATTCTTTGAAGATTGCTCCGGAGTAGACTTTTCAACAGGTTCCTTACTCTTCTCTAATTCACCATCTTGCTGATCAGCTCCCAAGTCAGAATTCTCAATTTCGGGCACTACAAATTTTTCAACTTGTTGATTCTGAACATCTTCATCTTCCTTAGTTGCTGATTTAGGATCTGTTGTAACCCTTCCCGATCTCAAAGTAACTGCCTTCACCTGCTCCCTTCTGCCTGGATTAGCCTCTGTATCGCTAGGAAGAGTTCCTTGTTGCCTACTAAGTAAGGCACTTGCAAGCTGTCCCATCTGGTTTTCCAAGGTCTTTTGAGAAACTGACAGGCTTTTAATCATCATCCTCAACTCATCCATTTCTGATTTTTCATTAGAAGATTGCCCCACATTAGCCTGGGGCTGTTGCTAAAATCCAGGAGGTTGATATGGTTGCCATGGAGCATATGTCTGTTGATAGCCTTGATTGAATGGCTTCGCTTGCTGTCCCTGAAATTGCTACTGATAAGGTTGTTGATGAGCACCTTGATTGTTGCTCCAGTTGAAATTAGGATGATTCCGATTATTAGGATGATAAGTGGCTGGAACTGGTGTAGCAGGTCTCTGGAAATTACTCACGAACTGTGCTGATTCAGAAGAGATAGCACACTAATTCGTCTCATGTGCGCCCGCACATAGCTCACAATCACTAGCAACCTGCTGAACTCCATAATTTGCAAGAGAATCCACCTTCATAGTCAACGCCTTCAACTGAGCTGCAATAGCTGAAGCTGCATCCACTTCAAAAATACCTGCTACCTTGCCTTGAGAAAGCCTTTGGGTTGGATTCTGATATTCATCAATTGGCAGCCATCGTCTCAATAAGATCATTAACTTCATCGTAGCTCTTAGCCCATAGAGCTCCTCCTGATGCTGCATCTAGCATAGGTCTAGATTGTGCTCCCAACCCATTGTAGAAACTATTGATAACCATCCAATCAGGCATGCCATGATGTGGACACCTACGCAGCATCTCCTTGTAACGTTCCCAAGCCTCACACAAAGATTCTCCAGATTGCTGCTGAAATTGACTTAGCTAGTTCCTTATTGCTGCAGTTTTCGCCATAGGGAAGAATTTAGTAAGAAACTTCTGAGCAAGATCCTCCCATGTAGTAATGGAACCAGGTGGTAGAGAGTGTAACCAGCCCTTGACCTTATCCTTCAGAGAAAATGGGAAAAGTCTCAACTTGATAGCATCATCCGACACACCATTGAACTTGAAAGTATCACAGATCTCGATAAAGTCCCGAATATGCATGTTAGGATCCTCCGTATAAGCACCCCCAAACTGAACTGAATTCTGTACCATCTGAATAGTGCCCGGCTTGATTTCGAAGTTATTAGCCGTGATGGCTGGCCTGATAATACTAGACTGGATGTCATTGATCTTCGGTTGAGAATATTCCTTCAAAGCCTTAGCTGCTGCTGCATCTGCCATCTCTACTATTGTTTCAAATTCCTCTTTCTTATTCTCCTAATTCTCTACAAGATCGTCTTCCGCCAGTTCTTCCAAACGAGCTTGTAAGCGTGTTCGCATACAAACCTAAGTACCTGAAACACCACGAAACAAACAAACTAAGTAAGAAATCCGAGTCAGTGAACGCTAACGACCACTATTGACAAGCACATAAACTAAAAATAAAACACCGATGATCCCCGGCAGCGGTGCCAAAAACTTGTTAACACAAAATCACGCAAATGCACGTGGTCACAAGTAATACAGATATAAGTCAAGTTCGTTCCCACAGAGATCTGGTTTTTAATTCAGTTTAGTACCTATGCAACAATGTATGGTTTTAATTCACTGCTAAGATACATAACAAATTGGGGTTTGATTATCTAAATTAAACTAAGATGCAAAATATTAAACTAAGAATTAAATTAACTAACAAGAATTGAATCGAATTACTTATATGAGAATAAACATGGGACTCTAACTTCATTATCTACTTCACTTAGAGTTGACGCCTTTAATCAATGCACGTTATGGTTTTGATATCTGATCAGACAACACGAAATAAGTAAATGCTACTTATCAGTATACGAGTACCAAACTAAACATACATCCACAAAAGAGATAGAAGATGAATAGACACCAATTACGCTTAGACCCTATATCTCTATAAGATTTGAAAACATAATGGTTGAAGAACAAGTTGTCTATTAAGATCACATAGGGCAACTTAATATCTCTATTTTACGCTACAAATCATGATATTAAAACATCAACCTATCCTATGCTAGCATGGCAAGTTCTAAATCTCAAGATCCACTCTCGCTTCACAAGAGATTAACAAAATAGATGTTAGCTATGCATCTAAATACATGAAACACAACCATACGAGGATATCAAGAATTCACCACACGTAATCTTTAAAGTATCAAACTACTAAGCTACATAGATAACTCCGTTAGAATCCCATGACAACGATTAGCTCATAATTAAGTCGTTCATCGTCATGGGATTTGATGAAAACATGATATTAAACAAGATATGAAAGAAAGAAGCAATAATATTAATAAAACAAAGAGTTAAAAAAACAAATCTTTAATCCAGAATAACACAAAAGATGAAGTAGATCTAGATCCGTTGCTTGTCACGAGCGTTGAATCCTTCTCTCCTTTTCTCCCTTGCAGATCTAGGCTATGATACAATAATAAAAATTGATCATCCAAATTACAATGCTAAGATGTGTTTAAATAGGTTCTAGATTTCTTGCCCAGCAAGAAATTGCCTTCTATTACAATTAAAATTCAATTAAGGTACTAAAAACTGCCCAAAATACAATTAGAACTTGAAAAGGGCAAAACAGTAATGTCGTGCTGTCTGTGCCCACCACGCGCATCCTGCTCGTGGAACACCTGTCCCATGTTGTAGAAAATCTCTCAAGCTTCGCGTGGGCAGTAAGATCGCTGAAAACGGACTTATAGAACTCCAGATATGGCCAAAACAGTGTAGACTGCGAAACCTTCCCGGAAAATCCGAATTTTAATCAATTTAACCTCCAAAAACACGACAGAAGCATCACCTTAATCGACATTCTTGCAAACCTGTACACTTAAACAAAACACATCAAAATGACAACAAACTTGAGTCCAAGACAATCAATTTAAGCCGATATAGAATGCTCCAAGTGGATATAAAATCCACTTATCACCCTCTGAAACCAAGACAATTGTTTCCGCCAATAGAAGATGAAGCACGTGGATCTCAACGACCCACTAAAATTGTTCATGCTCATAAAAGTCAGACAGCACAGCCTGACACCCGTACGAGGGTCACAACAACAGCAGGGAAGAAGGTTCTTTCCAGTGACATGCATTTACATCTCCAGAAGGTTCGAAGGCAAAGAGTGGACGCCAATGATAATTTGGAAGGTGCCTATGACTCTGATGAAGAGTTAGCCGTCTTGGAAAAACAGAAAAAGACTTTGGAAGAAAAATTAGCCCGATAGCGAGAAATCCTCCGTTTACAACATGAGCTAAGACAGACCTCTATTTCGGCACATGAAAGAGGTTATAATGCCGAGGGCAATGAACACAATGAAGGATATGAAGATTATGCGGGCGAAGAATCCACAGAATCGATCTATTCACAGCCACGACCACGAAAACGACGTCAAGCTCCGTCAGCGAGTGGTTCATTGTGGCGTAGCGAGTCTAGCGAGTCGTTCCGACCCGAGGACTTTGCTTAAATCCAAGATGACATCGCCACATTCAAAGAATTTATGTGTAACCAATCTGGTCAGGTAACAACTACTGAAAGCCCGCTGTCAAAGGACATTGAAATTGCTCGCATAGATAGAACACTTAAAATGCCCTCTCTAGACCATTTTGACGAAACGTCTGACCCTAGTGGTTTTCTTAACACCTTTGATGGTCGTGTGGCATTTTTTGGCCATTCAAAGCTAGCCAGATGTTAATTTTTCTCTACTTGCCTACAGGGCACAGCTCTCCGATGGTACAATAGTCTCCCTCCCTGATCCATCGTCTCCTGGCAGTCGTTAAAAACAAAATTTCAAGCTCGATTCTCCAATAATTATAAAGGGGGCAAAATCACCACCTCATTGATGACGGTCAGACAACGATATAATGAGTCTTTACGTGATTTCTTGGCTCGGTTTCGAACTGAGGTTGCTAACATCCCAAATTTAATTGAGGAGTTGGCTATCAATTATTTAGCGGCCATAATAGATAAGCATCGACATGAAGTCTTGTTGGAAGAGTTTTTCGATAAAAATCCTCGAACATTGCAAAATGATTTCTAGATTGTGGAGCACCGAATGAACTTACAAGAGGCTGTAGGCAGCATACAGTCACCTCGTAAAACTTTTCGACGAGATTACAGCAGAAGTCCTCGAAGACGATCTCCGAGTCGACGGTCTCCAAGGACTGACTACAAGCGTAATTATGACTCATAATCCAAGTCGACGGAGTCTCGTAGCCCTCACAGCTCGAGGCACGAAAGATCAGATCCTCAAAATAAGTCATGGAAGCCTCGTGAAAGGCAAGAAAAAGAATTCACTAAACTCACTGTTGACAAAGCAACAATCCTTGCCATCATAAAATTAGAACCGGATTATCGACCCCCAAGGCCAATGAAACCAGGAAGGCCACCAAGCTCTTGCTTTTGTGAATATCATGAAGATACTGGACACACCATAGAGCAATGCTATCAGCTAAGTAATCTCATCGAAGCAAAACTTAAGCGAGGACAATTAACTCACTACATCGACCATGACGCCGAAAAACAAAATGAACGACCTCGTGATCAAGACAGCGTCATCGATGTTATAGCAGGAGGGATCGCAGCAGGTGGCTCATCAAATAACTCTAAAAAGCTTTATGCTAGAGAAGTTTTCAACATAAACCCCGAGGCCCCCAAACGACCTCGCCTCAATCCAACTCCAATTATATCTTTTTCCAATAAAGATTACCCTTCAGGGATGATTGAATCTCACCAAGATGCCCTAGTCATAACTGCCAAAATAGGCACGAATACGGTGAAAAAGATACTCATCGATAATGGTAGCTCAGTTGACATACTATATCACAATGCCTTTGCAAGAATGGATCTGGGTGATCGGAAATTAGAAAATGTCAATACACCTCTGTATGGCTTCACTGGAAACGAGGTTAAGGTCGTGGGCACCATAGATCTCCCTGTCCTCTTCGGATCCCTCCCATGTCAAACTTGGCAAGTAGTTAAATTTCATGTTGTCAACGTAAATTCCACCTATAACGCTATTCTTGGCAGGACAACCCTCACAGCCCTCAAGGCCATCACATCCATCCCCCACCTCAAAATGAAATTCCCCATGTAATTCAGAATGGGAGAGGTCGTAGGAGATCAGCACGCAGCTCGTCAATGCTACCTATTCACGGTAATCCCCAGAACAAAACGCGTCGACGACGCTTCGATTAATCAAATCGTGGAAATGGACCCTCGCTCCATCATGGAATCTCCAATAGAACATGGTTGCTTACCTATAGAAGAAACTGTTGAGGTTAAGATAGAAGAAGGAAACCCCGACAAAGTAACTAAAATTGGCAAACACCTCGAGGGCGATCTCCGCCAACAAATCATCAGTCTCATTCGTGAGTACGCAGACATCTTTGCTTGGGATCCAAAAGATATTCTAGGGATACCAGAGACAATCGCCCGCCATTCTCTCCATGTCAAACAAGGGGTACGATCTTTAAAGCAGAAGAAACCAGTGTTTTCAGAGGAGAAAACCAAGGCAATTGACGCCGAGCTCGACAAACTTCTCGAGGCCGGATTCATTGAACCCGTGTAATTTCCAGAATGGATCGCCAATGCAGTGTTGGTGAAGAAAAGCAATGGCAAATGGAGAATGTGCATCGACTATTTAAACCTTAATCGAGCTTGTCCAAAAGACTTTTACTCGTTGCCAAACATCGACCAATTAATTGATGCAACTACATGTCACGAGCTTTTATCTTTTATGGATGCGTTTTCCGGTTATAACTAAATAAAAATGGACAGCCAAGACTGGGAAAAAACAGCATTCATCACTCTTAGAGGTGTATTCGCATTTAAAAACATGTCATTCGGCCTCATTAATGCCGGGGCGACCTTCCAGCAAATGATGGATACAATTTTTTCCTCGCAAATTGGACGAAACCTCCAGGTCTATGTTGATGACCTCATAGTCTAAAAGATCCTCAGACTATGTGAAAGATTTAAGAGAAATATTTGACAATGTGCGACGCCACAACATGCGTCTAAACCCAGCTAAGTGCTAATTTGGAATGACCTCCGGCAAGTTCTTAGGATTCCTATTAACTCAAAGAGGAATCGAGGCCGACCCTAGCCAGATCAAGGCCATCATGGAAATGTCACAACTAACAACGTTGAAAGAGGTGCAAACACTGACAGGCTGCATCGCGGCTCTTCGACGATTCATCCCACAATCGTCGAAACGATGCACTCCCTTTTTCGAGGCCATCAAGAATGCCTCAAAACAGTCAAAGCTCAATTGGACAGAAGAATGCGAAAAGGGCCTCAAAGAATTAAAATAGTTTTTAAGTTCGCCACCGATCTTAACACAGGCTCGACCTCAAGAATCTCTCAGAGTTTACTTATCCGCCTGTGATACGATGGTAGCCGCTGTGTTGGTTAAAAATTCCTCTGGAAACGAAATGCCTGTGTATTACATTAGCCACGCCTTGCGCGATACAGAAACCAGATATCCCCAAGTGGAAAAACTAATGTATGCCCTCGTTGTTGCCAGTCGAAAACTAAGGCATTACTTTCAAGGTAGAGAGATTCAGGTAATGACAAATCAGCCGATGAAGCGGATTTTACACAAACCCAATATGACAGGAAGGCTGGCTGCATGGACAATCGAGCTTAGCCAATTTTATATCGAATACAAGCCTCGCACGGCAATGAATGCCCAAGACCTCTCAGATTTTGTGGTCGAATGTCAATTCGACAAACCTGAACTCTCACAGCTCGACAACGAGATGTTAGTAGTATTTTTATGTGTTCGTTCTCAGGGAAGGACTAAATTAAATACAAAGTTTAGGTTTCTTATCTCTTTACGTCTAGAAGTGTGTGAGAAGAATTTTGGGTTTGTGTATTAACTAAATTAAACTGAGAACTAATTATAAGCACTAAGAATTGATTTTAAACTGAGATTTAAATATATGGGAAAACAATCTAAGAACTGAGGTTCTTCACTTGGTCTCAATACATGCTCAATATTAATGTGATATCTGTGTTCCTACCTTGCTGAAAACAATTCTTCTAAAGTTATACTGTACCCTCCCAGGTTACAATATAGTGCCTACAGCTACACCCTAATTGTCACTCCCGTGATACAATCAAAGTATATCTATAAACTGTTAAGTGCCAAGAATTATATGTCTCACAATTCTCCTATTAATCTCCCGATCTAATATTCAAATTATGTCTGTTAAATCATGTACTAAGATTGCAACTTCTCTCCCAAGCTTATTACAATCCCTAGAATACAATCAAAAGTTAGCTACTCTTCTAATTGTGTTAAGATCTCATTAACAGATCAGCAAAGCAGAAAATCACATAATCAAACATGCATGAATACCAAGGAATACTACCCAATCCTCAGATTAGAGAATTAGTTACGCATATTTAATAAAGAAAACATAATAATAATGATAATGAATGAATACATAATATTGAAGAAAGAATTGAAGATCGAAAGTACCTTGATACGATTAAAAGCTATGAATTGTTATGCTATGAATTGTTATCTATGAATTGTTATGATTTACAATGGTAGGATGTGTTTATATAGGCTCTACAAATCTTGCCCAACAAGAAATTGCCTTCTATTACAATTAGGATTTAAAGAAGGTACCCAAAACTGCCCAGAATACAATTAGAATTAGAAAAAGGGCAAAACAGTAAATTCCAAGCCTTCTTTAATAAGAACACGTGCGCGACTTTAATCAGTACGTTTCTTGCACTTGTTTCCTATCCCAGGTTGTAGAAAATCTCTCAAGCTTCGCGTGGGCAGTAAGATCGCTGAAAACGGACTTCTAGAACTCCAGATATGGCCAAAACAGTATAAGCTGCGCAGCCTTCCCGGAAAATCCGAATTTTAATCAATTAAATCTCCAAAAACGACAAAAGCTTAGATATTCTTGCAAACCTGCACAACTACAAAAAACACATCAAAACTACACAAACTTGAGTCCAAAACAATCAATTTAAGCCGATATAGAATGTTCCAAGTGGATATAAAATCCACTTATCAAACACCCCCAAACTTAAACCGATGCTTGTCCTCAAGCATAAACAATTACAACTACCTAATTAGTACCACTTCCGTAGGTGATCACGGTTGCATTTGGCATATGCAACAAGCCCTTTAAACCCCTAGGCAGCCCTAGTGGACGAGTAAGGTCTCGTGAGGGTCTATAGCGAATGTACCCACAAAATCCATTTAACCTAATGCAATGCAATGCATGAATGCAACTAATATGAAAATTGCAATTAATATAACCTACCATACCTTCAAATCCTCTCATGCCATATCAACTTAAGAATCAAAGTAAATACGCAATGTCTTGGTGTCGAAAGTGCAAGTATTCACATAGTCTACTCAATGAACATGCATAAGTTCTCACAAGCCCATGTCAAGTGTAAGAATAAGTTAGTAAACATGCTAAGCCTACAAGAGCACATCTTTGAGACAAAACTCGGGATCTCATACGCAAAAACAAGCAAACACTCACAATCCACTCACAAAAGAATATTCACTCAAGAACAAGGTTAGTGTATCACTCAATTCCAACAAAATCATAAGCATGCTTGACATTTGGTATCAATCTAACTCTTAACACAACAGACATCAATGACGATAATCAAAAGGTCTTTAATTGGGTTGTAACGTGGTTAGGGACAAGGTATGTCAAATAAGCCAAAACAGGTGAAGTGTCAAAAGCTAGTAAGTACCATAATGAACCATTCACAACACCCTATTTCCTCCCACATAAATTTTAATAAGAACACTCGACTAGTCGACTAAAGTAGGATCACAACAAACACAAACATGCTCTCATAATATATTTTTTTCTTCTCTTTTTCTTTTTTTTTTTCTTTTTTTTTTTCTTTTTTTTTTCTTTTTTTTTTCGAGAGCTAAATAAAACAATAATATAAATAATAACAATGATCCCCCAATTTATTACATATGCCGACTATCAAGTAAACAACCAAACCCAATCTCAATATTTTCCCCAAAAGTATGACCAACAATAAACCCCTCCTTGCACACCTTATTACTCCCTTAAGCACTTTACTAGCCTTTGACAATGTGGGTTCAAATTAATGTAAGGCCAATACAAGAAAAAGGTCTAGGCAAGTAATGTGGTATGTCACCGAAAAATAGGATTAAGCTCAACGGGTTAACTAATTGATCATGTAAACATGGTGTGGTAATATGGGAAAATATGTGGTTATTCCTAAATGCCTTTATCATTTTAATCGTCAAATAATGTCATGCGTTTCAAGAAAGACCTCAAACAACTGCTAGCAATGCAAACAATCCGTGGACACTCAAGCAAACGAATAAATTGCAAAAATATGCAATATGCAATAAGGCTCAAAAACTCACTTGGCGGAAAAACATACTCAATCCCAAGCAAAAATCTCTCTAACGCACCAACTTGTTTTCAAAGCATGCAAACTAAATCATCTTGCACATATTCATGTCCTTCTAATTACTTACAACATTCAATAAGTCTACTAGCTTCAACTTACTAGTGTATGTGTGTGCACAAGAACAAAGCATATCACTTCTCAATCAAAAGCGTCAACAACACAAAATTCCTATCAAGCATGGGTGCAAATGCAAACTACTATGAACTCACATGATATACAAAAAAAAATAAAAACAGAATGTCCTATATGAAACAAACGTAGATAACACGAACATAAATGCATAATTTACTACTACTAATATGCAAAGCATGAAATCCTACATGAACACATAATACAACAACAGCTACTAATCCCTCAAACCACCCCCAAACTTAAAATATTCAATGTCCTCATTGAATGGAAGTAATTACGAGGGATAGTAGAAACATACCTGCAATGCGCCTTACACCACCTCATCCACGCTAGGAGCCATAAGAATCAATACCCAACTCACAAGAAGCTCCACCAATAATTACCAAGCAATATCACACCACAAATAGCCCAAATTCCAAGAATAATACAAAATTCCCAATTTACAAGAACACAAATTCGTAATAAAAATAAAATTAGAGAAAAAGATTTACCCAATACGAATCAAAGAGGTGAACTTGCAATTAATTCCTCTTTAGAATTGAATTTTTAGAGATTTTTAAAAAAAATAGAAGAGGAATTGGATTTGTATGTATAGGAAAAAAAATTGAGATGAATTTAGATGTAGAATAGGATTTGGGGGTGTTTAGGATTTGAATTTAAGTTAGGATAGGAATTGGAGATGATAGGTTGAAGATATGGGTATATAATAGAAATATGATATGAGAATGAATAGAAGGAGTGAAAAAAATTGGGGTTAAAGGGTCAAAAAATCGCACATTCCAGGAGAAGGGCGCGCTTACAGCGCTGAACAGCTGGTTGCGCAGGTGGAAACCGCGTTACAGGGCGCTGGGAGCGCTAAGGCGCCTGTTGCGCCGTTTGGAGCCGCGTGTCATGGCGCTGGGAGCGCTGGGACGCTGTTGGCGCAGTCCTTCCCTGCGTTACATGTGGCGCTGACAGCTTTGTCAAGCTGTTGGCGCTGCACTGTTCTGACTATATATATATATATATATTTTTATTTATTTTTTTTTTTTTGAAAGAAATAAAAAATCCTATACTACACCAAGGTACAAAAATGCTTGGGTTGCCTCCCAAGAAGCGCTTCTTTAACGTCAATAGCTTGACGTATTTCTACCTGCAAACTTCAATGAACAGAAAAAGCAAACAGATGCACATATCTACGAATTTCTAATATAGGCATATTGTGCAAATAAACCTTAGATTCATTGAAAGGTACGAAAACTTTCAAGAACCTATCATGCTCAAGAGACTTGGAAACATCAAAATAGATAGAAAAGTCGTCAGAATAATCATTATAAGTACGACTCATATACTCCTCCCAAATCGGATCCTTATACTCTAAAACAAGATTTTCAACTTCATCAATCTTAACTTCCTTCTCTTCTATAATTGGACACTCATCAATTTTAATCTCGTCTACCAATGTATTAAGCTCAAAATTTTCTAGATTTGGTAGAATTTCAATTGCATCCAAATTATCATTAATGCGCATGGGACAATTATCAACTACACAAGTAGACTCATCAGACACAACATTATCATCAATTGCTAAACAAGAATCATGGCATAGAGGAAAATTGACACAAGGGGGAGTTCTATAACAACCTTCATACCACACTGCTCGAACTTCCCAAATAAAATTATTTAGTTTAGCATTCTCCTCGTACCAAGCTATTGAATCACATGGAATATCATTATCACTAGCAATTTCTAAAGTTGGTTCATCAAACACTCCCAAAGAAAGTAATAGAGGATTAGACTGAGTTCCTTGAATCATTTTATTGAGCGCAATCTCCCAATCAGCAAGTAAAGAAGGATTAGACTGAGTTAAACTCGTATCAACATCATTACACATATATGGATAAACATCATCATGATATTGATTTTCAAACGAATATGAATAATCATTGCTAGGGGCATATGGAGCATAAAATGAGTTCTCAGAATAGAACGAATTCACCTGATATGCATTACAATCCTCATAAGCATTGAATTGTGGGTAAGGATTGAAGTCTTGATATTGTTCCTGACTGTTGTAGAAATTCTGAGCATTGTTCCAACCAAAGTTGTACTCCATCTAGTCTCTCTCCTCAAAACCTGTTTAAGTTGTCTACCTCAAAGAACCTGTAGACACTCCAAAGAAAGAAATACAAAAAGAAAGAAAAGAAAAATATATACAAAGATAAAATCTAAACTACAAGAAACAATTAACCTAAACTCAAGTATACTGCCTTCCCCGGCAGCGGCGCCAATTTGTTAGTAGTATTTTTATGTGTTCATTCTCAGGGAAGGACTAAATTAAATACAAAGTTCAGGTTTCTTATCTCTTTACGTCTAGAAGTGTGTGAGAAGAATTTTGGGTTTGTGTATTAACTAAACTAAACTGAGAACTAATTATAAGCTCTAAGAATTGATTTTAAACTGAGATTTAAATATATGGGAAAACAATCTAAGAACTGGGGTTCTTCACTTGGTCTAAATACATGCTCAATATTAATGTGATATCTGTGTTCCTACCTTGCTGAAAACAATTCTTCTAAAGTTATACTGTACCCTCCTAGGTTACAATATAGTGCCTACAGCTACACCCTAATTGTCACTCCCGTGATACAATCAAAGTATATCTATAAACTGTTAAGTGCCAAGAATTATATGTCTCACAATTCTCCTATTAATCTCCCGATCTAATATTCAAATTATGTCTGTTAAATCATGTACTAAGATTGCAACTTCTCTCCCAAGCTTATTACAATCCCTAGAATACAATCAAAAGTTAGCTACTCTTCTAATTGTGTTAAGATCTCATTAACAGATCAGCAAAGCAGAAAATCACATAATCAAACATGCATGAATACCAAGGAATACTACCCAATCCTCAGATTAGAGAATTAGTTACGCATATTTAATAAAGAAAACATAATAATAATGATAATGAATGAATACATAATATTGAAGAAAGAATTGAAGATCGAAAGTACCTTGATACGATTAAAAGCTATGAATTGTTATGCTATGAATTGTTATGCTATGAATTGTTATCTATGAATTGTTATGATTTAAAATGGTATGATGTGTTTATATAGGCTCTACAAATCTTGCCCAGCAAGAAATTGCCTTCTATTACAATTAGGATTTAAAGAAGGTACCCAAAACTGCCCAGAATACAATTAGAATTAGAAAAAGGACAAAACAGTAAATTCCAAGCCTTCTTTAATAAGAACACGTGCGCGAATTTAATCAGTACGTTTCTTGCACTTGTTTCCTATCCCAGGTTGTAGAAAATCTCTCAAGCTTCGCGTGGGCAGTAAGATCGCTGAAAACGGACTTCTAGAACTCCAGATATGGCCAAAACAGTATAAGCTGCGCAGCCTTCCCGGAAAATCCGAATTTTAATCAATTAAATCTCCAAAAATGACAAAAGCTTAGATATTCTTGCAAACCTGCACAACTACACAAAACACATCAAAGCTACACAAACTTGAGTCCAAAATAATCAATTTAAGCCGATATAGAATGTTCCAAGTGGATATAAAATCCACTTATCACGAGACGGATCACTCGAGACCATGGGCCCTCTATGTTGATGGATCATCCATCACGGAAACGAGCGGAGCATGTATTATATTAATCAGCCCCGAGGGATTCAGAGTCCAACAAGCCATCACGTTTGTCTTCCAAGCAACAAATAATGAAGCTGAATACGAGGCTTTAATTGCTGGATTGAATCTTGCCATAGGTCTAGAAGTCAATGTGATAGACATTTTCAGTGATTCTCAACTGGTAGTCAAGCAAATATTGGGAGAATTCAAGACTCATAATGACAGAATGGCTCTATATCTGTACCGAACTCAAGTCCTTTTAGACAGATTTGTCTGGAAAATCACGAATATCAACAGGGCGGAAAACCAATGGGCTGATGCTCTGTCCAAATTTGCATCATCATCGACACCCACAAGTGTCGAGCCCGTATATGTAGAAACGCTTTTGAGCCCCACTATGAGCATTTTGACATTAAATGCCATCTCTTCAAAGCTGGATTGGAGAATCCCATTCCTTGAATATATCTGCAAGAATCAGCTCCCAGAGGACAAAAATGAAGCAAGATCCATAATGTTCAAAGCACGAAACTATTGCATTAAAGATGCAAGGTTGTATAGATGAGCCCTATCAGAGCCTCTACTTCGATGTCTCGGTCCGGACGAGGCAGAAATTGCAATTATTGATGTACATTCGGGAATATGTGGGGAACATATTGGAGGCAAAAGCCTAGCCCATAAAATAATAAGACAAGGATTATACTGGCCAACGATCCGAAAAGATTGTGAAGAATATGTAAAAAAGTGCCACGCTTGCCAATCTTATGGGCAGGTCAGCCATAAACCCTCACAAATGCTGTCACCCATACTCAGCCCATGCCCATTTTTCCAATGGGGCATCGACATCATAGGCCCGCTTTCAAAAGCAAGATGCCAATTTCAGTACATCATTGTCGCTGTTGATTATGTGACCAAATGGATCGAGGAAAAACCACTGGCAGAGATTAGAGAAAAAGACATGATCGAATTTTTCATGGAATTCATAGTGTTCCACTTCGGAGTTCCCAGGACTGTCGTTACCGACAACGGAACACAGTTCGTTGGCAACAAGTTTGAGTCAATGCTGAATGAGCTAAAAATCAAACACCTCAAGGCATCCGTAGCTTACCCACAAGCTAATGGCCAGGTTGAAGTCTCCAACAGAATTATCTTACAAGGCTTAAAGAAGAGACTCCAAGATCAACCTCGCAACTGGGTGGACGAGCTCCCAAATGTCTTATGGTCATACAGAACCACCCCGAGGATAGCAACCGGGGAAACCCCCTTTCGCCTCGCCTATGGCACAGATGCCGTGATACCCGTGGAAATATCCTTAAACTCGCCAAGGCTCGAGATGTTTGAAGAAAGCGGTTCCCATGAAGGATTAAAATTGGATAACGACCTACTAGAAAAGGTCAGATGCGAGGCCAATTCAGCGATGGTTCAATACCAGGCCAAAGTGGCCAAGTACTTCAACAAAGGGGTTAAGCCGAAAGATCTCCAAGTCGATGATCTTGTCCTCAGAGAATCAGCCTCGTCCCAGCCCACTGTTTTCGGAAAGTTGAAGGCCCCATGGGAAGGACCATACTGAGTCTCGAGGATAATCCGCCCGGGGACGTACGAGTTGTCATCCCTCGACGGCGAGGTGGTCAAGAATGCCTGGAATGGCATACACTTAAAAAAAAATTACCAGTAATTTCACTCTATCTCGTTAGAGACAAGTTATTTATCTCATTACTCCGTCAATGTATTAAGGTGCAAAGGGATTGATATAAGATTCCCACCTTAACCCTTTTAAATTATTCAATAAGAAACTGTTCTCCGTTTGCTACTCTCCATTTTGATAAACTTTCTTATAAAATATGTCATCTTCATTTGTTATTTCTCACAAAACATAAAACTTACAAAAACTTGACGAACACATGACAAATACAATTACAATGAAGCTTGAAAGTATCGTATTGAAAAATAACTTAAAAAGTCCATATAAATCAGGACGTGCTGATAACCACCATTGCTGTTAGGAAAAACACTTCAAATGCAGACTAGTCTTATTATCAGGAGCCAATCAATACAACTATGGTTCCCATACTCATCTTACAAGCAAAAACCTCGAAACATCTCGACCACACATACGTTATCAAGGGGATGCATCTCTATATTGACATTATCAAAATACAATACAAACACTCCCAATTTCAGAAGATGTCCTAGTTAAATTAATTCGAATAACTTCCAAAAAATAAAACAAGCGCTTCTTAGAATGAATATGGAAAAGAACGCAAGTACACCAAATCAAGGTGACACCGAACGATTAATACAAATCAGAGAAAATTAATCAAGGTTAACAAGGCTATAATAACGCCCGTAGATAAGGTAAAATTCCTGCTCTCCATGTACTATAATTTCTAAGTATAAAAACAAGAATAATTTTCAGACCTAAAAGCGTACATTTCAAAACAAATTGAAAGAGTCTTGAAAATACAACTCCCTATTTCCAACCACATGATAACTTCATTCCAGGATAGCCAAAAGTTAAGTTACGAAAGATAAGTACAGATACGTGGCCCACGTGGCATACCTCGCCCGTGATAGTAACAAGACAATTTAAGAAAAAACCACAATAAAGATCACAACCAACCAAGTAATAAAGTGACATAAAGATTAGAAATTGACCCACAACATAATAAATTCAAACAATTCCAACACGATAATTCAAGTTAAAAGGGTATTACATAGCTTACGAGGCATCCCTCGCCTTCAAACTGCAGCATGCGAGTCACCATCCTTCGACTCCACCAAGGTCTTCGATAAATCGGCACAGTAGTCATCCAACGAATGCCCGGTTAAGTCTACACCAGCCTTCTCCAACCGGTCATAGCACCCTTGATAACCCGTGGCCAAAGCATTCGCAGATTCTTCAGCAGCTTTCTCAATCTCGGCCTTCAAAGAGACCACCTCGGCGTTCAAGCCATTGCATTTGTCACGAAGCGTGAGCACTTCGTTGTCGAGAGTTGACATCTTACCCTTATCTAGCTCCATAACTTCCTTCAATCGGAGGAGCTCATCTTCACAAGCTTTCTTGCCATCTTTGGATTCTTGACATTCCTTCCTCAACATCTCAACGTCCAAAATCAACTTCTTCTCCCAACCTTCTGCCTCAACGGCTCGAATCATAGCGGCGTTCGCTTTCTCCTTCGCTTCATTTAATTCTCGGGCTGTGTTGATGTGCCACTCATGATCGATGTCAGCCCGATAGTCTTTGACTATGTGCGCTAAGTCAGCAAGAAGCTACAAAACAAAAAAAAAGTTAATTAGCACCTATAACGTAACCAACAAGAGGCAAAGAACCAAAGCAATAAATAACGATAGCGAAAACAGAAAAATAAAAAGTAATTACCCATCCTCCACGAGCTAGGCAGCGGTCCGCTATCTCATCCCGGGACTTGTCAACATACGAGCCTTTGTCTTGCGGTAAATCAAACGCTTGGAAAACTTGAGTTGGGAATCGAGAGCCAGCAATCCAACGTTCGTTCGGATTAACCTCAATGAGTAAAGGCTTATCTGCAGAACAGCCCTGAAACAGAGGGGGTAAACCATCCTTGTTAATTCCAGTAAAGGTCAAGGACTTCCCGACCCCGAAACGAGAGGGTTCCCCGGTCTTCTTTGACGAGGCTCATTTAGAGCCGTCCTCGTCGACGTCAACTCTCGTCCTCTTGCTCCCTCGCTCACGAACGTCACCGGTAACAAGATTATCTTCGGTAGAAACAATGCTATCACTAACAACCCCATCAACAGAAATTGGCTCTGTAACTTTAGGAACTTCCGCCGCCAACGAGTCCTTCTTGGCGGAGGATCGCTTAGCCAACACCAACATGGCCTTATGCATATCTTCTTTAATACCACTATCAAGGACTTCCCTCAAAGACGCTCCAGCTACTGCCAAAAACAAAAAACAAAACAACACGTAAGACATACGACACATCAAAAGAGTCAAGAAAAATAATAACGAAACCTTACAATTATGGCTTTCCAAAAATTTAGGGTCCTTCAATTGAAGATGCGTATATAAAGGGCCACCGCCCTAAAATCTGTCTAAAAAGACATCATCATATTTCACCATATTGGTTAAGTAATCTATGGTTTTTTGAGGGACCTTTTGGCAAAAAGGCACAAACTCGAGGTCGGGCCCACAATAATACATCCACTTTCCATGCCATCCCGAGTTCGAGGACCTAACATCAACAATCTTAGACCGACTAGACAATTTATCGAAATATACTTGCCCACGAGAGTACTTTATTCCAAATATTGAAAAAAACAGACGGATAGAAGGCACATATCCCAATTCTGCGCAATGAGCAATAAACCCACTTACCTGGGCCACGGAGTTAGGAGTCAGTTGCAAGACCCCACAGCCCACGGTCTCGAAAATGGCCAAATGAAAAGGATGCATAGGCAAACGCAGCCCTAATTCAAAGTGGACCATCGGGATACCCTGCATCCCAAACTCTGGCATCTCCCATATCCGATCCCTGGCAAATAGAACTTTGCATCTATGAGTACCCTTCAAATCAACCCAAGACCTCACATCTATATTGACAGCACGGTTGACATAAATACTAGTGTAATTAAGGTTAGGCCTATCCTTCAACTCCGACGAACCAACAATTTTAGCATCATCCACGACTTTCTAGCGATGAGCCGCCGTCCGGGGACTAAGAAGGGGCAAAGCCCGAGACCCTTCTACTACACTATCCCCCTCGTTCAAGAAATCAAAACTATGATCATACATCTGCTCAGGAATCTGCCCAGGAATCTCTAAGTGGTTTAGATTGATAGAACCTTCTAAACTCTCGTCCTTAAGTGGCAATTTCCCAGGGTTCCTACTACTAGGTGTACGCGAAGAGGAAGAAGAGAGCGACATTTCTCTCATAAATATAGAAATTACGAACTATCTAGCAAAGTAGATCAAGAACAAGAAATTAAAAGTGAAGACAGTACGCGTACCTTGGTAAAATGCGAATAAAGGACGTAGAGGATGATTATAAGCTCCTTCAAGAGAGAAAACCCCTTCCTTTCTCGAAAATACAAAACCAAAAAATTGAAATGCCACAGCAGAAAGTGGTATATAAAAAAAACGTACATAATAAAAAGGCACGGAAGTGATTCCTCTTCCCACCTACCCAAAATTAATTTCACTTTTTATCATCCTTTTTTCTTTTTTGCAGAAAAGTGATTGATAATACCATGACAATTAGCCTTCTCAAAATCAGAAAAGCTTAAATAATTGAAAATTTCAAAAGATTAAAGCTAAATAAAAAGAAACTTAAGCAAACAATTCATTTAAAAACACCCTGAAGGGATCAATCACAATACAGACATATGTCATCATCACAAAGTCACACAAAGACACACAAACAATCCATCACTTCTCAGCCTCGATGATCGCTTGCACGACGTCACTCATCCACCTCGCTAAAATCCAACTCATTCTGTAGATAGTAATCAGTCAAAGCCACGACAGCGACATTTGCAGAGGGACGTACACAGACCATCCACAAATCCTCCCAATCGTCATCCATGCGCTGATCGATAACCCCGACAAGGACCCAATACTTGTAACTCGAATCAGGATGAAGAACCTTTTCCAAAGCCGCAGCATCGTCAGTCTCAAGAATCAGTTTTTTCTTACCCTTCCTCCAGGCAAACTCAAGCCCATGGCATATGGCTTGCAAAGACGCCACATCAGGGTCGGAACAGCGGAACGCTCCCCCGAAGCCACGGAAGAAATCACCATCGTCGTTCCTCATAACACACCCAATGGCACAAACACCTTTCTCCCCAGCAAAAACACCATTCACGTTAATCTTGTAAAACCCATCTGTTGGCTTCTCCCAGTCCATTTGCACGAGTGTTAATCTCTCACGAATAAAGTTTAAAAATAAAGAAATTAACCTACCCAAAATTAACTCTATTTTGTTTTTTATTATTACTTTTTTGCAGGTATAAAAAAAGGGGGATCTAAAGATACCCTCTTTACTAGGGGGACAAATGTTGGACCATGGAGCCCAATGAAGTGAATTGTACTTAGTTAAAATGCTAACTTAAATTATATTAGGCACATTAAGCATTATGTATATTTTAGGGCCTTGAAGCCCACAAGTGTAAAATGGGCTAACAAAGTAAATTAGGGCTGAGGGGACCCACAAGGGATCCCCTATAAATATGAACCAAATCCAACTTGTTGAGGGGTTGGCAATTTGAGAATAGAGAGAGACTCTCCTACTTGTATAGAGAGTGAAACATTTCATGAATACAAAACTTCCCTTTGATCACGGTCGATCGTCTTATGATTATGGCCATTATTGTTATTATTATCTCTTAGTTGAGAACACTCAAGAAATGGGAAAGAATAGCTGGGTTTTGATTGGTAAAGACAGGGGTATAAATGTAAATTCACATTGCTGCCAAACAAAAATCACTTAAATCATTTCTATAATCGAAATTTAATATAAAATTGGTACAAAAATAATTTTAAAATTTCTAAAATATAGTTTATGGAATTACCAGCCTTCCCATATTTTAAAATATTTTTAGGATTAAAAATTAATTAAATATGAATTTTACAAGTTTTAATCCTTTGAATACAATAAAATTATTAAAATCATTTTAAAATACTTAAACACTCAAAATATTTCACCCAATAATTTTAAAAACTCCGATGATTTTATAATAATTTATAAAATTATGAATTTTCTAGGACGTTATAACTAAAAGAGAAACAATATGTCAGGTGACCATGCATAGAAGTCAAAAATGTGATGGTACCATTGGCAAAACCCCTTTCTAGTAAACAGTGATTAAACGGTGTTTAACGTTTGTTTAACGTTTCACTTAAAAAAGGGTATGACTAAGAGTACAATATGTCAAGTGTACCTTGTATAGAAGCCAAAAATGTGATGGTACCATTGGCAAAAGCCAATTCCACGAGCGTATCAAAGAGAATATCCCTATTATATTAAATCTCTCTCTCTCTCTCTCCTCATATAATATACTAAATTGTAGTTATTGTTAAAATTATAAGTGAAAGAGAGAAAAGGAAGTAATATAAAAAGAATATAGGGATATGGAGATGGAAAATGGGGAATGGGATGTAGAAAATTTTAGATAATTTTGGGGATTTACTATTTTTATTTGATAATTTACTATTTTTAATAAATTTTTGGGGATGGGGTACCGGATGGAATTATGGGAATGCTCAAAGTGAAAAAGTACCAAACGGGTCTCTTACTGTTACAGATATGTTTGGTCCGTAGTAATAAAACTTGCAACGAAACAAATAGCATATTTTTCAGTTAAATGACCTATGTAGATCAACGACTCCCCAAATTTTTTACAACAGACGAACCTCCGTGGTAGCTGAAATTTATTTTTTCAGTTGTTTTTTTCTCCCTCATCGGACCGACATTCGGAGAAGGTAGCAACCTAGTACTGTGGTAAATGGTATCTCTGGTGTAGTGGTATTGATAATTTGATATGCACATTGATATGAAGCAATAAGCGATAATAGGCTCCTTCCCTTGTGGAGGTGCAGGCAGCCAGGCACGAGCACGACTACATGAGACACATGTTGTGTTGTGGTGGGGGAAAATGTGGTTTTAAAGGAGTTTGTATTAATTGTACTCAAACTGCTCCCTGTAGATACTTGATAGTTTGTAACCTAAGAAAAAATCAGAAATATAAAGATACATGGTACGTAAATTATACTGTAATGTACTCAAAAGAAAAGCGACATACTTTGCATTTCCTCATTGTTATAGGGAGAATATTGTATAACAATATTTATGGAGGTTGCTGGATTTATGGAGCTAAATACGGATATAAAGCTTAAGAAAGAAGAACAAGGGTTAGGGTTTGTGTGTATAGATATGGCTGAACTTGATAGGTGATTTCAGGGGACTGTTTCTCATCCGTATCAAGGTGCCTACGTACCCTATTTATAGGGATCAAGCTGTACGTAGTTCTTGGGTAGCAAGTTACCTAGCCGAGCTAGGGTTTTAGAAGATAAGTCATAGCCCAAGCCCATTAGATTAGGGCTGACGTGGCAATGAGTTGTTGACCCTATCCATGATCCATAGTTTATAGAAGGAAACCGATGGTCTCGCATGGACAAGAATGTGACCTCACAAGTGAGGCTAGCAGAGATGTAGCATAAACGTGCCACGCGACCTCGAGGGATCGAGTCATGCGAGGCGATCCCGAGCGTTCAGATACTCATAAGACCTCGAGGGGTCTAGTTATGAGCCTTCTAAAAGAGAATGAAAGCAATTCCACCTAGCTAGTAAATATGATAATAATGCGAAGCGATCCCTTGACGGGAGTCATAGCGAAGCGATCCCTTATTATTCAAAAGAGAGCGAGGTGGCCCTGTAGTTAAGCTGGGCTGATTCCAATAGTGGGCTTTTAGTGACCCAATCTTCATCTTCGAGGCCCATTGTAGATAATGAACTATTAATTTAGCTAATCAAATCATGATAATTATTATGCCAGATTTGGGCATAACAACTACCCCCGAGTTCATGTTGTCATTAAAAATGCGATGTGGACTCAAAAATCCAATGTTTCCAATCGCGAAGCGAAACTGTGATCTCATTATAGATACAATTATTGGAACCGTTGCGACCCCAACTAAAGAATTTGAAAGGGTTTGACAGTTGTCATGTATCGAGATGCGTGTTGAATGGCTAAGATCATGACACGTGTCCCGCACCATTCTCTCTCCTAATGGCTATATATACTCCTGTCACAATCATTTCCTTTTTCACTTTTAACAAACACATTGCCGAAGTGCTGCCAGTTTGCTCAAGGATCAAAAGCAAGAAATTTCCAAGTTCAATTACAGCGATCTCCAAGTTCTTCAGATTTCTTTATCCTTTCTTCAAAAAAGTAAGTCTTCATACGTTCTTGATATTTAATCTGTTCATATTCATCATAATTGCATGTTTAGATAACTTTGATCATACACGATGCGATCCCCTTTGGCTGCGATCCCACATAAGTAATTTATGCCTGCGACCCCAGCCTCGCTTAGATAGAACATCGATACTTTATCAGTAGAATATAGCACGTTCCTTTCCTAGAAAAGCAACACCATTTAGGTCACGTGAGCAATGTGAGAACACGTAGAACCTTTCTGTCTTATTATTCTTTTCTTCCTTTATTCCCTTTTGATTTCTGTAAGGGCACACACTTAATTCTTCACATTCTTTTTAGATGTCGAACAACGACAGTTCAAGGACACCGTCTCCACTCCCAAGCGTGCATATTAGCAGCGAGGCTGCTACTAACATCGCAAGAGCAACAAGCACAAGCGAAAGCTCTTTTAAATTGTATTTTGACCCTCTGTGGTCGAATGAAGAATACACCAGAGAGGTGCCCCTAGACAAATGGCGATCGAAGCGTCCTACGAGCTCGCGAGATCAATCCTTGGACGTACTCCCAGCACAGAACGAGCCCAAAATTGAGATGACATATGATCAACAAGAAATAGATGCTCTGAAGAGAAAAGGAGAAGCATTTAGCTCGCAAGTGGCACAGATTCTTGCCAAGTTGCCCCCTACCAAAATCGTTTCTCCCATCAATATAAGTGATTCTCCAGTAGATTCATTAGGTGATGCCTACTATGATGTGGAAGGAGGAGCAGACAACGAGGCCAACTCTGACGATGATGATTACGAGGAACCTTCATCAGATGACGGGGGCCTTGACGAGGTGGCAAGGGTTGTCAACTTTAGAGATTATGACTACATCCCTGAGGCGTCGCCTACACCTTATGTACCGACCCCTCAACCAGAGCTAGAGGGGGTTATATATGTTGATGGGCCTCGCCCTGAAGATATCGAGCCCGGCTCGAAAGTTAAATCAGGCAAGCCTCGCATTCTTGCATGTCGTGATATGTCTTCCACTTTGACAGAGAAGACAATTAGAGAAGGGGTCGAGAGGTTTCGACCTGAAGGTAAAATCATCCTTCCAAAAAGAAAGATGCGATGTTATCGATTCAATAATGAGGAGAACGGTGGCAGGGTTCCCAGGATGGTATTAACAGTGCCCCTGATGAAGATAGGCGTTTCTTCGCCCCTCCACCCTTTTATTAGAGATGTCTGCGAGACCTACTTTCTGGCCCCCATCCAGAAAAGTACAAATGGATATAGATCCATGATCGCATTTTACATTCTTTATCACAAGCTTGGATATCCACCCATGGATGCGAGGACAATGGGTTATTTTCTTCAACTAAAGCAATGCGGGGCCAAAGATTTTGGCTACGTTTATTTCTCCATATGGCCTGACTTCAACAAGAAAGACCTTCTTCCTGGGGCAATAAGTAATGTCGGCTCGTGGAAGGAGCCTTTCTTGTACATACATGAGGTCCCCAGAATCAAAACAAGTTTCAACTATCTCCCTGGTGAGTTATTCACGCCACTTGTTCCCCTCTATTTTCCTGAAAATATGCCTAAAATTGATAACCTTTTTTGGCATCGCAGTTGGCCCAGTTCGCACCGTTCTCAAAGGTGAGGAAAAAAGACGAGCCGATGAAGTACTGACAAAGTCCACTAAGGAAGAGAGAAACCTTAGAACTTTATTATCCTTAGAAAATTTAATTGAGTGTGGATTCCTTAAAGAAGGCGTAGGGTCCACTCCTGAAGCGGGGCCTTCTATTGCGAGGAGGTCCTCGCGTAAAAGAAAGATTAGAGAAGAGACCTCGTCCTCGCGTATAGAAGTTGTAGATGAGGGTATACGTCAGATTTACAGTCTTCGCATCTCATGTTAATAGTTTTTCCATGCTTATTACCCGATCCTAATTGTCTCCGTAACTTTATTACTGATAAATTGTCTCTAACTTTCTTCTGTCCTTCTTCCATGCAGGAATGTCGAGCAAAGGTCAAATTCCTCCGTTCCTTCAGCCAGGGGCTAAGAAAAACCTAGGCTCGAAAACAGTCTCTATACCAAAAGCTCCTACCCCTTCAAAAACAACGGCTCCACAGCAGAAAGTGATCAATGATCCACCTCCTCAATCCAGCCTCGCTGGAACTCAAGGCCTAGACCTCATTGAACAGATTCCTCTCAAGCGGGCAAGAAAAGATGGATATACAGATGCGCTCTCCCAGCTTCCTTCTGGGGTCATAGCCGCCTCCCCCTCTCAGCATCTATTTGCGACGTTGGGAGAGAAGTATACAAAGGAAGCCGAGACTTCCGGCTGGTGGAAGGCGACCCCGGAAGAAAATGCCAATGCTCTGACAAAGTGCCTCGCAGAAGCTTTCATCCACCAGGCTGCGCATACCAAAAATTTCTCCCAACTGGACAAGAGGATCAAGGTACTTGAATTCCAAAAGGTTGAAGATAAACGATCCTTGGAGGAGACCTTCAAAAAGAAACTCTCCCAAGACACTGCCCAGATCCGCACAGACCTGAAAACTGCTCACCGGGAAAGGAATGAATTTGACAAATCTTTGAAAGAGCTGCAACAGTCCAGCGAGGAGGCTGCCAAGAAAAAAGATGAGCGCATCACACAATTGGAGAACGATTTGGCTACTGCGAAAACCGCACTATCTATTGCCGAAGATACATTCCTGGCCAAGGGTCAAGTCACCTTCATGAAGGGATTTATTCGAACGATCCCTGATTTTGACTGGGATCAACTTGGGACAGGTAATCCTGATTATGCTGAACTTCTTAAACAAGAAATCGCAGAGGAAGATGCCGCTGAAGAAGCGAGGCTCGCAGAGGAAGTTAGGGTCGCTAAAGAGGCTAGGCTGGCTGGTGAGGCTGATGTAAATGCCAATCAAGATAAGAATGCTCCATAATTTGTCTGCCACCATTAATGCTTTTCAGTTCTTGAACTAGGGATGCGGGTACCCTTTGAATACCTCGCAAGATGTAACTATATTTTTGCTGTTGGTTAACTCTGATAACTTTGGTGACAAGTCGTTTGGGATCGCATGGCGATCTGTATTAACTTTGATTTCTTCTATGTTTCTGTTATATTTGCATGTGCTTCCATGTTAACTGTCTTCATAGTAGTGTTGTATCTTCCATTTCTATAAATCTTCATGTAGTTTGTCTTCGTTAGTTAGATTCCTTTGATTGTTGTAAGTGCGAGCTATTCATGAGATTATTAGGTGCGAACCATTTGGGATCGCACTGGTATGAGCAATATGCCTCAGTAGCTTGTTGTCTGAAGGGGAGTAGCCTCACATTGTTGTGCTGAACTAGTCCTTTAAGATATGAAATTCTAACAAACAAACAAGTGAAGTTTGAATGCAAAAATTAAAATAGACAATAATGAATATAAACGAACTCATTTATTGCCATAATAGGGACGAGGCCCTAAAGTCGTTAGGGAAAAAATGTCTTCATGTAATACAAGATAGGGGCGAGGCCCTAAAATTGATAAGTAGGGGCGAGGCCCTAGAGTCATTACATCATAAAGGGGAGGTGTCTATATGAGCACTACCCCCCGATACTTTGTATGAATTTATTTATGCTAAGTAGTAGAAATAGATAGAGGCTACCAGTAATGAAGCTTTTACTGATAGTATTTTCTCAAGTGTTCCGCGTTCCAAGCTCGCGGAATGACTTTGTCCTCCATATCAGTGAGATAGTATGTTCCCTCTAATAGAGTTGCATAGATCTTGTAGGGTCCTTCCCAATTAGCACCAAAAACACCATGACCCGCGACCCTAGTGTTAGGCATGACCCTTCTGAGTACTAGGTCACCTGTACGTAGGGGTCGCACCTTGACATTTCCATTGTAGTACCTTGCGGTCCTTTGCTGATAAGCTGCGAGGCGTAGCTGAGCCTCGCTTCTTGTTTCTTCAATCATGTCCAGATAGAGCCTATGATTGACCTCATTAGACTCAGGGTCATAGTGTTCCCTTCTAAACGATCCCGAACCAACTTCCGCTGGAACCATGGCCTCGCACCCATAGGTAAGAGAAAATGGGGTCTCTCCAGTTGTACTCCTTGGGGTCGTGTTGTATGATCACAGAACCCTTGGTAATTCTTCAGGCCAATTACCCTTGCTTTCTTCCAGCTTCGCCTTTAAAGTATGTTTGATTATTTTGTTGATTGCCTTAGTTTGGCCATTTGTCTGAGGATGACTAACAGCTGAAAAACTTTTCTTGATCCCCAAATTCTCACAGAATTCCTTCATCTCCTTGCTATCAAATTGTTTCCCATTATCTGATATGAGTTGATAAAGGATCCCGTAGCGACACACAATTGCTCTGTACATGAAGTCCTTTAGTTTCCTGGCAGTGATTGTTGCAAGTGGCTCAGCCTCGACCCACTTAGTAAAATAATCCACTGCTACCACCGCGTACTTAACTCCCCCTTTAGCCTTGGGTAGTTCCCCAATTAGGTCAATACCTCACATAGCGAAGGGCCATGGTCTCGTGAGCGAAGTGAGTTGGGAGACCGGTGCGTTGCTGAAATTAACGATCCTCTGGCAGGCATCGCACTTTCTTGAGAACTCGAATGCATGCCTTTTAAGTGTGGGCCAAAAGTACCCTTGACGAAGAATCTTCTGAGCTAGCGAACTACCCCCCGAGTGATTCCCACATATACCTTCATGGACCTCTCTCAGAATATAGTTGCATTCATCGCCATCTACACACCTCAAAAGTGGAGCGTTGAACCCTCTTCGATACAGAACCTCATCATAAATAACATAGCGAGCAGCATGATATTTGACCTTCCTTGCTTCCTTTTTATCTTGAGGTAATGCCCCATTCTTCACATACTCCCATATAGGGGTCATCCATGTTGGTTCTGAGCTCGCTACTTCCATAATAAACTCTTCAGGGACACTAGGCTTCGTTTGAACTTCCAATGGTATGACTCCAAGTAAAGTGGCTTCGCGACGCGAGCCCAATTTTGCTAGGGCATCGGCACCTTGATTTTTTGCCCTTCTGATAAATTCCACCTTGACTTGTTTGAATGATTTCATCAATCTTTGCATACATCGCAGATAGAGTTCGATTTGAGGTCCTCTAGCTTGCCAACCGCATCCAATGTGGCCTGTGACCAGCATAGAATCACTGTACGCATTGAGATTTTCAATTTTCATTTCAATTGTAAGTTTGAGGCCAATGATTAGGGCCTCGTATTCAGCTGCATTGTTAGATGCTCCAAACGTGAAATGAACTGTGCTTCGTATCTTGTGACCCTCGGGAGTAACAAGCTCGATCCCTGCTCCTGCTCCTTCCTTATTAGAGGCACCATCCACATAAAGTTCCCACCACGAGGCCGAATTTTGATCTTTGACCTTGCTACTGGCCTTTTCAAGGATCGGTATGAGAGCCCAAGAACCTTGCTCAATGTAGGGAGGAAACTCAAATATGAAATCTGCTAGGGCATGACCCCTTAGAGGCCCTCGTGGCTTATATTCAATGTCAAATTGACTCAGTTCCACGGTCCATTTCAAGAGCCTTCCTGAAGTTTTAGGTTTGTGCATCACTTGCCTTAGAGGATAAGATGTGCGAACCTCAATTTTGTGGGCCTGAAAGTATGGCTTAATTTTCGCGATGCCAATACCAGGGCATAGGCGAGTTTCTCCATATTTGTGTAACGAGTCTCTGCATCTAACATTCTTCGACTGACATAGTAGATAGGATACTGAACTTTTCCCTCCTCGCGAACCAAAACAGCACTGATCGCATGCTCTGACACCGCGAGGTACATAATGAGTGCCTCTCCGTCACTAGGCTTGGAGAGTAGAGGTGGCGATCCCAAATGCTCCTTAATTTTTTGAAATGCCTCCTCGCACTGCGGGGTCCATTCAAAGTCCTTTCCAACCTTCTTGATTGCCTTAAAGAACTCTTGGCACTTGTCTGATGACTTTGAAACAAATCTATTAAGGGCAGCTATCCTCCCTGTGAGACTTTGTACCTCCTTCACGTTTCTGGGCGATCTCATTTCCATTAGGGCCTTTATTTTTGCTGGGTTAGCCTCGATGCCCCTGTGGTTGACAATGAATCCTAGAAATTTCCCAGATTCGACCCCAAACACACACTTTTGGGGGTTAAGCTTCATCCTGTACTTCCTCAGTATGTCGAACATCTCTGCGAGGTGAGCGATGTGGTCCCCAACCTCTTTAGATTTTACTAACATGTCATCTACGTACACTTCCATTGTTTTCCCAATTTGTTTCTCGAACATCATATTAACGAGCCGTTGATAAGTGGCCCCAGCATTGAGAAGACCAAAGGGCATCCCTATGTAACAATAGAGACCCCTATCAGTGATGAACGAGGTGTGCTCCTGGTCAGGGCCGTACATCGGTATCTGATTGTATCCTGAATAAGCATCTATGAAACTAAGAAGTGCGTGCCCAGCTGTTGAGTCCACCAACTGATCGATCCTTGGTAGCGGGAAACTGTCCTTGGGACAATGTTTGTTGAGGTCGGTAAAATCCACACATGTTCTCCACTTTCCATTGGGCTTCTTCACAAGAACGGGGTTCGCGAGCTAGTCAGGGTAGAAAGATTCCCTAACGAGGCCGACCTCGAGGAGTCTGTCAACTTCCTCTTTCAGTGCCTCGGCTCGCTCACCGCTTATGGGTCGTCTCTTTTACCTTATTCCTTTTTTGCTTGGATCCAAGTTAAGCTTGTGGCACATAACATTAGGATCAATTCCAATCATATCTTCATGAGACCAGGCAAACACGTCAAAATTGGCTTTCAAAAAATTGACGAGCCTCTCACGAAGCCCTGGATTAAGTTGCGACCCGACCTTCAGTACCTTGGACGGATCTTTGGCATCAACTAAGATAGAGACGGTATCCTCTGCAGCTCCGGCTCGTTCAACGTGTTCTGGGATGCGAGGATCCAAATCAAGTTCAAATTCACGAGCCGTGCTAGATTCTGCTTCATTCCTCCTCGTGATCCCATTTTATGGTGAGGCCAACATTGTTTCTATAGCAGGGATCGCTCCCACATGTCCATATTCATTTATTATTGTGGTCTCCTGAGTTATTCCATTGGGCAGGTCTACCAAGGTTAAAGTTTCCTTACGAACCCATTTCCCTTTCTGGGCTCGCACTGCAGCTTGCTCTGGGCTTTCCTCATCGTCACTAGCCTCTTCAACGATCCCCTCTTGGAGAACCAACACAGGCTGCGAGGCCTCTAACATGAGGGCCCCTGGGATCGGTTCCACCTGAATACCCAAGCCTTCAAAGTAATCATCTGGGAGCTCTTCAATTGATATTATATTGCATTCCATATTTCCTGCCACAGAGCCACCTCCCTTTTCTGCGACCTTCAGAGCATTGTTATAACATTCCCGAGATTCATGTTGAATTCCTTTCACACAACCAACACCATGTGGGGTAGGAAATTTCATAGAGAGGTGATAAATAAATGTCACCACCCTCATTTCTTTCAGGATGGGCCTACCCACTATGGCATTGTAAGCGGATGGTTGATCTACTACCATGAAATCAGCGATCTGGGTGGTGATGTAGGGCTCGTCCCCTAGAGTAATAGGGAGCCGAACGAGGCCTTTAACACTAACAGATGCTCCAGTGAACCCATAAAAATGCCCCATCGTGGGTATTAGATCCTTATCAACATATCCCATTCTTTTGTAGACTTCGTATGTAAGAATGTTCACTGCACTTCCATTATCAACAAGGACCCTATAGACATTTTGGGACCCAATGCGAACCCGAACCATAAGTGCATCAGAGTGGGGATGATGAACCCACTTCGCATCTTCCTCAGTGAACATAATGTTTGTGTCTTCGCCTTTAAACAACTTTGGAGGTCGCTCTTGTAGATGATGCACATTAGTGAGAGGTCGCTCCCTGGCCTCGCGTGCATATCTCTCTCTAGCTTTATTACTCTCCCCCCCAATGTGGGGACCTCCAATGATTACATGTATACTTCCAGCTCGCTCTTCCCTGTCTTTGTGAGGCTCATCTTGCTTCTCATGGGGCACAGCATGATACCCCAATCCTGGTGTACCAGAATTCCCTTGGTGCTTTTTTGCCTCGCGAATCGCCCACTCAGTTAATTTTCCATCTCGAATCAACTGATCAATTTGCTGCTTAAGTTGCCAACAATTGTTAGTAGCATGCCCCGCCTATTCATGGAAGGCATAATACTTGCTCGTGTCTGAAGTTCCTCTTGAACCCATGGGTGGGGGTCGCTTGAACATTCCTTTATCCGCGTTGACAGCATAGATATGATCAATCGGGATAACCAGGTCTTCATTTCTTGCGAAATGATCTCGAGGAGGGGATCGCCTTAAGTACTCGCGTTCCCTCCTCTTCGGGCTAGGGCTCCGATCCCGTCTTCGCCTTGGACTTTGAGAATCCCTCCTTTTCACTCCCCTACTCCTGCTTCTACTGCCGCTTTTTCCATCATTCTTTTTTAGATCCGCAAGTGATTTCTCGACACGCTTAAAGGGCTCAGCGACCCTGTGCAACTCCGAAAGTGTACCAGGGGTTTGCTCTTGTAGTTTCTCCCAGAACTTAGTTCCTTCCCTTACCCCCACAATAAGGAAATTCTTCACAGCCTCGTCATTGGCACCTCGCACACGAGGTACTTCAGCGTTGAACCTCTTGAAGTAGTCATGCAAAGTCTCTCCTTCCTTCTGCTTTATATTTGCCAGTGTGGACACAGGAGGTGCGTAAAGCATTGAAGATTGAAATTGTTTAATAAAGATGTCCACGAACTATTCCCAAGAATCTATAACGACTAGGGATCCCAGCTTCGAGAACCATTGCTGGGCACTTCCCCTTAGCGATGCTGCGAACAGCCTACACCTCGCCAACTGTGATACTTGTTACACTTCCATCTCATTGTTGAAACGTATAACGAACTCGGCTGGATCAGTCTCCCCATTATAGGTCATGTCAGAGTGATGACCTCAAAACACTGCCGGCAATGGAGCAGTGCGGATCTCATGAGTGAAGGGCGAGGAGGAACCCATATTGCTGAAAATCCCCTTCTCGTTGTTCATCGCATCCAATGCCTTTTTTAACTCTTCTAACTTATAATCCCCAATCCTGGCCTCTTTGTCTCCATCTTTCTTTCCTCCAGTACTTACATGATGAGATTGAGTCTTTTTTGGGGCACTAGACTCTTCTTGGTCATTCCTGCGATCCTTGTTTTTAGGGTCTTCCTCGCGATGTTGGGATCGTTCACGCTCTCGATTGAAAGGGGGTCTGTCCTCGCGATGATGGGACCGCTCACGCTCTTTGCGAGGAGAGGGGGGTCTGTCATTACGACGATATGACCGCTCACGATCTTTTCGAGGAGATAAGGGTTGATGAGAGCCCTTACTCTTATTTTTATACCCTCCATCTTTGTTAGTTTTGAGCTTCACCAACTTGAGACGGAGATCGTGCTCGCTGAGTTTCTTTCCAACTCGGTCAAAGACACTAACGGACCGTCCTTCTGATGAGGCAGGCTTCTGTTTGCACTAAATCACGCAAGCGTACGTGGTCACAAGTAATACAGATAGAAGTCAAGTTCGTTCCCACAGAGATCTGGTTTAGGTTTCAATTCAGTAGATGCACCTATGCAACAATGTTTGGTTTTTATTCACTGCTAAGATAAATAACAAGATTGGGTTTTGATTAACTAAGATTAACTAAAAAAACAAATTAACAAACTAAGAATTAACTAACTAACAAGAATTGGAACTGAATTACTTCTGCAAGAGAAAACAAGGAATCCTAACTTCATTAAATACTTTGCTTAGATCTGACGCCTTTAATCACTATATGCAATGGTTATGATATCTGATCGGACAACACGAAACAAGTAAACGCTACTTCTCAGTATACGAATACCAAACTAAACATACATCCACAAAAGAGATAGAAGATGAATAGACACCAATTATGCTTAGACCCTATATCTCTATAGAATTTGAAAACATAACGGTTGAAGAACAAGTTATCCACATTGATCACATAGGGCAGCATATTATCTCTATTTACGCCACAAATCATGATGTTAAAACATCAACCTATCCTATGCTAGCATGGCAAGTTCTAAATCTAAAGATCCACTCTCGCTTTACAAGAGATTAACAAATTAGATGTTAGCTACGCATCTAAATACATGAAACACAACCATACGAGGATATCAGATATACATCACACACAGATCTGTAAAGCATCAAGATACTAAAGCTCCATAAATAAATCCGTTAGAATCCCATGACAACGATTAGCTCGTAATTGAACCTCTCGTCATCATGGGATCTGATGAAACCATGATAAAAACAAAGTATGAAAAAATACAAATAAATCTAAGCAATTGATATGTAATGGTTCTCTCCTAATGATACAAATTACAAAGGTTGGATGTGTTTATATAGGCTCTAGAAGTCTTGCCCAGCAAGAAAATACCAAAACAGAATTATAATAGAATTTCTGCAAAATACGTTTCCTAAACTGATTCTGTTTTTAAGGAAAATTCGTAGCTAACTTTTCTTCAGTATTTATGGACCGTTCCAGTTGTATTTGGACCACTGGAACACTTTAGAATGATAGAGAATTCCGTTATCTTCGCGTGGACAGTAAGATCGCCCAAAACTGACTTCTAGAACTCAAGATATGGCCCAAACAGTGAATCTCATGCGTGCAGCCCAATAAATCCGAATTTTAATAAATTAAATCTCCAAAAACGACAAAAACATCCACCATAATCAACATCCTTGTAAATCTGCATAACTAAACAAAACACATCAAAACTACAAGAAACTTGAGCCCAAGACAATCAATTTAAGCCGATTTAGAATGCTCCAAGTGGAGATAAAATCCACTTATCACACCCCCAAACTTAAACCGATGCTTGTCCTCAAGCATAAACAATTACAACTAACTAACTAACTAGTACCACTTACGTAGGTGATCACGGTTGCATTTGGCATATGCAACAAGCCCTTTAAACCCCTAGGCAGCCCTAGTGGACGAGTAAGGTCTCGTGAAGGCCTATAGCGAATGTACCCACAAAATCCATGTAACCTAATGCAATGCAATGCATGAATGCAACTAAATGAAAATGCAAATAATCTAGTACTAATATCCTACCATACCTTCAAATCCTCTCATGCCATATCAACTTAAGAATCAAAGTAATAATGCAATGTCTTGGTGTCGAAAGTGCAAGTATTCACATAGTCTACTCAATGAACGTGCATAAGTTCTCACAAGCCCATGTCAAATGTAAGAATAAGTTAGTAAATAGGCTAAGCCTACAAGAGTACATCTTTGAGACAAAACTCGGGATCTCATACGCAAAAACAAGTAAACACTCACAATCCACTCACAAAAGAATATTCACTCAAGAACAAGGGTAAGTGTATCACTCAATTCCAACAATATCATAAGCATGCTTGACATTTGGTATCAATCTAACTCTTAACACAACATACATCAATGACGATAATCAAAAGGTCTTTATTTGGGTTGTAACGGGGATAGGGACAAGGTATGTCAAATAAGCCAAAACAGGTGAAGTGTCAAAAGCTAGTAAGTACCATAATAAAACATACACAACACCCTATTTTCCCCCACATAATTTTATTTTTCTTCCAACAAAAACACTTGACTAGTCGACTAAAGTAGGATCATAACAAACACAAACATGCTCTCATAATATATATTTTTTTCTGTTTTTTTTTCTGTTTTTTTCTCCTTTTTTTCTCTTTTTTTTCTCCTTTTTTTTTCTTTTTCTCGAGAGCTAAATAAAACAATAATATAAACAATAACAATGATCCCACAATTTTATTACACATGCCGACTATCAAGTAAACAAACCCAATTTTCAATATTTCTCCCAAAAGTAAAACCAACAATAAACCCCTCCTTGCACACCTTATTACTCCCTTAAGCACTCTACTAGCCTTTGACAATATGGGTTCAAATTAATGTAAGGTCAATACAAGAAAAAGGTCTAGGCAAGTAATGTGGTATGTCACCGAAAAAATAGGATTAAGCTCAACGGGTTAACTAATTGATCATGTAAACATGGTATGGTAATATGGGAAAATATGCGGTTATTCCTATTGCCTTTATCATTTTAATCAACAAATAATGTCATGCGTTTCAAGAAGGACCTCAAACAACTGCTAGCAATGCAAACAATCCGTGGACACTCAAGCAAACGAATAAATTGCAATATGCAATAAGGCTAAAAAACTCACTTGGTGGAAAAACATACTCAATCCCAAGCAAAAATCTCTCTAATGCACCGACTTGTATTCAAAGCATGCAAACTAAATCATCTTGCACATATTCATGTCCTTCTAATCACTTACAACATTCAATAAGTCTACTAGCTTCAACTTACTAGTGTATGTGTGTGTACAAGAACAAAGCATATCACTTCTCAATCAAAAGCGTCAACAACACAAAATTCCTATCAAGCATGGGTGCAAATGCAACTATTATGAAATCACATGATATACTAACAAAAAAACAGAATGTCCTATATGAAACAAACGTAGATAACACGAACATAAATGCATAATTTACTACTACTAATATGCAAAGCATGAAGTCCTACATGAACACAATGACTAACAATCAAATCACATATATATACACTACTTATCCCTCAAACCACCCCCAAACTTAAAATATTCAATGTCCTCATTGAATGGAAGTAAATACAAGGGAAAGTAGAAAACATACATTGGGTTGCCTCCCAAGAAGCGCTTCTTTAACGTCAATAACTTGACGTTACTTCCAAGCCTCCATTAAGGATGATAATAGTTTGCCTGATCATCTCTTCGTGAAACTTCATCGTCATCACGGCGACACACTTTCTGCCCTTTCTCCTCGCTTGGCCTATTCGTGTAACAACTATGTCCTATTCCAATGCCTTCATCTGTTGACCCAAAATCTCTCAATTTGTAGAACAACACACAATCGCGGGCTTTGCTTGAATATAATGGAGGAGGGTAAATGTAAGTTGCTGAAGCCTTTGATTCCTCAAAGAGAACTTCCTCCATTGGCTCTAATGCGCTACCTCCATCTTTAAACTCTGAGACAAGTAGAAGACCTGCATCTTTCCCATGTTCTTCAGCCTCTTGGTTCGCACATACCAATTTTTGAAATTTGCACAGCTCAACAGTGTCTGTCCCAAATAGTGCCCTTTCCAAATCATCCACCATCCTAACATGATCAAATTCCTCACATGGCTTGTGAATGCTAACCTCCTGTTAGGTCCGTTAAGATTGTAGAAGGGGGGGTTGAATACAATCTATATCTTTTTGTCGAAATTTGTCCGTTAAATAAAATTTAGTTTAGACAAATTTGAGCGGAATTAATTGAAACAAAATTCAAGTTAAATATAACGATATATTAAACTTGATGGTTGTTACAAAATCAGTACAGAGTATTATCACGTTAATAAAAACTAATTAGAAAATTCGACATGAACTTTTCTAATTTAGTTAATAAAAATCGAGATACGAACTAGGAAACTTAATTCGCTAGTAATACAAGAGTCACAAATAATTAAGTTCTATCGGATCAAATATTACAAATGAGTTGAACTTGATTTTCTGTGAATTAATTGAGATAATCAGTGGCTTTAAAGATGAGAGAGAGAGATGTAATATTTTGTCTACTGTCTTTAAAACTTTGTCTCGTGTGTATTGTCCACTGCCTCCTGTCTCTTTTTGTTGAGATATTGTTCAAAATATCTTCTGTCTATTTTTAACACTTAAACAGACTATCCAGAGACTGTCTAATGGCTTGCAGACTATCCAGGGAACAAATAGACTACCGGTGTGACTATCAGTTCTCTTGCAGACTACCGGTGTGACTATCAATCCTCTTGCAGACTACCGGTGTGACTATCCATTCTCTTGCAGACTACCGGTGTGACTATCTGGCTTGGCAGACTACCCAATTCTTTCTCCAGACTATCAGAATGACTATCCTGATAGTCTTTAATACATGATTTTTCTGGCAGACTACCATGCAGACTTCCTGGTAGACAATTCCTTAGCAGACTATCAAACTGGACTGAGTATGCTGAGCAGACTATCTCCTAGACTATATTAGATAGTCTTTTAATAATAAAACCATAGTCTAAAAACACTTCTGATAGTCTTTTAGCAATCTATATTAATTCTAAATTAATTAATTCAATAATTAACTTAATAAATAAATTAATTCTTGAAGAATTAATTTATTAATTAAGTTAACTAAATACTTTAAATTAATTAATAGAGAATTAACATAATTCATTTGATAGTCTAACCTTCACTTTTAAACCACTGAAATAAATAAAGAACCTCCACTGAATATTTGTTGACGCTCGATGCACGGTCTGGTTCATGAACGACTAACTTCAACTTCTTTTCTTCATTTTGACTTTAAGCTGTGGTCAATTTCTTCTCTCAACTTTCTTTAAATATTCTGTACTGATACTGTCTCTTGTCACTTGTAGAAATCTCTATCCTTCTGAATTAAATCCATGACTTTGAATACCACACTGAGGCTTGATCAGTAGACTGAACTTCTTCCAGTGTAAAATATCAAAACTATAGATTGACTTGTAGATTTGTTTCTTCTGATAGATAGCATCTTCTGAGATTCCTGTGACAGTTAATATTATTTACTTATTACAATCTACTTTAAGTTGAGTTGGATCCTCGAACTACAAATAGGCTGAGTCATATGCCTTTCAATCTCCCCCTATTTGTTTGTTATAAATTAACAAGCAAATTCCTAGAGGATAACTCAACTAACTCAACTTAAACTAGTAAATGATAAAACATTAATAGCAAGTAAATAATGAAGAAGTTCTGGTATTTATAACAATTTCCAGATTCAAACATAATGATAAATACAAGATAGATGATCCTCTAGCCTGATCATATTAAACATTATCCTATCTTGATCCATCTAACTCTAAAAATATTACATGTAGAGCTGTTCTTCATTTCTGACTGTCTTCCTTCCTTATTTCTCCTTCTTCTGGATCATCCATTTCTGGCAGATTTTTGTGCAATTCTGCATCAACTAGCAACTCTTTTCTTGATGAGAATCCTGTAGGACGAACAAGAGGAATTCCAAGTGCCTTTTTCAATTGACCTTTGAACTTCTCATAATCCTTAAAAAAATTTGACTTCTGCATAGGATTTAATGCGATCAGCAATTTCTAACTTCTCTTTAGTAGAAAATCCTTGATTTCTCAGAACATATTCAATATAGACCAACTGGCTGGCAGAGTGTGTGAACAATTCCTCATTCTCAAGATTGATTGTATGAAGCACCTCACCTTTAAGGAATTTCAATTGTCTAGGCAATTTAACTATTTATGGACCAGCTCTTTCAGCAAACTCTTTGAATTTTTCATGAAGTAGTACACCCAACTCAGAAGAAGTTCTTACCTTTGGCCTAAGAACCCAGATTTCTGTCAATGATTTGTCATAGAAGAACTGAATTGAAACTCTTTGTGTTCCAAACTCATGACAATCAACAAATATTAAGAACTCATCTGTTTTCGTTTCACCTGCAGTTGTTATTCTCACAACTTCTGTTCTCAGGGCTCTCATGTACATCTCGTGTGTTGGGTTAAGCTCTTTGAGTCTTTCAAAGATAGAAAGAAGTCGACAATCATCATTATCAAGAGATTGATGTGAGTCTATTATTCGTTGAGCACGTTCCCATTTCTCACCACTCTTAAACTTGACGTATAACTTCCTTTCTTGAACTTTAAGTGCATGTTCCCGTTGCCTTGCTTCTGCTTCCTCTTTTTGAAGTCTTTCTTTGTATGCAAGCATATCTAGTGTTTTCTGAAGCTTTTCATCTCGCAATTTGAGATTTGCTTCTTGCCTTTCAACTTCTAATTCAGCTTCAAAATCCAGTTTTGCTTGCTCAGCTTCATATTCAGGGTCAACTGGCACTTCATCTTCCCAGCTGCTAAAATCTGGTTCTGGTATTTTTTCACCCACATCAGAGAACCTTAGATCAGCAAAAACATCAAAGTTGTCTGGTTCACCTGTGTAGTAATACCCTTCAGTGTCTTCTGTGTCTTCAGCACTTTTCTGAGAATCTGCTATCTTCTTCCCCTTATCTCTCCCTTGTTCACCTTGTTCAGAGTCTTTACTAGTTCCCTCTCTTGACTTCTCCCCCTTAGTTGAGGAATCCTCTACCGAAGTGTTAAATGCACCATCTCCAGGGTCTCGCTCATCACCATCTCCACCTTTTCCTTCAAAGAATTCCCTTTCTTCTGCTGTGGGTGTGTGAGTTCTGCTAATCATGTTGAACAAATGTTTGATCCCTTTACCTTGTTGTGCATTCTGCCTTTCAATCACATCAAGACGGTGTTCAGTAGACAATTGACTCTTAATTAATGCTGTTTGAAGATTTTCAACTTTGTCGGAGATTACAGAAATGAGTTTATCTTGAGTAACAGTAACCTCTCCAGCATCATCAAGTGCCTGTTCATAAGATAATTCGAGAGTGTTGAACTTGTTTGTGAATGTTGTCTTCATCTTGGTGATGTCATTCTTTATCACAGCAAGCTGATTTTTGACAGAGGTAGATGAAGAAGACCGTTCACCCACTTGTTCTCGTAGTAATTTTGCTTCAGCTTTACTGGCCTCAAGTTCCTTTTCTAGAGCTTTAATCTTTTCTTCCAATGAACGAGTGTATGTGTCAGTGTGTGCACTCACCTGAATATCACTCTTAGTTTCACTCATCTGACGTGCATGTGTTTCACTCAGTTTAGTGGTGTTCCTCACATCACTCCTCACTATTTCCTTAGCTGCTCCAGAATGTGTACCTGCAGATAAAATCACCTTAGCCTCCTCTTGGAAGGTCAGTGGTGGTGCAATGGGAGTTCGCAAATCCCTTTCCTCAGTCATTTCTGTCATCTCATTTGGAATTGATGTCTGAATTTCTTCAGTGACAGAAAGATCGAGTTGCCTTCCACTTTCTCCAGTTAAGACTGCGAGTGGAAAATCCCTTGAGGGAGCCAGGAATGTTCCTCCTGGGAGGGGAGATGATGACTCTATTATTTGTGGCTGAGAGTCAAGATTTCCCTCATTAACCTGTGAAGGTTCTTCTACCGTGACTATGGTAGGCACTGTTTCAGTATCAATCCTATTGTGCACTCCTTGCTCATTGTCCCTAGCCACATCAGATTCTACAGTTCTGTTTTCCCCCATTGTGAGTAATAGGGGTGTGCTTGACTCTGTACAGGGTGCCATGGCCGACTGGCAAATTTCAATGGACTCATCCTGTTGAGAGAATGGTTCCAGTAACTGTTCATGTGCCATTTCAATGTCCGTATCCTTTTGGGAGGATATGGATGGGCTGACAGTTGCCTCAATTAGTAAGTTTCTTCGCTTCTTTAGTGGAGGCAGAGCTGTGGGATCACTCATATCACTACTTCTTACATTAGGTCTTTTCACTGTTAATTTACTTCTGGATTTGGGTTTTGAGATTTTAGATGACACTGTGTTTGGCTCTAAGACCTGGGATAGAAGTTGTGGTTCTACAACCTCTTGGTCTAACCTATCAGCCACTTGGGCTCCAGAAGTAGTTTCAGGGAAAGATGAGAATACCTGTTCAGTAGCAGTTTCAGAAATCCCAGCAGTAGTGGGTTGAGCCACTTGAAGTTGATGTTCAGGTTCAAGAGCAGTTGCTGCTTCTTGTTCTTGTATGATTGGCAGTTCTATGAAGTTGGACATATACTGAGTAATGACCACTGGAACATTTGTGAACTTCTTCATTGTTGCTAACCTGGTGAAGAATTTTTTATGTGTTCTTCCTGATGCTTCAGTACGAGAGTTAGCAAACAATCTTTGATGATCATCAGAAACAACATGATTAAATATAATAGTTAAAAACCTTGGATAGTAACAATCAACTTTACTACCCAAATCATGATCGTTCTTGGCAGTTATGAGACGACTTACCATGGCATCAAAAATTAATTTACCAAAATTAACCCTTTGATTATTAGCAACTGCATAACCAATTCTCTGAAGCAAAGTAGGAATATTGTGAAAATTATTCTTTTTAGTGTTAGCAAACACCTTAGCAATTGTGTCAAAGAAATAATCCCACTCAGCCATGAAGTTACTTTTAGACAACTTAGAAAGATCAACTTCTCCTTGATAATGGATGTCATTGAAAAATTGTGTCAGCACTGCTTCAGATGGAACATCAACAAAGTCATTTGTTGGAAGTCGTAAAACAGTGTTAACAGTTGAGTCATCCACAACATAAGGTGTGTCTCCCACGGTAAAAGTGAAAGAACTAGAGTCTGTCGAGAGAACAAATGTAGAACAAACCGCCAAGAGTGAATCAACTTTTAATGGAGCATCGAGAATCATGGCATGACGAATAAGAGAATGCTCATTTAAAAATCGAATCCAAGGTTTAACCCTCTCGAGAGTACAATTATCGGGATTAAAATGACCAACAAAATTGTGATTGATAATCTCCATATTAACAGCCATTTTAACTACAACACACTGAATTAATTTGCCCAAATTCGAATTTTAGGGATTTTAACAATTAATAAGTTAATTAGAAAAATCAGAAAAATCGAAACTTCACAGAAAATTCTGAAATTCTAGTATGTTGGTCTCTGAACACACACGAACACACTACTATTTTTAGATTTTGCAAAATCGAAGCCAAATTTCTTGATTTTCATATCGTATTTCTTGATTTTCGAAAACGTAAACACTAAAAACTCGACCAAATCGATGGATTAACCAGTCAAATTAAAGAGCTTGAAGAGATTAGAACACAGGTGTTTTCAGATCGTGATTTGGTTGAGAAACACGGTCAATTTTTGAAGAAAATCGGGCGGCGGTTCGACAGTGTATGTATAGTCTTGTGTATCGAACAGAGAAAACGGACTCAGAGAGTTAACTCGTGAGTTTAGACAAACAATAGACTATTGATAGTCTATTCACACAATCTATATATATACTAAGCAACAGTCTAGATGATAGTCTGCCCGATAGTATAAAAGAAATAACTAAAGCTAAAATAGAAATATAAGCTAATCTAGACTATCGTTGGATAGTCTGTCCGATAGTCTAAATAGACTATATATATTAATGTACACTACAGACTATTATTATCGTTACAGACTAACTGAATATTAGTAATAAAAGAAAATGATTTACAAAAATATTTACAACAACACACAAATATTAGGTCCGATATCGATTTGAGCTTTCAGAGAGAAGTTTTGAAAATTCTAAGTCTGGGAAGATTTTCGAGTTAGTGACTATCTCGAACTTCAACTCGAAACTCGACTTGGATTATCGAGTTAGTGACTTGAACTTCAACTCGAAACTCACTATCTCGAACTACATCTCGAAACTGACTATCTCGAACTTTATCTCGAAGTTCGACTTAGGATTCGAGTTCGAGTTACCAGTGCCTAGTTTATCTTCAGAATTTTCGAGATAAGATCTATCTCGAACTATATCTCGAAGTTCGAGATGAGGACCAATATAACTATTCTAAAAATCAAGTATTAACAGAATATGCACCAGATTATTTACATGAAGCAATTCTAACAATGAAGCAAATTTAATTATTAAAACAAGCTATAAAATAGCAAAATAATTTACACTAAAATTATAAAATCTAATAAAAATTATAAAAACAATCATATGTAGTCCCTTTTATGAAAACAAACATTAATAACAAAAGGACAAACACTACAAACCAATTAATAAACTATTAACTATTTACATATTTATTCATGGTAAATTAATAAATCTATATATTTTCTAATAAAATAACTTTCTAATAAAAAATTATTTAAAAAGAAAATATGACTTATTAAACCATCATAAATATAATTTTCAAGAAAAATAAGTTTCTCATAAATTACAACTTGTAAAATTTGAGAAAAATATTTTGAAGGAAAATGAATTATTTTAATATTGAAAAGAAGTAAGTAAAAATATATTAAGATGATAATGGCAATGGTTTGAACATTAACAAGTAACAAGGTAAGTTGATAAAATAATTATACAAGTGATTTTAATCAACAAATATTAACAGGATAATCACTTGTAAATTATTAAAGATCAAACCTCAGATATTAACTAGTTTAATTACTAGGACTATTTAACATACCCAATTCACCAACAATTCTGGTGAATGTGGATTCGTCAAGAGACTTAGTAAAAATATCTGCTGTTTGTTCTTCCGTGGGTACAAAATGTAACTCCACGGTACCATTCATGACATGCTCTCGGATAAAATGATACCTGATGTCGATGTGCTTGGTCCTCGTATGCTGCACAGGATTGTTGGAGATTGCTATGGCACTTGTATTGTCACACAGAATTGGAATATTGTCAAGTACAAAGCCATAGTCACGTAGTTGATTCCTAATCCACAAGATTTGAGCACAACAGCTTCCAGCAGCTATATATTCTGCTTCAGCTATTGAGTTGGAAACTGTTTGTTGTTTCTTGCTGTACCAGGAGACCAACCTACCACCTAGGAATTGACAACTCCCAGAGGTGCTTTTTCTATCTACAACACTTCCTGCATAATCTGAATCTGTATATCCAACAAGGTTAAAACCAGATTCTTTAGGGTACCAAATACCTAAGTTAGGTGTACCCTTAAGATATCTCAAGATTCGTTTAACAGCAATGAGATGCACATCTCTAGGATCCGCTTGGAACCTTGCACACAAGCATGTAGCATACATAATATCAGGTCTACTTGCAGTAAGGTAAAGTAATGAACCTATCATACCTCTGTAGCTTGTGATATCTACCTTAGCAGAATTTTCACAAGCTCCAAATTTCACAGCTGTTGATGATGGTGTTCTTGCTGAAGATGAGTCCTCCATTTGATATTTCTTGAGGAGCTCTCTGACATACTTGGATTGACAAATAAAAATTCCATCTGTCCTTTGACTTACTTGTAATCCAAGAAAGAACTTCAGCTCACCCATCAGGCTCATCTCAAACTTACCCTGCATTAGCTTAGCAAATTTCTTGCACAGAAGATCATTAGACCCAAATATTATATCGTCCACATAGACTTGGACTAATATAGTATCATTCTTATGTTTCTTAGTAAAGAGAGTTTTGTCTATGACACCTCTAACAAATCCATTTTCAAGTAAAAATTCAGAAAGAGTGTCATACCATTTCCTTGGAGCTTGCTTAAGACCATAAATTGCCTTGAAGAGAAAGTAGACAAAATCCAAGAATTCTGGATCTTCAAAGCCAGGGGGTTGTTCTACATATACCTCTTCATCCAGCTTGCCATTCAGGAAGGCACTCTTGACATCCATTTGATAAACTTTGAAGTTTGAATGTGCTGCGAATGCCAAGAATATCCTTATAGCCTCAAGTCTAGCCACTGGTGCATAGGTTTCATCATAATCTATTCCTTCAGCTTGGGAATAACCTTTAGCAACCAGTCTTGCTTTGTTTCTAGTTACAATGCCATCTTCATCAAGTTTGTTTCTGAATACCCACCTGGTATCAACTACTTTCCTGTCTTTAGGTCTGGGTACCAGCTTCCATACTTCTTGTTGTTTGAATTGATTGAGTTCATCTTGCATAGCAATCACCCAATCAGGATCAGAAAGAGCTTCTTCTGTTTTCTTAGGTTCTATTGCAGACAGAAACCCAGAATAATTGCATTGATTTTGATAGCTCCTTCTAGTTTTTACACCAACATCTGGATCACCAACGATCAACTCAAAAGGATGAGCTCTATTCCACACAGTCTGTCTGGGAAGATTTGACCTTGATGATTCGCCTTGTTCTTCATTATGATGTTGAGTATGACCAGCTGATCCTTCATCACCTCCCCCTGAGTTGTTGCCAGTTTGACTAGATGAATGTTCAGGAGTGTCAGTGGTATCTCCAGTCTGATCATTGTTTCCACCACCACCACCCTGATCATTATCATCATTATTACTGTTATCATTAGCAACAACATCAGGTTGGTTGTCACCATCTGAATCGGAGTCTGTCATATCATCGAAAGATAACTTTTCAGATGAATCCTCCGTTTGGATACTAGGAAGTTTAGTGTCATCAAATGATACATTGACACTTTCAAGCATTGTCTGATGATCAATCACATACACCCTGTAAGCTCTTCTTGAATAACCAATGAAAATTGCTTCATGTGCTTTGGCCTCAAATTTTCCACCACGATCATCTCCATCTTTAAGCACAAAGCATTTTGTTCCAAATACATGAAAGTACTTGAGTGTTGGTCTCTTCTCATACATTATTTCATAGGGGGTCTTCATCAAGTCTTTGTTGATTAAAGTTCGATTCTGGGTATAACATGCAGTATTGACAGCTTCAGCCCAAAAGTACAAGGGAAGCCTTGATTCACTTAACATAGTACGTGCAGCTTCAATCAAGGTTCTATTCTTTCTTTCTACTACCCCATTTTGCTGAGGAGTTCTTGGGGCTGAGTACTGCCTTGTTATTCCCTTTTCAGTACAAAAATCATTTAGAACTGCATTCATAAATTCAGTTCCATTGTCTGACCTTATTGCTCTTACTGGTTTCTTGTACTCCATTTCAATCAACTTGATGTGATCAATCACTAACTGTGGAGTTTCATCTTTAGAATTCAGAAATAAAACCCATGTGTACTTTGAGTAGTCATCAACAATCACGAGAGCATATCTTTTCTTTGACATAGACATCACATTAACTGGACCGAACAGATCCATGTGCAACAGTTGTAGAGGTTCAATTATTGATGATGTGTCAGTGCTCCTGTGAGTTGCTGTTTTCAATTTGCCTTTTTGACAGGCATCACAGAGTCCTTCTTGAGTGAATTCCATTGAAGGTAAACCTCTCACCAGTTCTCTTTTAACTAGAGAATTCATTGTCTTGAAATTAAGGTGGGAGAGTTTCTTGTGCCATAGCCAACTTTCATCTGTAGATGCTTTAGAATAAAAGCAGTTGATTTCTTCAGTGCTTCCAGTGTTCATATTGGCCACGTACAGATTGCCTTTTCTGACTCCTGTAAGAGATGGTTGTTCATGTCTCTTGTGTGAGATTAGACAATTCTTCTTGTTGAAGTAAGCCTCGAATCCCTTGTCACAAAATTGACTGACACTTAACAAATTGTGCTCAAGTCCTTTCACAAAAGACACTTCATCAATGATAACATTTCCAGCTTCCAATCTGCCATATCCATCAGTTGTACCTATGCTATTATCTCCAAAGGTAACAACTGGGCCGGCTTTCTCAACCACATTTGTCAGCAGGGTTCTGTCTCCAGTCATATGCCTTGAACATCCACTGTCCAAGATCCAGGTCACTCGATCAACCTGTTTCACACCCTGCAATGACAAATAGATTAAACCTTCTTCGGAACCCAAATCTGATTGGGTCCAGAATACTTAAAGAATTGGCCTTTGTCAGGCAAAACAACATTTTTAACGTTGACACCATTTTCACCACTAACCAACAAACATTTAACCCTATAAACAGATTTGACAATCTTTTGTTTTATCTTGGGTATCCATGTTTCTTTTGCAGCAATGACATTTGTTTCATTGACTGGACATTTGACCTTGTAAGAAGCCTTACCAAAAGTCTATTTAGGCTTTGATACAAATGTCTCTCTCCTATCTTGAGGAGGATTAGCAGTCTTTGATCTAACATTTTTATTCTTATTCATATGTTGTCGAGGAGCAGTCTTACCAGCACATGCTTGATTACCATTAAAGTAAGCAGACATTACATTAAAAGCACAAGACATACAATTGACAACACCACATGCTTTATGATAAATATCAATGGTAGGCATGATATGCATGTTAGACATGTTATTGTTCTTTTTCAACTTATCACCACTTAACCCAGTTTTAGATGAACTGGTTGGATAAACAACCTTAACTGGTTTCTTAACAGATTTAACATTATCAAGGACTATGCCATTTGCACTGTCCTCATTACGCATCTCTTCTTGAATAATGATAGAAGTGAAGTTTGGAGGTTCTGCAATCGACTTCTTAAAGAGCGGATCTTCAACATTCTTAAGCACATGTGGTATACCCCTCTCTTTAGCACTAACAAGGTTAGGGGTATTTATGCCTAACAATCCAACAGCTTTGTTATAACCAAACCCTATTCCTACAGTTCGTTCTATAGCTTGTTTATTGAAATGCTCTTTAGAGAGTTTAACAGAATTAAAGCAAGCACTAACCTTGGTTTCAAGTTCAGCAATTTTAGAAAGTTGTTTAGTCACTACTTCTAGAATGGATTTCTCTCTTCTATTAAGTCGTGCTATTTCCTCTTTTTGTTGATCTTGATTAACATGCACCTTTTTTAGTTCTAACACTTCATTTTCAAGTTCAGTGTTTAACAGATTTAATCTAGCAATGTGTTTTTGTGCATTAACCAAGGAACCACCTAACTGACGAACCAACTCAGAGTCAGTAAGTTTTACCTGTGGTTTAGGATCAGTGAGCATGTCACCATTTGCCATTAGTGCAAGATTTCCAAATTCTTCATCTTCACTATCTGTGTCATCCCAGCTTTTACCAGCAGCCACATAGGCTTTTCCAGGTTTCTTCTTTTCAGGAACATAATCTCTCTTCTGGGCTTGTTTGGGTTTCTGACACTCAGTGGCAAAGTGTCCAAGTTCATTGCAATTATAACAACGAATTTTGCTTCTATCAACAGTTCCAGTTTTGTAGCCACCTCTGCTACTGGAGGATGAGGAACCTCCTCTCTGGAATCTGTTATTAGACTTGAACTTAAACTTAGGATTTCTCCTGAATCTAAAGTTGCCAAACTGTCTAACCATGAGTGCCATGGATTCATCCTCCAACTGATCCAATTCTTCTAATGAGTAAAACTCACTTCCATCCTGAGTAGCTGGTGTCTGACCATGTTCCACTTCAGTCTGCTCCTTGTCTGAGCTGTAAGGTCGAACAACCTTAGCTTCCAATTCCTTAGGAGCCTCAACCACTAATGCTGTTGATGAACTTGCAACTCTACCTTTACCATGAATCTCTTTCTGTTGGACTTGTTCCAACTCATAGGTTTTTAAAATACCGAAGAGTTTTTCAATAGAAACTTTATTCAAGTCACGGGATTCTCTTATTGCTGTTATCCTGTGTTCCAGGTGAGTCGGCATAGTCAGTAAGAACTTCAGATTAATCTCCTTCTGTGTATAGTTCTTGCCATGGATTTGCAAGTTGTTGATTATTTTATTATACCTTTCAAACACTTCTTGAATGCCTTCATTAGGGCCAGCTCTGAAGTGTTCATACTCAGAGGTTAAGATTTGAAGTCTGTTCTCCCTGACCTCATCGGTTCCTTCATTAATGGTTTCAATAGTTTCCCACATGTGTTTGGCAGTTTTACAATTCATCACATGGCTATACATCACAGCATCCAGGGAATCTATTAGAATGAGTCCGAGGTTTTTATCAAGCCCTGCATCCTCCTTTTCATCAGGTGTATAGGTAGCAGGGTCCTTTTCATAAGATTTAGCAGGAATCATAATTTTACCCTCAGCTTCAACTTCATCTTCATAGACCATAGGAGTTTTAGGTCCGGTTTTCAAAACAACCAAATATTTAACGTTTGTACATTCTAGAAACAACTCCATCTTATTCTTCCACATATCATAATTTTCTTTGTCAAAGATAGGTATCTTAACAATGGCTTTAGAAGTCATGATGAATTTTTAAGAGAGTTAAAAATTCGAGCTTGATTTTTAATTGAATAAAAATAGGATCTTGATTTGTATATCAATCAAACGGCTCGGATACCAATTGTTAGGTCCGTTAAGATTGTAGAAGGGGGGGTTGAATACAATCTATATCTTTTTGTCGAAATTTGTCCGTTAAATAAAATTTAGTTTAGACAAATTTGAGCGGAATTAATTGAAACAAAATTCAAGTTAAATATAACGATATATTAAACTTGATGGTTGTTACAAAATCAGTACAGAGTATTATCACGTTAATAAAAACTAATTAGAAAATTCGACATGAACTTTTCTAATTTAGTTAATAAAAATCGAGATACGAACTAGGAAACTTAATTCGCTAGTAATACAAGAGTCACAAATAATTAAGTTCTATCGGATCAAATATTACAAATGAGTTGAACTTGATTTTCTGTGAATTAATTGAGATAATCAGTGGCTTTAAAGATGAGAGAGAGATGTAATATTTTGTCTACTGTCTTTAAAACTTTGTCTCGTGTGTATTGTCCACTGCCTCCTGTCTCTTTTTGTTGAGATATTGTTCAAAATATCTTCTGTCTATTTTTAACACTTAAACAGACTATCCAGAGACTGTCTAATGGCTTGCAGACTATCCAGGGAATAAATAGACTACCGGTGTGACTATCAGTTCTCTTGCAGACTACCGGTATGACTATCAATCCTCTTGCAGACTACCGGTGTGACTATCCATTCTCTTGCAGACTACCGGTGTGACTATCTGGCTTGGCAGACTACCCAATTCTTTCTCCAGACTATCAGAATGACTATCCTGATAGTCTTTAATACATGATTTTTCTGGCAGACTACCATGCAGACTTCCTGGTAGACAATTCCTTAGCAGACTATCAAACTGGACTGAGTATGCTGAGCAGACTATCTCCTAGACTATCTTAGATAGTCTTTTAATAATAAAACCATAGTCTAAAAACACTTCTGATAGTCTTTTAGCAATCTATATTAATTCTAAATTAATTAATTCAATAATTAACTTAATAAATAAATTAATTCTTGAAGAATTAATTTATTAATTAAGTTAACTAAATACTTTAAATTAATTAATAGAGAATTAACATAATTCATTTGATAGTCTAACCTTCACTTTTAAACCACTGAAATAAATAAAGAACCTCCACTGAATATTTGTTGACGCTCGATGCACGGTCTGGTTCATGAACGACTAACTTTAACTTCTTTTCTTCATTTTGACTTTAAGCTGTGGTCAATTTCTTCTCTCAACTTTCTTTAAATATTCTGTACTGATACTGTCTCTTGTCACTTGTAGAAATCTCTATCCTTCTGAATTAAATCCATGACTTTGAATACCACACTGAGGCTTGATCAGTAGACTGAACTTCTTCCAGTGTAAAATATCAAAACTATAGATTGACTTGTAGATTTGTTTCTTCTGATAGATAGCATCTTCTGAGATTCCTGTGACAGTTAATATTATTTACTTATTACAATCTACTTTAAGTTGAGTTGGATCCTCGAACTACAAATAGGCTGAGTCATATGCCTTTCACCTCCTCTTGGAATTTGTCTTCCTCAATTATGCATGCAGTACCTTGCTCCAAGTCATCATTATTTTCTGGAATTGCCTCTTGTATGCATTGTTGTTTCTCTTGTTCCAGGCAACTCAAAACTTGAGCAGCTAATGTCCCCATAGATTTGATAAGCTTCTCATTATTCTCTGCAAGCATCCTAATCTCCTTCTTAATCTCCTTCAAATCATCAACCTCGTCTGACTGAAAAGTAGGAATAGATTGCTGATGTTGAAACTCTTCACTACCAAAGACATATGACATATCTGGAACATCTTGCTGGTACTGTTGAGGATGGTATTGAAAATATGGTTGTTCCTCATAAGTGACATATGGATCAACTCCTTCGTAGTAACAATATTGTGAGGGATCATGAACGCCCAAACACCGCTCACATTGCCGAGGCATGGATGTCCTCGAATATGCCCACCATGGCAACTCCAGACCTGCCATCTTCAACACTCAAGTACCTGAAACATACCGAAATAAACAAGAGAGTTAAGAAAAAAAAAATCCGAGTCAGTGAACTCTAACGACCACTATTGACAAGCACATAAACCAAAAATAAAACACCGACGATCCCCGGTAGCGGCGCCAAAAACTTGTTTGCACTAAATCACGCAAGCGTACGTGGTCACAAGTAATACAGATAGAAGTCAAGTTTGTTCCCACAGAGATCTGGTTTAGGTTTCAATTCAGTAGATGCATCTATGCAACAATGTTTGGTTTTTATTCACTGCTAAGATAAATAACAAGATTGGGTTTTGATTAACTAAGATTAACTAAAAAAACAAATTAACAAACTAAGAATTAACTAACTAACAAGAATTGGAACTGAATTACTTCTGCAAGAGAAAACAAGGAATCCTAACTTCATTAAATACTTTGCTTAGATCTGACGCCTTTAATCACTATATGCAATGGTTATGATATCTGATCGAACAACACGAAACAAGTAAACGCTACTTCTCAGTATACGAATACCAAACTAAACATACATCCACAAAAGAGATAGAAGATGAATAGACACCAATTATGCTTAGACCCTATATCTCTATAGAATTTGAAAACATAACGGTTGAAGAACAAGTTATCCACATTGATCACATAGGGCAGCATATTATCTCTATTTACGCCACAAATCATGATGTTAAAACATCAACCTATCCTATGCTAGCATGACAAGTTCTAAATCTCAAGATCCACTCTCGCTTTACAAGAGATTAACAAATTAGATGTTAGCTACGCATCTAAATACATGAAACACAACCATACGAGGATATCAGATATACATCACACACAGATCTGTAAAGCATCAAGATACTAAAGCTCCATAAATAAATCCGTTAGAATCCCATGACAACGATTAGCTCGTAATTGAACCTCTCGTCATCATGGGATCTGATGAAACCATGATAAAAACAAAGTATGAAAAAATACAAATAAATCTAAGCAATTGATATGTAATGGTTCTCTCCTAATGATACAAATTACAAAGGTTGGATGTGTTTATATAGGCTCTAGAAGTCTTGCCCAGCAAGAAAATATCAAAACAAAATTATAATAGAATTTCTGCAAAATACGTTTCCTAAACTGATTCTGTTTTTAAGGAAAATTCGTAGCTGACTTTTCTTCAGTATTTCTGGACCGTTCCAGTTGTATTTGGACCTCTGGACCACTTTAGAATGATAGAGAATTCCGTTATCTTCGCGTGGACAGTAAGATCGCCCAAAACTGACTTCTAGAACTCAAGATATGACCGAAACAGTGAATCTCATGCGTGCAGCCCAATAAATCCGAATTTTAATAAATTAAATCTCCAAAAACGACAAAAACATCCACCATAATCAACATCCTTGTAAATCTGCACAACTAAACAAAACACATCAAAACTACAAGAAACTTGAGCCCAAGACAATCAATTTAAGCCGATTTAGAATGCTCCAAGTGGAGATAAAATCCACTTATCAGCTTCGCCTTCGACCCCTCCTTATCCATAGTAGCTTCCTCCTCTTTCCAATCGGGGTTCGTCTGGTCCATCACCACATCATCAAAGTCCCCAATTAGCTTCTTGGCGGGACCCTTGCTACTTGCTGCTTGGTGAGTTCGATCCCCTGTCCTTGTATTCCTCTTGAAGCCCCTAGAACTGTGCCGTTTCTCCATCTTGGAGACCTTTTCTTTTACCTCGATCATTTGGTCACCGAGGCCTTTCAAAAATAACATGACTTCGCCAGGCAAGGCCACCTGTTGAACAACAGGGGGTGTTTTATCCTTCTCATATTCATCCTCGATCCCCTCATTACGCGCCTCGCCCTCTGGTGGGTCCTTCTGGGGATCATCCTTATTCCTCCTATGTGATCCCGGTGTTCCCCCTTCCCCATTTCTCTTCTTGTGTGATTTAGTCATCGTTCTCCCAATCAATGACTAGCCCCTCTTTCTAGCGCCAAATGTTATAGGGAGAATATTGTATAACAATATTGATAAGTGGATTTTATATCCACTATTTACCTTCCGTTTGGACTTTAATCGTTTGCAAGTCCTCGAGTTTCGTTTTCATTTGATTTGTTTTTATGTTAATTGTGTGTAGGTTGTGGTGTTGAAGGCATTTCGGAGTTTAATCGAGTAAATGGTGGTTATTAAATCTGGACTGAAAGTAATTCCAAGTGGTAGAAGAAGTCTAGCAAATTCCAGGGTGGAGCAGGCGCAATAGCGCGTAGCCAGGCGCCATGGCGCGAGTCCAAGTAGCGCAACAGCGCTGCGAAGTAATTTTTCCAGGGCTCAAGAGGCGCAGCTGCGCTCTAGAGGGCGCTGTTGCGCGGGTTCAGGAGGCGCAACTGCGCTCGGTCAGGCGCAATGGCGCGTGTTGGAGTGGCGCAATAGCGCTTGTTCAGGCGCAATTGCGCTGGGCTTGTGTGCAATCCAGGAGAAAGAAGGCGCAGCGACGCTTCAACAAGGGCAGTTGCGCTCGAGTTTAGTGTGGTTTATTTTTGGATTGTTTTTATCGGGTTATTTTGTGTTGGGCCTATATAATTGAGGGCAACTATATATGTAGTATCTTAGACCTAAATATCATCTATCATTGTCGTTAGAGTTGTTCTTCATTTTCATTAGCATCTATCAACACTTTTCATCCGGATTATCTTAGAACAATTTTTCAAGAGGGGTTCTCCAAGCTAATGACAAGCAAGGAGGCTTAATCTTTGGATACTCTTTCTCATTATTGGGGATTTATTTCTAACTCTAATTCTCTTTTATTATTATTTATTTTCTAGAATTATGTTATCAATTGAACCCATGATGGCGATGAGGTCGATTATGGGCTAAATCGTTATCATGGGATTTTAATGGATTTTTCTATGGATTCTAGTAATTGAGTGTTATTTATGCCTTGGTGTGTGATGGATTGAATTGATTTTCTAGTATGATTATGCTTATTCGTTATGGGTGAGTCGCGAACATCTGTAATTGTGTGTTAAATCCTTGTGAATGAGAAAGTGGATCTAGGGTTTAGAACAATTCATGCTAGCATAGGTTTATACATGTGAAGAACATGTATTAATTTGTGGTGTAATTCTAACCGTCTTGCATTGACTATGTGGTTTAATGGATGCTTGATTTTTAACCGGTATGTGTTCAATTGCTATAGACATATAGGGACTACACATATTTGGCGACTACTTGACTTCTATCAATTGTAGATGATCACTAGGATGGTATATGCACAACGAAAGTTGGTGTGTATCAGTTTAGTGCATCTAATCAGTAATCAACTCTGTCGCATACTGGGTTAAAGGGCATAAGATTCTAGATGAAGTGGTTAATGAAATTGAAATCCCATGTTTGTTTATTATAAATTCATAGTTAAGTTATTTCCTCGTAATTTCCATAGTTGGCAATTAATCATTAGTTAAGCAAAACCAAAATTGTGATTGTCTTGGCAGTGAGTGTAAATCGTATGCTGGTGTATAAGTGAACAAAACGAACAATTTGAGTCTCTGTGGGAACGAATCCTATTTACCGTATATTACTTGTTGAAAGAAGAACAAACAAGGTGTGATAGGTGATTTCAGGGGTGAACTGTTTCTCATCCGTATCAAGGTGCCTACGTACCCTATTTATAGGGATCAAGCCGTACGTAGTTCTTGGGTAGCAAGTTACCTAGCCGAGCTAGGGTTTTAGAAGATAAGTCATAGCCCAAGCCCATTAGATTAGGGCTGATGTGGCAATGAGTTGTTGACCCTATCCATGATCCATAGTTTATAGAAGGAAACCGATGGTCTCGCATGGACAAGAATGTGACCTCACAAGCGAGGCTAGCAGAGATGTAGCATAAACGTGCCACGCGACCTCGAGGGATCGAGTCATGCGAGGCGATCCCGAGCGTTCAGATACTCATAAGACCTCGAGGGGTCTAGTTATGAGCCTTCAAAAAGAGAATGAAAGCAATTCCACCTAGCTAGTAAATGTGATAATAATGCGAAGCGATCCCTTGACGGGAGTCGTAGCGAAGCGATCCCTTATTATTCAAAAGAGAGCGAGGTGGCCCTGTAGTTAGGCTGGGCTGATTCCAATAGTGGGCTTTTAGTGACCCAATCTTCATCTTCGAGGCCCATTGTAGATAATGAACTATTAATTCAGCTAATTAAATCATGATAGTTATTATGCCAGATTTGGGATAACACTCATCAATTATGTGATAACTTGGGCTCGGCTGATACTATTATGTTATACCAGCCTTATGTCAATTGTAATCCAAGAGACCAAAGTTGTAGTGCAATTGCGCAAATGTGCAGTGCATGTGATGTTATTTTGGGAATTATTTTTTTTATTCTTTAAACTTATTTGTATCGTAAGCCTTCAGCAATCACAAAATATAACATATTATAATATACTAGGCTCTCTTAAGTTCGATAAAACCTCTTGTTTTACTTATCAATCTATACATACAGCAGCCATACATCTACATTCTTGAAGAAGACGAAAGAGAACAATTGTATTGATTAAAAATGAAGTGAAGTACAGAGTTGTTTGTGACAATCAATATATACAGCTAGTCTACTCGTAACAGAATTGATAAAACCGTTATGATAAGCATACTACATTATCAGCTAAATGAGTAATAAGCTAAACAGAATATCTAATAAGTGCAAGATTCCCCCCTCAAATTGAATGTGGTTGAGTGACATTCAATTTGGAAAGAAGTTGCCAGTGAGCTTGTCGTCCAAGGCCTTTAGTAGAGATGTCTTCTAGCTGATGTGAACTAGGTAGATATTGTGGACAAATGAGCTGTGATTGTACTTGTTCTCTAACAAAGTGACAGTCTAAAGCAAAATGCTTCGTTTTTGGATGAAACATAGGGTCTGCAGCAATGTCGAGAGCAGCTTGGTTATCACTATAGACTGTTACTGGTAAAGATTGAGGTATTTGAAGCTCAGAAAGTAAAAGGTTGAACCAAGATATTTCACATGCAGTGTCTGCTAAAGCACGAAGTTCTGCCTCAGCTGTAGAACGGGAAACAACCTTTTGCTTTGTCGAATGCCAGACAACAAGTGAAGATCCAAGCATCAAACACATACCAGTTGTAACACCCCCAGATCCGGGGTCAGGGATCTGGTCGTTACGGTCTCAACATCCATCCACGAAACCAACTTAATTTAAATTACAACCTTGTGACCCAAACAACAATATAGAACACACCCGTTATAGTCCCAGAGATGTAATCAGAGTAACCAAATTTTATTAATCACACAATTGAGTTCTTACAACCCAAAGAATTACAATTTAACCATTACTTACTCTTTGCCATCCATTTGCATATGTCATATAATAAATACATATGATATTCAAATGCTAACAACTAGCCTACCAATAGCTTACTCTTCAGCAATGGTAGCTAAGATCTCAGCGGCTAATCCTCTGACGGCTGACACCTGGTTACGCTGAGTGCGACTTGCGCGACCATCTGATCTAGCTGTTGTTGTGATATAAATAAATAAAGCAAGGGTGAGCAATAGCTCACCTAAAAGAATATAACTGAACAGTAATAATATATAACAGTTCGAAATATCTTTGATACCATATGCCATGCATTAACGACCGTATTACCAATATGAGGTATGAGATGTAGTTACAGAGTGACTTAAAATATAATTGATCCGAAGAAATATCTGCTATGGCAAATAAAAGCAAGATATTATCAAATTTTCATGATAGAGGAACTTGCTGGAAGAATATTGCAATTCCAGTTCAAGTACTTTTCAAACCTGCCAACAATGATAATGTTGCAGAAAATTTCCCAATTTGGAAGATGAACTAATACGGGAGCTTGCCGCGCCAGGAGCCACAACATTTACGATGATCAGTCGCATGTCATGCTCCCCATCATTTGTTCTCTACATGTAGAAGGAAGCACCGACGGATCGCCCGCCCTCTGGAACCCCCCGACCAACGGTTGGGCCATTAATTGCTGGACCGGCGCCACTCGGCCACTTACGCGTCTCCTAGTTCGAATAACATCCATAACTCTGAAACATAAAGTTCGTCCCCCTTTTCCCAAGTATAGTACTTATTGATAGGACTCCACAAAGTAGTCGTATCTAATTGGAAAGAAAAATTTCACCAATATTTCCCAAGCTGATGCTTGTTAATGGATATAAACTTGTTCCATCAATCTTACCCCTCGAGCGTTGAGGAGGTAACCAAACAGACTCATATCGATGTTTGAAAGAATCAAGATGTGAGTGACGAGATAGTTTAGCAAGTATAGGACCGGGCAGTCCAATAAATAACATCTCTCAAGTGAGGTCCCCTTATATATTTTTGGAAGTTGAGCGAGTATTTAAATCTTCTTATAAGATAGATTCAAATGGAAATAAAGTTTTGGGAACCTCCCCTTGATAAAAATAGTCATAAAATACTCCGAAATATTTTACACCATATCTGAAGATGAAAGATAATCTTTGAATAATATGAATTATTATAAAAAGAACTTAAAAGAATTAAAATAATTATTCCAAGAATATTTATTAAATCAATAATAATTAAGGAATATGATTAAATCATAATATTGCTCGTAAGTAATCCTCGAATAAATACATAGAATTATTTACTAAATAACTCTCTTCTTTAAATGAATATTCAATATAATATTCATTAATTAAATAAACTCAAGTAAATATTTAAAATAATATTCATTAAATAAATCAAACCTTAAATGAATATTTGAAAATAATATTCATTAGTTAAACAATATACTAAATGAATAGCCAAATAATATTCTTTTCGTAATCAAAACTTTAAAGGAATATTCGAAGCAATATTCCTTAAGTAAATAAAACTCCAAATGAATATTTTAAAATAATATTCATCAATTACATAAAATCTTAAAATAATATTCATTTAATAAATAAATCCCAAATGAATATTCAATTGATATTCATTAAACAAATAATGTTCTAAATGAATATCCAAATAATATTCATTTAACAAATAATATTCTAAATAAATATCCAAATGATATTCATTTAGTAATCAAAACCTTAATATTCGAAATAATATTCCTTGAGTAATTAGAACTTCCAAAGAATACTTTTAAAATAATATTTATCAAATACATAAAACTTAAATGAATATCCGAAAGTGATGTTCATTTAGTGAATAAAATCTCAATGAATATCAAAGTAATTATTCATTAATAATCAACTCTAATGAATATTTAAAGATAATATTCATTTAATATTTCTCGACTGAAATAATACTCAAATAACATTTCTCAAAAGATTTCCAAGTATTTGATACTTTTATGGAAATATAAATAATGTTTAATAATAACATTCCTCAAAATGAATACTACTCTGTCGCTGGAATCCCTCCGGGTTTCCACGACTATCTATATAACACAAAATACCGACTCCCGGTCTCATATTTAAAGAATAAATATCATACGCCCTTCACTAAGGGTCCTAGCAACACAATCCTGCTTATAACTGATAATCCATATATAGTCTATAAGCCAATATTAATTCAGGGAACAAGTATTCCAAAATACTTTGAAAACAAGCATGCATGCTATGGCATATGTATAACAACAATTATATATATCATCACAACAACAGTTCCAAGGTATTGGAAACTTGCCTGGTAATCCTGTAGGGGTAGTGTGCCTCGTGTCAATCCAGTGATCTATAAATAGTCACAATAACCGAGGTCAATTACTTAACATTACGAAGGTTAAGTATAACTTTAACTTAAGTCAGGTAAGTTTAGTCCAAAACACACCTCGAACCCATCCTTAATGTCGGATCTTTCGTATATCTTACTTAATCATTTATAACCTTGTTCTTTGCACCAATATGTTGTCTCGATAATTCTTAACAAGTTTCATGTTTTAGTCGACTCGAGATTCCTCTTTTAATCTAGCCCAAATGGGTGGTCAAAGTAGTACCTCTAGAGTTGACTTTCCTGAGAATTACTATTCTGGGACTCATACTCCAACACTTTTAATAAATCACTGGAACCGTATTTAATTACGAAACCACTTCTAAAATCATCCTTGGTATTTGTAATATTTATCATAAAATTTCCAATTCGAAGCCACCGGTCTAGATAGGTGAAATGTATTTTTGAAGTTCAGTCGACTGCGGATCTTTACTATTCACACCTCTTTCACTAAAACGTTCATAACTCGGTAACCGTTAACTCAAATGACGCACCGTTTTCGCGTACATGATCTAGAGAATTTCTAGAAGGTAACTAACTCAAAATTTGACTTTAGTCAGAAGATCAATTTTTACAGATTTCACTAAAACAGGGCAGGAGCGTTTTGGTGAATAGTGCTACCTCCAAAAAGTGGTTTCTTCGCACTTAACCTCGATTCGAACATTTTTATAAAATCGGAAAACGATCCATTTTACTTGTGGTTTTCTTTCACGCCTTCCTTATGACCTCTAATATTTAATTATCAAGATTCGCCACTGACTTAACAACATTAAAGGGGTTCAATATCAGTTACAAACTTCCGATTACGGTTTCGAACCACTTTTACGAATTAGACCATAACTCCTAAACCGTAAGTCCATTTCATACGATCTTTATATCAAAACGAAGCTTATAACATACTCTAGCTTATCATGGCATAAATCGAAGCTAATCAGTGAGTTACATCTACTGTCAAGTTCGTGTTCTTAAGGTTAACGAAATTTCGGCATTACGACGGCTATAAATCGAATATTTCTAAATTCCAAACCTTCCAATAATCATGGTATCCACTCCAACCAACATATACATGATATATAACCATGAACTGAGGCCAAGCAATGCCTTTCCGTTCATCTAAACTATTTTTAACATTTACTAAAACCAAATCATAATCATGCTTATAACCATGTTAACACCATAACTACTTAAATCCATCAAGAACAAACATATTCTTAAAGTAAGGGCTAGGGTTTTGAAAAGTTATACCTTCCATGGAGTGGGTAAAGACCTTGCTAAGCCTTGTATAGTCCTTGTACATCCTTAACCAAGCTTAGATCATCCAAGAAATCAAGATCCAAGAGTTTTGTTCTTGAAAATCACTATTCACCCTCATCTTCAAGGATTTATTTGAAAATGGAAACAAAGGAGATTGAAGCTAGGATTTTTAGGAGATTACTTTTATGAAATATAGGACTCACAATAAAAGTTTCAAGATCAAATGATGGTTGCAAGCTTGATTTTGGTTTTGAAATTAAAGAAGAAGCCGAATGCTTCTTTTTGAGAGAAATGAAGTTGGTTGCTTTGTTTGCTTGGCTAATCTCTTGTTCTAATCTTGCATTATTGAGATATTATCTCATAAAGTAGCTTTATTAAAGCTATTATGTCATGGATGATGAATTTTTGAATGCCATGTGTCTTGTTTTTGTGGTTGGATGAGAAAATGATGCTAAGTACTAGTTAGCTTCTTAATCTTGCTAGTTGCTCATGTAACTAATTGGTTTCTAGATATTTATCACTTGCACATGCATGCACCTTGCTTCCACTGCTTGATTCTTTGTCCGTTTATTGCTTAATTCATTGATCGTTCGAGGGAATAACTCATTCGTTTCTAGTTAGGGTTTTACCGAAAACCTTCTTAATAATTATAATACCATTCTCCATCTTTCTTAATATTTCTCGAATTTCAATCCTTAAATATTAAATATTAAATCCTTAATCTATCAGTATCTAGGGAAAATCTCGGAGAAAATGAAAGTGCTGTTTTTCAGAATCCGACAGTCTTTACATACACTTATTTTCCCCTCAGATCACTAATACGAACTCAGAAATTCATTCCGGGTACTTCTATATAGTGTCGTCTCATAATATTCTTATTTTCATCAAAAATACTATTCATCACTTATTCTCTTTTTAGTCCTGGTACTTGGAAAATATCTTTGTGCTTCCTCGAGCGTTTCTTAACTCTTTCATGGAACCTCCGTACTTGTAACCGATATCGATCTGGATGACATGAGGGTATTTATTTCTCTCTAGGGAATCTTATCTTAACTTTCTAGGAGATAGATTATTCTAATCTAAGTTATCACCCAATAGCATTCTTCAGGACATACAACCTTGGAATCTATATCCTTTCATTATTCATTCCTTAAAACCAGTATTACCTTGTAGTTGTAACCACTGTTCACTCTTACATCAATACATAATAAAATTTTTAATTCTACCCAAAAATCTGGGTTCTTACACCAGTAATGCTTTTAAGCATACCAGATGAATCCATGACAGAACCCCAATCACTGTCACAAAAAGCTTCAAGTTGAAGACTAGAATTTGCAGAATAAAACAGTCCTTGAAACGGAGTAGATTTCAAATATCGGAGAACACGTTGGACTGCTAACATATGAGGAGCACGTGGTGACTGCAAGAACTGATTGAGATGATGTACAGCATAAGTAATGTCTGGTCGAGAAACTGTCAAATAGAGTAACTTTCCAACAAATTTCCGATAAATGGAAGGATCATCCAGAAGTTCCCCATCATTAGGTGATAATTTCACATTAACATCAATTGGCAGTGATAAAGGTTTGGAATCTTCTAAACCTGCTTCAATAAGCAAATCATGCACGAACTTGTGTTGATGTAGAAAAATGCCATCATAAGTTCTATGTATTTCAAGACCAAGATAGTATTTAGCTAGTCCCAAATCTTTAATAGTAAAAGTTGTGTGAAGAACATCCTTCATATGAGCAATGAATTCGTTACTTGTACCAGTAAGAAGGATGTCGTCTACATAAACAAGAGCTGTGACAAAAATATCACCAGACTTGTAAACAAACAATGAATAATCAGCCACTGTTTGTGTGAAACCAAGGTCAAGTAAAACAGAAGCTAACTTTTCAAACCAGAGTCGTGAAGCTTGTTTTAAACCGTAAATCGATTTGATTAATCTGCAAACATAGTCTGTGCCATGTAGAGGATGTCCTGGTGGAATTTTCATATATACTTCCTCTGGTAAATCGTCGTGAAGGAAAGCATTGTTCATGTCTAACTGGTGAATATCCCAGCGTTTAGTAGCAGCCAAAGCTAAAATAGTACGAACTGTAGCCATTTTAGCCACAGGTGAGAAAGTATTGTGATAGTCTTGGCCTTCGACTTGGGTATAACCCTTAGTAACCAAACGAGCTTTAAACTTGTCAATAGAACCATCAGGAAAATACTTAACCCTGTAAACCCATTTGCAGTCTACAACCTTTTTGTTGGAAGGAAGTGATACAATAGTCCAGGTGTTATTAATTTCGAGAGCATGTAATTCTTTACTCATGGCTTCAACCCACCTTTCATCTTTGACAGCTTGGTTATAGGTATATGGTTCACAAATAGTTGTTTAAGGACTAACAGCACAGGCATAAACATTGCTAGGTGGTGAAAAATGAGAAAGACTATACTTAGAATCAATGGGACAATGAAGTAAAAGAGAGTTGGCTTTCACAGAGCCAGTATTAGTAACAAAATCTTTCATCCAATATGGTTGTGTTTTTGTTCGTAAAGACACTCGTTGAGGTATCACTTGTTGAACAATAGTGTTAGTGTTGAGTGTGGGTGAAATAGATGGAACTATATCAGGGGATGCAGAAGTATTGCTAGGGGTATTGTTAGGAGTATGATCACTAGAGGTATGGCCAGTGGATGTATGGTCAAAAGTGTTATCAACATTGTCAACATTGTCAACAAACACAGCTTTATCAACAATGTCAACACTGCCAATATTATCAACGGTATTGTCATTATCAAAATTATCAAGAGGTGTAAGAAAAACACTTTCATCACAAGAAAAAGTGCTTGTAGGTGGTGTAAAAAGAAATGCATGAGAATGCTCAGAAATATTAGCAAAAGGGAAAACATGTTCATTAAAAGTAACATGTCTTGAAATGTGAAATTGCTTTGTGACTGGATCAAAAAGCTTGTAGCCTTTCTGTGTAAAAGAGTATCCAAGAAAAACAGTACTAATAGCTCGAGGTGAGAATTTGTCAGCATTATGTATGGACATATGTGCTGATCAACCAAAAACCTTTAAATGAGCATAAGATGGAACTTTGTTAAAAAGTTTCTCATAGGGTGAAATAAAACCAAGAACAGTGGTAGGAATGCGATTTATTAGATATGTAGAGGTAAGCAAACATTCACCCCAAAAATAAGTAGGTAAATGAGCTTGAAAAAGAAGTGCACGAGACATTTCTAATAGATTTCGGTGTTTTCGTTCAACACGGCCATTCTGTTGAGGAGTATTTGGGCAAGTAGTTTGGTGAATTGTACCATGGGATGAGAAAAAGGAATTCAGATTGCTATTTATAAACTCACCACCATTGTCTGTACGGATACATTTAATAGAGGTATGAAATTGAGTATTAACAAAAACAAAAAAATCCTTTAAAACTTGAGCAACATGCTGTTTAGTAGGCAAGAGAATAGTCCAAAGAGCCCGTGTACAATCATCAACAAGAGTTAAGAAAAATCTACAACCATTATAAGTAGGAGTCCGGTACGGCCCCCAAACATCACAATGCACTAACTCAAATGGTTTTGTAGATTGTGACTGACTTAAAGTGAAAGGAAGTTTACACTGTTTTGCCAAAGGACAAACAGTACAAGGAGTAGAAAAATTATTACATTGTTTAGAAACATTGTCTACGGAAATCTTGGAAGTGATTTTAGTAGGAATATGGCCTAAACGCTTATGCCAGAGAATCTTGTCTGAAGAATCATGAGTTGTAGCAAGAATAGACGAAGAAGAGGGAATGTTGATGAGCTGATATAGTCCTCCAATGATGTTACCAAGAACCAATCCCTTCATCTGGCATTGGTCCTGCAGATAACATTCATTAGAGGTGAAAAGAATAGCGGAACCAAGTTGTGTGGACAATTTACTAACTGATAGTAAATTGAATGAAAAAGAAGGAACATAAAGGACCTCATGAATGGATAAAGACAAATGGTGTAAAAATACAGAACCCATATGAGTAACAGATGCACTTTTACCATTAGGAAACTGTACAGTTAAAGGAGTTGGTAAAAGTAGGACATTATGCATTATAGCAAGATCACAACACATGTGATTAGTTGCTCCTGTGTCAAGTACCCAAGCATGTGTTGGTATTTGTGTAGATGAAAAAAGAGAAAAGGTTGTACCTGCTAAATGTGTAGCAAGGCTAAATTGTTCTGTAGCAGGAGAGACGGATTACTGTGAAACAATACCAGTACCATTTCCTTTATTCAAACACTGCATAATAGAATTTAACTGTGATTGCAAAGCTCCCATCTGAGAAGTAAGATTTTGTGAGTCATCATTAGAATGCTCAGAAACAACAGCATTTGACTTAGCAACAGGCTTTGGGTTTGAAGTAAAACGACGTTTGCCTCTGTTGTTTGGATGATGAGGATGATCAACATGATAGCCTATTAACTTGTAACATTTTTCTTTGGTATGTCCTTTGATATGGCAATGAGAACATTCCTGCACTGGATATGAAGCTCTGTCACTGAATCTATTAGTCAAATAAGAAGGATTAGATTGTGACCCCTTTGGTATATTGACCATCATAGCAACAGGTGTAGGAACAGAATTTTGAGTCTGTCTTTGTCTTTCTTCCTGTTTTAGCAACATAAAAGCTTGATTAACTGTAGGCCAAGGAGACATCATTAGCAGTTGACCTCTTGATGCTGTATAACTGGAATGTAAGCCCATCAAAAATTGAATTAATCTAGTTTTTTCAGTTTGTGAAGCCCATTCTTTAGTAGCACTGCAAGTACACTGAATTGCAGGTTCCAAAGCTTTAAGCTCATCCCAAAAACCTTTCAATTTGTGAAAATAGAACTCAATGGAATCATTTCCTTGTTCAAGCCTAAACAAGTCTCTCTGTGTTTCGTAATACTTATGACCACTAACTGCAGAAAACCGTTCACTAAGCTCATTCCAAACAGTGAATGCACTATCTAAGTAGTTCATACTATTGCTTATGTCATCTGAAACTGTGTTCAATATCCAGGTAATAACCATATCATTTACATGCTTCCAGTGCACAAACAACGGTGAAGAAACATCCGGTGGAACAAAATCACCATTAACAATAGCAAATTTATTCTTTGCAGAAAGAGCAATCTGCATAGATCTCTTCCAAGATGCATAGTTCTTAGAACCGAGTAATTTCTTAGAAATGAGAATCATTCCAGGCTGATCATTGTTATGAAGATAGAGTGGATGTGAATTGTTATCGATTTGTTGTGTGTAAGTTTGATCAGGAGTTGAATTATTAGGTGTTTGTGCCGGTGTGACAGGTGAAGATGTGTTTGCAGAACGAGTGTTATCCATGGTGGAATTGCTTACAATAGCATTAGCATACGAAATTCGTTGATTCATTCAAAGAAAACAAGAAAACAAGATCGAAAGGATCAAGATCAATCAACAAATGATGTGTAAATGCAGTGGACAATCGATAATCAAGTGATCGATATACAATCAAACGATCGATACACGCAATCAAAACGATACATACAAACAAGACGATGAAGATGAACAATTACCAATAACGAATCAAGAAGATGAACAATTACCAGTAACGAATCAAGAAGATGAAGAAGATCGATTACCAACAATGGAGAATGAAAGAGACGATGAAATGCGGAAGAAAACTCTCTGATACCATCTTAAGTTCGATAAAACCTCTTGTTTTACTTATCAATCTATACATACAGCAGCCATACATCTACATTCTTGAAGAAGACGAAAGAGAACAATTGTATTGATTAAAAATGAAGTGAAGTACAGAGTTGTTTATGACAATCAATATATACAGCTAGTCTACTCGTAACAGAATTGATAAAACCGTTATGATAAGCATACTACATTATCAGCTAAATGAGTAATAAGCTAAACAGAATATCTAATAAGTGCAAGAGGCTCCAAATAATTCTGAAAATTTTCCTAAATGTTTTATTCTTTTTTGCAAGAATAAAAGTTATTATTACTCGAATTGACATATAACCTTGACTCTTTTATAGAGTATTGATTACGGGATCAACAAGCATATAAACTTGGCCCTTTTATGTTAATTACACCATCAATGAAAATCTAGATTTCACTAAGGTAAATTGGATTATTGTATGTTATCAATTTTGTACAAAATATATAATATTTTAATCTCGTTCCAACTATTAAAAATAGTATGTATCATTTAAATTGAGTTTCAGAATAATCGATCTAATTTAAGTTTTACCGACACTACTAAACTTTCTGAGCTTCAACATAAATTCTCTTACTACGACCCTCCAAACATTTGCTCCACATCTTAAACTGTATTCGGCTCACGTAGTCTTACAAACTGTACAATACACAATCTGAATCTATAGCTAGAGTTTGTTATGCTATATATACAAGAGTTTGTAGTGAAGAATCTCTAACTAACTTTAGGCGGGAAGTAACTAATATTTGAACTATTTCTCCCTTCTAATAAGTTAGTATTAATATCACTAATATCCCCCCTCAAGTTGGGAGGAGAATTAACAAAAGAAACACCCAACTTGGAAAGAAGATCAGTGAACTGTTGAGATGGTAAAATCTTTGTTAAAACATCCGCTAGCTGACTTTGTGTAGGAAGATAAGTAAGTTGCAATAATCCCTCCATAACTTTGTCCCTTGTGAAATGGCAATCAATCTCTATATGTTTAGTTCTCTCATGAAAAACTGGATTCTTGGCAATATGAAGAGCAGATTGATTATCACAATGTAGTGTGACAGGTTTCAAATTTGTAACTCCCAATTCTTCTAAAAGACGAACTGTCCATACAACCTCAGATGCTGCAGATGCCATTGCTCTGTATTCTGATTCTGAGGAAGATCTTGAAACTGTAGACTATTTTTTAGACTTCCATGTGACAGGGGAAGAGCCTAATAACAATACATAACCTGTGAAAGACCTCCTAGTATCTGGACATGATGCCCAGTCCGAGTCAGAAAAAGCCTGTAGAGTTAAAGTGTCTGAAGCCTTAAGAAGAATTCCTTGTCCAATAGTTGATTTAACATATCTTAGAGTATGCAAAAGTGCTTCATAATGAGGCTCTCTCGGAGATTGTAAAAACTGACTAAGAGTCTGAACTGTGTAGCTTAAATCAGGCCTTGTATTTGTGAGAAAGTTTAATTTCCCAACTAAAGATCGATAAAACTCAGGTTTATCAAACAATTTTCCATCTGTTGTATTGAGTTTAACATGAAGTGGCAAAGGTGTCATGACCTGTTTAGATAAGTCAGCTTCGACAAGATCAAGAATCTCCTTAGTGTATTTAGCCTGACTAAGAATTGCCCCTTCTGCTGAATAAGAAACTTCTATACCAAGGAAATAACGCATCACACCAAGATCCTTTATACCAAACTCAGAATGCAAATGTTGCTTCAAAGAGTCAATCTTTGTAGAATTTGTGCCTGTGACTAAAATGTCATCTACATATACAGCAACAATAGTAATGTCAATTCCATCTTTGCAAATAAAAAGACTGTAATCCAGTTTTGACTGACTAAAACCTTGATGTAACAATTCTTCAACAAGTGTTTCATTCCACTCTCTTGAGGCCTGTTTCGGTCCATAAATGGACTTGTTTAATCTGCAAACTTGATTAGGACCAAAAGGTATCCCATCTGGAACTCTCATATAAACTTCTTCCTTCAAAGTTCCATGCAAAAAGGCATTATTTACATCCATTTGGAATAACTGCCATTTCTTATGAGCAGCTAAAGCTATTAAGCATCTAACTGTATTCATCTTAATGACTGGAGAAAAAGTCTCCTGGTAATCAATACCATATCTCTGAGTAAACCCTTTTGCCACTAACCTAGCCTTGCATCTTTCAAGAGAACCATCTGAGTTCAATTTCACCTTATAAACCCATCGACAATCAATTGATTTCTTTCCTTTAGGTAACTCAGTAAAAGTCCAAGTGTTAGTATTTTGCAAAGCTGTTATTTCTTTCTTCATGGCCTCCACCCAAAGTGGATTAGTAGAAGCCTCCAAATAAGAAGAAGGTTCAGTGATGACAGGATTTTTGTTAACAAAAGAATGAAAATCAGAAGGCATTTGATTAACTGCAATAAGATTACACCAGTGATTGCTAGTAGATGTACTGGCAAGACAGTGATAATCTTGTAAATAACAATGAAAAATTCTTTGTCTGGTAGATTGTCGAACTGGTGGAGTCAAATTACTCAAATCCACAGAATGTGATGAGTCTATAGAAGTAGAAGCATTTGTAGAACTAGAGGAACTGGAACTACTGAAACTAAGTGGTGTAGAGCTAGATGAAGGACTAGATGGTGGTGTAAAAATTTGATGATCAGTAGTTGTTGAAGAATTTTGAGGAACAGATATATCATCAAAATTAGAACTATGAGTAGTTTTGGGAAGAAATATAGAATTCTGATATAAACTAGTCGATTGAGTCTTGAACAGGTGAAAGGGAAAATGTGTTTCATAAAAAGAAACATCTCTGGAAACTTTGATCTCATTATTAAGTAAATTGAGAACTTTGTAACCTTTCTGAGAAACAGGATATCCAATAAAAACAGCAGGAAAGGCTCTATGGTCAAATTTTGACCTCTGAACTTTAGAAGTGGAAACATAGCACAAACATCCAAAGCTTTTAAGATTGTCTAAAGATGGCTGATTATTATAAAGTTTGTAATAGGGAGAATGAAAACCAATACTCTTGAGTGGCATGCGATTAATTAAGTAAGTCGCACACAAAACACACTCACCCCCAAAAACTGGCTGGAACACTAGACTGGATATATAAAGATCTGGCAGTTTCTAACAAATGTCTATGTTTCCTCTCCACAACTCCATTTTGTTGTGGAGAATAAGCACAAGTCGTTTGACTAACAATTCCTTCTTTGAGGAACAAATCTCTCATTTTACCAGAAACTAACTCCAAAGCATTATCTGATCTTACACAAAGAACAGTAGTGTGAAACTGATTTTTAATATAGTTGAGAAAATTTTCAAACAAAGAAGGTACATCAGATTTATGTTTTAGAAGATGTATCCAGGTGAATCGACTAAAATCATCAACAATGGTAAGAAATTGATTACAACCAGATTGGGTTTTGACCTTATAAGGTCCCCAAATGTCAATGTGGAGAAGCTGAAAAACAGCACTAGACTTAATACTACTAGAAGAAAAAGAATTTTTAGTTTTCTTTTGTTAGGAATAATTCATAAGTTGTGATGTTAAGAATAGAATTTACACATTATACTTCTTGTAATCCTGATCTTATAAAGGATTTAGCACTATATATAGGATTTATGTGTAAAACAGTTATCTGTACAGTTTAGTCAGGAATGAACAGTGTATCGGAGACTAAATGTCAGGAACAAAGAGCAAATCCTGATGACAGGTCTAATACTGATGATGATCAGATACTGATGCAAGATGAAATCCTGATATCAGTCGTGTTACTGATGATGTCATTATGGATGCTACAGAAACTGGTAAGTGCTATAAAACAGGATCGTTGTTTGAAGAACAAGCAAGAAGATATTATGAAGGAAAGAGTTTTCTATTGAAGGAAACTATTGACTAGAAGACAGAACATTGTCATGTATAGATTATATCTTTCTGTTATTAGTTGATAGGTAGCATTATAAATACTCTCTCTATGTCATTGTAAAAAGTGCGAATGTGCGTAGCTCTGTATAAGGTTTGTATTCGAGAATTCGAAACAAACAGAGAGAGAGATTTGTATTGTCAGCAGCTGCTAAAGGTATTGTACACCTTTGGTAGAGTTTGTATTTGATCTTATTAATACAAACAGAGTTTTATTCATTCGTTTATTCTTGTTCATATAATCAAGCAAAAATCAGACACGATTATATAACTTGTATTCAACCCCCCCCCCTTCTACAAGTTATTCGAGTTAACAATTGGTATCAGAGCAGGTTGATTTCGAATAATCATAAAGATCTGCAATCATGTCTGGTTACAAGGATGGGAATACTAAGATTCCTATGCTCAAGAGAAACGAATATACTCTATGGGAAGTAAAGATGTTGCATCATCTGGAAGCAACAGATCCTGATTATCTTGACAGAATCAGAGATGGACCTTTTGTTCCAACAAAGGTCGTTGGACAAGCAACTGTTGATGGTGTGGTTGTTCCAGAACATACAGCAGAGAAGCCAAAATCTGAATGGTCAGATAAGGACAAGGAGAATGTTCTTAAAGATGCTAAAGTGAGAAACATATTATTCAACAGTCTTGATTCTGTTCTCACTAACTATGTTCTCTCTTGTAAAACTGCTAAGGATATTTGGGACAATCTTAAGGTTCACTGTGAAGGAACTAAGTTTGTCAGGAAGAATATGAGGACATTACTTATACAACAGTATGAGTACTTTGAATCCAAGTCTGGTGAGTCACTTACTGATACCTTTGATAGGTTTACAAAACTCATCAATGAGATGGCCATGCATGGTAAATATTATGACTTGGAGGATATGAATACAAAGTTCATGAAAGCTTTGCCTGATTTCTACAATGAGAAGATATCTACGATTGAGGAAGCTAATGATATGGATGAGATTTCATTAGAGGCAGTATATGGAAAATTGAGAGCTTATGAACTTGACAAGCAGCAGAAGAAGAGCAGGAGTGAAGGAAAGATGAAGACTATTGCACTTACTGCTCAATCTGAAGTAAAGAAGCTTCCTGAAGAACAACATGAAGAGATTGCTGTAAAGAACTCAAGGAAGAAGAAAAGCAAAGAAAGTTCTGAGTCAGAGACTACTGATATGAACTCTGACAACAATGATTCTGAATCTGAGATGCAGGAACTCTTTGCTATGTTTGCTAAAGCCTTCAAGAAAGGAAGATTCAACAGAAGAAGATTTAGCAAAGGACCTTTTCAAAAGAAGGAGGAGAAGAAGAGTGACAAAGGCAAAAGTACAATTGTCAAGCTTGATAAGGCCAAGATCAAGTGCTTTAATTGCAGCGAGCTTGGACACTTTGCTAGTGAGTGTAAGAAGCCTAGGAATTTAGGAAAAGGTAATGCACTTATGGTCACACAGAAGGATTGGGCTGATTCCAGTGATTCTGAAGATGAATTGGATTATGACAACATTGCATTGATGGCAAATGGTTCAGACAAACCTGGATCTCCAAAGAAAACTTCTCCATCCTCTGTTAAGGTATCACTTCACTCTCTTGATTCATTTAATAGCTTAAATTCTGATGAAATTAGATCTATCCATGCTGAGTTTAAGAATCTTATGACTAATTTTAGAATTCTTACTTGTGAAAAAGATGAACTTAAGGTTAAGAATGATAAATTAGTTGATAGAAATAATTTTCTTGAATCTGAGTTAATTCAAATGGAAGAATACAAGTTAAGTTCTGATAAAGCTAAGCATGATTATAGTGTTATTCTTGAGGCTTATGACTATGTCAGAAAAGAACTAGAGGAAGAGAGAGATGTGATTAAGACCATTAACATTTCTGGTAAAAAGACACAAGAAATCATCGAAAATGGAATTCGTGGTAAGGTTAATGGTTTAGGTTTTGATAAGGCTAGACAAGAAGAAAAAGTAGCTATTGTCAATGATGATAGTAAAGTAGAAGCTAACACATCTAAATCTGAAGGTAAGAAAAGTGTTTCTAAACCTAATCATGTTAAATTTGTTGATTCAAAAGGTACCCATGTTGTACACAAAAGGATTAACAATAGTAATTCAGATGAGAAAGTGTTAGAGAAACCTAAGAATGTTAACATAGGGTTTCTGTCTAAGTCTCAGTTGAAACAGAGATTAGATGGTCTTTCAGAGTCTAGCAAGATCAAGAGAAATAGGAATGGAAAAGAAGGTATTAACAAAGAGAATAATTACAAGAATGTACCTGATGCACCTAGGAAAAAATGCTATAAATGTGGAAATCATAATCATTTGGCCCTAAACTGCAATCAAAAACCTTCTTGGAAAACTGAGTCCAGATTCCCCAAGACTCAGAAAATTCAATACCAACCACAAAAAGCTTGTTATCATTGTGGTAGTTTACTTCATTCCATTTACATGTGTAGAGAATATCATGAACTGTATTATGACTATTATTCTTTGAAATCTGAAACTCCTAGTCACAAACAGTTTGTGAAATTAGAGTCTAAAGTTGACTCTACAACAGGTAAAGTAAAAGCAAAATTCTCAAAGCCTGTTTTTTCTAAATCTAGTAAGAAAGGATCCAATCAAAGTTGGGTCCTAAAAAATTCTAACTAGTTACTTTTTGTTTGCAGGGCACAGGAAAGAAGCATTCAATTATCTTGGACAGTGGATGCTCTGGACATATGACTGGAAAGAAATCCCTGCTTACAAAGTTTGAGAGGAAAGCTGGCCCAGTAATATCTTTTGGAGATGGCAACAAAGGAGAAACTCTGGGATATGGCTCAATTGTTTTGGGGAATGTCATCATAGAAAATGTAGCACTGGTTGAAGGCTTGAAACATACTCTTTTAAGCATAAGTCAACTGGGTGATAAAGGTTACAAATCAATCTTTGACAAAGAAGGATGCAAAATCTTGAATATGCAGAATGGAGACATTGTTCTAACTGGTCAAAGACATGGTAACATATATGAAGCCAGCTTAAGTGATACATCTAAAGGAATTGTTAGATGTCTCTACAGCAAAGCAACAAGTGATGAAAGCTGGAATTGGCACAAGAAGCTCTCACATCTTAACTTCAAGAAACTTAATCAACTTGTTAAGCACAATCTGGTGAGAGGCCTACCTCAGGCAAATTATGTGCAAGACGGACTTTGTGATGCATGTCAGCTTGGAAAGCAAAGAAGAACCACTTTCAAGAGCAAGACTGAAAATTCAATTACTGAACCATTTCACATGCTACATCTTCATCTGTTTGGTCCAGTAAACATTATGTCTATCAGCAAGAAAAGATATGCTCTAGTGATAGTGGATGATTTCACAAGGTTTACATGGGTGTTCTTTCTACACAAGAAAGATGAAGCTCCTCAACAAATCATTGAACTTGTCAAGAATATTCAGAATAACTCTGAGTACAAAGTTAAAGTACTTAGGAGTGCCAATGGTATAGAATTCAAGAATTCTACAATGGAGGGGTTTTGTGCAGACAATGGAATCACTCAACAGTTTTCTGCACCTGGTACACCTCAGCAGAATGGTGTAGTGGAAAGAAAGAACAAGACTCTCATAGAGGCAGCAAGAACCATGCTTGCAGATGCAAAACTTCCAACCTACTTTTGGGCAGAAGCTATTAACACTGCATGTTTCACTCAAAACTGTACCTTGGTAAATAGTCATGGAAAAACTCCCTATGAGATGATCAAAGGAAAGAAACCAAGTGTGAAATACTTTCACATCTTTGGATGCAAATGCTATGTCTTAAAATTTCATCCAGAACAACTTGGAAAATTTGAAGCCAAATCGGATGAAGCAATTTTTCTAGGATATTCAGCATCTAAGGCCTTCAAAGTTTATAATCTCAGAACTCACATTGTTATGGAATCAATTCATGTTGCATTTGATGATAAGAAATTTGGAATTCTGCAAACTGATGAAAGCCATGACAAATTGGAATTTGAAAATCTGAAGAATTCTGAGATACTCTCCAGTGATGATGAAGGTTCTCCAGAAGGAATTTCTATTGCTTCTCAAAGGAATGCTACTGTTGAGGGGGAGCAAATAAATCAAAGAGAACACAGTGATCATCAGGAGCAGACTAGCCTTTCAGAGTCTACTCCATCAGGAATTGACTTTTCAAAGTCTACTCCATCAGGAACTGATCTTTCAGAGTCTACAGAGGAAAGATCAGTAACTAGCAGCAATATGGAATCTACTGATTCTACTGATCAAAGGAGAGTTATTGAAGGCAGAGAGAATTCTTCTACAAGAGATACCACTAACTTAGGGGGAGAGATTAGCAGAGTCAATCTACCACCTATTAGAAAATGGACCAAGGATCATAGTGAAGATTTGATTATTGGTGATCCAAATAGTGGTGTTCGAACTAGAAGATCAATTCAAAATGAATGCTTGTATAGTTGCTTTCTCTCAAAGAATGAACCTAAGAAGGTTGAAGAAGCCTTACAGGATCCTGATTGGGTAATTGCAATGCAGGAGGAGTTAAATGAGTTTGAGAGAAACAAAGTCTGGAAACTGGTACCAAGACCTAAAGATAGATCTATTGTTGGTGCAAGATGGGTTTTCAGAAACAAGCTAGATGAATCTGGTATGATTGTAAGAAACAAAGCAAGACTGGTGGACAAGGGTTATTCTCAGGAAGAAGGCATTGATTATGATGAGACCTTTGCACCTGTAGCAAGATTGGAAGCAATCAGAATGTTTCTTGCATTTGTAGCTCATTCAAAATTCAAGGTATACCAGATGGATGTAAAGAGTGCATTTTTAAATGGCAAGCTTGATGAGGAAGTATATGTGGAGCAGCCACCTGGATTTGTTGATCCAAAATTTCCAAATCATGTCTACAAACTTGACAAGGCACTCTATGGACTAAAGCAGGCACCAAGAGCATGGTATGAGACTTTGTCTAAATTTCTTCTTGAAAATGGCTTCACAAGAGGTACAATTGACAAAACTCTATTCTTTAGAAAGATAAAAGGTGAATTGCTTTTAGTTCAAGTTTATGTTGATGATATTATTTTTGGCTCTACTAATGAAAAGTTGTGTGCTAAGTTTAGCAAGCTTATGCAGTCTAAGTATCAGATGAGCATGATGGGTGAATTAAATTATTTCTTAGGCTTGCAGGTCAAACAGACTGAGACTGGTATTTTCATTAATCAGTCAAAGTATATCAAAGATCTCTTAAGAAGGTTTGACTTTCAAGACTGTGCAGTTGCAAAAACACCCATGGCAACAGCCACTAAACTAGACTCTGATCCTAAGGGGAAGAGTGTGGATAATACTAGTTATAGAGGCATGATAGGCTCATTGTTATATCTAACTGCAAGTAGGCCAGATATAATGTTTTCTACCTGTTTATGTGCTAGATTCCAAAGTGATCCTAAGGAATCTCATTTAATTGCTGTGAAGAGAATTTTTAGATATCTCAAAGGAACTCCAAATCTTGGTTTGTGGTACCCTAGAGAATCTGATTTCTTTCTAATTGGCTATTCAGACTCTGATTATGCAGGGTGTAAAATAGACAGGAAAAGCACTACAGGTACATGTCAATTCTTGGGAAATAGATTGATTTCTTGGGCAAGCAAGAAGCAACAATCTGTTTCAACCTCAACTGCAGAAGCTGAGTACATAGCAGCAGGCAGTTGTTGTGCATAGCTCCTTTGGATAAGAAATCAGTTGATGGATTATGGTATGACACTTAGTAATATTCCTATGTTTTGTGATAATACTAGTGCTATTAAAATTGCAGAAAATCCAGTTCAACATTCAAGGACTAAGCACATTGATGTCAGGTATCATTTTATTAGAGAACATATTGAAAATGGTACTGTGGAACTTCATTTTGTTCCTACTGACAAACAGCTTGCAGATATTCTAACTAAACCACTTGATGAGACTACATTCAGTAGATTAGTAAGTGAGTTAGGAATGTTAAATTTTTAGATCTTTATCATCTGCAACAGTAGCAAGGTATTTTGTTTTTAGCTTATAGACTTGATATTCTTGTCAGGATCTATATTTGATTGTTAAATTATTTAGCTATAACACTTTGCCTTGATAAATTTCAGTATGATAGACTTGTTAATAATCATCAGGATTAGATTTGTTATCAGGATGCTGACGTCATCAGTATTGTGTCAGTATCAGGATTATGAAAATTGTTTCAGATCCTGACGTTTACTTTGTGTAGTAATCTAATTCTATGATATGTTAAGTCTATGCCAGCATGTTTTAATATTTGCATACTGATAATTTATACATCATTCATAATCAAAAGACAAGTAGATAATAAGAAATTGTATTTTCATTAATTGAAATCATTACATATATGGAAATGAAATACAACATCTTTTTGTCTAACTTTTACTGATAATCCTATACTTGTCTAGTGATATGAATTCTGAGGTACATGACAAGGAGCATCTCAAGAAATCCATCAGCGGATTTGAACAGCCTCATCTACTCTTGGATTCCTTGTCTGGGCGACTTGAATGAGAGCAGCTAACTTAAATGTATAGCATCCCCATCAAGATCAACCTCAGACTCTCGGCCAAATTCTTCATCCTCAAGTTTTGAGGAGGTTAGGGGAAGATTGTATCCAACAGATGGATGTTCTAGGAGAAATCTCTGGATATTATCGGAAACCAATCCATCCATGATTAGTTCGATGAGAAGAGTCATCTTTTCAAAGAGATGATCAAGAACAGGATGTTCAACGACCGTGAAAGATCTAAAGAATGGATTTGAATGGAATTTTGGTTTGAGGAGCATTGTTGAGAAGAAAAGAAATTGAAAGGTTTATGGAGAATGGCATAAGGCGTCTGTTTCTTTTAAAGAAAGACGTGAGAAGCTGAACAGTCACTTGGAAGTTTTAATGAAGTCAGATGCTAATTATTGCATATGACTGTATTTCTTGTTTTCAAGAAATGTCGAATATATCTAACCAATTGATTTTTGTTCAGATTAATTGTTTATTTCTTTTTCAGATAAAAGAAAAATGCCACGTGGAAACTCCATATTAAGTCTCTGGAATCAGGATGATATTGATCAGGATTTCATATGTGACCATCAGGATTTGAGAATTATCATATTTTTTAAATCATATTGCATTGTATGATTATTTTGATGGGATATCACAACAGGAAAAGGAAGCTGATCAGTATTGAGTTTTATCTTGATAATACCCTGATTTATTTCATGAAAATCAATTTTGGATTTTATTTTCCAAAAATCATGGGTAACCGCATTTTTCAGGGACTGACACCTGTCAATCTACGTGTCAACGTGGGATAGTGGTCTGAAAGATTTGTGAAATATATTTGTTTTGAAACTCTAATCGTGTAATTGCTTTCTCTAATTTCACATTCTCTAAAGCAAAAACACTCTCGAGTTCTCAAAATCTTTAATCTATTTCAAGAATTTTTCAAGTTCTTTTTCAGATCAAAATCAATGGCAGCTCAGAGAAGATTACCTAAATCAGTAGCCTTCAAGTTTGGTGACTTTGATTTTATGACAAACAACCATGTAGCAGCTATCACCAACAAGGAAGGAGTGTTATCTGATTTTCATCCAATCATGGACTTTCTGGCGAATGGACCATTAAGTTATGCATTAACAGCATCTCCACAAATTAATCAAGAAGCTATTTCACAAGCTTGGGAGAATGCTGAGGTAATTGATTCTACTCAGAGTCAATCGGGTAAGATTGTTCTACACTTAGGACAAGACTCATTTGATATTACTGAATCTGTTGTTAATTCAGTACTTCACTTACCTGTTAGTTTGATTTATGAGAATGTACCATCTGATGATAATGTGAGAACTATGTTGTCTGCATTAGGTTATAGTGGACCTCTAGACAACATGAGCCAGTTGAATAGGTCTTTTCTTAGTAAGGAATGGTCTTTCTTCTTTGATAAAATTGCTAAATGTTTTACTGGTAAATGTAGTTCTTTTCAGCAAATTACTTCTGTTACATCACATATTGCTTATAGTTTGCTTTATGACAGAGTAGTTAACATTGGTAATATTATCTTAAGTCAGATGTGTATCAAACTTGGGTTAAGAGATCAAAACAGGAAAATGGTTTATTATCATAGATTTATGCAAATGTTTATTAACCATTTTATTCCTGATGTTGAAGCTAGATTTGGTAGGGAACATTGTGTTTCTTCTTATGTACTTCTCTGACATTATAAAGAAGGACAATGAAAAGAATCTAGATGAAATACCTGCAATTCATTATCCACATCATGTTCAGGTAATTCTTAAAACTCATCTTCCTACTCTCTACAATTCTTCTTTCTTTTGTGGTGAAATGGCTCAGGAATCTCATTGGAGGAGAACCCACCTGTGTCTACCCATGTAGCCCAAAACATTATAGTCTCTGGAACAATTCAAGAACCAAATTTTGATCCACAGCCTATTGTTTCAAAGAAACCAACCTCTGGTGTTTCTCAAAAGACATCAGTTGTAAGGAAGAGAAGATTTGTTGTGTCAAGTAGTAGTAATTCTAGTGAAGATGATGATGATTTAACTCTTGCTGAGAGAGCAGAATTGAAGGCTGCAATTCAACTTTCTCTGTTAGCACAAAGAGATGAAAAACCTAGTCACAGCCAGGCTGCAGTCTCCCAAAAGGCTGTAGTTCTTAAAAAGGGAAAACAGTTACTGGATACTGTCTCTCAAAAGACTGTGTCTATTGAACAAAGATCTCATTCCAAGATCACTTCTGTGTCTACACCTCTTGAGTCTTCTCAGGATAAATCTTTTGCTCACTATACCAGGAGAACAAGGAGAAAGATTCAATTGTCACCTACACACACAGAGTCTAGTCCAACTAACATTATGCAGGTTTCTACACATCAAGCTACATCTATGTCAGTATTTGACAAGAGAGATTTGGATATTGATTCTTCATGGGAAACTACATTGTCATACAGAATGGCTATGGGACTTATCTCTCTAAAAGTGAAACTTTCCAGGCCAGTTCTAAATTTTATAAGTGAAAGTGTTCCTAGACTTTCATTTCCTGAAGAATATGGACTTCTACATCAAAGACTTGACTTAATGAAGATGTATTTTTATGTATCTGTCAGAAGACAATTAGTCAAGAAATTTGGACTCTCGAAGCATGTTGCACTTCAATCACTTCATGCATATTTATTTGATAAAGATGTCATTATTGAAGATGCCTCAGCTCAAGGTGAACAACAGGAGGAAGTAGATAGAGGGAAGCAGTCAACAGAAGATACTATTGCACCAGTGGTGAGTAGTAGGAAAGATCATATCACAGTCACTGCAACACAAGAACCATCTAGTCAGAGGTTGGATGACTCAGGAGCTGTGATAGCTGATGTTGAAAGGTCTTCTGTGATGACTGAGAATGCAAGTGAGATACCCTGTGATATGGGAGGAATGACTTTGGTTGATTTTTCTGAAGATCAAACAAATTTTGTTCAGTCAGAGTCTATCCACCTTGAGGGTGAGTCTCAGCAAACAACACTTAAAGACGGTGATGTACTAACTATGGTGTCTAATGAAGTATTACTGAAGACATCAGAGTCTAGTAAAGAACCTGAAAGTGGTATACTGGAGCCTGTAGTTTCTGGAAGGAAAGAAGATGATTGTATTGGTTCAGAGACTATAGCAGCTCACTCCTTGGAGAAAACCTCAAGCCCCTTGCCATATGAGGAACCCTCTCTCCATGTGAGTTCAGGTATAAAAACTTCTTCTAAACTCTATTTTTCTGTAGGTCATGAGAGCACTTATCCAAATTTGAGTGATACACTTGAAAAGATGGACTTAGATCCACAAATTGAGAGGCTGGCTCCTGACCATGCAAAAGGTGAGGTAGAAAGAGTGTTGACTTTAGTAAGTCAAAGTGAGAATGAGGGTATGGATGATGAACTCCATAGTGAGGGAGAGAAAATTAGGAAACCATCGTTTGATTTCTGGGATCAGGTTTTTCCTGAATCTTGGTCTGACAATCTTGGTATGGATGCTGGTACTTATTCATTTATCAAGATGTATCAGAAGAATGACCTAGCACATCACAATGCAAAGCCAGAAGTTAAAGCTCAGAAGCAAAAGGAGAGGCTTGCAGGAATCATTAACAGAAGAGGTGCCAGGATAAAGCAATCTCTTGATACATATGTACCAGATGAAGTTCCTAATGATCCTAGTGTTCCTTTGTATGTACTTCCAATATCAGCTAGAATTGAGACATCTACAGTCTTTGATCACTCTAAGGAGGAGTCAGGATTTGAAGATGTTAGTACACAGAATACTGGTGAAGGAGATGATGATCATGTTTCAGCTACAGATCAGAAAGATGAAGATGTTGATACTTCTAATCAGGTTTTATTACTTGAATATCATACAACACAAGCAACTTCTTCTACAAGACTTGAAGATACAGTTCTTTCTGATTCTGATTTTGAAGATACTAGAAGCACTTCCAACATTGAAGTTCATTCTGATGTTTTGAAAGATATTCAGAATTCTCAAATTGCTATGCAAACAAGACTTCAATCACTTGAAGATAACCAAGTCACAATTATGGAAAATCAAGCAGTTCTGATGAATATCATTTGTTCTGTTTCTGAATCTCTTGGAATTAATGTTGCTGATGTCAAAAAGGGGGAGATAAAGATAATTCAAAGACAACAACAACAACAACAACACCAGACTGGTGGAGATAAAGCCGGGGGAGATAAAGAGCAGACAAAGGAAAGTAAAAAGAAGAACTAGGAGTGACAGTGGTGAATCTTAGCTAGGAAGTGGTTAAGGAAGAGCAGCATTAATAGTTAAAATTCTTTCTTCTAAGTACTAGATAAACGTCTACATCTGGAAGGAGGTACTTAACTTCATAATTCTACATTCATAAATTCTATTCTGGTTGTATTGTTATATGTTTTGACATCCACAACTTAGATTTATGCTTCAGATTTTAAAGCATAAATAGGGGGAGATTGTTAGGAATAATTCATAAGTTGTGATGTTAAGAATAGAATTTACACATTATACTTCTTGTAATCCTGATCTTATAAAGGATTTAGCACTATATATAGGATTTATGTGTAAAACAGTTATCTGTACAGTTTAGTCAGGAATGAACAGTGTATCGGAGACTAAATGTCAGGAACAAAGAGCAAATCCTGATGACAGGTCTAATACTGATGATGATCAGATACTGATGCAAGATGAAATCCTGATATCAGTCGTGTTACTGATGATGTCATTATGGATGCTACAGAAACTGGTAAGTGCTATAAAACAGGATCGTTGTTTGAAGAACAAGCAAGAAGATATTATGAAGGAAAGAGTTTTCTATTGAAGGAAACTATTGACTAGAAGACAGAACATTGTCATGTATAGATTATATCTTTCTGTTATTAGTTGATAGGTAGCATTATAAATACTCTCTCTATGTCATTGTAAAAAGTGCGAATGTGCGTAGCTCTGTATAAGGTTTGTATTCGAGAATTCGAAACAAAAAGAGAGAGAGATTTGTATTGTCAGCAGCTGCTAAAGGTATTGTACACCTTTGGTAGAGTTTGTATTTGATCTTATTAATACAAACAGAGTTTTATTCATTCGTTTATTCTTGTTCATATAATCAAGCAAAAATCAGACACGATTATATAACTTGTATTCAACCCCTGAAGGAATTTACGGACGAGCGGAAGCGCGGTATAACAATTATTCCGTAAAAACCATGTATCGTGCATATAGAAAAGCATATAAAAATTAGAGAGCGGAGGAATCGTAACCGTACCTTGAAAATCGAAGCTTTATAAGGCTCGGTTGCTAGCAGTTGCTTCTCAGAGTGTGAAGCACTCTACCGGTATCCACCAAGAATAATCTTCGATGAAGCTTTTATAAAACAAGCTTTTATAAAAAAATGGTGTCTTGTTCTTTTGAGAGAGAGAGATGAAGAAGAAGAGAGGTGGCAACTAGGTTTTCACAAAACCACTTTTTGCATACTAAACACCTCTCATCTCTTTCTATTTATAGGGCACATGTAGGTTTTTATTATAATTAATATATCATATATATTATTATATAAATCCCACAAAATGTTTAAATAATAATTAAACTATTTTAATCATTATTAAAAACAACTTCTCTCTCAAAATACCTTCATCAATAAATTAATCTTTTTTATGGTGTGACCCTGTAGGTTCAATATTAAGCCGGTAGTAGAAATAAATAATAATAAACATTTTATTTATTATTTATATGAATTCTAATAATTCATTAAATATAATTAACTGATTAATTATATTTATTCTACATCGTGAGTGATGCTTCTCAACATATCGCGACTATCCGGATAACATGAATTCACTGCTTAGAATACCAAGAACCTGTTAGTGCTAGTTACCGTACAATCAATTCCTTCTACCCTACAATATCCCGATTAAATACAAGGCATGGATCTCGTGTCAAGCCTATCAAATTTAATCATATGATTTCTTATTCATAATGCAAAGTTCATATTAATGCAAATTAGAAACTCCTTTCTAATTTCATTCACTCTGGCCAGAGATTCCGGAACTAGCATCATAAGAATAGCATAGGATATTCTCTTCCTTTACTGGAAGGGGTAGATCCTTTATTGACCGTTAACTATCTCCATACACAAATCCCTATGCCCAGAATAGACCTAATGGATGTCCTTGAGACTAAGGACTAAACCAAAGCATAGTTCATTATATACAAGATTACTCTAACGATCTCAAGTCTAAGGACACTTGTACAACTATCACCCAGTGAACAACTATCGACACGTGAGTAAACTCCATTAGTTGTTCAACTTATCGAGTCATGTTCAGTGAACTTATTCCCTAATAAGCACCTACATACTAGCTATAGTGTCACCACACAAATGCCTATGAGAACAGACATCCTCCTGAAAGGAGCAAGCATAGTATGTACCAATCTTTGCGGATTCACTAACTTCCGATTAGTTATCCTATGATCGGGAACTGTTTAAGTCTAGAGTTATCATCTTCTAGATCTCACTATTATAATCTCATTATAATTCTAGAAGCTTTACTTTAAACCATGGAATATCTTATTTAAAACACTTTAAATAGATAAAGCCCGTAATAAAAACAAATAAGTCTTTTATTAATGTTAATAAAATTAAATAAGAATACAAGAAAGTTCTTCCTAACTCATCATACATGATTGGATTTAGGACAAACACTTTCAATCTCCCACTTGTACAAAAGCCAATCACTCTGGTATCTAATACCCATTCACTCATTATGACGATCGAAGTGAATCTGAGATAGCGACTTAGTGAGTAGGTTTGCTATGTTGTTATGTGTGTCAACTTTTCAATGTTGACATCTCTACTTTCAATGATCTCCGTAATCAAAAGAAAGCGCCACAAAACAATTTTGCAACGTCACTTACATCTATAAACTCTGCTTCCGCTGTTGAGTCAGCCGTTGTAGGCTGTTTGGAACTCTTCCAACTAATCGCTCCACCCTTCAAGGTAAACACGTACCCTAACATGGATTTGCTATCATCACTTTCTGATTGAAAACTAGAGTTGGTATAACCCTTCTATTTTTCAACTCAGATCCACTAAAACCAAGAAAAATATCCTTAGTCCTTCGCAAGTACTTAAGGATGTTCTTCACTTCTTTCCAGTGGTCTTCACCTGGATCCGACTGATATCTGCTTGTCAAATTAATTGAATGAGCAATATCATGCCTAGTACATAACATCGCGTACATGATAGATCCTATTGCTGAAGCATAAGGAATCTTACTCATACGCTCTCTTTCCTCACGTGTCTTAGGAGACATCTTCTCGGAAAGGGATACTCCTTGGCTCATCGGTATGAGAACTCTCTTGGAGTTTTCATGCTAAACCTTTTAAGCACTTTCTCGATGTATGTACCTTGGGTAAGACCAATCATTCTTCTCGATCTATCTCTATAGATCTTCATACCAAGAATCTAGGATGTCTCTCCCAAGTCCTTCATAGTGAAGTTCTTTGATAGCCACACTTTGACTGATTGTAGCATCGGTATATCATTTCCTATAAGAAGTATGTCATCCACATACAACACAAGAAATGTTACCGCGCTCCCACTAACCTTCTTGTAAACACATGGTTCATCTATGTTTTTGATAAAATCAAACTCTTTGATTGTCTCATCAAAATGGATGTTCCATCTACGAGAAGCTTGCTTCAATCCATATATGGATCGCAAGCAAAATCCGAATTGATTTTAGTAGGGCTACAGGCAAAAAAGTTTAATCAAAGTCAATTCCTTGCCTTTGTCTGAATCCTTTTGCCATGAGCCAGGCCTTATAGGTCTCCACCTGGCCATCTACTCCAATCTTTCTCTTGTATACCTTTTATCACCCAATAAGTCTAACATCCTCAGGTGCTTCAACCAAGGTCCATACTTGGTTGGCATACATAGAATCCATTTCGAATTTCATGGCACTCTGCCATTTCTCAGAGTCAACACTATGTCACATAAGGTTGTTTAGTTTGAACAGGAGTTTCCTTTTGAACCGTAGTAGTTTGTGTTTCATGAACTTCTTTAAGTTCAATCTTGCTCCCACTGTTCCCTTCAAGGATAAACTATTTTTCTAAGAAGGTAGCATGTCTGGAGAGAAACACCCTATGATCGGTGTAACAGTAATACCCTAAAATCTCTTTAGGATATCCCACAAACCTACATTTTACGGATCGAGATTCCTGCTTATCATGGTCAACTTTCTTGACATAAGCTGGACATCCCCAAATCTTAACGTGTTTAAGACTCGGTTTCCTTTCTTTCTATATCTCATATGGAGTTTGAGGAACAGATTTGGAAAGCACCTTATTCGGTAAATATGCTGAGGTTTCCAATGCATAACCCCGAAGTGATACTGGAAGATCTGCATAGCTCATCGTGGATCGAACCTTGTCTAACAAAGTTCAATTTCTCCTTTCAGATACTCCACTCAACTATGAAGTGTCCGGATGAGTCCACTGGGAGACTATACTATTTTCTTTGAGATAATCTAGAAACACACCACTCAAGTATTCATCTCCTCGATCTGATCGAAGAGCTCTAATACTATGTTTGGTTTATTTCTCTACTTCATAACTGTATTCTTTGAACTTTTCAAAGGCTTCAGATTTGTATTTCATCAAATACATATATCTAAATCTAGATCAATTATCTATGAAAGTCACGAAGTATTAAAATCCTGCCATGGCTTGCGTAGACATTTGTCCACATACATCTATGTGTACCAATACCAGCAACTCTCTAGCGCTCTCTCCATGTCCACTAAATGGAGATTTGGTCATTTTACCCAATAGACAAGACATGCATGTAGGATATGATTCAAAATCAAAGGGTTCCAGTAACCTTCCCTTATGCAATGTCCGAAGTCTATTTTCACTAATATGACCAAGTCTGTAGTGCCATAAGTAGGTAGGATTTTCATCATCCTTTTTTTTTCTTTGTTTAATATGAAGTAAGACATATTCTATGTCACATACATACAGACCATTATTTAAAGTTCCACTACCATAAAGAACATTATCTCTGAGGATTTGATGTTTAATATTCTGAATAATAAACGAAAATCCATCCAAGTCTAACATTGGAATAGAAATAATATTCCTCACAATCGAGGGAACCAAAATAACAGTTATTTAAAATAATAGTCTTGCCCGTAGGCATTATGTAAATCAAACGACCCTACAGCTATGGCAGCAACTCTTGCTCCATTGCCCATCCGTAGAATCGCCTTCTCTTCCCCAAGAGCCCTACTTCTCCTTAGTCCTCGCAACGAATTGCAAATGTGAGAACCATAAGTAGTATCTAATACCTAAGTAGAAGTTTGATTTAGTGACATGTTTACTTCAATCATAAACATATCTGAATCAGACACGGTAGTCTTACTAGCCTTCTTCACGTTCAGTTCTGCAAGGTAAACCTTACAGTTCTTCTTCCAGTGCCTCACCTTGTTACAGTGAAAACAAACAGCATATCCCAGCTTCTTAGCCCTTGAGAACTTTTTTCAAGCTTCGAAGCCAGTCAGCATAGTTGGGATCAGTCAATATGTGAGCATCTAGTATGCTCCGGAGTGATAGTGCAGAAGACATAATGTATATAGTAAATCTGTAAATGATAAATACATAACAACACTTAGCAAATATTCAATTTCATTTTAAAACACTATATGAATCGGGTCTTTATTCATAAGTGGCTCCCACTAGTTCATCTAATTTATACAACCCCCTAAGTGAATAAATAAGCATTCAAAATGCTAGTGGGAATAGGGATCCTACATTCCATCACACAACCCCGGCTGTGGCACGAAACGCCATGTGATGTTCAATAGGCAGACAACTCTTGTCAATTACATCTCATGTTATTCCCTAATAAAACTTTAGCCTCTTGAATAATTGAGTCACGGCTGTGGCACGACAAACTCAATATTCTAAGTCAAGTCTAACCCAACATTTCGTACAATTGAATCAGTCTCCAACAGCCCACGGCTGTGGCACGTAACGACCATTAGATTCTAATTCATTGTACACATCTCTATGTAATAGACAAGTATTTCTTATTTCGAAATCAAAGCCCTCGGCTGTGGCACGAAACGACAGTGATTCAAAAATAAGAACTACTTTCTACCATGTTGGAAGGCTATGACCGACACAAGCCCGTTGTGTCATTGGCCAATTACTACTTGATATTTATAAAAGAGGTTTTTTTTTAAGGTCACGAAACATTTTCGTATAAACCTATAAGTCTAACGTGTTTTAAGTTTAATAGATAATCTAAATCTATAACAAAAACACAAAAAATCTCAATATTATTAGTCAAGTCAAATCTAACATTTTGTACAATTAAATTAGATTCCAATAGCCCACGGCTGTAGCACGTAACGACCACTAAAATCTAATTTTGTACACATCTAATGTAACAGACAAGTATTTTCATGTTGATCGGTAACAAAGTCCTCGGTTGTAGCACGAAACGACAATGCACCGAAAACAAGAAATACTTTCTGTCATGTTGGAAGACCATAACCGACACAAAACTTTTTGTGCCTATGGCCGATTACAACTTGACATATATAATACATAGATCTCATCTTCTTTGTTATTAACTAATAATTAAAACTCTTTTAATCATTAATTCTATTTCTAAACTCTTTAGAAAATTAATCTCTCCCTTAATATAATTTCATAAATTAATTAAATAATTAATAATATTAAGATCACATCTTAATTATTTTATAATAAATTAAATCTCATTTAATCAATTAATAAAATTGCTAAGTAATTATTTATTTCATAAATAAATAATTATCAGCCATTATTAATTAACTAATATTATTTAACAATCATAATCATATTATAAAAAGATTCTTTTCTTCAATTAAATATTTCAAATCAATAATCGATAATCGGATGATTCCCAGATCGGGGGGAGCATTGTCAAGAGGCGTCACTTAATACCCTTTTCTTACAGATCAAAATCTGTTTTTGACAGAATCATCCTTTCTCTCAATATTGAAAATTCATATTTAATTACGTGTTTCAAAAACACAAAAATCTCATGATTGTATTCATAATATTATTATTAAGGCAAGAAACGATTCCTATTTCTAGATTTTCTAGCGCACGCCTTTTTTGATTTAAGTTCACCTAAATCTATCATCTCATGGTAAACATAGGCATATATCTCATATATAAACATAAATAAATAAGTAAGCATGCAAGCAATATCATGTCACACATTGATATAATGATGTATGGATTTATCATAACATTTAAAAGCAATTTAAAACAATTAAAATATGCTTTATAACACTTCCGGTAATATAAATATTTCAAAAATATTATATAAAAAATATTTGACCACTCCATTAGATCCGTATCGGAAATACGAATCCAACAATATATTGCACGCCCAAAACGGAGTTACGAAACTCCCAGAAAATCAAATTTAATGAGACAGAAGGGCTGTAACGCATTTAATGAATGCGTTACAACAAATTAAAACGATTTAACATTGTAACGCATGCGCCAAATGCGCAACAGGTATGTAACGCATTCCTCGAATGCGTTACCCCCTTTCCCCGCGTTTGCGCTCTACGCGCCCGACAGCAGTGTTCAACAAAAAAAAATTTTTTTTTCAGTTCCTGACAGCCGACCGTTGTACTGTGTTGCACTTTAATGAAACGCATTGTAACTCCCATTCTTTATTACACTAATAACTATTGTAATAACTTTTACTATTATCTTTATAATTTTAATATTAATAAATTAATTAACAATTAATTAATAAATTAATAAAAAAATATTTGGACATGATTTATGAAAATCAACAGCAGCAAAAATTACTAGGTAACTATGGGGTCCTTGTGCAATTTTTATTTCATATTATTCACATGCATGATTATTATATGAATTTTAATTAAAACAATTTTAAAAAATTCATAACAAATAATCTACACATCACAAAATTATGAAAAAAATATCTAGATGATCCATAACACTTATAGAATCCAGATCCATGGTCAAAACTTCATGCAAATATTATTTTGAATTAATTCATAATTAAATCCAAATAAACTTGCAAAAATCATAATAAATCCATACATGCATAAAAAAATCTGAAATTTTTATATGAATCTCTATATGCAAGAACCTAGCTCTGATGCCATTGAAGGAATTTACGGACGAGCGGAAGCGCGGTATAACAATTATTCCGTAAAAACCATGTATCGTGCATATAGAAAAGCATATAAAAATTAGAGAGCGGAGGAATCGTAACCGTACCTTGAAAATCGAAGCTTTATAAGGCTCGGTTGCTAGCAGTTGCTTCTCAGAGTGTGAAGCACTCTACCGGTATCCACCAAGAATAATCTTCGATGAAGCTTTTATAAAACAAGCTTTTATAAAAAAATGGTGTCTTGTTCTTTTGAGAGAGAGAGATGAAGAAGAAGAGAGGTGGCAACTAGGTTTTCACAAAACCACTTTTTGCATACTAAACACCTCTCATCTCTTTCTATTTATAGGGCACATGTAGGTTTTTATTATAATTAATATATCATATATATTATTATATAAATCCCACAAAATGTTTAAATAATAATTAAACTATTTTAATCATTATTAAAAACAACTTCTCTCTCAAAATACCTTCATCAATAAATTAATCTTTTTTATGGTATGACCCTGTAGGTTCAATATTAAGCCGGTAGTAGAAATAAATAATAATAAACATTTTATTTATTATTTATATGAATTCTAATAATTCATTAAATATAATTAACTGATTAATTATATTTATTCTACATCGTGAGTGATGCTTCTCAACATATCGCGACTATCCGGATAACATGAATTCACTGCTTAGAATACCAAGAACCTGTTAGTGCTAGTTACCGTACAATCAATTCCTTCTACCCTACAATATCCCGATTAAATACAAGGCATGGATCTCGTGTCAAGCCTATCAAATTTAATCATATGATTTCTTATTCATAATGCAAAGTTCATATTAATGCAAATTAGAAACTCCTTTCTAATTTCATTCACTCTGGCCAGAGATTCCGGAACTAGCATCATAAGAATAGCATAGGATATTCTCTTCCTTTACTGGAAGGGGTAGATCCTTTATTGACCGTTAACTATCTCCATACACAAATCCCTATGCCCAGAATAGACCTAATGGATGTCCTTGAGACTAAGGACTAAACCAAAGCATAGTTCATTATATACAAGATTACTCTAACGATCTCAAGTCTAAGGACACTTGTACAACTATCACCCAGTGAACAACTATCGACACGTGAGTAAACTCCATTAGTTGTTCAACTTATCGAGTCATGTTCAGTGAACTTATTCCCTAATAAGCACCTACATACTAGCTATAGTGTCACCACACAAATGCCTATGAGAACAGACATCCTCCTGAAAGGAGCAAGCATAGTATGTACCAATCTTTGCGGATTCACTAACTTCCGATTAGTTATCCTATGATCGGGAACTGTTTAAGTCTAGAGTTATCATCTTCTAGATCTCACTATTATAATCTCATTATAATTCTAGAAGCTTTACTTTAAACCATGGAATATCTTATTTAAAACACTTTAAATAGATAAAGCCCGTAATAAAAACAAATAAGTCTTTTATTAATGTTAATAAAATTAAATAAGAATACAAGAAAGTTCTTCCTAACTCATCATACATGATTGGATTTAGGACAAACACTTTCAACCCCCCCCCCCTCTACAAGTTATTCGAGTTAACATTTTTGCCAAAGGACAAACATTACAAATTTGAGATAGATTTTTGTTCTTACATGAAGGTAAAACAAATTGCAACTGTGAAAAGGGTAAGTGCCCCAATCTGACATGCCAAAGATTAGCATCATGAGTAGAGATATTTGCAGGAGAAGGTGAATTAGAACTGAAAAAAGCTTGATGCTGCTGATTAGAATCAACTTTGTGCAGACTGTATAAACCATTGCTCAATTTACCAAGAGGAATCAGAAGACCTTTCTGAGACTGGTCCTGAAGCATGCAATATGCAGAGTCAAAAATTAATTGACAGTTAAGATCAAGACACAACTTGTGTGTAGACATGAGTTTGAAATGAAAATCAGGAACCAATAGAACATTTTTCAGCATAATTTTGTATGTGAGCTGAACATTACCAATATGAGTCACTTTAATTTTGCTTCCATCAGGTATTGTTATGTTATCATCAGAAACAATTTTGTAAGAGCAAAAATCATTCACATCATTGGTGATGTGATCTGTTGCTCCACTATCAATTATCCAGTCTGCCTTAGTAGAAGAAAATAAACAAAGTTTACCTGTGAGTAAAGCTGTGTGAGATGTCTGATCACCACCATTAGAACTGTCAGAAACATGTTGTTTGTTGATAAGCTCCATCAATTGATTATATTGATCCAGTGAAATGTTGTTACATGACAGAGAATCACCAGAAGAATCATTCTGCAAAGAAATATCTGTAGAGCCCTGTGTTGATCCTTGTGTCAAAGCTGCAATCCTTTCTTTAGGTTTGAAATTTTCTGGAAATCCATGAATTTTGAAACATCTGTCAACACTGTGACCAGGTACTTTACAATGAGTACAGTAATAATTTGAACCAGGCTTTGTTCCAAATTTTCTAGGACCTGTACCAAACTTGCCCTGTGATCCACCAAATTGACCCTTATTGTTGAAATTAGTCATTCTCTTTCTATCTGTCAAAAATGCCATAGCATCAGTTGTAGAATTAGCCTGAGAGATTTCTTTGTGTCTCTCCTCCTGAGCAAACAAACGATAAGCAGAAGAAACATTAGGCAACAGATGCATCATTAAAACATTTGCTCTCACAGCAGCAAAGTTATCATTCAATTTCATCATGAACTGAAGCAGTCTTTGATCTTGTTGTTTACTCTGGATCTTCTGATTCACATTACAAGTACATTTCCCACAAGTACAACTCGGCAATGGATTAGCATCATTAACTCCATCCCAAATTGTCTTGATTGCAGTAAAGAATTCAGAAACAGTTTGTGAACCTTGAGTGATCTCAGCCAATTTCTGTTCCAAAGAGTACACTTGAGTTGTAGAAGCATAACCATATCTCTCTTCTAAATCAGACCAAATCTCTCTGGCTGTAGGCAAAAACAGAACGCTCCGAGCAATATTCTCATCAAGATTGAAAATAATCCATGAAATCACAAGATCATTACATCGAGACCAAAGCTTATATTCAGTCGTAGCAACATCAGGAGCAGAAATAGAACCATCGACAAAACCGATTTTATTTTTAGCAGATAAAATCAAAGTCATAGATCGTTTCCAATTATTGAAACCATGACCGTCAAACTTAACAGAAACAAGCTGATTTGACGATGCATCAGAAGGATGTATATAGTAGATACTAGATTGATCATGATTGGAAGGATTGGAAGATGTATTAGATGATGTAGTCATCGTAATTTCGCAGAATTCAACAAATATTTCGTAATATTTCACAAAATTTTTCCAGAGTAAAAATGTCAAACAGATCGATGTGTGTTCAAGAAAAGAAGACGATCAAGAATATTTCAAGTATAATCTCGCCAAGAAATACAGTAATGATCAGAAAAACATTGAAGAAACAATCGATTATTGAATCGATGCAATCAGAACAATCAATTCAATTCGTAATCACAATCAATCAATTCAGGCTTGAATCATACAAAAAACAGATGTAATGAAACAAGATCAGAGTAAGAAAATGTATTACTGATATGATAATCGGAGAAGATGACGATAACAATCGGAAATGATAATGATGACCGGAGAAGACAACGACGATCAGAGAAGACGATGACGATCAGAATAAACCGCGGAAACAGGAACGAGCTTTACAAGCTCTGATACCATGATAAACTCTGTGATATTGTGAAATATTCCATTGATAAAACTCAAAACTGTACAATACACAATCTGAATCTATAGCTAGAGTTTGTTATGCTATATATACAAGAGTTTGTAGTGAAGAATCTCTAACTAACTTTAGGCGGGAAGTAACTAATATTTGAACTATTTCTCCCTTCTAATAAGTTAGTATTAATATCACTAATACAAACTTGGGAGCACAGTACCAGTACAACTCTCCCCAACATTCTGGGAACGGGTCAAGACTCGAGACACAGTGATAGTACTTGTTACAAGTTTATTTAAGATTAAAAATACGATACTTAACAAAAAAAATTACAGTAAAAATTGAAAATATAATATCTGTCACGTTCGTCCTAGGTTGGAGACCAAACATAAATTTTCATGGGAGCTAACTTGATTCGTTCTTGTTGCTAATGCTGAATTTTCCTATGACGAACTTGTTTAAAATATACATCTAAAAAGAATAAAACATGAAGGCCCGTAAGAATGGACCAATGAATAGAGCATGCTAGATTGCTAGTGCTTTGTAATGATGTTGTTATCACAAACGCAGTTGACTCCCTCCCACCGCCCAATTAGATTAGTTTAAACTAATATCTTAATATACTCCCTTTCTAAGCGCTTTAATTTAAACTTATTTATACTAATCATGTAGACTAAACTAATGTTTAACTCCGTCATCCAATGGCTGTCCGCCACGTCTTAGTTTTGGTTACAACCATAAACCCAATTGAACTCCAATAAGCATTTTAAACAATGGAGCGTGTGATTAATCAGTTTGCTTGTTAATTTATTGATAACGACTGCATGGGCCGCACGCCTTTCATCGCCTTTGTGAGTTAACCGTTTTAATGTTCTGTCCTAGATTGTGTAATGTCGCCACTTACATATTAGTATATTCTTTTTATTTAAATAAAGACATATTTTCTTTATTCAAATGAACCGGTACAAGTTACGTATGTTTTATCTATTTATTACGTAGCTTCTCGGTTTAATTTGGGTTCAATTCTTTCCTAATCAATATTTATAGAATAGATATTAATATGTACCAGATGATAACCTTAAATAATTACTAATTTTTATTTAATTAAATATTTATAAAATTATATTATAAAAATTATAAAAAGAACTATGTTATTTGCATAAAAAATTTATGCGATTACAAACTATAAAATTATATTGTTTAATAAAAGTACATGGAAACACGTTTCAGTTGTTTTCATTGAAAAATATTTAGGATAATTTATCATAATTTTTTTTTATTATAAGTTATAATAAAAAAATTTGCTAATACAATGTAAAAATAATAATAATAATAATATTTCAATTTTATTATATATTTTTAAAAAAATAACATATAATCGCAGGAAAGAATGTTCTAGAGTAGTGTATAGAAACATGTTCTAGTTGTTCACCTTGAAAAATGTTTTGGAGAATTGATCGTAATATTTTTTTATTCTAAATTATGATAAAAAAATTGTATTATAATTATAATAGGATTTCAATTTTATTATTTTCTTAAAAAAAAATAACATAGAATTGTAAGGGAATACAATTCTAGGAATGAAACTATTTTTTTTATTTAAATTTGTAATAAAAGAATTATAATTATAATAGGATTTCTATTTTATTAAAAAACAACATAGAATTATAGATTATAGTAGAAATAGGATTATAGGGGTGAAAGTGTGAAACCAAAATTGGGGTGAAACCAAAAGTGGTACCGTTAAAAGGATGTTTAACGTTTCGCTTATTAATAAAGGTTATAGATTCTTAGACTTGATAAAAAAAAAATTGTATATATTTAACACTTTCGACATTTATATTATGTATAGTATTGTCTTCAAATAAAAAGTAGTATTTCGGGAGATACAAAATTCACCAAAAATTGTATACTGATAACGTTTTTTTATTGGTATTGTAATATAAATGATTATTCTGTTCCGTTTTGTCAATATTGATGAATCTGAAAAATTAAAAAAAAATTAGAGAGTAATACTTCAATGACCAAAGAAAGGAAGAATAATGTGTTGGGTTGGTGGCACAATGATGAATGTGTGCGAGGCCAAAATTATTCGATTATGTTATTTTAAGATTCTGGGGGGGTCAAAGAACAAGAATTTCCACTTTGCCACCAATGCGATCCAATTTTATTAACCGGCTCTTCAGTTTGATCCTATCATAACTTGTTAAAAATAATACGTGGCTAGATATACATCAATCTTATTTTAATTTAAAGTATTTATATGTACCACTAAAGTCTTCACGCACCCCCTCCAAATATCCGCAGACTGCCTTGGCACATCTATTTGGTCACATCTGTTTGTTTTTAATGATTCCATGATTTCTTCACAAGTATTATACTCCTCCGTCCCGGTCATTTCTTTACATGGGGCTGGGCACGGAGACCAAGGATAGTGGATGTAATATTGTTAAAATAAATGAAGTAGTGGGTGTAATAGTGATTTTATTGTTAAAATAAGTGAAGTAGTGGGTGTAATAGTGTAAAGTGTTGAAAAAGTGAAGTGAAGTAGTGGATGTAATAGTGTATTTTATTGTTAAAAGTTACTATTTTTGGTAATGTAAATAATTGGTGGGACGTCCCAAAAAGGAAATTGTAAAGAAATGGATGGGACAGAGGGAGTAGTAATTTAGAATAATATTACGTACTCAAAAAAAAATATACGAATATTTTGAGACATTTTAATTAATGAAATTTATGTGAATATATGTGAAATAATATAAACTAAAAAGTTACTATATAAACTCTAAAGAATGAATTAACATGAAAGGTAAACGATGATGGTTAGAACTTACAACATTTTTGGTGGTATAAAATTCTTAGCTAAACTATCTAGATAACACAAGTTATAAATAATGTATAATGCAGTTCCATATCGAGCAGATATTGAATTTAGTTCAATTTATAAGATAAAATAATATTATTAAATACATCGATAAATTTTGATCTTTTGCGGATATATGGTGGATTTGTGCACTATCAACTTGTATCTAGACCGACATGCTTTGATTTATTTTAAATTTGGAATTGGGATTTGATCCTGTTTTCGAAAAAGAATCGAGATTTGACCCGAATCATCACATTTTATATTAATTTGACACGTCAAGTTGTCGAAGGTGGGAACACAAATCATGATCTTTTTGGTTTGTGATGAACTTGTAAACTGACCAAATTAGTTGAATGTTGGTCAATATACGTTGGCTTATTTCCGATTTGGAATCGGAATTTGATCCGGTTTTTGAGAAAAAATTGAAAATTTGATTTGGATCGTCACAAATAATATGTAAAAATTGTAGTACTCAAACCCACAATTTTTCTTAGCAAATTATATTTAATAAACTATGTTTGTTGAAACAACATTTTCATTTGGTATAATTATATATTATTAGCATTATAATACTATTAGAATATGTGCAATTCTTTTTAAGTAAAATTTTTTAAATTTTTTTATAATTAATTAATTTAACTAATCAATTTAACTATTGTCATTAAAGATGAGCTTGGTAGCAAACGTAGTATTAGAGCCCGTTTGGGCAAGTTGCTTATTGCTTAAAAAAAGCAATAAGTAGAAAATGTAGTGTTTGGCAATAAGGGCTTTAAGCCCGCTTTAAGTTAAAAAACTGCTTTAAGTCATAAGTTTCATTTAGGTACTTTTGACTTATGACTTATGGAGTTTTTTTTTTTTTTTTTTCAAAAAACTTCCAAAACTCTTGCAAAGTTTAAATATTATGAATTTAAAATTTTTTTAAGTAAAATTTCATTTTAAGTCAAAATTATTAAATCCCCATTTAACTTTAAGTAAAATTACCCAAACACATTCATTCAACTTAAAGCAAACAACTTTACTTTCTCCTTTAAGTTAAAAAAACCTCCATTAAGTCAAAAGTAACTTATTTTAAGCAACCCCAAACACCCTCTTAATCTACAAGTCACTTTCAAAATATACTTATTCTCCGTTTCTCTTATTTTTTTACATTTTATTTTTTGGATGTTTTTTTTCAATTTTTTATATTTCAAAACTTACTTTAAATATTAAAATTTTATAATATAAAAATTAACTACATTCACAATTTTTTGAAACTAAATTCATTTTATTATATAAAATATTGATTGAACCATTTTATTTACTTCTTTTATTTTTTTCATTAGTTACATTTTTTTTATATTTTTACCTAACTTTTTTATAAATAAATGAAAAGGAAGGAGGGATTACTAATTTAAATTTTAAACTGTACTCGTTATTCTAACATACATGTCACATTCAAAATTCATTATTGAGGAGTAGAAGTTTGAAACAACAATAAAAAATTAGTAGCTACGAAAGGTGACCGACTGTCCACCGACACGTGGTCATTCCACCGACTACCACAGGCAAAACCGTTGATTTTTTAATGGAGGACGCTTGCAATTTCTGACCTCTACACCGAAAGTGAGTCCCACTCGTTAATTTGTTTATATTATCATGAGGAATCAATGATTGTTAATCATAATTACCTCAACTACTTAACTAATCTTGAAGTAGTTACTCTAATTTGATTAAATTTTTTACAAATTTAAGTTTTTAAAATTATATTGAAAAATTCACCAATCTCCAGTAAAGTGTCAGAGGACATGTACATTTTTCTCTTGAAAATATTGCCTTACGTTTTTCCTTTTTTATTTTCATTTTGCTATATTGTATTTTACTTTTTTTTTATTTTGCTATATTGTATTTTTGCAGCTTGCGGAGTAGTATATATTTCACTTATTTGTATTTTAAAAGATACTCATTCTGCTTTCTTAGGTAATGTCTTTTTGCGAAATAACATATGTTCTTCAGCACATTTAATTTGAATCTCTCGTTATTCAAAATACATTCATTTATAATCTTTTATATTTAAATTTATTGTGAGATCTTATAATAGTACTAATTACTCCCTCTGTCCGGACAAATTCTTAACATAGAGGATGGGCACGGAGACCAAGGATGGTGTGTGTAATATTATTAAAATAAATGAAGTAGTGGGTGTAATAATGATTTTATTGTTAAATATGTGAAGTAGTGGGTGTAATAGTGTAAAGTGTTGAAAAAGTGTAGTGAAGTAGTGGACGTAATAATGTATTTTATTGTTAAAAGTTACTATTTTTGGTAATGTAAAGAATTGGTGAGAAGTCCAAAAGGAAATTGTAAAGAAATGGATGGGACATAGGCAATATTATTTTATTTAAAAAATAATACGTTAAATGGCGGCGGCGCCTTTGACGCGTGGGTGAACGTAGAGGATACTCAACCAAAACAAAACATGATCGAACCTAAGCAATTGTAGGTGGACATGTGTTTTACAATACACGAAAACATCTTTCATAGTGGAGAGACAAATAGAATGTCAGCTTCACTCATTATGATCGTCATCAATTTTATTACGGGAATGGACACAGAGTAGAGAAGTTTTTTATTAGTGCACCTTAAATCTTATATTTTATTATTATTTTTGATAATTCAATCTTACGAATGAAAAGTTTATGTCAAAATAATATTGTAAACAAATTTTTATTATATTTGAAATAGTGAAGCATCACTTTTATAATAATACTATTTTCTATATATATTCAACAATACAGATTTATCATAATCTTATTGCTATAAATTTCTATTTCCAAATAATTAAATTACACGAAAATTTGTACATTCACGTATTTTTGTATGAATTTAACATTGGTACGGTTGGATTGTTCAAATAATAATTAATTTATCATATTCTAAGCCGCACTAATAAAAAACTTCTTTATTATGTGCTTTAGATACTCTTTTTCCTTTTATTATTACTACATCAAATGACTGTTTTGCAATTTCTATGAAAGAACAATATCGTGATTTTAGGAATTTACCATCCCAAGATTATAGATTTAATTCTTGGGAGACGCAGAAATAAGTGGATTGCCACATTTGGTGGCTACGAGTGTACTAGCAGTCCTTCGAATTAGTCGAAATGCGTGAAAGCTGACCGAACATCGAATTATAAAAAAGAAAAATTGTGTTCCAGAAAAATTGTTAGCCGGTTTTTTATTTGATTTTATTCGGAACTGGTAAATGTACGATGTTTTATGATTGTATTTTAGTTATTTAATTTAATCCAAAAATTAAGTATAGTTACAGCTTGTTTTGGAATTAAGGTATGTTCTGAAATGAACGTTATGATCATTCATCAATCATTTACTCACTGTTATTATTAAAAAGTTAAAATTTATTTTATTAAAATTACAATTTGGCCCAAAAACTACCAAATTAAAATCTTAAAATTTGACCAAACAACACTACATGAAATTGAAAGCAAAGCCGTGTGGGAAGAACAGTTAATGAAAATTTTAGTTTTCAAAAAAAAGGAAAGCCGTGTGAGTTCAACTAACAACAGTAATCTTTTTAAGTTTTTTTGCTAAAGTATCATTTCAAGTTCCGTGTGAGTTCAACTAACAACAGTAATCTTTTTAAGTTTTTTTGCTAAAGTATCATTTCAAGTTGCATTACTATTGTTATAAATTTTCCTTTGAACACAATTGAGATAACTCAAGTTGTTTGAGTTTCGATTCTCACTCAATTCGAGATTTATTGAGAAGAAATATTCATTGTAAAATATATATGTTTATTTATTTAAAAAGAAATAAATTTGTTGTTCAATCATTTATCTAAAAATAAATATGTCTTGTTAGCTTATTGCGACCAACCTGAAGACAAATAAACTCATGAAAAATATGTACAAAAAAAAAAGAAGCAAAATCATTGACCAAAAACAATAAATTCCAGCCAAGAGATGTTTCTACACTCTTTGAAAATATCTAACCCCTCCCCCACCTAACCAAAAAAAAAATGAAATGAGTTGCTGGCATGCCAAATCTTTTACTGGCCTCTTATAAACCCAACTCCTTCTCATACATTTCTCATCTACACAACACAAAAAACAGAGTCCTCTGCTTTTAGGCTGTTCCAGATTCTGTTCCACGTCTCACGACACCAAGAAAAAATACAACCACTTCATATCAAGCTCTTAGCCATTTGGAATCAAGCTCTTAGCCATTTGGAATCTCCTCTTCTTCGCTCAAAGCCGCTCGCTCTCTTTCGCTATCTTCATCTCGATCATCACTAGTAATCTTCATCACATATTTTAGATGGGTTACTACTGCTTCATTTCGTTCTCCATTTTTTTTGTTTAATATTTTTTTGCTCTGTTTTTAAGCATTCCCAGGCTTCAAATGACTCTTTCTTTCTTTTTTTTCGATTGAATTCATTGCTGGGTGCTAAACTTTTACTACTTCGCTTTTAAAAAAATTCTATTCATTTTTTTTTTCAAGAACTTGTAAAACAGAGAGCGAGCGGCTGAAAAATCTTGATTTTCTTGCCTGAATCAATGTCTGGTAAAGCGAAGAAAGCCATGGATGAGTCTCAGATGAGAACTCATATGGATTGGAACATGAGAGATCTAGACAGCAACCAAGACTTCGATTATACTAGCTTAGAAGGTAGACAATGGAAGACAGTTTTTGAAGAAGCTTCCATGTCAACTGTTACTACAACTGATAGGCCTTTTAAGCGCCAACACTCTTTTCAATCCTCCTCTTCTTCTATTTCCTCTTTCCCTCCGACAACACCAACACCACAATCTTCAAGATTATTCCCTTTTGCTGTCGATGACAACGGGTCTCAGCAATCCATGGAAAGCCTGCAAAAATATCGTACTAGTCCTCTTCCGATCCTCCCTGCACAGAATTATCATCATCATCATCAGCATCAGCAGCAGCAGCAGCAGCAGCAAATGATTTCGTTTGCTCCGAGCCACCAGGGATTCCCACCTTACTTTTCGGGAGACTTGGCGCAGTATCAGCAACAGCAGCTGTTTCAGTACTGGACTAATGAATTAAATTTAAGCCCAAGAGGTAGAATGATGATGATCAATAAACTTGGTCAAAACAATAATAGGAACCCTATGTTTAGGCCTCCTATTCAACCAGTTACGCAAACAAAGCTTTACAGGGGAGTTAGACAAAGGCACTGGGGAAAATGGGTAGCTGAAATTCGCCTACCTCGTAACAGGACTCGTCTTTGGCTTGGCACATTCGACACTGCAGAGGATGCTGCCATGGCCTATGATCGTGAGGCGTTTAAGTTAAGAGGTGAGAATGCTAGGCTCAATTTTCCTGAACATTTTCTAAACAAAAATAAACCAGGGTCTCCTGTCTCTACTTCTCAACCTCCTGAACAGCCTCAACAGCTCCCTGAAGTCACTTCATCAGCAGAATTGGCACCAACTATTGACTTGGATGACAATAATCTGAAAGATGATTCGGGCTTCGGGTCGAGCGAGGTGACCACAGGAGGTGAAGCAAATGTTGTGAGTTCTGGTACAGGGGAAGGTGTTTCAGTGTCATCTGAACTTGCATGGGGTGATGTTGGAGAAGATTGGTTTAATGCAGTTGCGGAAGGTTGGGGTCCAGGTAGTGCTGTCTGGGATGATTTAGACACTAGCAACAATCTCATGTTGCCTTCTAATTATTCATTTGGAAATGTTCAAAATCAAGAATCTCATATTTCTGAGCCAGAAGACAACATTTTTTCGACCTTTTCGACTCATTCTTCTTCTTCATATCCTATGAATCCTTTTTAAAACTTGATCAAATCCTCAATTCCAAGGAGCTAAGGTTGTATATAATCTCCGTAGCTTCCTTCCTTCACTTGTTGCTGATTTTTGTAGCAACTTTTGAACCTCTCACTCATTCTTCTTTTACCCTTTTCATTTCAGCTCTCAAACAATCCTATCTTTTTTTTACAATTAAAGTTCTTCCTCCACTATTGCAAAAAGATGGTTGCATATTACAGACCCTTTATGCATTAGTAATGGAAATTAGTTAATTTACATGTATTAGGAGATTAGAGTTTGTTTCAGCTGGGATAATTATGTATTAATGTTGTAGTTAAAATTAATTATGTTTAGAAACTAGGACAGAATGGGAAGGAAACAGTTTTGTGATTTCCTTAACCAAACTGCCAGTCTGCCATCCTCAAAGCTCTGGCTTTTTATCTGCAAAGATGCGAAATGTTAAGTAGCTCTTTTGTATATATTGTGGTTGTGGTGTTTATGACATTATTATGTTTATCTCATGTTATATTCAGTAGTTTAATGCTCCACGGAAATATTTTCATTAAGAAATATATATATAAAACCTCACACCAGAGTAACAAGTCACTCCAAATTATTTCTTGTATGGGATTAACCCTTTTATTATTAATGATATATTGCTTATCAAAAGAGAAAAAAAATACAGTTTTGCTTATGTAATATTCTAATTTTTGGCACACCGAGTTAATTATCAATATCAACAAGTCTATTTGTAGTATTTACCAAAATAAACCAAGTGTTATGAAATCAGTACTAAAATAAATGAAAAATGTTAGTTATTCCAAACCTTTTTCAATAATCTATCAATATCAGTTTCAAAATGATTTGTAATATGTGTTATAAATTTACAAAAATGCAACCTCTTAAAAAAAAAACTCATATCATAACCATTTTATTATATTAAATCTTGATTTTCTTTCAAAATCTTATTTAGATAAGTTACTCTTTTCCTCTTATTTTTTTTTTTAATTATAACTTTTGTGTAAATATTGGCTTACATGATTTTTATAACTCCGTTTCAGTTTCATAATTTTATACGTAATTATGTAATCAATCATTTTCATAAAGTTTTGTTACACTTTTATTTTTTCGATTAAATAGATATCAATTATGGTGTTAATCATTATAACTTATATCTTTATAAATTATTATATCATCATTATACTTTATTTGATTAATCAGTATTGACATTGTTAGCGATTTTAGAACCTACATTCAAATGCACGTATTGTCACACAACAAGTAGTAAAATAATTCTCTCTCACATATACTAGTTCTAAGTTGTTAATTATCGAACATATATCCTTCTTCTGGTACAAGTTAATAAAAAACTGAAATAAATATTACTCCCTCCGTCTCAGCCAATAGTTAATATTGGGGGACGGGGGTTCGGCACACATTTTAAGGATAGTTTCATAATTTATTTTTTGAATTTTCTTTTTTTGTATAAAAATACAACAACCCTATTTTTATACATTCTATTTTTATACAAAAAAGAAAATGTTAAAAATAAGTTATGGAACTATACTTTATAATAGCCTTAAAATGCGTGCCACACAAGTGAAATTTATGTTAAGAAATGGATGGACGGAGGGATACTAGATAATAAATTAACATAACTAAAATTTCAAGAATAATAAAAACTAGGCCTTTAATTAACTTCATCTTGTGTACTTCAATAAACTACTTTTGCATCTCTACTTTAGTGTTTCGATTGGTAGTCTAACGCTTTTAACTAATCACGAGGATCTTTCGAATATCAAGTAATCCTAATTTATCGATCAATTCTCATATCCTTGTGAAGAATTTAAGTGATAAACAAGAACCGCATTATAGTGACTATCTACGATGTTTAAGTATATTCCTATGTTAAACACAAATTAGCAATTTGCTAATCCCAAGTTATACAAATTATGCCTTAAATCGGATTTTCTTTTCCAAGGCAACCTAATTTGCCAAAGCAATTTCAAGGTTGATCATTCCTCAAAAAGCATTAACCACGAATCCATACAAACAATTGATACGAACACCATAGTAGAGAATTTAATAGTAATCTATACTACTATAAGTGAAATAGGGTATATTTGGTTGGTTGTTGGTTTGGTAACTAAATTTGGTATCCTCAATAACGATAAATAAAAAAGAACCCTAAAAGAATATTCTTTTAATCATATATAAAATATTCTTATAGGTTCAAGATTTGAATCCCGTCAACAATATATTATTATTAAACATTTATATAATCTTATAAACTATTCCTAGAAATTCAAGTTTCGATTATCGTCAACAACTATATTTTAGTTAAAAATTTATATTATATATTTTCACCATATTATTAAACATTTATATTATATTATAAACTACTCTAAGAATTTAAAGGTTCAATTCCCGTCAATAACATATTAAATTTTAAAAGTTATTTATCTAGTTTTAATATACAAGTAAAAAATTATCATGTAGTATATTATCAAATATGTATTATTATATTTTACTATTTTCTATAATTTATTCTTTTACCAACTAAAAAGTAATTATTAAAATTATAAATAATAAAATAAAAATATTTAAATATTTCGCATCGTACGTATTATAAGCTAGTAACTATAAAAAGTGTGTTGTCTGTTACGAACCGAAATTTACTAGATTGTCCTTTTTACATAAATACCCTTCGAGTTATGTCTTATTTCAACTTTACCGCACTGCTTTACTTCATTAGAGTATTTCTTGGGGGAGTTTTTTTTTTTTTTTTTTGTGATAATTGAACACACGTACGTGTCACGAATCGAATTCTTGATCTTTTTTAGAGAAACGAAGATCTCAACTACTGCATCAACCCTTTGCTAATTTTTTTTTTTTGGGAGTCTTTTGGAATTCGGAGCGCCCCATTGGAAATTGGGGTCACAGACTCACGGATGACACAGAACTGGGCTAATAATTAATGGGATTCCATTTCGTTTGTATCCTATACTTTTATGTACGTAGTGTATTTTGATGTTCCGTGTACATAAATGCTAAATTCAAATATGATTTATTAAAAATTTGTGTTATTTTATATTTGTGTACCTTCTATTTTGTGTACATTTCATATCGTATTTTGTGTAATTTGAACTAAAATTTAAAAAATAATAAATAAATAAAAATTATTTAATTAATAGATTTTTTGGTTAAATTTTTGTTAGCTGATTTTTAAGTTGATAATTCATAACGAATGATCAAATGTTGTTAAACTAAAATTTTATACTATTTTATATATTCTTTTTGTAAATATTATATATACAACATTTATTTATAAAATGTATTTATATATATTTAAAATATTTATTTAATTATTTATATTTTTCGTGTATTTTTATTTCGTATCGTGTACGAAATTATCGGTTCTGGCAGGTAAGCCCATGGGCCAATTTGGGTGATCTTGGAGGGTAAATTGAACTAATCTAATTTGTTTTTAGTAATTATGAATTCGAATCTAAATTGAATATTTACATTCTAAATTATAGAAATGTATTATATTTGATTTTAAAAATTTGGATACAAGAAATATTATTTGATGTATTAATATTTTTCAAAATGATAATTTGTTTTCTAAATAAAATATACAAACTTAAAACATTATTTTAAATTTTAATTTAGATCCACCTTTTAACTTTTAAAATTATATACTGACAAGTGAATTAGAGACAGCAATAATAATATACAAAAATATTTAAAAATAACTATTTAAATTTTAAAAATAATTTATGAAGATAAATTATCTCTACACATTCCCTACTTTTGAAAAAAAATTTGGAAAATTTTTTTAGAATCTTCATTTTTCTTTGTCTAGTATTGGGATAAACTTTTTTTTTTTTTTGACGAAATGCGGATTTATTACCTCACTGAATCAAAACAAATACAATCCTTAATTTTGGCCGGAATTGACCTCCAGTCAAAGCTACGATCAGGATACATATGAGACAAATGAGCAAGTTCATGTGCCGCCATATTCGCAAACCATTTAATAAAATACAAACTAATATTGTTGAGTTGACGAGCTAATTTTCTGCACTCTTCGATCACCTTCCCAAGTCTTGAGCGCATTGGAACCGCACTCCTAATAAGCTGAATTACTACTAGCCTACTAGGCAGTCTGATTCCACCGTGACTATGTGCCAATTCATGTCTTTTGCCCAGCTCAAAGCCTCCTTGACTGCAATTGCTTCAGCCAATGTTGGGTTCATGACTTCTGGCATTGTTCTTGTTTTTGCTAACATTAATTGACCTTCGTGATTACGAGCAATAAGACCCAAACCTGAGGTACCCTGATCTTCACGAATTGCTGCGTCAACTGTAATCTTTACTACATTAAGATGTGGCTTTGTCCATAGAATCGCACCATCCCCCTCGACCGGAGGTTTTATAGGCACACCAGCTCCTCTACTCTGAGCAACCCTCCACTGTGAAAGATATTCCCATGCTTTCGCAACTATCTTAATACCAGGCCATCTCTTTTTGCTCCAAACCAGGTCGTTCCTAGCCCTCCAGATTGACCAGCAAAGAGTGTTGATCTTTGCTCTATCATTGCTTGACTGCCTTGCAAAATTAAGGTCTAACCAGTTCGAAAATTCCATGTTTTGTTCAGTGATCATACCTGGTTGAAAACTTTGCCAGCATCTTGCAGCTTCTTTACATTGAACTAGAGCATGAAATATAGATTCTTCTTTCTCATTGCAGACTGGACACAGACTTTCCACCTGAGCATGTTTCGTTTGTAATTGAGTCATAGTTGGTAGGCAATAAGTGATAGCTCTCCATATCAAGTTTAAAACCTGTGGTGGAGCTTTAATGTTCCAAAGATTTTTCCAGAATTCAGTATTATTTTCTGCATTCCAAAAACCTTCCTGGTTTTGAATAAATCTGTAAGCACTCTTAACTGAATACTGACCCGTTTGCTCCAGCTTCCAAATAAAGGTATCTTTATCTAGGTCATGCTCTACATTGGTGTTCAGAATGGCCTGCTGATCTGTGGTTTCGAAAATATCATTTATGATTTCTAGATCCCACTGCTTTGTGTTTATACGGAATAAAGAACACACCTTTTGATTTATGATAGCTGGTGAGATAGTGGTGATGTATGGATTGTCCATATTATTCAGCCACGGCTGGTTGAGGATTTGAATATCCTGACCATTACCAATTCTCCAGCTTGTTCCATCTGATACAACTCCTCTTGCTTCGAGAATACTACGCCAAATGAAGCTTGGGCTGCTACCCAACTTTGCTTCCATGAATTCAGTGCCTGGATAATATTTAGCTTTGTAGATTTTTGCCACCAAACTCTCTTGGTTTGTGATAAGACGCCAACATTGTTTTCCTAGCATTGCTAGGTTAAAATCCCGAAGACATCTGAAACCTAGTCCCCCTGCATGTTTGTGTCTAGACATTCTTTCCCAGGACATCCAATTAATTTTAGAGTTATTCCTCGAGGTTGCATTCCAGAAAAATTTGGCCATACAGTTCTCTATCTCCCTAGTGAGTTCGAGTGGGAGAAGAAATACGTTCATGGCGTATGATGGAAGAGTTTGTGCCACCATTTTGATCAAAATCTCCTTGGTTGGTCTTGACATGTTCCTTTCATTCCAATTTTGAATGCTAGCTTTCACCTTGTCCTTTAAGAAACCAAAGATGACCGACTTATTTCTTCCTAAAATACTAGGTAGGCCTAGATATTTCGAATGCGAGTCAGCTTCATCAATTTGCATTTCCTGGCAGATTATCTCCTTGTTATAACTAATAACATTAGCACTAAAGAAGACTGTAGATTTGCTTCTGTTGACTCTTTGTCCAGATGCTCTTTCGTACCTTGTCAGAACTTCCATAACTTTAGCTGCTTCCTCTCTATCTGCCTTGCAATACAGGTAGCTGTCATCCGTAAATAGCATGTGAGAAACCGTTGGAGCTCTTCTGCAGATTTTTATTCCTTGTATCCATTTCTTCGATTCGTAATGTCTGATCAACGCTGTCAGGCCTTCTGCACAAACGATAAAAAGATAAGGAGACAAGGGGTCTCCCTGTCTCAGACCTCGACTTGGCTTAATGGGATCAATTTCAAACTCACCATGAACAATGTTGTACTCGACTGTAGATACACATTGTAGAATTAAATGAGTCCATCAGCTACTAAAGCCCATTGTGATTAGTATTTCTCTAAGAAATTTCCATTCGATCCGATCATATGCCTTGGACATATCTAATTTAAGGGCCATGTACCCATCCTTCCCAAATTTCTTTCTTTTCAGGTAATGCATGACCTCAAAAGAGATCATGATATTATCAGATATCAGTCGCCCTGGAAGAAATGCACTTTGCGTGTCTGAAATTATAGTGTCTAGAACCACTTTCATTCGGTTTGCAATCACCTTTGTAACAATTTTCATCACTACGTTGCACAGTGCAATTGGTCTGAGCTCTGTCAGTTTTGTAGGATGCTTCTTCTTTGGGATGAGAACGATGTTGGTATCATTCATCTTATCTAATATCTCCCCTGTTGTGAAGAAATTTCGCGTCAATTGAATTATATCCTTGCCCACAACTGCCCAGTTTTTTTGGAAAAAAGCCGGGGTCATACCGTCTGGCCCCGGGGCTTTATCCGGATGCATATGAAAGAGTGCATCTTTTACTTCCTCATCAGATACCGGCTTGAGTAAATCATTATTTTGCTCCTCAGATATAGACTGTGGGATACACCTAAATACGTTTTCCGTTTGTGTATGTTCCTCTGTGAATAGCTGTTGAAAGTAATTACCGATCATGTCCTGTAGCCCATTATTCCAGTCTATCCACTCTCCATCCTCATTTCTCAGTCTTTGAATATAATTGTTACGCTTTCTCTTGTTGCATGATGCATGGAAGTATTTCGTATTCTTTTCTCCTGCTTGTAACCATAGTTGCTTAGATCTCTGCCTCCAAAAGATTTCTTTTTGGTCCAAAATCAAATGCAGTTGTCTCTTCGCACTATCATATTTAGTTATAGACTGAGGATCTCGTTTACTTCTCACTGCCCTCATCCTAGTTTTGCACTCCTTGATTCTCTTGCCAAAGTTACTCGTTATCTCTCTACCCCAAACTTCCAAGCTTTCTGCACATCTTTTAACCTTATGATTGACATTACTGTTTTCGTTTTCCTCCCAGCAATCTCCGATAATCTGGGAGCACATAGGCTCTGTAAGCCATGCATTTTCAAAACGAAAATGTCGATTTTTATTACCTCTGAACTGATTTTCTGGGATCAAAAGTAATGGACTATGATCAGATGGTGATCCTTCTAGATTGTAAACTTGAGACATATGAAAAAGGCTAGTCCATTGAGCATTGACAAGAACCCTATCTAGTCGAATTTCCATCCAGTGATCTGTGTTTCGCCCCCTCTCCCATGTGAATTGATGTCCAATGATATCAAGATCAATGAGCTCAGTTTCGTACAGACATTTATTGAATCCCTCAATTAAATGATTAGGATATGCATCACCACCCCTCTTATCTAGCTGAGATGTAACATTATTAAAGTCTCCCACGAGGCACCAGGGCAGGTTTGCGTCCCTTGAAAGGTTTCTCAGTAAGTCCCAAGTTTTGTGTCTCTGCGCCCTCACAGGTTCTCCATAGATACCTGTTAACCGCCAATCGCCTTTGTCAATCGAATTAATCGTGATGTCGATATGAGACTGCGAGAGGCTCAAAAGATTTACATTCTCTGCATTCTTCCAAAACATGGCAATGCCACCACTCTTACCTTGCGGCTCTACCGCTATGAATCCTTCAAAACCTAATTTAACACAAATATCTTCAATTTTATCATAACTACTGATAGTTTCACTAAGGAATATAAACGAAGGTTTTTCCACCCGGGTTATGTCTTTAAGGAATTGAAATTTTCCAGGGGCACCCATACCCTGACAGTTCCAAGCTAATGCATTCATATTGATTGGCAGGGTTGCAATGCAACTCCCGCCATTACCTCGTTTTTTGATGTTTGTGTCTCGTCATTCTGTGTTTCCATTTCTGTCCTGATTCATCTTGTTACTTGTGATTAATTTAAGCCCACCTTAAATGTCCATGACTTCTACAGTGTCTGGGCCTCCCCTCATTCTTTTCCTTTCATTTATTTGCAGCCCAATTAATTCATTTTCATCTGGTCCAGTAATGCACTTTGGTTTTTTATTCTCTTCCCGACAATCCGTAACAAGGTCCCCCATCTTTAATGAGGAAGATTCCCCTCTTATACTTTGCACTTGAGTATTCGTGTTCCCCCCTGTAGACTGCTGATTTCCCGGGCTTTTCATTGAACTTTCCTTTGATCCCGCATTGACTTTGACCCTGTCCTGTTTCTCTTCCCAGTCTGCATCACCATCTTCACGTAGCCATTTGCTTTTCATCATGCCTGAGTTCCTTCGTGGTTGAGCGCGTAACCAGCTTCCCCATTCTCTATTAGTGTCATCATTATCCTTATTTAAGAATTGGCTGCAATATCTCTCAGTGTGTGACATAATACCACATGTGAAGCAAAAATCTCCTAGACGCTCATACTTGCAAGAATACTATTACCTCCTGCACCATTTCTCCTTGTTATCTTCTTTCTCCGTTTTAATGGCTTCCTGACGTCAATCCTCACCTTGATTCTCATATACTCCCTCCATATGCTAGTGTTATTTTTATGGTCATATTCAAGGAATTCTCCAAAGAAGTTCCCTAATTGCTTGCCAACAACTTCATTCATTATCCCAGATGGTATGTCGTAGATCTGTATCCACATATTCAAATACCAAAGAGGAACATTCAAGGGCTCCTCTCCCTTGGGGACTTCCGCTAAGATCAACATTGCATTATCAAACGACCATGAACCTCCTCTTAAGACCCAATTCATGTCTTCTCTGTGATAGAATTGAAACAGAAAGATGCCCTGTTCAGTCTCTTTTATATTGGAGTAATTCCCAATGCAGGCCTCCATACTAACTTTGTTTTCATCGCCCGGATATTGACATTTCTTTCTGTTAAGAAACGCCCCACTACGCATAGTTCATACTTGTTGGTTTCCTCTTCCACTCTCCTTCAACCTCGAATGCCGCATTCTCCTCTTTCTCTATTTCCAGATTAGATAGATGATCACTCAAATCACAATAACGAGACATTGTAATTAGGAAGGAACCCTCACACGATTTTCAGATTCTAATTTAGAAAATGAACCGGAGAGAAAAATAATAACTCTCACATATTATGGCGAGAAAGCACTCTCGGCAACTTACTTAATAGTTGATAAAAGAAGAGGGTTTCAATGGAATGGATGTATTGGGATAAACTTTTTTTTTTTTTTTTTTTTGAACCTAAAGATTTTATTAAAAATAAGAGAGATCAGACCTTACAATCTCCAACACACATTGTGGAGGAGATATAAACAAATTGTAGCAACCTATCAAACAGGGAATTCTAGCCAAAAGATGTGCTACCCTATTTGCGTGCTTCTTAACATGTCTCACGATCAAATCGTTACGCTGCTCCATACTTTCATTACAAGCTGTCAAAATATTCCCAACTTCCAGGTAGTACTTAGATTTTTGGTGAAGAGCTTGAACCACCAGTTTTGAGTCGCACTCTATTACAATCTGCTTGTACTGAAGTTCTTGAATCCACCTGAGAGCTTCATGAACACCATTCGCTTCTGCCTCCATTACACTTACTTGGCCTGCAATTCTGAGATTCTTGCCCATCACGAAATGACCTCGATCATTCCTGATTACCATTCCTATTGCAAAACTTTGGTCACCTTCATAGACAGATGCATCTACATTAATCTTCATCCACCCCGCTTCTGGAGCTTCCCATTTGTCCTCCCCACCCGTTGCCCTATTCAGGTTTGACAACGGTTCCTGCATTTTCCTATTAGCCAGCTGCCAGTCAAGGACCTGTTTATAACTCAATTCAAGTGCCATACTAGAGCTAATTTTCTTTCCCTCCCAGACTCGTTTGTTTCTTGCAAACCAAATCCCTTTTAACACTTTAGCAATACTGACTAGTACATCCATTGGTTCTGAATTCAGTTTGTCTAGGAGCCATTCAGCCGCTGAATCCACATTCCTCATATCATGAACCAGACCTGCTTGTTGCCAGCACTCTTTTGCAAAGTCACACTCAAAAAAGAGATGTAAGACATGTTCGACTTCTCTTTCACAAACCGGACAATCAGCTGAGATAGGAACTCCTTTCCCTCGAAGCAGGTTTTTAACAGGAATATTACCCTTACAAAATCTCCATAAAAAAATCTGATCCCTGTGGGGGACCTGAATCTTCCAGATTCTACTCCAGCCTTTACTAGTGTTCACCTGAGATGCATTATTCTGCTGATTTTGCCAGAATTGGTATCCAGTTTTCACAGAGTACTTGCCATTACTAGCCATCAACCAAGCTAATCTATCGACAGCCTCATTCTGTGGAATTCGAGTTTGAAGAATGCAGTGAACATCATCCGCATGAAAGGTTTGTTGTACTCTTTGCACGTCCCATTCTTTGATGTTCGGACGGAAGTACTCAGAAACCTTGTCATCCCTGATGTTGTTACTGTGATGGTCTTCAATTTTAAAATCTCTTTTCCCACGCAACCAAGGATCCTTGAAAATACTTATGTCTTTTCCATTGCCTAGAACCCATCTATAACCTTTACACAGACTCTCTTTCGCTTCCCATATCCCATTCCAAATAAAGCTCGAACCATTTCCCTTCTTCGCTTGTATGATGTTGCAATTTTCAAAATATTTTGCTTTAAAAACTCTAGCAACCAAAGAAGTAGGATTACTTGCAAAATTCCATATATGCTTCCCAAGAAGAGCAAGGTTGAATCCATGAAGAGACCTAAAACCTAACCCTCCATTATTCTTTGCCAACGACATCTTGTCCCATGCTAACCACTTAATGCCCTTTCTATTGTTATTATTCGACGTCCACCAATAACCATTCATACTTCTTTCAATCTCTTGACATAAAGTTTTAGGGATGAGAAAACAAGACATACAATATGATGGGATAGACTGGGCTACGTTTTTTACCAATACTGTCTTGCCAGCTTTGGATAGTAATTTATTACACCACCCTTGCATCCTTTTCCATGTTCTTTCCTTCAGGAAACTGAAAACACGTTTTTTTGATCTTCCAACTAAAGATGGTAAGCCCAGATAGTAACCTTCTCTCAGATCATTATTAACCTCCAAAATCTCCATCAATTCATTTTGTTTGTCCCTTCGAACATTTGCACTAAAGAAGATGCCAGACTTTTGATAGTTTATTGCTTGCCCTGACACTTGTTCGTACGAGTTTAGCAAATCTTTAACATTCTGGGTTTCAATCTGATTTGCTTTAAAGAATAGAAAACTGTCATCAGCGAATAACAAATGTGTTATAGCTGGGGCATTGCAGTGTATCTTACACCCATGAATATCTTCGTTATTGGCAGCAGTATTAATCATTTGAGATAGACCTTCTACGCAGAATAAGAACAAGTAAGGCGAAAGAGGGTCACCTTGACGAAGCCCACGTCCTGGAGTTATTGGTCCAACTAGAGTTCCATTGAAGCAAACTTTGTACTGAACTGTTTTGACACATAAAAGCATCCACTCGATCCACTTTGAAGAGAATCCCATAACCTCCATTCTATGCTTTAGATATTTCCAATCAACTCGATCATAAGCCTTGCTTATGTCAAGTTTTAGAGCCACCTCTCCCTCTTGGCCTGTGTTTTTCCTCTTCATATAATGAATGGTCTCAAAAGCTATTAGCACATTGTCAGTGATGCTTCTACCCGGAACAAAGGCGGATTGATTTTCTGAAATTACACTAGGCAGGATAGTTTTGAGTCTATTTGCAAGGACCTTTGCCAGAATTTTGTATAAAACATTGCATAACGCAATAGGGCGGACTTCTGTCATTCTTTCCACATTTTCTTTCTTCGGTATAAGAACCAAAGTAGTATTGTTAAGCTCAGTTGGAAACGAAACATCCCGAAGCCAGCACTTGCAACTGTCAAAAATCTCCTTACCTACCAACTCCCGGGATAAACTTAAACATAGACGGTTTGTGCTGGACTGCAGTGGATCCTTTGTGTTTTAGAAAAGGCACACGTGTCTTGGCGAATAATGTAGAACCTCCACGTGTCCCCTGAGTAGTTTCGGGGACTTTCTCCCCCCTTCCATTTCACCCTTATAAATAATTCCCAACAAACTTCCCGTATTTTTTAATCAACACATTACGAAGTACACATTAAAATCACTCGTCTTGTTTTTATAGCATTCCATGGATTTGAGGCTAATGGGAATGGATCATCCATTCTTCAGCACTTTTTATGACATTTTTGAGGATGAGGATGACGACAACAACGAAAGCAACAAGAACAAGTCTAAACATGCACGAAGTTATGTCCGTGATGCGAAAGCAGTGACAAGAACTCCAGCGGACGTGAAAGAGTACCCCAACTGGACATGCCTGGATTGAAATCAGGAGATATTAAAGTCCAGGTGGAGGAAGATAATGTGCTGGTGGTGGAAGACAAGATCAAGGAAGACATGATGAAGTTTGTTAGAATGGAGAGGAAGTTTGGCAAGTTTATGAGGAAGTTTGTGTTGCCTGAGAATGCTAATTTGGAGAATATTAATGCTATTTGTCAGGATGGTGTGTTGAGTGTTACGGTTGAGAAATTGCCGCCTCCTGAGCCTAAGAAACCCAAGACAATCGAGGTTAAGATTGCTCGAGTCAGAATCTTCTGAAATGTTTTTTTGTTTTTTGGGTTGTAAATGAATAATCTCTGTGTGAGTTTTCAATATATAATATGTGATGGGGTTTTACTTTTCATGCAATAGAGTGCCTGGTCTTGCTGTATACTCCTATATAATAAGGTTTGTCTAAAGTTGAAGTGATTTTTACTTCAAGTTAAAGAAAATGTGTATTTGTGCATTAATTTTAAAAAATGATTTAAAAGAGTATTTTTTCAGATAGATTATATTATTTTTAGAGTAAATAACATAGTGGTGGCTGTATTTTACACCAATTTTTAAAATAGTGGCCAAATTTTCAGATTCTCAAAAGATTGGCTAACTTTTCTTTTCGATTTTCAAAAGAGTGGCTGCCGTCAACTTCCGTTAAATTTTCACCGTTAACTAATATATTTAAAGAATAAGTTACAGAATGGTGGCCATACTTTACAATGATTTTCAAAATATTGGCTATTTAATGATTTTCACCATTAATTATTTTGAAAATCATTGTAAAGTATGGCCACCATTCTGTAATTTACTATTTAAATATATTAGTTAACGGTGAAAATTTAACGGAAGTTGACGGCAGCCACTCTTTTGAAAATCGGAAAGAAAAGTTGGCCACTCTTTTGAGAATCTGAAAATTTGGCCACTATTTTGAAAATTGGTGTAAAATACGGTCACCACTATGTAATTTACTCTAATTTTTATAATTTTATTTGGTGAAAGTTAATATTATTAATTTGTATGTACGGCTATAAATTTTATTTTATCTCTATATATATAGTAATTCATAAATAACTTAAAATAATAAAATTATTCAAATTGATATGATCAACTTAAAATGTTATTTTTATTTTATTATTCTTAAGCAATTTTAAGTTACAAATAATTTTTTTAAATTAATCTAAATGGTTATTAATGAAACATTCCAAATTTTTAATCTAAATAGAATTTTTTATTCAAATAAATTTTTATTTATCAAAAGGCAAATGCAGTGATCAATTAAATAACTCAAAAACATAAAAGCTGAGATGCAACTCCATAAATCAATATTTCAATATTTAACAAAATACGAGTTCTAACTCATAATCCCTACTGACTGTAGTGGAGAAAACCCGAGCCACATCGTAAAACATTGACAATCCCTTCTGCAACCATAGGATACAAAACACATCAGCTTAATTGAAGAAAATTTTATAGGTAAATCAAATTGTAGGATATTACTTCCATAGTGGCAGCTGTTCTATAATGTAGATGTTTGTAAATTTAACTATTAGCTTAATTGTAGAAAATATTATAGGTGAATCGTATTGAATAAAGACGACAGTCCAACAAATTAAACAGCTGAATGAATTAACTGTTTATGCTAAAAAATGTGGCAAAAATGTAATCAGATCATGCTTGAGCAAGTTTATTGCATAACTGATAATGCTAAGGTTTAACATAAGGCCAAAAAAAGAGAAAAAACTTTGCAGGATACCTTAATAACGGTAAAAAACAACCAATTCGATACTGAAAGATTCGAGAGGCCCCCTTGTGTCTATTAGATTTTTACCTGGGAGCTGCATTTAGGGCTGAAAATTGATCCAGAGTATCCGGTATCTCGGTTTATATTCGGCTCGAAAATACGATACATGTCTCGGATCCGTTTTATAAATGATCCAAATTTGGCGGAAAAATTAAGCCCGATTAATATATGATCCCAAATCTGAACAAAGCTATACCCGCTCATTTTAGGGATCATATTTTTCTAATAATGTGAACCCTACCCGAATTTGGTTCATATCCGGACTCGGTAAAAACCCGATATAGGGATTATATAGTAATAACTCTTTACAATACGTTTGTGTTTTCAGCCCATTACATATTATATATTCAACCCAATATGTTTAGGTTAAAATGTTAGACCCAGTCTAATACAAATACAGATATACATCGATAATATCAATATTAAGTTCCAGACTCTTCGTTCTTCATTCTTATCAGTGTGTCGATGCATGTACCTAGATGTATTTTAGATCGACTATGCATCTACAATAAATTATCAATGCCTTCGACGCCTCGTTTCCACAAATATATAAATAAAAACGATTAAATGATTATTTATATAATTCAAATAAAAATGATATTAATGTTGCTGGATCATATTTGACTCGTATTCGATGGATCACAAACTACCCGGTTAGAAAAAAGAAAATATAATACCGGCTCATATTCGGTTTGGATCCGGATCTCAATACTCGGGATCGGATCATATCCGAATTAAACGATACCGATCCCAAATTTGAACACGATAAAAATAAAATGATTCGAGATCTGAGCAAGGATATACCCGGTATCACCCGGATCATTTTTCACCCCTAGCTGCATGCATTCAAAATAATTGTAACACTACTCTTAGTAAAAACTTAAAATCATAAAATCACCACATACAAATTTATGACAGTAGTCACATACACAGAGTAATATCGATCACGTCCTCACTTCCTTATTTCTTATTCTATACTTTTCTTACCTCCTATTCAAGCCTTATTTGATGGTTCATGTTTTTGTTAGTTTTTTTTTTCTTAAAGTGATGTTATATTTTCTTATTGAGCCAATTTTTTTTTTTTTTTATCATTTTGAAATTTCTAAATTTTATATTTCCTATATTTTTCCATTAAGTAATTTAATTTTTTTATGTAATTAATTTTTGATTTTTTAAAAATAAAAACGTAAAAAAATTTCTTCAAAATTTTTGCAGGGAAGTGTACAATTCAATAATAATTTTTATTTTTATTTAATATAATTTAGAAAATATAATTGTTAATTACACTTGTAAAATAACATATTTTCTTCTTAATTTAGGATTATAATGATTCTTTTTAGGGAAACAGTCTCTTTGGCCAAAGATAATACATGGTTAGATTCAAGAATTTAGAGTTACTTAATATGTTTTTGTAATTATGATTTTACGATCTTTAGCAATATTATGATAAATTGTATACTACAATGATAATTAATTAATCATGTAAAAAAAATACACCCACTTTAGAAATAAAAAAATAAAATAAAATAAAAAAGACTTGATCCCAATTGCAAATTGTATAAAAGAGAAGACATGATCTAATTACAAATTGTATTTAATAAACATAAAAATCATAAATAATCAAATCAAAAAAGAAAAAAAAAGGCTAATGTTAATAACACACTAAAGTTGTGTAAAATACGTAAGTCTACTAAGATAATACTTCATCAAAGTGACTAAATAGGGGTGAAACCAAAATATGGTGGAACCAAAAAAATAGTACCATTAAAAAGGATTTCGCTTATTAATAAAGGTTTTTTTAAAGTCTTTGAATTATTTTATAATGTTGAGTTAATTTAATGAAGTGCACTTGTATATTTATTATTTATTATGTGCGATACCTCGTATTAGTTAAAATAATTGTAAAAAAAGAATTATAGCTATAATAAAAATGAGATTATATGTAAGTGTTAGGGGAAAGGGGGGCACACCACTAAACATTAAACACTAAACATAAACATGGTGATTAATGTCGTATATATATAATGATGAATCACCTATTTTCTAAACCTTAACTGAGCATACAACAACCTAACACATTGGTGAGCAAGAAGGTGAAGAAGGACAGGAAGAAAGTGAATGCTTTTGAGCCTGTTATAGCATATGTGCCTTCACAGAGGCTTAATGATACAAGGAGAGCTTGGCTGGTGAGGGACGAGAGATTTACCATGATACATAGTGTTCATGTCTCTATTCAAACCTCGTGCTGGTTAGCCTGGTAAATGGAAAAGTCGAAACGTTACATGTGAGTCCAAAACTCGCGCACCTCTAGTAAGTTTGTTTGTTTGTCTGTGTATATACTATGTTTATTTGTAAGATAAACAAAAAATAAAAATATTACCGTTGCATTTTCATGTAAATATAATACATTTATTATATATATTATCATTTCATTTGAAAACAAACATTCCTAAAATTAGCATTATTTAAATAATATTCAAGATGAACATTATTGATTTCACTAGTTATCTGTATGTATATATAAGAAGATCAAACTCAAGATTATATATTCACATGATGAAGTAGTTACAACACTAAGAAAAAAGAAAGAAATGAAAATAAACTAACTATCATCTAGAAAAGTTGACGTCATCTTTTCATAATTTTCCACAGTTTCAGGAAACTGCTTTGTAATCCCCCATTTGAATTGATAGTTACTGTATCCCATTCTCTTTAACATAACCAAATGTATCAACTGGATTGGTTAGATGAGAGTACTCATCTTCGCCATTTTCATTTTCAACGTACAGTTAAGATATCTTTCCTAAAAAACTCATCCATTTGATATTGTTCATAGTATTGTAATCATTCGATCAACTCATGTGCTCCGATTATTGGTGAAGATTTTGTTTTGCAAGGCATAAGTGAGTCCAATAGCATCCGCTAGACTAAGTGAACCACAATTTTGATGACCCCTTTGATCTGCGATAGGAATGTCAAACTTTTCGTTCCCCTTAAGAATATCGACCTTCAGACCATCATCTAAATTTGTATCATTCTGTAATTCATTAATATATATGAGATACGCCAAAAAAATAATAACTTATTTTTGGGACATAGGAAATATAACTTAACAAGAAACACAATTTTTTTATCGTAAGGTGGATTGCATTGGTAGTATTTTTTAAATCAGATCACTAACTTGCACATATAAATAATGTTGACAAAGAGAAGGTCTATATTAATTAGCATATTTTCTTCATTAATTTTTTTAACAGGTTTTTCAAAAATAAAATGTTAGCAATTGCACAAATGATATCCATATTTTCACAAAGATAGAAGGTTTGATTCTTTATGAACTACTCATTTTCAAATGATATCCACATCATTCACTAAGATTTTACAACTATTATAATTACTACAGGTGATTATATATATTTCTGAACTACTCGTTTTCTTTATATATATTTCTTTATATATAATTCAGTTAGATATGTATATACTTTTATATTTTTTTTGGATAGGCTACATAACATTAAATCATAGCCAAACGGCACTTACAAAGGACCAAATAACTTGAGAAAAAGCTCATACAACCCCACTCGAACACCAACAATTAAAGCTAGAACAAACAATTAAAGCTAGAACAAAGAGGTAAACTAAACTAAAAACACTAATAACTAGAACCATGCTCCCAAATACTAATACTAATAACTAGAACCAAGCTTCCAAATAACACATCCAGGATAATGACTCAAGCCCACTTTTCTCCACCTGTGATGACCCTCCCAATTTATACGATGATCTACAATGAAGAAAAACATCCAAGCACACATTATCCTCCATTAAAATACCTTTTCCTTTGTCCTTATAACAAATCCAGTACAACTTAACACATACAAATTCTCGAATCAAGATTTTCCCAAGTCCTTTCTTCAGAATTTGCTAAAATACGATAAATAGCATTTAAACCACGAGGTGGCACATCGGTGTCCCTTTATAACTTCCGGTAAACAACAGTAATACCATTTTCGGTCATTTCTGACCTTACCATCAACCAAGAATTTTCAAGTTTCCAAACATTTTGGAGACAAGTAGATATAAAGGCTGATCTCTTCCATCTTCAACAAGTGTCATTTATTCGGTAGAGCCGAAGGATTTTATGATAAGAATATGATTTAATTTAAAATTTATGAACCTAAAATACGAAATATATGTTATCACTGAAATTACCTTTCCTAAATTTAAGTTCTTCAAATAAATGAGATGAAGATGATAATTCAAGACATTAATAGATATTAGCTTATAACTCGTGCAATACACGGGCTTCTTATATTATGTTATAAATTTTATTTAATGTTACAATTATGTTTTTATATAATAATTAATTTTAATTTTAATTTTAATTTAATAGAATTTAATATACTCATGTTTAAGGATTATACTAATGTTTTCTTATTTTAAATAACATATACGATTACTAATATATTTTATTAAATTAAAAGGTGACATTTTTTTAATATGGAGTGATATTTTCGGGTATATATATATAAATAATTAAATTAAAAGGTGACATGTTTTAATTAGAAAGTAAATATTAATGATTGAAAGATATGATACGATTGATCTTTTTAGGTGTTTGTAAAAGGTAAAATCTTCAACTAAAAGTAAATGTGAAAAAGGCAATCGATTAATTACCATTAATTATATCATGTTATTACGGAGTATTTATTTTAAGTGTTATATTTTTCTTGAAAATTATGGTGCGATATTTTCGGATATTTACTAATGATTGGAAGATTTGTTTAAATTAAAAGCGTAACGTGTTTTAATTCGAAAGGAAATATTAATGATCGAAAGATATGATACGATTGATGTTTTTAGGTGTTTATAAAATGTAATATCTTCAACTAAAAGTAATGTGAAAAAGGTAATCGACTAATTACCATTAATTTTATTATGTTAATGTGAAAAAGGTTGTTTTAAATTAAAAAGGTAACGTATTTTAATTCCAAAGAATATTAATGATCAAAAGATATGATATGATTGATGATTTTAGGTGTTTTTAAAAGGCAAAATCTTTAACTAAAAGTAAATGTGAAAAAGACAATCGACTAATTACCATTAATTTTATTATGTTAATCGACTAATTACCATTAATTATATTATTTTATTGTTTATTTTAGGTGTTATATTTTTATTGAAAATTATGGTGTGATATTTTCGGGTATATATTAATGATTGTAATCGACTAATTACCATTAATTATATTATGTTATTATTTATTTTAGATGTTATATTTTTCTTAAAAATTATGGTGTTCTTGAAAATTTTGGTGTGATATTTTCGGTTATATATTAATGATTGTAATTGACTAATTACCATTAATTATATGTTATTATTTATTTTAGGTGTTACATTTTTCTTGAAAATTATGGTGTGATATTTTCGGGTATATTTTAATGATTTTAATATTTGTTTTAAATTAAAAAAGTAATGTATTTTAATTCGAAAGGAAGTATTAATGATCGAAAGATATGATACGATTTATGTTTTTAGTTGTTTACCAAAGGTAATATATTCAACTAAAAATAAATGTGAAAAAGGCAATCGACTAATTACCATTTATTATATTATGTTATTATTACTAATTACCATTAATTATATTATGTTATTATTTATTTTTCTTTATAATGAAGGATAAATAAGTAATTTCACGAAGTACCAAAAAATAGGTACCGAAACTTTTAATGTTTCAAATTTTATATAATAATATAGTATAGATTCAAAAATTTATTCAAAGTCCAACAAATATATCTAATAAGCAACCACAAATTTCACAAATTTCGCATCATTTTTCTTATTAAGCCCCAAAATTAGAACCTACTCCCTCCGTCCCAGCCAGTTCTTTACATGGCGGTTGGACACGGAGGTCAAGGATAGTGGGTGTAATATTGTTAAAATAAATGAGGTAGTGAGTGTAATAGTGATTTTATTGTTAAAATAAGTGAAGTAGTGGGTGTAATAGTGATTTTATTGTTAAAATAAGTTAAGTAGTGGGTGAAATAATGTAAAGTATTGTTAAAATAAATGAAGTAGTGGGTGTAATAGTGTTAAAACTTACTATTTTGGGTAATGTAAAGAAATGGTGGGATGCCCCAAAAAGAAAATTGTAAAGAAATGGATGGGACAGATGGAGTACAAATATTAGAAACAACAGAAGTTCCTTTGAAGCAAGGTTTGATTGCTGGACTACAACCAATCAATTTTATTACTCGTGGCAACACCTCATCTAGGAGTGAGAGGGAGGAAGCAGGTTATTTTGATTAACTACAGCTTGTTGTCTCTAATCCTTTATTATAATATCTAAGTCTACTACATGTTAGTTAACCAATAAAAATCGAGAAATTATTTTAGGACCAATCAAAACTAACTCCTAAAATTTAGATCTTTTTTTATTTATAGTCTCACCCTAGGTCTTTAACCATAGTTAGCTAACACTTCTAATTTAAATATAAAAATGATTTTATTAAACATATCCATAAATACCTATTTTTTAAATCAAAAAAATATTTACTAGAAAATCACAATTTTAATTTGAAATCAATAACAATATACCACTATTTATTTTAAATTAAATTTCATAATTAATCATTCATTAATCAACCATTCTTTTAATATAAAGTCAGTCAAAATCATATTATCATACATTATAAATTGATTTTTATAATATATATTGTACAAATGTAGTCGATATCAAATAATTATAATTTAACTTAACTAAAAACTGGAAAAAATCGGATTTAAAATCAGATTTTAAATAATTTGGTTATAATCCATAGTTTCATACATTCAAAATTTTGATTTTTTTTATCAGCTCAAAAATATATTTATTCATTGTGTTAATAAATTAATTAATAAATGCATATAAGCCAACACTACAAAATCGGATTTGATGAAATTTTAAATAGCTAGGATAAAATCCATATCTTCAAAAACTCGATTTTTTAAAGGTTCAAAAATATATTTATTCACAATTTGTTAATAAAATAATTAATAAACTCATATGTTGGTCCCGGAGTATTGCAGAAGGGGGGGGGGGGGGGTTGAATGCAATACTGATAAAATCAAATCTTTAAATCAACAACGAAAATAAAGATTATAGATTATCAGTAGATGTATGCAAACAATAAGTGAAACAAGATTTCTCACAAAATAAATGTTTTATTTATTTTGTGTGAAGTGTTGCTACAACCTGGAGAGAGTTTCTCCAGCTTCGATATCTCAAGAGATACAGATGGCTTCGTGTGCGTACATGAATAGAAATGAATCTAAGATGTATCTAAGTAGACTAAGATACTCTGTTGTCCCTATCGCATGGGGTGTTGAGCTGCTGTCGTTTTCAAGTGGCAGCTCATTACAATTTGCACACCCATGTGACTTTCCCTAATTGCTATACAAACAGGATAAACCTTATAAGTAAAGCAACCTAGATTCTTTCTATTTCTAGCTAATACAATTCTAGTAGATGTGGATATCACATGCTCCTCGAATTGACCAGCCTTGTCTTGTGAATCTCTTAAGCTTCTGTCGTAGTCTTGCAGGTCTGCTACAAACGATAGTGTGTTGCAGCAAATCTGTTTCTTGAACATGTAACCTTTCACGGGCTTTGACTGAGAAAATACCCAATTCAAATAATTCAAGGTGACAGTAACCTTAACCGCAGAGTCTCCTGTCAAAGGAATATTCAGAGGTTGACAGTACTAGCTCCCGCCAATGTTGCTGTCGGAGCTCCAGACTTGCTGTCAAGTGTGAGAATGTTACTGTCTCTTGCTTCGGCCAATGTTGCTGTCAAATGTAGCTTTGTCATGACTTTGCAACATTTGTCTTCTTGTAACATTACTGTCAGGGACATGAAAGTAACCTTTATTCTTGCTGTCTTCAGGATGCATTCCTTGAGGCTTGAACAAACATATGAACTTCTCCCAAATCATACATTTATTACATGACAGCAATTATTCGAATACGAAGACATACTCTGGCTGTGACAGTATGTTCAACTTAGTAAAAACTAAGTATAGGGAAATATAGTTAAGTTGTCTCCATGCTATCACCCATAAATCCCAACAATCTCCCCCAATTTGTTTTTATGGACAATAACAACAAATTTACAATAAAAACGTGCTGACAACTTAACTAACATAGATCAGAATTGCTGAAATACTATAACTGATAAATGTTAAAGAAAAATCTAGAACATGAAGCTTATGAATTTACTGCAAATCAATTGCTCCTATTGAATGAGCAAATCAGAGTTTAACTTAGCCTGATTTTGGCAGTCTCCAATTGTTCAGATTTTTCCCTCTCTTCTGAGAGTTTCATGTTAGGAATAATTCATGAGTTGTGATGTTAAGAATAGAATTTTTACTTATACTTCTTGTATATCATGATTTATAAAGGATTTAGCACTTTGTATAGGATATATATAATAGACAGTGATCTGTAGAATTTAAGTCAGGAACAGTGCATCGAGGACTACATGTCAGGAATTGAGATCGAATCCTGATAGAGCAAGTCAAGTACTGATGGGATGGTCAGATACTGATGTAGTGTGCAATCATGATATTAGTCGTGTTACTGATGATGTCATTAAGGATGCTACAGAAACTGGCAAGTGCTATAAAACAGGATCAATGTTTGAAGAATAAGCAAGAAGATAACATGAAGGAAAGAATTTTCTATTGATGGAAACTATCGACTGGACGACAGAACATTGTCATGTATAGATTATCTTTCTGGTTATTAGTTGATAGGAAGCATTATAAATACTCTCTCTATATCATTGTAAAAAGGGTGGTCGTGCGAAGTAATTATGAGTTTAGCGATTGAGTTTGTGTGCGTAGCTCTGCATAAGGTTTGTATTCGAAAGTTCGAAAACAAACAGAAAGAGAAATTTATTTTGTCAGCAGCTGCTAAAGGTATTTGTACACCTTTGGTAGAGTTTGTATTTGATTTATTTAATACAAACAGAGTTTGATTTATTCGTTTGTTCTTGTTTATCTAATCAAGCAAAAATCAGACACGATTATATAACTTGTATTCAACCCCCCTTCTACAAGTTATTCGAGTTAACAATTGGTATCAGAGCAGGTTGATTTCGAATAATCATAAAGATCTGCAATCATGTCAATACTAAGATTCCTATGCTCAAGAGAAACGAATATACTCTATGGGAAGTAAAGATGTTGCATCATCTGGAAGCAACAGATCCTGATTATCTTGACAGAATCAGAGATGGACCTTTTATCCCAACGAAGGTTGTTGGACAAGCAACTGTTGATGGTGAGGTTGTTCCAGAACATGCAGCAGAGAAGTCTAATTCTGAATGGTCAGATAAGGACAAGGCGAATGTTCTTAAAGATGCTAAAGTGAGAAACATATTATTCAACAGTCTTGATTCTGTTCTCACTAACTATGTTCTTTCTTGTAAGACTGCTAAGGATATATGGGACAATCTTAAGGTTCAATGTGAAGGAACTAAGCCTGTCAGGAAGAACATGAGGACACTACTTATTCAACAGTATGAGTACTTTGAATCCAAGTCTGGTGAGTCACTTACTGACACCTTTGATAGGTTTACAAAACTCATCAATGAGATGGCCATGCATGGTAAATATTATGACTTGGAGGATATGAATACTAAATTCGTGAAAGCCTTGCCTGATTTCTACAATGAGAAGATATCTACAATTGAGGAAGCTAATGATCTTGATGAGATATCATTAGAGGCAGTGTATGGAAAACCGAGGGCTTATGAACTTGACAAGCAGTAGAAGAAGAGCAGGGGTGAAGGAAAGATGAAGACCGTTGCACTTACTGCTCAATCTGAATCAAAGAAGCTTCCAGAGGAACATCATGATGAGCCTGCTATAAAGAACTCAAGGAAGAAGGAAAGCAAAGAAAATTCTGAGTCAGAGACTACTGATATAGACTCTGACAACAGTGATTCTGAATCGGAGATGCAGGAACTCTTTGCTATGATTGCTAAAGCTTTCAAGAAAGGAAGATTCAACAGGAGAAGATTTAGCAAAGGACCTTTTCAAAAGAATGAGGAGAAGAAGAGTGACAAAGGCAAAAGTACAATTGTCAAGCTTGATAAGGCCAAGATCAAGTGCTTTAACTACAGCGAGCTTGGACACTTTGCTAGTGAGTGTAATAAGCCTAGGAATTTAGGAAAGGGTAATGCACTTATGGTCACACAGAAGGATTGGGCTGATTCCAGTGATTCTGAAGATGAATTGGATTATGACAACATTGCACTAATGGCAAATGTTTCAGATAAATCTGGATCTCCAAAGAAAATTTCTCCATCTTCTGTTAAAGTATCACTTCACTCTTTTGATTCATTTGATAGCTTAAATTCTAATGAAATTAGATCTGTCCATGCTGAGTTTAAGAATCTTATGACTAATTTTAGAATTCTTACTAGTGAAAGAGATGAACTTAAGGTTAAGAATGATAAGTTAGTTGATAGAAATAATTTTCTTGAATCTGAGCTAGTTCAAATGGAAGAATACAAGTTAATTTCTGATAAAGCTAAGCATGATTATAGTGTTATTCTTGAGGCTTATGACTATGTCAGAAAAGAACTAGAGGAAGAGAGAGATGTGATTGAAACCATTAACATTTTTGGTAAAAAGACTCAAGAAATCATTGAAAGTGGAATTCATGGTAAAGTTAATGGTTTAGGTTTTGATAAGGCTAGACAAGAAGAAAAAGTAGCTATTGTCAATGATGATAGTAAAGTAGAAGCTAGCACATCTAAATCTGAAGGTAAGAAAATTGTTTCTGAACCTAAACATGTTAAATTTGTTGATTCAAAAGGTACCCCTGTTGTACACAAGAGAATTAACAATAGTAATTCAGATGAGAAAGTGTTAGAGAAACCTAAGAATGTGAACATAGGGTTTCTGTCTAAGTCTCAGTTGAAACAGAGACTAGATGGTCTTTCAGAGTCTAGCAAGATCAAAAGAAATAGGAATGGAAAAGAAGGTATTAACAAAGAGAATAATTACAAGAATGTACCTTATGCACCTAGGAAAAAATGCTATAAGTGTGGAAATCATAATCATTTGGCCCTAGACTGCAATCAAAAACCTTCTTGGAAAACTGAGTCCAGATTCCCCAAGACTCAGAAAATTCAATACCAACCACAAAAAGCATGTTATCATTGTGGTAGTTTACTTCATTCTATTTACATGTGTAGAGAATATCATGAACTGTATTATGACTATTATTCTCTGAAATCTGAAACTCCTAGTCACAAACAGTTTGTGAAATCAGAGTCTAAGGTTGACTCTGCAACAGGTAAAGTAAAGGCAAAATCTTCAAAGCCTGTTGTTTCTAAATCTAGTAAGAAAGGATCCAATCAAAGTTGGGGCCTAAAAAATTCTAACTAGTTACTTTTTGTTTGCAGGGCATAGGAAAGAAGCATTCAATTATCTTCGATAGTGGATGCTCTGGACATATGACTGGAAAGAAGTCCCTGCTTACAAAGTTTGAGAGGAAAGCTGGCCCAGTAATATCTTTTGGAGATGGCAACAAAGGAGAAACTCTGGGATATGGCTCAATTGTTTTGGGGAATGTCATCATAGAAAATGTAGCACTAGTTGAAGGCTTGAAACATACTCTTTTAAGCATAAGTCAATTGGGTGATAAAGGTTATCAATCAATCTTTGACAGAGAAGGATACAAAATCTTGAATATGCAGAATGAAGACAATGTTCTAACTGGTCAAAGACATGGTAACATATATGAAGCCAGCTTAAGTGATACATCTAAAGGAATTGTTAGATGTCTCTATAGCAAAGCAACAAATGATGAAAGCTGGAATTGGCACAAGAAGCTCTCACATCTCAACTTCAAGAAGCTTAATCAACTTGTTAAGCACAATCTTGTGAGAGGACTACCTAAGGCAAATTTTGTGCAAGATGGACTTTGTGATGCCTGTCAGCTTGGAAAACAGAAAAGAACCACTTTCAAGAGCAAGACTGCAAATTCAATTACTGAACCATTTCATATGCTACATCTTGATCTGTTTGGTCCAGTAAACATTATGTCTATCAGCAAGAAAAGATATGCTCTAGTTATAGTGGATGATTTCACAAGGTTCACATGGGTGTTTTTTCTACACAAGAAGGATGAAGCTCCTCAGCAAATCATTGAACTTGTCAAGAATATACAGAATAACTCTGAGTACAAAGTCAAAGTACTTAGGAGTGACAATGGTACAGAATTTAAGAATTCTATAATAGAGGAGTTTTGTGCAGACAATGGAATCACTCAACAGTTTTCTGCACCTGGTACACCTCAACAGAATGGTGTAGTGGAAAGAAAGAACATGACTCTCATAGAGGCAGCAAGAACCATGCTTGCAGATGCAAAACTTCCAACCTATTTTTGGGCAGAAGCTATTAATACTACATGTTTCACTCAAAACTGTACCTTGGTAAATAGTCATGGAAAAACTCCCTATGAGATGATCAAAGGAAAGAAACCAAGTGTGAAATACTTTCACATCTTTGGATGCAAATGCTATGTCCTAAAAGTTCATCCAGAACAACTTGGAAAATTTGAAGCCAAATCGGATGAAGCAATCTTTCTAGGATATTCAGCATCAAAGGCCTTCAAAGTTTATAATCTCAGAACTCACATTGTTATGGAATCAATTCATGTTGCATTTGATGACAAGAAATTTGGAATTCTACAAACTGATGAAAGCCATGACAAATTGGAATTTGAAAATCTGAAGAATTCTGAGATACTCTCCAGTGATGATGAAGGTTCTCCAGAAGGAATTTCTATTGCTTCTCAAAGGAGTGCTACTGTTGAGGGAGAACAAATAAATCAAGGAGGACATAGTGATCATCAGGAGCAGACTAGCTATTCAGAGTCTACTCCATCAGGAACTGATCCTTCAGAGTCTACTGAGGAAAGATCAAGCAGCAATATGGAATCTATTGATTCTATTGATCAAATGGGAGTTTTTGAAGGCAGAGAGAATTCTTCTACAAGAGAAACCACTAACTTAGGGGGAGAGACTAGCAGAGTCAATCTACCACCTGTTAGAAAATGGACAAAGCTATCATACTGAAGATTTGATTATTGGTGATCCAAATAGTGGTGTTCGAACTAGAAGATCAATTCAAAATGAATGCTTGTATAGTTGCTTTCTCTCAAAGAATGAACGTAAGAAGGTTGAAGAAGCCTTACAGGATCCTGATTGGGTAATTGCAATGCAGGATGAATTAAATGAGTTTGAAAGAAACAAAGTCTAGAAACTGGTACCAAGACCTAAAGATAGATCTATTGTTGGTGAAAAATGGGTTTTCAGAAACAAGCTAGATGAATCTGGTATGATTGTAAGAAACAAAGCAAGACTGGTGGCCAAGGGTTACTCTCAGGAAGAAGGCATTGATTATGATGAAACCTTTGCACCTGTAGCAAGATTGGAAGTAATCAGAATGTTTCTTGCATTTGCAGCTTATTCAAAGTTCAAGGTATACCAGATGGATGTAAAAATTGATTTTCTAAATGGCAAGCTTGATGAGGAAGTATATGTAGAACAGCCACCTGGATTTGTTGATCCAAAGTTTCCAAATCATGTCTACAATCTTGACAAGGCTATCTATGGACTAAAGCAGGCACCAAGAGCATGGTATGAGACTTTGTCTAAATTTCTTCTTGAAAATGGTTTCACAAGAGGTTAGATGACTCATGAGCTGTGATAGATGATGCTGAAAGGTCTTCTGTGATGACTGAAATTGCAAGTGAGAAACCCTATGATATGGGAGGAATAACTTTGATTGATTTTTCTGAAGATCAAACAAACATTGTTCAGTCAGAGTCTATCCACCTTGAGGGTGAGTCTCAGCAAACAACACTTAAAGATGGTGACATACTAACTATGGTGTCTAATGAAGTATTACTGAAGACATCAGAGTCTAGTAGAGAACCTGAAAGTGGTATACTGGAGCCTGTAGTCTCTGAAAGGAAAGAAGATGCTTGTGAGAATTCAAAGACTATAGCAGCTCACTCCTTGGAGAAAACCTCAAGCCCATTGCCAAATGAGGAACCCTCTCTCCATGTAAGTTCAGGTATAAAAATTCTTCTAAACCCTATTTTTCTGTAGGTCATGAGAGCACTTATCCAAATTTGAGTGATACACTTGAAAAGATGGATATTGATCCACAATCTGAGAGGCTGGCTCCTGACCAGGCAAAAGGAGAGGTAGAAAGAGTGTTGGCTTTAGATAGTCAAAGTGAGAATGAGGGTATGGATAATCAACTCCATAGTATGGGAGAGAAAATTAGGAAACCACCATCATTTGATTTCTGGGATCAGGTTTTTCCTGAATCTTGGTCTGACAATCTTGGTATGGATGCTGGTACTTATTCTTTTATCAAGATGTATGAGAAGCATGACTTAGCAAAGCACAATGCAAAGCCAGAAGTTAAAGCTCAGAAGCAGAAAGAAAGGCTTGCAGGAATTATTAACAGAAGAGGTGAAAGGCTAAGAAAAACTTCTACACCACTTGTACCTAAAGAAATTCCTAATGATCCTAGTATTCCTATGTATGTACTTCCAATATCAACCAGAATTGATACATCAACAGTATCTGATCAATCTAAGGAGGAGTCAGGATTTGTAGATGTTAGTACATAGAATACTGGTGAAGGACAGAATGATCATATTTCAGTTTCAGATCAGAAAGATGAAGATGTTTGTAACTCTACTCGAGTATTATTACTTGAATGTCATTCTACACAAGCAACTTCTTCTACACGGCTTGAATCTGAAGATACTCCAAATACTTCCAACATTGAAGTCAATTATGAAGTTTTACAAGACATTCAGAAATCTCAAGTTAAAATTCAATCAAGACTTCAAACACTTGAAGATAACCAAGTCACTATTATGGAAAATCAAGGAGTTCTGATGAATCTCATTTGTTCTGTTACTGAGTCTCTTGGAATTAATGTTGCTGATGTCAAAAAGGGGGAGATAAAAACAATTCAAAGGCAACATACTGGGGGAGATAAATAGACTGGGAAAGATAAAAGAAGAACTAAGGATGACAAAGGTGAATCTTATCGTGGAAGTGGTAAAGGAAAAGAAGCATCAAATAGTTGAATTCTTTCTTCTAAGTAATAGATACTTTGTCTACATCTGAAGAAGGAGGTACTCAACTTCATGATTTTTAAATTCATAAATTCTATTCTGATTGTATTGTTATATGTTTTGACATCAACAACTCAGATTTATGCTTCAGATCTTAAAGCATAAATAGGGGGAGATTGTCAGGAATAATTCATGAGTTGTGATGTTAAGAATAGAATTTTTACTTATACTTCTTGTATATCCTGATTTATAAAGGATTTAACACTTTGTATAGGATATATATAATAGACAGTGATCTGTAGAATTTAAGTCAGGAACAGTGCATCGAGGACTACATGTCAGGAACTGAGATCAAATCCTGATAGAGCAAGTCAAGTACTGATGGGATGGTCAGATACTGATGCAGTGTGCAATCCTGATATTAGTCGTGTTACTGATGATGTCATTAAGGATGCTACAGAAACTAGCAAGTGCTATAAAACAGGATCTTTGTTTGAAGAACAAACAAGAAGATAACATGAAGGAAAGAATTTTCTATTGATGGAAACTATCAACTGGACGACAGAACATTGTCATGTATAGATTATCTTTCTGTTATTAGTTGATAGGAAGCATTATAAATACTCTCTCTATGTCATTGTAAAAAGGGTGGTCGTGCGAAGCAATTGTGAGTTTAGCGATTGTGTTTGTGTGCGTAGCTCTGTATAAGGTTTGTATTCGAAAGTTCGAAAACAAACAGAAAGAGAAATTTATTTTGTCAGCAGCTGCTAAAGGTATTTGTACACCTTTGGTAGAGTTTGTATTTGATTTATTTAATACAAACAGAGTTTGATTTATTCGTTTGTTCTTGTTTATCTAATCAAGCAAAAATCAGACACGATTATATAACTTGTATTCAACCCCCCCTTCTACAAGTTATTCGAGTTAACACTTCATTTCTTACTTTTCTAAGGTCTTCAACTAAAGCTTTTTCTTCTGGTGATCTGGCATCATCTTCAATGTCTTCAATGTACCCTTGTATCACTCGAGAAGTAAATACTTCAGCATCTTTTACATCAAACCAAGTTTCAAAATCATACGTGTATGTTCTGAACTTCAGAATTCCTTGGATGAATTTGAACCTCCTTCCAGGAAAAGCATTTAAGGATTCTCTCCTTTTTCTGTCTAGCTTTGAATCTTCATCTCTCCTTTGATCAAATATAACCTCTAGTTCCCAAGCAACTAGCATTTCAAGCTTTTGAACAGATCCAACAACTTTCCAGTAGAGATCCTTCAGTATACTGGTCCTCAGCTTGTGAAAACTATCAACATAGATTTCTTGCTTGTCATCCTTGATTCTCAGAGGATTATCCAGTACACAGGGCTGATAACCTGCTTCCTCACTGAATAGCTTATTGAGTTTCTTGTAGCTTTCCTTCAGTTGAGCTTCTAGGTCTTCAGCACATTGTTTGGCAGATGTGGCAGGTTTGGTAGGTTTGGTGGATTGGGATGATTTAGCTTTAGCAGCCTGATAAGCTTGTTCTGCTTCATATTCAGCCATGCCAGCCTTTGTAAAAGGACGATGTACTGCTACCAGGTCCACATCAGGCATTGGTTCCCCATCAGAACTAACTTCAAGGTCTGCATCATCATGTGCTCTCCAGTCACCATACTTCTCATAGAATTCAGCATATCTTTGAGCGTAATAATCTTTGACATGCTCTAAGATACTGCTGGAAACATCTTGGTTTGTTTCCATGAGAGTGATCATCCTTTCCAAAACGAAGAAATCAATTCTTCTCCTTACCTTTACCTTATTGCATGAGAGATCACGCATGCTTACCACATTTGAGACTATCTCCATAGTGAAGTCTGTTTCTACAGTTATACATGTAGTTCCACAGTCCTTAAGATCATACTTTCGTACATTTTTGTTGACTGGGTCCAGTTCCACGGAGACAGATGATATGCTCCCATCAATTGACTTTTTCAATAGTTCAAAACTATTTACTTTTCTCTTATCAATGGGCTTCTCTGTCAAAACTGCTCCATGCTTCTTTTTCTTTGCTGCTGCAACTGTCTTCCCTTTTATCTTGGTTGCACGATAGGCTTGGGCTCTTGTCTTCCTTCTGTTAGATGTGAAATTCTTGACAAGCTTTCGTGCTTTGACAGTTTCTTCAAGTTGATCCTTGACAGCATCTTTCATGACAGCAACTTTGACAGCTTCGACTGTTTGGCTCTTGACAGCATCTTTCACTTGGGTGTCTTCAGCCAATTTGACAGTATCCTTGTTGACAGTATCTTTTTCAGCATTAAAGCATTCAACAGCTAATCTCAAGATACTTGCCTCCAAGGCTTCACAAATTTCCAACTCCCGTTTTTCCTTGACAGCATCTTTCTTTTCAGTACTGGGAGTTTTTTGCTCTTCTTGGGTAGCATCCATCTGAGTTTGTGTAGCAACATTCTCAGATGCTTCTTTTCTAGAACTCCTGAATCCTCCAGGTTCACCACTTCCTCCAATTTCATCCTCATCATCATCCAAAGTATCATCATAGTTGCAGCTTCCTCCCATCTTGGCATTAGCATCAGAGATCAGCTTCTTTATGATTGAGCTAATTTCCTCATCTCTTTTTGCTAACAGCCTATGAATATCTTTGACAGCTTTAACTTTTTCACTTGTGATACTGGATTTGAGAAGTTTCTTCAGCACTGTCATAATTGTTTCAGTGCTTAGTCCTGAGACTTTATCCAATGGTAAGAAATCCAACCTTCTAGCTCCTGTCTTTGTGATTCTTCTGAAACACACACCATGGATTTTGAATCACCTCAGGGAGTTTGTCTTCAACCATCCTTTTAATTTGTGCTATCAGACTATCATTGAAGGTTGTTGAATTTCTGACTACCAGGGTTTCAAGGACTTGTAGTACTCTAGCATGCAAACTTTGTAAAAGTTGCATTGTGATGAATATGGTCAAACGGTTTCTCAAATAAACCTGAACAACCCATCTTCTTTCCAAGTTGATTCTCATAGAGATAATTATTACTTTGCTCTTCAGTGTTGATGCCAATTTTATAAAAGCTCCCCCTGCTTCACTAATTGATTCATCCACCAACTTACTGAAATCTTCATCTTTGTTGTTCAAGGTACTCTCCATGTGATCAACCATCATCATTCTGCATCTTCAAGGGCGTGTTCACTTCCATCTGACCAAGTAGTTCCAGTAGATATGCTAGCAGATATGTCCATATACTCAGGCATTTTGCCTTTGCCTTTACCCAGAGCATTTTGAATTTCTTTTTCTCTCCATTTCTTCTACAACTTCTGGAATGGAGCTTCGACTTCCTCAGGATTTGGCTCATTGATTTTCAGTAGAGGCAATACTGTTCTTTTAGACTTTTGAGTCCCCTTTAATTGCTCCAACACTTCATTGGATAACAATACTGCCTCACCATCTATTTCTGCTTCAAACAATTCACCATCTCCTGTTGCCTTCAGTTCTTCACCAAAGTTTCTTTCTTCTTTCTCTTGCTCCCCCTCACTTTCATCTCTATCTTTTTCTTCCAAAACTTGCTCCCCCTCACTTGTAGGCTCCCCCTCACTTGCAGCTTCACCTTGTTTCTCCTTCTCTACCAGGTTTGCTTTATTCTGATCTACCATTTTCTCTCCCTCACCCTCATTCTGATCTACCACTTTCTCCCCCTTAATTGAGTTGGCAGCACTAAGGATGGCAGAGAACGAGTGAAGAGTTTGTTGAATATCAGCAAAACCAGTAGCTACCATAGTGGACAGAGCATCAAGTTTAGCTTCCATGGATGCACATCTGCCCTCAAGGGATTTCAACCTTGATTCAGCTTGTTTAGAAGGACCACCAGTTCTCAGCCTTTTTGGATATAAAGGAAGAGACTGGGGCAAGGAGGCTGTGGGGTTTCTCACACACTCATTGTTTTTCTGAGTGATCTCATCACTCCTCACAGAATGACTCTCAAGGCCTAGTGCCTTTGTGTGTGGGGGTTCCCTCAAGTTCACTCTGGACATGCTCAAGTCCCTCACCTTTTTGCCAGCTCGTTTGGCTGTGATATGTTAAATTTTACCTAACCGCAAGCGCACGGTGTCTATTGCTAGTACAGATGGCAAGCGGGTCGAATCCACAAGGAGACAGGTTCTACTAATTCCTTTTCAGTTATCGCTAATTGTTTCAGGGACAAACGATTATTGGAGAATATTAACTAACTAGCAAATTAAACTAAATTAACACTAAGTAAATAGATGATTAACAAATTATTTAAAACCTAGGGCAATCAGGTCCACCATGCTTACACAATTGGCTTTTAAGCTAAAGCAATCAATGTGATCCTATAACTAGAGTATGTTAATCTCTTTCAAGCATTAACACTCTCGAAACATTCAACACAATTAACCACTTTTAGTAATTCAATCAATCAGGTAATTAGAGTCAAGTTAATCTCTTTCAAGAATTAACGCTCTCAGAAATCCAATGATGCTTTCGCACTCAAATTCAATTCTGCTAATCGTATGTGTGCCTCTAGTAAGTAAATCTCTCGATCCATACCCCTATTTGCATATAATTAATCTATGATATTGGCCAATTACACAAATTAATGATTAAAACATATCAATCAGAATTAACCATAACCAATCAAACCACTATGAAAATCATGCCAATATTAGTGCAAACATGGCTTCCCTTTAAGCCCTAGAAATAACTACTCGCTAATAATTAAACAAGTAAAACAACTAGTAAAACAAGAAAACATAATTAAACTAATAAGAATTGAGAAGAAATTCAGATAAGAAAACCTGCAATCATCAATCCTGTCACAAGAATGAAATTCATGGTCTCCTCTCCAAAACCCTAGCTCCTAAGAGTAGGAGCACGTATGTATCTCCCCATAAAATAATACCCTAGATGTGTTTATATAGGCTCTAAAAGTCTTGCCCAATAAAAGTATTTTAATACTCTAAATCAATTACAAGTAGGATTCCATAACTGAATAGGATTCCTTAATTAAAATTCGTCACTTTATTTACTCCTCTGTTTCCGGCCTCTTCCAGTTCGATTTTGCTTATTGGACCACCTCTGAATTAAAGATAATTCCACAAGCTTCGCGTGGACAGCTTACGGGCCTCAAACAGACTTCTGGAACTCAAGATATGGCCAAAACAGTGTAGAACAGCCCGTGTAGCCTAATAATACGAATTTTCTCTTATTTTATCTCCAAAATAGCTCTTTTTGCTCCAAATCCTTCCAAGTTATGGATTCTTTATTTCCTACAATAAAACAATAAAATCTATTAAATAAAAATCCAAATCAATGCAAAACACAATAAATATGAGAATAAAATCATCTAAAATATATATAAAAATATACTCTATCAAACATCCCCACACTTAGCATTTGCACGTCCTCGGGCAAATAAGTGAAATAAAAACTAAACCCTAACAAACATCATTTTCGTAGATGACACGATTGCATTGAGCATATGCAACAAGCCGTTAAACCCCTAGGCAGCCCTAGTAGGACGAGTGTTGTCTCGTGAGGGTTTATAGTGAATGTACCCACAAAATTCATCCAACCATGCAAAAGATTAATGCTAACACAACACCACACACACAAGTCCTCTCATGCCACATCAACTTAAGAATCAAAGCAAACATACGATGTCTTGGTGTCGAAAGTGCAAGTATTCACGTAGTCTACTCAACCAACATGCAGAAGGTCATAAAAATTCATGTCAAGTGTAAAAATCGTTGGTAATCATGCTAAGCCCACAAGAAACACATCTTTAAGTCTAAACCCGGGATCTCCTATGCCAAAACAAGCAATAACTCACCTTTCACTCAAAAACGAATATTCACTCAAGAACAAGGTTAAGTGTATCACTCAATTCCAACAAAATCATAAACACAACTTGACACTCGCAATCAATCTCACTCTCAACACAACATACATCACTGATGACAATCAAAAGGTCTTTATTCGGGTTGTAGCGTGGGCTAGGGACAAGGTATGTCAAGAAAGCTAAAACAGGTTATTGTCAAAAGCTAGTACCCAGCAATAATCATTATTCAATTCCCTTTCTATTAAAACAAATACTTCCCCACACTTGGATTTTTCAATAACTCTTACATAATAACTTGACTAGTCGAATGAAGAAGGATCATAAAAGATAAGTATGCTCTCATATTTATTTTTTTCTGTTTTTTTCTTTCTTTTTTTTTTCTTTTTTTTTCTTTTTTTTTCTTTTTTTTTTTTCTGAGAGCTAAGGAATAAGCACAATGATCCATAGATATTATTATGAATTTCGACTAGCAAGCATCAACCCAAAATCAATATTCCCCAAAAGTATGATCATCAATAACCCCCCTTTTATGAACACCTTATTACTCCCTTAAGCACGATACTAGCCTTTGACAATTTAGGTTCAAAAATTCAATGTAAGGCCAATAGAATAAAAAGGATAATGGCAAGTAATGTGGTGTGTCACCGAAAGAATAGGATTAGGCTCAAAGGGTTAACTAATTGATCATGTATAAAAGGTGTGGAAATATAGGAAATACGAGGTTAAACCTAAGTGCCTTTATCATCTCATCATCAAGTAATGTCATGCATTTCAAGAAAGATCTCAAGTAAGTGCTAGCAATGTAAACAACATGTGGACACTCAAGCAAACGAAAAATCATGCAAAAGATATGCATATAGGCTCAAAACTCACTTGGTGTGACAAAACATAATCAATCCCAGGTAACAAGACTCTCTAACGCACCTACTTGTACTCAAAGCATGAAAACCAAGTCATCTTGCACATATTCATGTCATTCTAATCACTTACAACATCCAATTAAGTCTACCAGCTTCAACTTGCTAGTGTAAGTGTGTGCACAAGAACAAAGCACGTCACTTCTCATACAAAAGCGTCAATAAACACAAGAATTCTACGCATGCATGGGTGTATCAAGCAAAATACAACAACTAATCAAATTGCATGGCTAGAATTATTTTTGGTATTTTTCAATTTTTTAATTTTTTTGGATTTTTTTTTTTTTTTAAATATACACTACGTTGAGAACACCTCCCCACACTTAAGCGGTTCATTGTCCCCAATGAACTAATGAACAAGATACAAAACTACAACTAAAAAAAACAAAATAAAACTACACTAAAAAGAAAAGAAAGAAAACTCCCCTGGAATCAAGGTGTCGGGTGTGAAAACCATCCCTCATTCGCTTAGAAGCCATAATAACCAAAACTGCATTCAACAATAGCTTCACCAACAACCACCAAGAAATATCCTGCCAAAAACCACCAAGCAATATCACACCAAAAATACCCAATTAACAAGAATATTACAAAACCCCCAATTTACAAGAACACAAATTCGTAATAAAAAAAATTAGAGAAGAAAAATCTCAACTACGAATCAAAGAGGTGAACTTGTACTAATTTTCCCCCAAACGTGAATTTTTTAGAGATGTAGAGGAAGAAAATAATAAATTGGGTGTGTATGTATGGGTATATATAGACAATGGAATGATAGGATGGTAATAGGGTTTAGGGATTAAAAAGAAAAATAAAATAAATAAATAGTAATAATAATAATAATAATAACAAATAATAATAGTAATAATAATAATAATAATAATAATAATAATAATAATAATAATAATAATAATAATAAATATACAAAAAAATAAATAAATAAATAAATAAATAAATTCCTAAATAAAATACAAAAATAATAAAGAATAATAATAATAATAATAATAATAATAATAATAATAATAATAAATAAGAATTAGAATAGAAATAGGTTTAGAATTTTTGGAGAAAAGATGGGAGGTTTTGGAATTGAAAAAGGAAAAGAATTAGGTGTAAAGGGGTATAAATAGAATGGGGTGGGAAGAAATTATTATATATATTATATACAAACAGCGTACAGGTGACAGGAGTTGAAAGCTGAAAAAAAAATTTTCTTTCTGGAATACGCGCAGCTTGCGTGCGTACGGAGCAATCTGCCCCCATTGCAGATGCGCATGCGCAAGCTGCGCATCAACCCCGCAATCTGCCTCTATTGCAGTAACGCATGAGCAGATTGCGTTACAGCACCGCAATTTGCCCTGAAACGCAGGTTGATCCTGCGTTACACACCAAAAATTCGATTTTTTCATTTTTTTTTTTTTTTTTTTTTTTTGAAAAAAACCACAATTTGTTTTTTTTTTTTTTATAAAGAATACCTATACACTACAGTGAGAACAAATAAACAAATGACTCATTAAATAAACAAATAAGTCTACAATATATAAAACAGAAGGAAAGAAGAACTCCCCTTTGCAGAAGCATGATCCATGGGTTGCCTCCCAAGAAGCGCTTCTTTAACGTCAATAGCTTGACGTCCTCAAAAATACTCCGGAAAAGGCGTAATATCCACTTTCTCAATCATAAACTCGCCACCACAAAAAGTATCAAGAGTGTTAGTGGTTGTCTTTATCCTGCAGAAAGTCTCCAAACAAGCATCAGTAAAATAAAATATGTCATAAATAAGCAATAGAGAGTATGCTTGTGCAGTTTTGGAAAACTTTGTGATAAAACAGCGATAAAATTCAACACCACGAAAATATTGAACTCCCTTGACATATGGTGGAGGTTCTGGTGGTGGCTTTTCTTCACTCCTCACTTTCACTGGAGTCATTCGGAAATCTTGGCTTATCACATCATTGATTAATAAGACACTTCCATCTTCTCTCTCTTCTCGAGCTTGAAACGTATGAGCCACTTTGTATGGATCCTCAACCAGAATTTGAGAAATATCATCTTGGACAATATTTGTTATCACATCAACCTTGAAATAAGTGTTCTTGAGCAAAGAAGCCTTGTAAGTAGAGGCTAGATCGAGAGCAAATTTATCAATACATGGTAGCTTAGGCACAGGTTGTGGAAGAGAAACAACAACCATCTCTGTATTGCTTTCCTTTGTAGCCTCATCATCAGTCACATTGTCCTTGGTAGCAGCAACATCATTGATCTCGTCATCGGTGGCATACTCCTTCTCTTTATCAATGGCCTCATCATCAACATACATGGAAAAACTATCATATTCCTGATCGCTTGTGAGATTGATAGCAATCAGGTCCTCTTCGGATCGGATAGATGATGATGGTAAATAGTCGAGCTGCCCTGTAGTAGAAGAGTTAGCCAACTCTACAATTTGAGATTCAATCGCCAAACTTTGAGTTTCTAATCCTTTGATCTTCTCGGCTTGTTCTTCAGAACTCTTTAGCAATTTATTCAGGATATCCCACATCTCATTTGTCTGATCAGCTTGCACATCTACACTGGATTGAGAAACATGTAGATCTTCTTGTAGAGGAGGATATTGATATTCTTGCGGTGGCGGCTGCTCATATGACTGATAATATTGTTGCTCAAACTGTTGCTGATTATGATATGAAAAATTTTGAGCACCATTATCCTGGTAGTAGAAATCTGGTTGATTCACACATTCTTGATCAAAAGTGTTTGAATACTGATTGTACCCATATCCTTCTTCAAAAGAATTCATTTGTCCCAACTGAGCACTCTGAGAATTATAGACATTGTAAGAGCATTCCAAACCATAATGACCCTGGACACCACAAATTGGACAGAAGTTGTAAGTTTTAGGGGCCACTTGTGACATCTCATTGATACTCATTGGACGCATAGTGGGCTCTGTAGGGTTGAATTAGGCAATTTCTTGAGTGCGTGCCTCCAACATGGAAGAGAGTAGTGCAAAAGTATCAACTTCACCCATTGCAAACCTGTAGACACTCAACAAAACCAAGAAACGTAGTAAAATCTGCCTCAATTGGAACAAAAGTTCCAATGAGACAATGGAAACAATCTAAACAACTAAATTAAAATCAATAGAAACTCGCTGTCTCCCCGGCAGCGGCGCCAAAAACTTGATATGTTAAATTTTACCTAACCGCAAGCGCACGGTGTCTATTGCTAGTACAGATGGCAAGCGGGTCGAATCCACAAGGAGACAGGTTCTACTAATTCCTTTTCAGTTATCGCTAATTGTTTCAGGGACAAACGATTATTGGAGAATATTAACTAACTAGCAAATTAAACTAAATTAACACTAAGTAAATAGATGATTAACAAATTATTTAAAACCTAGGGCAATCAGGTCCACCATGCTTACACAATTGGCTTTTAAGCTAAAGCAATCAATGTGATCCTATAACTAGAGTATGTTAATCTCTTTCAAGCATTAACACTCTCGAAACATTCAACACAATTAACCACTTTTAGTAATTCAATCAATCAGGTAATTAGAGTCAAGTTAATCTCTTTCAAGAATTAACGCTCTCAGAAATCCAATGATGCTTTCGCACTCAAATTCAATTCTGCTAATCGTATGTGTGCCTCTAGTAAGTAAATCTCTCGATCCATACCCCTATTTGCATATAATTAATCTATGATATTGGCCAATTACACAAATTAATGATTAAAACATATCAATCAGAATTAACCATAACCAATCAAACCACTATGAAAATCATGCCAATATTAGTGCAAACATGGCTTCCCTTTAAGCCCTAGAAATAACTACTCGCTAATAATTAAACAAGTAAAACAACTAGTAAAACAAGAAAACATAATTAAACTAATAAGAATTGAGAAGAAATTCAGATAAGAAAACCTGCAATCATCAATCCTGTCACAAGAATGAAATTCATGGTCTCCTCTCCAAAACCCTAGCTCCTAAGAGTAGGAGCACGTATGTATCTCCCCATAAAATAATACCCTAGATGTGTTTATATAGGCTCTAAAAGTCTTGCCCAATAAAAGTATTTTAATACTCTAAATCAATTACAAGTAGGATTCCATAACTGAATAGGATTCCTTAATTAAAATTCGTCACTTTATTTACTCCTCTGTTTCCGGCCTCTTCCAGTTCGATTTTGCTTATTGGACCACCTCTGAATTAAAGATAATTCCACAAGCTTCGCGTGGACAGCTTACGGGCCTCAAACAGACTTCTGGAACTCAAGATATGGCCAAAACAGTGTAGAACAGCCCGTGTAGCCTAATAATACGAATTTTCTCTTATTTTATCTCCAAAATAGCTCTTTTTGCTCCAAATCCTTCCAAGTTATGGATTCTTTATTTCCTACAATAAAACAATAAAATCTATTAAATAAAAATCCAAATCAATGCAAAACACAATAAATATGAGAATAAAATCATCTAAAATATATATAAAAATATACTCTATCAGGCTGCCTCTCATTTTTATGCTCACCTCTCTTTTCTTTTATCTCTCTTTTTCTTTTCACTCCCTCACTCATCCTAGATGCATGGGTATGAGCAGTACTTGCATGCATTTTAGTTGAAGAAGTAGAAAGTTTAGATTGTACCTTCAAAGTAGAGATAGTAAGTTGATCATCATCTGAAGCATCTTCAATAATGACAGTATCATGATCAAACTTTGTAGAGGCGCCAGCATCTTTACCCAAAATGTTACTGTCCATAGGTGGGTTGACAGCAACTTTTGTGGTGTCTTTGACAGCAACTGAGGCTGTGACAGCAACTTTCGGAAGGTCAGTTGCTCTTTGGAGTTCGACCAAAATGTTGGCTGTTTCATTTTCTGGCAGAGTACCATCTTGATCTAGCTCAGTGTTTGAGTGAGTGGTGTCCATTTCACTTTGAGAAATGGGTTCTTGTGGACCACTTGATGGGGGCTCATCCATGACTTGAGATGGATGATCAAAACCTGAAGGGATTGGACTGTCCCCTTCTCTAGGTTGTTGAGAAGAAACAATTGATGGATTAGAGAATAAAGAAGGTGATGGTTTAGAAGAGATTTTTGGTTGTTCCAGAGGGTTAAATTGTGGAACATCAAGAGTAGAAGTTCCTGACCCTCACTGTGCCCTATCTCTGTGTGCATTTCTGCAAGTGTAGGCTCCACATGAGTTAGTACATGAGGTTGTGCTGACTCTTTACAGGATGCCTTGGGAGACAGGCCAGCTTCAATAGATACTTCTTGTTGAGAAGAAGCACCTAGGGATGTGTTTGATTCCCTTTTACTCTCCACAACCTTTTGTGAGACTGTGGGGTGGCTGACAGTGGCTTTGGCCCTCTTAGCTCTCTTCTTCTTAGGCTCAAGAGGAACCACTGTGGGTTCACTTTCACTAACATCCTTATTTGCTACATCATGTGCAGTTTCTCCCTCAACATTCTCAGAACTACTACCAACACCAGTTTCCAAGGGTCTTTTCTTGGATTCTTGCAAAATTGTTTTTGAGGATCTGATAGGAATGTATGCAGTAGAATGTGGGTTAACTGAATTTGGGTCTAATTCAGCTTCATTCTCAAGGGAGAAGACAACATACCCAGAGGGTAGTGCTACATCAAGATGAGGCTCTTGATCAGCCATGTGCTTGGTGAAACAGAGTGGAATATGTGCATTTGAATTTTGTGAATTGAGTGATGTGTGTGTATTTCTTTTCAAAACATTGCATTCTATAGAGAGAGATGCATTATCATCAATACCACATAATGAATTCAAGCACATAGTAAGAAAGTGAGGACAAACATGTACCTTCCTGCTTAGAGCTGACTTGAGTTGACTCATAAGCAACTTTCCTACATCCACTTTGTATCCATGGACAAGAGAGTGAGTAAGCTTCTTGATATAGGAGGGAATTCCATTCTATCCAGAGGTTTTGGTTGAGAAAACCTTCACCATGACATAAAAAATCATGATCCATTCTTTTCTCAAATGCTTTCTGTCCATTTCACCAGTCGAGTACCATTTCGATGTACCCTCTTCAAGAACAGGACCAGAATACCCAATTTTCAAGAAAAACTTCTTTAGGGTTTCATCGTTTTCAAGTTCCTTGTATGATTCTTTAGCTTGCAGTTTAGTTCCCAAAGCTTCGTTGATGCCTTTGATTGTGAGGATGCAGGTGATTCCTTTGATTTTGCATTGTATTGTGTCTTTACCTGCACCTCCTGGAACATAGGCAGTTTTCCAGAATTCTTCAAGTCTTTCCAGGTTTAAGGATGGTGTAGATGTTATAGCATGACCCAGATATGACTTGTTGATAAAGGATACGAGTCCTTTATATCCTTCACCAGCATCTTCAGTAGTGAGAATACCAGCAAAGTTTGTTTGAGAAGAGGATTGTTTGGGTGCCATTTCTTGCTTTGAGCTTCAGAGAGAGATTTTTGCTTTTGAGAGAGAGATAGGTTTTGTTGAAAGTTGTGTGTTTGACAGTTGCTTACATGAAAATAGCAATTGTCTTACTGAGAAAGGGAAAGTAACTGTGTTTTAGCCCATTAATCAGTCACGTGGAGTCGTGGGTAACTACCTTTTAGTGGCTGTAAATCGTGGAGGTAAAATCCCAATTAATTCGGTCCACTAATCTTGATAGTAACATGTGCGCTGTAACAAATTCATTAGTAATTTTGAGAGGATGACAGCAAGTTTTGCTTGATAGTGATATCGTTGCAAAAACATACTGTCACCATTAAGCAATTTATACAATTTCCTTTAAATTTCATGATATAGACTTTTTCAATTGAGTCAACTAAGAAACTTGCTGTCAAGGCACTTCGTGACAACATCTTTACTTATTGACAGCAACTTAGGCGGAAATAATTAATTTCATGAATTGTAATCGACTTTGCCTATTGCTTAAGCGAAAATTACCAAATAGAATTTCAATCGATTTAAGCACATATTTGTTGGTTTTAGCACACATCCACAAACATCCATACACACAAACAAGTAAACAAACAACCATTCGAAGATAGATAGAATGAGATGACAATAATGAATGACATGCAAGAAAACTAAGAAGATAAAACGGTCATTTCATTAAAAAAAAATTAAAACAATACAAGAAGTTCTTAAGAACTGGAAATTATTTTAAGTTTGGAAAAGCTTCCAGCAGCAGCCTTTCCGCGATCTTCTCCATCTCCTTTTAATCGAAGATCCCCCCTTTTTCAAGATAAGTATGAAACTTATCTACCCAGATATCAAGCTGCTCATTAGTAGCAGCTATCTCCATCTCCTTCTTGAGACTAGGAGGCTCTAGCTTCACTCCTCCGCTTGCTCCTGGCGCCGATGATGATGACATGTCTTCTACTTTCCTCTTACTCATATTAGACTCTAGAGTTCTTAGGGTGTTAAGTGGGGACAAAGGGTTTAGCTTTGGTCTTATTTATAACACATTAAGTGACTCTACAGCTTCCAACTACCTCTTTTTAATGTAGTAATTTAACTTTTAAATTAAAAAGACTGACAAATACCCGTAGTCATATCAAATGACACAAGTACTTATCACTAGGCAGACGTACGGAATAAGTTAATGTCACGTGACTACTCATTACAGAAATTAAAACAAGCATGTGATTTGAATTTAGCATAGTCATAACAAACATGCTGTCAAGTAAACAAGTAGCACATAGGACAGTAACTTCTCATGACAGTAACATTGAAAGTTAAGGTCACGAGCTGCAATTTTAACCACATTGAAAATGTAAAAACTAGTAAGTTAACATACCAGATTTAGCATTCCTAATTCACTTACCAACTTGTTGATGGTTGCTTCATCTAGTGGCTTCGTAAAAATATCTGCAAGTTGCTTTTCTGTTGGAACATAAATCAGCTTCACAGTTCCCCTTTCAACATGCTCTCTTAGGAAATGATGTCTGATATCAATGTGCTTTGTCTTGGAGTGTTGAACTGGATTGTCTGAGATAGTTATGGCACTAGTGTTATCACAATAAATAGGGATATTGGACAACTCCAAGCCATAATCCATTAGCTGATTTTTCATCCAAAGAATTTGAGCACAGCAACTTCCAGCTGCGATATATTCAGCTTCTGCAGTTGAAGTAGATACAGAATGCTGCTTCTTGCTAAACCATGACACTAATCTTCCACCCATAAATTGACAGCTTCATGTTGTACTTTTCCTGTCAATCTTGCATCCAGCATAGTCTGAATCCGAATAACCAACCAAGTCAAATCCAGTATCTTTAGGATACCAAAGGCCTAGGTTTGGAGTGCCTTTGAGATATCTAAAGATTCTCTTGATTGCTACTAAGTTTGATTATTTTGGATCAGCTTGAAACCTTGCACACCGACATGTAGCAAACATGATGTCTGGTTGGTTGTAGCGTGGGCTAGGGACCAGGTATGTCAAGTAAAGCTAAAACTGGTTAAATGTCAAAAGCTAGTACCCAACAATAATCATTATTCAATTCCCTTTCTATTAAAACAAATACTTCCCCACACTTGGATTTTTCAATAACCCTTATAATAACTGGACTAGTCGAATGAAGAAGGATCATACAAACATAAGAATGCTCTCAAATTTATTTATTTTTCTCTCTTTTTTTCTATTTTTTTTTCTATTTTTTTTCTTTCTTTTGAGAGCTAAGGAATAAACACAATGATCCATAGAAATTTTTATGAATTTCGACTAGCAAGCATCAACCCAAAATCAATATTCCCCAAAAGTATGATCATCAATAACCCCCCCCCCTTTTGCACACCTTATTACTCCCTTAAGCACGATACTAGCCCTTGACAATTTAGGATCAAAAATTACTCTAAGGCCAATACAAGAAAAGGATATAGGCAAGTAACGTAGTGTGTCACCGAAAGAATAGGATTAGGCTCAAAGGGTTAACTAATTGATCATGTATAAATGGTGTGGAAATATGGGAAATATGAGGTTAAACCTAAGTGCCTTTATCATCTTATCATCAAGTAATGTCATGCATTTCAAGAAAGATCTCAAGTAAGTGCTAGCAATGTAAACAACATGTGGACACTCAAGCAAACGAATAAATTGCAAAAAATATGCAATATGGCTCAAAACTCACTTGGTGTGACAAAACATAATCAATCCCAAGTAACAAGACTCTCTAACGCACCTACTTGTACTGAAAGCATGTAAACCAAGTCATCTTGCACATATTCATGTCATTCTAATCACTTACAACATCCAATTAAGTCTACCAGTTCCAACTTGCTAGTGAAAGTGTGTGCACAAGAACAAAGCACATCACTTCTCATACAAAAGCGTCAAGAACACAAGAATTTTACGCATGCATGGGTGTATCAAGCAATATACAACAACTAATCAAATTGCATGGCTAGAATTATTTTTGGTATTTTTAATTTTTTAATTTTTTGGATTTTTAAATTTATATTTTTTTTTGGATTTTTTTTAAACATTGAGAACTCATCCCCATACTTAAGCGGTTCATTGTCCCCAATGAACTAATGAACAAGATACAAAACTACAACTAAAAATAAAATAAAACTACACTAAAAAGAAAAGAAAGAAAACTCCCCTGGAATCAAGGTGTCGGGTGTGAAAATCACCCCTCATTCGCTTAGGAGCCATAATAACCAAAACGCCACTCACCACCAACAACCACCAAGAAATATCCTACCAAAAATACCCAATTAACAAAACTAATACAAAACCCCCAATTGACAAGAACACAAATTCGTAATAAAAAGAAAATAGAGAAGAGATATCCCAACTACGAATCAAAGAGGTGAACTTGCAATTAATTCCTCTTTAGAATTGAATTTTTAGAGATTTAAATAAATAGAAAAGGAATTGGATTTGTATGAAAAGGTGGGTATAAATATAAGATGATGGATAGATGAAATTTAAAAATTTAGAGTGTAGGAGAGATTTAAGATGGTATGGAATTGATGTAGGATAGATATAGGTATTAGGGATATAGGATTTGAGAGTTAGAATAAAATTTGGGGTTGAATTTGTGCTGAAAAACAAAAAAAAATCGGAAAAATTCTGGGCAGAAAGGGGTGTCACGTAGGCGCAACCTGCGTTACAGGTACGCAGGGCGTGGGAAGGGCAGTAACGCAGGCGCAACCTGCGTTACAGGGTGAGCAGACTGCGGTAAGATCAGAAACGCAGGGGCAGCCTGCGTTACAAGCATCAGTAAAATAAAATATGTCATTAATAAGCAATAGAGAGAGTGCTTGTGCAGTTTTTGAAAACTTTGTGATAAAACAGCGATAAAATTCGACACCACGAAAATATTGAACTCCCTTGAAATAAGGTGGAGGTTCTGGTGGTGGCTTTTCTTCACTCCTCACTTTCACTATTCGAACATCTTGGCTTATCACAGCATTGGCTAATAAGACACTTCCATCTTCTCCCTCTTCTCGAGCTTGATACGTATGAGCCACTTTGTATGGATCCTCAACCAGAATTTGAGAAATATCATCTTGGACAATATTTGTTATCACATCAACCTTGAAATAAGTAGTCTTGAGCAAAGAAACCTTGTAAGTAGAGGCTAGATCGAGAGCAAATTTATCAATACATGGTAGCTTAGTCACAGGTTGTGGAAGAGAAACAACAACCATCTCTGTATTGCTTTCCTTTGTAGCCTCATCATCAGTCACATTGTTCTCAGTAGCAGCAACATCATTGATCTCGTCATCGGTGGCATGCTCCTTCTCTTTATCAATGGCCTCATCATCAACATACATGGAGAAACTATCATATTCCTGATCGCTTGTGAGATTGATAGCAATCAGGTCCTCTTCAGATCGGATAGATGATGATGGTACATAGTCGAGCTGCCCTGTAGTAGAAGAGTTAGCCAACTTAGCAATTTGAGATTCAATCGCCAAACTTTGAGTTTCTAATTCTTCAAAACTCTTTAGCAGTTTATTCAAGATATCCCACATCTCATTTGTCTGATCAGCTTGCACATCTACACTGGATTGAGAAACATGTAGATCTTCTTGTAGAGGAGGATATTGATATTCTTGCTGTGGCGGCTGCTCATATGACTGATAATATTGTTGCTCAAACTGTTGTTGATTATGATATGAAAAATTTTGAGCACCATTGTCCTGGTAGTAGAAATCTGGTTGATTCACGCATTCTTGATCAAAAGTGTTTGAATACTGATTGTACCCATATCCTTCTTCAAAAGAATTCATTTGTCCCAACTGAGCACTCTGAGAATTATAGACATTGTAAGATCATTCAAAACCAAAGTGACCCTGCACACCGCAAATTTGACAGAAGTTGTAAGTTTTAGGGGCCACTTGTGACATCTCATTGATACTCATTGGACGCATAGTGGGCTCTGTAGTCTTCGACATGGCAATCTCTCGAGTATGTGCCTCCAACATGGAAGAAAGTAGTGCTAAAGTATCAACTTCACCTATAGTAACCTGTAAACACTCAACAAAGCCAAGAAACGTAGTAAAATTTGTCTCAATTGGAACAAAGGTTCCAACGAGACAATGGAAACAATCGAAACAACTAAATTAAAATCAACAGAAACTCGCTATCTCCCCAGCAGCGGTGCCAAAAACTTGATATGTCAAATTATACCTAACCGCAAGCGCACGGTGTCTATTGCTAGTACAGATGGCAAGCGGGTCGAATCCACAAGGAGACAGGTTCTACTAATTCCTTTTCAGTTATCGCTAATTGTTTCAAGGGTCATACGAATATGTGAAATTATTAATTAACTAATTAAACTAAATTAACACTAATTAAACAGATGATAAACAAATTATTTAAAACCTAGGGCAATCAGGTCCACCATGCTTACACAATTGGCTCTTAAGCTAAAGCAATCAATGTGATCCTATAACTAGAGTATGTTAATCTGTTAGGTCCAAATGTGTTGTAGAGGGGGGGGGTGAATACAACTTTTTGAATTTGATAAGCAATAAATACGATGCAATAAATGAACACGCAGATTCAAGGAATATATTTCTTATATATAACTTGAAGTGGTTGCTACAACATTCATTACAAAGTATAACAGAAGTTCAGAGAGAAGTGAATGATACTAAGCTCTGTGAATGCACTCTCTCTCTTTTTCTTGTGTTTTCCTTAACTATTGCTCTCTCAAATAAAACATTACACAAGTACTTCTATTTATACTACATGTAATCTATGTCCTGTAGTCTTCAAAGACTAAGATATACGTGGCCCAATGATGTCCACATAAATCTTGCCTTATCTTGAAAGCTTGGAAATCTGCCAATCAGAAGATGCCATGTGTCATGTTGGAGCTGCACTCTAAGTAGAACTTCTACTTGAGAATTTCTACTTAGCCATCTCGAATTTCTAAGTAGAACTTCTACTTAGAAATATTCTACTTGGTCATCTAGAATATTTAGTACTTAGAAAATATTCTGGTCTTCAACTTGAAACTTCAATGCACATCTTGAACTTGTGATATCTTCATGTCTTCTTTATTCTTCAGCAAGCTCTTGAACATGGATCTTTATTACTGACATAAACTTGCTATCAATGTCCTGACACTTGATGCACTGGTCTGGTTCATAAGTGACTAGTCTTGATAGTGTTTCTGCTTCTCGAATAAATTACCATATTCACTTAGTAACGTGGCTTTCCAATGTTCGCTTTCCTTCTTGTTCACTTGAAATCAATTGGTCTTGTTGATACTGATAGTTATGATCTTGACTCTCGATTTCTCAAATCACTGAGGCATGAACAACTTTGACTTGAACTTCTCTCAATGATTTCTTCTTGGCTTGATCATAGTTAACATGTTCAATTGTATCAATTACCTTGTCTTCATTTAGTGTTGATTCCTTGTGACTTCTTATTCTTGATTGTCTTCTGGTTAAGTATCTTTTCCTTTAATTGAGTTTCATTAGTTATAGTGTTACAAGTTTACACACTCTGCCTTTCAATCTCCCCCTATTTGATTGTCTAACAATGACATTCAAATTAATGAAGGATAACTCAACTAAACAATGAGACGAGAAAAGATAATTAACATTAAAGTCTTGAATAATATACAATTGAAAAGTACTTGAAAACAATACAAAGAACTTAAACTAGAAACAGAATTCGAACCTCGAATTAAAGATCATTTGAATGATTCCTATCACCTGGATTATTTCATACCTTTTAGTCAAACTTATATCACCTTATTGGATTCACTCTAAGGTGAATTTTCCTCAAGTGAGTTAAAGCAACCGAAAGACATGAAGTTTTTCCAACTTCAAGTTCACACCACTCTGACCTTTTAACCCTAATTCGGTTTCCTCTTTCTAGCTTCAGCAGCTTGGTCTTTCTCTTCTTTCTGCCTTCTGCGCTTCTCCTTCTGCTGCTGTTCTTTCTTATATACTGGATCATGAAGCTGCGCCCACCTAGCATTCAACAAACTTACTGCTTCCATTTCTAGAGGATTCTTTGGCTCTGGATAAGGATGTTTGAAAAGCCTTCTGAGTTTGTCCACCTCCTGAGTAGTCCTGATCTTTGGAATTTCCTCAAAGTTCTTCATTATAAGCTGAGGTTTCCAATGTGCTTTATCAGCTTTAAACTGACAATAGATCATTTTGGGATAGCCCTTGACACGGTTAGTATTGTGGACACTAGCCGCATCTTTCTCCATTCGCTTCTTTTCCACTACTACTTCAGACAGGTAACTCATGAGTCTCTGCTTTTCTTCCACATACTTATCTTCCACTTCGCCCCATTTGAACACATATAATACTCTCTCCAGAAATGCAGCATCTTGATTCTGTAGCAGCCATTTTCTACTCATATGCAAGAGTGTTTGATTCTGGTCTGCATCTATGAATACTAAGGCATCAGCTGTATCATCAACAAAAGCGTGTATCCAGTATACACTATCTCTTCCTGGAACGCCAACTGTCTCCCTTATCTCTCCTTGTTCCAGTGCTCCAGAAGGAAGAGTCAGAGCTTCATCTACATTCTTCATTGCTTGAAGAATATTCCATTTCTTCTCTATCAGCTCCGGCTCAATCTTCACGTTATTGAGAGGGTTTGGAGCAATGATATCACACTTCCACACCTCATTGCTCTTCTTGAATATGACTCTTTCAATGATCTTCACAGATTTTTCTTTAAGCTCAGAAGCGAACCCCTTACTCATCATTTGTCTACAGACAGCTTTAAGAGATTCCACTGAAAGATCAATTAAATCCTTTTCCTCCATGCTAACCCTCTTCATTTTCCCGTCAACTACCATCCGGACAACATTAGGATATGCTGAGATTTCTGGACCCTTGTCCTCTGCTAGCTGCATTAACTGATCCCTATACAGAATGCTTAGCTCCTCAGATTGAGAGTATTGAATTTTTGTTGCTAGCAAGAACAATTCTGACGCAGATCTTCTTGTTATGAATTGGTCATCCACATATAGGAAAGACATTGGGACTCCTTCCACCAAAGACAATATAACCTGCCACTCCTTAAGCGTCGCATTGTATCCAATCCTGACTTTAGAAATTAATCTCTTCAATGCACTTATGTAGTCCGCAGTCATTGGATTCTGCAAATTCAGGTTGTAGAACAGGTCATCTGCCTCCTTGTTATGAACTCCTTTCGCACAGGGTCCCATAAATATCTTCCTTGCTTCATCCCACTTCTGCCCTATCCTTCTCTGGTCCAGATCAACTTGAGGATCAGCTAGCCTTGCAAGCTCATGATCGTACTGCTTCCCTTGTAGCTCCACTTTCTTTTCTAGGAACGCAGCATGTTCTTGCATCATCTTCATTTTAGAGAACTCAGCTTGTTCCAAGGCTAACTGTTGAGACTTAAGGGTTTCCTCATCAACAGGAACTTCTTCAGTCATTCCGAAAGACATCCCAGCACCTCCACCTTGTTCCTTCAAAGATCTCTTTATAGCATGTGCCAAAGGTACGTCTTCCATATCAGAATCTGAGTCAAGTACCTTCTGTACTGTTTCCTGATGACTCAGGTCAACGAATGGCTCATCTTGTTCAACCATTATTGCCTTACCCTTTCTCTTCCTCAGAGCCTCTTCATCAACAGACGGCTCAATTTCTATTTCCTTGACAAGATCAGCATGTTCTTCAATTTCTTCGATATGAACTGCCTGCTGTCTCGTCTCCTTTCCACTCTCCCCCTTAGGTGAGTTATCCTGAACTCCACCTTGGTCTTCCGATCCACCAGCTGCATAAGAACCTCCAAAACCAGAACCAGAGGCTCCCGCTCCACTAGCACCACCTGCACCAGCTTCGGGGGGAGGTTGTTGCGGTTCGAAACACTCCGGGGGCACAAAACTACTGAATGCGAACATCATTCTACTGATCTCCATAGCCATTGTATGCATTGTAGTCTCCATTGCTCCCATCCTCTCATTTAGAGTGCTTTCCAAGACACCACCAGCATGGCCCAAGTCATTGACCTTGTTTGTCAAAGCATCAAACGCTGTAGCTTGACTTGCCATTCGTGCTGCGTAGTCATCAAGAGCCCTTTGATTGTTGCCAATGTTAATCCCTAACTGCCCCATTGTCTGCCCGAACTGCTTCATCTGATTTTCCATAGAAGTCATACGTGTATCAAGATTTTCAATGTTAAGGGACGATGTTTGGTTTAGGTGACCTCGCTCTAATACTCGTTCTGTTAGTATTTGGCGCTCGGTTTCGGGCCTTAAAAATGAAGGTCCCTCTCTCCCTAACCTCTCACACACACTCCCTGTCTCACGTTCGTGTATGTCTTCAATGATTGATCCAAAGTATGAAGCAGTACCTGCAGAAACTGGATAAGCAATATAATTGGAAGTTATGGGATCAATTTCTGTTGGTTCCTGAGTTGGAATCTCAGGCTGAGAGGCTGCAAAGTGTTCTTGTACAACATCAGAACCGATCCTCTTTGCAGCATCAGTACGTACCGGTGAAGGTACGGCTGAAGGTTTTAAAACTTCATGTCCTTTTGAAGCAACAATATCTTCAACAGGTACATAATCCTCACCAAAATCCCTATGTGCAGATTGTTCAAGGGGAGAACCACTCTCGTGAGGTGGAGTGGTTGCGTGTGACACACTAGGGTTTGACTGGGGGTTGGAAGTAGCAGCATGAGAAAATTTGGCTTTCTTTCGAATAAGAGGCTGCTCTTCGGGGTCACTCTCCTCATCATTTCCTACATCTACATGTGCTGGCTTTCTGGATTCCGGTAACAGGGGTAAAAGAGGATAAGAATGTTTGTCAAACTCAGAAATATAGCTCTCACCCTGGGATAGATGCTGCGGGCTAGCAGTCTCTTGGGTCTCGGAATCAGATACATAGGAAGAGGAATGAGTAGTATGCAGGGAGAGATTACCTGATTCATTACCTTGTTCGTCATCGCTTTGCTCATTAGGAATCCCTTCAAATGCCTCAGCATGAGTAGATGGATTCTGAGCATATGATGAAACTTGCGATGATTCCGCCAAAGTGGTAACTCCTTTATCATATGTAAGCCACGTTTGTATGGTATCAGGAATTGACATCGGTTTTCCGTGATGTTTATCCTGATTTACAATTGTTGAAAGTGACTTAGTGCCCATCCCTAGCGGTGCAGATGTTGGGCTTCTGGCAAATCCCTGTCTAACAGCAAGAGCATCCTTCGGTATTAAATCATTAATCAGCATTTGTAGGAACCGAGGAAACCAGCAGACAACATCAGTTGTGTTGAGGTCTCTGCTTGCAGGAGATCCCATTACAGTAACTATCTCAGAGAGAACTATACGTCCATAATTTATATCCAGTTCTCTTGCTAGGGCAATTCCAAAGGTTTGCATGGGAATGGGAATTTGATGGAAATCTCTTTCTCGTGCCCGAAAACATCGTGTGATGGCTTCGAAAAAGTAATTCCATTCCACATGGAAGAATTGTTTTTGAACATTTCCTGTGATCCGGCCAGTCGGAGGATAACATCCAATTTCTTCAAAGAATCTGAGGCGTTCTGCAGCTGTAGGTTCTGGATCATAAGCATCTTTGATTGGAAATCGCAGAACCCTGTTGACAATTTCTTCAGTCACCTCATATTCCTGACCCGCTAAGGTAAACCTGAAACCGTAGGGGGTTGATTTGCTCCCAAAAATAACCGCACTAGTCCATAATTGCTGTAAAGCATCATGTACTAGTGTTGGTTTAGCAGTAAAAGCATGGCTAGCTTTGGAGTACAAATTGAGATATCGTATCCAAAACTTAAAGCGCGGGAGTTGATCACCAATTTCCGTAGAAATATTATAAAAATTGTTTTTAGCAAGTGAAAATTGGTGAGCCATTTTAATTAAATGTTTTTCTTTAAAAGATGTGATATTTTTTTTTTATTTTGAAAAACAAGTAAGTAACGAATTAAAGGTTGTATCCCTTTTAATTTCCCGAGAAGACCAAAAAACACTCTAAGAAATTAAACTACGGGATGCAAACAGTAGCCAATTACTAAATCTGAATAGTCAGTGAAGATGTATATTCGTGTGTGTATACCAGTGAAATCGTGTGTGGATATAGATAGAGAATATGAAAATCGTGTTTTGAACAGTTACACAAACACTTGATGTTCGTGTGTATGTATATGCGCGTGTATATGAACGGGTACAAAACACACCAACACAAAGATTAATGATAACACAGACAATAGTAGTCTAAAAATTGGTAGTAATTCGTGATATGTATGAGTTTAATCACAAAAACACGGATTAATGTTAAGAAATTGTGAAATCGCCTTGTTTTTGTAAAGAGGCTGCTGTAAAAATGAAATTAGGTAAAGTGAATGATGCATCGAGTTAGAGATGTATATATAGATGATTGTGAAATGACAAAAATGTCCCTGTTAAAAAGAGTGAAAATAACTAAGTCCATACAGGGAACACTTAAGTCGAACTCTATCTCGAACTTCTTAAGTCGAACTCTATCTCGAAAATTATCAAGTCGAACTTCGAGATGAATTTCGAGATAGAGGTTAACTCGAACAAACCTTTTTTAACCATTTAAGCAGCAAAACCACCAGGGAAACCTATCTCAAACTTCAAGCTGAAATTCGAGATAAGTTTCGAGTTAGGAGTTAACTCGAAGAATCCCCTTAAGCAACTGAGAACTCTATCTCGAACTGCAAGTCGAACTTCGAGATGAATTTCGAGATAGAGATTAACTCGAAGTTATTCTCAGTTCTTTTAAAAATATCCCCAAAAATGGAACCTCATCTCAACCTTCGAGATAAAGTTCGAGATAGACCTTATCTCGAATATTTTGAAGATAGAACTAGGCACACTGGTAACTCGAACTCGAACTCGAAGTCGAATTTCGAGATGAAGTTCGAGATAGACACTAACTCGAAATTCTTCCCAGACTTAGAATTTTTCAAAACTTTACTCTGGAAGCTCAAGTCGAAATTCAATTCGAATTTCTAGATGAGTTTCGAGATAGAAACTAACTCGAAATTTTGAAGAAATTAAATTCTAAGGCCTCTAATTACATGAAAATCATAGGTAAATTCATCTAAAAATCATGCAAAAATTTAGAATATTATGAATTTAACTCCCCCTATGATCATGCATTCTAACAAGCATAAATTCAAAGATTTGTGCTATAAAAGACACTTAAAAACACAATGAATTCATGTAAAATGACACTATATGCCCCTATAACAATCATTAATTAGGCATTTTAAAGTCTAAGCACATAATGATTAAGTAGCTTGCATATACAAACATAAACATGGATTTTACAGATAGAAGGCTTTACTAACTTGTGTTAAGCATTCCCAATTCACCAACCAATCTATTGAATGTTACTTCATCAAGAGGTTTGGTGAATATATCTGTAATTTGTTGCATTGTGGGCACGAAATGTAGCTCCACAGTCCCCTCCTCGACATGTTCTCTTATGAAGTGATACCTGATGTCGATGTGCTTGGTTCTTGAGTGATCTACAGGATTGTTGGTTATGGCAATGGCACTTGTGTTGTCACACATAATTGGAATTTTCTTGTGCTCCATGCCATAATCCTTCAATTGGTTCCTCATCCACAGTATTTGAGCTACACAGCTTCCAACAACAATGTACTCAGCTTCAGCAGTAGAAGTAGATACTGTATGTTGCTTTTTACTTTGCCAGGACACCAATCTTCTGCCAAGAAATTGACAAGCACCAGATGTGCTTTTCCTATCAATCCTGCAACCTGCATAGTCTGAATCCGAATAGCCAATTAGATTAAAACCTGTATCTCTTGGGTACCAAATCCCTAGATTTGGTGTGCCCTTGAGATACCTAAAAATTCTTTTGACGGCTACGAGATGTGATTCTCTAGGATCCGCTTGGAATCTTGCACATAAACAAGTCGCGAACATTATATCGGGTCTACTTGCAGTTAAATAGAGGAGTGAGCCAATCATACCTCGATAGCTTGTGATGTCAACTGGTTTACCTGATTTGTCTTCATCAAGCTTCGTGGCTGTAGCCATGGGATTCTTAGCTGCTGATGCATCTTCTAGATTATACTTCTTGAGTAAATCTCTGACGTACTTGGATTGACAGATAAAGATACCATCTTTTCTCTGACTGATCTGTAATCCAAGGAAGAAGGACAGCTCTCCCATCATGCTCATCTCATATTTTTCCTGCATTAGCTTAGCAAATTTATCGCACAAGCGCTCATTAGATGACCCAAAAATAATATCGTCCACATAGACTTGAACAAGTATTAAATCATTCTTTACATTTTTATAGAACAATGTTTTATCAATTATTCCCCTAATAAAACCATTTTCAATTAAGAATAAAGATAGGGTTTCATACCATCGCCTTGGGGATTGCCTGAGGCCATAGACAGATTTGAAGAGAAGATACACAAAATCTACAAGTTCTGGATCAATGAAACCAGGCGGCTGTTCCAGATACACTTCTTCTTCTAACTCTCCGTTCAGGAAGGCACTTTTCACATCCATCTGAAAAACCTTAAAGTTCTTATGTGCTGCAAATGCCAAGAACATCCTGACTGCCTCAAGTCTTGCAACTGGTGCATAGGTCTCATCATAATCAATTCATTCTCGTTGAGAATAACCTTTAGCAACCAAACGAGCCTTGTTTCGTGTTACAAGTCCGTTTTCATCCATTTTATTTCTGAATACCCACCTAGCTCCAATTACTGATTTGTTCTTTGGTCGGGGTACCAGTTTCCAAACTTTCTGCCTTTCAAACTGATTGAGTTCCTCTTGCATTGCAATCACCCAATCAGCATCACCAAGAGCTTCTTCTATTTCTTTAGGTTCAAGTTGGATAAGAACCCAGAATATAAGCAAATATTAGCCAGGTCAGCTCTTGCAGTTCTTCTAGTAGTCACACCAGCATCTGGATCACCAATAATTAACTCAATTGGGTGGTTTCTATTCCATACCCGTTCTCCTGGAAATTGTCTTGATGATTCAGCTTGACTTTCTGAGTTGTGGTGCTGACTACTTTGATTATTTTCACCAACTCCCCCTGAGTTAGTGCCAGCTCCTACAGAACTAGTGTCAACTCGACTCGAGCCTTGAACAGTAGTCCTTGAGCTGCTATTTACTCCCCCTGAGTTGTTGCCGGTGCGTACTGAAGAAGTCTCTCCTGATCTTGTAGAATTAGCTTGTTCACTAGACTCATGTTCTTCACGTACACTTGGAACATTTAATGGGACAACCAACTCAGGTTCATCTTCAAGTTCTTCTAAGTCCAGATTCTGAAATTTTAGGGACTTAGGTTCACTAGAATCTCTGGAAATTGATGAGAGTTTGGTATCGTCGAATCTGACGTTGTAGCTTTCAGTCACTTTTCGATCATTTACTAAGAACACCCTATAAGCTGCCACCACATCTGTGGAGTAACCAACAAAGATTCCTTCACGAGCTTTTGCTGCAAACTTGCCTAGATTTTCATCATCTATAAGTACATAGCATTTTGCTCCAAAGACATGAAAGTATTTGATTGTTGGTCTTCTGCCGTTCATTAGCTCACATGGTGTCTTTTCTTTATCTTTTATGATCAAGGATCGATTTTGAGTGTAACACACGGTACTCACTGCTTCGGCCCAGAAGTATAGAGGAAGTTTCGAATCATACAACAAAGTTCTTGCTGCTTCAACCAATGTTCTATTCTTCCTTTCAACTACTCCGTTTTGCTGTGGAGTTCTCGGGGCTGAATACTGACGACGTATTCCCTTAGATACACAGAAGTCATTCAGCACTGCAATTTTGAATTCAGTGCCATTGTCTGATCTAATCGTCTTCATAGTAAGTGTTGAAACATTCTCAATTTGATTGATGTGATCAATGATTAAGAAAGGTACTTCGTCTTTCGTCATTGCGAACAATACCCATGTATACTTGGAGAAGTCATCCACGATTACCAATGCATATCTTTTCCTAGACAAAGATAGGACATTCACTGGGCCAAACAAATCCATATGAAGAAGTTGCAGCGGCTCAGTAATACTAGAAGTTTCTTTGCTTTTATGCGATGCTCGCTTCGACTTTCCCATTTCACAAGCTTCACAGAGTCCTTTAGGAGCGAACTCCATTTGAGGTAGATCTCTCACCAATTCTCGTCTCGCGAGAGCATTCATCGTTTTGAAGTTTAAGTGAGATAACTTTTTGTGCCATAACCAGCTTTCATCATCCGAAGCTTTGCTGTAGAAACAGGTGACCTCAGTCTGATTTGCTGAATCCATGTCCGCAAAAAAAAGATCTGCCTTTCGAACTCCTCTCAAAGCCAATGAGCCTTCCTTGATGTGAGTGATTGATACACCTTTCTTGTTGAAAACAATTTCGTAACCTTTGTCACAGAATTGACTGATACTCAACAGATTGTGCTTCAGTCCCTCAACATAGGAAATATCTTCAATGATGACATTACCAGTCTTCAGTTTGCCATATCCCTTTGTCACACCTATGCTGTCATCTCCAAAGGTAACATAAGGGCCAGCTTTCATAACCAACTCTGTAAGCAGGGACTTGTTTCCAGTCATATGCCTCGATGCTCCACTGTCTAGCACCCATATAACTTTATTTCTATTCTGCTTAATGCCCTGCAATGACAGATTGATTAGACTTTCTTCAGAACCCAACTTTGATTGGGCCCGGCTTTTCGATAAGATCGAGAATCAACAGATTTAACAACAGGAGATGCACTTTTCTTAACATTACTAGAGCTTTCGACTTTCTCCTTTCCTTTCTCAGACTTGACATGTTTGTCAGTCCTAGGAGAAGGTTTGTCACTCCTAACTTTAGGAGGACTGACAGTCTTGGCTCTCACATGCTTTTTCTTGATGTTTGAACTAGCAGCAGTATTTGAGCATGACTGGCTAGATGCATTCATTAAATGCACAAAAGTTTGCATGATGTTAAAAGTGCATGGCATACAATTAGGTTGACCACACTGTGCATGATTCTGATGCAGATTATTCATTGTATGTGTGGTAGGCATGGCATGTGTAGCAGGAAAATTTATGTTAGCTTTACATGCACAAGAAAGATGTTCAGTAGATTTGCAGTGATAACAAGCTTTCTTTATCCGTTCAGCCTTAACCTCTTTTATGCCTTTCTTCCCTTGTTGTTTAACAGCCTTAGCTCCTAATCCTGGTCTAGATTCATCTCTAGGGTAATTGATTTTAACTTGTTTGATAGGAGTTATAGGTTGTGCTTCCTGGCGATCTTCCATCTCAATCTCATATCTAGCTATCAATTAAGTCTCTTCTTGGGTGTAGTAGTCATCATCACTGTTAGATGTGCACTCGTCATCATTATCAACTTGATGTGGTGCAAGTGATGATTTAGGCTTTGCTGCAATCTTTGCCTTCTTAGACTCTTCCTCATCAGCAACTAATCCTGATGCAGTTTCTTTTCCCTTTGAATCATTTTCCCATGCTTGATCTTGAAGCGTTTCCAGCTCATAGGTCTTTAATATTCCATAATATTCTTCCAGAGAAGTTGTATGCAAATCTCTGGTTTCTCTGATTGCGTAGACCCTATGTTCAATGCTCTTTGGCTGGTTCCTCAGATATCTCGTATTGGTCTCAACCATGGGGAGAGTTACACCTCTCAGATTCAAATCCAATACCAACTGACTGAATCGTAGATAGACTTCCGTTATGCCTTCTCCTTTTCGTATTCTAAAGATGTCATACTCCATCTTGAGTATGAGTGTCTTGTTACTTCTAACCTATGCAGATCCTTCCATGACAACTTCTATCTTGTCCCAAATCTTCTTCATTGTAGTCAGACCTTTGACTATGTTGAACATTTCATGATCAAGAGATTCCATCAAGGTTTGTCGTACGGTAGTATCACAAGCTATTTGTTCCTTGTTAGCATCCGAAAAGTCCGCTGCCTTTTTGGGCTCAGACCGAGGTGCTATAACCACCCCTCCTTCCGTATGTGCAGGAATAACCACCATTGGAACAAATTTACCCTTGTCAAGGACTTCCATATATTCAGGGTTAACAGTCTCTAAATAGAGTCTCATTCTGAAAACCCATTCTTCATAGTGATCTCGGTTGAACATTGGGATCTTGAATGCTTTTTTAGGAGCCATTTCAATTCTGGTCACTAAAAGTTTCTAAGTACCCAAGACTAGGCTATGTAGAATATATATGTAGAACTTTTGCCTAAGTCGAAATTTCTCTAAGTAGAAATTTTGCTCAAGTCGAACTTCACCAAGTAGAAATTATCCAATTCGAATTTCTATGTAGAAAATCTCAAGTAGAAATTCTATGTAGAACTTTTGTCCTTAGAATAAATTTTCTGCAGATTACTTTAATATTGAATAAACAATATTATCTCTTTAACACCTTTTTGACTTTGATGCTTTACTCACCTAACCCACCTAACCCACGTGCTAGGTACTGAGTATGTCTTGTTACACTTTCGGCCGTGAATAATGCAAATCAAAAGTCCAAAAACACCTTTTTATTCTTTTACTATTTATCTGTTTGAAAAGGAGATCAAAAAGTTGTTGGGTTGTCTTCTTTGATAAGAACAGATGATGAACACTCAAGAACACCAAATATCAACGAACCCAGATTAATTCACAAAAATTAATTAAAATACACCCAAGCTAAATAATCACACCTGGAGTATTTAAATAATTTTTCGGATGAGTTTTCACTACCAACGAATTAAAGCACACTTTTCGAGAAAATGAAAAGTAGATCTAGAAAATGAAAACTCACGAATCTTCTACCAAACACAAGGATCTATGTTTTGTATGTTAAACATATTGCTCTGATACCAATTGTTAGGTCCAAATGTGTTGTAGAGGGGGGTGAATACAACTTTTCGAATTTGATAAGCAATAAATACGATGCAATAAATGAACACGCAGATTCAAGGAATATATTTCTTATATATAACTTGAAGTGGTTGCTACAACATTCATTACAAAGTATAACAGAAGTTCAGAGAGAAGTGAATGATACTAAGCTCTGTGAATGCACTCTCTCTCTTTTTCTTGTGTTTTCCTTAACTATTGCTCTCTCAAATAAAACATTACACAAGTACTTCTATTTATACTATATGTAATCTATGTCCTGTAGTCTTCAAAGACTAAGATATACGTGGCCCAATGATGTCCACATAAATCTTGCCTTATCTTGAAAGCTTGGAAATCTGCCAATCAGAAGATGCCATGTGTCATGTTGGAGCTGCACTCTAAGTAGAACTTCTACTTGAGAATTTCTACTTAGCCATCTCGAATTTCTAAGTAGAACTTCTACTTAGAAATATTCTACTTGGTCATCTAGAATATTTAGTACTTAGAAAATATTCTGGTCTTCAACTTGAAACTTCAATGCACATCTTGAACTTGTGATATCTTCATGTCTTCTTTATTCTTCAGCAAGCTCTTGAACATGGATCTTTATTACTGACATAAACTTGCTATCAATGTCCTGACACTTGATGCACTGGTCTGGTTCATAAGTGACTAGTCTTGATAGTGTTTCTGCTTCTCGAATAAATTACCATATTCACTTAGTAACGTGGCTTTCCAATGTTCGCTTTCCTTCTTGTTCACTTGAAATCAATTGGTCTTGTTGATACTGATAGTTATGATCTTGAATCTCGATTTCTCAAATCACTGAGGCATGAACAACTTTGACTTGAACTTCTCTCAATGATTTCTTCTTGGCTTGATCATAGTTAACATGTTCAATTGTATCAATTACCTTGTCTTCATTTAGTGTTGATTCCTTGTGACTTCTTGTTCTTGATTGTCTTCTGGTTAAGTATCTTTTCCTTTAATTGAGTTTCATTAGTTATAGTGTTACAAGTTTACACACTCTGCCTTTCATAATCTCTTCCAAGCATTAACACTCTCGAAACATTCAACACAATTAACCACTTTTAGTAATTCAATCAATCAGGTAATTAGAGTCAAGTTAATCTCTTCCAAGCATTAACGCTCTCAGAAATCCGATGATGTTTCCACAATCACCCTCAATTCTGCTAATTGTATGTGTGCCTCTAGTAAGTAAATCTCTCGATCCATACCCCTATTTGCATATAATTAATCCATGATATTGGCCAATTACACAAATTAATGATTAAAACATATCAATCAGAATTAACCATAACCAATCAAACCACTATGAAAATCATGCCAATATTAGTGCAAACATGGCTTCCCTTTAAGCCCTAGAAATAACTACTCGCTAATAATTAAACAAGTAAAACAACTAGTAAAACAAGAAAACATAATTAAACTAATAAGAACAAAGAAAAGATTAAGAGAACAAAACCTTCAAACTTCAATGTTGTCACCCAAAAGAAGAGTCATGGTGTTTCTCTACATCTCCCACTAATAATACTAATCTACTCTAAACTATATTATCTGATCTAATATTACATCCTTAATAATGTGTCCCAAGATGTGTTTATATTGCCTCTTGATTTAGCCTCTAAGCAATTGCCTTCTTAGAGTTGGAATAGAAGATGACAAGTTTCCAAGCTTGGTTGTAAAATTCGTAACTTCTTTTTCTCCTCTGTTTCTGGGCTCTTCCAACTGGATTTTGCTTACTGGACCACCTCTGAATTGTAGATAATTCCACAAGCTTCGCGTGGACAGTAAGATCGTCAAATTCTGACTTCTGGAACTCAAGATATGGCCCAAACAGTGTTAAACAGCCCGTGTAGCCCAATAGTACGAATTTCCTTCTATTTTATCTCCAAATTAGCTCTTTTTGCTCCAAATCCTTCCAAGTCATGAATTCTTTATTCCCTACAATAAAACAATCAAATCTATTAAATAAAAAAATCCAAATCAATGCAAAACACAATAAATATGAGAATAAAATCATCTAAAATATATATATAAATATATTCTATCACTGGTCTGCTAGCAGTTAAGTATAGCAACGATCCCACCATGCCTCTGTAGGTACTAGAATCCACTTTCTTTCCTTTAGGATCCAAATCCAGCTTGATCGCAGTAGAGATAGGTGTCTTGGCAGGTTATGCATCTTCCATATTGAACTTTTTGAGAAGTTCATTGACATATTTCGATTGGCTTATGAAGATACCATCATCCTTTTGATGAATTTGTAGACCTAGGAAAAATGATAGTTCTCCCATCATGCTCATCTCATACTTTCTCTTCATAAGAGATGAAAACTTTTCACACAGCTTCTCATTTGTAGAACCAAAGATTATGTCATCAACATAAATCTGAACTAGAATGATGTCCTTGCCATGGTGCTTGTAGAACAATGTCTTATCCACTACACCTCTTGTAAATTGATTCTCATTGAGAAAAGTAAATGGAGTTTCATACCAAGCTCGAGGGGCTTGCTTCAATCCATAAAGTGCTTTGAACAGCTTGTAGACAAAGTCATACAACTCAACATCCTCAAATCCAGGTGGTTGTTCGACATACACTTCCTCTTCTAATTCTCCATTAAGAAAGGCACTTTTGACATCCATTTGGAACACTTTGAAGTTACAGTGTGCAGCATAGGATAAAAATATCTGAATAGCCTCAAGTCTGGCAACAGGGGCAAATGTTTCATCATAATCGATTCCTTCCTGTTGACAGTAACCTTTAGCTACTAGCCTTACCTTGTTTCTTGTCACATTTCCACTTTCATCCAACTTGTTTCTGAAGACCCACTTTGTGTCAACTACTGACTTCCCTATGGGTCTAGGGACCAGCTTCCATACATTGTTTCTCTCAAATTGATTTAGCTCTTCTTGCATAGCTATCACCTAATCTGAATCCAACAATGCTTCATCAATTGACTTTGGCTCAGTTTGAGATAGAAAACATGAAAACATGCTGTCAGCAGAAATATTTCTTCTCGTCCTTATACCAGTAGTGGGATCACCAATGATTAGATTGCTAGTGTGATCTCTGTTCCACTTAGTGGTTCTGGGCAAGCTTCTTTCTTGATCTGCTTCATCATTTCCTCTTTGTGGTGTTGACTCTCCACCATTGATGTTTTTTCCTTCATGTTCTTCAACGTCTCCAGAATCATTCTCATTCTAATGATTAGCTGATAGTGTTTGAGATTGAGCTGGAGTTTGAGTAGCATCATTGGTGTTGACAGCATTTCCTTCAAACTCAATATCCTGAGTACCAGTAGGTTCATCAGCAACAATTTCTTCTTCTTCCAAATACCCTTGATTTTCAAATCTAAGAGGCTCCATTTGACCATCCTCTTGCAGTCCTGGGAATTTGGTTTGATCAAATGTGACATTCACACTTTCTTCAATGACTTTGTGATCAATGACATGGACTCTGTAGGCAGTACTCTCCAAACCATATCCCATGAAAATGCCTTCATAAGCTTTAGCATCGAACTTTCCTTTTCTTTCATGGTTGTCAATCATCATGAAACACTTACTTCCAAATACATGAAAAATACTTGACAGTAGGTTTCTTTCCTGTTAACAGATAGTAAGGAGTGTTTCCATGAGTCTTGTTGATCAAGGTTCTATTCTCTATGTAACAAGCCGTATTAGTAGCTTCTGCCCAGAAGTATGTTGGTAATTTAGAATCATTCAACATAGTTCTCGCAGCTTCGATGAGAGTTCTGTTCTTCCTTCATCCACCATTACCAGGGCATATCTCTTCCTTGCAAGAGATTGAACATTTACTGGACCAAACAAATCCATGTGAATTAATTTGAGTGGCTCAGTGTTGGTATTCACTTGATTTGATTTGTGCACAGATCTTTTCAATTTGCCGATTTGACAATCCTCACATAGTCCTTCTTGACAGAATTCCTGTTGAGGTAGTCCTCTCACTAAGTCCTTTTTCATCAGAATATTCATATTCTTGAAATTGAGGTGTGAGAGCTTCTTGTGCCAAAGCATGCTTTCACCAACTGATGCTTTATTGTAAAAACAGTAAGCCTTGTCTTTATTGATAGAATTTAAATCTTCAACAAACAAGCTTCCTTTCCTGACTCTTTTCAAAGAGAGGCTTCGATCTTTCTTATGATAGATATCACAAACCATCATATCAAAATCAACCTTGAATCCCCTGTCACTTAACTGGCTGACACTGAGTAGGTTGTGCTTCAATCCATCAACAAGAGCAATATGTTCAATGATAACATTTCCAATTTCCAAACAGCCATATCCCAGAGTGTAACCTTTGCTGTTGTCTCCAAAAGTTATGATTGGGCCGGCTTTCTCCACAAAATGTGATAGCAGGGCTATATCACCAGTCATGTGCTTGGAGCATCCACTGTCGATGATCCACATGACCTGCTTCTGTTTCTTTCCCTGCAAAACAGATGATTTTAATTTGCATCTGGTACCCAAAATCTGTTGGGTCCTGCAGTTACCGCATCATTGTTCATATCATTCTGTTTCACATTTAAATCGACACTAGAATCCTCATGTCTGACTTCATTTACTGTCCACTTGGTTCTAGATTTAGACTTAGTCTTTCTTTTGGTGGAAGCTGCCTTTTTACCAACATAGGCAGACACAGAAGTCTCAGCAGTTTCTAAATAGGAGCATCTTTCAGTAGACAGAATACGTAGATTGAAGCAAGTACTCATAACAACAATTTTGCATGGCATACAGTCAATGTCATTACAGACATCCATACTTCTTTGCATAATAGGGGTTTTATGTAAGTTACCACTAACATTGGACGCATTAACCTTATCCTGTTTGGGTTTCTTACAAACAAATGTTAAATGATGAGATGATCCACAATTATTGCAAAGCTTCCTAGGGGCATCCTTAACATGACTATATCCATTCTTCTTATCAATCCCTAACTTACCATTCCTATTCTTAGGCTTGTAGGCATTTGCTTTGACAGTATGTTCTGAAGTTGCTGTCGAGCCACCCTTGACAGTACCTTTCTTTGCCTCTGTCGTGACAGCAGGTTTGAAAGTTGCTCTTTTGGGTTCTCTCTTGACAGTATCTTTTGAATTTTCTTTCTCATCCTTGTTGCCAGCTACTTTAGAACATTCTGTCTGATTGCTTGGTAGAGTTTTTGTCATAGGGAACTTGACAGTATCTTTTTCTTTGCTCAGTGTGCTGTCAATGCACTCATCTTCATCAAGTAGCTCTTGTTTGATGAACAAGGAGGTTTCATCAAAATCAGCTTGAAGATTTTTGAAAATTGGATTGTTAACTCTTTTGAGAATTTGAGGTTTGACAACATCACTGTCATCATGAGCAATTGCCTTTCCATGCCTTCCACCATACTCGAAACCTATTCCTACCTTTTGATTCTCAGTGTGATTATCATGATATTCCTGGACTAACCTAGAAGAGTTTCTAAAAGCTTTGAGTTTAAACTCGTTTTCTGCAATTTGACTCCTGAGAAAATCTTCTATTTCCTTAGCACAGATAATATCATTCTTCAATCTAGCATTCTCTTGAGCTAATGAATCTAGGGGACTGGTTCTTAGCAACAACATTTCATTTTCAGATTTGAGAGTTTCATTCTGTTTAGTTAACTTAGCAATTTCTTCATGAGCAGCAGATAAACTAACATGAATGTTAAACATCTCAGCACTTAAATCCTCAATGGTATGCTTATACTCAGTTTTAGACATATCAAGTAAGACTAGAGATGGTACCTGATTTGATGAACTTGAAGCTTCTTCATCAGATTTAGCCATGAGGGCTAAGTTCACAAACTCCTCTTCTTCTTCATCTTCATAATCATCCCAGCATTTTCCTTCAGCCACATAGGCTTTCCTTGATTCCTCTTAAACTGATTTCCAGATCCCTTTCCTTGATTCTGTCTTGGTCTTCTGCACTCAGTAGCAAAATGACCTAGCTCATTGTAGTTGTAACATCTGAACTTCGACCTATCCACCAACCCTATCTTGTATCCTCCTCTTGTGGCTCCACCAGTGGGCTTTGAAAAACTTCCCTTGTTGAATCTAGATGATTGACCCTGTGGCTTGTATGACTTGTCCCTTCTGAACTTGATATTCTTGAATCTCTTAGCCATATAAGCCATGGTTGGATTATCCATGCTTTCAATCTCTTCTACTGTGTAGAAGTCTTCATCTTCAACATCTTTCAGCTGCAAAACCACCTTCTCCTCGTCATCCAACACTTCTTTAATCTTCAAAGATGGCATCTGTGTTGGTTGTGAACTTTGTGATGGTTCACTTGGACAAGCTACTTGTGGCTCATGAGCTATAAGGGCTCCTGACATGTTTGCTAACTTTCCTTTGGTTCCAATTTGAATAGCTCTCTTTTGAAAAAACTCAAGTTCATATGATTTGAGCACACCATAGAGAGTTTCAAGAGAGACATCACTCAAGTTTCTTCCCTCTCTTATGGCTGTAACTTTGTGCTCAAGGTGCTCAAGGAGAGTAAGCAAAAATTTGATGTTAATCTCCTTTCTATCATAGAACTTTCCATGAATTTGCAACTCAGCTATCAGCTTACTGAACCTTTCAAACATGTGTGTAAGTTCTTCGCCTGGTTTCGCCATGAAGGCTTCATATTGTGATACAAGAATTTGTCCTTGGTTCTCGCGAACTTCTTCACTTCCTTCACACAACAGCTCTATCTTGCTCCACATTTCTTTTGCAGATTTGCATCCCATGACATTACCATACATGGCTTTGTCTAATGTAAGTGAGTCGAGCAAGATGAGTTGTAAATAGTCATCAAAGACTACTTTCTCCTTTCCGGACTCTGTGTACTCTGAAGGCTTCTTTGCAACCCAATGGGCTGGAATGGTTTCACCATTCTCAGTAGCAGCAGCTACTTCCTTCTAAGGTATGAAGGGGCCATTCTCAAGAATTCCCAAATACAGTGGATGGGCAGCTTTGATAAATAACAAGATTTTTCTTTTCCAGAAATTATAGTTCTTTTTATCAAAGACTGGAATCTTGATTCCACTTGACTTCTGAATACTCGTCATGATCTTCAGATTTGTGTATCAATCTGTACGCTCTGATACCAGTTGTTGGTCCTGGAGTATTGCAGAAGGGGGGGGGGGGGTTGAATGCAATACTGATAAAATCGAATCTTTAAATCAACAACGAAAATAAAGATTATAGATTATCAGTAGATGTATGCAAGCAATAAGTGAAACAAGATTTCTCACAAAATAAATGTTTTATTTATTTTGTGTGAAGTGTTGCTACAACCTGGAGAGAGTTTCTCCAGCTTCGATATCTCAAGAGATACAGATTGCTTCGTGTGCGTACATGAATAGAAATGAATCTAAGATGTATCTAAGTAGACTAAGATACTCTGTTGTCCCTATCGCATGGGGTGTTGAGCTGCTGTCGTTTTCAAATGGCAGCTCATTACAATTTTCACACCCATGTGACTTTCCCTAATTGCTATACAGACAGGATAAACCTTATAAGTAAAGCAACCTAGATTCTTTCTATTTCTAGCTAATATAATTCTAGTAGATGTGGATATCACATGCTCCTCGAATTGACCAGCCTTGTCTTGTGAATCTCTTAAGCTTCTGTCGTAGTCTTGCAGGTCTGCTACAAACGATAGTGTGTTGCAGCAAATCTGTTTCTTGAACATGTAACATGTCACGGGCTTTGATTGAGAAAATACCCAATTCAAATAATTCAAGGTGACAGTAACCTTAACCGCAGAGTCTGCTGTCAAAGGAATATTCAGAGGTTGACAGTACTAGCTCCCGCCAATGTTGCTGTCGGAGCTCCAGACTTGCTGTCAAGTGTGAGAATGTTACTGTCTCTTGCTTCGGCCAATGTTGCTGTCACATGTAGCTTTGTCGTGACTTTGCAACATTTGTCTTCTTGTAACATTACTGTCAGGGACATGACAGTAACCTTTATTCTTGCTGTCTTCAGGATGCATTCCTTGAGGCTTGAATAAACATATGAACTTCTCCCAAATCATACATTTATTACATAACAGCAATTATTCGAATACGAAGACATACTCTGGCTGTGACAGTATGTTCAACTTAGTAAAAACTAAGTATAGGGAAATATAGTTAAGTTGTCTCTATGCTATCACCCATAAATCTCAACATCATATAAACGAATTTAAATACAATATTGATTTTATTAAACATATCCATAAATACATATTTTTTAAATAAAAAAATATTTACTAGAAATCACATTTTTAATTTAAAATCAATCACGATATACTATTACACATTTTAAATTAAATTTTACAATTAATCATTTATTAATCAACCACTCTTTTAATATAAGTCAATCACAATCATATTATCATATGATTTTTATAATATATATTGTACAATTATAATCGATATTATATAATTGTAATCTAACTTAACTAAAAATCTGAAAAAATCAAATTTGAAATCAAATTTTAAATAACTTGGATAAAATCCATATCTTCAAAAATTTGATTTTCTTATAAGCTCAAAAATAAATTTATTCATAATTTGTTAATAAAATTAATTAATTAATGCATATAAGCCAACACTATCGAATTTGAACAAATTTTAAATAGCTTGGATAAAATTCATATCTTCAAAAAATCGATTTTTTAAAAGTTTCAAAAATATATTTATTCACAATTTATTAATAAAATAATTAATAAGTTCATCTAAACGAACACTACATACATTTTAATTATTTTAATTATTAAAAATACGCTATAAGATTATTATTATTGGTTGACGAATAAATTACCAATCAAAAAATTAAAATTATTTTAGAGGCAATCAGAATTTACTACTAAACTTTAAATCAATCAATCGTATACAAAATTTTCATTATTTACCATCCTTATTATAATTTACCAATCGTGGTTAAATTAAATTTAAATATAAAATATCTTGATTTAATAACTTCACATATCACATGGTTTTTAATTTTAAAAAATTTCTACGAACCGTAAATATTATTTTCTATAAATCCACATAACGGTATATTACATATGGTTATATATCTTTTAGTTATGAATTGTTTTTGAACATCCCTTATTACAATAAAGGATACCCGAATCTAACTTGTATTAGTTAACCAATCACAAGATTGTGAATTATTTTAACATTAATCAGAATCTATTAAATTTAAATCAATTAAAATTAACGTAACATGTTTCTCTATTGGATCTAGATTCTACGTTTCAGCCAAGACTAAACTCAAATCAAGTTACGCTCAATAACAATTAATTTTATTTTTTTCATATCAATTAACTAAACATAATAACTATTAATTTTTATTTTAACGGTTAACTAATAAACAATTTATATAAAATAAAATTCTTACAAACTAAAAAATATAATTATTATATCAATTTAAACATTACAGGAAATCTAAGCCGCTTATTCCCTATTCCCCATCAAACTTAGCAAACTTTGATAAACTAAGTGTATGCATCAATTCTTCTCATGGCTAAATCATATCAATTTCGGTTAAGGTAGTACTTTATATCTTTTTATTATATGACATTCTATACTTGGACAGATTATCTTTTTATTTCGATTGTATATATGTATTATATGTGTCGTGTTTTAATTGTCCAATAAATTCAACAGAAAAACGTTTCTGACAAAAAAAAAACGATTTAGGTTATCATCATTCCCAGTCCGGATTCTCTCAGAGTTACTTCCCGTTAGAATATTCAGTAGCAAAATTCAATAATTCAACGACTTACAAAATTGTAGGCATCAATCCTTATCACATTATACTGATTTATTTACATTATTAGGTATGCCTATAGATAAATATTTTTTTACATTGTTGGATTGTCAATGTTATTCAGTGATTACTTAATAATTTTATTCTAAATACAATAATTATTTAATTTAAAAATTTATACATTAATATATGAATCTATTATATTTATAATAGATATTTTGATATCTCAAACTTTCAATTCAAGATCATAAGTTACAATTAAAATCATGAATTAAAAATTATTAACAATATAAGACTATTTACCACACTATTCTTTTTTGAAATCATACCAAATGCATTCAACTTAGAAGATCAAACGAGAAAGCCTTCAACAAACACGTAGAAGGAGACGTGAAAATAATTTGGGAATTAGCTAAACACGGGGTTCTAGCAATAGTTAATGGATTTTTTTTTTTAAAACCAATCATCTTTTAACATTTTAATTACGAATTTTTTTAACTATGCAATAATTAATGAAAAAAAAAAAATTTGACCTGACAATATATTTGAATTATTCAAAATATTAAATATACTCTTAAATAGTACTTTACATTATTTCGTGTATAAATTATCAATCAAAAAATAAAAAATATTACGAAGTCAATGAAAATATTGTTAGTGAATATTTCCATAATAAATTGGTCAATTTAGCACAAATTTTCTTATAAATCACTATTTATTTATTGATAATTAATTCATCAATAAAATGACATATGTCATACATAAAATAATCAAACCTTCAAAAATCATCAATAAAAGGGTATACAACATCTACAAAAACAATTAAAAATGAACAAACACATAGCAAATTATATCACTAATTTCCTTTATCCAATCATTGAACAGATCTTCAATTATGGTACATCTCTAGCTTATGTCACTAAATTATACAGTCTTTTTGGCGAGATAATCTAACAATTTATTATAAACGTGAGGAATATGTATATCTGATTTGTCATAACGTATTCAAACAACCGACCAGAACTATGATTCTATACTATCCAAATCAATGAACTAATATAACAAAATCTAATATATGGGTAGACAAAATCCACGAACAGGATATTATGCTCTCAATAAAGAGAGATATTTAGTGAAAGCCAAAGTAAAATCAAGGAAAAGAAAATAAAGTTTATCATTTGCAAGGAGTTAGTACAAAATCTAATATTTTGGTAGATAAAATCCACCAACGGGCAACGGGGTACTAGACTCTCAATGATATTTTTATTGAAAAATAAAAATCAATATAATTTTTTTAAAAAAAACTTAAAAAACTGATATCAGCTCTTAAACTTTAGTTTAGCATCTTTTGGGAAAGGTGGAGAGAGAGAGCAGCAGTTAAGGTGTTTGTTATAAAAATTATTAATAATGATAAATAAAAAGGTTGATACACTTAATATATTGTTTTTAATATATTGGCAAAAAAAAAAAAATAATATATTGTTTTTAATAAAAGGGTGTTTTTTTGAATTTTGTATTCTTGAATTAAAGTAATAGTATCCGTTCTCATATCTTAACCTAAGAGCATATATTGAATTTGTTTGGTTGGTTGACTATATTTTTTTTTTATATCAACAAAGCATAAAAAATGACTAAGAAAACTAAATAATTGGTAGAAAGATTCCACACAAAGAGAGAATTTGTTAACGAGAAATAAGAAAAAATAAAAAGGAGGGTTTAATTTTGTTTGAGAGACTTTACACCATGCATGTTACTCTTAGTTTTGTTTTGTAACAATCTCAATGTTATTCTAAGACATATAATTATATATTTACATAACTTAGATACATAGTAATATTTCATATAATTGTTATATTTTTTTATTCGCTTATTACATTTCATTTCGTGTACACGAATTTTTTTTTTTTTGTAATTTAGTGTTATTTTGTGTTCTAATTTCGATTACACGATTTAATATCATGTCATTTTCGTTCAAGACCCTAAAGTAGATGACATGAATGTACAAAACGATTTGTCATGTTTACATAAGCTATTTCTTCTTATATATGTAGGAAAAATATACTCACTGTTAAAAGAAAATGAATTTCATGTTATTTAACCCAAAATCTGAATTACAAGGACACATATATAACAATGTGATTATGTGTTTATATCTTACACACTTGATTTCAATTTTATGGACAGTAACTTATTTTCACAAGTTAGTCAAATTAAAAAAAAAATAGGTGATACTCATTTTCATATGTCTTATTTTAAGAATAAAAGAAAATTAAAATTTATTATTCCATGTTTTACTAGAAAAGAATAAAAAAACCAAAATACAAACTTCCAAACTGAAAATTCACATTTTAAGTTGTCTTTACAAATAAGCTAAGGACAATAACCATAAAATCTAACAATTATATGTTATTCCAAGAACGCGATATATTGAATTTGTTTGGTTAGTTGATAATTTTTTTTATAGTAAATCAATTCATTAATAAAAGGACATATAATTTGTAAAAATGATATTGAAGAATCACATAGTAAACTAGATTAGATGAAAGTTTCTATTGTTATAACTATGTTCGTTTCATATATCTTGCACAATAGATATCCTTTATCATATCGCTGAAACATGCAACCATTTTTTGATAGACAGCCTAATGATTTATTGGAGTCGTGAAGATTAAGTTTCTACACATTTTTAATAAGTAATTGAAAAATTAACCAAAATCATACAAATATTTTCAATAAATTAATATAATAAATATTTTAAGGATTCGATATTTAATAAATATACCGAATTCTCAGAATATGGGTGAAAAATTTGTTAACATGATATGTAGAAATATTCTCTAAAAAAGAGAGAATATAATGAAAGCTAAATTTTAAAAAAAAAACAATATAGACGGATTTTGAAATTTTCAGCGGGGGTTGTATTTGTTTTGATGATTGGTTCATAATATCAATATTAATTCAATTGGTATGAATTCACGGATAAGTAATTTTATACTTACGTTAATTAACATTCCAATAAAATTATATTTTTTCTAAATAAAAATTAAAATAATATATTTATATTAATTTATTAAAATTAATTTATCAGTCGATGCGTAGCACGGGTAGAACGCTAGTTTTCAAATTAATCTCATGTACTAATGTAAAATCAATATATATATATATAAAGGAGGATACACTGGAGTTTAGGTGGCGCTCTAAAAGCGTCTCAATCTATTTTTCTAATTTTCTGGAATTTTAGAATTTTAAACACTAATAAATGTAAAAATATCATTTAACATATTAGAAGTAGAATAGGAGTTCGAAATTATAGAGGAGAAGAGTTCGAATTTATAGGGAAGACATATGATTAGAAGTTCTATTGGAAGTAGAATAAGTATTTATAATGTATATGATTAAAAGTTCTATTGGAAGTAGAATAGGAGTTCGAATTTATAGAGAATAAGAGTTCGAATTTATAGAAAAATATATAAATAAAAGTTCTATTAAAAGTAGAATAGGTTCATAAATTTTAGAAAGTCTAAAGAAAGTATAAATTGGAATTCACTCTATTTTTTAGGTTTTGATTTTAAGGAAAAAAGTTGTTGTGTAAGATAAGTATCATTAATAATATGTAATGAAGTTGAAATTTCAATCCCAAATGAGAGCGGCTCGAAACGTGTTTAATGGGCAGACGGCTCACTATAAAAGATTTATTAGCTATTAAAATATCATATTGATGTTATAAATTTTATTTTATTTTTAGGATTTGATTTTTATGGATAAACATTATCATACAAATGATATATCTAAAAGTTAGGTTTTTGGTATTAACGAAAGAGCGGATCAATAGTAATAACCGTGTTTAACGAGAAAGCGGTTCATTAGAGAAGATCATAAAAAAGATGTTTGAATATATAAGGAATACATAAAATAAAATGTTTTATTGGAAGTAGATTACGAGAACGGTGCATGGTGACGTCGTATACGATTTTTTAAAACTATATATCTTTTTTCCTAGAAATCCTCCTTTATTTTAATTTTTTTTATACAAGTTAATTATACTGGCATTAGAAAAAGATATCCATAAAAATTTTATTCCCGTAACGAAAATTCTTCATATTTTTTTGATATTTTAACATAACTGAAAGACTTTCCCATGCGGAAACTGTAAATAAATACAAGAATATCTGTAATATACAGAAAATATAAGATGTACTTTCATCTTTTAAAACTCCATAAATATTAGAAAGTTTAAAGAATATAAAAATTGGAATTGACTCTCTTTATATAATGAAGTTAGAATTTCGGTTCCAAATGAGAGCGGCTCGAAACGTATTTAACGGGAAGACGACTCACTAGAAAAGATTGTATTAACTATTAGAATTTGATACTACCGTCATAATATTTTTTATTTATTTTTACGATTCGATTTTATGGATAAAAATTATTATATAAGTCTTTATAATATATGTTTTATTTTTATGATTCGATTTTATGGATAAAAATTATTATATAAGTCTTTATAATATATGTTAAAGTTGAAATTTCGGTTTTAACGAGAGAGCGGCTCAATCGAAAAATTTGTATTTAACAAGAAATCGATTCATTAGAGAAAATTATTTAATTATTAAAATTTAATATTAATATTATAATATAACGTAAATGTATTGAATATTTTAAAAAATATTGTAATGCCGCCGCGAAGCACGGCTTTATCGACTAGTTTTAACCTAACATGGAATTAACCGAATTACTTAGAAATCAATTTTAAGTCGTCAACACTACTTTTATTCCCTCTTCATATATCCTGTTCTGCAATTTTAGGATCTTAAGTCCAAAGGTCTGTCATGCTATGTCATAGACAGCAACGGTGTGTCCAAGATAGAGGAAATTAACGCAATGCCTAAATCAAAACTTGTCATCTCACAAGCTTGGCTTACTATTTGATATTACAGTTGCTGCACCTGTTTAGATTATCAATATCCCTGGGCTTTAACAAGTGACAGAGTAACAGACCTAATGTATTTACACGACTATCTTTACTATCAAGAAAGTGCAGCATAAAAGGCTACAGTAATGTAGGGCTGTACCGAGACTTCATATGAAGTAGGAACTAACAATAAGCAGTGTAGTAGATAAAACAGAGCTGAACCCTAGGTTTGACTTGCTAATATTTGATGCCTTTCATCTTCAGTTTCCATTAGTCCCTGGGGTAAATATTTTGGAGAAAATAGCAGCACCAGTTGCTGCCTTTTTAGTTGGTCGAACTGGTAGCCAACTGTTCCTAACTGATGGTAACCAAATAAACCACCTATGCTTTTAAGAATGGCATGTGACTGTGAAGAAGGGAACTTTATGTAAGTACATCAGTCATTATACAGTTTTTGTATACATGAGATTGATGTCACCATTCTAAATCTTCGTATGTGCTGCAGATCTTCTCTGGGTGCATTTACATGTCAGATGGTTTATGCTAATGTGTCTTATGACCGTATCCTGTTTCAGTTTTTGTAGTACAGTATTAGTAATCCATTACCCATGCATGGTGCATGTAATGTATATAGTTGTCTACTAAATTGATTTTGTCGGTTCCCTTGACATCACTTAGATCTGGTTGGTTGGCGCACATCCTCTATAAGAAGGGAGGCTGAACTTGTCAAGGTGATTTAATAGTAATAAATAGTACATACAGAGATAATGATATTAGTTATGATTCATCGTTAATTATTAGCAAGTGTCTGAAACAGATGAACCTAATGTGCAGAGTATTGAGTATTAACAAAAGAGTATGTGTGTGTTCTCGTTCTAACAAATTATTACTGCATGTGGCAGCCTCCTCTGCAGTCTTTAGATGGTTACAAACATGTAGTAGATGTTGAGTAGTGAGTACTGTCCACCAGTTTTGTCTGAGGGTCCGTATTTTGCTCCAAAATTAGCCAAAGCAAAGGAAGCAGCTCAAAACACTCCCAGCATACGCAACACAAAGATTATGTTCAAATTTGATCTCTGTGTGTTTAGTAATTGTTTCAAGAAAAAAAATTTACTGTTTGAACAATAGAAAATGATTTTTAATTTGCTAAACAGAGGAAATGATACGTGGGTTGCAACGATTAGGTGGTTTGAACTTCGAATTACTGAAAGCTGCACTCTAAGGCGCCAAGAAACACAACAAGAGTCCTCCTCATTCATAACTGCAAACTTGTAAAAATGAAGTGCATGCATTCAGGTGGTTTGAACTTCGAATTACTGAAAGCAGGATTTATACATCGAATCGTTGTCTTTAATTTTCAAAGACAAATATCATCACATTTCATTGAAAGGCAAGCAAGGTTTTGATGGGATTCTTACACTGACACTCACGCACAAACATTTCTCTGATGAGGCTCATATCATCAACCTCTTATTACCAAGAGAAGAAGGAAGTCCATTGGGCTAAAATGTGAGGGATTAAAATCATCACATTATCGAACAAGCACTAGTATTTTCATCACTGAACAAAGCAAGAGCTGGTTGAGTGGGGATAGTACTCGAGTAAGCATTTTGATGCTCATAACTGTATTCATGTACATTGTGCCCATGCTCGTAATAGATAGGGTTATATTCGGATGAAGAATAAGCTGTAGGATTGCTCTGAAATTGGTACTGATCACAGTTGTAGTACTGATTAAAATCTTGGTAATCAGCGTTGTACTGAAATTGCCACAACTCAGCCTGCCTCCCATTTCTTCCTGCTGTCTTTAGGACCTTTTCTAGATCTACCCATCCTGTCACTGTTACCTTTTGGATTTCCATGTCAATTTCAACATTTTCAACCCCTGCAAATTATAGAATTACATTTGGTGCTATAAGTGTGTGTGTGTGTTTGAGAAGTGTGATCTTTATTGAGAAGAAAAAAACGGAGTTAAAGTATGGTATGTACCATCTAATCTTGAAAGAGCTTTCATAATCTTTTTTTCACATCCAGGAGAATCCATGAGCACCATCATCTCCACAATCTAAACAAAGAAATTAAAATTGTTTGAGAATTGAGACCAATACTTGCCAGCTAGCTTTTGGTAGTAAATATTAATTCTCACCAAACATTTAGTAAACGGCCAAAAAACCCCAAACCAAAATTGTAGATAAACAAAAATTTATGCATGCAAGTTAGATGACATTATGAAATACATATAAAAATATGATAAAACATTATGAAATCAAGCTCGTAAGGATCCTCACAGGTTCACAATATGATATAGGAGTAATACAATATATCATCATCTTAAGACATGCCATGTAAGTTACCAAATTCAGAGGGCAGGTTAATCATAGATTTTTAATAATAATCAGTATTATTAAAACAATAAATTGTAGTAAACTTATCATAATAAGCATCATTTTAATAATAAATTGTAAATTCATTATAATAAATATCAGTTTGGATATCATCATTTACTAACCCTAAAAAGGGAAGGAGTACAGATGTTACGGTTAGCATGTTTTAGCACAGTAACTAGTTTAAAATTTAATTTAAAACTTCTAACTAAAACAAAATTCATGTTTAAGTTTAAAACTTCTATAACTCCTAACCAAAACCCTAGCATCATAATCACAGAAACAATCACTTTAATTTCAATTATAAACAGTAAATACTAGTCCAGAATCCTTACCTTATTAACAGTAATTTCAGACCGTAATAGTACCTCAGATCACCGGTATGCTCACCCTTCCACACTGCGCCTAACTGCATCCATGCTTCACGGCGACTTACTTGGCCAGGCTTTACAAGCTTCAACGGAATATCCTCCAAGATGCTACTTACTAATCTTAAATACTGCTTTTAGATAATAATTATAGGACTAACAAATACTATTTATAATCTTAAAGTAATAATTCTGGAAATATGATACTATATTTTTGGTAGAAATTATAGAAGAGAGGGGTGTTTAGCTAGACATGGTGTATAAGAACTTTAAAGAGATTTTATTGCTGAAAGTTTTCGATATCCGTTACATGAGATTTGAAGGCCTTTTATAGGCAACTTCTTGCATTGAAACCGATAGCCGGTTAATAACCTATTCTGTTTACATCATTATTACAAGATTCTTACAGGACAAATATTTCAATATTGACATGACTTTACTTTTTCTTTTTCAAACTTTTTCCGTTGCATATCACTTCATCTTGCTATGAGCTGTCATCCTGGCTTGTTATTATCTTCCGTCTTCAAAGATTCCATCTTCTTTAGTCTTGTCATCTTTTCCCTTTTATTTCTGTCCGTCCAGCTGCTACTTGTAGTATGGTAATATAATGATATTATGGACCTTCTGTAGTTTTACTACATTTGGCCTGTTATAATTTTTATGGGCCCTTGTAGCTTAACTACATCGGGTTTATTATTATCATTTGAAAGGATCAGGAGATCCTTCTTCTTTTATGGTAACATTATTATCATTAGTACTGCTGACAGTACCGAGAACAGGTCTTTTTCTCTGACCTGAGATTACATGAAAATGTTCTATAGTTTGTTTTGCATGAGTATGTTGAAGACGAACAATTCTGTCTTTCAACTTTTCCAATTCCATTGTATCTCTTGATATGGTTTCATTATCATAATAAATGGTAATAATCTCTTCAACTGCTCCACCTTTGCTAGTACCAAGGACTTTAGCTTTTCCAGCTCTTATCATATCATCAATTTTACCTTTTAAGGTAGATAAACCAATTGCACGTTTCATGCATAACCAGTTCTGGAAATTTGAAAGGGTACAAGGTGGTGGTAGGGTTAAATCAGCATAATCACCTTGTATTTCCTTCTTTCCCATCCTGAATAATTGACAAATTACTATAGGTTTCCCTGTTAAGTCTGTAGATGCGTCAAATATTTGTATTCCATAAGTTCCATTTCCATAGGATGCTATCATGGCTTTAACAGATTCAACCATAAGTGATGGTAATTTGGAAATACTATACAGGGTTTCATCTACCATTATTTTGTCAATAAATCCATATGTAAATAGTTTTTCTACTACATCTGGATTTGCCAACTCAGAACATAAATATCTGGGGTATTTGCTAAGTTTCAAACTTCTTAGGATATTCATGTTCTTTTTATAATCATAAAATTTCATGATTTTTCATAAGCTGTTAAGACTTCAGAAGGATATTTAAGCTTATCGCTCATGGTTATTTCAGATGATATTGTAGGTGATATCTGGGAAGTATTTGATGTAGATGGCATAGTTGCAAGTTTGGATGCAAAGGCTTGAGGTTTTGTAGTAGGGCTTTGCAGGGTTTTCATTCGGTTTTTTATGGCTTCATTCAAGGAATCCAACAGATGTTTGTTTTCTTGTACTTTGACATCTATTTCCTTATGTAGATAGGCGATGGTTTCATGGTTTTTGGTGATAGCATTTGTAACATCTCTAATATATTCTTCAAAATTATTATTTGCCATCTTTGTACCTGCTAAGAAAATCAGCTAGAACATTCTTAGTACCAGATATATTTTTAACAATAAAATCATAACAACAAAAGAATGACTGCCATTTTCTTCTTTTATTTAATTCTGGTAATAAATCAATTTTATTAGTAATAAATGCTTTTACCTGAGTATTATCAGTTCGAACTATGAATTTTACTGGCAGCAAATGATAATGAAATTTCTTTATTCCAAATTTTACTGCTAGTAATTCTTTTTCATTTATATGATAATTCATTTCATTAGGTTTCCATGTTCCTCCTGCATATCCACATATAAGGGGTTTTTCTTTATCAATATCATTTTGTTCATAGGCTATGAGGACCGCTCCCCATCCTATATCACTTGCATCTGTAAATAATTCTAATTGATCAGTTTCTATAGGAATTCTATGTTTTGGTAAATTCTTCACCTTTTCTTTAAGGGTTTTAATAGCTTTATCATGTTCTTCCATCCATTGAAATGGTTTTTTATTTTTTGTTAATTCTTGTAAAGGTTTTCTTAATTGTGGTAAATCTTTTATATAATCTGCTGCATAATTAATTATTCCTAAAAATTGTTGAACTTCTTTCTTATTTTCTAATTTATCTTTAAAGTTTTGTATTTTTGATACTATGTGATTTTGTAATTGTACACCTTCTTTATCAATAATATATCCTAAATATTCTATATTATTTTTAAATAGTTCTGATTTCTTTTCAGAAAGTAATATTCCATGTTGTTTTACAATTTCTATAAATTGATCTAAATGTTTTATATGATCTTCTAGGGTTTCACTATATATTAATATATCATCTACATAGACTATACAGAATTCTTTTAATTTCCTAAATACTTGATCCATCCTTCTTTGAAATATTTGTGGGGCATTTTTAAATCCAAAAGGAAGTACCATCCACTCGTAGTGACCTTGAGGTGCACTAAAAGCTGTTAAACATCTTGATTCTTTTGTTAATTTTATTTGCCAAAATCCACTTTTACAATCAAATTTACTAAACCATTTTTTATTTCCAAGGATATTAATAAGATTTCTTTTATATGGTAAAAAGTATCCATCAAATACAGTCTTCTTATTTAATTCTCTATAATCTATTACCATGCGAGCTTTACCTCTTTTTTGTTCACTATGTTTTCGTACTAAAAAGGCAGGACTACTATGTGGACTTTTACTTTCTTGTATAATTTTCATCTCTATTAATTCATTTATCTGGGTTTCGAATTCTTTTTGATCAGTTGGGCTATATCTAATAGGTTTAGATCTTATTATATCATTAGGGTTTATTAGCTTTATTTCAGCATATATTTTTTCTTTATCCCATAATTGTACTGGATTTTCTCCAAAATTTGGTTTTAATAATTCTTTATATTTAGTTATTAATTTTTGCAAATTATTATTTCTATCAATCATTAGGTTATTTATCCTTTTTATACCTACTGGTAATATTCTTTTTAATACTATCCATTTGTGTCACATGGGGTTTGTAAACTTAAAGTATCTGAAGTTACTACTTGAGTTTTAAAATGATCTAAGAAATTATTTCCTAATAATATTGATTGTTTCATATTATTTTCTTGATATATTAAGGGAAGTTTAAATATTGTTTTATTTAATAATATTTTCATATTTTCTGCAATTATATCTAATTCTTTTCTTTGTTCATTAAATCCTGTCACCCTAGTTCTATGTAATTTTGATCTTTTCCATTTATGTTGTACTAATACTCCTTCTTTAGCTAAGCATAAATCTGCTCCACTATCTATAAATATTTTTTGTTTTATCATTTTTTCAGGTTTATATTCTACATATGCTTCCACATAAATTGCTACCATTATTCTGAGTTACTATCTGTAGAATAATTTATTTCTTCTTGTTCCGTTTCACTATCCTCATCTGTTTGACTTACATAAAAATCTTCATATTTATACCATTTATCATTATCTTCTTTTATTTGTTCTAGATTCATTATAAATTGTGATGAATTAATATATTTTACACCTTTTTCTTTTAATTTAGGGCATTTATTAGCATAATGACCTTTTTCATTACAGTTCCAACACTTGCATTCACTTATTTTATCTTTTCCTTTACTATTAGGTTTTCTTCTAAACTTTCTTTTATTTCTAAATTTATTTCTAGTATTACTAGTATTTCTAAATCTCCTAAATTTTTTCCTTTTATATTTATTATAATAAGGATTATAGGTTTGAGGTTTATAATTTTTCTTATAGCTTTTATACTTTTGAGTCTTTTTCTTATATTTTTTCTTATATTTTTTATAGGGTTTTTGATCACATCCAAATACTAATCTTTTTTCAGTTAATCCACATATTTCTCTTAATCCTAATTTTTTATCTTTCTTAACTTTCTGTTGTATTCTATATTCTTCACACTTTCTCATAAGATATCCTCTTAATACTCTTATTTTTTCTCCTAAAGTATTTTCTCTTGGCTCTAATTTATTATATTCTTTTGTTATTTCAGTATTATATGGACTTGGTAAATGATCATAATATAATTGTTGATATACTAGACTTTCTTCAGGTAGAAATCTAGCTTCATAAAAGAATTTAGTAAAACTTATTGTATATTCTGATAATTTATTTATTTTACAACATTTCATATTATTTAAATTCATTATTATTTCTATTTTCCTTTCTACTAACACTTGATCTCTAGCTACTATCCAGGGTTCTCCTAGAAATTCTCTTTTTAGTATCATATCAAATATTTGTAACATAGATTTCCAATCTCCAGCATTTCTCATAACTTCAATTCTTAATTGATAATCTATAGATTCTATCCAGTATGCAACTTTTCCAATTAATGTCTTAGATATTAGATCATAAATATATTCTAGATTGTTGGTATGTGTAGAACTCATTAAAGCTATATAAGTTCCAAGATTCCAATCTGTTATTCTTCTACTAATTTCTTGTTCTTCATATACATTATCTAAATCTAGGAAATAACCATTTAAATTAACACCTTGTGACATTGATCCTACAAATTCTTTAAATTCCGCATGTTGTCCAATTGGTATATGTTTAGGAATTTTGTTACTACCTCTTGTTATTACTTCTAAATTTGGGTCGGATAATTCTTCTTCCTGATAGTCTTCATTCATTATATCATCTGTTTCTATTTCTGTTTGTATTGGTTCATCACTTTCATGTTCTTCTTTTATTATTGCACTTACATTATTTATTTTTCTTAAAGCTTGCATTATCTGATTATTTTCTTTTTCTACTTCTGATCCTTCTTCACTTTCTGATTCTTCTATAAAATTTATATATTTTTTATTAGAACTATCATTTGAACTTTCTGAATCACTAGTTGTATTTTCTTCATTCTTTTGAGAACTTTCTTCAATAATCATTTTTTCTTTTCCTTTAAATATCTTAATTTCTTCTTTTAAGAAATTTAATTCTTTTTTAGTTTCTTCCATTTCTTGATGTAATTCATATGTTATCTGTTTTAATTCTCTTTTAGTATCTTTTAGTTCTTTTTTAACAATTTTATATTTGTCTTTATATTTTTTATACTTATTAAACCATTCTTCATTAGTTTTTTCTTTAAGTTTATTATTTTCCTCTTTTACTCTTTCAAACTCTTGTTCTTGTTTTTCTAATTTTAATCTTAAATATTCTATAGTTTCTTTTTCTTCTCTAGTAATATCAACTTCTATATTTTTTGATTCTTTTCTTATTGGTTCATACTTATATCTCTCTCTTTCTAATATTTCTTTTCCATGGTTTCTAAGAAATGTTATTACATTATATTCTTGTTTATCCATTTAAAACTTTCCTTCTTTTTGTAATAAAGATAAATTTTTTAGTACTTTATCCGAGGATTCTGATATTTTAGGTTTCATTTTACTTATATCTATCATAATAGGTTCTTTGATTCTTCTCCAAGCATTTATGGGTACCATTTCTGATTGTTTATTACTATCATCATTTTTTATTATTTGTGAGTTTGTTATTTTTTCTTTTTCTAATTTGGTTAATTTTTCTAACATTATTTTAAATGTTGGTACTTCAGATATATTCCATAATTTGTCCAATTCTTCTCTTATTATTTGTCTTATTTGAGACTGATCTTTTCTAATTTCATCTATTATTGTCATTATATTTTTTAAGTTTTCTTTTACTATTATTTCTACCCATAATTCTTGTAGTTTATCAAGATTATTCTTGTTATTCATTGTTTGGGTATATTAATGCGTTTTTTCCATCCATTTCCCATATCTATCCATATTTTCTTAGATTTTGTTTCCTCTTTACTTATTATTTCTTCCAATTCCTTTATATCATTTTCTAGTTTAGTTTCTTTTTCACTATATTCTAAATATTTTATTTGTGAATATATTCCTTTTTTAAAGCATCTTTTATTCTTTGTAATTTGTGTCTTTTGTCTTCTAATTTCTGTTGTATATTCATATTTTATTTATAAATCTAATCTTTCCCTGATCATTTATCTCAATCCCATTATTATTAATCTTATAATTTATCATAGTTAAAAAGTCACTTCCTAATAATAGTTCATTAGAACTATCATATTCTATGACTCCTATATTTATATTATATTCTAAATCTTGTATTTTAAATCTTAAATTAATACTTTTAGTAATTATTATTTCTCTTTCATTTTCAGGATAATTATAAATTTGTGGTTCTATTACACAACAATCATTTTCATTAATTTTATTTATATGTATAAAACTTTTAATAGCTCCAGTGTTTATTTCAGCTATGCAATCTTTTGCTATAATTCCATCAAATATTATTACCTTAATTTTTAATCTATCTGTTCTTATATCTATTAAATTTATTCTTCTAGGTAAACTATATTGCCGTGTTATTTGTTGTTTTGAGGTAGATAATTCCTTTCTAAAACTTAATCTTGAACCTTCTATTATTGGTATTATTTTATTAGGTGGTTTTATTGTTCTTGTATTAAAATCCATATATATTTCTTCAGGTATTGTTATTTGTGAGTTTTCTTTATGTTCTATTTGTTATAATATTTCTTGATACATTTTTGGTACTAACACGTCCATTTCATGTTGTTTAGTTACATGATGATTACCTGTTAATGCATATATCATTTTTGTTTCAATACTTATTACTTTACTACCTTGTGGCATCTTTATTCCATCTAATTTATAATATAGGGTCAGGGCTAATTCTTTATGTTCATCTTTTAATGATATACTAAAATCTGGTTGTATAGTAAATTTTAATTTCTGATAAATTAAATTTCCTTTAATTACTGATATTAAGGCATCTTGCAGATTTCCTAATATTCTATCATCTAATATATATATTTGTATAGGTGTATCAATATTTTTCTGAAAATATGCTTTTATTGTAAATTCTACTGCTCCTAAATATATATTTCTGTATTTATTTGCTTCTTTAGTAGATAATTTTCTTAATTCTCTCTTTATAATTTCATCAGTTATTAAACTTATTTTTGTTTTACCATGTATACTAGTTATATCTATTATATTTTCATGTTTCTGAGCTATATACCTAACTTCTTTATTTCTTTCAAACCATTTAGTTTTAAATATTCTATATACCTAACTTCTTTATTTCTTTCAAACCATTTAGTTTTAAATATTTTCTTAACAGATAATTCTTCTTTTTCATCTTGTATTTTCTTGTAAGTTTCAGGTTTAAAGCTTAATGTTTGTGATATTCCTTCTTCGTATGTTTCCATTTGATAATATGTTTTATTAAATTCTTCTGCTAATTCTTTACCTTTATCCATGTAAATAAATATTTGCTATTTTATTAATTTTTTCTTTATTTTCTGCTATTATTTCTTTCAGGAATCTTATAGCTTGATCATTATATGGTTTACTTATAATATTACTACCATATTTTCCAGCTTGTATTTTCTTAATTCTTTTTTCACATTTTTCTATCCTTTTCAATTTACTTTTAATTTTATTTCTTGCTATAGGCATATATTCAAAGTATGTTTTATCCATAGAAATAAATATTTGTTTTCGTTTCTAATCTTTTCTTTATTTCACCCATGTATTCCCTAAGAATTTCTATTCTTTCTTGGTCTTCTATTTTTTGTTCTTCAGAATTACTATTCTTAATTTTAGATTCTAAATATATTAATACTTTTTCATAATGTTTTAACCTTTCAAAAGTTTCTCTAACTTCCTCTTTTATTTCAGATTTATATACAAAATATGATCTATCCATGGCAAATATTTCTTATGTCTATGTCTATTTCTTTCTTTATGTCACTTAAGTATTTTTTAAGAAAATTAATATTATGTATTAAATTTTCATGATTAACACAATTTTCTGTTTTATTAAGGCTTTTTTCATAATCTTTCATTATTTTAATCTTTTCTTTTATCTTTGACTTATAAGATCTTTCCATTTTATCCAGTTAAATTTGCATTTTTTAATAATCTTTTATGATACCATTTTATATTTATCCTATTCATTCTGTGATAGTTCATTATTTTTCCTAATTGTTGATATAATCTTATTCTTTCTAAATGAGTTTCTTCTGTCCATTCAATTTTATTAAGTTCATTTTTAACTTTTTCCATTTCTTGTTCCATTTTTTCTTCCGCTTTCATAAAGAATCTATACCTATTAAATTGTCTTTGTATTGTCATTTTATTTTATTTAATTTATTAGCTAAATTATTTATAGCTAGTTTCTTAGTTAAATCATTTATTAATTTATATTGTTCTTCTATTACCTTTCTAAGTTCATTTACCTCTTTATCTTTCTTGTTATTAAGGTTAAATTCTTTTCTTCTAACATCCTTATTTCTGCATCTTTATTAGCTAACATGTTTCTTAATATTTTTATTACTTCTTCTCTTTTTTCTACTATTTTTAAACTTATTCTACAGCTTTCAATATGTTGATTAATATCTTTATTATAGGTAGGGGTTTTTATTGCTATTCTCCTAATTCTTTCTCGATCCATTCAATTTCATAAATTTGCATTTCTTGTTTTAATGCATGCCGTGTGTTTCATTCTTTTTCATGTTTATTTTGTAAATTTTTGACCTACTATTTGCTCCATTATCTTACTTTTTAATAATTCAACTTACTAAAGTTTTTTCCACTTACTAAGTGCTAAGTTATTATTACAAATCAAAATCATTCCACCAGTTTTTATTATGTGTGTTTCCCAATAAACTCTGCTAACATTACTACTCCTTTTTGTTTACGGGCTCTGATACCAAGCCATGTAAGTTTGCCTTCTTCATTAGATAAGGATGGCATATCAAAAAAAATTAAAAAATAAAATCATACACTCATACTGAATATCTGTTGGGATTATTTATTTGAGAAAAATGTTCCTATAGTTAACTATAGGTAATTACCAATAGTTATATGCATTTTTTAGTATAAAAAGTTGATGGCATTTTTGTAATAATGAAATTCACCCATGTATTTACGAATATAGCCTTTCAGTTGCATTATAATATAACTCAACTATAGATAATTACCTATAGTTAACTATAGTAACATTAAGGGGTCATTTGTTAACCCCTGAACAAGACTAAAAGAACTGGACGGGGACTGAATCACTTGTTCAAATTGTTTGATAAACTTAAAGACCAGCTGGATGACTCAAGAATTTAACTGGACGAATCCTTGAAAAAATTTAAGCCGGACGGTTCAGGAAAACTACTGCTAAAGATACGAGTACATGGCTCAAATTATTCATTTAACCATTTCTTTTTTCCTAATTAATATACCATTTTTTGACAAGTACCGAAGTTAGTATTTTTTTCTTATACATGAGGTGGGACTAAACTTTATATTATGGTGTTAAATTATAATATATTGGTTTGTAAACTAATTATATTCACTTGAATTACAAATTAATTTTAATATTTTACTATTTATAATTTTTAATATTTTATAAATTTATATTAAAATAATTATGTGTGTTTAACTTGAATATATTTGTACGAATAATTTTTTAAAATAAACCAAAATATGTTTTTGCAATTTTATATCTAGAAATGTGTTCAAAGTAGAATAATTACATGTATTTTAATTTGAATAATATAATGGGATTTTTCTAGAAAAACGTAAAAACAAGTTGGATTCGGTTGTTTTGGTTACAAATCATATTTTTTCAAATATTTTTGAAATATGGTAAAATTGCAAAAATGAATAGAAAAAAATAGCATTTTGATAATCTATTATATATATAATACCACAACATGTACTATTTTAATCCATCATAAATTACCGTTTTGATCCTCTGTATTCATTAATACACATCAATTAAAATTCGTATTTAATATGTGCATTCATTAATATACATTAATTAATTCATATTTAATATGTTTATTTAATACTACAGTAAAACCTCTATAAATTAATACTCGATAAATTAATAATCTCGATAAAATTAATAATTTGTCCAGTCCCAACTTGGGACCAGTACAAAATTGGACCCCAATCGATAAAATAATAAGATAATAACTTTTTTGAAATCCTAGTGTATATATATTGGTCCCAACGAAACTATAAATTAATAATTACTAAAAGATTCCAAATTCTAGGATTGTATAGTAAAAAATGAATCTATTGTCACTTATTTTTTGTTGAACTTCAAATCTATATTGAGTTCATCTTTAAATCTTCTCATTGCACTCAAGAGTTGGGGCATTGTCTTCTCATATTTCAACAAAAAGTTGTGAAGAGTTGTTTCCGCTTGCAATGCTTCTTTCCGAGTGACCGGTTCCAAGCTAGTGAATCATCCTTAAATTCAATTAATTTGTGAATTTACATTAATGGAATGTGGCTTGGAACTTGTTTTTGTAATTTATTTTTCATTTCTAAATAGTACATTGGACTTGAAAATTTAAAGGTCATACGTAAAACCTCTTTAAATTAATAAATTATTAATTTATCGATATAATAATATCTCGCTAAATTAATAAAATTTCCCGGTCCCAACATTATTAATTTATAGAGGTTTTACTGTATCTACTTAATTATAACACTTCGTTACATTGCAATTAACTAAGCATTCGAAGAAGTTTGTGTCTCGCACGAGTATAGAAGCCTTGAAACTCATTATAATTGAAGAAATAATATTGGAACATTAATTTCAGATTGCTAACTACATATTTTTGCTATGCAATCTATAGATTTTGTGTACTGTAATTTAGTATTTTTACTTTATAAAAATGTATTTAATACAATATTTTTTAATACTTTCTTGGCTTTGGCGCATTACTTGACATTCTGTAATATCAAATACAAGATATATATATGACTATAAGCACTTTGGAAAAATAAAGAGTACATTTGAATGTTTTAACCAAATTGGGAGATCTTGAAACGAGAATAAAATAAACATTGGTTAAAAAAGAACGCGCTAAACTAAAAAAAAAAAATTAATCATCACAATATCAATTGTTAATATTAAAACCAAAACGTAACGAGAAAAACTGTAATATAAATTATAAAATAGAACAATCCCGTGCCTTGCACGAGAATTGAAGCTAGTTTCTCTAATATAATTACATCTGTTAAAAAAATTTAATTGGATTTGTTAAATAGCTAGGATGATAAAATAATACATTCTTCGTATTTATTCTAAAATTGTCTATAATTAATATTTAAATAGTTTAATTTAATAAATATTGTCATCCAGAAATTTAGAATTTTGTTTCTCAAACAATGTTATTCATTCAGCATTCAGATTATCACTCGTCCAGAAATTTCAATCATCCAGAAATAATGATTCAGATTTAACAAATGAGCTCTAAGCCCTATTTATTTAATCTAAACTTATGTTAAAATAAATTATTGTTAACAGGTGTTTATTTCTTAACAGTAAAGACTAGGTCATGTGTGTTTGAGAGTTTTTAGGAACGTAGTTGATGTGTTTGAGAGTTTTTAGGAACGTAGTTGAGTAGTTACTTCATTTTAGGTTTCCAGTTGTCCAGTTCCTATTTTATTGCAATCACCTTGGGTGGGTTAAGTGTATTTATATTGTAAGTGTACGTTCAATTTTATTCATCAGAAGGAATACAATGTAGTTCTTAAAGAGCTAAGCAGCTTTTGTTTTCTTCCGTTTTATACATACAATTTTGTTTATAGTGTGTGCGTGTATTTATATCGATTTTGAATCCTACACTTGGTATCAGAGCTTGGGGGGAGTATCAAGGCTTAACAGCTTTCCCTACCGTTCCTTGGAGGTATAACAATTCATTTCCGAAGAAACTCCATGCTGGGATGAAGCCGAAGGCTGGGAAGAAGTCCCAAGAGAGGCCTCAACATAGGAGCAGACAAGAAGAATGATTGTTGTTGACAGAAGGGCGGAGGTGCTGCTGTGGTATTTGCAGCAACCGGGAGATGATGGCGGGGACAGAGCTCGCAATTTTTTTTGTGTCGTGGTGTGTGTGCTGAGATGGGTAAAGAAAGAAACATACGGTTGTGTTAAATATCAAGATACTATGACATAAGCGCTTAGGTAGTAGCCACCAAGTTGTTAAAGAATGTTAAAGTCAAGCTCACCATGTTCACCAACTAAGCTCACCAACCAAGCTCACCAATCAATCTTAAACTTTATGTACTAGTTTTCCTCTATATAAGAGCTTATGCTCTCATGTAATAAACAAGATCAATACAATGTAATTCTAATATTACTACCGTGTTTTTCTCTCTTCTCTACTAGTTCCGTTTATTACTTCCGCATTGCTCATATTCTGACATGGTATCAGAGCGGGAGTAGAGAGGAGTATTTCAGTTGAAGCTTGTGGTTTTTCAAGGAAAACATTAGCTGCCCAGATTTATATTTTCAACCAAAAGCCCCAAAAAAACATAACCCAAACCAAGATACGAACACCTACTAGTGTAGAGCTGTAAAGGGCAATTCACTGGTTGAATTCCAGCTTGTAAACACCACCATACATGCTGTCACGTGCCACCTGTATTATGGAGACACTACAAGGCAGATCCGACCAGTCTTCTTAAGGGAAGGCTGATTCATCTCCTCAAATCGATTCAATCCATACAACGACCTTAAAATTCCAGTTGGTAGATATCATGATATCCCACCATTTTATTATGTTGCTGCAAATAAAATTGTTGGGGCTAGGACTCTAGGTTCAGGTGATGTTCCTTGTCAAGGTGAGTTCATTCATCAAGAAAATCAAAGCAGCAGAAGTAGTTGTATTTTATACAATACAGTTCACTGCTATATCTTGCATTCATCAGTACCTTCTGTATTTTTTGACGGCCTAAAATATACTGTGTGGTCGAAAATTCGATAACCGGTATCCCAAAAGACTCAATAAACTCAAGATCGGTCGATTCTAAAAATGGGTATAGTTGGATGCTCAGATTAAGCTCAAGGGCTACTAGTGTCCACTCTTCAATCCCAAGATAGGTCTTTCATCCGAAGATGGGATTTCGAGTGAGGGGGCGTGTTAAATATCAAGATACTATGACATAAGCGCTTAGGTAGTAGCCACCAAGTTGTTAAAAAATGTTAAAGTCAAGCTCACCATGTTCACCAACTAAGCTCACCAACCAAGCTCACCAATCAATCTTAAACTTTATGTACTAGTTTTCCTCTATATAAGAGCTTATGCTCTCATGTAATAAACAAGATCAATACAATGTAGTTCTAATATTACTACCGTGTTTTTCTCTCCTCTCTACTAGTTCCGTTTATTACTTCCGCATTGCTCATATTCTGACAGGTTGCTTTCCAGGAGCTGCTGTGCATGACTGTCAATGTGCAATCAGCCGAGAAAGGAGAAATCGGGGAAGGGAAAATGATGGTGCAGGTTGTCAATATGTGTATATATATTACATGTGTATGTATGCCCTGGACAGAAATTATAGCATAGAAAAAGAGGGAGATGGGTTTGATATTGATGGTATTGCAGCGACACAAGGGTGAGGCTAGCGACGGAGCACGATCTTTGGTGGATCGAGATCGCGAAAATGGTGTTGGGTCTGTCGAGTATGAGTATACTTATGTGTGTTTCGGAACTGCATGTGTTGCAATGTGGGCGTATATAGTTGTTCTTGTTGGTCGTGTATGTTTTGCAGGTACAAAGGCGATATAGAGAAGATTTTTTATTGAATCTCTCCTTGATTGTATTATGGCTGCTATGTTTTTGGTTAGCTTTGGTATGTGTTAAAGAGAACAGGAACATGTATGGTGCAATGGTGTAGTGCACTTGTAAAAATGCAAATGTACAATCGTTGTTCGCTAAGTGCAGACAATTGTAAGATTGTGGTCATTCTCACATGAAGAAGGAAGAAAGCCAAACGAGCTTAGCCATACGGGCTTGATGAACAGGCCATACGGGCCGATGATGAAGAAGGCCATACGGGCCGATGATGAAAGCCATAAGGGCTTATGAAGATCATGCCAAATGGCCGGGCACCGAAGATCTTGCCAGACGGGCACCGAAAAACTTGTCAGATGGGCATAGAAGCTAAGTTTAGATTAAGGGGGAGATTGTTGGGATTATTTATTTAATCTAAACTTATGTTAAAATAAATTATTGTTAACATGTGTTTATTTGTTAAGAGTAAAGACTAGGTCATGTGTGTTTGAGAGTTTTTAGGAACGTAGTTGATGTATTTGAGAGTTTTTAGGAACGTAGTTGAGTAGTTACTTCATTTTAGGTTTCCAGTTGTTCAGTTCCTATTTTATTGCAATCACCTTGGGTGGGTTAAGTGTATTTATATTGTAAGTGTACATTCAATTTTATTCATCAGAAGGAATACAATGTAGTTCTTAAAGAGCTAAGCAGCTTTTGTTTTCTTCGGTTTTATACATACAGTTTTGTTTATAGTGTGTGCGTGTATTTATATCGATTTTGAATCCTACAATATCCAGAAATATTAGTTACACTGTTTACGGATTTGCTAAAACCCGCAGACATCTATTTCTGCCAAGGAAAAAAATATGTAAGAGCAAGAGGAGAACATGTATTTAGGAGTGAGGTCTAGGATAAAACAATAAGCGCAAGTCTACTGGGTATATTATACTAGCGAAGACTTAACCAGGTATATATTTTACAACATGAGAAAGCTGTCTGCGAGAATTTTAGGCTTCTAAAAAAGATTGCGCTGCAACCATGGTTTTAAATTTTGAGAACCGGGGATCTTTTTCTCACGATGTCGGAAATGAAATGTTATAGCTATCAGTATTAATAATACTAGCGGATGCGAAGGAAATGAAATATTATAGCTATTAGTATTAATAATACTAGTCGATAATCCATGCGAAACACGGATTGTGATCATTTATTCATAAAAAAATAATTTTTTGCAGGAATACTCGTAAAATGCATTTAATTGCATTGAGATCGTGGAGCAGTGGCTAACCTTTGACATGTTAAGCTTCAAGCTCTCCGGAAGTATCCCAAGAAAGTTGTAATTACCAGCTTAACAAAGATGATAAACCCTGCATGTTGTGTGTGAGCACACATATATAGACACGTTATTTGTCTTCAAAGTCCTTTTTAAAAATATATCGGACATCAATTCTTACATACAATGAGAATTTGGGAAAGAGAAAATCGAAATAATTAAGAAATAATAATTTAATGTAAAAATGGTCCGACCTGGTCATGATAATATGTTTTTTCTCCAGCTATTTATTTAGCTGCATGCAAGCTTTCTGGCGACCTATAAAACTCACTGTTCTAAAAATTCCCGATTTAACCAATTAATTCCCGATTAATCTTCTGTAAGTTAACCAACCGATTCGATTTTTGAAATCCGATTAATCCTGTTAATTTATTTAAAATAACTAGATGATAGCATGTGCGAAGCACGGGTTGAAATAATTCATTAAAATTGATCATTTTTTATTAAATTTTATAGGAAATATTTTATATATCATTAAAAAAATTTATAAAAATGATAATAGTACAAAAGAAAATTACGATATTTATGGATCTCAGTAGTTTATAAAGAAAGAATTGTAATTACATCAAAATTCCAATATTTCTAGGAGACAAAAATTTAGAAGTAAGTATCATTAAAACATGATTTCACTTACAAATAAGATATTAGATGATAAGGGTCCGAAAAAATTTAATTAAATTGATCATTAATTTATTATAAAAAATTACGTTATAATTTGCTTATTAATAAAGGTCATTTTATATATTATTTATTTAAGTTTATTTAAGAAAATCGAGAAAAAAAACTAAATGATTCCGATATATACGTTAAAATGTACATGATTATGATAAATACATTATTTGTGAACTGAATAGAGTTATAATAAAAATTACAATTATAATAGTATTAACAATTTATTATTTTAATAAAAAATAATATAAAACCAATTTTTGGTACCGAAGTACCATTAAAAATGTATTTCGTTTGTTATAGATAAGCATGTCACCGTAGATTAACATTTGTATTCGTAGTTTATTTTTATTAAGTTGTAATAAAAAAAATTATAATTGTAATATAATTTATTTATTTATTTATTTTATAAAATAACATAGAATTTTAGAGAAAATAGGAGTCTTGGGGTGAAACCAAATATGGTACGAACCAAATTTGGTATAAAATAGTACATTAAAAAGGGATTTTGTTATTAATACACGTTGTAGATAAAGATTTATTTATTATTTATTTAAATTATATTTTAAACAATCAAGAAAACATAACATACATGGTTCTGGTTCTAATATATACGTTATTTGTACAATTCAGTAATATTATAGTAAAATAATTATAATTATAACAAAATTCTAAACAATTGTTTTAGAAAATAATATAAATTTTAGGGGAGTAGGAATCTATGATGAAATAAGGGTGAAACCAAATTTGTTACGAAAATATCATTAAACAGAAATTTATTAATAAAGGTTATAGATTCGTTAGTGTTTTATCAAATGTTATACGATCTGCCTACGTATTCGTTGGTGTTTTACCCTCTATTTGTTGGTGATTTTTTATCGTTGGTTTTTTCAAGTTAAAAAAATTATAAACAAAAGAATTATAATCATCATAAGAACTCTATTTTTAACTCTTTTTAAAGGAACATAGTATTCTAGGCGAAATATGATTTTTTTAAAAAATTACAAATAAAAGAATTATGATTATAATAAGATAAAATTACAAAAAGAATTATAATTAAAATAGGATTTCTATTTTTAATCTATTTTTTTAAAAAAACAACATAGAATTATAGGGAAAATAGGATTTTAGGGGTGAAACCAAAATATAGTGCGAATCAAAAACAGGTGAAACCAAAATATAGTGCGAACCAAACTTTAGGTACCTTTAAAAGAGGGTTTCGCTTATTAATAAAGGTTATAGATATGTTTAATTGTAAATTAGACTAATATATTAAATATCATTATAATATTCGATTAATGCTCCGATTAATCCGTCTGATTAATCCCCGCCTATCCGATTAGGCGCTAGGCGGTATCCCAATTACCCTGGACCGCCTAACGATTTCTGGAACACAACTGCAACTTGTGATTATAGCTGGATGATTAAAAGTTAAAACTTGATGCTTATTTATGTGTGCATGTGCAATCGTGTACGCGTGTATATATAGATGTGCGTAATTTGTGATTACGTATAAGTCCACCTTCCCTTCAAAAAAAAAAAGTCCACCTTCCCAAGTTACTAGTCCAGTTTGATTTTTACTAAGATGTATATAATACATAATTTCGTTAATTGTTTTTTAAATATTTTTGTTGATGGAGTATTAAAAAAGTATAACGTTATGTATCACAAAATTGTTTCCAAATAAATTTCCCGAATGAGATGTCATGGGTGATGATATTTTAAAATATTTTAATTGGTACAATTTATGTGAATGCAAGGGAAATCCATCATAATTAATTGATTTTTTTTTCTAATTCATAATTAATTAATTGAATTAGTACCAATAATTCTGACACGTAATATTTGGGAATAAATTTAGGAACAAATTTAAGGACTTTAGCATTTTCCATATTAAAATTTAGCATTTATACTTTTACTAATAAAATAATTTTTTTTAAAATAATTAATAAAATTATGTATTGAATGTATTTTAAAATTTGTATAAAATTATGTATTCTTCTTTAATCTTTCCTAATTGGAAATGACTTGGTGTAAAAGCAAGCTTCAGAAAGTGTGTAATAGAGTATGGGTCCTGGTCCCTGACAATCATTTGTCAGGGACCAATTATTTAACAATCGGTTCTACAGTTGTTGGATCGTTGATCCAATGGCTGAGATTAAAAAAAAAAAAAAATTACTGTCCGCTATAATTTTCCGCGGAAAATTTTTGCGGATAGGCAAATTTTCGCGGACAGGCAATCTGCCTATCCGCGGAAAATTATAGCGGACAGTAAATTTTTTTTGTAATCCAGGGGGCCGTTGGATCAACGATCCAACGACTTAGAAACCGATTGTTATTTAACCCGTCCCTGACAAATGATTGTCAGGGACCAAAACCCATAGAGTATTGTGTTTTCTGCTGGAGTCGATGTTAAAATTAAGAGGTTTTTTTTTAAAAAAAAATACATTTTTATAGAGAATTTGCAAAAATGCAGGCCCTTTAACGTTGCAGAAATACAAAGTTTTCAACAAAAAGTAGTAAAAAAAGTCTTTCAAATGTACAGCAAGTTGGATTATTCATCTAATGGCCAAAAGCTTTTACGTTATACACTCATACGCAGAACATATATAAATTCAAACCCACAAGCTGTACAACTAATTTCCTTTACGCATTGTATAGGTTGTCCATTGTTGTAAAGAAAAAAGAGCAACCAATTGAACTCTTAAACAGATAACAGATATTCCAACCCTGAAGAACTCCAGAGAAGTTATCTAAACAGTTAATCCGCAATCGAATTCTGTGCCCAAAAATTCAGCACCGCAAAAGCGATGGATCAGATACAAAGGGCCAGAAATATTTTTACGAGCTTGAGCACCATAACATGACCGGAAAATCATTTTAGGCCCAGGTAATAAGATGAGGAACCCAACCTCATGCCAACATAATACCAAGAGAAAACAGAAATAATTTGGTTTGCACAATGCTATAAACTTGCAGCAAATTCGTGACTAGACTACAATTCAACTCCAACGGCAATCGTGACTATCACTAAAACCACCAATATTGCGGCAAAACAGAACAGAAACAAATTACAGAGAAGCACGAGGGATTGAATCGGTAGGCGAGGAGCAAATCATATCAATACACCATATTTTTTTTCACTCGAAACAAGACTAAAAAAAGTACTCAAAACTGATCATGATATATGAACAAATCTGTAGAACAATCAGCTACATTAAACTTAACACATCTCCGCAGATCGATATCTATAAGACCAGATTTAATCTCAATAAGATAACTGAGTCCCAGCCAAATCTGAAATTGCCACAGATTGCAACCAGGACCCATTAACTTCCGCAGCAACCCCTATAATCGCATGAGACGAGAGTGAATTCTGTCCTCATGAAAATAACTTGGAATGTAAAAAATTTTCCTAATCCCTTTCAAAACACCCGATAGGACAAACACTTCATTTCTCTTCCACACTGTCGCTCACATCGCTGCAGAAATCTTTGCTCAGAATGCAACTACTTACTAAAATATGAGACTTTATACTACCAGTAACCTTAGTGATTACCCAGGTACGACAATAAAAATAGTAAGCACTTGCCCAGTAGTGTTTTTGGAAGCTCCAGAACAAAAAAAAAAAAACCAAATGTCCTCACCCAAATACCAGAAACACCAAAATTTTCCAGGAAGAAATCAACCAGCCTGCCTCCAAAGAAGAGGTACCTGCAGAACCAGCAATGAAAAGGCCCAAACATCCTCTGAAAAGCAACACAGGTAACAAAATCACAACAGCAAAACGTAGCTATATAGTTCCAGAGGAGCACAAATTGCCCAACTACTCTAGAGGTCTTAATGCACCTGAACCAGACAACAAAATAAAGCAAACAGCAGTAAAGCAAGAGCATCTTGTACCAGGCCTTTGAAACCCCAATAAGACCAATCAACTTTATCAAATACGACAACTAAGCAGACCCATATTCATAACACATTGATAGGATTGAAGGTAGATCCACGACACATTTCACTCTTGTTAAGTGTCATGAACTCTACGGTTGTTCCGAAGCTGCATACCCACAAGCTTTAATTTAACAGTATCTTCTATAATCAGATTTGACCTGCTGAGGAGATTTTTTTGGGACTGAAAAAGTCTCCAATTTCTCTCCTGCCACAAAAAATAAACCATAGCACCCAAGACAATTTAATTTAAAATGCCTTAAATTGACTTCTCTGACGATTCCCTTGTAGCATGTGAAATCAGCTCCTCCCAATTGTGAAAGCTAGAAATCTGAAGACCTTTCCTCAAAAGTATTTGAAAACTAACCGACTGAAACCACATTGAATAGATGATCCACTGAGTCCCTCTGTTGGTCACAAAATGCACATCTCAATGTACCATCTGTGCCACACTTGCAGCTGGTCCTGAGATCAATTTTCGCCAGCCATAAAATGAAGGAGTGTTTAGTAATACAATTAGAAAACCAAACTAACGTATAACACTCCACATGAGGAAACACATCTCTTAACTCTCTCCATACAACACTAGTTATGAACTCATATCTCTTACCATCCCGAGAGCGGAGCGCACCACACCGTTTTCGTTTTGTCCTTGACATTACCACTAATAATCAGCACAACCCCATATAATTCTGGACATATATCTAATAATCCTCTAGGCCATCTCCATTGTTACAATTATAAAATCAGCAACTTCAGCAGCTCCTGACGAGCCCATAGCTCAGAGATATACATGATGACAGAGGATCATCCAGCACCCCAGTATCATACCTAAAAAAACACAGAAGTACCATCGCCAAGTAATTTTTTTATAAAAGGTCTAAAGTCATCTCAGAGGCTGAAAATTTCTTCCAGCTCCAAGCCACATCCCAGGGGACCTTAACCTGCCAAAAGCTCCTACCTTTTACACAATACATATGATTCAAATGTGGTCACTAACTTTATTTTAAAATTTTCTACATATGATATGACTATAAATCATGTTGAATGTATTAAAATTAAATAAATAGAAACTGATATTTGACATCGTAATCAGAAGACTTATTTAGGACCAAACAGAGACTCAAACCAATGATGATAGTAACACCAGGAAAGAACTTTAAAAAAACATATTACCACACTACTTAGAAGAACACGTTGTTCAGTTATATTTTTAAATTATAACTTAACGCAATGTTTATCATCACAGATCTTTGATACTAATACTAAGCTTATGTTGTTTTAGCACTTAGCAGGATGAGGATTATTTTGTGGGACTAAAACTTAGTAAATAATATTGGCTTCGGAAACGAGTTTGCTCGCTCAAAAGAATTGGAAGCGGGTTTAATAATAATAACTGAGAGAAGCTTTAAGTCTCTAAAACTCTAAATTAAGTGTATCGACTGGCTAGTAGCCGGATTGGTAAGTCCTCCCTGTGAACGGAGTCGTATCTAGTCTAGTAAGTATAATAATTATAAACACAATTCTCCATAGTAATGATCAGAATCATACAATTGTCACTTTTTTTCTTGAGCTCATTTTCCGCCAAACAAGCCTTAATATAATTAAAACAAACCAAACTGTCAAATTTCGAGCAATAATTTAGAGTTTTGGAATCACTACAAGTCTACTAGATAGGGTCCATGGGGAGACCTCAGATTCACTTGTGTAAGTTTATCTTTCAATGAATAGATCCGGCCTTTATTCGGGTAGTAGTCCCAGTAATTCTAATTAAATAATGTATTTAATTCAGACAAGGCCTCATCATCTAAACCACCAGCATAGAAAGGAAAATCCATATCCTGAAATGTATAGAGTATATTGTTCTTCTCACCAGTCTTCCATCTCGACCAAAGGCAAAACTTGGACAATACCCGAGAACGCCGAACAACGCATCATCAAAAAAATAGGAACCAAAATCAGCAGCAGGTAACTCCCATGATATCAACCAAGGCATATCCCCAACATATATGCTGGCATGAGATTCCATTTTACTCTTAATTATGTGGATCGCCTCAAACGCATCATCACTACCTCTCATATGGATATACCTTTCGTTTAACATCTTTAGGAACTTGAGTAATCAGCACTCCGATGTAGCGAGAAACCTACAACTCTCAAAAAATACTATAACTCTCTTCCCACTTAGTTGAGAGAAAGTAACCTACAAAATGAGCAGAGAAAAAAAGGTTGGAAACAAAGTTACAAGTATTAAACAAGTTATGGAATCTGTAATTGGCAACTTAATTGCATCCAGCTTCGAACTTTCTATTGAATTAAAGAAGGGCAACTAAAGAGTTTCAAACATGCAACATTTTCAACTAACCTGGGACTCATCAGTCCTTCTAAACACAGTCTCCAGATCCCATAGCATCTCCATCCTCAGTTCCTGTGCTTTTTCAGCCTCTAACTTCGCAACTTTATTACGAGTGAATGGGAATGCTGGAATTTTATATCGATACAATATGTCCTGCCCAAATGGTTCAATAAATTCTCCACGAGGCCCAAAAATTACAAGGCAAGGTTCTAGATACCAATCCTCAGAAAAACCTTGACAATACTCAAAAATACACTGCAACTTCTTATTATTCGGGTCTTTAAATGGGAGTGCCAACCAAGGCATAGTCTTAAACTCTTTCCAGAATGATTCTTCTGAACAAGTATTATAAGTGTGCGCCGTGTCATTAAGGTAAATGAGCACAAACTCAAAGCTTTTTTCGGTTTTTGCCAACTCTTCATAAGCCATCTTCAGTTCTTCAGTATCACATTCTTCGGTGATCTCATGTTCATAGAAATATAGGGCTACCACCTTATCTTCAAGAGTGTGAATAGGTACCTGTATGTCCGAAAGGAAAAATAAAGGAAAAAAATTAATTAAATTTTATTGTTTTGCATGTATGGATGCCACCAGAAAAAGAAAATTTCAAATAAGATATAGACTATATATAGAGTAAATTGCACTTTATGCACGTGTACTTTAATTTTTTTTGCACAGAACCATTAACAGATTGAGAGTAGCCACCAACGTGTTTTAACAACAGATTTACTGACCGGCGACCGACTACCAAACTTTTAATGTTTCGGTTTTAGTAGTGACCAAACTTTTAATGTTTCAGAGGGGAAGTTGGACTAAAGAAGGACAACAGTCCTGGATCATTATTTAGACAACGGACAAAATCGAAAGGCGTAGACAAAGGAAACAAGCAACAACACAGAAACACTACATTATTAGTATAAGTAAGTGCATCATTGTTTTCTGATTTATGAATTTGAGTAATTGTAAACAAACCGAGATACATGAATGCAAAACTCCGAGAGATCAGAGAATTACAGATGAGTCGATGACCCTAAAAATCCTCGATCTTGAGACCAAATTAGAAGTTGTGAACATAGATTAACAAAGAAAACACAAATATATAGACATACCTTATACCTTATCACAAGTGAAAAGAGAAAAATGTATACAGCAAGAGCTGCAACTTTTTGAGACTGCCTTTACAATCTAAAAGGTCATGTCCATTTTTGAATTCCAAAGCTGCAATTACAATCACTCACAAATAATAATAGAGTCTGTCATAGAAAAAGAAAAATGCTAGAAATTGTAATTTTAAGAAAAGGAAACCATACAGTAACATATACATTAACATATAATAATATTTGTGCCTTGGTAGCAAAAAGATGATCCCATTCGACAAATGTTTAAACAATACCATTTAGGCATTTCATAAATTAAATGAAGGGCAAATAGGCTGTAAAACACAAACCCGGCATAATCTCCAAATTAACAAATCCCCACTAACTCATCTTAACAGATTATTTGTATTGTGAAGCCCGCTACATGCCAGGAATGAGTAAATACAAATGAACTGCTTTGAAACAAATTTTATTTTTCTTCCTATTTGAATGACGATATTGAACATATATGTTAGCATGACCAGAATGACAAGTCGCTCCTCACTATCTCTGATCACATGATGTGATGATAAGCATATAAAAGACCGGTAGAGAACCCTCCACATAATCATATGCTTTGTTTATGAGGGTCATCGCGGAATTAGTGTTTTAAGGGCATTTTTGTTCACTTTCGTTTTAGAGGCAGATGAGAATGGAAGGAGATGTAAGGTTTAGCAGCGGAAAATTATTCAAATTGTGGAGAGGGGAAGAGGTGCTGAGAGAACAGGGGTAAAATTGTCTTTTTACATTGAATAAATTTGCTCCATCTGAATTGGATGTTCTCAAAGAAACAGGAATCCATTTATCGCCAGCATAATCCATTCCAGGATGTCAAAAATTGTTTGATAATCACTGCAGCCGAGTAGATCTCTCTACAGTTGAAATCATTCCAAACAACCGGAGTTAAAGACATGCAAGTCCATCAATGTTTTGTAATACCCCTTCTCTATTTCTTCTTCCTTCACCTGATGCAGAAGAAGAGTTTCAATTATAAGATCTTCCCAATCAACATCTATATGTCGCTTCTTTTTCTTCTTCTCCTTTATAGCACTTGTTGAAAGCCAGTAATCATTCCCTCCACCTGAACTTGCGTTTGATGGACACATGATTTTTTTAATGCGTGTCTTAGCCGACTCAATCCTGTGTCTCCTCCTCTGGTATGTCAAGCATCCATTAACAAATGCTGGAGGCATCACATCCATTCCAACATCTTTCTCCAATATTTTCTTAAGAGAGAGTTTTTTGCTGAGTTCTGACTTACCTTTCCACCAGTCTGTACAATCAAGGTAGTCTTCATGCCTCTTCCTTCTCTTTCTATTTTCCTTTCCACACTCCAATGTTGAACGAAAATCAGTAACCTCTTCCTTAAACTTAGAATAAATCACATTCAAGCATTCTGGTGATATATTAAACTTATCCAGATCATCAAAATTCAAAGTATGTGATTGTTCTTGCTCAGTACTGCGAAAAAAATCATCCTCCCCCTCACAAGGCCGATAAGATTCAATCATATTATCAGATCTTTCCTGCAAACAATCACTCACAAAATACGACATGTCAAATCCCACATCATCCGAATTCCTGATCGCTTTTCGAGCATTACCCATCGACTTCATTTCCATATACTGAAAAACATACGGTGCAAATTTCACAATATTCTTTACAGTTACATCATTTCCCCATGGCAATGCTTTTGCAACCTCCACAAGCCTCTCTAACAACTCCTTATACCTCAACCTACATGTGACAACAGGCACATTCAATTCACTGGCCAAATCCTCAATTTTAACATTTACTTGATTTAACTGGCCGATAAATGCCAAAACTGACACCACAACCTGCACTGGCCTTCTCCCTGTCGTCACAAACCACTTTACCAAACACTGCACCAAAAAAACCCCCTGTTTCAACATCACCTCCTTTTTATCCACCTCAATACCACTAAAACTTGGGCTATTTTTAAGTGTAGTTTCATACAAATACACGATATCAAATTCAGGCAACCTCAAGTCAAGAAAACTAACAACCCGATTAACCATTCTTCCTAACTCAAAAGTATCACAACAAATTATAGCAGCCACATCCGTCATCGGCAAAAGGTTCCCATTTTTCCTCCTGACAACATAAGCACAAGCCCCAACAAATATACTAAACCAATCACCTTGACCATACTCACCTTCAGTAATAGTTTCAATCATTTTTTTAACCTCATCTACTGATGATACAGAGAAATTCAATTTAAACAAAAGATCATCAATAAGAACACCAGCTTTATAAATTTTGCTTTCTTTGTACGAATAATTACTGCCAGAGCCCGATGTGCCAGTACGGATGTATGTGCCAGCAGGGCCACTAATACCACCAACATGGGCTTGAAAATTGTTGAAATCCTGAACAACAGCACATGATGTACAGATCAAATTTTCGGAAACTTCATCAGTGACCAGAGACCTTTCGCCGCAAGCTTGACATCGTGAAGAGCTCTCCATTAGCTTGATACTCTAATCTGTAGACAGATATGATTTACTGTTTAGATATACACACATATATGTATTTGGGAGGAGGGGGAAGCTATAATTAGGAAAAAAAAATCTAGAGAAGATAGGTAAAACCCCAAGTTCATCCCGAGTCATTCAAACTCGAATCATCAAAAAATACATTAAAATAATCAATAGCCATAACTACAATCAATCATGCAAACCAGACTAAAAATAATAAAACTTAAACGCCCAATAAAAATTAAAACTTATGCAAAACTACATTAAACTAAACACCCAATAGAAATTTCAAAATTCATGCAAAACTACATATCGACCTTCAATTGCAAATGTACCCAAAATTACCAATTAAATCTATATCGAGGGCAAAACAAATTCACCTAAACCTTCAATCACACATTTATTCGCAACATTACGTCATCCAACTCAACTTTCTTAACAACTTTTCTAAAGGTACCCTTTTGCAACCAATAACATTAAATTATGTTACAATATCTACTTGAAATAATATTCATATGCATTGCAAATTGCCAAAATAATTCAAGAAACAACCATTGTGACATATTTTAGTCTAGCAACTAATCAGTTATCGTAATTATAGCATCAAGAACACACAAGAACATTCAAAAACACAATTTTAAGTAAATGGGTATTAAAAAAATTGAAACTTTGTCAAGAACACACAAGAACATTCAAAAACACAATTTTAAACAAATGGGTATTAAAACGATTGAAACTTTGAAAGATTAACAAATCATAACCATATCTTTACATAATAAAAATTGGTATATGTACATATATGTATGTATTTGTGCAAGAATTTACCTTGAAAAAGGAGAGTAAAGGGGTGATTTTTAGAGCAAGAGGCAGACAACAGATGAAGAACAGCAGCCTGGGTAGGAATCCAAGAGTTGTGTGTGTGTTCTTGAGGTGTATTACTGTGTGTAAAACCATATACTCCATTATATACACACACCCTTCTGTGTAATGTGTATACCATTCTTATAACTGTTTTTTTTTTTTCTAATATTATTTGATTTTTGAATACGCAAATTTTTTGTATGAAAGAAAAAATAATTGCAACTTTCTCAAAATCAAATCGAAAATTATAAATCCAAATACAAGATCCAAGTATCCAACTTAGGGGGAGCGGTCAATCAATACTTTCATTCTGAATTTTTTTAATTCGATTTTATAAATAATTTTGAAATTTATAAACATTACATATTTTCGGATTTAATTAAAATTTCAAATTTTATATATAGTCGGATTTTAATTTTATTGGAGGAGACTGAGTTTTGATTTAAAAAAAAAAAAAAAAAGGACAAATGGGCTGGTCAATTACAGAAGCCCATGAGCCGGGTTTTCCTTTATATATAGATGATCACGTACAGTTGCAAAAAGCAAGCTTTGCTAGAAGCAAGACCACGAAGCGAGCTGTCGTGTGTGTTCCGACAACGATCCTTCCAGTGTGAGCAAAACCCTAACTGAACGATGTCTAACGTTGGACCATGTTCGATGATGAAGAAACTTGAAAAGGGAGATAAGGTTAATATCTCAGAAATCCTAGGAGACCCAGCTCATCTCATCTCAAAACAACATCCCACCTGTCAGGTAATTGAATTAATTATCCCTGATTTCTTTAATTTTGTTTTGTACAAGCTGCTTTAACATGATATAATTATGTTTTTTAATTTTCCAGTACTGTGTTACTTAGATTCTCGATCTGTTTATTGCAATGGGTGGGTTAGATTCTTTGTTTATCTATACATACATGCATGCTGTACGTATAATTAATTGTAACACTACTATTACTCGATCCCTTTTTCATTCAGCTCCCAAGTGACCACCTGAATGGCAAGGTTGTTGTCTTACATTTTGTCCCACTCGCTCCATGGTGTCTTTTTTTGAGGCAACACGTAGACTCCTTGGTGGATATATACAACTCCATAAATTTTACAGTACTTCCTTTCGAGGTTGTTTTCATCGGATTCCAGGTTCCTCAATGGCAACGTTCTTTCCGCGAGTACACCATGTCTCATGAGTATTATTTTCAAGAGAAGTTTTCTGTCATGCCCTGGACTGCCCTCCCCTTCTCCTATACCCATTCCCTCGATTATTGGCGAACAAGATTAAGATATCCAATGTATCCAAATTGTGTCGCTGACTCTTCTACATTCTCTTTGGTCATTGATCCTGCTGGCGTGGTTTTGCAACTTGGGGCCGAACATATCTTTCTTACCTTTGGAGCTGCGGCCTATCCTTTCAGTGATGAAAGGGTAATTCACCTTGAGCATCAAGACGAGACAGCACTAAATTATCCATCCATTACACAACTCCTGACCTCTCCGGCCTGGACATGAGCACCTCATCACCTGTGGGAATAAGGTATATGCTCTTTGTTGTTGTATGATCTTTCGTAGTTTAGTCTATCAATATTCAATAGTAGTATTATGTATTTCCTTTGCACCTTCTTATGAACAATTCTAATTGTTGTCTATACCCTTTTACTTCCTACTTGTTTTTAATAGGAGGTGCCTGTGAAAGATCTGGAAGGAAAGACGGTTGCCTTGTATTTTTACGAAGATTGTGACTATCCATTCGATTGGTTTACAGAAAAGCTAAAGGAAGCCTATCAAAAGTTGGATGCAAAGAAGGATAATTTTGAAGTTGTGCTTGTTTATAACAATGACTCCATTGAAGTTCTTCGATATGCAAGTGAAGAGTCATTCAGGGATGTGCACCTCGGAATGCCTTGGTTGGCACTCCCGTATAAACACCCCAGCTGTAAGAATTTGCAGCGGATTTTCGAGTTTACAGATGTGGGCGATCCGGTTCCTAGGCTTGTAATTATAGGACCGCGTGGAGAATTTGTTGAACCATATGGTGCTGACATTGTGAAGCATTTTGGTGCTGACGCCTATCCATTTACCCGCAAAGAAGCTGTTAAGATGGAAGTTGACAGCATGAAGAAGCTGAAGCTGGATATGTTCTTGGATCCAAACACTTGTTTCGAAAAAGCTGGGTCGGAAGTGAGTTCTTTTTGACATTATTGTACCTGTTTCTATGCCATGACTTTCCTCTCGTGTTCTGAGGTTTCTTTTTATTAATTCCTCTATCTACGCTTACGGACTATTATGTTAATATTCACGTACAGGTTAAGCTGTCGCAACTTGCGGGGAAGAAAATCATGCTTATAGTTGAAGTTGGGTGGGAGCACTGGGAGGAACGTCCCAACTTTTGGAGTAGGCTGACACAAAGGTACAACCTTATGAAGGAAACGGGTGATCCGTTCGAAGTGATCCACGTCCCATACAAGGATACGAGTGGTGAAACTTCATCAACGGTGCCATGGTTGAGGACTCCACCTTTTCCGAAGAATTCAGATAAACATGACCTTGTACGTGGGGTTTTTAGAAGTGATATTGGACTTGTTGCTTTTGATGGTGATGGAAGGGTTGTTAGGAAAACAAGATATCCTCGGATTCAAAAGCGGAATGAGTCTTTTCCCTTTTACGATGGTGGTTTGGAAAAGGAGGCCTTGAAGGATCTAATACGAGGTTTCGGGTGGTATGATGATTCTGAGTTGGTTCGAGGATTCTGATTGCAGTAGGTGTTTTTTTTTTTGAATAATGGGATAATTTAATAATAAAAAGCCATACGTCATCTACATAAACAGTCGAGTCGAACAAACAAAATACATAAACAATCACTGATTTTAAGCCATACGGCATCACGTGATTTGTTGAAGATGGTATTTACACAAATTTTGCCACTTCCGCTTCCGCTTCCGCCATAACCAGTTTGAGCTATCGACCGAGAATGCAATCCCCTAAAAACTTTTGTTACTAAATCAATCACCATACTCACACAATCGCCGGTGAGAAAATAACAAAGCTCACACAAAACGGTGAGAAAATAACAAAACTCACACAAACGGTGAGACATCAAAAAACCAAACTTACAACTGCGCAAATTAAAACTTAGCTAAAACCAAGACAATCCTTCGATCTGGGAAACAAAACCACAAGAACAAGATAACTCGGACCACTTTCGAGAAAATCACCGGGAAGAACGAGAAATCCGAAGCTCCGTGGAATTGAGATCTAAGAAATTGAAGATCAAATCGGAAAAGACTTTGAAACCTTAGATCCGATAATACAAACTAAAATCAAATCTAAAAAACACACACCAATCTTATCTAATAAGAAAGATTTTAGGGAAATCAAATTTTTAAAGCAAGATTTATTGAGAAATAGAAGAAAAACAAAGAAAATGAGAAGATTTGGGGCTTTCCACCGGTGAAGACCCGGTGGAAGCCCCGGCCAGTGAGAAAAAAAGAGGAAGAAAGAAGAGCAGGAGAGGAGAGAGGGAGGAGAGATTGCAGTAGGTGTTGTAAATAGATTAACAAATGGTTGTTAGTGCAGTGTCGGTTATCCAATTATACCGAGTAATTTATAACATCGTAGTTGAAAAGTCTAGTTTGTTTTTCGAATTTTCTAGTGTGTGCCCAAGGGCACATGCTAAGAATCCGTGCTATCTTAGTTGTCAAATTTTGATTGGTGGAGATTTCATTAATAATGATGGGCCCCCCTGCATTCACATAAATATCCACCAATCAAAATTTGACAACTCATCAAACACGGGGCACACACTAGACAAACCCTTTGTTTTTTTTTTTTTTTGACGAAAAAAAGTCTAGTTTGTTAAATTCATGCGGGGTGGTTTCTAAATTGTTCCAACTCCAATTCACTACATCGATTGCTCGTTAAGAAAAAATTCACAAATTTTGTTCTATTTGATTTATCGTAATTCGTAAGTTACATACTCCATTATAGTCCAACAAATAGAACAGAACAAAATTGTCTCGATTTTATTTATTAAAAACAATTCATTACTCCCTCCGTCCCAAGTGTTTGTTTACGTTTGCTTTTAGCACGGAGACCAAGATATCCAATTAAAATAAGTGAAGTAGTGGGTGTAATAGTGATTTTATGATTAAAATAAGTGAAGTAGTGGGTGTAATAGTGATTTTATTGTTAAAATAAGTGAAGTAGTGGGTGTAATAGTGTAAAGTATTGTTAAAATAAGTGAAGTAATGGGTGTAATAGTGTTAAAACTTACTATTTTAGGAAACGTAAAGAATTGGTTGGGACGTTCCAAAAAGGAAAGTGTAAACAATTGGTTGGGACAGAGGGAGTACTATTTAGTATTTACTTATCACTTGTAACCTTGTGCTAAAGATATCTAATATTTGAAACCACAAAAATAATAAAATCTTACTAATATTTACTTCAAATTTAAAACTATAATTTCAATTTTTTTAATTGGACAGCTGTTAATTTAGGTCCAAAATAACTTGATGAACAATCGATCTCTGCATGTTTCAACTCTCTTGAAAATGTCAGATGCTACCATTCAAAACACACACGGACAGCTGTTGCTTAGAAAGCTCCTTGTGGTCTAATTAAAGTGTGGTCTGAAAGCGTGTGATAATCATATTTAATTACCACTTGATTGGTCATTTAAAATTCCCTAATTCTTACAGCACAAATTTATAATACCCCACTTGCAACTCAGTCTTTGGTCCACATTTTATTTCAGATCTAAGAAAGAGTAGACTTGATGGGGTTCATGTCTTAAAACTAAAAATAGACTTGTTTTTAACCCATTATCAAGAATCTCAACTTTTCTTGATTCTGGTTCAGAACAGGCAAATTTGTCAGTGATCAGAGAGATGGGGTTGGTGGGCCTCCAAGAAAATGGGAATGGTGAGATGGGCTTGGTTAGTGGTACTAAGAATAAGTACAGAAGAATGGATTCTGAGCTGACTGATTTTGATGATGATGTTGATGAAGCTACTCGAAATCATCAGATTCAGTTGGAGAGGAGCAAGACTACTAGGAAATATGTTTTTGCTTGTGCCATTTTTGCATCTTTGAATTCTGTGCTTCTTGGCTATGGTAACTTCATATCTTTTTCTTTATAGGATTTATCACAATTCACAACTAGTATGACTGTGATAGGAATATATGACAATTCGAATGCTGTAATTTGTTTTATTGACATGCTTAGTGTGTGAAAGCATCATGTTTTTCGTGGTTTGTGCATGTTAGATCTATATTTTGACCTAGTCCAAATCGACGGATGAAGTTATGATGGATAAGCGTGTATACTAAAATGTGTTTAGTTTTTCTTGATTTTGGTTTTCGAGATGATATCGTCTCAGTTGCTGCATTTTCCTTTATGATTTCTAGCTGCAAATGAATTCAGCAACATTGTGTATCAACCCTGTACATGTTTTCGATCACAGTAATATACTCTTATACACAAACACTTCAGCAGCTGGATATTGAAGTGGATGCTATAAGCACCAAGTTATTAGCTCTCAGTAAATTAGTTTCTGCATTGAAAAGGAATTTTGCTCTCTAAGCTCTACAGTTAAAAAAATCTTGATCATCCACAATACCAAATTTGGTTAGGCTTTGAATATAGTTTTTTAGATAAATTATTGTGTACCAGCTTAAAGCCAATAGTTACCATAGTTAGTAAATACCATAAGAGATTTGGAAAAGTAAACAATTGCCCTGTCTACAGCATTTGACAATTTGTCTTACTACTGTAAAACATCATTGTTTTGCAGATGTTGGTGTCATGAGTGGAGCTATCCTATTTATTCATGAAGATCTGAAAATAACAGAGGTCCAACAAGAAATTCTTGTTGGTTCTCTGAGTGTCGTTTCAATCTTTGGTAGTTTACTTGGTGGAAGAGCATCAGATTCCCTTGGTAGAAAATGGACAATGGGGTTGGCTGCAATTATCTTTCAAGCTGGTGCAGCTATTATGACCTTTGCTAATTCATTCGAAATACTGATGCTTGGAAGACTGTTGGCTGGAATCGGTATTGGCTTTGGAGTCATGATCGCTCCTGTTTACATTGCTGAGATATCACCATCCATTTCTAGAGGATCCTTCACATCTTTCCCGGAGATTTTCATAAATCTTGGAATCCTCCTTGGGTATGTATCTAACTATGCGTTTTCAGGCCTTCCAGCACATATAAACTGGAGGATAATGCTTGCTGTGGGAATTCTTCCTTCCATCTTCATAGCAGGAGCTCTGTTTATCATCCCCGAGTCACCAAGGTGGTTGGTTATGCAGAATAGAGCTGATGAAGCAAAATTAGTGCTAATGAATACAAATGAAACTGATGTAGAAGTTGAGGAGAGACTTGCTGAAATACAAACAGCTGCAGGGACAACAAATGGAGAGAAATATGAAGAAAAAGCTGTCTGGCGCGAACTGTTGAGTCCTTCCCCTGCCCTCAGGCGCATGCTGATTGCTGGATTTGGCATTCAGTGTTTCCAACAGATTACTGGAATTGACGCGACTGTATACTATAGTCCCGAGATTCTTAAGAGTGCCGGTATTGAGGGCAACTCAAAAGTTCTTGCTGCAACTGTTGCAGTAGGAGTCTCAAAGACTGTGTTTATACTAGTTGCCATTATACTAATTGACAGGATAGGAAGAAAACCACTGCTTTATGTGAGCACAATTGGTATGACCATATGTTTGTTTACTTTAGGCCTCAGTCTATCTGTACTAGGAGAAGGGTCTGGAACTCTCGGAATTGCCTTGTCACTCGCATCTGTTTGTGGGAATGTAGCTTTCTTTTCTGTTGGAATTGGTCCTGTGTGTTGGGTTTTGACATCTGAAATCTTCCCTTTAAGACTGCGCGCTCAAGCAGCAGCACTCGGAGGAGTAGGAAATAGAATTTGCAGCGGCATAATTGCTATGTCATTCCTTTCGGTCTCACGTGCAATTACAGTGGGTGGAACCTTTTTCATCTTTTCAGCAATATCAGCCCTTGCAGTTGTTTTTGTTTACACCCTTGTTCCTGAAACAAAAGGCAAATCTTTGGAGCAAATTGAATTGCTATTTCATAAAGAACATGATAGGCAACGAGGTGAAGTAGAGCTTGGTGATGTTGAGCACCTTGTTGCAAGCAAGTAGTTTTATACTATAATACTGAAGTGTTCGAAGCTAGTATATAATCCTATATATTGAATGGAGAAACATATTCAGAATACACCGTTGCCAGTATCCCACATTCCAGGATGACTAGAGAAAGCATCATTAGAACGAGAATTGATCATACTGTGGCGGAATTTGCAATCTTGCTGCTATACACGGAACTCTCATAAATCTATATATCTGAAGTTTACGGTGAGTGTGCTGGATGTCATTTACTTTTTCCTTGGTGATTTCCCAAGTTTCAGATTACATACGCAACTGATATCACGCCTGATAATATTATGGAGTCTTTTATCTTGTTGCCTCACAAATTTTATAGAATATACTTTACAGGTACTGATGTCATGTGTAATTGATTTGTTGGTTGAAATGGAAAAGTGGAATGGAGTGGTTTGGTTGAAATGAAATAAAATTGATAACAGAATAATAAGGTGACTTAGTTTTTACTTTGTTTTTTAATTATCTCATTCGATGTAGCTTAACATTAATCTTAGAGCCTTTCTGAGAGTCACGTATTCCAAATGTGCCGGAAAGTTTTGCAACAAAATATGTTTTTGGTTCCCTAAGATGTTGAAGGTTACATACTCAACGGAAACGTGAGTGCATATAGGCCTCACAGCAAAACTCCAGCAAAGTTTCTTGCAGACTTTTAAGGTCATGCAGATGGAATGAGAAAGTGAGTTTATAAATCTTTTAAAAGGTCACACGAAAATCTTGATATCATAATTTGCATATCATAATTTGCATATAACTTTCGCAAATCTTTTCATCATTTTCTTTTCCTCTACTTTTATTCACAAATTCCCAACCACTGATATTCCATCTAACAGACGAATACAGCTTTATAGAGTTCATAATGCACTCTTGAGTTTTAATGTAAAACCTAGGAATCAAATGGTAGCCATACACAACTTTCAATATTAATACAATCCAACCCACCAAGCTATCCGGCGGTACCATAAAACATACAAACAATACTTGAAAACAACATATACTGCTCTTACCTGATAACAGACGAGTAAAACAATAACAAAAAATACGGAATTAAGTTTTAGACAGCGCCTTGACATTTAGTTTAATTCATAAACCACAAGCGGAACACTAAAATATACGAAGACCACCACCACAGAAAGAAGTTTTAGACAGTACCTTGCATCCAATTAAATTCAAAAGCCACAAGCGGAACAGTTAAATTTACAAAGACAACCACATTTTATTTCAAAAGCCGTGACACAAAAGGTTAACTACCTAATTCACAATACATTCACTTGCTTTCTTAAAGTTCATAAGCTGGAAATTTGGCCTCAGTTGGTTGTACCATGTCCAGAAAAAAATACGCCAGGCCACCAAGTCCTTCAAAAAGCGAGTATGGTGCATCTCCTCCATGCATTTCTCCTGATGATATAAGCTTGTGAGATCTATCGAGTAAAAATGATGCAAATGCTTTTGACCGGTAAAGGAACTCCTTGTTCTTTGTCAATTGGTAAAGTGTCAAGAACACATAAGCATTTCCACTTATACCATGGCAAATGCCGACCCTTCTGAGTAGGCCACGATTCCAGACAACCTCTGCCGCAGCTATAGCTGCTTCCAAGAACTCCTTGTCTTCAAAAACCTAGTAATTTGTTTGCAGACTATGTTAAGAAAAAATTGGGAACTGACTACGTTATAACCATCCTTTTCTAGAAAATCCTATCACTGACCTAAAGGGATTCTAGAAAATTGCAGTTCAATATTCAGCGGTACAAAGAGCAGAATTCCAGATTGTTAGCTGGGAGTTTGTCCTTATTTTTAGACATGGCGATATTACTGTACAATTCCAACTGGATTTAGATTTTAAGAAAATAAGAAGCATATAAAACAACATTATATATCTAGAATGTTTCTGAGCATGTAAAGCATAACACAAGCATTGTAGAGGCAGTGACCAACTGTTATAGTAGTTCTAGTTCCACATATAGCACCTGAGGTAATATAACTTTCTGCTCACAACTTATGGAACAATATAACCTACATAAGCACCTACTAGCTTAGTACTTTGAAATGCAGAAGGACGAACCAAAAAAAAAAACTTGTAAGTTTAAGGAAATTAATATGAACGCTTTGCTAGCCTAATTAATTTTACCAGAGAGATAAAACTGAATATGGCAGCAGAAGTGTCTGGGTAGAGTCTTCTCTACAGGATCCACTATATATACGTAAAAGATTAAGCATATATTCTGAACCTAAGCCTATGCACATATATAATTTCCTAGAAAAGTTTTAGTTAAAATTGCAGAGCTGGACTCAGCAAAGTATTAAATTGGTAAAAATTTAGCAGAAGATAACATTATGTTCTACTTTCAAGTTTCGAGAAAATTAATTATCAAGTTAGCGGTGCTACCTGAGTGGCTTTGGCTAGTGTAAGTTAGCAAAGTATTATATATATATGATTCTGCTTTCAAGGAAACAAATTAGCGGTGCTACCTGAGTGGCTTTGACTAGTGTAAGTGCAATTCCAGGAGCTCCACGACACCATTGCACAAGAACATCTCTCTCATCGTCTTCAGCTGCAGGATAGTTCCCACTGGGCAGCTTATTATTTACCATATACTTAAGAGTGGCCTTAACATCCTCGCGCTGATCTGGCTTCAGTTCTAGATCCATCAAGACATGCATGATTCCTGCCAAACCATGGGCTGTGCCCGGTGCCCCAGAATTTCTGACCCCTGAATTCGTACATCAGTGGGCACCTACCTTTGGAGCCCATTTTCCTCCCGTTTGCTATAATTTCATCAGCAACTACACTCTGTCACATTTGCACAACTAAATGAATTAATCATTTTACCAAATCTACCACTTTTTCCTTTCAAAAACAAACTAAGATGATTGATAGTACTGAGTACAGTCTTACCATGAGGGCAGAAGGAATTGTATCCTTCCCTATATGCTTATTTAGATATATACATGTCCATAGGAATCCTGCTCTCCCTCGAAATAATTCATCAGAGAGGTCTTTTGGCAGCTCAAACTGTTTTAAAGAAGTATGTTCATACGTTAGATTGTTAGAATATAATATAAGATCCATATAAGGCCTCCCTCTAACACCTTAAGGTTTTAGATGAGTTGGTTACTTAACATCATCAACTGAATGAAGGTGCCAAATACTAAATAACAGCGGAACTGCCACTGGGAGGAAAAATGCCTGGTACCTCCTTGAACTTGGTTAAGTAGTAATCAAGCATCTTACTGTCTGCCATATTCATAGATATAACAGAACCAAGTAGGAATCTCGAATTGTGTGTAAGTCCCCTAACCTAACAAGTGGTATCTCGAATTATTGATTGGTGTGTGCGCGCTTGTATTGATTGTTTGTGAATCTCGAATTGTTCCTCAACAAAGATTTGTTCGGGCTCAAGATGGAAGAAGATGGAGATTTGAGAGATCATCTGAATCGTTTTAATGGCCTGATCAACTAGCTGAATAATTTGGATGAAAAATTGAAGCTGTTCTTCTACTTGTGTCTCTACCAAAGAAGTATAGTATTGTGATTACTTCGTTATTGGTTGGGAATACGGAGTTAGCTTTGGATGAGACTATTGTTGTTCTTCTGGAGTCTGAAAGATTGATGAAGCAAGGATCGAGTGACGCATTTGATGGAAGTGCACTCGTGGTTCATGCACGTGACAAGAAAAAGAAGTCTGGTAAGAAACATAACCCTAATATCAAGTGCTTTTATTGTGATGAATTGGGTCATATACAATCCTGGTGTCCAAAGGCAAGAGAAGACTTGAAGGAGTTGAAGAAAACTCGAGGAGGGGGTAGTGTTTCGCTTGTAGAAGGTGATGCTCTTTTAGTACAAGAAGATAAGGGATCGAAAAAAGAATGGGTGCTTGACTCGGGATGTTCTCATCACATATGTGCTAGGAGGGAGTGGTTCTCGTCCTACAAGAAGTGTGATGGAAAGATGGTCGCTTTACCAAACGGTAAGAGGGTAAAGGTTGCTGGCATTGGTGAGGTAATGATGAAACTTCACAATGGTCGTGTTCGAAAGTTAACTCAAGTGAGGTACGTACCGGAGTTAAATCGAAATCTAATTTCATTGGGTAAATTAGTTGATTTGGGATATACTGTTATGATGAAGAACGGTATTTTGGAGGTCACTAAAAGGGATTTAGAGATACTCAAAGGATGGAAGGACAAAAGAAATCTTTTTGTACTAGAAGGAGAGGTTATTGTTCGAGGGGAGGCATTGGCGGATGGACGTCGATGTCTTGATGGTGACCGTTAAATCGGTTGTGTATTGAACCGTATTGGGTTGAAGGGGAGGATTGTTGGGCTTAAACCCAATACGGTAGTATGGGCCTTGGTGATACAAGTCATATATTGATAAGATAATAATTGTATGGAAAGACAATTATTATAGATGGTATGTCTTGTTCACAAAGTTAGGTAATTAGGTATCAAGAATGGCAAGTCTTGGTGGCTAAGTTTTGGGTGGATATATAAACATAGTCATATTATGTTTTATGTATGCTTGAGTATTGTTTTGGCTTGAGTATCGTGTGATTGATACACCGAGTGATTGATGTATTATTGATATTGTTAAGATTAATAATACGAGTTTGGGACGTGGGTTTTCCGCGTCAAATATATTTGTGTGTTTGTTTTGCTTTGCTTGTTTGAATCTCGTAATTGAGTAGCCCCTAACCTAACACAAACTATCAGGCGGTACCATAAAACACATGAACAGTACTTAGCACAGCATAAACTTGATAAGAGATGAACAAAACAATGCCAAAAAAAGGGAATAAGTTTTAGACAATGCCTTATTCATACTATAACAGTGGTGAACTCATTTCATCAGACACGATCACTTAGAATATTGCATTAATGGCTGTTGGTACTTTGATAACCAGACGAATTACATTTCGGTTACAAAATACCGAAAATGGCCTAGACAATTGAAACTGTATAGTGTGTTTGGAAACTTAGATTCGATCAGTTATGCCGAATAACCAATTAAGAGCACATGCTTAAAGCAAAAATTAGCTTTAAGTTGTTTTTGGGGTGTTTGGCAATCTCGACTTTAAACCGATTTTAAGTTAAAAAACTGCTTTAAGTCATAAGTTTCATTTAGATACTTTTGACTTATGACTTATGACTTATGACTTATCGAGTTTTTTTTATTCACGATTCTTGTAAAGTTCAAATATATTGAATTTAAATTTTTTATTAAACCCCCATTTAACTTTAAGTAAAATTACCCAAACACTTTCATTCAACTTAAAGTAAACAACTTTACTTTCTCTTTTAAGTTAAAAACACCTCCATTAAGTCAAAAGTAACTTATTTTAAGCAATTCCAAACGACCTCTAAACTCTATGGACTTGTGATTTAATTTTTTACCTAGGCTAACGTAGTAGGCTAAAAGCCCATACGTCGCTTTCCAAGTCTCATCTGGATGAGGCGATGGCACTACTAAATGCAACTCTGATTTCTGATTTCAACACTCTTTTCTATTGGCCCTCCTATTCTATCTGCCTAGAGAACCTCTCAATGCAACTCTTATTTCAACACTCTTCTCTATTGGCCCTTCCTATCCTATCTACCTAGAAAACCTCTCTTTCCGTTCAAGGCACTAGAAGGTTGATCCTGTTAAGTAACCAGCTCACCTAAAATCTTAAGGTGTTAGAGGAAGGCCCCAACAGGATCTTATGCTACAACAAGTATTATTCAACACTCCCCCTCAATCGTACGATACGTTTCGTACCGATTGACCAGACAACGACAACATATATAACCAATACTATACTAACAGATCCGACTTTTTTCACTAACTATACTTGATCTCAAGACGGTAAGCCTAGTGATTCCCCGCACGACCACACCACACTTTCACACAACATTGAGAAAAGCAACCAGGCCAAAGATGACTATGGATGCTTTAAAAATAAAATGAAGGCATCTCTATACCATTATGCCATTGAAAGCTACAACCAACAAGAAAGAAAGAGCCCCTGCTTCATACAAGGTGCTAACATATAATACAAGATCCTGGTAAGGCCTTCCTCTAACACCTTAAGGTTTTAGATGAGTTGGTTACTTAACATGGTATCAGAGCTCATGCACGCAGAGGTCCCGGGTTCGATTCTCTGCGATCCCCAATATTCTCAATAATTAATATGGACACGAAGGCAACGAGTGTGGGGAGTGTTTAACATATAATATAAGATCCACATAAGGTCTCCCTCTAACAACCTTAAGATTTTAGATTGACTGGTTCCTTAACACAAGGAAATACGCTGTTTTGCATTTCGGATAGAAGGGGCTGTTTCAAACATAAATTAATGTCGTATTCCTTTTGTCTAGTTCTCGTCAACCCCCCGGAATCCAATAATGAAACCAGACATCAATCACACAAATCTTTAGTCCCTAATTAACTCTTCTGCAGCTCTTCTGCAGTTTCAAGATTTAAAACAAAACCCTGATTGCTTGATTGTGGTACAGATTATTCAAATGTCACAAATGATGGAAACCAAATACTTATATAAAGCAAAACCGAATAAAACCCGAACCGTCATGTTTAAGTTTTGATGTGTCAAATTATACCTAACCGCAAGCGCACGGTGTCTATTGCTAGTACAGATGGCAAGCGGGTCGAATCCACAAGGAGACAGGTTCTACTAATTCCTTTTCAGTTATCGCTAATTGTTTCAAGGGTCATACGAATATGTGAAATTATTAATTAACTAATTAAACTAAATTAACACTAATTAAACAGATGATAAACAAATTATTTAAAACCTAGGGCAATCAGGTCCACCATGCTTACACAATTGGCTCTTAAGCTAAAGCAATCAATGTGATCCTATAACTAGAGTGTGTTAATCTCTTTCAAGCATTAACACTCTCGAAACATTCAACACAATTAACCACTTTTAGTAATTCAATCAATCAGGTAATTAGAGTCAAGTTAATCTCTTCCAAGAATTAACGCTCTCAGAAATCCAATGATGCTTCCGCACTCAAATTCAATTCTGCTAATCGTATGTGTGCCTCTAGTAAGTAAATCTCTCGATCCATACCCCTATTTGCATATAATTAATCCATGATATTGGCCAATTACACAAATTAATGATTAAAACATATCAATCAGAATTAACCATAACCAATCAAACCACTATGAAAATCATGCCAATATTAGTGCAAACATGGCTTCCCTTTAAGCCCTAGAAATAACTACTCGCTAATAATTAAACAAGTAAAACAACTAGTAAAACAAGAAAACATAATTAAACTAATAAGAACAAAGAAAAGATTAAGAGAACAAAACCTTCAAACTTCATTGTTGTCACCCAAAAGAAGAGTCATGGTGTTTCTCTACATCTCCCACTAATAATACTAATCTACTCTAAACTATATTATCTGGTCTAATATTACCTCCCTCTTCTTCTCTCCCCCATAAAATAATACCCTAGATGTGTTTATATAGGATATAAAAGTCTTGCCCAATAAAAGTATTTTAATACTCTAAATAAATTACAAGTAGGATTCCATAACTGAATAGGATTCCTTAATTAAAATTCGTAACTATATTTACTCCTCTGTTTCTGGGCTCTTCCAACTGGATTTTGCTTATTGGACCACCTCTGAATTAAAGAAAATTCCACAAGCTTCGCGTGGACAGTAAGATCGTCAAATTTTGACTTCTGGAACTCAAGATATGGCCAAAACAGTGTAGCACAGCCCGTGTAGCCCAATAATACGAATTTTCTCCTATTTTATCTCCAAAATAGCTCTTTTTGCTCCAAATCCTTCCAAGTCATGAATTCTTTATTTCCTACAATAAAACAATAAAGTATATTAAATAAAAATCCAAATCAATGCAAAACACAATAAATATGAGAATAAAATCATCTAGAATATATATAAAAATATACTCTATCAAACATCCCCACACTAAGCATTTGCACGTCCTCGGGTAAATAAGTGAAATAAAAACTAAGTCCTAACAAACATCACTTTCGTAGATGACACGATTGCATTGAGCATATGCAACAAGCCGTTAAACCCCTAGGCAGCCCTAGTAGGACGAGTGTTGTCTCGTGAGGGTTTATAGTGAATGTACCCACAAAATTCATCTAACCATGCAAAAGATCAATGCCAACACAACACCACACACACAAGTCCTCTCATGCCACATCAACTTAAGAATCAAAGCAAACATACGATGTCTTGGTGTCGAAAGTGCAAGTATTCACGTAGTCTACTCAACCAACATGCAGAAGGTCATAAAAATTCATGTCAAGTGTAAAAATCGTTGGTAATCATGCTAAGCCCACAAGAAACACATCTTTAAGTCTAAACCTGGGATCTCCTATGCCAAAACAAGTAATAACTCACCTTTTACTCAAAAACGAATATTCACTCAAGAACAAGGTTAAGTGTATCACTCAATTCCAACAAAATCATAAACACAACTTGACACTCGCAATCAATCTCACTCTCAACACAACATACATCACTGATGACAATCAAAAGGTCTTTATTCGGGTTGTAGCGTGGGCTAGGGACCAGGTATGTCAAGTAAAGCTAAAACAGGTTAAATGTCAAAAGCTAGTACCCAACAATAATCATTATTCAATTCCCTTTATATTAAAACAAATACTTCCCCACACTTGGATTTTTCAATAACCCTTACATAATAACTTGACTAGTCGAATGAAGAAGGATCATACAAACATAAGAATGCTCTCAAATTTATTTATTTATTTTTCTTTTTTTTCTGTCTGTTTTTTTTTCTTTTTTTTTTCTGTGAGAGTTAAGGAATAAGCACAATGATCCATAGATATTATTATGAATTTCGACTAACAAGCATCAACCAAAATCAATATTCCCCAAAAGTATGATCATCAATAACCCCCCCTTTTATGAACACCTTATTACTCCCTTAAGCACGATACTAGCCTTTGACAATTTAGGTTCAAATTCAATATAAGGCCAATAGAATAAAAAGGATAATGGCAAGTAATGTAGTGTGTCACCGAAAGAATAAGATTAGGCTTAAAGGGTTAACTAATTGATCATGTATAAAAGGTGTGGAAATATGGGAAATACGAGGTTAAACCTAAGTGCCTTTATCATCTCATCATCAAGTAATGTCATGCATTTCAAGAAAGATCTCAAGTAAGTGCTAGCAATGTAAACAACATGTGGACACTCAAGCAAACGAAAAATCATGCAAACGATATGCATATAGGCTCAAAACTCACTTGGTGTGACAAAACATTATCAATCCCAGGTAACAAGACTCTCTAACGCACCTACTTGTACTCAAAGCATGAAAACCAAGTCATCTTGCACATATTCATGTCATTCTAATCACTTACAACATCCAATTAAGTCTACCAGCTTCAACTTGCTAGTGTAAGTGTGTGCACAAGAACAAAGCACGTCACTTCTCATACAAAAGCGTCCATAAACACAAGAATTCTACGCATGCATGGGTGTATCAAGCAAAATACAACAACTAATCAAATTGCATGGTTAGAATTATTTTTGGTATTTTTAATTTATTAATTTTTTTTTAAACATTGAGAACTCATCCCCACACTTAAGCGGTTCATTGTCCCCAATGAACTAATGAACAAGATACAAAACTACAACTAAAAACAAAATAAAATACACTAAAAAGAAAAGAAAGAAAACTTCCCTGGAATCAAGGTGTCGGGTCTGAAAATCATCCCTCATTTGCTTAGGAGCCATAATAACCAAAACTACATTCAACAATAGCTTCACCAACAACCACCAAGAAATATCCTACCAAAAACCACCAAGCAATATCACACCAAAAATACCCAATTAACAAGAATATTACAAAACCCCCAATTTACAAGAACACAAATTCGTAATAAAAAATTAGAGAAGAAAAATCCCAACTACGAATCAAAGAGGTGAACTTGTACTAATTTTCCCCCAAACTTGAATTGTTAGAGATGTAGAGGAAGAAAATAATAAATTGGGTGTGTATGTATGGGTATATATAGACAATGGAGTGATAGGATGAATATAAAAATTATAATGTGAAAAGGAAAAATTTTGGGTGGTAATAGGGTTTAGGGATTAAAAAGAAAAATAAATAAAATAATAAATAAATAGTAATAATAATAACAAATAATAGTAATAATAATAATAATAATAAATAATAATAATAATAATAATAAATAAATAAATAAATAATAATAATAATAGTAAATATGAATTAGAATAGAAATAGATTTAGAATTTTTGAAGAAAAGATGGGGGGTTTTTGGAATTGAAATAGAAAAAGAATTAGATAAAATAGGGGTATAAATAGAATAGGAGGTGAAGGAATTTTTTTTTTATATAAAATAAAATACAACAACAGCGCTGAAAACAACACAACTCTCTGCTTCACGCGCAGCTTGCGCGCGCGTCCAGCAACCTGCCCCAAGTGCAGTTGCGCAGGCGCAAGCTGCGTTACAACCCCGCAAACTGCCTCAATTCCCGTTACACACCTGCAACCTGCCCGATAACCAGAAACGCAGGTGCAGCCTGCGTTACACAGCAAAAAATCGATTTTTTTTTTTTCAAAAGAACACACAACAACAATTTTTTTTTTTTTTACACAACAAGGCTTAGGTTGAACAAATAACTAAGCAATTCTACTATATATGAAAGAGAAGGAAAGAAGTACTCCCCTATGCAAAAGCATGAAGTGCACCGATCCTCCAATGAAATCTTGGGTTGCCTCCCAAGCAGCGCTTATTTAGAGTCATTAGCTTGACCTCCTCAAAAATACTCCGGAAAAGGCGTAATATCCACTTTCTCGATCATAAACCCGTCACCACAAAAAGTATCAAGAGTGTTAGTGATTGTCTTTATCCTGCAGAAAGTCTCCAAACAAGCATCAGTAAAATAAAATATGTCAGTAATAAGCAATAGAGAGAGTGCTTGTGCAGTTTTGGAAAACTTTGTGATAAAACAGCGATAAAATTCAACACCACGAAAATATTGAACTCCCTTGACATAAGGTGGAGGTTCTGGTGGTGGCTTTTCTTTACTCCTCACTTTCACTGGAGTCATTCGGACATCTTGGCTTATCACATCATTGGCTAATAAGACACTTCCATCTTCTCACTCTTCTCGAGCTTGAAACGTATGAGCCACTTTATATGGATCCTCAACCAGAATTTGAGAAATATCATCTTGGACAATATTTGTTATCACATCAACCTTGAAATAAATGTTCTTGAGCAAAGAAGCCTTGTAAGTAGAGGCTAGATCGAGAGCAAATTTATCAATACATGGTAGCTTAGGCACAGGTTGTGGAAGAGAAACAACAACCATATCTGTATTGCTTTCCTTTGTAGCCTCATCATCAGTCACATTGTCCTTGGTAGCAGCAACATCATTGATCTCGTCATCGGTGGCATGCTCCTTCTCTTTATCAATGGCCTCATCATCAACATACATAGAGAAACTATCATATTCCTGATCGCTTGTGAGATTGATAGCAATCAGGTCCTCTTCAGATCGGATAGATGATGATGGTAAATAGTCGAGCTGCCCTGTAGTAGAAGAGTTAGCCAACTCTACAATTTGAGATTCAATCGCCAAACTTTGAGTTTCTAATTCTTCAAAACTCTTTAGCATTTTATTCAAGATATCCCACATCTCATTTGTCTGATCAGCTTGCACATCTACACTGGATTGAGAAACATGTAGATCTTCTTGTAGAGGAGGATATTGATATTCTTGCTGTGGCGGCTGCTCATATGACTGATAATATTGTTGCTCAAACTGTTGCTGATTATGATATGAAAATTTTTGAGCACCATTGTCCTGGTAGTAGAAATCTGGTTGATTCACTCATTCTTGATCAAAAGTGTTTGAATACTGATTGTACCAATATCCTTCTTCAAAAGAATTCATTTGTCCCAACTGAGCACTCTGAGAATTATAGACATTGTAAGAGCATTCAAAACCAAAGTGACCCTGCACACCGCAAATTTGACAGAAGTTGTAAGTTTTAGGGGCCTTGTGACATCTCATTGATACTCATTGGACGCATAGTGGGCTCTGTAGGGCTGAATGAGGCAAAAACTTGATATGTCAAATTATACCTAACCGCAAGCGCACGGTGTCTATTTCTAGTACAGATGGCAAGCGGGTCGAATCCACAAGGAGACAGGTTCTACTAATTCCTTTTCAGTTATCGTTAATTGTTTCAGGGACAAACGATTATTGGAGAATATTAATTAACTAATTAAACAAGATTAACACTAATTAAACAGATGATAAACAAATTATTTAAAACCTAGGGCAATCAGGTCCACCATGCTTACACAATTGGTTCTTAAGCTAAAGCAATCAATGTGATCCTATAACTAGAGTATGTTAATCTCTTTCAAGCATTAACACTCTCGAAACATTCAACACAATTAACCACTTTTAGTAATTCAATCAATCAGGTAATTAGAGTCAAGTTAATCTCTTCCAAGAATTAACGCTCTCAGAAATCCAATGATGCTTCCGCACTCAAATTCAATTCTGCTAATCGTATGTGTGCCTCTACTAGGGAAGATAAGAGTGCAAAAGTATCAACTTCACCCATTGCAAACCTGTAGACACTCAACAAAGCCAAGAAAACGCAGTAAAATTTGCCTCAATTGGAACAAAGGTTCCAACGAGACAATGGAAACAATCGAAACAACTAAATTAAAATCAATAGAAACTCGCTGTCTCCCCGGCAGCAGCGCCAAAAACTTGATGTGTCAAATTATACCTAACCGCAAGCGCACGGTGTCTATTGCTAGTACAGATGGCAAGCGGGTCGAATCCACAAGGAGACAGGTTCTACTAATTCCTTTTCAGTTATCGCTAATTGTTTCAAGGGTCATACGAATATGTGAAATTATTAATTAACTAATTAAACTAAATTAACACTAATTAAACAGATGATAAACAAATTATTTAAAACCTAGGGCAATCAGGTCCACCATGCTTACACAATTGGCTCTTAAGCTAAAGCAATCAATGTGATCCTATAACTAGAGTATGTTGATCTCTTTCAAGAATTAACACTCTCGAAACATTCAACACAATTAACCACTTTTAGTAATTCAATCAATCAGGTAATTAGAGTCAAGTTAATCTCTTCCAAGAATTAACGCTCTCAGAAATCCAATGATGCTTCCGCACTCAAATTCAATTCTGCTAATCGTATGTGTGCCTCTAGTAAGTAAATCTCTCGATCCATACCCATATTTGCATATAATTAATCCATGATATTGGCCAATTACACAAATTAATGATTAAAACATATCAATCAGAATTAACCATAACCAATCAAACCACTATGAAAATCATGCCAATATTAGTGCAAACATGGCTTCCCTTTAAGCCCTAGAAATAACTACTCGCTAATAATTAAACAAGTAAAACAACTAGTAAAACAAGAAAACATAATTAAACTAATAAGAACAAAGAAAAGATTAAGAGAACAAAACCTTCAAACTTCATTGTTGTCACCCAAAAGAAGAGTCATGGTGTTTCTCTACATCTCCCACTAATAATACTAATCTACTCTAAACTATATTATCTGGTCTAATATTACCTCCCTCTTCTTCTCTCCCCCATAAAATAATACCCTAGATGTGTTTATATAGGCTATAAAAGTCTTACCCAATAAAAGTATTTTAATACTCTAAATAAATTACAAGTAGGATTCCATAACTGAATAGGATTCCTTAATTAAAATTCGTAACTATATTTACTCCTCTGTTTCTGGGCTCTTCCAACTGGATTTTGCTTATTGGACCACCTCTGAATTAAATAAAATTCCACAAGCTTCGCGTGGACAGTAAGATCGTCAAATTCTGACTTCTGGAACTCAAGATATGGCCAAAACAGTGTAGCACAGCCCGTGTAGCCCAATAATACGAATTTTCCCCTATTTTATCTCCAAAATAGCTCTTTTTGCTCCAAATCCTTCCAAGTCATGAATTCTTTATTTCCTACAATAAAACAATAAAATATATTAAATAAAAATCCAAATCAATGCAAAACACAATAAATATGATAATAAAATCATCTAGAATATATTTAAAAATATACTCTATCAAGTTTTCTGGGGTTTTACCAAAATTTTCAGGGCAAAGCATATGCAAATTCAATATTTTAGCAAAATAGTTTTAACATATAGTTTGTGGCTGATAAATATGCTCTCAAGGTTATATTCCTCATTCACAATTGGAGGCACTCGCCTCAAGTTTATTAAATACATCACAATTATTTATATAGCAAATCCATAATTCTCAATAATGGAAATTAACATATTAAAGGAACTCTCCCTATTTACTAATAATACAATAAAGGCAATTCTCTCACCCACGAACTCTCGCGGGATATTTTTCTCTCACCCACGAACTCTCGCGGGATCTTCTCACACCCACGAACTCTCGTAGGATTTTTTTTTACACCCCTGGCTTTGATACCATGATAAAATAGTCGTAAAGTCTCTTCTCATTCACAATTAGAGGCACTCGCCTCAAGTTTATTACAATACATCACAATTATTTATATAGCAAATCCCTAATTCTAAATAATGGAAATTAACATATTAAAGGAACTCTCCCTAGTTACTAATAATACAATAAAGGCAATTCTCCATATTTTCTCACAATAATATATATTAACATATTTATCTAACAGTGAATGCGGATAATATCCAAATAAAAACTTAACCACTAAGTCTTCCTAGTGAAATTCAGAACAGAGTAGCTTAAGGAGTTACTAATACATACGCGAATAAAACCATCACCGTGAATCAGGAACGGTTAATTTTAAAAGCAAGCATCTCCTCGCACATTTCACATGTTATAACTCGCGCATCCAGGAAACTATGTTTGTGGCTCGATTCCACTCGATAATGATGCTCAGTAGTGACATTATTTTTTTAATGACGAGCACGACCTCGCCTTGCCACATACAATGTAGTCATCTCAGGAACATCAATGTTATGAGATTCACAAAATGAAATTACCTTCACAAGAAAAATGTAGTACATTGTTAAAGTTCATGATAATCTAAATGTATATATATATAGAGGGCTACTCCAATGAGACCCTACTTATAATGAGAATTGAGACCCCAGTTACAAAATTATTACAAATATAGATAAAATATATAACACAAACGTATTTATCACTACTTCCATCCCACTGCTACTATAGACGAAGTCACGAGACTCTCATCACAACCACCAGCATCATAAGCACAACCCACAACCATCAGATCATCACCATCAAATTTACTGTCGCCTAAATTATCCCCACCATTATCACAACACATTTATCGTCATCATCATCACTACAATATCGTCACCATCATCACTACAAGTTACCAAAATCAAATCGAGAATACTTAAACTCAAATCACCATTAATGTACTGTTATCACACAACCTTCAAATCATCAAATCATCAAATTTCATTTCGAATCACCAAAACTTTTACACAATTTACCAAAATTTAAATCAAATCACCAAAAATTGAACGTAAATCACTAAAAACAATTAGATCTAACTATCGTCACCACCAAAACTTCACCATAACACCACCACTACTTCAAACTGATCAGTAACTGTCCTCAACACCACCCACCCACAATATCTAGCACACCGTTACTACTATATCTTTATGAATCACCAAAATTATTTCCCAAATTATCAAAAATTCAACACAAATCACTAAATTTCAGTGCAAATCACCAATTTTCTGTAAGCAAATCACTAAAAAAAACTACTAATACCATATTTATCACGAGCATCTCGACCATATCCTTCGTCATCAGCACCATCTCCACCATAAACACCATCTTCCTCTCCCCCGCCGTCACCATATCCATTGTCATCGCCATAACCATCCATTAACGAAAAAAATTCAGATTTGAGCAGTTATAAGTGTGAAGTACGCCTTACGTGGTGTGATGTGTATCTTCAGTGGCTAAATCGATTGGTGATAGTTTAATTAATTGAAGCAACGATAGCATATCGGAGTAATGATTACAGATCGGAGCAAAGATGACAATAACAAGTGGTGACGGCGTCTGATGGTGGTAACAATGCTTCTCCGGTGATGACCACATGGTAACAACGAGACAGCGAGATAGAAGAAGATTGATGGTAGTGGGTGAAAGTGAGAGAAATAGAAATGGGGTTTGGAAGAATCGAGGGAATATAATTAGATTTATATTATTTGTACGGTTAAGATTTTAATCTTTTAATTAAAATGTGAGGCTGGGATTCATTCTCAGTTCTCATTTTAATTGGGGGTCTCATTTGAGCACTTGCCTATATATATATATATATATATATATATATATATATATATATATATATATATATATATATAGGCTCATGCTCAAAAGAGAACCCCCTTTATATATATATATATATAGGGGACTACTCCAATAAAAACCTCTTTAGAATACAAATCTAAAAACCAAATTCCAATCCAACATTTAAGCTAATCGAATGACCAAATTAGGGGTACCCCAATACGAAAAAGTCTTATAATTCTACCCTCTATCCATTCATCGAAAAAAATTAAAAAAAAAAATTTTAAAAAAAATGATGAAGTGGTAGCAGTTTTTTTTTTAATTTTTTTTTTTGATGAATGGATAGAGGGTTGAATTATAAGACTTTTTTGTGAAGGTGCCCCTAGCGGGGCCCTTTGAATAAATGAAATATAATATATTTTATGTTGATTTGTAGTTCTCATTTTAAGAGTGGTTTGTATTTGAGTAAAAGCTTATATATATATATATATATATATATATATATATATAGAGAGAGAGAGAGAGAGTAAGGTTCAAGGGAGAACCTCCCTATCAAGAAAACCAAGAGAACCCATCTAAGACCATTGATTATTAGTTATTATTAATAATTATATTTCGTATATTCCAATGGCATTTTTGTGATTACATTGAAGTTTGAGGATAGACAATATACACTCTTCACTAAACAAAAGTTAACGGATCTTTTAATGATGGAAAGGTATACAGTCAAATCTTTGATTGACAAATTTCATGATTCTATCAAATTATGGAATGATTCTAAAAATCAGCTTTCATTATGGAAACAAAGTTGTAATATCATATCTAGTTATACAACTACGTATATGTCAAAAACTCAAAGAAGAAAACACAGAACAAAAAAATGGAGGTCGTCGTTGTTGTACTAACTATCACGTGATATTTTCTTCATTTGTCTGTTAGATGTATACTCTGTATTGATCTACAAAGCACTTTTTGAATATTAAAGATTCCTTTATCTGTTCAACTAATGTTTAATCTATATATGAAGTTCTCTTACGTGTTTTCGTATATATTTTTTGCAGACAAGGTTTTAGTGTTCATCAAAATATCGTATTTGCTGGAGAGATTCCTGATTCAATAATCTTATTTATTATGAGTTGATTTTGTGAGGTCATCCATATGAGTTGATTGTATCTTATGGAGATATAGGGCATTTGTGATGCATCAAATGAATACGTACATGGGTGATGTTTGTCTTACAAATTACATCTTGTCTTTTCATTTAGAACAAAAGTAAAGACACACATGATCTGCAATAATATTTAAACAGCTCATTTAGTCATGCTAGTGATCTCCAATGTGTTCCACGGGTGATTTGCAATATCCTAAGGTGTTCTCTAATGTGTTCCAGGGTGATTTGCAATATCCTAAGGTGTTCTCTAATGTGTTACAGTATGGTGGTGATCTTGTTAAGGTATTCTCTCATATATTAAATTGATCTGTTGAGGTGTCATATTTTGAAGCTGAAGTAGCCTCACTAAACTTTGTGGATAGTGAAGGTATCATTTTCTTTCTTTTTAATGGGATGATCGATCATTTAATTTTTGCAACTAATATTGTTTTAGATGTCTTCTATTGTCTAATCTTATATTGCCTACAACTTAGAATAACAAATTTGGCTTCTTTCAGATTTTTGTTTCAAAGAAAAAAATCAACATCGTGGTTCTTTATCTTAGGAACTGTGATAGACACGTACACTATATCAGGATTAACAGACCAGAATACTAAGGACCTAACATTTCCTCTTGAGAATCCAGAAGGCAAAAATCCTCCAACAAGAAGTAGTCTTGTCACTTATTTCAAAGAAAAATATGGCAAGGATATCATGCATAAGGACATTCCCTGCTTAGATGTGGGAAAGAATCAAAGGAAAAATTATGTTCCCTTGGAGTTCTGTGTTTTGGTTTAGGTGCAGAGGTATCCAACGGAGAATTTGGTTAAAGATGTTGATTTGCTGCTAAAGTGGATATCACTGGCCCCTACGCTGGAGAGAAAGAACACAATTTGTCAAATGGTCCGAGCTGATGATGCACCTTGTGGGTAAGTTCTGTTATTTTTTGTTGTTCAATTTTTCTTCTGCACTTGATTGCCTTTTTTTATTAATTATTATAATATTGTCAAAGATGGTTCATTTCATAGGATGGTACTGAAATTTATATCTTGATTGCAGTAGGGAGTTCATAAAGAATTTTGGAATGGATGTTGTCAAGAAATTGACTTCAGTTGTAGGCCGTATCATTTCACCTCCTGATTTGAAGCTTGCTACTTCAGCCCAGTAATTAAAGTTGACAAGGATATGGCATATTTTTTCTGGAACAAGGTGAAAAATATGGCATATTCATATCTTTCTTTAGTTGAGACAGCTTCCAGCAAACATGATATGGCATATTTTTTGACAAGGACAAAAAAAAAATTTGCAGGAAGGTGTTATAGGCTTGTTCCGGGCATCTAAAAGAAATGTTGTCACTGGGTCTTCTTCCTTGCTCCAGATAAGATGTGATCAGGAAAATGATCAACATAATTTGAAAAACAATTGCCATAATTTAACTGATTCAAGTGTTTTGCTACTCCTAGCAATTTTGTTGCTGTTGTTGCTCCATCTATTATGGATTTAAGTCTTAGGGGTCATTTGATAAATCTGAACCATATTTTCTGAATGGTTAAAATTTCTGGATCAATCGAATTTCTGAATCACTAATTTAGGGGTCATTACTCATTTGACAAATTTGAACCATATTTTTTTGAATAAACTAAAAATTTCGAATTCTGAAAAAACATATAATATCTAATTTATAATTATTGAATATTAATGAAATAGTTTAAAGTGATTATACCGTAGAATCAAATTTGTACAAAATACTTTTACACTATAATCAAATTTAAAATCAGTTTTTTAGTTCAAGCTAATTTAATTTTTTTATAAAATTAATATATGATTAGTATTCTAAATATATGTTATTCATGCGTATATAATTTTTATTCTAAATTAGAATCATTCTCTTCGAAATTTTATATAAGATAGTTTTTTAAATATATAATTAATTCTATTTAAATAATTAATTAATATATAAAACATCTAAAAATATTTTAACAAGAACATAGCCTAGCCTATGTTTATGAAACATATACATTATTGGTGGTACGTGTCAACGAACTGTTCAGATAGAAATTTATAGTTCACTCGTCCAGACGATTTTTGATTCGTTCAGAACTTAAAATGGCAAAACAAATGATTTGGATGGCACTATCCTTCTCGTCCAGTTCAAACTTAGTCATCCATGGGTTATCAAATGACCCCTTAGACTATGTTTTCTTAGGCGGAACGTATCGGCCTTTCTTCTATTATGTTTTGTCATAGATTTATGTTTAGACTTGTTAGAATTTCTAATTCTGGTTAAACATTTTTGAGCTATTTAAAAGATTCAGTTATATCAAGTATTTTAAAATAAGTTCAAAAAATTGTATATAAAATTACACAAATTCTTGGTTTTTCAATTCTTTAGGTGTCATTTAAATTTGCATTCTAATTTTTGTTTTTTTAAGTAATATTTTTAATATTTGAACACTAAAAAATCTCATTATTTTAAATTTCACAAAGAGATTCTATTATCAATTTTATTATAATGGATTCTATTCTGAAATATGATAAAGATTTACTTAAATAATTTATTAGGTGTTCTACAATAAACATATATATTATTATTGAAAGTATATATAACAAATGAATATTTTATATAATTTTCAAAATGTCAACCTCAAAAAAGTAAAATTAAAACATATTGCTCAAAAGTAACTAATAATATAGATATAGATGCAAGAGTTAACTAATACTAATTTTTATGGAATCTTAAATAAATTAGTAAAACACTTAGCAGAATCTTTAACAAATTAATAAAAACACTAAATAGAATCTCTGCTAATAAATTAGTAAAAATATTTAACGAAATCTTTAATAAATTAAGAAAAACACTTAAAAGAATCTTTAAAAAATTAATAAAGCACTTAACGGAATTTTTAATAAATTAATCTTTAACACAAATTAGAAAACATGTAACATAAATTAGAAGTTATCAATTATAATGATTTTGAATTTGTTATTGAAAAAATATTATAAAATATCTTAAAAAGTATCAAAGATATTAATAAAACTAAAAAATATTAATGTTATTATATAATTATTTTTTCGAAAAAAATTTATACATTTCTTTTAAAATTAAGTTACATGTAGAAAATATTATAAAATGCAACAAGATTCAAGTCAATATATCAATTTATTTTTTTTATTATCTTTTTGAGATTTCTTCGAGAATTATTATAAAAGACAAACAATAAAAATTGAATTTTGATTTGGAAAAATATCATTTAAATTTTCTTAAATGTTGGATAATTTATTTATAGTGCCTACTTGTACATAATTATACCGAAACTTATTTTATACCAATAAAATCTTTTAGTAGAATTTAAATTTAAATATCTAATAAAATTATATTGTAATTTCAAATTAATGAACAAAACACCTAAGAGAATCTTGGTGTATTACATAACGTTTTTATGTATTTCTTTTTAAAATATTATTTAAAATTTCTAAAATGTTGGATAAATTATTATTATTATTTTTTTTTTTTTGACAAAAAAGGTGATTTTATTACTTATGGCAAATCGCCCAACAAAACATTTTGGAATTCGACAGGAACAACACTCCTATCAATGACACGACCTGAGTAGTAACATGACTCCTTAGCTAAGTAATGGGCAACCATGTTAGCAGATCGTCTAATGAAGAACAAAGAAACTTTGTTTGACTCGAGAAGCATACGTCTACACTCCTCAATAACCAGGCCAAAAGGAGAGGTCATCAACACCTTGGATCTGATTGCTTGCTTGGACAGCTACCAAGCAGTCTGACTCCAACTGCACCTTCTCCCACTCCTTCCCTTTGATCCAACTAAGGGCTTCCTTAATGGCCAATGCTTCTGCTAGTACAGGAGAAATCATACCCTCACAATAATTTGCTGTAGCCTGTACCAACTCTCCCTCTGCGTCCCTGGCCACCAATCCTACTCCATAAGCTGATTGTTCCTCAAATAATGCTGCATCGACTGTTACCTTGATTGTTCCAATCTGTGGCTTGACCCAAGAACTAGCTCCATCTCCTACGAAAAACGAGTGAGACTTGTACATAATTATACCGAAACTTATTTTATACCGAAACTTATTTTAGTATAATCTAAATGTAAACATCTAATAACATTATATTACAATTTTAAAATAATTAACAAAACATTTAAGAGAATCTTGGTTTATTACATAATATTTTTATATATTCCCTTTCTTAAAAAAAATAAACATTTCTTTTAAAATTAAGTTACGTGTTAATAACATATTATATACCAAGATTCTGTTGCGTGTTTGAATGTATCAGTTTATTTCCTTTTATTATCTTTTTGATATTCATTCGAAAACTATTTGAAAAGGCAAGCTACAAAAAATTTTAAATTATAATTCAAATTTTTTTAAAGGCTCCATGAATTATTTATAATGTTGTACTTGTACATAACTGTATTCGAAACTTATTTTAGATCAATAAAATATTTAAACAAATCCTAATTTAAATATTTGATAAAGTAATATTATGATTTCAAATAATTAACAAAACACCTAAGAGAATCTTAATATTACATAATAGTTCTATATATTGTTTTTTTTAAAAAAAATAATTAAGCAATTTTTTTTAATTTAAGTTACATCAAGATTCTCTTACGTGTTTCAAATCAAAATATCAATTTATTTTCTTTTATTATCTTTTTGAGATTTCTTCGAGAATTATTATAAAAGACATGCAATAAAAATTGAATTTTGATTTGGAAAAATATTATTTAAATTTTATTAAATGTTGGATAAATTATTTATAGTGCTATACTTGTACATAATTATACTGAAACTTATTTTATACCAATAAAATCTTTTAGTAAAATTTAAATTTAAATATCTAATAAAATTATATGGTAATTTCAAAATAATGAACAAAACACCTAAGAGAATCTTGGTGTATTACATAATATTTTTATGTATTTCTTTTTAAAAAAACAAAACATTCTCTTTAAAATTAAGTTACATATAAAATTATCATCTAAATGTATCAATTTATTTCCTTGTACTTGTACATAACTATATTCGAAACTTATTTTAGATCAATAAAATATTTAAACGAATCTTAATATAAATATTTGATAAAATAATATTATGATTTCAAATAATTAACGAAACACCTAAGAGAATCTCAGTATTACATAATAGTTCTATATAATTTTTTTTAAAAAAAAATAATAACCCATTTTTTTAATTTAAGTTACTTATGAAAATATTATGAAATACACCAAGATTATTTTACGTGTTCCCAATCAATAAAACTAAAAAAATATTAATGTTATTATATAATTATTTTTTTGAAAGAAAATTTATACATTTCTTTAAAAATTAAGTTACATGTAGAAAATATTATAAAATGCACCAAGATTCTCTTACGTGTTTCAAATCAATTTATTATCTTTTATTATCTTTTTGAGATTTATTCGAGAATTATTATAAAAGACATGTAATAAAATTGAATTTTGATTTGGAAAAATATTATTTAAATTTTCTTAAATGTTGGACAAATTATTTATAGTGCTCTACTTGTACATAATTATACCGAAACTTATTTTATACCAATAAAATCTTTTAGTAAAATTTAAATTTAAATATCTAATAAAATTATATTGTAATTTCAAAATAATGAACAAAACACCTATGAGTATCTTGGTGTATTACATAATATTTTTATGTATTTCTTTAAAAAAAAGCAAACATTCCCTTTAAAATTAAGTTACATATAAAATTATCATCTAAATGTATCAATTTATTTCCTTGTATTATCATTTCCTTGTACTTGTACATAACTATATTCGAAACATATTTTAGATCAATAAAATATTTAAACGAATCTTAAAATAAATATTTGATAAAATAATATTATGATTTCAAATAATTAACAAAACACCTAAGAGAATCTCGATATTACATAATATTTTTATATATTCTTTTTAAAGAAATTACCCAATTTTTTAAATTTAAGTTACATATAAAAGTATTAAGTAATACATCAAGATTCTTTTACGTGTTACCAATCAATAAAATCAAAATAAAACTAAAAACCACCTAGAGAATCTTGGTGTATTAAGTAATATTTTTATATACTTATTTTTTCAAAAGAAAATTTATACATATCTTTTAAAATTAAGGTACGTATGTAGAAATATTATAAAATGCACCAAGATTCTCTTGCGTGTTTCTAATCAATATATCAATTTATTTATAAAATTCACTAGTTTTCATTTATAAAATTCACTAAAATTCTCTTGCGTGTTTCAAATCAATACATCATAAAATTTAGTTGTTTCTTATATATTATATGTATATAATTCACTAAGTGTTTTAATAGGATAACGGGTTAAATTAAAATATATATTTTTGAAAATAAATGAAAAGGCTAAGATTTGTATAAATATTATATAACGTACTTAACTATTTTATTTAAGGTTGAACCAAGATTTAAGGAGGAAAAAAAGTTTTACTTTAAAAAGGAATGTCATTTGCGTGATAAATGTAAATTAGATTTAGAAATCGGTTTTTAATTATTTCCATGAATGACAAGTACAGAAATGAATAAATTGATTGAGAGATTATGGATAAGATTTGCATTATTCAAATCGTAAGTTAATAAATATATTTTATAAAAAAAATTCTTTGTCAAGATTGTAAGTTAATGAAGATTGTAATCAATGATTGATTCTGAGTAATGGTTAGACCGATTCTTGATATTTAAAGAAATATTTTATAATTATTAGTTTGCCTACTTTGCCCTTATACTATAAATAAGGTATGTTTGTATTATATTTTAAATTAAATTGTGATTAATTGACAATCATCCGATCAGAATGTAATCAATGGCTAACAAGGTGGTCTCTCGGTTCTCCCCGTTAAGGAGGTTCTCTCTCGAGCATGAGCCTATATATATATATACACACACACGGAAAGTTGACTAAAATTCTTATAGTAAATATTTTGGATCTAATCTAATAAATATTATTTTGAAAGGAATTTGATAAATATTAATAGTGGAAGTTTGATACGAAAAAATTTAATTTTGTAAGAATCAAAATTTTTATTTAGTAGGGGCCAAAAAATATTTTTGCATAAACATATAAGTAAAAATATAAATTTATATAAAATTTTTAATATACATTACTAGTATTATGACAACGGCCATGACACCTTTTGGCCACTATGTAGCCTCGTCCCTGGGCTCAAATCAACAGTATACCTGGTATATCCCTACGATATTGCTCAATCAGTTCCCCAACTTGTTCCATTTTTATGCTTAAGATGTGGAGGTACGTAGAGTGAGGTAAGGTAATGCTTCTTCCAAGGTAAAGTGGACCTATAAATAGATATACTCATGTTTTAAAAATTTATAAACAAAACCCCATCACGGAATCAACAGATTTGTAGCCAACAATAAATAATAATGATAAATAGTTTAAGGGCATAAATATAACCAATATTTTTTCCCACAACTTCCAATAAAAATTATGTAGTCTATAGAAACAAGTTGTTTACCTGTTTCGAGTCCAACGAGTCATCCCTGATTTCCAGAACAAAGAGATCGTCTCCACCTTTTGGTCCCTATGTAGCCTCGTCCCTGGGCTCGAATCAACAGTATACCTGGTATATCCTTACGATATTGCTCAGTCAGTTCCCCAACTTGTTCCATTTTTATGCTTAAGATGTGGAGGTCCGTAGTGAGGTAAGGTAATGCTTCTTCCATATGCTTAAGATGTGGAGGTACGTTGTGAGGTAAGGTAATGCTTCTCCCAAGGTAAAGTGGACATGTAAATAGATGTACACATGTTTTAAAAATTTACAAACAAAACCCCCATCACGGAATCAACAGATTTGTACCCAACAATAAATAATAATGATAAACAGTTTAAGGGCATAAATATAACCAATAGTTGTTCCCACAACTTCCAATAAAAATTATGTAGTCTATAGAAACAAGTTGCTTACCAGTTTCGAGTCCAACGAGTCATCCCTGATTTCCAGAACAAAGAGATCGTCTCCACCGTTCCGTATCATAAAGTTTGCAAGATGAGCAGTCGCCTTAAAAACAAAATTACTGCCCCACTGTAACCTTTTCTTTTTCAAGTGAATATATTCTGCTCATTAAACGTTTTTATTTCTTGATATATATTTGTAATAACGACATTTATAGTCCGGAAAATGTATACCTGTTTCTTATTGTTGTAGGGAGAATTTCGTTACAACACGAAATTGGAGGTTGCTGGAATCACGGAGCAAAATACGGATATTTTGCTAAGAACACGAAGAACACGGGAGGAGATTGGTGTTTGTTTGTGGCTGATCTTGTTGATAGATAGTCAGGGGTGAGCTGAGGCGTATCCAAACAAGAGGCCTACGTACCCTATTTATAGGGATCAAGCCGTACGTAGTTCTTGGAGAAGAAGTTACCTAGACGGGCTAGGGTTTCTAGAAGCTTCCATGGCCCAAGCCCATCAGTTTTAGGGTTGACGTGGACATCATGGTGCTAGAGATAGTGAGACCTCATTAGCAAGGCCAACATAGAGATGACAAGGGCCTGACATGCGACCTCGAGGGGTGTAGACATGCGAGGCGGACCCAAGTATGTAGATACTCATGCGACCTCGAGGGGTGCAGACATGAGCCTTCCAATAGAGAGTGAGATAGCATTGTTCTGTTTGTAGATGTGACCCCACGTTGGAGGTTATGTGCGAAGCGATCCCTTGACGGGAGCCTGACGAAGCAATCCCCGGGTAGCGACCCCGGTAGATGCGATCCCGAGGCTGAGCTAGTATGTGACTGTAGATGCGATCCCGAGAGGTGCGATCCCGAGAGGTGCGATCCCGAGAGGTGCGACCCTGAGAGGTGCGATCCCGAGGGGTGCGATCCTGAGAGGTGCGATCCCGAGGTCGGGATAGTATGAAAGTGGAGATGCGATCCCGAGAGGTGCGATCCCGAGAGGTGCGATCCCGAAGTAGTATGAAGAGATAGATTGAGTGTGATCCTGGAGTAGTATGATCCCTTGATGGCTTAGCATGAGACGCCTAGAGGCCTAGCGTGAGATCCCTTGGAGGCCTAGCGTGAGAGCCCTTTGAGGCCTAGCGTGAGACCCCATTTTCCTTTATCATTGGCATGAGAGGACGCCTTGAGTAGTAGTAGGAGATCATAGTGAGGCGACCCCTAGGGCGGGATCATGTCTTCGAGAGATTGTCTTCAAATAATATGATGAGATAAAGGTGAGGCGATCCCTGATCGGGACTCACGCCTTGTTGATCCTTCTTCCATATTTAAGCCCATTAGTAGATAATTGAGCCCATTAAGAGAGGTGGTTGAGCCCATTAAGAGAGGTGGTTGAGCCCCTTGTATAGTCGTTTGAGCCTATTTAGGATCTATGCCGAGATTCGGGCATAACAACTACCCCCCGATTCCATATTGCCATTATGAATGCGATGTGGAATCAAGTAAAGTGGTGTCTTCCAATTGATGCAAAGCCAAGTACATGTAAGTGATTGTGACCTCGAGGGGTCCTTCCAAGCGCGATGTGATCCCATAGAGACTTTGAGAGGCGGCCCCATAGGGCCTTGCAGTCATGAATTGTTAAATATGTCTTCTGTTTAGCTAATATATGAGCTCATGCTTTCACTTGTGTCTTCAAGTTCTTCTTAGAATATGATGAGAGGACTCTCCTCCGAGCTTACTCCTTGTTATTATGATGAGAGGACTCCTTATACGTGGAGAGGTATTCTCTTTCTGATATTATGAGAGGACTCCTCATAGCCTCCTATGTTGCGAGGCCTCCTTGCAACCTCATATGTTGAGAAGCCTCCTCCTAGCAGCCTCATATGTTGATAGGCCTCCTCCTCGCAGCCTCATATGTTGAGAAGCCTCCTCCTAGCAGCCTCATATGTTGAGAGGCCTCCTCCTCGCAGCCTCATATGTTGAGAGGCCTCCTCCTCGCAGCCTCACATGTTCCATATTACTGGCTCTAGCCCCACCTCGCATATGTAGCTGGTGGGCCTTAAATTGTTGTAGGGAGAAATTGGTATAACAATGTTTGCGGAGGTTTGCTGGGTTGTTGGAGCAAAATACGGATATTTTGCTATAAGAAGAAGAGTGATTAGGGTTTGTGTGTATGAATGTGGCTGAGCTTGATAGGTGATTTCAGGTAAACTGTTTTTCATACCGTATCAAGATGCCTACGTACCCTATTTATAGGGATCAAGCCTGACGTAGTTCTTGGAGAACAAGATACCTAGGCGGGCTAGGGTTTTAGGAGATAAACCAAAGTCCAAGCCCACTCGTTTAGGGCTGACGTGGCAATAAATCATCAACCCTATCCATGATCTATGGCCCAGATGTGAAAGCCCATAGTCTCGAACGGATAGAACTGACCAGTAGAGAACAACCTTGCATGCGACCTCGAGGGATCTGGCCATGCGAAGCGACCCCATGTATCCAGCTACTCATGCGACCCTAGATCTGGCCATAAGTCTTCCAGCAGTAAGTGAAATAGCGATCCCAATGTAGATATGATAATAGAAGTGAAGCGATCCCTTGATGAGAACCACTAGTGAAATGCTCACGTAGCGAGGCAGCCTCTCGCGAGGTGACATTTAGCGAGGTGGCCTCGCAGTAGAAACACTATAATCAAGGCATGTTAGGTTGATTCCAATAATGGGCTCTGATGACCCAATTCCCATCTTCTAGGCCCATCATAGATTATGGACCTTTAATTTAGCCAATCAAATCAAGATAACTATTATGCTAGATCTGGGCATAACAACTACCCCCCGAGTCCATGTTGCCATTAGAGATGCGATGTGGACTCGAGTATAAATCTGCTGATGCTGCGATGCAAGGCCATGGCTCGCTGTTGACATTGATACGGCCGTTGAAATTCGTACTACCGTTGGAGTAGTCGCGACCACAAGAATTTGAAGAGGTTTGACAACGGTCGTATCTCGAGATGTGTATTCAACAACTGAGATCTTGACACATGTCCATCTTTTTCTCTCTCCTGATGGGCTATATATACCCTTGTCACCATCATTTCCTTTTTCATCTTATTAACATATTGTGGAAGTGCTGCCAGTTTGCTCCCAGATCAAACGCAAGGAATTTCAGAACCCTATCACAAGCGATCCCGAATTTCTTCAAATTTCTTCAAGAAAAAGTAAGTCTTCATCCTTTCATTACATTTAAATTGATGTTCTTCATCATAATGGCATGATTAGATAACTTTGACTGTATGCGATGCAACCCTTTTTAGTCGCGACCCCATCATGTTAATTTCAAGTAGCGATCCTACCTCGTTGAGATAGAAATGCGATCCTTCCCTTGGAAATGTAGAAACGTTCCCTTCGTAGACCCAGATGTGATCCCTAGGAACACATAGAACCTCTCTACTTATTTATTCTTTTCTCCCTTTATCCCCTTTTTGCTTTCTGTAAGGGCACACTTAATTCTTCACATTCTTTTCAGATGTCCAACGACGACAGCTCAAGGACACCTTCTCCTCATCCCCGCGTACATATTAGCGATGCGGCAGCCGCTAATATTGCAAAAGCAACGAGCACTAGTGAAAGTTCCTTTAAATTATATTTCGACCCCTTATGGTCCAATGAAGACTATACCAGGGAAGTTCCTCTACGTTCGTGGCGATCTAAGCAACCTTCAAGGTCGCAAATTCAACCCCTTGAGACCCCTTCATCTCACCAACCTTCCTCACAACACCCTACCTCAGTAGAGAAAGAGATGGAGGACCTTTTTAAGCGAGGTAAGGAAATAATGAAGCCAGTGGAGCATCTTCTCCCCAGAGCTCCTCTTCGCGCAACCGCGACCCCTATTAACATTAGTGATTCTCCAATAGATTCACTGGGCGAGGCCTACTATGACATCGAAGGGGGGGCTGACAATGAAGTTAATTCTGATGACTCTGAGTACGAAGAACCTTCTTCTGACGATGGTGGCCTTGACGAAGTGGCCAGAGTTGTAAATTTCAAAGATTATGACTATGTTCCTGAGGCATCGCCTGACCCTTACATACCGACTCCTCAACCAGAACTAGAGGGGGTTATATATGTTGATGGGCCTCACCCCGAAGATATCGAGCCTGGCTCGAAAATTAAACCAGGCAAGCCTCGCGTCCTCGCGTGTCGTGACATGTCTTCTACCCTCACTGAGAAGACCATCAGAGAAGGGGTTGAGAAGTTCTGCCCTGAGGGTAAAATCATCTTACCCAAGAAGAAAATGCGATGTTACCGCTTCAACCATGAAGAGAATGGTGGCAGGGTACCGAGGATGGTTTTAACGGTGCCCTTGATGAAGATTGGTGTCTCCTCGCCCCTTCATCCTTTTATTCGAGATGTCTGCGAGTCATACTACCTCGCACCCATCCAAATCAGCACTAATGGGTACAGGTCCATGATTGCCCTCTACATCCTCTATCACAAACTGGGATACCCACCCATAGATGCGAAGACCATGGGTTACTTTCTCCAACTCAAACGATGCGGAGAAAAGGATTTTGGCTACGTCTATTTCTCCGTATGGCCTGATTTCAACAAAAAGAATCTCTTGCCGGGAGGAATTAGCAACGCTGGCTCGTGGAAGGAACCTTTCTTGTACGTACACGAGGTCCCCCGAGTTAAGACAAGCTTCAACTACCTCCCTGGTGAGCTATCCTTCCAGGTTGTAATATTTTTTCTTCGTAAAAGTTTAAAACTGACAACTCTTTTGGCATCGCAGTTTGTCCGGTTCGCACTACCCTCAAAGGTGAAGAGAAAAAACGAGCCGACGAGGTGTTAACTAAATCCACCAAGGAAGAGAGAAACATTAGAACCCTACTATCCTTAGAGAATCTGATAGAGTGTAAATTTCTCAAGGAAGGAGTAGGTGCTTCTCCTAAAGCGGGGCCTTCAACTGCGAAGCTAGCCTCGCGAAAAAGGAAATTACGCGAGGAAGCTTCGTCTTCTCACATTAAAATAATCGATGAGGGTACTCAGTAATAGCGATCCGTCGACACTTGCGCTTTCCTTAATTTTTCTTCATGCTTAGTTGTTGTTCATCCTCGCATATTGTATTGTAATTTTGCATATGTGCATAACTGCTACTTGCCTTCGTGCCTTATTAAATTGTGTTTCTAATTCCTTTTCTTTTGTACAGGCATGTCAGACCAAAGCGCTCCTCCATTTCTCAGTGCCAAGAAAGGCAAGAAGAGCTCCGCTGCCAAAACTCAACCTCCCGCAAAGACTCCTCCTAAGCCAACAGCTCCTCCAACGAAGGTTGTTAACGATCCCCCTGCCCAATCCAACCTGGCCTCGCAACAACCTCTTAATTCTTCTGAACAAACTCCATTCAAGCGACCTCGAACCGATGGGTTCAAAGAAGGCTCCGCCCGACCACCTCCTGGGGTCGTCACTGCTACAGCTTCTCAGCACCTCTTTGCTGCACTTGGGACACAGTACTCTGACGAGGCTGAGACCTCGGGATGGTGGAAGGCGACCCCGGAGGACAATGCTACAGCTCTAACCAGATGTTTAGCCGAGGCCTTCATCCGTCAGGTTGCTCACACCAAGCACTTTGCCCAACTTGATAAAAAGAACAAGATCCTGGAATTCCAAAAAATTGAAGACAAGCGATCCCTTGAAGTTGAGTACAAAAAGCAGCTATCTTATGAGACTGCGCAGGTCCGCACCGATCTGAAAGTGGCTCGCAGAGAAATGAATGACTTTGAAAAATCCCTTCAGGAGCTGCAGAAGTCCAGTGAAGAGGCCATCCGAAAGAAGGATGAGGAGATCGCGAAGCTGACAAACGACCTGAATGCTGCCAAAGCTACTCTGTCAACTGCTGAGGATGCCTTCTTGATTAAAGGCCAGGTCTCTTTCATGAAGGGGTTCATCAGAACGATCCCTGATTTTGATTGGGATCTGCTTGGGCCTGGAAATGCTGATTTTGCTGAGACCCTCAAAAAGCAAATAGCTGAAGAAGATGCTGAGGAGGCCAGGCTCGAAGAAGAATCCAGGGTCGCTGAGGAGGCGCGGATCGCAGAGGAGGCGGCCAAAACTCATCAAGACAAGATTGCTTGAATCTTCTATATGTTAAATGATTTCAAATTCTTGAACCAGGGATGCGGGTACCCTTTGAATACCTCGCAAGATGTAATATTATTTTGTCCATTAACTCTTGAACTTCTTTGGGATCGCATGGCGACCCTTGTACTATGAATTATTGTTGCTTTAGCTTCGCACTTGCTAGTCTGTGCATTCCTTTTTCTTAGGGTAGGGGTATGGCCCTGCAATTGATAAAGTAGGGGCAAGGCCCAAAGATTACTTTGTCATAAAATATGATCCCTGCATCGTTGAGATGGCTTGGATTTTAAAATGTAAATGCTAACAAGCAAGCAAGTCTATTTTATACAAAATAAGAATCAACTTCGTAAAGTAAGCGAACTCATATGTAGGTAAATGGGGCGAGGCCCAGTTTTATTGATAGGGGCGAGGCCCAATTCTTTTTAACAAGCGGGGCGAGGCCTGTAAAATGAAGAGTGGTGCGAGGCCCAAAGATCATCACATCATAAAGGGGAGGTGTCTATATGATCACTACCCCCCAGTATTTTGTATGAATTTATTCATGCTAAATAGTCATAGATAGAAACTGCCAGGGGCGAGGCCTTCACTGATAGTATTTGCGCAGGTGTTCCGCATTCCAAGCTCGCGGAATTTTCTTGTCCTTCATATCCGTGAGATAATAGGTTCCTTCTGCCATAGTAGCATAGATTTTGTAAGGACCTTCCCAATTAGCACCAAAAACTCCGTGACCCGGGACCTTAGTGTTAGGCATGACCCTTCTGAGCACTAGGTCACCTGTCTGTAGGGGTCGTGCTCGTACTTTCCCATTGTAGTACCTTGCTGTTCTCTGTTGATAAGCTGTGAGGCGTAGTTGGGCCTCACTTCTAGTTTCTTCTATCATGTCCAGATAAAGTCTATGATTCACTTCGTTCGCATCGGGATTATAGTGTTCCCTTCTAAACGACCCCGAGCCTACTTCCACTGGGATCATGGCCTCGCAACCATAAGTCAAAGAAAATGGGGTTTCCCCAGTAGTGGTCCTTGGGGTCGTGTTGTATGACCACAAGGCCCTTGGTAACTCCTCAGGCCAGTTGACCTTGCTTTCCTCTAACTTAGCCTTTAGAGTGTGCTTTATGATTTTGTTGATGGCCTCAGTTTGTCCATTTGTTTGGGGATGGCTTACAGCTGAGAAACTCTTTTTTATCCCCAGATTCTAACAAAATTCTTTCATCTCCTTACTATCAAATTGTTTCCCATTATCTGAAATGAGCTGATAAGGGATCCCATAACGACACACAATAGCTCTATACACGAAGTCCTTAAGTTTTTTCGCAGTGATGGTTGCAAGAGGCTCGGCCTCGGCCCACTTGGTGAAATAATCAACAGCCACAACTGCATACTTAAGTCCTCCTTTACCTTTTGGGAGTTCTCCAATTAGATCAATGCCCCACATGGCGAAGGGCCATGGGCTCATTAGTGAGGTGAGCTGAGAGGCAGGGGCGTTGCTAAAATTTACGATCCTCTGACAGGCATCGCATCTTTTCGAAAATTCAAATGCATCTCTTTTCAATGTAGGCCAGTAATACCCTTGACGAAGGATCTTTTGTGCCAACGAACTACCCCCCGAGTGATTGCCACATATTCCTTCATGCACCTCTCTCAGAATAAAGGTGCATTCTTCACCGTCTACGCATCGCAGCAACGGGGTATTGAACCCTCTTCGATACAGAACCTCATCATAAATAACATAGCGAGCAGCCTGATACTTGACCCTCCTCGCTTCTTTTTTATCTTGAGGCAAAACTTCACTTTTCACATATTCCCATATTGGAGTCATCCAAGTTGACCCTGGGGTTGCTACTTCCATGACAAATTCTTCTGGCACACTAGGTTTTGTTTGAATCTCCAGCGGTATAATTCCAAGTAAGGTGGCCTCGCGACGCAACCCCAGTTTTGCCAGTGCATCTGCCCCTTGATTCTTTTCTCTTCTAATGTGAACCACCCTGATATTATTGAACCTTTTAACCAACCTTTGTGCACATCGCAGATACAGCTCAATCTGCTCACCCCTAGCTTGCCATCCACACCAAAGTTGATATGTTACCAGCATAGAATCGCTATAGGCTGTGAGGTTTTCAACCTTCATCTCCAATGCAAGTTTGAGACCAATGATGAGGGCCTCGTATTCTGCTGCATTATTAGAAGCTTCAAAGGCAAAATGTACTGCACTCTTTATCCTGCGGCCTTCTGGAGTTACCAACTCGATCCCAGCCCCAGCTCCTCCTTTGTTAGATGCCCCATCCACATACAATTCCCACCACGAGGCGGAATTTTCCTTTTTGGCCTCGCTAGATGTGTCCACTGGAGTCACCACAATAGCCAAGTTATTTCCCTCAGATTGGGGAGGAAATTCCAAAATGAAATCCGCAAGTGCCTGCCCCTTTATAGGACCGCGAGGTCTAAACTCAATATCAAATTGGCTGAGCTCCACTGTCCATTTTAACAGTCTTCCTGAACACTCTGGTTTGTGCATTACTTGTCTCAATGGATAGGCTGTGCGAACCTCAATGCTATGAGCCTGAAAGTAGGGTCGTAACTTTCGCGAGGCCAAAATCAGGGCATAAGCTAGCTTTTCCATGTTTGTGTAACGAGTCTCAGCATCTAACATTCTTCTACTGACATAGTATACAGGATATTGGGCCTTTTCCTCCTCGCGAACCAATACTGCACTGACCGCATGCTCTTACACAGCGAGGTAGAGAATAAGTGTTTCTCCATCCTTAGGCTTAGAGAGCACAAGTGGCGAGCCCAACTGTTCCTTGATATTCTGAAAGGCTTCCTCGCATTGAGGGGTCCATTCGAAGTTTTTTCCAATTCTTTTAATCGCCTTGAAAAACTCATGGCACTTATCTGATGATTTAGAAACGAACCGATTTAGGGCTGCGATCCTCCCTGTAAAACTCTGAACTTCTTTCACACTTCTTGGGGATCGCATATCCATCAAAGCCTTTATTTTTGCAGGGTTCGCTTCGATTCCCCTATGGTTGACAATGAACCCCAAAAACTTTCCGGATTCGACCCCAAAGACACACTTTTGGGGGTTTAATTTCATCATGTATTTCCTCAGTATATCAAACATCTCTGCGAGGTGAGAGATGTGATCCCCAGCTTCCTTAGACTTGACCAACATGTCATCTACATAAACCTCCATTGTCTTTCCAATTTGCTTTTCAAACATCATGTTAACGAGCCTCTGGTAGGTGGCCCCAGCGTTGAGGAGGCCGAAGGGCATCCCTATGTAGCAATAGAGCCCTCTATTTGTGATGAACGAGGTGTGTTCTTGATCGGGACCATACATGGGTATTTGATTGTACCCAGAATAAGCATCCATAAAGGAAAGGAGTGCATGCCCAGCTGTTGCATCCACCAACTGGTCGATCCTTGGTAATGGGAAGCTATCCTTGGGACAATGTTTGTTGAGATCAGTGAAGTCCACACAAGTTCTCCACTTTCCATTTGGCTTTTTCACGAGGACAGGGTTCGCAAGCCAATCAGGGTAAAATGATTCCCTAACGAGCCCGACTTTGAGAAGCCTATCCACCTCATCTTTGAGAGCCTGAGCTCGCTCTCCACTTATAGGTCGTCGTTTTTGTCTGACTCCCTTCTTGTTTGGATCCAAATTTAATTTGTGGCACATTACATTGGGATCAATCCCAACCATATCTTCATGAGACCAAGCGAACATATCAAGGTTGGCCTTCAAAAATGCGACAAGCCTCTTTCTCAAATCAGGACTGAGTTGTGACCCTATCTTTAACACCTTAGAGGGGTCCTGTACATCGACAAGGATAGGAATTATATCTTCAGCTGCCCCGGCTCGCTCCACATGTTCTGGGATGCGAGGATCAAGGTCTAGATCATATTCACGAACCTGACTTGATTCTGCCTCGCAAGAATTGGTATTCGCATGCCCATACTCCGTAACAACAGTTGTTGTTTGTGTAATTCCATTTGGGAGTTCTGACAAGGTAGATGTTTCCTTGCGAACCCACTTTCCCTTTCGGGATCGCACAGCGACCTGCTCTGCGCTCTCCTCGCTGTCACTATCGGTGGCTTCTTCAACGATCCCTTCTTGGAGAACCATCACTGCCTGCGAGGTCCCCATCATCAAAGCACCTGGTGAAAATGCACACCTAGAGGGGGGTGAATAGGTGTAAATGGCTAACTATGTATAACTAAAACTGATTTTAAAAATTACCAGAAACAGCTTACTGATTTCGTTTTATGCAGAGACAAATGGTATGCTGAATGCACAGATAATCAGTACAGATAACACGATAAATGGTAAACTGAATACAAGCAGTATGCTGAGTGCAATGACAGTAAATAAGATAAGGTGCACAAACAGTAAGCAATGCAGAAATGGTAAGCAGTAAGTAAAGTGCAGAAAATAAAGAACACCAAGACTTTTAGCCAGGTTCGACCCCTAACCCCTATGGTCTACGTCCTGGTCCCTTACCAACTTGGTAAGAGAATATATTATTGATCACTGAAATAAGCCAATTACAAGATACAACAATATATCTCCCTTAATACCCAGTTGTTGACAAATGGCGTGCTGAACTCCTGTTTCTGAACTTGCTCTCTAAGCTATACTTCCCAAGTATACTTCTCTAGCAACGTTCACCAAACCCTAGTTCCCTTGCCAAACTGACCAACAACTAATCCTTACAACTTGAACAATACAATCAATAAGGAATACAACTCAAACTATGAACTCTTTAAGAATAGCACGTATCAATATACTAAGAGCTCGAAAGAATTAAAGATATAGCAATGAAAAACTGAGTTGTTTGAAATCTTGTGTTCTTGAATATATTTCTCTGAAGTGTTGTTGGATTGTTAGAAACGAATTAACACAAGAATAAAATATTTATAGTCTCACAACCAACGTTCGGAAAATCAATCACCAATTATTCGAACTATAAGAAATCAATTTCCAACGTTCAATTGGTTAGAGATTTTACCAACGTTCTTGTGAACGTTTGACAGAGGGTTTGGAAGAAAGAGATCGTAGAAAACATAACCCTTCTGTTTTGTATAGATATAAAACGCGTATAGGAGATTTTGTAGAAGAAAATCTTTTAAATAAGGAAACTCCTATAAGTTTTATAAAATAATTTAAATAAAGATATTTGAAAAGATTTTGAGCTCTATAATATATTGTGAACGTATTATATAATAAAGAATCCTCACAATATATTTCCTGAAATAAATCCATGAGAATTTGTCTTGATCTTTATCTTCAAGAATTCTGGCAGTTTGCAAATGGCTTGCTGCTTGAGTCTGCCAGTTGTGAAAATCTGCTGTTTGAGTCTGTCAGTGTGAAATGGCTTGCTGGACTAACTCTGTTGTAGCACCAGATAGCTTGCTGTTTGTATATAATCAGTACACTTAATATACCCTGCAAAACCAAGTTAGTACAACCATAACACAATGTTTTATATCAAATAACAAGCAAATAGCTTGCTGAAAGTGATCATCAAAACCATAGGAGTATCAATCTCCCCCTTTTTGATGATTACACAATATTTAGGAGAAATAAGAACTCCCCCTAAATCCCTGCATATTAGAACATTTTGATATAAAACTGATTCAAGATAAACAAGCATAATTAATCATATCCACATCGAATATCTTGACCAAACAAGCAATTAAGTACTCCTAAATTTCTCCCCCTTAATCCATCAAAAATCTAACAAAAAGAATATTAGTCCAGGTCTGGAATAAGCATAGAGAAATAAAAATAAAAAATCAAATCATGATAATGGCATATAAGCATTTCAGATACAAATGGTAAGCCAATGTTACCCATTCTGTGCTTGTCAGCTTGCTGACTACACAGTACACATGCCAAGTTCCATTCGAATAGCTGCAAATCTTTCCTCAGCCAATGGCTTTGTGAAGATATCTGCTAGTTGAACTTCAGTTGAAACAAATACCAACTCAATCTTCCCTTTTGCTGCATTATCTCTTAAGAAATGGTGACGAACGTCAATATGCTTCGTTCTTGAGTGATTCACAGGATTCTTTGAGATATTTATAGCACTCGTGTTGTCACAAAATATTGGAATTTTGCCACACTTGATATTGAAATCCCTTAGAGTCTGAATCATCCATAAAATTTGAGAGCAACAGCTACCAGCTGCTAGATACTCCCCTTCAGCCGTTGATAGAGCCACAGAAGCTTGCTTTTTGCTTTGCCATGAAACCAAGCTATGTCCAAGGAATGTACAAACACCACTTGTACTTTTTCTATCAGTCTGAGACCCTGCATAATCTGCATCACTATACCCCACGAGATCAAAAGTATTTGTGATAGGATAGAATAAACCAAGATTGATAGTACCACTTAAATATTTAAAAATCCTTTTAACTGCATTTAAGTGAGACTCTTTAGGGTTAGATTGAAACCTTGCACAAACACAGACACTATACATGATATCAGGTCTTGAGGCAGTTAAATATAATAAACTTCCAATCATACCTCTGTACCTTTTGACATCCACATCCTTACCATTCTCATCTGCAAACAGCTTGCTGTTTTGAGTCATAGGAGTTGTTTTTGCTTTGACATCTTCAAAACCAAATCTTTTGAGCAGATTCTTTGTGTACTTTGATTGATGCACATAAATACCATCATTGGTTTGCTTGATTTGGAGACCCAAGAAATAATTAAGTTCTCCCATCATGCTCATATCGAATTCATTGTACATGCACTTAGAAAACCACTCACACATAGATTCATTAGTAGCACCAAATACAATATCATCCACATATATTTGTACAACAAGAATATCTTTACCATTTTGCTTTGTAAATAATGTTGGATCGATATTACCTCGAATGAATCCATTTTTGAGAAGAAACTTACTAAGCCTCTCATACCATGCTCTAGGGGCCTGCCTTAAACCATATAATGCCTTCTTGAGCTTGTATACATAGTCTTGAAACTTCTCATGTTCGAATCCAGGAGGCTGTTTGACATAGACTTCCTCATCCAGCACGCCATTTAGGAATGCACTTTTTACGTCCATTTGATATAACTTGAATTTCTTGTAGCATGCATAAGCAAGAAGCATTCTGATTGATTCTAAACGAGCTACAGGTGCATATGTTTCTTCAAAATCAATTCCTTCTTGTTGATTATAGCCTTGAGCCACGAGCCTTGCCTTATTTCGAGTAACTGTTCCAAATTCATCCACTTTGTTCTTGAACACCCATTTGGTTCCTATGATAGAAGCATCTTCTGGTGGCTTTACAAGTTCCCAAACATCACATCTTTCGAATTGGTTGAGTTCCTCTTGCATTGCCATGATCCAATTTTCATCTTCTAGTGCTTCTTTGATATTTTTGGGTTCTTCTTGAGCTAAAAAGGCAGCAAAAGCACAAAAGTTTGCTTTTCCTCTCCTTGTTGTGATTCCATCTGAGATATCTCCAATAACAAGTTCTGGAGGATGATTCTTTACTGTCCTTGTAGCCTTTGGTAGAGAATGTTGAGCAATTTCTTCATTTGTTGTGATTCTGACCACTTCAGCTTGCTGATTTGCAGTTCCAGCTTGCTGTTTTCCATTCTCAGTAGTGTTTTTGGCTTGCTGACTTCCAGTTTCAGCAGAATTGTTGGCTTGCTGATTTCCAGCAACTTGAAGTTGTATGTTATCACCTGCAAATTCTTCCTCATCTCTTGGCAGATCATTGTTAGGTTCTTGAAAAGTAACATCAATAGATTCTTCAACTATATGTTTATTTAAATTATAAACTCTATATGCTCTACTAGTTAAAGAATAGCCAAGAAAAATAGCTTCATAAGACTTAGCATCGAATTTACCATCATTATCAATTGTCTTGAGCACAAAACACTTTGAGCCAAAGATTTTGAAGTAACCAATGTTTGGCTTCTTTTTCCTCAACAATTCATACGGAGTTTTGTCCAAGATAGGCCTGATTATGACTCTGTTCAACAAATAGCACGCTGTATTCACTGCTTCTGCCCAAAAACTTCTAGGCAGCTTGCTTTCTTGCAATAGAGTCCTTGCTGTTTCTTGTAGTGACCTGTTCTTCCTTTCTACCACTCCATTCTGTTGTGGAGTCCTTGGTGCAGAAAATTCATGTGTAATTCCTCTTTTTTCACAATAAGCAATGAAGTCTTTGTTGAGAAATTCACCTCCTCTATCACTTCTTATACCTACAAGTCTTGTATTCAACTTGTTCTCAAGTAATTTGATTAGTTTCTCAAATTCATCAAAAGCACAATCTTTAGTACGAAGAAATAATACCCATGTAAATCTAGAATAATCATCTACAATCACAAAACCATATTGTTTACCTCCAATACTCTTGTAAGCTTCTGGACCAAATAAGTCCAAATGCAGAAGCTCTAAGGGTTTAGAAGTAGATACCATTTTCTTTGATTTGTGAGTACTTTGAAGCTGTTTTCCCAACTGGCAAGCTGAACATACTTCTGTTTTGACATACTTTAGTTTGGGCAGCCCTCTTACTAGTTTCTTGCTTGATAACTTTCTGATCAAATCCATGTGTGCATGTCCCAATCTTCTATGCCAAATATATGGGTCATTATCCATTGCAGCCAAACAGCATGCTGTTTCCTGCATATCAAAGTCTAATACATATATATTTCCTTCCCTTCTAGCAACTAGGGGGATTTTGTTAGTGCCAATAGTAATAATAGCTTTATCAATACCCAATTCAACATGATGTCCATCATCAAATAATTGAGTGACACTAAGCAAATTATAAGTAAGACCTTTGACATATTGAACTTTATCAATAGAAATAATACTATTACCAATAGAACCTGTACCAAGGATTTGAAGAGTTTTGCTATTCCCAATTGTCACTCTTCCACCCTTTTTCATTTTGAGATTCATAAACTGAGATTTGTCTCCACACATATGTCTTGTGCATCCACTGTCCAAGATCCATTGCTTTGTCTTGACCTTAGCAGCAAGGCACATCTACAAAACAAACAAAAATACCTCAATGTTTTGGTACCCATATAGGTTTGGGTCCAGGTTGGTTAGTAGCAAGAATATATAAAGCATTTAAATCAATTTTCTTGATCCACATTTGGACCACTTTTGGGGACTGATTTTGCTTAATGTCATTCTGTTGGTGAGCTGTTTGTCTCCTGCTACTTGCATTCTGGTATGATGTTTGTTGCCTGCTGTTTGCATTCTGGTATGCTGTTTGTCTGACTGGTCCATTCTGGTATGCTGTTTTCGTCTTATGATATACTTGAACCACACAATTCTTTTCCAGATGTCCTTTTCCACCACATTTGTTGCATGTCTTCCAAGGCATAGCATAATTGTAGGGAATGCCATTCCTTCCATCATATTTGAGTACCTTATCCTTTTTGTTGAGATTCATGCCAACTCCTTCTCTGACTAAGGGGACCTTTGCCTTCTTCATCATTGTTTTTAAAGTGTCTTCACCTTGAACAAAAGTTTCCATGCCCTTCTTGAGATCTTTAACTTCTGTTTCTAGGAGAGTGATCACTTCAGCTTGCTGTTTGATGAGTTCAGCTTGCTGGACTCTCTTTTCAGCATTTTTTGAGGATTCGGCTTGACTAGATTCCTTCATTTTGTATGATTCCAATGCTTTAGCTTTAGTTTTGACATCAGACCTTAGCTCTTTGATTTCTTCAGTCAATGTCTTGTTTCTCTTTTCGAGTAGCTTGACATTAGCCTCTAAATGTCTGTTCTTAGTAGTTAGTTCCTTGATCTCTGTAGCTTTACTGAATGAAGTTGAATCCCATTCTTCCATTTTTGGCAATAGATCTTTTACCATTTTGGATAAATAGGCATTTTTATCAGTCAGCTTGCTGATTTCAGCCTTTAGTGCCATGTGTTCTTCAATTGTAACACTATTTTGTTCCTGCATGGTTAGTGAATCTAACAAAGTATCATCTGAAGAAATATAATCATTAAAAGAGTTTACCTCACTCTCATCTTCTTCAGAATCAGTTTCAGCATATACTCCTTCTGAATTTCCTAGACCATATTTTTCATCCATTCCAACAAGTGCTAAGTTCACCATCTCTTCACTTGAGTCATCACTGGAATCAGAATCATCATCACTCCAAGTCAGTAGAGCCTTTGATTTCTTCTTGTCCTTGAAAACAGTAGGCTGTTTTGACTTCAGTTTGTAGCAGTTCCTTTTATAATGACCTGGCTTGCCACATTCGAAACAAGTTTCCTCCTTAGAGTCTTTTGAGCCTTTCTTGTTGTTGTAGTAGCCACCTCTTTCCCTTTTCATCATGTTCTTCTTTTCTATCAGCCTCTTGATCTTCTTTGAAATAAGTGCAAGTTCCTCATCTGAATCAGATTCATCATTAGAGTCAATTGGCTTGCTGTTTTTAGAATGAAGAGCCATATTCTTCATCTTTTCTGTTGGAGCTTTGACACTTGAACTTCCCACCTGATTTCCATTTATCTTGCTTTCAAATTGCTCTAGTTCAGCAAATACAGACAAGTGATCCATAGTATCAATAAGTGGTGAGGATTCCAAGGCAGTAACTTTGGCTTCGTAGATAAATGGTACTGCACTTAAGACCTTCATATTGATTTCATCTTGTGGTATAGATTTTCCAAGCCTCTTCAGTGAGTTAATAGTAACTTGAAATCGTGCTTGACTATCCTTGATAGTTTCACCTTCATTAAGCTTGAAGTTTCCAAAGTCATTCATTAGCTTGCTAAGTTTCACCTTCTTTAGAGATTTTGAACCTTCATGATAAGTCTCCAAAGCATCCCACATTTCTTTTGCTGATTTGAGTGAAGATACTTTATCATATTCAGCCTGGTTCAAACCATTCATAAGTGAACTCCTTGCCTTTCCATTGTAGCCAAGTTTGATTAATTCATCCGGAGTGAGATCATCAACATCCTTTGGCTTGCCATCCTTGTCAAGAAAGACATAAGGACCTTTTTGCACAACTCTCAGAACTAATGGATCTCTAGATAAGTGAGTTTCCATGCTGCTTTTCCACCAGTGGTAGTTGTGTGTGCCATGGAGAAGTGGAGGCCTAAAATCAGATTTTCCTTCGGGATAGTTTTCAGCCATTATGATCGAATACTTTCCTGTTACAGAATTGTTAGTATACCAAGGCTCTGATACCAAATGAAAATGCACACCTAGAGGGGGGTGAATAGGTGTAAATGGCTAACTATGTATAACTAAAACTGATTTTAAAAATTACCAGAAACAGCTTACTGATTTCGTTTTATGCAGAGACAAATGGTATGCTGAATGCACAGATAATCAGTACAGATAACACGATAAATGGTAAACTGAATACAAGCAGTATGCTGAGTGCAATGACAGTAAATAAGATAAGGTGCACAAACAGTAAGCAATGCAGAAATGGTAAGCAGTAAGTAAAGTGCAGAAAATAAAGAACACCAAGACTTTTAGCCAGGTTCGACCCCTAACCCCTATGGTCTACGTCCTGGTCCCTTACCAACTTGGTAAGAGAATATATTATTGATCACTGAAATAAGCCAATTACAAGATACAACAATATATCTCCCTTAATACCCAGTTGTTGACAAATGGCGTGCTGAACTCCTGTTTCTGAACTTGCTCTCTAAGCTATACTTCCCAAGTATACTTCTCTAGCAACGTTCACCAAACCCTAGTTCCCTTGCCAAACTGACCAACAACTAATCCTTACAACTTGAACAATACAATCAATAAGGAATACAACTCAAACTATGAACTCTTTAAGAATAGCACGTATCAATATACTAAGAGCTCGAAAGAATTAAAGATATAGCAATGAAAAACTGAGTTGTTTGAAATCTTGTGTTCTTGAATATATTTCTCTGAAGTGTTGTTGGATTGTTAGAAACGAATTAACACAAGAATAAAATATTTATAGTCTCACAACCAACGTTCGGAAAATCAATCACCAATTATTCGAACTATAAGAAATCAATTTCCAACGTTCAATTGGTTAGAGATTTTACCAACGTTCTTGTGAACGTTTGACAGAGGGTTTGGAAGAAAGAGATCGTAGAAAACATAACCCTTCTGTTTTGTATAGATATAAAACGCGTATAGGAGATTTTGTAGAAGAAAATCTTTTAAATAAGGAAACTCCTATAAGTTTTATAAAATAATTTAAATAAAGATATTTGAAAAGATTTTGAGCTCTATAATATATTGTGAACGTATTATATAATAAAGAATCCTCACAATATATTTCCTGAAATAAATCCATGAGAATTTGTCTTGATCTTTATCTTCAAGAATTCTGGCAGTTTGCAAATGGCTTGCTGCTTGAGTCTGCCAGTTGTGAAAATCTGCTGTTTGAGTCTGTCAGTGTGAAATGGCTTGCTGGACTAACTCTGTTGTAGCACCAGATAGCTTGCTGTTTGTATATAATCAGTACACTTAATATACCCTGCAAAACCAAGTTAGTACAACCATAACACAATGTTTTATATCAAATAACAAGCAAATAGCTTGCTGAAAGTGATCATCAAAACCATAGGAGTATCACCTGGTACTGGTTCTACTTGAATTCCCATATCGTTAAATAATCAGCTGGGAGTTCTTCAATTGAGATCATGTTACAATCTGCTGGAGGTACAAAGGTTGTCTTGCGAGATCTGTTTTCCTCTTCGCATTCCATTTTATCGGTCATAGAATTACTTCCTCTTTCTGCTAACTTGAGGGCCTTGTTGTAGCATTCACGAGATTCATGTTGCAATCCTTTGACACATCCAACCCCATGCGGGGTGGGAAATTTCATAGAAAGGTGGTAAATAGAAGTGACCACCCTCATTTCCTTTAGAATTGGCCTCCCCACAATAGCATTATAGGCTGAAGGTTGATCAACCACCATAAATTCTGCGAGCTGGGTGGTGATACAGGGCTCGTCCCCTAAAGTAACGGGGAGCCTTATGAGGCCCTTGACATTAACTGAAGCTCCAGTAAAACCATAAAGATGCCCCACTGTTGGGATAAGGTCTTTGTCCACATACCCCATTTTCTGATAGACCTCGTAGGTCAGGACATTCACTGCGCTCCCATTGTCCACAAGGACTCTGTAAACATTCTGTGACCCAATACGAATTCGGACAACGAGGGCATCTGAATGGGGGTGGTGAACCCACTTCGCATCCTCCTCAGTAAACATGATATTTGTGTCTTCCCCCTTAAAAAGCTTTGGGGGTCGTTCCTGCAGGTGGTGGACATTGGTGAGGGGTCGCTCCTTAGCTTCGCGAGCGTACCTCTCTCTGGCCTTATTACTGTCTCCCCCGATGTGGGGTCCTCCAATTATCACATGAATACTTCCTCCTCGCGTTTCTCTTTCATTGATGATTGGATTCTGTCCGGGTGGTGGGGCTTGATTGTAACCGAGGCCAGACTTGGGATTGTGTTTCTTTACCTCGCGAACAGCCCACTCAGTTAACTTCCCATCTCGAATTAATTGATCCACCTGCTGCTTGAGTTCCCTGCAAGTCGTTGTATCATGCCCTGTTTGTTCATGAAAGGCACAATACCTGCTAGTGTCCGCAGTTCCCTTTGGACCCATCTGCGCAGGTCTCCTGAATATCCCCTTGTTTGCATTGACTGCATAGATATGATCAATCGGGGCCACCAGAGGGATGAATTTGTCTTCGCTCCTAGCAGGGCGAGCTCGAGGCGGGGATCACCTAAGCGGATCGCGCTCTCTTCTTTTTGGGCTGGGGCTTCTACTTCGATCCCGCCTTCGTTTAGGACTTCTGGAGTCCTTCCTCTTTGTTCCCCTATTTTTATTCCAATTACCTCTTTCACCATTCTTCCTAAGATCTGCAAGCGACTTTTCAACACGCTTAAAGGGCTCAGCGACCTTATGTAACTCTGAAAGTGTGCTGGGGGTTTGCTCCTGTAATTTCTTCCAAAAGTCAGTTCCTTCTCTTACCCCAGCGATGAGGAAATTCTTCACAGCCTCGTCATTTGCACCTCGCACGCGAGGTACCTCTGCATTGAACCTTTTGAAGTAATCATGGAGAGTTTCTCCTTCCCTCTGCTTTATGTTTGCCAATGTGGACACAGGAGGTGCATAGAGCATTGAGGATTGAAACTGTTTAATGAATATGTCCACGAGCTGCTCCCATGAATCAATGACAATCAGGGCTCCTAGCTTCGAGAACCATTGTTGTGCGCTCCCTCTCAACGAAGCCGCAAACAACCTACATCTCGCGATCAGTGAGACCTGATATACATCCATCTCGTTATTAAATCGAACCACGAACTCCGCTGGATCAGTATTCCCATTGTAGGTCATATCAGAGTGATGACCTCGGAATATTGCGGGTAATGGAGCGGTCCGAATTTCATGTGTAAAGGGCGAAGTAGAGTCCATTGTGCTAAAAATCCCTTTCTCACTATCCATTGCATCTAGGGCCTTTTTCAACTCTTCCAGCTTATAGTCACCGATCCTGCCCTCTTTATCCTTCTTTCCTCCAGTGCTTGCATGATGAGACTGTTGGGTTTTATGGGTGATGGAATAGACAACTTAACTAGTTTTATTGGTATACTTAGTTTTTGCTAAGTAGAACATACTGTCATAGCCTGAAATGTGTTCTTGTAATTTAAATAAATACTGTCATGTAATAAGTGTAATTCTTGAAAGAAGTTCGATTATGTTCAAGCCTCAAGAAATACATGAGTTCGACAGAAGGAATAAAAATTACTGTCAAGCCCTGACAGTAAGGTTACAAGGAAACATCATGTTGCCGAGGTCGACAGCAAGTTTCACGGAGTCGACAGCAAGTTTCAACTTGACAGCAACATTGGCGGAAGATTCTAATGACAGCAACTTTGATATACAGTTTGCGACAGTAAGTTTGGAATTCTTGACAGCAATCTCTGCGGGAAAAACATGCTGTCAATCAAAGCACAATTCTTGACAGCAATCTCTGCGGGAATTCATACTGTCAAACAAAGCAAAATTCTTGACAGTAATATCTGCGGGAAATTCATACTGTCAAAACAAAGCGTAATCCATTGACAGCAAACTTTGTGGCAAACATACTGTCATATAGAATCAGCTTGATTTAGGAATTTTCTAAGTCAAATTAATCGACAGAGTATATGTTCAAAAGAAGCAGGCGTGTTGTAATATTCAACCTTTACAGCAAGCTTGGAAAGTCTATAACTGAAGCTCGAGAGATCACATGGAACAACCTGTAAAGTCTAGAACAGATAAAATTGAATACGGCTAGATCTGGGTGGCTCAAATGTGGAAAGCATCTTTAAGTTACTTTGTGCTGATCACATGGGAATAAATCATGGAATGAGCTGCAAAAGGAATATAACAGCAACTCAACAATCATTGATGATTATAGTACAGTAGATTATCACACTATAAATAGAGCTCTCTGTTTATATATTAAAAAGTGAAAAACTCAACGACTGTAATCTCTTGAGTATTTGTAGCTTGAGAATTAATTTGTTTTCAAGGTTGTAGCAAAACTTTGCAAAATAAATAAAACATTTATTTTGTGAAATCTTCGTATTTGATTTTACTTGTGTTTGCATTTCTTCTACTAGTAAATCACAAATTCTATTTAAGTTGTTGAAATAGTTTTTGAAATTTATTAGTATTGCATTCAACCCCCCTTCTGCAATACTTTCCTGGACCAACAACTGGTATCAGAGCATTCAGATTAATACACATATCTGAGATCCAAATGGCAAGTATTCAAAGGTCAAGTAATATCAAGATTCCAGCTTTTGATAAAGAAAACTACAACATATGGAAAAAGAAGATTATGTTATTTATCAAAGCTCAGAATCCACTATTCCTAGGTATTCTGGAAAATGGCCCCTTCATTCCTCAAAAGGAAATCCCAGCTGCTACAGTAAATGATGTAGTAATCCCAGCTCATTGGGTTGCTAAGAAGCCTTCTGAGTATAATGACTCAGAAAAAGAAAAGGTAGCACTGGATGATCATCTGCAACTCATTCTACTAGATGCACTTACCCTGGACAAAGCTATGAGTGGAAATATAATAGCATGCAACTCTGCCAGGGATATGTGGAAAAAGATAGAACTGTTATGTGAAGGAAGTGAAGAGGTCAGAGAGAATCAAAAACAAATACTGGTGTCACAATATGAAGCGTTTATGGGCAAGCATGGAGAAGAGCTAACCCACATGTTTGAAAGATTTAGCAAACTGATAGCTGAGCTTCAAATTCATGGAAAGTTTTATGAAAAGAAGGAAGTCAATATCAAGTTTCTGCTAACTCTTCCAGAACATCTTGAGCACAGAGTAACAGCCATAAGAGAAGGGAGAGACTTAAATTCTGTTTCTCTTGAAACATTGTATGGAGTTCTAAAATCTTATGAACTTGAATATTATCAAAAGAAAGCTATACAAAGTGGATCCAAAGGATTGATGGCAAACATGGCTGGTGCTCTAGTTGCTCAAGGACCATCATATTTTCAAGCAAGTGAGCAAATTCAAAATGATCAACAACCTCAATTTTCCTCTGTGAAAATTGAAGAAGTGATTGAAGATGAAGAAAAGGTTGTCCTTCAACTAGAAGATGTTGAAGATGAAGAATTCTTCACTCTAGAAGAAATGGAGAAAATGGATAATCCAACCATGGCTTTTATGGCAAGAAAATTCAAAAATATAAGGTTCAGGAGGAACAAGCCATATAAGCCTCAAGGTCAATTTCCAAAGTATAACCAAGGAAGCTCATCAAAACCTGCTACTGGCACCAAGGGAGGATACAAAACAGGAATGGTAGATAGGTCAAAGTTTAGATGCTACAATTGCAATGAACTTGGTCACTTTGCTACTGAATGCAAAAGACCAAAACAAATACAAAGAATGGAGAAAGGAACTGGGAGTCAATTTAAGAAAGGACAAGGAAAGGCCTATGTGGCTGAAGGAAAATGCTGGGATGAATCTGATAATGAAGAAGAAGAGGAATTTGTGAATTTAGCCTTGATGGCTAGAGAGGATGAAGAAGCATCAACCTCGTCAAGTCAGGTACCATCTCTAGTATTACTAGATATGTCTTTAAATGACTATAAGCAAACCATTGAGGAAATGAGTACTGAAATGTTTAATATTCATACTAGTTTATCTGCTGCAAATGAAGAAATTGCTAGATTAACTAAAGAAAATGAAGTACTCAGATCTAACAATGATGTGTTGTTGCTTAAGACCAGTTCTATTGATTCTTTAGCTCAGGAAAACGAAAGACTAAAAAAATGATTTAATCTGTGCTAAAGAGATAGAGGATTATCTAAGAAAAGAAATTTCTGAGAATGAATTTAAGCTAAAAGCATTTAGAAATTCCTCTAAGTTAGTTCAAGAGTATCATGAGAATCATACTGAAAGTAAGAAAATAGGCATAGGCTATGATTATAGCAGGAGACCTGGTAAAGAGGCTGTTATACAGAAAAATGATGATAATAATACTGTAAGACCTCACATCCTCAAAAATGTGAGTAACCCAATTTTCAAAAGTACAGAGTTTGAGGTTAATGAAAACTCCCTAATTATTAATCAAGAACTCTGTGATGAAGATGAGAGGATTGACAGTGAATCTAAGAAAGAAAAAGATTTTGTCAAAATGTCTATGACAGAAACAGTATTAAATAGTCCAACCAAGTGTTCAAAAGATACTGTCAAGAAGTCATCCAAGACAGTAACTTTCAAACCTACTGTCAAGACAGCAAGTACAAAAGATGCTGTCAAAAATAGTTCGACAGCATCTTCTGAACAGATTGTCAAGATAGTTGTCTCTAAGTCCAAAAACAGAAATGGGAAGCTAGGCATTGATAAAAAGAATAATTATGCATATGTTAAGCAGGCACCAAGGAAACTTTGCAATAATTGTGGCTCCTCACATCATTTAACTCATGTTTGTAAGAAATCAACTAGTAGCATATCTAATGCAACAGAGTTGAAAGGGAACTTACACAGAACCCCCATTATGCAAAGAGAATTGGTAGTTTGTAATAACATTGACTGTATGCCATGCAAAATTACTACCATGAGTACATGTTTTAATTTGCAAATTTCATCAAATGAATTATGTGCTTATATGCAAACTGCAAAGACTTCTGAATCCACTAAAGAAAGTGAGAAGTCTGCTCTCACTAAGAAAAAGTCAAAGACAAAAACTAAGTGGATAATAAAAGAAGTCAAGGAACCATCTTCTGATAATATTGTTTCAAATATTGATAAAGTTTCTGATGATACTGAGTATGCAGGACCCAACAAGACTTGGGTACCAAATGCAAATTAAACTCATTCTGTCTTGCAGGGAAAGAGAGGTAAACAGGTCATGTGGATAATCGACAGTGGATGTTCCAAACACATGACTGGTGATATATCCCTGCTATCACAATATGTTGAGAAGGCTGGCCCAACAATAACCTTTGGAGACAACAGCAAAGGTTACACTGTGGGATATGGCTGTTTAAAAGCTGAAATGTTGTCATTGAAGAAATCTCTCTTGTGGAAGGTTTGAAGCATAATCTGCTCAGTGTCAGTCAATTCACTGACAAAGGATTCAAAGTAAACTTTGGCATGATGGAATGTTCAATTCACCACAAGAAGGATAGAAGCCTATCTCTGAAAGGAGTAAGGAAAGGAAGCCTATTTGTTGCAGACTTAAACTCAACAAATGAGGAAAGAATATTTTGCTTCTACAGCAAAGCAAGTGTTGGAGATAGCATGCTTTGGCACAAGAAATTTTCTCATCTCAATTTCAAAACAATGAACATGCTGATGAAGAAGGAATTGGTGAGAGGACTACCTCAACAGGAATTCTGTCAAGAAGGACTGTGTGAAGATTGTCAAATGGGAAAATTGAGGAAAGCAATGCATAAATCAAAGCAAGTCAACACTAACACTGAAGCACTCAAGTTGATTCACATGGATCTTTTTGGACCAGTGAATGTTCAATCACTATCCAGAAAAAGATATGCACTGGTCATGATAGATGACTATTCTCGGTACACTTGGGTGAAATTTTTAGAATCAAAGGATGAAGCTGCTCAAGAAATCATTGATCACATAAGGGTACTTGACAGGACCCCTGAAGCAAAAGTTCAATTTCTAAGAAGTGACAATGGAACTGAATTCAGAAATGCTACACTTGGAAACTTCTGCAAAGATCAAGGAATTGTTCAACAATTCTCTGCTGCAAGAACTCCACAGCAAAATGGAGTAGTAGAAAGGAAAAATAGGACTCTTATTGAAGCTGCAAGGACTATGTTGAGTAATGCTAAATTACCAACATATTTCTGGGCAGAAGCCATCAACACTGCTTGTTACACACAGAACAGAACACTAATCAACAAGGCTCATGGCAATACTCCTTACTATCTTTTGACAGGAAAGAAGCCTACTGTCAAGTACTTTCATATTTTTGGAAGCAAGTGCTTTTTGATGAAAGACAACCATGAAAGAAAAGGCAAGTTTGATACTAAAGCATATGAAGGCATTTTCATGGGATATGGGATAGAAAGGACTGCCTACAGAGTCTATATCAAGGAGCACAAAACAATTGAAGAAAGTGTCAATGTCACGTTTGATGAAACCAAGTTTCCAGGGCTACATGAGGATGGTCAAATGCAACCCTTCAGATTTGAAAATCAAGGATACTTGGAAAAGGAAGAATATGTTGATGAAGAACCAAGTCTCATTCAATCAATGAGATATGAGAAAGAATCTGTCAATACTCATAATCTAAATCAAACTTCAGCTCAATCACAGACAATTTCAGGCATCAATCAACAAGAATGTGAGACTGGAGAATTTGAGTTAAATGAGCAGAATAATGAAAATGGTGGAGAATCAAATCCTCATATTGATGAAAGACAATCTCATCAAACAAGTAGCTTGCCTCAATCAACAAAGTGGAACAGAGATCATACCAGTAATCTAATTATTGGAGATCCCACTACTGGTGTAAGGACAAGGAGGAATATCTCTGCTGAAAGCATGTTTTCATGTTTCTTATCTCAAATGGAACCAAAAATAGTTGAAGAAGCATTGTTGGATTCTGATTGGGTGATGGCCATGCAGGAGGAGCTCAATCAATTTGAAAGAAACAATGTTTGGAAACTAGTTCCAAGGCCAAAAGGAAAATCAGTCATTGAGACAAAATGGGTTTTCAGAAACAAGATAGATGAGAGTGGAAATGTGACAAGAAATAAGGCAAGGCTAGTGGCCAAAGGTTACTGTCAACAGGAAGGGATAGATTATGATGAAACATTTGCTCCTGTTGCCAGACTTGAAGCCATAAGAATTTTCTTAGCCTTTGCTGCACACTGCAAATTCAAGGTATTTCAAATGGATGTTAAAAGTGCCTTTCTAAATGGAGAATTAGAAGAAGAAGTGTATGTTGAACAGCCTCCTGGATTTGAAAATGACAAACTGCATAATTTTGTCTACAAGCTGTTCAAGGCTCTATATGGCTTAAAGCAAGCACCAAGAGCCTGGTATGACACTTTATCCACTTTTCTCCTGGAAAATCAATTTATAAGAGGTATGGTGGATAAAACTTTATTCTATAAATACCATGGCAAAGACATCATTCTTGTGCAGATATATGTTGATGACATAATCTTTGGCTCAACAAATGAAAAATTGTGTGAAAAGTTCTCATCTCTAATGAGAAACAAGTATGAAATGAGCATGATGGGAGAATTAGCATTTTTTCTTGGTCTTCAAATCTATCAGAAGAAGGAAGGAATCTTCATCTGTCAATCTAAGTATGTCAAAGAGCTTCTCAAGAAGTTTAACTTAGAAGATTCATCACCTGCCAAGACACCTATCTCAACAGCCACCAAATTAGAGTTAGATCCTAAAGGCAAGAAAGTGGATTCTAGTACCTACAGAGGCATGGTAGGATCATTGCTGTACTTAACAGCAAGCAGGCCAGATATAATGTTTGCTACATGTCTCTGTGCAAGGTTTCAAGCTGATCCAAAAGAATCACACTTAGTTGCAATTAAAAGAATCTTTAGATATCTCAAAGGCACCCCAAATCTAGGTCTTTGGTACCCTAAGGAAACTGGATTTGATCTAATTGGATATTCTGACTCAGACTATGCTGGCTGCAAAATTGACAGAAAAAGTACTACAGGAAGCTGTCAATTTCTTGGGGGGAGATTGGTGTCATGGTTCAGTAAGAAGCAACACTCAGTTTCTACATCAACTGCAGAAGCTGAATATATTGCAGCTGGAAGTTGCTGTGCACAAATACTTTGGATGAAAAATCAATTAATGGATTATGGACTAAAGTTGTCAAATATTCCTATCTACTGTGACAACACTAGTGCCATAGCCATATCAGACAATCCAGTTCAACACTCCAGAACAAAGCACATTGATATAAGGCATCATTTCATCAGGGAGCATGTTGAAAAAGGAGATGTAAAATTGGTTTATGTTCCAACAGATAAGCAACTTGCAGATATATTCACCAAGCCACTGGATGAAGCAACATTTATCAGGTTGGTGAGTGAGTTAGGAATGCTAAATCAGGTATGATCATCTAACTGGTTTATCAATTATAAGAAGTCGAAGCTCATGACAGAAACGTTTAAAGGTACTGTCTCAAGAAGGTACTGTCATGAGAAGTTAAGGTACGATGTGATACTTGTTCAGATATCATATTTGCTATGACTATGCTAAAAGGATTTTTAGATATCATATTTGCTATGACTATGCTAAAAGGATTTTTAGATATCATGCTTGCTATGACTATGCTAAAATAGTTTTACATGTCTGTCTTAAAATGATTTTAAGAAATCATGTGTCCTTAACTCAAGTTATGTGTGAACAGTGACAGCATGATCTTATGATAAGTTTACTGTCAGATAAAACTTACTGTCACTCATGAAGCTGATTGACAGAAATATTGTTAGCGCACAAGTTGCTGTCAATAAAAGTTGCTGTCACAAGAAATTGCTGTCAGATTTGGTAGAGAAATAAAAACGCACAGGTTACTGTCAATGAAAGTTGCTGTCACGAGAAGTTGCTGTCAAAGATAGTGGAAAGATATATATATATTAATTTTTATATATATACATACGTATATTTCTTTTCATCAATCCACGATCTAATAGCAACTGCCACGTAATATAGCAAGTGGAGTTAATGGGTAATATCATTATCACACGTTCAATTAAGAGAGGTTAAATCGATTCATATTAGAAACTGAATCTACCGTTTAATCTACTATCACTCTCATTTGCAAAAACCTCTCAACCTTCTGCATCCAAAAACCGCATTTTCTCTCTCATTTTTCAAAACATTCAACAATGGCACCTAAACAAAGTATTGCTCAAACCAACTTTGCTGGTATCTTTTCTTCTAGTGATGCTGGTGAAAACTTCAAAGGAATTATTTCGTTCTTGAATAAATCCTACCTAGGTCATGCAATAACTTCTTCCCCCAAAATTGATGCTGTTAGAATTGAAAAATTCTGGAAATCAGCAAGTGCTCAAGGAACTGGAGAGAATGAAACCATTAAGTTCAATATAGATGATGCAAGTCATTCTCTTTCAGTAAAGAATATCAATGAGGCTTTGGGTATTGTGTTGACCAGTGAAGAAAGCTTTAAGGAACTAGCAACTGATGATACTCTGAAGAAGTTCTTTCTGAAGATTGGGTATTCTGGTTCTAAACTTGAAGAAACTTCTGATAAGTGGTATCAAACAGGTGAAATGGACAGGAAATTTCTGAGAAAAGAGTGGAGTATGATTTTTGATGTAATGGTGAAAGTATTCTCTACCAAGACTACAGGATGGAATGGAATACCATCATACATCAAGAAGCTCACTCATTCATTAGTCCATGGATACAAGGTGAACATTGGAAAACTGATCATGGCACAGTTGAAAAGCGCAATAGGCAAGAAGGTATCCATCTATCCTCGCTTTTTAACTATGTGTATTAATAATATTTGTGGAAATGTTGAGGACAATTCTGATTTTGAAGAATGTCCTGTTTTAAAGAAAAATACACACACATCTCTTAACACACAAAATTTAAATGCACATATTCCACTATGTTTCACACAACACATGGTAAATCAAGTGCCCAACCTTGATTTTCCATTTCCAACAGGTTACACTGTTTTCACAATAGAGAATGAAGCTGAATTAGACCCAAATTCAGTTAATCCACATTCTACACCATACATTCCACCTAGGGACTCTAGACTACCAAAAGCCCTTAAAATGGCCAAACAGGAATCCAAGAAAAGGACCCTAGAGAGTGCAACTGGTGAACAAGTTGAGAGTCAAGAGGGAGTCACTGCACCTAGTGCAGCAAATAAGGTTGGTAGTGAAAAAGAACCCACAGTAGCCCCTTCTGAGCCTAAGAAGAAGAGAGCTAGAAGGGCCAAGGTTACTGTCAGCCACCCTACAGTTTCCCAAAAGACTGTAGAGGATGATAGGGAAATGAACTCACCTCTAGGTGTTTCTTCTCAACAAGGGACATCTATTGAAATTGGCCTGTCTCCCAAGGCACCTTGTAAAGAGTCTACACAAACTCAAGAACTCACTCTTGAGGAACCTGTATTTGAAGATACACACATTGAGATAGAGCACAGTGAGGAATTCACTCATACTATTGATGTTCCACAATCGTTTTCTGTGGAACAGCCAATTAATCAATCTGAAATTCAATCTTCTTCTTTCATTCCCACATCTGTTGTTTCTTCTAATCAACCTAGAGAGGGGGACAGTACCAACCCCTCAGGTTTTGATCATCCATCTCAAATCATGGATGAGCCCCCATCTAGTGGTCCACAAGAACCCGTTTCTCAAAGTGAAATGGATACCACTCCATCAAACACTGGATTAGATCAAGATGCAAACTTGTCAGAAATTGAAACAGCCAGCATCTTGATCGATTCCCTTAAAGCATCTTACCCTAGGGAAGTTGCTGTCACAGCCAAAGATGCTGTCAATGACAAATCAGAAGGTGCTGTCAAACATTCAAGTGACAGTATCATTCCAACAAAAGTTACTGTCAAAAGTCCTTCAAAAGATGCTGTCATCCCTGCTCAAACACAACTTCAAGAAGGATTAATTGAAGACATCTCTGATGATGACATACCACTCTACAGGGCTTTTAAGGTAAAATCTAAGTCATCTTTTTCTTCCTTGCATGCTAGTACTGCTCATACTCATGCATTTAGGGTGAGTGAGGGAGAGCAAAAGAAAGGAGAGATAAAAGAAAAGAGAAGTGAGTATAAAAATGAGAGGCAGCCAAATGTGCTGGCAAAAGGAGAGGGACTTGAGCATGTCCAGAGTGAACTTGAGGGAGCCAATACAGAAAAGGCATTAGGCCTTGAGGGAATTTTTGTGAGAGATGATGAGATCATCTATAAAAACACTGAGAGTGTGAGAACCCCAACAGTCTCCATGCCCCAGACTTATCCCTTACCTCCTAAAAGGTTTAGGTCTGGTGGTCCTTCTGCATCCTCAAATGACAGGCTCCAAGCACTGGAGAATCGATGTGCTACAATGGAAAGCAAACTGGATAACCTGTCATCTACTGTGAAGACTGGTTTTGCTGGAATTCAAGCCACACTACTGTCACTCTCTTCATTACTTCATGCTGCAAACTTAACTAAGGGGGAGAAAGGAAAAGATCAGAAAGAGGCTGAGCAACCAGGAAGAAAGGAGGAGTTACAAGGGGAAGCTAAAAGACAGGGGGAGCAAAGGAGTAAGGGGGAGCAAGAGAGAGTAGGAATGGCCTCTGGAACTGAGGAGCTTTTTGAAGCTGAAGTAGATGGGGAACAAATGCTAGTATCCAAGGAGGTATTAAGTCAAATACAAGGAAATAGAGCATCCTCAATCAAAATCAATGAACCAGTTCCTGAGAAGAAAGAATCCACATTGGAGAGGCTATGGAGAGAAAAAGAGGAATCAAATAGGATGGGTAAAGGCAAAGACAAGTTGCCTGAATATGTGTTTTCTTCAGAGCCTATCACTTGGACTGATGGAAGTACATATTCCCAAGAAGAAGCTGACTTAATAACAGTAAGCCATATGGAGAGCACCTTGAATAATAAAGATGAGGAATTCAATAATCTGGTGAATGAAGCAATCACAGTGTCTAAAGGAAAACCTGCTAAGTTGGCAGAAGCTTTGAGAGAAAAGATTGTAAATCTGTCAGTAAAGATTAGCTCAGAGAAGAGGTGGGCAGTTGAAGTGTACCTGAAAAGTGGGCATTCAATATTCATAACAACTCAACTGTTGGAAACTTTCTCTGCCAGAGTGCAATATATCCTTGGGATTCTAGTGAAGAAAAACTCTACCATCTTTGATGAAAGTCTCTATATGCAACTGGGCACAATGGTCAACAACAAACTTCCAGAAGTAAGTCTCCAGCCATATGGTGTAAGCTTTAAACAGACAACAGCCAAAGGAACTAAAGGTCTTGGATTCTTAACTCTTGAAGGCAAAACATCTCTACAAAGCAAAGTCATCATGGATGTACTTAAGGTATTACTGAATGCACCCATCACCAAGGAAAGGATTAAGGCAGTTAAAGATATTCACAAGATTTTGGCAAAGAGAAACATGGAGTACAGTGCCAGAATTAAAAAGCTCATTGCCAAAGCAAATTCAAGAAGAAATGCTCAAGGTGGAAACTGTACTTTTGATGACACCTTGGAAAAAGATGATGATGACAATCAGGATGGAGGTGAAGCTGGAGGACCTAAGAGAACAGAACTGAGAGACTTTTCAAAAGAGCAAACTCAAGTCAAAGAAGCAGAATCAAAGGAAATTTCTGAAAATTCTAGCTCAAGCAAGAAAGCTGGTGAAAAGAAAGAGGAAGAAGTACTTGAAGCATTGAAAGGAATTCAAGAAGAAATGGAAATTGACAGTATACATCTTGAAAAAGATACTGTCAACAAAGATGCTGTCAAGGATGTCAACAAAGATGCTGTCAGTCAGGATGAAGTAACAGTCATTGAAGATACTGTCAAAGAAGACATTGTCAGAAGCCCTATAAAAGAAACTGTCAACGATCCTACTGTCAAATCATTCAAGACAGTAAGAATCAAGAGAAAATCAAAAAGACCAACAAAGGGAAAGACTGTCTACAAAGGAGAAGGAAAAGCTACAGGATTGGGACTCAAGAAACCCATCATGAGGAGAAGAATGAATAGCTTTGAAATGATGCAGCTGAAAGCCAAAGAAACAATCACCTCTGTATCCATAGAATTTGATGGACCAAAGGAAGAAGTTGCAAGATACATTCTATGGCAAAACAATGAAAAGTTGATTACAGTGGAATCTGACTTCACTCAGATATCAAAATCAAAGGTGATCTCCAAGAAACTCATTCAAACTTCTGAAACAGTAAAACGAAGAATTGATTTCTTCAATCTGGAAAGGATGGTTGAGCTACTGCAAACCTATGATAATGTTTCAAAGAAGATCATGGATCAAGTTCTCAAGTACTATGAAGCCAGGCATGTTGAATTTATTGAGAAGTTTGGTGATTGGACACTTCACAATGATGATGATGTCTATCAAATCCTTGGTTTGGAGTATGAAGAAGACAATCCTATTCCTGAGTATAACTGGAAAGAAATGGAGAAACCTTATTCAGAACATGAAATGAAGATGTATGAAGCAGAGCAAAGGTTCAAAGAAGAATTAGCATCAAGAAAAAAATCTCGTCAACAGATAGAAGATGAGATTGAAGCTGAAATGAAGAAAAATTACAGTAAAATCAATAAGATCAACAGTGAAGAATCCAACTATCAGCCATGTGTACTGGACAATCCTTTGAGAATCAAGTATGGCAAAGAAGAAATTTATGTAGATAGTTTCTCTAAATTGAAGACCAGTGTGTTAAAAGAATTATACTGGCAAGTGGTTGGATCAACTAACAGTCTTGAAACACTGTGTTCTTGGGAGCTTGATATGATTCTTGATCAGAGGAGAGGAGAGGATCCCAGCCTGGAAAAACAAAGAAGGGAAACTCTAAATCAGTTTCCTGGCAGGAGATTCAAAATGGAGGGAGATGTGCTAAAATTCAGATCAATTGTAAAGCAAAATGTTTACTGGATGGAACTCAGAGATACATTAAACACTGCTTCCTCAATGATCAGAAAATACATTGTGGAAAATGAAGATGATGCACAGTCCCCTGAAGAAAAAGAGTTAATTGAAAATCTCAGAAGAGCTCTAAGGGAAAAGGAGCAAAGTGAAAAGTTCAAATCAAGATAAGTAAAGTTTTTTTTTTTGTGATATATTGTTTGAAAACAATTCAGTTTAATCATTGGTCAGAAATGAAGAGTTTATTCTTTCTGATCTATGTTAGTTAAGTTGTCAGCATGATATTTGTAAATTTGTCCTTATTATCCATAAAAACAAATTGGGGGAGATTGTTGGGTTTTATGGGTGATGGAATAGACAACTTAACTAGTTTTATTGGTATACTTAGTTTTTGCTAAGTAGAACATACTGTCATAGCCTGAAATGTGTTCTTGTAATTTAAATAAATACTGTCATGTAATAAGTGTAATTCTTGAAAGAAGTTCGATTATGTTCAAGCCTCAAGAAATACATGAGTTCGACAGAAGGAATAAAAATTACTGTCAAGCCCTGACAGTAAGGTTACAAGGAAACATCATGTTGCCGAGGTCGACAGCAAGTTTCACGGAGTCGACAGCAAGTTTCAACTTGACAGCAACATTGGCGGAAGATTCTAATGACAGCAACTTTGATATACAGTTTGCGACAGTAAGTTTGGAATTCTTGACAGCAATCTCTGCGGGAAAAACATGCTGTCAATCAAAGCACAATTCTTGACAGCAATCTCTGCGGGAATTCATACTGTCAAACAAAGCAAAATTCTTGACAGTAATATCTGCGGGAAATTCATACTGTCAAAACAAAGCGTAATCCATTGACAGCAAACTTTGTGGCAAACATACTGTCATATAGAATCAGCTTGATTTAGGAATTTTCTAAGTCAAATTAATCGACAGAGTATATGTTCAAAAGAAGCAGGCGTGTTGTAATATTCAACCTTTACAGCAAGCTTGGAAAGTCTATAACTGAAGCTCGAGAGATCACATGGAACAACCTGTAAAGTCTAGAACAGATAAAATTGAATACGGCTAGATCTGGGTGGCTCAAATGTGGAAAGCATCTTTAAGTTACTTTGTGCTGATCACATGGGAATAAATCATGGAATGAGCTGCAAAAGGAATATAACAGCAACTCAACAATCATTGATGATTATAGTACAGTAGATTATCACACTATAAATAGAGCTCTCTGTTTATATATTAAAAAGTGAAAAACTCAACGACTGTAATCTCTTGAGTATTTGTAGCTTGAGAATTAATTTGTTTTCAAGGTTGTAGCAAAACTTTGCAAAATAAATAAAACATTTATTTTGTGAAATCTTCGTATTTGATTTTACTTGTGTTTGCATTTCTTCTACTAGTAAATCACAAATTCTATTTAAGTTGTTGAAATAGTTTTTGAAATTTATTAGTATTGCATTCAACCCCCCTTCTGCAATACTTTCCTGGACCAACAGAGACTGAGTCTTTTTAGGGGCACTAGACTCTTCCTGGTCGTTCCTGCGATCCTTGTTTATAGGGTCTTCCTCGCGATGTTGGGATCGCTCACGCTCTCGATTGAAAGGGGGTCTGTCCTCGCGATGATGGGACCGCTCACGCTCTCTGTGAGGAGAGGGGGGTCTGTCATTGCGACGATATGACCGCTCACGATCTTTTCGAGGAGATACGGGTTGATGAGAGCCCTTACTCTTATCTTTGGGACCTCCATCTTTGTTAGACTTAAGCTTTACCAACTTGAGACGAAGATCGTGCTCGCTGAGTTTCTTTCCAACTCGGTCAAAGACACTAACGGACCGTCCTTCTGACGAGGCGGGCTTCGCTTTCGATCCCTCCTTATCCATAGTAGCCCTCCTCTTCCCAATCAGGGTTCGTCCGATCCGTCACTACATCATCAAAGTCCCCAATTAGCTTTTTGGTGGGACCCTTGCTACTTTCTGCTTGGTGAGTTCGATCCCCTGTCCTTGTATTCCTCTTGAAGCCTCTAGAATTATGTCGCTTCTCCATCTTGGCCACCGAGGCCCTTACCTCGATCATTTGATCACCAAGGCCTTTCAAGAACGACATGACTTCCCCGGGCAAGGCTGTCTGTTGGACAACAGGGGGGTTTCCTCCTTCTCAGATTCGTCCTCGATCCCATCTATACGCGCCTCGCTCTCCGGTATATTATTCCTCTGAGGGTCGTTTATGTCCTTCTTATGCGACCCCGGGGTCTCCCGATCTCCGTTCTTCTTCTTGTGAGATTTAGTCATCGTTCTCCCAATCAATGACTAGGCCCCTCCTTCTAGCGCCAAATGGCAATATGGAATCGGGGGTAGTTGTTATGCCCGAATCTCGGCATAGATCCTAAATAGGCTCAAACGACTATACAATGGGCTCAACCACCTCTCTTAATGGGCTCAACCACCTCTCTTAATGGGCTCAATTATCTACTAATGGGCTTAAATATGGAAGAAGGATCAACAAGGCTTGAGTCCCGATCAGGGATCGCCTCACGAAATTGGAGGTTACTGGAATCACGGAGCAAAATACGGATATTTTGCTAAGAACACGAAGAACACGGGAGGAGATTGGTGTTTGTTTGTGGCTGATCTTGTTGATAGATAGTCAGGGGTGAGCTGAGGCGTATCCAAACAAGAGGCCTACGTACCCTATTTATAGGGATCAAGCCATACGTAGTTCTTGGAGAAGAAGTTACATAGACGGGCTAGGGTTTCTAGAAGCTTCCATGGCCCAAGCCCATCAGTTTTAGGGCTGACGTGGACATCATGGTGCTAGAGATAGTGAGACCTCATTAGCAAGGCCAACATAGAGATGACAAGGGCCTGACATGCGACCTCGAGGGGTGCAGACATGCGAGGCAGACCCAAGTATGTAGATACTCATGCGACCTCGAGGGGTGCAGACATGAGCCTTCCAATAGAGAGTGAGATAGCATTGTTCTGTTTGTAGATGTGACCCCACGTTGGAGGTTATGTGCGAAGCGATCCCTTGACGGGAGCCTGACGAAGCGATCCCCGGGTAGCGACCCCGGTAGATGCGATCCCGAGGCTGAGCTAGTATGTGACTGTAGATGCGATCCCGAGAGGTGCGATCCCGAGAGGTGCGATCCCGAGAGGTGCGATCCCGAGAGGTGCGATCCTGAGAGGTGCGATCCCGAGGGGTGCGATCCTGAGAGGTGCAATCCCGAGGTCGGGATAGTATGAAAGTGGAGATGCGATCCCGAGAGGTGCGATCCCGAGAGGTGCGATCCCGAAGTAGTATGAAGAGATAGATTGAGTGCGATCCTGGAGTAGTATGATCCCTTGATGGCTTAGCATGAGACGCCTAGAGGCCTAGCGTGAGATCCCTTGGAGGCCTAGCGTGAGAGCCCTTTGAGGCCTAGCGTGAGACCCCATTTTCCTTTATCATTGGCATGAGAGGACGCCTTGAGTAGTAGTAGGAGATCATAGTGAGGCGACCCCTAGGGCGGGATCATGTCTTCGAGAGATTGTCTTCAAATAATATGATGAGATAAAGGTGAGGCGATCCCTGATCGGGACTCACGCCTTGTTGATCCTTCTTCCATATTTAAGCCCATTAGTAGATAATTGAGCCCATTAAGAGAGGTGGTTGAGCCCATTAAGAGAGGTGGTTGAGCCCCTTGTATAGTCGTTTGAGCCTATTTAGGATCTATGCCGAGATTCGGGCATAACACTTATATTTACTATTAGTCAATCAAATATATTGTCAAGATTCTAGAATCTCGTTTTGGCCTGTTAATAAGTTTGTCATATCATCTATTTTCATTTTTGTCTAATTTGTTTAAATCTTTGATTACAAGCGTAGGTTATACTCTACTTTGACTTCTCAAATAATTGATGCATTCCTTTTTTCAGTTGCCTCTTGTGGGGAGCATGTAGACGTGATTATAGGGGGTGCTGTAGCTGATGGAAAAGAACCTCGATAAATGAATAACTTCAACAAATGAATAATTTTTTTCGGTCCCGACTTGGGCAAATGAGCTTAGTGAACACCCTCGCTAAATGCATTAACGAATAAAAAAAAATAAGTCTCTATCGGTCCTATTTATATATAAATGAATAATCATAATATTTTGAATAATATATTTATATTTACAAAAATATATGAATACATTTAATCCAATTAATACTTTTCATACACATTAATAAATCGTATCTTCTCGAAAAATGCTTCTAACGTTGATTGTTTTTTCCAATTAATGCATGTCTTTTACTATTCGATACTATGCAGTGCACTTAGAAAATATACATGGTTGTACCTAGTAAATATACAAGGTTGTTGTTAGGAATATGTTGTAGTTGATGATAACTTAACATTCAAGCAAAATTGTATAAGTCAAGTTTTGTAACTGTCAACGGATAAGACCTTATAACTCTATTCGTTGACGGGTAGCTCATCAACGGATGAGGTTTTGTAGCATACTGCAATATCTCTATTTATCAGTTGATAGTGTCTTTATTCAGAGTCATGTTGACCATCAATGGATAGGCAGAATAGGGTAGCCAATTGTAAATAAGCTATGCTATGTAATTCTGTCTAAGTGAAAATGTATCAACGGATGAGAACAGGGCTCTATCAACGGATACAACTCAAATCTACTCGATCAACGGATACAGCTCAAACTACCATCAACGGATAAATAGGCACAACATCAACGGATAATCATTGTCACTTTATCCTATGCTAGGAATTAGCAGTTGATAAGGACAGGTTTGACTGACAGATCACATGGGTTGATAGTAGGTATAAAAAGCAATATGGCAGCCATACTTTGGAAACACAGAAGAAAGAAGCATTCCATTTACACAGTACATACAAGAAAGGTGCAGGGGACATATCTGTTCACAAGGACAACCTTTCGGCTACATGTGGATTTGGAGTGGAGTAGCAAGTCAACTTGAATTAGATTAATATTATCTTATTCCTGTAGCACTTGTAAACTTGGGATATATAACCAAGTGTAACAACTCTTTAGATAGTAAGAAAACATACATATTTGCTTAGGGTTTCTTGAAAATCTTTAGAAGCAAAGAGTTGTAAACACAGAAGCTGTGTACATTTGTATCACAGGGTTTTCTTCGAATAAAAGTCTCAGGTGGTACATTCAACCACCTGATTTTTATGTGGTTGTGAACTATTTCTATTCAGCAATTATTTCTTTATAGATTTCTGTGGTTTTTATCAGAAATTCTATAACTATCAAGAATTGTATTCAACCCCCCCCTTCTACAATTATACAAGTGTGTAATCTGGGAATAACAATTGGTATCAGAGCAAGCTTCTAATATATTTGAAGTTTAAAGATCAACACACTTTCAACATGTCTAAGAAGGATTATGAAGTGAAGATACCGGTTCTTGATAGGGAAAATTACTTTCACTGGAAAGTAAAAATGCGTCTACATCTCATGTCTATTGATGTAGGTTTTGTAGATTGCATTGAGAAGGGTCCTCATGTTCCAATGAAGGCTGCTTCAAGAGTTGGTCTTGCTGCAGATGCACCAGACACGTACATCCCAAAACCTGTTTCTGAGTGGAGCGCTGAGGATATTGCAGAAGTTCACAAGGACAAAAAGACCATGAATATTCTGTTTAATGGCTTAGAAACAGACATGGTTGACAATGTTATCAACTGTACTACCGCCAAGGAAGTATGGGACATTGTTCAAACCCTTTGTGAAGGTACAGAATAGGTAAGGGAAAACAAGATGCAACTACTGATCCAACAGTATGAACACTTCCATTTCAAGAATGGAGAGACATTGAATGATACATTTAGTAGATTTCAAAAGCTACTGAATGGCTTGAAACTGTATGGAAGAATCTACCAAGTGAAAGATTCTAATCTCAAATTTCTGAGATCACTGCCCAAAGAGTATGACTGTTTCTCTAAGAAACACTCAAGAGTACAAGTCATTTACTCTTGAAAGGCTCTATGGAACTTTAAAGACATATGAACTAGAAATGGAGCAGGATGAAGAAATTGAGAAGGTCCAAAAGAAAAGTGGGTCAGTTGCACTTGTTGCCAACTTGGAGCAGAAGGAGGAAAAGAGGACTGAAGCTGCTAAATCTACACCAAACAGGGAGGTTTGTGAAGGTAGAACAGAATCAAGCAAAAGCAAGGAAAAGGTGTCTGAAGAAATGAGTGTCCTACAGCAGGATGAATTGGATGAGATAGATGAGCATTTAGCCTTTCTATCTAGGAGATTCTCTAAGCTAAAATTCAGAAGAAACTCTGGGGTGGCCAAGCCATTTAACAAGGATTTTTCTACAAGCAATTATGTGGATAAATCCAAAATTAAATGCTACAATTGTGGTATTGCTGGTCACATGATAAGTGAATGCAGGAAGCCTAGATCTGAGAACAAGGGAAAGTCAACTGAAACTATTGACTACAAGAAGAAATATTTTGATCTTCTCAGACAGAAAGGAAAGGCATTCATGACCCAAGAGTATGACTGGGCTGCTGATGGAAATCATTCTAATGATGATGCTGAGTTTGTCAACCTTGCATTAATGGCTGATTCTGAGCAGGAAGCAAGTTCAGCTAGCAATCAGGTATATTCTACTAATCTCTCTGAGCTCACCAAAGAGGAATGCAATAGTGTTATAGATGAAATGTCTACTGAACTATATCACTTGAGTGTTACTCTTAAATCACTTACTAAAGAGAACAATAGGATTAAAGAAACTAATCAGTTCTTAAGTGATAGAAATGCAGTTCTAGAAGTTCAATTTCTAGAATTTGAGAAAATGAGAGTTGATTGCAATGATGCTAAAAATGAACTTGAAGCTGTGTTAAAAAGAGAATTGATCTTAAGAAACCAGCTTGAAAAAGAACAAGGGATAATTGCTAAATTTCAAAGTTGTAGGAATATTTCTCAAAACATAATAGAAGTCCAGGGAATAGAATCATTTGTAAGGGATACCTGGACTCAGAAGAAAAAGGAGCTAGAACCTTGCCTTGAGGATCTAGAGACTATTTGTGAATCAACGGATAGTGATCATCCGTTGACAGATGAACCATCAACGGATGAGAGGTATCCGTCGACTAACAAAAAGTCTGTTAGTAAGAAGGAACTCAAGAGACTGAACAATCAGTATGGTCCAGTAGCCAAGAACTTTGTTTCTGGTGAAAGTAGCCAAGCCAAATCAAGTGAGAAGGCTAAGGCAGGTGATTTACCCAACAAAAAGGATGTTGGTAAGTCAGTTAATGAAAAGGTAGAGACTGAGGGTAAAAAGAAAAAGAACAGAAATGGTAAGATAGGCATTAACAAGAAAAACAATTATTCTCCTGACAAGTTTGCTCCTAGGAAAACTTGTGGTAATTGCAATAGTGTCAATCATCTATCTTCTAATTGCAAGTCTGTTAAAAGGACTCCTGTTCATGTACCTCAATCTATGCCAAGTATGCCTGCAATGCCTGTTATGCCTAGTTTGTATCAGAATGCTAGTTTTTCAAATCCATATGTGAACATGCCATATGTGCCTAATCCTTATTTTCAATCTGTGAATATGCCACAAATGTCATGGAGCATCCCCAGCATGAATAATATGTATGCCAATTTTTCACAAATGCATGCATCAAATATTTATGCAAATGAGCATCTGTCTAAACCTATCACTCAAGCATCTACACCCAAAGTGAAGATTGCCAAGAGTGTAAAACCAAAGGCTAACAAGAAAGGACCCAAGGAAACTTGGGTACCAAAATCAACTTGATTTGTATTTTGGATTGTGTGCAGGGAAATAAGAGGAATCTATGGTACCTAGACAGTGGATGTTCTAGGCATATGACAGGAGATTCAACCCTGCTCACAGAGTTCAAGGAGGAAGCTGGCCCTAGGATTACCTTTGGAGATGACAGCAAAGGATATACTAAGGGATATGGCTTGATTACAAAGGACAATGTCATCATTGAAGAAGTGGCTTTAGTTGAAGGTTTGAAGCACAATTTGCTGAGTGTCAGTCAGATTTGTGACAAAGACTATGAAGTAAAGTTCACTAAAGAAGCCTGTGTTGTTTCTACCAAGAAAAACAACAATGTGGTTCTGACAGGCTTTAGAAAAGGAAATGTTTACATAGCTGACTTCAACTCAGTATGCTCAGAATCCATTACTTTTCTCTTCAGCAAAGCAAGCAAGGATGAGAGTTGGCTATGGCATAAAAAGCTGTCTCATTTGAATTTTAAAGTAATGAATGATTTGGTAAGAAAGGATCTTGCTAGAGGAATCCCTCAATTGGAGTTCATCAAAGATGGACTGTGTGATGCCTGCCAATTAGGGAAGCAAAAGAAATCATCCTTCAAGAGCAAGACAGAGTCATCTATTGTTAAGCCCCTTCAATTGATGCATATGGACTTATTTGGTCCAGTAAATGTCATGTCCATCTCAAAGAAGAAATACTGTCTGGTGATTGTGGATGATTTCTCTAAGTTTACATGGACTTTCTTCCTGCACTCCAAAGATTGTGCAAGTGAAATCATCATCAATCATCTCAGACAAGTAAACAATGGTTCTGAAGTAAAAGTACAAAGAATCAGGAGTGACAATGGCACTGAATTCAAAAATTCCACAATGAATATTTTCTGTGAAGAGAATGGAATTGTCCATGAGTTTTCTGCTGCTAGAACACCTCAACAAAATGGGGTTGTTGAAAGGAAAAACAGAACTCTCATTGAAGCAGCTAGAACAATGTTAAGTGAATCAAGATTGCCAACATATTTCTGGGCTGAAGCTGTCAGCACTGCCTGCTTCACTCAGAATATTTCCTTGATCAATCAAGCTAGAGGAATGACTCCTTACCACTTATTCACCAACAAGAAACCAACGTTAGCTTTTCTCCATGTCTCTGGATGTAAGTGTTTTGTGCTAAGGAATCATGGAGATAACTTGGGCAAATTTGAAGCAAAGGCAGATGAAGCTATCTTTGTTGGGTATGCAGCAGGGAAAGCCTATAGAGTCTACAATTTAAGAACCAACATTGTCATGGAATCTGTACATGTTGTGTTTGATGATCAGAAGATTCTAGGTCTGAATGATGAAGGCTTCCATGAAAAGTTGAGATTTGAAAATGAGGTAGAAGGAAGAATGTACATTGATGATGATGAGGAAAATGAAGATCATGACCTTGGAAATTCACCTAGAGCTGTTGGTCCAACTAGAAGTGATGCTAACACTGGAAATGAAGCATCCGTTGACAGTCATACTAGATCATCAGATGCATCCGTTGACAGACATTCTCATGTATCCGTCGACAGGCAAAATGGAGCATCCGTTGATAGACAAAATGATGCTTCTGTTGACAGTCAACTTCATAATTCCTCAAGGACAACAAACTCAGGGGGAGTTTCTCAAAGTCAAAACTCAATATCCAATCAACAATATCATACTCACGTAGATGAAGCAACCTCATCTAGATCAAACCTTCCACCTTCAAGAAAATGGACCAGAGATCATCCTTTTGAGTTAATCATTGGTGACTCAAACTCAAGAGTCCAAACTAGGAGAGCCACACAAGAAGAATGCCTATACAGTAGTTTCCTGTCTCAAGAGGAACCTAAGAAAGTGGAGGATGCTCTTCTAGATCCAGATTGGGTCTTAGCAATGCAAGAAGAGCTAAACCAATTTGAGAGAAATAAAGTATGGAAGCTTGTGCCCAAACCTGATGATAGAGGTATCATAGGTACCAAATGTGTAATAACCCTAACTTTGGAAAGGCTACAGTGCCCAAATGAATAGTAAATTTTGAGGATTTAGAGAAATGGTATATAGGTACTCTATAATGGAAATGGAAAATGAATAAACAGAAATCATATTAGTAGTGTACATTGAAAATAAGTGACTCGAAATGACGTTAGATTTCAGAAATTCCTGAAGCATGAAATTTTGAGGATTTTGATTTTGAATAAGCTTCTATTGGACACTAAGGAGCATGGAAACATTATAAGAATTATATATTGAGGGATTAGTGAATTTAGAATTGAGCCAGGGGATTTTTAAGTTAAGAGAATACCAATGGAATTTGGATTGTTAAATGATCTCAAAACCACTGAGATAATGAGGTACATTCGTAACGAACCACAATTAGACGAATATGGAGATTAAGCAACCAAGATTAGTAATATAACAAGGATACATGCCACATTATTTATCAATGTACTTAGCATTTTACTTAGAAATTCTAGAAAACAAGAGATGAGATCATTAAGATTACATCATCTTCCACTAAACCAAATTAAGGGTAGATTAGTCTTTTAACACCTAGATTTTTTTTTTTACCAAGCTTCCAAGACAAGCCACACAAACAAGTAAGTAGTAAGATTAAGATGAGATCAAAGAAATAACACAAAGATCTCTCCCCCTTTCTCTTAATACACCATTCGGCTACTTTAGAAAAACAAGAAAAATCAAAATCAAAACCCTAGCTCTCTTCAAGATTAATTCAAGGGAAAAATCATGGATGCTCTTGGAGGATAGAAAGAGAGATTCACAAAGTTTCATAGCCAATCATCATCATCTTCATAGGTAATAAAATCATTTAAGTGCAAGATGAATAGTAGTGAATAGTGTTTTTCAAGTTTTAATCTTTGTTTTAATGGTTCCTTTAGTTAATCCAAGCTAATTCAAGGTTGTTCAAGGTGTGTCCAAGGATTATTAAGGATTATTAAGTATTCTTCAAGCTTCAAGGAGGTATAATAACCCTTGCCCTTTTGTATTTATAGTAGATATTGAAGTGGTTAATAGTTAAGTGTTGTTAATGGAAAGTTTATGATGAATATGTGTTATGAATGGTTGGGTTTGATATGAAATTTGTGTTGTGAACTTGGAACCATGGCTGGAATGTAGTCCACATGGTGTGGGGTTTGATTATGGTGTTTGATGATGGTTTTGGAGTGGTGAAATTTTGGAAAGTATGAAATTACAGCAGTTATAATGTCCGATTTTCGTTAAAACGACAAACTGCCCTGTTTTTGGACACCAATGCAGTACGGTACCTTACTGTCTAGCACACTTAGTGACCATGAAATGATAGAGCTTAGTTCATAGATCGTTTTGATATAAGGTGCGTTAAAATCTGACGTACGGTTTAGGAGAAAAGTCAGTTTTAGTGAAAGACGTTCGAAAGTCGAGAAATCGTAATTGTACCAAATTTGAGGTTATAGTTACCCTACTTTAACATGTTTAAAAGCCACGAAATTTTGGGATATGGTAGTAGTGTGGTCAAAGAACTAATACCAGTTGACCTTGCATTAAAATTCGAATTCTAAAATTTATAAGAAATTTTACAGTCGAGTGTGGTTGTTAGGGGAAATGGTGAAAACCCCTGAAACTTCGATTTAGCTTATAAATGGTTAAGTTCTTGAACCTTTGGGATAATAATAACACATTAAACATATGTTGAAGTGTAAAGGGTTTTGTTATACAAGAGGATAGTGAGTAAGAGATGTAGTGTTCTAATGACGGTCCTTTTGTGTTTATAGAAATTCCGGAGGAGGAACCAGCCCTACTGTCAGGATACAGAAATCGAGGCAAGATCCTTCTATCCCTACTTTAAAAATTATTTATCTTCGGAATAATAATGATATCATGACATATATTTATGTATATGTGATGCTTTTGTTGCTATATTGCAAAGAATATATTTTCTTGATTGTGGGAAGTTAAAGAGAGATGAATATGTTTTCTGAAATATGAATATAGAGATGATTACGAATGGAGCGAATATGCTCTAAGGTAAAAGAGATATGAAAGAGAATGGTATCAGTTGTTATCTAGGGTTATATGGTTTATAATGCTATATTACAAACATTCTTTTTAATGTATGTTATATACATATATTTTATAGAAGTAATGTGCGAGAATGGAAATGAAATAAGTGAATGACATATGGAAATGTGAAATGGTGTTGATAAACTGAATAATGATCTTATAAAAAGGGGGATAGCAATAAAAAGCGTAAGAGGCTGTGTGCTGCACAGTCCAGCAATCAATCAATAAAAAGCGTAAGAGGCTGTGTGCTGCACAGTCCAGCAATCAATATTTTAATTCGGCCCAAGAGTTGCCGAAGGAGGATGTAGTGGTAGACCTTCCTCCAGGGGGATGTAGTGGTAGACCTTCCTCCTTCTACCGGTAGTAAAAAGGGACGGATATGGAGGGCGACTGATCATCGTGCCTCACGTATTCGGCAACAGTGAAAACCCCTACAATATGTGAATAAAGAATAAATGATAAAGTCAGATTGATATACTGGAAAGGGAAAATGATATGAAAAATGGAATTATTGATATAGATGAAGAGAAACTGATTTTATATTAATTTATAAAATTACTGTACAAGAGGGAAATGAGAAGATGATAGGGAGGGATTTATTCAAGTATTTATGTTATTTTAAAATATTACACTAAAAGGGTATATTGGTTGTTATAATATTTAAGAAGAGAAACTGATACTGTATTACCTTAGATTTCTTTCTTATAATAGTAAGTGGATGATGTATTATTAAATAAGAGTTTTATTCTTCCTTAAAGTTTATAAATTGATTACTGCTTACATATGTATATACATGTATACTTGGTTACATTTTAAATTCTAGTTTTATTATTATCTTGCTGAGCTATTATAGCTCACTCTTGCTACTTATCTATATACAGCTAGGTATGCCCATACTACGCAGAACGCCCCGCAAGAGGGTAAGGGAAAGGCGACCTTCTGAGAGCTCGTTAGCATCAATCCCCGAGGTAGATGACCATCGCAAGGGGTTTAGTAGGCTTATGTATATTAAGTGTGTAAGTTTGAAAGATTGTAATAAATTTGGTTGTTGAAATGCTTCTTGTAGAAGCATCACTCAACAATGTACTGAAGTATGATTCTGAGTTGTAATAACTTTTTAAATTCTAAACTCTTATTATGGTGAATGTTGTTCTCTGAGCATATGACTGGTGTGTGTGTGTGTATTACTGTGGGGTCAATTGCATAAATATTAATTAAAAAAAAAAAAAAAAAAAAACCCAAGAGATATTGAATTTGAATGGAAGTTGGTTCATGATGGCCCAAATTCATGACCCCGGATTTGGGGCTGTCACAAAATGGGTTCTCAAGAATAAGACTGATGAAAATGGCATAATTGTGAGGAATAAAGCTAGATTAGTGGCAAAGGGCTATTCTCAAGAAGAAGGAATAGATTTTGATGAAACTTTTGCACCAGTGGCAAGACTTGAGGCCATCAGAATTTTCCTAGCCTATGCAGCACATGCCAACTTCAAAGTCTATCAGATGGATGTTAAAAGTGCCTTTCTAAATGGGGAACTGGAAGAAGAGGTATATGTCCATCAACCTCCTGGCTTTGAAGATCCAGAATTTCCAGATTATGTATATCTTCTCTTGAAAGCACTTTATGGTTTGAAGCAAGCACCAAGAGCCTGGTATGACACTTTATCTCAATTTCTTTTGGAGAATCACTTCACTAGAGGTACAGTAGATAAAACTTTATTTCATAGAAATGTCAATGGTTCTTCAATACTTGTTCAAATCTATGTAGATGATATTATTTTTGGGTCTACAGATGAGAAGCTTTGTAAAAGGTTTGCCAAACTTATGCAAAGTAGGTATGAAATGAGCATGATGGGTGAATTAACTTACTTTCTTGGCTTACAAGTAAAGCAAGTTAATGAGTGAATTTTCATAAGTCAAACAAAATATATTTATGATCTCTTAAAGAAATTTGACTTAATGGATTGTGCCTCTGCAAAAACACCTATGGCCACTGCAACTAAGCTTGAGTTGAATACTAAGGAAAAATATGTGGACATCTCAAGATATAGAGGCATGGTAGGCTCACTTCTATATCTAACAGCTAGTAGACCTGATATAATGTTTTCCACATGTCTTTGTGCTAGATTTCAAGCTGACCCTAGAGAGTCTCACTTGATTGCTATTAAGAGAATTTTCAGGTATCTCAAGGGAACACCAAACCTTGGCATTTGGTACCCAAGAGATTCTGGCTTTGATCTAATTGGCTATTCAGATGCAGACTATGCAGGTTGCAGAATTGATAGAAAAAGTACTACAGGCTCCTGTCAGTTTCTAGGGAATAGGCTTGTGTCATGGTTCAGTAAGAAACAGAACTCAGTCTCCACTTCTACAGCCGAAGCTGAGTACATTGCAGCTGGAAGTTGTTGTGCACAGATTCTTTGGATGAGGAATCAACTTATTGACTATGGTCTAAAAGTTGAGAAGATTCCAATTTTCTGTGACAACACTAGTGCTATTGCCATCACAGAAAATCCAGTGCAACATTCGAGAACCAAGCATATTGACATCAAATACCATTTCATCAGAGAGCATGTGATGAATGGTACAGTAGAAATGCACTTTGTGCCAAGTGAAATGCAGCTTGCAGATATCTTCACCAAGCCTCTTGATGAATCTTCATTCACAAGGTTGGTAGGTGAACTAGGTATGCTTAATTTTTCATAATTCCTAGTGGTATCTAATAATACTGTATTGCAGCTAGAAATGTGTTTTGATTTACTTGAGAATTAAAAACTCTCAGAATAACTCTTAGCAGAAATTTTGTCTAAGGCAAAATTTGCTTATCAACGGATATCCTTTTATCCGTTGGTAGTGTAAACACATTACTAGATTTTCGTATGTCAACGGATAACAGGTTGTCCACGTCATCGATGGATAAACTGTTTTCTCAACCGTCCAATCTTTATCCGTTGATATACATATTCTTTTTATATAGCCGTTGATAAACGTGTATAATTAGTCACGGCTGTACTTCTTTTCTTTTCATTTATTGTCTGACAGTTACTTTTGACCAATGGGGTAATTACTCTTAATTATTTCATTTTTAATTCTTGGAATATATAAAAGGCTGTTTTGTATCCTCACATTTCACCTTTATTCATTTTCAAGAGTCTCATTAGTTAACTGCATCTTCTTCACTAAATCTCTCTCTGCAACAAAAGCTCAAACACTCCAATGGCGCCTATTGTTAAGATGATGTCTTCCACCGGGTTTACCTATGAGAAGAACAATTTCGCGGCCTTTGTTGATACTGTGAACGCTCCAGAAGCATATCACACCATGATGAATTTCGTGAAGAAATGCAAACTGTCATATGCTATGACTGCCACCACTCCTCTAATCCATGAGGTTATCGAAGAGATGTGGGCATCTGCTGAGTACAATGGCACAGACGGTACACTTGCTTTTTCTTTAAAGGGTAAAAATTATGTAGTTAATTCTGATGTGTTAACTGCTTGTTTAAAATTGCCTGAGAATAACTGTCTGAAGGAACCCAGTAATGCTGAAATTGTTACCATGCTTAATTCCATAAATTATACCCTTAGTACTGAGAACTTAGGGAAAATTGTTAGGAAAGGTATGGTTAAGGAATGGAGTTATCTTTGTGATGCCTTCATTAAAACTTTTTCTGGCAAGATTAGTAACTTTGATGCTGTTACCAACTCCATGCTAGTTATGCTATGTATGCTTTTAACTGATAAATTCTATAATTTTGGCACACTAGTCATGTATGAGATAGCAGCTAAATTAGGTAAAAAGGAAACTAGGAGCAAGAATGTTTATTTTGCTAGATTTTTAATGCTCCTAGCACTGCATGTATCTGAGAATGAGCTATCCATTGCTAACCCGGATAGCAAGTTCAATTGTTTTGTTCAGGAGAAGAGAGTCTTAAGTGATTTGATTCGAATGAACCTAAATGCAGAAGTACAATTGGTATATCTACCAATTGTTCAGGTAACTGTTTCCAACCCTGAAATTCCTATCTCCAACCCCCAAATTTCTTTGCCTTCTAGTGTCACAATGGAGTCTGTGACTGTGACCAAACAGGCTCCTACCAAAGTGACCAAATCCAAAGTTCCTAAACCACAATCTAAAAGACAAACCTCAGGTGTCTCTCAAAAGGCATCTGTTGCAAAAACTACCAAAGCTCTTGAGGGGAGTGTGAAGGTGGTAGTGAGTGGTGAGGGACAGGGTGAACATCAAAGAAGCCCTAAGGATAAGGAAGGTAAGGCAGGTGCAACCAACATTTCAGTCTCTCAAAAGACTGTTAATGAACCTACAAGCCAAATTCTAGTTACATCCTCTCAACAGGGTGTGACTACTAATTTAAGTTCCAATTCAGGAACACAGCACAAAAGGGCAAGGGACACAGATAGCTCTCACTCAAAAACCTATGGTAGAAGGGTAAAATCCAAAACCATTGGGGAATCACAGGGTGCACACACTGTACAGCAAACTGTACCTTCTCAAATTTAGTTTGATGTGACTTCAATAAATGTGGAGTCACAGCCCCTTGATCTTAACCTTCAAATCGATACACATTTTGATCCACCATCACCAACTCCATCTCTGGATGTGGATATGATATCTACATCAATTCCTGATTCTCCATCTTTAAAATTCTTGGAGAAGCCCCACTCAACAATTGGTGGTCATCCTCTTTTAGATGATTTGTTGGGCCATCAATCTTCCATTCCTGAATTCACAACACTATCTGTGGCCTCTTCCTTAAAATCAATCACCACAGATTCAGTGTTGGTTTTCACTTCAACGGATACTCGTTTACCTTCATCAACGGATATCCTTCATCCGATGACAAGTGTTTCTCCATCAACGGATATGTCTTCAACTAACTATCCGTTGACAGCAATAACTACTACATCAACGGATACACCTTATCCGTTGACAACTCTCTCTACCACTGCAAAATGTGACATTCCTATGTCAACTGTGGAGGAGTTTGTAGTAATTGAAACACTTTTAGGAATGAGGGAAGGGAGTGAGAGGCTGCCTTGTGAGCAGGCAAAAGGAGAGAAAATCAATGAGAGGCTGACCATTTCTTCCGGTCAGGCAAAAGGAGAGCTAGAGAGTTCCACCTTAGTAGGTGAAGGTGAGGGTGTGAGAGGTGTGAGCCAGGGGAAGCCCCTGATGCAAGAAAAGAGAGATGAGAGGAGAGAAGGGACTACAGGAGTAATAAGGCAGGAAGAATCAACCATTGCAAGTGAGTTAATGGAGGTTAATGAAGCCTCCAAAGAGATGGAATTTAGACAAGAATATCAGTCAGTTATTGACTCCATCTCTTTGGATCCTGAAACCTTTACTCATCCTGTTTCTGCCTATCAAGTCATGGCACAACAGGGCAATGTGGAGGCAGAGGAGGCAATGCACCTAGTGCACACCTCAGAATCTCTTCAAAGAGCAAAAGAAGCTTTACAAACCCTGTCTCCAAATGCTGGAAGTGAAGAGTTTGGCAGTGATGACAGTCAAAGTTCAGATGGTGAAGAAATAAATGAAGATGAAACTCCAGGATGGATGTTTTCCAATGCCACTGAACTTGGGCATCTCAATGTGGAAATCATGAAGCAATACCAATCTGCTAAGGCTGAGCACCAAACTGCAGAACCACAGAGAAAGACTGTTCTTGAGCAAGTAATGGCCTCCCTGAAATTATAAAAGATGCGATCTGTTATTCAAAGAACACATCAAGAGGAGGTCCAGTCTGCAATTAGAGATATGAAAATAGCACTAGATGCCAGGATTGATGCTGAGCCATCATTTGTCAAAGAATTTGAACCAGCTATCAAAACCAGAGCCTACTCACCACCAAAGGAAAATGGGAAGAACAAGCTTCAATTGGACTACCCATTTCCCAAGAATGATGAAGAAAAGCTAATGGGAAAAACAATTATGGAGTTCAAAGTTCAGACAAATAAGAGTGTAAGAGATTGGATGGCTGTAATCATGAGGAATGGAAAAGTATTAAATATATCCAATAGTCATCCTAGATTTGTGGAAGCTAAAAGAGAAGAAGTCTCCAGAATCCAAAGGGAAGCCCATCCAAGTACAGAAAATCAACATGAAAACTCAGAAGAGAAGCAAGCCAGGCTAGCTCAAGAGTTAATGGATGAGGTAGAGGTTGAAATGAAGGAACCTGAGGAAGTTCCCAAAATCAAACCTAGAAGAAGGAAAGCTAAAACCAAGAGGGTTCTTTCTCCAGAACCCCCTCCAGAAAAAGAAACAATTGGTTCACCAGTACCTATGTCTGCAACAGTAATCGACCCAACTGTAAACTTTCATGGTGACCCCATAAGGCCTAAAGAGGAACCAGTGAATTTTGATTCAATTGAAGTCCCTTCATTCTTGCTAAATCCAAAACAGAAGAAAAGGGCTCCAAAGAAGCAACTTTCAAAGGGACCAGTTCAAGTTGCTAGGGTACCTGCCATTGTCAAACAACCAATCTTGGAAAACAAAGAAGACTTTATCTATCAGGCAGAAATTGAAGAATACTCTGACATGAATCTATATTTGGATGAACTGTCAGAAGTAAGAGGAATTGACAAGTACAAGAATCAGCCTGAGAGATTAGTGTTTGTCTACAAGGGAGGAAGTCAGAGGACATGGCCACTAAAGAAGGTTCTTGGAGAGAATTATCATACACTGACCAGAGTGTTCTCAGCATTCAAGAGACACACAGGGTTCTCTGAGATAGCCAGAAGGGAGATGATTAGCAGAATAGAAGAAATAAGGAGAGAATGGAACTCACCCTCAAGTCTACCAAAGAAAATGAAGATCCCTTATAATGGACAGAAAATCCACATTCAACCCTTTTGGATGATGGAGTTCAGGGATGATGAGGGCACTAGGAGATTCTTCAGGTTAGAAGACCAACTGTCAAAGGCTAGTTCTGACTACCTGAGATGGTTACAACTAAAGCTAATTCCAAAGGTTGTTGAAGAAGATACCTTCTATAGGCAACTTCAAGTGCAAATTGAGTCCAACTCTGCCAAGGAAGGAAAGTCAAGGGTGCAGCCAACCAGAGAGAGGAAACCTCATTAATCTGCTCAATCTAAAGGAGCACATGTGACAGCCCCAAATCCGGGGTCATGAATTTGGGCCATCATGAACCAACTTCCATTCAAATTCGATATCTCTTGGTTTTTTTTTTTTTAAATACTTATACAATTGACCCCACAGTAATATACACACACACACCAGTCATATGCTCAGAGAACAACATTCATCATAATAAGAGTTTAGAATTTAAAAAGTTATTACAACCCAGAATCATACTCCAGTACATTGTTGAGTGACGCTTCTACAAGAAGCATTTCAACAACCAAATTTATTACAATCTTTCAAACTTACACACTTAATATACATAAGCCCACTAAACCCCTTGCGATGGCCATCTACCTCAGGGATTGATGCTAACGAGCTCTCAGAAGGTCGCCTTTCCCTTACCCTCTTGCGGGGCGTTCTGCGTAGTATGGGCATACCTAGCTGTATATAGATAAGTAGCAAGAGTGAGCTATAATAGCTCAGCAAGATAATATTGAAAACTAGAATTTAAAATGTAACCAAGTATACATATATATACATATGTAAGCAGTAACCAATTTATAAACTTTAAGGAAGAATAAAACTCTTATTTAATAATACATCATCCACTTACTATTATAAGAAAGGAATCCAAAGTAATACAGTATCAGTTTCTCTTCTTAAATATTATAACAACCAATATACCCTTTTAGTGTAATATTTTAAAATAATATAAATACTTGAGTAAATCTCTCACTATCTTCTTCTCATTTCACTCCTGTACAATAATTTTATAAATTAATATAAAATCAGTTTCTCTTCATCTATATCAATAATTTCATTGCTTTATAACACCTTTCTGTTTTCAGTTATAGAAATCTGAAAACCAATTTCAATTCTTTCTCTCAAGTTTTGGGGATATATACTGGCGCCAGATACGTAGGACGATGATCAGTCGCCTGACCGTATCCGCTCTCTGTTTACTACTAGTAGAAGGAATGAAGGCACCTGCTAACATCATCCCTGGAGGAAGGCACCTGCTAACATCCTCCTGGAGGAAGGCACCTGCTAACATCCTCCCTTGGCATCTTCGTGCCGAATCATGAATACTAGACTATGTCGCACACAGCCCTGACATAGCCTCTTATGCAAGTTTGTTGCTAATCCCCCTTTTTATAAGATCATTATTCAATTTATCAACACCATTTCACATTTCCATATGTCATTCACTTATCTCATTTCCATTCTCGCACATTACTTCTATAAAATATATGTATATAACATACACTAAAAGAATGTTTATAATATAGCATTATAAATCATATAACCCTAGATAACAACTGATACCATTCTCTTTCATATTTCTTTTACCCTAGAGCATATTCGCTCCATTCATAATCATCTCTATATTCATATTTCAGAAAACATATTCATCTCTCTTTAACTTCCCACAATCAAGAAAATATATTCTTTGCAATATAGCAACAAAAGCATCACATATACATAAATATATTCCATGATATCATTATTATTCCGAAGATAAATAATTTTTAAAGTAGGGATAGAAGGATCTTGCCTCGATTTCTGTATCCTGACAGTGGGGCTGGTTCCTCCTCCGGAATTTCTATAAACACAAAAGGACCGTCATTAGAACACTACATCTCTTACTCACTATCCTCTTGTATAACAAAACCCTTTACACTTCTACATATGTTTAATGTGTTATTATTATCCCAAAGGTTCAAGAACTTAACCATTTATAAGCTCAATCGAAGTTTCAGGGGTTTTTACCATTTCCCCTAACAACCACACTCGACTGTAATATTTCTTATAAATTTTAGAATTCGAATCTTAATGCAAGGTCAACTGGTATTAGTTCTTTGACCACACTACTACCATATCCCAAAATTTCGTGGCTTTTAAACATGTTAAAGTATGATAACTATAACCTCAAATTTGGTACAATTACGATTTCTCGACTTTCGAACGTCTTTCACTAAAACTGACTTTTCTCCTAAACCGTACGTCAGATTTTAACGCACCTTATATCAAAACGATCTATGAACTAAGCTCTATCATTTCATGGTCACTAAGTGTGCTAGACAGTAAGGTACCGTACTGCATTGGTGTCCAAAAACAGGGCAGTTCGTAGTTCTAACGAAAATCGGACATTATAACTGCTGTAATTTCATACTTTCCAAAATTTCACCACTCCAAAACCCTCATTCCATACTCCTTTCAGACCCTACACCATGTGGGCTACCTCCCAACCATGGTTACAAGTTCACAACAAACTTCCCATGTCCATTCCAACCATTTATATCACAAAATCATCATAACTTAACATTTATATTAACTAACCACTAACCATCTCAAAAATCATCATAAATACAAAGGGGAAAGGATTGTTATACCTCTATGAAGCTTGAAGAACACTTAATAAGCTTTGGGTACTCCTTAAACACTCCTAATATAGCTTGAATCAACTAAATAAACCATTAAAACAAAGTTAATTCCAAGGTTTCACTATTCATCAAGCAACTTTGAGAATTTCTTTACCTTACTAAACAATGATGGATGGCTATGAAACTTGGTGGGTGATCCTTCCTATCCTCCAAGAAGCTCCATGAATTATCCCTTGATTTGTTGTTAATGTTTGCTAGGGTTTTGTTTTTTTTTTTTTTATTTTTTTGGAAAGTGCCGAATGGTTTAATAGAAATGGGGGAGAGAGTTTTGTGTTTTGTTGTGTTGGTCTTGTCTTAATCTTGATCTTCTAGCTTACCTTGGAAGCTTAGTTAGATATTTTGTGGTTAAAACTATGTGAAAATACTAATCTACCCTTAACTAGTGTTAGTGGAATGTGATGTAATCTTAATGATCTCATCTCTTGTTTTTCTAGATTTTCTAAGTGAAATGCTAAGTACATTGATAAATAATGTGGTATGTATCCTTGCTATATGACTAATCTTGGTTGCTTGGTTTCCATATTCGTCTAATTGTGGTTCGTTTCGAATGTACCTCATTATCTCAGTGGTTTTGAAATAATTTAACAATCCAAATTCCATTGGTATTCTCTTAACTTAAAAATCCCCTGGCTCAATTCTAAATTCACTAATCCCTCAATATATAATCCTTATAATGTTTCCATGCTCCTTAGTGTCCAATAGAAGCTTATTCGAAATCAAAATCCTCAAAATTTCATGCTTCAGGAATTTCTGAAATCTAACGTCATTTCGAGTCACTTATTTCCATTGTACAACACTACTATGGTTTCTGTTTATTCATTTTATGTTTCCATTATAAAGTACCTATATACCATTTCTCTAAATCCTCGAAATTTACTATTCATAAGATCACTGTAGCATTGCCAAAGTTAGGGTTATTACATCCTTCCCTCCTTAAAAGGATTCCGTCCCGGAATCACGTCAAAATTGTCCATAGATACCTTTTTTATCTACACCTTATAACTTCTATATCACTTTCTCCATCCTTTTTCCTTCATAATATCTCTATCTTGTTTGCGTAGAATTACACCAACATAAACTTGCTTGTCATTCATCAACATTCCTCTTTTAATTATGGGTATCGGCCACTACATTGGCCTCTCCTGACTGGTAGTGTATCTCACTTATGGTTTATTCCTATATTGATCTCTATCATGACATAAAATATACATATTTCGCTCTTATTATATCTTGGCTCTGTAAAATCTTACAGAAATCCGACTAGAATAAGATTCTTTGAAACAATTGTAAGAAAATATTACCTATAATATATATTTCCTGTTCGTATTTAAATGAGTCTATGGTTTACCCCCAAAATACTATTATTCTCCTTTTTATAGAATTTCTAACCCCTAACAGATACTGATTTTCCTTATCTAGATTATCAACCTACCTATACCATTCATTGACCACATTGATTCCTAACCAAACGTTTACATTAAAAATTTAAATACTAGAAAAATGTTCACCTGCATCTGTATCCGGCTTTCTTAATGCCTCCCCTAAAGTCATATTGTACACCCTGGCAGTAGGTTTATTTGAAGCAGTCACACTCTGTTCTGGCACGGATGATCCCCCGGAACGACAATCTCTGGCAATATGTCCTAGTTTCCCACACTGGTAACACTTGATGTCCCTCTTAGGATTGGTATTAGCAGATGGGCACTGGCTAAAATAATGTCCTTTTTGTCCACAGTTATAGCAGTTTATTTCTAACGCTTTACACACTCCCGTATGCTTCCTACCACACGTGTTACAGTCTGGAAATGGTGTTCGAGATTGACTAGATTGAAAAGTTCCTGTGGATCTACCACCCTGATTCACAGTCTCACTGGTAGTCTTATTATTTCCTGACTTTCCTCCAAACTGGGGTTTTTGCCCTTTACCAAATTTGTTAAAATAGCTTCCCTCACTTGAACCTCCCTTCTGACCTTCAAATTTTCTTTTCTTACTCTCTCGTCCTATTTGAGTCTGTTCACTCTCAGCTTCGATAATAGATGCTTTCTGAACCACCGCAGCATAATCGGTCAACTCAAATGGTGCCACTCTAGTACGTAGCCATGGTTTCAATCCTTGTTGAAACCTCTTCGCTCGTTGCTCTTCAGTACGCACAAATTCTGGAACAAACCTAGACAGTTCGGTAAATTTCGTTTCATACTCAGCCACTGATAGGTTTTCCTGCTTTAGCTCCAAAAATTTTATTTCCATCTGATTCTCCAAATACCTAGGGGAATATTTGTCTAGAAATACCCTAGTGAAACGCTCCCAAGTTATCACTCCCGCTCCTTCCAAATTCTTTTTAGCTTCCCACCAGTAATTCGCCTCTCCCTTTAGGAGATAGGCTGCAAAAACTGTCTTCTGATCTTCCTCTACCCTCAGTATCTCAAAAGCCTTTTCCATCTCTTTCAGCCATGCCCTGGCTGCTACTGGGTTAGTGGTTCCCTCAAATTCTGGGGGTTTTAGTGACTTAAAAGCACGAAAAGAGTTAGCTGCCTGGTTGGGAAGAACAGGTGGTTGTGGCGGATTCTGTGGATTAGCTAAATTCTGCCTCAAAAGTTCCATAAATTGGTTAAAAGGGTTACCACCCTGACTTCCCTGTTGGCCAGTTGATTCATCTTCTTCTTCCTCATGATCTTGTTCATTATGAGCGTTTTCATCCTGCCTATTCTGACTTGCTTCCTCTCTCTCATTTTCCCTTGCATTCATTCTATTATTACGCTTAGGCGGCATGATTCTGTATATAATAATATTCTTCATTAATCACCCAAATTTAAGATACAATATACATCATTTCCATATATGCACAACTATATCATTAGTTAATCTTATTTATGCATCCCAGTATTTTTAACTTCACACTAGTAATATTTAATTATAATACAACTTTGACAAATAAGCGTAGTACTTTTAGCACAATAACCTTTTCATTTAAGTCAATCACATCATATAAATCAACATTTTTGAATCTCAACATTTAATATCAAAATACAATAAAATTAGGCAAAGTACATAAACTTCATTAATTTACATAAATATTTTACAACTTGGGTACAACGTCTTTTACTACTAATATCATACGTCATAGAGTACAAGGTTCGAAACCCCAAAAGCATAACTGTACATACTAACTCGCTATAACAAAAGCACTACTAGCTATCCTCTAATCAGACTGGGATTAAGACAGTAAACAACTAACCTAATCCCCAAAATGACATCCACAAGATGACTAGTCTGATTAGTATCCAAAACTACTACTCCTAATCATGGTAACGACGCCCTGATAACGTCCCTGATCTGTGCTACCATAGTGGTGACTGTATCAACTATCTGAGCCCTCCATACTGGATCCCCTCTGTCTCCCAACATCGTCCTAATGTCACCGAGTGCCCGTAGCTCGATACTGACTATGCTCAAATTCAACCCATCTGGTATCACACCTCCTCCTCCTCTCGCCCTGTCTAACCTCTGTATAAGCGTATCTATAGTCCGACGGGACTCATCCAGCTGTCCCTGAAGGGCAAAGTACTCTGACAAGAAAATAGCTGGCAACTGGCCAGCTGGAAACATAGGTGCCTCCTGAGGTGGCATAGCATCTGGGGGAGGTACATCTACAAGTGGGGGTGCATCCACTGGTGGAGGTGGTGGTGGTGCAAATGGTGGGGATGGAGGAACTGGCTCTGTGTCCGCATCCTCGGAAGGGTCATCCTCCAACTCATCCTCTGACATGATAAAGTGTCCTGGTGGAGTGAACTGCTCAACTGGATCCTCAAAAGGGTCGGGGCTAGGTAGAGGAGATGGAACTGGTGATGGCACTGGGACAGGTGGGGCAGGAGTAGGAGTCACGTGAATGTCCCTCCACTCAATCGGCTCCTCAGGTATAACAGATAACCTAGGCCTCTTACGCAAGGGCATCTCCTCCTCAGGAATATCCGACCGCACTCGGGAAGGACCGGCCCCATCAGGTCCTACATATGGTCTACCAGTGTATGGCACTATGGCCACAGCATCCCTCTGTCTGCGCTCCTCTGCCTCCTCAAGTCTCATCCTGATCTGGTGTCTCTCCATGGCCTCTGCGCGAACTCTCCTCCTGAGGTCAGTGATAGCATACTCTGGAACCTCTACACCTACCAGCAACAAGTCTCTAATCTCCTGCTCAGGTAGTCCTAGCCACTGGGGGTCCTGACCCGGCTCTCCAATCTCACGAACATGACTGGGCTCTCCCATCTCTACGCCCTATAATAAAACATAAAATTCTATTAGTAACGGTCTATAAAATTATAAACAATACTTAAAATAAATACTACCTGCGATATACCACCCCTGAACTTGATGGAAGTTCAAAATTTAATATTATAAATGATACAATATTATTATCACTCTTGTTCCTGAGCATTATGACTCTTAGCTCTGATACCAACTGTGACAGCCCCAAATCCGGGGTCATGAATTTGGGCCATCATGAACCAACTTCCATTCAAATTCGATATCTCTTGGTTTTTTTTTTTTTAAATACTTATACAATTGACCCCACAGTAATATACACACACACACCAGTCATATGCTCAGAGAACAACATTCATCATAATAAGAGTTTAGAATTTAAAAAGTTATTACAACCCAGAATCATACTCCAGTACATTGTTGAGTGACGCTTCTACAAGAAGCATTTCAACAACCAAATTTATTACAATCTTTCAAACTTACACACTTAATATACATAAGCCCACTAAACCCCTTGCGATGGCCATCTACCTCAGGGATTGATGCTAACGAGCTCTCAGAAGGTCGCCTTTCCCTTACCCTCTTGCGGGGCGTTCTGCGTAGTATGGGCATACCTAGCTGTATATAGATAAGTAGCAAGAGTGAGCTATAATAGCTCAGCAAGATAATATTGAAAACTAGAATTTAAAATGTAACCAAGTATACATATATATACATATGTAAGCAGTAACCAATTTATAAACTTTAAGGAAGAATAAAACTCTTATTTAATAATACATCATCCACTTACTATTATAAGAAAGGAATCCAAAGTAATACAGTATCAGTTTCTCTTCTTAAATATTATAACAACCAATATACCCTTTTAGTGTAATATTTTAAAATAATATAAATACTTGAGTAAATCTCTCACTATCTTCTTCTCATTTCACTCCTGTACAATAATTTTATAAATTAATATAAAATCAGTTTCTCTTCATCTATATCAATAATTTCATTGCTTTATAACACCTTTCTGTTTTCAGTTATAGAAATCTGAAAACCAATTTCAATTCTTTCTCTCAAGTTTTGGGGATATATACTGGCGCCAGATACGTAGGACGATGATCAGTCGCCTGACCGTATCCGCTCTCTGTTTACTACTAGTAGAAGGAATGAAGGCACCTGCTAACATCATCCCTGGAGGAAGGCACCTGCTAACATCCTCCTGGAGGAAGGCACCTGCTAACATCCTCCCTTGGCATCTTCGTGCCGAATCATGAATACTAGACTATGTCGCACACAGCCCTGACATAGCCTCTTATGCAAGTTTGTTGCTAATCCCCCTTTTTATAAGATCATTATTCAATTTATCAACACCATTTCACATTTCCATATGTCATTCACTTATCTCATTTCCATTCTCGCACATTACTTCTATAAAATATATGTATATAACATACACTAAAAGAATGTTTATAATATAGCATTATAAATCATATAACCCTAGATAACAACTGATACCATTCTCTTTCATATTTCTTTTACCCTAGAGCATATTCGCTCCATTCATAATCATCTCTATATTCATATTTCAGAAAACATATTCATCTCTCTTTAACTTCCCACAATCAAGAAAATATATTCTTTGCAATATAGCAACAAAAGCATCACATATACATAAATATATTCCATGATATCATTATTATTCCGAAGATAAATAATTTTTAAAGTAGGGATAGAAGGATCTTGCCTCGATTTCTGTATCCTGACAGTGGGGCTGGTTCCTCCTCCGGAATTTCTATAAACACAAAAGGACCGTCATTAGAACACTACATCTCTTACTCACTATCCTCTTGTATAACAAAACCCTTTACACTTCTACATATGTTTAATGTGTTATTATTATCCCAAAGGTTCAAGAACTTAACCATTTATAAGCTCAATCGAAGTTTCAGGGGTTTTTACCATTTCCCCTAACAACCACACTCGACTGTAATATTTCTTATAAATTTTAGAATTCGAATCTTAATGCAAGGTCAACTGGTATTAGTTCTTTGACCACACTACTACCATATCCCAAAATTTCGTGGCTTTTAAACATGTTAAAGTATGATAACTATAACCTCAAATTTGGTACAATTACGATTTCTCGACTTTCGAACGTCTTTCACTAAAACTGACTTTTCTCCTAAACCGTACGTCAGATTTTAACGCACCTTATATCAAAACGATCTATGAACTAAGCTCTATCATTTCATGGTCACTAAGTGTGCTAGACAGTAAGGTACCGTACTGCATTGGTGTCCAAAAACAGGGCAGTTCGTAGTTCTAACGAAAATCGGACATTATAACTGCTGTAATTTCATACTTTCCAAAATTTCACCACTCCAAAACCCTCATTCCATACTCCTTTCAGACCCTACACCATGTGGGCTACCTCCCAACCATGGTTACAAGTTCACAACAAACTTCCCATGTCCATTCCAACCATTTATATCACAAAATCATCATAACTTAACATTTATATTAACTAACCACTAACCATCTCAAAAATCATCATAAATACAAAGGGGAAAGGATTGTTATACCTCTATGAAGCTTGAAGAACACTTAATAAGCTTTGGGTACTCCTTAAACACTCCTAATATAGCTTGAATCAACTAAATAAACCATTAAAACAAAGTTAATTCCAAGGTTTCACTATTCATCAAGCAACTTTGAGAATTTCTTTACCTTACTAAACAATGATGGATGGCTATGAAACTTGGTGGGTGATCCTTCCTATCCTCCAAGAAGCTCCATGAATTATCCCTTGATTTGTTGTTAATGTTTGCTAGGGTTTTGTTTTTTTTTTTATTATTTTTTTGGAAAGTGCCGAATGGTTTAATAGAAATGGGGGAGAGAGTTTTGTGTTTTGTTGTGTTGGTCTTGTCTTAATCTTGATCTTCTAGCTTACCTTGGAAGCTTAGTTAGATATTTTGTGGTTAAAACTATGTGAAAATACTAATCTACCCTTAACTAGTGTTAGTGGAATGTGATGTAATCTTAATGATCTCATCTCTTGTTTTTCTAGATTTTCTAAGTGAAATGCTAAGTACATTGATAAATAATGTGGTATGTATCCTTGCTATATGACTAATCTTGGTTGCTTGGTTTCCATATTCGTCTAATTGTGGTTCGTTTCGAATGTACCTCATTATCTCAGTGGTTTTGAAATAATTTAACAATCCAAATTCCATTGGTATTCTCTTAACTTAAAAATCCCCTGGCTCAATTCTAAATTCACTAATCCCTCAATATATAATCCTTATAATGTTTCCATGCTCCTTAGTGTCCAATAGAAGCTTATTCGAAATCAAAATCCTCAAAATTTCATGCTTCAGGAATTTCTGAAATCTAACGTCATTTCGAGTCACTTATTTCCATTGTACAACACTACTATGGTTTCTGTTTATTCATTTTATGTTTCCATTATAAAGTACCTATATACCATTTCTCTAAATCCTCGAAATTTACTATTCATAAGATCACTGTAGCATTGCCAAAGTTAGGGTTATTACAGCACATCTCTGATAAGTTTCTTAAAGCTTTCTGTTTTTAATTTTTGTAGCTTAATACAATGTTTGCATACTGTAGTGTGTTTATATCGTTAGGAATGTTTTGTTATCATCAAGGTTCTGAATTTATGCTTTATTGCCATCAAGTATAAATTGGGGGAGATTGTTAGGAATATGTTGTAGTTGATGATAACTTAACATTCAAGCAAAATTGTATAAGTCAAGTTTTGTAACTGTCAACGGATAAGACCTTATAACTCTATTCGTTGACAGGTAGCTCATCAACGGATGAGGTTTTGTAGCATACTGCAATATCTCTATTTATCAGTTGATAGTGTTTTTATTCAGAGTCATGTTGACCATCAATGGATAGGCAGAATAGGGTAGCCAATTGTAAATAAGCTATGCTATGTAATTCTGTCTAAGTGAAAATGTATCAACGGATGAGAACAGGGCTCTATCAACGGATACAACTCAAATCTACTCGATCAACGGATACAGCTCAAACTACCATCAACGGATAAGTAGGCACAACATCAACGGATAATCATTGTCACTTTATCCTATGCTAGGAATTAGCAGTTGATAAGGACAGGTTTGACTAACAGATCACATGGGTTGATAGTAGGTATAAAAAGCAATATGGCAGCCATACTTTGGAAACAAAGAAGAAAGAAGCATTCCATTTACACAGTACATACAAGAAAGGTGCAGGGGACATATCTGTTCACAAGGACAACCTTTCGGCTACATGTGGATTTGGAGTGGAGTAGCAAGTCAACTTGAATTAGATTAATATTATCTTATTCCTGTAGCACTTGTAAACTTGGGATATATAACCAAGTGTAGCAACTCTTTAGATAGTAAGAAAACATACATATTTGCTTAGGGTTTCTTGAATATCTTTAGAAGCAAAGAGTTGTAAACACAGAAGCTGTGTACATTTGTATCACAGGGTTTTCTTCGAATAAAAGTCTCAGGTGGTACATTCAACCACCTGATTTTTATGTGGTTGTGAACTATTTCTATTCAGCAATTATTTCTTTATAGATTTCTGTGGTTTTTATCAGAAATTCTATAACTATCAAGAATTGTATTCAACCCCCCCCCCTTCTACAATTATACAAGTGTGTAATCTGGGAATAACAGTTGTACCTATTCCATGTAGTACATGCATATAAAACTACTTTAGAATGTTAAAAAAATGAATATAGTTACACATCATATAAATATTATAAACCCATAATAAATTTTAGGTACATTTGAATATAAAATGTATTAACAAAATTATAGAAAAAATTATTAATAATATCTAAATGAATAAATATACATTTATCGATATTTAAATAAAATATTCATTAATCGAAAAATAAATAATCTCTCTAAATGAATATATAATTTTGGTCCCAAGGATATTCATTTATCGAGTTTCTACTGCAGTGCCTAGCATCTTATTGGTGGGTTACTTGTAATTTTTAAATATTACTATAATATTTTGTTCCCTTTCCTCGATTTTTGAGTTAAGAGCTAGAGTATAGAGGTTCTTGGAGATGCTCTTATAGCTCGTGCAAACCACGAGTTACTTTTAATTTTCATTTATTTATAGCGTATTATAATAATATTATAAAAATTAATTTTAATACGTTGTTGGAATAATTCGAACCTTACACTTTGGTATAACACAACTATTAGTATTAAATATAAATAATATGTTGTTGGCGAGAATTTAACCTTAGACCTCCGTATATAACAACTTTTAGTATTGTTGTATCTAACGGTCATTATTTATTTGAGTTGATGATTTAACGGTTGTGAATTAAAGGGATGACCAAAAAGGGGATAATCAAAAATAGGGGTTAACCAAACTACAAAATATATCCCTTTTGCTTATTATAGTATACTAGCTTATAACCCGTGCAACGCACGGCTCCTTTTTTAATATCTAAAATTATATTAAAATTTTAAAATTTTATATTCTATTAATTTACATATCAAATTGTTGTTAAAAATTGATATATATATATATATATATATATATATATATATATATATAAGATTTTAAACGTTTGATTTATATTTGCACTTTATCTTCAATTCTTAAAATTTGATTTGGACGATTTTACAATCCATGTGAAATTATTAAAATTATTTTTAATTTAGTGAAGATTTAACAATTATTTTTCAATTAAATCTACGCAGAAAAAAAAAGAAAAAAGAAATTGACGATTTTTTACGTTGAAAATTCTACTCGATTTATGAATTCGACTTATAATTCGTTTTGTTTAACATCCAAATACAATTTTAATAATAAGTGTAAGAGGGATTTTGAACAAAACTTTGATAATCTGTTGTCTGGTCTACCCGTACGACAAAATAAATAAGAATCGTTAGGTCTCAAAATAAATGATGAAAACCGTTGGATCTAGCATAAAAATATTTTATATTTTAATATGTTATAAACTAAAAAGTGTATTTATATTTAAATACGAAAAAGTGTATGTCAGTAATTTAAATCATACAGAATTAGGTTTTTTTACTTTAAATAGCATTATCAATGTAAGACTTCTAAATTGAATAAGATTAATGTAACAATAGGTAATTATAATTTTTCTTGAGATTCTGAGTATTTCCATTTAAATGATAATTATTAAATTATCATTAAATTAAAGATAATTTTATGAGCTTCACGTGGATTGGAAAATCATCCAAATCAGATTTCTAGATTTCAAGATAATGCCCAAATAGTAAATATAATTTTTTTTAATACTAATAAAAATATAAGTAAAATTCAATTATAATACAACATTTTTTAATTATATCCTTTTCAGATTATAATTTTCTTTTCAAAATTCAATTCTAATGCAAAATTTTAAAATTATATCCTTTTTAAATTATAATTTTCTTTCTAAAAATCACTTATAATGCAACCATTTCTAAATATAACCTTTTTAGATTATGATTTTCTTTTTATTATGATATAATCTTGATCATCCATTTTTAAAGATAATAAATTCGACAGTTGAGATTATTTTGGTGTACATTGACCAAATTTATGGATAAGATCACTCTTACGCTTATTATATAATAGGATATAATACTAGCCTATAAATATTTTTTGAATTTTATAAATTTCATGAATATAAATATTATTCTAATTATGTATTTTAATTATTACTTTCAAATACATATGTATATATGAAAATATTGCATAAAATAGTTTTTTTTTAACTTTTATTTAGTAGAAAGAGTGAAATTTATCTAATCATGTAGACCTTTTTTCAATTTTTATACAAACTTTTTAATATGATAAGTGTTTTCCAGATTTTATGTAATTTTTAACTATATAATTTATAACTCGTGTGATGCACGGATGATTTTTTTTAATAATTTTTATCTAATTACTCATATTTTCATATATATATATATATATATATATTTAATTAGTAGGAAAAAAAATTATTTACGTTAATAAAATATCATAATACATTTTTTATAGTATTTTAAACGATCATGTTTTAATTTTTAACTATAATATGTTATTGACGAGAATTTTTGGCAGTACCTTATAAGTTGGCCCCCTATATCACAATTTTAAATGAAATGGCCCCAAATATTACAAGCTAGAAAGTTGGCCTCAAATATCACTCTATGACACAATGGCGTGTAACGTTTTAATTTTTTTAGTATAAACGCTACTTCGAGTAGCGTTTCCTTCTTCTTCTTTTTTTCTCAAAACGCTAATTGAAAGAGTGTTTACATGACTGTTACTGTGAAAACGCTAGGCTAACCTTTGTTTTGGTCTAAAACGCAAGATGAAGTGGTGTTTTGTGGGGAAACGCCACTTTATGTGGCGTTTGGCTGTTTTTACTTTTTTTTTCTTATAAATATATATTTGTAAAAAAACATTAAAAACTTATTTATAAATGGTCAATTAAAATATAAATTTTTATTTTTTAAAGTTCGTATACGTTTTGTTCATCGTTCTAAATATTTCTAAAACCAAAAATGGAAATGTTGAACCCCTAAATTTAATTAAAATTGTATTTTTTTTTAATTTAAAAATTGAATCCGGTGGCCTGATTTTTAAACGCTAACGCGTTTAAAAATCATGATAAGTTAGGGTTTAGGGTTGTAAACAGCCCTAAATTTGTATACGGTTTATTTGTCGTTCCGAATATTTCTAAACCCAAAATGGAACTGTTGAACCCCAAAGGTTAATCGTTGAAACCCCGAGGGAATACAAATAAAATTTAAAAATTTTAAATAAAAAATTGAATCCGGCGGCCTAATTTTAAAACGCTAACGCGTTTAAAAATTAGGAAAACCCTAAACCCCAAACCCTAAGTTCGTATACGATTTATTTGTCGTTCCGAATATTTCTAAACCCAAAATGGAACTGTTGAACCCTAAAAGTTAACCGTTGAAATCCCAAGGCAATACAAATAAAATTTAAAAGTTTTAAATCCAAAATTTCTAAACCCAAAATGGAAACATTTAACCCCAAAAGTTAATTATTGAACCACGAAGGTTAATTATATGCACCCTCACTCATTATATAAAAAATGGAAAGCATCAAACGCCACTTTAAGTGGCGTTTACTTTTGAAAACAATACACTATCTAGCGTTTCCACTCCTAACACACAGTACTATCTAGCGTTTTTTTTAAAAAAAAAATCTCCTTCCGCCCAAAACGCTAAACGCATTAGCGTTATGTTTAAAAAAAATAAAAAAAATATAAAATGCTACACGAAGTAGCGTTTTGTGCTAAAAAATTAAAACGCTACACGATACTGTGTTATGGAGTGATATTTGGGGCCAAGTTTTTGAGCTGTGATATTTGGGGCCATTTACTTTCAAATTGTGATATTGGAAGCCTTTTTTCCTTATAAGATTATATAAATGTATAATAATACTTTATTAAAAAAATAATAATTTTTTTGATTATTATATGATATTGACGAGAATAGAACCTCAAACTCTTAAAAATAGTTTATAAAATAATATATATATTTAATAAAGATATGTTGTTGGTGAGATTTGAACCCATGAGAATATTTTAAATATTAGAAAAAGAATATTCAACTGTTATCACCAATCTATCTCAAAATCTAACAGTTGCTATTGATTGTATCACAAAAGTAAAGTGTACCAAAACGATAACCATTTATCGGAAATAAGTTTTAGACAACACATTACATTCTGGTAAATTCAAAAGCCACAAGCGGAACTCTTAAATTTACAAAGACAACTACATTTTATTGACAAAACAGGTCAACTACATAATTCACAATACATTCACTTGCTTTCTTAAAGTTCATAAGCTGGAAATTTGGCATCAGTTGGTTGTATCATGTCAAGAAAAAAATACGCCAGGCCACCAAGTCCTTCAAAAAGCGAGTATGGCGCATCTCCTCCATGCATTTCTCCTAACGATATAAGCTTGTGAGATCTATCGAGTAAAAATGATGCAAATGCTTTTGACCGGTAAAGGAACTCCTTGTTCTTTGTCAATTGGTAAAGTGTCAAGAACACATAAGCATTTCCACTTATACCATGGCAAATGCCGACCCTTCTGAGTAGACCACGATTCCAGACGACCTCTGCGGCACCTATGGCTGCTTCAAAGAACTCCTTGTCTTCAAAAACCTAGTAATTTGTTTGCAGACAGTGTTAAGAAAAAAATAGGGAAGTGACAACGTTGTAACCATTCTTTTCTTGAAAATCACTCAGGTATGACTGACCTAAATGGATTCTAGAAAGTTGCAGTTTAGTATTCATTGGTACTAGGAGCAGAACTTCAGATTGTTACTTATGAGGACCATGCTCGGACTTCGTCCTTATTTTAAGACATGCCGATATTACTGAACAATTCCAATTGGATTTAGATTTTTTTTTTTAAAAGCATGTATAACAACATTATATACCTAGAATGTTTCTAATCATGTTAAGTATAACACAAGCACTACCCAACTGTAAGAGTAGTTCTAGTTCCACATACAGGACCTGAATTAATAAAACTTTCTACTCCCAAATCATGGAACAATATAAGCTCCAGGAGTACTTTAAAATAGAGGAGAGAGAATTAAAAATAAAACTCATGTTTAAGGAAATATGAACACTTTGCTAGCCTAATTATATTTACTGCACGATACAACTGAACATGCAGCACAAATGCCTGGATAGAGTCATGCTCCACTAAAAATCCACAGGGTCCACTATATATATGTAAAAAATCAGCATACATTCTGAACCTAAGCCTATGTGCATATATAATTTGCTAGAAAAGTTTTAGTTACAATTACAGAGTTGGACTCAGCAAACATTAAATTGGTAGACATTTAGCAGCTGAGAAAATATTATGTTTTACTTTCAAGAAAATTAATTATGTATACATTATTCTGCTTTCAAGGAAATAAACTAGCAGTGCTACCTGAGCGGCTTTGACTAGTGTAAGTGCAATCCCAGGAGCTCCACGGCACCATTGCACAAGAACATCTCTCTCATCGTCTTCGGCTGCAGGATAGTTCCCACTTGGCAGCCTATTATTAACCATATACTTAAGAGTGGCCTTAACATCCTCGAGTTGATCTGGCTTTAGTTCTAGATCCATCAAAACATTCATGATTCCTGCTAAACCATGGGCTGTACCCCAGAACTTCTGACCCCTGAATTCATACATCAGTGGGCACCTATCTTTGAAGCCCATTTTCCTTCCATGTGCTATAATTTCATCAGCAACTACACCCTGTCACATTCGCACACATAAAGAAAATAATCATTCCACCACATGTTACACTTTATCCATCCAAAAACAAACTGAGATGACAGATACAGCAGATTACAGTCTTACCATGAGGGCAGAAGAAATTGTATCCTTGCCTATATTCTTATTAAGATATAAACATGTCCATAGGAATCCTGCTCTCCCAAAAAATAATTCATTAGGGAGATCTTTTGGCAGCTCAATCTGTTTTAAAAAATATGTTTGTCGATTAATAAAGTACATGCCTAATACTAGTAAATAATAGTGAAACTCCAGCAGAGTTGAAGATGCTAGGTACCTCCTTGAACTTGGTTAAGTAGTAATCAAGCATCTTAGTGTCTGCCATATTCTTAGATATAACAGCACCAAGTGCACAAACCCCAGCTCGTCCGAAAAATGTCACATGCCTGTCATTTAAGAAAAACATAAATAAAACACCCCTAAATCAACCAAATATCCAAATACCTGTTACTTCCTTGTTCAATTGTGATAAGCAACTTTGGAAAAAGGAAGAAGAGATAGGATATACAAATAGCACTTTGTATCGTACTTGTCTCATGTCTCATGGCAAACAATCTAAGCAATCAGGATAAGTCACACACACAAACCTCTAACTAAAAGCTACTACAGTAAACACACACAGCACAGTAAGAGACAGAGTTAAGAGATATAAACAAAGGTTACTCTGAGTGGGAAGAGGCAGAATCGCAATCAAGGTCACTCCGGTTGTTGGTAACTTGATAGGATTTGAAGAGCAAAAATGCAGTTCCGAGAGTTCCTGTATAAAGACTAAAGTCTTGGACGTTTTGCTTGCTCAATCCCCATGTCTCATTCACCACCTAATCAATCCACAAAAAAATAATTAGCTACCTGTACAATGTAAAAATGTAACTCCTGGCTCTCAACAATCGTATGCCATTGAGTCAACCAACAAACAAATCATTTCTAGCAGAAAAGGATCTTAAAAAAAAAAGAAAAAAATGGTGTTACTGTTTCTTTGAGATCCAGAGCAGCTCGCTTGAGTCTCTCAGAAAAGGAGTGGTAAGGCATGGAAAGAAGGCGCATGAGAGATTCCTGAGTTCCTTGAGCTACTACTTCTCCTTCCCCTTCAGTCACACCACTCTCCGCCGGCATTTCGGCTACGAAATCCGGCATGTCATTGTTAAAATATCGATCAGCCATCGTGTTCTTTTTTCTCAAGCTTTGGTCAGTTTGTGCAGCTCCCCTAGATATTTTATAAAATTAGTCTTGTCTTGGTCTTTAAGAAATGGCCACAAAGACGTGCATGTTTTGTTCTTTGACAAGTCTATCTAAGACTTGCATAATATCGCCGACATAGAATGTACACTGATCTTCTTCTAATCTTCTCCTGCTTAGTCATGGTGTTAACATTGTCATCTTTCTGTATGATAAAGTGCTCAAATATAGTGACGGGAACGGAACCAGAATTTCGAAATAATAGGGATTTAAATGAAATACCGCTCGCTAATTTATAGATGTTAACTTTGATAAAAAAAAAATAATAACCGATTTTTAATCGAGATTTGGAAGAAAATTCTATGCCGATGATAAAAGGTATAGTTTCATCGGTTGAACTCACTAAACCAGATTCACATTTGCATAATATACTATACTATCTAATAAGATATGACCAAAAGGATCACATCCGGAGTACAACATTTTATACAAAGCCTACCATTCAGCTGAGTTTGAGAGCCTTACATTTAGCTATATCCAAAAGCTACAAGCAGCACAGTTCAACTCAAAAGGACAAGCCAGAATGTTTGGCAAAAGCTTAAAAACCATGAGAACACTTAACTTCAGAATACAACACACATTTGCTGGCTTTCTTAAAGTTCATAGCCTGGAAATTTAGCCTCAGTTGGCTGTACCATGTCCAGGAAAAGATATGCCATGCCACCTAGTCCTTCATATAGCGAGTACGGAGTATCTCCTCCATGCATTTCTCCTGATGATATAAGCTTGTGTGCTCTATCGAGTAAAAAAGATGCAAATGCTTTGGCTCGGTAGAGGAACTTTATTTTCATTGTCAATTGGTAGAGTGACAAGAACACATAGGTGTTACCGCTGATACCATGGCAAATGCCGACCTTTTTTAGTAGACCACGATTCCAGACTACCTCCGCTGCATCTATGGCTGCTTCCAAGAACTCCTTATCTCCAAATACCTGGTTATCCGTTGAACATTCGCAGACTATATTAGAAAGTTACTGCACTAACCAATATTGAAACCACTAGTTTCTAAAAGATATTTCTCAGTATCACCAACCAACAAAGCTCCTACTATAATGACTGTTGAGTTTGTTCTACAAAATTCTGTAGATGTTAGTACCTGAGCTGCTTTCACTAGCGTAAGTGCAATCCCAGGAGCTCCATGACACCAATGCACAAGAATATCATTCTCATCTTCATCAACTACAGGATAGTTCCCACTTGGTAACCTGTTATTAATTATGTACTTAAGAGTGGCCTTTACATCCTCGCGCTCATCGGGCTTCAGTTCTAAATCCATTAAGACATGCATGATTCCTGCTAAACCATGGGCCGTACCCAAGTATTTCTGACCCTTGAATTCATACATTAGCGGGCACCTATCTTTGGAACCCATTTTCCTCCCTTTTGCAATAATTTCATCAGCAACCACACCCTGTCACATTTATACAACAAAAAAGTTATTCATTCCATCAGACCTCACATTTTATCGATACAAATACAACCAAAATGAGAGATACTATGAATTACAGTCTTACCATGTGGGCAGAAGGGATTGTACCCTCACCTAGATGCTTATTTAGATATAAACATGTTGATAGGAATCCTGCTCTCCCAAACAGTAACTCATCAGGGAGGTCTTTTGTCAGCTCAATCTGCTTTCAATTACATTAATTACACTCCAAACACTAAAAGATAGTGGAACCGCAACAAAGTCAAGACTCAAGTACCTCTTTAAACTTGGTTAAGTAGTAATCAAGCATCTTACTATCCGTCATATGCTTAGATATCACAGCACCTAAAGCATAGACCCCAGCTCGTCCAAAAAATGTCACATCCCTACATTCCAATGTTAACTGGGTCAAAAATACTTAATAAGTTCCCCATTCTCCCAAGACTCAAATAGCCAATACTTTAATTGAAGGAACGAAATTAAGTGAGAATATAATGAAATGTGTACTAGTAGCTACCACCATTTCGTTCATAATTCGTAGTTTCATACACATTTAAACAAGAGTTCAATCCCAAATCCCACAAATTTGGGAATGAATGACTTACAGACCTATCATAAAAGTTCACACTAAAATTAACAACCTTCCCTCTTGCATCATTACTTTTCACCTTTACTTTTGCTTGCAATTTCATATTTCATTTCTTCTCCGTTCCTTTCCTTCCAACCCAAGAGAGGGTAAGATGTTGACAGGAGAAATTTTAATGTATTCAAAGTTGTTAACAAGAGTTTATCATGCTTGTATTAACATACACGGAGAGGCATACCAATAAAGCTAAAAGGGAAAGAGGAAGGGAGGGAAGGGAGGGAGGGAGAGAGAGAGAGAGAGAGAGAGAGAGAGAGAGAGAGAGAGATTACATACCCAGCGTGGGGAGAAGCAGAGTCACAAGTCTTAAGTATCTTCTGAGAAGCAGAGTCACAAGCCTTAACAATCTGACAAGCCAGTTCCAGATCACTTTTATTATTGGTAACTTGATACGATTTGAAAAGCAAAACAGCAGTTCCAAGTGTTCCAGTATAAACAGTAAAATCTTGGACATCTTGCCTGCTAAATCCCCATGTCTCAATCACCACCTACACAATCCACAACAGTAACACACATCATCATAAGCTACAAATTTTGCACATTCATATCATATATCAAAAAAAGACTAAGTTGTTACAGTTTCTTTGAGGTCCAAAGCAGCTCGCTTGAGTTTCTCAGAGAAGGAGTGATAAGGCATGCAAAGAAGGCGCACGAGTGATTCTTCAGTTCCTTGACCTACTACTTGTTCTCCTCCCTTTTCTGTTACACCAGTCGCCGCCGGCTTTTCGTCCACGAAGTCCGGCATGTCATTGTCAAAATATCGATCCGCCATTTCTTAATCCTACCTCGAGCTTTATTCACTTTTTTCTTTGACAGGTTATGATCAGTTTTTAAAGTAAGGAGAGTACACTAAACCTCTTCTCATGCTTACACGTGGTGTCTACGTGTCTTTACACCGTGAGCCATAAATATACTAAGCTATCCATTTACCTAACACCATGGTTACCATAGTTATAGATTTCATAATTGGAACAAATCGGTTTTTTAAACAATTTATCGATAATTTTTTAAAATCAGACAATTTTTAGAATACTGCCTAAAATTTTAGTAATGAGATTTTTTTTTAAAGGAAAAAATGTTATTTTTTAAAAAATCAATAAATTTTTTTATGCGGAAAAAGATTAGTTTTTTCTTTGTTTAAGCTACTTCTCTTTTTCAGAAAGCATTTACTTCAACTACAATGCTAAAAAGTGTAAAGTCTTCGATAAGAATGGTAATTAGAGAAGGGTCCCGGTCCTTGACAATCGTTTGTCAGAGGCCAGTTATTTAACAATCGGTTCCACAGTCGTTGGATAATCGGTTCCACAGTCGTTGGATCAAGGATCCAACGGCTGAGATTAAAAAAAAAATTTACGTTTCTTGGAAATTTTCCGCGGACATCAAATTTTTTTTATAATCCAGGGAGGCCGATCCAACGGTTTAAAAACTGACTGATTGTTAGTTAACCGGTCCTGACAATCCAGCTACCATTAGAGAATAGCACAAGCAACATACATAAATAGTTACCCTCTTTATCGGCAAATTTTTGGCATCTGAATAGAGATTATTACCAAGTGTTTAATACCAAAACTCTATTAATTATTAATTGCATTCTCCGTTCCGATCTGAATACAAGTGAAACAAATTTACATGCACACATATTTTAGACACGCTGTAAGAGAATGGAGGGTTTTGATGATTCGGTATCAGTGAGCAATGAAGAAGTAGGCACCGGAGAAGATGTTGATCCGGGTACTAGTCCCCAACAGGCTTCTCAAAGCTACGAGTACGAGGCTACAGGTGCTAATGATGATGATGATCATGAGTCTAATATCAACATGCAGACGTCCGAAAATGATGGATTCGAATCATCTGGTTCTCCTCCTGTTGCAAACTCTAATTCTAATGATCTAGGAGCTGGTACTGAGGGAATCTTTACTTCTTCTAATGATGGTCCCCTGCTCCCAGAACCGAGTCATATGCAGGAAGAAAGCTCTGCTTTTCGTGAGTGGCGTCGGTGAGTCCGTGAATTATTCACACACACACACACACAAAAACTAGTTTTTCGATCAATTTAAGGTAATCCAATTGAATTGTGTTTTTGTTGTTGTACTTGGTATCTGAGTCCCTAATTGGTAGTGTTTGTGCTCTTGATTTGCTACGGTGCCTATGTGCTTCTCCGTCGTAAGAGACATATCAGGCTTTCTTGTATTCTTCATCTTAAAAAAAAATGCATGAAATTGAATTGTGTGTGCTCTTTGTTCTGATTTCATATCTGTTTAGTAAATTGTTTGCATCAATTTAAGAGAAATTAGAACTACCTTGTAATTGTATCGATTGTTTAACAGTTATCCTTCTTTGGTAAATCATAAGAGGTGCTAATGTTCGAACATATTGGGCATGTGAATGCTTGACGCAGGAGGTTGTATAATTTGCAGCTACGTAGCTCACAGTCTACTGACCTATATGTTCTACTTAAATCAAGTTTCTTGAATGATCAAATAGTATCTCTGTCAGATAGCATGTTCCCCTGCAGTTCTTAAATATAACATCAACGGTTTAATTTTCGTTATTGCATCTGCCATTACCTCCAAGACAACTGCTTTTTACATGTCTGTTTTTCCGTAGGCAAAATGCTATCTATCTTGAGGAAAAGGAAAAGAAGGAGAAGGAAATGAGGAATGAGATCATTAAAGAAGCTGAGGAGTATAAGAAAGCTTTTACTGAGAAAAGAAAGGTCAATATTGAGACAAACAATACCCATAACAGAGAAAGAGAGAAGGTAAAACTCTGAATATCTATTTTCTTGTTCTTTTCTAGTTTCTACTATGTTGTTCCAATTTTCAAGCAGTAGATGAATGATATATAAATTGTGGTTGGAACAGATATACCTTGCCAATCAAGAGAAGTTCCACAAGGAATGTAACCAAAATTACTGGAAAGCAATAGCAGAGATCATCCCTCGCGAGGTAGCTAGTGTTAAGAGGCGGGGAAAGAAGGAAGAGGAAAAGAAGACCTCAATAACGGTCATACAGGGACCTAAGCCTGGGAAACCGACTGATCTTTCAAGAATGCGGCAATTGCTTGTGAAGCTGAAGCAAAATCCTCCACCTCATATGCTCCCGCCTGCAAAAGATGAAAAAGACGCAAAGGATGAAAAAGATTCAAAAGATCAAAAGGATGGGAAAAATGACTCTTCGGAACCAGCAAAGGATGGGAATAAACCTGGTACTCCTGAGAAATCTAAAGCTGCTGCTTAGGAGGCAACTGAAGGTAACTAGGCTACAGAAACATAATCTGGCTGACTAACTGCACATGTTTCTAATTAACCTCTATACTATCATCCATAGACTATCATCCATAAACAGCAGTTTATACCTCGCTTACCATCATATATTGAATAAGAGTGATTTGGCCGGTGATTAACCAGCACCACAGACTGTGGATTACCTATTTTCTTGTATTTCCCTCGAATTCTTTAATTTTTTTAAAATTGTACAAGTATTTCATTGCAGTTTTGATACTTACACAGGCAGTAGGCGGAAATATGTTTGTTACACAAGCGTCTTTGTTGTTTTTATTGAACTTTAAATTACGACTTCGAGTGTTTTCGGCTTTCGCACAAGCATACTAGTGTCCACATTCTAAATCCACTCATCAGAAAGACAAAAAACAGAGCAAGCGGCCTTTTCAGTTACTTAAATATATGAAGTTGTCCTCGAGCAGGTTGATTGAGGCAAGTATACTCACTGTACACAAATTCAAGACGCTGTTAACTGCTGCCTAGGATATTACTATCATATGCTGGTGGTGATTGGGATAAACTTTTGACACTACCATATGCTGGTGGTGATTGGGATAAACTTTGACACTACCATATGCTGGTGGAGTGGTGGTGATTGGGATAAACTTTTGACAGCAAATAACTGGAAATGTTGAGGAAAAGGCCAAAAGGGATTATGGGACATGATTTGTATTATTGGGATCATTATATATTGCATAATAAAATAAGTTCTTTTACAGCAAAAATATTGCAAGGTTATATTGCCTTATGCTCCACTGCCAGACAAATCAAAGAAGGAAAAAGATATTTGCCGGTCTTCTTGGTTAAGGAATATAGTGGTAGGCCAAATATTGTTCGGTCTAGGAATTCTAAAGTCATCTAGAAGAAAACTGTCAAGGAAACATAACATGACAAGCAGGTATATCTATATATAAAAACAAGGAATATCTACTTCAACAGGGCAGATGTAGAGTGCATTGATCGAAATGGAAAGCCAACAGTAGTTTATCAGGATGCTATTGTTACTGTATAACAGGCAGAATTTACACCTTATGCACATTTCATATTCGATTTCGCTATGTTTTTGCTTAAACCAGAAACTCAAGGACGACATTTTCCTGGTAAATCATTATAGACCATCCATTTCCTTGTGGCTGACTGCAACCTTTTCTCACTTAAAATCTCTGTACCCCTGATAGCTGACTGCAACATTCATTCAATTGAAATCTCTTTACCCATTTACCTGAAAAGATAAAATGAGGCTTAGTGGATTGACAATAAATGAGGCTTAGTCATGGGAGCTGTGTATCTTTAAAGTAAAAAAGGAACTTTGTAATTTCAGTGAATCGATTTCAAAATCTTAAATTCAGTAATATTAAGATGGATTTTAAATATATACTAATGCAAGATATCCAATATTCAATTGGTCCTCTGCATTAAATGTACATAGTATTGTATAATACATTAACCACTAATATATAAGGCTCCCGGTCCCTGGCAAACGTATGCCAGGGATCTCTTATTCAACATACTGTTTCTGGACCGTTGGATGGTTGATCCAACGGCTGTGATTTAAAAAAAAAACAATACCGTACCGCATAAAGTTATGCGGTACGGAGTAATTACCAAAATGCCCCCTGTTTTCACATAAAAAATCTACTGTTCACCGTACCGCAGAAAGTTTCTGCGGTACGTGAACAGTAGGGACATTTTGGTAATTACTCCGTACCGCATAAAGTTTATGCGTTACGGTGCGAATTTTTTTTTTAAATCAGAGCCGTTGGATCAACGATCCAACGGCTCTGAAATAGTATGCCAAATAAGGGGTCTGTGGCAACCGTTTGCCACAGACCGGACCCCAATATATAAAAGGATTATTATAAATAATAATAACATAATATCATCACATGAAACTACAACTGCTGAAAATTGTAAAAAGATAATATTAAACAAATGGTCAACGATTACATATCTTTTATCCTTTTTCTAGAAGTAGAATTTATAATCCCAAAAAAAAAAAAAGGCAACTAAAACTAATACTCTTCGTGTTGTGCAAGATACTCAAGAGGCAATATCAATCTGCCAATATTCTATTGTCAAAGTGAAATCAGGCAACTAGCAAAGGAAGGTAGGAGAAAAGATCCAAGACTTAATTACTAGGTAAATCATCATTATTTTCTATGTCTACCCTACTACAAGCAAAACAAAGTCCATAAAATAAATCAATAAACTGAATATATTGAGAATCAAAAAAATACTACATGTAGCAGAAAAGACAACTGAGAAGAGATGAATATGATCATAAGGAGTGCTGTAAAATACAAGTGAAATTAACTAGAGGAGAATGAGAGTAAAACATGAAAAACAAGCACTATGCTATGAAAGATATATGAATTTTTTTTCCCAAAATTAGAACCAAACATACACAGTATATCCCGCTCGTAGAACAAGGTATAACAAAGTCTGGTGAGGGTGATATGTACGCAAACCACACCACTACTTCCAAGAAGGGATATTCATTTTAGTTTCCAGATTGTTTCGGGTGGGTTTTTTCTCTTAAAAAAGTGCACCACAATTATTAATGGAAACTTTCCAAATCCAGGTTTCATTGGCTCAATTTCACACTGGTACTTTGTTTGCTTTAGTAAGTTTTTCAATTCTTTAATCAGCCTGGGGTGGTTGGAGGGAATCCAGCCACTATCTATATAAGTGCTTGACAGTGCTAAAAAAACGGTTGGCACAAAAATTCTCTCCACGCAAAAGGGGATGAGATTATCAGAGACCGATATATGATGGACTCATAAGCGTTTAGGTTATGTTTGTTGGACCGATTGGGCATTCGATATGAGCTTATATCCTTCAAAAATTAGCCAGACCTTTGTTTTAATAATCAGTTCTTGGACCATTTATAAATAGAAAACAAACTAGTGGGGAGACTTGCATAATACATGGCTCAACCAGGTACGGAAGGAATTAATCACCTTTCCTTACGGTTAACAGCTAAGTACATATTAATCCAAAACTCCAATATTGATCATCACATTCATTATACTGCATTACTCCACAAACACGGGATCACTTTTTTACCGGACTAAAAATCCAAGTTTTATTATGACAATAATCGATGAGAATGTAGTCATGTACATCTTACCTAATTAGAATGTAATACAGTAGCTTGCAAGTGCAAAATAAGAATGATGTGCATCCATAACACCATACACAGTAAATCAAGGCAAACACAAATTTGAATTTTTTTTAACCTGTACTTTTAGGCTGACAGTTGTCACATTATTATTTCAACACTGGATCATCTGTAACACTAAATGAAGAACATCATACCTTATTTGCTAACTCTTATGTTCCATGAATCCTTCCTAGATCCATTGAGTGGGTCCTTAGCAACATACGAAGGCTGATGGACGTAATTTTTCAAGAGTGGGACCCCTTCTGGAGTGTAGTCATCATCGCTTTCATAGGATGATTCACGATATGGCCCAAGAGCTTTGAGGATCATAGCAAACAGCACACATAGTCCCTGCACGTCAATAACATGATTATTTAATTACGACACAGGGATTTTGTCATGCCTTGACAAGTAGTTTTCTAGATTTTTATGTGTTTTTGTGTTTTTCTGTGTTTATGTGTGAGAATAGCAGTAAAACAAGAGAGATAACAGTATTTTAGAGCTAGAATAGATAGAATCAGAGAGATCAGAGACAGAGAAAGAGAGAAATCAGAGAGATTCTAGAGAGATAGAAACCCTAGGAGAGAGAAAATAACAGAATAGAGAGAGAAAATAACAGAATAGAGAGAGAAAGAACAGAGCTGGTGGAAATGAATTCCATTTTCTGGTAATTTGTTCATACATGATTCAAACTACAGGTCTGTTGGTCTATTTATAGACCTCCACACCAATTACAGTAAAAGACTATTATACCCTTACTAATAGAAATAGGCTCCAATAATACTACTAATACTACTGTCCTGACAGATTTTTCATCTGTAAATGTGATGAGAAATTTTTTTTTGCCCTATGATTACCAATGACAAGCTTAATGATCTATGATCTTGGCAAGCCTAAATTGTAATCCACATTATGCAAAACAGCACAGAGGAACATATATTGGGCTGTTCAGGGTACCCGATTATTCAGCCTCTACATACGCCACTAACTTGTTAATTTTTGATTCAGAAGAAAGCCAAAAGCATTTTAGGGTTGAGCATGTGTATTGGTATACCAATCGATACCATTCCTCTAGACTTTTAATTTTAAATTGTGTGTGTGTGTGTGTGTGTGAGAGAGAGAGAGAGAGAGAGAGAGTGTGTGTGTGAGAGAGAGAGAGAGAGACCTGTATGGCCACAATGGATAACCCGATCCATTTGCACATCTCAAAATTTTTCTTAATAAAACTTTTAAAATTATCAAATTTACCAGTTGAGTCCTGCGGGAAGTCCTGATACAAAGTGTGATCAATTAGGGATGTCACACAGAGATACACTGTAATTGGAAGAAAAAGTGTATAGGTAAAATGTACCTCTTCCCAGTCTCGGTTAAAAAATACATCCACAGAAACTGCAGCTTCCAGCATGAGAAGCAGAAAGACAAAAAACATGTACTAGTCTCAACTTAAGGACGACAATGAATTCATAATGTTTTATTACAGTCTAGAAATATTTGTAAGTTGCAAACTTCTGAAATCATATATAAATGACAAAAGATCAAAAAAGTAATATGCATCTATTTTCAACGTTTTTTCTGTAGCTAATCCATCAGCATCACTTTAAGGCCATGTAGTAATCTATCAATGCTTCTATACATGTTAATTGATGTTAGGAAGTAAACATTAACTAGGAGTAGTTATGCCTTATAAAGTTTTTACTTGCTTCCAAATTGTGGGACAAGTGCAATCTTTCATCAAATTCCAGACAACATGTTATCTCATTTAATAAGTGACTAATTGTGTTTAAACGCATCTGCGCCGATTTACTGTTTTTCTTTAAACCATCTTCCTTCCCTTTCAGTAAAAGGTTTATAAAAGATACACCCTGGATCCTAAACATTGAAAAGGACTAAGAGGGCTATCGTTATCCAGAACAACTCTACAAAAGGATACTAGGAAAAGGCAGCATCCATTAGCAGTCTCAGCAGCAATGTGACCAACGCATGTAATCAGACACAAAGAAGCCCCAATGCCAAAGAATGTATAAATGAACCTACATAGAATTGAAACAAAAAAAAAAACCACAGCAGGTAAGAATATACTATGTGAAAAAGTGCATTCATTTTTCCTAGAAGAATTAAATAAATGCCCATTTCTTACAAAGTAAAACAATATTTACAGACAAAAATGAAGTTAACAAAAACACAATACTACATGTATTCTCTTGTAATAATTCACAAACCAATTTATCTGTCATGCATAGAGCAGCTGGTAGTGTGTGGTTGGGATTACACAAAATCTGTAACGGCCTAATCACATACTCTGCTAAAGCTTCAGTTATATTGTATTTAAGAACTAAACTCAAATCACTCAAGATAATCACATATAAACATTTATCCAAAGAGTGGTATTCTTCCTATTAAATGACATAAGAGACAGACAGACAGACACAGAGAGAGAGAGAGAGAGAGAGAGAGAGAGAGAGAGGGAGGGGGGGAGGGGGGAGGGGGAGAGAGAGAGAGAGAGAGAGAGAGAGAGAGAGAGAGAGAGAGAGAGAGAGAGAGAGAGAGAGAGAGAGAGAGTCATACCAGGGAGGTGGGAAATCAGAATCATCAATATTTTTGTGCCAAACCCTAAACATCCACAAGGCATAAAGGATCATAGCAAGCCCCACCATTGCTACCAGCGAATTGACCAGCTTCAGCATTGATTGAAAGCAACTCCTAACCATTCTCCCCATCTTCCCTCAATCCTCAATTCAATCCAATTGAATTCGTTTCTACGAAATTACCTAACCCCTTGGATGGATTTTAATTTAGGGTTAGAGAGGGAAACTGGATTACGGAGCCCTAATTGATAATTTTTGACCCGATTGGAGAATTGTTAATCACAGCTTGGGTTTAATTAATACCCGAAGAAGGCGGTCCTTAACTTTAGCTAAGCTAGCTGTTAAATGTCCGGCCTACTAGTAACCAGGTTGTCTGATTGACCAGCTATGTCACTCCTCCTCTTTTTTTCCTAAAGTAATTATGTATTTTTAATTGTAACAAATGAATAAAATATTAAAATTGATAAATAAATCAATTTCAAAATTATTTATTTATCGAGATTTAAGTGTACAATAATTGAGTTCTATTTTATATGGGTCCAAGCATTTTATTTTATGAAGTTTATGTGTAATAATATCAAAATATTTAATTATAAATACAGAACCGCTCTAACTGTAAATATTTAACAATAAAGTCTGATAAGTTATAAAATGCTCTTCTATTGTAGAAAGAATGACAAGAATACCACAAATTTTAACATTTTGTACGAAAATAACACTTTTTGGAATTGGTGGCCAAAAATACCTGGCAGTTACGCATTTCACAAAAGGGTAATATAAAAAAATCATGTTACGCATTTCTGATGTGGGTAATTAATAGAAAATTTTCTCCTATTACCCCTTTCTAAAATGCGTAATAGCATTTACCCATTTTCAAAATGCGTAATAGGGAAGTACTGTTTCACTTATTACCCCCTTTTCAAATGCGTAATTAGTAAAAAACCTATTACCCCTTTTTCAAATGCGTAATAAACGGGTATTTTTGGCCACCCTCATCATTTTGTGGTATTCTTGTAATGGAGGGGTACTATTTGTGGTATTTATGTCCAAAGCCCTCTATTGTACTATAAAAAATGCTCTTCTTTTGTTGAACATGACCATAATTTCTTGTATAAAATAAAACAATTTGCAATTTATGGTGAGGAACTTCTGCAATCAGATCCATTTGGTTTTAAAAAATGATGGTACATAGTTGATTATGTTTTCTCTTGTGTCTAATCTTCGGTACAGGTAATAAAACATTTTGCAGACATTGTTGTTCACAGAAATAAATATGAGGGCTTTGTAAGAAAATGATCATTGTCATTCATAGAGAAACAAGGTGGCACATTCACTTAAATCATGAAGGCTTTTGAACCTATTTTTCCTAATGAATACTCCCTCCGTCTCTTAAATCTTTTCTCGTTTGATATGTCGGGACTATTCATAACATGAGACAAATTAATAATTTACATATAATTTATAAGACCAAATATAGTCATGAGTGATCTTGTTGAATTCGTATTTATGAGTACTTTAATACAGTGAAATTTTTATATTTAAAACTAATACAAAATTAAAGATATTAACGATTAAAATTGTGCGTTGGCAAACATGTACATGGGAAATGGGAAAAGGTTTTAGAGACAGAGAGAGTAACAGTTTCTAGTGTCTACTACACCAGGTAATTAAGTTTGTCGTGTGTGTGATCAAGGACACATGTTAAGAATCCGTGTTTGATGAGTTGTCATTGATGGACATTTATGTGAATGCAAGGGGGGTCCATCATTTTAATGAAATCTCCACAAATCAAAATTTGACAACTAAACTTGCACGGATTCTTAGCAACACTAGAAAATTCAATCTACAGGAGTACATGGACATGAACCAGACTCCCTCTGCTAGTACATTCTGTGAGCATTTCTGTCCGAAGAGTAGACCCGTTCGACAAGACTATCAACTTGGAAACCAGTCTTCTTGTAAAGATTCAAGGCAGCAGTTCTTGATGGGTTTACAATCTACATGAAGCGATATTCGTTGCACATTTCAAGCTCTGCATTTTTCTATTGCTGCCCTTAACAGTGCCTCTCCATGGCCTTGTCTCCTGTACTTCTGTTTTACTGATTTATGGTTTACAAGAAGTAGAATGAGATCATTACTGAAAATTTTATTTCACAAGAATAGCACAGCCTTCCTTAAGTCTTAAAATAAAATTTATAAAATTATCTTTCGTAATTTGATAAGAATAGCACCGCCTTCCTTCCTTACGTACTTAAAAGAAAATTCATAAAATTATCTTTCGTAATTTGAGAATGCAAACTGACAATATTAAATTAAATAGAGCCTACGGGGATTAACACAAATAAAATCAAGTGAAACTTATCATCATGCTGCCGATTTACATTCTAAATATATAATTGATCTCAATTTTCATAATTAGCGATTCACTTCCAAAAATAGTGATGTTTTAATAGCATACTTTTAGGTTACCGATTGTACAAACAACTGTACTACCAAGTATCCAACATTATCAATTAATCGTCGTCACTATATAAACATCATACAAGGTAATTTTTTCGGTAAGAAAAGAAAGACAAACATTGTTCTTATCCCCTTGGAGAAGCCCTTGTCAAGGTATTTTTCCTCATGCATGTCTCCACTTTTGAGAAATTTAACTAGTATATATTATGAATTATGATCTATTTACTCTTTGGTTTTTGCCATAATTACTGGTGTTACTACGTTGGCCACCGCAAGGCATCATACATGTATGATGTATTTGTATTTTAATCTAAATAGTACACACTCTTATTGTCTTAATCTCCGTAATGATCTTGCCTTTGCACTGCCAAGCCTGCCGTTGCTTGGTTCTGTTTCGAAAACGTACTTGTTCAGAAAAAATGGATTGACGCTGTGTTTGGATTGAAATGATGTCTTTCACGGATATGTTTTGGTGCAATATGAGAAGCTTTTGTTCATAGACTATGAGATTTGTGTAGTTTTAACAATTTTAAGGTCCACAAACAGGTTATATTGTTACTATCATGAGGCTCTGAAGCATTGTTAGAGAAAAATTTTGTCTAGGCTATCACTCTTGTCATTTGGTTCTAGTTACGTTCTTGATTTATGAACGAGAATTTATACTCTTTCTTGAGGAATTACAGATTTTATACTATCGTCGCTTTATTTTTTTTGCTTAAGATTAAACTTTAAACAACGCCCTTATTGTCTTTCTTCCTACATATGAAATACTATACAACTTGCTCTCACTGTCGCACCATCTGCATAGACATACACATTGTTATACTTTTCGAATGATTACATTTGTGTAGTTTATATGGTATATCCTTACCTGCACAGTTTCAACTGTGAATTGTATTAGTTGTATGTTCTGCATTAATATGTTTCAAGAGTCTCACTCTAAGGAGAACCATCTTACGTGGAGAACCGTGGAGAATCACTTAAAATGCATTAAAATAGTTCTTTATATAAGGCCCCTGGCGGGGCCCCTTCACATAAAAGTCTTATAATTCTACCCTCTATCCATTCATCAAAAAAAAAATTTAAAAAAAACTTTTAAAAAAATTTTAAAAAATGTTGCCACGTCATCATTTTTTGAAAAAAAAATTTTAAAAAAAATTTTGTAATTTTTTTTATAAATAGATAGAGTATAGAATTATAAGACTTTTTTGTGAAGATGCCCCTGCGGGGCCCTTATATATAAAGCAATTATAATGTATTTTAAGTAGTTCTCCACGGTTCTCCACGTAAGATAGTTCTCCATGGAACAATGGCCCATGTTTCAATATGTAGCTAGTTTTCTATATTTGAAGTTTTGTATGTGGTGTTAAGTGGGATGAATATCTTTTTTTGCTAAGCAAGTGGGAAGAATATCTGATTAGTAATGTTAAAATTATGTTCGTTTGACTAATTAGTAATTCTGCAATGTGCAGATGGGTAGAGCAAAACTGAATATGGAACTCATAAAAAAGGAAAAGGCTCGAAATACTACTTTCCACATTAGGAAAAACAGTTTGAAGAAGAAAGTTCATGAGCTCTCAACTCTGTGTGACATCAAAGCTATGGTGATTATTCACCGGCCTAAACAAGTTACACCACATGCTCGTGCTCTTGAACCTGAGATTTTTCCAGAAAATCGTGATGAAGTTCTCGAATTAATCAACATATACAAAGGCCAGCCACCTGAGGATCGGAAAAAGAGGACATCTCTTCTGTCATACTTTTTTCAAGAGAGGACCAGAAAGGCCCAACAAGTCCTAGTCAGGCTGCGTAACACTAATGTCCAGTCCAAGTATCCAATATGGGATTCGAGGTTTAGCACCTTCATTGAAGATGATCTTAGGAAAATTGCTGCAATTCTCGGGAATAAGATTGAAAATGCAAAGGCAAAACTGGGGGAAATGAAAGCTAATAATACTAATAGTAATAATATCTATTGTGCTTATATGCAGCAGCAGAGGATGTTGAACGAGGAAAGGAGCATGGACTTCGAAGCAGGAAATCAAACTAGTAAGTATTTAATTACTACTGATCCTCGCCAGACAGAATTTATGCGGGTTCCAGTTCCAATGCCAATGCCAATTCAACAACCCAAGTTTCCCTTTATTGACCATAATCAGTATCAAATGATGGTTAGGTTTGGTCATGATTATGTTCCGGGCGCATCAAACAGTATGCATAATGCTCATCCGTCGAAGCCTCTCTATAATTATCCGGCAATGGCAGAGACAGGGGACAATATGACCTATTGGAACAATCTGGTAATAGAACCCTATATTGAAAGTAGGCAACCAATTGCACAAGACCTCATGGAATATCACCCTATCAGACACGGATCTACTCCTCATCAAATGGTTTCATCTTCTAATCAAGTTACTCATGCTCAATTCTATGAAGATCGCAAAGGGTAAACATAGATAGTTTGGATAGTTACTCTAACTGCTTTTGGCAGTTAGGTTAGTTAAGAATAAATAAAAGGTTGTGACTTGGGATTTTTATTTAGTATTGCTAAATTTGGTTTTGAGACTTCTTATGTTCTGACATATTTTACAGCATTCATAACTACTACTACTACTCTCATGTTTGTTTAAGGTATTCCGTTTTACTTTAATACAGTAATCCGTTCAGGTTTTATGTTGTGAATCAGCATGTATGTTGGTTTTTCTGATCTACCAGTATTTAATTGTTGCCCGGCCAGTGACATGGCTACTACATATGAGGCCCCTGCACCATTTCCTGGTGTTGAAGGTGCATTCTCTTTGCCCGTTTCTGCTGCCTTCATTGGAACCCCACTGCTTTTATCCCTCCTTCAAATGCTTGGCCTTCATATTTTATTAGTTTTCTCTTACTACTATACTATTGTTAACCACCCACCCTCACCCAAAATTTCCTGGATGTGTATCAGTGTATTCTATCATTTTTACCATGAGGTAAATGCATTTTGCACCCTCTAACTTTCGTTCAAAATCACTTTTGTACTAGAACTTTACAATAAACAATTTGTTACCCTTAACTTTTAACATGAATGCAAATTGCACCCCTCGAAGATTTTCTGTTACTATTTGACCATTACCGTTAAATCAATTAATGCATAAAATTGATTTTTACCATTCTCCCCCTTGTATTCTATCATTTTTACATTACCTATATGAAAGAGTAACAAGATCATTATATTTAATCACCTCCTTTTTTCTCTCAATTTGCTAGGAGCATATAAAATTATATTAGAATATCATGGAAATCTGATTCGGCAACCTTTCTATAGCGCTATTATATAAAACCAAAATTACAAAAACATGTTCATAATAAGAATACATCAGAACTTTCGGATGCAATACATTCGAAGTTTGATGTTTAACCCAGATAATATTATAAACATGTTTTTGCCAAAACTAATCAAGTTGAAACTGTTCGTTTTTATAGAAGAAATATACAAAATACATGGACATGAACCAGACTCCATCTGCTAATATATTTCAAAATCCAAGTACATTCTGTAAGCATTTCTGTCCGAAGAGTAGTACCGTTCCACAAGACTATCAACTTGGAAACCAAACTTCTTGTAGAGATTTAAGGCAGCAGTTCTTGATGGGTCTACATGAAGTGATATTCTGTGGACATTTCTAGCTCTGCATTTTTCTATTGCTGCACTTAGCAGTGCCTCTCCATGGCCTTGTCTCCTGTACTTCTCTTTTACTGATTAATGGTTTACAAGCAATAGAATGAGATCATTACCGAATGATTTAATTCACAAAAATAGCACATTCAGAAAATTGAATCTCATCAAAATTTGTTACTACCTAAAAAACTTATATGTACTTTTATCAGTTAAGATGACGTATAGGTTCCACCATTATAAGCCGGGATGGACCAATGATATTTTATAGTTACCTTCCTAAACCTGCCTACTTATATGCCTAACACAACGAAGTCTAAGAACTTCACCTTCTAAACTGTGTGTATGCATGTATAAGCATATACGTATCTAGATAACGTGAATGCTCTGTGGCAGATAGTTTGGCATTGATTTACACAATCTTGCTTCCAGGTAAAAAGAGAAGGGGCCTCGCTATCTGGCTTAGTTTCTTTAACACAAGGAGCACTGTTAACCACCAAACAAGAAAGTTTTTTAGGTATTAATATCCGCATAGGAAGCATATCAAAAACTTAAATTCTATGGTATCAATTTGAGACCGGCTTGGCATAAGCATGTCAGTACTAAATGCTAAAAGATTTTGATTGAGGTTTAAGTTCTGAAACAAAAGCCACGATGCTTACCTGGGCCTTAATGCAGTTACAGTCAAAATAATTATCAGAACCATTCATGGCCTGCGTATATTGCTACCACTGTAAAGCCTAAAGAAAATCTATTAAATCTAAAATTTTCACTCCTTCAGCAAACAGCTTAGCCTTGAGGCTTCAAGCAACACTTAACTCTAACATTAAGACTGCGAAAGAATCTCACTACAACAATTAGCCAAAAGCCTCCAATATCGAAATGTACCCCCAAGACAAATTGTCACATTACTATCTCCAATTATTCGAAAAGATAACTAAATAACTAGGGTAAAATCAAACTAGAATCTCAGTATATCAATTTCGTTACTACCTTCTACCCTTAACAATCAATTGTGCAGTAAAACATAAAATCTTGAAATGGGCTATCATGTAATCACAAAAAGATGAAAACTTTACATTTTTTTTTTTTGAGGGAGATGAAAACTTTACATAAAAAATCTTAAAAGGGGCAAAGAAAAAACCTGCAAGTTTGGTAATAGAAGCACAAAGTGAAGAAGGCCAAGAAAACATGACATATCCAGCAACGTTGTCATTATCATCAGCATTAGAATCAAGAATGTAAAGCAATCCGCTGTTCTTTTTTGCAAGTTCGGTTTCAAAAGATCGAGCAAGGGATTCGTGTTTGGGGAAAATCTTTTTCTCTATTCGGACAATTTGGTCAACTGTTTGGTCCCATTTGTTTGAGTTTCTTTGAAGCTCTGTTATATTCCAGCTTCCCATGATGTCTTCCCGGCCGCCGCTAGTGAGTGATATTCCTGGCTTACTGTACTCTCAAGTCTCTACATCCTCTTCCTGATTTTTGTAAAAAAAAAACATCTTCCTGATTGTATATGTAAAATTAGTTTAGAGTCTTTTGACACTAAAGAGTAAAAATTAACAAAAATTTATAAATAAATAGGAGATTTATATCTAGATAGATAATTTATTATTCTTTCTCTTTCAGGGTTAGCAACCCTCTCTCTCTTCTCATCTTGTTAGCATCCATGATGCCAGATGAATGGAGGCGCAGTATTGTCGTTCCTTTTTTCAAGAACAAAGGCGATGCTTAGAACTGTAGTAACTATCGGGGAATTAAATTACTCAGTCATACTATGAAACTTTGGGAGAGAGTGGTTGAATTGCGGATTAGAAGAGAAGTTGAAATCTCAGAGAACAAATTTGGTTTTATGCCTGGGAGATCGACGACTGAGGCCATTCATCTCGTCAGACGCCTTATGGAGAAGTTCAGAGAGCGTCGCAAAGACCTCCATATGGTGTTCATTGACCTTGAGAAGGCGTATGATAGCATCCCTCGTGAAGCTATTTGGAAGAGCCTTGAGGAGAGGAGAGTGTCATCGGCGTACGTCTGGGCGATTCAAGACATGTACTCTCAAGCTAGTTCCTGCGTCAGGACCCCAGTTGGTGACACACGTTACTTCCCTGTTGAGATTGGGCTACACCAAGGGTCGGATGTCATGTCGCGAAGGATTCAAGATGCCGTCCCTTGGTGCATGCTCTTCGCCGATGATATCGTGCTAGTGGGGGAATCGAAGGGGGAGGTGAACGAGAAGTTGGAGTTATGGAGATCCACTTTGGAGCCCCAAGGCTTGCGTGTGAGCAGGTCTAAAACTGAATATCTCTGGTGTAACTTCAGTGGTGAGGCCATCGAGGAAGGGGTGGAGGTACGGATTGAAGATCAGATCGTCCCACGTACGGATAAGTTCAAGTATTTGGGTTCGATCATCCAGAAGGAAGGTGAGATTGAAGATGATGTCACGTATCGTATTAAGGCGGGGTGGCTAAGGTGGAGGGCAGCGTCAGGGGTGATGTGCGATAAGAAATGTTAGTCACAGAGGCATGCCTGTATACATCTAATAACAAGCCTAATTGTTTGTAATGCTTTGCATTACTTACATGACCTCTTAACTGAGGGAACCTCTAGTTGTAGAGTTTCTATTTGTTCTGTACTTGTAATAGGCACCAAATCCTAGTTGTGTAATTGTACTTATATAGTCAAGAATAATGCTTGAAAGAAGTTCCAAGGTTCATGCCTCAAGCAAGAAGATAAAGACTGTCAAATAATCACAGTTGGGATTTGAAGAAAGTGAAGAATTTGCCTAAGTACCAATTCGAGAAGTATATTTGTCTATTCGAGAAGTCCAGCATTCGAGAAGTCAGGGATTCGATATCTCAAGACACTATTCGATATCTCTGAATACACTGTTCGATATCTCATTCGATATCTCAGAGATTCGATATGTCTACTACTCTATTCGAGAACTCAAGAAGTCAACAAGTCAAAGTAGTATTCGAGTTCTCAAAGAGTCAACAAGGCAAAGTTCCATTCGATATCTCAAGGACTCAGAAAGCTATTCGATATCTCGAGGATTCGATAAGTCAAATGTTCTATTCGACAACTCAAGGAATCCTGATGGAAAAGAGCTATTCGAGAAGTGCTTCGATTTGTCAATATAACAGTATTCGAGAACTCAGAGTTATCGATCAAGTCAATTCTAGTTCTCGAACCACTTACTTAGTCACTTCTCGAATACATTCTTGGAAACAAAATACTGATGAAGTTGTACAAGTCAGAATCCTGCAACAAGCCAATGCACTTTATGGACCACAATCTGTAACGTGCCCTGGAAAGCCTACAAAGAAGCTTGGAGATATATAGAAGAGACAAAGGGCTAAAGAAGTGGATCTGAACAAGCTTTGCAAAGTCAAATCTGTAACCGTTTGGACTCTTACTCAAAAAGGATAGACAGACTAGAAAGTAATTTGTTTAGCTACCTTATTTGTAGTAAGTAGGTTGTATCCATGTTCAATAAGGATACAGCCTCACTTCCTTAGTTAAGTGATTCTGCGAGACACGAACTTTAACTTTTGAAGAATCAAGTTTTTCATACACTGTAAGCTATATCTCTCTGAGAAAAATGAAGCTGAGAATACTATCATTTATATTCACAGATTGTAGCAACCTTTATCTAATAATACATTAGATTAAAGTGATATTGTGTCTTATGTTGTTCTTTATCCGCACCTACACCTTGCACACACAAACACTTATCTGCTACATAGACTCGAGCCAAAGAAAAGTTCAAGAATCCATTCACCCTCCCTCTGTATTCTTTTACTGTATTCAATACTCAACAAGTGGTATCAGAGCGGGCTGTTTACTCAGAAACAGAAAAACGATCATGAGTTCGAATACACCAAAGACTACAGGAACGGTGAAAGTCCCTAAGTTTGACAAAGAGAATTACAACCTCTGGAAGATAAAGATGCAGTTGTTCATCAAAGCATCTCATCATTTGTATCCTGAGATTCTCAAGAATGGTCCATTTGTTCCCCAACAGGAGATTCCTGAAAAGACTGTTGGAACCACTACTATTCCAAGATTTTATGTGGCTAAGGATCCATCCAAATGGACAGAATCAGAAAAGGACATGGTTGCCCTTGACAGTCACCTCATGTTGCTGATTATAGATTCCATGGACATGTCAATGTTTGCAAACATTGTTTCATGTACCACTGCCAAAGAAATGTGGGATCACATTGAGGTGTTATGTGAAGGAACTGATGAGGTCAGAGAAAACAAGAAACAGATACTGGTCACACAGTATGAGGCTTTCATGGCACAGCCCAAGGAAAGCATTACTGAGATGTTTGAGAGATTTCACAAGCTAGTTACTGAGTTGCAGATGAATGGCAATGTTTACAGTACCAAGGAGTTAAACATGAAGTTTCTGCTATCTTCACCAAACCATCTAGAGCAAAGGGTCATTTCTCTAAGGGAAAGAGATTTGAACAAAGTTACATATGATGTGCTCTATGGGGTTTTAAAAACTCATGAGCTTGAGTTGCTTTAGAAAAGGGCTATCCAAGCCAACCAAGGCAGAATGATAAACACATCATGTGCATTGATTGTCAACAAATCTATTCAAGACCTAGAAGCATCTACAAGCCAATTGAGGATAGAGGAGGTAGTAGAAGAGGAAGAAACTGAAGCTGAGGTAAGTGAACCTGTTGAGGAGAAGGAGGAAGATGAGTTCTATACTCTTGAAGAACTAGATAGAATGGAAAACACTTCATATGCTTTCATGGCTAAAAAATTTCCAAACATCATATTTAAGAGGAACCAACCCTTCAAACCTAAAACCCAAAACCATTCATTCAACAAGAGCAAGGCACCTGTGAAACCAAACAAGAATAAGTTCAAAACCAGCCATGTGGATAGGTCATCTGTAAGGTGCTATAGATGCAATGACCTAGGGCATTTTACCAGTGAATGCAAGAAGCCTAAAAAGAAGGATAGAGATTATCTTGAGCTCGAAGCTAAGTATGAGGCCCTTCTGAAAAAGCAGACACAAGGTAAGGCCTACATAGCTGAAGGGAAGTGTTGGGATGATTCTGACAATGATGGAGAGGAACAAGAATTTTGCAATTATGCCTTGATGGCCAATTCCAAGGATGATACATCTTCATCAGACCCTCAGGTACCATCTCTCACTACTATAGACATGTCTGTCTCAGAGTATAAATGCATGATTAAACAACTATCTGTTGAGATGTTAAACATTCATACTAGTATGACTGCTGCTAATGAAGAGATTACTAAACTGTCTACTAGAAATGAAATGTTAATCAAAAAGAATGAGGAACTTGAGCTAACTGTTATGCAAGTAGAAAACCTTAAGAAAGAAGTTGAATATATGCAGAATAAGGTTTTGTGTGCTAGTCAGGTTGAAAAGGCTCTTAGGGATGAATTAGCTGAAAATGAATTCAAACTGAAAACTTTCAAGAAATCATCTGGTCTAGTGCAATCCTATTGTGAGAAAATTGAAGCTAATCCCAAGGCTGCTATAGGATTTGATTATGACACTCTTAAACAGAGAAAAGGCTATGCTGTCATTAAAGATGACACAGTTGTTCATGAGGAAGTGCCTCACATTTTAAAAAAGACTGAAAATCCAATTTTTAAGGAATCAACATTTGAAATTGATGAGGATGCCTTACTCATCAAACAAATGTTGAATGATGAGGATGAGGCACAATCCAATGAACAACAAGCATCCTCTAAGAGTGAGAGTGTCAAGTCAAAAGCCAAGGAGCTAGTAAGTGATAGGATAAGACCCAAGAAGTTTGTTAAGTTTGTTTCAGCTGGAAAGAGTGAATCAGAGGAGAAAGTGACTAAGAAGAAACAGAACAGAAATGGCAAGTTAGGGATTAACAAAGATAACAACTATGCTTATATGCCTAATGCCCCTAGGAAAACTTGTCAGAACTGTTTCAGTACCAATCATTTAACTCATGCATGCAAGAAACCTGCTGGTAGTGTGTCTAAACCTTTCTATGACTGTTCTGTGCCTCTAAGACATAGAGATGCACCATTTTGTGATAAATTTGACTGTATGCCATGCAATATGAATGTTATGACTAGTTGTTTCAATTTGAGAAGGTAATTCATTGATGGTTGTATCAGTCACAATTCTCACACATACTACACCAGGTCAAAGTCTTCGAGTCCTCCTAAAGCTAGGAAGGTACCTCTGTCACCTAAGTCTGAAGTCTCAGGTTCTAAGACTTCTAACAGTGATAACAAGACTAACACCAAGAAAGTTGACAAGCATGTTGTTTATGATAAAACTGTTTCTAAGTCACATGGACCCAAACTTGTTTGGGTACCAAAGGAGAAGTAATACCTTTGTGTTTGCAGGGCAAAGAAAGTGAAAAGAAGGTCATGTGGATTTTGGACAGTGGATGCTCAAATCATATGACTGGTGATATGGCCCTGCTATCACAGTATGAGGAAAAGGCTGGCCCAATGGTTGCTTTTGGAGATGACAGCATGGGTAACACATTGGGATATGACAAGTTAAAAGTTGGAAATGTCATCATTGACGATGTAGCACTGGTCAAGGGACTCAAGCATAATCTGCTAAGTGTTGGTCAGTTTACTGATAGAGGATTCAAGGTGGATTTTGACAAAGATGAATGTTTGATTACCCACAAGAAGACTGGTGATTTTGCTCTATCTGGAGTAAGGAAAGGAAGCCTGTTTGTAGCCAATATGGATTCTGCAAACAAGGACAAAATTTGTTGCTTTTACTCAAAAGCATCAAATGAAGATTGTTGGCTGTGGCACAAGAAACTATCACACCTGAACTTCAAAGCCATTAATTCTCTAGTCAAAAGAGAGTTAGTGAGAGGCATGCCCACACTTGAATTCTGTCAAGAAGGAGTGTGTGAGGCTTGTCAAAAAGGAAAGATGAAAAGATCAAGCCACAAGTCAAAGACATTGACATCAATAACCAAGCCCCTACAACTCATTCATATGGATTTGTTTGGGCCTGTCAATATTATGTCACTAGGAAGAAAGAAGTATGCCTTGGTGATGGTTGATGACTTTACAAGGTATACATGGGTGGAATTTCTGGCATCAAAAGATGAGGCTTCACAAGTAATCATTGAGCATATAAAGAAGGTTGACAAGGAAGCAAAGGCCAACAATGCAAGTGTGATTGCACACTTGAATATAGTGCTTTAGTTCTCGATTGACTGAGTTCTCGAATACTATATTTGAGTTCTCGAATCATTTGAAAAGGTTGAATTCTCGCTGAATTTTAACCGATTTTGGATTTTTATTCAGAATTCAGAATTACTCATAAAAACATATTTTACCTAATTTAGATTTATTTCTAAGTTAGATAACTGCCAGCTGTGAGTTACAACCTGCTTGAGTTATCGAATAAGCCTTTCTTGACTTATCGAATAGTTGTTTTCTACTTCTCGAATGCTTGACTTGTCGATACAAAACATACATCTAATCGACAATTCGAGTACTTCATACTTATACAATTTCACATCTATTCGATTCATTTCATTCGATTTCTCAAGCATCAAAGCTCCCAAAACCCCTGAAAACCCTAACTGCTAAAAGCCAAATTTCTTCTTCAACCTTTACTTTCTCTTCTCTTCTTTCTGTATCAATGGCAACTGTGAAATTCAACACTAACTTCATTGCTATATCAAGTGATGTCGAAGCCCCAAATGCTAACTACAAGTGTTTCGTCAAATGGATGTCTGAATCTTATATCAAAGAAGCACTTACGTCCAACCCAACTCTGTATCTAGACATTCTGGAGCAATTTTGGAATAATGCCATTACAGAAACAGTTGCTCTAGATGATGGCAGTCTGGGTTATATCATTAACTGCAAGATACTTGGTAAAGAGTTCAGCATCACTTCTGAGGACATGAGCAAGGCCCTGGGTCTTCACCAGAATGAGTATGATGGCCTTGTAACAGAAGATCAACTAGTGGAATTCTTTGAACTAATAAGGTACTCAGACACCATCAAGGTTGGAAATCTAAAACGGGCACATCTACGAAAAGAGTGGAGCTATGTGTTTGCCATTCTCCTGTAAGTATTCAGTGGAAGGAAATCCAGCTTTGACCAACTAAGTGCTCCTGTTCAACAGATATGCTATTCACTTGCATATGATAGGAAAATTGATGTTGGAAAGCTCATAATGCAGGAACTCTATGGAAAACTTGGTAAGAACACAACCAAGAGAGGTAATGATATCTTCTTTCCTAGGTTTATTCAGTCTGTACTTAATTATCTAGATAAAAATGTGGCTGATTTACCTGGTTTAGATAAAAGTAGATTAGGCTACCCTAGATCCATGACCAAACTCATTTTTGGTAATTTGGATACTAGGAATGATGTGGATGTAAGGCTTGTAATAACTTCCCATATGCAGAAGTTATTTGAGTCTTACCCCCACAACTTGCCAACATTTGCCTCCAAATCTGAGTTAGCCAGACCCAAGCAAGTAGAACACAATGCTAACCCAAGGTCTGCTAACCAACCACCTCAACCAAACACTCTACCAAACACTGAGCCAACTGCATCATCCTCTCAAAAGGGTGATGTTAGTAAAAAGGAGAAGAAGAGAAAACAGGTTGCTTCTACACCTTTAACCATTTTATCTGAAGCAGCATTGGCTGTAGAATTAGGAAGTGAGGCACCTGAGTCACCCCTAATCAGGCCAAATAAGAAGAAAGCTAAAACCACCTCTTCAGTCACACAAATGGCTGAAGTTGTAAAATCAGGGGCAAACAGTTCACTAGATGTATCCTCTCAACAGGGTGCATCTATAGAATCAAGCATCCTCCCCAATGCAACTACCTGTACAGAGTCAGCACATGGGAGTGATAAGGCTGGCACAACACTGAGTAGAGAGCACATCACATTTGAAACTCCCTCTATTTCTCAGGGGGAGTTGCCAAAATCTATTCTACAAGACACTTCTCTTCCAGAATCTACATCTCAAATTTCTTTGCAGTCTGCAACTCAAGCAATTGAGGAGCAAGGCATTGATCATCAAGAATTCTTTTCTCTTGATGAGCCAATGATTTCAAGTGACTTAGTGCACGACACTTTGCTCACCACCCAGGACCCACATTTGGATGGTGAGGGAATGCATGCTGGGGCATCTCCTAATGACACCATCACAAACACAGAGGTTCCACTAGTTTTCACTAGAGACTCTGTGCCTGTGTCAACTGCTGGTGTAACTCATCCCACTTCTGTGGAGACACCAGTAGTAGAGTCAATCCATCCGGTTACAGAAGTTGCATCTGTAACTGAGGAGTCTAGCTTGCCTAGCTCTAGCTCTGACTTCCTGTCACAATGGCTGAAGCCTGTGCAACATGACAGTGCTTCAGGATCAGGGTCTATTCCACCACAATTGACGGTTGAAGCACTTCAAAGCTTAGTTGTGGATCAGATTCCTGAGTTTGTCAAGATTGCTCAACATTTGGTCACCTCCAACATCCCTAACCCAGACTATGAGGCCATTCTGCTATGCCATAGGGATGATGTGGAGATGCAGAAGACAAAGATAGTTGATGATGCTGAGAGAGATGGCAATGTAGATGCCTGGTTGCAAGGAAAATATTAAATTACTCTTGATGAAGCACTTCAATATCTAAGAGAGGAATACATCACTTCACTAGGATCCAATGCCAAATCTCTAACACCTGGTGAAGTGTATGAAGCCATGAATGATTCTCACAAGGGATTTCTCAAGGCTGCCCACTATCTTGGCAAAGGAGTCAAATCTGAGGTCAGTAGGGTGTGTGATGAGACAGTCACTAAAGTGGAAGAAATCAAGAGGACCTTTGCTGCCAAATTCCCTCAGTTGGACAGTGTGTTTAAATACCTCAAATACTCTAACACCACCTGCACCAAGATGGATCATGGGCTAGCACTGCTAAAGGATGCTGTCACAAGTCTGGGGCATAAATTTCAATCTCTATCTGATCAAACCACAGACTCCAATGCCATGCTGAAAACAATGTTCAAGAATCAATATGGGGATAAGCTGGTAACTGAGGTCCCTGTGCATGACATGACCAAATATGAAGTACAAAGACTCAAGGATCAATCTATCTCTGGTTTCAAGGCCACTGAGTTATTCACCAAGGTGGACACTCTGGAAAAGGAGGTGGTCAATCTCAAGACATCCAATGCTCAGTTAACAAACACTGTTGCTGCTCTCAATGACAAGTTGGACATTCAAGCCACTGCCAATGTTGATGTTCTTCTCAACCAGCAACAGATGCTTTCTGCCATAATGAAGCATATGGGACTCCCTCTACCTCAAGACTCTTCCAACCCAAAGGTCACTTCTACAGTCTCTGTGCCTGACAACAATCCTAAGGGGGAGAAGAGGACATTAAGGAACTCAAAATCTAAGGGGGAGAAACCTAAGGAGAAAGGCATTACAATGAATGAGGGTGGTCAACCAAGAACTGCTAAGTCAAATCAGTCTGAGAAATTAAAGGCAGCATCCAAGGAGGAAAAACTGAAGAAAGTGGCTGTAGATGAAGAGGCCAAGATTCCATCTATCCCTCCATCTGAAACTGAAGAGAAGTCCTCAGAATATGAATTCGACATTCCTGACATTGTTAAGTAATCTCTTCAAGGTGAACCTTCAGAATTCAGAAATGTTCTTATTCAAAGGGTATGTCAAGAAACTGCAAATTCTAAACTATACCATGCCATAGCCTTTCTGAAGCACCTACATGAACTGAGAAGAAGGGCAAACTTCCACTACTTTGACTACATCAAGCTTCTTGTGCAAGATGTTTTTCTAGTCACTGTAGTGAGAAGAGAAATAGTTCAAACTAATCCTTATGCCATCATCACTACCAATGATAGAGAAGTCCTAGTCCACACTGCCAAGAACCTCTTTCACATCCACATTGAAGCTTTGCAAATTCTATCCAACTCTGAACTTGGAACAATTATCAGGAAGATAGAAAGGAATAACTCATCAAACAACAATATGCTCAAAGAGATTCTCACCAAGTGCATGAAATCTCAATTGCCTCAAGTAGTTCCTCAGCCTCACTGTATCTTATATGAAAAGAATCAAGACATTGTTGCCTTCAGATTTGGCCAACACCTCAAATCAAACAACATGTCTACAATAAAATTTTTGGCTGGAGTTCTACATTCAAGGAGTGGAAAATCTAAATCTGAAATAGAGGCTCTTGACATTCTGGTGAAGTTTATCAAATCTCAGTCAGACATCAAGCCTATTGCTAAAGAGGGAAAGTCAGACAAAGATAAGGATGATCAAGACAAGAGTGGGAGCAAAGGTGGATCTCAAGGAAGGAATAAGGGTGGTGATGACAAGGAGAAAAGGGATGGTAGAAGCAAGAAGAAAGATAATGACAGAGATGGTGGAAAGGTGTATGAGAGAAAGAGTGGAAAGCAGCAAGTCTTAGGCATTACTAACAGTAATCTCACCACACCACAAGACTCTGAGTCTAGGGTGAATGCTGTTAGCAATGACCTACCAAAATCTGAATCAATGTCTTCTGCAACTGCTTTGCCAACTCAAGGAAAGGAGATGCTATTCAAGAAACCACTTGTGTATATCAAAAAGCGTACTGCTGATGGTATACTACAATGGTCCAAAGACAAAGGTCTTAAATTTTTCTCAAGCAACAAAGGAAAAAGCTGAAATGGAAGATGTCAGCCAGAAGGGCAAGAAAGGTGAAAACATCTACATCTCAGGCACTCACAATCATTCCTGGACTAGACTTGCCCTGTCTCAACATAGACTATGATGAAGATGAGATAGCATATCAACTGGCTCAGAGAATCTATCATGTAGCTATAGTTGATGACTGTCTGGAGTTCAAATACACTGATGGGAGACTCAAGAGATTCAAGCAAGGCATGTGTGAACACTGGGGCAAGTTACATGATCTACAAAGAATAATGGTGCTACTCAACCTTGAGAATGAAAAGGAGAGAAGGTGGAAAATTGAGATAGCTCATTTTATCAAGTTGAAAAGAGATCATGAGGAAGAGTTGAGAAAGAAGAATGAAGCCTTGAAGGTAAAGAGAGAAGAAGAGTTAGTTGCTCTAGAAGCCAAAACTGAAGAATTGAGAGCTAAAGGGTTATGCAGAGTCAAGTATAATCCTTACATTGTGGAATACCTGAAATATGGCAGAAATGTGAAGATTAGAATGGATTACATTAGCTCTTACTCTGAAGCCAAACTGAATGAAGTCATCAGAGACCTATCTGGCTCACCTCTCATTGAAGAACTCACTGCCATGGAAGACATCATCCAGGCAATGAGTGATGCAAAGAAAGGCAAGGAAGAAAAGGAAAAGGAGGATCTACAAGCCAAATCTCAAAGAGGAGAATCAAAGGAAAATGGCTAGTATTTCTTCATAATTGTAAGAATGCTTCCTTTGTAATAATATTCAATCAATTTCATACATGTACTTGTCAAGATTTATCTTTATGTATGTTAGGCTTATTATCAGACATGAAATTGTGACTAAGGGTCTTACTCACAATTTGGGGGAGATTGTTAGTCACAGAGGCATGCCTGTATACATCTAATAACAAGCCTAATTGTTTGTAATACTTTGCATTACTTACATGACCTCTTAACTGAGGGAACCTCTAGTTGTAGAGTTTCTATTTGTTCTGTACTTGTAATAGACACCAAATCCTAGTTGTGTAACTGTACTTATATAGTCAAGAATAATGCTTGAAAGAAGTTCCAAGGTTCATGCCTCAAGCAATAAGATAAAGACTGTCAAATAATCACAGTTGGGATTTGAAGAAAGTGAAGAATTTGCCTAAGTACCAATTCGAGAAGTATATTTGTCTATTCGAGAAGTCCAGCATTCGAGAAGTCAGGGATTCGATATCTCAAGACACTATTCGATATCTCTGAATACACTGTTCGATATCTCATTCGATATCTCAAAGATTCGATATGTCTACTACTCTATTCGAGAACTCAAGAAGTCAACAAGTCAAAGTGGTATTCGAGTTCTCAAAGAGTCAACAAGGCAAAGTTCCATTCGATATCTCAATGACTCAGAAAGCTATTCGATATCTCGAGGATTCGATAAGTCAAATGTTCTAAACAACTCAAGGAATCCTGATGGAAAAGAGCTATTCGAGAAGTGGTTCGATTTGTCAATATAACAGTATTCGAGAACTCAAAGTTATCGATCAAGTCAATTCTAGTTCTCGAATCACTTACTTAGTCACTTCTCGAATACATTCTTGGAGACAAAATACTGATAAAATTGTACAAGTCATAATCCTGCAACAAGCCAATGCACTTTATGGACCACAATCTGTAACGTGCTCTGGAAAGCCTACAAAGAAGCTTAGAGAGATATAGAAGAGACAAAGGGCTAAAGAAGTGGATCTGAACAGGCTTTGCAAAGTCAAATCTGTAACCGTTTGGACTCTTACTCAAAAAGGATAGACAGACTAGAAAGTAATTTGTTTAGCTACCTTATTTGTAGTAAGTAGGTTGTATCCATGTTCTATAAGGATACAGCCTCACTTCCTTAGTTAAGTGATTCTGCGAGACACGAACTTTAACTTTTGAAGAGTCAAGTTTTACATACACTGTAAGCTATATCTCTCTGAGAAAAACGAAGCTGAGAATACTATCATTTGTACTCACAGATTGTAGCAACCTTTATCTAATAATACATTAGATTAAAGTGATATTGTGTCTTGTGTTGTTCTTTATCCGCACCTACACCTTGCACACACAAACACTTATCTGCTACATAGACTCGAGCCAAAGAAAAGTTCAAGAATCCATTCACCCCCCCCCCCTCTGTATTCTTTTACTGTATTCAATACTCAACAAGAAAGTCCCGTTGAAATTGAAAGGGAAGTTCTATAGAGCGGCAATCCGTCCGGCGATGTTATATGGTTCAGAGTGTTGGCCGGCGAAGAAGGCCCTCGGGAGCAAGTTGGAAGCAGTTGAAATGAGGATGCTGCGGTGGTCCTGTGGCCGCACGATGTTAGAAAGAATCCCGAATGTGGTTTTCAGGAGCGAGTTGGAGGTGGCGCCTCTTTCTGCGAAAGTAAGGGAAGGGAGGTTGAGATGGTTCGGCCACGTCCGTAGGAGGCTGCCGGAAGCCCCGGTGAGGAGGGTCGAGAGTCTTTCGGTTGTTGGGGTGAGGAGGAGAGGCAGACCGAGGAGGTCGTGGGAAGAGCAGTTTAGGTTGGATTTGAAGGCCTTAAACTTGAATGAGTCATTGACCGCTGATAGGAGTTCTTGGAGGCACCAGACTAGATTTGTGGATTCTCTTCTAGGGAGCGGTTCTGTTGTTGAGAGCCTCAGAGTTGGGTTCTCTCGGTTAGCGTTATCTTAGAAGTTTGGCTTTTCGTTTTCATTTGGCTTCTTTTTTCTGTTTTCTGGTTTTGTAGATGCAGGGAGCTTGGCCAGGGGTCATCCTAGATATGAGTGTCTTGCAGAGCGGAGTCGACCTAAATCAGGGGAGGAGTACCCATTGCCCGCTTAAGTAAGTCCCATGTGGTCCAAGCCATGGGTTCAGGTTCGGTTGAATACTTTCTCTATCCTTATCATCTTTGTACTTAATTCACACTATTTTGTTGTGCACTAAGCCGGGGGTCTTCACGGAAACAGCCTTCCTACTGTAAAAAGTAGAGGTATGACCTGCGTACATCTTACCCTCCCCAGACCCTGCTTTGAGCGGGATATACTGGGTATGTTTGGTTTGGTTTGGTTTCGTTTCTCTCTCTTCTCATCTTGTTAGCCGTCGCTGCCACTATCTTCCCTTCAGCGGTGGTTTATCCAACGGTCGGAGATAGGGTTGTCAAATTCGGGTTCTGTGTCGGGTTCGTGTCAGGTCAGATTGTACCTGATTTTTTCGGGTTGATTTTTTCCTAATCCTAACCCGTGTCTACCGAGTTCGTGTCGGGTTTCGGGTCATTTCGGGTTTCATCACCTTAACTTTTTTTAGAGTGATTGAAAATATACTCTTATATTATATATTCCCTCTGTCCCGATTTATAGGAAATCGATTTATAGGAAATGATTGCTTTTGCATAAATTTTAAGAAAAAATAGCTCATTTCTCTTTCATTGCACGTGAAAATTATAATTCAGATGTATAATATGTACTGTACCTACTTTGTGAGGTGTAAAAAAGGCATGACATGTAGAAAATATTATTATTACTATTAAATAATTATAAATCAACTAGCGAGTCTCTATTATTGCACGTGAAATTTACTTTATTGTACTTAAATTTAGTTATTTTAGAAATAAAATATTTCAAAAACAGGGTTATAAAAAGAAGGTTCATTAATTTTTGGGTCATTTTCGGATTTGGGGTTCGTGCCTGATTGTACCTGGTAGTTTCGGGTTGAATATTTGTTGACCCAAATTCGTATTTTCTCAGATTCGATTCGTGTCGTATTTCGGGTTGGGCCGAAAATTGTCACCCCTAGCCGGAGACCCGTTTTCTTGTTTTTCTCTTAATAAAACCAAATTTTTTTGGGTGTTTGTGTGTCTCTTTTTGGAGTGGTTGTTTGTCTCTCCTTTTTGGAGTGTTTTTATGTTTTTGATTAATTATGTCTGATTTTGTTGGGTATGGCGTATGGGTCAGCTGAGAATGAATTTTTTTTTTATTTTGCTAATTTGTTGAGAATGATTTTGCTTATGTATTTGGGGATCTCGAAAGTCCGCATCGAAGCTAGGACGGAGACGATTATTGCAAGAGCACACCACTCACAACCAAAGATTGTTTATCTTTTGGGGATTTTCACTTTCGACATGTCTATAGCTGGTATCCGGCATGTTGATAGCTGGGGTATTGTTCATCCTTTGGGGGTTTTCATTTTCGGCATGTCTATAACTGGTATACGGCATGTAGATAGCTGGAGTGTCGTTCCTCTAACATCAGTTTATGCAATTGAGGCTTCTAAACATTGGGCTACCAATGGTTCTTATATGATGCGGTCAATTGTGATACCGCTACTTTCAGGGATGTTGGTGCAATTTGGATCGCTTGGAATGTCTTCGAATTCATTTTTAGCTTCAAAAATTATTAAATTCTGTGTGTTAAACGATCAGGAAATAAATTATTTGTTTTTTCAACCTGGTTGTATCGACAGTCGGGAGTTTGTCCTACTATCTTGTATTGAATTGATTTTGATTCAGTAATAAAATTCTCAGGTTTTCATTAAAAAAAAAAGGAGATTTATATTAGTGCGGTCTGCAATTGTTTTTAACAAACTTTTTTGAACGGTTCAAAAAAAACTAACTTTTTTGAAGATTCGATCCAATGGATATGAAAAATGTCCAAATATTATTGTAATTTCATGCAACTTTAAGTTATATAATTGTAAAGACTAAAGCGTTATGAAATAGTTTATATTTTAAGAGTTTATCTCTTATCCATTTGTCTCTTATTATTTCTGGTTTGATTCTTGTTTATTCCAAAAAAACATATACTTATTTTTAAGTCATATAAACCTACTTATTTCTAAGACATATAAATTTATTTATTATTAAAAAAATTATATAATTGTAGAGTAATGATTTTTAAATGATACTACTTTTCATATACTATTAATGATACATATTGATCAAAAATTTTTTTATAAAACGTGATTGTTCTAAATCAACTCAAAATGTACGTATTTAAAATTTTTATTAAATATTTATATCTGTATAGTTAAATTTTTAATTTAAATATTTTAAATTTGAGATGCACTTGTAAAAAAAATTAGAATAATCTAAATTTCTTATTTCCAAATAAATATTGAGAAAAATGGTCTTGATTGTGGGGGTGAAAGCCCTCACTAACCAAAATTTAAAGTGGGGTACCCAAAATGACCACAAGCGGGAATGGTGCCCAAAATAACGAATTGACTGCGCATTTGCGGTGTGCGTAAAGGATTTAGGGCGACCACGCATTTGAGGCATGCGTGGAGCGTGTAAATTTCAATCCAGCACCCGTGAACAGTGACTTACATACGCATGATGAAGATGCTTATTCCAGGATGCGCATCTACATCATGCGTATGTCAACAACTGTTCATCATCTCCCCGACGCGAGAGAGAGGCGATAAATCGGAGAATTTTCCGACGAAGCGCGTTCATCCCCTACCGTACTTTTCCAGACACATATTATATATCAATAGATTAGTCTTCTCATCCTCTACAACCCTATTCCATTCAATTATTGATTCTATTGCCGAATTTTGAAATCCCAAAATCTAACCTAACTTCCAATTACATTTTCCGATCTACGGGTACACGTTCCTGCAGGGCCAGAAATTGACAGAGAGATAGGGGAAAAGGGAGAGAGAGATGTGGTGATCTGTTTGATGTCCTCAAAGAGGGAGGAGGACGAAGGACGGCGATGGAGAGAGGAGCCGACGAGAAAGGCGATTTTCGAGCAACGCGAACGAGAGCTGAGAAGCGAGGGAGACGATGAACAGTGCGTATCCCGTATACGCATAGTTGAGATGCGTATCCCTTGAGTCATTTTGGGCAGCCCGCGCGACATTAGTCATTTTGGGCACTTACCCCCTAAAAATTGGTTATTTCGGGCATTTTCTCTTGATTGTGGTGACTATTGTAGTTAACAATTGATTAATATATTCGAATTCAAAATATTACACGTATGCTTGTTCTTTTTTATAATTACAATTTTCTTAAAAATCCTTTTCATAAATATAATTGATTTTTTAAAAAAATTTAGAAATCAATATTTTTCATTTACAATAAAAGGGTGATATTTTTCAAATTTCGAAAAGTGAGTTAAATTTTTACGAAAAAAATTAAGATAATTTATTGTTAAATTATAGTTCCAAGAAAACATTATCCTTTTTCAATATAGAATTGTGGAATATAACTATAAATTTATAAATATCACGCACCTTAGTTTTTATAAAAATGAAAATACTTATATTTTTGTTTATATTTATCTTATAATTTTAGTAAATTATCTGATCTATCATCCTCAAAAAGTTTAGAGTTAATAATTTTATAAATTTTTTATATTTAATTTTAATAAACAATTTTTATTATTTTGATTGATAAAATTTGAATAAATATGTATGTAGTTTTTTTAATCTGGGTCGAACAAGATGGTAGGACGGGTGAAAACTTCATCCAATAAATATGGGTTGATTGATAAAATTGTATTTTGTTGATTTTTGGTGTTAGATAAAATTGCATTGATTTTAATAAATTTTGTAAATGCAATAATAATTTAACAAAATGTCATATGTAAATATAAAATTATATTTTTTTTAGAATTTTTGCTTACTTATAAAGTTGCATTTTAATTTATTGGTTGTCCATAAATATGCATTTTAATTTGCTCATGAAATTGCATTAATGCAACCTAAATGAGCAAAAAATGCAAGTGAAGCAACTTGAATCCATTTAAAAATAATTTTTTAAAAAAACATAAAATAAAATTACATTTTAGATTTCATGGCACTGCATTTTTAAAACAAAACTTTAAAGTAAACCTTAAAGATTCATATTTTCATAAATTCTTGTTAAAAACCGTATTTTTTTTATAAAAAGTTCATAAATGTGATTTTTTTAAAAACCCCAAAAATAGTTTGCATTTAAAAGTATAACAATGAAATACTAACAAAACTAGTAATATTGCCCATGCTCGCACACGAGAATTCTTTTCTATCCATTCATTTTGGAGATTTGATATCGTTGCACATTGTTAGTAGCCATTGATGACTACTAAGCGATTCATGTCTTAAACGTATAGTACATATAGTAATTTAACAACTACGTTTTAAAAGTGAGCACAAAAACAAACAGGGACGATTAAGTGTTAAACTGATAATGAACGGAAATAAATCAAATTTTCATAGGTTGGAAAAACATCCAACGTACTTTAAAACCAGATAAAAAAAACATTCAAAAAGTCTTGGAAATAGAATATAATTTCAGAAGTAAATCAAACCCAACGTCTGTTGTAAGCTAACAACAAATTATTCATTAACGGAATGATAAACAAATGCTCAGAATGAAATTCTGGCCAGATTCCTCCTCACTGACTCCATAACTGCATTGCTTCTTGTAGCTAACTTTCTCTTCATTTTTCCTGCCAATATAAAATGATTTATCAGACTGAAGAAATATTTTGCTGAAGCAATTAGTATAATAATGATAATGAAAAATATATGTAACCATTTTAATTTTCTTTGTGCATGATGTGCCAGAACCTGGCGTATTCACAGAATCTTGAACCTCAATGATCTTAGTCTACATAGAACATATAAAAACTAATCAATTGACATGTTACAAATAAACATTTTGAAATTGAAATGAACTTGTCAATATGTATATAGATTAAACCAATGAATTCCAAACTCACATTGTCAAAAGCAGAAGATTCAAAACCAGATACTATTGTCTCAGACTTCGATGGATTAGCATCGCCAGTTTCATATGCATCAGTAGCATGATAAACATTACTATTGAGCAGAATGTTGTCATCATTCAGTTCAATTTGTAGAGTTACTTCTTTGCCGGAGATTTCCTTAATTTTAGCAGGATATGTTTTGTTTGTGTTATCCTACAAATGTATCTGAATGATATAATGCAAATTAGTTGTAATCTTATATTACCATCTAAGAAATTTAAAACAAAGAGATGTAGTTTACATTAATTACCTCAGCAATCAATTTTGTTGTTGTTTTCCCAATCAGTCTTTTTGCTGCACGATCCAATAGTACAAAGTTGAAAGCTTCAATATCATCTTCAGCCAATACAACAATCCGATACCTGATAATCATATATAAATGCATTTAAAACAACAAACATTAAAAAAATGACACATTATGGTACATGATAATTTACTTAGTAATTAGAAATACTACCTCTTTTGTGGAAGTGGAAAGTTTCTGGTGCATTTTAAGCACCTGTACTTGCCTTTCATTTTAGAAACCTCTTCATTGCATTTGGTTTTGTGACAGCCATTGTACCACCAACAATCAGCTTCTTCTACATTTTTCACTTTAACTTTGCACAAAATTTTTTTCTAGAAACATGTAAAAATAATGGTATGCTTAACTGTTGAGTGACGATTATGTTTGAACATTAAAAAAAATCTATATCAGCACATGATAAGAATTCCACAAGTAATATTTCCGAGATGTTAACTTTCCAACTGGTGGAATAAACTTAAAACCAATATTTATTTATGTCAATAAATTTGTTTGAGCTGCAATACAGAACCAACTTCACGAATCATCTCGAACTTTTCAGCAACTTACATACCAGGCCAAAGTGAGCTTTTTTCTTAAAGTATAAAAAGACTGATAGTTATTAGTTTTATCATAACAGCTTTTATGTAGAATTTGTATACCAAACACTGTACCTTTGGAAGAATAAAGATCATAAACTTGATACCTGCTGCGGTTATCCAGTAGCCATGTTTGTGTCAATATTCCTCTGGCGATCTTACACATTATGTTTAAAAAGTTAAATTTTCTGTTTCAACATCTTTTCAGATGACCTTCTGACCATCATACGAAGCAATATCGGATATAAAACAAATACATGACCTTAACCTTATAATACAAATGAACCTTATAATACCATGAAATATGTTAGTAATGCAAAATAGTGTTAACATACTCTTTAACGTGCAAGTACAAATGAAACTTATGATACCTTAAGGAAATAAGTGCTTGTTTTTCCGCTTAATTCCTTCAAAGTTATAGTTTGAATCACAGTTGCAGGTGCAGACACCGTATCAGATTGTGTTGGGGAAGCTGCTGGTTTTTCTGCTGGAACATAGCCTTCCTCATCAAGTCTAACATTAAAAAAGGCATTCTTTAATAGAATGTATTTAAGTAGTTAACATAGGTAAAACAGGCATGCCAATTACTTAAATATTAACAAATCGAATCAGAATATAAAACCTCTGCTCCATTGCAAGCACCACTTCATTATCAAGGTTAATATAAATTTTTGAAGAAGGCAAGGTGTTAATCTGAACTGAGGCTGCAATGAATAATGTTAAACATTATGCATCCAAATTAAGTGTAAGTAACATTAAGAAACTGGGTAACAATATTAAAAACTTACTACGAAAAGTTTTAAGCTTGACACTGAAGCATATGACAATCATAGGTCGCTCCACAGTTGCTCTATATGCAGCATCCGTATTCACAGCAAGGTTTCCCCAAATAGTAACCTTGGATGAATGTCTACATGTATAGGTAATAGATGATGTAACATGTATAAAAAATGGAGAAATATACTAATCTTTAGGCATAAAAAAAATAGAATCTATGGTATATTAATCTCCCATCAGTAATCCTAAACTTTGCGATGTCCTTTTCTCCAAAAACAGTGTTGATTTTGGATACGTATTCAAAATCCTCAAGCACACCAATAACATCTTTCACAAATTGTGAACAAAAGAAATAGAATAAGAAAAATATATGAAACATAACTAAAACGAAACATGTAATTCTGCATTCTAAAAATGGCAATAGTACTACTAAAGTGCATATTAAGATTTTAGATTATAGTTAAAGAAAAATCTGTTGAAAATTCAGGGTATTCAATATTTGCATAAGAACTTGCCAAACTGAATAATGTTAACTCGAATAACTTGTAGAAGGGGGGGTTGAATACAAGTTATATAATCCTGTCTGATTTTTGCTTGATTATAAAAACAAGAATAAACGAATGAATCAAACTCTTGTTTGTATTAATAAGATCAAATACAAACTCTACCAAAGGTGTACAATACCTTTAGCAGCTGCTGACAATACAAATATCTCTCTGTTTGTTTCGAACTTCTCGAATACAAACCTTATACAGAGCTACGCACACGAACTCACAATTTCGTCTCACGCCTCACACTCTTTACAATGATATTGAGAGAGTATTTATAATGCTACCTATCAACTAATAACAGAAAGATATAATCTATACATGACAATGTTCTGCCTTCTAGTCGATAGTTTCCTTTAATAGAAAACTCTTTCCTTCATAATATCTTCTTGCTTGTTCTTCAAACAACGATCCTGTTTTATAGCACTTGCCAGTTTCTGTAGCATCCATAATGACATCATCAGTAACACGACTGATATCAGGATCTGCACACTGCATCAGTATCTGATCAACCATCAGTATTGGACACGTCATCAGGATTTGCTCTCTGTTCCTGACATGTAGTCTCCGATACACTGTTCATTCCTGATTAAACTATACAGATAACTGTTTTACACATAAAACCTATATACAGTGCTAAATCCTTTATAAGATCAGGATTACAAGAAGTATAATGTGTAAATTCTATTCTTAACATCACAACTTATGAATTATTCCTAACAATCTCCCCCTATTTATGCTTTACAATCTGAAGCATAAATCTAAGTTGTGGATGTCAAAACATATAACAATACAACCAGAATAGAATTTATGAATGTAGAATTATGAAGTTAAGTACCTCCTTCACAGATGTAGACGTTTATCTAGTACTTAGAAGAAAGAATTTTAACTATTAATGCTGCTCTTCCTTTACCACTTCCTAGCTGAGATTCACCACTGTCACTCCTGGTTCTTCTTTTTACTACCATTCATCTTTCTGTTCTGGAACTGAAACATGATCATCATCTCCTTCACCAGTATTCTGTGTACTAACATCTTCAAATCCTGACTCCTCCTTAGAGTGATCAGAGACTGTTGATGTCTCAATTCTAGCTGATATTGGAAGTACATACAAAGGAACACTAGGATCATTAGGATCTTCATCTGGTATATATGTATCAAGAGATTGCTTTATCCTGGCACCTCTTCTGTTAATGATTTCTGCAAGCCTCTCCTTTTGCTTCTGAGCTTTAACTTCTGGCTTTGCATTGTGATGTGCTAGGTCATTCTTCTGATACATTTTGATGAATGAATAAGTACCAGCATCCATACCCAAATTTTCAGACCAAGATTCAGGAAAAACCTGATCCCAGAAATCAAATGATGGTTTCCTAATTTTCTCTCCCTCACTATGGAGTTGATCATCCATACCCTCATTCTCACTTTGACTTTCTAAAGTCAACACTCTTTCTACCTCACCTTTTGCCTGGTCAGGAGCCAGCCGCTCAAATTGTGGATCTAAGTCCATCTTTTCAACTGTATCACTCAAATTTAGATAAGTGCTCTCATGACCTACAGAAAAATAGAGTTTAGAAGGAGTTTTTATACCTGAACTCACATGGAGAGAGGGTTCCTCATATGGCATGTGGCTTGAGGTTTTCTCCAAGGAGTGAGCTGCTATAGTCTCTGAACCCATACAATCATCTTCTTTCCTTTCAGAAACTACAGGCTCCAGTATACCACTTTCAGGTTGTTTACTAGACTCTGATGTCTTCAGTAATACTTCATTAGACACCATAGTTAGTATATCACCATCTTTAAGTGTTGTTTGCTGAGACACACCCTCAAGGTGGATAGACTCTGACTGAACAAAATTTGTTTGATCTTCAGAAAAATCAACCAAAGTCATTCCTCCCATATCATAGGGTATCTCACTTGCATTCTCAGTCATCACAGAAGACCTTTCAACATCAGCTATCACAGCTCCTGAGTCATCCTTTCTCTGACTAGATGGTTCTTGTGTTACAGTGACTGTGATCTGATCTTTCCTACTATTCACCACTGGTGCAATAGTATCTTCTGTTGACTGCTTCACTCTATCTACTTCCTCCAGTTTTTCACCTTGAGATGAAGCATCTTCAATAATTACATCCTTGTCAAATAAATATGCATGAACTGATTGAAGTGCAACATGCTTCGAGAGTCCAAATTTCTTGACTAATTGTCTTCTGACAGATACATAGAAATACATCTTCATTAAGTCAAGTCTTTGATGTAGAAGTCCATATTCATCTGGAAATAAAAGTTTTGGTACTTTTTCAACCAAAAAGTCTAGAACAGGCCTTGACAACTTCACTTTGAGAGAAATTAGTCCCATAGCCAGTCTGTATGATAATGTAGTTTCCCATGAAGAATCAATATCCAGATCTCTTTTGTCAAATACTGACATAGATGTAGCTTGATTTGTAGAAACCTGCATAATATTAGTTGGACTAGACTCTGTGTGTGTAGGTGACAATTGAATCTTTCTCCTTGTTCTCCTGATATAGTGAGCAAAAGATTTATCCTGAGAAGACTCAAGAGGTGTAGACACAGAAGTGATCTTGGGATGAGATCTTTGTTCAATAGACACAGTCTTTTGAGAGACAGTATCCAGTAACTGTTTTCCCTTTTTAAGAACTACAGCCTTTTGAGAGACTGCAGCCTGGCTGTGACTAGGTTTTTCATCTCTTTGTGCTAACAAAGAAAGTTGAATTGCAGCCTTCAATTCTGCTCTCTCAGCAAGAGTTAAATCATCATCATCTTCACTAGAGTTACTACTACTACTTGACACAACAAATCTTCTCTTCCTTACAACTGATGTCTTTTGAGAAACACCAGAGGTTGGTTTCTTTGAAACAATAGGCTGTGGATCAAAATTTGGTTCTTGAATTGTTTCAGAGACTATGATGTTTTGGGCTACTTGGGTAGACACAGGTGGGTTCTCCTCCAATTGAGATTCCTGAGCCATTTCACCACAAAAGAAAGAAGAATTGTAGATAGTAGGAAGATGAGTGTTAAGAATTACCTGAAAATGATGTGGATAATGAATTGCAGGTATTTCATCTAGATTCTTTTCATTGTCCTTCTTTGTAATATCAGAGAAAATTCTCTTTTGCTGTTCATAAGAAGAAACACAATGTTCCCTACCAAATCTAGCTTCAACATCAGGAATAAAATGGTTAATAAACAATTGCATAAATCTATGATAATAAACCATTTTCCTGTTTTGATCTCTTGACCCAAGTTTAATACTCATCTGACTTAAGATAATATGACCAATGTTAATTACTCTGTCATAAAGCAAACTATAAGCAATATGTGATGTAACAGAAGTAATTTGTTGAAAAGAACTACATTTGCCAGTAAAACATTTAGCAATTTGATCAAAGTAAAAAGACCATTCCTTTCTAAGAAAAGTTCTATTCAACTGGCTCATGTTATCTAGAGGTCCACTATAACCTAATTCAGACAACATAGTTCTTATATTATCATCAGATGGTACATTCTCATAACTATCAGTAACAGGTAAGTAGAGTACTGAACTAACAACAGATTCAGTAATGTCAAATAAATCTTGTCCTAAATGTAGAACAATCTTACCTGATTGACTCTGAGTAGAATCAATTACCTCAGCATTCTCCCAAGCTTGTGAAACAGCTACTTGATTAATCTGTGGAGATGCTGTCAATGCATAACTTAATGGTCCATACACCAGAAAGTCCATGATTGGATGAAAATCAGATGATACTCCTTCCTTGTTGGTAATAGCTGCAACATGATTGTTTGTCATAAAATCAAAGTCACCAAACTTGAAGGCTACTGATTTAGGTAATCTTCTCTGAGCTGCCATTTTTGATCTGAAAAGAAACTTGAAAAATTCTTGAAATGGATTAGTGATTTTGAAAACTCAAGAGTGATTTTTGCTTTAGAGAATGTAAGATTAGAGAAAGCAATTGCACGATTAGAGTTTTAAAACAAATATATTTCACAAATCTTTCAGACCACTATCCCACGTTGACACGTAGTTGACAGGTGTCAGTCCCTGAAAAATGCAGTTACCCACGATTTTTGGAAAATAAAATCCAAAATTGATTTTCATGAAATAAATCAGGGTATAAATAAGTAATACTGATCAGCTTCCTTTTCATGATGACCTCTCATCAAAATAATCACAAAATGCAATGTGATTTAAAAATATGATTTTCAAATCCTGATGATCACACATGAAATCCTGACCAATATTATCAGAGACTTAATATGGAGTTTCCACGTGGCATTTTTCTTTTATCTGAAAAAGAAAATAAACAATTAATCTGAACAGAAAATCAATTGGTTAGATATTTTCAATATTTCTTGAAACAAGAAATACAGTCTCATGCAATAATTAGCATTTGACTTCATTAAGACTTCCAAGTGACTGCTCAGCTTCTCACGTCTTTCTTTAAAAGAACCAAACGCCTTATGCCATTCTCCATAACCTTTCAATTTCTTTTCTTCTCAACAATGCTTCTCAAACCAAAAATCCCTTCAAACCCATTTTTCAGATTTTTCTTGGTCGATGAACATCCTGTTCTTGATCATCTCTTTGAACAAACGACTCTTCTCATCGAACTAATCATGAATGGATTGGTTTTCGATAACATCCAGAGGTTTCTACTAGAACATCCATCTGTTGGATACAATCTTCCCCTAACCTCCTCAAAACTTGAGGATGAAGAATTTGGCCGAGAGTCTGAGGTTGATCTTGATGGAGATGCTATTCATTTAAGTTAGCTGCTCTCATTCAAGTCGCCCAGACAAGGAATCCAAGAGCAAACGAGGCTTTCATCCCCTGATGGATCTCTTGAGATGCTCCTTGTCCTGTTCCTCAGAGTTCATATCAAAGACAAGTATAGAATAGAAATTTAGACAAAAAGATGTTGTATTTCATTTCCATGTAATGATTTCTATTAATGAAAATACAATTTCTTGTTATCTGCTTGTCTTTTGATTTCTGAATGATGTACAAATTATCAGTATGCAAATATCAAAACTTGCTAGCATAGACTTAACACATCACAGAATCAGATTACTACACAAAGTAAACGTCAGGATCTGAAACAATTTTCATAATCCTGATACTGACACAATACTGATGACGTCAGCATCCTGATAACAAATCTAATCCTGATGATTATTAACAAGTCTATCATACTGAAATTTATCAAGGCAAAGTGTTATAGCTAAAACATTTAACAATCAAATATAGATCCTGACAAGAATATCAAGTCTATAAGCTAAGAACAACATACCTTGCTACTTTTGCAGATGTTAAAGATCTAAAAATTTAACATTCCTAACTCACTTACTAGTCTACTGAATGTAGTCTCATCAAGTGGTTTAGTTAAAATATCTGCAAGCTGTTTGTCAGTAGGAACAAAATGAAGTTCCACAGTACCATTCTCAATATGTTCTCTAATAAAATGATACCTGACATCAATGTGCTTAGTCCTTGAATGTTGAACTGGATTTTCTGCAATTTTAATAGCACTAGTATTATCACAAAACATAGGAATATTACTAAGTGTCATACCATAATCCATCAACTGATTTCTTATCCAAAGGAGCTGTGCACAACAACTGCCTGCTGCTATGTACTCAGCTTCTGCAGTTGAGGTTGAAACAGATTGTTGCTTCTTGCTTGCCCAAGAAATCAATCTATTTCCCAAGAATTGACATGTACCTGTAGTGCTTTTCCTGTCTATTTTACACCCTGCATAATCAGAGTCTGAATAGCCAATTAGAAAGAAATCAGATTCTCTAGGATACCACAAACCAAGATTTGGAGTTCCTTTGAGATATCTAAAAATTCTCTTCACAGCAATTAAATGAGATTCCTTAGGATCACCTTGGAATCTAGCACATAAACAGGTAGAAAACATTATATCTGGCCTACTTGCAGTTAGATATAACAAAGAGCCTATCATGCCTCTATAACTAGTATTATCCACACTCTTCCCCTTAGGATCAGAGTCTAGTTTAGTGGCTGTTGCCATGGGTGTTTTTGCAACTGCACAGTCTTGAAAATCAAACCTTCTTAAAAGATCTTTGATATACTTTGACTGATTAATGAAAATACCAGTCTCAGTCTGTTTGACCTGCAAGCCTAAGAAATAATTTAGTTCACCCATCATGCTCATCTGATACTTAGACTGCATAAGCTTGCTAAACTTAGCACATAACTTCTCATTAGTAGAACCAAAAATAATATCATCAACATAAACTTGAACTAAAAGCAATTCACCTTTTATCTTTCTAAAGAATAGAGTTTTGTCAATTGTACCTCTTGTGAAGCCATTTTCAAGAAGAAATTTAGACAAAGTCTCATACCATGCTCTTGGTGCCTGCTTTAGTCCATAGAGTGCCTTGTCAAGTTTGTAGACATGATTTGGAAACTTTGGATCAACAAATCCAGGTGGCTGTTCTACATATACTTCTTCATCAAGTTTGCCATTTAGAAAAGCACTCTTAACATCCATCTGGTATACCTTGAATTTTGAATAAGCTGCAAATGCAAGAAACATTCTGATTGCTTCCAATCTTGCTACAGGTGCAAAGGTCTCATCATAATCAATGTCTTCTTCCTGAGAATATCCCTTGGCCACCAGTCTTGCTTTGTTTCTTACAATCATACCAGATTCATCTAGCTTGTTTCTGAAAACCCATCTTGCACCAACAATAGATCTACCTTTAGGTCTTGGTACCAGTTTCCAAACTTTGTTTCTCTCAAACTCATTTAACTCCTCCTGCATTGCAATTACCCAATCAGGATCCTGTAAGGCTTCTTCAACCTTCTTAGGTTCATTCTTTGAGAGAAAGCAACTATACAAGCATTCATTTTGAATTGATCTTCTAGTTCGAACACCACTATTTGGATCACCAATTATCAAATCTTCAGTATGATCCTTTGTCCATTTTCTAACAGGTGGTAGATTAACTCTGCTAGTCTCTCCCCCTAAATTAGTGGTATCTTTTGTAGAAGAATTCTCTCTACCTTCAAAAACTCTCCTTTGATCAATAGAATCAGTAGATTCCATATTGCTGCTAGTTACTGATCTTTCCTCAGTAGACTCTGAAAGGTCAGTTCCTGATGGAGTAGACTCTGAAACGTCAATTCCTGATGGAATAGACTCTGAAAGACTAGTCTGCTCCTGATGATCACTGTGTTCTCTCTGATTTATTTGCTCCCCCTCAACAGTAGCATTCCTTTGAGAAGCAATAGAAATTCCTTCTGGAGAACCTTCATCATCACTTGAGAGTATCTCAGAAATCTTCAGATTTTCAAATTCCAATTTGTCATGGCTTTCATCAGTTTGCAAAATTCCAAATTTCTTATCATCAAATGCAACATGAATTGATTCCATAACAATGTGAGTTCTGAGATTATAAACTTTGAAGGCCTTAGATGCTGAATATCCTAGAAAAATTGCTTCATCCGATTTGGCTTCAAATTTTCCAAGTTGTTCTGGATGAACTTTTAGGACATAGCATTTACATCCAAAGATGTGAAAATATTTCACACTTGGTTTCTTTCCTTTGATCATCTCATAGGGAGTCTTTCCATGACTATTTACCAAGGTACAGTTCTGAGTGAAACATGCAGTGTTAATAGCTTCTGCCCAAAAGTAGGTTGGAAGTTTTGCATCTGCAAGCATGGTTCTTGCTGCCTCTATGAGAGTCCTGTTCTTTCTTTCCACTACACCATTTTGTTGAGGTGTACCAGGTGCAGAAAACTGTTGAGTAATTCCATTGTCTGCACAAAACCCCTCCATTGTAGAATTCTTGAATTCTGTACCATTGTCACTCCTAAGTACTTTGACTTTGTACTCAGAGTTATTATGAATATTCTTGATGAGTTCAATGATTTGCTGAGGAGCTTCATCCTTCTTGTGTAGAAAGAACACCCATGTAAACCTTGTGAAATCATCCACCATAACTAGAGCATATCTTTTCTTGCTGATAGACATAATGTTTACTGGACCAAACAGATCAAGATGTAGCATGTGAAATGGTTCAGTAATTGAATTTTCAGTCTTGCTCTTGAAAGTGGTTCTTCTTTGCTTTCCAAACTGACATGCATCACAAAGTCCATCTTGCACAAAATTCGCCTGAGGTAGGCCTCTCACCAAATTGTATTTAACAAGTTGATTAAGCTTCTTGAAATTAAGATGTGAGAGCTTCTTGTGCCAATTCCAGCTTTCATCATTTGTTGCTTTGCTGTAGAGACATCTAACAATTCCTTTAGATGTATCACTTAAGCTGGCTTCATATATGTTACCATGCCTTTGACCAGTTAGAACAATGTCTCCATTCTGCATATTCAAGACTTTGCATCCTTCTCTGTCAAAGATTGATTTGTAACCTTTATCACCCAGTTGACTTATGCTTAAAAGAGTATGTTTCAAGCCTTCAACTAGTGCTACATTTTCTATGATGACATTCCCCAAAATAATTGAGCCATATCCCAGAGTTTCTCCTTTGTTGCCATCTCCAAAAGATATTACTGGGCCAGCTTTCCTCTCAAACTTTGTAAGCAGGGACTTCTTTCCAGTCATGTGTCCAGAGCATCCACTGTCCAAGATAATTGAATGCTTCTTTCCTGTGCCCTGCAAACAAAAAGTAACTAGTTAGAATTTTTTAGGACCCAACTTTGATTGGATCCTTTCTTACTAGATTTAGAGACAACAGATTTTGAAGATTTTGCCTTTATTTTACCTGTTGCAGAGTCAACTTTAGACTCTGATCTCACAAACTGTTTGTGACTAGGAGTTTCAGATTTCAAAGAATAATAGTCATAATACAGTTCATGATATTCTCTACACATGTAAATGGAATGAAGTAAACTACCACAATGATAACAAGCTTTTTGTGGTTGGTATTGAATTTTCTGAGTCTTGGGGAATCTGGACTCAGTTTTCCAAGAAGGTTTTTGATTGCAGTCTAGGGCCAAATGATTATGATTTCCACACTTATAGCATTTTTTCCTAGGTGCATCAGGTACATTCTTGTAATTATTCTCTTTGTTAATACCTTCTTTTCCATTCCTATTTCTCTTGATCTTGCTAGACTCTGAAAGACCATCTAATCTCTGTTTCAACTGAGACTTAGACAGAAACCCTATGTTTACATTCTTAGGTTTCTCTAACACTTTCTCATCTGAATAACTATTGTTAATTCTCTTGTGTACAACAGGGGTACCTTTTGAATCAACAAATTTAACATGATTAGGTTCAGAAACAATTTTCTTACCTTCAGATTTAGATGTGTTAGCTTCTACCTTACTATTATTGACAATAGCTACTTTTTCTTCTTGTCTAGCCTTATCAAAACCTAAACCATTAACCTTACCACGAATTCCACTCTCAAAAATTTCTATTGTCTTCTTACTGGAATTGTTAATGGTCTTAATCACATCTCTCTCTTCTTCTAGTTCTTTTCTGACATAGTCATAAGCCTCAAGAATTACACTATAATCATGCTTAGCTTTATCAGAACTCAACTTGTATTCTTCCATTTGAATTAATTCAGATTCAAGAAAATTATTTCTATCAACTAATTTATCATTCTTAACCTTAAGTTCATCTCTTTCACAAGTAAGAATTCTAAAATTAGTCATAAGATTCTTAAACTCAGCATGGATAGATCTAATTTCATCAGAATTTAAGCTATCAAATGAATCAAGAGAGTGAAGTGATACCTTATCAGAGGATGGAGAAGTTTTCTTTGGAGATCCAGGTTTGTCTGAACTATTGGCCATCAATGCAATGTTTTCATAATCCAATTCATCTTCAGAGTCACTGGAATCAGCCCAATCCTTCTGTGTGACCATAAGTGCATTACCCTTTCCTGAATTCCTAGGCTTCTTACACTCACTAGCAAAGTGTCCAAGCTCGCTGCAGTTAAAGCACTTGATCTTGGCCTTATCAAGCTTGACAATTGTACTTTTGCTCTTGTCACTCTTCTTCTCCTCCTTCTTTTGAAAAGGTCCTTTGCTAAATCTTCTCCTGTTGAATCTGCCTTTCTTGAAGGCCTTAGCAAACATAGCAAAGAGTTCTTGCATCTCAGATTCAGAATCATTGTTGTCAGAGTCCATATCAGTAGTCTCTGACTCAGAACTTTCTTTGCTTTTCTTCTTCCTCGAATTCTTTACAGCAATCTCTTCACGCTGTTCTTCAGGAAGCTTCTTTACTTCAGATTGAGCAGTAAGTGCAATAGTCTTCATCTTTCCTTCACTCCTGCTCTTTTTCTGCTGCTTGTCAAGTTCATAAGCTCTCAATTTTCCATAGACTGCCTCTAATGAAATCTCATCCAGATCATTAGCTTCCTCAATCGCAGATATCTTCTCATTGTAGAAATCAGGCAAAGCTTTCATGAACTTTGTATTCATATCCTCCAAGTCATAATATTTACCATGCATGGCCATCTCATTGATGAGTTTTGTAAACCTATCAAAGGTATCAGTAAGTGACTCACCAGACTTGGATTCAAAGTACTCATACTGTTGTATAAGTAATGTCCTCATATTCTTCCTGACAGGCTTAGTTCCTTCACAGTGAACCTTAAGATTGTCCCATATATCCTTAGCAGTTTTACAAGAGAGAACATAATTAGTGAGAACAGAATCAAGACTATTGAATAATATGTTTCTCACTTTAGCATCTTTAAGAACACTCTCCTTGTCCTTATCTGACCATTCAGATTTTGGCTTCTCTGCTGTATGTTCTGGAACAACCTTACCATCAACAGTTGCTTGTCCAATGACCTTTGTTGGAACAAAAGGTCCATCTCTGATTCTGTCAAGATAATCAGGATCTGTTGCTTCCAGATGATGCAACATCTTTACTTCCCATAGAGTATATTCGTTTCTCTTGAGCATAGGAATCTTAGTATTCCCATCCTTGTAACCAGACATGATTGCAGATCTTTATGATTATTCGAAATCAACCTGCTCTGATACCAATTGTTAACTCGAATAACTTGTAGAAGGGGGGGTTGAATACAAGTTATATAATCCTGTCTGATTTTTGCTTGATTATAAAAACAAGAATAAACGAATGAATCAAACTCTTGTTTGTATTAATAAGATCAAATACAAACTCTACCAAAGGTGTACAATACCTTTAGCAGCTGCTGACAATACAAATATCTCTCTGTTTGTTTCGAACTTCTCGAATACAAACCTTATACAGAGCTACGCACACGAACTCACAATTTCGTCTCACGCCTCACACTCTTTACAATGATATTGAGAGAGTATTTATAATGCTACCTATCAACTAATAACAGAAAGATATAATCTATACATGACAATGTTCTGCCTTCTAGTCGATAGTTTCCTTTAATAGAAAACTCTTTCCTTCATAATATCTTCTTGCTTGTTCTTCAAACAACGATCCTGTTTTATAGCACTTGCCAGTTTCTGTAGCATCCATAATGACATCATCAGTAACACGACTGATATCAGGATCTGCACACTGCATCAGTATCTGATCAACCATCAGTATTGGACACGTCATCAGGATTTGCTCTCTGTTCCTGACATGTAGTCTCCGATACACTGTTCATTCCTGATTAAACTATACAGATAACTGTTTTACATATAAAACCTATATACAGTGCTAAATCCTTTATAAGATCAGGATTACAAGAAGTATAATGTGTAAATTCTATTCTTAACATCACAACTTATGAATTATTCCTAACAAATAAGTCGCTTAAATCAACAAACTTAAACTTATGTGTTGGTATCATAAAGTCATCCTCCTGCACTTTTTCCACATGTGTTGAAGGTGAGAAGTTAATAAGAATAGGCGAGGAGACTGGTTTAAGATTTCCATTGGCTTCTTTGGTATAAAAGTTTGACACAACATAAATTGCACCCTCAGTTATAGTTTCTGCAAATCTTTTCCAGTCATTAGCATAAATGAAAGCATGGACATGACAATCCTGTTGACAAATCAAAGTATACTACTCTGAGAGTATATAATATATAGAGTAAACAAACTGGTTTTAAAGAATGTTTGCATTGGAAATTAAAGAATAGTTATACTCACATCATCATATAGGAAGATAAGATTATATCCTTTGAGAGTTTGATTTCCACTGGTTGAGGTTGATTTGGAAGGCCACATTCTTGTTACTCTAACTTTGATTCTCCACGTGGTCCTTGAAGTATCCAGAGAAGACAATTGATCGAACATGTTTGTTGCGGTAGAAATAGATCAAAAGTCGTTAAGCACCTCGAAATACTACAACACATATATACACATAAGAAGTGAAGAAAAACAAAGCAAGCAGGAGAAACAAAGTAAAGATATATGTATTGAGCATTGTACGACATAGTAAACCTCAAACTGAATAAAAAAAGAGTTGAAAAATAAAGCAAGCAGGAGAACATACCTATAAGGTTGTCAAATATAGGTTACTGATACCCAATAATGGTTTAATGGTTATCGTGGGATAGAATTATGTGGGATAGTGGTTATATAGAAAAACAATTAGTTGTTTCTGTAGTATATCCTTATTAACAAATTTAATGCGCCTTAATTTCAGGGACATATCGTTAAAAAGATATTGATAGAGTTGATTTCTACAATCATATTAACAGAATATTTCAAATTAAGGATGTTGATTACTAAAAAAATCTTGCCCCAAGAATCTTGTATATAAAAAAAAATTATACGATATATTTGAAATTTGTATGCATTTAATTGAATTGGCATATGTAAACAAATCGCGGGAAATCAAACACAAAGCTATATTAGTCTTGATTTTTATAAAATCTATGATTTATAAATCATCCTAATAGTATTGCTTATTGTCCAACTGTCTATGATTAAAATTTTGACGGGCAGAATATTTTAAATGGAATTTTAAATACGGTAAATATAATGGTGTAGGAGTAAAAATAATTGAATTTCTTCCTAAATAAATGTAAATAAAATATTAGATATTTTAAAAATCAAGACTAAGAATCGCTCTTTTATCATTTTAAATAATATATTATTTAATATTTTCATGTTTTTTAAAATAAAACAATAATATCTATGTAAAATGGATAAAATAACAGTATCGGCCCATCAAATGGCGTCGATGCTTTAATTGTTGGCGACAGTGACGATAGCTATAAAAATTATAAAATAATTATTACAACATTAATTACAAAATTAATAAAGTTTTTTAAAAAAATATTAATACTTATTGAAGTGTATTTACTCATTTCGTCAATAAATAAAACTCTGTTCTGGTTCGTGCTTAAGTAATATAATGAAAAAATCCATAAAATTATTTTTTTTATGTCACGTTGTGAACTACAATTAATATGTAATTACAATTACTTTTAGAGATTTTAAAAGGCAAGACTAAGAATCGCTCTTTTATCATTTAAAATAATTTATTTTTTAATATTTTCATGTTTTTTAAAATAAAACAATAGAATCCATGTAAATGGATAAAATAATAGTATCAGCCCATCAAATGACGTTGCTGCTTTAATTGTTGCCGACAGTGACGATAGCTATAAAAATTCTAAAATAATTATTAGAACATTAATTACAAATTTATTAATGTTTTTTTTATAAAATATTAATACTTATTGAAGTATATTTACTCTTTTCGTCACGTAATAAAACTCTTTCTGGTTCGTGATTAAGTAATATAATGAAAAATTCCATAGAATTACTCTTTTCTACGTCACATTGTGAGCTACAATTACTCTGTAATTACAATTATTTTTAGAGATTTTAAAAGGCTAAGAATCGTTGTTTTATCATTTTAAATAATATATTTTTTAATATTTTCTTTATTTTTAAAATAAAGCAATAGTATCTATGTAAATGGATAAAGTAATAGTATCGGCCCATCAAATGACGTTGCTGCTTTAATTGTTGTCGACAGTGACAATAACAATAAAAATTCTAAAATAATTATTACAACATTAATTACTTGATTAATAATGTTTTTTTTTAAAAATGTTAATACTTATTGAAGTATATTTACTCTTTTCGTCACTAAATAAAACTTTGTTCTGGTTCGTGCTTAAGTAATATAATGAAACATTCCATATAATGTACTATTTTCTACGTCATATGTTGTGCTACAATTACTTTTAGGGTCCTAAGGGCTTTGGTGAACCATAGGCCTAAGGGATGCGATTAACATTTTCCTTACTTTTAAAATTTGTACATACTAGCCTAAATCCCGTGCGATGCACGGATTTTTTTTATATTATATAAAAAAGATTCATTAATTGAATTAATTTTTTTAAAACATGAATTTTGGAGTCTTACTTTTTTAAATGAGATGATTTGATAATAAGTATATAAATGTTATTCGTGATAATTCTAGAAAAAGAGGGATTTATTTAGAAAATATAGAAAAGATGATAGGTTTTAGTTAAAAAGAATAATCAATTAATTATTAGTAATTATAAAATTATTACTTCATTTTATTAAATAGAATGCCCGTGATATGAATAGAAAAATAGAGTAATTAATTAGTGAAAATTAAAAAGGTTATATGTTATAGGTGAAAAAGGTAATTGATTAGTTTATAGTAATAATAATTGAATTACGTTATTTTACTAAATACAATTGCTCGTAATGTTTTTAGAAAATGAGAAAATAATATTGTCCGTGGTATTTCTATTATAAAAGGGATTTTAGTTAGAAAATATAGAAAAGATGATATGTTTTAGCTGAAAAAGGTAATCGGTTAATTAATAATATTATTAGTTTATTTTATTAAATAGAATCGCCCGTGATATAATTGAAAAAAAAAAGATATTTTAGTTAGAGAAAATAGAAAAGTAACGTGCATGATTTATGTGAAAAAAGTAATTGATTAGTTTATAGTAATTATAATTTATTTATGTTATTTTACGAAATAAAATTGTTCATAATTTTTAGAAAATGAGAAATTAACACTACATGTTATATTTCTAGAAAAAAGGGAATGTAATTAGAAAAAATAGAAAAGATGATATATTTTAGTTGAAAAGGTAATCGGTTAATTATTAGTATTATAATATTATTATTTTATTTGTATTAAATAGAATCACCTATAATATAATTAGAAAAATGGAGGTTTTAGTAAGAAGAAAGAAAAAAGGTAATGTGTTTTGCTGAAAAAAGGTAACCGTCCATGATATAATTGGAAAAGGAGAGATTTTAGTTAGAGAAAAGAGAAAAGGTAACGTGTTTTGACTGAAAAAGGTAATTGATTAGTTAATAATAATAATTATATATCATTATGTTATTTTTAGCTGAAAAGGTAATTGGTTAATTATTAGTATTATATTATTATTTTTATTAAATAGAAACACCTGTAATATAATTAGAAAAATGGAGGTTTTAGTAAGAAGAAAGAAAAAAGGTAACGTGTTTTGCTGAAAAAGGTAACCGTCCATGATATAATTGGAAAAAGAGAGATTTTAGTTAGAGAAAAGATAAAAGGTAATGTGTTTTGACTGAAAAAGGTAATTGATTAGTTAATAGTAATTATATATAATTATGTTATTTTATTAAACAAAATTGCTCGTAGTGTTTTTAAAAAGGAGAAATTTTAGTTAGATAAAATGTAAAAAATATTCTATTTTAAATGAAAAAGGAAATTATTTACATATTGAAAAATAGAAAAGGTTATATGTTTAAACTGAAAAAGGAAATTGATTAATAAATGAGAAATTTTAGTTAGATAAAATATAAAAGATACTGTATTTTACCTGAAAAAGGAAATTATTTAGTTCTTTAAAATAGAAAAGATAATATGTGTAACCTGAAAAAGGAAATTGATTAGTTAGTAAATCTGTAATTGAATAAGGGTAATTAGGTAAATTCAATAGGTATCGTTGAACCAAATTTTTAATGTTTCGGCTTTTATATAATAGTAAAGGAGAAATTTTAGTTAGATAAAATGTAAAAGATATTCTATTTTAAATGAGAAAGGAAATTATTTAGTTATTGAAAAATTGGAAAAGGTTATATGTTTAAACTGAAAAAGGAAATTGATCAATAAATGAGAAATTTTAGTTAGATAATATATAAAAGATATTGTATTTTACTTGGAAAAGGAAATTATTTAGTTCTTGAAAATAGAAAAGATAATATGTGTAACCTGAAAAAGGAAATTGATTAGTTAGTAAATATGTAATTGAGTAAGGGTAATTAAGTAAATTCAATAGGTACCGTTGAACCAAACTTTTAATGTTTCGAATTGATTAGTTAGTAAATATGTAATTGAGTAAGGGTAATTAAGTAAATTCAATAGGTACCGTTGAACCAAACTTTTAATGTTTCGGCTTTTATATATTAGTATAGATTTGGTTCTTATGAAAAGTGGAGCAAAAGGTAAAAAATAAAGATTAATTAAAATAGTAAATAATTAATAATGTGTTGTTTAAAAAATCATATTTACAAAAAAATGTTTTGCACGTGGATTTCATAATTATTGATCCTTCATCCGTTTTGTGAATCAATCCAGTTAAGTTAATGACTAAAGCTAAAACTGAAAATTGGCCTAGACATGTCAATGGGTTTTGATTCGGAAAGGTAATATAGTCAATATTTTGAAAATTAAGAACAGATCGGATAAAGAGTCGGATATGTTTTAGGTGAAACCATATCCAAATTGTTTAGAATTCGGGTTATTGGATCAAAGGTCCAATATATTAATCTTTTTTAATCTATAAACTAGTTTCTTTTTAAATTTTTTTGACAAAGTAAAAAATTAAAATTATGACATGAACATTGACTAATCGAATCAGATTTATCGGGTCAAACCATTATCGAATTGGATTGGATCATTAACGGATTTGTTTTTTGTTTATAAAAGATTATTATTAAATATTGGATCATTAACAGATTAGATTTTTATCGAATCGAATTGGATTAGATTTTCTGAACCTAATTCTTTGCCTTCAAAGTAAGCATAATATCTCAAGATTATTAAAATTCACCTGCTTTCAGTAATCAAAATTCTTTACAGCAGAGAGTACATTGGCCAAAATTTAAATGCATACATATATTGAGAGCATGAAATCCACAAACTTTTAAGTTTTAACCATCCATAACATGTTCTGATGATAACAACAGTCCTGCTCATAATCTTGTTTTTGTATTTGTATAGTAACATAGAAAAAAATCTTTTACTTTCAAACATTTTTTCTATGGCATGTGTGTAACATGTTAAATCACAAAAAACATTGCAAGGAATACGAAGAATAAATAAGATTTTATAAAAGAATAATTTGCAAGGTCTATATGCTCATGAGTACATGCCAAACACAAAAAACATAATGCGCTTTTAGCATTATTAAGAGATGCCTCTAGGAGAAATTACATAAATTACTCTAACTTGGCAAATTGTAGAAAACTTCTTCATAAACAACATTAGCAGTTATGTTAGTCGAACCTCCACTATCACTCTCAGATGGAGAAGTAACTCTGGAAATGGCCACATATAACTGCCCATGTGTGAAAACAGATCTCGGCAAGTATAAACCAACTTTGTCTAATGATTGTCCCTAACTTTTATTAATAGTCATAGCAAAACAAAGCTGGACGAGAAACTGAACTCTTTTGAATTCAATAGGCCACTTTGTGTCTGTGGGTTCCATCTCAATTCTCGGAATGATGTGAGTTGTGCCAACTTCTGAACCTGTCAAAATTTCACATAGAATGCTATTTTTCAAGCATTTTTTCACAATCAGCCTAGTGCCATTACAAAGTCCCATCAGCTGATTTAGATTTCTCATGAGCATGATAACGGAACCAACCTTAATCTTCAAATCATGTCTAGGTAGACACGACATATTTATAGAATTCAAATATTCCACAGGAAAGCCAGCTCCAAATTCATTATTTTCATCAACATTGTCACATAGGGAATCTTGACAAAAATATTCGTACCTGGGATCTGTTCGAGAATGTAAGAATTCACATCATTAACAATAGCATTTGTCGGAGTAAGAATAGGACATTGCTTCAAATAATCAGAATTTGAGATATTTTTTTTATATCTGGGTAAATAACTTCAACAATCTCCTTTATTGGCTGATTTGAAGAACGTATCAGAAATTTTTCCGGAATGACCACATCTGGGTCATTTATAGTATCATTAGGATGAACAGTAGGAATTGTTCTATTTCCAACGTCAAGTACCCATTGGCTGAAATATGCTATATCTTGAATATCTACCCCTGATTTTCCTGAAGATAAACGCATATTTTGCTTTAATAAGAAGACCTTGCAATGTTACCACAATTTTGAACTACTGAGTGATGCATTCACAACTTGTGCACTTGATGCTTTCGGAATGACTGGAAGAATCTGCCTGAAATCCCCACCAAAAACAATAGATATGCCACCAAAAGGTATCCCGGCTCTCAAAGGATCAATTGAAGACATGATATCTCTCAGACTGTGATCAACACTCTCAAATGCATGTCGATGTTGCATAGGTGCCTCATCCCATATAATAAGGCTGGTTTGCTTCATTAGTTCAGCAAGTTGTGATCCATGTTTAATACCGGCAATAGAGTGTTGGTCGATCTTTAATGGGATGTGGAACCTTGAGTGAGCAGTTCTTCCACCTGGCAAAAGTGTTGCTGCAATACCAGAGGATGCTACTGGGAGTATAATTTTTCCTTTACTTCGCAATTTGCAACAAATGGTATTCCAGAGGAATGTCTTCCCACATCCTCCGCTTCCATATACAAAAAAACTCCACCCTTTTTATTATCAACACTGTTGACAATAGAGTTGTAGGCATGTAGTTGTTCTTTGTTTAAATTCTGGTGCAATTGGTTATGTCGTTGTGCCATTTCATCTCGATCATAAGAAAACTCCTCAAAAAGTAACCTGTTTTCGAAATCTTGAAGATACTTTTCATCAGGATATGGCAAGGTAGGATAATCTCTCAAGCTTTTTCCCACATCATTGAATAGCTTCTCAATTTTTAAAACAGAAAAAGAAGACATTGATATAGCATTATCAACTGTAATACAAGAAAAAGTTAATTTCAATATGCATGAATACTTATGTTGGAAATAAAAATAACAGACCTGTCAATGTAAGGTTCTGCAACTCAATCTCGCTTAGTTGAAGGTGAACATTGTCGACTAATTTACGCTTTGATAAAAGAATATCATCTGACATGGACACCCAGTGTTGCTCCCACAATCTAAGTGGATCAGCAATCTGATTATTTGAAAGGATATGGACAAATAGTTCTCTAAGTTGACGTGGCATTGCATGGACTGCATTCTCAGACATAGTTAAATGCCATTGCATGTCATCTTTAAGAAGTCCAAGTGCATCACACGCTTCTTTAAATGTATTATAAACGGTACCGTTTACCGTTCTGAGAGCTTTGTATGATGTGGCTCCTCTACTTTGCAACAATATCAACCTCAAATAAAAAGTCTCCCCAGAAGATGCATGAACATCAGATAATCTACCAAAAACAGTGCCTCTTTCCCTTATCTTCCATTTATACACATCTGCTTTCCATGTGAAATTTTGTGGAAATTCCGGGTATGTAAGCTTTCTTGCTTCCGAAAAGGTTTTATTTGCTTCAAACCAACCCTCGAGTTTGCTAAATTTTTTCTTGGCCTTTTCAGCAACTACTTCCAAACTTTCATTTTGCTTAAATGACACATTTTTCTCACCTTCCATATGTACTGGTAGACGCTCTACAGTTGGAAACCGATGATGTATATCAAAACCTAACAATCTCCATGCAGCCTCTGCAGCACAAATATATCGACCATCAAGATAGTTTTTAATTTCATCTATTGACTTATTTGTAGAACTGCTGGAATTTTGACCTCCGACTTCTTTATTCTTTTTCAGTAACATTGTAACTGTGTCATGACCTTTCAAACAGTATTTAAACAAATACTTCAATGACCGTGAACTATTACAAACCTCAAGGTTGATGTGACATTGAAATCGGACTAATAAGTCCCTGTTGTATGGTACAACATATTGGTTGTCTAGAATAACACCTTTTTTCTTGACTTTGTGCTCAGTGCGACGTCTGCGATAAACTGGAAAACCGTAATCATCAAAAAATGTGTTGGCATTAAACCTGAATGAAAAGGATTATAATGTTTTAAACAATAACTGGAAAAATATGTAAAAATAAAAGAGGAAAAGTATGGATAAGAATTTTTACAATTACAAAAAACGTACTTCTTTGGAAAATGTCGAACACATTTCCCTTTAACCATACACGGAGAGTATGAGTAATCTTTTCCACATGGCCCATGTACCATAAAATTCTTTACAACGTGATAACCAATGGGATCATCTATGTGGTCTGGTATCTCAGCAGAAATTAATTTGTCAATATCTTCAATATTTTTGGGACGACTACTTGGATGCAACCAGATTAACATATGGCAATGAGGCAGACCACGTTTCTGGAATTCAATTACATGCATAACTGTTGACACAGTGTGACATTTTTATTTAAGAAACAGGGATAACTAAGCATTATGAAACACGGTGAAGAAATGTTAAAAGGCAAACTATATTTGAATGTATGTAAAATCAGGAAATTTACCTCCAATGCATTTTCCAAAATAATCCTTTTTTTATTAAATGAAGCAATTGATCAAGCTTTAACTTGAAAACCCTTGTAACTATATCAGGCGCATCTGATACACCAACTCCAGGCAAATATTCTAACATGTTTTGTATCTCAGGCCATTGTGTATTGCCTGTCATCGTCAAGAATAAAGATGGATGACCAATAGTACGACAAATGACCAAAGAATCTTTGAAATATTGATTCATGTATCTTTGTGAACCTGTGTGTATGGCTGGTAAAATAACCTTTTTGCCAATATTATCTGGATTTGAATCACCTTTCTGAATAGAATCCCGAATAGACTTGTACAGTTCTGATTTTATAATATGTTGGTGACCTCTGATCCAATCCAGCCTATATTGTTCAACTGCAGCAAAAGCGTCAACAACAAATTGTTGCCACAAACGACCACCAAGATGAAGATTTTTCCCTGAAATAATTTGAATCAATAAATCAGAAAAAATTTAAAAAACATAAAAGTACCGATATAGCATTTACAGCAACCAACTAATTTACCTTCATCAGGACGTATCATCAGCTTATAAGCATAAAATTCCCTCATTGTGACTGTAGACCTATGCTTAGTTTCATCTGGATGTTGATCATTTTCTACCTGAATTGGAACTTTATGCTTTTTATTGTGCAAAGGAATATTCAAATGGAAACCATCATCACCGTACGGAAAAAGCAAGGGATACTGTAGTTGCATAAAGTGTTTACATGTTTCAAAAACCCTTTTGAGACACCTCTGTTTAGTCTCTACTATAAGATTAGGCCTCCCGAAAGCAGATTTTGAAGACACCAAAAGCAAGTCAAACTCATCTGGTTGATCAAGATTGAATCGATCACGGGCCATACGAAAGCTTTCAGCTAATTTATTGTTTTCATCCAACATATTTAAAAGACCTTCAACAATTTCTGGATCAAGCTGTTCTGTCCCTGGAACTGCATTTAGTCTATTCTGAATCTCATTCTCCGTATCATAGACCCATAGTTGACAAAACTTCGGTGAAGCTCCTTCTTTAGGTTTAAGACTACCAATCAAATGGTAATTTTGGCCATTTAATTTAAAACAATATGGACCTCGTCCATTGTTAATTTTTCGATCAATTTTACCACCAAGGGAAGTAAATTGGTAAATGGAATTGTAGGTCCTTATGTTTTCCTTGAAGTGAGCAGACTTTTCACCGCCATTCAGCAATGATGCTAAAAATGGAGGAGGTGGCCTTTCTTCCGGAAGTTTAATCTGTCCATCCTTACAACATATTGAGAAAGTAGGTTGATTGTTTGGAGAAGATTTATTATTCCTTTCCTCATTCCACATTCTTGCCTTGCACTGTTGGCAAATTGCTGAAGGAGGACCAAGATTCATGTAACCTTCCCACAAATCTGAATTATTACGCATAAACAACATATATTTATTCGACCCCGCTTAATAGACACATTAAATTATTTAAAAAATAATCTTTGTATTACCAGGGGTTTCAGAATCATTAACACCTTCATCATCGAATAAATATTGTCTTTTTTATCCAACAGTTTCATCTGTTTCTTCATTTGCAATATTAGAGGCAAAAGGTATGATGTCCATATTAATAGTTGAATTAACTTTGTTTGCATTCTTGAGTATTCTATTTTATTAAAATACCAGAGAAAAAGGCTTCATAAACTTGATTATCTGGATTCATAATGTCATCATCGATAGGATCTTTCCCAGAATAATCCTCATCAGCTTTATTAAAAGCCGACATCAAATTTTTAACACCAGAACCTGACGTTTCTCCAGCACTTGAAGTTTGATCTCCTGTACAATTTTTACAGTTAATCTATTCTAATTGGGTGTTACTTTACAATGATTAAAAAAAATTAGGAGGAGCTTACTCAACGTAGGCTGAAACCAAACTGCATTACAAAAATAGTAAAGTGAGAAACCAATTGTACCAATATTTACCATTGAATTAAATTGTATATAAATATCACCTGGACGCTTTACACCAAGCTGTTCAGGTTCTGGAACAGTAACAATAATGTAACGCTGGTTTTCTTTCCTGGATGCTGTAGCGGAACTTTCTAAAATGCGAGAATCAATTTGAGTATGATTTTGTTTAATATTATAAGATGGAAGAGTATGTACACCTGTGTTCTCATAACCGGACCGGGCATCGAACCGGAAGCCCTACTGGTTCGATTGGTTCAACCGGCTCGACCAGTGGTTCAACCGGTGTGACGTCATAATTATGTAATATTTAATTATATATATATAATTATATATTTAATTATATAAATAATTATATATATTACAAGGAGAAAAATGAGGAGTTATAGACATGAATTTGTTAGCATGGATGATGGATCATGGCCTAAGAATAATATGGGTCTATTATTCAGTAGTAAAGTCTTAAATTTAAAGCCCAGTATACTTAAATAAACTAAACTGAATAATATTTTTTTAAAAAAAACTAAACTGAAAAAAACTGGCGGCCGGTCCGGTTTTTTCCAGTTTTTACCGGTTTTTGGCCGGTTCTGACCGGTTCGGAACAGGAAAACCGGATGACTGGTTTTATGGGTGAACCGGACCTGCCACCGGTTAGCGGTCCGACCGGTCTAACCGGTCGGTCCGGTCCGGTTTTCAAAACACAAATGTACACCTCGATCTGCAATATATTGAAGGATTAATATATAACAGTACATGAAAGTAATAGAAATGCAAAAAATGTAAAGCATAGTACCGTGATTGAACGATTCCATAAGTCTATGTTTTTTTATTTTGTCCTCTTGTTCAGAATGGGTAGTAATTGTAGACGAAGGCAATTGAAAAGTATTCGGTTTCTTATTGGCAACCGGGCCTCGAATTGGAGATTAATGTGGCAACTATCATCTGGTGCATTAAAGGGAGTTATTCTAGACTTTGGCAACTGAAAAATAGTCTGTTTGTTATTGACTAACGAATTTGATTTTAAAAGCCTCGAAACAGGACTCTTAAAAGTGGTTCCTGTAAATAATGTGATTTAAATTTGCTAAGATTTCATATGTTCAGAACTAATTAATCTAGAAACGAAAACAAAGAGATATTTAATCAGAGTAGTATGGTTCGACTGAAAAATTCATAAAGGAACCTGATAAGCTATTAGTGTTTAAATGCCTCTGAGACGGAGTAACGTGAGAATTCTTTGAAGAACCTGCGACGAAGTAAAATATTGGCACTGATAGGAGTAAATATTCTCTTCCAAAAGTACTTCTGTAAAGGAAATTGTTCGTAAAAAAGAAAATAGTATTCATGGGAAATATTGGAGATGAATACAGAGGGGTTTAAGACTTACGCTGAACAGATTGAGTCAGACAACTTGGATGAGAAGCTAAATTTTTTTTAAAGAAAGGTGCAAAACACATTAGAGAGGAAATAACACATCAGGCAGTGTCCATGAACATACTTAAATTTGTATATTTAAAATGAGGATTCGATCAAAATATTCTGTAAAGTATAAAGATTTAATTGCAAAATACAAAAAAACCTGATAAGTCAATATTGTTTAAACGTCTTTGTGACGGAGTAAGCTGGTAAGAATCTGAAAATGCAAAAATTTCAAGACAAAGCATTAAGCATTCAGTTGACAAACCTAAAAATACTATAAGTAAGAGAAAAAGATAAACCTAAAGAGTTAACACGGTTATGAATAGGTTGTGTTGTGACTACAATATTGCCAGTTGATCGTTGTACGATATGTCCACTTTCAAACAAATTTCGTGAGCAAACACTTGGGCCAGTTAAACCTGTTGAAGAATATTTTATGTTTTATTATTGATCACATCTTGTGCTACTAGTCATTATCAATAACACAATACAGACGTTGATTACCTGAAACACTTAATGTGGAACCTTGTACATTTGGATTTTGATTTTCTTGACATCCTGCTCGTCGCTTAGAGACTACAAATTCAAACATGACTAACATATCACAAAGGAGTATAACGTTAATAACATTTGACATAAAAATCAGGGACTATTATTACCATTTTTGGACGACGAAGAAGGAGAGATTGGTGAAAGGGGAGTTCGTTTGCGACCTGTTCAATGGACATTGTAGTGAACTGCAATAATATAAAAACAACACATACACGTAGGTATCCATGAACGGCGAAATATATACCTGATTTGTCCATTATGAAGACTGTTAACAGATGTAAAAACCATATAGATTTGATACAATGTAAAATCGAAGCACTCAAGAAAGTGATTGTTTTATGATATAATATCTTGCTGATAAGTAGTTTTCAAAGATGTGACCATAAAATCAGGGATTTAAATTTAAAAATAACAGATTAGAAGGAAACATAGAGGAAGGAAGAGAAAAAAAAAATTGAAGCTAACTATCAATCAGTTACAAATGACGTAAAGAAAATTTACGATTGATATGGATAAAACCCGTTTCTAGATGGATCATCCATTTTGGGTTTAAAAACACTTGTAAAAATATGGATATGACCCGTTTTTACATGGGTGATCCAGTTGAGGGTAAAAAGACCAAAAAGTATGTAAAATTATGTTAAAAGAGGAAAAATAGGAAGGGTAGTTTAAGTCTTTTGGAAAACCCAATGCTAACACAATTTTAGAATATATTGATATTGATATTGATTAATCAAATTCAAACCTACTATTTTGTCAAAAAAAAAAAATCAAACCTACTATTTTCTTCAATGCACAGTCTCCTCTTATTTTTTCACAATTAATATAGCCCGGTTTCCACCGATTTTCTCCGATGAAAAATCCCAATCTTTTAGTATTCTTTCAACTTTATTGCTTATCTTGCTATTTAAGCTTTGTTTTCATTTTTTTTCTCAATTAACTTTTTAGATCTAAAATCTTGGAATTTCGGATTTTTCTTTCTTCTCCGTGGCATGTGAGGAGTCCCATTTTTCTTGTCTTTGTGATTTTGTTTCCAAGTCTAAGGCTTACTTGTTAGGTTTTAATTCCAATTTTAATTTGATATTTAAGTCCTGGTAGTCTTTTTTTGGTGAGAGTTTTGACGTTTCTCTCATTTGTTTATGAAAGTATTTTCTCTCATTTGTTTATAAAAGTATTTGTTTATGAAAGTTTGTAGGGGATTAAGTTCAAACTGGATTAGTTCCAACCGGATGTGGTGAAACGAATACATGTCAATATATCATTTTCAAAAAATCACGTGATTGTATCTCCAAGAATAATAGATTAATCAGCGATTGTTTTGTTTGAAGGTTGTTTGAAGCGACTATTTTTATAAATACCACATGATTATTTTTATAGATGACATATGATTTTTCATTATTAAATTAATTTCTAACCGAAAAAAGAAAAAGATGACAATGAAAATCAAGGCGGTTTGGGAAAAACAAAAATCAAAATTGTAAGGCGGTTGGGTCATAAAATTGGAAGTCGGATAGAAATTTTTAAAAGTCAGGCGTACAAGATACGCGTAGCGTCATGCCTAAGCGGCCCAAACTATAGTCGGTTAAAAATGCACTCCACCCTCTATATTATATAAAGCCCACACATTCTCTTGCTTTTCAAAACATTCATCTTACAACTTGGCTCCTTTAATCTCTCCATAAACATAACAAACTAATCTATAGTCCTCTCCTTTACAAATCAAGGTATGAATTTTATTTATATCGTTTGATTTTCATCGATTATTGCTTCGATTTATTTTACTATCGTTTACGAATTTTAGTTTTAGTAAAGTGAATTGGTAGTTAGCTTATTGTTTTCATCTGTTTTCTAGGGTTTCTGAATTTTAGAATTTTAGCCTAGGGTTTCATCATATTATATATAATATGTTCTCGATCTGATAAAAGTTGAATGATATTTATCTCGTACTTATTGTTTTGAAGTTATTTTTAGGGTTTTATGTTTGGATGATCTGATCCTATCTCGATAAAGCTGAATTGGTAGTGTATCTATAGTTATCGCTTTGGATCGATTTTCTAGGGTTTCTGAATTGTAATTTTTTTAAAGGGGTTTCGTGCTTTGATGATTGTTGTGTTTTTGTTGATTTTTTAGGGTTAAGAAGTTGGAAATGCATTGATAACATAGTCTGATCCTTGTTTTATCTGCTCGACAACAATCGGCTCTTAATCGTCTCTTGGACTGAAATTTATGTTATACTTTTAGTTATTTTTTTTATTAATTTTCTAGGGTCTTCGAGTTTTATTAAATTTTTTCTAAAGCAAATTATACTATCTATATTTGTGCACTGAATTGTAGTTTTTTTGGCTTCTTTTCGTTTTGTGTGTAAACTGCTGATTTGGCTTGCGATTTTCTGGTTTCTAATTATTGTTTGCTAATCATTACAGATGCAGATATTTGTTAAAACCCTTACTGGCAAGACTATTACTCTAGAGGTTGAAAGTTCTGATACTATCGATAATGTCAAGGCTAAGATCCAGGACAAGGAGGGGATCCCTCCCGACCAGCAGAGGTTGATCTTTGCCGGAAAACAACTGGAGGATGGACGAACCTTGGCTGATTATAACATCCAAAAGGAATCAACTCTCCATTTGGTCCTTCGTCTTAGAGGAGGGATGCAGATCTTTGTTAAAACTCTGACGGGTAAAACTATCACCCTTGAAGTTGAAAGCTCCGACACAATTGATAATGTTAAGACTAAGATTCAGGATAAAGAAGGAATTCCTCCAGATCAGCAGAGGTTGATATTTGCTGGTAAACAGCTTGAGGATGGCCGTACCTTGGCTGATTACAACATCCAGAAGGAATCCACTCTCCATTTGGTGCTTCGTCTTCGTGGTGGAATGCAAATTTTTGTGAAAACCCTCACTGGTAAGACCATTACTTTGGAGGTTGAGAGTTCTGACACTATCGATAATGTGAAGGCTAAGATCCAAGACAAGGAAGGTATTCCCCCAGACCAGCAGAGATTGATATTTGCAGGCAAGCAGCTCGAGGATGGTCGTACACTAGCGGATTACAACATCCAAAAGGAGTCGACGCTTCACTTGGTTCTTCGCCTTCGTGGTGGAATGCAAATTTTTGTGAAGACACTTACTGGAAAGACGATTACACTTGAGGTTGAGAGCTCAGATACCATTGACAATGTGAAGGCAAAGATTCAGGATAAGGAAGGGATCCCTCCAGACCAGCAGAGACTTATTTTTGCTGGGAAGCAGTTAGAGGATGGAAGAACACTGGCAGACTATAATATCCAGAAAGAGTCTACCCTTCACCTTGTCCTCCGTCTCCGTGGTGGTTATCAAGCCTGATTTCAGTGTCTTGTTGTCTGGTCTGTTTTAAGAATTGTTTTGTCTTTCTGTTGTTTACTTCTCCTTTTGTCAAGTGACTAATATGTGGCATGACAATGGTTATGTTTGGTTTTGATGCCATGTACTGCAGTTATCTTTAGTAATAAATATTTATATATTTGGTTAAATCTCTTCTCATTGTTTAATTAGTAGTGCACGTTATGTGCTTGACAAGATATATATATTAAAAAAGCAGCAAGCATCTGTTGTTCCTAGGGTTTTACTTTAGTTTTTTCATTATGTAGAACGAAACAGTTGCTCCTCTGGTTCTACTAGAGGTTCTTCATTATGTAGAACAAATTTTCAGTGACCTGGATACTTTTAAGTTCTCACAGTTATGCAATCAGGGTACTGAGATTTCCCAGATCATTATAGTTTCTTGTTTTATGATCAAGTCTTTGATTCTGATGCTATTGATGATGATTGAGGGGCATTGCTTCTGATTATGGTATTTTCATGTATTATTGTTTTTGTTGATTTTGTGGTTCAACCATTTCAAGTTATCAAGTATTTTTTATGATTCAACCTGATTGAGGTCAGAGGATTGTTCTTTTCAAGATCGTTAGTTCTGCTGATATCTGCATTCTTTTTTCTGTTGACTTCATCTGCATCTATGCCTATTCCTAATTCTTCTTTATGTCTGTTTTTCTCATCTATGGTGGTAATGTATGTGCTCCAAGATTTTGTTACCATTAGCTTCAAAAACCTAATGGCTTTCAAAGGTACACTTCTTACTGTTTGCTCTATTTACACTCTCCTTCCATTTTTCCCCACAATATTCTTACAATTGTGTCATTGATTGCACGTGGGCATTATTGTGCACTGAACAGAACCAGGAACTGCTAGGTAATTCTAAATACAGTTTCTGCATAAGTTAAAAATGATTTTTCCACTGTTTTAAACAGTAAGTGGGGTATAGGTTCAGTTTTGTGTGGTGTGGAGATGGTTCCATTTGGTTTTTAACTTTTTATAGCATGCACGGAAGTTATCAGAAACGTTAAAAGAAACGTTAAATATATTTTCAATTACATGTTTTAGTCATGTTTCTGGTGGAGTTAACAGTTCCAGACTTGCCCTGTAATTTGTCTATATCAAGAAATGTGTTATATTTGCTGGAAACTCGTAAAATTTATTCCTTGAATCATTCATATAAGTATTTCTGTTGGCTTGTTGCAAATGTGGTCCTATGTGGCACAGACACATGCAGTAGATATCATGCGCCATCATGGAACTTTAGTGCATACTGATTTTGTGGAATATAAACATGGGGCTAACTTCTTATAGATAGAACCCAAAGCTCCTCCAAGAACCCAAAGCTCCTCCAAGAACTGCTCATGTGGTAGGATGTCTCTCAGTTTGATAAATGCCGGTGATGTTTTCCTATAAACTGTTTTTTCTCCTTTCCACCTGTTTCATTTCACTCTAAATGTTTTTGATTATTTAAGTAGTTTTGGATGAAAACATCTCTCTAGTGTTTCAGGTTATTCGGCTGGGAAAAGTGGTGACTAGTTGTGTTTGTTTATCTGACGATTATCATGATCTCAAGTCTTTAGTTCATACCGTTATTTGCTTTTCCTTTTTATGCTATATTCTTTCGAGCTAGACAAAGACTTCACAATATGTTTGCACACTAAATGTATGGAACTTTGCAAGAGATATGAGGACTGGTGTTTGTTTGCGGTAGATAATGATAATATGCGCCATCATGGAACTTTGGTAATAAATATATATATTTGCTACATTAAGTAATAACTATATATTCGGTTAAATCTATTATGTCACTGTTTTATTAGGAGTGCACGTAATGTTCAGAGTCTAGACAGTATAGGTTAAATAAGCAGCAATCATCTGTTGTTCCTCTGGTTCTACTAAAGTTTCATCAAAATGTATAATGAATTTTAAATGATTAGAAGTTCCGAATACTGGTTATGGAATCAGGGTACCAAAATTTTTTAGATTATCGTATTATGCTTGTTTTATTAACTCTGTTCTACATGATATGCTAAACAGAGTTAAAGCTCTTATTGGGTTGATAGAGTCATAGAGGGAATGAACTTGTCTCGAGGTGTAATTATTTACTACTGTTCTTTGTATATTTTTGTTTCCCTTCAGACTATTATTCAATTTCAATTTTTGGATGATCTTTTTTGTATTGCCAAGGTTTTTAATATGATATTGCTGTTCTGAATTGTTTTGGTAAGTGTTGTTTCTTGTAACTTTGTAGGGCCCCCCAGTTTTCCTTTATCTACTCTGGCTGCAATGGGAAATTGTGACTTCTCCAAATATTCAAATTCAGCTAGTCTCTTGGGACTTTCTTGATTTAATGTCACTGATTATTGAAAAATTTTGATGGATAATTGTACCAATTGTGGATATATTTTGACAATGTCTATGATGTCAAGTCTGTGATTTTGATGCTATAGATGATGTATAAGCGATGTTGATTTTGATTATTGTATTCTAAAATAATGTTGTTTCTGTGAATTGTGTGGTTCAACCATTAAATTGTTGTTTATGACTCAACGTGATTGAGGTCAAAGTATTGTTCTTTTCAAGATTGTTGGTTCTGCTTACTTCTGCAGTATTTTTTGGTTTAAGTTCATATGCATGTGTGCCTAAACCTAATTTTTTGAAATTTCTTTCTCATCTAAGGTGGTTATGTATGTGGTCCAAGATTTTGTTATCATTGACTCAAGATATCTGTAACAGCTTTCAAAGGTACGCTTCTTACATTTTTGCTCTATGCACACTCTCCTGACTACCAACCCCACCCCCAATATTTCTTTGTAATTGATTGCATGAGGACATTATTGTGCACTAAACAGAACCAGCAACCTGTTGGTTTTATCTTTAGTCTTGTGTGGAGTGATGATGGTTTCTTTTGGTTTTGATGGGATGCACAGAAGTTATCATACACATTAAATATAGTTTTAATTAGACTCTGGTGGATTTTACAGTTCCAGACTTGTAGAACTTTGGTGTAGTGCTGATTTTCTGAAAGTGAATTATACTCCCTCCGTCCCTTTTGATTCTTAACACTTTCTATTTTGGGATGTCCCAATAGATTCTTAACATTTCCTAAAATAGTAAGTTTTAACACTATTACACCCACTACTTCACTTATTTTAACAATATTTTACACTATTACATCCACTACTTCACTTATTTTAACAATAAAATCACTATTACACCCACTACTTCATTTATTTTAACAATATTACACCCACTATCTTGGTATCCGTGCAAAAAGCAAATGTTAAGAACTCAACGGGACGGAGGGAGTAATAATATGGGGCTACCTGCTTATCGACAGAACCAAAAGCTCCTCCAAGAGTTGCTACTGTGGTAGGATCTCTCTCAGTTCCATAGATGCTGCTGAACTTTATATGTAATTTTTACTTTTTTTTTGCCTTATCCTGTTTCATTTCTCACGCTTTGTTTTCATTATTTAAGTAGTTTTGGATGAAAAAATTTCTATGATGTTTCAGGTTAGTGGTGATTAGTTGTGTTAAATCTGACGGTAATTACGATCTCAAGTCTTTAGTTCATTTTGTTATTTGCTTTTCCTCTTTATATTATATCCTTTTTAGTTAGACAAAGACATATACATAATATATTTGTACACGAACCTCATTGTGGAACTTGGTGATTGGTTGTGTTTGTTATATCTGACGATAATTAGGATTTCAAGTGTTCAGTTCTGTAAAGGTTTGCTCTCTGCTTTTTCTATTCTTTCTGGTTTGACAAAGATATTTACAAATATGCATACATGTTACATTGGCTAACAAAGTCTTCCTCTTTTGCAATGGTAGATAAACATTATCAACATATTTTGTTTGTCCCGTGAACCTTAGCAATCCAGCTATGCTGAATAAGACTCCATTCAGTTGTTCATGTTATTTTGTTACCTTCAATGGAAGTGATTTTCTGTTGCTACCACTAAATGATATGACCTTGAGGAGTTGTGACTGTAGATGTCGGTGGTGATACAAAGCCATTTATGTTCTTTTTTAACACAATTGATGTGGGTGTCATCAGGTACTTGGAAATAGTGCCATCAGGTACTGATTTGGGGCTTGACAACCCGGGATGGTGCTGCAACAGGTGAGGTTTCTTGGGTTTAATATTTACTTGTACTGAGTAGGTTGTTACCATTTATCATTTACATCGAAGCTTGTACATGTTTACTATGGAACAATTTCTTATGAATTATGTCTAGTATTATCTTGTTATCTTAAGTACTTCACTACTTGTACGTGTCTGCTAAAATTTCCCAAAAGTTTGTTTTGCTAGGGAAGTTTATCTGCATGCATATATTATCTAGACAATGGCTCTGCTTTTACTATAAAATTTTTTTCTAGGCCTTTCTAATTGCTGCTTTTGAAACATGTTCAGAACCAGAAGAGTTCATGTTTACGAGTAATAAATAAGAAAACCACGCATGAAGATGTTGGTTCTTAAAAATTTTTGCATGGTGGAAAAACATGCCGGCATGCTGTATCCAGCATAAGATTACACACTAAGATTCTGGTGCAAGTTGCTAGCTGAGTTCGGCCATAGGAATTGTTGGGCAGCAAGCGGGGGCCTTAACCCACAATTGTAAGATATTGTCTGCTTTTATTTTTGGACACCTCCAGTAGGCCTCATGTACTAATAGAGTTAAATGGGTGTTTATAAATCAGCACTCAGCCTCTCACAACCGATGTGGAACTCATGAATTTCCCCCTTCACACATGGAGATCGACAGCTCGACGCGTACCTATTATGAAGTATTAATTGAAACTTAGTTTTCGTTCTGGTATGCGTACGAGAACAGCATGAGTGGCTTGCATTCTCCAGCTTTCTAGTTCTGTTTGAACTCTGAATCCCTTCTCACCAACTATTAACTTACATTCAGAAGAAAAACAATGCCAGTCATTTTTTACTTGGTGTCTACTAGTTAGACCGACTTCAAATTGAATTGCAGAAAAATTGTTCTATTTTGTGGCTGCATCCCCCCCCCCCCCCCTCTCCTGGCATTAGTACATTATCACTCTGTTTCTAGGAGAAAAGGAGTACAGAGTGTTTCCACCACTGAAGTACTTTGCCTCCAAATGCAATGGCAGCAAGCAGTTTTTAAAAGTTGTGGCTTTCTTGGTGCAGCTCACTCATTTGGTGAGATCTTTCTACAACTATACATCATTGTATTTAGTCATTTAGCTCTGTCCTTGCATGCTCTTGTTGTTGGACTTGGAAGTTAAGTTCGTCTGCCATTGGTTCTATGTATCATGCCCTTACCCTATCAGTAGTATTTACCTTGTGAATAATGAACATTATTTTCATCTTGTATCTGTATATTGATCAATTTTCTTCGCGGACAATCACTAACTCTGAAGTGACATGATCTTACATAATAAACAGATGCAATAAGCAATTGCACATTTACCTGAACCTCATCTATAGGCATTCGTGGACCTTCCTTGTCAATTCTTCGTGGCCCTTCTTTGTATACACGGGACAAAAAAAACTAAACTTCAAATTTCGTTTCCACATTAGTTGGGAGCACACACAAAAACATACTCCCTCCGTCCCTTTTGATTGTTAACATTTCACTTTTTCAAAACTTTCTGGCACGCATTTTAAGGTGCATTTTAAGGATAGTTAAATAATTTTTTTTTAAAATTTTCTTTTTCTGTATAAAAATTTAAACATTAAATTTTTATACAGAAAAAGAAAATTTTAAAAAAAAATTATTTAACTATCCTTAAAATGCACCTTAAAATGCGTGCCAGAAAGTTTTGAAAAAGTGAAATGTTAACAATCAAAAGGGACGGAGGGAGTATATTGTTTTCTTTGTTTTCCCCGTTTCTTTCAATAGTTTTACTTAACTTGAACATTTTTTCTTTTAATTGTTTCTATTGAGTTGATACCTCTATTTCAGTGTATATTTATGATACTATCGTACATGTTAGTTGTTAATTATTTGTTGCACTTAACAACTTTGCTTCTGTATGAGATTCTTGTATTATGTGCTCAATATTTTCTTTAGTATTAAGTTGATGCAGATTAAATTTGTAATTTATCCTTTTCACAAATAGATGGTTTTTTATCCTGCGCTTTCATGTATTGTAGAAAATAATGTTGATGCAGAGATTTGTGGAATGCATCTTACAGACCAAGCCAAGAAGGTTTGTTCTAATAATTAAATTTCCTGAAATGATGTTCTTATATTACTCTTTATCTAATGACTATTCAAACAGGATCCTTGACTAGATGAATACTACAGTTGATGATGGTTTAACTAGATTTTAGCTGTGTTGTGTTTGTGATTCATCCGAAGCAAAGTACAGAAAGCATATACTTTCTTTCTTTCAAGAGATGCAGATAGTCATATATAATTTGTCTGGGAACGGAAACATGCTTGTAAAAGAACAGCACAGGCACACAAGCAGATTCCAAAGCAAAGAATATAAGGTGATGTCCAGGTAGATTAAACACTACTTTCACACTTGTTTTAATTGCAAACAATACTAGTAGATTGGTGGTCCCACACAGCTAAGTTGGGAAATAATTTGAGAATTCGTGTTCAAGATTCTTTGTCCTTTGTTAATATATTAATACGGTGGTTTAATATTTATGTTCCTTCCTACGAGGTTTGCGGTGGCAAAATTTGAAAATATCTGAGCCAAAAGCAAGTAGAATTAGGCTGTCATCTATAATAATACTATTAGACTCAAATACTTGACTAAGCTGCTGAAAGTTCTAGTGGTTAAGAGTATTTTTGCATAAAGTAATTTGACGCATGACATGGAGCACAGTTAAAAATAACAAAATCATAGAAAGCTATGTAATGCTTAGGCAGAATTTAATTGATTGAAGTGGGAAAGTTTTAAATTTAGGTTTGCTATGGAAAGTAGTGGATGTAGGCCTAACGGAATTAACGGTAGACTGACAAAAAGAATACTAAAGAAGGAGAATAGTGAGTGGTATAATTGTAAGGTGGGGGGTGGTGGTAGCTGTCACTTTTGAGAAGCTAGCTGTTATTGTAAGTTTCCACACCCTTTTTTAACAATATAAACCCCACCAGTGCCCACAACTCCTCAACCCTAATTATCTGTCTTTCTCTCTCTCAGAAGTTTTTGTAAGTTTGTTTGTCTCTCTCTCTCTCTCTCTTTGAAGAAAGGAAGGAAGGAAGAATGGGTGGTTTTGAGAAGCAGGTAAAAGAGAGAGCCAAGGAGATGAAGCATTATTTGAACAAGGGAGCCAAGGTTGTGGGTGAATCTTGCAAGAAAGGCTGGCTCAAGCTCAAGAACATCAGATCAGGCTAGCCTGTTAGCTTGTTTTTTTCTAGCTGATAAGAGAGTTTCTTTTTGTTGGGTTATTCAGAGGCTGATGATATTCACAATCTGATACGATTTGATTAATTGAGTGTTTCTGTCTTTGCCTTGTTCATTAATTCTTCATTTTCATTCCACCCTTATCATTTGTAGTTTGAGATGTGAATCTTAACAGAAGTTATTGTTTTGTTCCTTACTAAATCTTCATTTTATACTGCATCTATGTCTCTTTGATGTGCTCTTTTGTTCCGCAAACATTTCTATTCTTACTAGAAATAAATCATTGGAAGCAAGGGAGTAATGTTGTACTTGTAGTTCGTTGTTCTTTTTGAATGTTTTAGCAGTGTGTTAGATATGGGAATTGTAAGTTGCAAATTGGTGACGGCCAATGTGGGTTCTTGTTTTGAAGATATATGCTTCCTATGTTAAAATGTAGCAGAATCTTGTTGGAAAAAATAGAACTAATAGGGAAAAGGGTTTTTCAACATTTTGGATTAGATGATCTCCTCTGTTTCTGTGAGATGAAATCCAATTTTTTGCATTTGTTGGTTAGGTGATTTTAACAGATTAGCTGGTTAATTTAGGCAATTGGTAAAAGGAAAACTTATCCGACATTTTTTTTTTGACAAACTTATCCGACATTTTAGTTCTAAAAACTAGAGACTAGGTCTCTTTGCATCGATAGTTTTCGAAATAGGGTCAAATTTTTGTTTTGAAAATAGAAAAAAGAAAGTACATAAGAACAACTCTTTAAAATAAACATGTAAAAGGATTGGGGAGGAATTAATAATATTTATGTATGTAAATGAAAGTTACTTTCCGAAATTATTGATTGATTGATGCACAAAATTCAGCACAATATTTTTCTTCGGATTAAGTATTAAGTAGGACACTTGTTGCGTTTAAATGTATCAAATGAGTCACTCATTATAAAAATGATTCAATTTAATTATTAATTTAAAATTTTGTATCATCTTAATAATTGAAAACTTAAAATTTTTTATCAACTTAATCATTCTTAGATGGTCTTTTTGATACAAATTTTCAAATTAGTGATTAATTTGATTTATTTTTACAATGAGCAACTCAATTGATACATTTGCACGCAGGAGTGATCTAGTTCATACTTAACCTATGCTGATGCTTTTTAAGTAGAAATCCAAAAGTGTTATAGAAGTACTAAAAATATTCAAATCTTAAATCTTTAATTCAAAAATGAACATCTTTCATAAAACAAAAAAAAAAAGAGAATATACCCTTGGAAAACGGATATTATTGAGAAAATTAGAGCACTAATTAAACTACAACATCAACACAATCCGGTCCATCTACACCGTCCATCACAACCTTGTCATCACATGATCCGCACCACCAGTTTCTGTGTCTTAATAAAACTCTCCTTTCTCTACAAACTTCTCGTTGCGCTCTCTCTCTCTCTCTCTCCCCCATCATCTATACATACAAACCCCAAATCCGTGTTGAAATATTTTCAGCTAATATTGATCAGACACCCAGTTTTAAAAATCTTGAATTTTCTTGAAATGGAGATGGCAATGGAAGAAGCTTGTTTGTGTGAGTTCTTGCTTAGGGTTGTACAAGTTCTTGGTGTTGAACAAATTGACAAACGAAGATTCCCTTTTATTATTTCCATACAGAACACAACACCCACATGTAAGTTTAAGATTCTATCTTGTTAGAAAACTTTCAATCTTTTAGGGTTTTCTTGGCTAAATTCTTGATTTTTACTTGAAATTGAAAAGACCCAGTTTGTGTGCTTGCAAGATTTGTGATTTTGGTATCTGGGTATTTCTTGAAATTGTGATTTGGGTGTTTTTGATATTGAAATTTGGTACTAATTTCACTTGTGAAGATGTTTAGGGTTCTTGATTTTAGTTGTTTTGTGATGTTAGTTTTTAGGGTTTGTTAGTTTAGTTTCGAGATTGTCGATGGCTGGAAGGGAATTAGAATTGCCAAAGTCGAGTGCGTCTACTTTGAGGGAACAATTAGCTAGAAAGACTCTTGAGAATGTTAGGAAACAGGGACATAGTTATGTTGAGCTTAGGGAAGATAATAAGAGGACTGTGTTCTTTTGCGTGTTGTGTTTGGCTCCGTGTTATAGTGATTCGGTATTGTATGATCATTTGAGAGGTAATCTGCATAAGATACGGTATGATGCTGCGAAAGCTACTTTGTTGAAACCAAATCCGTGGCCATTTAATGATGGGGTATATTTCTTTCATGATTTGTCTGAACAAGTTGAGAAGTCGAAGGATTCGAATGGTGATGGTTTTAATTTCTTAGAAATTGATGAAATTGAGTTGAATAATAACCTTGCAATAGTTCCTCACAATGGAAAGAAGAATCCTGGGTGTTTTAGGCTTGAGTTTCCTGATAGGTCAGAGTCAGAAGTAGTTTACTCGGATGGGGACAAGGATTCAAATGGGGATTGCAATGGTAACGGAACTGAGGATTTGGTCATTACTGGTGTTTTGCACAAAGATGAAATTTGTAATTTACATGTGAGGTTCATTGGCGTGGCCAAAATTGCTGCTAGATTCTGTGAGAAAGAAGGGATTTCCAAAGATATTAGTCGATTGTGGTGTGAGTGGTTGGGAAAGAATGATCTTGAAAATGAAGATATTCTTATTCCTGAGCATGACCTTGCAGTCATCACCTTTCATTATGACTATGATTTAGGTCGGAAGGCATTGTTCACTGATGTGCAAAACTTTGTCCTACCCAGTTCTCAGCAAGTAAATGGAAGGGCTGCCAAGAGGAAGAGGAAATCATTTTCTGATCCAGAAGACATTAGCGAGTCTTTGGGCAGCAGTCAATATGATTCTTCTGGTGAAGAAAATCTATCTTCAAATGGTTCAAGTATGAAATTGACTTTAAGTAGATATGATGATCAGCTTCTGGAATCAGGCGTTATATCGAGCAAAACTGTGCGAAAAGAACTGAGAAAGCAGCAACGCGTAGCTGCAGAAAGAATGTGTGACATCTGTCAACACAAGGTGCTCCCTGGTAAAGATGTGGCAACTCTTATGAACATGAAGACCGGTAGACTTGTCTGCAGTAGCAGGAATGTGAATGGGGTAAATTTCTGCCATGATTTTTTTCCCTTTTGCTGTACGACTGTATCTTATTTCATATTGTTTCTTCCTTTTTATACTTTGTAATATACTTCTACCTGCAGGCATTTCATGTATTTCATACATCCTGCCTTGTGCACTGGATACTTCTCAGTGAGCTAGAAATTTATAACAATCAGATTGCTGGTTCTGAAGTGAAACAGAGAAGTCGGAAAAAGGTTGGAGCGAAGAAGAAAGAACTAGTGAAGGACGGTGATGCAAAATTTATCGGAAAGAAAATATATTCGGTGTTTTGTCCAGAATGCCAAGGGACAGGTATAGATATTCATGGAGATGAGCTGGAGAAACCACCTGTTTCCCTTTCTGAGGTTTTCAAATTAAACTTTACCCCCTTTTATATTCAATTATTCATCTAATTCTGTGATTTCTAAATTCTAGTGTCCAATTAATATCCCCTCCCACAAACGATGCGGGACAACTCCTAACAGTAGTGTTAAACTGAGATCTTATGTTTCGAGCCTTTCTCTGTTGTTTCAGATGTTCAAATATAAAATCAAAATTACAGATGCACGCAGAGCATGGATGAAAAACCCTGAAGTGTTGCAGAATTGCTCATTGGGCTTAAGTTTCCCATCCCAGTCTGAAGAAGCAATTCAGGTTCAAAGAAATGCCAGTTGTTGCTTTTGTCGTAATTAAATGCTCCATGATCTGTATTATCACTGTCTCCCGCTATATATATTTGTTTGTGTTTTTAGGGTGTTTAGATATTGGTTAAAACAAAATTGTGGTTGCACTGATAACTCGTCATTCGTTGATTATAGGAAGAGATATTATCGCTGAAGTTGCTTCGCTTTTACCGAGCTCATTAGTAGGGTTTGGAATGTTCATAGGTGGGGTGTAAGCAAGAGGCTGGATGTTTGAGAGTTTGAAGCAACTCTTGTTTTTAAGTACACAGTTCTTTTGAGATATTTACAAGTTAAACTTGATTTACTCTAGTTATGTATATCTTGTAATTATTTAACAAAACTTGGTTGGAAACTGGGAATACTTGATGAGTTGATGTGTTATATATATGGTTATTGACTCAGTTGCACAATCCATTGTTTTCTTTGTTATGTTTTGTACTCTGTAGAGCTCCTATCAAAAGTATATATCAAATCTACTTTTCCAGGCAAGTGTATTGTTGAGAAAAAAAAGCCCTATACGAGATCAAATATGTTAAAAAATTTTTTTTTTTTGTTAAATCAATATATCATATAAAGGAGGGTATGCGGGAACTTATGTGGCGCTCTAAGATCGTCTCAATCAATTTTTCTAATTTTCTAAAATTTTTGAATTTTAAACACTAATAAATATAAAAATATCATTTAACATATTAGAAGTAGAATATGTGTTCGAATTTATAGAGAACAAGAGTTCGAATTTATAGGGAAGACATATGATTAGAAGTTCTATAGAAAATAGAATAAGTTTTTATAAGGCATATGCATAAAAGTTCTATTGGAAGTAGAATTGGAGTTCGAATCTACAGAGAATAAGAGTTCGAATTTATAGAAAAAAACATATAAATAAAAGTTCTATTAGAAGTAGAATAGGTCTGTTCTATGGCAAACATTTGCCATAGAACTGTTTCATAACATATGGTTCCAGGACCGTTGGATCGTTGATCCAACGGTCCTGATTTAAAAAAAAAATTACACCGTACCGCAGAAACTTTCCGCGGTACGGAGCAATTACAAAAATACCCCCACTGTTCACGTACCGCAGAAACTTTCCGCGGTACGGTGAACAGTAGATTTTTTATGTGAAAACAGGGGGCATTTTTGTAATTACTCCGTACCGCGGAAAGTTTCTGCGGTACGATGTAATTTATTTTTTAAATTAGGACCGTTGGATCGTTGATCCAACGGTCCACAAATCATATGTTGTGTAACAGGTCACTGGCAAATGTTTGCCAGTGACCGGGAGCCCGAATTTATAGAAAAAAACATATAAATAAAAGTTCTATTAGAAGTAGAATAGGTGTTTTAATATATAGAGCAGACATATAATTAAATATTTTATAGAAAGTACGATCTTCTTAAATTATATGATTAGAAGTTCTATTGGAAGTAGAATTAGTATTTATAAGGCATATGATTAAAAGTTCTATTGGAAGTAGAATAGGAGTTCAATTTTATAGAAATAAACATATAAATAAACGTTGTATTAGAAGTAAAATAGGTGTTTGAATATATAGAGCAGACATATAATTAAATATTTTATAGAAAGTACAATCTTCTTAAATTATAATTTTTTATATTATTAACACTTTTTTTGTCATTTTCTTGCACGCATTTTAAGGTGAATTTTAAGGACAGATCATAACTTATTTTTAAATTTTTTTTTTTGTATAAAAATAGGATTGTTATACTTTTATACAAAAAAGAAGAAAATTTTAAAAATAAATTATGAAACTACCCTTAAAATCCACCTTAAAATGCGTGTCAAACACCCTATTTTGAAATGTTAACAAACCGGCAGGAAATATATTCATAAATCCAATACTATTGTCATAAAAAAAAGTCATCGTATTTAAAAAGAAAAAAATTGATGTGTTAACATAATAAAAGAACATTCTCATGCAGGAATCCTAAATAAATACAGAAGTATCTTTAATATAAAGAGAAAATAAGATGTGTTTTCATTTTCTAAAACTCCATAAATATTAGAAAAGAGAAAGTATAAATTGGAATTCACTCTATTTTTTAGGTTTTGATTTTAAGGAAAAGAGTTTTTGTGTAAGATAAGTATCATCAATAATATGTATTGAAGTTGGAATTTCGATCTCAAACGAGAACGGATCGAAACATTTTTAACGGGAAGACGGTTCACTATAAAAGATTGTATTAACTATTAAAATATCATATTGATGTTATAAATTTCAATTTTTTTTAGGATTTGACTATTAAGGATAAACATTGTATGATATATGTAAAAGTTAGGTTTTTTGTCTTAATGAGATAGCGGACCAATAGTAATAACCATGTTTAATGAGAAAGCGGTTCATTAGAGAAGACCGTATAAAAGATGTTTTTTTTTGTCAGGGACCGTATAAAAGATGTTTGAATATATAAGGAATACATAAAATAAAATGTTTTATTGGAAGTAGAATACGAGGACGATGGAGACGTTTTTTACAATTTTTTTAAAACTATGTATCTTTTCTTCCTAGAAATCCTTTATTTTAACTTTTTTATAGAAGTTATTTTTACTTGCATTAGAAAAATATATCCATAAATTTAATATTATTCCCGTCACGAAAAATCTTCGTATTTTTTTTTGATATGTTAACATAATAGAAAGACATTCCCATGCGAAAGTTGTAAATAAATACATGAATATTTATAATATACAGAAAATATAAAATGTTTTCATCTTTTAAAACTCCAAAATATTAGAAAGTTTAAAGAATATAAAAATTGGAATTTACTCTCTTTATATTATGAAGTTAGAATTTCGGTTCCAAATAAGAGCGGCTCGAAATGTATTTAACGGGAAGACGGCTCACTAGAAAAGATTGTATTAGTTATTAGAATTTGATACTGATGTCATAATTTTTTTTTATTTTTACGGTTCGATTTTATGGATAAAAATTATTATATAAGTCTTTATAATATATGTTAAAGTTAGGATTTCGGTTTTAACGAGAGAGCGGCTCAAATCGAAAGAATCATGTTTAACAAGAAATCGATTCATTAGAGAAAATTATTTAATTATTAAAATTTAATGTTAGTATTATAATATAACGTAAATATATTGATTTTTTTAAAAAATATTGTAACGCCGCCGCGAAGCGCGGCTTTATCGACTAGTTAAATTGAAAGGTAAATATTTATGAAAAGAAGTACTCCCTCCACCAATTTTGTAATTTAAATTACGTATATCATATGTTAAATATAATTAATGAAAAAATATAGATAATCTATTATAACCTACATTTTTTAAATTTATAAAAATGTAAGTCAATATTTTTAAAAATTAATTTAAAATTTGGTCAATTTAATCAAAAAAATTAAACAAGTCAATTGGAATGGGATGGAGCTTGTGAAGTAAAATAAATAATCGTGTAAAGACTAAAGAGTAGTACTAGAAGTATTAATTAATTTGTAATTTGTGATGTTTTTATTGATGGAAATCCATGTAAGAGCAAGTCCAATGCAATGCTATCCTTAAAATTCATCTCAAAAGGGGTGCTATAGTTGGATGTATCCTTGGTGTTATTGCTATATTATGCATCTTGGTGCTAAATTTGAAACCAAATTATGCATTAATGCATCCATGCCACATCATCATTTAACTAGAATGAGATGAGTTTGTTGAGAATATTCAATAAAAATTAAAATAGTTAGGTAAAAGTTAAAAGAGTTAGTTAAATTTGAAAATAGTTATTGAACTAGCTTTTTGGAGGGTGAGTTTTATTTTAGCACCAAAATTTACTTTTTGATTCTATATTATAGCAATAGCAATCTGCAATACTCCCTCCGTCTCTTAATATGTTTCCCACTTTCCTTTTTGGGCAATTCAAAATATCGTTCCTGTTTCTATTTTTAGCCAAAAAACAACTTACATTATTCTCTTAATAATTGTGCCAGCTTTAAAAAATAAATAAAAAAACCCATTTGACCAACCTTTCTTTTAATCAAAATATCTACGCCCCCTTCTCTCTTCTCTTCAGCCTACAAACCCATTTGTTTTATTTGCACTTTTAGATGTCAGTCAGTTTTATTTGCACTAATTCCGAGGAGTACTTGATTACAAAATTAGGGATTAAACACATTCTGAGCAGTAATGAATTCTGTTAAGATGTCGCAATGTGTGTATATTGTTAGTCAGTTAGCATGTAATGCTATCTTCTGGTTATGCAATGTATCACAAAGCACTCTCCTCACTATAACTCACTATAAAGCACTTAAGTTTGAATCAACTAAAAACTGTAACACTTAAAATTAACATATATATAGTCATTACTTATGCATTGTTTTGAATACATGTAATCAGTACATTCAAACATGCTCCCAAAACATAGTCTTGTCCCCAAAACATAAAGTCCCAAAACATGCCCCTGTTAGACAAACTATATAACCTATAGATCAGCCTTGTTGTTGTGCTCCATATACCAAGTTCCATGCTTCAAACACAGCCCACATTGGTGCTGTAACTTGAAGCAGAAGTTTTCCAGCAGCCTTAAGCTTTTTTTTGTTGACATGGGGTACAAGATAGTCATTTGACCCCTTCACCTTTAGAACTTCATTCATCATATACTGATAGGATAGCCATACATCTGCAAGTGTACTTGCCTTTAACTCATAGAAAGCTTCATGCACTGCATCCATCATAGCGTCAATATCCTTTGGCATCTTCTTGTGCATCAAGGACTGAATGCTTCTAAAAAATCCTAAGTCTAAAATATTTAAATCTGGACTATTTGGTGGCTGTTGAACAAGAATAAATGTAAATTCATCTTGTTGATGTACTTGTTGCCATTCTTGATCAGTTTGCGTAATATGTGTCCTGGCATTGTCCTGTTGTATGAAGATAACTTTAGGACCTTCACTTGGTGGCCATTTCTGAATAATTGCTGGAATAATTTCATTTATAAGCATGCTCCTAGTTTCTTTTTTTCCCAGTGACTCAACCACTTTAGTGATAATTGTGCCCTTAGCTCTGGACTTAGAAGCCCTTTTCGCTGGTTCTTCATAGGTGAATGGAAATATGCATAACTTTCCATCAAATACGCATTCACCCGCAGCATTAAACCTAGGTCTTGCAACAGCAGCTGTGAACATCACCTTAGGTATAAATTTACTTGACTTGGCGGACCTATATTTGCCTTTTTCATTTTTTTCCAAGTGCACTCTTTGTGATTTCTTACTTAGATAGAACCACTTTTCATCTATATGCACAAAATCAAACATAGTCTGATATTATCTTTTTGTTTGTGGTGTATCTCCTATGAGGAGGTCTAGAACCCATTCCATCCTTTGCAACATGTTTGGATCTTTTAATTCAGGATGCAAAGGATTGGTGTGGGGTTTGATAAGTCCCCTCTTTATCATTCTTCCACATGTAGATGATGACACCTTCAATTTACTTGCCAAATCCCTTATACATGATCTTTCACCCATGTTTATGTCTGTGATTGCATTAGGTGCCAACTGAATTCTTTTTCTTCCCGACTTATGCCAATTTGTTGCCATGTTATAACTCTGTTGTGCTGCCTTTTGTTTCTTTGCTACATTCCATATGCTGCTAATAGTTCTCCTTGTGACATTGAAACGATTGGCTGCATCTTTAAATGCACCGTGGATAGGTTTTCCAGGAATTTTCTCTGATGGGTGGCTTGTTGAGTATTGAACACAAAGAAAGAATACAGAGGGGGGGGGGGTGAATGGATTCTTAAACTTTTCGTGCCTTGAGTCTGTGTAGCAAACAAGTGTTGTGTGTGCAGAGATGTATATGCGGATAAAGAACAACACAGAACACAATATCACTTTAATCTAATGTATTATTAGATAAAGGTTGCTACAATCTGTGAATACAAATGATAGTATTCTCAGCTTCGTTTTTCTCAGAGAGATATAGCTTACAGTGTATGAAAAACTCGACTCACAAAAGTTACTAAGTTATGAAGTGAGGCTGTGTCCTTATAGAACATGGATACAGCCTACTTACTGCAAATAAGGTAGCTAAACAAATTACTTTCTAGTCTGTCTATCCTTTTTGAGTAAGTGTCCAAACGGTTACAGATTTGACTTTGCAAAGCCTGTTTAGATCCACTTCTTTAGCTCCTTGTCTCTTCTATATCTCTCCAAGCTTCCTTGTAGGCTTTCCAGAGCACGTTACAGATTGTGGTCCATAAAGTGCATTGGCTTGTTGCAGGTTTCTGACTTGTACAATTTCTTCAGTATTTTGTCTCCAAGAATGTATTCGAGAAGTGACTAAGTAAGTGATTCGAGAACTAGAATTGACTTGATCGATAACTCTGAGTTCTCGAACACTGTTATATTGACATATCGAACCACTTCTCGAATAGCTCTTTTCCATCAGGATTCCTTGAGTTATCGAATAGAACATTTGACTTATCGAATCCTCGAGATATCGAATAGCTTTCTGAGTCCTTGAGATATCGAATGGAACTTTGACTTGTTGACTCTTTGAGAACTCGAATACCATCTTGACTTGTTGACTCCTTGAGTTCTCGAATAGAGTAGTAGACATATCGAATCCCTGAGATATCGAATGAGATATCGAACAGTGTATTCAGAGATATCGAATAGTGTCTTGAGATATCGAATCCCTGACTTCTCGAATGCTGGACTTCTCGAATAGACAAATATACTTCTCGAATTGGTACTTAGGCAAATTCTTCATTTCTTCAAATCCCAACTGTGATTATTTGACAGTCTTTAACTCCTTGCTTGAGGCATGAACCTTGGAACTTCTTTCAAGCATTATTCTAGACTCTATAAGTAAAATTACACAACTAGGATTTGATGCCTACTACAAGTACAATACAAACAGAAACTCTACAACTAGAGGTTCCCTCAGTTAAGAGGTCATGTAAGTAATGCAAAGCATTACAAACAATTAGGCTTGTTATTAGATGTGTACAGGCATGCCTCTGTAACTAACAATCTCCCCCAAATTGTGAGTGAGACCCTTAGTCACAATTTCATGTCTGATAACAAGCCTAACATACATAAGGATAAGACTTTAAGAGTACAGGTATGTATACTGATTGAACACATAAATGGAATTACAAGATAACTGCTCTTACAGTATGATGAGGTACTAGCCATTTTCATTTGATTGCATCTCCATTGCTTTGGCTTGTAGATCATCATATGCTTTCTGTTTCCTTTCTTTCTCCTTTCTTGCATTCTCATCTATTGCTCTTATGATTTCTGCCATAGCATCCAATTCTTCAATCATGATAGAGTTTTTGAAATCTTCAAGCACTGGCTTCAGAATGTTGGCAGGATAGTGACTGAGTAGGTTCATTCTTATATTGACATTGTCTCCATTTCTTCTCCTATACTTCACCACATAGGGATCAAACTGAACTCTACACAATCCCTTTGCCCTTAGCTTTTCTGCTTCAATCTCCAGTCTGTCAATTTCTTTCTCCCTTTCTAACCACTTCTCATAGCAACCCTTTCTCATCTTTTCAGCATAATCTCTCTTCATTTTCACAAAGTCAATCAATTTCAGCTTCCATACTTTCTCCACCTTGTCTTTAGAGTCCAGTAATGCAATGATTCTTTCTATCTCATACAATTTACCCCAATTTTGACAACCCCTTGTTTGAATTTCATTTCTCTCCCATCAGTGTACTTGATCTCAAGATGGTCATCCACAATTGCTGCAAAGCATATCTTTTGAGCTCTTAGAAATTGCAGTTGCTCTTCATCAAAGTCTTCATCAAGTGGTTGGATTTTCAATCCTGGAATGATTGTTAGGGCTCTTGATTTGGATAGCTTCACTCTTCTTGCAGCATGTTTGACTTTAATCTTCTTTACATGATTGACAGGCAGTAACTTGTGACCCTTGCTAGAAGACCATTGTAGTACTCCACTAGCAGTTTGCTTATGGATACATACACCTGGTTTCTTGATTTGAATCCTCTTCTCTTCTTGAGGTGCCAAGACAGTTGCAGAAGCCAGAGATGTAGATTTTGATGAATCATTACCAGTGACATCCACCCTAGACATTGAGCCTTGTGTTATGGTAGGAGTGTCATTAGTAATGTTCATGGCTTGCTGTTTTCCAACCTTCCTTTCATAGATTTTGCCTTGGTCATCATCATTCTTCTTATCCTTGTCACCCTTCTTCTTCTTCTTGTCTTCATCACCCTTATCTCTCCTGTGATGTCTTCTCCTCCCATCACTTTTGTCTTCAGAATCATCATCCTTATTTCTCCTAGGTTGAGCACTCTCTGGAAGTTCACCAGTTGCTATAAAAGATCTGAGAATGTGCAGAGCTTCAATTTCTTCAGCATTTCTGGCTCCAACCTTCTTCTGTAGTTGATCAATGATAGCAATGACCAGTCTGTGATTTCGAGAAGTGAGATCATGGGGAATGACCAATTGCTTGATGTCTTCAATTCTGGTGCCAGACTGATAGATGATTGTCCATGGTTTCTTGATCACTTCTGGTAGCCTTGAAGGTTGGCCATTCCTCAAATCATCAAACAGACTTTTATTGTTCTCATTCTTCTTCTCAATAAGCTCAAGTATGGCATCTATCTCTGAGTGTTTTAGATCTTGTAGAGTCTTGTATGTTAGATGCCATATCTTTAGTTTGGATATCATCATTATCTCCTTGATCCATAGATTATTGACTTTCTTAGGGATGACAGTGATGTAGTCAATCTGCTTCTTCAACTCCCTCAGATAGAACTGAGTGTCACCAACATGTTCCCTTGTGGCTTTCAGAAACTCCAAGAAGGCTTTATCATGATAAACATTTGAGTTAGCAACTTCTTGTAGCTTGGCCTCAGTAATAACTTTAACTTCTACAGGCTTGGCACTCTCAGGTATGGAGGATGGAAGTTTGTCAGAAGGCATACTCCCTGCAACCACTGTGGTAGTTATGGATTGCTTTTGACCACCAGGAGTAGTAATGTGCACAGTTGGTAGAGTAACAACTGGCAGTAAGGTAGGAGGCTCATCAACTTTGGATTTGCCTTTGCCAGGCACATTGGTTGTAGATTGTGCTCTGTGATGACCACCCTCATTTATCTGTATGCCCTTCTCCTTAGGTTTCTCCCCCTTTGGATTTGAGTTCCTGGACCTTTTCTCCCCCTTAGGCTTGTTGTCAGGCACAGAGGCTGTAGAAACCACCTGTGGGTTGAAAGATTCTTCAGGTAGAGGGAGACCCATGTGCTTCATCATTGCAGCCAACATGGATTGCTGATGCAGAAGGACATTAGCTGTGGTGGTTGCTTGAGTGTCCAACTGATCATGGAGAAGGGCAACCTTGTCTGTAAGGTGAGCATTTGACTCAGTGAGAGTAGCCACCTCCTTTTCAAGAGTGTTCACCTTAGTGAATAGCTCATTGGCTTTGAAACCAGACAAAGATTGATCCTGCAGCCTCTTCACTTCATACTTAGACAGTTCATGCACAGGGACTTCAGTCACTAGCCTATCTCCATAAAGATTCTTGAACATTGTCCTCAGCATGGCATTGGCCTCTGTAGTCTGGTCAGATAGATTTTGAAATCTGCTTCCTAGGCCTGTGACTGTATCTTTGAGGAGGGCTAGGCCATTGTCCATCTTTGTGCAGGTGGTGTTGCTGTGTTTGAGATCTTTGACCACACCATCCAGTTGAGGAAATTTAGCATCAAAGGCCCTCTTGACTTCTGCTACTGAAGTGGCTGTCTTGTCACACACCCTGTTGACTTCAGTTTTGACTCCCTTGCCAAGGTAGTGTGCAGCCTTGAGGAAACCCTTGTAGGAATCATTGACAGCTTCATACACTTCACCAGGAGACAGGGATTTTGCATTGGAGCCCAGTGAAGTGATGTATTCCTCTCTAAGATATTGAAGTGCTTCACTGAGAGTTACATCATTCTTTCCTTGCAGCCAGGCATCTACATTGCCATCTCTCTCAGCATCATCAATAATCTTGGCCTTCTGCACCTCCACATCATCCCTATGGCATAGTAAGATGGCCTCATAGTCTGGATTAGGGATATTGGAGGTGACAAGGTTCTGAGCTATCTTTATAAACTCAGGAATCTAATCCACAATTAAGCTTTGAAGTGCTTCAACCGTCAATGTTTGTGGAACAGACCCTGATCCTGAAGCATTGTCATGTTGCACAGGCTTCAGCCATTGTGACATAAAGTCAGAGCTAGAGTTAGGCAAGCTAGACTCCTCAGTTACAGATGCAACTTCTGTAACCGGATGGATTGACTCTACTACTGGTGTCTCCACAGGAGTGGGATGAGTTACACCAGTAGTTGACACAGGCACAGAGTCTCTAGTAAAAACTAGTGAAGCCTCTGTGGTTGTGATGGTGTCATTAGGATATGCCCCAGCATGCATTCCCTCACCATCTAAATGTGGGTCCTGGGTGGTGAGCAAAGTGTCATGCACTAAGTCACTTGAAATTATTGGCTCATCAAGAGAAAATAATTCTTGATGATCAATGCCTTGCATCTCAGTTGCCTGAGTTGCAGGTTCCAAAGAAATTTCAGTGTTAGATTCTGGAAGAGAAGTGTGTTTTAGAGTAGATTTTGGCAACTCCCCCTGAGAGATAGAGGGAGTTTCAAGTGTGATGTGCTCTCCACTCAGTGTAGTGCCAGCCTTATCACTCCCATGTGCTGACTCTGTACAAGAAGGTGCATTGGGGAGGATGCTTGATTCTATAGGTGCACCCTGTTGAGAGGATACACCTAGTGAGCTGTGTGCCCCTGATTTTACAACTTCAGCCATTTGTGTGACTAAAGAGGTGGTCTTAGTTTTCTTCTTCTTTGGCTTTTGTAAGGGTGACTCAGGTTTCTCACTTTCTAGCCCTAGTTCCACAGCCAATGCTGCTTCAGATAATATATTCAGTGGTGCAGACATTACTTCCTTTCTCTTCTTTTTACTAACATCACCCTTTTGAGAGGATGATGCAGTTGGCTCAGTGTGTGGTAGAGTGTTTGGTTGAGAGGGTTGGTTAGCAGGCCCTGGGTTAGCATTTTGTTCTACTTGCTTGGGCTGTGCTAACTTAGATTTTGCATCAAATGTTGGCATGTTGTGGGGATAAGTTCTAAACAAACTCTCCATATTGGGAGTTATGTTTAGTCTTACATCCACATCATTCCTAGTCTCCAAATTACCAAAAATGAGTTTGGTCATGGACTTAGGATAGCCTATTCTATTTTTATCAATCCCAGGCAATTCAATCAATGAAGCATTCTTAAAATTAAGTACAGATTGAATAAAGCGAGGGAAGAAAATATCAGTACCTCTCTTGGTTGTGTTCTTACCAAGTCTTCCATATAGTTCTTGGAGGATGATTTGGCCAACATCTATCTTCTTGCCATAGGCCAATGCATATCCAATTTGCTGCACAGGTGCACTGATTTGATCAAAGCTTGATTTCCTGGCAGTGAAGACTTGAAGAAGAGTTGCAAACACATAGCTCCACTCCTTTCTCAGATTCTTTCTGTTTAGCTTTCCAAGATTGATCCCATCTGAGTAGTTGATGAACTCAAAGAATTCCTCTAACTCTGCATTTGTGGCCAGTCTGTCAAATGACTCTTGTTGTAGGCCCAGTGCTTGATTCATGTCTGCAGGAGTGATAGTGATGTCCTTATCTTGAATCTTGCAGTAGATGATGTATGAGGTGATTGCGTTTTCCAGGGCTACAACCTCCACAATAGCAGTACCCCAAAACTATTCCAGGATATCTAGATACAGAGTTGGATTGGCAGAGAGTGCATCCTTGATGTATGACTCAGCCATCCATTTCACAAAGCACTTGAAATTGGCATTGGGTGCTTCAACATCACTAGTGAGAGCGATGAAGTTGGTGTTGAACTTTACTGTTGCCATTTGTGTAGAAGAGAGAAAGAAAATTGAAGGTTGAAGAAGAAATTTGGCTTTTCGTAGCTAGGGTTCCAGGGGTTTAGAGAGTTTAGGTGCTTGAGAAATCGAATGAAATGAATCGAATAGATGTGGAATTGTATAAGTATGAAGTACTTGAATTGTCGATTAGATGAAAGTTTTGTATCGACAAGTCAGGCATTCGAGAAGTAGAAAACAACTATTCGAGAAGTCAAGAAAGGCTTAATCGATAACTCAAGCAGATAGAAACTCACAGCTGGCGGTTATCTAACTCAGAAGTAATTCTAAATTAAATAAAATGTGTTTTTATGAGTGAATTAAACTTTTAGACAAAAGTCCAAAATCGGTTAAAATTCAGCGAGAATTCAGCCTTTTCAAATGATTCGAGAACTCAAATATAGTGTTCGAGAACTCAATCATTCGAGAACTCAGTTACTATATTCGAGAAGTCAAGAATACCTCTATTCGATATCTCAGAAAGACTCTATTCGAGAACTCAAGAGTACTCTAATGAGACTTGTTAGAGATGTCGAATAGTGAATCATTCGAGAAGTCTGACTTATCGAACTATACCCATCACTCATAAAAATTTGATTTTCACTATCTTTTAAAATTTACCAGACATATTCATTGAAGAATATCCTAGCAAATTATATAGTGATTTTCTCAAAATTTCATAGAAATTATAAGTTAATAAAAATATGATTTTCAACATATACAACAGATTTGAAATATTTATAAATCATATTTCAGCCAACACTTACTCAAAAAATATTGAGAATTTAGATAAAGTAAGTGTTTACTGCTGCAACAATCTAGATGCTGTATTCACTTAGCTAGAATCTGAAGAATTCAGCATTCCAATCTCACTAACCAACCTTGTGAAGGTGGCTTCATCTAATGGCTTAGTGAATATATCAGCTAGTTGTTTATCTGTAGAAACATAATGCAACTCAATGGTTCCATTAGTTGCATGTTCCCTTATGAAATGATATCTGATGTCAATGTGCTTTGTCCTAGAATGATTGGAAGGATTGGCAACTATAGAGATTGCACTTGTGTTGTCACACATGATTGGAATTCTTTCCAACACAAGTCCATAATCTCTAAGTTGATTTCTAATCCAAAGCACTTGAGCACAGCAACTTCCAACAGCTATGTATTCAGCCTCAGCTGTAGAAGTTGACACAGATTGTTGCTTCTTGCTATACCAAGAAACTAACCTTTGTCCAAGAAACTGGAAGCTTCCTGAGGTGCTTTTCCTATCCACTCTGCATCCAGCATAATCAGCATCAGAATAACCAACCAGATTGAACCCTGTGTCCTTAGGATACCATAAGCCCAAGTTTGGAGTGCCCTTCAGATATCTAAAGATCCTTTTTATTGCAATCAAATGTGATTCCTTTGGATTTGATTGAAATCTAGCACATAGACATGTAGCAAACATGATGTCTGGCCTACTTGCAGTGAGGTAGAGTAGAGAACCAACCATGCCTCTGTAGACTGAGATATCTACTTTCTTGCATTTAGCATCTTCATCCAACTTAGTTGCAGTGGCCATGGGTGTCTTTGCAGGTGAGCAGTCTTCCAAGTCAAACTTCTTCAATAGATCCTTGATGTATTTGGTCTGACTGATAAAGATACCATCCTTCCTTTGACTGATTTGCAACCCAAGAAAGAATGTCAACTCTCCCATCATACTCATCTCATATCTGCTCTGCATGAGTTTGGAAAATTTCTCACATAGCTTCTCATTTGTAGACCCAAAAATGATATCATCCACATAAATTTGGACTAGGATAATATCATCACCATGCTTCTTGTAAAACAGTGCCTTGTCCAATGTGCCTCTAGTGAATTGATTTTCAAGAAGAAATTGTGATAAAGTATCATACCATGCTCTTGGAGCTTGCTTAAGTCCATACAGTGCCTTAAGCAATCTGTAGACAAATTCTGGGAAATGTGGATCCTCAAAGCCAGGTGGTTGTTGCACATAAACCTCTTCTTCCAACTCTTCATTTAGAAATGCACTCTTGACATCCATTTGATAAACTTTAAAGTTTGAATGTGCAGCAAATGCCAAGAATATTCTGATGGCTTCCAATCTAGCAACAGGGGCAAATGTCTCATCATAATCAATGCCTTCCTGTTGAGAGTATCCTTTTGCAACCAGCCTTGCTTTGTTTCTTATTATTACACCATCTTCATCCATCTTATTCTTCAGAACCCATTTTGTTCCAACAATGGTTCTATTCTTTGGTGTAGGCACAAGTTCCCATACTTTGTTCCTTTCAAATTGATTCAACTCTTCTTGCATAGCAATAATCCAATCTGGATCCAACAGTGCATCATCAAGTTTCTTAGGCTCAACTTGTGATAGAAAACATCCATAGAGGCACTCATTTTGAGTTGATCTCCTAGTCCTTACTCCTGCATTAGGATCTCCAATGATTTGCTCTGTAGTGTGTGATCTATCCCATTTCCTCGAGTGTTCAGCCTGATTTCTCATTCTTGATGTTGCTTCATCATCCACATCATGGTCATCCTCATTTCCTCCCCCTGTGAAGTTGCCATTACTCACAGGTGTGTCTTGGATGCTTGTTTCTCCACTATCGATTTGCACAAATTCTTCTCTTGTATCATTATTCACTTAAGTTTGTTGAACTTGAGTTTCAACTCCAGTTTCAATCTCTTCATCAGAATCATCTAGATTATCAAACTTCAATGGATCTTTGTCTTCATCATTGGCTTCTTCTAGTCCAGGTAGTTTGCTGTCATCAAATGTTACATCTGTGCTTTCCATAACTTTCTTTTGACTGATGACATAAACCTTGTATGCAATTCTTTCCATAGAATAGCCAAGAAAAATTCCTTCAAATGCTTTTGCATCAAATTTTCCAACATATTCAGAGTTATCCTTTAGTACAAAGCATTTGCTTCCAAAAGTATGAACATACTTTAGAGTAGGCTTCTTTCCAGTCATCAAGTTGTAAGGTGTCTTTCCAGTGTTTTTGTTGATGAGGGTTCTGTTCTGAATGTAGCATGCAGTACTCACAGCCTCAGCCCAAAAACATGTAGGCATTTTTGCATCAAGTAACATTGTTCTAGCAGCCTCAATTAGAGTTCTATTCTTTCTCTCAACAACTCCATTTTGTTGTGGAGTCCTTGGAGCTGAGGATTGCTGAGAAATACCATTCTCTTTACAGAATGATTCGAGTATGACATTTCTGAACTCTGTTCCATTATCACTTCTCAGTGCAATCACACTTGCATTGTTTGCCTTTGCTTCCTTGTCAACTTTCTTTATATGCTCAATAATTACTTTTGGAGCCTCATCTTTTGATGCCAGAAATTCCACCCATGTATACCTTGAAAAATCATCAACCATTACCAGGGCATACTTCTTTCTTCCAAGTGACATAATGTTGACAGGCCCAAACAAATCCATATGAATGAGTTGTAATGGCTTGGTTATTGATGTCACTGTCTTTGACTTGTGGCTTGATCTTTTCATTTTTCCTTTTTGACAAGCCTCACACACTCCTTCTTGGCAGAATTCAAGTGTGGGCATGCCTCTCACTAACTCTCTTTTGACTAGAGAATTAATGGCCTTGAAGTTCAGGTGTGATAGTTTCTTGTGCCACAGCCAACAATCTTCATTTGATGCTTTTGAGTAAAAGCAACAAATTTTGTCCTTGTTTGCAGAGTCCATATTGGCTACAAACAGGCTTCCCTTCCTTACTCCAGATAGAGCAAAATCACCAGTCTTCTTGTGGGTGATCAAACATTCATCTTTGTCAAAATTCACTTTGAATCCTCTATCAGTAAACTGACCAACACTTAGCAGATTATGCTTGAGCCCCTTGACTAGTGCTACATCTTCAATGATGACATTACCAACTTTCAGCTTGCCATATCCCAATGTGTTACCCATGCTGTCATCTCCAAAAGCAACCATTGGGCCAGCCTTTTCCTCATACTGTGATAGCAGGGCCATATCACCAGTCATATGATTTGAGCATCCACTGTCCAAAATCCACATGACCTTCTTTTCACTTTCTTTGCCCTGCAAACACAAAGGTATTACTTTTCCTTTGGTACCCAAACAAGTTTGGGTCCATGTGACTTAGAGACAGTTTTATCATAAACAACATGCTTATCAACTTTCTTAGTGTTAGTCTTCTTGTCACTGTTGGAAGTCTTAGAACCTGAAGTTTCAGACTTAGGTGACAGAGGTACCTTCCTAGCTTTAGGAGGACATGAAGACTTTGACCTTGTGTAGTGTGTGTGAGAATTGTGACTGATACAACCATCAATGAATTGCCTTCTTAAATTAAAACAACTAGTCATAACATTCATATTGCATGGCATACAGTCAAATTTATCACAAAAAGGTGCATCTCTATGACTTAGAGACACAGAACAATCATAGAAAGGTTTAGACACACTACCAACAGGTTTCTTGCATGCATGAGTTAAATGATTGGTACTGAAACAGTTCTGACAAGTTTTCCTAGGGGCATTAGGCATATAAGCATAGTTGTTATCCTTGTTAATCCCTAACTTGCCATTTCTGTTCTGTTTCTTCTTAGTCACTTTCTTTTCTGATTCACTCTTCCCAGCTGAGACAAACTTAACAAACTTCTTAGGTCTTGGCCTATCAACTACTGGTTCCTTGGTCTTTGACTTGACACTCTCACTCTTAGAGGATGCTTGTTGTTCACTAGATTGTGCCTCATCCTCATCATTCAACATTTGTTTGATGAGTAAAGCATCCTCATCAATTTCAAATGTTGATTCCTTAAAAATTGGATTTTCAGTCTTTCTCAATATGTGAGGCACTTTCTCATGAACAGCTGTGTCCTCTTCAATAACAGCATAGCCTTTCCTCTGTTTGAGAGAGTCATAGTCAAGTCCAATAGCTGCTTTGGGTTTAGCTTCAATTTTCTCACAGTAGGATTGCACTAGACCAGATGATTTCTTGAAAGTTTTCAGTTTGAATTCATTTTCAGCTAATTCATCCCTAAGAGCCTTCTCTACTTGACTAGCACATAAAACCTTGTTCTGCAAATATTCAACTTCTTTCTTAAGGTTTTCTACTTGCATAGCAGTTAGCTCAAGTTCCTCATTCTTTTTGGTTAATATTTCATTTCTAGTAGACAGTTTAGCAATCTCCTCATTAGCAGCAGTCATACTAGTATGAATATTAAACATTTCAACAGATAGTTGTTCGATCATGCATTTATACTCAGAAACAGACATGTCTATAGTAGTGAGAGATGGTACCTGAGAATCAGATGGAGATGAGTCATCCTTGGAGTTGGCCATCAAGGCATAATTACAGAATTCTTGTTCCTCTCCATCACTCTCAGAATCATCCCAGCACTTCCCTTCAGCTATGTAGGCCTTACCTTGTGTCTGCTTTTTCAGAAGGGCCTCATACTTAGCTTCGAGCTCAAGATAATCTCTATCCTTCTTTTTAGGCTTCTTGCATTCACTGGCAAAATGCCCTAGGTCATTGCATCTATAGCACCTTACAGATGACATATCCACATAACTGGTTTTGAATTTATTTCTGCTTGGTTTTACAGGTGTCTTGTTCTTGTTGACTGAATGGTTTTGAGTTTTGGGTTTGAAGGGTTGATTTCTTTTAAATCTGATGTTTGGAAATTTTCTGGCCATGAAAGCATATGAAGTATTTTCCATCCCATCAAGTTCTTCCAGAGTGTAAAACTCTTCTTCTTCTTCCTCCTTTTCCTCAACAGGTTCACTCACCCCAGCTTCAGTTTCTTCATCATCTGCTACCTCCTCTATCCTTAGCTGGCTTGTAGATGCTTCTAGGTCCAGAATAGATTTGTTGACAATCAAGGCACATGATGTGTTTATCATTCTACCTTGGTTGGCTTGGATAGCCCTTTTCTGAAGCAACTCAAGTTCATGAGTCTTTAGGACTCCATAGAGCACATCATATGTGACTTTGTTCAAATCTCTCTCCCTTAGAGAAATGACTCTTTGCTCTAGATGATTTGGTGAAGATAACAGAAATTTCATATTTAACTCCTTGGTGCTGTAAACCTTGCCATTCATCTGCAACTCAGTAACTAGCTTGTGAAACCTTTCAAACATTTCAGTGATGCTTTCCTTGGGCTGTGCCATGAAAGCTTCATACTGTGTGACCAGTATCTGTTTCTTGTTTTCCTTAACCTCATCAGTCCCTTCACACAACACCTCAATGTGATCCCACATCTCTTTAGCAGACGTACATGATGCAATATTTGCAAACATTGACATGTCCATGGAATCAATGATAAGCAGCATGAGGTGGCTGTCAAGAGCAACCTTCTCCCTTTCTGATTCTGTCCATTTTGATGGATCCTTGGCATCATAAGATCTTGGGATAGTTGTGGTTCCAACAGTCTTTTCTGGTATCTCTTGTTGTGGAACAAAAGGACCATTCTTGAGAATCTCAGGATACAAGGGATGAGAGGCTTTAATGAACAACATCATCTTTATCTTCCAGAGGTTGAAGTTTTCTTTGTCAAACTTAGGGACCTTCACCGTTCCTGTAGTCTTTGGTGTATTCGAACTCATGATCGTTTTTCTGTTTTTGAATAAACAGCCCGCTCTGATGCCACTTGTTGAGTATTGAACATAAAGAAAGAATACAGAGGGGGGGGGGTGAATGGATTCTTGAACTTTTCGTGCCTTGAGTCTGTGTAGCAAACAAGTGTTGTGTGTGCAGAGATGTATATGCGGATAAAGAACAACAAAGAACACAATATCACTTTAATCTAATGTATTATTAGATAAAGGTTGCTACAATCTGTGAATACAAATGATAGTATTCTCAGCTTCGTTTTTCTCAGAGAGATATAGCTTACAGTGTATGAAAAACTCGACTCACAAAAGTTACTAAGTTATGAAGTGAGGCTGTGTCCTTATAGAACATGGATACAGCCTACTTACTGCAAATAAGGTAGCTAAACAAATTACTTTCTAGTCTGTCTATCCTTTTTGAGTAAGTGTCCAAACGGTTACAGATTTGACTTTGCAAAGCCTGTTTAGATCCACTTCTTTAGCTCCTTGTCTCTTCTATATCTCTCCAAGCTTCCTTGTAGGCTTTCCAGAGCACGTTACAGATTGTGGTCCATAAAGTGCATTGGCTTGTTGCAGGTTTCTGACTTGTACAATTTCTTCAGTATTTTGTCTCCAAGAATGTATTCGAGAAGTGACTAAGTAAGTGATTCGAGAACTAGAATTGACTTGATCGATAACTCTGAGTTCTCGAACACTGTTATATTGACATATCGAACCACTTCTCGAATAGCTCTTTTCCATCAGGATTCCTTGAGTTGTCGAATAGAACATTTGACTTATCGAATCCTCGAGATATCGAATAGCTTTCTGAGTCCTTGAGATATCGAATGGAACTTTGACTTGTTGACTCTTTGAGAACTCGAATACCATCTTGACTTGTTGACTCCTTGAGTTCTCGAATAGAGTAGTAGACATATCGAATCCCTGAGATATCGAATGAGATATCGAACAGTGTATTCAGAGATATCGAATAGTGTCTTGAGATATCGAATCTCTGACTTCTCGAATGCTGGACTTCTCGAATAGACAAATATACTTCTCGAATTGGTATTAGGCAAATTCTTCATTTCTTCAAATCCCAACTGTGATTATTTGACAGTCTTTAACTCCTTGCTTGAGGCATGAACCTTGGAACTTCTTTCAAGCATTATTCTAGACTCTATAAGTACAATTACACAACTAGGATTTGATGCCTACTACAAGTACAATACAAACAGAAACTCTACAACTAGAGGTTCCCTCAGTTAAGAGGTCATGTAAGTAATGCAAAGCATTACAAACAATTAGGCTTGTTATTAGATGTGTACATGCATGCCTCTGTAACTAACATGGCTTAGCAAGAATGCAAGTATTTCTGATCTTATAAATGCACTGATCTTGGCACTTTTTCTGTTGGCAGCTTGTTGATTTAAATCAAACTGGTGGAGCATTTCTTCTGGCGGTGGTTCATTGAGATCAAACTGGTGGTGCTGCTGGTTGCTCATTTCTTCTTCACACTGTTTTTTTTTTTGTTTTGTAAAATCTTGTAAACTGGTGGAGTATGTGTTTGTGATGTCTATTGTACTATTTGTCCAAGAAGTGTAATCTTAATGCCAGGTGTATGGTGTAATCTTAACTGGTGGAGTATGGCTCCTATGTGTTTTGTTTTTATTGGTGGATGTAATTTAAATATGCTAAGTGGAGGGAAAAGTTATCTAATCTCCCCCCAAAATTGTCCACCCAATCATTGATAAACATAGATTATTGTTTTTCTTAAAACCTGTGCTTTTTAACAAATGAGAAACACAATTAGAGACAGAGGGAGTAGCAATTTAGCATCTAGCATTGACTTGCAATTTAACATCTAACATTGGACTTGCTCCAAATGTAAGAGGGTCTACATTCTACAATTATTATTTGCATGGTAACCAATTAAGATACGTGATATTTGAAATTTATTTTGTGAACCAATTTGGAACCTTGAGCATTTTCTTTTCATAAATGATTATTTGCCCAAAACTTGGGAGTTAGATCGTTGATAAGTTTAAAGAGGATGTGGGTACTCATATACAAAAGTTTAAATTTGATCGTAAAAACATAGTAGTAATTTTTAATGTTCAATTTCTATGTTACTTCATTTTAACATCGAACATTTATGTTGCCTCTGTAAAATTTAGAGCAACTTTCATATTGAAAAAAAAAAAAGGAACTTGCAAAATGCTGGTTAGATTTTACCTAATTTAATGTTTAACCACCCGTCCACCACCAAATGCTACAAGCCTATATGCGTAAAGTTCAATCACAATTCACAACTTCATAAAATTCACTCTTAGAGAAAATAAAAGAAAAATAACAGCAAACTTAGTATATGACCAAACTGACTGAGAAATTGTTTTTAGTATGCATGTGATTGGAGTAGTGATGTGAAATAGGTATTGAAGTTAAATTTCTTGTTTATTCTTGATTTTAAACAACACACAAATCTCATCTCTTCTCTGTTGGCTGGTAATTTTATTCATGTCATTTCCATTTTCTGATATGATGTTCTCATTTCTAAAATTTACACCCTCATTCTTGTTTTGTGTTGTTACATTTCTAAAATTACAGGCATGTTAAAGATGAGTTTCAATCTTTAATGTACTTGACCAGTGGGTTGATCAAGGAAGAAGAGTTGAGCTTCAACAACTCAGAAAAATCATCAAGCACTTGAGAAAACTCGACCACTTTCACCATGCTCTCCAGGTATATAAATGTTTAATGTAATGTGTTGGTAAAGTGTGATCTGTATGCATTTTTAAGGGAAAGTTTTGCACATTACGACGGGCTTAGCTAATAGGCATTTTACCTTGATTCGAAACAATGCAGTAAAATTTTGTAGGAATGGGAAAGAAACAAATAATATGTGGTTGGTTCTTGTACAAAATTACATCTTGTTTGTTTTATGTAAATTGTTTCGAACTTTTCCCTCCTTCGGTGATGTTTCCAATCTTAGGATCTTATTTCATTTTAGGGTTCGGCAACCCAACTGCAAGTTGTGTTTTGTTGCAATGGAAGAAGTAACTATTAGTCTTTTGATGACATCTGACAACAAGTTTAATCCTTACTCCATTTCAACCTGATGCCAAGTATAATGTTTTAACCTCATTACTTTCGTATACCCTATACACACATTTCAATATTTCATTGAATTCTAGCCACATTTCTTTCTAATCACCTTCTCTCTAGGTCATCCTTACCTTCGGTCTCTTATTCTGTTCACAATTTTCATTCATTTTCCACTCCAATCCAACTAACCAAACATAAGCCGCGTCTTTATCTAATTGAAAGTAACATTTTATATGTTTATTAGCAATTTAATGTACAGGCTATAACTCAGTATTTTATACCTCACTTTTGTATGTTCAGTAAGTCTCATACACTTATTTCGCGCTGATCATTCTCGTTAATTTTTGTATATAATCGTACTTGCTGCTCTCGTTTCTTCAATAGTTGGTCTCTTTATCTATCTCTGTAGAACATTTGAAGTTGGTTTGGAATTCAAGAGCATTAAGTAATGTTATGTATTCTTATCATAGATATCCCAATGGATGGGTAGCAAAAGTTATCTCCATAGATTTTACTCTCTGGCTGGGTTTGATATCAAAGGTTCATTGGTGTGCAACAAGCAGAGGAATATTTTAATAACATTCCAATAACGTCCAAAGACTTCCATACATATGAATCTCTCCTGATTAGCTATGCTGATGCTAAATTGCTGGAGAAAGCGGAATGTGTTAAGCAGATAAGTAGAATCCTGAGTGGTTGCAAAACCATTTCTTACAATGTCATGTTAAAATTGTATTCTTCTCTTGGAAAGAGTGCCAAGCTAGACTCTTTAGTGCAGGAAATGGAAGAAAATGAAATTGAAATGAACAAGAACACATATTTTACCATTTTAAATGCGTATGCAAATGCTTTGTGCTTTGGACATAGGCCGAATGCAGAAGTTCCTAATGAAGATGGAAACTGATGTTTTAGTAACTATGGACTGGTCTGCATTTGTTATAGCAGCCAAAGATTACCTGCAAGCTGGTGACATGGGTAAAGCTGTGACATATTTAAAGACATCTGAACAGGTCATCCCAGTGGCCTCAAGAAAGTCTGCTTTTCTATTTCTAATGACTATGTATGCTAACATGGGCAAAAAGGACGAGGTTTATCGCATATGGAACCTGTACAAGGAAAAATGTAGAATTTGCAATACGGGCTATCTTTGTATGATGAGCTCTCAGGTGAAGTTGGATTATCTTGATGGTGCGCAGAAGGTATATGATGAGTGGGAATCCAAAAATGTTAGTTTTGATTTCCGGCTTCTAAATTTTCTCATTTCTGCCTACTGCAGAAAGGGTCTACTGGCAAAAGCTGAGTCCATACTGCAGAGGCTTTCAGAAGATGGAAAAGAACCAAATGTGAGCACATGGGCTCGTATGGAATTTGGTTATAGAAGTGAGAAGCAAATGGAGAAGGCAGTGGAAGCACTACATAAATCGCTATTGGCAAGTGGACATGGGTCAGAAGACTCAGAACCAAAGTTTTCTGCATTGTATTCTTGTCTGAAATACTTGAATAAAAAGGCGGATTTGGACAGAATTGAGCACATTAAAAATTGCCACAATTTTGGACCAGTGGGTTGAAGAGGGAAGAAGCATTGAGATAAAAGAATTGCGAGAAGCGTACTAAAAATGCTCTCAAGGTTTTCTTTCTCTATCTAGCATATATTCATCGATATACTAAGTTTGTATAAGTTTCATGCATTTTCAAGTGGGTAGAATTTAATATGCTCAGACTTGGTGGTTTCCACCTTGAACAAAGCCTAAGGATTTATTGTTCAAAAGTAAATCAGTAACGTGGTCTATGAAAATTATATATAATAAAACAGAGTACAAGGTTTCTGGAAATTGCTTGGTTCTTTGTAATAAAAATTCATAATTTGATTTAGTGCTCATTTTCATTGTAATACTTGAAAATATTTGTTAAACATATGGTAAACGAATTTTCTAGTGTGTGCCCAAGGGTACATGCTAAGAATCCGTGCTAGCTTAGTTCTCAAATTTTTATTGGTGGAGATTTCATTAATAATGATGGGATCCCTGCATTCACATAAATATCCACCAATCAAAATTTGATAACTAATCAAGCACGGAATCTTAGCATGTGCCCTTGGGCACACACTAGACAAACCCAAAATGGTGAGCTAGTGGCTCTAAGCAAAGATACTGAAATGAAGACTATCCATGGTTTCTACCTCATATTTGTTTGTCAATCTGTTACAAACTTCTTTTTGCACTCATAGTTCTCGGTCCTGTTAACTCTTGTTGGGAAAATTAATTCTTTCGTCCCTAAATTTTGGACCGTTTTTGGTCTAGGTCCCTAAACTAAAAAAGTCAATCTTTCGATCCCTTAACTTTCAATTTTTCTGATTAAGGTCCCTCCGTCCAAATAAGGCTAACGCTGTTAGTGGATAAAATTCGAAAAAAAAATTAAAAAATCAAAAATATTTCATAAAATTCAGAAAATTTCGAATTTTTTTTAAAAAAATTCAGAAATATTTCATAAAATTTCAGAAAAATTATATGAATTAAAGTAAAGAATTTTGAAAAATTATAAAATTAAAATTATATGAAATTTTCAGAAAATTTTTGTAAAAAAATGAATATTTTCGAATGATTAAAATTTAATTAAATTTAAAAATGAACATAACCATTCAATTTATATGTGTAAAAATCGATACATGCGAACAAATATGTTAAGATATCACATTTTTTGAATCAAAATTGAATTTTTAAATTTTTTTCGAATTTTTACTTAAATTCTGAAATTTTTCTGAATTCACTTTTTGTTCTCATATAAATTTAAAGTGAATTTTTAAATTTTTCAAAAGTGAATTTTTACAAATATGTTAAGTAAAAATGTGATATCTTAACATATTTGTTCGCATGTATCAATTTATACGCATATAAATTGAATGGGTATGTTCATTTTTAAATTTAATTAGGTGTTAATCGTTCGAAAATACTCATTTTTTTTACAAAATTTTTCTGAAAATGTCATATAATTTTAATTTTATAATTTTTCAGAATTCTTTACTTTAATTCATATAATTTTTCTGAAATTTTATGAAATATTTCTGAATTTTTAATTTTTTTTTTCGAATTTTTTTGAATTTTATTAAATATTTCTGAATTTTTAATTTTTTTTCGAATTTTTTCCACTAACGGCGTTAGCCTTATTTGGACGGAGGAACCTTAATCAGAAAAATTGAAAGTTAAGGGATCGAAAAATTGACTTTTTTAGTTTAGGGACCTAGACCAAAAACGGCCCAAAGTTTAGGGACTAAGGAATTAATTTTCCCCTATTATATTAGGCCTGCATAAATGTTGTTTCTTTTAATTTAAAATTTCAATCTAATTCTGCTTAACATTTGTTTTAAGTTTCGAGTATGACAATTGAATTACTTTCTGATACTTACCACAAATATCTCAGTGGATGAGTGGCAAAAGTTTTCTTGATCAATCATCAGCTGATGTTGTTGTCCAGCTGGATCTAAGGTTCATGGTGTAGAACAAGCAGAAAATTTTTTTAATAAGATTCCAGATTCTTCAAAGAACTTCCAAATATATGGAATTCTTTTGAAGAAAGAACTTCCAAATATATGGAATTCTTTTGAAGTGCTATGCCGATGCAAAATTGTTGGAAAAGCAGAAGCTGTAATGGATACGATGAGGAACTTGCGTTATGCAAACACACTGTCATGTTGGAAATATATTCTCATTTCCGAATGCACGACAAACTAGTTTATTTAGTGCAAGAGATGGACAATAATGGAATTGAGATAGACGTATTCACATACAATGTTCTGCTTGATACATATGTAGGTGCTTTGGATATTGATAGAATGGAGAAGCTTTTAATGAAGATGGAAAGTGATTTCTTAGTCACTATGGACTGGAATACATATGTTCTAGTAGCCAAAGGTTACTTACGGGCTGGTAACATATAGTCAAGGCTCTGGCATCACTCAAGAAATCCGAGCATCTTGTTACATTCACCTCACAGAATCTTGCTTATGACACTCTTACAGTAATGTATGCTCTCATGGGCAAAACATACGAGGCAAATAGGATATGCAACCTGTACAAGAGTGATCAGAAAAATTCTAGTAAAAGCTATGTTGGGGAAATATGGAAATTACTTGAATTTTTCTGAAGTCGTGTGAACACTTTCATATTGAAGTTATTTGTGGTTCACCCAAATAATTCAATCGGATAAAGTCAGATTTTCTGCAAGAAGAGAGAATGTGTTTTGTTGTGAATTTCAAATGAACCCATCTCTGAAAATGATCAATGCAACACCTATTTATATAGATGTGTCTTTTGCCAAGAGACACATCTCAGTCTTTTCCCAACAGTCACACCTCATTCTAATAGTCATGTCTAATGCTAATAGACATATCTTTTTCCAACAGGTTTGTCTGATGCCAATGAACATGCCTCATAAGCTTATCCCAACAGGTGTGTCTGATGCCAATGGACATGCCTCATAAGCAATAATACTGAAATCATAACAAACTCGAACAAAACGTGCACTCTGCACTCTCCCGACTTGTTCGATGTAACATTACGATTACATTGATCAATTACTCAATCCAATTATACTAAAATATCCAACAATCCTCCCCCATTTTAGCGTAATCCATGATTAACTAAACAAAATCACAACAAATAACAAAGTTATGCATAAATGAAATATCATGACGATTGAATTTCACATTAGTTTATTACATATTTCAAATATTCGAATATCAAGGTATCACTATGGATTGAACCTCTACTATTCATAGTGAATACATGAAGATAATATACACATAAATTTACATTATCAAATGTTCTTACTCGACACTATATTTTACTAGCCTAGTGTCCTAATCCTTCTTAAGCATATCAAAGCCAAGTCCAAGCTTCTTCAAGCGGCTAAACTTCATGCTCGAATAGGTAGTTCTTTTACTCTCGCACCTGCATATGCAATTTTTCAAAAGAACTATTAAGAAAATAAACTTCAACCTCCTCAACTTGCAGGTCTGAACACATACCTTGGGATGATACTTTAATGTGTTCCAATCTCTAAATGTTAAGCTTCCACATTTAATTCAGCACTTAATGTCATATTAGATGGGAATTGGGTATCTCAACATGAGAGGTTTTTGATGGACTTTAATCCCATCCCTACAACCGACTTGTGCACAAGATCTCTACTCAACCCTTTGGTTAGATGATTGGCTAAATTATGTTGAGTTCTTATAAACTCCACTGATATAACACCATGCGTGATAAGCTCACGAATCATGTTGTGTCTAACACCTAAGTGTCTAGACTTGCCTTTGAACACTTGTCTATAAGCATTAGCCAAGGCAGACTCACTATCACATCTGATAGATATGGGTGATATCGGTTTAGGCCACAATGGAATCTCATAAATCAAATTTCTTAGCCATTCAACTTTTTTACCAACCGCTGATAATGCCACAAATTCATATTCCATCATTGAATCAGTAATGCAACTCTGTTTCTTTGATGCCCAAGAGATAGCACCTCCCCCAAGAAGGAATACCCATCCACTTGTGGAAGAATGATCTTCCTTATTGGAAATCCAACTTGCATCTGAATGACCTTCAATCACCGAAGGAAATCCAGTATATGACAAACCATAATCCATGGTTTATTTCAAGTACTTGAACACTCGGCTTAAGGCTTGCCAATGATGTGAACTTGGTTTGCTAGTATACCTACTAAGCTTTCCAACAACATAGGCAATATCTGGCCTAGTGCTTATCATGACATACATGAGACTACCAATAGCCCTTGAGTATTCAAGTTGAGATACTGCAACACCTGTGTTAGGTAGGAGTTTAATACTATGATCAAGAGGAGTGCTAACGGGAGAACAATCCTTAAAGTTAAATCTTTTCAGAATCTTCTCAATATAATGAGACTGAGAAATTGAAATACAATTGTTCTCACGCTTGATCCTTATACCAAGAATCACCTCAGCCTCCCCCATGTCTTTCATATCAAAATTAGATGACAAGAACTTCTTGGTTTTATCCACTTGATTTTGGTCAGTGCCAAAAATCAACATGTCATCCACATATAAACAAATTATAACTCCTTTACCAGAAGCATCAAATTTGCTATATACACACTTGTCTGCTTGGTTAAGAAAATAACCATTAGACAAGACCACATTATCAAATTTATCATGCCAATCTTTCGGTGCTTGTTTTAGACCATAAATTGATTTCTTCAATTTACACACCTTGTTCTCACAACCAGGCATAACAAACCCTTCGGGTTGTTTCATATAAATCTCTTTATCTAATTCACCATTTAAGAATGCAGTTTTCACATCCATTTGACAAGGTTGTGTATAGCAGCAAGTGCTATTAACAACCTAATAGTTGAAGTCCTAGCAACAGGAGCATAAGTATCAAAATAATCAATCCCTTCTTTTTGTCTAAAGCCTTGGATAACCAATCTGGATTTAAACTTATCTATTGTACCGTCCACCTTCATTTTCCTTTTGAAGATCCATCTGTTTCCTAATGCTTTATAGCCAGGGGCAGATCACTCAATTCCCATGTATTATTATTCATGATAAAATCCATTTCATCCTGGATAGCTTCTTTCCAGAATGCAACATCCCTTGATGTCATTGCTTCGATAAAAGTATTTGGATCCTCCTCAATAACAAAACAATATTGGTATTTATATTTAATTTCATCTCTAGAACCTTCAACTAGATAAAGATGAAAATCATCTCCAAAAGACTTTGCTTTTCTAGCTCTAGTGCTTCTCCTTGGTTCAGACGGTCCATGAACATCTTCAGTAGAAACAGAGTTCCTACTAGAAGAATTCTGTAGCATGTCCCTTGGTCTAGGTATAGATGTAAATCTGTTTTCATCAAAGATAGCATCTCTTGACTCGATAATCGAGTTCACAGACACATATTCATTAGATTCTAACACGTAGAATCTATATGCGATGGAATGCTTAGCATAACCGACAAAGATACAATCTATACCTCGTTCACCCAAGTTTCTTCTTTTGGGTTTAGTGAGTCTTACAACTGCTCTACATCCCCAAACTCTCAGAAAACTCAATTTTGGTGACTCTTTATACACTACTAGAAATACAGCAATAGACATCGCACATTAGACATCAGTCGGAAAAACCACTGATGTTAAAACAGTTTTTTACATCACTTGTTAAGAAAGTGATGTCTTTTTATAAACTTTACATCAGTCAATAAGGAAAGCGATGTCTAATCCCTTCTTTTAAAAAAAAATGAAACTCGCGGGACATCAGTTAGTTAAGGAATTGATGTCTAAACCCCTTTTTAAAAAAATTGAAACAAGCGTACCCTCCCTTTCTCCCCGCCTTAGCCAAAATTTTCAATTTTAACTCCCCCCATATCCATTTCACACTCCCGGTTTCTCCCCCTAATTTTCAAATTGATTAAAAGAAAAATTAAAAATCAAAATCATAAAAACAAAACTGAAAATCATAAAATCAAAAATCAAAACCCACACAATTACTCCTTCCCCCGACTGTCTTTCTTCTTCCCCCGAGCTCTCTTCTTCCCCCGACTAATTGCTGCTCTAACCAAATAAATTAGGGTTCGTTTTGTTCAATTACACCTGTAAATTACACCTTTCTCTTGCTCTTTCTTTCTTCCTTTGTTTTCATTCTTCGATTTGTTCTAATTAGGGTTTATTTTTATGAAAACAGTGGTTGTGGTGGAGTTTGTTCGAGCCTAAAGCTTTAAGATTTGGAAATTGGAGCTTAAAGATTTGGATATTGGAGCGTAATTAGGTATTGTTCTTGATTTCACTCCGATTATTGACATTGATTTTATGGTATGATTTTAGGGTTCATTTTTAGGGTTTGATTTTGGGGTATTTGCTTGATTTATTTGTATAAAGTGATTTTGTGTACGTTCTATTTCAGTTCTTTAATTTTAAATATCTTTGTGTTTTATATTTTTACAGAGCAGGTGTTTGCTTAAAGATCTAAGAGAGTTTTTGACATAAAAAAATCATGTTTAAACTCTAGAAGAATTGCTCTTTCGAAATAAGGTATTGTTCATCAAATTTTGAGTAGGATGTTTAAATTTCATCAAATATGGATTTGCCCATGATAGAGCAACTTCCAATGTACGGGAGTGTAGAAATCTTGAAAATGGATGGTCATATGAAAATGGAATATTGCGTAAATTTATGCATTGTAGGTTTAGGAATACAATTTAAAGGAATTGATGCTACTTAGTGCCAAGCTTTAACATGAAATCAAATTTTGACTGCATCGGAAATTTAAACACGCACTTAACAAATCAGTAACTTATATTTTAGTAAGTTAACAAATCAGTAACTTATATTTTGAGATTAATATTTAAGTTGTACAATGTGAGAAGTATAACTTTTGCTCATATGAGAGCTTACACAATATATATTTTTTGCTCATTCCTATTGCTAATTTGGCTCTTGGAAAGCAAGCATAGTTCTGCATGTTGAAGTCTTTGGTGAAATGTATATGTGAGATTAATGGGATCAGTCTAAACTGGGATATTTCTTGAAATGCACGATGTATGAAACTGAAACTATTACTATAAATAATACATGTGGTGTCATAAAAGCTGATCTTTTGGTTTTTGTTGATAGTATATAAAAATGAGGATGAAAAAAATATCAGCTATATTGATGAAGAGGTTTACAGCACCAAATTGGCTCAAGGTGGGTATAATCTATGAGCTTGGGCCTTTGAGAACATATATAGCTAAGCATATCAGTTTCCCTTGTTTCCTGCACCAGCTTTGTCATTCAGGGTGTGATTTTTTGCTTTTTATCCATGTGTCATAATTATCTTTACATGTGTAGTAAGAATACAAATTGACTGCTGCTATATACGTACAGCTGTGCATATGTTTATTGCTTGCCGTGGTATTCCTGTTCTTGTGGGCTTTTTAAACTCACTCTTTTTAATTGTTGTAATTATAGCTATCATGGATGGTGTGGTTTCTGTGTTCCCAAATCGAAAGAAACATCTCTATACAACAAGAACATAGGATATAGACAGGTTAGTTTTGCTGAGATTGAGGATGTGTTGGAAGGAGCCAGTAACTGTGAGTTTGTTCTAGAATATATTGTATCTGTCTCAAGTTATTATCTATTTATGCTAATTTGTTTGCCCTCCCAATTGGTTCCAGGCCTTCCCTGCTGGTTCAGGTCTCAGACAGTCTGTCCCTCTTAAACCCATGTATGGTTAGTGTTTCCTAGATCTTTTTATAATCAAAGTAGCGTAGATCCCTCTGGTCATGCCTTTGATTAAAATTTTATATGCAGCCCAACTTGAGTGCATCCTGGTTGTTTCAAAGAGCAATGTTAGCAAGAAAAGAGTCCTCAATTTCACCCGATTTCATCAATCAGCTTCTTTGTGCATAACTTTCAGAGTATGTAGGTAATGTGTGTCACTGAGAACATCATTTCTGCGTAAAGACTGGTGTGGTTGAACTTGGTGATGTTAAGCTTGCTGCATACCTATCGGAGAAGAGATCTACTGGACAACCTTTCTTTTGGAATGGTATGTAGTAGTGCAATGCATCTGCATATATTAGCATTTCATATCTGCTCACTGGTTTTCTCCAAGTGATGACCGTAAGTCACAGGTTGGCCGTAAGTCATAGGTTGCTTCCCATTAACGACCATGTATGCTTATGTGCAAACGAAGTTACGATGAATTCATGTTTTAGGCATAAAGAAACTTTTGTCCAGTCCATTTTTGTCTTTTATCAGTTGTAATTGTAATTACGCAGTCCTTCTTGTGATAGGATTCATTGGTAAATTATGTAGTTTGGTAAATTATGAATGTATAGTAGTTGGTTTTGATTTATGTAATTTGGATGATGTAGTTGGAATCTTGGTAAATTAATGAATGTTTGGATCTTTAGTTTTGGTATGGTAATTTAGTTTTTGGATGAATGTTTGGTTTTTGGGCATTTCATTAAAACAGGGGATTCATGAATTATAAAAAGAAAATTAACATCACTTTACAAACAAAAGAAGTGATGTAAAATATAAGCGAAAATACAGAGAACATCACTTTACAAACAAAAGAAATGATGTTAAAGTATATAATAGACATCCCTATATAACAGAAACTGATGTTAAAGTATATAATAGACATCACTAGATAATAGAAACTGATGTTAAAGTATATAATAGACATCGGCTAAAAAGCGATGTCTAAGGCCCATACTTTTAACATCGCATGCAAAGACATCGCTTGGATTTTTAAAAGACATCGGCTAATAAGCGATGTCTAAGGCAGTTTTTCTAGTAGTGATACCAAATTTCATAAGGGGTAATTTTATTCCTCTTACTAGGAATTCGATTCAATAAATAACAGGCTGTTAACATAGCCTCACCCCAAAAGCCCTCACTCAAACTCGAGTAGGATAACAAGGAATTAACCATTTCTTTCAAAGTCCTATTCTTTCTTTCAGCCACACCATTTTGTTGTGGTGTATAAGGAGCCGTGGTTTGATGTATTATACCGGTAGATCGAAAGTACATCGGATCATAATACTCACCTCCTCTATCAGTACGTAGATTTTTAATCATGGTACTCTCATGTAGCTCTACTTCTTCTTTATATATTTTAAAGAAGTTAAGAGCTTCATCCTTTGCATGCAGCAAATATACATAACAATATCTAGAAGCATCATCAATAAAAGTAACTACATACTTTTTATTTCCTAATGATGGTGTAGAGTGAAAATCACATAAATCACTCTGTATTAGTTCTAATACATCAGACACCCTATTAACCTCCTTAAAGGGCATTCTAGTTATCTTTGTTAACATGCATGTTTTAAATTTTTCATAGTTTAAATCAATAGCAGGTATGATACTCATTTTAGACATATCCTTTATTCTTTTATAATGTACATGTCCTAGTCTAGCATACCATAATTCTGGTTTGTTCAAATTATTGCTAGTACTAGTAGAAGCCATGCAAGCAGAATCTTCATTAAAAGGAGTATTTACATTCAACATAAACATACCATTACATAAGTAGCCAAAGCCAACAAAAGTGCCATGTTTTGACTAAATATACTTGTCACTTCATAAACTTGTTTATATCCACAATTGTTCAATACAACACCAGACAAGAGATTTGTTAGATATTGATTCAAGTGATATCAGGATCTGGACTGTTACTCATCAGATATTGATGCTGATGTCATCAGTAATACAACGTCAGTATGAAGGTATCGTCAGTATTAGAAGCTGGTCAGGATTATGTGAAGATTCTCATCAGACCAGAAATCAAGGAAGATTGATATGTCGGTTCCTAATTTATAGGAAGGCAGCTATCATACAAGATATGCATTCAGAGTGATATGTAATTAATTTAGAATATCTTGTAATTGATAGTGTAACTGTGTACGCTATATAAACACGATTTAGGTTTTACATTATTGTAATCGCTTACACGAGTTATCTTGTAACCTAACAGCTCTTAAGAACATAAGGATTTCTTAAGAGAGTTTGTAACAGTTTTATATCAGAATTAATAAAGCTGTTATTGATTCATACTTGTGTTATTTTTGTTTAAGTCGAAAATCTTATACAATTGTATTCAACCCCCCTTCTACAATTGTTAATTACTGGGCAACAATTGGTATCAGAGCGAACTGATTAATAGTAATCAGAAATGATCTTAAGATGTCGACAAGGAAGTATGAAAGCATTAAGATTCCCATTCTCAAGAAAACTGAGTATCCAACATGGAAGGTGAAGATGTTGATGTATCTGGAAGCTACTGATCCTGACTATCTTGACAGGATCAATGATGGACCATTTCTTCCAACTAGAATAGTTGCAAGAACTGAGATTGTTGCTGAACACTATGTCATCAAGGCAAAGAGTGAGTGGACTCCAGAAGAAAAGGCTCAAGTGCTCAAAGATGCAAAGGTAAAAAATATTTTGCATAACAGTCTTGATAATGTCATATCAAACAGGGTCATAGCATGCAAGACTGCAAAGGAAATTTGGGATACTTTGGAAACTCAATGTCAAGGAACTGAATCTATCAAAAGAAACAGAAGGGCTCTGTTGATTCAGGAGTATGAGCAGTTCGATGCTAAATCTGATGAAAGCCTTACTGATATCTATGATAGATTTCTGACACTGCTGAACAATCTATCTCTAGTTGGCAAAGAGTATGATCCAGAGGATTCAAATACCAAGTTTCTAAGAGCTCTAACTGAGTAGTGGGATACTCAAGCTTCAATCATAAGGCATCAATATGATCTGAAGATACTGTCTCTTGATGAAGTCTATGGGATGCTAAGAACCTATGATCTTGAGGTTCAACAGAGAAAGAACAAGAAAAATGTCAAAGCAAAATCTGTTGCTTTGAATGTTGAATCAAAATCAAAAGGAAAAGCTGAGGAGGTTTCTAGCAGAAAGAGTAGAGTTGTAGAGTCAATTCCTGATGACTCATCATCAGATACTGATGCTAAGTCTGATTCTGTTACTGATGATGACTCTACTGATTCTGATATGATGGAGATGGTTGCTATGATAGTCAAGGGCTTTAAGAAGATGAAGTTCAGAAAGGCTAGGAAGCAAGTTAAGTTCTAGAAGAAAACGTTCAATGCTGACAGAAACAGATACAAGAAGAAAGAAGAGAAAAGCAGCAAATTTGACAAGTCAAAAGTCAGATGCTACAACTGTGATGGAATGGGTCATTTTGCAACTGAGTGCAAAAAGGCAAAGACCAAAGCTCTTATCTCATCAATCAAGGATTGGATGGACTCTTCCTCAGAATCTGAAGAAGAAAAGGTGAATTATGCATTAATGGCCAATACTGATGAGACTGTTGTTGCTGCTGAATCTAAGGTATCTGAAACCTTGTTTGATTTTGATACGAATAATGTCTCTGAGTTAAGGTCATTTCTTAAGTCTCTGCATATCAGCTTTAGAAGTCAATCTCTTGAAAATACTAGAATAAAATCTCAAATGGCAGAGGTAACTAAAAGAAATGATCATTTAGAAGCTGAGTTAATTTTCTTGCAGGAAGTTTAAACAGAATGTGATAATGCTAAACACATGAAACTTGAAATAGAGTTTAAATGTAAAGAACTTGAAATGCAACTTAAGGATGCTAATGAAAAACTCAGAACTTGGACACACTCTGGAACAAAAACTCATGAGATAATCACAGATAAAAACTGGAAAGAGTGAGGTTATAAGCCAGAGAATGAGAAAAAGAACAAGGAAAAAGTTGTTTCATCTAATCCAGGAAGAGTTGTTATTAATGACTCAACAAATCCAAAAACCTATAGATATGTTACAGACAGTACAAAGACAAAATTAAAGCCTGTGAATTATGTGTATCCAGAAAATCCCAAATCAATTACTGAAGAGGGATCCACTTCTGCACAGAATTCAAAATTAAAGTCTGTCCAATACAAGAATGTAGGTCTTTTGTCAAAGAAACAACTGAGAGATAAAATCTGTGATGTGACAGATAGGAAGAGAGTCCCAACTGTCAAAAGAAACAGGAATGGTAAAGTCGGAATAAACAAGGAGAATAATTATAAGTATATTCCAAATGCACCAAGAAAGACATGTTTTAATTGTGGTAACTCTAATCATCTTGCTATTAACTGCAGGAGGAGTAAGAAGAAGAATACTGTAATTCCTAAGTCTGACATTAGGAATAGGACAGTATTTTATAAACCACAAAATCCCTGTTTTCATTGTGGTAGTAAATGGCATTCTATTTATATGTGTGAAGAATATCATAGTTTGTACTACAATGTTTATGAACCATTGCCAAAGTTCAATAAAAGTGCAAATTCAGGCAAAACAAAGAATGTGAATTCTAAGCATGCATCTGTTAACTCTGATGAAAACAAAATAAATTCTAAAGGAGGTAATCCTAAAGAAAATATTTTTGTTAAGAAAACTTCTGCTGCTAAAAATGTTAAATTGCATGCTAAAAGAACCCAACAAGTGTGGGTTCTTAAAAATTCTAAATGAGTTCTTTGTGATTCTGATTGCAGGGTAAAAAGAAAAACGTGTTAGTCATGGATAGTGGATGTTCTGTGCACATGACTAGAGACAAAACCTTGCTATCAGAATTTGAGGAAAAGGCTGGCCCAACTGTGTCTTATAGAGATGGCAACATTGGACAAACCTTGGGATATGGCAGTATTATCATTGGAAATGTCATCATTGAAAAAGTAGCTCTGGTGAAAGAACTCAAACACAATCTGCTAAGTGTTAGTCAAATCACAGACAGAGGTTATCATGTCAACTTCTATGATACTCATTTTGAAGTAATCAGCAAAACTTCAGGGAAGGTTGCTTTAACTGGACAAAGACATGGTAACATTTATGAAGCCAACATCTATACCAATACTGATGGACACTCTACATGCCTCATCAGTAAAGCGACTGTAGATGAAAGTTGGAGTTGGCATAAGAAGCTTTCTCATCTCAATTTCAACAATATAAATGAGTTGGTAAAGAAAGACTAGTGAGAGGATTACCAAAGGTACTGTATACTCCAGATGGACTTTGTGATGCTTGTCAGAAGGCTAAACAAAGAAGGACATCTTTTAAGAGTAAGACAGACTTCTCAATTGATGAACCATATCACATGCTTCATCTTGACTTGTTTGGACCAGTAAACATAATGTCCATCAGTAAAAAAAGATATACTCTAGTAATTGTTGATAAGTATACTAGATTTACCTGGGTGTATTTTCTACACAGAAAGGATGAAACAGCTGAGATACTTTTGGACCATGTGAGACTCATTGAGACTGGCACAAAGTATAAAGTCAAGATCTTAAGAAGTGATAATGGAACTGAATTCAAGAATTCAGTAATGGAAGAGTTCTGTAAATACAAAGGAATAGTTCAACAATTCTCTGCTCCTGGCACACCTCAGCAAAATGGGGTAGTTGAAAGAAAGAACAGAACTCTTATTGAAGCTGGCAGAACTATGTTGGAAGAAGCTAAACTACCTACATATTTCTGGGCAGAAGCAGTCAACACAGCATGCTACACTCAGAACATTACACTAATCAACAGACATTGTGTAACTCCTTATCAGATGATCAAGGAAAAGAAGCCAAGTTTGAAGCATTTGCATGTATTTGGCTGTAAGTGCTTTGTTCTAAGACCTCATCCTGAACAGCTTGGAAAATTTGAGACTAAAGCTGATGAGGGCATCTTTATTGGCTATCCATCATCAAGAGCCTTTAAAGTCTACAATCTAAGAACAAAGACAGTCATGGAGTCTATAAATGTATCTTTCGATGATAAGAAGATTACAGGAATTTCTGAAGACTTACATGATGATTTGATTTTTGCAAATGAAGCCTCCAAGAATTCTGGTGAAATCTTGTCAGATACTGATAATTCATCAAATCCTGATGAACCAGTTATTACTGATGAAACACAGATTATTGATGGGAATGCAAATGTTGAGGGGGAGCAACATCAAGAGACCATCAACACTGAAACAAATCAAACATCAGGAGGAGATTCATCAGAAATAGATTCAAGTGACAATTCTGACAACAGATCAGAAACAGATAGCAATATCTCAGGGGGAGCTTCTATCAACACTAGTTCTTTTAAAGACAACACCAATCCAGGGGGAGCATCAAATTCAAGGAATGATCTACCACCAGCAAGGAAATGGACTAAAAGTCATACTCCTGATTTAATTATTGGGAATCCTGAAGTAGGTATTAGAACCAGAAGTGCAACTCAAAATGAATGTCTTTATCATAACTTTCTATCAAAGGAGGAACCTAAGAAAGTTGAAGATGCACTCAAGGATGCTGATTGGGTTATAGCTATGCAAGAAGAACTAAATGAGTTTGAAAGAAATGAAGTCTGGAAAATGGTACCAAGGCCAAGAGGAAGGTCTATTGTAGGTACAAAGTGGGTGTTCAGAAACAAGACAGATTCAGATGGCACCATTATAAGAAATAAAGCAAGACTAGTTGCAAAGGGATATTCTCAACATGAAGGAATAGACTGTGATGAGACATTTGCTCCTGTTGCAAGATTGGAAGCTATCAGAATCTTTCTAGCATATGCAGCCCACAAGAAATTTAAAGTTTTCCAGATGGATGTGAAAAGTGCTTTTCTCAATGGAGAATTAGAAGAGGAAGTTTATGTTGAACAACCTCCTGGCTTCGTTGATTCAAAACATCCTGATTATGTATACAGACTGGATAAAGCACTTTATGGACTAAAGCAAGCTCCAAGAGCCTGGTATGAAACATTGGCTCAATTCTTACTGGAAAGTGGATTCAAAAGAGGTACAATTGATAAAACCTTGTTTTATTTGAATCATGGTAAGGATTTGCTGTTAGTTCAAATTTATGTTGATGATATTATTTTTGGGTCAACTAACTCCAAATTATGTGACAAGTTTTCAAAGCTAATGCAGTCTAGATATCAAATGAGCATGATGGGAGAGATGAGCTATTTCTTAGGTTTACAAGTTAAACAGACTGATGATGGGATTTTTATCAATCAGTCAAAATACACAAAGAACCTCTTGAAAAAGTTTAACATGAAAGACAGCTCTACTGCATCAACTCCCATAGCTACAGCTACCAAGCTTGATCCTAATCAAGGTACTGAGGTAGATGTAACTAATTATAGAGGTATGATTGGCTCACTGTTGTATCTAACTGCTAGTAGACCAGATATCATGTATGCAACCTGTCTATTTGCAAGATTTCAGGCAGTCTCCTGAACTGGCAAAAGGTGAGGTAGAACAGAGTTAGAAGTTAAAAACTTCTGAAGAGATAGTAGTTACTATTGAAAGTAACTTAGGTAATGCTGTGAGAAGTGATGAGATCACTTTAAAAGAAAAGAGAGATCTAGGAAATGTTTCTATTCCAATTGCAGGTCTTCAGGAACCAACAGTTCCATCTACTGTTGATTTGAAATTGAAAGGAGTTATGAATCCTGAAGATAATGTGGATGATAAACTTCCTGAGGCTGATGATAGCTCAGATGATGATGATGATCATGCTGATGATGATCCTAAGGCAATTCAAATGCAGGTCGCTTTCAAAGCAAGTCTAGGATCTGCTCATGGATCTTCTAGTCGGTATATGCATTCTATTACTCAAGAAGAATTCAGAGGGGAGTACAGTTCTATACTTCCTGAACATACTCGAGCAACTAGGGGATATGAATGGGATACTGAATGGAATCAGCCGGATGCTGAGATGAATTTCCATAATGCTCTTTTTCATTCCAGTCATATTGCCACTAGGATGTTTACTCCTGAGCTTAAGGCTCTTATCAAGACTAATGCTCTGCTAGCAAAAGGATTGAGGACTGAGATTGAATCTATCAAGGCTGATAATGCTAAAGTTCAAGCTGATATTCATTCAACTGTTTCTATATCTGATACTGCTTCTCAATTTCGTATTCTTTCCAGTGATGTTACAACACTTGAAAAGAGGATGGATTCAAGAATGGATGTCTTGGAATCTAAAGTTGACACTATTGATGAAACTCTAAAGCTTATCTTATCTTTCTTTATTGAAGAGGATGCTGATGTCAAAAAGGGGGAGAAGGTAGTAGTCAAAACAAAATGTACACCTAATCCAGTTGTGAGAAAGGATGATACTTCTGGAAATGATGGTGGTATTAGTACTCAACAACATGGAAAAGGAAAAGGAACCTCTGATGCTGGTTTGGTAAAGGGGAGGAGTTCAACTCATACTCAAACTAATCAGTCAACTCATGTTTCTGAATCTGGAAAAAGAATTGTGACAACAGTTGTTAAATCTCAAATCCTGACAGAAGAACAATTTTCATCATCTGGTCAAGGTCAAAGACAAACTCTTCCTACAATTCTTGAAGGTGATGAAAATATGTTGATTACTGATGTACAAGATGCTCCTCATCTCTTTGAAGAAATTATCACTGAATCTGGTGGAAGTGAACTTGTTTATCGAAACAGTGATAAGTTTCATCAGTATCATGCTAAGAAGGCACTTGAATTAACTTCTGAAGAAAATCCTGATATGACTACTGATGAAATTGTAAAGGAACAAAACAGGATTTTTGAGGAGATTTATAGACAGAAGGAAGCTCCTACTGCAAGAAGAGGAAGAGATAGAGGAGGAAGAAATAGAGGCAGAGGAAGGAAACATGTACAAGTAAGTACAAGGCAAACAAGATCTAGTGGGATCAGAATAGAGGAGATTACTGAAGATTTAAAGAAGAAAACTCCTTTATCTCTTGAATATTTTCCATCATCAAATGTATTTGATGAGCCTGGTACAGCAGAAGAAGAAACTCCTTTAGAGAGAAAGAAAAAGAAAGTTGAAGAAGCAAAGAAGGAGACTGTTGACTTTGATACTGGTGATGTTAGAAAATCTAGAGAAGTCAGAGACAGTGCAAATGATATTGTTGAAAGAGCTAGCAAAGAATATTTCAGAAGGCTGGTTAATTCTGAAAAGGATTTATTTGTTGATAATTATACTCCCATGTACTTGAACACAGAAGGACAAGAAGTAGAAATGCAAAAGGGTTCAGCTGTTAAAGAAGTAATTCTGATGCAAGAAAAGTTGTCTTTGAATCCTGGTGGAAGAGATCTTGCATATTTACTGTTGGGAGATTTAAATTTACCAAGAAGCTCAATTCAAAATCTCAGGGCTGGTATCTATCAGATTGACAAGAACAATGAAGAACTCAAGAAGTTAAAGAAAAGATTGATTCAAATTCTTGAAGAAAAAGAAGAGGAGTTACTATCAAGTTTTTTGCGGATAAGTAATTTCTTTGTAAGGATTTCTAAGACTGATCCTGAAGATTTCTTATAGAATTTTGTTTTGAGTTTTTGACATCATTGAATCAAATAATTTGTGCTTTATTTCATTAAGTACAAATTGGGGGAGATTGTTAGATATTGATTCAAGTGATATCAGGATCTGGACTGTTACTGATCAGATATTGATGCTGATGTCATCAGTAATACAACGTCAGTATGAAGGTATCGTCAGTATTAGAAGCTGGTCAGGATTATGTGAAGATTCTCATCAGACCAGAGATCAAGGAAGATTGATATGTCGGTTCCTAATTTATAGGAAGGCAACTATCATACAAGATATGCATTCAGAGTGATATGTAATTGATTTAGAATATCTTGTAATTGATAGTGTAACTGTGTACGCTATATAAACACAGTTTAGGTTTTACATTATTGTAATCGCTTACAAGAGTTATCTTGTAACCTAGCAGCTCTTAAGAACATAAGGATTTCTTAAGAGAGTTTGTAACAGTTTTATATCAGAATTAATAAAGCTGTTATTGATTCATACTTGTGTTATTTTTGTTTAAGTCGAAAATCTTATACAATTGTATTCAACCCCCCTTCTACAATTGTTAATTACTGGGCAACAAGATTCTTTCGAATCCCAAGAACATACAACACTTTATTTAATAAAATACATTTTCCAGAAGTAAAAATCAACTTGACATTTCCTAGTCCTTTGATCGGTTCAGTTGCAACGTTTCCCATCTTTAAGATAGATCCATCTTCGACTGGTTGAAAGTCTATGAACCACCGAAGATCTTTACATACATGACTCGTTGCTCCTGAATCAATCCACCAAGCAACATTATCATCCTGCACATAAAATGCCTCAGATATTAGTGATACATAATTCTAACCAAAATTACAATTTTGCATCAAAATCTGACCTTATAGCTTTTCTGGATCCACTTGGACCAACATTTTGCTTTTCTTCCTTGCCTTTACCAACCCGACAATCCTTCTTGAAATGTCCAGGTTTGCCACACTTCCAACATGCCATCTTAGGCTTTTTGTTGGAAGAGTTGTTGTTATTTCCTTTAAACTTCCGTTTATCACCCTTGCCATTCTTGGAATTCTTAGAAGATCCACCATCTTCAACCATATTCATAGCAGAGTTACCGACTTGGTTCTTGCCCTTAGGATTATTCTCAATTTCTTGAGTCCTCAAAGCCTCTTCAATTCTGAAGTGACTTCCAAGTTCAACCAACGTCATCTCATCTTTATTATATTTCAAGGTGTGTTTAAAATCCTTCCATGATGGTGGAAGTTTGTCTATAACACCAGAAACAGAGATAGATGTTAACACAAAATCACGCAAGTGCACGTGGTCACAAGTAATACAGATATAAATTGAGTTCGTCCGTAGAGATCTGGTTTAGGTTTCAATTCAGTAGATGTACCTATGCAACAATGTATGGTTTTAATTCACTGCTAAGACAAATAAGAAATTGGGGTTTTTAATTATCTAAATTAAACTAAGATGCAAATTATTAAGCTAAGAATTAACGAACTAAAGAGATTAAAAATCAAATTACTTATATGAGAATAAACATGGGATCCTAACTTCATTAAATACTTCACTTAGATCTGACGCCTTTAATCACTATATGCAATGGTTATGATATCTGATCGGATAACACAAAACAAGTACACGCTACCTGTCAGCATACGTATACCAAACTAAACATACATCCACAAAAGAGATAGAAGATGAATAGACACCAATTATGCTTAGACCCTATATGTCTATAGAATTTGAAAACATAACGGTTGAAGAGCAAGTTATCCATATTGATCACAGAGGGCAATATAAGTATTTTCATCTTACACTATGAATCATGTTGATAAACAATCATGAACCTATGCTAGCATGACAAGTTCTAAATCTCAAGATCCACTTTCACTTCACAAGAGATTAATAAATTAGATGTTCGCGACGCATCTATCAATTAAGCATAACCATACGAGGATATCATATATACATCATACACAGATCTTTAAAGCATCAAGATACTAAGTTCCATAAATAAATCCATTATAATCCCATGACAACGATTAGTTCATAATTGAACCGTTCATCACCATGGGATTTGATGAAAACATGATATAAAACAAGGTATGAATAAAAGTAATAATGATATTAATAGAACGAAGAGTTGAGAAAACAAATCTAGAATTTAGAATTCGCCTAAGAAAAGAATACAAAAGATGAAGTAGATCTAGATCCGTTGCTTGTCACGAGCTTGAATCCTTCTCTCCTTTTCTCCCTTGCAAATCTATGCTATGATAATTAATTCTATGTAATGATATGATATTACAATGATACAATGTGTTTATATAGGCCCTAGAAGTCTTGCCCAACAAGAAAAACCCAAAAATACCAAACATATTCAAAACAGGAAAGAATTCTAGACTTTTTAGGAGACAACTTCGAGCTGGACAAATTGCCCTTGAGGCCGCATCCTGAGATTCTGAGGCCGCGGCCTGGAGTCAATTATGTCCGAGTTAATTTTTTGCTCGTTTCTTCGTTTTCGCTCCGTTTCATCTCATTCCTTTTGCGTAAAGTGTCGTTCTTCCATTCCCTTGACTTAAAATCTTCATACTATCATGGAGATCAACTCCATTCTTCATTCCAAACTCAACTTAGACTCCAAGATCAATGAAAAACGCATATCCTAACCGATAGTTACAATCCTGCACATCTACACAAAACATATAAAAAATACAACAAACTTGAGTCCAAGACAATCAATTTAAGCCAAATTGAAGCGATCCAAGTGGATATAAAATCCACTTATCACACCCTCAAACTTAAACCGATGCTTGTCCTCAAGCATAAACAACTAAAACTAACTAACTAGTACCACTTTGTAGGTGATCACGGTTGCATTTGGCATATGCAACAAGCCCTTTAAACCCCTAGGCAGCCCTAGTGGACGAGTAAGGTCTCGTGAGGGCCTATAGCGAATGTACCCACAAAATCCATCTAACTAAACAATGCAATGCATGAATGCAACTAATATGAAAATGCAACGATCCCCTCGAACTAACCAAAACCAACTAACAAGCAAATATCTCAAAGAATGCAACTAAATCCAAATAAAGCTCGACTAAGTCCCCGTATACTAACCATACATGAACATAAACGTGCGTGTGTGCGATGCTCATCAGAAATACTCCCAAAACTAGATCAAAACCATACTCATTCTTCGCCAAGACAATCACAGGTTTATAAATAGAATAGACTGTATACAATACGCATGCTTATTTAACCGTGCAATGAATGAGACCCCAAAAGGCTTATACAATAATACCCCTCTAACGAGTGTTAGGTTAGTGGATCCCAGACTATAAAAGCCTTAGGTCACTAGGCACAAAGTCCCCTAGAACTTAATTGCTCGAGTATTAAAGAGCTCACCCTAGTTAATTTTGCATATAAACATTCACATAACTTTTTTTCTCTCTTTTTTTATTTTTTTTTCTTTCATTTTTTTTTTCTTTCGACTCTTTTTTTTTCTTTTTTTTTTTTATATATGCAATCTGGAATGAGAATTCTCATCCAACCCTAGACTACTCATTTAAATATGAGCCGGCTACTAGCTATTTGACACCTAGCCATTATTTGACAAATATTAACAACTAGCATGAAATTTCTGGTTTCCCCCAAACTTAGACTTTAGTGCTCCTACGCCATCAAGGGAATAACGAAAATTCTAAATATCAACAAGTGATTAAATCTCAAAACATCCAAACAATCATGATCCTAACCTAGCCCAAAAGCAAACGATGAGACCGTGTAAAGATTTTGTTTCTGAAACATGCAAGTCAATTTCATAGGAACTATAAATCAACCCTCTACTCATCATTACCACACTCAATTAGACATCTACTTACCAATCAGAATTAGCTCATCCTAAGGGATCATGAAATATGCATGCTATGAAATGAAACTATAATGAACTTACACGGTATAACAAACAAAAATAACAGAATGTCCTATATGAAACAAACATAAATAAAATGAACAAACATGCATGAATTACTACTAATATTCAAAATATGATATCTATATGAACACAATGACACACAAATAACTACTATACACTACTTATCCCCAAACCACCCCCAAACTTAAAATATTCAATGTCCCCATTGAATTGAAGGTAATACAAGGGATAACAGACAACATACTTAATCGTCGAAACACGTGGGTTGCCTCCCATGAAGCGCTTGTTTAGAGTTAATTAGCTTGACTACGTCCAAGCCTCCATTAAGGATGATAATAGTTGGCCTGGTCATCTCTTCGTGAGACTTCATCGTCATCACGGCGGCACACTTTTTGCCCCTTCTCATCTCTTGGCCTATTCGTATACCAACTATGTCCTATTCCAATGCCTTCATCGGTTGACCAAAAATCTGTCAATTTGTAGAACAACACACATTCGCGGGCTTCGCTTGAATATAATGGAGGAGGGTAAACGTAAGTTGCTGAAGCCTTTGGTTCCTCAAAGAGAACTTCCTCCATTGGCTCTAATGCGCTACCTCCATCTTTATACTCTGAGACAAGTAGAAGACCTGCATCTTTCCCATGTTCATCAACCTCTTGGTACGCACATACCAATTCTTGAAATTTGCGTAGCTCACCAGTGTCTGTCCCAAATAGTGCCCTTTCCAACTCATCCACCATCCTAGCATGATCAAATTCCTCACATGGCTTGCGAACACACACCACACCTTGGAATTTGTCTTCCTCAATTATGCATGCAGTACCTTGCTCCAAGTCACCGTTATTTTCTGCAAATTGCCTCTAATATGAATTGTTGTTTCTCTTGTTCCAAGACACTCAATACTTGAGCAACTAGTGTCTCCAAAGATTTGATAGACTCCTCATTACTCTTTGCAAGCATCATAATCTCCTCCATAACATCAACCTCATCTGGCTGAAAAGTAGGAGCAGGTTGCTGATGTTGAAACTCTTCACTACCAAAGAAATATGACATATTTGGAACATCTTGCTGGTACTGTTGAGGATGGTATTGAAAATATGGTTGTTCCTCATAAGTGACTGATAAGTGGATTTTATATCCACTTGGAGCGTTCCATATCGGCTTAAATTGATTGTCTTGGACTCAAGTTTGTTGTAGTTTTGATGTGTTTTGTGTAGTTGTGCAGGGTTGCAAAAATGTCGATTATGGTTGATGCTTCTGTCGTTTTTGGAGGTTAAATTGATTAAAATTCGGATTTTCCGGGAAGGTTGCGCAGTCTACACCGTTTTGGCCATATCTGGAGTTCTAGAAGTCCGTTTTCAACGATCTTACTGTCCACGCGAAGCTTGGGAGATTTTCTACAACAGTGAACAGGTCTTACATGCGCAGGCTGCGAATGGTGGGCGCAGGCAGCATGGCAAGCAGACTGATGGGAGCAGGAAATTACTGTTTTGCCCTTTTCAAGTTCTAATTGTATTTTGGGAAGTTTTTGGTACCTTAATCGAATTCTAATTGTAATAGAAGGTAATTTCTTGTTGGGAAAGAAATCTAGAGCCTATTTAAACACATCTTAGCCTTGTAAATCGTATGGTTTTTATTATTATAACATAGAATTGCAAGGGAGAAAAGTGGAGAAGGATTCAACGCTCGTGACAAGCACGGATCTAGATCTACTTCATCTCTTGAATACTTTGGATTATAGATTTGTTTTCTTAACTCTTTGTTTTATTAATATTATTGCTTCTTTCTTTCATATCTTGTTATTTATCATGTTTTCATCAAATCCCATGACGATGAACGGTTCAATTATGAGCTAATCGTTGTCATGGGATTCTAACGGATTTATTTATGGAACTTAGTTTCTTGATGCTTTAAAGATCTGTGTGTGATGTATATTTGATATCCTCGTATGGTTGTGCTTAATTGTTAGATGCGTAGCTAACATCTAATTTGTTAATCTCTTGTGAAGTGAAAGTGGATCTTGAGATTTAGAACTTGTCATACTAGCATAGGTTCATAATTGTTATCAATATGATTCGCGGTGTGAGGAAGTTTACTTGCTATTGTAGTTAAGGAAAATACTTATACTGCCCTGTGTGATCTTAATGGATAACTTGCTCTTCAACCGTTATGTTTTCAAATTCTATAGACATATAGGGTCTAAGCATAATTGGTGTCTATTCATCTTCTATCTCTTTTGTGGATGTATGTTTAGTTTGGTATACGTATGCTAACAGGTAGCGTGTACTTGTTTCGTGTTATCCGATCAAATATCATAGCCATTGCATATAGTGATTAAAGGCGACAGATCTAAGTGAAGTATTTAATGATGTTAGGATCCCATGTTTATTCTCATATAAGTAATTCAATTTTAATTCTCATTAGTTAATTAATTCTTAGTTTGTTAATTTGCTTTTAGTTAAATTTAGTTAATCAAACCCAATCTTGTTAATTGTCTTAGCAGTGAATAAAAACCATACATTGTTGCATAGGTACAATAACTGAATTAAAACCAAAACCAGATCTCTGTAGGAACGAACTTTACTTATATCTGTATTACTTGTGAACAATGTATGGTTTTAATTCACTGCTAAGACAAATAACAAATTGGGGTTTTTAATTATCTAAATTAAACTAAGATGCAAATTATTAAGTTAAGAATTAACGAACTAAAGAGATTAAAAATTGAATTACTTATATGAGAATAAAAATGGGATCCTAACTTCATTAAATACTTCACTTAGATCTAACGCCTTTAATCACTATATGCAATGGTTATGATATCTGATCGGATAACACAAAACAAGTACACGCTACCTGTCAGCATAAGTATACCAAACTAAACATATATCCACAGAAGAGATAGAAGATGAATAGACACCAATTATGCTTAGACCCTATATGTCTATAGAATTTGAAAACATAACGGTTGAAGAGCAAGTTATCCATATTGATCACATAGGGCAATATAAGTATTTTCATCTTAGACTACGAATCATGTTGATAAACAATCATGAACCTATGCTAGCATGGCAAGTTCTGAATCTCAAGATCCACTTTCACTTCACAAGAGATTAACAAATTAGATGTTCGCGACGCATCTATCAATTAAGCATAACCATACGAGGATATCATATATACATCATACACAGATCTTTAAAGCATCAAGATACTAAGTTCCATAAATAAATCCGTTAGAATCCCATGACAACGATTAGTTCATAATTGAACCGTTCGTCACCATGGGATTTGATGAAAACATGATATAAAACAAGGTATGAATAAAAGTAATAATGATATTAATAAAACGAAGAGTTGAGAAAACAAATCTAAAATTTAGAATTCGCCTAAGAAAAGAATACAAAAGATGAAGTAGATCTAGATCCGTTGCTTGTCACGAGCTTGAATCCTTTTCTTCTTTTCTCCCTTGCAAATCTATGCTATGATAATTAATTCTATGTAATGATATGATATTACAATGATACAATTTGTTTATATAGGCCCTAGAAGTCTTGCCCAACAAGAAAAACCCAAAAATACCAAACAGATTCAAAACAGAAAAGAATTCTAGACTTTTTAGGAGACAACTTCGAGCTGGACAGATTGCCCTTGAGGCCGCATCCTGAGATTCTGAGGCCGCGGCCTGGAGTCAATTCTGCCCGAGTTAATTTTTTGCCCGTTTCTTCGTTTTCGCTTCGTTTTGTCTCATTCCCTTTGCATAAAGTGTCGTTCTTCCATTCCCTTGACTTAAAATCTTCATACTATCATAGAGATCAACTCCATTCTTCATTCCAAACTCAACTTAGACTCCAAGATCAATGAAAAATGCACATCCTAACCGATAGTTACAATCCTGCACATCTACACAAAACACATCAAAAATACAACAAACTTGAGTCCAAGACAAACAATTTAAGCCAAATTGAAGCGATCCAAGTGGATATAAAATCCACTTATCAATAGATTCATCCATCTTCGAACAAACTGTCCTAGAATCCTTAGAAATTCATTTTATTGTTCCATCACCGATCTAGAATCGACCATTTTATAATTCATAAAATTACTGACCAGAAACTTCTTACTAGAAGCATCTTCTGCCATGTACTTGGATTCAAGAGAATCCCACAATTCTTTCACTGACGCAACATTTTGATATACATCGAAAAGTGAATCAGACATACCGTTTAATATGTGACCGCGGCTGATGTAGTCATCGTTTTCCCATTTGCAGCGCTTCCTTGTCTATTCAGCGGTTTCATTTTCAATCACTTCTGGCATGGGGGTACTCAGAACATACACAACTTTTAGCGTGGTCAACAAAAAATGCATCTTCTTCTGCCATCTTCTAAAATCCTGACCATCAAACTTGTCAAGTTTTGCAAACTTGCTTGTCATATCTTTTGCAGATTCTCCGTTCGTTATCTTCAGAAACAAATTAAATTCAATCTTTGTTGGGGAAATATGGAAATTACTTGGATTTTTCTGAAGTCGTGTGAACACTTTCAGATTGAAGTTATTTGTGGTTCACCCAAATAATTCAATCGGATAAAGTCGGAAATTCTGCAAGAAGAGAGAATGTGTTTTGTTGTGAATTTCAAATGAACCTATCTCTGAAAATGATCAATGCAACACCTATTTATAGATGTCAAAAGATGTGTCTTTTGCCAAGAGACACATCTCAGTCTTTTCCCAACCGTCACACATCATTCTAATAGTCATGTCTAATGCTAATAGACATATCTTTTCCCAACAGGTGTGTCTGATGCCAATGGACATGCCTCATAAGCAATAATACTGAAATCATAACAAACTCGAACAAAGTGTGCACTCCGCACTCTCCCGACTTATTCGATGTAACATTACAATTACATTGATCAACTAGTTAATCCAATTACACTAAAATATCCAACAAACTATCTACGTGTTATGAAGTCTCTAGCAAATCTGGATGACATTGACAATGTGCAGAAAGTATGTGATGAATGTGAAGCTAAGACAAGTGAATTTAATCCTCACCTTCCAGATTTTCTCATTTCTGCTTACTGCAAGAAGGGTCATTTAGGAAAGGCTGAAACTGTTCTGCAGAAGTTTCTACAACACGAAGCAGTTCCAGGCACGCACATGGATTGCTATGGCATAGGGTTATCATAAAGAGAAGCAGATGGAGAAGGCAGTGGAAGCACTGAAAAAATCGATCTTGGCAAGTAAACATGGTAAGAAACCATCCTTGACAATATTGGATTCTTGTCTGAAATACTTGATTGATATAGGGAATTTGGATGGAATAGAGCACATAAAAAGATTGCTTGCAGAACGAGGTATTGACCACACATATGTCTTTGAGAGATTAGTCAAAAAATCTGATGATGAAACATTTCATAGCAGCTCATCCTACTGAGAGTGATGAATAGGCCTTGGAGCAGGAAATGTTTGTAGGAACTAGGAATAAGAATGAAGGGCAGTACTTACAAGTTACAACTTACATGTGCATGGAAAGTCGCAAACTGAGACAAAAATTCCCATGTTCATCAAATATGATTAAAATTCCAGAAGCTTATATTGTGTTTGGTTGATTGAATTGTGCAGCTGAACATAAATATTTGTACAAACAAATTTATATATTTATTAACAAAAAAAAACAAAAGTTCTAAATTTTAGGTTTCCATCTTCGAAAAGAACTAAATTAAATTAAACACCCCCAATTTGCGAATTTGGAGGTTTAGATGATTTGTGGTTAGAGCATCTCCAATGGTATTGGCTAAATTGGTTGGCTAAAATGATATAAAATACTGATTATGTAAAATTTACTGTACCTGTAAGGCATTGTGCTCCGACGGTATTGGCTATAATGATTGACTATTTTTTTAAAAATAGTATGTTATTATTATTTCAAGTTGTTATAAATATAATATTTTATTTTATTATGGTAATAGATGATGTGTAATATTCTTACAGGTTTCTAGTCATTCGACAAATATAGCCAACCTCATGAGATTGGCTAAATATTTAGATAACAGGAACGTGTGGTTGGAGTGGAAATTTTTTTACATATTCTCTATAACTTTTATTTATGGTATCATTTATTCAAATTTACCTAAGGGTTGTAAAGGGTTGTAGATGCTCTTATAGTAAATAGTAAATTTGTTTAATTGAACTCCAAATCTAAATTTGCTTTTATGATAAAAGGTTTGCTTTTTTTTTTTTTACTTAGTATAAATTTGAAATTATTTTCTCAAAGCACGATGTATCTTATCCTAGATTTTCGGCTCAGCCCGAAATTTATTGAGAATAAAAAGTCTATAAACCTAGTTATTAAAAGAAAAATTCGTCAAAAATCGCATTTTAAGTGAAAAAAGCCCTAAAATGTGACAATTAAAGGATCAATACATTCCTGTACATGGAAAACAAGAAACACACACAAAACCCACCCAGCCCTTAAACCCTCAAGATTTCTTATAAAGTTTGCAACTTTGCCCCTGTTTGGTTGGAGGAGAAGAGAGGGGAGGGGAAGGGAGGGGAGGGATATAAAATGAAAAATCATGTTTGGTTCAAAATTGGGAAGGGGATTGGAGGGGAGGGGAGGGGATTGGAGGGGAGTTTTGTTTTAATTTTATCACCCTCCAATTTGGGGTTTTTTGGAGGGGAGGGGAGGGGGAACATTTATTGGACAAAAATACCCTTACATGTGTAATTCTAATTTATATCCTCTTTACATATAAGAAGGTTTTAAATGTAATTTACTCATAAAACCCTCCCCTCCCCTCTTGTACAAAACAAAAAATGAATCCCCTCCCCTCCTTTCCCCTCCCTTCACCTCCCTTGAACCAAACATAAATATTATTAAAATCCTCCCCTTTCCATCCCCTCCCTTCCCCTCCCCTTCATTAAAACCCCTCCCCTCCCTTCCCCTTCCTTGAACCAAACATAGCCTTTGTGAATCAACAAGTCGAGTTTAGTAAACAATGTGTAACCAATGGACTGGTCCTTGTAGCTGGGCCACATGACTACTATTATAACAGTTGGGCCGGTTCATTAGTCCATTAGGGAAGTCCATTTCAACACCTGTTAGACTCCATATATATATATATATATGAGTTCCCTTTTAAAGAGAATTTGTTATCTATACTATACTATAATAAGTAAACTAGGGGATAATTGGTAGTTTGGTAGTTTGGTTCAACCCTATTTTTTAGTACTATACTATAATAAGTAAATTAGGGGATAATTGGTAGTTTGGTAGTTTGGTTCAACCATATTTTTTAGCCATAATTTTAGTTCAATTAAAAATAAATTTAATTAATATTTTATCTACCTAACAACATTCCCGGGTAAGCAAAGATTTAGCCGAGAGTTTTGATCGAGAGGAGTGGCGTGTGTGTGCGTGTTTTTTTTTTTAATTTTATTAACAGGAGAGTGTTTTGTGTGTTTTTTTACATTATTATTATTATTATTATTATTATTATTATTATTAATAGAGATTTAAGCAAATCAAAGAGTGATCAAAATGAGTGACCAACAAAACAGTACCAAACCAACAACCAAAAATATCCTATTTCGACTATAATAAGTAAACTAGGGAATAATTGGTAGTTTGGTTCAACCCTATTTGTTAGCCATAATTTTAGTTCAATTAAAAATAAATTTAATTAATATTTTATCTACCTAAAAACATTCCCGGGTAAGCAAAGATTTAGTCGAGAGTTTTTATCGAGAGGAGTGGCGTGTGTGTGCGTGTTTTTTTAAATTTTATTAACAGGAGAGTGTTTTGTGTGTTTTTTTTACATTTTTTTTATTATTAATAATAGAGATTTAAGCAAATCAAAGAGTGACCAAAATGCGTGACCAACAAAAGAGTACCAAACCGACAATCAAAAATATCCTATTTCGCTTATAATAGTATTAAACTAGGGGATAATTGGTAGTTTGGTTCAACCCTATTTTTTAATATTAAAAACCATATTAAACAAATAACAAATTACACTATAACAAATTAAAATTAATATTTATAATATTATATTACACTATAAACAAATTACAAAAAATTAAAGGCAACCCGTGCAAAGCACGGGTTATAAGCTAGTATAGAGAATATGAGAGAATCACTTAAAATGCATTTAAATTGTCCTTTATATAAGGCCCCTGGCGGGACCCTTTTACAAAATAATCTTATAATTCTATCCTCTATCCATTTATCGAAAAAAAAATTAAATTTTTTTAAAAAAATTAAAAAAATTGCTGCCTTGTCATCATTTTTTTTAAAAAAATAATTTTTTTTAATTTTTTTTTTTGTAAATTTTTTTTTATAAATAGATAGAGGGTAGAATTATAAGACCTTTTTGTGAAGGTGGCGGGGCCCTAAGAAATAAATGGAAATAAATTGTTTAGATTGATTCTCTCATATTCTCTATATAAGGAGGTCCTCTGTAGAATAATGGCCTATATATATAAGGGCTACTCCAATACAAACCTCATTAAAATACAAACCTACAAACCAAGCAAAATTTAATATTTCAAGCTAATCTAATGACCAAATTAGGGGTATCCCAATACAAAAAACGTTTAAAATAATTGGCTCCATCCAACAAAAAAAATAAAAAAATAAAAAAAAATCATTGTTCACGTGATGACGTGGCAGTGTATTCCACTGGTTAACGGTGCTTCGCACCTTCTTGTACGGCGCTTCGCGCCTTTATCATTCTAAAGTTGTAAGTAATGACAATCAATGGTAAAGGCAATAGACGATTGACGGGTGTGTCGAGAGCCTTCGGCCCTCATAACTACCTAACTCATCCGTTTACTGTCTTAAATGCTTCGCATTTCCACGGCAATTTTTTTTTTGTTGTGTAGAGCCAATTATTTTAAGCAACTTTTGTGAAGTACCCTTGGCATGAACCTTAGAATAGATGAAATATAATTAATTTAATGTTGGTTTGTAGATTCTCATTTTAAAAGAATGGTTTGTATTTGAGCACTTGTCTATATATATATATATATATATATATATATATATATATATATATATATATATATATATATATATATAGGGTTGGACTCCATAACAAACACCTTATATAACAAACAACAAAGAACACCTCATATCTAATAGATCCATTGCCCCTGGCGGGGCCACCTAATACAAAAAGTTCTTTTTTTTTTAGGCTCTATCCATCCAGCAAAAAAAAATAATTGAAAATTTACTGTTCATTGATGACGTCATGATGACGTCATCAGTAACATCATCGATGAACAGTAAATTTTAAATTTTTTTTTTTTTTGCTGGATGGATAGAGCCTAAAAAAATAAGAACTTTTTGTATTGGGTGCCCCTGCGGGGCCAAAGGATCTAATAGATCTAAGGTGTTCTTTGTTGTTTGTTATATAAGAGTGTTATGTATGGAGCAAAGACATATATATATATATATGCAAGTGCTCAAATACAAACCAATCTTAAAATACAAACCTACAAACCAACACTAAATTAATTATATTTCATGTATTCTAAGGTTTCCGCCAAGGGTACCTTCACAAAAAATGCTTAAAGTAATTGGCTCTATCCAACAAAAAAAATAAAAAATTCCAAAAAAAAAATAAAATCTTGCCGTGGAAATGCGAAGCATTTAAGACAGTAAACGGATGAGTTAGGTAGTCATGAGGGCCGAAGGCTCTCGACACACCCGTCAATCATCTATTGCCTTTACCATTGATTGTCATTCCTTACAACTTTAGAATGATAAAGGCGCGAAGCGCCGTACAAGAAGGTGCGAAGCACCGTTAACCAGTGAAATTCACTGCCACGTCATCACGTGAACAATGATTTTTTTTTATTTTTTTGTTGGATAGAGCCAATTATTTTAAGCTGGGTACCCCTAGTTTGGTCATTAGATTAGCTTGAATATTAGATTAAGGAGGTTTGTATTGGAGTTATATATATATATATATATATGAATATCAGTACCGAGAGAAACTTACCGAAGATGATGAATTTGATTTGTATTGTTTTCCTTTGAGCTTTACATTTCAGTATCTTATCTCTGTCAATTTACATTCAGTACTTGTAATTCCTTCTTCAATACAGTTTATTTTCAGTTTATTTCTATGGCTTTTCCTTATTATTACCAGGTTGTTCCAAGTCCTTGTGTTAACAGGCCTGTTTTGAGCAATAATAACGTAGCAGATGGTTACACAATGTTAAAGAAGCTAGCTCAATCTCGTGCAATTTCAACCCTAATTAGGGTTTTTCACGAAGTCCCTGCAAGAACCCTAAGTACTATTCCTACCAAAACGCCGTCGTCTCCTGGGACTAGTTTATTCCGTAGAATATCCAAAGCTCCAGACCCAAAAGTTTCAATTGTTCCAGTATTGGACCAATGGGTCAAAGAAGAAAGGAGCATTTCTGTCGAAGAGCTTCGAAAAATTATCAGACAATTGAGGAAATTCAGGCGTGTTAAGCATGCTCTTCAGGTCCACTCTGTTGTTTTACACACACAAACACACACAGATTTAATTTTGTGAATGGTATTAGTGATGTTAACTACATTGTTGTAAGAATGGATTTATTGTATGTTTGTGATGATGTAATTAAAGGGTGTTTTGTGTGTGGTAGTGAAATGTGTTTGGTTGGTTTTCAAGATTATAATTTTTCCGTTCTTTACGGAATTTGAGCAGTTTTGGCCTGTGTTTGTCGATTTTATACTTGGTAATGGAACTATGTAGGTTTGAATTGGGGTTTAAAGTTTTATAGGAAAAATGCGTAGTAGTATGGTTTATGTTATGAGAGGTGACAATTTTATGGCGATTGTTCTGAAAGTTGGCGTTTGATTAGAATTCTAGCATTCGTTTCTGTTAGATTATATCTCGGGATTTGATTTGCCAAACAAAAGATAAGTAGTTAAAAGTTAAAACATAGATGCACAAATCTCTTTTTCGAGGTTTTCTCTATCCGGCCACATTAAGGGCAAGTACAGCTAACAAGACTCATGGTTTAAAATTTCAGTTAACGTGATAATTTATAGTCTAGTGGTAGAACTTTAACCTAAAAATATTATACCTTGACATAACAATATAGACTGGTGCTGTCATTCGGAACTTTTCATAAATATTGAAATATCCATTGTTATGTACTTCAAGTTTGTTAAAATAGATGGTGCAATTCTCGTTAAATCTTACCTATCTGGTTAGGGCTGTTTCTTCTATGTAGGTCACTGATCCAACTATATATTACATAGCCTCTAATAATGTTTCTTGTTGTTATCACAGATATCTCAATGGATGAGTGACAAAAGTTTTCTTGATCTAACATCGACAGATGTTGCAATACAGCTGGATCTGATAGCAAAGGTTCATGGTGTGGAAGAAGCAGAGAAATTTTTCAATGATATGCCAATCTCTTCAAAAGACTTCCGGAGTTATGGGGCTCTTTTGGCATGCTATGCTGATGCAAAATTGTTGGAAAAAGCCGAAGCTGTTATGCAGTCAATGAGAGAGTTGAGTTATATGCAAACACTGTCCTACAATGTTATGTTAAAATTATATTCCCATTGTGGGATGCTCGACAAGCTAGACTCTCTAATGCAAGAGATGGAAGACCTTGATATTAAGTTCAGTAAATTCACATATAATACTATATTAAATGCATATGCAGATGCTTTGGATATAGGCCAATTGGAGAAGCTTCTAACAAAGATGGAAGCTGATCCATTAGTCACTATGGGCTGGAATGCATATGTTGTGGCAGCCAAAGGTTACTTATGGGTCCGTAACAAGGAAAAGGCTCTAGAATCGTTAAAGAAGTCTGAGCAACTTGTCGCGGTCAGCTCAAGAAAAATTGCTTATGAGATTTTTATGACAATGTATGCTCGCATGGGCAATAAAGAAGAGTTGCATCGCATTTGGAAGCTGTACAAGAGTCGTTGTAAATTTTACAATATGGGATATCTTTGCATGATGAGCTCTCTAGCAAAGATGGATGATCTAGATGCCGCACAGGAAGTATTTGAAGAATGGGAAGCAAAAAAAACTACTTTTGATATTCAACTTCCAAATTTTCTCATTTCTGCTTACTGCAAGAAGGGCCTAATGGAAAAGGCCGAATCACTTTGCCAGAGGCTTTTAGATAATGGGAATGAACCAAACGGGGGCACATGGACACGTGTGGCATTTGGTTATCAAAAACTGAAGCAAATGGAAAAGGCAGTAGAAGCACTGAATAAATCGATCTTGGCTAGTGAACCTGGGTCGATACTATACTTCCCCGTACTAGATGCTTGTCTGATATACTTGAAAGAAAGGGAGGATTTGGAGAGGATAGAACATATTAAAAGATTGCTTGCAGAACGAGGTCATGACTACACACATGTCTTTGAGAGATTAGCTACATATTCTAAAGAAGAAACAATTGCAGATTATAAAGCATTTGATCCGACAGAAGGTGATGTACACACTTTGGAGAAAGACTTGCTTGAAGTAGGAGAAGAAGGCCGGAATTAGGTTAATATATATGAAAAGCTGTGATTTGTGATAGGGACCTAATTCCTTCCCCAGTACTTACTATTTTCAAGAGCATTAATATGCTTCAAAATACTTTTGTTTCCTCCAGCTTTCTTGTCTCATTACATTTGCTGTGTCTCACACAATATTCACACATATCTATCACTGTTGGCAGAGAGAACAATTAAATCTTCCCTGCAACTTTCTTCTTGTTCACTACATCCATAATATGAACTTTTTTATGTATATATTCCTCCTGGGGTGATTTCACTATAGTGGGTGAGACTAACCCCCGTTGTCAGTCTCACAGAATTTGTCTGTGTGTCTTGGCTAGTTGGCTCATAGTGGCATTCCTACCATATTTATAATGAAGACAATATTTTCCAGCAAAGTTGATTACAAGGAGTATAGAACTCTGAATGTTTGAACTTATTTAGTGTTCGTAAAGACTCTGCTTGGACCTAAATACCTAACCATTCAGGGTTGATAAATAGAAATATTTACGAGCAAGCTAAACAGAAGCAGCAGAAATATTCGAGCGCTGCTGCAGCTGAGAAATCATTCGTGCTGATGATTTCCACAGGTTCGCCTCATCTTACTATTCAATTTTGTTTCAAAGGAATAACTACGTATAATTACATCAAAATTAGACCCGGCTTATTTATTTTCCTATATATCTGGGTCAATTTGCATTTATGTATCTAATGTAACTTTCCTTGAATTAAAATCGGTCACAACTTATCCGATTACCAAAGAATTTTTGTTCTAGAGAAATTGCCCTCACTCTTGCGGAATTTGGAGAAGTCAAATTTTTGTAGAAAGAAAAAAGGAAACAGATTCTGATAAATTTGTGGCGGAGTATATTCTCTAAATGTCCAGGCATATATGTAACAGAGACGCTGTTAAATGTTGGCAAGTGATATATTAACGTAAGGGTTAAGTATCAAAGTGGTCACTGAAGTGGAAGCCATATATCAATTCATTCACCAATCTTTACGGGGTATCATTTGAATCATTAAAGTCATAGTAAATATCAAATGGATATCTTTAAAATGTACTCGAAAAGTAAAAATAATTTTTCATTGAGTTCTACACATTTTTCTTGAATGCTTCCATAACCAAACGAAAGGTTAATAATTCTAGTTTTTCTGATAATATATTTAGATTTTTAAAAATTCATTTACTATTTATTTTTAATTTTATTATCATTTGCCTTCTTTTAATTAAAAATAAATAGTAAATAAATTTTTTAAATTCTAAATATATTATCAAAAATACTGGAATTCATAATCTTTCATTTGATTATAGTAGCATTTAAGAAAAATGTGTAGAACTCGATGAAAAATTACTTTTACTTTCCGAGTACATATATACAGGTATTTGTTTGATATTTATTAAGACTTTAATTATTCAAATGATACCCCGTAAAGATCGGTGAACAAATTGATATTTGGCTTCCACTTCAGTGACCACTTTGATACTTGACCCATTAACATAATCATTGCTGCGTCTGTACTCTGTACGCAATTGGTTTGGTCTTTCTAATGCTAGGTACAGGTGAATGTTTGATACTCATATTGTTTAGTTTGGTGCAACTTGGATACATAGAAAGGGCACGACATGCCTTATCTTTTGGCAAGTTAAAGTAGACCAACTAGTATACTTCCAACCGAAAGGGAAAAAGGGAGGAAAACATAGCTTATCATAACAACTAGCAGTACCATAATCAATTTCTCCATGCCCTCTTCTGTGTTCTCTATTTTTATTGTATTAAGAGAGTGCCCTTGGCGGGACTCATTTTAAGAAAAATAAAATAAAAAATATTATTTTCATTAAAATGAATTCCGCCAAAAGCACTTTCTTAATAATAATAAAAAAAAGCAGGGACACAGAAGGGGCATGGAGAATGAGATAGAGGATCCGGACTCCAATTTTATGGGAATTGTTTGGAGTATTACTATATTCTATACTCCCTCCATCCCAAAATACATGTCCATTTTCTAAAAATTTATTGTTCCAGTCACATTCCTGACCACACATTCACTAATTCCTTCATCCTTCTCTCAATAGATCTAAGTTTGTAACGTTGATCGATGACATTTTTACTCAATTTACTACCGTCAACACCATTACCAACAGCTTCGAATATTTACACAATTCTAAATCTGAAATATTCATGTAATTTACGTTTAATTTTTTTAGTGATTTATGTTTAAATTTTTGTAATTTTAGGTGAATTTCTGATGATTTTGCTTTGATATTAGTGATTCTGGTGGTGTAAGTGGTGGTGTTCATGTTATTACAAATAAAATTATGGTAATTTTGATAGTGGTGCATGTCAAGGTCATGATAGTGGTGGCGTGGAAGTGGTCATGTGACAGTGATTTTATATTCTTGTAATTTATATTAAAATTAGCTAAAATTTTGGTTTGTATTCATGTACATTGTGATATATTATCTACTAAGTATCATATTTTAATAATACAGTTAGACATTTTCAATCTATTATTTTTAAAAGAGTATCTATAATCTATTTTTTAATTAAAAATTTTGACCTAAATATGTGTTTTATCTAAATGTTTATCTAATATATAGTATGAAGTTCAAATCTCATCTGCAATAATTTTGTTTTGTTTTCCTTAAATTATTTTTTTTCTAGTCTATCAAAATATTTTGCCCAATAGCAATGAAAGTGGGGTGTAATCGAGGCGAGTCGAACATTGCCACACTCGAGCTCAACTCGGCTAAAAAGGTTCGTCGAGCTTGAACTCGAGCTCAAGTTCAATTGTCCTTTAATTTTAATCAAGAAACTTGACTCATAAAACTTGAAATCTTGAATTGATTTTGTTAGAAAATGGAGTTTTTAGAGCATAAGTATTTTATGTTCTTGATGTTAATTCCGGATTTTAATGATTGGAAATTGTTCCTTGCTATAAGGACTTCAATTTTCATATATGGGTCTAAGTAATTTTCTTAGTGGAATCCATAGAGAAATGGAGTTGAAATTGGTAGCTTGAAAGAGCTTGAAAATGAGAATGTGTATTTGTCCCACATTGAAATGAATAAAGGGGGTTGTTGGCTTTATATAGAATCACACACATGGGTAGTATACAACTACTAAGGTGTATGATGGTGCATGGTGTTACTGTGTGCTCCACGCGCGCGCGCACACACACGCGCCGCCGCCGCCCGCCTCGCCACGTCACGTCTCGACTCGGGTCGGGTCGGCTCGGTCGAAGGGCGATTTGGGCGAATGTCTCGGCGTCTCGCGTACGCGAGGCGACCTGGGCGAGGAATTTTATTGCATGGATTATTGATTTATTTTAATATTATAAACATGTTGTCAAGAGTTGGATTGAAAGTCCTGTAAACTCTCGAGAGCTAGACTGTGCTGTCAGGAAGGTGAAAACTTGCTGTCAAAAACAAGGTTGCTGTCAGGAAAGGTACTGTCGGGTCTTGTTGACAGTAACTTCTGCGTGGCTTTGACAGCAGAGTCTGAGCGTTTATTCTATTAATGAGAAATCATGAATGGGTCAAATATAGTGTAACAGTTACGATTTATTTAATATAAATCAGCCGTTTTGCTATATTAATTGTAAATCAGCAGTTACAATATTAATTGGGTGGCATCAGTTACGTTTGGCCTCGCCTATAAATAGAGAGCTAAGCTACTGATTGTAAATACACTGAATATACAACACACCCTACATTCTCTTCTCTTCTCTACACTCCTTTTTCCCTTTCCCTTACTGTCAAAGCTGTTTTTGCTTGTGAGTTTTTCTGGCGAACTGAGGTGCTAGTCGAAGTTGAATTATCTGGTTGCTGTGATCATATAACTCGGAGCTATTTTATCCTGGAAGAATATTGCCAGCATCCTGACACAGTGTAAGTGGGGGCAATTATCTCTTCAAGAATAGTCAGGACTTCTTGCAAATCCTGACGACTCAGCTGTTTTCATTCTTGTTTGATATACTGATATAGCTATGGCTACTGGTATGTCTCCTGTCTTTCCTTTGTTCTTTCAGTTACTGATATGCATGTGTTATACCTTCATGTTTTGTTTCGTTAATTGTTTGCTTGGCCTTGGCTTGTTAAATACGATATATAACTGTCTCTATGTTGCTGTTTTAGTCAATATTTCCAACATTCTTGAAGAGATAATTTGTTATATAGTATTTAGCATAATGGCTAACGAGAGTGAAATTCCTGCTAGTGGTAGTTCGGTTGCATCTGCTGGGGTCATTGATTGGACCACTTACAGTTTTCCACAACCGATTGAATTAACTGGCTTGCCAGAGAAATTCAATGGGGGCGTTGGCTTTTCTCGTTGGCAGAAAAGGATGAAGTTGTGGTTGACTGTAAAGGGTCTATGGCCTGTTGTGGAATATGAGAAGCCGGTTGTGGATCAAGAGAAGGCTGAATCAGTTAAGAGTTATGCGAAGTGGGCTGAGAAGGATGGGGTTGCTAGGGCAGCAATTCTGGCTGCTCTAACCAACACATTGTTTGATGTGTACTCCTCTGATGCCTACACCGCAAAACTCTTATGGGAGAAGCTGGACCAGACACATAATACTGACTCACAAGGTCTGGAAAAGTATTCTGTGGCTAGGTTCCTTGATTTCAAGCTGGTGGACAATAAGTCCATGACTGAGCAAGTGCATGAATTCGAGATGATAGTGCATGCTTTGAAGGAGTCTGGAATGGACCTCCCCGAAAAGTTTAAGGTGATGAGTGTGATTGAAAAGCTTCCAAAGTCTTGGGAAGAGTTCTCTCTCTCCCTGAAAAGACAGAAAGGAGAGATCACCTGGACCAACCTTATGCTGGACATCTCGATGGAAGAACAACACAAGTCCAAACAGGGACATGTGATGCCAACTGAGCATGGAAGTTCGAAGGTAAATGTAGCAACTGTAGGACAGAAAAGGAAGGCTGTCTCTAAGAAGGGTAATAGTAATAAACCTAAGAATGACAAGGATAAGGCCAAGAAACCAAAGGCAAACAAACCATGTTGGTCTTGTGGGCAGGTTGGGCACTGGAGTAAGGACTGCCCTACAAAAAAAGCAAAGAAAGCCGAGGGGGTAGCTCAAGCGAATGCTGTGCTTGGAACCTCAAGTGGGCCTGTAGCGAACATGGTTGTTGGTGAAGCTTTGGCTTCTGAAACCAACGAAGACCGGTATGTTACCTACAACCCTGTACTATTTTCCACTTATCTGTCAAATGAATGGTTGATTGATACTGGAGCTAATGTGCATATTTGTGCTGACATTAGTTTATTTGTATCTTATCAACAGAGTCATAGCTTGACAGTGACGATGGGGAACGCAAGTGCTGCTCAAGTACATGGAATAGGAAACGTGGACTTGAAGTTTCCTTCGGGTCGTGTTCTATCCCTGACGAGAGTGCATCATGTTCCTGACATGCGTAGAAATATAATAAGTGGTAGCTGTTTAGTAGCTAATGGCTTTGAAATCTCTCTCAAATGTAATAAAGTAGTTCTTATTCATACTGGTACATTTTTTGGCAAGGGTTACTTGTCAAATGGTTTGTTTGTAATAAATGCTGAGCCCATTTTGGGTGCTTTAAATAAGATTACTCCTTCTGTTAACTATGTTGAATCTTCAGATTTATGGCATGCTAGACTTGGTCACTTAAATTTTGGTGCTCTTAAAAATATGATGAACTTAGAGTTGATTCCAAGACATACCATAGAAAAGAATTCTAAATGTCAAGTATGTGTGTCTGCTAAACAAATAAGGAAACCTTTTCATAATATTGTTAGGGATTCAGACTTGTTAGATTTAGTACACACTGATATTTGTGAATTTGGTGGTGTGTTGACTAAGGACCATTTTAGATACTTCATTACCTTTATAGATGATAGTAGTAGATACTGTTATGTTTATTTACTTAGACATAAGGATGAAGCACTTAGTAAATTCATTATATATAAAACTGAAGTAGAAAAACAAACTAGTAAGGTACTTAAAAGGTTGAGATCTGATAGAGGTGGTGAGTATACGAGTAACTCCTTTAATGAATTTTGTGCAAGCAATGGAATAGTTCATGAAGTTACCCCTCCATACACACCTGAGTCTAATGGGGTTGCTGAGTGAAAGAACAGAACATTTAAAGATATGATTAATAGTATGCTTATTAATTCTGGGTTGCCTAAATACATGTGGGGAGAAGCTCTGAATACGGCTTGCCATATTCTGAATAGAGTTCCTCTGAAACACATGGATAAGACACCCTATGAGTTATGGAAGAGCAAGAAGACTAGTCTTAAGTATCTTCGTGTGTGGGGGTGCCTTGCTAAGGTACTTGTCCCTGAACACAAGAGAAAGAAACTAGGTCCGAAGACTGTTAATTATATCTTTCTAGGCTATCTTGAGACCACTACAGCTATGAGATTTTTAGTATTAAAATCTGACATAGATGGTATAGTGGCAAACACGATAGTTGAGTTTCGTGATGCTACATTCTTTGAGGATGTTTACCCTATGAAGACTGGTATGCCTCAAGATACTTCTAGTGAAGATCCTACTCGCACATCAAGTTCTATTCCTGATCATGTGGAAAAGATGACAAATGTGGGGGTGGAACCTAGTAGTAGCTCTACTCCTAAGGCGGTAGAGGAACCACGAAGGAGTAAGCGTGCAAAGGTAGTCAAGGATTTTGGAAGTGATTTTATCACTTACAATGTCGAGGACGAACCTTTAACTTTCCGACAAGCTATGGATTCTTCAGAGTCTAGGCACTGGAAGGGCGCCATAAAGAGTGAAATTGACTCTATTGTTTCTAACGGAACATGGGAGTTAGTTGATCTCCCTCCTGGGTGTTCTACTATCGGGTGCAGATGGATCATTAAAAGGAAGTTGAACCCTGACGGCTCAATGGATAAGTACAAATCTAGACTGGTAGCTAAGGGTTTTAAGCAAAAAGAGGGCATTGATTACTTTGACACATACTCTCCAGTAGCTAGAATGACAACAATCCGAATGCTTGTAGCATTGGCTTCCGTACATGGTCTTATCATCCATCAAATGGATGTAAAGACAGCTTTTCTTCATGGTGAACTTGAAGAAGAGATTTATATGGATCAGCCTGAGGGATTTGTTGCATCTGGTAACGAAAGGAAAGTATGTAAGTTGATCAAATCCATCTATGGTTTGAAAAAAGCTCCTAGAGATTGGCATAAAAAGTTTGATGAAACTATAGTGCCGTTCAATTATGATATTAATGATAGTGACAAGTGTGTCTACACCAAAGTTAAAGGTAGTGAGTGTGTCATCTTGTGCCTATATGTAGATGACATATTACTGTTTGGAACCAATATTGAGATTATTAACGAGACAAAAGCTTTCTTGAAAAGGCACTTTGAAATGAAGGATATGGGTGAGGCTAGTGTGATTCTTGGTCTCAAACTGACATAGTCAGCTGAGGGAATAACTTTATCGCAGTCTCATTATATAGAGAAATCTATACTTGAGAAATATGGTTATTCACAGTGTAGAATCGCTAGTACACCCTATGATCCTAAAGTTGCCCTTGTTAAGAATGCTTCAGGAGTACATGTGTCTCAGTTAAGGTATTCTCAGATTATAGGGAGTTTGCAGTATCTTGCTAACTGTACTAGACCAGATATTTCATACTCTGTGTCTAAGTTGGCTAGATATACAAGCTGTCCAAACAGAACTCATTGGGATGTTCTTGATAGAGTACTTAGATATCTGAAAGGCACAATGTACCTAAGTTTACACTATAGGAGATTTCCTGGTGTACTTGAGGGGTACAGTGATGCAAGTTAGATAGCTAAGAAGTCTGGTTCCAATGGAGTGACTGGATACGTGTTCACCTTAGCAGGTGGAGCAATATCCTGGAAGTCGACCAAACAGACTATAGTAACTCGGTCTACTTTTGAGGCTGAGTTGTGTGCGCTTGATGCCACAGGGACGGAGGCTGAATGGTTACATGGACTTATGTCCACGATACCTGTAGTAAGCAGATCGCTTCCTGCGTTTGCTATTCATTGTGATAGTAAAACAACTATCGACAAGATTAGCAGTAAAAAGTATAATGCTAAAACAAAGAGGCACATCCAAGTTAGACTAAAGTCTATTAGGGGTTTAGTGTCTGATAGGATTATTGCTGTAGAGTTCATAGGAACTCAGAATAATATAGCTGATCCTTTAACTAAAGGACTGGAACCTGCAGTGGTCCTTAAGTCAAGGTTGGGGATGGGGCTGTCAACCCATCATAGTTCATCATCAGTGGGAACCCAATACACATGAGAGGAGATCCCTTGAAGTGTATTCAATGTGGTAATAACAAGCTGTAAGGATGAATTGGTAGTACCTTTGCTACATAGATGATACTGTTGTATCTGAGTCTATCCCCTGTAAACCTAGAAGGTACTGATACTGCTAGATAGCAAGAGTTATTATAACTCTGAATGGGGTCAAGTCATTCGACGAGATGGTAGCAGTACATCTCTGGAGATGCCCAGCTAAGCGAATGTAATTGTGTGGTCACAATTAGAGGAAAGGGTTATTCCTTGAAGCATTCGATGAACGGGATCGAGACAAGACCATTAATGTCTCAAAGTCGTAGATTGGCACCATAGCCTTTGACTTGTCGTCGTCTATGGAACATGGTTACACCAAACGGATTAAGATTCAAGGTGAAACATTCCATCTGAATCCGGTAATCATTGAAGTAGGGGACTTAGGAGGGTTCAAACCCGGAAGGGTACCGACTCTGAAAAACAAGTCATGATGGAAAACCTGAAGCATTTCTGTATGGATTTGTGGGGGATTGTTAGAAAATGGAGTTTTTAGAGCATAAGTATTTTATGTTCTTGATGTTAATTCCGGATTTTAATGATTGGAAATTATTCCTTGCTATGAGGACTTCAATTTTCATATATGGGTCTAAGTAATTTTCTTAGTGGAATCCATAGAGAAATGGAGTTGGAATTGGTAGCTTGAAAGAGCTTGAAAATGAGAATGTGTATTTGTCCCACATTGAAATGAATAAAGGGGGTTGTTGGCTTTATATAGAATCACACACATGGGTAGTATACAACTACTAAGGTGTATGATGGTGCATGGTGTTACTGTGTACTCCACGCGCGCGCACACACACGCGCGCGCCACCGCCGCCCGCCTCGCCACGTCACGCCACGCCACGCCATGTCACGTCTCGACTCGGGTCGGCTCGGTCGAAGGGCGATTTGGGCGAATGTCTCGGCGTCTCGCGTACGCGAGGCGACCTGGGCGAGGAATTTTATTGCATGGATTATTGATTTATTTTAATATTATAAACATGTTGTCAAGAGTTGGATTGAAAGTCCTGCAAACTCTCGAGAGCTAGACTGTGCTGTCATAACAAGGTTGCTGTCAGGAAGGTGAAAACTTGCTGTCAAAAACAAGGTTGCTGTCAGGAAGGTAAAACTTGCTGTCAAAAACAAGGTTGCTGTCAGAAAGTAAACATACTGTCAGGAACAAGGTTGCTGTCAGAAAGTAAACATACTGTCAAGTTCAAACTGATGACAGTTACTTTAAAGGTACTGTCGGGTCTTGTTGACAGTAACTTCTGCGTGGCTTTGACAGCAGAGTCTGAGCGTTTATTCTATTAATGAGAAATCATGAATGGGTCAAATGTAGTGTAACAGTTACGATTTATTTAATATAAATCAGCCGTTTTATATTATTAAATCAGCCGTTTTGCTATATTAATTGTAAATCAGCAGTTACAATATTAATTGGGTGGCATCAGTTATGTTTGGCCTCGCCTATAAATAGAGAGCTAAGCTACTGATTGTAAATACACTGAATATACAACACACCCTACATTCTCTTCTCTTCTCTACACTCCTTTTTCCCTTTCCCTTACTGTCAAAGCTGTTTTTGCTTGTGAGTTTTTCTGGCGAACTGAGGTGCTAGTCGAAGTTGAGTTATCTGGTTGCTGTGATCATATAACTTGGAGCTGTTTTATCCTGGAAGAATATTTCCAGCATCCTGACACAGTGTAAGTGGGGGCAATTATCTCTTCAAGAATAGTCAGGACTTCTTGCAAATCCTGACGACTCAGCTGTTTTCATTCTTGTTTGATATACTGATATAGCTATGGCTACTGGTATGTCTCCTGTCTTTCTTTTGTTCTTTCAGTTACTGATATGCATGTGTTATACCTTCATGTTTTGTTTCGTTAATTGTTTGCTTGGCCTTGGCTTGTTAAATACGATATATAACTGCCTCTATGTTGCTGTTTTAGTCAATATTTCCAACAGATTTAACCTAGAGATGGTAATCGGGTCGGTCGGTTCGGGTTTTGTGGAAACCAGACCCGGACCCAAATATATATGTTGGACCCAGATCCAGACCCGGACCCGATTGAAACCAGAATTCCTAGATCCAGACCCGATCCGTTGGGTTTCGGTTCGGTTCGGGTTTTAATCGGTCTCAATTTATTTATACAATTATTTTTCAACTTGTTTTTTTGAAACAATAATTTATCAACTAGAACACTATATTTAATCAAATGTCAAGGAAAATGTAAATTCTAATTAAGCGCATGCATCATTCAAATATATATAATTAAAAGATGAATAGTAAAAATATGTCTCTCAATTTGTAACATTCATATGTCAAAACATTGACTTGAATGCTTTATAAGATGAGTCTCTTGATAGTTTATGAACGAAAAAAAACTGTTGACGTGATTACGAGAAAGTATATAGTAACTTTAAGTTGAATGCGGCTTAAATTAATAGCATTAAAATAATTAGACTATTAAAAAATTAATAATTAAAAACATATTACTATATACATAATACACTATATAATACATAAATATATATGCATATATTTGTACTTCGGATCGGATCCGGGTTTGAGATGGGTTCGGTTCAATTTTCGAGTTTCAGATCCGGTTCGGTTCGGTTTGGACAAAACCCAAACCCAACCCAAAATTTATTCGGGTCTAAAAATACATCCCAAACCCAGATCCATATCCAAAATTTCGGGTTTGATTAGATCCAATCGGATCGGAACGGATCGGGTATCCATCGGGTCAGGACAAGTTGTCATCCCTAATTTAACCTATTATGAAAAAAGTTTGAATATAAACGGTTCGACTTATGTTCTACACGGTTTTAACTTGATAAAATATATGAATTTTATAAAATATTGAATTTTTGCATTGAAAGATATTTATAATATTTAAAAAAATTAAATACTAAAAGTCCGATTAGTCTCGCGAACCTCAAGAATCCAGTAATTTAAAAATTGGACTTTACTCGGTAAAGCTCTGATTAGTCCGATGAACAATTCGGCTCAAGTTTAACTATAAAATATATGAATTAATAGAAATATGAACAATATTATAAGAAATCAGTTCTTGGAGTATGTATTTAATGAGTTATAAAAAAATTCTGGTTGGAGATGCGAAAATAATCCTTTCTTTACATAAAGGTCATGAGTTCAACTCTCATAACAAACATTTTTTTAAATGTGATAGGATAACTCAAGTAATTATTCCTTATATTTTTGTCGTCAATTCAAGATTTATTGAATTAGGTAATATATAAACCTATTTATCTAAAAAAATTATTTAGTCAAAAATCGCATTTTAAGTGAAAAAAGTCCTAAATAAAGGATCAATACTTTCCTGTACATGAAAAACAAGAATACACACAAAACCCAGCCCTTGAACCCTAAGGGTCCGTTTGGATTGGGGGTTGACAAGGGTTGGGTTAGGTCGGGTTCAAATTTAAAAATTTGTTTTTGAGAAAATTTTGAAAGTAAAGTGTTGAATTTTGGATTTAATATGTAATATTATTTTAATTATTTTCAGGAAAAAAACGGGTGTCATAGTCAAACAATAATCCTAAACGGGTGAGTACGAAGAGCAATGCTATTTTCTCCATTCTGCACAACCACAACCGAACAGATTATACATGTGCAACCAGCTGTATTAATATATACACAACCATCTAGAACCATGAAACAAACACATCACTGTATCAAACAACTGGGGTTTAAGGTGGAGCAGCCGGAGAAGGGAAGAGCGGTCGGAGGAGAAAGGGAGAAAGGGACCCGTTTAGTTTGATTCCAACGTGGATCAGGTTCTTTTGAGATTGATGATTCTGTGGTGGCTGTGGATGATCGATTTAATATTTTGGGCTTTATCAAATTGATTTGTCAGTCGATTGTCATCTATTATAACATAAAAGTTCGTTCGGGTAAGTTCATGTGAATGGACTCCATGACATAGGTATCAAATCAGATTCATATACTTATTTAAGTTGATCTATATATGTGATAACTTATTATTTAGTTTTTGCTTTTGTATACTTCACTAGATCATTTGAATAGTTGAATGTTAGTTTGCTTGATTGTTGCATGTTATGCTCGAGCCTACATTTTTGTGAGCCTCTTCTTAAGAGAGTGAATTCTTGATTTAAACAAAGTTTGAATTTTCGATTTTACTTGCTTAATATGAATGGATCATTTGTTTTTCTTATTACGTGTTATATAGGCCATTTCTATTTTCTGGATATTCTCCTTTTCATGATCGGGTATCTTTTTTGCAAGTTTAATAATCTATCTTTTAATAACTTTCTTTGGAGCTTAGGACATGCACATAGTCAGATTTCAGTTACAATGTTGATGACACTTTTTAATGTTATTTACTCTTCTTAATATGTTTTTAATTTTTAAACAGAAAATATGGGTAAAAAATTTCGGTCATATAAAGTTCGTCCCTAATTGATTCTTTATCTGTATATATTTAAATGTTAGCTTTTATTGTTCTTAAATAAAATATTCAATTTTCGGTTATATTTTTCAAATAGGGTAACTGTTGCTTTAGTATAAATATTAACGAGCTTTGAATATTTGCTTAGATTAGATTATTTAAGGTAATGTAATAATTTTTTCGGTTTCTGTTTTGATTGATTATTTATTAATTTTATTTAGCTAGATTTATTCACGATTTTATTGTTTTGACTAAGTGTGAAAGTTATATATTTTATTGGAGCAAGTCATGATACTTACTATCATTAAGTGTTATTTAATTTTCGAGTTATTATTTTATATATCAACGTTTTTATGTGCAATTATTTGTACTTACTATATGAATTAATTGCTTTTTACAATCGTCTTTTCAATTTTTTAAAAAAATAATATTTTGTCATATATGATGATTTTTGTGCTTTTAAACTTTTAAGGCAAATGCATATTGTGCCATTTTATATGGATTTTGTGCCTATAAGGGGGGTGTGCCATATTTTTTGACTTTTGGACCATTTATTGGTGTTTGTAATCTGTCGTCAGTTGACGAATCTGTTATCACGTATCTACAGATAATTGTTATAACATATTTACCTTAAATTATAATTGTGTAGACGAAAAATTAAATATTTATTCCAAATGCAGTAAGAGTAAATGGCTATGTACATATACATAAAAATGTTTGTTCCTTCTGCATAATGCTGGAATATGGTGGGACTCAAAATTTGTTATAGTATTAACAAAGATAAAATTAAAAGGATATAATTTTATGTTAACATCTAACTCTCTAAAAATAGTTTAGATTAATACTATTGGGGTTTTTAAGTTATTATATGAATATATTATGATATTTTTTAACGTAGTTAGTTTTAGTGACTAATTTAGTTGTTTTAAAATTTTCAGGTTCTTTTATTACAGGATTGAAGGTGATATTACCTAAATATTGGAGGACACTGTGCGAGTTGATCAAGGAGTGGTTAAAGTTCTATAAGTTATGTTATGGAATTTTGGATGATTGAAAAAAGAAGACATAAGAAAGGAGGACATCGGTGTATAAACCAGTTTTACAACTAAAATTGATGGCAACAAGGATTCTCTATAGCTACAAGGAGTCACCAATTTTTATTCCAATCACTATGTTAACGATGTATTTTTTTAGGGCACTTTTTTCCCCCTAAGTTTTTGTCCCATAGGATTTTACTCTTGCGGGGTTTTAACGAGTCCTTATTTGGTGGGTTTTCTATTCAGACATTAAAGTTATATTGTCTAAGCGTCCGGAAGCAACTTGCGTGCTTTTCGATTAGCTGATAAACTTTCTTGAATGAAACAAACTCTTTCTCCGGCTATACGGATATTGTACTTTGATACAATTCATTAATTAAAAAGCTATTTCTGACAAAAAAAAATGTAATATTATTTTAATTCTTTCGTAAATTACAAAAATCCAACACTTTATTTTTAAAAAATAAATTTTTAAATTTGAACCTGACCCGACCCAACTTTTCTGAACCCCAATCCATCAAATGGACCCTAAAGATTTCTTGTAAAGTTTGCAACTTTTGTGAATCAACTAGTCAACAATGTTAAAGAAGCTAGTTCAATCTCGTGCAATTTCAACCCTAATTAGGGTTTTTCGCACGGTCCCTGCAAAAACCCTAAGTACTATTACTCCTACCAAAACGCCGTCGTCTCCTGGGATTAGTTTATTCAGTAGAATATTCAAAGCTCCAGACCCAAATGTTTCAATTATCCCTGTATTGGACCAATGGGTCAAAGAAGAAAGGAGCATTTCTGTCGAAGAGCTTCGAAAAATTATCAGACAATTGAGGAAATTCAGGCGTGTGAAGCATGCTCTTCAGGTCCACTCTGTTGTTTTACACACACAAACACACACAGATTTAATTTTGTAAATGGTATTAGTATAGTTAACTACATTGTTGTAAAGATTGGATTTATTGTGTGTATGTGTTGATGTAATTAAAGGGTGTTTTGTGTGTGGTGGTGAAATGTGTTTGGTTGGGTTTTCAAGATTATAGTTTTTTCGTTCTTTACGGAATGTTTTGAGCAGTTTTGGCCTGTGTTTGTCGATTTTATGTTTGGTAATGAAACTATGTTGGTTTGAATTGGCCAATTGGGGTTTAAAGTTTTATGGGAAAAACGCGTAGTAATATGATTTATGTTATGAGAGGTGACAATTTTATGGCGATTGTTCTGAAAGTTGGCGTTTGATTAGAATTCTAGCATTCATTTCTGTTAGATTATATCTCGGGATTTGATTTTACAAACAAAAGATAAGTAGTTAAAAGTTAAAACATAGATGCACAAATCTCTTTTTCGAGGTTTTCTCTATCCGGCCACATTAAGGGCAAGTACAGCTTACAAGATTCATGGTTTGAAATTTCAGTTAACGTGATAATTTATAGTCTAGTGGTATAACTTTAACCTAAAAATGTTATACCTTGACATAACAATATAGACTGGTGCTGTCATTCGGAACATTTCATAAAAATTGAAATATCCATTGTTATGTACTTCAAGTTTGTTAAAATAGATGGCGCAATTCTCCTTAAATCTTACCTATCTGGTTAGGGCTGTTTCTTCTATGTAGGTTACTGATCCAACTATGTATCACATAGCCTCTAATAATGTTTCTTCTTTTTATCACAGATATCTCAATGGATGAGTGACAAAAGTTTTCTTGATCTAACATCGACAGATGTTGCAATACAGCTGGATCTGATAGCAAAGGGTCATGGTGTGGAAGAAGCAGAGAAATTTTTCAATGATATGCCAATCTCTTCAAAAGACTTTCGGAGTTATGGGGCTCTTTTGGCATGCTATGCTGATGCAAAATTGTTGGAAAAAGCCGAAGCTGTTATGCAGTCAATGAGAGAGTTGAGTTATATGCAAACACTGTCCTACAATGTTATGTTAAAATTATATTCCCATTGTGGGATGCTTGACAAGCTAGACTATCTAATGCAAGAGATGGAAGACCTTGGTATTAAGTTCAGTAAATTCACATATAATACTATATTAAATGCATATGCAGATGCTTTGGATATAGGCCAGTTGGAGAAGCTTCTAACAAAGATGGAAGCTGATCCATTAGTCACTATGGACTGGAATGCATATGTTGTGGCAGCCAAAGGTTACTTACGGGTCCGTAACAAGGAAAAGGCTCTAGAATCGTTAAAGAAGTCTGAGCAACTTGTCGCGGTCAGCTCAAGAAAAATTGCTTATGAGATTTATATGACAATGTATGCTCGCATGGGCAATAAAGAAGAGTTGCATCGCATTTGGAAGCTGTACAAGAGTCGTAAGTTTTACAATATGGGATATCTTTGCATGATGAGCTCTCTAGCAAAGATGGATGATCTAGATGCCGCACAGGAAGTATTTGATGAATGGGAAGCAAAAAAAGCTACTTTTGATATTCAACTTCCAAATTTTCTCATTTCTGCTTACTGCAAGAAGGGTCTAATGGAAAAGGCCGAATCACTTTGCCAGAGGCTTTTAGATAATGGGAATGAACCAAACGGGGGCACATGGACACGTGTGGCATTTGGTTATCAAAAACTGAAGCAAATGGAAAAGGCAGTAGAAGCACTGAATAAATCGATCTTGGCTAGTGAACCTGGGTCGAAACTCTACTTCCCCGTACTAGATGCTTGTCTGATATACTTGAAAGAAAGGGAGGATTTGGAGAGGATAGAACATATTAAAAGATTGCTTGCAGAACGAGGTCATGACTACACACATGTCTTTGAGAGATTAGCTACATATTCTAAAGAAGAAACAATTGCAGATTATAAAGCATTTGATCCGACAGAAGGTGATGTACACACTTTGGAGAAAGACTTGCTTGAAGTAGGAGAAGAAGGCCGGAATTAGGTTAATATATATGAAAAGCTGTGATTTGTGATAGGGACCTAATTCCTTCCCCAGTACTTACTATTTTCAAGAGCATTAATATGCTTCAAAATACTTTTGTTTCCTCCAGCTTTCTTGTCTCATTACATTTGCTGTGTCTCACACAATATTCACACATATCTATCACTGTTGGCAGAGAGAACAATTAAATCTTCCCTGCAACTTTCTTCTTGTTCACTACATCCATAATATGAACTTTTTTATGTATATATTCCTCCTGGGGTGATTTCACTATAGTGGGTGAGACTAACCCCCGTTGTCAGTCTCACAGAATTTGTCTGTGTGTCTTGGCTAGTTGGCTCATAGTGGCATTCCTACCATATTTATAATGAAGACAATATTTTCCAGCAAAGTTGATTACAAGGAGTATAGAACTCTGAATGTTTGAACTTATTTAGTGTTCGTAAAGACTCTGCTTGGACCTAAATACCTAACCATTCAGGGTTGATAAATAGAAATATTTACGAGCAAGCTAAACAGAAGCAGCAGAAATATTCGAGCGCTGCTGCAGCTGAGAAATCATTCGTGCTGATGATTTCCACAGGTTCGCCTCATCTTACTATTCAATTTTGTTTCAAAGGAATAACTAACATCAAAATTAGACCCGGCTTATTTATTTTCCTATATATCTGGGTCAATTTGCATTTATAACTCTCCTTGAATTGAAATCGGCCACAACTTGTCCGATTACCAAAGAATTTTTGTTCTAGCGAAATTGCCCTCACTCTTGCGGGATATGGAGAAGTCAAATTTTGTAGAAAGAAAAAAGGAAACAGATTCTGATAACTTTGTGGCGGAGTATATTCTCTAATTGTCCAGGCATATATGTATCACTGCTGCGTCTGTACGCAAATTGGTTTGGTCTTTCTAATGCTAGGTACAGGTGAATGTTTGATACTCATATTGTTTAGTTTGGTGTGACTTGGATACATAGAAAGGGCACGACATGCCTATCTTTTGGCAAGTTAAAGTAGACCGACTAATATACTTCCAACCGAAAGGGAAAAAGGGAGGAAAACATAGCTTATCATAACAACTAGTTGTCCCATAATCAATCCCATAATCAATATGTAAAAATTATTCATTTATCGAGATAAAAAATACATTATTTCTATTATGTTGGGAATGAAAAAAATTACTATTAATTTAATGAGATTATTCGTATATTGAATATTCACTTATCAAGATTCTACTTTACATACAATTTTATGAAAATTGTTTCAAGTATTACTATATTCTATTACACCCGAATTTCAGGAAGACAATTTTGGCAACATATTATATCGTATTTGTTACTAACGGTATAATATAACATTTGTTATTTATGAAATAATGAAAGAGTTCATTTATACTTATTGTATGAAACAATTATCGGTGGTGAACCCGAATTAATTTGGTCATGCATGTTTGTTCTTTCTATTCCACAAGTGGAGAAACCCCGCGTGTGTGTGAACGCTGATTTGCTTTGTACGCCAAACGCCAAAAAATGGAAATGGGTGCAATTTGGACCGTTTAATTGGAGTACATTCATTAAAAACAAACCTCCTTGTCAAGTGGAAAGGGCAATCAAACAGGAAACAAACTAGTGCCTGTTTGGCAACAAGGGAGAACGGGCGTTTACAACTTATTTGGGTAAAACGCTCGTTTGCAAGTGTTTGGCAAACATGGTAAGTGGATTTATTTTATATAAATAAGTTGATAAGTTGAAAGTTGTAAATTCTAACTTTCAACTTTCAACTTATTCTTATTTCTCGATATACGCAATATATAATATCCTTCAAATCTTTAAAATTATATATTTTTTGATTCGTTCATTAAAAAATTGATATGTATATATCAAATTTCTCTACTCATCGATTTCTATTCATTGATATTTGATATCCACTTATATATATTAAAAAACAAATATTTTGAAAATATTTAAAAAAGTTAACTTATAAGTTCTGATTTACCAAACACTCTACTGACTTATAAGTTAAACACCCAAACACGAAAATATAAGTTATAAGTTACAATTACTTATTTCATATAAGTCACTTATTACATTTAAGTGATAAGTAGGTTATTTTAAGATATCCCAAACGACCTCTAGACTGTCAAAAATAAAAGAGTAATGCTATCGGCATTAAATTGGGTACTTAAATTTATTATTAAATTATGTAATAGAGATAACGTATTAATTTGGAAAAATTTATTGGTTTACTAATATAAATAGAAGATCTGTTTATTCATATTAATATTTATTGATAGGTTTGAATGTGGTTATATTAATATTTATTCATATTTTATTATTGTTTTTCCTTAATGTAGTCAATAAATTTTCAGTTTTTTGAGGAATTGATTTTAGTTAGTAGTTTCATTTGAATTTGTATCTTTTAGTGCGTTTAATGCATTTATTTATGAAGATTTGGTTTGTTCCTATTTTATTGATCAATTGATGACTTTTTTTACGACTAAAAGTTAAGTATTTTTGTACCTTTTTTTGGGGGCCATGTTTGATGACTTTTTTGGGCTTTTAAGAGGTAATAATGTGTCATTTTGATGGCTTGTCTATTGCATAGTTAATTTTTAGTCTAATATTTTCACTTATTTTTGAATTGTAGCTAAATTTGTAGTAAATTTTTTACTAAGTTTCCACTTGCCTAATTATATTTTTTGATGTAATAAAAAGACTTAAATAAAGAATTACTGTATCCAAAATTTTCTGTAATATATATTGTGCCATTTTATATGGATTTTGTGCCTTTAAAGGGTGTACCATATTTTTAGGCGTTCGGGACATTTTTTGGTTTTTGTAATATGTCGTCAGTTGATGAATTTGTTGTCATTTTAGATGATTTTATATTAGATCTTTTATGAGAAATTGATTTTTATATGTCTAACCATAGGGGATCCCTTTGGTTAGATATATAAAACTGTTTAATTTTATTATGTATACTGAGTATAATAATTATTTAGTGTATATTCGATTAATGGCTCTTTGACACAGTTTTATTTGTTGTACTGATTTTTTCAGTTTCCGTGGGTTGAAAGAAGTGTAAAGAGAATATGGATGAGGCAGAATTTTGGATTTTAGGATGAGAAAATGGATGAAGCCGGGATTATGTATTACTGTAGTGGATGAATCAAATCAAGAAGTTTCTAGTCATTTGATTTTTAGGCTTTTGTAACATGATATATTTTTGTAGTGCATTCTTTTTCCCCCTGAATTTTTGTCTCATAGGGTTTTACTCTTGCGGGGTTTTAACGAGGTCTGATTTGGTGAGTTTTCTTTTCAGACATTAAAGTTATATTGTCTAAGCGTCCGGAAGCAACTTGCGTGCTTTTCGGTTAGATGATAAGTTTTCTTGAATGAAAAAAACTCTTTCTCCGATTATACGGATATTGTATTTTGATACAATGCATTAATTAAAAAGTTATTTCTGACAAAAAAAAAAGGAGATCTATTTTTATTAAATATTTGTAAAACACCCATTATATTGGGAGATCTGTTTTATTTATTTATTTTTTTTTGAAAAAACGTACTTGCTTATATTAATAATCATCCATCAAAAGATTACACAAAATAAAGTCAGGTGCGGTATCAAACCACTCCTTTAGACCTGTACTAGAATAAGCAGCACGAGCAATCTCATGAGCCACATTATTCGCAGATCTAGGTACAAACTCGAATAACACATTCTCATAGTGTTTAGCTAGCTCACTACAATCCTCAACGATCGTGTGAAACAAAGAACTCCCATCCGGCTTGCTAAGTGCATCAATCAGTAGCTTGGAGTCGGATTCAAAAACACAGTTTTTAACTCTCCAATCCTTCACCCACGACAGTGCTTCTCGCATACTCATTGCTTCTGCCTCCCTTGGCGATCTTGCTCCCCTGATTATATTACTTCTAGCTCCCAGAAATATACCGCCAGCATCCCGAACCACACACCCAACAGCCACAAACTCGCTCCCTGGGAAACAAGCAGCGTCAATATTAATTTTGATCCATCCAGTGTCAGGTTTACACCACTTTCTTGCTTGTACTGCAGGCCTGTTTTGATGTCGAGCCTCCTGTGTATTAGCTCTAGTCCAGCTAGACAACAAGCCTATAGCCATCTGCTTAACACCAAACACTGACATATTAATCTTCTCCCACACCCACTTATTCCTCCTTACCCATATCCCCCAGCAAAACAGACCCACTAAAGCACATTTATCCTTGGTAGCTGTCTGAAATACTCGTCTAAACGTTTCCATTACTGTCTCCACCTCCCCATTGAAAACCAGGTTCTGCAGGCCTGTACTTTCCCATACTTCACGAGCAAAACAACATTGAAACAATACATGTACTACATCCTCTGCATGATTCTGACACCACGCACATTGTGGTGATATATCGACATGTTTCTGAGTCAACATCTCTGCCGTAGGCAACACACCTCGTACTACCCTCCACAAGAAATTCGATATTTTACCTGGTAGTTTTAAACTCCACAGTCTAGCCCACATATCCCTCTCCTGACTAACAGCTTCACCCCGTATAAGTCTATAACAACTACGCACTGTGAAACCTCCTTTCGTGTCAGGTAACCAGAACCATGAATCTGGTTTACTCCTCAAAGGTATTGGTACTTGATAGATCAGCTTCCTATCTCTGTCATTGCACAACTCACCCAGAATCTCATCATCCCATGCCTGTCCATCCATAGTCATCAAACTATCAACTGTCGCCTCTGCAAGTTCTGAATACATCACACTCGTAACACACCCATCTTCCATGCTAGGTAACCACGGAACCTGCCATACTCTTGCATAAACTTGCTTGTCATTCATCATCGTGCCATTTGGCTTATCAGTATTTGTACCCTCTCTATTTCTGGTCATTTACAACCAATTCATTGTTACTTAACCTCCCCTCTCTCTTTCCAAAGAAAAGGCGAGTCTCTTGGGATTAAATATTTGTGAAACACTTATTATATTATGACACCTATTATTACGGGACAATTTTTCAAAAAGAAAAATAAAAAGAAAAGGATCCTTCAAAATTAATGGAGAGACGAGAGGTCGCCACATGGAGTGGCACACGTGGTGTAAAAGATTTGGACTCCTCAAAGAAGGAGCCAAAAGCCATGCTTCGTCATCTCCACGCTCTTCAATGCCAACCGTAAACAAATCCTTTTAATTTTTTTTATATATTTACTACTTCTACTCATGGTTATAAAAATTGTTAATCGGTATAAATCGGTTGAACTACCGATTTAAGATTAATCGGGTAATCGGAGATTAATCGGAAAGATTAATCGGAGGATTAATCGGATATTATAATAATATTTTATATATTAGTCTAATTTACAATTAAGCATATCATTTTAAATAAAGGGTTTGATGTTCCTGAGGTAACCTCAGGAAAATTACCTGAGATAACATAGATTTTCCATATTAATGCACGAGGGTATAATTTTAATTACAGGATTTTTTTAAAAAAAATTCAATATTTACAAAAATGACACAAATATTTACACTACTGCCTCAGGTAACTCTCCTGAGGAGACCTCAGGGCCCTTTTTCTCTTAAATAAATTCATAGGATTAATCGGATTTCAAAAATCGAATCGGTTGACTAACTTACAAAAGATTAATCGGAGATTAATCGGTTAAATCGGGAATTTTTAGAACCATGCTTCTACTTTATTGACCATAAATTTAAAAAACAAGATTTATCTAATGCGTGCCCGTTACCATTAGAAAGATACACTATTATATGCTATTTAATAATTCAAATAATTAATTCTTTGCCTTTATTAACCCAACTAGCGGTTCACACTTCACAGAATCTTTACCAAATTAGTATTATCTCCAATTTAAGTATATTTAATATTTTTTTATAATAATTATTAATGAACGAGATATACCAGATATATTTGGAAACATCCTCCGCAATTCACTATTAATATTAAGAACAAAAAACCAAGGGAAAGACCCAAAGCAAAAGAGACTTGTTTCATTCAATATCGATGATGAAAAATACAAATTTCAAAAATGAAATTACAGCAGAAATATTGTATCTGTGTAACAGTAATATGATTGGAGGAATCATTTGATACCACCGCGCCCATGTTAAGACAGCAGTCGTTGGGTAAACAGTAAAAACCGTTTCCTATAAATAACTACATATGTGATGGATTAGTTTAATATAATAATAGTAATAATAATAATATAATTGGAGGAATGATTCAATCAATCAACCAATCCTCTTTTTTTTTTCTTTCTGTGAGATGAAAAATTCATGATAAATATTATCTGTGAGCAGTCACCAGAGTTTCGATGAACCTTAATCCATCGAACCTCGGCGCAAATTTTTCTTCCGAGCTTTTGTTGTTCTTGACCTGCTTCTGCTCTTGTTGTGTTTGTGTTGTGCAAGAATAATCTTCCGTGTATCCGCCCGACACTCCTTCCTGTAATCAAATTCGGAAAAATAAGTTTATTATCCGTGATTCTCGAAAATTTTCTTGTGCATAATTCGCGCCGGAATGTTACATGTGCATGGTAACATTCAGGCGCGAACCTGGAAATTGTGAGAACCAAAAATTTTTGCAAAATTTTATGGCTCTCACGATTTTCGGGATTATGTAAGGGGTGTTACCTGACGGGAGAAGTGAATCTTGGAATCGGAGGAGGAAGAGTAGGAGGACACGACGGCAGCGGAAGCAGCCACGAAGAATCCAGATTTCTTCATGGATCTAGGTGTGAATTTTAATGTATAAGAACAGGTTGTTAGATAAAGAACAAGGTTGAGAACAAGAAGGGAGGTTGGGAGATATATGTAATAACGAGTCTTTGACGGCTATTTATATTAGTTGTTGGATTGACAGACAATTACAGACTATACTTTTTATGATGCTAATTACAAGATTAGACGCTACTATTAGGCGCTAGGGGGGTGCGTTAGTGCGTAATTTTTTGACTAAACGTATGGTTTTGTTCCGGCTATTAAACGTTTTGTGCTCTGCATATTCTCCACATTTTCTTATTTGACTTTGTTTATGAATAGGTTAAAAAGTCTACAATAGTTTATTACTCCCTCCGTCACAAAATACATGTTTCTTTTCTGAAATAAATTTGTCCCAAATTATATGTCCTTTTTCTAAAATAAATTTGTCTCAAATTACATGTCTCTTTTCTCCTTTCAATTCAAATTTAAGTGTAGTTTTATAAAACTATCCCTACTACATTTATTGTATCAAAAATTTGACTTTTTTAAACTTAACTCTATTCTCATTTTCCAATGTATTAAATAAGGGTATTAGTTACTGTAGAAAATTTTATTCAACTAACTTTATCTTAATATATGTACTTTTTAGAAAAGGGATATGTAAATTGGGACGGAGAAAGTATAGTTTTAAAAAATACTTATTGCATAAGTATCTCTAAGAAACATGCGTGTTTACCTGTTTCATACTTCCATAATTGGTTCATTATTTTTTTTACCCAATAAATTAAAAGGGCGATACAAATTACAAAAAAAAAAAAAAAAATCGAATTTTTGAGTTATCGTCAAGAGGCTTTCAACCTTTGCCACTAGGATCGATCCTATATAATTCAATAATTTTATATTCAATAATTTTAATTGGTACACTGTATAGTTATTTAATACAATAATTTTATTTCTATAAGATTAATACAATAACTTTTAAAGAAATTCTTTTTAGAATTTTTTTTTTGAAATTTCTTTTGTAGAAAAACAAAATTTTCCAATATATTTTTTCTGTGGGAAAACTTTTCTAGAAAATTTTCAAAAATCTAGTTATCTATCATCAAGTGAAACTTGAAAATGAAAATAATATACTCAACTAATTTTTATTCATATACGAGTTTTTCCGAAAAGATACCTGTATGTGGGATGAGGGAGTAACTAAGAAAGTAAACAAAAGTGTACAGCTTAAAAAAGAAGAAAGGTCGTTGGTGTGCTAACTTTTAAGTGCATTTTCAATCGATGCACCGTAATTTTTAAGCTAAATATTCAGGTGGTATATGATATATTAAAAGTAAAATGTAAATATAATTTGTAAAAATTTCATTTTTTAACGGAATATTTTCTTTTAACCGATCATTATAATTAATTTAATTGTAGTACAATGATTTACAAATGCAATAATTTTTATATAATTATTATTTTATATTATTTTAATATAATAGAAATGCTCTAACAAAATACAAATAAATAATGGAGTAACGAGTATTGCAATGTAATGAATACTTTTTTTTTTTTGCTAATTAATGTAATGAATACTTGCAATTTGCAAGAGAGAGACACTAACTGTGTTCCACAAACTTTTTTTTCAAAGAAAAAAAAAGAAAATTAAAGATTTAATTTCTTTAAATTGTTCTCGAAAGATATTTATTGTAAGAAAAGATTTCTAAAAATTTGAAAAAAACAAATCTTTATATAATTGTTTACAAAATTTTCTTCCCAATTTTGAAAATATTTAAAAAGAAAAAAAAAATAACTCATTTACTATTCTTTTCTTTCATCGATTCGGGAACACGCAGTGTAACTGTAAGGCTATGTTCACTTGGATTGAATGGAATGAGGGGAGAATAGAATGAAATTTACACTATTATTTGGGAGAGATTGGGGAAAGTGTTTATAAATTTCATTCCTTACTTCATTCCTCTCCAAATAATTTGAACTAGAATTCTAACCCACATGTTTTGGAAGAAATGCTCCATTCCCAATCTTCATCATAAAAAACTTTTTCTCCCTCATATTTGTTCATTATTTCACCCAATATCCCTCTTTCTTCATAAATTTTGTTTACAATTTTCATTCCATTCCTACCCCATTCCATTATTTCCAAGTGAACACAACCTAAGAGGTAGGGGGTAAGTATTGGAATGAGGAAAAAGGAGGGGCAAGGTTTTCCGCAGCATCTTGGGAATTGAAATGGAGGAAGAGAGAGTAGTGATGTAGCAGCTGAGCGTAATCAATCAATACTTATTCAATTTGGCCCTGATATTTTACAGTTGCTACCCAATAACAAGGTGACAGGTGTATGGATATGATGACGCCACGCACGCCTTTACACCATCTTCACAAGTTGAAGCTGTGAATCTCAGTATTCCAACTAAGCTGCTGCTGTTGCTTCCAAATTCCAACAGCATTGGTGGATTCAGTTGTGGTGGTCCTTCGCTCATTCAACCACCTCTCTCACAAGATCATCATCACAAATACTTACCACCAAATCTTTTCCATGCTTCAAATCTTGTCGAAAACAAATTAAACGTATAAAAAAAGGTCCAAAACTTGTCGAAAATAAATTAAACATGTAAGTATACATATAAATATATTTATTTATAAATATATATTTATTGAAAAAAAATCTATGGAATACTGTTTTAATTGGAGTACTTGAAGTACATATATGTTCTGCATTCAAAATATATTAGTAAAATTTATTATTTTACAAACCCTGTTATATGAATATCATATTATAATCTTGAAAATCATATATCATTTTGAAATCCTTTATGTTTTGCAATCATAACATATATGTTTTGCAGCCCAAATGTGTTTCGCAGATCAATTCTTTTTGCAATATTTTGTTAGCAAAATATATAAAATTTTCAATGAAATAATAATATTCATGTAATAAGCTTTGCAAAATAATAAAGTTTACAAAATTTTGAATACGAAACGTATATGTACTCCAAGTAAAACAGTATTTTATAGAACCTTCCTCTACATTTATTTAACATGACCATTAAAAAAATGTAATCTAACATTGTCAAAAACGTGCATCTCCTGCTGTGAAATTATAATCAACTCATGTTCAATAATTCTCACCGCCTAAAAGGTTACAACTTCTACGTAATTAAGCACGATTAGTACAGTGTATTATGGTCAATTTCATTGGCTTAAAACACCACCAAAACATAGTTTATTACTATGCAAACGACGATTTTCTCAATGCCCAGTTGAGTCAAAACCCAAGTTATACTTGGAGGAGTATCATGTCTGTTCAAGAGAGTATGAAGCAGGGTAGTAGGAGGAAGATTGTTGATGGTAGAAATACACGCATATGGCATATCCCCTGGCTGCCATGTCCTGCTAACGGTTATGTTACTACGGAAATGCCTCAGACTCTGGCAAACTCTACAGTCCATGGACTGATGGAATCAGAAAGTAGAAGGTGGGATGAGGACATTCTGCTGGACTTATTTAATGACAGAGATCGAAGACTGATACAACAAATTCCGTTATCTAGTCGGTATACGGGTACTGATGCTTGGTACTGGATGCTTGATGGGGATGGCGAATTTACAGTTAGAAGTACATACAGGCATATTCATGGGGAGCACCCTTGCGTAGATAGAAACTTTTGGTCGAGGTTGTGGAGAATCAAAGTGCCTGGTAAGATGCTCAACCTATTATGGCGTGCTTGTGTCAATGTATTACCTACGAAAACTGCATTGGCCAGCAAGAAGGTGGATGTGGTGAAGACATGTGCATGGTGCCATGTTTCCAATGAGGATGCAGTTCACGCATTGTTTACATGCTGTTTTGCTCGCGAAGTGTGGAGCCTAGTGGGTCTGCAAAGGATAGTGCCTATAGAGGAAGGAGGAACTGTTTTACAAACTCTAAAGGAAGCGTTTATTAATAGTCCTACGGAGCAGTGTGTTCAGATTACCCTGCTGTGTTGGAGTTTATGGATTCGTCGGAATACATGGATATGGGATAGGAAGGCTATTTCGACTTTTGGTGTTAAGGCTATGGCGATGAACTGCTTTCAGGATTGGAAAAAAGCTCAAGAAGATGGAACTGGTAGCAAGGAAAGACCCCAGTTGCAGCAGTGGTGTAAACCACCTCCGGGGTGGATAAAGATCAATATTGATGCATCTTGTAGAGTCGATTATGACTTCATTGGAGCGGGATGTGTAGCCCGAGATGAGGAGGGACGTTTCGTTCGTGCTCGTACTTGTCAAATTGCTGGGAGGATGCAAGCAAAAGAGGGGGAAGCTAGAAGCCTTAGAGAAGCTTTAATCTGGACCAAAAGCTGGAGAACAGAAAGGTGTATCTTTGAGATGGATGCCAAGGCAGTAGTTGAGGCCATTCATGGAGGAAGGGGTAACTCAATATTCCATACAATTGTTGACGATTGTGTGGAAATTCTTAAACACTTCGACGAAGTGTTAGTTGTTTTTACTAGGAGGACTGCGAATAAAGTAGCACATTTGTTAGCTCAAGCTACTTATTCTATGCCAGTTCCTATGGAGTGGGTTGATAGCGCTCCAGCCTTTATTTGTAATGTAATCAACGATGAAAGTTAATGCAAGTTCGAATTTTCAAAAAAAAAAAAAATAAAGCAGTCATATTCAAATTGATTTATACATATGATCATATTTATACATATGATCATCATTCATCCATCTGTCCTTGTGTCCAAGGATTCATGTGTTGAGGTAGAGGATATGAGGTTAAAAACTTTTCATTTAAGGATATTTAGGTAAATTATTAAGAAAAAATTAATATTTAAAAAAATGTCCTTACAGGACCATTTACTTTATAGGTTTTTTGTGTTTTCTATGATGGTCGATTATGTATATGGATTATGGAACTTGATCTTCCACGGACTTTTGATTCGCCTCTAGCCGTATCTCGCTCTGACTGATGGGAATAGATGAGTAGAGGTTGTGAATAGCATCAGGGACCAAGACCCTATTATGTTATTTATATAGTACTCTAATTAGACTTCATTAACTCTAATCAGATTACTATTGGGTATTACACATTACAAAACCCATTCCGAATAAGATGTTATTGGACCCTTTATTTTAGACCACTTAGTCCAAATAGAATAACCATTAAATATAATTATCTTTAATTTGTAAGTCCATAAATTATTATTAGATTATAAAAATATAATATAACAATCTCCCACTTGGCCTACAAATTGTTCCAAACAACAATTATATTCGATAACCTTAAGTGCGCACAAAATTGTTTATTCTTTAAAAAACATCTTCCTTAGTCAATTTGGTCCATCTCATATATAAACACGAAACCAAAGCGACCTTCGTATCATTGTCGTAACTGGATCCTCAATGATCACCACATAAATATATTCAATGACATAGATCAAGTATGGATGTGTAACCGGAAATTACATGCAATGTGATCTCAATCATGCATATTTTCAATTGGTCCTTAATACCATAGTGAGATCAATCTTTATTCTTTCAAACTTTATTTCAAAACCACAATTGAAAGAGATAGCTCATAGAGAGCAATATAGAGAAATAAATAAATAACTTTATTCTGCAGAATACTCAAAAACACAAATATCACCATAGTGTCAATAAAAGATGAGTACCGAATATAAGAACAAAACAAAAAACTCCCACTAAAACTGAATATTCTTCAATGAGACAACACCCATATGAGCAGTATGCCATGGTAGATTGAGCTATAAGTGTCTGCTTCCATGGTAGATTGAGCTATAAATGTTTGTTTAGCACTTCTCCAAGATATAGCTCCTCCAGCTAACATGAAAACATAACTAGAAGTAGATTTTCTTGTATCTACGCAACCAGCAAGATCAGAATTGGAATACCCAATGATCTCCAAATTTTTCGACTTCCGATAAACGAGCATGTAATCTTTTGTTCTTTGCAAGTACCTCATAACCCGTTTAATTGCAATCCAATGATCCATTCCAGGGTTACTTGAATATCTGCTTAACATACCCACAATGAATGCCAAATCCGGCAGGGTACTAAACTTGACCATACATAAGACTCCCGATAGACGAAGCATATGGAATATTCTGCATCTCCTTTCCTTCATGATCATTCTTAGGGCACTGTTTGAGACTAAACTTATCTCCTTTAGTAATATGAATACCTTACTCCCACTTAGACTTATGAGTTATGATATAGCCACAAGTGCCATTATTGTCACTATCTAGTGGATCTACTAAGTGGCACTTCCTCTTGAGTTTGCTGTGTTTGCTCTTCTTGAACATCATCTTGATTTTGAGTAGGAAACTGTACAGGTATATCCACATTGTTATCTTGAACTACATGAGGCAAAAAAAACTAATTCTTCCTCAAAGACAACATCCCTGACTTTATCTTCCCCCTCAAACTCAACATCCTCAAGAAATCTAAAGCAAGATGCTTTTCAAGCTCATCAAGGAAATCTTTAATAGATACCTCATCGGAATCTTTAGACATACCGCCCCTGAATGCTTCAGGAATGCTGCGCTTAATCATCATTAGACTTAAGCGATTCGAACGCTCTCACTTCTCAAAGTTCAACTTATCAGTATTATAACTTTCATCCGTAAGAGAAGTAGGTTGTTCTTTCCTTATAGCATATTCTAAATCCATGCAGCCGAGAACTAACAGAACGTTCTCTTTCCAGCTCTTAAAGTTTGTGACGTTAAGCACGGGAATGGAGTTCATGTTGGCAGTTATATTAGCAGCAGATGTATTAACTAGCAATTTAGAACCAAAAAAAATATAAGCTCGCATAATGGAAATTCATGTCATATGCATACATAATAGCACACAAAAAAAAAAACATGAATTTAAATACTATAGTGTGTGTGCCCATTGTTAGAATAAATCATGTATATAAATACAACATTATATATATACATGAATTTCCTAATCAAAACTATGAGTATAGATAAATAGCGGAAGCGTACCTGAATCAAAAAAGACCATTAATGATCTTGAAAGAGTCCGAAGAGCGCAAGTACTTGAGGGTTTTGATCTTCACTATTCTCCTCTATTCGTAAGGATGGGGTGTGTATATTTTCTGAATATTATGAGACGCGTATCTTTTCTTTTCACATAAGATTCATTATATAGAGGGAATAATGAGACCAACCCTAATGGGCTAAACCAATAACCATCCATCAAAGTTATGAGCTTGGGTACTTAAGCCATTATAAATAAATATATCTAAATAGATATATATTAGATGTAATAATTAAATATATAAATTAAGTGCTATTAATATATTTAATTATTTATTAGGCTCAAGTCTTTATTTAAAAGATTAACAATAATACCCGATGGGCCATAAATAAATGGATTGGATCCCGTCGAATCCAACATTCTCCCACTTAGCCAAGGGTCATTATATCTTCAACATACATATAACAAGACTTTTATTATTGAGCATTACATCCCATAAGACAGACTAAATCTTAAATCATACAAGAACAGAATTAAAGGTAGTATCATACTCGTAAAGAGATATGAAACCGTCCTCCAGTTACAATCCAAGTATAATTATAAAACTTAACAGAGATACTAGCTTAAGTCATGAACAACATAATATTTCATAATCAATAGCAAATCAATATGTACATGAGGTCCTTACATAATTGTTTGTTCCATAAACTTCGAATGTGAACAATAATAGAAGTAACAAACTAAATACTTTGTCCAAAAACCATAACATAAGGTGATCACAATACTAGTGTCTTAAAATAAAATCCATGAATCAATAAGAAAGATTATCAACCAAACCCATGCTAGCAACATGTTCTCGAAAGAGATTGGGCGGTAAACCTTTTGTCAATGGATCCGCCAACATAGCAACTGCACTAATTTGCTCAATAGACACTTGTTGTTTTTGAACTCTTTCTCGCACTACAAGATACTTTATATCTATGTGTTTTGTCGCATCACTTATCTTGTAGTCTTTAGAGAAAGAAACAGCAGTTTTATTATCGCAATAAACTTTCAGTGGTCTAAAGATAGTGTCAACTATTTTGAGATACGTGACAAAATTCCTCAACCATAGAGCTTGCTTCGTTACCTTATAGCAAGCCACAAATTCAGCTTCCATTGTAGAAGAGGTATGCAATGACTGCTTAGCGCTTTTCCATGGTATAGCTCCTCCAGAAAGCATAAAAATGTAACCTGAAGTGGATTTTAACTCATCTTTACACCCAGCATAATCGGAATCCGAATAACCAATGACTTCAAGGTTATCCATCTTTCGATATGTTGTGAGCATAAAATCTTTTGTACCTTGCAAATACCGCATGACCTTTTTAACAGCTTTCCAATGATCCGGACCTTGATTTATTTGGTATCGCCCTAGCATTCCAACAATATATGCTATGTCCGGACGAGTACAAACCTGAGCATACATAAGACTCCCAACTGCCGAAGCATAAGGAATATTCTCCATTTGATCCAATTTCAACTGATTTTGAGGACATTGTTTCAAGCTAAAATTGTCACCCTTGACAACAGGAGCAATGCTTGGAGAACAGTTTTGCATGTTAAAACGTTTGAAAACTTTATCAATATAAGCTCTTTGTGATAAACCCAAAATTTCATGAGATCTATTTCTATAAATTTCAATGCCCAAGACATAAGATGCTTCCCCCAGATCCTTCATATCAAAATTCTTATGAAGGAATCTCTTCGTCTCATGCATTAAATTCATATCACTACTAACGAGTAGAATATCATCCACATATAATATTAAAATAATGTACTTGCTCCCATGCCCATTTTTCTCTTTTATTAATTAATGTAGCAATCATATTCAAATTGATTTATACATATGATCATCATTCATCCATCTGTAACCATCCATGTATCCGTCCAACTACAGTTAAACCTCTTTAAAGTAATACTCTTGGGACCGGGAAAAAATATTACTTTACCGAATTTATTACTTTATCGATATAATAATATTTTATTACTTTATCGATAAAATAATATTTTATTACTTTACCGAATTTTTATGCTTATGTATAACAATACTTTATGCTTAAAAACAAGAATCAATCACATGCAATGTATTTTATCTAAAATTACTTTTGTTATGATTAATTATATCTAAAAACTAGATTCATGTATATAAAAAATTGCATCAGATACATGTAACATGTGTTGTGTACATCGTATAGAAACTCAATCATCTAAAGTTTATTGTAATTCTAAAATATAAATTCATGAACATACAACATAATATTAAATGATAATATTAACATGATAGAATTTCATCAATACTTTGAACAATTACTTATTATAACACGAGCAAAACATACCAGGAATTATATATGCTTTACATAAAGTCAAGTATGAGGTTAATTTTGGCTTTGGTGGAAAGAAGAAACAAGCTGCTATTGATTCATATTTTAAAAAGAATTAAATTTTGTAACTCATATACATTATATATATATAATTCTGGAATTATTACTTTACATATTACTTGGGCCCTTAATGGCTTTCTAATTTTTTATTATCTTATGCTTTTAGCGAGAATATTACTTTACAACACTGGCCCAAGTTGGGACCGACGAAATTTATTACTTAAGCGAGGTTATTACTTTATCGGATATTACTTAATCGAGATTTAACTGTAGTATAATAATCACCTCAACCACCCATTTTACAGTTAATTAATGACATAATTAACATTAATCTTTTTTATATAAATTGTCGGCTGACCAGTACTGTACTACTTAATGAAAAGGGGCAGATGAAAACAATTTAAAGAGAAAGAAAGGCAAGGCATAGAGCTTCTAAGCTATCACCATCCCAGTATCCAAAATTACTACAGAATACAGATGGTGGAAATGACAAATCACCAGCTCAAAGGCCACTGTTTATACAAGTCTCAAGTCACCGCTCCACAAATATTAACATAATTATTTTTTGTCCTTCTGACGTAAATTTCGAAATCCTAATATTTCTAAAAATTATTCTCGTATACATAAACAGGTTTTGCAAATTATCTCAGATTAATTGATCGAATCGAGTTGCGTCGTTTCGGGTTACATAGGGTCAGAAGCTGCTGTCACCCCTAATAATCCGGAAATATTTTTAGAAGTGGGATGTACTCGAAAAGTTGAGGACTTGACAGAAGAAAAGGAAGAAGATTTTTCTAGTAAAAGTTGGTCAACCAAAAAGATCGATATGGATGCATAAGGAGATGGATAGACGACTGGTACAGGAAGGGATTAGTCTGCTAATTGATTGCTTTATCATTCAATTATTTACGACAGAACATGTCCTATTTGTGGTGCACTTGTGCATCATACTGTCACCCCCTTGTTCCACCATAATGTTGATGATGCAACTTGTTCTTTTGGTCATAAAGGACGGTGGGAATGCAACAGTTAAAACACATATCCCTACTTCAATACGGCTTTTGCATGTTTAATTAATTTCATATGACTCACTCTTCACGTATGGGTAATGCAATTTTAAGTTACAGAATCATGTTCCCGGATCATCCTCATGTAACTTACCTGAGATTATAAAGATATTCCGTAAAAATGTACTACGATATTATTTACGTAGTTCTATAGACCAGCCATCTTCAAAATTTCAAGTCCATTGCTTCATCTCTTCAACACAACTCACCACAACCTGCGATCACTCAGAAACTATGATATCGCAATTCACAAGCAATACAGGAATATTGGTAAGGTCAACCACATATAATAATTTTCATTTCAATCATAGACCTTAAAAAATAAAACTAAATGTTTACATCAAAAGTGATGAACTCATATTAACATGTAAATTTAATAACACTATGATAAAGGAGTCCTCCTAGTACATGTGATACTGCCAAACCCAGAATAGATAAACAATTCCTACGATTCCAAGACACCAATCAAATTCACACCCAGGAGGAAAGGACGCGGAACAACACAGACAACTATAAATACTATTAACAAACTAAAGTAGGCAACCGGGGACAATATGTCGACAGCAGATTAAGAAAGGCATGTGATTTTATTAAGCAACAACAACAACAAACGAAAAAGAAGAAAGACATGTGATGTTGAAACAGGGTGGCAAAGAGAACATAAGCAACTGTTAGTTTAGAGAGCTACAAACTGCTGGCACAAACAAAATAAACACTTTAAAACATTAACGGGATTTGCACTGCACATGGATCTCTTACAGAGTAAGTGTACATAGTCCCCTACTCCCCTGTTCGTAAGCATCATGTACCAATCATGAACTATGTATTATTGGTAATAACTAATAAGTTAGCATAGCAATGTTAAACCAAACATTTTTCAATTTTATTCTTCATTAACACAATTATTGCAAGTTGAAGTTCCAATATATAGTAATAACCAGTAGCAGTAGTGGTGGAGGCAATATTTGCGTGTCGTAAACTTGCAAGAGAATATTCGAGAGAAGAAGATCACCATTATAATCACATACTGCCCCGCAGGGGGCCTGCGGGGTAGTGACAACTGACAACATCAATTGTACAGGCAAAAATAGTGCGGGTTGTATAACAGATTGCAATCTGACTCCGCAACAATTAGTTAATGCAATTGGCTCCCCTAAGATAATAACAGCCACCTAATTAAATATATTTTCCTTCCCTGAGATCAGCACTTTCACATTTGAAAATAAACTTTTCTCTCACATTTGATACTTTATAAGATGTCGCTAGACTCACTACAATCCTATTTATATTATATTGTCCTAATGTCCTTAAGCTTTGTCCACTTGTTTATGCATCTTTCTTAAACTTAGATCTCACAGATGACCTCATAAAGCTGGCCAACAAGGACCACCAACTAAAGAGTTTCTTGCATGGATTTGTTGTATCAGTTTCACTAGTCTGGTAACATTGTGCAACTCTTTCTTCATACTCCCTCCGTCCCAGCCGGTTCTTTACATGGCGGCTGGGCACGGAGGTCAAGGATAGTGGATGTAAAGTGGATGTAATATTGTTAAAATAAATGAAGTAGTGGGTGTAATAGTGATTTTCTTGTTAAAATAAATGAAGTAGTGCATGTAATAGTGATTTTATTGTTAAAATAAGTTAGGTAGTGAGTGAAATAGTGTAAAGTATTGTTAAAATAAGTGAAGTAGTGGGTGTAATAGTGTTAAAACTTACTATTTCAGGTAATGTAAAGAAATGGTGGGACGGCCCAAAAAGGAAATTGTAAAGAAATGGATGGGACAGAGAGAGTATTTTCTAATAAATCTGGAACGAAGAGAAGCATTTGCAAGTGCAACATATAGATTAGAGTTCTATACATGTCCTTACAATACTGAAAGAATAAAAAATGTTAACAAGAGGGTTCTTTCATTTCGTAATACAGATATATCCCAATAGCCAGCAAGAGAAGAGAAACATAGATCTATTAACGCGCTGTTTTGTTCTACTTATATAGTTTAAATGATTTAAGTGTGACATGATTTGTTAGTTCGCTAATTAGTGAACATAATCAGCAAGTAGAAAATTACAAATATGTATTATAGTAGTAGAGGTACATAAAATGTTTACTCCTTTAATACTTAGGTCTTTGGCTACTTATTAGTATTAGGAAGTGGAATAAAGTTGCAGCTGCATATTTATTGAAAATTTATTAACTTTCAAATTTACAGGGTTTTACATGATGTGGTATTCGTATTAGAAATGCAACAGGAGGCGATTAAGTAATCAAAAGCTCAGGGTGTGAACTGCAATATAAGAACTTGCAGGGGGTTGAAGTGCGAATTTTGGAAAATTCAAGAGCTAAACTACTATAATCCGAACATTCAGAAATGGGTTGTGATTTCCTGAAACTTCAGGTGACAATCGGAATCGTCCTGGACTGGTTTATAACAACTGCAGAATTACCGAAACACCAAAAATCTGGTTTTGCAGATGCGGTCCATATATATATGTGCGAACGGGCACAGTGAAACAGTAGTCACGCGTCTCACGCACACATGCGTTAGTGATCAACACTCAACAGTAATTCAGTAGTTACTTTTAATCTCACTTGCAAGAACAATTCCTGTAATTGTGCTTTTTGCATTAGAATAGGTTGTCAACTCTCTTGTGAACCCAGACAAAATGCTGGACACCAATTTGAAGGTAGAAAGATATTTGGTGAGAGAGAGAGAGCATTATGAATCTCGGCTCTTAATCTCTTATTACCACTTGAAAGGGGATTAGAGTCGATAGGAATGTCACTTTTTTTAAGGTAAAACTTAAATCTTACTTAAAACACAAGAACTCAACAATTCATAATTCCAAGGTCTAATTCTTTTTAAAAAATATGTTCAATTATCTCAATTCTCACCCTCCCATAAACTATTCTACAAACCTATTATTGATGTCCTATAAACATGTAAATGTATCATGTAAGATAAACTTTAGATCATTTCTCAAATCCATCTCCTACTGGTTCTACTTGCATCAATTGCAGTTTACTTGGCTAAACGATATTGCCTAAAACATGGACCAATTATCTCAAGGTGAAAATACCTAACTCTGTTTTACTACTTGGCTATACAATATCCTCTTAAGGTGAAAAATGTGACTCTTACAACTTTCTTGAACCAATCATCTACAGTAAAGAGAGGAAAAAAGTTACAATAAATACAATGAGCAACAGAGTTCTGTATTTATTTGTAGAACATATTATCAAAATTAGTCGTTTGAATGTAGGAAATAGAAAATGTAGGAGGGCTATGGTTTTAAAAACTATTAACACATATATACATGATACATCATTGTCGTCGTGACAACAGATAGGGACAGGGGATAGGAATTACTGATCTGGGATAACTTCCAGCAATAATTCTCCCACAAAGAAGTAATAAGAATTCCAATAATCAATATAAATATCAATAATAAACCTGTTTGAATTACAGAACCTGATCCCTGCTTATTATAGCTATACAAACTTTCCAAATAAAGTAATCAACTAGAAAACTGACTGGTCCTAGAATAAATCAAGTAATGGGCTTCCAAGGCCAATAATTTTTTTTTAATCCATTTTCTTTTGGCCTTTTTAAGGGCTACAGCTTCTGCACAATACCTACTACTTTTTTTGGAAGAGCCTAAGCAGCACAATATATACCATCATGCTAATTATCGAAAGAGATAACTTGCCCAAAACAAAGTAATCCGTATGTTACATTGTAAGTTTGTACCTACACTAGCACCAACTCAGTAAACATACAATCCTTTCAGTAATACTGAGTTGCTCTAGAAACTAACAGAAATAAGCTAGACACCAAATGAAAGCATGAAAAGAACCTATGGCATTTTATGCCATGGAGTGTTTAGTTGGAGTTAGGTAATCAGCTTATGGATAAGTTGAACAGAATATTAGTTAGCATAGTTTAGCTTAGTTTTGAGTGTAGCTTGCTTCCAGAAAGTACATGGTCATACATATAACAAAAGTTGTACAGCAGGTAGCAATAGGATGAGTACATTCTACTCCTACATAAGTACAGATTCTCTGTAGTGCTTCTTGCACCTGATTTAAGTAATGCACTGGAAAACCTATAGAAATCAAGGGCTAGCCATCACAATCCAAAATTTTAGACTATCGACTATCAGATACACAGAAACGTTCATTTACTAACCTTATAAAGTAACACAATATACTTTTGTCTTCCACGGCATTTCAATCATAACAATCAGCCACATATACTCAAAGAGTCAATAATACATAAAATGTAACAATTCACCATATTTAACATAATATTATTATAAGATCATCATGATGGAAACTAAGAAGATCATAATATAGTATCTCAACCCGGATCAATATGCATATACTCTTATTCATATTGCCAATAATCGAAAACAATAAAATTACACATAAACAACCAAGCTAATGGAATTGCAAATTAACAGTTTCAAAAAGTACATTGCACTTACAGAGGACCTTACATTATTCCAACATTGATAGCGTAAACAACCGCGTGTTAATTCCACCTTCACATCATCACGACGATTTCATAGCACCAACAAAACCACTACTTAGCAGCCTCTCCACATACTTCCCAAGAATATCCACCTCCAAATTCACCTTCTGCCCAACTTTCTTCAACGGAATCACCACATTCTGCTGCGTATACTCCACCAACATAAAATTAAAACAACCCTCCTCATCAAACACTTTCACCACAGTCAAACTAGTCCCATCCACCGCAATAAACCCTTTCGGAACAATGTACTTCAAAATCTCCGGTTTCGTCTTCACCTTAATCCACAAAGAATCCCCTTCCACCTCAGTCCCCACAATCTCACCAGTCCCATCCACATGGCCTTGCACAAAATGCCCCCCCATTCGAGTCGACGGCTTCACTGCTCTCTCCAAATTCACAACTGATCCTACCTCAAGCTCACTCAAAGAAGTTAACCTCAATGTCTCAGGAGCTAACCCCACTGTAAACTCACCCAAATCTTTATCGAAATGCGTAACCGTTAAACAAGTACCATTCACAGCAATACTATCACCTAAATTCACATCTTCAAGAACCACTTTTCCTTTGATTTTCATATCAAATCCACCATCATTTTGTGAAACCCCAATCTCTTTAATCTCACCCATTTCTTCAACAATGCCAGTGAACAAAGATTTAACTTCAAAGCCATTGCATTGACTTTTCTTGATTAGGGGTCTGACTTTGTGGGGATTGAAAGAAAGAGTCAAAGATTGAGGCTTTAAGTTGAAATTGAGATTGAATTTGAGATGGGTTTTGAGTAAGGAAGGGTTATGAAGGTTCAAAATTGAAGCTTTTGGGGAAGATAATTTTAGGGTTTTGTAGATAAAGGTGGAAGATGAAGACATCATCGCCATTGTTCTACAACTGTTTGATGAAAGACAGGATTGTTAGGGATTGAACTATTTGACAGGTGCATAAAGACAAGAAATTCTTATAAAGATCTTTTTTCCTGTCTTTTTAGAATTTTAATTTGGAAAATTCTTATTGATACCATTATGGAATTGATTTTTTCGGACGGTGTCGTATCGTATTTTGGACTTACGACATGCATTTCTAAATTAATTATTGTTAATCAAAATGATAAGAAACGTTAAAATTAAATACTAATTTATAATTATTAATGTACCACTAATTGAAAAATATTAAACATCTATACTATATTATATATTATTATAAGCAAATTAGAGATATTTTGTATTTTGTAAACCAAACTATTCATAACCGTTAGATTTTCAACTCAAACAAATCATGACCGTAAGATATAACAATATTAAAAGTTGTTATATTTAGAAGTCTAAGATTCGATTCCCTTTTAGTTTAAAAAATTACCTTTTATAAACAACTAAAAACATAAATCGTATCATACCTTTTGATCATTAATATTTCTATCTAATTAAAACATGTTAGAGCATCTCCAATGGGGTCATCTAAAAATACCTTTTTATCATTAATATTTCTATCTAATTAAAACATGTTAGAGCATCTCCAATGGGGTCATCTAAAAATTATTGGCTAAATTAATATTTGCTGAACCTATAAGATATTTGTTGAACCTTTAAGGTGTTGTACTCCAATGGAGTTGGCTATAATGATTAGTTGCAAGGTGTTGTACTCCAATGGAGTTGGCTATAATGATTAGTTATCCTTTATTATCATACTTGAGTCTACCACACGTCAATTAACCAATCACAATCAAGGAATTATTTTAGGACCAATCAGATCTAATTCCTAAAATTTAGACCTTTCCTTATTTACAATCTCACTCTACCTCTTTAACCATGGTTAGTTAACACTTTTAATTTAAACTAGCATTTTGCCCGTACTTCGTACACGGTTTCGTATTTAATTTAAAAGGACAATATCAAAATGTTTACAAATTTGATTATTTTGTTAGAAAGATATTCTATTCATTTATATAAATAATGAGCTATATAAGTATTTAATAAAATAGTGATATGGTAAATTTCATATAAAAGAGCAGCATATATTTCTATTTTGACAATGGTGTAAATTTATTTAATCCATCAAAATATTGAATTCTTAAAAAAAAATTCTATACAGTTATATAAGTATTTAATAAAATAGTGATATGCTAAAATTTATATTAAAGAGTAGCATACAAATCTATTTTGACAATGTTTTCAATTTATTTAATCCATCAAAATATGCAATAAAAGTAACAAATATTTTTACAAATATTGTTCTCAAATTTAAAACAATAATATATTGTTTTCATTATTCAAATGGTTAAATGATAATCCCTTCACCCGCAATGGCTCCAAATCATTAAAACTGAAACATAATTTTTTAAAAAAATTGAGAAAAAGAAGAAAATAATAATAATAGTAGTCTATTAAAATTATCAAGAATTTAAAATTAAACTTGTTTTTGTTTTTTGCTTTAGTTGCCTGCTGATGAATTACTTGATGATTTCCTTATTCCCGGTGTCTCTCTTTCCGGTATGTTGGTAATCATTTTACTAATACTTTGAAAGTGATGGGGTAGCCTCACTCTCTTGTGAATTGAACCCCTGTAAGAAAAAAATATACATAATTAAGGTAATTAAATGCGAATATTATAGATTATATTTTCCATTATGTTTATATATATACTTATTTATATAATAAATTTTGCTAATATAAATAATTAAGTTTGTATAAATGTACCGGTTTTTATTAGAATAATAAATATCACATACGTAATATCATACGTAATAAATTTAATTTTCAAAAACAGAATTATTAAATTATATATTGGTAAAAGTTGCTCGGCGTGTATATTACCGAAAAAAAACATATATACTTGAATTTAGTAGAGTATTTCGATTGTTTACTATTTAGTTAACGTGTTAAATCGACGTCAAAATCATTTGTATGGTATCTACTTAATCTTATATTACTTTCTCAGTCCATCCATCTCAATCTTTACGTTTAGGACAGAGGGTTCGACACTCATTTTAACATACATTATTTAATGTTTTAATTTTTATCCAAAAAAAAATTATAAATAAATTAAGAAACTATACTTTATATACACCTTTAAAAAAATCCACATTTTTAATAGAATATCCTTTTAAATTATAAAATCTTATACCCCAACTATAGCATATTATACCATACGTGTCATAATTAATATAAATTTTTCTTTTTTTAGAGTAAATTATTATATTTTTCAAAAAATTTATTGAATAAACATCTCCAACTTCCAGCATGTAGTTATACAATGGGTATGGCTGCAACTAAAAAAATTACATATATAATGTGCATCTAATTTCTTAAGGAAAAATGCATACGGGAGTAATGAGTACATAATATATTTTAATTACATATTTGTAATTATATCTATATTTTTTAAAAAATGGCCCTTATACTCACATTATAAATCTATAAATTACTTGTATCTCACAAAGTCAGAAATTAAAATATAATTTTTGTACATATTTTCAATTTACATTTATATACAACTATAGTAAATACAACTATATATTATTATTGAAATACTATGATAATAATAGATAAAATAAATAAATAAATAAATAAATACTAATTATAAATAAGCTCAATCACAATATTATATACCATGAAAGTTTTTCGATGTCGGCGACACCTTGCCTTAACAAATAATTAAAAAATCAATTTTGAATAATTCATATAATTTGAAAGCATGTTCTAATTTTTTTTTATAAATTACCTTAATTTAAAAAGCATTACCACTCTTATGTACCTTTATATTTGAAATTAATACAAACTTGCTAAAATATTAAGATAAAAAAGTAAATTAATATAGGTTATTGTAAGTAATTGTAACGTTTTTTTAACATTATCACAGCTCTAATAAAAATAACATAAAAGAAGTTTGTTTGGCACCTTTTATTATTTTGAAACAAAAAAAAATCATGTCTTAAGAACAAAAAAAATCATATATTATAAAAATTATAAGTTATGACAATAATTTTAATGGGGAACAATCACATCAAAGAGGATTTTTTTTTTCCAAACAATAACATAAACTTAAACACCAACAATGGATGAAAACCAAGAGTATTACAGAATTTATAACAATATAGAACTCTTAAAAACGCTTCACCTATCAATTTAAACAAACTACTAACTATAACTCCTAACCCAACAAAAAAAACCAACGACAAAACAAAGTTAGAAATACAAACAAAAAAACCCACATATATGTACATAAACAATAAACCTAGAAATACATAGTACACGAAATCTGCACTAATTTCAGCGCCCTGGCTTGCACCAGTGACCCCCAACCTGCTATCTCAACTCCCAGCATCATAACTGCCTACAATCTCGACTCCCTGCACCAGAACTGCATGAGATTTTACGTGTTTCTTTCTATTGTTAAATAAGAAGGCTCAATGTAGGACTGAATGTAAGACAGCTCCCATCAATCAATGTCAAAATGCCACCTCCATCTTTTATGTCATAACATATGGGTTGAACTCCACAGATATCGTTAACTGAATCAAATATGGGTTGAGTTAGCCCAGTATGCCACCCCATATCTGTATAAGCCATTATCTTTCATATATGGTGCCCCAAGACAACATTACAGCAGGTCCACGACCTTGTCTCTGAGCTATAAATGTCAAAGCATAGCATCGGAGGACCATTGTAAATATCAAAGACACATATTATCTTGTAATCCCACAAATGAGGTAAATTTTATCTTTTACTTGTTGTTATCGTAAGAAGCATTAAATTAATTAAGTTCTAATGAGTTAAAAAACCACCAAAGATTTGAAAAAATATTAGAGAAAGAAAATTGCAAAGAACCTAAAAAGTATTTTGAGTGATCTTGAGTGTGAAGAGTGTGAGTTTAAAATTCTTTGCTCCATTAATCTTCCAAATAAAAAGAACTCCATAAACTAAATAAATCTAATAAAGCAGCAACTACCAATCACATCAGGAAAAAGAATCATAAAGAGCCTTGCACACCTGAAGGGTGAAACTCGAAATCAATGGTGCAGGAAGTTGGAAGGCAGAACAACAGTGGAGGATCAAAGTCGAGGGGCAGAGGGAGAATCAGACGTCGCGGCAGAGGTCCATCAGGCATGACAACTACACTTTAAAATGAGGATCAATACAGGAGCTACAACATGATGACAACTAAAGAGAACGGAGAGGTTAAAATAATAAATGCATTTATATTTGGATGAAAGGATCTTAAGCATATACAGTTGATGAGCATAGTCAGACCTATGCAATCAAAGAGGTCATCAGGAATGTCTCCAAACATCTTATTCTTTTCTACACTCAGACTTGTGAGATTGTACAACTTTCCTAGGCCATGAGGAATTTTTGCGGTCAATTTATTTGCAGAAAAATCTATTGCAAGAAGTTTGGTGCAGTTGGTAATGAAGAGACCATCAAAAAAATTATTGGATAATGATAGGTTCTTTAAATTGTGTAGTGCCCCAATGTTTGTTGATAATGATCCTGTAAGGAAATCGTTGCCTATGGACACATAAGTTAGATTTTTCAGATTCATTACTGACAAAGGGATCTCCCCAGTAAAGCTATTGTTATGTAGCATCAGTATTTGCAATGAAGCCAAAGAATCGATTTCGGAAGGTATACTGCCAATCAACTCATTATGCGAAAGTTGCAAATTGATTAATGATTTCAGCCGCAGAAATGAGAGTGGAAATGTAGAGCTCAACTTATTATCATATAACCGTAGAAGCAAAATTAATAGCTAAGGATAAACTTAATAACCCAAAATGAAATGTATAATAGCAAAATTGTTAATTAAACAATTAACAGCAAAATTGTTAATTAAACAATTAACAGACACTTAGAAATAGATATTTTAATTATAAATATATACTTAAATTTTTAAGTGGAGAAAAGGCAATTTTGCTGAGAATTTTTTCTCAACAGACACTTGCAAATAGATCTGCCCTTTATTTTATAATTAAAATAACTAAGAATATATAAATTGGGAGGTTATATTCCCTCCTTACCCACAACCAGCTCAAAATATCAGAATGCAACAAACAGAAAATCATATGGCACATATATTGATCAAAAACCATCAAACGCAATGCGTCTTAATTTATAAAAGAAGACAAAACTGATTGTCAATTGTAAATAAAACCATAATGGAATGAGTTAGTCAACATAAATTTAAAAAAAATATAGTTGCTTAAATTAAATGCTTGGACCAACAAACCTGAACACGTGGATTCTAGAAATCATCCATGGCTGCAGCTAGTGATGGAAGCACCCTTTGATGGTACTGAACCTGCAGGTCTGGTCCCAAATCAGTATACAACTGTCCAATTGCATTAGAACACATCTTCTAATAATATGTCTTGAACCTTTGTACTGCGATTAGAAGACAACATCTTATATGGAGGCATATAGATAGCCGCATCAAAAATTAATAATATGTCCTTTTCGATCTTATTACAAACATGGTATGTATTTTTAGTCATGAATCTGTACTATGAACACAGTGTCCATTATGAAGATGCAAGTCACATTAGCAAAGTTTGGGACCTGGGGGAGAGGATCTATAAATTAGCACGGCTTGAGAAATTTTTTCTCTTCGCACTTTGCACACCTTATCATTCACCTCATTAATGGGTAATGAATCCCACAACATGCTTCCATCAGAAAAACTTTGCTTCGAGTACCTATCCAAATCATCCAATAGCTACTCATCCTGAAAGAATCATAAGTTGTTAAATCATAAATCTTTAAAAAACAGTTTCAGAAAATAAGGACCCAAAATTATGGCAGGTATTGTTTTTCATGAATCTGGACTATGAACACAATGGTGATTTCACATTGACAAAACCTATAAATAAAAATCTTAAAATTAATATATAAACACGGACCTTTATATATCTTCATTTTGAATCTGGGTAAATGTGAATGAAAATAATATATAAAAAGAAATCTGAATACACAATATTACATATATATGAGCATATCAAATTTGTATACCTTATCATAAATCAGGAGATTCTCCTGCTATTTTCTGATCTTCACGTTATAATAAGACCCTAAATTACAATAAACAATCCTAAATTGCAATGCGACCCTTTGATTATAGATTTACTTTTCTGTAGGATCTAAATTACAGTTACACGACAATAGGATCTGTACTCACCGTGCTTGCAGGTGCATCATATGTACTTACCGCCTCCTGCTTTGCCTACCAGAGGGTCTTGAGCCTCGTTGTGCTGCACAGCCCCTGCGGGGCCAGATTGGGTGAGAGAGATACAGAAGACGCCTCTTCCGTATCACTAATCGAACTCAACCAAAACCATTATTTTGATTACCCTGCTTTGCCTACCAGAGGGTCTTGTGCTCAATAGGCTGATAAGTTGGTCCATCTTCTCCCAGTCCAATTGAGTCATGGGTCATGACATATATAACTCCAGCTTCACTCAAGACAGAGATTCTCATGGCCCCTCTCATGTAATCCGTGAACACAAAGAAAGTTGCACAGTATGGAACGAAACCAGGACTGTGAAGAGCAATGCCATTGCAGATAGCTCCCATACCATGCTCACGAACACCAAATCTGACGTTACGTTCTTCTGGTGTACCCTTCTGAAAATCCTCAAACAATTTTAATAGCGTCATGTTGGAGGAGGCAAGATCAGCACTACCACCAATTAGGCCGGGAACTGCTGGTGCAAGGGCATTTAGACATGCTTGAGAGAGATTTCTAGTGGCATCAGCAGGGGTCTCAGGAGTGTATGTCTGAAAAAGTAGTCAAACAGTTTTGACAATACGGTAAGCACAAACTGTATAAAATGAAGTCATGCTATGTCGTGATGTCAGAGCACAATTTGACGTGCATATGATCATATTAACACAGCAACAAAAAGATGTCAAATTAATATACTCACCGGCAAAGCCTTTTCCCAACCAGCAGGTTGTACACCGGTGATGATAGACTTCAATTCGGCAGCTTCCTCTGCATACTTCTTTTCATACTTGACAAACTTTGCATTCCACTCAGCTTCCAAATAAGCACCTTCAGCGGTATGGCGGCTCCAATGTCTGCAGTAAACAAAAGAAAATATAATCAGATACACTTCACAAGCAACAGTCAATAAATCATCCATGACGAAAGACAAATATTTCATACTGTTTGACATCCTCTCGTACATGGAATGGCTCATATGGCCATCCAAGGTTCTTCCTTGTGGCATCGACTTCTGAGGCTCCCAGAGCAGCTCCATGGACGCTGTATGAGTTTGCTTTGTTAGGTGATCCAAAACCGATTGTTGTAGTCACCTGTAAGATGGGATGTCACAGTATATGTATGATCTCTTAAGAGTGAACAAAAATCTAAGAATCCCTTACTGTAAACATAGGGCAAATTCCTTCAGTTGCGTTTAGTGATTCACTGATACTAAGTCTGAAAACAACACTATGTACTTCCACACAATTGACTACTCACACTTCTTTAAAAAAACAAATGACATAACCAAATAAACCTCCCTCACTTTTTGCCTAAAAAGGAAAGAGAAGTGAATCTAGTAATAAAACAAAGAGCGAATGATGGTCTAATAGATTAATATATATGACAAAGAGTTCTGAAATCTTGAATTCCTACCGAGTGTTTATTTACACAACCCCTGCGGGGCCAGATAGGGTGAGAGAGATACGGTCGAATAACACTACGTGATACCATTTGAGTTAATCATCTGTAAGCCATTCATTACTAACCATTATTATGTTTTGTTGTCCAAATTGCTCAAAGAAGCATCCTTGTTACATATAGCCATAGGATATTCTGTCAGGGGTCTTACTTTTAACTCTTTATGTTGTTCTTAGTACTCCTATCTAAGATCTTCTTCTTGCTCACAATGCTTAATATTTCTGTTCTCAAAGCACTATCAGAGATAAATCTGTTAAAAAGTACATATTCCATTGAAGTCAGTACTTGTAAAACACATCATATTCTTTTTTAAATTTTGTTTCTGTTGAGTGGTAGCCAACAAATGCTCAATACATCAATTCATAAGTTCAATTATTATATAAATTAGTCAATTTAATATGGACAAACAACAGATAAATACACCTCAATGTAGAACCTGCATACTCAAGAGATCATCCTCTAATTTTTTCACATAAGTTCTTCTGTTCCTGAAATCAAAAACTTAAATTTAGGATACGTAAAACTTAATGGTTGCATAGTGGAGAAAAACTAAAATATAAAGACATTCTAATCCAAATATATACAAAACTTGAGAACATGATTAATAACATCGAGAGAATCAAACAAATATGAATACATTATTAATGTAAAAATAATGGAGAGATGAGAGACATACAGAGGCCTGAAAAATATCTTAGATTCATATAAATCAGAGAAAGGATACGAATCAACTATCGAGTACTGAATTACATGAAAATTACTCAATTTATGGCATGATTTGTGAGATTGAAGACTAATTCAAATTGTTAGGTATATTGTGTGTGTATAGGTATCCAGGAAAAAAGGAATTAAAATTCAAAGATAACAGGTTATAAGGAAATATGGTGGAAGAAGGAGAAAAAGCATAGAATCAATTACATAACTGATAGAGTATGAGTCTTTATCTATACAAAGTCAGAAGAAAGAACCAGGTTTTTTTTTACGGGAAGAACCAGGTTCTATATTGATTAACATGGATATCCATCAACCCATTAACCCGATCAAAAAAGAAAATGACTAAAAAGCCTAGATAAAAAATTGGATAATATTTATTTCAAAGGGTAATTGGTGTAATTTAAAAGTAAAAGGACTAAAAAACCTATGTAAAAAAATTGGATAATATTGATTTCAAAGGGTAAATGGTGTAATTTGATTAAATCCTTCACTAAGCATCATTAAGAATATATTGATACACTAATAATTTTATTAAACATATCCATAAATACCTATTTTTTAAATCAAAAAATATTTACTATAAAATCACAATTTTAATTTGAAATCAATCACGATATACCACTATATATTTAAAATTAAATTTCATAATTAATCATTCATTAATCAACCACTCTTTTAGTATAAAGTCAGTCACAATCATATTATAATACATTATAATTTGATTTTTATAACATATATTGTACACTTATAATCGATATTAAATAAATATAATTTAACTTAACTACTCAAAAATCGGATTTTAAATAACTTGGATAAAATCCGTACCTTCAAAATTTTGATTGTTTTTATTAGCTCAAAATTCAAAATTTGTTAATAAAATTAATTAATAAATGCATACAAGTCAACACTACAAAATCAGATTTGAATAAATTTTAAATAGCTTGGATAAAATCCATATCTTCAAAAACTCGATTTTTTAAAAGGTTCAAAAATATGTTTATTCACAATTTGTTAATTTAATAATTAATAAATTTATATAAACGAACACTACAGATATTTTAATTATTTTAATTATTAAATATACGCTATAATAGTATTATTATTGGTTGGTGAATAAATTACCAATTAAAAAATTAAAATTATTTTAGAGGCAATCACAATTTACTTCTAAACTTAAAATTAATCAATCATATACAAAAAATTTATTATTTACCATGCTTATTCTAATTTACTAATCGCGGTTAAATTAAATTTAAATATAAAAATATCTTGATTTAACTTCGCATATCACATGTTTTTTAATTTTAAAAATTTCTACTAACCGTAAATATTATTTTCTATAAATCCGCATAACAATATATTACATAGGGTTATTTATCTTTTAAATATGAATTATTTTTTAACATCCTTTATTATAATAAAGGATACCCGAATCTAACATGTATTAGTTAACCAATCACAAGATTGTGAATTATTTTAACATCATTCAGAATCTATTAAATTTAAAACAATTAAACTTAATGTAACATGTTTCTCTATTGGATCTAGATTCTACGTTTCAGCCAAGACTAAACTCAAATCAAGTTACACTCATTAACAAATAATTTTTATTTTTTCATATCAATTAACTAAACATAATAACTACTAATTTTTATTTTAACGGGTAACAAATAAACAATTTATATAAACTAAAATTCTTACAAACTAAAATATATAATTATTATATCAATTTAAACATTACAGGAAATTCAAGGCGCTTATTCCCTATTTCCCATCAGACTTAGCCAACTTTGATAAACTAAGTGTATGCATCAATTCTTCTCATGCCTAAATCATATCAATTTCGGTTAATGTACAACATTTTTTATTATTATTATATGGCATTCTATACTTGGACAGATTATCTTTTTATTTCGATTGTATATATGTATTATATGTGTCGTGTTTTAATTGTCCAATAAATTCAACAGAAAAACGTTTCTGACAAAAAAAAAAATAGAAATCGATTTAGGTTATCATCATCTCCAGTCCGGATTCTCTCAGAGTTACTTCCCATTAGAATATTCAATAGGAAACTTCAATAATTCAGCGACTTATTAAATTGTAGGCATCAATCCTTATCGCATTACACTGATTTGTTTACATTATTAGGTGTGCCTATAGATAAATGTTTTTTTACAGTGTTGGGTTGTCAATGTTATTCAGTGATTACTTAACAATTTTATTCTAAATATAATAATTATTTATTTTAAAAATTTATAAATTAATACATGAATCTATTATATTTATAATAGATATTTTGATATCTCAAACTTTCAATTTAAAATCATAAGGTACAATTAAAATCTTGAATTAAAAATATTAACAATATAAAACTATTTACCACACTATTCTAAATACACATTCAAAATTTAAGTTATGTAAAGTATTAAATAATTCAGTCATAAAAAATGCTAATCAACCAATTAAAATGTTAGAATGAATTTTAAACCAATCATCCTTTAACATTTTAATTATGAAAATTTTTGACTATGCAATAATTAATGGGAAAAAATTTTACCTGACAATGTATTTAAATTATTCAAACTATTAAATATACTCTTAAATAGTACTTTACATTATTTAGTGTATAAATTATCAATCAAAAAATAAAAAAATATTACAAAGTCAATGAAAATATTGTTATTGAATATTTCCATAATAAATTGGTCAATTTAGCACAAATTTTCTTATAAATTACTATTTAATTATTGATAATTAATTTATCAATAAAATAAAAGGACATATGTCATACACAAAAATAATTAAACCTGTAAAATCATCAATAAAAGGGCATACAACATCTTCAAAAATAATTAAAATTGAACAAACACATAGTAAATTATATCAGTAATTTCCTTTATCCAATCATTGAATAGATCTTCAATTATGGTACATCTCTAGCTTATGTCACTAAATTATATAGTCTTTTCGGCGAGATAATCTAACAATTTGTTATAAATGTGAGGAATATGTATATCTGATTTGTCATAACGTATTCAAACAACCGACCAGAACTGTGATTCTATACTATCAAAATCAATGAACTAATATAACAAACTCTAATATATGGGTAGACAAAATCCACAAACTGGATATTAGGCTCTCAATAAAGAGAGATATTTAGAAAAAGCCAAAGTAAAATCAAGGAAAAGAAAATAAGGCTTATTAGGCTCTCAATAAAGAGAGATATTTAGAAAAATCCAAAGTAAAATCAAGGAAAAGAAAATAAGGTTTATCATTTACAAGGAGTTAGTAAAAAATCTAATATTTTGGTAGATCAAATCCACCAACGGGCAACGGGGTACTAGACTCTCAATGACATTTTTATTCAAAAATAAAAGAAAAATCAATATAATTTTTTTTAAAAAAAAACTTAAAAAACTAATATCGGCTCCTAAACTTTAGTTTAGCATCTTTTGGGAAAGCTGGAGAGAGAGAGCAGTAGCTATGGTTTTTGTTATAAAAATTATTAATAATGATAAATAAAAAGGTTTATACACTTAAAATTATATATTGTTTTTATTAAAAGTACTGTGCCTTTTTAAATTTTGTATTCTTGAATTAAAGTAATAGTATTAATTCCTATATCTTAACCTAAGAGTATATATTGAATTTGCTTGGTTGGTTGACTATATTTTTTTATATCAACGAAGCATAAAAAATGGTTAAGAAAACTAAATAACTTGGTAGAAAGATTCTACACAAAGAAAGATATTTGTTAACGAGAAATAAGAAAAAATAAAAAGGAGGGTTACATTTTGTTTGGGAGACTTTACACCAAGCATGCTACTCTTAATTAGTTTTGTTTTGTAACATCTCAATGTTATTCTAAGACATATAATTATATATTTACATAACTCGGATACATAGTAATATTTCATATAATTGTAAAATTGTTTCTATTCGCGTATTTCATTTCATTTCATTTCGTGTACACAAAAAAATTTGTGTAATTTAGTATCATTTTGTGTTCTAATTTCGGGTACACGATTTAATATCATGTCAGTTTCATTCAAGATCCTAAAGTACATGACATGAATGTACAAAACGATTTGTTAGGACTACATAAGCTATTTCTTCTTATCTACGTAGAAAAATATACTCAGTGTTAAAGGAATTTCATGTTATTTAACCCAAAATCTGAATTACAAGGACATTGTTATATATATATAACAATGTGATTATGTGTTTATATATTACACACTTGATTTCAATTTTATGGACAGTAGCTTATTTTCAGAAGTTAGTTAAATTAAAAAAAAAAAAGATAGGTGATACTCATTTTCATATATCTTATTTTAAGAATAAAAGAAAACTAAAATTTATTATTCCATGTTTGACTAGAAAAGAATAAAAAAAAACCAAAATACAAACTTCCAAACTGAAAATGCACATTTTAAGTTGTCTTTACAAATAGGCTAAGCGCAATAACCGTAAAATCTAACAATTATATGTTACTCTAATAGCGCGATATATTGAATTTGTTTGGTTAGTTGATAATTTTTTTTTATAGTAAATCAATTCATTAATAGAAAGACATATAATTTGTAAAAATGATATTGAACAATCACATAGCAAACTAGATTAGATGAAAGTTTTATTGTTATAACTACGTTCGTTACATATATTTTGTACAGTAGATATCATTTCTCATATCGTTGAAACATGCAACCTTTTTTTGATAGACAGTCTAATGATTTATTAGAGTCGTGAGGATTAATTTTCTACACATGTTTAATATGTAATCGAAAAATTAACCACGACCATACAAATTTTTTTCAATAAATTAATGTTGATGAGTGGATTTCGTAATCAACTTATGTGAGGTTTACAGGTAGTTGTATAGGCTAGCGATCAACTGTTCTGCGAGAAAGGTTTGGGTTATGTTTGTGGGGGTTGAGCTGAGCTCGAGGGTATCTCCAATAATCTCAGGTGCCTTTAGAGAAAATTAGAGAACTTAATGCGTCGTCCCCTGAGGTGCCTACGTACCCTTGTATTTATAGGGATCAAGCTCACGTAGTTCTAGTATGATTCTGTCTCTTACTGGAATAGCTGCATTCGGTCATCTAATTCATGTTGGACTCAGGTTCCTTTAGAGCCTTTCACGAACTAGTTTGGCTAAGTGGAGTAGAACTCGAGTTCGTATCCCACTTATGATTCTCTCATTGGTTAGAGTTATTCTAGGATCATCTGCGCCCTAGAATTATACTCAGATACCAATTCATTTATCTGTTCTAGATGGCTTCTAGAACTTTCTGTTGGCAACTCATAGGAACCTGGTGCTCAGGAACCTACATTTCAGGAGCCTGTTTCTCAGGGACCTCCTTATTTCGGGACATATCACTTAGGGACCTCCCTTTTGGTGTTAGTACCTGCACAAGTAACAAACTAGTTAGACTGGATAACTTTTCATATGCTTTTATCATCTCTATGGCTGTTGTTATGCTAATTCGAACTCCTCGGCTGGGAGGAACCTGGTCTTCGAGTATTCAGCTCAGCTTCCTGACCATTGGGAACCTCCTGATATTCGTACTTCTTTAAGCATTTCTTCTATTTGATCTTCCTGGCTCGTATTGGATCAATCTTCTAACTTGTATGGATCGGACCCTATTGATTAATGGGCCTAAATCTAGTCCATGGAGATTTTGGGCACAACAAGTACCCCCCGGTTCCTTGAAATCATGTAATGTGAAAGGAACCTATTCTAATTCTTCGATCGAAGGTTTAATGTTAACCCATCCTGGTAACTATATCTTGCTTCAGCATTGTATATCCAAGCCTATATGAGCTAACTCGGTATAGGAAACAGGACATAAAATATTTTCAGCTTGATATAATCTTGAGTAAGCTTCCTTTGTATTAAGGAACCTGTTATCTCGCTATTTTCTTCTTCTTACTCCAGCTCTCGAAATCTACTTTATGCTTGCATTCAACTTCTCAAGGAATCCAACTTGTCACCCAACTTCATGCTTCTTTAAATTTAATAAGTTAAAAGAGGATAATGGTTGGTTGTAGAAGATAATTCAAAATTTGAATTAAACTTATCACTTACCAAAGCTGTAGTTAATGTGTGAGTTCCCAAGGTTCACACGCTTCTCACGCGTGTACCTCTTTATTTTTACCGCTCCAGTAATGTGCTGCCACGTGTACAGAGCTGTCTTGATTATATAAACACATGAATGACTTCATCTTCATTTTTACCTTTACCAATTATTTTCTAAAACCCTTGGAGAGAAAAAATAGAAGGAGTCCGACGGTCATCTGCTTAATCCAAACCTTCTGTCGCCGTTTTCTTCAATCCAAGGTATGATTCTGAATCCTTTCTTTTTGTTTTCTCATAATCTCGATTGCATTTTTAACTATCTGATTACTTCGATCTTGCATGCTGTCTTTTATCTGATAAGTGTTTGTATATGGTTTATATGTCACACACACAACCATCCATAATACCTTCTCTACTGGTAGTTCCATCACCGATTTGTGGTTCCATCACTATGATTTTACTGAAAGCTTTTGACTGTCTGTTCATCTTCTATCTTAATTTGTTTCGTATTCATGTCATATTTCATACCCATCTCTGTGAATGTACACCCTCCATATAACTCTTAAAAAGAAACTTACTTGACATAATCAAAGTAGTTCAATCGTCTTTAGACCACAGGTCTACCTTTAAGAATTCCAAAGTCTGACCTTTCTTCGTCTGTTTCTTGCAGATGTCTTCTGATTCAACACATTCTGACCACCTCTCTTCCGTAAAACCTGTTTTTGTCGCATCTGTAGGTAATAGAACTAGGTCTAGGGTCTTGATTCCCAACACTAGTGATCCTCAAAATATTCTGATGAAACCTCCAAATGCTATTGATCCCTTAAAGCCTTTAAGCTTAATTGATTTAGGAGATGACTGGTCTGATAATGAAGAGGTATCAAAACCTGAATTTGAACCTGAGTCCTTCCTAGAACCCGACTTTCAAAGTGAGATATCTGTAGAAAGAGAACCATTCAAACAAGAGATTGTCCCTTTTTGTGAAAAATCTGATTCTATCATGACCTCAGTTAAACTGGAAAGACTATTCGAGGAATGTCACCGCCCTGTCTGTAAGATAACAGTCCCAGAACCTGGTGAGAGAGCTCACAGGTTTGATTTGAAAATCCCAAAACAAGGTATCCCCCATGCTGTCATATCTGCCGCTTTCCTGAGGGTAGGTGTTTCCATGCCTCTTCATCCTTTCCTACGAGAGGTTCTTGACTTTTATCAATTAGCACCAATGCAACTCACCCCTAATTCTTATCGGTTAGCCATCAGCACTTTTATACTATATTCCAGCAAGTTTACAGTTCCTTTGACAGCCCCTGAGTTGGGCTATTTCTTCAGACTGAAAGACACTGGAAGAAATTCTGGTTGTTTTTACCTTTCAGCCTGGCCTTGTCACCAGGGTCAGTGCATAAAAAATGTTAAGCAAAACTTTGAACAATGGTCGGAACAGTTTCTTTATTGCTATGACTGCCCCTACGTTAGGTACGAGTTTAATTGTCGTCCCAATATCCCTAAGCAAACCGTTCTTACGGGAGTCTGCTTGGAAAGAGCAACTAAGATTTTGAAACTATCAGCCTCCACTAGAGATTGTCTGGTCTTGATGACCCCTGATAACTTGATGACTTTAGGCTTTATTCCTTCAACTTCTGGTAGGAGTTTCTTTATATTTGTGCAATTTCATTTGCTCACTTCATATATATACCTCTAACCTTTAACCTTCTGACTTATGCAGATATGGCTCCAAAAGTCCCTTCATTTATAAAGAGATCTAAAAATGTGGAAGAAATTTTCAAGGTTGAAGACAGTGTAAAGGAGGTTCCGCTTGATGCAACTCCAATTAACCAAGTTCCAACCCCTGTATCCGTCCAGACTCAACCATCGGGTTCCTCGAAACGAAAATTGGCTCAGACCACACTTGACTTATCAGGGAGCTCTCAGACTAGATCCATGAGGAAGAACAAAGCTGTGAAGACTGAACCTACCGCTGCTCAGAACCAGTTTAAGGACTTGATTGACACTCATGTTCCAGCTGAGACTATTACTGGCTGGTCGAAAATGGACTCTACTGAAGCTTTGGAAGCTATGAGGTTCTCCGCGGCCCAGAACGCCTTTTTTACTCTTAGGTTCTGTGATGACTTTGCCTTGAAGATCCAATATGACCTCAGGTTACAAGGGGAAATCTCGAAGCTCAAAGAGGAGCTGGTTGCTAAAGAGGAGAGTGTGAATGTTGCCACTGCTGCGGTAAGGAGGGCTAAAGCTGTTGAAACCTCGTTGAAGAATAGCAAGGATGAACTTCAAGAACAGGTCAAGATCCTTAGGGACGAGAAACTGTCGATGTTGGAAAGAACCAATGAACTGGAAGCCCAAGTGGATGCCTTGAATGCTGCTGCTGAAGTTGTGAAGTCATCCATACTTATCAAGGAGAAGGCCAGATATGATGAAGGCTATGATGAAGGTATTAATGACTACATACGTTCCACATGGGAGAAGATGCCCAATATTGACTGGTCCCTCCTGGGTGAAGACGTGGTAGGGATGATCAAAGATTTTGAAGAGAAAGCTGCTGCTGCAACCTCTGTACCTCCCGTGAAAACGGTTGAGAGGTCTCCAGGTGCCAACCTTGAGACTGCAGAGGTTCCTGCTCCTGACGTTGTTCAGCCTATCCTTCCAACTCCTCCTGTTGCTGCCAAGGGTTCCAATGAAGTGCCTCCTTCGTAATTTCAACAAGATTCTTAAAAACTTTTGATAACTTTCGATGAGGTCGCGGGCTCCTCGTAACGCCTCGCAATATGTAACTTTAAATTTGATTTCCATGGCCTTCGTGCCATTAACTCTTATGTTGGGTTTCTGGGTCTCTGTACCCATAACTCTCTTTATGATATTTGCTTTTGCTGCATACTTTTCTTCAAAACCTTATGAAATACTATGTTGTTATGCCTTAGAGAATAATTCAGCTTCCTTATTCATATGGTCAAGCTTACGTGGGCTAACCCATTGTAAGAAACAGAACACATGCATATTTCCACTTGTTTATTCTCAAAATAAATGCAACAAATTACAGCTGAATTGTAAAACCTGGAACCTTTGTGCTTATACTTTGTACCGATAATCTAAACCGTAGCCTTCTTTAATAACTTCTTCTTCATCAATACCAGGTTCCTCGAGTATTAATCCTGCAAAATAAACATAAAACAAAAAACAGTTAACGTTAGTAAAAGCTTTCTCTTGTTTAATTCGGGTCATCTCTTGGAAAGGTTGCCTGCTTGGCTTCCAATCCTAATCTCTAGGTCCCAACATGCCTCGAGGCCTGTTGGTTCCTTTTTTCTCCTGGAAAGGTAACCTGCTTGGTTCCCAATCCTATTCTCTAGGTCCCAACATGCCTCGAGGCATGTTGGTTCCTTTTTATGCCTCGGGGTGATTCTAGGAACCTGTGTGCCGTTCTGGGAGTCCACACAGATTCCTCTTCTCCATGTGTCAGGCTAGACATCTTATGAAGGTAAATGCTAAGGATTTTATCCCTTCTTCCCATGTGCCAAAGGCGGTTCCACATGAGGGAGAGCTTATTAGGCTTCTCTTTAAGGTGCCTTTTGTCAGGACTTTAGATGCCTTTTGTCAGGACTTTAATTCGCATGCTCAAGAAACTTGAGGCTTTTGGCAACAATTTCGTGCTCAGTCATCTGAGGCTTTTCAATCACATTTACTCAGGAAGCTACCTGAGGCTTTTCTCAATGCCCAGGAAGCTACCTGGGACTTTTCTCGATGCCTAGGAAGCTACCTGGGACTTTTCTCAATGCCCAGGAAGCTACCTGGGACTTTTCTCGATGCCCAGGAAGCTACCTGGGACTTTTGCTCGATGCCCAGGAAGCTACCTGGGACTTTGCTCAATGCAATCTGTCTACAAGCTAATTCTGATCAATCAATCGTAGTCTGCACATTCTGTCAATTCATATTCATACTTCACACATACTGTCAATGCTACAGGAACCTGTCAGCTTAGGTAACCTGCAAAATGCAACACAATGCTACAGGAACCTGTTAATCTAGGTAACCTGTTTCAAAAATTTCAAATTGGCATATGAAATATCAAATCATAGCATGTGCAATACTGTCTAAGTAGGAATACTACCCCCCCAGTTCTTTTGGGTAATGATTATTACGTAAAAGAACTATTAAGGAGCTATAACTGCAAACAATGCACTCAAAATATTCAACGTAGAGCTATACATCGCTCAATACTTGAAAAAATTGTCTTGCAAGTAGGGAGGTTCACATCAAATACCCCCCGAGTACATGCATAATTAAATACTGAAATCAAAATGCTGGTCAGCTATAACTAATAAGCTGCCTTTATTCTTGGGCTGAAAGAGCCTTACTTTTCCTAAGAAAAAACACATAAAAGAGTTACTGATAATACTTCTTGAGATGTTCTGCATTCCAAGCTCTCGGAATGAGGTTCCCATCCATATCCATCAAGTGGTAGGTTCCTTCCCAAATGGCTGACTTTATCTGGTAAGGTCCTTCCCAATTTGCTCCAAAAGCTCCATGTGCCAGAACCCTGGTATTTGGCATGACTTTTCTCAGAACTAGGTCTCCAACTTTAAAAGGTCTTGCCTTCACCTTTTTGTCGTAATACCTTCGAACTCTCTGTTGATATGCTGCTAACTTCACTTGTGAATATGCTCTCAACTCTTCGACCATGTCCAAATACAGTCTATGATTGACCTCATTGCTCTCGGGATCAAAATACTTTCTTCTCAAGGAACCTGTTCCAACTTCCACAGGTACCATAGCTTCACAACCATAAGTGAGGGTAAAAGGAGACTCACCAGTTGTAGTTCTAGGCGTGGTGTTATACGACCACAAGACTCCAGGAAGCTCCTCTGGCCAGCTTCCCTTCTTATCTTCAAGCCTTGTCTTCAAAGTGTGCTTGATAATCTTATTCACTGCTTCAGTCTGTCCGTTACTCTGCGGATAATACACTGCCGAAAATGCTTTTTGGATTCCAAACTGCTCACACAATCCTCTAAGCTCTCTACTATCGAACTGCTTCCCATTGTCAGAAATCAGCTTCTGCGGAATGCCAAACCTGCATACAATAGCTCGAAACACAAATTCAGTCAATTTCGACGCTGTAATCTTAGCAAGTGGTTCTGCTTCCGCCCACTTTGTAAAGTAATCGACTGCGACCACTGCGTATTTCACTCCTCCTTTTCCTTTCGGGAGCTCACCAATGAGGTCTATTCCCCAAACAGCGAATGGCCAAGGGCTAACAATCGGTTTGATAGGTGCTACCGGACGACTATCAAAATTGGCAAACCTCTGACAATTACTGCATGCCTGCACGAACTTTGTGGCATCTGCTTTAATGGTTGGCCAATAATATCCTTGTCGAAGGACTTTCATGGCTAAAGAATTACCCCCCGAGTGATTTCCACATACTCCTTCATGAATTTCCTCGAGAATATACTTGCATTGTTCTCCAGCTACACACTTGAGCAAAGGCTGATTGAATCCTCGCTTATACAGAACTCCATCATAAATTACATACCTGGCTGCTCGATACCTCAGCTTCCTGATATCACTTTGATTGGGAGGTAGCTCCCCTTTGTTCAGGTAACGATATATTAGGGTCATCCAGGAATCTTCAACTGGAAACTCAATGTCCATTACCTCTTCCTTGAAAACACTTGGTTGCTCCTGGATTTGAAGTGGAATTACCCCTAATAGCGTGGACTCCCTTTGTGACCCTAGCTTGGCCAATGCATCCGCTTTAGTATTCTTTCCTCGAGGTATCTGATCCAGCTTCACCTCTCTGAACCTTGCGATCAACTCCTGGGAGTATCTCAAATATAAGTCTGTTCTCGGCCCTCTCGCCTGAAAACCACCACGAATCTGCCAAACTACTAACATCGAATCACTAAACACCCTGATATTCTCTACTTTCATCTCCAAAGCCAACTTGAGGCCTGCAATCAATGCCTCATACTCTGCATCATTGTTCGTGGCTTTAAAAGCAAAATGAATCGAGCTATAGAGTTGGTGCCCTTCTGGACTAACTAATTCTATGCCTGCACCTGCTCCACCACTGTTAGCAGCTCCATCTACATACAGTGTCCACCAAGGTGCACAGTTGTCATTGTCTGCCTGTTTTTCCACCACCTCTTTTGGCCCCTCTTGGCCAGTAACCTCTACATGAGGTGGAAACTCGATTAAGAAATCTGCTAAAGCTTGAGCTTTGATTGCTGTCTTTGGCTTATATTCTATGTCGAACTGTCCTAGCTCCACAGCCCACTTTAACATTCTTCCAGAGGTTTCTGGCCTATGCATCACTTGCTTAAGTGGATATGAGGTTCTTACTTCAATCTTGTGAGCTTGGAAATAAGGTCGCAGCTTCCTGGAAGCCAGAATCAATGCGAAAACCAACTTCTCCATTCCTGTGTACCTCGTTTCTGCATCAAGTAACCTTTTACTAACATAGTAAACTGGGCTCTGCTGTCCATTCTCTTCTCGAACCAGAACTGCACTAATGGAATACTCTGAAACAGCCAAATAAAGTATCAATGTTTCTCCGTCCACAGGTTTGGCTAACAGTGGGGGGCTCCCCAAATGCTCCTTTAGCTTTCCAAACGCTATCTCACATTCTGCGGTCCACTCAAATTTGTTTCCTTTCTTTATAGCTTTAAAGAACTCCTGACACTTATCAGTGGACCTCGAAATGAATCTATTCAAAGCTGCAACTCTTCCTGTAAGAGATTGAACCTCTCTCACAGTTCTCGGAGACCTCATATCAATCAATGCTTTAATCTTGGCTGGGTTGGCTTCGATACCTCTGTGGTTTACCATGAAACCCAAAAACTTTCCTGATTCTACCCCAAACACACATTTTTGAGGGTTCAGCTTCATTCTGTACTTCCGCAAGATTCCAAACATTTCTTCTAAGTGCTTTACATGGTCAACAGCTTCCTTAGACTTAACTAACATATCGTCCACATATACCTCCATAGTATGGCCAATTTGGTCTTTAAACATCATATTCACTAACCGTTGATATGTAGCTCCAGCATTAATCAACCCAAATGGCATGCATACATAACAATAAAGACCTCTGTCCGTAATAAAAGAAGTATGCTCTTGGTCAGGTTCATACATAGGGATTTGATTGTAACCTGAATAGGCATCCATGAAGCTAAGGAGGGCATGTCCAGCTGTTGCATCCACTAACTGATCAATCCGTGGCAGTGGGAAGTTGTCCTTCGGACATGCTTTGTTGAGATCTGTGAAGTCCACACAGGTTCTCCATTTCCCATTAGGTTTCTTTACCAAAACAGGATTTGCCAACCATATTGGGTAAAAATATTCTTTAACTAATCCTGCATCCAACAACCTGTCAACCTCTTCTTTCAATGCCTGAGCTCTTTCTCCACTAACTGGTCTTCACTTCTGTCTCACTCCTTTCTTTTCCGGATCAATATTCAACTTATGACACATGACCCTTGGATCTATCCCTTCCATATCTGCATGACACCAGGCAAACACATCCAGGTTCTTGCCCAAAAAAGTAATGAGAGATTCCTTTAAGGCTGGATCGAGTTGAGCTCCAACCTTCAACACCTTTATACCATCTTTGTCATTGATCTTCACATCCAGAGTTTCACCAGCTGGTCCAGCCTTTACCATGGTTTCTGGCATTCGAGGATCTAAGTCTACCTCCATCTCTGCGGTTGAGTCCTCTTGAGGTTCCTGGACGGTAGACGGTTCCTGCACTTCGTGCATGACATTCCTTCTCTTTGATGCTGGCTGACTGTCTTCATTGCATCCATTATATTTCAGTTTTCGGGATTTTTCTTCATCCAACCCTTCTACCATACACACATCACCATCCTTATCCGTAGGGGGTGCACCTTCTATCAGTAAGTAAGGGGCATCTGGTCCCCGAAAAACGGGAATCTCATCATGAGGTTCCTCTTCTATGATCTCTTCAATCCTTATAGCTCTACAGGAGGCTGACACAAAACCTTCCAAAGGCGAACTGTGCAGGTCGACCGTTATCTTGTCTGGGTTCTTTCCTGGAAAACTATCAGGAACCTCGTCCATAGGCTCAGGCAATTTAGCAGCTCTAGCGGCATGTTGCAAAGCTTTGGTGTAACACTCTCTAGACTCATACTGACATCCCCGAACTATGCCAATTCCATTTGGCGTCGGGAACTTCATAGTGAGGTGGTAAATGGAGGTTATTACCCTCATCTCCTTCAAAATGGGTCTTCCCAAAATAGCATTGTAATTCATATTCTCTTCTATAACAATGAATTCTGCCAACTGTGTAATGCAACATGGTTTATCACCTAAGGTTACTGGCAAACGAATCTTACCTTTGATAGGAACCTGATTATTGGTGAATCCGTACAAGGTATCGTTTGTTGGAGTTAAGTCTTTATCCAGAAAATGCATCTTCTTGAAAGCTGAGTAAGATAGCAAGTTTACAGAGCTTCCATTATCAACTAGCACTCGATGAACCTCATAAGATCCAATTCCTGCCTCAACAACCAAAGCGTCAGTATGGGGATGATGTACCCAGGAAGCATCTTCTTCAGTAAAAGTAATATCTGCATCCTCTCCTTCAAACAGCTTTGGGGACCTCTGGGACAGATTGTAAATACTGGTTAAAGGACGTTCTTTAGCCTCACGAGTATACCTCTCCATGGCATTCCTGCTGCTTCCTCCAATATGGGGACCTCCTATAATTGTGCGTATGCACCCAGCCTTAGGTGGTCCCTCCATCACGACAGGTTCCTGTGTCTGTGTCTTCTGAGTCTTCTCATCTCTATACTTTTTTCCTTCCTGAGCCACCCATTCACTCAATTGCCCTTGTCTGATTAGAGTTTCAATTAGATCTCTGAGGTGACGACAATCTGCAGTATTATGCCCATTATTATCATGGAAGTCACAGTAGGGGCGCTCATTCTTATTCCCTGGGGGACCGGTTCTGAAAGGCTTCTTAAACCATGAGGACTTCTCGTTCACTGCGTAAATATGATCAATCGGAGCTACCAAAGGGGTGAAAGTTTCATAGACGGGTCTCTCTGGTCTATTGCTGTTATAGGAAGCTGGTGGCGGTACCTGACTCATGACAGGTTTAGTAGGATTCACAGCTTCAGGCTTCACCTGGGATGTGCGACTAACCACCTTTTTATTGTCACGACCATTGGGGCTTCTTTGTCTCGACCTCTTGCTTCCACTTTGCCTTACAAAATCTGGATCCTTCCTTAATTCAGCTAGAGACTCCTCCACCAATCGAAAGGGTTCTTCCTGGGCATAAAAATCTGCTAACGTTTCTGGTTCTTTTCCCTGCAGTGCTTTCCAAAAATCTGAGCCTCCTTTGACTCCAGCGATTAAGAAATTCTTTATTGTTTCCTCAGATGCCTTCCTAACTTTAGGAACCTCCGCATTAAACCTTTTGAAATATTCTGTCAATGTCTCACTAGGTCTTTGCTTGATATTGGCTAAAGTATTGGTCGGTGGGGCAAATGCAACAGATGCTCTGAATTGAGTGACAAAGAGCTTCCCCATGCTTGCCCAAGAACCAATCGAATCTGCAGGTAACCTTTTGAACCACTGATGGGCTCCGCCCTGTAGAGTTGCAGCCAGTAACCTGCACCTGGTGGCTTCCTTCACTTGATAAACATCCATCTCTGTGTCAAAACGACTAAGGTACTCAATGGGGTCAGTAGTCCCATCGAATTTCAACTCATTTGAGGGCCTGTAAGACCTAGGCAAAGCCGACTTTCGAACCTTCTTGGTGAAAGGAGAAGCTGTTATAGGGTTCACAGCAAGATTCTTTTCGTCCTTGAGTTGAGCCAAAATTTTCTTGACATCTTCTGCTGTCACCTCCCCAACAGCTTCCGCCTTTGTCTTCTTACTCGTCCCTTCTTCCTCTTGCGACCCTTCAGCGCTTGATTCTTCAGTGTCCTCATCCGAATCCGTGCTTTTTTCTTCAATTATCTCGACAGATGGGTCTTTATCGTTCTTCTTTTTCTTTGAGGAACCTCCAGTCTTGGTTTTCTTCTTTTTCTTGGACCCTGTGCGGTCCTTGCTACCAGTTTTACTCTTATCAGGATTCTCCATATCTTCATCACCATTATCTTCCTTTGGTTCTTCACCATCGTCTGGAACCTCCTCTCCATTCTCAGATTCTTCAAAATTCAACTGTTTCGGAGTAACCTTCGACTTCTTGCTCTTCTTTGTCTTCTTTTTCTTCTTTTTGCTTGAAGCCTGCTCCAAAGTCGATAAACGTTCTCCCACAGTCTTTAGGATTTCCATCATGGCTGCTTTAGTGACCTTCGGTGCTCTGGGAGGAGATGCGTTCTCCTCATTAACCTGTCGCTCAGAACGGGTTGCTTCGCTCTCTGAGCTGCCTGACATCTTTTCCACTCTTAAGATATTAACTAGCCCCTCCTTCTAGCGCCAATGTTGATGAGTGGATTTCGTAATCAACTTATGTGAGGTTTACAGGTAGTTGTATAGGCTAGCGATCAACTGTTCTGCGAGAAAGGTTTGGGTTATGTTTGTGGGGGTTGAGCTGAGCTCGAGGGTATCTCCAATAATCTCAGGTGCCTTTAGAGAAAATTAGAGAACTTAATGCGTCGTCCCCTGAGGTGCCTACGTACCCTTGTATTTATAGGGATCAAGCTCACGTAGTTCTAGTATGATTCTGTCTCTTACTGGAATAGCTGCATTCGGTCATCTAATTCATGTTGGACTCAGGTTCCTTTAGAGCCTTTCACGAACTAGTTTGGCTAAGTGGAGTAGAACTCGAGTTCGTATCCCACTTATGATTCTCTCATTGGTTAGAGTTATTCTAGGATCATCTGCGCCCTAGAATTATACTCAGATACCAATTCATTTATCTGTTCTAGATGGCTTCTAGAACTTTCTGTTGGCAACTCATAGGAACCTGGTGCTCAGGAACCTACATTTCAGGAGCCTGTTTCTCAGGGACCTCCTTATTTCGGGACATATCACTTAGGGACCTCCCTTTTGGTGTTAGTACCTGCACAAGTAACAAACTAGTTAGACTGGATAACTTTTCATATGCTTTTATCATCTCTATGGCTGTTGTTATGCTAATTCGAACTCCTCGGCTGGGAGGAACCTGGTCTTCGAGTATTCAGCTCAGCTTCCTGACCATTGGGAACCTCCTGATATTCGTACTTCTTTAAGCATTTCTTCTATTTGATCTTCCTGGCTCGTATTGGATCAATCTTCTAACTTGTATGGATCGGACCCTATTGATTAATGGGCCTAAATCTAGTCCATGGAGATTTTGGGCACAACAATTAATATAACAAATATTTTAAGGAATCCATATTTAATAAATATACCGATTCTCAGAATATGGGTGAAAATTTTGTTAACATGATACGTAGAAATATTCTCTAACAAAGAGAATAATAAAATGAAATCTAAATTTAAAAAAAAAATAATAAAGAGGGATTTTGAACTTTTCAACGGGGGTTATATTTGTTTTGATGATTGATTCATAATATTAATTCATTGGTGTGAATTCACGGATAAGTAATTTTATACTTACGTTAATTAAAATTCCAATAAAATTATATATTTTTAAATAAAAATTAAAATAATATATTTATATTAATTTATTAATACAATTTATCGGCCGGTGCGTAGCACGGGTAGAACGCTAGTATTTCAAAAATAATATGTTATTATTATTTCAAGTTGTTAAAAATGGAATTTTATTATTTTAATATGGTAATTGATGATGTGAAGTTTAGTTACAGGTCTCTAGTGGTTCGACAAATATAGCCAATATAATCAGATTATCTAAAATTTTAGATAACAGTAATGTTCCGTTGGAGATGAATTTTTTTTACACAATCTCTAAAATTTTTATTTATGGCATGTTTGACATACTTTTAACTAAGGGATTTGTGGGATTTGCATGGTTGGAGATGCTCTTACTTTATATTTAATTAAAACATGCTACCTTTTATTTTAAACCTAATATTACAATCATTAATATATATATCCAAAAAATATTGCATCATATCTTTCAACCATTAATAAACACCTAAAAACATGAATCATACCATATCTTTCAATCATTAATATTTCTTTTCTAATTAGAACACGTTATCTTTTAATTTAAAATTAATCTTGCAATCATTAATATATATCCAAAAAAATCACACCATATCTTTCAATTACTAATAAAAAATATTAAAAATCATTATACATTTTTTTATAATAAAAAAACATAAGTATAATCATTAAACATGAATATATCATATTACATTAAATTAAAATTAAAAAAATTATTGAAAATGATGTTTGTATAAAAATGTAATATATATAAATTTCATTAAAATTTATGACATATTAAAATAAACTAGTGCATCGCATGGGTTACAAGATAGCTATATTATAATAAGATAAATGGGGTATAATTTTTAGTTTGATTACCCCTTATTTTGGTTCCTCATTTTTGGTTATCCCCCATTCATATCCGTTAGATCTTCAATTCAAATAGATCATGACCGTTAGATACAAAAATACTAAAAGTTGGAGGTCTAAGGTTCGAATCCCGCCAACAACATTTTAATATAAAATTAATACTACATTATGTTATATAGAAAGGTTGAAAGTTCGATTCCCACCAACAATATATTAATTTAGATTTAATACTAAAAATTATTTATATACAAAGGTTTAAAATTTGAATTCATCAAACATATTAAAAGTAATATTTATAATATTATATATACTAAACTATAACTAAATTAAAAGTAACCCCTGCTTTGCACGGGCTATAAGCTAGTTAATCTGTAATAAATTAACATACCGTTAATCTAAAATATGAGTTCAATCATTTTCTGACCATAAAATAACATAATTCTACATTTAACTTTTTTTAATTTGTGGTTTATATGACATAAAATTTTATTGTGGAATAAATGTTGAAATTTGTTAACGTTTCTTAACGTTTTGATTAACAGAAGGGCATAATTAGGTAATAACATAATTCCACATTTAACTTTTTTTAATTTGTGGTTTATATGACATAAAATTTTATTATGGAATAAATGTTGAAATTTGTTAACGTTTTGATTAACAGAAGGGCATAATTAGGGTAATCAGTTACTTTAAGGGTGTCAGTCGTAAGTCCAAAACACGAAATGGCACCCTCTAGAAAAGCCAATTCCAAAAAGGCACCAACGAGAATTTCCCTTTTAATTTTAATCCCTCCACCCCAATATATATACTCCTTCCGTTCCTCTCATTTCTTTGTTACTAATTTGGGATGTGCCTCTCATTTCTTTATGGAATGACACCATTTAGAAAAGTCAATTCCAAAAGGGCACCAACGAGAATTTGCCTTTTAATTTTAATCCCTCCACCCCAAAATATATACTCCTTCCGTTCTTCTCATTTCTTTATTGTTACTAATTTGAGATGTCGCTCTCATTTTTTTACGAGACCATAAAATATATTTATCTATTCTCAATAAATTTTGGGGTGTGCTAGAATCGAACACAGGACCTGAAATGATATGAGATAAGCTCTAACAGTTGAGCTATCTCATCACGCTCTCTCTAACAGTTGAGCTATCTCTGTTAGATTATTTTTATAATCTAATAATAATTTGTGGGCTTACAAATTAAAGACAATTATATTTAATGTTTATTCTATTTGGACTAATTAAGTGATCTAAAATAAAGTGTCCAATAACATCTTATTCGGTATGGGCTTTGTAATGTGTAATACCCAATAGTAATCTGATTAGAGTTAATGGGGTCTAATTAGAGTACTATATAAAGAACATAATAGGGTTTTGGTCCCCAAGGCTATTCACAACCTCTACTCCTCTATTCCCATCAGACAGAGAGAGATACGGCTAGAGGCGAATCAAGTCTGTGGAAGATCAAGTCCCGAATCTGTATACGTAATCTACTGTCATGGAATCAGGTACGCTTCCGTACAACAGTTTTATCATGTAACCTTGATAATATCGCATAAGATGATCCGTAATTATTTATTTAGATCTAACAATTGGTATCCGAGCCTATCTTATGTCGAGTTATTAGGGTTGATCATATATGTTACTCCAATATGATTGTTTTCTTATTGACGCATCCTATTTCGTTTTTCCCAGTTTTTTTTTTACGATAATTGATGCGTATGTGAATAATTATAATACGCATGTCCAGATTAACTTGATTATTGGTTATTTGATGTATACAGAAATCTGATTATTTTATGTCGTGTACCTTGTAACATGATTTGGATTTCGTGTACAAGAATTGGTTTAAAGTTTTATATACATGATCTGGCCATGTTTAAAGCATGATGTTACTAGAATCAGTTATTTGGTTGTAATAGAGATGTTTTTTTTATTCAATTGTGATTGTTAATAAAACTAGCTTAAAACCCGTGCGATGCACGGATTGTTTTAAATATTATATTAGTTTTTTTTTATTAATTTGAATTAATTTATTTAAAATATGAATTTTGGAGGCTTAAATTTGTAAATGAGATGATGATCATAATTATATAAATGTTATCCTGTGATATTTATAGAAAAGCAGTTATTTTAGTTAAAAAATGTGATAGGTTTCAGTTAAAAAGGTAATCAGTTAATCATTAGTAATTATAAAATTATTATTTTATTTTATTAAATAGAATGCCCGTTATATAATTGGAAAAAGAGAGGACTTTAGTTAGTGAAAATTAAAAAGATAACATGTTTTAGGCGAAAAAGGTAATTGATTAGTTTATAGTAATTATAATTTAATTATGTTATTTTACAAAATAAAATTGCTCGTATTGTTTTTAGAAAAAGAGAAATTAATATTGCCCGTGATATTTCTAGAGAGGGATTTTAGTTAGAAAATATAGAAAAGATGATACGTTTTAGCTGAAAAGGATAATCAGTTAATTATTAGTATTATAATATTATTATTTTATTAAATAGAACCGTATGTGATATAATTGGAAAAAAGAGATATTTTAGTTTGAGAAAATAGAAAAAGATAACGTGAAAATTAATAAGATGACATATTTTAGGTGAAAAAGGTAATTGATTAGTTTATAGTAATTATAATTTAATTGTTATTTTAATAAAATTGCTCGTAGTGTTTTTAGAAAATGAGAAATTAATGTTACCCGTGATATATCTAGAGATGAAAAGGTAATCGGTTAATTAATAGTATTATATTATTATTATTATTTTATTAAATAGAATCGCCCATGATATAATTTGAAAAGGAGAGGTTTTTATTAGAGAAAATAAAAAAGGTAATTTGTTTTGGTTGAAAAAGGTAACCCGTGATGTAATTGGAAAAAGAGATATTTTTTTTTGCTAAGTAAAAGAAAAAAAGTTATTAATTATAATATACTTTTTAGTTAGATAAAATATAAAAGATATTATATTTTATCTGAAATAGGAAAGTGCTTAGTTATTAAAAAATGAAAAAAAAAGTTTTAGTTAGAGAAAATAGAAAAGTTAATTTATTTTGGCTGAAAAAGGTAATCTGGTGTAATTGGAAAATGAGATATTTTAGTTAGATAAAAGTTTAAAGGTAACTGGAAAAGTTAATTGATTAGTTAATAATAATTATAATATACTTTTTAGTTATATAAGAAAAAAGGAAAGTGCTTAGTTATTAAAAGAAAAAGAAGATTTTTATTTGTAATTAAGTAAGGGTAAATATGTAAATTCAACAGGTACCAACCAACCGACCAACCAAACTTTTAATGTTTCGGAATTTATATAATAGTATAGATCTGTTCCCCATAATATTTTGGATTCTTTGAATAAGTTTCAGATTTTATTTGCAATTATACGGATTTGGGCACATTTTTTTAAAGAAATTTTTTTTTTCTTGTCCTTTTATTTCGCGAATAAGTGAGTTGAAGCAAAATATTGCCAAAGTGATATTTATGTGTAGATTTATTTTTTTTGAAATAATAGGATGTGTATGTTTATTATTTATGCGTTATGATAATCGACCCAAAGGAAGATTATTTAATGGCCAAATAATGAATATACGTGCGGGAATAAATATGTAATAATTATAAATTTTTCATGTGAGTGATAAACCGGCCCAAAGGAAGGTTATTGCTTGACCGAATTTATTATTAATATTTGATTTCTGCGTGGAGAGTACCACTTGCAAGTTAATATTTCTGTCCAAAGACTAAATATTAATGTTGTGCTAGGTATCTTGTTTAAATGAGCCCACACACACTATAGTATTTAAATTCATGTATTTTTATGTGTGCTATTATGTATGCATATGACATGAATTTTCATTATGCGAGCTTATATTTATTTTGTTCTAAATTGCTAGTTAATACATCTGCTCCTAATTGCCAATATAAACTCCATTCCTATGCTTAACGGCACAAACTTTAAGAGCTGGAAAGAGAACGTTCTGTTAGTTCTTGGCTGCATGGATTTAGACTATGCTATAAGGAAAGAACAACCTGCTTCTCTTACGGATGAAAGTTCTAATACTGATAAATTGAACTTTGAGAAGTGGGAGCGTTCTAATCGCTTAAGTCTAATGATGATAAAGCGCAGCATTCCTGAAGCATTCAGGGGCGGTATATCTAATGACTCCGATGAAGTATCTGTTAAAGTTTTCTTTGATGAGCTTGAAAAGCATTTTGCTCTAGATTTCTTGAGGATGTTGAGTTTGAGAGGGAAGATAAAGTCATGTTATCTTTGAGGAAGAATCAGTTTATTTGCCTCATGTAGTTCAAGACAACAATGTGGATATACCTGTACAGTTTCCTACTCAAAATCAAGATGATGCTCAAGAAGAGCAAACTCAACAAACTCAAGATGAAGTGCCACTTAGTAGATCCACTAGAGACAATAATGGCACTTGTGGCTATATCACACATTCAGTGGGAGTAAAGTATTCATATTACTAAAGGAGATAAGTTTAGTCTCAAACAGTGCCCTAAGAATGATCATGAAGGAAAGGAGATGCAGAACATTCTATATGCTTCGGCTATTGGGAGTCTTATGTATGGTCAAGTTTAGTACCCTGCCGGTTTTGGCATTCATTGTGGGTATGTTAAGCAGATATTTGAGTAACCCTGGAATGGATCATTGGATTGTAATTAAATGGGTTATAAGGTACTTGCAAGGAACAAAATATTACATGTTCGTTTAACAGAAATCGGAAAATTTGGAGATCATTATGTATTCTGATTCTGATTATGTTTGATTGTGTAGATGAAAGAAAATCTACTTCTGGTTAAGTTTTTTTTCGTTATGTCTAAACATAAACATTAACTATCAAGTCATTATAGAGAGAATGCAATATCAATTAGTGTTTATTGAGTATATAAGAACAAATTCTATGCTAGCAGACCCACTTACTAAAGTTTTTGACACCATAAGTTTTCTTGGACATACTGCTCATATGGGTGTTGTCTCATTGGAGGATATTCAGTTTTAGTGGGAGTTTTTTTGTTTTGTTCTTGTATTTGGTACTCAGCTTTTATTGACACTATGGTGATATTTGTGTTTTTTGAGTATTCTGCAGAATAAAGTTATTTATTTTATTCTCTCTATTGCTCTATATGAGCTGTATCTTTCAATTGTGGTTTTGACATAAATTTTGAAAGAATAAAGATTGATCTCACTAAGGTATTTAGGACCAATTGGAAATAGGCATGATTGAGATCACATTACATGTAATTTCCAGTTACACATCCATACTTGATCTATGTCATTGAATATATTTATGTGGTGATCATTGAGGATCGAGTTACGACAACGTGACGAAGGTCGCTTTGGTTTCATGTTTGTATATGAGATGTACCAGATTGACTAAGGAAGATGTTTTCTAAAGAATAAACAATTTTGTGCGCACTTATGGTTATTGAATGTAATTGTTGTTCGGAACAATTTGTAGCCCAAGTGGGAGATTGTTAGATTATTTTTATAATCTAATAATAATTTGTGGGCTTACAAATTAAAGACAATTATATTTAATGTTTATTCTATTTGGACTAATTAAGTGATCTAAAATAAAGTGTCCAATAACATCTTATTCGGTATGGGCTTTGTAATGTGTAATACCCAATAGTAATCTGATTAGAGTTAATGGGGTCTAATTAGAGTACTATATAAAGAACATAATAGGGTTTTGGTCCCCAAGGCTATTCACAATCTCTACTCCTCTATTCCCATCAGACAGAGAGAGATACAGCTAGAGGCGAATCAAGTCTGTGGAAGATCAAGTCCCGAATCCGTATACGTAATCTACTGTCATGGAATCAGGTACGCTTCCGTACAACAGTTTTATCACGTAACCTTGATAATATCGCATAAGATGATCCGTAATTATTTATTTAGATCTAACAATCTCATCACGCTAAGTTACTCACTAGTTAAACAGTCGTGCAGTGCATTTTTTGAGTATCGGTGGTGCTGCTGGAGAATACTAGCATATTTGGCAATTTCGATAAGTAATTTATAATTAAAAAATAAATAAACAGCAATTTAGTTGTTCCCTGTAACATTTTTTGGAAAATTGAATTAACGAATGATAGATCCAATAATTTTAAAATATATTAAACGAAAGTTTGATCAAGGAGATGAAGCAGAAACGTCTCAAGAAATATGCCGTCTCTTTGCCAAGGCTTCTAGCATTAACTGCAACTTTTTGGCTGCCATTATCACAGCTACAAGTCATGAAAAAGCTAGCATATATCTTTATCGTCTCTTTCGAAGCCAAGGACAGTGATTCACAAAGCTCTGAAACTGGTAAATTTAAATTTTAATGTAAACCATTATTGAAACTAAAGAGTCTGTTTCATCTGGAGATATGACACAGAGAAGTTGTAATGCAGCTACAAGCAAGAATTAGAAAGGAAATATAACATTCTCAGAAGACATGATTTTACACAAATATATAACACTACTATCGCAAGAGGGCACGAACTGCATTAGCTAGCTCCAGAGGCTTCATGTAAAATCCAATGCTTTCAATCCCTTCATATGACTTGTACGTGCCGAAAAAACCATAGAACTTGCCTCCAGCCTGATAATTGAAGTCGATACCCTTGCTGGATTTATCAGGAGCGCCTGGAGGGTATGGTCCATACGTGGCTTTGTTGGTATGAAAAGTGAGTGAACTTAAATATTGTGCTCCTCCAACACTACTACTTACGTGGCATTGTCCACTTATTCCAGTAATGTATTCTGATGGATATTCCAAAGTTATCTGCTACAACATTCAACAAAAATCACCTATACAGACATATAATTAAACAAAAACATAATATTGAAAATTTTATGGACTAAATAAATAGTAAATACTCACCGTTTCCATGGAAGTACTGTATCCTGCCCCATCACCAATTTTGTCAGACAACACTATTTTGTTTCCTCCCTCAACATAAGCAAAATAAAAAGATTTAATCCGAGATTTGGAGTAAGAAATGAATATTTGTGATATTTCCGATCTTCCTTTGTGATCCCAGGAAGCTCCATTAGAATAAAATGGTGGCCCGAATTTAATCATTTGAAATGTTTTGGCAATGCACCACAAAACTCGTAAGCAGTGTAATCATGGTTTTATACCAGTAACATATGTAGTTACTAGACTGCCAAACGACGGTTCGCATACTTGCCTCGAGTATTCCAATGGTTTTTGATGGGAAACGTCACATTAATTATTATAGTCTTGACTCTTGATAATTCTTTATGAATTTTTAGACCAATTATTGTAGTTTACATTTTCAACACCGAGAAAATAGTAGTTTCATTTTTACAATTATATTTAGTTTTTTAAAGTTTTTTATTAAATAAATATGTTGAACAATAATGGAAATTTTGGCAGAAACTTAAAAAGTAACGAAAACTTGTCATTTTTTTTTGCAAAATAATGATTGCAGATGTAATTAACCATGGGAATGCAGTTGTAGATGCTCATCTTTATGTTGAAGAATACTGATTTATTTTATGCAGTTGTAGATTGAATTTGAGATGGGTTTTGAGTGAAGATGAGTCATGAAGGTTCAAAATTGAAGCTTTTGGGGAAGATAATTTTAGGGTTTTAGAGATAAAAGTGGAAGATGATCGAAGACATGGTCACATCGCCATTGTTCTACAGGTGTTTGATGAAAGAAGGTTTTTAAGGATTGAATTTTTTTACAGGTCTTTAAAGACAAGATATTTCTTTTGACAAAAAAAAAAAAAGAAAAAAAACAAGAAATTTTTGTAAAAATCCCTTTTTTTTTCTTGTTTTAGTGCATAGAAAAACGAAATGGTAGGTTTAAATTTTAATATATAATCCATTTTGAAATTTGAAACATGCTAACCTGCCTAAATTTATTATTTTCGGTCTAGATATTTTAATGTAAATTGGTAAAGCACACTTAATTGTCGGATTTTAGAACATTGGTTGAATAAATTTTGATAAAAATATTTAAATTAAATTTTCTCGTGGGAATGAGGGGAGTCGTGCTACTTTCTTTTATACACATGCATAACAGAAAAGGGGGTATGATACTGTGCTTTATTATTTTATTGAGGCAGAGAACAGTACTGCGGTGTACATTTTGAGTATTGGTGGTGCTGCAGTTGTGTTTGCTTAGCCAGATGCTGATTTGCCAAAGGGTGGTTCTGTTTGAGAAGATTTTGGCTCTGGATCATTGTTCCAGTGTTCCATCTTCAACTGGTGCAGAACCCCAAGGTGAAGAATTGTAATTGCTGATTGGCTACTGACTTTTTTCCTGGCTAAGCGATATTAAATTAATTGTTCATTTAGTAACTTTGCGATACTTTATGTGTTATTACATCACATAACCTAGTCCGACTGGTAAAATTGATGTGGTTGTGGAATCATATGCCATGGTTGCACCTGCTGTACTTTACTAGATTTAACATGACAATGTTCAGTGGCGGATACAGACTTTGAGACATGGTAGGTCACCGCGCGGAGCGCGGGAAATTTTTTCACTGTTCAAGAACAATATCAAAGTCGCGTGGAGGAGGTATAACCAATCGAGGGAGAAGCGAGGGAGAAGAACCTTGTTGGCTTGGTTGATGTGGGTAAGGTGGCTGAGGTTCTTGAAAAACATGTTCAATCGTTGATTTTTTGGTAAAGAAACTTGAGATATCCCGCACATTTGATCTTTTCATTATGTCAATCACGAAGTAAGTAGATATATTTATCCACAAATCAAAGTATAATCAACAAAAATTCAGTGTGACATTTCCACAAACACCTTGCAACCTCTGTTTTTGCTTTCTCAAATTGCAACTTCTGAGAATTGAGATATCTAATAAACAACCAATAATGGTTGTAAACAACTTGGAGGATGAATTTATACAGAAAATGTGGAGATTTCGAGTCCGAAAATGAAAAAAGAAATGATGGTTAAGAACAGGAGGGAGAGTAGGAGGGAGGGAAGACCAGCACAATTATAAATTTTTTTTAAAAAAAAATATTGGTAGGTCCTGTGACCTAGGGTGAACAATGTTACATCCGCCACTGACAATGTTGGCGGTCCATTAAAGGTTTCTGATGACACTGCATTTACAAATTTGTAAAGAAAAATGATGTGATTTTATGGACGCCTTAAGTAGTTGGTCTTCTTAACTCAATCTGGTTGTTGAAGTTTAAATCTAACAAAGTTTCAAATGCTAAAAATGTAATTTATTCCAACAAGGAAACCAAGGAAAGGGGGCTTATGCTCCTGAGAAAAAAAGAGAGGTGGCTACATCTAACAAGGAGAATGCTCTAGAGAACAATTAGCTTTTGTCTCAAATGAGGTTTAAGCTGCAGTCAAGAACCAATAAGATGCAATATCTAAACGAGTTGATAATGTTGAAACAAGTATCTTGAAGCTATCTGCTAGTGCTAGATCTGATTTCTCCAAAACAACAATTATAATATCAAAGCAACGAATACTGGAAGGACTGATTACTTATGTAATATTAAAATTAGAGTATCTCGGTGACAAGTACGACAAAAGTAGACAACCCCGAAGCTTTCGAGAGGCTCGGTCTCTCCTATTTCTCTCACTAAATTATTTTCTTACTTCTTCAATACATACCCTAATTTCCTTTCCTCCCCCCCTTTTTACTCGATCCCTCACTTCTGTCTAATTACTCTTTTGTCCTCCCTTTTCAAAAGACCCTTTTACCCTTTCCTTGTTTGCTGTTTTCTTCTTTCTTGTGTACTTAATTTCTGTAAACTTTGACTTTGGTTTCCCACTACTTGCAATACTCGCCTCCCAAAGAGCCACCTTGTCCTCAAGGTGATAATCAGGAAACCTCTGGTTGAGAGCAGTAAAATCCTCCCATGTAGCTTCAAACTCTGCCATACCCTGCCACTTGATTAAAACCTCGACCTGGCCAGACCGTCCATTGCGTACCCCCAAGACCTGCTCCGGTTCTGCTTCCAGTACTAACTCCTCAGAAATACTAGTTGGAAGTTGTGATGCCCTGAACCCGGTGCCCACAGCCTGCTTTAGTTGGGACACATGGAATACAGGGTGTATTTTTTATGTCCCTGGTAGCTCCAACTTATATGCCACCGTACCCACCCTTTGCACTATCTCAAATGGCCCATAAAATCGTGCAGTCAGTTTCTCCCAAGCTCGTCTGGCCAAGGTTTGTTGTCGATAAGGTTGGAGTTTTAAATACACCCAATCGCCTACTTGAAATTCCACCTCTCGTCTCTTCTTGTCTTCCTGAATTTTCATTCTTTGCTGGGCACGCAGTAGGTGAAAGTGCAACTCATCTAGCATGGCATCTCTTTCTACTAACTGTTGTTCAATGCTAGATACCCCAGTTGGCATAGTCGTGCCTCTAACAAGGGGGAGAGGGTCGCGACCATACAAAGCTTTGAAAGGAGAGATGGATGTAGCCGTATGGACTGCTGTATTGTAGCTAAATTCTGCCCAAGTCAGCCAGGTGGCCCACTTTTTAGGTTGACCATTCACGAAGCAACGTAAATACGTCTCCAATCCTTTATTCACCACCTCCGTTTGACCATCCGATTGGGGATGATAAGCGGTACTACGCTGCAGTTTAGTACCTTGGATGCGGAAAAGTTCTTTCCAAAACAAACTCAAGAATATTTTGTCACGGTCGGACACAATCGTCGAAGGAAAACCGTGAAGTCGGACAATTTCTTTCACGAACACAGCAGCCACAGTTTGGGCAGTGAATGGGTGCTTTAACGCAACAAAGTGAGCATACTTGGTGAATCGGTCCACTACCACCAATATTGAATCATACCCAAGAGATTTCGGTAACCCTTCAATAAAATCCAACGATATATCGTCCCATACTCGACTGGGAATCGGCAGAGGTTGGAGTAGTCCGGCGGGCTTCAAGGTTGATGTTTTATTCTGTTGACATATCGAACATGCTTTCACATAGTGTGCAATCTCTTGGCGCATGCCCACCCAAAACCACTCTCGAGCCACCCTTTGATAGGTTTTTAATTCACTCGCATGACCCCCAACCACTGAATCGTGGTACTCATACAGAATGGTTGTCACAAATTCACAACCCTTGGGCACTACCACTCGACCTTTATATTTCACGATTCCTTGTTCCTCTGAAAAACCCTTCGAAAACTGCCCTCCCTTGGCTATCTCCTGCCTTAACTTTGTTAAATACGGATCGTCCTGTATCTGTTGTTGAATCGTTTCCCATGTCACTCCGTGTGAACTGATTATAGAGCTCAACTCCACCCCACCGGTTGTTTTTCGGGACAACGCATCGGCCACCCTATTTGATGCCCCTGGTTGGTACTGGATATCAAATGTGAACCCCATTAATTTACTCACCCACTTTTGATACTCAGCCCCCACTTCTCGTTGTTCTAACAAGAATCTCAAGCTTTGTTGATCGGTCTTGATTGTAAATCTCCTGCCCAATAAGTAATGTCTCCACTTCATGACTGCTAACACGATCGCCATTAACTCTTTTTCGTAAACTGATTTAAGACGAGCCCGTTGTCCCAAGGTGCTGCTATAAAAGGCGACAGGATGCCCTTGTTGTGACAACACCGCCCCTAACCCGTAGCCGGATGCATCCGTTTCTACAACAAAGGGTAGTTCAAAATTGGGAAGGGCCAGAACTGGTGTTGTCGTTAATACTGTTTTGAGTTGCTGGAAGGCCAGATCTGCTTCTCCATTCCATCGAAAACTCTCTTTTTTAAGCAGGTCAGTTAGTGGGAGGGCAATTTTGGCATACCCCTTTACAAACTTTCGGTAGTAGCCTGTAAGCCCGAGGAATCCCCGTAACTCTTTGACATTTCGAGGTACCACCCAATTCACCATCGCCTTAATCTTGTCTTCATCCACTGCCACTCCCTTTGACGAAATGACATGGCCCAGATAGGAGATCTCCGTCTTGCCAAAAGCACATTTTTTCTTATGTGCATACAGTTGATGTTGCTGCAAAGTTTTTAAGACCACCGTCAGATGTTCTTTGTGTGTTTCTTCAGTTGGGCTATACACCAAAATATCGTCAAAGAAGACGAGTACAAACTTCCTCAAATATGGCTTGAATACCTCGTTCATTAAGGCTTGGAACGTTGCTGGCCCGTTCGTTACCCCAAATGGTAGCACGCAAAACTCGTAATGACCTTCGTGGGTGCGGAAGGCCGTTTTGTGTATGTCGTCCTCTTTCATACGGATCTGGTGGTACCCGGATTTCAGGTCCAGCTTCGAGAAAATCACCGCCCCATGTAATTCATCCAACAACTCATCGATTACGGGAATGGGATACTTATCCGGGACTGTCACCTTGTTTAGCGCCCTATAATCAACACAAAAACGCCAAGACGAGTCTTTCTTTTTCACCAATATCACTGGACTAGAAAATGGGCTTCGAGAGACCTGGATAATTTTTGCTTGGAGCATCTCTTTTATCATCTGCTCGATCTCATTCTTTTGGATTTATGGGTATCGATAGGGTCTGACTGACACGGGTGCAGTGCCAGGTTGTAGATTAATGGCATGTGAGTAAGTGCGTTGAGGGGGAAGCCCTACTGGCATGTTAAACACCCCTTCGAATTTATGCAAGATAGGTACCACCCAAGAGGGAACTCTCTCCTGTTCATTTTCTCCAGCCTCCTCTTGTCCCTTACTGTCAATACAGTTTAGTTCCACAAGAAACCTAGACCCTATTTTCTTCAACGTTCTAATCATGGCTTTGAGGGAGATCATGGTTTTTTCCAATGCTGGTTCTCCTTTTATAGTCACTGTTTCCCCTTGCACCCTAAAACAAAGCGTTTGAGTCTTCCAATTCGCACTCATTGTGCCCAATTTCTCTAGCCAGGCAATGCCCAATATAACATCCGAATTCCCCAATCGTAACGGAAGGAAATCTTCAACTACCTCTATGCCTTGCAACCACAATGCTAACCCCTTGCACACCCCACTGCCCTGCACTGATTCTCCAGTTCCCAAAGCCACCCCAAAGCCCTTCGTAGGTGTTACCGTAAGTCCTAACTTCCGGACTGCCTCCACTGATACAAAATTGTGGGTCGCCCCTGGGTCAATCATCACCACCACCTGTGCCCCATTAATCGATCCCCCCAACTTAATGGTTTTAGGAGTAGTCAGGCCCACCACCGAATTTAGTGACACCTCCGGTTGGAGTTGCTCCTCCCCTACTACTTCCTCACTCTCTGTACTAGGGCTCAACAATGGACTGCCGTCATCATCATCTTCACTATGAGATAGTAACACACTTAGTTCTTTTTTGTTGCAACGGTGACCAACCTGCCACTTCCCGTCACACTTGAAACAAAGGCCTTTTTCACGCCTACTCTGCCATTCCTTATCACTCAGCCTCCTTACCTCCCCTATTGGTTTTGCCACTGGATATGGGCTCGAGTTCTTTGAGCTGGCTACCGAACTCGAATGTCCAGAAAACACGGTGGGTGATCGTGTGCTACTATACGAACCACTGGAGCTTTTGCTCTCAAAAGAGTAGTTGGGTGGGCTGAACGTTTTCTGAGAACCATAATAAGACTGACTGTACGTACCTCTGTTTCCCATGGCAGAATTGTTTTTATTCCGAAGACGTGCCTCTGTACTGCACCTTAGTTTTTCCTCAATTTTCACTGATAAATCCATCGCGTGCTCCAAACTCCGCGGTCCCAATAGCCTCAATTCAGCCTTAATCTCCTCCTTCAACCCGTTAATATATTGGCCCTTAGCTATTTCTTCAGGAACCCCCACCAACGGGGCCATAAGTTCAATGAACCCCCTGCGATAATCCACTACCGATTCCGCTTGGGTGTGACTTAACCACTGTTCTTGCAGGCTCCCTGCGGACGCTGGTCGAAACTGTTGTAACAGTAGGCGTTTTAACTCCTCCCAACTCCTCACCGGACGCCTACCATTCTCAAATTGGAACCACAATAAGGCGTCTCCATCCATCGCTACAATTGCCGCCTCCAACTGTTCTCCTTCTGTCAACTTATAGAAACTGAAAAAACGTTCTGCCCTCATTATCCACCCATCTGGGTTCTCGCCAAAGAACAATGGTAAATCCAATTTTTTTAACTTCCACTGAGACCCACCCACATGACCCTGTTGCACATATCCCCCCATTTCTGCTCCGCCCCGACCCGGCCCGGGACCCGGTCCACGACCCGACCCGTACCCACCTCCTCGACCCGACCCAACTCCGGATCCTTCCCCTTCACTCCCCTTCCTTATCACAAAATCAACAGTGGAGTTTACAAACTCACCTGGGTTTTCTGTGGGCAACTTCAAGGAGGTCAACACGGATCGAACTTCCTCTTGAAACTTCTCTTGTTCCCCTCTTACTGCTGTTATGAACCCGTCTTGAGTCTCCTTCGACCTCGCCATTTGATCCTCAAGTCTCGTCACTGTCTTTTCAAAGGAACTCGTCAATTGCTCAACCAGGTTTTGTTGCATCTCTTGCGCCGCCGCCTTTACTGACACCGCAATCTGTTCCGCCATCGTACATCTCAACTCTCCTACCCCTTTCTCCAACACCTCGATACGATATTGATTACTCGGCGGCGCTCCCATCTCGTTACTGCTCTGATACCAATTTGCTAGTGCTAGATCTGATTTCTCCAAAACAACAATTATAATATCAAAGCAACGAATACTGGAAGGACTGATTACTTATGTAATATTAAAATTAGAGTATCTCGGTGACAAGTACGACAAAAGTAGACAACCCCGAAGCTTTCGAGAGGCTCGGTCTCTCCTATTTCTCTCACTAAATTATTTTCTTACTTCTTCAATACATACCCTAATTTCCTTTCCTCCCCCCCTTTTTACTCGATCCCTCACTTCTGTCTAATTACTCTTTTGTCCTCCCTCTTCAAAAGACCCTTTTACCCTTTCCTTGTTTGCTGTTTTCTTCTTTCTTGTGTACTTAATTTCTGTAAACTTTGACTTTGGTTTCCCACTACTTGCACTATCGTATATTGCGAGAAGTTGGATGCTAGATGCTATTCACAAATCATAACAAGAGTCAGGAAGCTTTTACTACTCAAAATATCATGTACATACAGTTTACAAAACTAAAGAGTCTGTTTCAGCTGAAGATATGACACAGAGAAGTTGTTATGCAGCTACAAGTAAGAAAGAAGTTGGTTGCAAATGTATTAAACCATTGAAATGCAGCTTGGTAAGTAACTTGATAGTCATCATAAAATTAGTGTGTAAAAATGTCACTTTAAAGGGAATTGAGAGGAAAAGGGGGGGGGGGGTGTGGGATCTTCTGTTACCAAAATAATGTATCTGTCTTGCATACTTGCCTGCCTAGTCAATGTTTGAGACAAAAATAAACAGAGGATTTCATGATAATTTTTATAAGAGAAATTCACTATTTCTTAATAAACTATTCGAGTAAATGATTGAGCTCGGAAGTCTTAAATCTAGATGAAAAGTAGAAAACTTTGGTGTGACAAGTAGTTGAGTATCTCAACTAACATAAGCATACAGATTTGTGTGAAAATGTGCATCAATGTTGTATGCCATAGTTGTGCACCCGCACACATCTATTACCATTTGTTCTTCCCTGGAACATTTTTCCCTGAAATTTCACATTCTTGAACCAAATAATATAAAATACACTGAATGAAAGTTTTCATGGAGATGAAGCAGACACATCTCAAGAAATATGCCATCCTTTTGCCAAGGCTTCTAGCTTTGATTGCAACATTTTTGGCTGCCATTATCACAGGTACAAGTCATGAAAAATCTTACATCCTCACCATCTCTTTCGAAGCCAAGTACAGTGATTCACCAGCTTTGAAGTATGCTTCTTCTCTTTTCCAATTCTACATCAAGCATCTATCTTGACTGGCCTAATATAAATATGTTCATTTCCCCTATTATCATCAAAAGGTACTTCGTGGTTGCAAATATTATTGCAAGCATCTACGGCCTTCTGGTGCTGTTTCTACCTCTAGATAACTCTTTCGGGCGATTCATTATAGTCCCTGATCTCGTAAGCATAAATGACTTCGAAATTTGATTATTTCATCTTATCTCTTTTCGCTGATTCTGGTTTTCGTGTTTTGAAAATTTGATGATAGGTTGTGATGATGTTACTTAGTACAAGCATATCAGCAGCTTTAGCCATAGCACATGTGGGAAAGAAAGGGAATTATCATGCTGGTTGGTTACCAATATGTGGTCAGTTTCACAAATACTGTGACCAAGTAACTGCAGGTTTAGCTGCTGGTTTTACAGGGATTTTCATGTATTTACTGCTGGTGTCGTATTCTTTTTACTCCCACTTGTACCATTCCTGATCTGTTTAATCATGTTATGGTTAAAAAGCAAGGTAGACAATGTTCTTGTGCGTTTCTTACAAATATTATGAATTATAGAACTCATTTTAATTTGTTTTTTGTTGTTACTCAACTCCAGTAACCTTTTTTATGTTTGATCTTCATTTTTTTGTTACTTCTCAACTCAAACAACATTTCTTATATTTTATTTTCATTATAATAATAAAAATTAATTTAAAAAAGAGAGTGAGTGAGTGAGAGATGTATGAAAAATGAGTAAATTAAAAATAAATGATTAGCACGGATCCCATAGTGGGTGTTAATAATTAGAAGTTTTTTAAAAGTAAAGATTGAGATTAACCCAACTAATTTTATAATTTTCTCAATCATTAATCCGTACTTACTATATTATGTAATACATGTTTAAATGAATTTTTTAATAATATTTATGCAATTATTGATTTATGTTATGTCGTATATCAATAATGGTGTATTATGTAATACACGTTAAGTCGACTTTTTATAATACTTATATAATTATCGTATTATGTTGTATCATATATATCAATAATTTTTACGTTGATGAAAGAAATTTAATTTTTTTTTACGATATTTATACTTGTCGTATAATGTTGTCTCGTATATCAATAACTAATACGTTGATGGATTAAAAAAAATAGTACATTTACATAATTCTTTACGACATAATAAATAATTATAATTTGTTTCATAATACTACTCTGTACCTCCCATTTCTTTACAGTTTTTTTTCACTGCTCGACACGCATTTTAAGGCTCCTAAAAAGTATAGTTCCATAACTTATTTTTTAAATTTTCTTTTTGGTATAAAAATAGAACAATTTTATTTTTATACAAAAAAAGAAAATTTAAAAAATAAGTTATGAAACTATCCGCAAATTGCACCTTAAAATTCGTGCCAGAATTACATCCCCAAGGTAAAGAACCAAGGGGGATAGAGGGAGTATATGTTTTTTTTTTTTTTTGTTGAACAAAACGCACTTGCATTCAACCAATCACATCAAGCTCTAGTACATGGGAAAGAAAATTAGGAGAAGTGATATACCACTCTCCAAGACCTGACACATAAAATGCGGCTTTAGCTAGAACATGCGCCACACTATATTCGCAGATCTAAAAACAAAACGAAATAGCACTGGATTTATGTGCTTTAACAAATGGGTACACTCACCCACTATGGTGCCAAAATATGACTCGTCCGGATCCCTATTACATGCTTCCACTAAAATTTTTGAATCCATTTCAAACAAACATTGTTTATATTGTAATTCAACAATCCATGACAATGCTTCCTTTAGCGCAATTGCTTCTGCTTCCCTTGGCCTCCAAGCTCCATCAATTTTTTTACATCTAGCAGCCAAAAACATGCCATGCGCATCTCTAATAACAGCACCACATCCAATACTGTTATCCTGAAAAATTGCTGCATCGACATTAACTTTTATCCATCCTACCTCCGGTAAGTATAAACACTTTGCATCACTCTGATTTTAGCTTTTTGCATTTAAGGTTCAATAGTTTCACAATCAACACTTTAAATCCCTCTACTTTAATATCTCGCAACATTTTCCATGCCCTGTGCTAATTTTCATTAAAGTTGATCGTTAATGTTAGTCAACAACGATATTTACAGGGGTATTTTAGTCATTTACTTGAATAAGTATTTTCTAAAAAGTAAAATAAAATCAGAAAACATAAACTTTTATAAATTTATATTTGTAAATTTACACATTTACACATGTCATTGATAATATTTTTAAATAGATTCAATATAATTTTTTATGGTTTAAAAATTTTAAATTCAATTATAATAAATTAAAATTATCATACTTTCAGAAAAAAATGAACTACTTATATTGAATCTATTTAAAAAAATTATTAATGACATGTGTAAATGTGTTAAATTTACAAATATACAAAATTTTATGTTTTCTGATTTTATTTTATTTTTTAGAAAATATTTATTCAAGTAAATGATTAAAATACCCCTGCAAATATTGATGTTGACTAACATTAACTATCAACTTTGACGGAAATTAGTACATGGGATGAAAAATGTTGCGGGATACTAAAGTAGAGGGATGCAAAGTGTTGATTATGAAATTATTGAACCTTAAATGCAAAAAGTTAAAATCAGAGGGATTCAAAGTGTAAAGTACTCTACAATTTAAGGAAAAATATAATCAAACAATACTAGTCATAGGGGTGAAAACGAGTCGAATATGTGCGAACACTAGTATGATCAGATTCGGCTCGAATTTATAATTATTCGTTCGGATCCGGTCCGGATTCGAATTAACATGTTTATATTTTGCTCAGATTCGACTCGAATTCGAATATAAATGTTCATATTTGATTCGGTTCGACTCGATTGAGTACCGAGCTACTCGTTTTTCGATATTCGAATTCGAATTCGTTCAAAATAATTTTAAAAAAGTAAGCATATCGGAATAATTATTTACAAAATACCAAAATATGTTAATTTGTAGAACATTACTTTAATATATATATTTCATATACAATATATAATACATACATAACTTACGAATTTTAATCGAATACGTACATGATCGAGTACTCTAAAATTGTTCGAGTTATTCTGTATGAAAATGAACGAATACCGAAGTGGTGAGATTCGACTCGATATTCGTTCGAATTATAAAACAAGATTCGAATTCGCTCGTTTATTGTACGAATATGAATAATATTCATTTTTAACGAATCAAATCCAGATTCGAACCCAAATTACTCGGTTTTGTTTTCAGCCCTAACTAGTCAATCTTTTTTACATGTTTGTGTGTTACGTCCTGTAACGTCTTCACAATTTGTTTTCTAGAGAAAAATAAAATCATGTTAAAAGATTCTAATTAATCTCATTTGCTAATCAAAACAAAAAGAGCATTAATAACCAGATAAGCACCAACTAATTTGGTCGCTTTCATCTAGTTTTTGAGAGACTTAAGGGAGGGATGGATCCACGTACGTTGGTCATCAACAATCTGGAAATATGGGTTCAACTACATGGTTTAGGGTCGGCCTTCATGTCTCAACGTGTGGTTACAGACATTGGTAACCATATTGGTAAATTCGTGGAGGCAGATGCTAATAATTTCGTTGGTGTTTGGAGAGATCATTTTCGAGTAAGAGTTTCAATTCCACTAGACGTCCCTCTAAAGAGACGTATGAAACTGAGGAAGAGTGCAACAGAGTGGTGTTGGGTTACATTCAAATATGAAGCAGTCCCCACATTTTGCTTTATATGTGGTTTAATTGGCCATAGTGATAAGTTTTGTTCAAAATTGTTTGATTCTCAAGGAGAAGAGATTGAGAAGCCATATGGCTCGTGGATGCGTGCGGATCCAAAACGACGTTCTTACACTATGGGTAGCAAGTGGCTGAGGCCAGGTGGTGCAGTTCCGGTGAGTAAGTCCGGGGAAGAAGAGATGGATAAATCAAGTACCGTGAAAGTAGCACCTGTAACCAGGGATATCGCAGAATCCGGGATGGGAGTTAAAAACGGATCACAACTTATTGTGCTAACTGACAGCGTAAATCAAGGAGTGAGGGATGGGATACACGGTAAATCTCAACAGTTGGAAATATCTCCACGAGAGAATCCATCTGAGTCATTGAAAAGGAGAAGAACGGCCCAGGAAGGAAAAAGCCCAGTTGAGAATATGTTCTCTAGCCCATATGATGAGGAGATGGAAGGAGTTACGTCTTCAAAACAGAACCAAAAAAACTTGTTATTGGCGGGTACTGCTCTGCAGTCCCGCCAGTCATCATGAGTACTTTAAGTTGGAACTGCCAAGGTATGGGTCCACCTTGGAAGCTCAAGTTCCTAAAAGACGCAATTCGTCAACAACGGCCTGATTTTGTATTTTTATGTGAAACGTTAAGTAGTAAAGAGAAGATGGAATGGGTGAGAAATCGGACAGAGTTTCAGGGTATGGTAGTAGTGGAAGCCCAAGGTCGGAGTGGTGGTTTAGCTTTGCTGTGGAAAAATCAAAATCAAGTTCAACTGCTCAGCATGTCGAGTAACCACATTGATGTTCAAGTTTCGATGCCAGGTATACAACCATGGAGATTAACGGGATTTTATGGTGAACCAAACAGGAATCTACGTAGAAGAACTTGGGAGCTGTTAAGGAATTTGGCTCGTGATTCTAACTTGCCTTGGTGTGTTATAGGGGACATGAACAATATTATGGCTCAATCAGAAAAAAGGGGAGGAGCTTTATACCCTCAAAGGTTGATAGATGGGTTTGTTGACACTATAGTGGAGGCTGGACTTCGTGATATAGAGTTGGTTGGTCATTCTTTTACTTGGGAGCGAGGTCGAGGTACAGAGGGATGGATGGAAATTCGGTTAGATCGTGCAATGGTGACAACAGGCTGGCTTGATCTTTATCCGTATGCTAAGTTGTACAACTTAGAAGGTTCTTGTTCGGATCATAATGCTATATTCCTTGAATCTATCTGTCATGTCCCAGGGATTCGAAAAAGAAGGTTCAAGTTTGAGAATGCTTGGCTAACAGAACCTTTGTGTAGTGTTATAGTTCGGGATAATTGGGAAGCAGGTGGTGATATGGATATCCAACAAAAAGTTCATCTTTGTGCAAATTCGCTTGGGGAGTGGGGCAAAGAAATTACAGGTTGTTTCAACAAGCGTATCACAGAGTGCCATCTGAAATTGAAAAAACTTCGTAGAAAGTATGATGCCCAGTCAGTGATGGAGTATAAAGACACAAAGAAGCAGCTTTTCTTGATCCTGGACCAGAAGGAGATTTTCTGGCGGCAAAGATCCAAACAGTTGTGGCTCAATGCTGGTGACAAAAATACAAAATATTTTCATGCAGCTTGTAACAAGAGACAGCGCACGAACCGTATTACCAAACTGAAAGATGAGGCAGGGAATTGGCTTGATTGGCAGAACGGGCTAAAGGAACTTATTCGTAGTTTTTACACGGATTTATTTACTGCAGCACAGGTGGATTATGAGGAAGTAGTGAGCTGTGTCCCTCAATCTATTTCTTGTGGACAGAATATGGAGTTAAATAAGGAGGCTACTAAAGAGGAGGTGAAATTTGCATTATTCCAAATGCACCCCGACAAAGCTCCGGGGCCGGACGGAATGACTCCTGCGTTTTTCCAAAAACACTGGCATATAGTTGGAGATGATATTTATGCTCTAGTAAAACACTTTTTTGTTACAGGAGAATTGGTAAATGGAATTAATGATACAAACATCATATTAATTCCAAAAAAGAAAAATCCAATGGTGGTAGGGGAGTTAAGGCCAATTGCTCTTTGTAACGTCCTCATGAAGATTATCACAAAGGTAATGGCAAATCGTATGAAAAGTTTGTTGGATAGTGTGATTTCTGATACTCAGAGTGCATTTATCCCGAATCGTCTTATTTCGGATAATATTATGGTTGCTTATGAGATTATGCACTACTTGAGAGGGAAGAAAGTTGGTAAGGAGGGTTATATGGCATTGAAGTTAGACATGAGCAAAGCGTATGATCGTATTGAATGGGCATTTTTAAAAGCAATTCTTCTTAAGATGGGGTTCTCGCAATGGTGGGTTCACTTGGTTCTTCAAACTGTAACCACGGTAATGTATTCGATTGTACATGGAGAGCATGATATAGGGCCGATTCAGCCATCTCGAGGGATACGTCAGGGGGATCCACTTTCCCCATATCTTTTCATCATATGTGCAGAGGGTTTATCTGCACTGCTAAGAAAATCTGAGTTGCAGAAGCGTATCCATGGTGTGAAAATTTGCAGGAAAGCTCCAGCCGTTAATCATATGCTATTTGCAGATGACTCTTATCTTTTCTGTAAAGCTGATATGGGTGAAGCAGCAAATGTCTCTGAGCTCCTGGAAGTGTACAAAAGAGCTTCAGGCCAACAGGTGAACAGGGAGAAATCTTCGATCTTCTACAGCTCGAATGTCATTCCTTACAACAGAGAATCGATATGTATTAGTTTGCAGATGCCAGAAGCTAATGAACATTCAACATATCTTGGACTTCCTAACGTCATTGGTAGGAATAAATCAGCAATGTTGGGGTATTTAAAGGACAGGGTTAATTCGAAAATCCGGAGTTGGGAAGGAAATTGTATATCAAGGCCAGGCAAGGAGATTCTGGTGAAACATGTAGCTCAAACTCTCCCTTCCTATGCTATGAATGTCTTTATGCTACCTCTGGATATCACAAGGAACATTGAAAAGAGTTTGTCGAGGTTTTGGTGGAATTCATCCCAGTCGAATGGTTCAAAAATTAGTTGGATGTGTTGGGATAGAATGGCAAATCACAAGCATGCAGGTGGTATGGGGTTTCGTCATTTTCGTGACTTTAATATTGCTATGTTAGGCAAACAGCTATGGAGGCTAGCCACTAATCCCACCAGTCTGGTATCAAAGCTGTATAAGGCAAAGTATTATGCTAATTCGGACATTTTACAGGCGAAGGTGGGTCACAATCCAAGCTTTATATGGCGGAGTCTGTTAGAAGCACAGCAACTTATTTCGGATGGGTTAAGATGGAGGATTGGAGACGGTTCCAGCATTCAAATTTTGGGACAACCGTGGCTGTTGACAAATGATAATCCTTATATTACCTCGCCTACTGAACCTCTTCAAGGGCATAAGGTGGTGTCGTTGATGTGTACGGATAGGAAAGAATGGGACTTGGAAGTGGTAAGAGACGTGCTTAATGTGAGGGATCAAAATCTGGTTTTGGCTATCCCGTTATCTGTTACAGATCATGTGGATACAAGATTCTGGAGATTAGAAGATTCAGGAATATACACAGTCAAGTCAGCATATAAGCTACTGCAGGAGCAAAAGGGTCATTGGAATGTTGAGGAGCAGGATAACATTTGGCGAGTCTTATGGAATATAAAGGCTCCTCCAAAAGCTTTAAACCTGGTCTGGCGTGCTCTCTCAGGTTGTTTACCAACTTTGTCTCAACTTCAGCAAAAAAGGGTTCAGGTTCATAGTATATGCCCCGTTTGCCAAAGTGAGGTGGAATCAATATCTCATAGTTTGGTGTCTTGCCAGTTTGCTCATCAATGTTGGTCACTACTGTTGCCAGGTATTCAGTATCAAACCCCAGTGTGCTTTAACTCGTGGCTGGCTTCATTGTTAGATGTAGTCGAGTCTAGACAGCATGCAGAAATCATTTCTCTTTGCTGGTCCATTTGGAGGTCAAGGAACGACCTTGTCTGGAACCAAAAATTCACTTCGGTTAATCGAACAGTAGCAGCAGCCAAGCAGAACCTTGTACAGTGGAAAGTTACCCAAGGCAGATTATTTACAACTCCTCTTCAGCCTAGTTTTGAAGGAGACGGAGCTACTACTTGGGTTAAGCCCCAACCAAACAAAATCAAGGTTTCGGTTGATGCATCTGTTTTTGAAGATCGAGGAGGTGTTGGTTTCGGTTTTGTAGCCAGGGATAGTGAAGGAGCGCTTGTGGAGGCTAAGGCAATTTTTCATCCGAATCTGGTAACTCCTATTATGGCAGAAGTAATGGCTTTCAAGGAAGCTTTGAGCTGGATGGAGGAGCACGGTTGGTATGATGCCACTGTGGAATCTGACTGCTTAGGAGTGGTGCAAGCGATCAGAAGTCGCATGGCTATGCGATCCTATTTTGGGTCGATTGTTGAAGATTGTCGGGTGCTTCTTCAACGTTTACACAATGTTACTGTGTTTTTCGTTAAACGATCCGCTAATATGGTGGCCCATCACTTAGCTAGGGAATCATATTATTTGTCTGGTCGTATTATCGACGGGAGTTCTGTTCCTAGTTCGATTCAGAATTGTATTTCTATGGATTTAAGTTCGTAATAAAATCCCAGCATTTTGTCAAAAAAAAAAAAAAAAAAAAAAAAAAAAAAAAAAAACTAAGGACCTGGGAAAACTTTTAATAAGTCCTTATGGACTTATTTTCGGGAAAAAATTTATATTTTGATCATTTTTTTTATACAAGTTAATGTTTTTTTTTTGTTAAAATGATAAATCATTTTATTGATATAAAATCAGATAATACAACTCAAAGAGATAATAAAAGCTCATTATTTAACCGAAAGATATGCTTAACCAATCCATGAATCTCGTGATCCATAGGAAAGAGATTCCCCCCATAAGCTTACCTTTATATCCACCAAACTAGGCCTCGTTAAAAAACCTCAAATAAGCAAAACCCTTTGGGAAAAAACTCAAGCGGGAAAAAGAGCGTCCAACTAAAATAAAAGTACATCATTTTACATCATGCCTAACTAAACAAAAAGAATATTAGACTCTTCTTGATTCTTCTACTATAGCAATCACATTCCCGACATCAAATATTTCCCTTCCATCTTCTTCCCATCCAAGAAAATCTGAAAGGTCACAAAACCAAGTACAAATCAAGAAAACTAAGTTAAAACAAAGACATAAGTTTGAGATAAAATAAAAAGTATATAATATTATAGTATTTAATAATAAATCCTATATACAGTGATAAGATATTAACCGAAAAAATGAGAATATATATAATCTAACCAGGGGGTCCTTTGGTTAGACCTCTATTTAAAATATAAATTAATAATTTAAAATTAAGTAAAGGATCTTATTATTACATTTAGATGAAAATAATAAAACAACTAAAATTGAATAGATTGTAATACTTTTTCGAAAACAAAAATTTATAAATAAGATAAATTAAATTTAAAATCTAGCCAAATATAAAATAAAATTAAATATTGCAATGTATGAAAAGATAATATATAAATTAACTTATTTTGAAAATAAATTACCCCAAACATCCCTAAAAGAGCTAGGAATTTGAATTTCACATTGCATGCAAATAATGACAAAAAGTAATGAACGTTCATAACATAAATGGTGCAACCAACTTCCCCTATAGATAGACAGTGACAAAGCCAGTTTTATTCTCACTTGTTCTTCAAAAACACACACACACAGACAGACACAAAAGTAATTAAGAAATCTCAGATCGAAAGAAATGGCCACTCAAAACAACAGCATCGTAACTTCGGTCGTCAGAAGTGATGATTATTCGAATGTGAATCAGTTGCTGCCTGCAGTCCTGGCTCATTGGCCAACTGATATGTTAAGAAGAGGGTTGGCTAAGCCTTCCAATTCTTACTTTTCCGAACCAACCATGACCGATTCTCCGGTCGACCCTGCTGAAATTGACTGGCCCTCTGCCACCGTTGAGCAGCTCATTCACCTGCTCCATGAACCATTCTTGCGACCACATGCACTCTCTCATCTGTGTCTGGTAGTTTTTTTTTTTTTTTAATACTAGCTAGTGTATTTAATATTTATATATTAATTATTAACCTGTGATTCTTGATTTAGTTCTTACACATCTAATTCTCAGTTCTTCACATCCTGTGATTCTTGATTTAGTTCTTAAACAAAAAAAATTACGAATCTGATTTTTTCATTTTTTTTGAAAGGATAATTTTACTCAGTTGTCAATCGATGTGTTTATATGTTAAATTTATTTGATTGATGCTCGAGGGCACAAGTAAATTCACATAATCCTTTTGGGGGAAAATTAATTAAATTGACATTTGTGTTGTGTCTAATTATCTATAACATTTATTTTTATTTGATAATAAAATAATTTTTACTCAGCTCTCCTCCTCGATTCATCACAGGGGTCATCTGGTTTTTGTCCAGGATATAGACCCCCTCTTCTTGTTTTCTTTGGTTTTAATTTCTTTTCAATGAATTTACCTTTTTATTAAGAATCTCTCCCTATTAATTTATTAATAAATTTGGATTTGGTTCAATCCAAATTTTGAATTTGTTCTATCTTAAAATTGGTTGTACTGATATCATGGATCATAGATCTATTTAATTTATTAATCTTTTGATATCAAATTATATAATATCAATTATGATTACTTGTTCAAATACATTTAATCAAATTAAATATATTTTCGTTTACTATTACGACAAATTTTAAAATTTCAAAAAAATTTAAATAAGGATCTTAATTTTAATAGAAAAAAAATATTTTGATTTATTCTATTATTTGTTTGTTCAATTTGATTTATTTTCATAAATTATGGGTGATTTTTTTTATCATAAAATTGATCAATTATAAAAGAAAAGTTAAGAAAAAGATAAGATACCTAGAGTAAATTTCTATGGAGTACTGTTTTAATTGGAGTACATATACGTTCTGCATTCATAATATTTTAAAATTTATTATTTTGCAAACCTTGTCATATGAATATCATAATTTCATTGATAATCTTGACAATCATGTATGTTTTGCAATATGTTCATCTTGAAAATTCTTTATATTTTGCAATCGGAACATATATGTTTTGCAACACAAATGTGTTTCGCAGAACAATTCGTTTTGCAATATTTTGTTAGCAAAACATAAAAAAATTTCAATATTTTCGATGAAATAGTGATATTCACGTAATAAGCTTTGCAAAATAATAAAGTTTGCAAAATTTTGAATGCAGAACGTATATATACTCAAGTACTCCAAGTACTCCAATTAAAACAGTACTCCATATAACTTTACTCAAGATACCTAACAATTTATTAGATGTTTTGATAACCGATCCAGCAAGCCAATGTCGTAAACAAAATCAATCTAATCGTCCGATGTTATATCCATGGTTTTTTTTTAAATAACTAGGGCAGTATTGTTCTCAATAAATTTTAGATAAGTGAGAATCAAATCTTGAACGCTCTCACGCTCATATCCATGGGTTTTTTATTTCATTTCAAAAGAAAATTGAAGAATGTATATACCAGTTGTAGATTAAGATTGTCTGCAAAGATCATATATGGATGCATAAATTTACATATCTTCATCTGCTCACTCGATTTCACTGGCCACTGGCTAATTTTAGGTAATTCGATGCACAATTTTTGTTTAATTTTCGTTTATGAATAGAATTCAATTCAACTGAATGTATAGACAAGTAAAAATATCGAATTAACCTTTGTAGGTTGTTTAGTTAGTTTGTATATTTGCCTTGAATTAGTACCGCCCCTTGTGATCTTGATATGTATGAAACATTTTTTAAGGTCACTGTGTTTGCCTTGCATCAAGAGTTTGAGACTGTTTAACTGATGTAGGCGTAGGATTCGTTTGTTCTTAATGCTTTTCGAAAAACATGGATAATCTTGCTCGATCGGATGTATCTTTGAATATATTTTGCTATTTAAGATATATCGAGAAATTCTAATAATTGCATTATTGTTAATGCAGAAAAGAGAAAGTTGTGAAGGATTGGCTGTCCTATTGTGGCAATCTACCAAGGGAGTAAGCATACTTGTGGAGGTATCGTCACCTGCATTTCCGAAAATGTTTTGAAATTTTTTATGAAGGATTGTCTGCTAATTAACTCTATGTGCATCAAACACATACCTGGCTTAGCTTTAATGAAAACATGTGCCACTTAATCAAGGTGTTTACACATAGAGTGCATGATTTTTGAAGGGCGAAGAAAATTTTACTACATACTTGTTATTGTTAAAGATAATATGTTGTAGAAAACCTAGCTAGATTGCTAGATATAGAACAAGTCCAACATTTTAACTTTCTGTGTGATCGTCAGCCAATTAACCCCAACAAAATATTTTATATTGGTACATCACTCAGGTTAACTGTTCGACAATTCGTGTTTAGCCTATGAATGAACTTATATGTATTGATGAGAACTCCATTTACTTCATCATTGATCTAATAATCTGAATATATATTCTCGACAATTAATGGTTAATGCATATGTTTCACAATTTCAGGAAATAGAATCAACTGCGATGAAGTTTTTGAGTAGAAGTTTTACAATGGCTGAATTCCATCGAGCTTGCCAAGCTATTACGTTACTTCAGGTTATCTCTACTCCTTTTACTTATCAGATCAGTCTTCTTTTGAAGGGAATCAGTTTTTCTTTTACTTTATTGCTAAGTTTTTTTGCAATTCTTGCACAAAGTTAGATTTTGATCAGTGAACCATGCACTTTAATTTTCTCAGAGGTTGAAAGATACCACACATGCAACATTTGAATTGTACATCTCATTTATCAATTTTTTTGCTCAAGAAGTTATTATAGGCTTCACATCTCAATTAATTAATATCCCTTTTAGGTTAAGTAGAACATATATATAGTAGATCTCTAGGTTTCAAGTTGGAACAATTATAAGGAAGCAAAGGGTTGTTCAGCGTAGATTTAAGATCTCTTTTCCTTTTTTTTAGGTTAGATAATGTTGCCTAAAGACTCCAACTGTCGCCGCCAAAAGTTATAAAAAAACAAAGAAATGTTCAAAAAAGAGACAAATGCTTTTACTGTCATGCTAGGGCCTGAAATTTGTTTTTTCCACTAATGCCTTAGGTTTGAAAGAACCCTACATCGTGATCATTAGCATCTTCCGGGTAAGGGCTAGACTTGATGTATCGCTTCACTTATTATAATAGTGGAAGTTCATATGAGCCATTTTACGTTACTCCACAGCCTGAATAAAGCCTCTAGTAAACCTAATCCTGTAAGGAAGATGTTGCTACTTATACTAGGCTAGAGGTGGTTGTTATTAATCTTAGAAATCATTGTTAATATCTAAAAAAAATTGTTAGGCCAAAAAGTGTTCAAGAGAATTGTCTCTTTGTTGGAGCAACATAAAACAGTTACGAGAAGAATCAGCACTATTTATTTTCTTTCTTAATCTGGTTGGCTTTTTGGTATCCTGCAACTCAACTTCTTCCCAGGAATAAAGGCAGCTGTGCTTGTTTCCTCTGTGTTCCGATATACATTGCAGCTAATTAATAGTTTTTGTTGAAAGAAAATTCTTATCAAATTTTATCCTCTTAACAAACAACAACAATCTAGTAGTGCCAAAAAAACATTTATACCGGATGCCTTTTGTGTGCTTATATCATAAACCACCGAAACTATTGTGCAATGTGTTACTCTTTACTCCGGAAAGTTACAATTTTACCATTCAAACAAATTTTATTATTTCAAACTTTGACACAGTGCCTTGATTTTCAAATGCAGTGCCTGGCATCTCGAAGAGAGACAAAGCTGGTATTCCTAACAGGTATGACATCTCTGTATACTAAATTTATGCACAAATTTCAATTTTAAGCTTAGTTATCCGTTTCTTTTAGAGGTTCTTTATGCTGACTTTAATGATATATCGTTCTGCATGACTTCATACCTTAGTCTCATTATGGTTGCTTTATGAGTTATTGGTTTATCTTATATAGAAGACAATTTCCTGCAATAAGTCTCTGCATTTTGTCAAGTAAGAAGCACTAAAACAGCTGTTTCACTAATGTCGTGGTGTCTGAATTTTGTCAATTAAGAAGCACTAAAACAGATGTTTCACTAATGTCGTGGTGTTATTAGAGACTTAAAGTTCTATACTTGTCACATATAACTACTGAATCTTAAATTACTTTAATGGTGATCACGGATTACTTTTTTAGGATATATTTCCTATAAACTTCTGTATATTTATTTTTGCAGTGGATGAGATTCTATATCTTGTCAATTCCCCCCCCCCCCCCCCCCACACACACACACACACTGCCATATTAAAATATGTCTGAATTAATCAATTTTGTTTTGCCAAGGCAGTTGATATAGGCAAACAAATTAAAGAGAAATACGTCAAGATTATAAAAACTGTATAATGACAAAACGCTTTTAGCAGAAGATATTCTTATAAAACTTACTATTAACTAGTTATTGCTGTGAATTTCATTTCCGGCTGACCTCCAGAATGTAATTATTTAAATCATGTACATACTGTAAGTAGGTTTAGATCTTACTACTTGTTATTGATAGAATGTACATCTTGTTGTCCTGCAGCTAAGGTTACAGACTCTCTTTACCTATTTCTTGCTGACATGAATTGTGAAGAGCATATGCTATGTCTAAGGATTGCCAGCTTGAGGGCTATAGCTGCCTTGTTTCAGGTAGTATTTCCATTTATATCCAACTCGTAGTAGACAAATCTCTTCTAATACTCGTGAACTTGGTATTGGCCTAACGGCATCACGTGTTACTCATTCAGCCAAAACCTAATTAGCTAATATAGCTTATCATTAATACACCATACTAAATTTCTAGGAAGATATGTGGAATTTTCTAACGAGATTATTGCACTTCAATGGTCTGAATTCCCCACACTGTCTGCTTTTGTTTTACCTCCACTATGCTGATGTATAGATTATTTAACCTTGTTAAATAAAATAAATGCAGACTTTGAATAAATAACTATACAGGATGGAAAAGGAACCGTGTCTTGAATCTTAATCAATGACACATTGTGTTTATGTGTTTGGCATAGTGGTATACTATCTAAGATGTCATGCACAGAACAACTATAACTCATTCACACAGACACACACAGAAGCTCAAAATACCCACACATACTATATTGTAAAATTCGTGAGCATTATACACTCTATTGTGCAACATATATGTGCTACCTTCGTAGTACTGCTAGTTGCCACTGTAAAATATCAAACTGTAATGAGCATTCAGACCTTTTGCTTCCTTTCTTTTTCACCCTTTCGGTCTTCATCTCTATGATCCTGTAAACCTAGCTCCAATATCAGTATATGATATTGTACGTTTTAACCAAAACGGTTTTTTTTGGATTCCCCCAAGGCCTAACTTGTCAATATAATGGCCCAATAATTTTTTTTTATCATTTATCCTTATCTTTATAATGAATTTTAACTCATAGTGACAAAATAAAAGTCATTTCTATTTTGCAGGTTGATGACCCGGTTGTTCCACCTGCGGTGCATTATTTTATTGAAAAGGATTTAATTTCATTATTCTTGCGCTGTATGGAAAATGGCGACTTGCAATCTCAGTGGGTAAGTTTCATGATAACTTTTGGCCATACAGATTTAATCTTAGTTTTCTGCTGCCAAAAGTGTGTACAATTTGTGCACATAAGTAAATAATTAATTTTATAAGTCTTATAAACCTGGAACCAATTCCTGCAGTGTAGACTGATACCACATACATAAATTACTAAAAAAAACAATATATTTTTGCTGCAAACTAATGAATACTGTATCAAACTTGATGTGCGAATTTTGAAGCTAACTGCTAACTGAACTGATTTGAGTTTAGGTGAACTTCCAGTTCTTCCTCTTATGTGACCTTTAATCAAGTTTCTTGGGTATAATAATACATATTTAATTACACACACAAAAACTATCAGTTGGAAAGATATTAGTTGAAGGGGTGTATATTAAGCAATCTTCCTACCAACCATGTTTTTAACATTCTAGAATCTGTTATATAATTTATTTGGTACAGACGGCCACTTACATAGTATCAAAGATCCTGATGCACGAAGAGGGTCTGAGCTACATGAGCACCGGGGCAGAACAGTTCTTCAAGGTGATGCGTGCATATTCAGGAGTTGTTGAAAACCTGTGTGAGAACTTGGGTAATGCGCCTTCAGTACATCTGCTGCAAGATATCATTCAAAGCTATCTTAGAATGTTAGAAGTACCAAGGTTAGTCAAATTTTATTTGGCACTTACCTATAAACTTATGCTGGATTTTTTTTTTAGTATGGTCTAAACTGACTTGTGAATGTGAAATGCAGGGCCCATGATGCACTTAAAGTGCACCTTCCTTGGAAATTACGGACTCCTATGTTTGCGGCAGCCGTAGCTGTAAGTTCACCTATCTGTCCCAATTCAAAATCGTATTCTAATGCTTTCTTAGTCAAGTTGCAAATCTGACTATAAAAAAGTACGAGTACCTTCACACATTTATGCATACATATGTTTTTGTGACAATTCAGTGCACAATAGTTTCTCTGATCATGGTTTGTCATTTTAACTATAACATTTTTGAAGTAAATATTAATTTCATTATATTGGGCTTTGCAGCATGACGCTGAAACAGCACAGAAGTTGCAACTGCTACTGTGCTCCATATCACAAATGCAGCGGGTAGGTGTTGCACCAACTCATGACTCTCTACGAGCATCATCCCGCAGACACTATATGATAGCTTAGTTCCGTGAAGGCAATCATTTTGTTTAGTTTCATGTCTACGAGTGATGTGAAATTGTGTAAGTTACAAAGTAGTGATGTATTATGATTTCTCAAAACTTCTGTTGAATTTTCATCGCGCTTTCTTTGTGGATGTAACTTCCCTGGATCTATCTTACCTCTTATGTTTGTGCTTTTAAGAATTGGTACATAATTGTGAGGTATCGTATTATTGATGTTATCAAATTTATAATTGAATCACAATCGAATAAGAAGCATGTATCTTTGGTACAATTTGCTCAAATGACTTATAGGTGGAGCTTTCACTTTTGTTTTTGTCTCATGTTTCGGATTTTCTTTACTAGCTACAATTCTTTTTTAGCTACAATCGCAGTTCTAATACTATGAAACATTGTATATTGCTTCCGTTAAACGTAATATTTTTTTTCGATCTCAAACGTATTATTTTAAAGAGGTTTAACTGTAATTTATTTAAAGTAGTAAATGAAAGTGATGGTTGTTGGGTTGTTGCTGGTGGGAATGAAATGAGAAGAGGGAACAGAGTTGGGGATTGAAGAGAATGGGAGTGATGTAAAGATGAAAGATGGAGATGAATGAGGATAGAATTTTCGGAGAGACATAAGAATGATATAAGTGTGTAAGAGATGGAAAAAGATCCAATTTTGGACTTAACCTTTGGGCTGCTGTTTTAAAATAGTGGGTTTAGTGAGTTTCTAATTTTTATTTTAAAATGATTTCTAGTAATGAAATTTGTCTTTTACTAAAAAAAAATGATTTCTAGTTTGGTAACACCTGTATATGAGCGTAGATAATGGACACATCTATTTGAGAAAAACTTAATTTAATAACCACACAAAATTTAAAATTAAATTGTATACGAAATGTATTTTCTTAATTTTTTCTCCATTAAACATGTATTTTGCAAATAAAAATACGTTTTAAACCTTTGCTATAAGTTGATTTTCAGCATAATTATTAGATAAATAATTTTGATTGTCTTTAAAATATTTATTAAATTCATCTAAATATTTAATTGAAATTATGCTAAAAACACAGTAGAAGAAATGTTGAAATTGCTACACTACTTGTTTACACCTATTCCAGAATAATTAAATTTATATGTTATAAACAGTGTTGTAAAAAGCGGGAATCGGACTTAATCGGTAGAGGCACTGTCCAGGGATTAATCGGGTATTTAGGGATTAATCGGAATGATTAATCGAATAATCGGATTATTAATCAGTTCGGTAACCCATGGAACAGGGATTAATCGGTAATTAATCGTGATTAATCACCAATTTTTAGAACAGAGATTATAAATAAGTATTTGGTCTTAATTCCGGCTAACGAGAATTGAGAGGAACAAGAGAGGAATCTGGAGTCTGGCCTCTAAAGTGTGAAATTGCTTCGCCTTTCAGACCATGTACGTACATGTGAACAATTTATAAGTCAATCATTGCAAATGCAAATTGAATCTCAATAGTTAAGTTATATATAGAGATTAAAATTTTAGTGAAGACCGGAAATTATATATCAATTAAAATATTATAAATTTATTTATTGAAAATCATATTTTATGAAAATTAATATTTTACTTATTTTATTGAAATTTCTTAAAAATTATAAATGTTTTATATATAAATTTTATTAAAAATCTTGAAAATCATGTATGTTTTGTAAACAAAATATTGCAGAATCTACTATTTTCCGAAATGTAAATATATTTATTTTGCAATGTTTTAAGTGCATAATGTATATGGGCTCCACAGTCTGCACTCAAATGTTGGTGTCCATATAACTTAACTCATATAATCTTCTTCTATACAGTATATAATAGGAGAACAAAGGGATATTTTTGAGTCAATAAACCCCCTGTGAAATTACGAGTTTACCCTTATATATTACAAAATTAAATTAATTTGTCACTCCCTCATTTGAAGAGAAAAAAAGTCATTTTGTGTTTGTGGAATTATACCCACAACCTCCTCCATATATTTCTTCCTCCAAACCATTATGTTATATTATGTTTTTTGGTATGGAATTAAAACTCTTTTTACATAAGTTCGACCTCTCTATCAGGGCCGTCTAGGAGGGTGTGCAAGGAGCCCAACAGCACAGGACCCCAAAATTATTAGGGTTCCCAAATCAGATAAACCCATCTACATATGTTACATAAGTCCATCTAATTGTCAGCAAAATTACACTAAACCTTGACTTATTCAGACTTCAACTTCAGTTACACACATCTAAATCAAAACCTCCTCTAATGTCTCTTCAAATATAACTATTTTATATAACTTATTTAAATTTTAAATAAATTAAGGGCCCAATTTTGTAATTAGCACAGGACCCCTATAAAATTAAGACGGGCTTGCTCTCTATTATCCTGTTTTTATTATTATTTTAACTTATGAGTAAAAATAGTAATGACAAATATTAGTTTCAAAATTTGAAATTTTACTTTACAAAATATGGTACGTAATTATATACACTAATTTAAAAATTTTATTCCATTCTCTTATTTTAAATGAGTTATTTTATTTTTGTTATGAATTGAATCATTAATTTCGTCCAAACAATTCATCCTTTCGATCATTGTACTACATATATTTTTGGTTTTTAGTTAAATTTTTTAAGATAAATTCGACCTCTTACTTATTCTATTTTTACAACTACTTCAATGTTTGAGCAAAAGACAATTGTGATTCACATTATTTTTAAAAAATTGTATTTTAGTTTACAAAACATGGTACGTGATTATATATACAACTAATTTAAATTTTTGATAATAATATCACGCGATGTAAATTGGTTTATTTTCAATTAATTAAATATTTCTTACATATAATATTAAATATATTACATTTTATATTTTTACATAACAATATATAATTAAAAGATGAGATCTTTAAAAATGTCAGATAGTACAAAAGTTAAAAAATATGAATCATGTAGATAAGTTGAGAAATATAAACTTTCTTGAAAAAAGATCATATAATATATAATAATAATAATAATAATAATAATAATACAAAATATAGGAATCAGTTCATATCATATGTACATCGATTAAAATTCGTATAATACACATAGAGAAATTTTGGTTGGAAGAAATATTAAAAAAATCCAAATAAATTGTAAAATGGATTAAAATATACAGTCGCGTTAACAAATATCTTTTTTTTTACGAACAAGAAAATTTTATTAATACTAAAATATTGGAACCCAGCCAGGACAAACCCCCGAACTGTAAACTACAATCTGATTATGAAACAAAAAATGAGCTAAATAAATAGCCATTTTGTTTTCAGATTGCTTAACACGTAGAATATAATTATTCTGACAATAAAAATGATTACAAAGCTTTCCCGAGCTATCGAGTCGGCACCAACATTCCTGAAAATAGTAGCATCACAATTGACCTGCGCACATAAAAAATCGGTGATAGTCCACTGTTCATACCCATCAGTTACAATAACTGAGATTGGGGGTACAGATGCCCCCAAATATCGAACAATCTTTCGTTGTGCAAGGTGAGCTCTCGCGATAATCACCACCGTTCCAGATTCTAAGTGGGCTTCCCAGATCTCCCAATACACCATTGAAATCATTCTTAAAACACACGACAATAAACCAAAACACAACAAAAACACTCCAAAAGGAGAGACACACCACTCCAAAAGGAGAGACGTAAAACACCCAAAAAAAATGGATGCAAGAATCAAAAATCTCACCCAAAGATGAAGATTTTTGAAAATTATTGAAGAAAAAACAAAAAATAAAACAAGAGAAAAGAGAAGATGGATCTTCTACGATGACTATGGTTGGAGTAGAGGGAGAGAGTAGGTGACGAATAAGGGAAAAGATGGGAGGGAGAGGAGGGGAAGATATGGGAGAGAGAGGAGGTCGACTCTCATTAGGATTTTAAAAGGTTATACTAAAAGTTTTACTTTGTCTATAGTTAACAAATATCTTAGAAAATAGTATATTGCATAGCATGCACATACACAAAATATCAATCACATTATATAGTATGAGGTAGTTAAAATTATTTGTCTAAAACGATAAATTTTTAAATTATGCAATTAGTTTTTTTTTGCCAAGAAAGAAATAAATTTCATTACTTCAAATCGTTCATCAAAACATTAATGAACTCTGGATGAGCATTACTCATCGCTCAGATACGATCAGCTATAGAACTACTATATCTCGCTACAAAGTGAGCTACGTGGTTCGCAGACCGTTTAAAAACTAGAAAACAGTACAACACCAAGCTGACAAAAGGAACATCCATAATATCAAGGCGTATGAACCAATAAAGCCCATAAACTTCAGAAATTACCGCATCTACATTGATCTGGATCCTGACTCCAGTTAAATTGATCTCGCACTCTTTTTGAGCAGATATACATAGATCCAAGATAAGATTTGTAGACATAACAACCCCTCTGAAATGGAACCCCAATTAATCCACCCGAAAGCCTCTATAAAATGAGCCTTCATCGAGCCAAAAGGGCAAAAGAACATACTGCTAATCGAACAATGCAAGACACATGCCAAAAAGCAAGACATTCAAACTGAAAAACAAAGCAAAACGAGGTAGATCTAATAAACAAAAATGAAAAATTCAAATGCTCGATTTATTTGAAAAATGGATAAAGGAGAAGATTACAAAGCAAAACAGAAAAAAAGGTCTCCGGTCGGTGGAAGAATCCACCACCGGAGGGAAGGAGACGGACGGACGACTTGACTTGACAAGAGAAAAAGAGAGAGCAATTTTCTAGGTTTTCTTGGTGCAATTAGTTTTTTATATACTTATTGGACAACATATTTATTATGAAACATTACGTCGATAAATAATAGGTTTCTTGAGTTGTCAAAATTATAAATGGTATATGATTAAATATGTCATTCGTGTACGACTCATTTATTTTATGATTTTATTCTTAAATATACTTTGAAAGAGAAATACATCAAAAGAACTTTATTTCTCCCTTTTATGTATTGACTAGATTCTTTATGAAAGAATGACAAAAAAATGAGGATAAAATATAAAGTTATTGTAGTTGGAAAGAGGATCCACAAGGAATTATAGAGAACTTCACTAATAAACATTTCAAGATAAACATTCATTTTTATATTCAATTTCCTTTGAGATAGATCTTTTATTTATTATTATTATTGTAAGGAAAATGTTAGGTTTCTTAAATTGGATCCTAAATTTGTTTTCAAATTACATATGTCACTCCTTGATTGATTATAACTTTAATTGATCAAATAGGATCACATCAATCTCACAAATTAATTCGTTTCCTGCTAGCCTTCGTTTTGTTTGACTTGGGAGGAGACCCAACTCTCTAACGTTGAACCTACGAATTCGCCAATTATGAGTTGGGCGCTTTAACCATTCAGCCATGGATGCAAAGAGACTCAACGAGTGAACTAGGTTTTGATATTTCTTCTCGAGCTTCTATTTCTTCCGTTAAAGAAGATTCGAGAAAAGATGAAATAAGAAAACGTTTTTCCAGAACGAACAAGATACGGGTTGAAAAGGAGGAGTTAGCAAAGTTAGACAAGATTGGAATGGGCATAGGAACATGTATTGATGTACCAGATCATCTAATGCTCCCAGGTAATATCATGTGGACCATTGGCCCACTTATCGAATATTAAACCGATAAGAACAGATACTACACTTGATCTTATCCAAAAGGCCGAGAAAGGTATTTGTTTTCAAATTACATACGTCACTTCTTGATTGATTATAATTTTAATGGATCCAATAGAATCACATTAATCTCACAAATTAAAATTGTTTATATTGCCAACTCATTCATGCCACATCATTCGAATTTTTATTTTTATTTTGGAATCAATTCAGGGTACGTAGTACTACTATCAATTAAGTACTCTCTACACTACCAATATATTATAATTAGAAGATAAATTAAGTGATTAGAGCTTATTTTATGTTATTCTTGATTTTGGATTGGACTTTGCTTCATCCCAAACTTTCATGGAACAAGTATTTAATTTGTAAAACATGCATGGCATATAATTTTATTTTTAAAAGAAAATTTGAAAGACAAATAATAAATTATTAATTTATTATATTTGCTTGATTTATTTACCTATTTAATAATTTAATTATTTATATTTACGTTTTTAAATATATTTTTAATTTAAAATACTTACATTGATATTATTGTGTTAAATAATATTATTTTAATTTAATTTTAAAAATTATTTTACCAACTTATAAATAAATTTATCCAAATATTTATATAATTTTTAAATATTCTTACACTTATCACTGATATGACATTCATATTTTTAGATATAAATTACTGATTTTAAAATAGTCAACTACCCACTAACAACAAAATTGAGAATAATAAATTTATCGCATTCCCGCATACAAAAAACAAGTCACAAACCAATTACTCCACTTGCGAACCTTTTTAATTAATTTATTTATCACATTTCTCTATCTACAAGTTACATATGTTATATGTACACAATTATACACACTTTTCATCTCTATCCATCTTCATAACCTTTCTCTCCCTCACCATTTTTCGGGTTTAATTTCCCCCAAATTCTATCAATTACACATCACACAGCTAATTATCAACACAACCCATTTGCTATGGCATCCGGATCTTCGTCGGGTCGGAACAATTCGGGTCCCAAAGGCTACGATTTCGCTTCAGATGATATTCTTTGCTCTTATGAAGATTACGCTAATCAAGAAAATTCCAACGGCGTTCACTCCTCCGATCCTGTCGGTGCCAATTCTTCTAAGGTCAAACCCTAATTTTTTTCGTATTTTATTTTGTCAAAACGTGTTTTTTAATTAGGGTTTTGATTTAATTTTGTGTTTGATGTGTGTTTTGATGTGGGGTTATGTGATTTGTTGTTTTTGTGATCTTGATTTTTGTGGGTTTGGTTTGAATTTTAGGTTAATTGACTTTTTGGGTGGTGAATTTTTAGCTGATTGGAGATTAGGGGTTTGATTTAGTGTGTATAGTTTGAGTATGGACTGATTTTTGGAAGATGGTGTCTGAGAATTGTTTCGATTTATATGATTGCTGTTGCGGAAATAGTAGAAAACCGTAAATGGGAAACTTGTCGGTGTATAGTTATATTTGTTTGTTCTGAAATGGTGGTTGTTGATATCGAGTCTGTACTGTATGTTGGATGTTTGATTCTTGGTATAGCCCGTAGTTTTGTATTTGCCGAAACAGAAGTACATAATTACTGAACTGTGTTGTGAAGTTTGGACTTTACTTATTTGGATATGATGATTGCGGGTTTTTTGTCGGTTTGATGAGTATAGTTGGCTGGCTTCTTGCCTGTTCTGATGATGGCTGATTTCATGGATCATTTTTAAGATCATTTATATGCTTGTTTAAACCTGTGTAGAGATGAACCAGTATAAATTTATTTATTAATGATCTTCTAAACATTCATTTCTGTATAATGTACAAGATGTCAAAATTGCTTTGCTAGTTGCCTCTATGTTTCTATGGTTATTATGTGAACTGTTTACTATGTTAAAACTTGCAAAAAAATAAATTATGGATACAAGATGGTTTATACACCTTTTTGCTCAGTCGCTTTTAACGAATGTACATACTTCATTTTCCTTTGGATGGACAATTTTTTAACCCATACTCAAATCATTAGTTACCATAAAAGAAAAACTCATTGATATTCTTTATACTAATATGTGGATATCCATTTTTATTTTAATTAAGTTATTATGGTTCTCTTCGCACTTGTTTGAAGGATATGATGATTTAGGTCTTGAGAGGGATATATTTATGTTTTGTATATCTGTTCTCTTTTGTTATCAGCTATGAGCTTGAAATGCTTTGTACTTTCCTCAGTTTCATGAGACAGTGAGCTTCAATCTTCATTTATCCCCACACATACTTAATTTTTATTTTCTTTACGGACCGACACGCCTGCTAATTTTTTCACCCTGAGAATATTTTTATATAGTGTATGCTATATATTCCCTTCTATATACATGTGTAGCTAGTGGACTGCCAATTATAATACTTAAACTAACTGTTGCTATAATGTTGAAGCAGGAATTTCACAAAAGTAGAATGGCAAAATCAGCTGTGTATCCTGCCTCCTCTTACAGTCCTCCAGAAGAATCTATTAACCATGATGTCATTGCTACTGTTGAATTGACTATGAAAAAGTATGCTGACAATTTGATGCGTTTTCTGGAGGGGATTAGTTCAAGACTATCCCAACTGGAACTATACTGCTACAATCTTGATAAATCCATTGGTGAAATGCGCTCTGAGTTAGCTCGTGATAATGGGGAGGCAGATTCAAAGCTCAAATTTCTTGAGAAGCATCTCCAGGAGGTAATTTGTTTATTTTTTACATATGTAAAGTAATAATATATTAAATTTCCAGCAAGATCACATGAATCATGTTATATTGTTTATGTTCCTTTACTTAATACAACAATGTCAAGGTATTGTTGTATAGGGTCAATTGCTTTCTACTGTAGGCAATCTGCTATACCTCTGATTATTTGATTTGTGATGATGTCCTATCATGTGCTTCCTTTTTGATGTTTTCTTGATAGTTTAAATGGTTTGAAGTTTTAAGATATTTTAAAGGAGACTTGTAAATGTTGTCATTGCAGGTCCATAGGTCAGTGCAGATCCTAAGAGACAAGCAGGAGCTTGCTGAAACCCAGAAAGAACTTGCAAAGATTCAGCTTGCACAGAAAGAGTCCAATTCAGCAACCCATTCCCAGCAGGGAGAAGAACGAGCTTCTCCACCTGCTTCTGACCCTAAAAAGAATGACAATACATCAGATGCCCATAGCCAACAACTAGCTCTTGCTCTACCCAGTCAAGTGCCTCCTCAACCTTCAGTTCCCGCTAGACCCGTGGAGCATCACCAGCAGCCCATGCCACAACAGCCGCCTCAGAATGTGACTCCTGCACAGGGTTATTATTTACCTTCAGTGCAGTTATCAAATTTGCCGCCTTCTATGCAACCATCTCATGGTCAATATCTGCCATCTAATTCGCAGTATCAAACTCAGCCACAACCTGCACAATCTCAAGTGAATCAAACACCACAGAATCATTCTTTACCTCAGTACCAGCAGCAGTGGTCCCCACAGATAACCCAGCAAGGTCAACAGCAGCAACAACAAACATCCATGCAGCCTCAGATTAGGCCAACATCTCCTGCCGTTTATCCTCCTCATTATATGCCCAGTCAAGCAGCAACTCCCCCTCCCGAGACCCTTCCAAATAGCATGTCAATGCAAATGCCATATTCAGGAATGTCTCAACCTGTTCCAAGCCGTGCAGATGTTATGCCTTACGGCTATGGTGGGGTTAGTAGACCAGCTCAGCCGCAACCGCAGCCTCAGCCTCCACATCAGCACCTGAAGGCTTCTTTCGGAGCGCAGCCAGGAGATGGGTATAGTGCTTCTGGACCACACCAAGCTATCTCCTCAGGAAATGCATACATGATGTACGAAACTGAAGGGGGGAGGCCACAACATATAAGCCAGCCTCATTTCCCGCAAGGTGGTTATTCTCAGAATCAGCAACCCAATAGCAGCAGCAATATGATGCCTCGCCCCCCACAATTTATGCGCAACCATCCCTACAACGAACTGGTTGAGAAATTGGTGAGCATGGGATATAGAGGAGAGCATGTAGCGAGTGTAATTCAGAGGCTAGAGGAAAGTGGCCAGCCTGTTGATTTCAACGCTGTGCTTGACAGGTTGAACGTGCATCCTTCTGGGGGTTCTCAGACAGGATGGTCTGGGTAAGTAACAGTATGCCTATTACTTCCATTTGGCCGATTGCAGAGACAATCATGACGTCTTTTTTTAGTCTATGTATGCTGTTAAGAATAAAGTTGATGTAATTGGCACAGTATTTGGTACATATATGGAACTTGAAATGTTTTGTATTTGGATATTAATTAGTATATCTTTCTGGTGCTTATAAGGTACAAATTGAAATGTGATTTTTTTTTTTTCTAAAATCCTTTTTGAGTTTTTATTGCTACGTGGTGGATGATTATCCTTATGAGGAGTGTAATTCGCTGGAACTGAATTTGGAACCCGAAATGGTTACTTAGTATAAACCAAACCAAACATACCCAGTGTATCCCGCTCAGAGCAGAGTCTGGGGAGGGTAGGATGTATGTACGCAGACCATGCCCCTGCTTATTAGGACGGGGAGGCTGTTTCCGTGAAGACCCTCGGCTACGTGCACGACAAATACGGTGTGTGATAAATACACAGTAATCCTAATGGTATGAGAAAAATATCACATCAATACCTTAGCCCATGGCATACTCCACACGGGACTACCTGCCTGCTTGAAATTACCTTATTCAGATCCTGAATGTGATCAGCTATAGTTTCGAATTGGCTCCCTGCATAAAAACCACAAGCAAACAACATGCCACACCGACTACAACAAAAACGACAAAAGATAACGAAAAAGCCAAATTACTAAGCTAAAGATAACCGCGACAAACGAACTCTGAGTCTCTCTACGACGGAGCCGCTCCCAAGAAGAGAATCCACCACTCTGATATGACGCCTCCAAGAGCACCTGTCTGCTGTCATGGTCTCATTCAAGTTTAAGGCCTTCAGATCCAACTTAAGCTGCTCCTCCCACGACCTCCTCGGTCTGCCCATCCTCCTCACCCCAACCACCGCCATCCTTTCGACCCTCCTCACTGGGGCTTCGATCAGCCTTCTACGGATGTGGCCAAACCACCTCAACCTCCCTTCCCTGACTTTCGCAGCAAGCGGTGCCACTTCAAGCTCGCTCCTAAACACCCCATTTGGGATTCTATCTAACATCGTGCGCCCACACGACCACCGTAACATCCTCATTTCGGCCGCTTCCAACTTGTTTTCGAGGGCCTTCTTCACCGGCCAACACTCATAGCCATACAGCATCGCAGGCCGGATTGCTGCTCTATAGAATTTCCCTTTCAACTTTAAAGGCACCTTCTTATCGCACAACACCCCTGACGCTGCCCTCCACCTAAGCCATCCAGCCTTGATACGATGTTTGACATCGTCTTCCACCTCACCTTCTTTCTGGATGATTGAACATAGATACTTGAACTTATCTGTACTAGGAATATTCTGATCTTGAATCTTGACCTCCACTCCTTCCTCGTTGGCCTCGCCACTGAAGTTACACCATAGATACTCGGTTTTAGATCGGCTCATACGTAAGCCTTGGGACTCTAATGTAGATCTCCAAAGCTCCAGTTTCTCGTTAACCTCCCCCCTCGACTCCGCCACTAGCACGATATCATCTGCGAAGAGCATGCACCAAGGGACGGTGTCTTGAATTCCTCGAGACATGACATCAAGGATGAGAGCGAAAAGAAGAGGACTAAGGGCCGACCCCTGATGAAGTCCTGTCTCAACAGGGAAGAAACGGGAGTCACCCACTGGAGTCCGGACGCAGGAACTAGCTTGAGAGTACATGTCTTGAATAGCCCTAACGTACGGCTGCGCCACTCTTCTCTCTTCCAGACTCTTCCATATAACTTCCCGGGGGATGCTATCATAGGCCTTCTCAAGATCAATGAACACCATATGAAGGTCTTTGCGACGCTCCCTGAACTTCTCCATAAGGCGTCTGACGAGATGGATGGCCTCGGTCGTCGATCTCCCAGGCATAAAACCAAATTGATTCTCTGAGATTTCAACAACTCTTCTAATCCGACATTCCACCACTCTCTCCCATAGTTTCATAGTGTGACTGAGTAATTTAATACCCCGGTAATTACTACAACTCTGGGCATCGCCTTTGTTCTTGAAAAAAGGGACCACTATACTACGCCTCCATTCCGCTGGCATCTTGGCACCCAAGAGGAGATCATTGTACAAATCTGTTAGCCATTGGACGCCAACCTCACCCAAACAGAGCCATGCCTCTATTGGGATCTGGTCCGGGCCCACCGCCTTCCCTCTAGCCATCTTTAGAAGGGCACCCTTAACTTCCTCTTTGTTGATTAGCTCAGGGGAACCGATAGGAGGCACAGACGAAGGGGGGACCTCTTGCTCTACACTAGAACTGCTCCTCTTAGCCTCATTGAAAAGATTTTGGAAAAACGCACTCCACCTCTCCTTGATAGCATCTTCATTCAGTAACACTTGACCTGAATCATCCTTAACAAACTTAACAGAACTCAGGTCTCGCCGCCCTCTCTCCCTAGCTTTGGCTAGTTTAAAGATAGCATTCGCTCCTTCCTTGGTATCTAGGCGCTTGTACATCCCCTCGTACGCTTCCTCCTTGGCTTTCGCCATGGCCTTTTTTGCCTCCCGCCTCGCCACCTTGTACGCTTCCATCTTCAGAATCCTCTCTGCCCCTGCTCTCATGGACAAAAGCTCTTTAAAGAGCGAATGTTTAGCCTTTACTTTGGCTTGGACCTCCTCGTTCCACCACCACGACTCTTTCTGACCACTATACCTTCCTGAGGAAACCCCCACCACCTTCTCGCCCACACACCGAAGGGTATTAGCCACGATGGACCACCTACTGTTCGCATCTCTACCTTGCGCAAAACAACCTTCGTTGACTAGAGACTCCATGAATTTAGCCGCCTTCTCGCCCTTCAAATCCTTCCAAAGGATTCTTGGTCTGAACTCTCTTGACCTGCGAACAACTCGACTCCCCATGACTAGATCCATGGACAGCAGCCGGTGCTGGGATGCACAAGCCTCACTCCGGAACACCTTGCAATCCACGCAAGCCCTAGTCTCCCGACTGCGCAAAAGAAGGTAATCAATCTGAGTGTTGTGCCCTCCACTACTAAAGGTGATGAGGTGCTTAGCCCTCTTCTGAATGACAGAATTAGCAATTACCAACTCATGGGCGGTAGCAAACTCCAACAACGCGGACCCACCGACATTCCTGGCTCCGAAGCCAAAACCCCCATGAGCGCTGGGATAGCCATCTGCCTTCTCGCCAATGTGACCATTAAAATCGCCACCCAACACTAAAAATTGGTCATCAGGAATACTTCCGACCAACTCATCTAAACAGACCCAAAAAGCCTCCTTCTCGGCATCGCCCAGACCGGCTTGGGGGGCATACGCACACACCACATTTACCACCTTCTCCCCCATCACAACTCTGACGGACATGACCCAGTCACTACATCTCGTCACTTCTACGACGTTGTCTTTAAGATCCTTCGTCAAAAGAATACCCACTCCGTTCCTAGAGTTGGCATGACCTGAGTACCACAGTTTATACCCGTTCGCTTCTTTGGACTTCGCCCCCTTCCACCTAGTCTCTTGGATACACGCCACGTCCACTCTCCGCTTCTTCAGCACGTCTACTAACTCCAAAAATTTGCCCGATAAGGTACCTAAATTCAAACTGCCAACACGTAAATTACGCGACATCATTTATACACTTAAAATAAACATAAACTAATAAACAAAAATAACAAATAACAAATAGAATCTCAAATAAACAAATAAACAAATAACAAATAACAAATAAACAAATAACAAACAAATAAAACAAATAACAAATAAAACGTAAAATGCAAAATAAACAAATAGAATCTCAAATAGAAATCTCAAATAACAGGGGAAAAAGGGGAAAAAGGGATAGAGGGGGGAAACATAAACGATATACATGCACAGATACTACAACAGGGACACCGGCGGAGGAGGGGGCTACTGCGCACAAACGAGGGGGGAGGGTTTTAGAACGGGCTAAACGATCAGAAATGGATGTTTGCAAAATGAGAAGGAGAGGGAACGAGACAGATGCCTTTGACCATAGAGACAGATTTGACGATAGGCCTTTTGATTCACTTGAATTCATCAAAAGATGAGAAGAATGGAAGGGAGATATTGGGGCGAATGGGTACGATTAGGCTGAAGAAAACGAGGTGAATTGCGGTTGGAAAGAAACGAAGGCAGAAACGGAAGAGGTGGTGGTGATTGGTGGAAGGGGAGGGAGGAGGTGACGGTGATATTCTGATAGCACGCACTTGCGTTGATTAATTATACGAGGGCTGTTAGAGGAGTTTAGTAGAGAGTCTGTTGATAGTTCTTGTGTTAGGATGTTTGAGATTAGGACAGGTTGTGTTGAGTTGCAGTTGAGAGAGTTGCAGTTGAGTTTGACGGAAAGAAGGGGGGCTTATTTTAATTCGGGGAACACGTGTGTGTATATATATAGGATAGTGGTCAAATAGAAATCACTTTTAAAATAAAAACTAGAAACCTCTATTAGCCTTATGATCTAATTAAATCTAATGGTCCCATTTAAACACTCACACTCAATTTAAATACACCATCCTACACACAAACCCACTCACCCACACCCACTGCCGCTATCACCATCATCTTTGACGACCTCCGGTCATCTTCTCCGGCGAGCTTGAATTTTGCAGATCTGGCTCCTCCTTTTCCTTTCCAACCTCTGGCCCCGCAACAGCACAATCTTCATCTTCTTTCTCTGCCATTCCAAGCTCCGACGAGCTTCTGTTCGTCGTTTCCTTTTGTCATCGTTGTCGTGGCTATTCTCATTATTTCTGTTCATCATCGTCTCCGGTGATGATTTAACAGATATGAATTTGTGTGTATGTGTATGTATTTTAAAGTTTAGATCTGCTGAACTAGTAATAGTCGGTGATTTTTACTATATGTATTAGTGATTTCTGTAATATAAATGGTTGATTTCTGTAATATGATTTAATGATTTCTTAATATAATTTAATATATTAAATGAACAGATCTTTGATGAATAGATTAGTGATGAACAATAATCAACGACAACGACGACAAGCTTCGGTGATGAACAATGAATGATGAGCTTCGATCTGTGGTGATGGTAGTGTGTGGGTGATAGCAATGGTGGGGTTGTGGTGGCAGCGGTGGTGATGATGTGGTGGGTGGTGGTAATTGTGGTGTAGTGGTCTTATTCAATCTATGCTCGTGCTTGTTTTTTTAGTTGGGCTAGACTAATGTAATGTATTTTTGTTGGGCTGGGCTTTAGTTTTTAGTTTCCATTCTAATTTTGTTTTTAGTATAACATGATTCTATATATAGGTTTTTGCTCAAATACAAATCAATGCATAAATACAAACTAAAAACCAATATCTGCACACCCAATTTTACTATCTCCACATCCTATTTTACTATCTCCACCCCTATATGACATCACCAATCCCAAAATTACATCATCAAACTAGAGATGCACAAAAAGTCCTTCGGGTCGGGCTTTATCCGGGCTTTAAAAAGCCCGGGCTTTTTAACAACCGGGCCGGGCCGAGCTTTTTCAAAAATCGGGTCGGCCCGGGCTTTCTCTAAAATATGAGGCCCGTTTTAGGCCCTCGGGCCGGGCCGGGCTTTTTTCGAGCTTTTTTTTAAAAAAATTATATATATGTAATTTCTTTATTTTTACAAATATTTCTCGACGATCCAACCATACGGATATCAAGATATATCTAATTAAATGATATTACCAAATTTTCACAAAATAAAAAATTAATTTGGTTGGAGATCTTAATAGAACATTACTATATTGTCTAGTACTCGTAACTAGTGCTTCGTCCCAGACTATTATTTCTATATGTTTAAAAATATTTCTTGACGATCCAACCGTACGGATGTCAAGATATATCTAATTAAATGATATTCCCAAATTTTAAAAAAATAAAAAATTTATTTGGTTGGAGATCTTAGTAGAACATTTCTATATTGTCTTGTACTCGTAACTAGTGCTTCGTCCCAGACTATTGTTTCTATATTTTTAAAAAAATTTCTCGATGATTCAACCATACGGATGTCAAGATATATCTAATTAAATGATATTCCCAAATTTTCAAAAAATTAAAAAATTAATTTGATTGAAGATCTTATTAGAACACTACTATATTGTCTAGTACTCGTAACTAGATCTTATTAAAAGCGTCAATAAAATAAAAAACAAACAAACTAAATGTAGATTATAAGTTACATTAATAAAATAAAAAAATCATTAAATGTAGATTATAAGTTACAATAATAAAATAAAAAATTTATTAAAATAAAAAAATTTATCCGGGCTTCGGGCCGTGTTTTAACCGGGCTTCTAAAAAGCCCGGACTTTATCCGGGTTTTTAAAAGCCCGGGCTTTTAACCGGGCTTCGGGCCGGGCCGGGCTTCGTGAAAAATAAGGGGCCCGTTTTAGGCTCCCGGCCGGGCCGAAACGGGTCGGGCTTTTTTCGGGCCGGGCTTTTCAGGCTTTTTTCTGATCGGGCCGGGATTCGGGCTTCAGGCTTTTTGAACATCTCTACATCAAACCATCACCCACCCCCTACATGACACCATCATGACTTCAATCACTAATTTTATTTAATTATTCAATTTTTTATTTTTATTTTCAATTTAATATTTTTTAATTATATTTTATTTTTTTATATAACAAATTTATTTTTAAAAAGTTGTTTTATTTTGGAAAAAAATATTTCAGAATAAATAATTCGGAAAAAAATATTTGCCAATAAATATTTTGGAAAAAATATTTCGGAATAAATAATTCCGAAAAAAAAATTTTCAAATAAATAATTCGGGAAAAAATATTTCGGAATAAATAATTCGGGAAAAAACATTTCAGAATAAATATTTCGGGAAAAAACATTTCGGAAAAAAAATATTTCCGAATAAATATTTTGGAAAAAAATATTTTGGGAAAAAATGTTTCCGAATAAATACTTCAGGAAAAAATATTTCCGATTAAATATTTCAGGAAAAAATATTTCCGAATAAATATTTGGGAAAAAAATATTTTCGGATAAATATTTCGGAAAAAAATATTTCGGATTAAATATTTCGGGAAAAAATATTTCCGAATAAATATTTCACAAAAAAGTATTTCCCAATAAATATTTCGAAAAAAATATTTCCGACTAAATATTTCAGAAAAAAATATTTCGGAATAAATATTTTGGGAAAAAATATTTATGATTAAATGTTTCTGGAAAAAATATTTCGGGAAAAATTATTTTGGAAAAAAATAAATTTCTCTGAAAATTTCGAAAATTTCTTTTCGGAAAATTTTACTGATTTTCGGTGGGGTGGGTTGGGATGGTGGTGGATGGTGGTGTTTGTATTTTTGTGATTTTTAGGATGTATTTTACTGATTTTAAGTCAGGTGGGGTGGTGGTGGTGGGGGTATTTGTATTTTAGTGATTTTGGGGGGGGGGGTGTTTCTGATTTCAGGTGGGGTGGGGTTGTAAAAATAGTGATTTTTAGATGTGTATTTTTAGTGATTTTGGGGATGTATTTTACTGATTTCAGGTGTGGTGGGATGGGGTGGGGTGGTGGGAGTGGTGGTGTGGTGGGAGTGGTGGTGGATGGGGGTGTTTGTATTTTAGTGATTTTGAGAGTTTATTTTACTGATTTCGGGTCGGGTCGGGTCGGGTCGGGTCGGGTCGATTGGGTTGGGGTGGGGTGGGGTGGGGTGGGGTGGGCTGGGGTGGTGGGGGTGGGGTTGGGGTTGGAGTGGGGTGGTGAGGGGGGTGGTGGTGGTGGTGTTTTTATTTTAGTGATTTTGGTGGATGTATTTTACTGATTTTAGGTGGGGTGGAGTTTTACTAATTTCAAGTGGGATGGGGTGGTGGTGGGGGTGCGGGTGAGGGGGGTGGTGGTGGTGGTGGTGGTGGTGGTGGTGGGGGTGGGGGTGTTTGTATTTTAGTGATTTTGGGGGGGTGTATTTTACTGATTTCAGGTGGGGTACGTGGGGTGGCGTGGGTGGGTATTTTTAATATTTTTTGTCAAAAAAAAAAGATATATGATTTCGGTGGTGTAATTTAATGATTTCTGTTTGGCTAGACTGTCTGTTTTTAGTTTGTACTCCCTCCGTCTCAAAAAACACTTCCCACTTTCCTTATTGGGACATTCAAAATACTCTTCCCCTTTCCTTTTTTAGCAAAGAAAATACACTAAACAAATAACCCACCAACTTAAACAAATATTATCCCTTTTCCCCAAAAAATATTTTACTCATATTTTTACTTAACCTTTAACTAAAAACAGGAGCGTGCAGTATTATTTTGTTATTGGGCCGTGTGCCCGGTTAATTCATTTAGTCCGTTTCTCTCTCAACCCCTAGTTCTCTCTACCCTCTCTCTCTCTCGCCTCTCTCTTCCTCTCTCTCGCCGCTATCTCTTGCCTCTCTCTTAATTCCCCTATCTCTCTTAAATCTCTCTTGTAATATGGATGCGCACCATGGTTTTTCCGATTCCGATGATGAGTTACGTGGTTCCTATAGTTGTTCTGATCCCGAACATTGCGATAGAGGCGCCGATTGTGACGGCGACCACACCTACAGTCTTGAATATCTCCGATCAAGACTGGGACATGGACGATATGAGGATTCTGAAGACCGTTCGGTGGATGGAAAGCCCCGATCCGATTCGCATGCAGTTGTGGACGACTGTGAAGGCGATGAGGATTCCGGTGAAGCCCCCCCAAGCGATTTGTTCTCAGATTCCGGTGATGACGCTCCTAAAGCCGATTCCGGTGATGACGCTCCTAAAGCCGATTCCGGCGATGAACCCAAAACTGATTGTGAAGATGCTTGTTCTTCTGCGTAATGGTGTAAGGCATTCGTGTCTATTTATTTATGTTTGTATTCGTAATGGTGAAGATACATGTGTGTATTGATTTGTTATACGATGCATGTAGATGATCTGATTTATGTGTGTATTTATCTGATCTGATGTGCTTGTGTGTATTTATCTGCTCTGATCTGATTGTTATACATCCATTGATCTGATTGTTGTTGGATTAACTTAGCGATTTTTGTAATTTGATTGTGTTTGTTGAATTCTCTTTATGACCACTATGCACACACTATGCCCTTCCAATAAGCGCTGTCTTGGGGGTCAATTGAGCCTCCTTGAATCTGCATCCCTGTTGGACATGGCCACAGTTGCATGTCCTGTTATCATACATTGTTATACAGTGTTTACAAAATGTGCTTATGTAAACTGTTTATGTGGATGCCTCTCATTGTTATTCATACATTGTTATACACTGTCCTACTTTCATACATTGTTCTACATTGTCCTGTTTTCGTACATTGTTATACATTGTCATCTGTGAATACATGGTTGAACATACATTGTCTTGAAAATATGAACTTGCATCACATACATTGTTATACATACATTGTCTCCAAAATGTGAACTTGCATCACATACATTGTTATACATACATTGTCTCCAAAATGTCTTCATTGCATCACATACATTGTTATACATACCTTGTTTTACATACATGTGCATCTAGTTCTGTTCTGGAGCATGTACCAAATTCCAACATTCATATACAGCCCACATTGGTGTTGTTACCTGCACTGGTAGTTGTCCTTGCATTGCTAGCTTTTTCTTGTTTACATGAGGTACTAGGTAGTCATTGTTGCCCTTTACTTTCAGAATTTCATTCATCACATACTGCAAAGTTAGCCATACATTTGCAAGTGTTCTTGGCTCTAACTCATAAAATGCTTGCATTACTGCATCCAGCATTGCATCAACATCCTTTGGCATCTTTTTGTGCATTAGAGACTGAATACTTCTGAAAAATCCCAAGTCTAATATGTTTAGGTCAGGACTGTTTGGTGGTTGTTGTATAAGAATGAATGTGAAATCCCCTTGTTGATGAAATTGCTGCCATTCTGGATCTGATTGAGTAATGTGAGTCCTTGCATTGTCCTGTTGTATATATATTACCTTTGGTCCTTCAACTCTTGGCCATTTCTCCATGATTGCTGGTACTATGTGATTGATAAGCATGTCCCTTGTTTCTTTTTTGCCTACTGACTCAACCACCTTAGTGATTATAGTACCCTTGGGTCTATTTTTAGATGCCCTCTTTGCTGGTTCTTTATATGTGAATGGAAATATGCCTATTTTGCCATCAAATATGCATTCATCTTGTGCATTAAACCATGGTCTTGCAACTGCAGCAGTGAACATCACCTTTGGTATGAACTTACTTGACTTTGCTGATCTGTACTTGCCTCTTTCATTTTGGTCTAAGTAAACTCTTATTGCTTTCTTGCTTAGGTAAAATCATTTTTCATCTATATGCACAAAATCATACATTGTCTTATACTGCCTCTTTGTTGCTGATGTGTCTCCCATCAGTAGGTGTAGAACCCATTCCATTCTTTGCATGATATTTGCATCTTTTAATCCAGGATGTAGAGGATTTGTGTGTGGTTTTATCAGTCCCCTTTTTACCATTCTGTTAGCAGTACTATGTGATACTTTTAACTGAGTTGCCAGGTCCCTTATGCATGATCTATCTCCCATATTAATGCATGTTACTGCATTAGGTGGGAGTTGGATTCTTTTCCTTCCGGAATTGTGTCCATCTGTTGCCATGTTGTAACACTGCATTGATGCCTTTTGTTTCTTTACTTTGTTCCATATTGTGTTAATTGTTCTTCTTGTGACATTGAACTTGTTTGCTGCATCTCGTATGGCACCATGGTAAGGTTTACCTTCTAATTCTGTTGATGGATTGCTTAGCAAGTAAATCAGAACTTGTAATCTTGCATTAGAGCTGAGCTTGGTCCATTTTCTGCAATGATGATTACCATCCTGTTATTGATGTTGTGCATGCCCTTGTATGTCTCCTTCTGGTGGTTCATTTAAATCAAACTGGTGGACAAAACCTTCATTACCTCCTGTTGATGGTGGTTGATTGAGATCGAAAGGGAAGCCTCCAGCACTCATCTTCTTTCTAAGCAGAGACAAGCAGTGATGCTTTTTTTCTTTGTAATCTGTTTTGTATGTAGTGTAATCTGTTTTGTATCTAGTGTAATCTGTTTTGTAATGTGCTTATGTAATCTTCTTTTGCTTACATAATCTGTGTATGTGGATGCCTCTCATTGGCCAGTTTGAATTGTTAAGAAAAGTGGGGGGAAAGTTTATCAACTTTTCCCCCCCATAAACCATGTATGTCAGAGCTAATCTCCCACCCAAATGATTTGTAAACATTTTTTAGTATATTTCTTAAAACTTGTGTTTTTGCCCAAATGGAAAGATCATATTGAGACAGAGGGAGTATTAGTTTTAGTTTGTGTTGGAGTAAGACTCTATATAGAAATATATGAAGGATCTATTTATTTTGAACATACATATTCAATCAGATATTGTCAACCAAATATTTGGGAATGATTTTCGGAATACTTTTGAAAATTTTAACATTTTTCTTATTCATTTATCTCTAAATATAGAGAACTATAAATAGACGGGTGCTTACTCTATATATATTCATCGTGTACATGCACAAGTAGGATATATATGGGTAAATTACTAAAATGGGTCTGAGGTTGTCCTCACTCCTCAGGGTCCTCTCCTAAAGTTATAACATATTTCTACCCGCAGGAGCATTTTTGTAATTATATTTTTTTTCCAAGTAATTTACATAAATACCCTTTCATTTGTATTATAATTATTTTAACCTCAGAAGTCATCCTCAGGCACCCTTTAGGAATAATCATCTTATGATACTCCCTCCGTCCCTTAATGTTTTTCCTGTTTTGACTGGACACGTTTGCCAACGCACACTTTTGAACGTTTATATCTTGAATTTCGTATTAGTATTAAATATAAAAACTTCACTGTATTAAAGTACTCATAAATACGAATCCAACAAGATCACTCATGACTATATTTGGTCTTATAGATTAGACGTAAATTAGTAATTTGTCGCATGTTATGAACAGTCCCGACATATGAAATAAGAGAAACAATACGGGACGGAGGGAGTAATATTTTTTCGCACCAGTCGAATCTCTCACCCACCTTTACCAAATTGACGTTGTTGACAGGCTAGCTCAAAGCACATCACTGTCTCGGTGGATTACCCTCACTAGAACTTTTAAAATGTACTCCCTACATCCCATTTTTCTTGTCCATCAATCAAAATCCATCTTTTATTCAATCGAATTAAAAAAATTGATAACTTCCTAAAATATAATTTTATTATCAAGACTACCCTTTATCAATTTAGTTGTCATTAATTTAAATGGTAAAGATAGCAAAGGGTATAAGAGTAATATAGTTTAACAATTTACCATAAATATGAAATGTGGACATTTTTTTTGGGACAAGCGATTATGGTAATAATGGACAACTAAACCGGGACGGAGGGAGTAATAATCATTTCTCCTTTCCCATTTTGAAAACAGAAGTGTGTATTATACACGTAAAATGATCGTCATTCATTATCTTTGTGAAATTGTGGTTGAAAATTTATTCAGTTAATTTTTATATTAAATTGTGACTATTATGTTGATATCGAAAATATTTATGTAAAATTAATTACTAATAATAAGATATCGATTTATCGAGGTCCTGCTCAATGGATAACACGGTTTGTATGGAAACTGCAAGTCTGCAACCATTTGGTCTACAAATACGGAGTACTAAAAAGTAAAATCTAATGGGAAGAGCTTGAGTGGGCGTTAAGGGAGATGTCATTGACATTTGAGATGGTGAAATTGATCTTGATATTTTTAATAATTTAATAATCTTCCATCATGTAGCAGCTTCTTGTTTTTATGTTGCTCTAGTCAATAAAAATTGGAGTCACGCTTAAATACTCTATTTTTTAGAAGTAAGTTATTTATTTTGAAAAAAAATTAAAAAATATATATTTTTTTCTGAAATAATTAACTTATTTTTACAAGATAATGAATACGGAGTATTAAATTTTCCATACAAATATTTTCCTATAAAAAAGTATGTAAATATAAAAAAATTTCCAAAGTAAATAATTTATAAATTCTTCTTAAGATTTGCCAAACATGCACTTAGTCTTTACCAGGTCGATGCCTCGTAATTAGGAAATAAAAGTAAACAGTAGGCAGTAGTATAAGAGCCCGTTTGGGTTAACTTCAAAATTGTTACTTATCACTTAAAGTGTAACTTAATCACTTTAAGTGAAAAATGATAATTTTAACTTTAAATTAGGGATATTTTTTTGGCTAATTTATTTAAAGTAATTTTTTTTAAAAAAATTAATTAAAAAATAGAAATTTATATTTTTTAAACATAATATAAAAGTATAAAATACAAATATATGCAAAAAATATAATGTGAGTTAAAAGGTGAATCAAATATATAAAAATTGATAGTAGAAAAAAAAATAAGTTGAAAAAAAATACCTCAAATGTACTTAAATTTTTTGAACTAAAACTTACTTTAAGTTGAAAATTTGAAGTAAAGACAAACACCTGAGAAATCACTTAAAGTAGAAATCAGTTTTACTTTAATGGGGGCAAACGGGCTCTAAGACGGGTGAGTGCCTCAAATACCCACTATTTTAGTTTCTCTCACCAAAATACCCAGATTCGGGGAGTACCGCCCAAAATGCCCACGGAATACGCCTTTGGGGTAGGATGTGATAGTAGCATCAAAAGGATACGCCACTGAACCAGCTGAAAATTCTTGCGATACGTCAGAGATGACTTCAGATACGCATCTTCAAAATGCGCATCAGGGGATACGCATTTTGAAGATGCGTATCTGAAGTCGTCTTCATCGTTCCCAGAGGTCGCTAAAAATGACGATTTCGACTTATACTTTCAATCTCTCCGTTCTCTCTCTGGCCTCACTTTCCGGTTACGTTATATGCACCATTCAATTCGTTTTTCAGTCCTCTACAATCCTATACCAATGTTTTATCGTTTATTTTCCCGGATTTAAAACATCCAAATCAACCAATTTTCCGATTTACATATTCCGACGAAAGCTTTTGCCGCCCCTGCGGGGCCACCTACGATAAAACCGATCATCGAACGATGAAGCTGACGACTGCCTGGTCATGTGGTGTCGATTTGGAGGGTGGGAGACGAGTTATGGTTGGGGAATCGATGAGAATGGCGAAGTCGCCCAAAAAGTCGACGGCAAGTTCTCTCTAAAAATTCTGGCGAGGCTTTGATTTTCTGGCGTCTACAGTAGGGGTGGATACGCCTACGGGAGTCGCGTATCCCGTGGGTAGTAAAGTCGGTGTTTTGAAATTTGGGTATTTTGGTTAGTGGGTAGTGAAAATTTAGGCATTTTGGGCATTCTTTCCTCTAAGACTACCTCGGAGTTGTATTTGGTTTGAACAATACTCCTAGTACTATGTAGTATAATTAAGATCCAGTTTGGTATTATTGTTAAGATTAGAAATAATGATTTATTTTTTAAAAAAATAGGTAAAATGGTGTTTGTTAAACTTTAAAAATAGTTTTTATGAAAAGCGTATTTGATTGAAAAATTACTTAGATAAAAAAATGTTCCTCATACTTTTGAAAAAAGCTGGTTCTCAGTTTTTGCGGGAAGCAGCTACTGATTTTAATATCAAAATTTATTGAAAACATTATTTTTAATAATTTATAACTAAAATATGTATATATCAAAATATTATCAAATAATTATCTGATTTTTACAATAACACTTATTTTAATTGCACAACATTTTTTAATAGCAGTTTCAAATAGAACCTAAATATTATTATCATAGTACATATAAGTGGTCTGAATATGAGTTTCGAGTTGCTCCCTCCATCCTACTTTAAGTGGCTCATTTGACTTTTTAACGATCAAATTTATTCAACTTTGATTGATAATTAAAATTAATATCTTTTTAATTTTGAAAAACCGGATAAATACATTTTGAAGTAAATTAAATACATTTTTCAATGATATATATATTGTAATTATTTGTAAATATATGATATATGTAAATTTCAGTCAAAGTTCAAAAAACTTGATCACTGAAAAGTCAAACGAGCCAGTTGAAATGGGATGGAGAGAGTAATTAGGGGAGAGCACGGTTCCGCCCCGAACCGAACCCGAAACCGCAAGTCTTCGATTTTAAAAATTGAAAACAGCAATCGAACTGTCAGTTTCGATTTAAAAAAGCTCGATTCGATTTTTTACGATTTGATTTCAGTTGTAAAATTGAACAAAAAAATCATAAATATATTACAAGACTTTAAATTTAAAAATTATGACGTTCTCAACTTGTAAACAAAATGACTGAGCCGTTAAATGAGTACACTCTCTGTATATGTTAGTGCTAATATTAAATGTGCATATTAATAGCATTGCATTGTAGCATTTATATACAAATGGTCTGACAATTATCTAAATTTTCTTATAGGGGTATATAAGATATCTAGCTTTTGTGAACGTTATTCAAGTTTTGAGGAAATTGCATAGCAAATTCACTATATTTTCTTAAAACCACACATTATTAATATTATTTCTTGTTTACGAAGGAAAGGAGAAGTCCACGGACTCTGTTATTTATGATGAAATCAACACTTCCTTTGGATTTGGGTGCTAATAAAATCTTATATGTTTGTAATCTACTCGGATACTTATTTAACGTGAACTAAAAACTTTAATTGTATTTAAGCTATTGTGAAGTTCTTCTGCTGCTTTTTTTCCAAAAAAAAACACAAAAATTTAGGTTGCTAAAATTCGGATACTCAAACTCTCCCGCTACGAATAATCTGTATTTCAATACATAATTAAGAATTTAAGATAAAGAATTTTATCATATATATCTAGCTCCGACAACTTTCCTTTCCTCATCCGACATCGTTTTAAAACTTAATTATAATTTAAGATATAATATATTAACTAATTTTAAGAATACATATAAATTTATATAAATTATATATTTATTTATTTTAATAATCGGTTCGGTTCGGTTTTAACCGATAACCGAAATCGAAATCGAAATCGAAAGTCTCGATTTTTAAAAATCAAAAACCGCAATCGCCGATTCGGTTTCGATTTTGATATTTTCGGTTCGGTTTCGATTTCGATTTTTTCTCATCCCTAGTGTTGTGTTTGGTTGGGTTTAATGAAATTGGAAGTAATGTAATGGAATTTGAATAATAATATAGTTAAATGTTTAAAAATTTTATTCCTTACATTAGTCATTCCATTACTAACCACCTATGTTAAAGTTTAAACACATCAATTTGAAAAGTAATAATTCATTCTCTCTTCAATCTATTTTCTTCCCAAATTCTATCATACAAAATTTGTACCCATTCTTTTTTTTAAAAAAAATATTACCTTTCGTGTTCATTGTATTTCTTCAATTTCTAATTATTACATTCCATTAAATTTTATTGTCCCAACCCAAACACAACCTGGGAGTAATGATTGCTCTTTGTTTTAGATGATCGATAGAATTAAACCTTAAGCGAACAATAGAATTCTGTTTTTCTTTTTTCTTTTTGGAATTCTAGTGGACGCTAATCTGAACGTTTAATACGAAACTTAACGAACGAGGAGAAAAACAAAGCTAAAAAATTTGACCGTTTGAAAATAAAAAAAACATGGACCGTAGTATTTGTTTAGAAATTTAAACGGGGCTTAAAGCTGGATCTAACTTTCCCTAAAGAAAAAGTTAAAATCTAACTTTTGTTTTTTTTTTAAAAAAAGCATTCAAGTACTGTAATACGGAGTAATTAAGTTGGAAGAGAAAGATGAAACACACCGAGGAATATGTGATTTTTATAAAGCGGATCAATTTGTGACGGTAAACTTAGAAAAGATTCTTAGAGCATCTCCAAGGCTAACAATCTGTTAGCTATAATAGTGACGTGGCAGTACTTTTAGCTAATAGTTTTTTTTTCTTCTCCAACCATGCACACTGTTAGGTAAATTTTTAGATAATGGATTTCACATCTTCTATATTTGGCTAATGTCTATGAATTATAGATAATATCTAAAATTCACATTATCCACTCATATCGTGACACATCATATATTATTATTAAAATAATAATAAAATACTATTTTTAAAATATAGCTATTCATTATAGCTAATACCATTGGAGTAAAACATCTTACAGTTCAGCAAATTTTTAGATAATCATTATATAGCTAATGATTTTAGCTATTACCGTTGGAGATGCTCTTATAACATCTCCAATGACGTTAGCTAAAAATGATTGGCTAAATTACATAAAATATTGATTATGTAAAATTTGTCGAACCTGTACGCTGTAAGACATTGTGTTCCGAGGGTATTGGCTATAATGATTGGCTATATTTTAAAAATGGTATGTTATTAATATTTCAAGTTGTTATTAATGAAATATATAATTTTAATATAGAAATAAGTGATGTGGCAATTCACTACAGGTCTCTAGAGGTTCGACAAATATAGCCAACATCAACAGATTATCTATAATTATAGACAAGGGTTTTGTCCCATTGGAGTGCAAAATTTTTTACACATTCTTTATAATTCTTATTTATGGTAATTAATTTTAAACTTTACCTAAGAGGTCTCTACCATTGGAGATGCTCTTAGAGCATATAAAATGGTGTGAAGCCCTTAGGTAAAATTCAAAATAAATTACCTTAAATAAGATATATGGAGAATTTGTAAAATTTTGTCCATTCCAATGGGGGATGTACAAGCACCTGGATACCAAGGAAGGAGCGAATGTTATCTTTAAACTAGCTAAAGCTAGGGAGAGAGGGCGGCGCGACCTGGGTTCTGTTAAGTTTGTTAAGGATGATTCAGGCCAAGTACTATTGAATGAAGAAGCTATCAAGGAGAGGTGGAGTTCGTATTTCCAAAATCTTTTCAATGAGGCTTGGAGGGATGGTTCTGGTGTGGAGCAAGAGGTCCCTCCTTCGTCTGTGCGAATCAGCAAGGAGGAAGTCAAGGGTGCCCTTCTAAAGATGGCTAAAGGGAAGGCGGTTGGCCCGGATCAGATCCCAATTGAGGCGTGGCTTTGTCTGGGCGAGGTGGGCGTCCAATGGCTAGCAGATCTGTTCAATGATCTCCTCTTGGGTGCTAAGATGCCAGCGGAATGGAGGCGTAGTATCGTGGTCCCTTTTTTCAAGAACAAAGGTGATGCCCAGAGTTGTAGTAACTACCGGGGTATTAAATTACTCAGTCATACTATGAAACTTTGGGAGAGAGTGGTCGAATGTCGGATTAGAAGAGTAGTCGAAATCTCAGAGAATCAATTTGGTTTTATGCCTGGAAGATCGACGACCGAGGCCATCCATCTCGTCAGACGCCTTATGGAGAAGTTCAGGGAGCGTCGCAAAGACCTTCATATGGTGTTGATTGATCTTGAGAATGCCTACGATAGCATCCCCCGAGAAGCTATTTGGAAGAACCTTGAAGAGAGGGGAGTGGCGCAGTCGTACGTTAGGGCAATTCAAGACATGTACTCCCAAGCTAGTTCTTGCGTCCGGACCCCAGTGGGTGACTCCCGTTTTTTCCCTGTCGAGATAGGGCTTCATCAGGGGTCGGCCCTTAGTCCTCTTCTTTTCGCTCTTATCCTTGATGTTATGTCACGAGGGATTCAAGATGTCGTCCTTTGGTGCATGCTCTTCGCGGATGATATCGTGTTAGTGGCGGAGTCGAGGGGGAGGTGAACGAGAAGCTGGAGCTATGGAGGTCTACTCTGGAGTCCCAAGGCTTACGTATGAGCCGATCTAAAACCGAGTATCTATGGTGTAACTTCAGTGGTGAGGCCAACGACGAAGGAGTGGAGGTTAAGATTCAAGATCAGATCGTACCTAGTACGGATAAGTTCAAGTATCTAGGTTCGATCATCCAGAAAGGTGGTGAGGTTGAAGATGATGTTAAACATCGTATCAAGGCCGGGTGGCTTAAGTGGAGGGTAGCGTCAGGGGTGATGTGCGACAAGAAGGTACCTTTAAAGTTGAAAGGGAAATTCTATAGAGCGGCAATTCGGCCTGCGATGCTTTACGGTTCCGAGTGTTGGGTGGTGAAGAAGGCCCTCGAAAGCAAGTTGGAAGCGGCCGAAATGAGGATGTTAAGGTGGTCGTGTGGGCGCACGATGTTAGATAGAATCCCGAATGGGGTGTTTAAGAGCGAGCTTGAAGTGACGCCTCTTGCTGCGAAAGTCAGGGAAGGGAGGTTGAGATGGTTCGGCCACGTCCGTAGGAAGCTGGCTGAGGCCCCAGTGAGGAGGGTCGAAAGTCTTTCGGTGGTTGGGATGAGGAGGAGAGGCAGACCGAGGAGGTCGTGGGAAGAGCAACTTAGGTTAGATATGAAGGCCGTAAAATTGAATGAGACCATGATCGCTGACAGGTGCTCTTGGAGGCGTCTTATCAGAGTGGTGGATTCCCTTTTAGGGAACGGCTCTGTGGTAGAAAGCCTCAGAGTTGGGTTGTCTCGGTTATCTTTATTTTAGAAGTTTGGCTTTTTTGTTCTCATTTTTCGTTTCTTTTTTATCTTCATATTCTGGTTTTTTTTTTTTTAGGGAGCCCGTCCGGAGCTATCCTCTCGAGCTGGGAGAGCGGAGCGCACCTGGACCTGAGTACTCAATGCCAAGCAGGCAGGTAGGTCCCATGTGGAGAATGTCATGGGCTCAGGTATTTGCTGTGAAAAATTTTTCATACCATTTTTAGATTCCTGTGTGTATACCACCCACGTTATTTGTCGTGCACATAGCCGAGGGTCTTCACGGAAACAGCCTTCCTGCCGTAAAAAGCGGGGGCATGGTCTGCGTACATCTTACCCTCCCCAGACCCTGCTCTGAGCGGGATATACTGGGTATGTTTGGTTTGGTTTATAGATAACCACAATAGGTTAGCTATATTTGTCGAACCTTTAGCAACCTGTAGTTTAACTCCACATCATCAATTACCGTATAAAAATAATACATTCTATTTTTAACAACTTGAAATAATAATAACATACCATTTTCAAAATATAGTCAACCTATATAGTCAATCATATTGGAGTAAAACACGATTAACAAATTTAACATAATCAATATTTAGCCAATCATTTTACAAAACACCGTTAGAGATGCTCTTATGAAGCTGTAAAGAAATGGGAGTCCAAATCTTCTACACCACTTTAGGTGTGCTACTACATGTGCCACCTTAGGTATTTATTTTTGATTGGGTGGTTGATGTGAATGCAGGGGATCCCATTTATATTAATGAGAGATGAGCCAATAAAAAACAATCACCTAAAAGGCTAAAAGTGGCATATGAAGTGGCACACCTAAAATGATGTGTAAGATTTGGAGTTTGGACTCAATAAATGGGGGGCGGGCTGTTGAAACTTAATTGGGCGGGAAAAACATAGAGATTCTTGATGATGATTGGTTTATTTAATCAGCGCGGTGCTGCATGTGCGCGTCTGTAATGAGTAATGACTACCGGCCCGGAGGGTGACCCGTGCTAGTCAACTGATTCTTTTTCTTAACCATAGATGTTCGGTGGTAAATTGCATGTTCTCCTACCATTTTAATAAGGAACGGAATTTGTATAATATGTCCCAAATTAATAGACCATTTTATGCATATGTTTCATTATATTGATTTATTAATTATATGTTTCATTACCATTTTTAAGTTTTATTGAGACCAATATACCCTTTTTTTTAATTAATTACTATTATAAGTGTATTACAATTTTAACAATTTAACAAATAAAAAAAATATTTTTATATTTTTTAGTACAAGACCCGCCAAGGGCGTTTTTTTTAATTTTAACCATAAAATAAATATTTTTTTTGTTTTTTACTTACAAAGGTCCCGCCAGGGACACCCTTAACCAAATAAAATATTAAAATTTATAATTTAAATTAATGAAATCATTTTTTTATGAGATGTTATATTTTAAAATAAATTTTATTAAAAAGGGTACAATGGTCCTTTTCTGTTAAAATTTGAATGAAAAACTGATTTTAGGATAGATTTGAAATTTCAAATATATATAGGACATATTTACAAACTATGTTTTAAATAAGGACATACTATTAAAAAAACCCTTTTTATAATTTTTTTTTATTAATATTAGTTTAAAATTTGTGTGATGTATGGATTTTTTTATTATAATTTAATTTTAAAAAAAAAATGAATTACATAAGTTTAAATTTTTTATTTATATGATTTAATAATAATTACACATATATTACCCGTGATATTTCTAAAAACAATTGAGATTTAGTAGAAAAAATGATGCAATTTAACTAAAAGAAGGTATTTAGTTAATTATTAGTAATTAAACATAAAAAATTAATTAGTTATTAAAGGTAACATGTTTTACAAGAAAAATTAAATTGATTAGCTATTTGCAAATATAAAGAAAAGATGATACATTTTAGTTAAAAAAGTACTCGATTAATTATTATTATTAATTAAATATAAAAAGGAATATGATTAGTAATTAAAGATAACATGCTTAACATGAAAATATTAATTAATTAATTATTACTCCCTCCGTCCCGAAAAACATTTCTCGTTTTAACTTTTTACACTATTCATTATAAACGGTTGACTACTAATTTATTCATAATTTATAAGACAAAATATATTCATGAGTGATTTTGTTTGATTCGTATTTGTAAACACTTTAATACAATGAAGTGTGAAGTTAAGGATATTAACGATCAAAATTGTGCGTTGACAACATGTCCAACTCAAACAATAAAAGTTTTAGGGACAGAGGGAGTAGTAAAGATAAATAATTAAATAAGGATAAATAAGTAATGAAGAATATTATTAAGTAAGGGTAATTAAGTTCTTTATAATTTAAATTAATTTTTCAAAACATAAATTTTGTAATTTAAATTTTTAAAAGAATATTATAAATTACTAAGTAAGAATAATTAAGTAATAATTATAAAAAGTTTAAATAGATAATTAGGTAAAAATACAAATATTGTATTGAACGATCAAATTTTTAATATTTTGAATATTATAATATAGTATAGATTTGTATGACTAGATCTCCATATGGTTTTTGAGTCACATCACAAGTTTGAGAAAATGACCAAAATACCTCAAAATGAGGTACCCATGACCCAAAATACTGATTTTCGGAACAGTTGTCACTCACTACCCACGGGACACGCCACTCACAGTGGCGCATCCCATATCTCGTCTCTCACGTTTTCTCTCCCATCTCTCTCGTTTTATCGGATCTCTCCGCCCTCCCGAACTCTCTTCGCATCTCTCCGCTCTCTCCGGCCACCATCATTGCTTTTGATTATACCAAAACAATCATCATTACCAGTTCTTCGTTTTTCCCAAATCGATTTAACGAATCTGGCCCCGCAGGGGCAATTACGAGCTCACCGGAAAATCGAGGAGAGATTGTTGGGTACGATTGGGGGTTTAAAATCTGGGTATGAAATGGTTTTGAAATGGGTATGGTTGTGTAGATCGTCGAAAGGAGATTCCATTGATATGTAGTACGTTATAGGAAGATGCCTTGAGTGTGTGAACGGCTGATTTGTTTTTTCCGGCGAACATAAAAAGCATATAGATCAGATTTCTTGATCCACTGTTGTATCACTTTTGGTGCTTGATTTCTAGTCCTTTGTGTTCTATCAGACTGATAATGGTAAGCTGTTTGTCTTCTGTCATTTGCTTTCTGGTATGCTGTTTGTCGCCTGACTGGTCCATTCTGGTAAGCTGTTTGTCGCCTGACTGGTCCATTCTGGTAAGCTGTTTTCATTTTATGATTTACTTGAACCACACAATGTCTTTCCAGATGACCTTTTGTACCACATTTGTTGCATGTCTTCCAGGGCATAGCATAGTCATAGGGTATGCCATTCCTTCCATCATATTTGAGCACCTTATCTTTCTTGTTGAAGTTTAGACCAACACCTTCTCTGACCAAAGGTACATTTGCCTTCTTCATCATTGTTTTTAAAGTGTCTTCACCTTGAACAAAAGTTTCCATGCCCTTCTTGAGATTTTTAACTTCTGTTTCTAGGAGGGTGATCACTTCAGCTTGCTGTTTGATGAGTTCAGCTTGCTGAACTCTCTTTTCAGCAGTTTTTGAGGATTCGACTTGACTAGATTCCTTCATCTTGTATGATTCCAATGCTTTAGCTTTAGTTTTAACATCAGACCTTAGCTCTTTGATTTCTTCGGTCAAGGTCTTGTTTCTTCTTTCAAGCAACTTGATATTAGCCTCTAAATGACTATTCTTGACATTTAGCTCCTTGATCTCTGTAGCTTTGCCTAATGAAGTTGAATCCCATTCTTCCATTTTTGTTAACAAATCTTTAACCATTTTGGATAGATAGGCGTTCTTATCAGTCAGCTTGCTGATTTCAACCTTTAGTGCCAAATGTTCTTCAATGGTTACACTTTTTGATTCCTGCATTGTTAGTGATCCCATAATAATATTTTCAGAAGATTTCCAGGAATGAAAAGAGTTTACCTCACTAGAATCTGATTCTGAATCAGACACATCTCTATCTACAAGAACTTCTTCCGTGTTTCCTATATCATCAATGCCAACAAATGCAGAGTTTATTATATCTTCATTTGATACTTCACCAAAAATAGCTTTTTCATCATTCGAAGTCAATTGAGCCTTTGACTTCCTTTTATCTTTCAAATCAGCACGCTGTTTTGTTGTTGTAGCTTTATAATGCATTTTTAAGGTATCCCATATGTCTTTTGCTGTGCTACATGAAGAGACCTTATCAAAATCTGACTCTGAAAGACCACATATTAATGTGTACTTTGCTCTTCCATTATAACCTGATTTTATCAATTCTGAATCTGAGAGATCATCAACGTCTTTTGGCTTGCCGTCTTGGTCCGGAAAAGTGAATGGACCCTTTTTAACGACTCTCCATTCAATTGCATCATCTCTGTTGAGAATCACCTTCATTCTCTGTTGAGAATCACCTTCATTCTCTGTTGAGAATCACCTTCATTCTCTGTTTCCAAGCATCATAATTTTCAATCCCCTTGAGAAGTGGTGGCATGTCTAAATATTCTCCTTCTGCATAAGCGGGTGCCATAGGATCTATACTTTCCTGTTACAGAAATGTTAGTACACCAAGGCTCTGATACCAAATGAAAATGCACACCTAGAGGGGGGTGAATAGGTGTAAATGACTAACTATGTTTAACTAAAATCGATTTTAGAAATTACCAGAAACAGCTTACTGATTTCGTTTTATGCAGAGACAAATGTTATGCTGAATGCACAGATAACAAGTATAGTAAAGTGCAGAAACAGTAAGCTAAATGCAAGCAGTAAGTAAAGAACAGAAAATAAAGAACACAGAGACTTTTAGCCAGGTTCGACCCCTAACCCCTATGGTCTACGTCCTGGTCCCTTACCAACTTGGTAAGAGAATATATTATTGATCAACGAAATAAACCAATTATAAGAACAATAATATATCTCCCTCAATATCCCAGCTGTTGACAAATGGCGTGCTGAACTCCTGTTTCTGAACTTGCTCTCTAAGCTATACTTCCCAAGTATACTTCTCTAGCAACGATCACCAAACCCTTGTCTGTCCAACAACTAAACCTTACTAATCCTACTTACAAATGGCTTGCTGTTTGCTGTGCTGAACTAACTCTCTAAGCAATACTTCCAAAGTATCCTTCTCTAGTCTAGTTCGACCCACCCAAAACTTTAAGCCAAACTTGTACAACAACTATTCAATACAAATTGAACAATACAATGTTTGAATCAATACAACTCAACCTAATAAACTCTCTAAGATATAGCACGTATATGATATATTAAGAGCTCGAGAGAATCGAAAGGATATAGCGATGGAAAACTGAGTTGTGTATTCTTTGTGTGCTTCTCTGATTGATTAAAAATTAATTGAGCACAAGAGCAACCTTATAAAGCTTCACAACCAACGTTCTAAAATCAATCAATCAATTTCAAACGTTTAGAAATCAATTTCTAACGTTCAATTGGTTAGAGAGATTTTGCAACGTTCTTGTGACTGTTTGACAGAAGGTTTGGAAGAGATGAATCGTAGAAAACATAACCCTTCTGTTTGTATAGATAGAAAACGTGTATAGGAGATTTTGAAGAAAGAAAATCTTTTAAATAAGTAAACTCCCATAAGTTTTATAAAACGATTTAAAGAAATATATTTGAAAAGATTTGAGCTCTAGAATATATTGTATACGTATTATATAATAAAGAATTCTCACAATATATTTCCTGAAATAAATCCATGAGAGACAATCTTGATCTTTATCTTCAGGATTTCTGGCAGTTGGAAATGGCTTGCTGTTTGTACTATCAGTGTGCAACTAGCTTGCCAGACTGTCTCTGTTGTAGCACCAAATGGCTTGCTGTTTGTATATCCTGTTTAAACAACCAGTAGGCTAATATACCCTGCAAAACCATGTTAGTACAATACAGCAATAACATGATGTTTTATATCAAACTATAAGCAAATAGCTTGCTGATTGTGATCATCAAAACCATAGGAGTATCATGTTACTCCTTCCCGGGTAGCTTGTCATGTGTTACTCCATTACCAGTAGCGTGTCCCGTGAGTATTTAGAGCCGCCCGAGTTGACGATAGGTATTTTGGTCCTGTGGCCGAACGATGCTTGAAAGAATCCCTAATGCGGTTTTCAGGAGCGAGTTGGAGGTGGCGCCTCTTTCTGCGAAAGTTAGGGAAGGGAGGTTGAGATGGTTCGGCCACGTCCGTAGGAGGTTGCCGGAAGCCCCGGTGAGGAGGGTCGAGAGTCTTGCGGTTGATGGGGTGAGAAGGAGAGGCAGACCGAGGAGGACATGGGAAGAGCAGCTCAGGTTGGATTTGAAGGCATTAAACTTGAATGAGACCTTGACCGCCGATAGGAGTTCTTGGAGGCGTCAGATTAGAGTCGTGGATTCTCTTCTAGGGAGCGGTTCTGTTGTTGAGAGCCTCAGAGTTGGGCTATCCCGGTTAGCGATATTTTAGGAGTTTGGCTTTCCGTTATCTAACTGTTTTTTGTTTTCTGTTTTCTGGTTCTTGCAGATGCAGGGAGCAGGACCTGAGGTTAAACCAGGAAAGGGGTTCCCGCTCAGGTAAGTCCCATGAGGTCCAGGCCATGGGCTCAGGTTTGGTGGATTTCATCCCCCATCTTTATCTTCCTAGCACATAAATATCACTATTTTGTTGTGCACTAAGCCGGGGGTCTTCACGGAAACAGCCTCCCTACTGTAAAAAGTAGGGGTATGGTCTGCGTACATCTTACCCTCCCCAGACCCTGCTTCGAGCGGGATATACTGGGTATGTTTGGTTTGGTTTGGTTTGGTTTTTACATCCATCAATATCTATCTACTGAGTAATTTTGTCTTTACCCATGATTTTTGAATATATTTATCAATGAATTTCCTTTTCTTATTATTCTATCAATCCAACGGGATTGCATAAAAAAGCATGTAAAATACAACATAAAAGAAAATTATGTGATAAATAAATAATTTTGATAATTACATTAATGAATAAAATTCAGTAAAATTTTTAAAACTTTATATAAATATAAATGAATATTCAATAAAATTGAAGTAATATATTTTTTTAAATACATGTTATTTAGTCAGTTTTAAAATACTGATAAATACATATATATTACAATAAATTATAAGTATTTTACACACAATTTTATAGATAACCTAAAACATGTTAAAATAGTTCAAGTATACAATTCTGAAATTATACATATAATTCATGTATGCATATTGTTACGTGCGAAGAGATTGTATGATAAATTTTTTAAATTTTTAACTATTATTTTCTAGATATATGCGAATATTAAATTTAAAAATATTATTATCACAAGAAAAAAATGAATTGTTATCTAAATGAATAAGAATTGATTTATTGATAATTGAATATAATATTCATTTATTAATAAATAAATATTTTCATTAAATGAATATAATTGTTCGATTCCAAGTGTATTCATTTATCGAAATTCAATTGTAGCTAATATTGTGTGTAGTAATCATCCAACTCCTAAAGAACTAATAAATAAGATCTCTAAACAAATTATGATGTATATATGATATTATATACTGTTGTGATCGAAATTTAGTATGAATCATATCTAGGCCCATCATGAAATTAGGATTCGACCTGTGTAAAAATTGAGTAGAAAAATGGGCTTTCGGTGGCCTTTGGCAGCCCCAAAGGGTTACCATACAATAAACACTAAAAGTGTATAGGATTGGGGATCCCGTGGGTAGCCATCGTGGATAGCCCCTAGTTAATAATCATCAGCATGCAGCTCCCATACTCAGCTTACCAGGATGGTTGTCTAGACAGCTTACCTTAAGGGGTACCAAATAGGGGTTATCGGGTAACAGTCCTGGCATCCCCGGGAACCTGGCAGACCCGTGTAATAAGATAAGAATAACCTCCTAAACCTTAGGAGCACGCCTCTACAACCTAAAAACGCTCCTTAACAGATTGATATTCAGTTGTTAGAGGATATATGCCATATTTATGTGATAATTTATTCAATGAATAGTCAAGATAATTACAAGAAAACAAGTCTTCTACACTACCATAACAACTTGATAACCTGAAAATATACACCATACTCAATGATTCTCAGAAATAACAGTCATAATCCCTTCACAAACGGGATAATTCATCACAACTGATTGATCACATCAATCTAGAACTACATACGGGGTTGATCCACTATAAATAGTGGTATGTAGGCAGTTTGTGGGACTTCTTAGACACTTTCACTACTTGAGTAGCATAGAGCACGTATACTCTTGTGTGATACTTCATTATTAGGGTTCTTGGCATGCCAACATCTGGTCCTCGAGCTCTAATTCCCGTAGATTCAGTCTGATCCTCCGAGGAACCACCTCCCGTGTTCTTCGAAAACCTCTAGTTGTGAGTCTTTCTGGGCAATTAGACGGTTCCGTATTTATTGGTGCTATTCCAGCAACAACCTCCTAACTTGTTATGCTAAAATCCTCCCACAACATATACTATGGGTGACGTACCAAAATGTCTCATCTTCAATTTTCATAGCCCTTCTTATATAATTTCAAAAATTCGGTCCAAAATATCTTAAAAATACGCCAATGCAATTGACGAAATGCCGTATTAGCTAATTTTTTAGAAATAAAAGATACGACATACGATATGTCGTATTTATGGGGCAATAAACGACCACATCCCTTGGATATGAGGGCATTTTGGTGATTCTAATGACTAGATTAATTTTAGAAGATAATATACAATATTATTGGAATTTGCCTTGGTAAATTAAAACGAACAGTTATTAAATCATTGCTAAATTAACAAATATACAAAGTATTAAGAAAGTAATTTTTTTATAAAAAAATTCAAAAAGTAAATAACCAAATATTAATTTCTTTATGAGTTTGTAATCTTAAATGTATTTTATTTAATCATGACATATTAGGGGTAAAATAGAAATAAATGAATAGTTTTATCATTAAACGGTGGTGAACAATGTAACTAACCAAAGGGTTCCCCTTTGGTTAGAAGTGTACATTGTTATGCCTGGAATAAATTGCAAGATTCTTTTTTAATATTATTATCGATATCCATATTGACTTAGATTAGTGATATTCAGTTTTGCAGGTCTTCCACAATGATCACGGGACGATTCTTTTCCGAAGATTGTTATCGAATCAGACATTAAGATTTCATCATCTAAATTTCTGGGAACATCATGCATGCATTCCAGTTAGATGATAAAACTTTTTGAATGAAAGAAACTCGTGTTATGAATATTGTATTTTGATACAATTCATCTACGAGGTAAGTTTTGTAAAAAAAAAATATTTATTAGGAAATACACTATTCCAAATACAAAATTTATGTGAAATATGACAAATGATTTTTTTTTTTGACACAAATGTAGACATGTAGTTAAATATTCGTAATTTTATCTATTTTTTTGGTGTAATATTCGTACGCAATTGCAGGTGACCTCCTTGTACTAATCTCTGTTCTAAAAGTCGGCGATTAATCGGGATTAATCGCCGATTAATCGCTGTTCGGTAAGGAACCGAACTGATTTTACAAAAATCGGTCAAAAAATCATTTTTTCAAAAAATCGGGATTAATCGGTCAAAAATCGGATTAATCGGTCAAAAATCGGCATTATTGATAAAAAATTGAAAAATAAGTAGAAAAATTAAAAAAATTCAAAAAGTAATAAATTGAATAAATTTTAAGAAAACTATTATTCTCGTATACGAAACTAATATTTTAAACGGTTAAATAATGAATTTTATCAATTTTTTCTCTCATATTGACCCCAATTCAAAAATTAGATCTTAAAATTTATATTTACTTTAATAATGCTATGTATTTTAAATATATTTGTATAAATATATGATAATTATTCATGTATAATCAAAATAATAAAATAATTATGTATATTAATAATAATTATATTTAAAAATAATATTAAATTAGTTCCGATTAATGATCCGATTAATCATTCTGATTAATCCCCGATTACCCGATTAATTCCTGGACGGTGTCTCCACCGATTAAGTCCGATTTCCGCTTTTTACAAGACTGGTACTCCCTCTGTCCCATCCATTTCTTTACACTTTCCTTTTTGGGCCGTCCCATCCATTTCTTTACATTTCTAAACTTTCCTAAAATATTAAAGTTTTATAATATAAAAATCAACTACATCCATTACTTTCCTCCACTAACTCATTTTATACATTATAAAGTGATAGACCCCACCACTTTACTCATTTTTCTTCCTTCTCTCCTCTTTCTTTATATTTTTCCTTGGTCTCCGTGCCCAACCCAAATGTAAACATTTGGGTGGGACGGAGGGAGTACTAATCCTAAAACACGCAGCATTCTCAATTTCTCATATTTCAAAACCACTATGTAGCTTCAAAAACAAACTGTATATACGCACACACTATTTCCACGCGTTACACGGTCCCATCTCTCTATTCTTTCCGCTTTGAAATCGATTCAATTTCGTTTCTTTTTGTCTGCTAATCCATATCTCCCTGCTCACTTTTGCACGTTAACCCCCCTCCTCTCTCTCTCTCTCTAAACCCCCACTCTCTCTCTCCACATTCAACTAATTCAAATCTCTCTCTCTCTCGATCTCTCCTGCCAGCTGCCATTACATCTCTCTCCCTCTCCATTACACATCTCTCTCTCTCAATCTCTCCTGCCATTACTCTCTCTCTACTGATCTGATGCTATGAATCCCCGACGACCCGGTCCGACCCGACCCGACCCGGTCCAACCCCAACCCTACAACATCATCCCCATCCACGACCTCTTAGCCGACCACCCCTCCCTCCGATTCCCCGAAGTACGAGCCGCCGCCGCCGCTCTACGCGCCGTCGGGGACCTCCGTAAACCCCCTTTCTCCCCATGGCTCCCTCACATGGACCTACTAGACTGGCTCTCCGCTTTTTTCGGCTTCCAAAACGACAACGTTCGCAACCAACGCGAGCACATAGTCCTCCACTTGGCTAATGCTCAGATGCGCCTGACCCCACCCCCCGACAATATCGACTCACTGGACCCCACTGTTCTCCGACGTTTTCGCCGGAAATTGCTTAAAAATTACTCCGAGTGGTGCTCGTTTCTTGGCCGGAAACCTAATATCTGGATCTCCGACAGCTCCCGTGGGGCCCACTCCGATCAAAGGCGAGAACTTTTGTATGTGTCTCTGTATCTACTTATTTGGGGTGAGTCTGCGAATTTACGATTTATGCCGGAATGTATTTGTTTTATTTTTCATCATTTAGCTATGGAATTGAATAAGATACTTGAGGATTATATTGATGAGAATACGGGGAGGCCGATTTTGCCTAGTGTTTCGGGGGAGAATGCGTTTTTGAATAAGATTGTTGCGCCTATTTACAATACGATTAAGGCTGAGGTAGAGAATAGTAGGAATGGGACTGCTCCTCATTCGAATTGGCGGAATTATGATGATATTAATGAGTATTTTTGGAGTAGGAGGTGTTTCGATAAGTTGAAGTGGCCGCTTGATGAGGGGAGTAATTTTTTTGTTGCGAATAGCAGGGTTGGAAAGAGGGTTGGGAAGACGGGGTTTGTGGAGCAAAGGTCGTTTTGGAATTTGTTTAGGAGTTTTGATAAGCTTTGGATTATGTTGATTTTGTTTCTTCAGGCTGCGATTATTGTTGCTTGGGAGGAGAGGGAGTATCCCTGGCAAGCATTGGAGGAGAGGAGTGTGCAGGTTACGCTTTTGACGGTGTTTATTACGTGGAGTGGGTTGAGGTTTTTGCAGTCGCTTCTTGATGCGGGAATGCAGTATAGTTTGGTTACGAGGGAGACTTTGTGGCTTGGTGTGAGGATGGTGTCCAAGAGTGTTGTTGCTGCTATATGGATTCTTATTTTTGGGGTTTTCTACGGGAGGATAATAAAGGAGAAGAATAATTATGGGAAGTGGGAAAAACATGAGGTGAATAACCAGGTGGTTACTTTTCTTGAGATTGCGCTGGTTTATGTCATCCCAGAACTTCTGGCACTAGCTCTGTTTATAGTACCGTGGATTAGAAATTTCATTGAGAACCGAAATTGGAGGATTTTTTATGTGCTGTCTTGGTGGTTTCAGAGCCGGTCGTTTGTGGGTCGAGGCCTTAGAGAAGGACTTATGGACAATGTGAAGTATACTTTGTTCTGGATTGTTGTCCTTGCTACGAAATTTTGCTTCAGTTACTTTTTGCAGATCAAACCGATGGTTAACCCGACACAGGCCCTATTAGACATGAAGGATGTGAATTATGAGTGGCACCAGTTCTTTGGGAAAAGCAACAGATTTGCAGTTGGATTATTGTGGCTTCCGGTGGTTTTAATATACTTGATGGATATACAGATTTGGTACTCCATATACTCATCATTTGTCGGTGCAGGAGTTGGGTTGTTCCAGCATTTGGGCGAGATCCGAAACATGCAGCAGTTGAGATTAAGATTCCAGTTCTTTGCCAGTGCAATTCAATTTAATCTCATGCCTGAGGAACAGCTAATGAATGCCAGGGGAACTTTGAAGAGCAAGTTTCAGGATGCCATTAACAGGTTGAAGCTGAGGTATGGCCTGGGCCGACCCTTTAAGAAGCTTGAATCGAGCCAGGTAGAAGCAAACAAATTTGCATTGATATGGAATGAGATAATCTTGACCTTTAGGGAAGAAGATATCCTGAGTGATCAAGAGGTTGAGCTGTTGGAACTGCCACAGGATACGTGGAATGTAAGGGTTATCCGATGGCCCTGCTTGCTTCTGTGCAATGAGCTTCTCCTCGCTCTAAGCCAAGCGAAGGAGTTAGTAGATGCGCCTGATAAGTGGCTCTGGTATAAAATATGCAAGTATGAATACAGGCGCTGTGCTGTTATTGAAGCATATGACTGTGTTAAACACTTGTTACTGCATATCATTAAATATGATGTGGAGGAACATTCTATTATCACAGTCTTATTTCAAGAAATTGATCACTCGCTGCAGAATGAAAAGTTTACAAAAACATTCAACTTGAAGGCGCTTCCGTCGATTCATGCGAAGCTCATCATCCTGCTCAACCTGATAATCAAGCCTAATAAAGATGTCAACAAGATTGTGAACATTTTGCAGGCCCTATATGAGACTGCTATTCGAGATTTTTTTAAAGAGAAAAGGACCGCAGATATGCTTAGGGAGGATGGGTTGGCTCCAAGAAGAACAGTTTCTGGTGATAACTTGCTTTTTGAGAACGCTGTTGAATTGCCAGATACAGACCATGAAACTTTCTACCGCCAGGCTAGACGCCTTCACACTATTCTTACATCTCGGGACTCAATGCATAATGTCCCCAAAAATCTAGAGGCTAGACGCCGGATTGCCTTCTTCAGCAACTCTTTGTTTATGAACATGCCTCATGCGCCCCAAGTCGAGAAAATGATGGCTTTCAGTGTTTTGACCCCTTATTACAATGAAGAAGTGCTCTATAGCAAGGAAAACCTTCGAACTGAGAATGAAGATGGGATTTCCACCTTGTATTATCTGCAGACAATATATGCTGATGAATGGGAGAATTTCTTGGAGAGAATGCGGCGAGAGGGTTTGGTTAAAAATGATGAAATATGGAGTGACAAGCTAAGAGATCTTCGCCTTTGGGCGTCCTACCGAGGCCAGACACTGGCCCGCACCGTGAGGGGAATGATGTACTACTATCGTGCTCTCAAAATGCTTGCTTTTCTGGATTCTGCATCAGAGATGGATATCAGGGAAGGGTCACGGGAACTTGCTTCGATGGGGCATAGCCGTAGCTTAGATAGTTTCCGCTCAGAAAGGTCACAATCTGCAAGAAGCCTGAGTAGGGCAGATAGTACAGTTAACTTGTTGTTTAAAGGACATGAGTATGGAACTGCTTTGATGAAATACACCTATGTGGTTGCCTGCCAGATATATGGGACTCAAAAGGCCAAGAAGGACCCCCACGCTGAAGATATTCTGTATTTGATGAAGAACAACGAGGCTCTTCGGGTTGCTTACGTCGATGAGGTTCCCGTGGGGCGAAGTGAAACGGGTTTAATGGACTATTACTCTGTTTTGGTGAAATATGACCAACAGTTGGAGAGGGAAGTGGAGATATATAGAGTTAAGTTACCTGGCCCACTTAAGCTTGGGGAGGGAAAGCCAGAGAACCAGAACCACGCTCTTATCTTCACTAGAGGAGATGCAGTTCAGACCATTGATATGAACCAGGACAGCTATTTTGAGGAAGCACTTAAAATGCGAAATCTTCTGGAGGAGTACAGGCACTATTACGGTCTGAGAAAGCCGACTATTTTGGGAGTTCGGGAACACATTTTTACTGGTTCCGTCTCATCGCTTGCTTGGTTTATGTCAGCCCAGGAGACTAGTTTTGTCACTTTGGGACAACGTGTTTTGGCGAACCCTCTCAAAATACGCATGCACTATGGTCATCCGGATGTATTTGATAGATTCTGGTTCTTAACGAGGGGAGGGATAAGCAAAGCTTCAAGGGTGATCAATATCAGCGAGGACATATTTGCAGGCTTCAACTGCACATTGCGAGGCGGGAATGTTACTCATCATGAGTACGTTCAAGTTGGCAAGGGGAGGGATGTTGGACTGAATCAGATTGCCATGTTTGAAGCCAAAGTTGCTAGTGGAAATGGGGAGCAAGTTCTCAGCAGAGAAGTATATAGGTTGGGACATAGGCTGGATTTTTTTCGGATGCTATCATTTTTCTACACTACTGTTGGTTTTTTCTTGAGTACAACAATGATCATCCTCACTGTTTATGCATTTCTGTGGGGTCGGCTTTATCTTGCATTAAGTGGGATAGAGAGTTCGAATTCTGCAGATGATGCTGCAGACAATAAAGCTCTTGGTGCTATCTTAAACCAACAGTTCATACTCCAACTTGGCCTATTTACTGCCTTGCCGATGGTGGTGGAAAATTCTCTGGAGCATGGTTTTCTTTCAGCAATTTGGGATTTTATAACTATGCAACTTCAGCTGTCATCAGTATTTTTCACATTTTCCATGGGAACTCGTGCCCACTATTTTGGCCGAACTATTCTTCATGGTGGTGCGAAGTACAGGGCAACTGGCCGTGGTTTTGTGGTGGAGCACAAAAGCTTTGCTGAGAACTATAGACTTTATGCGCGTAGTCACTTTGTAAAGGCTATTGAGCTTGGGCTGATACTTGTAGTGTATGCCGCTTACAGTGCTGTAGCTAAAGGAACTTTTGTTTACATTGCTTTGACCATCTCGAGTTGGTTCCTGGTAATTTCATGGATTATGGCCCCTTTCTTGTTCAATCCATCTGGTTTTGATTGGCTGAAAACTGTGTATGACTTTGATGAATTTATGAACTGGATATGGTTCCGTGGTGGTGTGTTTGCCAAAGCTGAACAGGGCTGGGAAAGATGGTGGTATGAGGAGCAGGATCATTTAAGAACAACAGGTCTTTGGGGAAAGTTTCTGGAAATTGTATTGGACCTCCGGTTTTTCTTTTTCCAGTATGGGGTTGTGTACCAACTTGGTATTTCTGATGGGAGCAGGAGTATTTTTGTTTACTTGCTTTCCTGGATCTATGTGGGCGTGGCACTTGCAGTTTATTCTACTGTAGCTTATGCTCGGGATAAATATGCCGCGAGAGAACACATCTATTATCGATTGGTCCAGTTTCTGCTTATAATCATTGTCGTGCTTGTGATCATTGCCTTGCTACAATTCACGGAGTTCAAATTTCTGGATATCTTCACTAGTCTATTGGCATTTATCCCCACAGGTTGGGGTTTTATTTCAATTGCGCAAGTACTCCGGCCCTTTCTTCAGGACACTATGATTTGGGAAACTGTTGTTTCTGTTGCTCGCATGTATGATATACTGTTTGGAGTGATTGTCATGACCCCTGTGGCAGTGCTGTCATGGTTGCCTGGATTCCAGTCTATGCAAACAAGGATTTTATTTAATGAAGCATTCAGTAGGGGACTGCAGATAAACAAGATTGTGACAGGGAAAAAATCTACTGATATGTGATTAGAGGTCAGTCTTATATTCTTTTTCCCTTCGAGATTTCCGCAGTCTCTGTTTTACCTTTCTGCAAGTACCTGTGATGCAGTTACATGATATAATTACTATTATTTGTTGTCTATGAATATTCTTTGTAAAAACAAGTTTTTATATCCATTTTAAATGGTTTTCGATTGCTCTAACTGTTTTTTAGGGTTAGTTCCTTTGTCCAGCGCTCTATAGATTGACTAGGTCATTTCTGTTTTGTTATTACTACTACATGTGAGTTTTGGTATTTATGTCCAAAACAAATAGTCTCATGTGAGGTCCCCCTTTGAATGTTTCTAGGAGAAGTTTGTTTAGGCTTCCTGGAACTGTGAGATCTCATCAATGAATCTACGCTATCCCTTCTGTTATTTTAATTTTTGCAATTGTCATGTTGAACGCACTGTTAGCTGTTAAATACTTGGGCCAACACCTGTAGTTTGCAATATGCCAGTTTGTATGTAATTTGAGTTGGTTATAAGTTGCTTGTTAATTTTGTTTTTTTGTTTAAGATTCAAAAGTTAGTTTTTTTATATCGGTAAAAGTAACTGTTTCTACTTAAAGCATCTACCATGGTTTGCAAGGTCAGGAGCTTAAACCATTGTATTATTAACTGTAATTACCTGTTTGAGGTTTAAGTATTTGGTTATTGTTCAAAGTACTACGCTAACCTTGTTCTTTTAGTTGGCAATTCGCAAATAAATCTTTGGTGTGGTCAAATGTTTTTGGAGATCATTCGGGTCCCAAGGGGTTTCCGCAATCTTTTTCCTCAAAAGTACTTTTTTTTGTTGCTGGTAGGGTTCATACTTATTTCCCGCTCTGTCTAGGTTTTAGTTATCTATCGCTCCAAACTTATTTTCAGCTGTCTAGTTATTTTCATATCTGTCGTTCAGGGATTTCTTCCCCTTTGCACTTCTGAAATTTTGTTGATACTGCGTATTTAATGTATTTAAACCTTTTTTGTTTTTATTAATGTTTTTTAGCTACATGGAGATCTGCAAATTCTTTGCACACACTTATTTATGTTCGTTAGTACTTAGTATAAAGAATCAGCTGAGGTTAACCTTGGCGTTTGTCTTGAACTAGATGGTCAGGTCAGTCCAATTATTTGTTGTATATGTGTCAAACACTTGATACTCGGACATGGGTATGGACTAGGGACACTTGATACTTCATTGGGCCAAAAACATGTAATAGTTTGATATTATTGTTGAGTCCTCCACTTGAACACATATCTATGTCGGATACATCTAGCGAGTCCCAGTAACATAGGTCCAAATATTTCAAATTCAGAGCTGTTTCTAAATGTTAATAATGTATCCTTTAGCTTTTCATCATTCATGAGTTAATTCATGCTTCCCAGTGTTCTTGCAACATTGTCAAGTTGCATTTAACATGCTTTCCTTGGTTAATTCATTTAAAATAGAAAAATTAGGAAAAACAAGTTAGGGTAAGGCATTAGTGGGATACTCTGTGTAACTTTGCTTTATTTTCATTGAAATTGGTCAAATGTTTTTGGAGATCATTCGGGTCCCAAGGGGTTTCCGCAATCTTTTTCCTCAAAAGTACTTTTTTTTGTTGCTGGTAGGGTTCATACTTATTTCCCGCTCTGTCTAGGTTTTAGTTATCTATCGCTCCAAACTTATTTTCAGCTGTCTAGTTATTTTCATATCTGTCGTTCAGGGATTTCTTCCCCTTTGCACTTCTGAAATTTTGTTGATACTGCGTATTTAATGTATTTAAACCTTTTTTGTTTTTATTAATGTTTTTTAGCTACATGGAGATCTGCAAATTCTTTGCACACACTTATTTATGTTCGTTAGTACTTAGTATAAAGAATCAGCTGAGGTTAACCTTGGCGTTTGTCTTGAACTAGATGGTCAGGTCAGTCCAATTATTTGTTGTATATGTGTCAAACACTTGATACTCGGACATGGGTATGGACTAGGGACACTTGATACTTCATTGGGCCAAAAACATGTAATAGTTTGATATTATTGTTGAGTCCTCCACTTGAACACATATCTATGTCGGATACATCTAGCGAGTCCCAGTAACATAGGTCCAAATATTTCAAATTCAGTGCTGTTTCTAAATGTTAATAATGTATCCTTTAGCTTTTCATCATTCATGAGTTAATTCATGCTTCCCAGTGTTCTTGCAACATTGTCAAGTTGCATTTAACATGCTTTCCTTGGTTAATTCATTTAAAATAGAAAAATTAGGAAAAACAAGTTAGGGTAAGGCATTTGTGGGATACTCGGTGTAACTTTGCTTTATTTTCATTAAAATTGGTTTCAAATGGCATAATTGGTCTCTCTTGTTTTACTATGGACCTCAATCAGCTGGTGTGTCAGACCTGGCAAATTTAGTTTTTGCAATAGCATTGTATTCAGTAATGCTGTTGCATACGTTATGACTGTTTCCTTCCCCTTTTCTTTTGTATATAATTCATTGACATTTTCCATAATGGCTTGTGCAGGCTGGAAGTTGGCATTGAGAGGCAATTTGACCATTTCTTCTTTTGTTATGTAGAGATTGAGATTTGTACAGGCAGAGGTAACGGTAAAGAAATCATTATATTTTTGATTTGCAGAACTGAGGTGTAATATGAGACTACTGTTTAAAATTAGATTGTCCCTCTAATCCTGTTATTAGTTTTTAATAGAAATTCAGTATCCTCTTTCAAGAAGCTTCATTCATCAGTATCAATTTTTTGATTTTTCCAAAACAGTCTTTATTGTATTATTTTTTATTTGTAAGTTTTACATGTAGTACGAGCTTGATCGGGTCAGAAGAAATCATATTGTTTTAATACATGGATACAGTTTTTCTCTGCTATGTATATATATATAAAAAAGAGAGTTTTAATCGTAACTTCCAATAAAACTGATACTCCTACATACTGAAATCTTGATTCCGTTATGACATTTAAAACAAAAACTGTAACAGCGTGAATACATTTAGAAAACAAAACAAAGTGACAAGTGTCAGTTAAGGAATTATAGAAATTGAAATTCAAAGATGTTATTTAATAAAATTAAAGATGTAAATTAAGATGATTTTTATTCTTAGCCCTTAGGGAAGCAGCTGTGAGACTTTTTTTTTCCTAAAGAAAGAAAACTATGGCACTAAATTTGCCAACTTTGTGTCCTTTCTCATATTTCCATTAAAGTATTTTGTGTAGAAAATTTAATTTAATTTAAATCATTAATTTTTGGGATCGCAATGAAAAAGTAACATGTTATGCTAGTCTACTCTACTATACAATTCGGGAGTATGAATTTGCAAAACAAGAATGACGTTGTGAATGCCACGTCAACGTATTCAAAGCACATTCTGATCTGGTGGGCTATCAAATATTTCCAATGTCCCTCTCAATTCTTTACATTTGCTACAGAAAGTAGAGAGTTGACACTTATTTTTTTAAACATAAGTTACGGAAGAATAACAAATTGCCAAGCAAACAATTGTAACTTGAAATATTTTTTATCAGCGCAAAGATTTATAAGAAACCTACTACCTAAACCATTTTGTTATTGCCAGTGTCCCCTGTTTTGACCACTTGTAGTTAGCACCTTGCACAGCTAGTCCTAATCACGTTCTGCACTCGATAATTTATTATCTAAACACGTTAAGGATCCGGATCTTGTTTGTGTCTTGATCCCAAACTCTTACTTATTATATTACACATGTACTACATTTGTGCTTGTACTTCTGCATTATAGTTGTAAAAGCAGATAGAGTAGAATAAGCAGAAAGAAGAAGGGAGAAAATGGAGAGGCAGCAACTACTAAGTAGAGGAAGTGGTTCAGGTCAACGAGTACAAGGGTCACCGCGAGTTCAACAGAGATCCAAAGCCATTACACAAGGCTCTGCTTATGAGAAAGCTGCTGCACTCATCGATCTCGTATGTTCATCCTCACTTCTTTACTCCTCCTTCACTTCACTTCTATACTTCTCTATTACTGTTGTCTAGGCATGTTACTACAAACGTCCAGGGTTCACCATAATCGTTAACAATAAGGGATGCATCAAAACTAAAAATAGAATTCATGGTGAATATGAAAAAAAGGATATGGTGTTTCCGAAACGTATTTGGTACAATTCACTAAACACCCCTTGATTTTAGTAAAGTATAGATTTGGTACAATTCACTAAACACCCCTTGATTTTAGTAAAGTATAGATGGATATGCACTATGCATGGTGCATATCCATCTATACTTTACTATAGTATTGAAGTCGAACATAAGAGTATCCAATTTAGGTTGCTATTATGTAATTTGGACTAAATAATGAAAAGTTTATGCTCGACTCTTTTAATATGCAGTTGGTTGGTCATTTTAGGCTTTAAAATATTAAAAATTAGGCTAAATTGGTTGTTTTAGGCAAATTGAACATGATGTGTGAAATACACACTCAGATTTCGAATTAAAAATGGATTGTAGCTTGGAGTTACAGACTTGCCTGTTTAAAGGTTTTCAATATAAGTTATGATAAGAATGTCAAAAGTGTTTGATGGATTGTTGTAGGGAACTTCTTTCAAATGTTCTGCTTCTTCCCTTTTTTGTTCCTGTTTCAATGTATTTATCCATTACTAATACTAGTTAAGTAGGAGATTTTGCATCTGTCCACTGTAAACTGATACGAGCTACTTCAGACAGAAGCTAGCTCATTGTCTTACAGGCACGGGTCCCAAGAGACATAAGGCTACTTGCCATATGCTACATTCTTAATTTAAAGTTTTAAATTTGCATACACCTGGCATAGTTCAACAAGTAAAAAAGTCGTTAAGACAGCAAAACTGCACATTTTTTCTGTTAGAGAGGTAACAAGAGTTCAAACAGGGGAAGGATTAAGAAAGGATAATCACTTCTACCATATATTACACGAGAGAAATAGAAGGTGTGCAGTGCCATTGGTTCTCTAATGCACCCTAATGTTTTCTTCAAGACACATATGTTACGTGTTCATTTGGCTCTTTGCTTGACACTGGGCATACTAGGATAAAGTAGTCTAAACTTGAGTATAATATAATGTCCAACCTGTATAGAAAATAGCACGCAAGTCATGTCTGTCAGACACACGGACATATTTGCGCACAATTGCACTTGCACTAAACTGTGTTTGAAGCATCATTTTCCTACAAGTGATCTGACATGACCACTGCAAATTCCAGTATTGTGATACATGCACTCACTTTTCAGGCGGAAGATGGCATCGGAATACCAGAGGAGATTCTTAATAACGAGTCAACCTTTGCAGAGGCCACAAAATTCTACCTAATCTTCATTCAATTTGATTTCATCTGGACCCTTAATTACTTTGCATTGTTATTGCTCAACTTCTTGGAGGTTGGTCAAGTTCTTTTTTTGCCATTAATGTTTCTTAGATGTGGTTTCTGGGTTATATGTGCTAGTGGAATTGCAATTTACATGCTTTATTTCTTAACTGCCAATATATAATTATCAAGTTTGCGTAGTTGTATTCAGTTTTTTTTTTTTTTTTTTTAAAAAAAATTATGCATTCGCAGAAACCATTGTGGTGCAGCCAGAATTTGGCAATTTCTTGCAATGACAGGGATTACTACTTCCTTGGACAGCTGCCTTATTTAGATGGGGCTGGATCTCTTGTATATGAGGTAAGGGTCTTTTCTAGTTTGTGGACAATCTCATCATTTGTGACCACCACTATGCAATATAAAGAATTTTGGTGCCCGAGAAATTAAGAATACATCCTCAAACAGTCAAACTCTTACAAAAGTTTATTTAAATATTTAAGTAGATAAGAAGATGCGTTTACGACTAGCTTAACAGTAGGCAGTAACAACTACTGTGTGCCATGATAGTAAGATATATGGTCTCTTCCCCATGTTTAAACATGATATTTGTAGTCCAAAGGTTTGTCTCTGAGAAACTTTAAAACAGTTTTTTTTAAACAGATTCAATATTAGAAATGTGCAGTATGAGGCCAATATGTAATTCAACGTCTAATTCATGTGGCGATTATTTCTGTTTGTACAGACCACCAAGGACTATTTCTACGTGCATAGATATTGTCATCCATGACGAAACTTGCATGCCTTTTCTTGTCATGCATTCACAAGTTTAGTTTCAATAACTTTGTGTTTTAATGTGTGAATTCTGCACTTTTATGCAGGGAATTACTCTTGTTATTCTCATAGCGCATATGTTCTTTCCAATATCATATGAAGGGTTTAATCTCTACTTTAAAAGTCATCTTAATAAATTAAAGGTAAGCTTTCGACTATCATGCTCCTGCAGCTTATATTTTTCTTAAATCGTGATATCTGTTTTGCAGTTCTTATTATCCTCTATTTTTAATTTTTACGAATTCAAGTATGTTCGTTTGGTATTTATTAAGTTTCAATATACAAGTGTTCTTACTTATTAGGTCATGTAGGTTTAATTGGACATGGAAAAGCTGGTCTAATGAACACATTGTAATTGTCTTGCTTTCATCAGTTACAGGCGTTGCCTTGATATTATTATTAATTCATTTTGGAGTTTGGATATTATTATTTTCAATCTGTCATAGAATTTACTTTAACATGTTGTATGTTATTATGAACTAATGTTAATAAAGTTTGTGCGGAAGTGGTAGACCTAGATACTGTCCCTGCACAATGATTTTAGTTGTTTATTGATAATATGGACAATGTTGTGAAGTGTGCGCCCTTTGATTACATCAATTTTTTACATTAATTGTCTACATTCATCATAAGATCAATTTTTTTACATTAAATATCTACATTCATCATAAAATTTCATCAACTTTTTTCTATAAGATAACATCCCATTAGTGTTCTTGTATATATAGGTAGTTTGTTGTACACTGGTAGCCAAGAGGTGGTCAGGAATCCGAAAATACAATATACAAACAATTAAACAAAGTCATTCATTTTTGCAAGTAATTTGAAAGATATTATCACTAGTCATACACTGAGGAAAAGTATTACCGTAACGTTATCGTTTGTGTATAGTGTATATAATTAGTTCTGAGATAAAGTGGAAATCACCAACTGAAGATAGGAACAAAGGATGATCTGGCATTGTATATGAAATCACTACTGTATTACTATTACCACATGATGCTTAATGTACAACCTAAGCGAATCTGACTCCAAATTATGAAGCACTCTTAATATTGAATAATAGTATATAAAGTAGCATAAAAAGATTTCAGATGCATTAATTTGCATGTTTGTTCGGATACTTTGAGATTTAGAAATTTGTGCATTTTAGGTGGGAAGAGAATACAAATAGTGGTATTGAACAGTGTTAATTTTGTAGTCAGCTAACGTAATCTTTCTCAGGGCTTTACATTCTTTTACCAAATAATATGATCTTGAGTACATAACATAAAGAAACTTGTGAACACATAATTTACCTGAGATATTACCAAGTAATGTATTTCATATGTTGTGAAGCATCAAGTCAAGCATATCCTGGTAGAGTAAAGATTTCTTGAATTGTCTGCAATGGAGTTTCAAACTTGACTTTTGTGTTTTCTAAGATTCTTTCTTAGGCCACTTTAATGTGGTACTGATTTCTATTGTGTAGTTTTTCCTGTATAATATTGGTTGTACCTTTTTGTTGGTTCCTCAGATCATATTCCTGCTAATCCTGATTGCTGATGTTTTCATTTATGCACTTTATCTATCGCCGGTGGCATTCTCCTCTCTCCCATTCAGACTAGCGCCTTATGTCCGGGTTGCTTTTTTCATTTTGAACATCAGGTATTAGTTACACTAAATCTGCCAATCTCTAAAGCATGAGACAGACTGTTCATGATTTAATATTATACTTAAGACATGTAAAAAGTTATAATACTTCACCTCTAAAAATTTTCTACCCTTTCTGTCATCTTCTCTCAGAAATTTCATATCCCAATATAAATTTAATTATGTCAAACCAACTAATGCCTTTTCCAGGTGTTAGCTCAAAGTAGGCTGTCTCTGTTGAAGTTTCTGTTGTGTTGTGATGAGAGATTAGTTTCATAGTTTGTGGCAGAATTTACATTTCAATGTTTGGAGAAGTGCATGAGTTGGAACTTGGAAGTGGCTAATTATGGTTTTTGATTATATGTATAAAGGGCTAATCACATATATAAATATATATATTTATATTAAACGTACTACAGAAAAATATTTAGAAGTGTGCACAAGCATTCCTGATTATATTGCTCATAGTTGTTTCATTATAATTTACTTCAGAGATCTACGAGACACACTAGTTGTCCTTGCTGGAATGATAGTCACATACCTTAATGTGTTGGTACGTATCTCTATCTCTGTTTTAGTTTGTTTCGGTACCATTCTTGTAATTCATTTGGGCAGTAAGATTGCTTTGTTTGTGTTTGGGGAGTTTGAAACACTGATGTACACATATGTAGTGGATTTACTGTATTTTTGTAATGTACGTCAATTGCAGCTTTTAGGACTTCTATTCCTGCTGTTCTCAAGTTGGTTAGCATATGTCATATTCGAGGATACGGAACAAGGAGAAACAATATTCACCTCCTATGGTGCAACTACATATCACATGTTTATCCTGTTTACAACATCCAACAATCCTGATGTTTGGATTCCTGCATACAAAGCATCACGCTGGTACTCCCTGTTCTTCATTCTTTATGTGCTCTTGGGTGTTTACTTTGTCACCAACTTGATCCTGGCCGTTGTGTACGATAGCTTTAAGGGTCAGCTAGCCAAACAAGTTGTTGCAAAGGATCGTATTAGGAATGGAATTTTGAAAAAAGCCTTTAATTTCATGGTTACTGAGAATCATGACTATTTAGACGAAAAACAGTGTAGTCGTTTGTTAAAAGAACTTGGCAGATACAGGACATTGCCGGATATCTCAGAAGAAGATTTTGGGTTAATATTCTACGAGTTGGATGATGGTACACGTGACAAGAAGATTAATTTTGATGAATTCACTGATATTTGCAATGCCATAGCAGTAAAGTTTCAGGAGGATTCCCTGCCTTGGTTAGAAAATTTCTCATTCTATCAAGCACCCTTATCCAAGAACTTGAAAACCTTTGTTCGGGGCCCCAACTTCGAATATGTGGTAATTTTTGTTTTGATACTGAATCTTATCACTGTTGTTATTGAAACAACTCTCGACATACAAGACAACTCTGGTCAGAAGTTCTGGGAACAGCTTGAGGTTGTCTTTGGGTGGTTGTATTTTGTGGAATTGGTGCTAAAAGTCTACTCATATGGGTTCGAAAACTATTGGAGGGATGGTCAAAATCGTTTCGACTTCGTTATCACCATGGTTATAGTTATCATTGAAACGACAACTTTTGTGTCTCCCAAAGGACTGCCATTCCTCTTAAATGGAGAATGGATTCGCTATCTTCTTATTGCAAGGATGTTACGACTAATAAGGCTCTTGATTTTTGTTCGTCGTTACAGAGCCTTTGTTGCAACATTTCTCACTCTGATACCAAGTTTAATGCCATACCTAGGTACTATATTCTGTGTGCTATGCATGTATTGCTCTTTTGGGGTGCAGATCTTTGGCGGGTTGGTCAATGCTGGCAACCTTCGTCTGGCAAAGACGGATCTCGCAGATAATGACTATCTACTTTTCAATTTTAATGACTACCCAAGTGGTATGGTGACACTATTTAATCTACTAGTGATGGGAAACTGGCAATCGTGGATGCAGAGCTACAAAGAATTGACAGATTCTGCTTGGTCTTACATATACTTTGTTAGCTTCTTTCTGGTAACTATTCTACTACTGCTCAATTTGGTAGTAGCATTTGTCTTGGAGGCGTTCTTTGCTGAAATGGATATGGAAGACGAGGAGAAATGTAATGATAATGACAAGAAAAATGAAGGGAAGAATAACGATAAAGGCAAAGAAAGTGAAGCAAGGGAGCCAAGACGTCGTTATGCTGGCACGAAAACACGAAGTCAGAGAGTTGATGCGCTCCTTCATCGTATGTTGAGCTCTGAGTTGAAGCAGCAGGCAGAGTGCTCCAATGCTTAAATCGCACTTTATATCCATATTCTTTATTAGGATAGTAATGTAGGTATGTCTATGATTGTGGTCAAATACATAATGAAGCGTGCATATAAACTACAAACCACGGAATCTTCTGCATTATTAATTAAATCTTAGGCCTTATTTTCTGTTTATCCTCTGTGTGGACTGTGGATCATAAGCTAGATTTTATCTGTATATCTATCGAATTTTGTTTATGTACCTTTTTTGCCTGATAAATTCTGAAAGGCAGTAGAGGTTAGTTAAAAGTAAATAATTGCTACTGGTAATCATGGTTATAAAATTCGTTAATCGATATAAATCGGTTGAGGTACTGATTTAAGATTAATCGGGTAATCGTGGATTAATCGGAAGGATTAATCGGAGTATTAATCGGATATTATAATAATATTTAATATATTAGTCTAATTTACAATTAAACATATCATTTTAAATAAATTTAGAGGATTAATCGGATTTCAAAAATCGAATCGGTTAGCTACCTTACAGAGGATTAATCGGGGATTAATCGATTAAATCGGGGATTTTTAGAACCATGCTGGTAATACATGTTTATAAAATTACGATAAAAGTTGGTCAATTTGATTGAATCAAAATCAAAAAAGACATTTAAATAGGAAGTAAAAAATATTATTGGCTTCATCGTCTGTATGCCTGTATGTGACTCTTTGTTAAACTTTCAAATATTCTCTATCCCTTTTCTTTATATTTGGCATCAGTTTTTTGTGTTTCTTAAATGTGCATTAATTCTAGTGATCGATGTACAGAAGGCTCATATGCATAGCTGAATCTTACTAAGTACTCCTTCCAGACATTCGATCGGGATTTTTATTAATTGTATGAAAGTAGCTTCATTCAATTAGCAATAGCTTCATCATAATTCATGATGCATGTATAAACCACAGTAAGGATATCAGCATGTTGAGCCCAGAATGATATCGCTCTTCTCTTATTTAATAATGGTATATCCTTGTACTTCTGCTTGAATAATGAATGTCTAACCTTCATTATTGCTAATTGTTTATTTCATACTGATTTTTTTTGAAAAAATGTTAAAAATAACATTTTTTTTGATAAAAATGATGAAAATAACATTTTTTGAGATGGAGAGTTAAAAATAACGTTTTGGATACGCATTTTGAAGTTGGGTAACCCATAACGCACATTTTGATGTTGGGTAACATGGTGAATAATGAATCCTCCGTGATTGGTGGCTATTATCTTTTATTGTGATACGCATCTTCAGAATGCGTATCAGAGAAGATACGTATTTCAAAGATGCGTATCAGGAGAACCCATATTAGAAATGCGTGACCCAAACGGTGTTTGCCATAATTTTTTCCAGAAAACGTTATTTTCAATCTACCTTCCAAAATACATTATTTTCATCTTTTTCGATAAAAAAAGGGGTACTTTTAATCATCACCCAATTTTTTTCCCCTTTTGTATAACCCCCACTATGTTCGATATATAGATCCATCCGTGATGGTCCCAAATACACCTGGCAATCGTGTGTGTTTGAACATATGCTGGATTGAGGTACTTTCGTTTCGTGTGCTTTTGTGTTTTGTGTACTTGAAGATGAAACTCGTATCCAATCGAAATGAATTCGTGTACTTTCGTGTCGTGTTTCATGTATATATTATATAAAATTAAAAATAAAATTTAGTTAAAATTTATTAGTAAATATTATATTCATATGAAATATACATAAAATATTTACATTTCCATATATAAATTTAAATACAACTCTATAAAAATTTGTAAATATGTAGTATATTTTTGTGTTAATATATATCTCTATAAAAATAATATTGATATATACATAAAATCTATAACTAGAAAATTATAAACATCTTTATTTCGTGTACTTTCATGTACCCGAAATGAAAACCCATATCGAACACTAAATAATTCGTGTAATTTCGTGTTCGTCTACTTTCGTGTTTCGTGTACTAAAAATCAAAACCCAAAACCATATTTTTTGTGTCGGGTTCACGTGTCAGGTGCCAAATTATCAGGCCTAGTCCCAAACATTTTCCATACACGCACGTTATTTTCTTGTTGTTTCACACATGTTTAAATAACACATTACTTATCTATTCAAATTGAGTGTAAGTTGACATGTTTAAATACCTCTCTGTTAGCCCGTGTTTTTAAAGCCCGCTATTTCAAGAACTGCACCTTCGCTGAATCTTCGTTAGGACTCAATATGAGCTATTCATGGAGAAGTTTATGGAGTGCTAAATCGTTGCTGCTGGAAGGTATGAAGTGGAGAGTGGGAAACGGGGACAATATCTCAGTCTGGCAGGATGCTTGGTTTCCGGGGGATTCATCCACACGGGGGCCGACCCCTAGTCCAGGCAATAACCACGAGTTAAGGGTAGCAGACCTCATTGACAGGGATCTTCGTTGCTGGAAAAACGACGTCCTGGTGGAAAAATTCACAAGTGATGAAGTTGCTTCAATCAAACAAATTCCGCTGAGCTTCCGCTTTCCTGCTGATTCTCGTTACTGGTGGCCTACAAAAGACGGAGTCTTCACAGTAAAATCTGCATATTGGCTTGGAACCTTAAATCATTTGCAACAATGGGAGTGGACGCATGAAACAGAGGCTTGGGACATATGGCAAAAAATCTGGAATTTAGATGTTCCTCCAAAGCTTAAACACTTCCTGTGGAGGGCTTATGGCGGATGCCTTGCTGTAAGTTCGACCCTGGGAAACCGGCACATTATCCCTAGTAAGAATTGTTCTATCTGCGAAGAAAATGAAGAAACTATTATGCATGCACTGTTTGATTGTAGCTGGACAAAAACCTTTTGGTTAAACTGTGAATTTAAGGACCGGTTTTCTCATTGCCCAACTGAATTTAGAGAGCGTCTTCAATGGATTTTTCAGAATTTTAACAAAGAGGAGATCCAAAAGATTCTAGCGTGGATTTGGGGAATCTGGGCAGGTAGAAATGACATAATCTTTAGCCAAGGGAATCCTGACGCTGGGAATATAACAGGAGCTTTCTTCAGATTGGTTACGGACTACTGTGCTTATGCCCCTAGAGTCTTTCCAAAACATATCCACTTTCAAGGGACCTCAAATTCAAGATGGATTGCGCCAGAGCTGGGTGTGATAAAAATAAATTCTGATGCTGCATTGATTGGAAATGATTTCGTCGGTTTAGGTGCGGTGTTGAGAAACCATGAGGGGGCCATAGTGGCAGCTGGAGTGTCGAGATTGAAGGCTAAATGGCCAGTAGTATTGGCAGAAATGGCAGCAGCTAGATGGGGCATGCTAGTGGCTAGTAGGCTAGGGTTCACAAACGTACACCTTGAATCAGATGCATTGGAGGTTGTCAGGATGATAAAAGCTCAAGCAAAAGGTTTCTCCCATTTGAGTCTGTTGGTAGAAGACATCCATCATATTAGTAGGCTTTGTACAATGTTTTCCATTTCTCATGTTAGAAGAGCAGGTAACAGTGTTGCTCACTTGATGGCCAGGTTTAGCCCATCTTGTGGAGATGATTGTATTTTTCTCAACAACTTTCCTCAAGGAATTGTTTCCTTGGCGGAGATGGATGTTTTTTGTTAATGAATGGCTTGGCTTTCAAAAAAAAAAAAAAAGAAAAAAAAGTGTAAGTTGACAAGTTGCAACTTGCAAGTAAATGTAGTAAATATAGTTGACGAAGGAGTTTCCATATGTTGTAGTTAGTGTGTGGGAGAGAGATGGAGAGAGATAGGAGCAGTGGAGAAAGTTCTGGTTTGAGAGATCAGTTGCCTACTTTTAGAAGGAGGTCCGACGCCATTGTTTATGGTTCTATTTATCAAAAAGCTGCTGCACTTGTTGATCTTGTATGTTTATTCCATTCATTGCACTCTCCCTTTTTATTTCTATTGTTAGAGTAATAATATTAAAGTGCCAATCCTTTACAATGTTGGGTTACAAGTATATTTATAATGACTTAATTGGGCCTTTAATGGGCTTGACTATCTAAGTGGGCCTCTGGCCCAACATTCAGTCCCCCCCTAAGTATGAAAGTATCTTCAGATCTTTCTAATTTATTTTACACAAAGCCCAATTTTTGCAAAAAGGAAAATAAGAGGAAAAGAAAGAATTTTTTGCTCCTTGGTTTGAATTAATCGAGACACGCGGCTGTGTATGTAGTGGCTGAGGGGTTGTGTCTGTTCACTTCTCCATGTCTTGGGACTAGCACCGGCAGTTGTAGAGGTAATATATTCACTTTACTCTTCTCTTTTCTCTATAAGTTTTCTTGCTCTTTTACTTTCCGTTTCTTTGTTTTATCATCTTCTCTCGTTGCCATTCTTGATATCTGAGGTATTCTTCCTGTCTCTTCTCTGTCTTTTCTTTTATTTTCTTGCTTTCTTCCTTGTCTGGTACTATGAAGGCTATCATCGCCTCTTGTTCTTCGACTGATAGTGTTCCCCAAAACGATGGGGGGGATGATGTGGAGAGCCCTGTTCTCGAGACTGCTACTCGTTCTCATTATCTTCTCCGTACCTCCCCTTCTGTGAAAGCCCTGTCTTTTTCTCCTGGTTGTCATGAGAGTTCTATCAGTAGGGTTCGTTCAGTTGTTGGGTCTGGTTCACAGACCCCTTCTGTCGATGATGTTGTAAGACCCCGTTCTGGTGCTAGTTTTGAGTCCAATAAGTCTTTTAATAAGCCCAGCTTCTACGCTACACACCCCTTGGACCTTGATAAATTATCAGGGTACGTTTCTTTCTCTGCTGGTTATAATGCCTTTGCCCCTAGTGTAAATGACCGGATGTGGAAACCTCCTCGACCTGGTTGTCAAGCCATCCCTGATGTATACTTTGAATATGGGCTTAGATTACCTTTACACCCCTTCTTTCGTTTTATCCTTCAGATCCTTGGGTGTGGTTTGGCCCAATTGGTACCAAACACGGTGCTTCAGATTAATGGGGTTATTGCTAGGTGTTACGAACTCCGACAATTTCCTAGTCTTGACTTGTTCTTCTCAATCTTTCGAGTAAAGAATACTGGGATACAGTTTTATGTTGACAAAAAAGAGGGATGTAGAAAGTTGGTTGAGGCTCCTGCTTCCAATTCTGGTTGGCACCCTTTGTGGGCTTGGTATGAGGGTCACGAACTAGGAACCATAGGACCTTGGCGAACTCTCTGCGCTGGTCGTGTGAAGTCTGTAAACCTTTTGGGGTCGAGAGCCGCTTCTGACCTGCGAGTTTTTCTTGGCTCTGAAGTTAGATATCAGCCCGAAGAGTTCTTAGATGCGAAATTCTTGAGTGATCATTGTTGTAAGCTAGTATCTGTGTTCTTGTCTCTGTAGTACTTTGCTTTTCCTTTTGTTCTTATTGACTTACTTTTACCTTTTGACTTGTAGTGACTGGACCCGCACTGCTTGAACTGGTGAAACTTTATGCAAACATGCCTACCGAATAGTTTTTGGCCCTTCTTGTGAAGAGCAAGGCTGCTGGAGCGTCGACCGTGATTCCTAGTGTTAAATTGGAAAGTGGCCCAGAGGCAATTTCGAAGAGTCTCGTTTCCCCTTCTAGTGTGATTGAGGTTGATGCTGTTGGTACTGCTGTTGTGAAAGACAAAGAAAGGAAGAGACATCGCGAAGGTCACTTTTCCAAGGGCCATCATTCAAAGAAACTAAAGGATGTAGTGGAGCTTCCGTCCTCTGATGGTAATGTTGGGGCTTTGGTGTCCCCCAAGGGTGGTACTAACGTCGTGAGAGGCCTTCGTGGCTGTAAGGATTTAGTTGATCAGGTATTCTTGTCTTTGCCTTTATTTACTTTTATTTCAATTGTCGTTGTGTATGATTGCTTCCTTTCTGAACCCCTTGAGAGTGTCCCTTTATCTTTAATTTGGTGCCTGTTTTGACCCAGTTATCTACTGAGATGGAGAAGCTTTTGAAGCTGGATGACCTTGTTGATGTTCTTGAAGTGAAGAGACTTCGTGGCGAGGTAAATGAACTGAAAGTGGCTAACAAGGGCCTGGAAGAAACTTCTCAGAATCTGGTTAAAGAGAACACTATTGTCGCTGATAAGCTTTTTGCTTCATTGACTGAGAAATCCCATCTTATCACTGAGTGTGATGCTCTGAGTGATCAAGTAAAGAATTTGCAGTTGGATAACCAGACTCTGAAAGATGCTGTGAAGACCTCAGAAGAATGTCTTGCTAAGAAGATGGATGTCTGGATGGAAGAGAAGGCTGCTCTGATGACTAAAATGGAAGGCCTATCTGTTCAATTGGCGAAGTGTCAAGCTGAATCTTTGTCATCTTTTGAAGAAGGCTATAATGAAAGTGTTGGGCGTCTTGCTAAGGCTGGAGTTGATGTGGTGGACCATTCGTTTGATCGTTATCTAGCTGATGTTGCGAAAGGGGGTGAAGCTGGGAAGACTGGTTCATCGAACTCTGCGCCCCAGGGTTGAAGACTTGTTTATCTGCCTGGGGTATGCCCCTGTAGGCCATGTAACTTTATTTCTATCGCTTTTGTTTTATCCAAACTTTCGTTATGAATCGTTTGAACTATTGTGACCTTTTGTTTTGTTGTCTTGACTTTGGACAATGTCTCCTTGCTTTGGTGAATCTTTCCTTTTTATTGTCAGTTGGTAGCTTCTTTGTTGGCGAACCTTATTAAATACCTTTGTTTTGTGATAATGTTGATGTCGTCCGAGAAAGTATTTTTATGTAGTCTGGAGTAACCACAGTAGGAGTTGCTTGGCTTTTGTTTTTGTAATTAGCTTTGAGCATGCTTCTGTATTTGACGTGTACTCCTTTTTAGGAGTACGAGTAGATTTTCAGAGGTGGTGAAATGGAGAAATGGAGAAATGGCGAGTAGATTTTTCATTGATGGTGAACTTTACCTTTTCCTCGTATTTTTGGTGTTTTTGTAATACTTTGGCGGACTTTATCTTTTCTTTGTATTTTTGGCGTTTTTGGAGTATTTTGGCGGACTTTATCTTTTCTTTGTATTTTTGGCGTTTTTGGAGTATTTTGGCGGGTTTTACCTTTTCTTCGTACTTTTGGAATTCTTCTTCTAAGTGGAGAAATTCTACCATTTGGCGAATTTGTCTTTTTCATAATTCCGAAATTGTCGTAAGATTTACCTTTTCTTAGTCGTATGGCGAATTTTTCCTTTGATAATTTTGGTAGCTCGTGCTTTTAATGGTAGCCCTTTGAAGAATTTCAACCACTTAGCTTTTTTATTTTTCATGAAGAATTTTTTCTTTTGGCGAATTTCACCCCTCCTCTTTTTTTTAAAAAATTCCGGAGCCGGTGACGTTTGAGGGCTGTGTGAAGTTGTCCAAGGCCATTCCAACTTGCCCTTTTTTGGCGTGAAATTTACTTTTCTTCTTTGTTGTGGCGAGTTGTTACCTTTGATCGCTATTTGCTTAGCATTCGACCGATCGTAGGCGAAGAATTTTATGGAGATCATATTCAATGTGCATATGCGATTTATAAATCAAATACTCAGAAAATGTATCATGATGCTTAATGACCTTAAATATGACAGTAGAACTAAGAAATCTTAATTTAAACAAACTCAACTTAAATGTTTCCTTAAAACATAACTCATGAGCTAAGAATGTGACTTGATTGCAATAGTACTTAATGGACTAAATAACTTAAATAACTTAAAATGATCAATGTCTTGCCTTGAAGATCTCTAAGGATAGAACTTCTTGAGGTGAATGGCGTTCCAGGCGTTTGGCACTGGGGTTCCGTCGAGGTGTTCGAGCCTATAGGAGCCGGAGTTGATGACTTTCGTGACCTTGTAAGGACCTTCCCAAGGTGGAGATAGCTTACTTTGTTTTGAAGGCATTGAAGCAGCTGCCTCTCTTAACACTAGGTCATTGACCTGAAAGCTTCTTGGTTTGACCTTTGAGTTGTAGAGCTCTGCTACCTTGTCTTGATATTTGGATACGCTGGCCTGTGTGGAGTTTCTGAGCTCTTCGAGGAGATCAACATTTAGCTTCAAACCCTCTTCGGATGATTTGGGATCGAACTTTTCAATCCTTAGGGACTTAGAACTTATCTCAACCGGCAATACTGCCTCAGTTCCATATGCCATTCTGAATGGAGTTTCACCAGTAGAAATTTTCGGAGTGGTTCGGAGACTCCACAGTACATTTGGCAGTTCATCTACCCAATTTCTGTTGGCTTCAAGCAGTCTTTTCTTTAATCCTTGTAGAATTGCTTTGTTGGTGATTTCCACTTGCCCATTCGCTTGAGGGTACGCGACTGAAGCCTTTAGATGCTGAATTTGAAGCTCAGTCATTGCGTTGACCCATTTTTCACCTGTGAACTGGGTTCCATTATCTGTAATAACTACCCTAGGAACTCCAAATCTGAAAACTATTTGCTCCATGAAGAAATGAACTGCTTCGATTTCTCTTATCCTTGCTAGTGGTCTAGCCTCTACCCATTTTGTAAAATAATCGACTGCCACAATTATGTATTGACATTGTTTGGAGCTTTTTGGCAACGGTCCTACTAGGTCAATGCCCCACATAAAGAATGGGCATGGAGTTGTTGTTGGATTGAAAGGAACTGAGGGTCTGTGGTTCATGGACCCATACTTCTGACATGGTTCACATCGCCTTGTGAACTCCTCGCAGACCTGGCGCATCGTGGGCCAGTAAATCCCATGTCTCATGATTTTTAATGCCATGTTTTTTCCAGCCAGATGGCCGCCACAAATTCCTGAGTGTACATCTGTCATAACTATTTTTGCCTCATCCTGGTTAACACACTTGAGTAGTGGCTCAACTAGAGCTCTCCTAAAAAGCTTGTTGTCAATTAGGCAATAGTGTTTTGCCTTTATAACCATTTTTCTTGCTTCTTGTCTATCCAAATCCTCATGAGTTCCTTGAATAAATTTGATGATGGGAGTTCGCCAATCTTCTTGTACGGAAATGCAAAGCACCTCTTTCCGGACTATTGATGGTTCGTGGAGTTCTCTGAAGTATATAGGCTCTGATGTATTTGAAGCTTCCGATGTAGCCAATTTTGACAAGGCGTCTGCCCATGTATTGTTGGACCTGTCAATGTTGTTGATGGTCCATGTTGTGAAGTTCTGCAACAATTCTAGGATAATTTTTCTATATGATGCCATTCTTTCATTAAGAGCTTTGAACTCCCCCAAAACTTGCTTCACTACAAGTTGAGAATCACAAAATATGTCTATGGCGGATACCTCTAAGTGGCGAGCTAGGATCAAGCCTGCTACAAGACCTTCGTATTCTGATTCATTGTTGGTCGTAGAAAATTTGAACTTAATGACCTGTCGAATGGTGAAGCCCTCAGGGCTTGTAAGTAGGACTCCTGCCCCTCCAGCCTGTGAGGTAGATGATCCGTCTGTGAACAAAGTCCAAATTTTGTCTTTTGATTCTGAGATTATTTCCCCTGGTTCAGAAGAGGTGAATGTGCATTCTGTGATGAAGTCTGCCAGGGCCTGAGACCTCGTTGAAGTCCTTGGCTGGAATTCCAAGTGGAACTGACTTAGCTCTACAGTCCATGAAGCCAACCTTCCTGTCATGTCGGGCTTATGAAGTACCCGACGCAAAGGTTGATTTGTCATGACAATGATTGCTCTTCCTTGAAAGTATTGCCTTAGTTTTCTGCTGGCCATAATCAAAGCATATGTTAGTTTTTCTATGTTCGAGTATCGTGTCTCAGCATCTTTGAGTATATGGCTCGTGTAGTACACGGGCTTTTGCTCTGAGTCCACCTCTTTAACCAATACGGCCGCCAAGGTTGAATCTGAAGCAGACAAGTACAGCTTTAAGGGTTCGCATTGAAGAGGCTTAGCCATAATTGAAGGGGATATCAAAAAGTCTTTGATTCCTTGTAGACTTTCTTCGCATTCCCTTGTCCAACTAAATGTCTTGCTTTTTGAAGCTTCTTTGATTGCTTCATACATGGGGAGACATTTCTTTGAAGACTGAGGTATGAAACGTCTAAGGGCTGCAATGGACCCTGCGAGGGCTTGGAGCTCCTTGAGGCATTTTGGAGCTGGCATATTCTGAATGGCCTTTACTTGGTTTAGATCCGCTTCAATACCTCTTTGAGTGAGTAGGAATCCTAGAAAGCGACCTCCACTTAAACCAAAAGAACATTTTGCTGGATTTAATCTCATGGAACTAGCCCTTATTCTGGAGAACGTCTCCCTGAGGTCCTTGACGTGATCTGAAACTGTTGGTGACATTGCTATAATGTCATCGACATATACCTGAATATTTCTTCCGATTTGAGGAACAAAAATCTTGTCCATTGTTTGTTGGAACGTTGCTCCCGCGTTTAAGAGACCGAAAGGAGTAACTTTGAATCCAAAAACGCCCTTATGTGTTATGAATGCCGTGTCATCTTGATCTTGTTCTGCCAACTTTATTTGGTTGTATCCCGAAAATGCATCCATAAAAGATAGTAGCTCATTTCCAGCAGTAGAATCGATGAGTTTATCAATATTGGGCAGTGGATAAAAATCTTTGGGACAGGCTTTATTGAGATCCGAGTAGTCTATGCACATCCTCCACTTGCCATTGCTTTTCTTGACCAAGACTGGATTAGCAATCCATTTTGGGAACTGAACGGGCTTAATGAAGTCCGCCTCAAGAAGTCTGTCAATCTCTTTTTCGATAGCCTCTTGCTTTTCTTTGGAGAATATGCGTCTTTTCTGTTTCACTGCTTGTACTCCAGTTTTTATGTTAAGGTGGTGGAGAGCTATCTCAACTGGGATCCCAGGCATGTCCTTGGGAGACCAGGCGAAAATATCTGCAAATTCTCTTAACACTTGGATTAGAGCTTCACGAACTTCAGGAAGCAATTTTGTCCCAATTTTGACGACCTTCTCAGGATTGTTGAAGTACAGAGGAATTTCTTCAACTGGTTCAACTGGTTCATGACTTGGAGGCTTAGGTAGTTCGATGATGTCCCTTGGGTCCATTTCAACGACTTGGTTCACCGAGGTCGATGCACCAACCGACCTTTTTGGGAGTGCTGAACTAATGTAACATTGTCGAGCTGTTTTTTGGTCTCCACAAACCTCACCAACACCAAAATCTGTGGGGAATTTCATCTTTAAATGTGTTATGGAGACTATCCCCTTTAGAGCTGCAATGGTTGATCTTCCCAATATTGCATTGTAACTTGAGATAGCGTTAACAATATGGAATTTAACCATTACCCATTTTTGGCAAGGTGGAGATCCAAATAGTACGGGCATGTCAATGACTCCAACTGTTTTAACTTCGTTGCCCGTGAAACCATACAACGGTGCATCCTTTGAGCTATTGATCTTTCTATCACCCAAATTCATTCTTGAAAAGGCACCCTGGTATAGAATATCAACCGAGCTGCCATCATCGATCATTATTTTCTTGACCACATTTGTCCCTATTTTGGTAGTAATCACCAGGGCATCTTGGTGGTCTTCCATGATTCTATCTCCAAAGTCTTCATCTGAAAATGATATCACCAAGGAAGGGTTTCTTCTTGGCTTCTTGTTATCCACCCGAAATACCTCTCTGGCATAAGCTTTCTTTGCCCTGTTTGAAGAACCTCCCGAAGTGTTTCCTCCAGATATGGTGTCTATGACCCTGTCTGGTTCATTTCTTTGTTGCATTGCATTGTCTCCTTTTTCAACAAAGTGGGATAATTCACCTTTTTGAATTTTATCCTCAATCAAATTTTTCAGTTGGTAGCATCTCTCTGTATCATGCCCCGTATCCTCATGATAGTAGCAAAATTTGTTGCTTGGAGGCCTATTGGGATTCATCGGCCTTGGAGGTACATATGATGGATCAGCTTTAAGGACTCCAAGTATTGCAATCCTATCAGTGTTGAGCTTTGTGAAGTCCTTATCACCCCGTGGTCCTTGAGGCCACTGGCGTTGTTTAGGTGGAGATTTATGTGGAGTGGGTGACCTGTTTGACATGCGTGAGGTGTCATCTCCTCTTTTTAAGTGAGCTGGAGACCTCAATTGTGATCTTCGCGCTCCCCGAGCACCTCGATCATCTCGTCGATATTCCCACTGTGAAGTATGTTCAATAAACTTGTTCATTCTTGATCTTGGGGATTTCGAAGATTGGGTGCTTCCTACAGCTTCTTGGAGAGTTAGCCTTCTTTCAAATAGCTGTATAGCTGCTTGAAGTGACTGAGGCTCTTTTTCAAAATATTCCTCCAAAATTGCATTGTGTCTATTTCTGTCCACTCCTGCTGCCAAGTACGTCATTGCTAAATTTTCTATCAAATCCGGAACTTGGATCATCTCAGCTCTAAAACGATTTAAATATTCTCTCAGACTTTCATTCGATCTTTGACGAACATTTACAAGAGAGGCCGTTAACTTTCTTCCTTTCTTGTTTGTAGAGAATCTTGACTTGAATTTTTCCTTCAAACTAGTCCATGATTTTATTGATCTTGCTGGTAGATTATTGAACCACATAAGAGCAGTGCCCTTCAAACACGTCGGGAAGAACTGACACTTCGCTACCTCATTGTGTCCAAAGAAGGACATTCTTCCATCAAAAAGATTAACGAAGTCATAGGGGTCCGTGGAGCCATCAAACTGATCTATGGGTGGTACCTTAAGATCCCTGTTTATCTTAGCTTTTTCTATGCTTTTAATGAATGGACTCTCCGAAGAGATTTCAGTTTCCCCTGTGTGGGATTTTATGAACTCCTTGAACCTTAATATGTCCTTTGCAGATAAACTAGTTTTGTTTGATTCTCCCATATCACTATCTTCATCCTCGTCTACCGAGTACTCTCTGTCCTCATTTCTGGATTTACATTTCCTTGACGAGAAAGAATCAGAGGATACCTCCATTTTAGAGTGCTTACTCCCCATAGATGTTCTCCATGAAGATTCATAGTTCTCTGTTTGATACTCAGAGGAGATACGACCGCCGGACACCTCGTGGAGCTCTCTCTGTAACCTTATAATCTCTTTCTGCCTCCGAACCTTTTCCGCTAACATTTGCCTTTCTTCATCTAGTCGACGAAGCTCCTCGTCGAGGACAACGTGTCCTGACTGCTCCTTATAGTTTTCCTGATTCTGTCATTGTTTCTTCATCTTTTCCAGATGCAATCGAGCATCGCTCGTGAGCACATGTTTCCCCTGTGGCGTTAGAACCAACTGGCGAGAGTCGTGCTTTAATCTATGAGGTCCGTTTAACGGATCTGAAAGAGCAGGACCAGGAGGAGATGAAAACAGCGCTTGTGGATTCATCGGAGCTTTAGGTTTCGTATTCCGCTTCACACTCACCACATCCTGAGTGTTTGGAGCTAGTTGATTGTCTACTTCATCATTGTTCTCGGCCATTCTTCGTTATGGATCGAAGAATTAAAGTCGATTCAATGATAATTCAGCTCGATTTGTTGTTTTGGTGAGTTGTGTTTAATGTTTTTGAATTTCCGAAATTTTGTTTTCTAGAGGATAATCAAACCTCCTTCTAGCGCCATTGTTAGAGTAATAATATTAAAGTGCCAATCCTTTACAATGTTGGGTTACAAGTATATTTATAATGACTTAATTGGGCCTTTAATGGGCTTGACTATCTAAGTGGGCCTCTGGCCCAACATCTATTAAGTACATACTTATTTAGATACATATTTATCAAATTTTACTAGAATGATCTGCTACCTTTATGGATGTTTCATTTATGCTGTACCAACATTCGACCTCTATTAATACTACTTGTAATCGAACTCGCAAATTCATTTGCTAACGTATATGGGGGGGTGAAAATGACTTCTGCAAAGTCTAATAATATGGTACGTGCACTCAAATTTTCAGGCTGAAAATGGCATGGGTTTACCAGAGGAGTTTCTCGACGATCAATCATGTTAGAAGTCAAACTCTCTAGAAACAATATGCATACAATATGAAATGAAGAAAAAAAAGGTGGCAGCTATCTATGAACTCATGCAGCAGCTATATTTGAATAAAAGAGGTCTTTGTTCAAAGCCTCAAAATAAGGTAGGCTGCACATGTTACTAGACTTAGAGTGTGATGTATGCAGTTACGTTTACTTGTATTTTTCTAGCCTATAAATAGAACATTCCAGCAAGCTTGTAAAACACACCACACCAAAATAAACACTGAAGTGTAGAGAGAAAAGAGCTGAAGCTCTAGTTATATTTGAGAGTTGTAATTTTCAGTTATTTGAAAATATTTGGTATAAGCCCATACACGTTTCCAACAAGTGGCATCAGAGCTAAGGTTTCGTTCGGGAAATTTCTGGGAAAAAAATTTTCCGGTCGTCGGAAAACACTGTTCACGCCGTAGAAGACGAAGTACTGTTCATACGGTACTGTTCATACGACACTGTTCATACGGCACTGTTCATACGACACTGTTCATACGGTACTGTTCATACGGTACTATTCATACATACGGTACTGTTCACTTATACTGTGCAAAGATATTTTTTTTTAAAAAAAATGGCGAATATGGTGCAACAAAATATTCCAAAGTTGACGGCTACAAATTATGGAAACTGGAGTATCCAAATGAAGGTGTTACTCGGTTCGTACGATAATTGGGATATCGTTGAAAGCGGCTATAGCGAGCCTGAAAATGCTACCGCTGAAGCAGCACTTCCTAATGCCGAGAAGACGGCGTTAAAAGAAATTCGGAAAAAAGACAACAAGGCGTTATACACAATTTTTCAAGGTGTCGACGAATCCACCTTCGAAAAAATTTCAAATGCAAAGAGAGCAAAAGAGGCGTGGGAGATTTTACAAAAATCATTCCAAGGAGTCGAGAAAGTAAAAAAAGTGCGGCTCCAAGTTCTTCGTGGCGAGTTCGAAAATATCAAAATGAAGACTTCAGAAAATATCGGTGAATATGTTACGCGTTTGAAAACGGTGACAAATGAAATGAAAAGAAACGGTGAAAGCCTCGATGATGTTCGAGTGATGGAAAAACTCCTCCGCTCGCTAACAAGAAAATTTGATTATGTTGTTACTGCTATCGAGGAGTCGAAAGATCTGTCCATGATTTCTATTGATGAGCTAGTTGGTTCACTTCAAGCGCATGAGCAGCGGATGAACCAATATGATGATGCAAGCCATTTGGAAAAGGCGTTGCAAAGTAAAGTATCCATCGGTGATAGTTCTGGCAGTAGCAGTTCTTCACATGGCAGAGGTGGCTATAGAGGTGGCTACCGAGGTGGACAAGGACGTGGAAGACAGACGTTCAGTAGAGGCCAGAATAATGAAGGCTATCAACCATCTGGTCGTGGTCAAAATTTTAGAGGTCGAGGAAGAAGCGGATTCCAACAACGAGGTGATAAGTCTCAATTACAATGTTATAATTGTAACAAATATGGCCATTTCAGTTATGAGTGTAGATCACCAAAAGGGGAAGAAAGGAGTCATTTTGCTGCAGCAAAAGAAGATAAAAATGTGGGGTCTGCTATGTTCCTCACTTACAAAGGAGATGATGAAGGCAAGAAGAATACATGGTATCTTGATTCGGGAGCCAGCAACCACATGTGTGGCAACAAGGAATTATTCACGGAGATAGACGACACCATCAGCGGAGAAGTAACTTTTGGTGACTCGTCAAAGATTCCGATCAAAGGGAAAGGTACTGTTACGATTGTGTCAAAGAGAGGTGATAAGAAGTATATAAATGATGTTTATTATATACCTGCTTTGAAAAGTAATATCATCAGTCTTGGCCAACTCGTGGAGAAAGGATATGACATACAAATGCAGGACAATTCTCTTACTATCAGAAATCAAGTTCGAGAATTGATTGCAAATGTGGAGATGTCAAAGAATCGTCTATTCACTCTTGATATACAGACGAAGGTGCAAAAGTGCTTAAAGTCAGTCATTAAAAATGACTCGTGGTTATGGCATTTAAGATTTGGTCATCTTGGATTTTCTGGTTTGAAGTTATTGTCAAGGACAAAGATGGTGGAGGGTTTGCCAGCAATCAACGAACCAAATCAGTTGTGTGAAGCTTGTGTTAAAGGAAAGCAACATCGACAAAGCTTTCCAGTTGGAAAATCATGGCGAGCTAGATGGCCGTTGGAGATTGTTCATACGGATATAGCTGGTCCATTTGATATTCCATCATTTGGAGGTAACAGGTATTACCTAACATTTATTGATGATTTTAGCAGGAAAAGTTGGGTGTACATTCTGAAAGAAAAGTCGGAGGCTCTTGATAAATTCAAGGAGTTCAAAGCATTGGCAGAAAAGCAAAGTGGTCAATATTTGAAGGTACTCAGGTCAGATAGAGGAGGCGAGTATAATTCAAATCTGTTTAGAAGCTTCTGTAGAGCACATGGAATCAATCATCAGTTGACAACCGCATATACTCCACAACAGAATGGCGTTGCAGAGAGGAAGAATCGCACCATTCTGGACATGGCATGGAGTATGGTGAAAGCAAAGCACATGCCAAGAACTTTCTGGGCTGAAGCCGTTTTATGTGCAGTTTATTTGTTGAATCGCTGTCCAACAAAAAGTGTCAGGAACAAAACTCCAAATGAAGCATGGAGTGGAAGCAAACCATCAGTGGGACATCTCAGAATTTTTGGGTGCATTGCATATGCACATGTTCCAGATCAGAAAAGAAAGAAGTTGGATGACAAAGGCGAGAAGTGCATCTTTACCGGATATGACAAAAGAAGCAAGGCATACAGACTCTATAATCCCCTCACAAAGAAATTAATCATTTCTCGAGATGTTGAGTTCGATGAATCTGATTACTGGAGATGGAGCGAGGAAGAAAGAAAAGTTTCAGGCTTGTTCTTTAATGATGATGATGATGATGGCGATGACTCCAACATAGAAGATGGTGGAGAGGATGATCCAACTCCTCCACAAAGTCCAAATCAACAAACTCCTGCCTCGACACCATCGAGTTCAGGAAGCAGCAATAGTTCAGGGGGAGCACCGAGAAAAATGCGGAGTCTGAATGATATTTATGATGCAACAAGTCCGGTACAAACAACCTTTGATTACTCTTTATTCTGTTTAATGGTTGAATGTGATCCAGTAACATTTGAGGAAGCTTCTGAAGAAAGCAAATGGAATAAGGCCATGGATGAAGAAATTGGTGCTATTAAGAAGAATGATACTTGGGAGCTCACAGACCTTCCAGAAGGACACAAAGCTATAGGTGTCAAATGGGTCTACAAGACAAAAACCAATCAAGATGGAGAAGTGGAAAAATACAAGGCAAGACTAGTGGCTAAAGGCTACAAGCAGAGATACGGGATTGACTACGATGAGGTATTTGCTCCAGTTGCAAGAGTTGATACCATAAGACTTCTTACAGCAATTGCAGCTCAGAACCAGTGGAAGATCTACCAGATGGATGTGAAGTCCGCATTCCTAAATGGTTATCTTGAAGAAAAAGTCTACATCGAGCAACCACCTGGATATGTTGAGAAAGGCCAGAAAAATAAAGTCTACAGACTGAAGAAAGCACTATACGGGTTGAAGCAAGCCCCGAGAGCATGGAACACAAGGGTTGATGAATATTTTCAGAAGAATGGCTTTGTGAAGAGTCCATACGAGCATGCACTCTACACCAAAACAAATTCAGGGGGAGATATTATGATCGTGTGCTTATACGTGGATGACATGATCTTTACTGGAAACAACCCTGGTATGTTTGATGATTTTAAGAGAGTAATGACTAACGAATTTGAGATGACAGATATTGGTCAAATGTCATACTTTCTTGGAGTCGAAGTCAAGCAAAGCAAAAATGGGATTTTTATGTCTCAGAAAAAATATGCCGAGCAGATTTTAAGCAAGTTCAGAATGGAAGATTGCAAGCCGGTGAGCACGCCCGCAGAAACGAGCATAAAGCTCAGAACTGATTCAACAAGAGAGTCGGTAAATCCGACATTGTTCAAAAGTTTGGTTGGAAGTCTGAGGTACCTAACTTTCACTCGTCCCGATATCATGTATGAAGTTGGACTAGTTAGTAGGTACATGGAGAAGCCGAAGCAAGATCACTTCATGGCAGCCAAAAGAATTTTGAGGTACATAAAAGGTACACTTAATCATGGTCTGTTCTACACGCATTCTAAAGATTCAAAATTAGTTGGCTACTCAGACAGTGATTTTGGTGGAGATTTGGATGACGGAAAAAGCACTTCAGGATATGTTTTTCATATCGGTTCAGCGATATTTTCATGGTCATCAAAGAAGCAACAGACAGTGGCTCTGTCAACATGTGAGGCGGAGTATATGGCAGCAGCAGCATGCGCATGTCAAGCTATGTGGCTAGGCTACATATTGTGCGAGTTAAATCTCGCAAAGGAGGATCCGGTTACTATATACGTGGATAACAAATCTGCTATCTCACTTGCAAAGAATCCAGTGTCACATAGTCGAAGCAAGCACATCAACATCAAATATCATTTCATACGAGAGCAGGTGAATGACAAAATTGTGGAGCTAGTACACTGCAAGACCGAAGACAACTTAGCAGATATATTTACGAAGCCGTTGAAGCCGGAGTTATTTCACAACATGAAGATGAAGCTCGGAATGCAAAGTCGAGTTTGAGGGGGAGTGTTAGAAGTCAAACTCTCTAGAAACAATATGCATACAATATGAAATGAAGAAAAAAAAGGTGGCAGCTATCTATGAACTCATGCAGCAGCTATATTTGAATAAAAGAGGTATTTGTTCAAAGCCTCAAAATAAGGTAGGCTGCACATGTTACTAGACTTAGAGTGTGATGTATGCAGTTACGTTTACTTGTATTTTTCTAGCCTATAAATAGAACATTCCAGCAAGCTTGTAAAACACACCACACCAAAATAAACACTGAAGTGTAGAGAGAAAAGAGCTGAAGCTCTAGTTATATTTGAGAGTTGTAATTTTCAGTTATTTGAAAATATTTGGTATAAGCCCATACACGTTTCCAACAAATCAGCTGCCTTTGCAGAGGCGGCAAAATTTTACTTCATTTTTATTCAATTTGATTACATCTGGTCTCTCAATTATTTTGCGTTGTTATTGCTCAACTTCTTGGAGGTTGGTCAAGTTTTTTTCAAGCTCTTAGTATTTCTCAGACGGTGCTCTGTGGTTTTTGGGCTATAATTTTATTTATCTGTTAATGCATTTGGGCTTTAAATATTAGTGGAGTTCTGATGTATATGCATCATTTGTTCACTGTCAGTATATTCATCGAGTTGTCATGGTTTTATTTAGCTTATTAGATTGCTTATATATTTGCAGAAACCATTGTGGTGCAGCCACAATGTAGCAATTTCTTGCAATCACAGACAGCTGCCTTATTTAGATGGGGTTGGGTCTCTTATATATGAGGTAAGGGTGTCTGCTACTATTTTGGAATGTCTGCAAAATAAACAATTTATAAAAATTTCTCGCATCTCACAAGAAGATAACAATACAAGTCCCTGATATGTTCTACAATAGGGATTTATTTGACAACTATTGGTCCAACTTACCTAAGATGTAATGAATTATATGTAATATAAGGGACCCTAAAAATGAATGTGTACTAAGACAATCAAATCTATGGTCTCTACCTTAGGTTTGTAATTTTTGTTTGTGGTCCAAAGGCTTGTCTCAGAGAAACTAAGCCTGAAATGTAATAAAAAGCTTTCAAATTTATATCTTCTAACAGGGAGGTGACATTAAAAGTTCAGTGGAAGGTGACATTTGTATGAGTGTGTGCAGCATAACGATAAATTTTAGGAAACATGGTACCTAGAAGTTGGAGCAATGAGAAAAGAAGGGTTTTATGGTGCCATTCCACTAACCAAATTTGAAAGAATTCCTAACACCATGAGTTGTAGTGTTTCATAGCTGATAAAAATTATAATGGCTTCAACCAATTAAAGCTTTAATGATTTACACCTTACTTTGTACATTACATCTGGAAATTTGTTAGAGGTATCCATTGTAAATTTTACGTCTGATTCAAGTGATCTGGTTCTATTTGTACAGAGCAACTTAAATAGGGATAATAAATTTAGCTAAGCGCAAACACTGCCATGTCTTGCACTTATCATGCATTCAGAGGTTTAGTTTCTTTAACTTTCTGTCTAATGCAAGGATTCTGCAATTTTGTGCAGGGAATCACTCTTGTTATTCTCATAGCACATATGATCTTTCCAATTTCATATGAAGGGTCTTAAATCTCTTCTGGAAAAATCATTTTAATAAATTAAAGGCAAGCACTCCTTGGTCATCCTCCTGCAAATTATATTTTTCTCAACCCCTGATGTTTGTTTCGCATTTTTTGATTATCACAATATGATCACTTTTTTAAGAGATGAAGTTTTCTCCCTTTCAGTTCACTTGATTGCCAAAATATGTATTTTCAAATGCATTTTCATTTAATCATCAAGTCATGCATCTGCGTAAAATACAGATTCTTTATTGTAGGTGCTGGGGTTTTAAACTCTATGCTTGTGACCACTACAATTATTGTCACTATCTTATAATTTTCCCCGTCTACTATTTGATTGTACCTTTTTATTGATCTCTCAGATAATTTTCCTGCTGCTAATCCTGGTCACTGATGTTCTCATATATGTGCTTTATCTATCTCCAGTGGCATTCTCATCTCTCCCGTTCAGAATGGCACCTTATGTCCGGGTTGTTTTTTTCATTTTGAACATCAGGTATCGATGACTTATGCATGTCGCATTCATTAATTCAAGTTGAGGAATAAGAAATGTAGAAAATATCAATAATTAAACTTACATTGACCTGACATGGGTTCTTCTTGTTTCAAAATTTGCAACCATTTGTAGCATCTACTGTTTCAGAAGATATATATACACGAATCAGAAGAGAACCAAAAGAAATGGAAACCCAAGAACTTCTAGTCTAGATCAATGGATGCAATAACAAACTGGCATGCCCACTTTCAGTTGTTTTTTGTTTTTTGAAAGGATTCTTAATTTTTCCAAATAAATTGTTAGGCAGCCTACTAATTTATTTTCAAACACCACCAACCCCTTACCATCACCTACCCCCACTCTTACATTTCTACCCCTCATGCCACCAACCCCCCTCCTATAAATACCCCCTCCTCCTTCATTCTAAATTACACCAAAATTCTCTCTTCTCTCTCTATAGCTGCTAGATAGTCCGTCTAGTAGGAAAACCGGTTTAGCCCGCTTTCAGGAAGTGTCGGGATAGAAGGTCCTCGTGCTTAAACTATTCCTTAGGGTACTTGGGTCTGACTGCAGCCACCGGAGGTGGTCCCGCTGCAGGGGGTCTTTCTATCAGGTTGTGTGGCACTGTCCGGGTTGGGAGAGGGAGAGAAGGAAAGGTTGTCGGGAAACAGTGATAGGGGGAGGTTTTGAGATAAACACTTCAGTGAGTTGGGGATATACATAATAGGTATTGTAGGGCTGAATTTTTGTATGAAATTCAAGGGGCCGGATACCCGGATATTGTAATCTCTTTTAGCTAGTGTGAAGTTGTTGCTCTTGTGGATGTAGGCTGGGCCGAACCACGTTAAATCTCTTGTCTCTTTTACTGTATTGTTGGTTTGTTGCTTCATTACTATCACGTATATTTGTGGGATCTAAGCACACATATTTACCAAATCGCTTCCGCATTCGCAGGGAATCGGGCAGATTCCTAACAGTTGGCATCAGAGCTAGTTGTGTCTAAATTATTGGTGCCGAAGGAAAGTCGTTAAGAAAAGTGGTTGTCTAATTTGGCGCCGTTTTGACGGAAGTGCTCCCATTGTTTCTTACACTTACCTGGCCAATTGATTTATTTGTTTGGATTGGTTTGTGTGTGCAAACGGAGATCATGGCAAGTATTGGAGGATTCAAGGTGACTCCATATGATGGTAAAGGAAGTTTTACTCTTTGGCAGAGAAGGGTAAAGGATATCATAATCCAACAGAAGCTAGCAAGGGCTTTAAAGGGGAAGGAGGGAAAACCAACAAAGATGAACGATGTAAAATTGGAGGAAGAAGATAAGGCCCTTATTCTTCTTACTTCGCTTCCGGAGTCATTCGATCATTTGGTCACAACCATTTTGTACGGAAAGGACACGTTAAAAATGGAGGAGGTTCAGTCAGCACTTTTGTCAAATGCTGGAAGGAAGAACTAGGATGGTGACAAGGACGGAATGACAGTTTTGGCTTTGCGTAGTCAAAATAATAGAGGAAGGGGTGCTGTGAGAGGATATACCAATAGCAGGGGTAAATCCAGATACAGTGAAAAGGGCATGCAGTGCTTTGGTTGCAAGGAGTGGGGTCATATTAGGCCGAATTGTCCGCTTAATAAGAAGGATCCAGATGCATCATTGGCTGTGGTTACTCTCGATTGTGAAGATGTTTGCACCGTCTTCAATCGAGGCACTAGTTCTCCAGGAGAATGGATATTAGACTCAGGGTCATCTTACCATGTATGTTCCGAGAGGGGGCATTTTGACAAATTCCAAGATACAAAGAATGAAACAGTTTCTTTGGCTGATGGATCTACTTGTGAGATCAAGGGGATTGGAATTGTGAAAATCAAAATGTTCGATGGAATAGTTCGCAGCTTGAACGGGGCAAGATATGTGCCTAAGCTGAGGAAGAATCTAATATCTATCGGTCGGTTAGCTTCAGAAGGCTACAGATGCTCTGTAGTAGGGGGGGCTATGAATATCAAAAGAGGCCGTGTGGTTCGGATGAAGGGAGAGCTACGTGGGGGAATATATCGTCTGATTAGTACGTGGCCAGAACGTACTGGAACTTCGAAAATCTGGTTATCTCGTGCACGAGGGAAGAGTGACTTGAAGGATTCTGCTGCGGTTGTATTGCCTTCCAGTCTAGACGATGGTGCAAAGACTGCTGGGATGGATGCTTGGTCGAAGGGCTTCCACAACATCAACGAGTAGTTGGTGTGTTGCAGCTGCATATGGGCATCGATCAACACAAATCAAGTGAGCAGTGAACCATGCAACAGATTGATTTGTTTGATATGCAGTTGGGGAGTAAATGAAAGATCGATGGTCACACTTGTGTGTGTGATGGACTACATATGGGATTGGCCGACGTGAATCAAGTGAGTATGTGTGTATACAACAGATTGCTTCACATGTATGTAGTTGGACAAATAGAGGTTAATGGTACACTTGTGCCTATAGCAAGTGGGCATTCGAGAATGAATGTGCAAACTAGGGTATAGTTTGGAGTCTTGGACTCGGGGGGGAGTTTTGTCGTAGGGAATGATACGGATCGAGGAAAAGTTGGAGTTGTGCCAACAGGGCGCAGGTATGGAGTGCAAGTGATTAGTTGTGAGTTTGGAAATAGGGGGAGATTGTTAGGCAGCCTACTAATTTATTTTCAAACACCACCAACCCCTTACCATCACCTACCCCCCCACTCTTACATTTCTACCCCTCATGCCACCAACCCCCCCTCCTATAAATACCCCCTCCTCCTTCATTCTAAATTACACCAAAATTCTCTCTTCTCTCTCTATAGCTGCTAGATAGTCCGTCTAGTAGGAAAGCCGGTTTAGCCCGCTTTCAGGAAGTGTCGGGATAGAAGGTTGTAAAGTATAATGAAATGTAATATGTAATGGAGGACATATATAACTCAACTAGGATAAAAGATAAATAATATTAACTCTATACAGGGATCGTGAAATTTGAAGAACAGGCACCAACAAGGATCAAGTCGCTGAAAGAAGTTCATTAACATGATCAAGCCTCAGTGACATAATAAGATGTACAGATGATTCAGTTGAAGGGCCAAAAGATTTCATGTATTTGAAGATATTGCTGCAGGCTAATAAATTGGAATGTAACGAAGGTGTGAAGATCAAGATCAGTGATAGTCACTTGTGAACCAGACCAGTGCACCAAGTGTCAACACATACGGGAAGGATCAACACATTAATTCATAGAAAGAATTGCCAAAGCCTATTGATGATCAAGGACATATATAATATCTCAAGGTATTGTCAAAAGTTAATTTACTCTGAAAATTAAATAAGTAACAGATTAATTAATTATTTATAACAAAATAATTAAATTAATCTAGTACTTGAATTATTTTCTGAGGTGAATTAAAACAGCAGAATAAACAAAAGAGAGAAAATGAATAGTTTCCAAAATCACTATTCACATGAATAGTATCCGAAATCACTATTCACATGAATAGTACTATTCACATGAATAGTACTATTCACATGAATAGTACTATTCATATGAATAGTAACCGAAATTACTATTCATGAATAGTAACGAAAATTACTATTCATCCGGGTCCCACTTTCAAATGATTTTGTTGGTTTGAAAATCAGCAGGTTTGAAAAACAAAAATTGTGAAAAGTAAACAGCTGGGTCCCACCTGAAGAATTTTGTTGTCTGAAGAAATTTTGTTCAAGAATTCAAAGTAGCAGCTGGCTCATTTCATCATCCCTTACGTAATTTAGTGGGGTACTATGCAGCATAGTGATTTTCTAGAAAATCTATAAATAGGCCTGTTGTATTTCATTTCAAAACACACCTCAACACACAACTTTCTCTCTCTCTTAAATATCTTCTCTGTGTAAGCTGCTAGACAGTCCATCTAGTAGGAAAGCCGGCTTAGCCCGCTTTCAGGAAGTGTCGGATAGAAGGTCCTCGTGCCTAAACTATCCTTAGGAGTGTTCGAGTTTTTGAAGCTAATCCGTTGGATTAGAAGTTGTAACACCCCTTGGGTTTTTATCAGTTCAAAGATATTTTCCCGAACCAATTGTTTTATTTCGATTCAGTTGTTGACCTCATTTTTCACATCTCGAAAATCGAAATATTTTTAAATAACGTATTCAACCCCCCTTCTACGTTATTCCGGACCTAACAAAGGTCCTCGTGCCTAAACTATTCCTTAGGGTACTTGGGTTTGACTGCAGCCATCGGAGGTGGTCCCGCTGCAGGGGGTCTTTCTATCAGGTTGTGTGGCACTGTCCGGGTTGGGAGAGGGAGAGAAGGAAAGGTTGTCGGGAAACAGTGATAGGGGGAGGTTTTGAGATAAACACTTCAGTGAGTTGGGGATATACATAATAGGTATTGTAGGGTTGAATTTTTGTATGAAATTCAAGGGGCCGGATACCCGGATATTGTAATCTCTTTTATCTAGTGTGAAGTTGTTGCTCTTGTGGATGTAGGCTGGGCCGAACCACGTTAAATCTCTTGTCTCTTTTACTGTATTGTTGGTTTGTTGCTTCATTACTATCACGTATATTTGTGGGATCTAAGCACACATATTTACCAAATCGCTTCCGCATTCGCAGGGAATCGGGCAGATTCCTAACATAAATTGGTTCAGAGAACTTCACCGATGTGCACAAGCATTCCTTGTTATTTATCTGTTTTTTTAATAGATTGCTTATAATTGTTTTCCGATTATTAATTAACTCCAAATATGTACGAGAGACCTTAGTTGTCCTTGCTGGAATGATCTCCAATTTTATTAATTTATTGGTACTTCGATCCACTATATCTCAATCTTATGTGTAGGATTCAACTTAGTTTGAGACATTGATGTACTGGATTCGCCGAATTTCTATAATATATGTCAATTGCAGATAAAGGGACTTCTATTTCTGGTGTTCCCAAGTTGGCTAGCATATGTTATGTTTGAGGACACGGAACAAGGAAGAGCGGAATTTACTTCATATATATGGTGCTACAGCATATCAAATGTTGATCCTGTTTACCACATCCAACAATCTTGATGTCTGGATTCCTGCATACAAAGCATCGCGTTGGTATTCCCTGTTTTTCATTCTTTATCCTTGCCGTTGTGTACGATAGCTTTAAGGGTCAGTAAATACAGCACATTGCCGAATATCTCCAGAGAAGATTATGAAATAATATTCCAGGAATTGGATTCTTCCCATGACTTCAGGATTAACTGAGAAGAGTTCAATGAACTTACTAATGCCATAGCACTAAGGCCTAAAAAAGGAGGACTCCAGGCATTGGTTATTAGAAAACTTCCCAATATTCTATCATGTACCCTTATCTAGGAAGCTGACCACCTTTGTCCGGTCACCCAAATTCAATTACGTAGTAGTAATTTTTCTTTTGATACTCAATTTTGTTTCTGTTATTGTAACAACTCAAAGAATACATGACGGCTCTGGGCAGAGGTTCTGGAAACAACTTTTAGGAATCTGCACGATTCTCTGCGAATGCGGAAGCGATTTGGTAAAAATGTGCGCTTAGATCCCACAAATATACGTGATAGTAATGAAGCAACAAACCAACAATACAGTAAAAGAGACAAGAGATTTAACGTGGTTCGGCCCAGCCTACATCCACAAGAGCAACAACTTCACACTAGATAAAAGATATTACAATATCTGGGTATCCGCCCCCTTGAATTTCATACAAAAAATTCAGCCCTACAATACCTATTATGTATATCCCCAACTCACTGAAGTGTTTATCTCAAAACCTCCCCCTATCACTGTTTCCCGACAACCTTTCCTTCTCTCCCTCTCCCAACCCGGACAGTGCCACACAACCTGATAGAAAGACCCCCTGCAGCGGGACCACCTCCGATGGCTGCAGTCAGACCCAAGTACCCTAAGGAATAGTTTAGGCACGAGGACCTTCTATCCCGACACTTCCTGTTAGTTACAGAGGCATGCCTGTATACATCTAATAACAAGCCTAATTGTTTGTAATGCTTTGCATTACTTACATGACCTCTTAACTGAGGGAACCTCTAGTTGTAGAGTTTCTGTTTGTATTGTACTTGTAATAGGCATCAAATCCTAGTTGTGTAACTGTACAAATAGAGTCTAGAATAATGCTTGAAAGAAGTTCCAAGGTTCATGCCTCAAGCAAGGAGTTAAAGACTATCAAATAATCACAGTTGGGATTTGAAGAAATGAAGAATTTGCCTAAGTACCAATTCGAGAAGTATATTTGTCTATTCGAGAAGTCCAGCATTCGAGAAGTCAGAGATTCGATATCTCAAGACTCTATTCGATATCTCTGAATACACTGTTCGATATCTCATTCGATATCTCAGGGATTCGATATGTCTACTACTCTATTCGAGAACTCAAGAAGTCAACAAGTCAAGATGGTATTCGAGTTCTCAAAGAGTCAACAAGTCAAAGTTCCATTCGATATCTCAAAGACTCAGAAAGCTATTCGACAACTCGAGGATTCGATAAGTCAAATGCTCTATTCGACAACTCAAGGAATCCTGATGGAAAAGAGCTATTCGAGAAGTGGTTCGATATGTCACTATAACAGTATTCGAGAACTCGGAGTTATCGATCAAGTCAATTCTAGTTCTCGAATCACTTACTTAGTCACTTCTCGAATACATTCTTGGAGACAAAATACTGAAGAAATTGTACAAGTCAGAAACCTGCAACAAGCCAATGCACTTTATGGACCACAATCTGTAACGTGCTCTGGAAAGCCTACAAGGAAGCTTGGAGAGATATAGAAGAGACAAGGAGCTAAAGAAGTGGATCTAAACAGGCTTTGCAAAGTCAAATCTGTAACCGTTTGGACTCTTACTCAAAAAGGATAGACAGACTAGAAAGTAATTTGTTTAGCTACCTTATTTGTAGTAAGCAGGCTGTATCCATGTTCTATAAGGACACAGCCTCACTTCATAACTTAAAAAACTTTTTTGTGAGTCAAGTTTTTCATACACTGTAAGCCATATCTCTCTGAGAAAAACGAAGCTGAGAATACTACCATTTGTATTCACAGATTGTAACAACCTTTATCTAATAATACATTAGATTAAAGTGATATTGTGTCTTGTGTTGTTTATTTATCCGCACCTTAATTTCTGCACACACAGGCACTTATCTGCTACATAGACTCAATCCAAGAAAAGTTCAAGAATCCATTCACCCCCCCCCCCTCTGTATTCTTTTACCGTGTTCAATACTCAACAAGTGGTATCAGAGCGGGCTGTTTATTCAAAAACAGAGAAATGATCATGAGTTCGAATACACCAAAGACTACAGGAACGGTGAAGGTCCCTAAGTTTGATAAAGAAAACTTCAACCTCTGGAAGATAAAGATGATGTTGTTCATTAAAGCCTCTCATCCCTTGTATCCTGAGATTCTCAAGAATGGTCCTTTTGTTCCACAATAAGAGATACCAGAGAAGACTATTAGAACCATAACTATCCCAAGAGCTTATGAGGCCAAGGATCCATCAAAGTAGACAGAGTCAGAAAGGGAGAAGGTTGCTCTTGACATCCACCTCATGTTGCTTATCATTGATTCCATGGACATGTCAATGTTTGCAAACATTGCATCATGCACGTCTGCTAAAGAGATGTGGGATCACATTGAGGTGTTGTGTGAAGGGACTGATGAGGTTAAGGAAAACAGGAAACAGATAATGGTCACACAATATGAAGCTTTCATGGCACAACCCAAGGAAAGCATCACTGAGATGTTTGAAAGGTTTCACAAGCTAGTTACTGAGTTGCAGATGAATGGAAAGGTTTACAGCACCAAGGAGTTAAATATGAAATTTCTGTTGTCTTCACCAAATCATCTGGAGCAAAGAGTCATTTCTCTAAGAGAGAGAGATTTGAACAAAGTCACCTATGATGTACTCTATGGAGTCCTAAAGACTCATGAACTTGAGTTGCTTCAGAAAAGGGCTATCCAAGCCAACCAAGGTAGGATGATAAACACATCATGTGCCTTGATTGTCAACAAATCTATTCTGGACCTAGAAGCATCTACAAGCCAACTAAGGATAGAGGAGGTGGCAGATGATGAAGAAACTGAAGCTGGGGTGAGTGAACCTGTTGAGGAAAAGGAGGAAGAAGAAGAAGAGTTTTACACTCTGGAAGAACTTGATGGGATGGAAAATACTTCATATGCTTTCATGGCCAGAAAATTTCCAAACATCAGATTTAAAAGAAATCAACCCTTCAAACCCAAAACTCAAAACCATTCAGCCAACAAGAACAAGGCACCTGTGAAACCAAACAGAAATAAGTTCAAAACCGGTTATGTGGATAGGTCATCTGTAAGGTGTTATAGATGCAATGACCTAGGGCATTTTGCCAGTGAATGCAAGAAGCCTAAAAAGAAGGATAGAGATTATCTTGAGCTAGAAGCTAAGTATGAGGCCCTTCTGAAAAAGCAGACACATGGTAAGGCCTACATAGCTGAAGGGAAGTGTTGGGATGAGTCTGAGAGTGATGAAGAGGAACAAGAATTCTGCAATTATGCCTTGATGGCCAACTCCAAGGATGACTCATCTTCATCTGATTCTCAGGTACCATCTCTCACTACTATAGACATGTCTGTTTCTGAATACAAATGCATGATTGAACAATTATCTGTTGAAATGTTTAATATTCATACTAGTATGACTGCTGCTAATGAGGAGATTGCTAAACTGTCTACTAGAAATTAAATATTAACCAAAAAGAATGAGGAACTTGAGCTAACTGCTATGCAAGTAGAAAACCTTAAGAAAGAAGTTGAATATTTGAAGAACAAGGTTCTATGTGCTAGTCAGGTAGAGAAGGCTCTTAGGGATGAATTAGCTGAGAATGAATTCAAACTTAAAACTTTCAAGAAATCATCTGGTTTAGTGCAATCCTACTGTGAGAAAATTGAAGCTAAACCCAAAGCAGCTATTGGACTTGACTATGACTCTCTCAAACAAAGGAAAGGCTATGCTGTCATTGAAGAGGACACAGCTGTTCATGAGAAAGTGCCTCACATTTTGAGAAAAACTGAAAATCCAATTTTTAAGGAATCAACATTTGAAATTGATGAGGATGCCTTACTCATCAAGCAAATGTTGAATGATGAGGATGAGGCACAATCTAGTGAATAGCAAGCATCCTCTAAGGGTGAGAGTGTCAAGTCAAAGACCAAGAAGCCAGTAGTTGATAGGCCAAGACCTAAGAAGTTTGTTAAGTTTGTATCAGCTGGGAAGAGTGAATCAGAAAAGGAAGTGACTAAAAAGAAACAGAACAGAAATGGCAAGTTAGGGATTAACAAGGATAACAACTATGCTTATATGCCCAATGCCCCTAGGAAAACTTGTCAGAACTGTTTCAGTACCAATCATCTAACTCATGCATGCAAGAAACCTGTTGGTAGTGTGTCTAAACCTTTCTATGATTGTTCTGTGCCTCTAAGACATAGAGATGCACCTTTCTGTGATAAATTTGACTGTATGCCATGCAATATGAATGTTATGACTAGTTGTTTTAATTTAAGAAGGCAGTTCATTGATGGTTGTATCAGTCACAATTCTCACACACACTACACAAGGTCAAAGTCTTCAAGTCCTCCTAAAGCTAGGAAGGTACCTTTGTCACCTAAGTCTGAAACCTCAGGTTCTAAGACTTCCAACAGTGACAAGAAGACTAACACTAAGAAAGTTGACAAGCATGTTGTTTATGATAAAAGTGTCTCTAAGTCACATGGACCCAAACTTGTTTGGGTACCAAAGGAAAAGTAATACCTTTGTGTTTGCAGGGCAAAGAAAGTGAAAAGAAGGTCATGTGGATTTTGGACAGTGGATGCTCAAATCATATGACTGGTGATATGGCCCTGCTATCACAGTATGAGGAAAAGGCTGGCCCAATGGTTGCTTTTGGAGATGACAGCATGGGTAACACATTGGGATATGGCAAGCTGAAAGTTGGAAATGTCATCATTGAAGATGTAGCACTAGTCAAGGGGCTCAAGCATAATCTGTTAAGTGTTGGTCAGTTTACTGATAGAGGATTCAAAGTGAATTTTGACAAAGATGAATGTTTGATCACCCACAAGAAGACTGGTGATTTTGCTCTATCTGGAGTATGGAAGGGAAGCCTGTTTGTAGCCAATATGGACTCTGCAAACAAGGACAAAATTTGTTGCTTTTACTCAAAAGCATCAAATGAAGATTGTTGGCTATGGCACAAGAAACTATCTCACCTGAACTTCAAGGCCATTAATTCTCTAGTCAAAAGAGAGTTAGTGAGAGGCATGCCCACACTTGAATTCTGCCAAGAAGGAGTGTGTGAGGCTTGTCAAAAAGGAAAAATGAAGAGATCAAGCCACAAGTCAAAGACAGTGACATCTGTAACCAAGCCACTACAACTTATCCATATGGATTTGTTTGGGCCTGTCAACATAATGTCACTTGGAAGAAAGAAGTATGCCCTGGTAATGGTTGATGATTTTTCAAGGTATACATGGGTGGAATTTCTGGCATCAAAAGATGAGGCTCCACAAGTAATTATTGAGCATATAAAGAAAGTTGACAAGGAAGCAAAGGCAAACGATGCAAGTGTGATTGCACTGAGGAGTGATAATGGAACAGAGTTCAGAAATGCCACACTTGAAGCATTCTGCAAAGAGAATGGCATTTCTCAGCAATTCTCAGCTCCGAGGACTCCACAACAAAATGGAGTTGTTGAGAGAAAGAATAGAACTCTAATTGAGGCTGCTAGAACAATGTTACTTGATGCAAAAATGCCTACATGTTTTTGGGCTGAGGCTGTGAGCACTGCATGCTATATTCAGAACAGAACCCTCATCAACAAAAACACTGGAAAGACACCTTACAACTTGATGACTGGAAAGAAGCCTACACTAAAGTATATTCATACTTTTGGAAGCAAATGCTTTGTACTTAAGGACAATTCTGAATATGTTGGAAAGTTTGATGCAAAAGCATTTGAAGGAATTTTTCTTGGCTATTCTATGGAAAGAATTGCATACAAGGTTTATGTCATCAGTCAAAAGAAAGTTATGGAAAGCACAGATGTAACATTTGATGACAGCAAACTACCTGGACTAGAAGAAGCCAATGATGAAGACAAAGATCCATTGAAGTTTGATAATCTAGATGATTCTGATGAAGAGACTGAAACTGGAGTTGAAACTCAAGTTCAACAAACTCAAGTGAATAATGATACAAGAGAAGAATTTGTGCCAATCAATAGTGGAGAAACAAGCATCCAAGACACACCTGTGAGTAATGGCAACTTCACAGGGGGAGGAAATGAGGATGACCATGATGAGGATGATGAAGCAACATCAAGAATGAGAAATCAGGCTGAACACTCAAGGAAATGGGATAGATCACACACTGCAGAGCAAATCATTGGAGACCCTAATGCAGGAGTAAGGACTAGGAAAGCAACTCAAAATGAGTGCCTCTATGGATGTTTTCTATCACAAGTTGAGCCTAAGAAACTTGATGATGCATTGTTGGATCCAGATTGGATTATTGCCATGCAAGAGGAGCTGAATCAATTTGAAAGGAACAAAGTATGGGAACTTGTGCCTGCACCAAAGAATAGAACCATTGTTGGAACAAAATGGGTTCTGAAGAATAAGATGGATGAAGATGGTGTAATAATAAGAAACAAAGCAAGGCTGGTTGCAAAAGGATGCTCTCAACAGGAAGGCATTGATTATGATGAGACATTTGCCCCTGTTGCTAGATTGGAAGCCATTAGAATATTCTTGGCATTTGCTGCTCATTCAAACTTTAAAGTTTATCAAATGGATGTCAAGAGTGCAATTCTAAATGGAGAGTTGGAAGAAGAGGTTTATGTGCAACAACCACCTGGCTTTGAGGATCCACATTTCCCAGAATTTGTCTACAGATTGCTTAAAGCACTGTATGGACTTAAGCAAGCTCCAAGAGCATGGTATGATACTCTATCACAATTCCTTCTTGAAAATCTTCACTCGAGGCACATTGGACAAGACACTGTTTTACAAGAAGCATGGTGATGATATGATCCTAGTTCAAATCTATGTGGATGATATCATTTTTGGTTCTACAAATGAGAAACTGTGTGAGAAATTCTCTAAACTCATGTAGAGCAGATATGAGATGAGTATGATGGGAGAGTTGACATTCTTTCTAGGGTTGCAAGTCAGTCAAATGAAGGATGGTATCTTTATCAGTCAAACCAAGTACATCAAGGATTTATTGAAGAAGTTTGACTTGGAAGATTGTTCACCTGCCAAGACACCCATGGCCACTGCCACTAAATTGGATGAAGATGCTAAAGGCAAGAGAGTAGATATCTCAGTCTACAGAGGCATGGTTGGTTCGCTACTCTACCTCACTGCAAGTAGGCCAGACATCATGTTTGCTACATGCTTGTGTGCAAGGTTTCAATCAAATCCAAAGGAATCACATTTGATTGCAATAAAAAGGATCTTTAGATATCTGAAGGGCACTCCTAACTTGGGATTATGGTATCCTAAGGACACAGGGTTCAATCTGGTTGGTTATTCTGATGTTGATTATGCTGGATGCAGAGTGGATAGGAAAAGCACCTCAGGAAGCTGCCAGTTTCTTGGACAAAGGTTAGTTTCTTGGTATAGCAAGAAGCAACAATCTGTGTCAACTTCTACAGCTGAGGCTGAATACATAGCCGCTGGAAGTTGCTGTGCTCAAGTGCTTTGGATTAGAAATCAACTTAGAGATTATGGACTTGTGTTGGAAAGAATTCCAATCATGTGTGACAACACAAGTGCAATCTCTATAGTTGTCAATCCTGTCAATCATTCTAGAACAAAGCACATTGACATCAGATATCATTTCATAAGAGAACATGCAACTAATGGAACCATTGAGTTGCATTATGTCTCTATAGATAAACAACTAGCTGATATATTCACTAAGCCATTAGATGAAGCCACCTTCACAAGGTTGGTAAGTGAGATTGGAATGCTGAATTCTTCGGATTCTGGCTAAGTGAATACATCATCTAGATCGTTGCAGCAGTAAACACTTACTTTATCTAAATTCTCAATATTTTTGGAGTAAGTGTTGGCTGAAATATGATTTATAAATATTTCAAATCTGTTGCATATGTTGAAAATCATATTTTTATTAACTTAAAGTTTCTATGAAATTTTGAGAAAATCACTATTTAATTTGCTAGGATATTTTTCAATGAATATGTCTGGTAAATTTTTAAAAGATAGTGAAAATCAAATTTTTATGAGTGATGGGTATAGTTCGATAAGTCAGACTTCTCGAATGATTCACTATTCGACATCTCTAATAAGTCTCATTAGAGTACTCTTGAGTTCTCGAATAGAGTCTTTCTGAGATATCGAATAGAGGAATTCTTGACTTCTCGAATATAGTAACTGAGTTCTCGAATGATTGAGTTCTCGAACACTATATTTGAGTTCTCGAATCATTTGAAAAGGCTGAATTCTCGCTGAATTTTAACCGATTTTGGACTTTTGTCTAAAAGTTTAATTCACTCATAAAAACACATTTTATTTAATTTAGAATTATTTCTAAGTTAGATAACTGCCAGCTGTGAGTTTCTATCTGCTTGAGTTATCGATTAAGCCATTCTTGACTTCTCGAATAGTTGTTTTCTACTTCTCGAATGCCTGACTTGTCGATACAAAACTTTTTGCTAATCGACAATTCAAGTACTACATACTTATACAATTTCACATCTATTCGATTCATTTCATTCGATTTCTCAAGCATCTACACTCTCTAAACCCCTGAAACCCTAGCTACGAAAAGCCAAATTTCTTCTTCAACCTTCAATTTCTTTTCTCTCTTCTACGCAAATGGCAACAGTAAAGTTCAACACCAACTTCATCGCTCTCACTAGTGATGTTGAAGCACCCAATGCAAATTTCAAGTGCTTTGTGAAATGGATGGCTGAGTCATATATCAAGGATGCACTCTCTGCCAACCCAACTCTATATCTCGATATTCTGGAACAATTCTGGAGTACTGCTATTGTGGAGGTTGTAGCCCTGGAAAACGCAATCACTTCATATGTCATCTACTGCAAGGTTCAAGATAAGGAAATCACTATCACTACTGCAGACATGAACCAAGCACTAGGACTACAACAAGAGTCATTTGACAGAATGGCCACTAATGCAGAGTTGGAGGAATTTTTTGAGTTCATAAACTACTCAGATGGGATTAACCTTGGAAAGCTAAACAGAAAGAATCTGAGAAAGGAGTGGAGCTATGTGTTTGCAACTCTTCTCCAAGTCTTCACTGCCAGGAAATCAAGCTTTGATCAAATCAGTGCACCTGTGCAGCAAATTGGATATGCTTTGGCCTATGGAAAGAAGATTGATGTTGGCCAAATCATACTTCAAGAATTATATGGAAGACTTGGTAAGAACACAACCAAGAGAGGTACTGATATTTTCTTCCCTCGCTTTATTCAATTTGTACTTAATTATAAAAATGCTTCATTGATTGAATTGCCTGGGATTGATAAAAATAAAATAGGCTATCCTAAGTCCATGACCAAACTCATTTTTGGTAATTTGGAAACTAGGAATGATGTGGATGTAAGACTGAACATAACTCCTCATATGGAGAGTTTGTTTAGGACTTATCCCCACAACATGCCAACATTTGATGCAAAATCTAAGTTAGCACAGCCCAAGCAAGTAGAACAAAATGCTAACCCAGGGCCTGCTAACCTACCCTCTCAACCAAACACTCTACCTCATACTGAGCCAACTGCATCATCCTCTCAAAAGGGTGATGTTAGTAAAAAGAAGAGAAAGGAAGTAATGTCTGCACCATTAAATATCTTGTCTGAAGCAGCATTAGCTGTTGAATTAGGTCTAGGAAGTGAGGAACCTGAGTTACCCTTACACAGGACAAAGAAGAAGAAAACTAAGACCACCTCTTCAGTCACACAAATGGCTGAAGTTGTAAAATCAGGGGCACACAGCTCACTAGGTGTATCCTCTCAACAGGGTGCACCTATAGAATCAAGCATCCTCCCCAATGCACCTTCTTGTATAGAGTCAGCACATGGGAGTGATAAGGCTGGCACAACACTGAGTGGAGAGCACATCACATTTGAAACTCCCTCTATCTCTCAGGGGGAGTTGCCAAAATCTACTCTTAAACACACTTCTCTTCCAGAATCTAACTCTGAAATTTCTTTGGAACCTGCAACTCAGGCAACTGAGATGCAAGGTATTGATCATCAAGAATTCTTTTCTCTTGATGAGCCAATAATTTCAAGTGACTTAGTGCATGACACTTTGTTCACCACTCAGAACCCCCATTTAGATGGTGAGGGAATGCATGCTGAGGCATCTCCTAATGACACCATCACAAACACAGAGGTTCCACTAGTTTTTACTAGAGACTCTGTGCCTGTGTCAACTGCTGGTGTAATTCATCCCACTTCTGTGGTGACACCAGTAGTAGAGTCAATCCATCCGGTTACAGAAGTTGCATCTGTAACTGAGGAGTCTAGCCTGCCTAGCTCTAGCTCTGACTTCATGTCAAAATGGCTGAAGCCTGTGCAACATGACAGTGCTTCAGGATCAGGGTCTGTTCCACAACAATTGACGGTTGAAGCACTTCAAAGCTTAATTGTGGATCAGATTCCTGAGTTCACAAAGATTGCTCAGAACCTTCTCACTGCAGACATGCCTAATCCAGACTATGAGGCTATTCTGTTATGCCATAGGGATGATGTGGAGGTGCAGAAGTCAAAGATCATTGATGATGCTGAGAGAGATGGCAACATAGATGCCTGGTTACAAGGAAAATATGATATTACTCTCGATGAAGCACTTCAGTATCTCAGGGAGGAATACATCACTTCACTGGGATCCAATGCAAAATCCCTGTCACCTGGTGAAGTGTATGAAGCTGTAAATGACTCCTACAAGGGTTTCCTCAAGGCTGCACACTATCTTGGCAAGGGAGTCAAAACTGAAGTCAACAAGGTGTGTGATAAGACAGCCACTTCAGTAGCAGAAGTCAAGAGGGCCTTTGATGCTAAATTTCCTCAATTGGACAGTGTGTTCAAGGACATCAAACACTGCAACTCTACCTGCACTCAGATGGACAATGGGCTGGCTCTGCTAAAGGATACTGTCACAGGTCTGGGGCACCAATTTCAAAATCTATCTGACCAGACTACAGATGCCAATGCCATGCTGAGGATAATGTTCAAGAATCTTTATGGAGATAGGCTAGTGACTGATGTCCCTGTGCATGAATTGTCTAAATATGAAGTGAAGAGGCTGCAGGATCAATCTTTATCTGGTTTCAAGGCCAATGAGTTATTTACTAAGGTGAACACTCTTGAACAGGAGGTAGCTACTCTCACCAAGACCAATGCTCATCTCACAGAAAAGGTTGCATTGCTAAATGATCAGTTGGACACTCAAGCATCCACCACAGCTGATCTCCTTCTGCATCAACAATCCATGTTAGCTGCAATGATGAAGCATATGGGTCTCCCTCTACCTGATGAATCTTCAATCCCAAAGGACATTTCTACAGCCTCTGTGCCTGACAACAAGCCTAAGGGGGAGAAGAAGGCAAGGAACTCAAATACAAAGGGGGAGAAAGGCATAATAATCAAAGAGGGTGGTCAACAAAGGGCTTCAAAGTCTAAGTCTCTAGCAAATGTGCCTGGCAAAGGAAAAGCCAAAGTGGATGAGCCTCCATCTATCTTGCCAGTTGTCACTTTACCAACTGTGCACATCACTACTCCTGGAGGACAAAAGCAATCCATAACTACCACAGTGGTTGCAGGGAGTATGCCATCTGACAAACCTCCAACCTCTATATCTGAGAGTGCCAAGCCTGTAGAAGTCAAAGTTGTTACTGAGGCCAAGCTACAAGAAGTTGCTAACTCCAATGTCTATCATGATAAAGCCTTCTTGGAGTTTCTGAAAGCCATAAGGGAACAGGTTGGTGACACTCAGTTTTATCTGAGGGAGGTGAAGAAGCAGATTGACTACATCACTATCATTCCCAAGAAAGTCAACAATATATGGGTCAAGGAGATAGTGATGGTTTCCAAACTAAAGATATGGCATCTAACATACCAGACTCTACAAGACCTAAAGCACTCAGAGATAGATGCCATACTTGAGCTCATTGAGAAGAGGAATGAGAACAGCAAGAGTCTGTTTGATGATTTGAGGAATGGTCAACCTACAAGGCTACCAGAAGTGATCAAGAAGCCATGGACAATCATTTATCAGTCTGGTACCAGAGTTGAAGATATCAAGCGATTGGTCATTCCCCATGATCTCACCACTAGAAATCACAGACTGATCATTGCTATCATTGATCAATTACAGAAGAAGGTTGGAGCCAGAAATGCTGAAGAAACTGAGGCACTGCACATCCTCAGAACCTATATTGCAACTGGTGAAATTCCAGAGATGGCTCAACCTAGGAGAAATAAGGATGATGATTCTGAAGACAAAGGTGATGGGAGGAGAAGACATCACAGGAGAGATAAGGGTGATGAAGACAAGAAGAAAAAGGGGGACAAGGATAAAAAGGATGATGATGACCAGGGTAAAACATATGAGAGAAAGAGTGGAAGACAGCAAGCCTTAGGCACTGCTAGCAGTAACCTCACCACAACACAAGACTCTAAGTCTAGGGTGAATACTGTTAGTAGTGACCTAGCAAAATCTACATCTATGGCTTCTGCAACTGTCTTACCATCTCAAGAAGAGAAGAAGATTCAAGTCAAGAAACCATGTGTATGTTTCAGAAAGCAATCTGCTAATGGAATACTACTATGGTCTACCAACCAAGGTCAAAGATTTCTGCCAAGCAATCATGTCAAGAGGATGAAATTTAAACATGCTGCAAGGAGAGTGAAGCTATCCAAATCTAGAGCCCTAACAATCATTCCAGGATTGAAACTCCAGCCACTTGATGAAGGCTTTGATGAAGAGCAACTGCTATTTCTAAGAGCTCAAAAGATATGCTATGCTGCAATTGTGGATGACCACCTTGTAATCAAGTACACTGATGGGAAAGAAATGAAATTCAAACAAGGGGGTTGTCAACATTGGGGTAAATTGTATGAGATAGAAAGAATCATTGCATTGCTGGATTCTAAAGACAAGGTGGAGAAAGTATGGAAGCTGGAATTGATTGACTTTGTGAAAATGAAGAAAGAATATGCTGAGAAGATAAGAAAGGGCTGCTATGAGAAATGGTTAGAAAGGGAGAAAGAAATTGATAGACTGGAGATTGAAGCAGAAAAGCTAAGGGCAAAGGGATTGTGTAGAGTTCAGTTTGATCCCTATGTGGTGAAGTATAGGAGAAGAAATGGAGACAATGTCAATATAAGAATGGACCTACTCAGTCACTATCCTGCCATCATTCTGAAGCCAGTGCTTGAAGATTTCAAAAACTCTATTATGATCGAAGAATTGGATGCTATGACAGAAATCATGAGAGCAGTAGATGAGATTGCAAGAAAGGAGAAAGAAAGGAAACAGAAAGCATATGATGATCTACAAGCCAAAGCAATGGAGATGCAATCAAAAGAAAATGGCTAGTACCTCATCATACTGTAAGAGTATTTATCTTGTAATTTCATTTATGTGTTCAATCAAATCACATACCTGTACTTTTAAAGTTTTATCTTTAATGTATGTTAGGCTTGTTATCAGACATGAAATTGTGACTAAGGGTCTCACTCACAATTTGGGGGAGATTGTTAGTTACAGAGGCATGCCTGTATACATCTAATAACAAGCCTAATTGTTTGTAATGCTTTGCATTACTTACATGACCTCTTAACTGAGGGAACCTCTAGTTGTAGAGTTTCTGTTTGTATTGTACTTGTAATAGGCATCAAATCCTAGTTGTGTAACTGTACAAATAGAGTCTAGAATAATGCTTGAAAGAAGTTCCAAGGTTCATGCCTCAAGCAATGAGTTAAAGACTATCAAATAATCACAGTTGGGATTTGAAGAAATGAAGAATTTGCCTAAGTACCAATTCGAGAAGTATATTTGTCTATTCGAGAAGTCCAGCATTCGAGAAGTCAGAGATTCGATATCTCAAGACTCTATTCGATATCTCTGAATACACTGTTCGATATCTCATTCGATATCTCAGGGATTCGATATGTCTACTACTCTATTCGAGAACTCAAGAAGTCAACAAGTCAAGATGGTATTCGAGTTCTCAAAGAGTCAACAAGTCAAAGTTCCATTCGATATCTCAAAGACTCAGAAAGCTATTCGACAACTCGAGGATTCGATAAGTCAAATGCTCTATTCGACAACTCAAGGAATCCTGATGGAAAAGAGCTATTCGAGAAGTGGTTCGATATGTCACTATAACAGTATTCGAGAACTCGGAGTTATCGATCAAGTCAATTCTAGTTCTCGAATCACTTACTTAGTCACTTCTCGAATACATTCTTGGAGACAAAATACTGAAGAAATTGTACAAGTCAGAAACCTGCAACAAGCCAATGCACTTTATGGACCACAATCTGTAACGTGCTCTGGAAAGCCTACAAGGAAGCTTGGAGAGATATAGAAGAGACAAGGAGCTAAAGAAGTGGATCTAAACAGGCTTTGCAAAGTCAAATCTGTAACCGTTTGGACTCTTACTCAAAAAGGATAGACAGACTAGAAAGTAATTTGTTTAGCTACCTTATTTGTAGTAAGCAGGCTGTATCCATGTTCTATAAGGACACAACCTCACTTCATAACTTAAAAAACTTTTTTGTGAGTCAAGTTTTTCATACACTGTAAGCCATATCTCTCTGAGAAAAACGAAGCTGAGAATACTACCATTTGTATTCACAGATTGTAGCAACCTTTATCTAATAATACATTAGATTAAAGTGATATTGTGTCTTGTGTTGTTTATTTATCCGCACCTTAATTTCTGCACACACAGGCACTTATCTGCTACATAGACTCAATCCAAGAAAAGTTCAAGAATCCATTCACCCCCCCTCTGTATTCTTTTACCGTGTTCAATACTCAACACTTCCTGAAAGCGGGCTAAACCAGCTTTCCTACTAGACGGACTATCTAGCAGCTATAGAGAGAGAAGAGAGAATTTTGGTGTAATTTAGAATGAAGGAGGAGGGGGTATTTATAGGAGGGATAAGATGTGGTAGGTGGTAGGTGGTGGTAGATGGAGTTTGGCAAAGAAATGGTAGGCTACCTAACAATCTCCCCCTCTTTCCAAACTCACAGCTCTTCACTTGCACTCCATACCTGTGCCTTGTTGGCACAACTCCAACTTTTCCTCGATCCGTATCATTTCCTACGACAAAACTCCCCCCGAGTCCAAGACTCCAAACTATACCCTAGTTTGCACATTCATTCTCGAATGCCTACTTGCTATACGCACAAGTGTACCATTGACCTATTTGTCCAACTACATACATAATACATGTGAAGCAATCTATTGTATACACACATACTCACTTGATTCAGGTTGGCTAATCCCATATGTAGTCCATCACACACGTAAGTGTGACCATCACACACACAAGTGTGACCATCGATCTTTCATTTACTCCCCAACTGCATATCAAACAAATCAATCTGTTGCATGGTTCACTGCTCACTTGATTCGTGTTGATCGATGCCCATATGCAGCTGCAACACACCAACTACTCGTTGATGTCGTGGAAGCCCTTCAACCAAGCATCCATCCCAGCAGTCTTTGCACCATCGTCTAGACTGGAAGGCAATACAACCGCAGCAGTATCCTTCAAGTCACTCTTCCCTCGTGCAGGAGATAACCAGATTTTCGAAGTTCCAGTACGTTCTGGCCACGTACTAATCAGACGATATATTCCCCCATGTAGCTCTCCCTTCATCCGAACCACACGGCCTCTTTTAATATTCATAGCCCCCCCTACTACAGAGCATCTGTAGCCTTCTGAAGCTAACCGACCGATAGATATTAGATTCTTCCTCAGCTTAGGCACATATCTTACCCCGTTCAAGCTGCGAACTATTCCATCGAACATTTTGATTTTCACAATTCCAATCCCCTTGATCTCACAAGTAGATCCATCAGCCAAAGAAACTGTTTCATTCTTTGTATCTTGGAATTTGTCAAAATGCCCCCTCTCGGAACATACATGGTAAGATGACCCTGAGTCTAATATCCATTCTCCTGGAGAACTAGTGCCTTGATTGAAGACGGTGGAAACATCTTCACAATCGAGAGTAACCACAGCCAATGATGCATCTGGATCCTTCTTATTAAGCGAACAATTCGACCTAATATGACGCTACTCCTTGCAACCAAAGCACTGCATGCCCTTTTCACTGTATCTGGATTTACCCCTGCTATTGGTAGATCCTCCCACAGCACCCCTTCCTCTATTATTTTGACTACGCAAAGCCAAAACTGTCATTCCGTCCTTGTCACCATCCTGGTTCTTCCTTCCAGCATTTGACAAAAGTGCTGACTGAACCTCCTCCATTTTTAACGTGTCTTTTCCGTACACAATGGTTGTGACCAAATGATCGAATGACTCCGAAAGCGAAGTAAGAAGAATAAGGGCCTTATCTTCTTCCTCCAATTTTACATCAACCATGTAAAGTTGATCAACAATTAATACCATTAAACACATTCATGTGCTCAATAACATTGCCTTGAGCTGCCATCTTCAACTTGTATAACTCGCGCTTCAGATTTAACTTTGTAGTCAAGTTCTTCCCGAGATATAATGTCTCCAACTTTGACCATAATTCCTTCGGCGTGCTTTCGTCAACAACATTATTGATAATGTTATCAACAATGCATAGCCTGATGGTACTCATGCATTGCGACTCAGCATCCTCCCAATCTTCATCGCTCATCTTTATTAGTTTTCCCTCCTTCCCCTTCAAAGCCCTTGCTAGCTTCTGTTGGGTTAGGATATCCTTTACCCTTCTCTGCCAAGGAGTAAAACTTCATTTACCATCATATGGAGTCACCTTGAATCCTCCAATACTTGCCATGATCTCCGTTTGCACACACAAACCAATCCAAATAACTAAATCAATTGGCCAGGTAAGTGTAAGAAACAATGGGAGCACTTCCGTCAAAACGGCGCCAAATTCGACAACCACTTTTCTTAACGACTTTCCTTCGGCACCAATAATTTAGACACAACTAGCTCTGATGCCAACTTTTAGGAATCTGCACGATTCCCTGCGAATGCGGAAGCGATTTGGTAAATATGTGCGCTTAGATCCCACAAATATACGTGATAGTAATGAAGCAACAAACCAACAATACAGTAAAAGAGACAAGAGATTTAACGTGGTTCAGCCCAGCCTACATCCACAAGAGCAACAACTTCACACTAGATAAAAGAGATTACAATATCCGGGTATCCGGCCCCTTGAATTTCATACAAAAATTCAGCCCTACAATACCTATTATGTATATCCCCAACTCACTGAAGTGTTTATCTCAAAACCTCCCCCTATCACTGTTTCCCGACAACCTTTCCTTCTCTCCCTCTCCCAACCCGGACAGTGCCACACAACCTGATAGAAAGACCCCCTGCAACGGGACCACCTCCGATGGCTGCAGTCAGACCCAAGTACCCTAAGGAATAGTTTAGGTACGAGGACCTTCTATCCCGACACTTCCTGAAAGCGGGCTAAACCGGCTTCCCTACTAAACGGACTATCTAGCAGCTATAGAGAGAGAAGAGAGAATTATAGTGTAATTTAGAATGAAGGGAGATGGAGGTATAATAAGATGTGGTGGGTGGTGGGTGGTTGATGGTGGTAGATGGAGTTTGGCAAAGAAATGGTAGGCTACCTAACAACAACTGTTGTTTGTCTTTGGGTGGTTGTTTTTCCTGGAAATGACACTATAAGTCTACTCATCTGGTTCCAAAACTGTTGGAGAGATGGTCAAAATCGTTTCGACTTTAGTATCACATTACTTGTAGTTATTCTTCAAACAGCAACGTATTTGTTTTCCAAAGGACTGTAATTTCTTTCATATAAAGAATGGAATCGCTATATTCTTATGGCAAGGATCCTTCAAGTAACAAGGCTCTTGTTTTTTGTTGATCGTTACTGATTGGGGTGCGCGTGCGGGTGGGAAACGTGGGGGGAGTGAGTAGTTATCATATATCATATATATAGTAAAACCTTTATAAATTAAATAGTATTTGAATCGGCAAATTTTATTAATTTAACGAAATTATTAATTAATCGAGATTAAATTTACACTATCTCTATTATGTTGGGACCAAAATATTATTTTAAAAAATTAATTTATAATGGGTTATTAATTTATCGAGTATTAATTTATCAAGGTTTTACTGTAATAGTATTATTAATTAATATATTAATTATTTTATTTAATAAAAAAATTAAATTAATTAAAATTTTTTTTTATTAATTTAAAATTTATATATGTTTCATACTTAATTTTACGACATTAATAAATATCAATAATTTAACTTAATTTTTAAATTTATTGTTAAATATCTTAAAAATTCAATAGATATTTTTAAAAAATTATTTATTGTAACCTAAAATAGTAGAAGAAAGAATCATAGGAAAAAATGTGTGCGGGCGATGATTTTAATCGAATATAATGGAAAACGTTTAGAATTTTATAAAACATGTGGTTTTCTATTTTTAATAAATTATGTACTGTCTCCGTCCCGTTTATATTGGTCACAACACAATTTCTTTTTTGCATGTCCCAAAGTATTGGTCATGTTTCTTTGATGAAACAAATTAAGGATTAAATATGTTAAGCTTTTCTAAATAGTAAGTTTGGCGGTTTTCACTCTCGATATGTGTTTTTTGATTGATAACCAATATAAATAGAACGGAGGGAGTATAATTTAATTGAATTTGCAATTTTTAGTACATTTTTTTTTATTTTTAAAAATGTACTTTTATGTCTTATTTGTAAATTTAGTTGTTTATAAAAATATTTTAATATTTTTAAAATAACTTGTATAACTTGTTATTTTTAGAAAGGTGTTAACAATTTATTTGGAAGGTGTTAACCAACTAACCAAATATACGTTGTTTTGCTTATAATAGTATAGTATAGATGTGTTTTTTAAATGAATTGCTAGGATTTGTATTTGTTTCTTTTAAGGGCTCATATTAACTGATTCATCAATTCGTGTGACGCTGACTGATAAATTCAATTATAATTTTAAAAATATTTTCAGAATCATATATAAAATATAATAAAAAATACTTATAAAATATATAAAATAATATAAAAATTTCCAGAAAATTCTCAAATATTCAGAAAAATATTCTTTACTAGAATATGATTTTCTTAAATATTTATTACCAAACAATAATTTTGTAGAATTTCTAAATGACTTTAAATATTTAAAATAATTTCTAATTTCGTAGAATTCATTCGTATTTTTCATTTTTTCGATGATTTAATCATATCGATAATAATATCGTATCTTATTAACTTATTATAATAATATTTTCTCGATGATTGAATAGAGAAATTAGTAGTCAACTATATATTTGACTCGTACTACTAACCTGTGGTTTGTCCCGAATTGTTGTTTCTATTTTTTAAAAAATAGATATCGACGATCCAATTGTACGGATATCAATATATATCTAATTTAGTGATACTCCCAAATTTTTAAAAATAAAAAATTAATTTGAATAGTGAAATTAGTAGTAAACTATTGATTTGACTAGTACTACTAACTAGTACTTTGTCCCAGATTATTGTTTGAATTTTTAAAAAAATATTTATCGACGATCCAACTGTACAAATGTCAATATATATCTAATTTAGTGATATTCCCAAAATTTTAAAAGCTAAAAAATTAATTTGGATAGTGAAATTAGTAGTCAACTATTGATTTGACTAGTACTACTAATTAGTACTTTGTCCCAGATTGTTGTTTCTATTTTTTTATAAATATTTATCGACAATCCAACTGTACGGATGTCAATATATATTTAATTTAGTGATATTCCCAAAATTTTAAAAAATAAAAAATTAATTTAAATAGTGAAATTAGTAGTCAACTATTGATTTGACTAATACTACTAACTAGTACTTTGTCCCATATTATTGTTTATATATTTTTTAAAATATTTCTCGAATATCTAACGGTACGTATGATAATATCTAATGATTTTAGTAATGCGCATATTTTTTTTTAGAAAATTTCATATTAATATTGTATGATTTTTTTAAATAAACTACTCATATTCTCCCTCACTCTCTCGTTTATGTACCACGTTGAGAAGAATTATTTTTTTATTCATAATTACTCTTCCAAGTATTTTTATTACATGTAATATGTCATCCTGAAACACTCCTATTTTTTTTTATATTTTTTAAAAATTATCAGACATTTATTTTATTTTTCCGAAACTATTAAATAAATGAAAATTCGATGTTTTCTTATTATATTTAACATTTCTTGATAATTTTTTAAAAAATTAAATTTTAATTTGTAATAAACGTTATATTTGTATGTTTACAATTTTTTTGATTATGTATAAAGATCTTTATATAATCAATTATTAATTTTTAAAAAAATTTTAAAATATAAATTCAAACGAAATCGGTCAAATTTATCAAAAAAAACTTAAGTCGATCGAAAATATATTTGAATATTTTGATCAAAAATAGGTGGCATATTTCCCTCCAAATAGATTAAATTCGACTGACCCCAGATGCAACCAATATCGATCGAATTATAAATTCGAACGAATGTAGTCAAATATATAAATACGACTAGAATTAAATATGACTGCATTGAATATTTAGTCGTATTTAAAGTTAAAAATGACCGCACAAAAATGATCAAATATAAATTCGACCGAATTCAGTTGAATTTAACTCTAACTAAATAAATGTTGAAGTTAGACCTTAAATTCAACCAAATCCGGTGGAATTTAAGGTCGATCATTTTTGTTCGGTCATTTTTAGCCGAATTTCAAGTAGCGTGTCAAACAAATAAAAACCTAATAAATATTTTGATCATTTTTTTATTAAATAAAAAATTAAAATATTATTCTACAAGTCTATTTCTCAACTAATTGAAAATTTAAGAAATAAAATCCATTTAGTAATATAAATGATTAAATGAGACTTATTAATTACAATAATATGTTCATTTTCATTCACCTAAAAAAAGTCCTAACCACTTAAAAAACTTTAAAGACAAAAAAAAAATATTTAGATTAAAAAATTGTCACGTATAATTGAATATGCTTGAAAGTTGAATTAAGATATGTAAATCAATAATTTTTAAAACTAAAAAAATATTATTATATATGTTTTGGCTTTTGCCAGAAACATCAAGAAATATTGCATATATATATAATTAAATTATAAATGGTATAGTGTGTATTTCATAATGTAAAATTTTTTAAAACGAAATTTACTTTTAATTTTGTGAGAAGTGAAAATAAAGGTTAATAAAATTATAATATAGTAAATATTACTTTGGTGAAATTATAATATTATACATTTAGCAAAAATGTTATTTTATATTACTGATCCAAGTAGAGATTAGAAAAAATAATATTAAATATTTAATATTCAAAAAACAATCATGTTTTATATTACTCCATTGAGTATTTATTTTCGCGTTATAATTATATTTTTAAAAAGTTACTAATGACATTTATTTAGTTTCAATGATAATTCAAAATTGATACAACATAATTGAAACCAAAAATTTTCGATCCGACAAAATCCCATCCGAAAAGATCCGAACCGAATTTTATCTGATCTTAATCTGAAATTTATCTGATTTTCGATCCGAAACTAGATTAGAACCGAACCGAAACCGATTAAAATTTTGTAAAACCGATACTAGACCCGAACCGAATTACATCCGATCCGAATTATATCATAATATATCAAAACCGAAAATTGATCCGATCCGAAATGGATTCAATCTGAAACCGATCCGATTATCCAATTTACCAACTCTAGGCTCAAGTACCGCATGACCAACTAGCAATGTTTGTTTCGGCTTTATTAATCGTATAATAGTATAGGATATGGCCTAGTAGGATGTTAGGGGGTGATATTGTATTATGACTTTTAATGATAATTCTTGTGGTAATAACTATTATGAATTTTATAGATTTTTAATGACTCTTAATGATTCTTGTTCAGTCACTAAAATTTTGAAATACTTTTGATGACTTCTAAAAACTTTCATAGACTTTTTAATAGATTTTGTGATTTACTAGACTAACTACAAAGATCATATATTAGCCTTTGCTGTGAAATCCTTTAACCTTTTTTTTATTGCAATCCAATTTCGATCGTGTGTTCTCTGATTAATTCGGCCACCAAAAAATTGAGTACAAGGTATATTTCTTGCTAAATTGAGTATTCATTGCATATTTTTGTCTGATAATTTTATATTTGTCACTATTCACAGCTAATGATGATGCAGAGCTATGTCATTAGCCAACAATATTTTTATGATGCAAAGCTATTTAATTGATGTTTTATGTGAATTTTTGCAAGCACAATATTTTTAGACGCCCATCAATTACTATAATGTTTGATGGATTCTTATTTTACTTTGTGTGTTATGATCTAGTTTTACAAAATTGCAAAAGATGATCTAGTTTTACAAAATTGCAAAAGATCGCACCCTCAATAATATTGTTTACTAAAATGAATATAAATATGAAAATTGAAAACCAAGAAGAGGAAGAAAAAGAGATGGAAGAAGAGGAAGAAATAGAAGAAAAACGATAGGAAATTTTTAAAAAATTGTACTATTATAAACAAAATAGGGTATATTTGGTTGTCGGTTTGGTACATTTTTTTTGGTACACTCAATAACAACCGTTATATATTATTTTATAAACTACTGTCACGAGTTCAATTTCCGTCAACGACATATTATTAATTAAAACACTATCGTTAAAAATACAATGAAACAATTTTATTCAAGATGATTTTTATAGAATTATTAGAAATCATGTCAAATCTTATAAAAAAACTCATGACTTTTTTTTAGGGATGTAGTTATAATTTTTGTTAAAAGTCATTAAAAGTCATTCTCATTAAAATTCATTGACTTTTTGAATAACACGATACTTATAAAAAGTCTATAAATGTCTAAATTCAATACCGCCCTATTTTTAAATACTACTTCTTAAAAATCTTAATTAAATACTAAATACTCTTTAAAAATTAGAATTAAATAGCGATTACTTTTAAATTTATTAAAAGTCTTTAAAAGTACCCCTAAAAATTAACAATGAATCTTGTGCGTATTGGACGCCGATACTCCTCCCTCTCCGCTGGCAATAGGGTAATTTTGAGTTTGAGTTATCGATTTTGGTCTCAATTGAATTTCGTAATTGAAATTTGTTGTTGTATTTGCAGATGAAAGTATTGTTTGATGGTGGGAGCAGGAGCAGCTATCGCAAAACACCAACAATAGCTGACACTTGGCGGCAGCAGCACCACCACCACCACTTGGGTAATTGTAGTTGCAGTGTATCGGATCAAACACTACAAGGTAATATCCTTCTTCCGTCTCTCGTATCATTTTGCACATATACATATATACATACAATGGATGATAATCTGTCTCTCATATGTATGTATGTATGTATGTATGTATGTATGTATGTATGTATAGTAAGGCTTAGCAGGTCACTGATGCTACTAATGTTTAAGTATGACTGTTTCCTCTATAATGCCCAAAAACTTACAACTAACCTTCTGTTTTTGGGCTATATTGTTGGTTATAACAACTACACAAATATTTGCTTCATTTTTCTTTTGCCTACTACTCCGGAGTATTTTAAACAATTAAACTAATCAAATCTTAGTTATCAGAATACCCTAAAACTGGCATGTACAAATTAAAGGAAGAAGAAAAAGGAGTATCTGAGTTTGATCCAGAATGTGCTAAAAATGGGATGCTGGTAGACACACAGGAGGAGGATCAAGGAGAGGTTATAGAAATCAAAGAGGGGGATATTGTTAACTTATCAGACCTTCTATTTACTCAACACAGGGATTATCTGGTCAAAAACAATGGCCAAAAGGTATGCATTATATCCACTTCCCCTTTTGTTGGTTTTACTATCCACTCCCTTATTCATTACTAAGACGGAGTCTTAAACTCATGAAATATGAGGAGGAGGAGGAGAAGAATTACATCTGGGACAAGACTAGACTTTATCAATATAATACATGTAAAAAAGACAATTCATCTTCTACTAATTTAGTTCAAAATGATTTACAAAGCCTCATAACAACTTGTTTCAATACATGACTTTGTCTATATAATACTTTTAATTTATGCTATAAATTTGACATATATGATTATTATTCCCAAAACTTAAGTCATGCCTACTAATATTTAAGATTTGCAAGTTGACTTTAAGGACCAAAGTTGTAGGCTATTCATGCTTCGAATGTAATACTGTCTCTCTCGTTTGCTGATTATTAATACTGTATATTGTGTAGGTAAAAGCTGAGCAATTGGAACAAAAGTCAATACTGTTATATTTTGTACCAGTATATCTTGACTGTAATTGTCTACATGAGAAAGAGTGGACAACACACTTGATTGACATATACAATGATTTACTGCCTAACAATGATTTTGAAGTCATTTTTGTCGCCGTTGATGATCTTTGTTCCGAATCGTTTCTCGGGTCTCAAAGAGAGCTTCAAAAGAAGTTTGATTCTATTTTTGCTAGAATGCCATGGACTGCCATACCATTCTCAGATATAGCCTCTCGAAAACATTTAGCAAGAAAATTGGGTGTCTTAGGCGGCAAATTTTTTTGTGGCGTTCAAGGAGGGAAACTACTTCTAACCTCCTCGGTTTCCCTTGATTCGAAAGGCATGGTTTTGAAACGTAATGGTGGTTATTATTTTGGAGAATATGGTGCTCCAGGTTATCCTTTCACCGATAAAAGAATGGAATTCCTGGATTCTGAAGACTATGCAGTTGCTAAGAAACCCTCTCTGGAATCACTCCTTATCTCTCCTGAACGTGACTATGTCATCTCAAATAAAGGGGACAGGGTATGCCTAATTTTATTTGCTGATTATGATAATTTCATATATAAATCATTGTATAATAATTCATTCTGCTCACCGATATATGTATATTATTTGATTCAGATCATCATATCTAGATGTTCCCTTGTAATGCAGGTACCTATTCACTCCCTCAAAGATAAGGTCGTAGCGCTGTATTTCTATGAAGATGTTGTTTTAACTGATTATGATTATAGGTGGGTCATGCTCACAGAACAACTTCAGGCGGCTTATAAGGAGTTGAAAGAGAATAAGGAAAAGTTTGAGGTTGTATTCCTTTACCTTTATGATACTCGTGGTACTCTCCATTGTACTAGTGAAGAATCATTCTGGAATACATTTAAGACTATGCCATGGTTGGCCCTCCCATTTAAAGATTCAAGTCTTAAGAAGTTGAAACGAATTTTTGGTTATCCGGAGGACTTGGATGGGCCGGAACGAGCTCCTAGACTCGTTATTATTGGGCCTGATGGAGACTTTGTCGACCCACGTGGCGATGATATCATGGATGAATTTGGAACTTTTGCATACCCATTTACGAGGAAGAGAGTTGCCAAGTTGGAGACTAATATGACAATGGAACTGAAGCTGGAGATGCTCTGGGATCCAAACACTGTTTTTAAAATAAAAAAATATGGCTTACAAGTGAGTCCTTTCTACAATCTCTTAAATATAATAAAAGAAAAGAAAAGAGAATTACAGAAATTTAAGCTAGAGATGCTCTTGGATCCAGTTCCTAGGTTGAGAGGTGAAGTGGTAATATATTCTATAAGCTGAAAATTGTATATTAAATGTAACATATCAAATTATTATTACTAACCTACTAATTAATATTTTTGGTTTCTAATATATATACACACACACTAATTTTTATTTATTTCTGCATGTTGATTTTCATTGATAAGGTTATACCCTTATCAAATTGATGTTAAATGGTCAAATTGGACGGATTGTGCTCAAAAATCAAAACTCAAAAGGGTGTAGTATAAAGTGCTCCCAAAACTTTGGGGATGTAATATGTAATTTTAAAATGTTTGAGTATCAAAGTGCCTTTTGGCCGAACTTATGGATGTAAAGTGTAAATCACTCCTTTTTTTAAAGGCCCTCTGGCCTCCCTGTTTAATTAAAGTTTTCACCTTCTGTTCTTATTTGCTAAAGTAGAACACTTGTCCTTGGCAGCCCCAATAAAGTGGCTCTATGTAGTTTGCAAGTAGAAGTTATCATCTACTTTAAACATCAGCAGTTCAATACTGAGTGTAATATCCGATGCAGGTTCTTTCAAATTTTTTTCTGCCTCTCGGACTTGGCAATCCCAGTTTACAGATTCCAGTCTCGCAACTTGCTGGGAAGAGACTCTTATTATATTTTGATATGTGTGAGTATGACCTATCCTTTCACTGGAAGGAACTTCTGAAGCTGAAGGATCTATATCTCAAGATGAAGGGTACAAATGATGAATTTGAAGTGCTCTACATCAAAGATTCATCATCCACCAAGAAGCCAGACGTGCAACGGAAAAAGCCTGATTATGGCGAACTGCCATGGTTGGTGCATTATTATAAAGAAGGTTACTCGCTTCCAAAAGAGTTGGACTGTAGTTTTTTTAATTTTAATTGCTATCGAGGTCGATCACGGTGTCGACATAGTCTGCTTGTTGCTTTCGATTGTGATGGAAGTATTGTCAGGAAAACATTTTATCCTAGTTTCAATGATTCAGAGTTTCCGTTTTATGCTGGTGGTCTGGAAAAGGAGTATTTGGATCAATTAAATAGTCGTTTTGATTGGTACTACTGGGATTACGCGCCAATGAAGCACCCGATCATCTACAGAAATGGATAATGGTAAATAGGTTTTGCTTAAAAGATACTTAGCGTGTAAGCAATTTCAATCTGGAACTATAGCTTATTTTGTCTATGTAAGTGTGTACTTAGTCCGTCCTTCATTTTATTATAAAATTTCTACATTAATTCATGTTAGACCAGTTCAGCCCCGATTACTGTAATTTGGCTCAAACTTGTCAGTTGTCATCGCTTCTGCGTTTTGAATTCTTGATCATGGAAGGAAATTTATTCTTGCCATGTTAGCTAAAATGTATTTTTTGCTCCTAATTATGTTATGCGCCTGAATTTTTTTTTTTTTTTTTTGAAATTAAGTAATCTTCCATTAAACTTGAACATCCTCCAAGATTACATTTCGAATATCAGGCACGAAATCTACTCCCTGAAACACACAATCAGCTATAAAATAAGATGCTCTAGCTATAGCATGAGTGATCTTATTTGCAGATCGTCTAACAAGCAGAATAGACACACATTCTAGGTCATTTAGTAAAGCCTTACAGTCCTCTATAATACTCCCAAAGTACGATACCATGGAGTAGTTGCTTCGAATTGACTGAACCACCATAAGACTATCACTTTCAATTGTAACACAACTCCATCTCTTGCTTTTTATCCAACTCAGAGCTTCACGAACTCCCATAGCTTCAGCCAACTCGACTGCTACGTGACCTGCTCTGCAACTAGAAATAGCTTCCATCACAGCACCTGTCGCAACCCTAGCAACACAAGCAAAACTGTACCTCCCCGTATTCTCGAATAATGCACATCAACGTTGATCTTCATTGTATTCACTGCAGGGCATAGCCATTTCTCCCTACCATCTTCCGGAGCAGAATAGGCTACCGTAGGGACATGAATCTTGTCCTGGGCTTTCATCCAGATATCCAGAGAATTATGTGCCAACGTAAGAACATTGGAAACCGAGGATCCTTTCTGGTTCCATACTAAATCGTTCCGAGCTTTCCACAAAACCCAGCAGATCATAACCATGATTCTCTGATTTTTCTCCTCCAAGATTTGAAGCTTCTGAGAAAGCCATAAACCAAAGTTGTTGACCTCCTCCTCCTTCAACACTCCTATCCCTACACGCTCCCAGCACGACTTCGCAAAAGAACAGGACACCAAACAATGGAATGTAGTTTCCTCCTCCTGTTGACATGAGGGACAAACATCGTCAACATTTACATGCCTTGATCTCATCTGCATCTTTGTTGGTAAGCTTCCTGAAACCGCTCTCCAAATCATGTGCTTTACTTTGTGGGAACTCGAAGTTTCCACAACTTCACCCAAGAATCAAACTGCTGATTGACTGTAACATGATTTTTTAGATCCTGTAGCCTCCTATATGCACTCCTAACTGTATAATGACCCGTGTTTTCGAATTGCCAAAACCATCTATCTTTTTGACGACTTGAAGAGAGGGGAATGCTTAGAATTACCTCAGCTTCCCTTTCATTAAATAAAACACGCACTAAGTCTACATCCCAGGCCAAATTATCAGAATGCAACAGACTCGCTACTTACCTACCAACCAAGCCAGGCTCATCTGATGTGACACACGGATTATCCTCCAAAGGCAGCCAGGGATCCTCCAAAACCGAAATATCTGCTCCATTTCCAATTCTACACCTAGCCCCCTGAGCCACTAACTCTCTCGCTTAAAAAATGCTTTTCCATATAAGCTTGGATTATTACCCAGCTCCGCTTGAATAAAACTTTTACCATGGTAGTATCTCGCTTCAAACACTCTGCCAACCAAGGAATCTGGTCTGCATTGCAGTCTCCAACCTTGTTTCCCAAGCAAAGCAAGGTTAAAATCACGCAAATGTCTAAACCCCATGCCACCCTTCGACTTGTGAACTGATAATCGTTGCCAGCTCATCCAGTTGATACCCCTACCATTTATAGACGAGGACCTCCACCAAAAGTTGCACATCAGTTGTTCTAAATCTTTACACATCTCCACAGGTAATAAGAACACATTCATTGCATAATTAGGGAGAGTCTGAGCCACCGTTTTAATTAAAACTTCTTTACCTGCCTTCGAAACAAATTGCCCCTCCATACTTTGAATTCTCTGCTTCATTCTGTCTTTTAAGAAACCAAGCATAACAGATTTGTTTCTCCCCATAACACTAGGTAACCCCAAATAGTGACTACCCTCATTAGCCTCATGAACTCCTAGTTGAGCAAAAATCAAATCTCGAGTTCTTGAATCAGTATTGGAACTGAAAAATACCTCAGATTTCGCCAAGTTCACCTGTTGACCAGATGCTTCCTGAAAGCTTTGAAGCAAATTCATAATATTCCTTGCTTCTTCTACCGTAGCACGACAGTAGAGATAGCTGTCATCCGCAAATAACATATGAGAAATCACTGGCTCTCTTTGCCACCTTGCAACCTCGAATCCGATTATTCTGCTCATAATTCTTAATCAACAATGAGAAGCCTTCCATACACAGAATAAACAAATAAGGGGATAACGGGTCTCCTCGACGCAAACCCCGTTGACACTACACCATAAACAGCCTACGGTAACACCAAAAAAATGTTACAGCAGGTACATTATATGTTACCTTAGGCCCAAAAAGTAGCCAAGGTAATATTTTTCTGGTGATAGCTCTCAGCATGTTGTCTTAGGTGTCAAGGTAACATCTTTGATCTCTAAGGTAACATGCTTCAGCTTGCTATAGTAACAAAAAAGTGGTCTACGGTAACTTAATATATATGTTACCTTAGAGACTTAGATTTTTTTTTTAAAACAATGGGACCCACATAAAAGTAGTGTGGAGCCCACAATATAGGACCCACTTTTATTGGCATCACATTTTCACCTAAAGCAATACTTTGTTTGCAACATTTTTGAACAAAACCTGGATATATACTATGCATTGCAAAAATAAAAAACCAATTCATTCAAATTCACCAGTACATTATACAATCAACTAACTACTAATAAACCTCCCAAACATCATAATCCACCGTCTACAACATAGCAAACAATAATGCTACCAACGCAATAATCCAACAACTAACAGTAACTAGGTACATCATCATAACCAAAAAAATTGCTACCAACGCAATAATCCAACTACTAGCAATACAAAATACTAGTTTACGACTTGCTCATCCACTTCTTGCTCATCCATTTCCGCTTGGATTTGCTTTATCTTATCCTCGACTTCATTAGCAAGGCTTTGCCTTTTCTTAGTTGTCACTTGTCACCTGTTGCACTCAAAGCTCCAAGGCCCTGAACTGGAATTTTAGTAACAATATAATGTCTTAGATTTTTTATAATTTTTTATAATAATCAGCATCATTGCCATCAGTTAGAATTTGTTTATTAGAAAGCTTCCATCCTAGCATCATAGTCACCGCTATTTGTCTCTCTTAAAGTCTCAGCGTCATACTTCTCACCCAGTTTCCTGACAGGAAATGCCAGAAAATGTTCACATCACTAACATGCAACAAACATAACTTATCCAAAAAAATGATCAATTATCCCCAGAATCAAGCAGAAAACATACATCTAATAAACCTTTTCATTTCTTTGACTTGTTAAGACTAATAGCAGTGAATTTAGTATTACCATTGTAATATATAACGATGGATGTTTAATTAGATGGCTGGTGTGCTTAACCAGTTAATGTACTTGGTTACTAGAGGCAGACATATAAGAGTAAGTACGATGGTAAATGATTAGGAGTTTGAGTAAGCATATATGTTGATGAAGATGATGACAAGCAGCCTGATGACTTCTCTGAAGATACATAGCTCCATCCTGTTTTTGAAATATTCAGAATAAAGGGGCACAGCATATAATCCCCATACCCATATAGTGGTCTCTGTAGCCCAGAGAGCAATGGATAAGAAAAGGTTTCCTTAAGAAGACTGAAGATAAAAGAAGAGGCCATGAGTTAGTAAAAACCTGCCAACATATCTCAAAAAAATTAACCAAATACGGACGTACATAGTTTAAGACAAATTCCATAGGAATTACAACTATGCTAAATGAGTTCCATATACTCGTTAAATTTGATTCAGAATGGAAAAGAGAAACACTGGCTGGCTTAGTGAAAAAAAAAACATTCATCCATTCAAGCAGTACATTTACTATTACATAAACTGGAATAAAAATTCAATGCTAAACAGCAAAAATTGTGGGAAATCAATTTAGAGCAACTGTTTAGCTACACATAATTTAGAAAACTTTTTAACTCAGAACTTATGCTATCAATATGTAAGGTAAGCATTTGTAAAAGCATTTCAAGTCTTTGAACCAGATCACCAAAAATTAGAATATTTAAAGATGCATCGCTCAATAAGAATGTCAATCTCACAATCCTTAAGCGACAACTCATGCTCTACTTTTAACTTCTTGTCATTGCTCCTCTTCATGCTCTTCTCCACATCCTCTAATCTTCTTGCCATGAATTCAAGATCCTTAAGTTACCAAAATTGTAAGTTTCAGCCTTAACTTTTACATATGAAGCAAAGTTGACAGAGACTGATTAACAAAAAAAAGCACATGAATTAGTCTAAGCATGCCACATAGTTGAGAAAAATATTGTAGACAGTAGTAATACAATATAAAGATATAGATAGATAGATAGATAGATAGATAGATAGATAGATAGATAGATAGATAGATAGATAGATACAGGGGAAGGGGAATTTACCTAGGGCATTTACCAAGGTGAATAATATTGACTCACTAGGATCTCTACTAGTTAATGTGTCATTGTTCCTGGTCGAGTTATCATCTGCACTACCACCAACATCTGGCCTGGCTCCATCTGGTCCTTGATCAGTTATCCTCGCCAAAGCAGACTGGTCAAACTCTTCATTTGTTGAATGGAACTGATATTAGACAAGGAAACTACTTTTGATTAGTTGCAGTAACATAAATATCATTAAAGAAACTTAATCGTTCTGACCTAGACCAGGACAATAACTATTCTAAGATAATAATTCTTGTATTGAGACAAAATGCCACATTCATTTGGAAAAAGATGGATCAGGCCCAGTTTTCCATTTATAAAAAACTATTTAAGCCAAAGAGAAGGTTCTTAAGTTGAAGATCTAACTTAGCAAAACCCAAACATTGCAAAAAGGAAGAGTGATTCCCGGGTTCAACTTACATGTAAAAAATATAGTAAGCAATCAACCCAGCACCCTATCAATGAACCTTTACGCAGCAAGTTTCACAAATTTCAGCCCACAACTATATACCCATTTATTATATCCTACAACTACTAAAAAAATCTAGAGGCGATAAGCAACTTTATAGCCTAAATTGATGTGAAACCACAGCCATACAGAAGAATCAATATGCTCAATTGCTCATAAAGAAGATTTAATAGATACTAATTACGAACACTTATAATTAGATAACAAACCTGACTTGAGCACTCTGCATCATTTTCTAATCAAATCATGAAAAACAAGATGAACCAACCGATTAATCCACGAATCAACTGCAGACTTCCACTCCTCCATCATTTTCTCATCAGTACTTACAGTACTATCGGAAAACCTTCCGAAAAGAGTCGGTGGGTTCTTACAGTACATGAGAGTTGTAAGAGCTCCCAAATCCAAAGCCCCAAATCTGAAGCCCTGAAATTGAAAAAAATAAATCCTAATCAGTTGAAGCCCTAATTAAGTGAAGAAATCAAATCAATTAAACTCAAAACCAAGAATCCTTAATTAATTTAATAAATTCTTAATTTTCATGAATTGCTTTCATGGTAAATATAATTTTTAACACATTTTTTTAATTTTTTAAAAATATATTTTTGTATCTTATTGGTAAATTTTGTTGTTTATAATAAATAAATTAATTTCTTGGGAAATTCTCGTTGATGCCCTTCTGGAATCCTTAAAGTAACTGATTACCCTAATTATGTCATTATGTTAATCAAAACGTTAAGAAACGTTAACAAATTTCAACATTTATTCCATAATAAAATTTTATGTCATATAAATCACAAATTAAAAAAAGTTAAATGTGGAATTATGTTATTTTATGGTCAGAAAATGACTGAACACATATTTTAGATTAACGGTATGTTAAATTATTACAGATTAATATTTAATATTTTTCAATTTGTGGTACATTAATAATTATAAATTAATATTTAATTTTTTTAACTAGTAATACATTAAAAACTTATAGAACATCATTTATTTTTATAGTTTTTTTAACGTTTCTTAAAGTTTTGATTAACAGAATGGCATAATTAGGGTAATAAGTTACTTGGTGCCAGTCGTAAGTCCAAAATACGAAATGGCACAATCTGGAAAAGCCAATTCCAGAAGGGTAACAACGAGAATTTCCCTAATTTCTTTAATATAATTTTTTAACTTGTTATTCTTAGAAAAGTGTTAACATTTTTTTGGAAAGCATTATTTAACCAACCAACTAACTAAATATACTTTGTTTTGCTATACTTAGTATAGTATAGTATAGATTATTCCAAAATATTTATGAATTTTTATTTTAACAAAATTGTGCATTTAAAATTTAATAATAAATAGAAATTGAAAAAAAAATAGAGATATTTCAAATGGTACCACTATACAATTGGTTTTTCCATTTGGTACCATCTAACATTTTTTACTTCTAAATGGTACCACTGTACTTTTGGCTTCATCCATTTTATACCATTATGTCAAGCAAACATTAATCATACGTTAGATTATTCTTAATGCTACCACTATACAATTGGTTTTTTCATATGGTACCATTCAATATTTTTGACTTTTACGTGCTACAATTTTTCTCTCACTAAAATCAATTTTTTCTTGGAATTTTCACAACTTATATATATGCTTTGTCTGTAATAAGTCATTGATTCTCTAACTATCACTATTTCTGATAAGCAATCAAATCATTCATTAGATAAATTGTGAAATTGAGAGGAAAATTTGATCCTAAGTGAGAGAAAAATGGTACCACGTAGAAGTAAAAAACATTGAATGGTACCATATGGAAAAACCAATTGTATAGTGGTATCATTAAGAATAATTTAACGTCTGATTGACAGAATGACATAAAATGGATGAAGTCAAAAGTACAGTAATACCACTTGGAAGTCAAAAATGTTGGATGTTACCAAATGAAAAAGCCAATTGTACAGTGGTACCATTTGGAATATCCCAAAAAAATAAATAAATACTCTTAATATTTAAAAATTATAACTAATTTATTTGGAAAATAAAAATGAAATATTATAAAGGTAAGTGTGATTTTTAAATAATTAAACAATTTTTTGATTAAAAAATTCAAAATTGAGTTTATTAATGATCTAAGGTAACGTATCATGTATGTTGCTAACATCCAACACTTTAAAATTAAAGTAACATCACATTTGTGACTCAGGTAATACAAAAAACAAAATGTTATATTAGATTCAAAGTAACATGTTAAGATAACATATTCTAGCAACATTCATGAAAAAGATGTTCCGATGACCCATCAATGACGTAGTGTGAGGAACAATCGGACCTATTTCTTTACCACCATATGCGATCTTATAATTAACAGAACGAACACACTTCATAACCAAACTGATCCAATGCTCGCTAAACCCCAACTTTTCCATCACAATTGCCAAATATCCCCATTCAACCCGATCATATGCCTTGTTCATGTCTAACTTTAAATCCATAAAATCTTCTTTTCCTTTGCTTTTCCTTCTCAAGTAGTGCATTATTTCGAACTAACCATTATATTATCTGTGATTAGCCTCCCGGGCATGAAAGCACTTTGAGAATTTGAAATGAGATTAGGCAGCACATTTTTTAGCCTATTAGCCATTACTTTGGAAATAATCTTGTAAGCAACGTTACACAAGACAATTGGTCTCATATCACTCATCAATTCTGGCTTATTCTTCTTTTCAACAGGAATCCTCTATAATTAAAAATATGAGAAGAAAGTCATTTGTGAATTTTACATTTTGAGTTTTATTTAATTTATGATATTATGATTTAAATTATTTTAATATTTATTTTTATAAGTTAAAATAAAATATATAACAAATATAATTAATATAAATCGATCTTGAAACATGTGCTAGTATTTTTAAATAAAATCACATACTATAATGGGAGATACTATCCGAACAATTAAAATAATTGTCCCAACTATTTATTGAACTCTTAATAATTTTGTAATTAGAAAAAATCAAATTCAAAATAAAAGGAGCAGGAATTGAAACATTTCGGTGTATAAATATAAAGATTGGGGGTAGAACTTGAAAAGCATTTTGGAGAAAAAGTTGGGATTACATTACATTACATCAATCAAGCTTGGAGAAGAAGTTAGGGTTTTATCATCCAATCAAGCAACGAAAGGTAAATTAAATTAATCGCTTCCATTATTTCGTGCTTATTGTTTCATTGGGCATTGGGGGTGGCAGATGGAGGATGACAGATCATAAGTTCAAAAATTATAGCTGAAAAAAGAGAGAAGAATGATTGTGTGAGAATGATTCGGTTCGGTGTGTGAGAGAGAAATTCAGTGTGTGTGAGAGAGTGGTCCATTGTGTGTGAGAGAGAGTGAGTAATTCTGTGATCGTGTGAGATAGTGAATGTGTGTGGGAGAGAGGGAGGGAGGGTGATTCGGAGAGGGAGGGAGAGATGAGAGAGAGAGTGTGTGCATATCCATTGTGTGTGAGAGAAAGTGAGTAATTCTGTGATCGTGTGAGATAGTGAATGTGTCTGAGAGAGAGAGGGAGGGTGATTCGGAGAGGGAGGGTGAGATGAGAGAGAGAGTGTGTGCATACATGTATTATAACTAAATTCCAGTGGCATGTTATACTATCATACAGCTTTGGGTCACTTTGTTCTATTTAAAATCTCTCAATTCTTGCTTAAAATATGAATACAACGGCTGTAGTTTTCTGAAAAAGCTAAAGTTTCTCTCTGTCTTTCCCCTGCACTTGTAAACTTGTGATGAAGGATCTGTTTGTTGCAGGGAATGGCTTTTCGCCAAAGAATATCAAATATCGTAAGCAAGTTCCGCGTTGCAGCAAGGTCTGCACCACCACCACCAATAAGCTCTGGAACTCCAAGGCCTGCAACATTCTCCTTCATCAAACTTGTAACACCTGCAGCATTACATTCCGCATTCTCTGCCACCTTCAAACGACTTCTTCCGGATCACATCTATGAGTACATTAAGCACAAGGAGGTTCAGCCAGGGAAGACCAAGTTGGAGGAGGTCGAGCTGGTGCAGCACTACAGTGCCGAAAAGACTTGTGAGTATAACAAATTGCATCCATTAACTACTAAATATTTAAAATCAGCATCTGCTTTACCACTTCTCATCAAATATAGATGATATACCCTTCCAAGCTCCCTCTTCCAAGAACAAATAGTTACCTTCTACTATCACCACTTTGTGCCTGCAAAAGAGAGGAAAAATTATATATGCATCATAATGCCTTCTTGCCAATGTGTTATTCCCAGTTTCGTTAGTTATAAGCAGACCACTGTGTCCATCTTAAAACATATAGCTGCATATGTGCAAACATATAATTCAAACAGTAGGATATATTAACCCCCTTAACTACAGAAAAAGCCATTGTTATGGAAAAAACTCCCTTGAACACATAAAATTTGAACAAAGACAAAATGGTCCCACTGGGATAATATAAGTAACCAGATATTGGAAACGGTAGGACCAAAAAGAGGTTGAAATCACTTCTACTTCTTAGCAACAGAGCTTACTCTTAGACTGGGTGAGGTGCCCCACCGTTTAAAAGGGGAGGAGTTGGAGACAGAACAGCGCAGGAGATTGGCAGGTACTTCAATAAAAATAAAAATAAAAAAGCAAGGATAGTATTCTGGATTCTGAACATTTTAATTTTCCTGATGATCAGCACTTATGGAGTTGAGTTTGGCATTATTTGACAAGTCACTATGAAGTCATCTGTTTACAACATGAGTCCCTTTATAAAGTTTTTAGTGTGTCAGTCTTGCTAAGATAGGATCTATCCTGGTGGTGTGTTTACGAATAATCACAGGTCATTTATATATATTTCTCCAGACCTGAACAACAGATTATTTCAGTCCTAATTATATAATAATCCACTTGTTATTTCCATTTTCAGATTTAGAGATAAGATTCGCTTGCCACTACAAGCATGTTAAGGAACTTAATGAGGTCAAGCACTACCTGGAATCCATTGGCATTCATGGATTGTGGAAAAATAAGGTGGTGAATGGGAAAAAAGTACCCGTCAACAATCCCAACTATAATATGAAAAAGAATGACGCTCAGGAGGTAAAACTCCATAAGATTCAATGATTTAAAGGAATGTATATACTGTAGCATGTAAATATTATTTTGTTAGTAAGAATTTGTCAGGAACTCAAGGTTTCTGACTGTGATTTCCTGTTTTTGTATTGTTTTCATGATATTTTGTATGTTTTTTGTGTTTTATGTATAGTTTTGAGAGAGAATTAGCATAGAAACAGGTGAGACACAGAGAGATACAGCAGAATAGAGATAGAATCAGAAGGATAGAGACCAGAAATGTAGAGATTAGGACAGAATTCAGGTAGAAATCAAGTAGAAATTTGTAGAGAAAGGCAGAGTTTTAGAGAGATAGAATGGGTGGAAACCCTAGAGAGAAAAAGTCAGATGGGGAGAAGAGAGAGATGGAACAAAGTTCCCTTTTCTGTTATTTCATATTTTGCATAATCTTCTTCACACATTACATGTTTATTTATAGAGGATTCCCACTTGCATTCCGCTTGCAACATTTAGAATATAGTAAATCAATCCCACTAATACTACCAACAATCCCACTAATACTACTAACAACCCCACTAATACTACTAATATGATAATACTACTAGTAGGACACATTGCACACTACTACTATATTCCTAACAGCCTGCCAGGCCATGGTTAGTTCCTGACAGAATTCTCGTGTGATTTTGAACAGTGGAGATCTCAGAACATTTGTAGAGTAAATCTTAATGTCTAAAGGTTAACAAGATATGTATTGATGTTATTAATAACACACTGTCCTAATTCTCCTCTTAAGCACAACTAATCATCCGCTTAAGCACAGAGCAGGCTCAATTTAAAATGCTTTAGTTGCTTTAACAAACCTCTGATTTGGTTTTTAATTTTTTATATCAGTTGCTTGGAAGCTTCAAGAAGGAGCATCCAGAAGTTGTCTCTAAGATGACAAAACTTTGGAGATCGACAAACCACACATATGATCAAGAAAGCTTGTGGTTGAGGGAGATTCTTAAACATTCTGACTCTCTATCCTACTCCTACTGGATTAAAGTAATGGAAATCGCTTCCGAGTTTTTTGACGAAGATGGCAAATGCATATTCCAGAAATTGATGGAGGAAGAGAATTTTGTTGAGGGAAGTTTCAATTGTGATGACTTTCAAAAAAAGATAAGTGAAAGATTTGGAAAGCGAGTTCTGACTACTTTCATTGCAAAAGCAAAAGGCAGACCGTATCCTGAAGAATTCGGCGTCTTTTTGGATCCATGCTACACCAAAATTGACCATCCAGAACACAATCATAAAGGAAGACTGTTTTTTCTGGATGGGCCCCAACCACAGGCAGTAAACTCTATCATGGAGTTTCAAGCTGAAGAAGAGGAGCAGCAGGGGGCTAGATGATGCTAACGTTGAATATTCTTCTACAAATGGGCCCAGGCTACTACAGATCCACCAGAGACTTGAGAAAGAACAAAAGAAAAATTGATGGAGAATCAACTGTATATATGACTAGAAAGGTAGTACTAAGAATTTCCCTTTGATGCTACAACATAAAGGTAGTACTAAGAATTTCCCTTTGAGATGTTAATGCTGCTGGATGGTACTTAACCGAAATTCAACTACTTAACATCAATCTCTTATTAAGGCGACTCACTTTACTAATGTGACAGGGCACACAAACTATATTAGGAAAAAATATCAACAATTAAATTTGAAATGTACAATGACTTAATTTTTCTCTGGCCTATATTTCTGACCATTTGTCTATCGGCACATCTTCCAAATATGTTGATAATTTAACGGGAAAGGAGCCTGGAGATGGGGCTAAGAGCTAACTTATTTTACATAAGTTGGATCATGAGTCCATTGACCATTACCTTCTTTATCTTGTCTTTCTTGACTGGCATCTCTGAATAAAAGTAATCTGACAGTATCTGCAAATCCCTTGTATGCAGCCCTGGATGGAACTCAATAGGATTATATGTAAACTGAAGATGCTGGACCTCAAATGTCAATAGAAAAGATTGATATAAAATCCTAAAAAACAAAACCAGGGTTATAAATCCCATCTAAATAGCTAACTATAATCGGAGAAAAAGCTGACAGAAGTTCAGCTCACGTTCTTAATAATTTCAATGTCATCCAATAATTCCAAGGTATAGTTATAGTTCTATCTACAAATAACTTAAGCTGAACAAGAATCGAGACACACTCAATCACTACATGTTCACACTGGAATCCATATAGATAGAATTTAAGAGCATATTAACTCGACATTAAAAGTGATTATTAAAGAAGATCAGGAATCTAAAGGTCAAAACAAAATATTCATATTGCATGTTAAAAAAAACATACCAATGCAGGGGGCTCCTTCCATCATTATCTGGTACATCAAACTCAGCATGAAACTTTGCAACTATGAAATTCAGAAATCCTGTTTGTCCATATTGAGCTGCAATATGAACTGCCTGCAATAAGATATCAGTGTTGAGACGAAAGCACTCTTGGAAATCAAACAATTCCTTTCTGTCAACCTGAGGGCTTATTCTACAATCTTATGAAGATTTTCTCAAGTAAAAACTTAGACCTTAACTAAAATTCGAATATCTAGTAGAGATAAATCAAGTAATAAGATGTTCCAGTTGGAAATATATTTATAGTTTCATAATTACCCGATAGCCATTTATGTCACTAGCCTGAACCGGTGCTCCATTCTGCAACAACACATCAGCCACCGCAACTGAACCACGTACTGCTGCCCAATGCAGTGCCGTCTGCTTCATGTGGTCAGTGGCATGAACATCCCCACCGCACTACATTCAAACAACCAAAAACATTCCAGATAAACTTTCACTAATGCACTAAAATAATCAGTAGCATTTGCATCTCAAACATGCTCAAAACCACCAAAACATCCAAGGTAAACTTTCAATTACACCGACATAACCATAAACACATCGACACATAAAAAAACTAAGCAATTATAAAAACCCCATCTACAGTTTCACCTCCCAAGTCCCACCTCATTAAGCATAATACAATGCAACATACTAACATATTTACTTCCATTACAATAACAAATGGACTCCAACTTTACAAAAAACGTATTCTCGAGACTCCGACCCCCATCAAAAATTTCAAGAATCCAAAGTCAACCCATCAAATAACAACTATAACCAAACAAACCCATATAATCAATTAACACAAACTAACATTTCCAAATCACACACACACACACACACACTATATAACTCAATAATATACTGAGCAATGTCCGGAAAATTGTTAAGAGAAGCCCATTGAAGTGCATAATATCCATTCCCATCTGGAATCACAACAGAAGCACCATCTTCTTCTACAAATTTTCTTAATTTACTCAAATCTCCATAAGCACTAGCTGAAAATACGTCAGAAATAACAATACTTTGATTCTGGGGTTGCTCTAAATTTATTTGATCACTTGAATCAGATACAATTTCGATTTCTGAAGAAGCCATTTTGATCAAAATTCAATCTTTTCAATTGGGTCAGAGAAATTAGTAGGATTTGTGTAAAAGTGAATTGAGGTTTTAGGGTTTATATGTGGAGGGATTGTTTGGAGATTAAGAAACTGAGATTTGTTGAATCGATAACGGCACCGTTTGCCCCCATTATAAATAACTTATAAATTACTTATTTCGAAAAAAAATTCAAATTTACATAATTTTTTTTAGAAAAAAATGTGCACGAGGGGCTTAACATTCATTAACTTGAAAAAATTAGTTATTTATTTCAGAAAAAAGTACATAAATATGTACTTTTTTCTGAAATAAGTAACTAATTTCTGAAAAATAAGATTTTTAAAACGGGACCAATAATTTGGATGTTGGCCTATATATCACAATTGCAAGATAGATCAAAACTTTTCAGTTTTCACTCAAGAAATTAAATTGATGCCACAACTCTATATAAAGTTCACTCATATTAATGATTTCTTCAATCAGTGTTCAAACTCTCCTGTATCATTACATAATTAGCCCTCCCAAACTTTTGATACTTTGAAATTTTCAGATTCCCAGCTCATTAAAACTCCAAATTGTACTAACGTGATATGGAGATAGATAGTCTATGTGACTACAATTTAAATCCACTAACAATTCAAATTCCTAAGATTATAATATCCATTGACTACCATATTTTCAATATTTCCTGCTCTAAAGCCTCAAGAATTTTATGTGGGATATGTTGCCTGCAGAAGCTTGCAACTCAAGTCTACGGACAGCTGTGCAAACGAGACTCGAGAAAAATTGAGGATTATTCTATGTAATTAGGTATAATGGTTCTTCTATGGTACTAATAATTAGGCTTTTATATGTATTTTAATGAACTTTAAAAAAAGCCATCAATGTTCACAAACCAATCCAGACTTTCAATTTTATACCCTGAGCCTAGCATATCACTTTATTTAAACAAGTACTATATGCAAACTATCAGCCAAACGCAATCACTTAAGCTTCCAACCAAACATAAATTAAAACAACTAAAGTATCCACGTATAACACCGATAAAGTATTTTAACAAACCTGATTCTCATATTTCATTTTCGAAGTTCCCAACAACCAACAACAGCAGCATTAGCTGTCAGAATTGCATGTTCCAGAGCAGATTTGCATTTCTTCCCTATGTGCCAATGTTAATTAATTCAGCTCCAAGATTAACAAAAACTCATGCTGCTATACCTTCAACCTCAGGAAGCAAGTTCTACAGCAAAATCTCCGTTCCAATATAATCATGACCTGAAACAACAGGAAAGATTAATTTACGCGAATAAAAGTGAAACTCTTATTTGCTCAAAGATATTGATATACTTATGATCGAGACCTTAACTCATAGAACTAAGCATACATTTAAATCTAACTATAAGTTGGAAGTGCAACTGTATTCAAAAGATAGGATCAATCTTTGAGCCGTAGGACAGGAGGATAATTAAATAAATCAGAAATATGGTATGACCGATTTGAGAATTGAGCATAATTCAAGGGATTAATACAGATATCCTACAACCTAGAGAACAATTACAAAAAAGACAAAGATTGGGCAGGATGCAATCAGGGGAAATAAACGTTGGAGGATTTAATGTTTGCGTCAAGACACATACAAGTTTCACGTTCTACATCAAAGCACATAAAAGCTTCGATTTTACATAGGCGCAGTGAAAAAGAGTCAATTTTAACATCAAGGGACATAAAAAGTGTACTTTCTACAACATTGAAGCACACAAAAGTTTTAATTTCAAAAAGAGGCAGTCAGAAAGATAAAATTTTATATCAAAGAACTAGGAAAATCAATTTTTACTGCATCAAGGCATACCAAAGTTTTATTTTTCACGAAACACAATTTTAATTGAATAATTAAAAAAGATTCAACAAGGCATGTAAAAGTTAGGGGCGTTAAAAAAGATTCAATCTTTACATCAAGGGACACTAAAAGTTCAAGTTCTACTACAGGCACACCAAAGTTTCAATTTTACATGGGGGCAGTGTAAAAGATTCAGTTTTTACATCAAGGGAGTCGAGATTTTACATAGAGACAATCAGAAAGTAGCAATTATTACAGAGGCAATAGAAAAAGATTGAATTTTTAACACAAGATAACTAGGAAAAGAGACATCTTGAAACAAAAACAGATGCAGATTCGACAGAGGGAGAGTCAAAGTTGAATAATTTAACAGATACAAAAACTGGTTCATGTTTCTTATATCAAAAATTCAATATTGCTGGGAGGGAAGGAGGGAGGAGGAGGGGGGAGAGAGAGAGAGAGAGAGGGAGAGAGAGAGGGAGAGAGAGAGAGGGAGAGAGAGAGAGAGAGAGAGAGAGAGAGAGAGAGAGAGAGACCCTTTGTTTAGCCCAAATAATGTCCATGTAAATCAATTTGTACTACATCAAGGCATACCAAAGTTTTATTTTTCACGAAACACAATTTTAAATGAATAATTAAAAAAGATTCAACAAGGCATGTAAAAGTTAGGGGCGTTAAAAAAGATTCAATCTTTACATCAAGGAACACTAAAAGTTCAAGTTCTACTACAGGCACACAAAAGTTTCAATTTTACATAGGGGCAGTGTAAAAGATTCAGTTTTTACATCAAGGGAGTCGAGATTTTACATAGAGACAATCAGAAAGTAGCAATTATTACAGAGGCAATAGAAAAAAATTGAATTTTTAACACAAGATAACTAGGAAAAGAGACATCTTGAAACAAAAACAGATGCAGATTCGACAGAGGGAGAGTCAAAGCTGAATAATTTAACAGATACAAAAACTGGTTCATGTTTCTTATATCAAAAATTCAATATTGCTGGGAGGGAAGGAGGGAGGAGGAGGGGGGAGAGAGAGAGAGAGAGAGAGAGAGAGAGAGAGAGAGACCCTTTGTTTAGCCCAAATAATGTCCATGTAAATCAATTTGTACTACATCAAGGCATACCAAAGTTTTATTTTTCACGAAACACAATTTTAAATGAATAATTAAAAAAGATTCAACAAGGCATGTAAAAGTTAGGGGCGTTAAAAAAGATTCAATCTTTACATCAAGGAACACTAAAAGTTCAAGTTCTACTACAGGCACACAAAAGTTTCAATTTTACATAGGGGCAGTGTAAAAGATTCAGTTTTTACATCAAGGGAGTCGAGATTTTACATAGAGACAATCAGAAAGTAGCAATTATTACAGAGGCAATAGAAAAAGATTGAATTTTTAACACAAGATAACTAGGAAAAGAGACATCTTGAAACAAAAACAGATGCAGATTCGACAGAGGGAGAGTCAAAGCTGAATAATTTAACAGATACAAAAACTGGTTCATGTTTCTTATATCAAAAATTCAATATTGCTGGGAGGGAAGGAGGGAGGAGGAGGGGGGAGAGAGAGAGAGAGAGAGAGAGAGAGAGAGAGAGACCCTTTGTTTAGCCCAAATAATGTCCATGTAAATCAATTCGTACTACATCAAGGCATACCAAAGTTTTATTTTTCACGAAACACAATTTTAAATGAATAATTAAAAAAGATTCAACAAGGTACATAGAAGTTAGGAGCGTTAAAAAAGATTCAATCTTTTCATCAAGGGACACTAAAAGTTCAATACAGGCACAAAAAAGTTTCAATTTTCCATATGGGCAGCGTAAAAGATTCAGTTTTTATATCAAGGGAGTCGAGATTTGACATAGAAACAATCAGAAAGTTGCAATTATTACAGAGGCAATAGAAAAAGATTGAATTTTTAACACAAGATAACTATGAAAAGAGACATCTTGAAACAAAAACGGATACAGATTCGACAGAGGGAGAGTCAAAGCTGAATAATTTAACAGAGACAAAAACTGGTTCATATTTCTTACATAAAAATTCAATATTACAGAGACAAAAACTGGTTCATATTTCTTACATAAAAATTCAATATTGCAGGGAGGGAAGGAGGGAGAGGGGGGGGGGGGAGGGAAGGAGGGAGAGGGGGGGGGGGAGGGAGACAGAGAGGGGTAGAGAGGGGGAGAGAGAGAGGGGGGGAGAGAGATACCCTTGTCATCGAAAGCGTAAATCAAGTCTTTCAACTGCGCGCCACGGAGATGACCGGTTCGAACACCGAGAACGAAGCTAATGGCGGTGAAGTCGTAGAAGGGACCGATTGTTTGGAATCCTTTGTATGATTTGAATTTTCGAGTTCGATTCGGTGGATTTTGCCCGGTGATGGGAGAGATGGCATGGTTGTTGAGTCGTTGAGAGACAGAGAGAGAGAATCAGGCATAAGTACTAAACAGACACACGCTAATATGCATATATGGCTTAGCAAGGAAACAGGTTTGATGAGGATGAACAAATATTGCAGGAAGGTTGATGATTGAGATTTGGGGATAGAAAAACTGTAAATTGTTCAGGGTCCCTCTTCTTTTTTCTTTTTTTCTTTTTTGTCCGGTCCGAGCCGGGAGTGCGGTCCGGGCCGGGCTAGGAGCGGGTTGGGATTGATTAGTTTTTTTTTTTTCTTTTTTTTTGAAGTTAGTTTTTTTTTTAATTCTTCTGTTTAAAAAATAGCATGAAATTGAAATTATTTGATTTTTTAAATTCTATATTTGTTTTAAAATTTTAAATTTATTTTCTTTCGAATGAATGATTTTTAATTATTTTCGAATTATTTGTGTTTAAAAATGAAGTAATTATTTTAAATAATTTTTTTTTATTATTCTTCGAATTAATTATGTTTAAAAATGAACATTAATTTTATAAAAAACACAATTAAAAATAATATATAAAATAATAAAGAAAATTCAAAACGGAAATAAAATATAGAGTAAAGTACATAGTGGTGACTGTATTTTACACCAATTTTCAAAATAGTGGCCAAATTTTCAGATTCTCAAAAGAGTGGCCAACTTTTCTTTCCGATTTTCAAAAGAGTGGTTGCCGTCAACTTCCGTTAAATTTTCACCGTTAACTAATATATTTAAAGAATAAGTTACAGAATGGTGGCCATACTTTACAATGATTTTCAAAATATTAGCTATTTAATGATTTTCACCGTTAATTATTTTGAAAATCATTGTAAAGTATGGCTACCATTCTGTAATTTACTATTTAAATATATTAGTTAACGGTGAAAATTTAACGGAAGTTGACGGCAGCAACTCTTTTGAAAATCGGAAAGAAAAGTTGGCCACTTTTGAGAATCTGAAAATTTGGTCACTATTTTGAAAATTGGTGTAAAATACAGCCACCACTATGTAATTTACTCTAAAATATATTATAAATATAAAATAAATATAAAAATAATAAAAGACAAAAGTAGATAAATAAAAGAAACAACAAACAGCTTTTGCAAAAAAAAAAAACAAAAAACAGCAACAGCCCGCGAATTGACCAGCCGCAGGCTGGTCCATGCTATTCAGCTCGCGTGCCGGTCTGTGCGATCCGCGATTCACAGAAAACTAACCCGTAACCGGCCCGATTACGGGTTACTTTTCTACTTCGTTTGGCAACCTTCGTTTGACAATTTGAATGACTACCCAAGTGGAATGGTGACACTATTTAATTTATTAGTGATGGAAACTGGCAATCGTGGATTACAAAGTATTGACAGATTCTGCTTGGTCTTACATGTACATTGTCAGCTTCTTTGTGCTAACCATTCTACTGCTTCTGAATGTTGTAATAGCATTTGTGTTGGAGGCATACTTTGCTAAACTAGATATAGATAGTGAGGAGCCAATGTTACTTATGCTGGCGTGAACCATCAAGTTTGAAAGTTGATATGCTCCTTCTAATAAGACAACTACACTCTCCTGAATTCCTGCAACTTGCTTCCTAAATTTCTGCACTAAATGAATGAGTGGTTCCTCAAGTTATGCAACTACTTGTAGAATATATTATCATATTGTTCTCTAGTTAGTAATGTATTAGTATATATACTCTTGTAAACATTGTCAATGATCAATGAATACATAAGAATCAAAACCATTCTGATTTGCTTCAACCTTTATTATGGTATCAGAGACTCTAGCGTTCTAACGAACCAAAATCAGTTTCATAATCTTCTTAATCCCAGCATTCAGAAACATCCTGCGTCTACACAGATTAGCAAAACAATTCCAAACATATTATACAACCAACCAATGGCCGACTCAAGCGTTTCAAGCACACCAATCACTCCCACAAGTTCTTTGACAGTCACATCCACAAATCCTTTGATTCAATTTAATCCCACTGCTCAGTTACTGATCAAACTCAGTGGAAGTTTAAATTTCACAACTTGGAAAGCTCAATTTGAGCTGTTACTCTTTGGCCATGACCTACTTGGCTATCTTGATGGCTCATTGCCTCCACCACCAACCCACACACAAGAAAAGATACCCAATCCTGCCTATCGCTTGTGGCTTAGGCAAGACAAACTAATTCAAACAGCCTTACTTGCTTCAGTAGAACCATCTCTCGCCTCTATGGTTGCCACTGCCGTTTCCTCTCGTGCAGCTTGGAACTCCCTACACACTGCATATGCCAATAAATCTCAAACACGTATCTTCATTCTTCGCGATCACCTCAACCATTTGACAAAAGACACCAAGACAATTGCTGAATATTTACAACAAATTCGCACAATAGCTGATGAGTTAGCTATAGCTGGTTCTCCTCTTTCAAATGCTGAGCTGGTAGTTAAAGTATTAAGTGGCCTGGGAACTGATTTTAAGATCATTGCTTCTGCCATTCGAGCCAGGGAGTCTGCCATTTCATGGGAAGAATTATCTGGGTTACTCCTTGATGAAGAACTCATCATCAAACACACAGACTCTCTTACATTCAAACAATCACTCTAGTCCATGGCGCAACAATCAAGCTCACCATATGAACCATAATTGGCGGTCACAAGCTCCACCTTCTCAGCCTTTCATGCATCAGGGGGATGGATAAAAGGTTGATAACCGTCCTCAATGTCAACTGTGTAACAAACCGGGCCATGTAGCTAAGGTATGTCGGTCACAGTCGCACAACCACATAGAGGCTAAGTGTTAGTTACAGAGGCATGCCTGTACACATCTAATAACAAGCCTAATTGTTTGTAATGCTTTGCATTACTTACATGACCTCTTAACTGAGGGAACCTCTAGTTGTAGAGTTTCTGTTTGTATTGTACTTGTAGTAGGCATCAAATCCTAGTTGTGTAACTGTACAAATAGAGTCTAGAATAATGCTTGAAAGAAGTTCCAAGGTTCATGCCTCAAGCAAGGAGTTAAAGACTGTCAAATAATCACAGTTGGGATTTGAAGAAATGAAGAATTTGCCTAAGTACCAATTCGAGAAGTATACTTGTCTATTCGAGAAGTCAGAGATTCGATATCTCAAGACACTATTCGATATCTCTGAATACACTGTTCGATATCTCATTCGATATCTCAGGGATTCGATATGTCTACTACTCTATTCGAGAACTCAAGAAGTCAACAAGTCAAGATGGTATTCGAGTTCTCAAAGAGTCAACAAGTCAAAGTCCCATTCGATATCTCAAGGACTCAGAAAGCTATTCGACATCTCGAGGATTCGATAAGTCAAATGTTCTATTCGACAACTCAAGGAATCCTGATGGAAAAGAGCTATTCGAGAAGTGGTTCGATATGTCAAGATAACAGTATTCGAGAACTCAGAGTTATCGATCAAGTCAATTCTAGTTCTCGAATCACTTACTTAGTCACTTCTCGAATACATTCTTGGAGACAAAATACTGAAGAAATTGTACAAGTCAGAAACCTGCAACAAGCCAATGCACTTTATGGACCACAATCTATAACGTGCTCTGGAAAGCCTACAAGGAAGCTTGGAGAGATATAGAAGAGACAAGGAGCTAAAGAAGTGGATCTAAACAGGCTTTGCAAAGTCAAATCTGTAACCGTTTGGACGCTTACTCAAAAAGGATAGACAGACTAGAAAGTAATTTGTTTAGCTACCTTATTTGTAGTAAGCAGGCTGTATCCATGTTCTATAAGGACACAGCCTCACTTCATAACTTAGCAACTTTTGTGAGTCAAGTTTTTCATACACTGTAAGCTATATCTCTCTGAGAAAAATGAAGCTGAGAATACTACCATTTGTATTCACAGATTGTAGCAACCTTTATCTAATAATACATTAGATTAAAGTGATATTGTGTCTTGTGTTGTTTATTTATCCGCACCTTCACTTCTACACACACAGGCACTTATCTGCTACATAGACTCAATCCAAGAAAAGTTCAAGAATCCATTCACCCCCCCCTCTGTATTCTATTACCGTATTCAATACTCAACAAGTGGTATCAGAGCGGGCTGTTTATTCAAAAACAGAAAAACGATCATGAGTTCGAATACACCAAAGACTACAGGAACGGTGAAGGTCCCTAAGTTTGATAAAGAAAACTTCAACCTCTGGAAGATAAAGATGATGTTGTTCATTAAAGCCTCTCATCCCTTGTATCCTGAGATTCTCAAAAATGGTCCTTTTGTTCCACAACAAGAGATACCAGAGAAGACTGTTGGAACCACAACTATCCCAAGATCTTATGAGGCCAAGGATCCATCAAAGTGGACAGAGTCAGAAAGGGAGAAGGTTGCTCTTGACAGCCACCTCATGCTGCTTATCATTGAGGTGTTGTGTGAAGGGACTGATGAGGTTAAGGAAAACAGGAAACAGATACTGGTCACACAGTATGAAGCTTTCATGGCACAGCCCAAGGAAAGCATCACTGAAATGTTTGAAAGGTTTCACAAGCTAGTTACTGAGTTGCAAATGAATGGCAAGGTTTACAGCACCAATAAGTTAAATATGAAATTTCTGTTGTCTTCACCAAATCATCTGGAACAAAGAGTCATTTATCTAAGGGAGAGAGATTTGAACAAAGTCACCTATGATGTGCTCTATGGAGTCCTAAAGACTCATGAACTTGAGTTGCTTCAGAAAAGGGCTATCCAAGCCAACCAAGGTAGAATGATAAACACATCATGTGCCTTGATTGTCAACAAATCTATTCTGGACCTAGAAGCATCTACAAGTCAGCTAAGAATAGAGGAGGTAGCAGATGATGAAGAAACTGAAGCTGGGGTGAGTGAACCTGTTGAGGAAAAAGATGAAGAAGAAGAGTTTTACACTCTGGAAGAACTTGATGGGATGGAAAATACTTCATATGCTTTCATGGCCAGAAAATTTCCAAACATCAGATTTAAAATAAATCAACCCTTCAAACCCAAAACTCAAAACCATTCAGCCAACAAGAACAAGGCACCTGTGAAACCAAACAGAAATAAGTTCAAAACCAGTTATGTGGATAGGTCATCTGTAAGGTGCTATAGATGCAATGACCTAGGGCATTTTGCCAGTGAATACAAGAAGCCTAAAAAGAAGGATAGAGATTATCTTGAGCTAGAAGCTAAGTATGAGGCCCTTCTGAAAAAGCAGACACATGGTAAGGCCTACATAGCTGAAGGGAAGTGTTGGGATGATTCTGAGAGTGATGAAGAGGAACAAGAATTCTGCAATTATGCCTTGATGGCCAACTCCAAGGATGACTCATCTTCATCTGATTCTCAGGTACCATCTCTCACTACTATAGACATGTCTGTTTCTGAGTATAAATGCATGATTGAACAACTATCTGTTGAAATGTTTAATAATCATACTAGTATGACTGCTGCTAATGAGGAGATTGCTAAACTGTCTACTAGAAATGAAATATTAACCAAAAAGAATGAGGAACTTGAGCTAACTGCTATGCAAATAGAAAACCTTAAGAAAGAAGTTGAATATCTGCAGAACAAGGTTTTATGTGCTAGTCAAGTAGAGAAGGCTCTTAGGGATGAATTAGCTGAGAATGAATTCAAACTAAAAACTTTCAAGAAATCATCTGATTTAGTGCAATCCTACTGTGAGAAAATTGAAGCTAAACCCAAAGCAGCTATTGGACTTGACTATGACTCTCTCAAACAGAGGAAAGGCTATGCTGTCATTGAAGAGGACACTGCTGTTCATGAGAAAGTGCCTCACATTTTGAGAAAAACTGAAAATCCAATTTTTAAGGAATCAACATTTGAAATTGATGAGGATGCCTTACTCATCAAGCAAATGTTGAATGATGAGGATGAGGCACAATCTAGTGAACAGCAAGCATCCTCTAAGAGTGAGAGTGTCAAGTCAAAGACCAAGGAACTAGTAGTTGATAGGCCAAGACCTAAGAAGTTTGTTAAGTTTGTCTCAGCTGGGAAGAGTGAATCAGAAAAGGAAGTGACTAAGAAGAAACAGAACAGAAATGGCAAGTTAGGGATTAACAAGGATAACAACTATGCTTATATGCCTAATGCCCCTAGGAAAACCTGTCAGAACTGTTTCAGTACCAATCATTTAACTCATGCATGCAAGAAACCTGTTGGTAGTGTGTCTAAACCTTTCTATGATTGTTCTGTGCCTCTAAGTCATAGAGATGCACCTTTTTGTGATAAATTTGACTGTATGCCATGCAATATGAATGTTATGACTAGTTGTTTTAATTTAAGAAGGCAATTCATTGATGGTTGTATCAGTCACAATTCTCACACACACTACACAAGGTCAAAGTCTTCAAGTCCTCCTAAAGCTAGGAAGGTACCTCTGTCACCTAAGTCTGAAACCTCAGGTTCTAATACTTCCAACAGTGACAAGAAGACTGACACTAAGAAAGTTAACAAGCATGTTGTTTATGATAAAACTGTCTCTAAGTCACATGGACCCAAACTTGTTTGGGTACCAAAGGAAAAGTAATACCTTTGTGTTTGCAGGGCAAAGAAAGTGAAAAGAAGGTCATGTGGATTTTGGACAGTGGATGCTCAAATCATATGACTGGTGATATGGCCCTGCTATCACAGTATGAGGAAAAGGCTGGCCCAATGGTTGCTTTTGGAGATGACAGCATGGGTAACACATTGGGATATGGCAAGCTGAAAGTTGGTAATGTCATCATTGAAGATGTAGCACTAGTCAAGGGGCTCAAGCATAATCTGTTAAGTGTTGGTCAGTTTACTGATAGAGGATTCAAAGTGAATTTTGACAAAGATGAATGTTTGATCACCCACAAGAAGACTGGTGATTTTACTCTATCTAGAGTAAGGAAGGGAAGCCTGTTTGTAGCCAATATGGACTCTGCAAACAAGGACAAAATTTGTTGCTTTTACTCAAAAGCATCAAATGAAGACTGTTGGCTGTGGCACAAGAAACTATCACACCTGAACTTCAAGGCCATTAATTCTCTAGTCAAAAGAGAGTTAGTGAGAGGCATGCCCACACTTGAATTCTGTCAAGAAGGAGTGTGTGAGGCTTGTCAAAAAGGAAAGATGAAAAGATCAAGCCACAAGTCAAAGACAGTGACATCTATAACCAAGCCACTACAACTCATCCATATGGATTTGTTTGGGCCTGTCAACATAATGTCACTTGGAAGAAAGAAGTATGCCCTGGTAATGGTTGATGATTTTTCAAGGTATACATGGGTGGAATTTCTAGCATCAAAAGATGAGGCTCCACAAGTAATTATTGAGCACATAAAGAAAGTTGACAAGGAAGCAAAGGCAAACGATGCAAGTGTGATTGCACTGAGGAGTGATAATGGAACAGAGTTCAGAAATGCCACACTTGAAGCATTCTGCAAAGAGAATGGCATTTCTCAGCAATTCTCAGCTCCAAGGACTCCACAACAAAATGGAGTTGTTGAGAGAAAGAATAGAACTCTAATTGAGGCTGCTAGAACAATGTTACTTGATGCAAAAATGCCTACATGTTTTTGGGTTGAGGCTGTGAGCACTGCATGCTATATTCAGAACAGGACCCTCATCAACAAAAACACCGGAAAGACACCTTACAACTTGATGACTGGAAAGAAGCCTACTCTAAAGTATGTTCATACTTTTGGAAGAAAATGCTTTGTATTAAAGGATAACTCTGAATATGTTGGAAAATTTGATGCAAAAGCATTTGAAGGAATTTTTCTTGGCTATTCTATGGAAAGAATTGCATACAAGGTTTATGTCATCAGTCAAAAGAAAGTTATGGAAAGTACAGATGTAACATTTGATGACAGCAAACTACCTGGACTAGAAGAAGCCAATGATGAAGACAAAGATCCATTGAAGTTTGACAATCTAGATGATTCTGATGAAGAGATTGAAACTGAAGTTGAAACTCAAGTTCAACAAACTCAAGTGAATAATGATACAAGAGAAGAATTTGTGCCAATCAATAGTGGAGAAACAAGCATCCAAGACACACCTGTGAGTAATGGCAACTTCACAGGGGGAGGAAATGAGGATGACCATGATGTGGATGATGAAGCAACATCAAGAATGAGAAATCAGGCTGAACACTCGATGAAATGGGATAGATCACACACTGCAGAGCAAATCATTGGAGATCCTAATGCAGGAGTAAGGACTAGGAGAGCAACTCAAAATGAGTGCCTCTATGGATGTTTTCTATCACAAGTTGAGCCTAAGAAACTTGATGATGCACTGTTGGATCCAGATTGGATTATTGCCATGCAAGAAGAGTTGAATCAATTTGAAAGGAACAAAGTATGGGAACTTGTGCCTGCACCAAAGAATAGAACCATTGTTGGAACAAAATGGGTTCTGAAGAATAAGATGGATGAAGATGGTGTAATAATAAGAAACAAAGCAAGGCTGGTTGCAAAAGGATACTCTCAACAGGAAGGCATTGATTATGATGAGACATTTGCCCCTGTTGCTAGGTTGGAAGCCATCAGAATATTCTTGGCATTTGCTGCTCATTCAAACTTTAAAGTTTATCAAATGGATGTCAAGAGTGCATTTCTAAATGGAGAGTTGGAAGAAGAGGTTTATGTGCAACAACCACCTGCCTTTGAGGATCCACATTTCCCAGAATTTGTCTACAGATTGCTTAAGGCATTGTATGGACTTAAGCAAGCTCCAAGAGCATGGTATGATACTTTATCACAATTTCTTTTTGAAAATCAATTCACTAGAGGCACATTGGACAAGACACTGTTTTACAAGAAGCATGGTGATGATATTATCCTAGTCCAAATCTATGTGTATGATATCATTTTTGGTTCTACAAATGAGAAGCCGTGTGAGAAATTCTCTAAACTCATGCAGAGCAGATATGAGATGAGTATGATGGGAGAGTTGACATTCTTTCTAGGGTTGCAAATCAGTCAAAGGAAGGATGGTATCTTTATCAGTCAAACCAAGTACATCAAGGATTTATTGAAGAAGTTTGACTTGGAAGATTGTTCACCTGCCAAGACACCCATGGCCACTGCCACTAAACTGGATGAAGATGCTAAAGGCAAGAGAGTAGATATCTCAGTCTACAGAGGCATGGTTGGTTCTCTACTCTACCTCACTGCAAGTAGGCCAGACATCATGTTTGCTACATGCTTGTGTGCAAGGTTTCAATCAAATCCAAAGGAATCACATTTGATTGCGATAAAAAGGATCTTTAGATATCTGAAGGGAACTCCTAACTTGGGCTTATGGTATCCTAAGGACACAGGGTTCAATCTGGTTGGCTATTCTGATGCTGATTATGCTGGATGCAGAGTGGATAGGAAAAGCACCTCAGGAAGCTGCCAGTTTCTTGGACAAAGGTTAGTTTCTTGGTATAGCAAGAAGCAACAATCTGTGTCAACTTCTACAGCTGAGGCTGAATACATAGCTGCTGGAAGTTGCTGTGCTCAAGTGCTTTGGATTAGAAATCAACTTAGAGATTATGGACTTGTGTTGGAAAGAATTCCAATCATGTGTGACAACACAAGTGCAATCTCTATAGTTGCCAATCCTGTCAATCATTCTAGAACAAAGCACATTGACATCAGATATCATTTCATAAGAGAACATGCAACTAATGGAACCATTGAGTTGCATTATGTCTCTACAGATAAACAACTAGCTGATATATTCACTAAGCCATTAGATGAAGCCACCTTCACAAGGTTGGTTAGTGAGATTGGAATGCTGAATTCTTCAGATTCTGGCTAAGTGAATACAGCATCTAGATTGTTGCAGCAGTAAACACTTACTTTATCTAAATTCTCAATATTTTTAGAGTAAGTGTTGGCTGAAATATGATTTATAAATATTTCAAATCTGTTGCATATGTTGAAAATCATATTTCTATTAACTTAAGATTTCTATGAAATTTTGAGAAAATCACTACTTGATTTGCTAGGATATTTTTCAATGAATATGTCTGGTAAATTTTAAAAGATAGTGAAAATCAAATTTTTATGAGTGATGGGTATAGTTCGATAAGTCAGACTTCTCGAATGATTCACTATTCGACATCTCTAACAAGTCTCATTCGAGTACTCTTGAGTTCTCGAATAGAGTCTTTCTGAGATATCGAATAGAGGTATTCTTGACTTCTCGAATATAGTAACTGAGTTCTCGAATGATTGAGTTCTCGAACACTATATTTGAGTTCTCGAGTCATTTGAAAAGGCTGAATTCTCGCTGAATTTTAACCGATTTTGGACTTTTGTCTAAAAGTTTAATTCACTCATAAAAACACATTTTATTTAATTTAGAATTATTTCTAAGTTAGATAACTGCCAGCTGTGAGTTTCTATCTGCTTGAGTTATCGATTAAGCCTTTCTTGACTTCTCGAATAGTTGTTTTCTACTTCTCGAATGCCTGACTTGTCGATACAAAACTTTCTGCTAATCGACAATTCAAGTACTTCATACTTATACAATTTCATATCTATTCGATTCATTTCATTCGATTTCTCAAGCATCTACACTCTCTAAACCCCTGAAACCCTAGCTACGAAAAGCCAAATTTCTTCTTCAACCTTCAATTTCTCTCCTCTCTTCTACACAAATGGCAACAGTAAAGTTCAACACCAACTTCATCGCTCTCACTAGTGATGTTGAAGCACCAAATGCCAATTTCAAGTGCTTTGTGAAATGGATGGCCGAGTCATATATCAAGGATGCACTCTCTGCCAACCCAACTCTGTATCTAGATATTCTGGAACAATTCTGGAGTACTGCTATTGTGGAGGTTGTAGCCCTGGAAAACGCAATCACTTCATATATCATCTACTGCAAGATTCAAGATAAGGAAATCACTATCACTACTGCAGACATGAATCAAGCACTGGGCCTACAACAAGAGTCATTTGACAGAATGGCCACTAATGCAGAGTTAGAGGAATTCTTTGAGTTCATCAACTACTCAGATGGAATCAATCTTGGAAAGCTAAACAGAAAGAATCTGAGAAAGGAGTGGAGCTATGTGTTTGCAACTCTTCTCCAAGTCTTCACTGCCAGGAAATCAAGCTTTGATCAAATCAGTGCACCTGTGCAGCAAATTGAATATGCATTGGCCTATGGAAAGAAGATTGATGTTGGCCAAATCATCCTCCAAGAATTATATGGGAGACTTGGTAAGAACACAACCAAGAGAGGTACTGATATTTTCTTCCCTCGCTTTATTCAATCTGTACTTAATTATAAAAATGCTTCATTGATTGAATTGCCTGGGATTGATAAAAATAAAATAGGCTATCCTAAGTCCATGACCAAACTCATTTTTGGTAATTTGGAGACTAGGAATGATGTGGATGTAAGACTGAACATAACTCCCCATATGGAGAGTTTGTTTAGGACTTATCCCCACAACATGCCAACATTTGATGCAAAATCTAAGTTAGCACAGCCCAAGCAAGTAGAACAAAATGCTAACCCAGGGCCTGCTAACCAACCCTCTCAACCAAACACTCTACCACATACTGAGCCAACTGCATCATCCTCTCAAAAGGGTGATGTTAGTAAAAAGAAGAGAAAGGAAGTAATGTCTGCACCATTAAATATCTTATCTGAAGCAGCATTAGCTGTTGAATTAGGTCTAGGAAGTGAGGAACCTGAGTCACCCTTACACAGGACAAAGAAGAAGAAAACTAAGACCACCTCTTCAGTCACACAAATGGCTGAAGTTGTAAAATCAGGGGCACACAGCTCACTAGGTGTATTCTCTCAACAGGGTGCACCTATAGAATCAAGCATCCTCCCCAATGCACCTTCTTGTATAGAGTCAGCACAAGGAAGTGATAAGGCTGGCACAACACTGAGTGGAGAGCACATCACATTTGAAACTCCCTCTATCTCTCAGGGGGAGTTGCCAAAATCTACTCTTAAACACACTTCTCTTCCAGAATCTAACTCTGAAATTTCTTTGGAACCTGCAACTCAGGCAACTGAGATGCAAGGTATTGATCATCAAGAATTTTTTTCTCTTGATGAGCCAATAATTTCAAGTGACTTAGTGCATGACACTTTGCTCACCACTCAGAAACCACATTTAGATGGTGAGGGAATGCATGCTGAGGCATCTCCTGATGACACCATCACAAACACAGAGGTTCCACTAGTTTTTACTAGAGACTCTGTGCCTGTGTCAACTGCTGGTGTAATTCATCCCACTTCTGTGGTGACACCAGTAGTAGAGTCAATCCATCCGGTTACAGAAGTTGCATCTGTAACTGAGGAGTCTAGCTTGCCTAGCTCTAGCTCTGACTTCATGTCACAATGGCTGAAGCCTGTGCAACATGACAGTGCTTCAGGATCAGGCTCTGTTCCACAACAATTGACGGTTGAAGCACTTCAAAGCTTAATTGTGGATCAGATTCCTGAGTTCACAAAGATTGCTCAGAACCTTCTCACTGCAGACATGCCTAATCCAGACTATGAGGCTATTCTGTTATGCCATAGGGATGATGTGGAGTTACAGAAGACAAAGATCATTGATGATGCTGAGAGAGATGGCAATGTAGATGCCTGGCTACAAGGAAAGAATGATATAACTCTCAGTGAAGCACTTCAATATCTTAGAGAGGAATACATCACTTCACTGGGCTCCAATGCAAAATCCATGTCACCTGGTGAAGTGTATGAAGCTGTAAATGATTCCTACAAGGGTTTCCTCAAGGCTGCACACTATCTTGGCAAGGGAGTCAAAACTGAAGTCAACAGGGTGTGTGACAAGACAGCCACTTCAGTAGCAGAAGTCAAGAGGGCCTTTGATGCTAAATTTCCTCAACTGGACAGTGTGGTCAAAGATCTCAAATACTGCAACACCACCTGCACCAAAATGGACAATGGGCTAGCTCGGCTACAGGATACTGTCACGGGTCTGGGGCATCAATTTCAAAATCTATCTGACCAGACTACAGATGCCAATGCCATGCTGAGGACAATGTTCAAGAATCTTTATGGAGATAGGCTAGTGACTGAAGTCCCTGTGCATGAACTGTCTAAATATGAAGTGAAGAGGCTGCAGGATCAATCTTTATCTGGTTTCAAGGCCAATGAGTTATTCACTAAGGTGAACACTCTTGAACAGGAGGTAGCTACTCTCACCAAGTCCAATGCTCATCTTGCAGAAAAGGTTGCACTGCTAAATGACCAGTTGGACACTCAAGCATCCACCACAGCTGATGTCCTTCTGCATCAACAATCCATGTTAGCTGCTATGATGAAGCATATGGGTCTCCCTCTGCCTGATGAATCTTCAATCCCAAAGGACATTTCTACAGCCTCTGTGCCTGACAACAAGCCTAAGGGGGAGAAGAAGGCAAGGAACTCAAATACAAAGGGGGAGAAAGGCATAATAATAAAAGAGGGTGGTCAACAAAGAGCTTCAAAATCTCTACCCAATGTGCCTGGCAAAGGAAAATCCAAAGTGGATGAGCCTCCATCTATCTTGCCAGTTGTCACTCTACCAACTGTGCACATCACTACTCCTGGAGGACAAAAGCAATCCATAACTACCACAGTGGTTGCAGGGAGTATGCCTTCTGACAAACTTCCATCCTCCATATCTGAGAGTGCCAAGACTGTAGAAGTTAAAGTTGTTACTGAGGCCAAGCTACAAGAAGTTGCCAACTCAAATGTTTATCATGATAAAGCCTTCTTGGAGTTTCTGAAAGCCACAAGGGAACAGGTTGGTGACACTCAGTTCTATCTGAGGGAGTTGAAGAAGCAGATTGATTGCATCACTGTCATTCCTAAGAAAGTCAATAATCTATGGATTAAGGAGATAGTGATGATATCCAAATTGAAGATATGGCATCTAACATACAAGACTCTACAAGAACTGAAACACTCAGAGATAGATGCCATACTTGAGCTCATTGAGAAGAAGAATGAAAACAACAAAAGTCTGTTTGATGACTTGAGGAATGACCAACCTTCAAGGCTACCAGAAGTGATCAAGAAGCCATGGACAATCATTTATCAGTCTGGCACCAGAATTGAAGATATCAAGCAATTGGTCATTCCCCATGATCTCACCACTAGAAATCACATACTGATCATTGCTATCATTAATCAATTACAGAAGAAGGTTGGAGCCAGAAATGCTGAAGAAATTGAGGCACTGCACATCCTCAGAACCTATATTGCAACTGGTGAAATTCCAGAGATGGCCCAACCTAGGAGAAATAAGGATGATGATTCTGAAGATAAAAGTGATGGGAGGAGAAGACATCACAGGAGAGATAAGGGTGATGAAGACAAAAAGAAGAAGGATAACAAGGATAAGAAGAATGATGATGACCAAGGTAAAATCTATGAGAGGAAGAGTGGAAAACAGCAAGCCTTAGGCACTGCTAGCAGTAACCTCACCACAACACAAGACTCTAAGTCTAGGGTGAATACTGTTAGTGGTGACCTAGCAAAATCTACATCTATGGCTTCTGCAACTGTTTTGCCACCTCAAGAAGAGAAGAAGATTCAAGTCAAGAAACCATGTGTATGTTTCAGAAAGCAATCTGCTAATGGAATACTACTATGGTCTACCAACAAAGGTCAAAGATTTCTGCCAAGCAATCATGTCAAGAGGATGAAATTTAAACATGCTGCAAGAAGAGTGAAGCTATCCAAATCAAGAGCCCTAACAATCATTCCAGGATTGAAACTCCAGCCACTTGATGAAGACTTTGATGAAGAGCAACTGCAATTTCTAAGAGCTCAAAAGATATGCTATGCTGCAATTGTGGATGACCACCTTGAAATCAAGTACACTGATGGGAGAGAAATGAAATTCAAACAAGGGGGTTATCAACATTGGGGTAAATTGTATGAGATAGAAAGAATCATTGCATTGCTGGATTCTAAAGACAAGGTGGAAAAAGTATGGAAGCTGGAATTGATTGACTTTGTGAAAATGAAGAAAGATTATGCTGAAAAGATAAGAAAGGGTTGCTATGAGAAATGGTTAGAAAGGGAGAAAGAAATTGACTAACTGGAGATTGAAGCAGAAAAGCTAAGGGCAAAGGGATTGTGTAGAGTTCAGTTTGATCCCTATGTGGTGAAGTATAGGAGAAGAAATGGAGACAATGTCAATATAAGAATGGACCTACTCAGTCACTATCCTGCCAACATTCTGAAGCCAGTGCTTGAAGATTTCAAAAACTCTATTATGATTGAAGAATTGGATGCTATGACAGAAATCATGAGAGCAATAGATGAGATTGCAAGAAAGGAGAAAGAAAGGAAACAGAAAGCATATGATGATCTACAAGCCAAAGCAATGGAGATGCAATCAAATGAAAATGGCTAGTACCTCATCATACTGTAAGAGTATTTATCTTGTAATTTCATTTATGTGTTCAATCAAAATACATACATGTACTTTTAAAGTTTTATCTTTATGTATGTTAGGCTTGTTATCAGACATGAAATTGTGACTAAGGGTCTCACTCACAATTTGGGGGAGATTGTTAGTTACAGAGGCATGCCTGTACACATCTAATAACAAGCCTAATTGTTTGTAATGCTTTGCATTACTTACATGACCTCTTAACTGAGGGAACCTCTAGTTGTAGAGTTTCTGTTTGTATTGTACTTGTAGTAGGCATCAAATCCTAGTTGTGTAACTGTACAAATAGAGTCTAGAATAATGCTTGAAAGAAGTTCCAAGGTTCATGCCTCAAGCAAGGAGTTAAAGACTGTCAAATAATCACAGTTGGGATTTGAAGAAATGAAGAATTTGCCTAAGTACCAATTCGAGAAGTATACTTGTCTATTCGAGAAGTCCAGCATTCGAGAAGTCAGAGATTCGATATCTCAAGACACTATTCGATATCTCTGAATACACTGTTCGATATCTCATTCGATATCTCAGGGATTCGATATGTCTACTACTCTATTCGAGAACTCAAGAAGTCAACAAGTCAAGATGGTATTCGAGTTCTCAAAGAGTCAACAAGTCAAAGTCCCATTCGATATCTCAAGGACTCAGAAAGCTATTCGACATCTCGAGGATTCGATAAGTCAAATGTTCTATTCGACAACTCAAGGAATCCTGATGGAAAAGAGCTATTCGAGAAGTGGTTCGATATGTCAAGATAACAGTATTCGAGAACTCAGAGTTATCGATCAAGTCAATTCTAGTTCTCGAATCACTTACTTAGTCACTTCTCGAATACATTCTTGGAGACAAAATACTGAAGAAATTGTACAAGTCAGAAACCTGCAACAAGCCAATGCACTTTATGGACCACAATCTATAACGTGCTCTGGAAAGCCTACAAGGAAGCTTGGAGAGATATAGAAGAGACAAGGAGCTAAAGAAGTGGATCTAAACAGGCTTTGCAAAGTCAAATCTATAACCGTTTGGACGCTTACTCAAAAAGGATAGACAGACTAGAAAGTAATTTGTTTAGCTACCTTATTTGTAGTAAGCAGGCTGTATCCATGTTCTATAAGGACACAGCCTCACTTCATAACTTAGCAACTTTTGTGAGTCAAGTTTTTCATACACTGTAAGCTATATCTCTCTGAGAAAAACGAAGCTGAGAATACTACCATTTGTATTCACAGATTGTAGCAACCTTTATCTAATAATACATTAGATTAAAGTGATATTGTGTCTTGTGTTGTTTCTTTATCCGCACCTTCACTTCTACACACACAGGCACTTATCTGCTACATAGACTCAATCCAAGAAAAGTTCAAGAATCCATTCACCCCCCCCTCTGTATTCTTTTACCGTATTCAATACTCAACACTAAGGCACACTTTTCAAGTCGTGTTCAACAGTCGGGAGCACCATGGATTGTCGATTCTGGGGCATCACATCATATCACTACAAATACCAACAATTTTTCTGAAGTTCGTGCCTACAATGGTCCTGAGGAAATCGCAATGGGCAATGGTAATTTAGTTCCAATTTCCCAGATCGGTAATGTCGAATTAAAGACTCTTGAAACAAAGTTTTTATTATCTAATGCTTTATGTGCTCCTACTATCAAACAAAATTTACTCTCTATCTCCAAGTTTTGTTGTGATAACCAAACATCAATTGAGTTATTTCCCTCTCATTTTTCTGTGAAGGATCTGAGTACGGGAGCAGTACTAGCCGGCGGTTTGAATAAGTCTGGATTGTATGAGTGGTCTTCTTTCCAAGTAACAAATCCTGTCCTCAATCATATTTCTACTCTGCTTCCATTATCCAGATGGCATCAACTTCTTGGTCATCCAAATGTTCGGACTCTCAAAACAGTATTGAAGGATTTTTCTTTGCCTCATTGTCCTTCAAACAATTTTTCCTGTAATGCTTGCTGTTGTAACAAAAGTCATCGCTTAGCTTTTTCAACTAGTTCAATTCAGACTCAAAAACCATTGCAAGTTGTGTATAGTGATTTATGGGGTCCCTCTCCAGTTTTATCTATTGACAAGAAACTCTATTATGTTATATTTGTGGATCACTACACCAAATACATGTGGTTGTATACAGTTAAACATAAAAACGAAGTATTGTCACTCTTCCAACAATATCAAGTCCTTGTTGAAAAACATTTTCAAACGAAAATTCTTTCTTTCTACACTGATGGGGGTGGAGAATTCCAAGGCATGGCTTCATATCTTGCATCACAGGGGATTGAACATTTGATATCCCCACCATATACACCACAACGAGTGGCTATAGCAGAGCGTCGCCACCGCCAAATCATTGAAACTGCCAAAACATTGATGTATGAAGCCTCCTTACCCTCAACTTTTTGGTCATTTGCTTGTGCCCATGCTGCATTTTTAATCAATCGCCTTCCCACTCAAGAAAATCCACATTGCTCTCCATATGAGTCTCTTTTTCAACGTCCACCTGATTACGAAAAATTTCGTGTGTTCGGTTGCTTGTGTTATCCATGGCTCAAACCATATGCATCCAATAAGCTACAACCAAAATCTGCCCCATGCATTTATCTTGGTTTTTCTGTCAAATACTACTCTCATCAATGTTATGATCCTAAAAATTCGAAACTTTATCTATCTCGTGATGTCGCCTTTTTTGAAGATAAGTTTCCATACAATGATATGTTTCCTCACTTTCGACAGTCCTCTATTGATATTGATTGGGTCATCCCTCATGAGTCACCATCAGAGTTTGTTTCCGATTCACCGCAAACCATCACTCACGTATCTCATTCCATTCCCCCATCTCTCACATCACCACCTATCCTTCCACAGCCTACTCCTACTTCTGTCCAGACAACATCTTCAAACGCCTTGCCTGCTGCTTCTGTGCGCGAAGAGGAAAAATCAGTAAACACTACTGAGCATGGTTCCATCTCTATTGATATTTCCCTTCCTGTTTTGCAGCCAGAGGAAGTTTTAACCTCTCGACCAGTGACTAGAGCACAAAACAATATTCATAAACCTAACAAATTTTATGGTTTTACAGCTGTGCCACCTACCATCCCCACACCAGTTTCAGTCAAACAAGCACAAAAACATGGTCATTGGCGTGATGCTATGCAAAGGGAGTATGATGCTTTACTACATAACAAGACATGGGATTTGGTGCCACCTACTACCTCACAAAATGTTGTTGATTGTCGATGGATCTTCAAAATCAAACATAATTCGGATGGTTCCATTGAGCGTTATAAGGCTCGACTTGTCGCCAAGGGTTTCACCCAATGCCCCGGTATTGATTTCCACGAAACATTTAGTCCTGTAATTAAGCCAACTACAATTCGACTAGTCTTGTCTATTGTCGTTCAATCTTCCTGGCCTATCCGTCAATTGGATGTTAACAATGCCTTTTTACAAGGCCATTTGGATGAGGAGGTTTACATTAGGCAACCTCCATGATTTATAAGCTCTCAATATCCTCATTTTGTTTGCAAACTTCGGAAACCAATTTACGGGCTCAGGCAGGCCTCTCGTTCTTGGTACACTGCTTTAAAATCTTACTTGCTTACTATTGGTTTTTCTAAATCTGAATCTGACAGTTCTTTATTCATCCTTCACCATGCCGATGTTACTGTATATGTCCTTGTTTACGTTGACGATATCATAATCACTGGCAGCACTGATTCCATTGTTGCCCACATTATTCAGCAGTTATCCAGCAGATTTTCCTTAAAGGATCTTGGTCCTTTACATTATTTCCTGGGTATTTAAGTTTTTCGCCATCCTGGAGGTCTGATTTTATCTCAAAGTAAGTACATTCATGATTTATTAGTTGAACACAATATGCATGAGAGTAATGGCATGCCTACCCCAATGAGTTCCTCACTTTCTCTCACGGTTGATCCTAAGACTTCAGCCATTGAGATTACTGAGTATCAACGAATCATTGGTAAACTGCAATACCTTTCTTTTACGAGGCCAGATATTGCTTTTGCCGTCAATAAGTTGGCTCAGTTCATGCATCATCCTCAACATTCGCAATGGGTGGCTGTTAAACGTTTATTAAGATATCTCAAGCTTACTTGCATGTTTGGATTAAACATAAGTTGTAAGGCTGATACACAACTTCGAGCGTATTCAGATTCTGATTGGGCCGGAAACATTGTTGATTGGACTTCCACAACCGGTTTTGTTCTCTATTATGGTGCTTCTCCAATAAGCTGGTCTTCTAAAAAGCAACGAACAGTTGCTCGCTCCTCCACGGAAGCAGAATACCGAGCTGTTGCTAGTGCTGTAGCTGAGACTAATTGGATATCTAATCTGTTGCACGAGCTAAACCGTCCCCTGCATACTGCTCCTCATGTGTTCTGTGACAATGTAGGCACTACATACATTTGCAAAAATCCAGTTTTACATAGTCGTATGAAGCACATTTCTCTTGATTTTCACTTTGTCAGAGAACAAGTGCAATGACAGTCTATTCAAGTTCATCACATTCCTTCCTCCGATCAAGTAGCAGATTTGCTCACAAAGCCACTGCCTTCTGCATCAATTTTGCAAGCTTGGCCTAGTTCACTCCTTGCCGCGCTTGAGGGGGGATAATAAGACAACTACACTCTCCTGAATTCCTGCAACTTGCTTCCTAAATTTCTGCACTAAATGAATGAGTGGTTCCTCAAGTTATGCAACTACTTGTAGAATATATTATCATGTTGTTCTCTAGTTAGTAATGTATTAGTATATATACTCCTATAAACATTGTCAATGAATACATAAGAATCAAAACCATTCTGATTTGCTTCAACCTTTATTACCTTCATCGTATGTTGAGCCCAGAATTGGATCACCGCACATAGTTAACATACGCATGCATGCGTTGTTTAATCACAAGTAAAATACGTTATGTTGAGCACTTGTGCTCCAGGTTGGAGCAGCATGCAGAGTGCCCTGATTGTTAAATCTTGCTTTACATCATAATTGCTACTGTATTATAAGAAGCTTCATTGGCTGTCTGTTCTGTCTGTAATACGCAAATTCTGTTTCTCAAATATAAATCTTATTTTGAACATGTGATTATTTTGTTAATCTTATTGGAATGTAGACTTGTCTACTGGAATAATTTAAATCCTAACAACCCTGTACTAACCTTGTGCCTCCTTTGACACCTACTGAATGACGCCTTCTTTACTACGTCATTCTTCTTACATATAGTATTAGCTATCATCGCATATTCGCATGGATTTCAATGCTTTCTCTCTATATTTATGTAGTATAATTTTCTTGGTATTCTATAGAAAGTCAAATCTCTAACCACACACATTACTTATTTTTAATTACATTGAGTGAGTTGTAATTTAAACATTTAAATATGATCTGTTCATTGTAATTACATTGAGGAAAGTGTAATTTAAACAGAGAGAAAAGGAAAGTGTAATTATATTGAGTGAGTTGTAATTTAAACATTTAAATATACTCTAAGTAGCATCCATATGGTCATTGTAATTGTATATTAACAGAGAGAGAGCAGGCTGAGAAGAAGAAGATGGAAACGCATCTATTAGTTCCTAGTGAAGAAACTTGGGTTCCGAGAGATCGGTTACCTACGTTTAATCAGAGGTCTGACGCCATTGCATATGGTTCTCCTTATGAGAAAGCTGTTGCACTCATTGATCTCGTATGTTCATCTCACTTCTTTGCTCTCCTTTACTTCATATCAAAATCTTTACTTTATACTCCCTCCGTCCCATAAATTTTGAACCGGTTTGACTTTCACGTTGATTAAGAAAGTTACAATTGACTTGTTAAAAAATGAGTAAAGTTAGATGAAAAGTGGATAAGTGGTGGGACCTATCAATATTTAAAGATAGATTTGAGATAGTGGGAATAAAGTAGTGGATGTAATAGTGTTTATAGTATTTGTTTAATAAAAAAGAAATAAAGTTAGTGGGTGTAATAGTGAAAACTGAAAAGTATTGTTCAAAAATAGTAAGTATTTAAAGATAGATTTGAGATAGTGGGAATAAAGTAGTGGATGTTAATAAAAAAAGAAATAAAGTTAGTGGGTGTAATAGTTAAAAGTAGTGTTCAAAAATAGTAAGTATAGTAGGTTCATTAGTTTTGGGACGTCCCAAAAAGGAAAGTGTGTCAATCTTTTTGGGACGGAAGGATAGCTTTTTTAATGTGTCCGAATGCTCCGATAAGTGCAATATGTAAAAGTAAAATAAATTTGGGCTATACTTAAAAAAAAAAAAAAAAAAAAAAAAAAAAAACTGTACAGTCTTGTCTCATATGACTGGTTCTGCACGCTTGCATCGAATTGTGCTGGCATTATTTTCCTAGAAGCTATACTGGCATGGCAATTGAGAATTCCAGTAATATAGTACATGCACTCTGTTTTCAGGCTGAAGGTGGCAGGGGACTACCGGAGGAGATTCTTGATGATGATTCAACCTTTGCAGATGCAGTGAAATTCTACTTCTTTTTTATTCGATTTGAGTGGATCTGGTTCCTTAATCATTTTGCTTTGTTGTATCTTAACTTCCTGGAGGTTGGTCAACTTCTTATGTGCCAGTCAGTATATTTACATAGCGTTGCCATAGTCATATCTAGTTTATATGAATGTTCAAATATTTGCAGAAACCGTTGTGGTGCAACCAGAATCTAGCAAATTCTTGCGGTAACAGGGATTACTACTTTCTTGGACAGCTGCCTTATTTAAATGGGACTGGATCTCTTATATGCGAGGTAGGATGTCGTTAATTTTTTGGACAACTCTCGTCTTTGACCACTATGCAATATATAGAATTGTGGTGCCCAAGAAGACAACGACAAACTAGTAAAATCCATGATGATTTTTACGCACGAATTGAGACTTGAGATTTAAAAAAAAAATACACTAATTTTATCTAATCAGCCGGGGCTTCAGCCTGGGTAAGACTCTTACTTTTTTTTTTTTTTTTAGTAAAATTCCATTCATTAATGAAAAGTCATACGACATGTACAAAGATAGTCGAACGCGAAAAACATAAACAAATACTGATTAATCCTAAATCAGACGATTTGTTGAAGATGAAATTGCCCCTCTCGTGTGGAGATTTATATGTACTCGTTGCGGTTGGACCTCCACCTAGGGCTACTGATGCTTGAATATTCGTCCATAAATGCAGCATCGTACAAACTTGTTTCACTAGAACAGAAATCATACTCTCACAAATAAAGGAGAGAACACCAAAACTCTCACCAAAACTCTCACCAGGGAGAGAAAACAAAATGAAAATACAAAATGAACACCAAAACTCTCACCAGGGAGAGAAAACAAAATGAAAATACAACCAAAATTCAAACTGCAATTCCAAATAAAACCCAGATCTGCAAAAACGAAGCCACAGCAAGAGATAATCGGTCCACACACAGATCCAAAACCCAATTGAATCGAAGAAGAACGAGAATCCGAAGCTTCGAAGATATAGATCTAATAAGGAAATTTTTTTGGGAAATCAAAGGTTTAAAGCAAGATTATTGAAATGGGAAGAAAAACAAAGAAATTGACCACCGGTGGAAGCCCCCGGCGGCATGTTCAGAGAAGAAAAGAGGAGGAGGGGAGAGAGAGAAAAGAGGAGAGGCACAAGAGTTTTCTTTTACATCTTTTTCATTCACTGTGTGCCTTTTTGGGTAAGACTCTTACTTATTCGGCCTTTGTATAGTACAAACTTTTACATCTGGACTTCTATCCGAGTTATCAAATGTGAATCCTATTAATGTGGTTATGAGTTTCATTTGTACCGGCTACTTTACATATGCGTGATCGTTATTACTTAATAATTGGTTAAGGCGACACTTGGATGCCTGATCCCTGGCATCGCAGCCTAGTAGATTAATCAAATCATTTGCATGCCTTTCTGCAATACTTGGATGCCTGATCCCTGGCATTGCAGCCTAGTAGATTAATCAAATCATTCACAAGTTTTGTTTCGATCTTTTAACTTCTTGTTCTAATTCACGAGTTTCTGCTGCAAATTTATGCAGGGAATTACTCTTGTTATTCTCATAGCACATACGCTTTTTCCAATATCATATGAAGGGTTTAATATCTATTGGAAAAATCGTCTTAATAAACTAAAGGTGCGTACTCAACTATCATGTTCCCACAGCTTATAATTTCCTCAGCCCTGGATGTCTATTTTGCAATCTTGATATTCTAATATTATTAAATTTCCATGATATGATATTATTTATTTCAGTATAATTGTTTGTTTTGTATTGAGTTACATTACACATGCTTAATTAGGTCTTGTAGGTTCAATTGGACATATTGCTATGATCAGTCACAGGCGCTGCCTTGAAGTTATGCAATAGCTAACATAGTTGTGCGAAAGTACCTCTATTACTATATCATGCTTTACCTATTACCTTAGTATCATCATATATATGCAAGCTTTACCTAATGCCTAAGCATCAACTTTTTATTTCTGATGATCCCAAAACTCTGCTTCCAGATTTTAGACACTTTCTAAGTGTTTAATAATCATCTAAAATAGTGTGAAAGACATGTTGCCATTTCTTGTATGCATGTTTGATCACATACATCATGATCTAGAAGGTATTAGTGCATTGTAAGTGATTAAGAGAACAAATTTATATATTGAACATTAATATATGATTGGTCATCTCAGAAATTCTCTCTCATAACCATAACATGATCTTACAGAATATATTACGGTATGTAGGAGTGCAAAACACGTGAACATGATGTGTTTAAAATCTTACCTTGTGTGTTTGTTATGCATTGTTATTCAATCATCGATTCAAGCATCCTGATGGAGTTTCGAACTTGACTTCTGTTACCTCTGCCATTCTTGTTTAGTTTAGTTATATGTGGCACTAGTTTCTATTATTAAATTTTTTTGTCTAATATTCTTGTTTACCTTTTTATTGTTTTCTCAGATCATTTTCCTGCTAATCCTGATCGCTGATGTTTTCATTTATGCGCTTTATTTATCTCCGGTGGCATTCTCATCTCTTCCATTCAGAATAGCACCCTATGTGCGGGTTGTTATTTTCATTTTGAACATCAGGTATTACAATAGTGAGTGGTGAAGTAAATCTGCCAATCTTAAATTCATGAGATATTATTCATAATTTCTTTTTTGCATGAAAAATGTGTAGAATACTGATAGCATAAACTTGTTTAGACCTTACATTCTCTTCATCTTTAGAAATCTGCCATCTTTCATTGCATCTACATTTTCGAAAGACATGTATATCCAACCTAGTAATGGCAACAATTCTTGCAAGATATCTGCAAGCCTTTTTCTAGCCAATGCATCTCTCCTCTTTGGCTATAATTAAGAGGTTGAGGGTTCATGTCTCAGTGGAGATGTGTGTGCACAAGTATTCAAATTTCTGAAATTGACAATTCTTTAATAATAAACAATTGATTTACTTGCATGATTTTCAGAAATGTGATAGATAGTATTACCAGAAGATGGTACTTCAAGCATATTTAAGAAAATGCCAGGGGAGAACATGAGGGCCTGTAATATTATTCTCCATTGAACATCATGTTGACAAAACTAGACCTGCAACAGGAACCTTTAGTGATGTGCACAAGTATTTTTTTTATTAATCTGATTAAATTGCGTATAATTTAATTGTTACTGTTTACTTTAGGGATCTACGAGAGACCGTGGTTGTCCTTGCAGGAATGATTATCACATTCTTTAATGTTCTGGTACTTCTTCACTATATCTCTATAACTCTATTCAGTATGTTGGATTTATCGTACTAATTTGGGTTGAAACATTGATGTAGTGGATTCACCTGATTGTCTAATCTATGTCATTTGCAGATTTTAGGACTTCTATTTCTGCTGTTCTCAAGTTGGTTGGCATTTGTCATATTTGAGAATACAGCACAAGGCGAAACATTATTTACCTCGTTTGGTGCAACAACATATCATATGTTTATCCTATTTACCACAGCCAACAATCCTGATGTCTGGACTCCTGCATACAAAGCATCGCGTTGGTATTCCCTGATTTTTATTCTTTACGTGCTCTTGGCTGTTTACTTCGTCACCAACCTGATCCTTGCCGTTGTGTATGAAAGCTTTAAGGGTCAACTAGCCAAACAAGTTGTTTCAAAGGATCGTATAAAGTTTAAGATTTTGAAAAAAGCTTTTGACTTTATAGATAGTGATCATATCGGTAATTTACACAAGAAACAGTGTACTCTTTTGTTTAAAGAACTTGGTAAATACAGCACATTGCCGAAAATCTCTGAAGAAGATTTTGAAAAAATATTCTATGAGTTGGATGCTACCCGTGACTTCAGGATTAATTTGGAAGAATTTACTGATATTTGCAATGCTATAGCACTGAGGTTTCATAAGGAGGCTTCCATACCTTGGTTAGAAAAATTTTCATTTTATCGTGCACCCTTATCTGAGAAGTTGAAATCCTTTGTCCGGAGTCACAAAGTCGAATACGTTGTGATACTTGTTTTGATACTGAATCTTGTCACTGTTGTTATTGAAACAACTCTTAACATACAAGACAACGCTGGGCAGAAGTTCTGGGAACATCTTGAATTTGTCTTCGGGTGGTTGTATTTTCTGGAATTGGCGCTAAAAGTCTACTCGTATGGGTTTGAAAACTATTGGAGGGATGGTCAAAATCGTTTCGACTTCATTATCACCATGGTTATAGTTATTGTTGAAACAACAACTTTTGTGTCTCCCAAAGGACTGCCGTTTCTCTCAGATGGAGAATGGATTCGCTATCTTCTTATTGCAAGGATGTTACGACTAATAAGGCTCTTGATTTTTGTTCGTCGTTACAGAGCCTTTGTTGCAACATTTCTCACTCTGATACCAAGTTTAATGCCATACCTAGGTACTATATTCTGCGTGCTATGCATGTATTGCTCTGTAGGGGTGCAGCTCTTTGGCGGATTGGTGAATGCTGGAAATCCTCACTTGGCAGAGACGGCTATGGCAGATAATGACTATCTGCTTTTCAATTTTAATGACTACCCAAGCGGAATGGTGACACTGTTTAATTTATTAGTAACGGTAAACTGGCAAGCATGGATGCAGAGCTACAGAATATTGACAGATTCTGCTTGGTCTTACACATACTTTGTCAGCTTCTATCTAGTGACCATTCCACTGCTTCTGAATTTTGTAGTAGCATTTGTATTGGAGGCATTCTTTGCTGTAATGAAGATAGAAGACGCAGAAAAACATAATGACATGGACGAAGGGAGTACAGGAAAGGATCCACGACGACGTTATGCTGACACGAAAACAAGAAATGGGAGAGTAGACATTCTCCTTCGTCATATGTTGAGCTCGGAGTTGGGTCAGCACGCACAGTTCTACGATGCCTAAATCGTGCTTTATCTCAAGCTAGGAGGATAAATTACGCACCAATATAGTTTGCAGATCACCAACTGGTGAATATTATTTGTGTTTTCACTATATCCTATATTTGTGAGTTACAGTTTTAAATATATTTAATGTCCAAATTTTATGATGAATTTTAATATGTATATTAAGTGATTTTGTAGATGGTTGAATATAGTTTGCATTAGAAGTTGATCATACACATATAATGTCGACGGCAGGAATAGTTAAAGATACTGTACTTCTACCATGAAAATTATATCAGAAGGAAGGGAGAACATATGTTCTGTTATTGTTCTTTCTTCGCAACTGGAGTCTGGAGATGAAGGGAGAACATATGTTCTGTTACTTCGCAACTGGAGATTCATTATTACAAGTTTTAGCTGTTCAAATTTAGTTATGCATATATAAGGATTTCACGTAGAGAATATGCTACTCGAAAGCTTGAGTAACATTCCAATTTCCAAGCAAGCAATTTGCGAAAATTACTGGTCATTTTTTAGATTAGCAAATTCCCAGGGACTTACTTTTTGGTGCCATACACTGATAGTATTTTGCATTTACATGAATCAGGTCTCTGCAGACCATCAATTCGATGCCAAACAAATGTCAATCATAAAATTACTAGTTTCTCCGAATTTTCAAACCAGACGTATAATCTATGCGAATAGGAAAGACTGTATTCGCAAGTTCGACTAGCTAATTGAACTCCCCCATTGTTCCTGAATGTTAGGTTTTTAGGGGTTTACAGACTTGAGTAAATAAATCATAGAAAATGTATGTATCAAATTTTGATCGGATCCATACCTAAAAATGTTGTAGACTTCCTTGGCATATACTACTACATAAAAAGCAGATGCAATAAAAACATGTCACCTAATCTTTTCCGAACAATTTTAGGAAAACTTTTTGTACCCCTGATCTGCACCTCATGAAAAACAAATTCAAAGAATGAATTGAACATTTTCAAGAAAATGAGGCAGGACCAGAATTCATAAACACATATAGGACGCTTGTCATTATCCAAATAATAAATACAATACATTATTGATAAACTAGGAGCATTCTGTTATGCAAAAGTCTAAGCCCTTACAATTAGAGATGTCATGCAAAGATCTATACCCAAATGTTTTCATCCATTACTATTTACCCTTTCCTCTACACAAAATACTACTCTGCACTGTGCAGTAAAACCATAGATTAGCCAGCAAAAGTTTTCAACGTCCTAAAAATATAAAGCATTAGTCTCGTCATAATAATGAGTTACGAGTATAATAACCATCAGCCTGAACACCCGAACTCCTTACAGTCCTTTGATCCATTTCTTAAGAAGATCAAAACAAGGCCATTCATCATTCTGGCTACAGCATCCTTAAACTCTGGCGAGCTTTCCGCCTTATCATTGTTCGTGAGTGATCCAACAGCAGCTCCTTCCATGTAAGCTTTGCAGGCCAATAAGATGCGACGTGCATTGGTGCGGAAATAGCCGGCAACAAAGTCCTCGAAATGCTACATGTCAATTATAAAACTTAGCACGTTTTATTAGATGCTACATTGGTGCTTGATTTTTTGCACACGTTTCAAATTTCTTTGACCACAGTTAAATTCTCTATTATTTAAATTTTCTTTTTTGTAAATAAAGATATATACTTGATATTCTTGTTCAGAAAAAGAATAACTAATAAATTTAACTATATTGTCAAAGCACTTTTAAGTTGTGTGCCAAACGTCAGACAAACCTAAAATTAGGACCCAAGGGAGGATTTGCAAATGAATCATGTTAGGCAGCCTGGAATATACTAGTCCATCATGTGAAGGCTCCACAGCCAGATCACTCACCATTTCATCAACTAGGTGTAAATTTCCATCAGAGAATATGTTGTGTAAAGTGTGACAATTGACATCATTTGAATAAGACTGCACGGGACTCTGGCATAACTATCCAAAAAGAATACATCTTTCATATAACCTACATTCTCCATTCTCCAATCAACACTAACACATTCACCAATCAACACTATCTACGTTAAAATGGTATATTAGTTACGATAATTACTCCAGAAATTTTATCCTAACATGTTTTCTTTTGCTCTCATGAGAAGGTGTCAAACTAAAGCAGTAGAACTTAATCCAATTAACTTCCAGACTTGTTGACAGCTACGGTTGTTATATAAAAAATTACATCTGACCTAAGCTTTTAAAGCAAGATTTTTAAATGATCACTTAGATTTAAAACTTAGCTTAGCACGTGTAACAAATTTATTCTTAATCTTACTAAAGGGCCGTCTGGATTCTTCATGGGAAGTGGGAATGGCGAATGGTAATCGAAATGGATTACAATCCGATGGGGCATGTGGGGAGTGAGTTACCTGAATAACGGAAAAGAGTTTTCAAGTAAACCCCTCAACCAAACTTTAACATAACGAAACAACATTTTGATACCAGTTACCCAGGTTGAAATCCTATGAACAAATAATTTTACTTGCAAGTGAGAAAATAATTTTATATCAACGTACTTTTAGACAATGGAATCAATGAATGGACAAATGATTAAATTAAATTTATCATGTTCATAAAGAAACACAATCACATATAATGATAACAGAAAAAAAGACGATAGGAAAAAAAAAATCACCTTTGGGGGCCTCCTAAGTGTATACATCATCGTTTTTAGTGACATAATGAAGGCATTTTCAGTGTATTCCTTAGATTTCTTCCTCCCGATCTCTCCAGGGTACATACCATCATACCCAGGCTCATTAAAAAAGGGTTTCTCGTTCAGTATCAAAGCTTGTATAGACACCAAGACTTGTAGCATTGTAGATGAGTTTGGTATCCATTTCTCATTCCCTTCACCAGTCCACGTGTTTAAAAGACTGAGGCAGACTTTTCCGCAATCATACAAGTTTGGATTCAATCGAAGGCCACCAGAATAGTAGTATACCATCTTAAGAATTTAAGAGAACAACATTACAAATTGGAAGAAAAAAATATTATAAATAAACACATCTCGAAATGTGTGTATATGCACACTAAAATGTACATACTGGCGGAATATCTGGGTAGGTAGGGGGAAAAAGAACATCAAAGACAAAAAGGCCATCATGGTAGGGAGTGCCTGCAGGTCCTACAATGATAGCCCTCAAAAGATCCATCCTAGTTTCATACACTCTGACATATATCGTCTCTGTGTCAGAATAAAAAATGCAAACAGTAAGTATCAAGAATTTAATACTCTGCTAAGAAAAAAAACCTATGTTAAGGAATATAAACAATAACACATGATAACGAAGCATGTTTTACGGTATGCATCCACAACTTTTACAGATTGGAAGGCAAAAACAAGCATCGGCCGGCCCTATGTGCCTGTGATGCTCTTATGTGCAAGAAAACCAAGTTGAGACATCAAGGGCAAGGTGAGCAATCCGCACGAAAATAAGAGTAAAGGTACTACAGCAATTTTAGGTGATAATAGCGTATACCAATCAACCTGATTTAATGTTCATATGAGACAGCTATCTGCAATTCCAGAACTTATTTATGGTATTTTGCAAGCTATGTAATGTAATTTCAGATTTCAAGAACAAGCTGAAATCATTTAAGTATCTGTGTAAGACTCAATTTATGTTGCCTGCATGAACCTGAATATCTGGCCAAAAAATTAGTACTCACCAGGTAAACCCTTCTCCAACATTTTCCACTCATCATGAATTTTCTTTGTCCAAGCCTTAGGTGGCTACAATGAAGATATATAAAACATGTAAATATGCATGGACATAAATTGTATACATGAAAGCAGAAAAAATAATAAGTGCTCTGCACTAAGATAACAAAAAGATGAGATGCATGGTAATGTTAAAGAAGCACCTGTTGCCCTCCAAAGCCAAATCCACTATAGTGATGATCTACGAAATCATTTACAGTATCAAATCTTTTAAAACACTCATAGTTCTTCATCACATCATCTTCTTTTTCTGCTTCATCTATCACAGCATCTTCATGTTCTTCTTCTCCTTCCTTCTTCACATCAGAGCTAGACCCTACAAGCAATGTTGAACTGCTCGAACCTACATTCTTATGAATGATATTAGGCATATCCGAGACTAAAGCAAGAGATGTCTTTCCCTCTGACCCAGACCCAGACCCAGAAGGGGGAACCATAGAGTCCTTGCTGAAATTCATGCTAGACGTGCTATCCTTAATCCAAGAAACTGAAGCTTCAACCCCGGGAGGCAAATCCACATTGTCAAATTGTGCTTGCATATTCAGATAATCATCATCATTATCGTCATTATCGTCATCATCATCATTTTCGAACATATAATCATCATCATTGTCATCATAATCAGAAATGTAACATCCATCGTCATCATCGTTATCATCTCCATTGTTTTCATCACAATGGCATGACACATCAGCACTAGAATCATGAATAGAAGCTGAATTAGGAGTAGTAAATGATGACCCTGCAATGCTAGTAGATAAGCTCCCAAGTTCTGTTCCAGTCTGCTCCTATTAAACAATTGAGATTGGATTCAAAGCATAAGAAAGTGAGATGGTGAAAATGTATAAGTAATATTCAGAAGCACATTAAATCAAACAAAAACAAAAATGAATACACTTATGTGTATATACATGTAAACAGTAGTGCAGTACAAACTTTTTAAACCACAACTTCCACAAACCTTCAAAATTACAATACAATATACTGATATATTACTCTTCTTGTAAATCATCTACTTTGTATATTACTTTGCATTTGGACATCAGCCTATTTAAAAAAATTCATCCTTTCCTTATCGGGATTAGCTGCCTACAATCACTAATCAAACATACTGACAGATACAAAGTATTCTCAGCAAGTAGCCAAGTACCATACATTCTCTGAAATAACACTAAAACCCTAGAAATGATAAAAAAAAAAAAATCGATGAAAACAAGCACCAATCAAGACAATAACGAAGCGAAGAATCGATAAAAATAGCAGAAATCCATAATCTAACAAGCAAACGCGTCAAAATTAGGTATAATAACAAACGATCAGTAACAATAAGCTAAGCAATTGAAAGACAATTGATCAATTTAATAAAGCTAGGGTTTTGAGAGAGTGTAGATACCTCACTGTGCACAATTTCCTTTGAATCAGAAGCTACAGAGTCTGAATTAGCTACTTCTGCAATTCCGATATCGATCACCGTCGAGTTCTCCATTTTGATCGGAATTTTAGCACTTATAAAACAGAGCTGTATATATATATACAGGAAGGAGAGAGAGGGAGAGAGAGTTACAGTACAAAACAAACAGAGAGAGAGAGTGAGAGAGAGAGTTATAAAACAAACACAGAGCACAGAGAGAGAGAGGGTTATAAATAAACAGAGAGAGCGAGAGAGAGAGAGAGAGAGAGAAGTGTGTTGTGTACGATGGAAATGTAGAGAGAGAAAGGGGGAGAAAATAAAAAGAGAGAGAGACTTTGCAAGATGGGGAGACTGAGAAAGCTTAATTCGCGCCCTAACTGGAAACTTAGCTATCGTGCGCCGTGGGTGAAGTTTTGCTTATTGTACGCTACGCTTGGCCAGTGTTATGTTCATTGTTCACCTACGTTATGTGTGTCAGGCAGGCACATTGCTGAGACGTAACATTTCTACTTTATCCAGCTTTTTTCATCTCTTTCTCAAATAAATGAGTAGCACCAAAAATTTATTCCAACTCGAAACTCCACTCATTTTTAAACCTCAATCCAGAACTATTTTAAAATACGAACGAATTTAAGTACTCATCTACAAAACTAATCTCTGCGATTCGTAAATTATTTTAAAAAAATGTTACTCATGATGTATGTGATAATTCGTTTCTCGAAAATTATATTTGAAAGTAAACTAATGCAAAGAGATTGTTTAAAAAAATACTCCTATATGTAAATACATGTGAGGTGACTCATGTATACATGATCACACCGATGAAGTCCGGCTAGTGACTAAGGTTGAAATTTTATTGATGATAGATTTCTGAGCGTTTTTGAAAAATATCAAATGATTTTAAATTTTTTGTAAAAATATTATTGCTTTAATTTTGTTTTTACAAAAATATGGACTATTTGAAAAAAATTGTAAAAATACGGATCAATTAAAATTAACTAGATGCAATTTTTTTGACAATTTAGTAAATCTGAAAGTAACCCAAATCAACTAATTGCAACTTAATTATTTCAATTCAAATCCACCAAAGGAATCCAAATCAATCGAAATCAACAAAAACTTTTACATAATCAACTAATTTAGTAACATATTCAAACACGACAGCACGTAATCAGATCAAAGAAATCTTTGGCGACCTTGAACACCATTCAATTCATCACAATTGTTACACCAGCACTTAATTTAATTCCAAAATCTCATCTCATCATTTTCTTCAATTGCCACGATAACATCTTTAAACAAGTTAGTTAAGCAGGCAACAAAATTAACAACAGGTGGTGATGTTTGATTAATTTGAATTATAAAGATGGAGGTTGGAGATGTCTGCGACGTCGGAGATCAGAGGTGGAGGTTGGGGTCGGAGATGGAGGTTGGTGTTGGTGATACGTCGGAGTTGGGGGAGCGGAGATGGAGGTCGGTGTCGGTGATACGTCGGAGTTGGGGAAGGGGAAAGGATGCAGGGTCGGCTATTAATCTGTGCAGTCAACCCAACTGCACAGTGCCCCAAATTTCCGGGGGCCCCAATTAGTTAAGGTCCATTATAGGTAGGCATCAGTAACAAAAAAAAAAACGCTATTTGGCAAAAAAAACTGAAAACTGAAACTTAACAACTATTTTTCTAGACAGCTGGGCTTCTCTTTCTGTCTCTCTATCTTGATTTGTAGAATAAATCAAATGGGTACGATATTGTACACTTGTACAGTGACATTTTTTTTTAATAAAAATGGTCCGAAATTCAGATTTAACACAGGGCTATTCATTTGTCGAGCCGGACCTGAGGGGATGGGGCGGTCGTTGATCGGATAAGAAGGAGGTGATGATGTCGGTACAGACAAGAAGAAGAAGAAGAAGAAGGTGGTGTTCCGTATTTCTGCAAATCAAAAATGAAACTCACGTATAAATGTGGCTAGAACAATATTTTTGCAAAGTGAACTTCAAAATTCCGTATAAATGGTAATTTCTCTAGAATTTTAGGGGGTTAATTATCTTGATGATCACTGAAGTCAGCCTAATATATCAAGATGGTCACTGAACTGAAATTTGACTAAAGTAGGTCACTAACTTGTATCAATTGTACATTCTGTTAATTTGTCTCAATTTTTTAGATGAATTTGTTGACCTGGTATGCATTCTATCTACATGACCAACGTCTGTTTGTGTAACTATAGTTACTTAACTCTAAGTTTAACTAAATTCTCGTTTAAAATTGATAAAACCTAAATAAAAAAATGAGAAAACTTAATGAACTTTACACTTAATACAAGTTGGGGGTTAAATCTCAAAGTGCTCACTGAAGTGGAGAGCTAGTATCAAATTGCTCATTCTAGTTATTGGCATCTCATGTATATCATTATGGTTACAAGCAATGACAGTAATTTTGTGTTCAAAAACTAAAAAATAATTTTTTGTTAATTCTGTACATTTTTCTTAAATGTTACCACAACCAAATGAAAATCGTTAAATTCTACTATTTTAGATAATATATTTAAATTTTTTTAAAATCATTTACTATTTATTTTTAATTTTATAACCATTTTCCTTGTTTTAATTAAAAATAAATAGTAAATAAACTTTTAAAATTCTAAATATATTATCTAAAATACTAGAATTTACTCCCTCTGTCCCAACCATTTCTTTACACTTTCCTTTTTGGGCCGTCCCATCCATTTCTTTACATTTCAAAACTTTCTCAAAATAGTAAAGTTTTATAATATAAAAATCAACTACATCCATTACTTTCTTCCACTAACTCATTTTATACATTATATAGTGATGGGTCCCACCACTTTACTCATTTTTCCTCCTTCTCTCCTCTTTCTTTATATTTTCCCTTGGTCTCCGTGCCCAACCCAAATGTAAACATTTGGGTGGGACGGAGGGAGTATAACTTTTTAGTTGGTTGCTGTAACATTCAAAAAAAATGTACAGAATCAACAAAAAATTATTTTTATTTTTCGAACATAACATTGTTATCATTACTTGCAACTATAATGGTATACATGAAATGCCGATAACTAGAGTGAACAATTTGATACTAACCCTCCCTTTCGGCGAGTATTTATCCCAAAAAAAAAAGTGACGTGACGTTACTTACAAAAAGTACAAGTGGAAATTTTGCGGAGCCTTGGTGCGGAAGGAAAATGGGCCTACAAGAAACCTCGGATAAGAAGACTGGTAATTTCAGTGCAGATGGGGCCCATAGTAGAACACTGAGGTCTTTAGTTTGAAAAAGAACCTTAAAATGATCAAGCAGTCATGCATTTCGATCTATTTTTTTAATTTTTTTTAAAAAAAATTAAATTCAATTATTAAAATTAAAATATTTTTTTTAATATATTAGAAGTGAAAAATATATTCGAATAAAATTTATATGACAGAAGAGTTCGATGTTGTGACATTGATAAAAAAGAGGGAGAATTTTGATCACCTATTGTGCAAATTTTATTTTTCTAACTTTCTAAGGTTAGAATTTAATATTTTTAACATATTATAAGTACAAAAAATGTTCGAATATATAAAGGAAAAGTATTAGAATCCTACAGAATATATAAAAACGAAACGAAACGAAAATTACTCAGTTATAATACCACTCAAAGTGGTGTATGAGGAGGGTAGATGTACGCAGACCTTGCTCCTATACAGTAGGGAGGTTGTTTCCGAAGGACCCCGGCCAAATACAAATACAAGTACAAATACAAAGAAAGGAAACTAATACTCCCTCTGTCCCATCCATTTGTTTACACTTTCCTTTTTGAGATGTCCCATCCAATTCTTTACATTTCTAAACTTTCCTAAAATAGTAAAGTTTTATAATATAAAAATCAACCACATCCACTAATTTTCTCCACTAACTCATTTTATACATTATATAGTGATGGGTCCCACCACTTTACTCATTTTTCCTACTTCTCTCCTCCTTCTTTATATTTTTCCTTGGTCTCCGTGCCCAAACCAAATATAAACATTTGGTTGGGACAGAGGGAGTATAAGCTAAATTCACACACACCTAGAGGTCGAACCCTTGACATCCTACAAAGGAGACAAGGGTTCAACCCACTGCACCAACATGTTGTTGGCCCTACAGAATATATAGAGTAGCTTAAATTCATAGTGATGACATGATTAAAAGAAGGTTAGGTGAGACTTTTAAAATCATTTCAACTAATTTTCTAATATTTTAGAATTTAAAACATTACTCCCTCCGTCCCTCATGACTGTTTATATGGAGAATGGATACGGAGACCAAGAAAATGTGTAAAAAATGATTAAAGTTAGATGAAAAGTGGGTAAGTGATAGAGTATATTTTTATATATATTTTAGATGATTTTATTCTCATATTTATTGTGTTTTGCATTGATTTGGATTTTTATTTAATATATTTTATTGTTTTATTGTAGGAAATAAAGATTTCATAACTTGGAAGGATTTGGAGCAAAAAGAGCTATTTTGGAGATAAAATAGGAGAAAATTCGTAATATTGGGCTATACGGGCTGCCTGCACTGTTTTGGCCATATCTTGAGTTCCAGAAGTCAGAATTTGACGATCTTACTGTCCACGCGAAGCTTGTGGAATTATCTTTAATTCAGAGGTGGTCCAATAAGCAAAATCCAACTGGAAGAGCCCAGAAACAGAGGAGAAAAAGAAGTGACGAATTTTAATTAAGGAATCCTATTCAGTTATGGAATCCTACTTGTAATTGATTTAGAGTATTAAAATACTTTTATTGGGCAAGACTTTTACAGCCTATATAAACACATCTAGGGTATTATTTTATGGAGAGATACATACGTGCTCCTACTCTGAGGAGCTAGGGTTTTGGAGAGGAGACCATGAATTTCATTCTTGTGACAGGATTGATGATTGCAGGTTTTCTTATCTGAATTTCTTCTCAATTCTTATTAGTTTAATTATGTTTTCTTGTTTTACTAGTTGTTTTACTTGTTTAATTATTAGCGAGTAGTTATCTCTAGGGCTTAAAGGGAAGCCATGTTTGCACTAATATTGGCATGATTTTCATAGTGGTTTGATTGGTTATGGTTAATTCTGATTGATATGTTTTAATCATTAATTTGTGTAATCGGCCGATATCATGGATTAATTATATGCAAATAGGGGTATGGATCGAGAGATTTACTTACTAGAGGCACACATACGATTAGCAGAATTGAATTTGAGTGCGAAAGCATCATTGGATTTCTGAGAGCGTTAATTCTTGAAAGAGATTAACTTGACTCTAATTACCTGATAGATTGAATTACTAAAAGTGGTTAATTGTGTTGAATGTTTCGAGAGTGTTAATGCTTGAAAGAGATTAACATACTCTAGTTATAGGATCACATTGATTGCTTTAGCTTAAGAGCCAATTGTGTAAGCATGGTGGACCTGATTGCCCTAGGTTTTAAATAATTTGTTTATCATCTGTTTAATTAGTGTTAATTTAGTTTAATTAGTTAATTAATAATTTCACATATTTGTATGACCCTTGAAACAATTAGCGATAACTGAAAAGGAATTAGTAGAACCTGTCTCCTTGTGGATTCGACCCGCTTGCCATCTGTACTAGCAATAGACACCGTGCGCTTGCGGTTAGGTATAATTTAACATATCAAGTTTTTGGCGCCGCTGCCGGGGAGACAACGAGTTTCTATTGATTTTAATTTAGTTGTTTAGATTGTTTCCATTGTCTCGTTGGAAATTTGTTCCAATTGAGGCAGATTTTACTACGTTTCTTGGCTTTGTTGAGTGTCTACAGGTTTGCAATGGGTGAAGTTGATACTTTTGCACTACTCTCTTCCATGTTGGAGGCACGCACTCAAGAAGTTGCCTCATTCAACCCTACAGAGCCCATTATGCGTCCAATGAGTATCAATGAGATGTCACAAGTGGCCCCTAAAACTTACAACTTCTGTCAAATTTGCGGTGTGCAGGGTCACTTTGGTTTTGAATGCTCTTACAATGTCTATAATTCTCATATTGCTCAGTTGGGACAAATGAATTCTTTTGAAGAAGGATATGGGTACAATCAGTATTCAAACACTTTTGATCAAGAATGTGTGAATCAACCAGATTTCTACTACCAGGACAATGGTGCTCAAAATTTTTCATATCATAATCAGCAACAGTTTGAGCAACAATATTATCAGTCATATGAGCAGCCGCCACTGCAAGAATATCAATATCCTCCTCTACAAGAAGATCTACATGTTTCTCAATCCAGTGTAGATGTGCAAGCTGATCAGACAAATGAGATGTGGGATATCTTGAATAAACTGCTAAAGAGTTTTGAAAAATTAGAAACTCAAAGTTTGGCGATTGAATCTCAAATTGCACAGTTGGATAACTCTTCTACTTCAGTGCAGCTCGACTATTTACCATCATCATCTATCCGATCCGAAGAGGACCTGATTGCTATCACTCTCACAAGCGATCAGGAATATGATAGTTTCTCCATGTATGTTGATGATGAGGCCATTGATAAAGAGAAGGAGCATGCCACCGATGACGAGATCAATGATGTTGCTGCTACTGAAAACAATGTGACTGATGATGAGGCTACAAAGGAAAGCAATACAGAGATGGTTGTTGTTTCTCTTCCACAACCTGTGCCTAAGCTACCATGTATTGATAAATTTGCTCTCGATCTAGCCTCTACTTACCAGGCTTCTTTGCTCAAGACTACTTATTTCAAGGTTGATGTGATAACAAATATTGTCCAAGATGATATTTCTCAAATTCTGGTTGAGGATCCATACAAAGTGGCTCCTACGTTTCAAGCTCGAGAAGAGGGAGAAGATGGAAGTGTCGGCTTAATCAATGATGTGATAAGCCAAGATGTCCGAATGACTCCAGTGAAAGTGAGGAGTGAAGAAAAGCCACCACCAGAACCTCCACCTTATGTCAAGGGAGTTCAATATTTTCGTGGTGTCGAATTTTATCGCTGTTTTATCACAAAGTTTTCCAAAACTGCACAAGCACTCTCTCTATTGCTTATTAATGACATATTTTATTTTACTGATGCTTGTTTGGAGACTTTTTGCAGGATAAAGACAATCACTAACACTCTTGATACTTTTTGTGGTGGCGAGTTTATGATCGAGAAGGTGGATATTACGCCTTTATCGGAGTATTTCTGAGGAGGTCAAGCTATCGACTTTAAACAAAAGCGCTTCTTGGGAGGCAACCCATAGATCATGCTTCTGCAAAGGGGAGTTTTTCTTACCTTCTGTTTTATATATTGTAGACTTATTTGTTTAGTTAATGAGTCATTGAGGACATTGATTCGCTTAAGTGTGGGGAGGTGTTCTCATTGTAGTGTATAGGTATTATTTATTCTTTAAAAAAAAAAAAATTTTAAAAAAAAAAAAAAAAAAATGAAATTTTGAGTGTGTAACGCAGGCTGCTCCTGCGTTACTGCCTTTTCCGCAGTTTGCCCCTGTGTAACGCAGGCTGCGCCTGCGTTACTGGATGTGGCGCAGTCTGCTGGACTGATGCGCAGCCTGCGCATGCGTCTCTGGTCGTGGAGCAGATTGCACAGTACGCGCGCAGGTTGCGATTAGAGCGGGTTCTTCTGATTTGTTTGGTACAGCAGCTGTTATAAAAAAAAAAAAAATTCTTTACGTCTCAATTCTATTTATATCTCTTTTTCTCTCATCTTTACACCTAATTCTTTTCCTATTTCAATTCCAAAACCTCCCATCTCTTTTTCAAAATTCTAAACCTATATCTATTCTAATTCATATTATTATTATTATTATTATTATTATTATTATTATTATTATTATTATTATTATTATTATTATTATTTTTATTATTATTATTATTATTATTTTTCTTTATTATTTTTGTATTTTATTTAGGAATCTTTTTGTGTATATATATATATATATATTATATTTTTATTTTATTTTATTTTATTTTATTTTTTTTTTCCTTTTCTTTTCTTTATTTTCTTTCTTTTCTTTTATATATTTGTTCATTGAGGATAATGAACCACTTAAGTGTGGGGATGAGTTCTTGATGATTAAAAAAAATTCCAAAAAAATTAAAAAATTAAAAATACCAAAAATAATTCTAGCCATGCAATTTGATTAGTTGTTGTATTTTGCTTGATACACCCATGCATGCGTAGAATTCTTGTGTTTATGGACGCTTTTGTATGAGAAGTGACGTGCTTTGTTCTTGTGCACACACTTTCACTAGCAAGTTGAAGCTGGTAGACTTAATTGGATGTTGTAAGTGATTAGAATGACATGAATATGTGCAAGATGACTTGGTTTTCATGCTTTGAGTACAAGTAGGTGCGTTAGAGAGTCTTGTTACCTGGGATTGATTATGTTTTGTCACACCAAGTGAGTTTTGAGCCTATATGCATATCTTTTGCATGATTTTTCGTTTGCTTGAGTGTCCACATGTTGTTTACATTGCTAGCACTTACTTGAGATCTTTCTTGAAATGCATGACATTACTTGATGATGAGATGATAAAGGCATTTAGGTTTAACCTCGTATTTCCCATATTTCCACACCTTTTAAACATGATCAATTAGTTAACCCGTTGAGCCTAATCCTATTCTTTCGGTGACACACCACATTACTTGCCATTATCCTTTTTATTCTATTGGCCTTACCGTAATTTTGAACCTAAATTGTCAAAGGCTAGTATCGTGCTTAAGGGAGTAATAAGGTGTTCATAAAAAGGGGGGTTTTATTGATGATCATACTTTTGGGGAATATTAATTTTGGATTGATGCTTGCTAGTCAAAATTCATAAAAATATCTATGGATCAGTGTGTTTATTCTTTAGCTCTCAAAAGAAAAAAATAGAAAAAAAAATAGAAAAAAAAAAAAGAAAAAAAAAAGAAAAAAAAAATTGAATAAGTTTGAGAGCATTCTTATGTTTGTATGATCTTTCTTCATTCGACTAGTCAAGTTATTATGTAAGGGTTATTGAAAAATCCAAGTGTGGGGAAGTATTTATTTTAATAGAAAGGGAATTGGATAACGATTATTGTTGGGTACTAGCTTTTGACATTAACCTGTTTTAGCTTTACTTGACATACCTTGTCCCTAGCCCACGATACAACCCGAATAAAGACCTTTTGATTGTCATCAGTGATGTATGTTGTGTTGAGAGTGAGATTGATTGCGAGTGTCAAGTTGTGTTTATGATTTTGTTGGAATTGAGTGATACACTTAACCTTGTTCTTGAGTGAATATTCGTTTTTGAGTGAAAGGTGAGTTATTACTTGTTTTGGCATAGGAGATCCCGGGTTTAGACTTAAAGATGTATTTCTTGTGGACTTAGCATGATTACCAACGATTTTTACACTTGACATGAATTTTTATGACCTTCTGCATGTTGGTTGAGTAGACTACATGAATACTTGCACTTTCGACACCAAGACATCGTATGTTTGCTTTGATTCTTAAGTTGATGTGGCATGAGAGGACTTGTGTGTGTGGTGTTGTGTTAGCATTGATCTTTTGCATGGTTGGATGAATTTTGTGGGTACATTCACTATAAACCCTCACGAGACAACACTCGTCCTACTAGGGCTGCCTAGGGGTTTAACGGCTTGTTGCATATGCTCAATGCAATCGTGTCATCTACGAAAGTGATGTTTGTTAGGACTTAGTTTTTATTTCACTTATTTGCCCGAGGACGTGCAAATGCTAAGTGTGGGGATGTTTGATAGAGTATATTTTTATATATATTTTAGATGATTTTATTCTCATATTTATTGTGTTTTGCATTGATTTGGATTTTTATTTAATATATTTTATTGTTTTATTGTAGGAAATAAAGATTTCATAACTTGGAAGGATTTGGAGCAAAAAGAGCTATTTTGGAGATAAAATAGGAGAAAATTCGTAATATTGGGCTATACGGGCTGCCTGCACTGTTTTGGCCATATCTTGAGTTCCAGAAGTCAGAATTTGACGATCTTACTGTCCACGCGAAGCTTGTGGAATTATCTTTAATTCAGAGGTGGTCCAATAAGCAAAATCCAACTGGAAGAGCCCAGAAACAGAGGAGAAAAAGAAGTGACGAATTTTAATTAAGGAATCCTATTCAGTTATGGAATCCTACTTGTAATTGATTTAGAGTATTAAAATACTTTTATTGGGCAAGACTTTTACAGCCTATATAAACACATCTAGGGTATTATTTTATGGAGAGATACATACGTGCTCCTACTCTGAGGAGCTAGGGTTTTGGAGAGGAGACCATGAATTTCATTCTTGTGACAGGATTGATGATTGCAGGTTTTCTTATCTGAATTTCTTCTCAATTCTTATTAGTTTAATTATGTTTTCTTGTTTTACTAGTTGTTTTACTTGTTTAATTATTAGCGAGTAGTTATCTCTAGGGCTTAAAGGGAAGCCATGTTTGCACTAATATTGGCATGATTTTCATAGTGGTTTGATTGGTTATGGTTAATTCTGATTGATATGTTTTAATCATTAATTTGTGTAATCGGCCGATATCATGGATTAATTATATGCAAATAGGGGTATGGATCGAGAGATTTACTTACTAGAGGCACACATACGATTAGCAGAATTGAATTTGAGTGCGAAAGCATCATTGGATTTCTGAGAGCGTTAATTCTTGAAAGAGATTAACTTGACTCTAATTACCTGATAGATTGAATTACTAAAAGTGGTTAATTGTGTTGAATGTTTCGAGAGTGTTAATGCTTGAAAGAGATTAACATACTCTAGTTATAGGATCACATTGATTGCTTTAGCTTAAGAGCCAATTGTGTAAGCATGGTGGACCTGATTGCCCTAGGTTTTAAATAATTTGTTTATCATCTGTTTAATTAGTGTTAATTTAGTTTAATTAGTTAATTAATAATTTCACATATTTGTATGACCCTTGAAACAATTAGCGATAACTGAAAAGGAATTAGTAGAACCTGTCTCCTTGTGGATTCGACCCGCTTGCCATCTGTACTAGCAATAGACACCGTGCGCTTGCGGTTAGGTATAATTTAACATATCAGTAAGTGGTGGGATCTATTAATATTTAATTATAGATTTGAGATAGTGGAGGAAAGTAGTGAGTATAATAGTATTTTGTATTGTTAAATATATGAGATAGTGGGTGTAATAGTGGGAGAAACTTACTATTTTTGGAATGTAAAGAAATGAGAGTGACACCCCAAAATAGTGACTGTAAATAAATGAGAGGGACAGAGGGAGTAATAATTAAAAAAGATTTTTAACCTATTAAAAATAAAATAAGTGTTTAAATTTATAAAGCAGATAGTTCGAATTCAAAGATAAGAACAAAGATGAGAACAAATCGTGTTTTTATGTGATATATACCTATATCACTATATGAGTGAATGACTTGATTGAAATTAATCTTTTTAAATTCGCTAGAAAATTGATGTGTGATTGCTTACTGGCGCTATTATTGTCTTGAGATAACAGTTAGTTTTCATTATTTATTTACAACTTTTCTTTAGTATCAAATATCAATCATAAGTCATAACTTCATGCAAGTGTTTGTATTTATGATCATATTTATTTATTTTTTGCAAAAATGATCATATTTAATTACGAATGCATGTGTTTCGATCATGTTTGTAATTAATTTTATCCAACTATTTTGAATTTATAATTATGAGATGTGAATAAATTCATGTATTTTTTATACAATCAATTATTTGATATGGACAATCTTTTTAAAAATATTGTTTTGATGTATATAATATTTCTACAATAAAAAATGTTTTACACAATATCTCAGACAAGTTATCCTATTCTCTAATGTAAAGACTTTTTTTTTGTCAAGTCTAATGTATAGACTTAGGTCACTGTTATGCCCGAATTTGGCATAAGTCCTAAACAGGCCTAATGGGCTAGAATATCAGTACATCTCACATAATGGGCCTAAAAATGAGAAATGGGTCATTAAAGTCCGCCATCACAGGGAAGTTCATCACATTATTTTGGGATCGCCAGCGAGCCCTAGTGGCGGGTCGCAGTTCATGAGGTCTAACGAGGACTAGAGGTCCAGCGTGGCCTAGAGCATGTTTACTACAAAGGCTTATGGTCAGGCCCAGCGAGGTCGCATAAGTAGGTTATCTCCATGCAGCGAGGATCGCCTCGCATGGCCAGACCCAGCGAGGTCGCATGCGAGGCGATCTAGTCAGTATCACCGGTAAAGATAATTATAGCATTATGCGAGTCATGAACCGAATAAATGGGTAGAAAAACAACCCAAGAAGATGACTAGTGGATTTGGGCCAAGCCAAGCCCATAGAAACCCTAGCCCATCTAGATAACTTCTTCTCTAAGAGAACTACGTATGGCTTGATCCCTATAAATAGGGTACGTAGGCATCTTGTAAAGGCATGAGAAACAGTTCACCACTGAATTTCAATATACAAGAGCAGCCACAATCATTCACCAATCACCTCCGTGTTCTTCGTGTTCATAGCAGAATATCCGTATTTTATTCCGTAAATCCAGCAACCTCCAAAATATTGTTATACAATATTCTCCCTATAACATTTGGCGCTAGAAGGAGGGCATCGTCGTTGATTTGGGAGAACAATGACTAAATAAAACAAGAAGAGAAACGGAGATCGGGAGACCCAGGGGTCGCATAAGAAAGACATAAACGACCCCCGGAGGAATAATCTACCAAAAAGCGAGGCGCGTAAGGAGGGGATCGAGGACGAATTCGAGAAGGAGCAAACACCCCCTGTCATCCAACAGGCGGCCTTGACTGGCGAAGTCATGTCATTCTTGAAAGGCCTCGGTGATCAAATGATCGAGGTAAGGGCCTAGGTGGCCAAGATGGAGAAGCGACATAATTCTAGGGGTTTAAAGAGGAATACAAGGACAGGGGATCGAACTCACCAAGCAGAAAGTAGCAAGGGTCCCACCAAGAAGCTAATTGGGACTTTGATGATGTGGTTGATCGGACGAACCCCGATTGGGAAGAGGAGGTAGCTACTATGGATAAGGAGGGATCGAAAGCGAAGTCCGCCTCATCAGAAGGACGGTCCGTTAGTGTCTTTGACCGAGTTGGAAAGAAACTCAGCGAGCACGATCTTCGTCTCAAGTTGGTAAAGCTCAAATCTAACAAAGATGGAGGATCCAAAAATAAGAGTAAGGGCTCTCATCAACCCGTATCTCCTCGAAAAGATCGTGAGCGGTCATATCGTCACATTGACAGACCCTCTCTCCTCGCAGAGAGCGTAAGCGGTCCCATCATCGCGAGGACAGACCCCCTTTCAATCGAGAGCGTGAACGATCTCAACATCGCGAGGAAGACCCTAAAAACAAGGATCGCATGAATGACCAGGAAGAGTCTAGTGCCCCAAAAAAGACTCAATCTCATCATGCAAGTACTGGAGGAAAGAAGGATGGAGACAAAGAGGCCAGAATTGGGGATTATAAGTTAGAAGAGTTAAAAAAGGCATTGGATGCGATGAACAACGGGAAGGGGATTTTCAGCAATATGGGTTCCTCCTCGCCCTTCACTCATGAAATTCGCACTGCCCCACTGCCTATAGTGTTTCGAGGTCATCACTCTGACATGACCTATAACGGGGAGACTGATCCAGCCGAGTTCGTTATTCGGTTCAACAATGAGATGGACGTGTACCAAGTATCATTGCTAGCGAGGTGTAGGCTGTTCGCAGCTTCGCTAAGGGGGAGTGCTCAATAATGGTTCTCAAAGCTAGGGTCCCTAGTTGTCATAGATTCTTGGGAACAACTCGTGGATATCTTCATCAAACAGTTCCAATCTTCAATGCTTTATGCACCTCCTGTGTCCACATTGGCAAACATAAAACAGAAGGAAGGAGAGACTCTACATGATTATTTCAAAAGGTTCAATGCTGAAGTACCTCGTGTTCGAGGTGCAAATGACGAGGCCGTGAAAAATTTCCTCATCGCAGGGGTAAGAGAAGGAACTAAATTTTGGGAGAAACTACAGGAGCAAACCCCTGGTACACTTTCGGAGTTGCATCGGGTCGCTGAGCCCTTTAAGCGTGTTGAGAAATCATTGGAAGATCTCAAGAAGAATGCCGGGACTAGTAGCAATGGAAGTAAAGGCAAAGGGATAAAAAGAAAGGATTCTAGAAGCCCCAGGCGAAGACAGGATCGTAGCCCGAGCCCGAAAAGAAGGGATCGCGATTCCTCAAGACGATCCCCACCTCGTGCTCGTCCGGCTAGAGATGAAGACAAATTTGTTCCCTTAGTGGCTTTAGTTGATCATATCTATGCTCTCAACGCTAATTAAGGAATGTTCACAAAACCTCGTGCTATGGGTCCACAAGGAACGTGGAACACTACAAAGTATTGTGATTTTCATGAGCAGACGGGGCACGATACAGCGGATTGTTGGCAACTTAAAGAACAAATTGATTGTTTGATTCGAGAAGGGAAGTTAACAGAGTGGGCGGTCCGCGAAGTGAAAAAGCATCAAGAGAACTCAGGAAAATCAGGAATAGGATATCACGCTGTACCTCATGAGGGCCAAAATGCCGAGCCTCGCAAGGAGAGAGAAGAGCGAGGCAATAGCATCCATGTGATCATTGGGGGGCCACATATCGGAGGTGATAGCAATAAGGCAAGGGAAATATATGCTCGCGAGGCCAGGGAGCGACCCCTCACCAATGTGCATCATTTGCAGGAACGACCCCCAAAGCTTTTCAAGGGGGAAGATACGAATATAATGTTCACTGAAGAGGATGCGAAGTGGGTACATCATCCTCACTCTGATGCTCTAGTGGTTCGAGTTCGCATTGGTTCCCAGAATATCTACAGAGTGTTGGTGGACAATGGAAGTGCCGTGAATGTCTTGATGTATGATGTCTACAAGAAAATGGGATACGTAGACAAAGATCTAATTCCTACAGTAGGCCACCTCTATGGATTCACTGGAGCATCTGTTAGTGTAAAAGGACTCATCAGGCTTCCCATCACTTTGGGGGACGAGCCCTGCATCACTACACAGGTCGCTGATTTCATGGTCGTGGATTAACCATCTGCTTACAATCCTATTGTGGGGCGACCCATCTTGAAAGAAATGAGGGTGGTGACTTCTATCTATCACCTCTCGATGAAGTTCCCTACCCCTCAAGGCGTGGGATGTGTTAGAGGAATTCAACATGAGTCTCGAGAATGCTATAATCAGGCCCTTAAGTTAGCAGAAAAGGGAAGAAATTATATGGAAAGCGAAGAGGATGAGAAGGCTCGCAAGTCGGCATCGCGACCCTCAGTTGGTTGCAACATAATTTCTATCGAAGAGTTGCCTGAAGATTATTTTGACAACTTGGGCATACAGGTAGAACCAGTACCAGGGGCAATTATGATGGAGGCCTCGCAACCTGTGTTGGTTCTACAAGAAGGAATTGTTGAAGAAGCTAGCGATGAAGAGGAAAGTCCAGAGCAGGCCGCTGTGCGAGCCCGAAAGGGGAAATGGGTTCGCAAGGAAACATCAACATTGGTAGACCTGCCTAATGGTATCACACGAGAAACAACAATTGTGACTGAGTATGGACATGTTGGAGCGACCCCTGACTCGGGGGCGGAAGTCATGAGGCAAGTTGAAGCAGAATCTAGTCGGGCTCGAGATGTTGAAATTAACCTGGACCCTCGCATCCCTGAGCATGTGGAGCGAGTCGGGGCCGCAGAGGATACCATATCTGTTCTTGTTGATGCCAAGGATTCTACGAAGGTTTTGAAGATCGGATCGCAGTTGAATCCCGATCTTAGGGTAAGGCTCGTGGAGTTTCTTAAAGCTAATCTGGATGTATTTGCATGGTCTCATGAAGATATGGTAGGGATCGATCCCAATGTGATATGTCATAGACTTAATCTTGATCCAAGCAAGAAGGGAGTGAGGCAAAAAAGAAGACCAATAAGTGGAGAGCGAGCCGAGGCTCTAAAAGAAGAAGTTGACAGGTTACTCGGGGTCGGGCTCGTTAGGGAATCATTTTACCCTGACTGGCTCGCAAACCCTGTCCTAGTCAAGAATCCAAATAGGAAGTGGTGAACATGTGTGGATTTTACTGATCTAAACAAGCATTGCCCGAAGGATAGTTTCCCTATTCTAAGAATTGATCAGTTGGTAGATGCAACAGCAGGCCACGCACTCTTAAGCTTCATGGATGCCTATTCTGGGTATAACCAAATACCAATGTACGGGCCTGATCAGGAGCACACCTCGTTTATCACAGACAGAGGTCTCTACTGTTATATTGGGATGCCCTTTGGCCTCCTCAATGCAGGTGCTACTTATCAGAGGCTCGTTAACATGATGTTTGAGAAGCAGATTGAAAAGACAATGGAGGTCTATGTAGATGACATGCTTGTGAAGTCCAAGGAGGCTGGGGATCATATAACCCACCTCGCAGAAATGTTCGATATATTGAGGAAATTCCGAATGAAGCTCAACCCCCAGAAGTGTGTTTTCGGGGTCGAATTTGGAAAGTTTTTAGGTTTTATTGTTGGTACAAAGTCTAACTGGAAGGATCGCAGCATTGAATCGATTTGTTTCTAAATCATCAGATAAGTGCCATGAATTCTTTAAAGCGATCAAGAAGGTGGGAAGGAGTTTTGAATGGACCCCTGAGTGCGAGGAAGCTTTTTCAGAGGATAAAAGAACATCTGGGCTCGCCTCCATTACTCTCTAAGCCCAATGAAGGTGAAGTTCTTATTGTTTACTTGGCAGTTTCAGAATATTCCATCAGTGTTGTCCTCGTTCGCGAGGAGGAAAAGCTTCAGCTCCCCGTTTACTATGTTAGTAAAAGACTGCTAGATGCCGAGACTCGCTACACCAACATGGAGAAGCTCGCCTATGCTGTGGTTTTGGCTGCGCGAAAGCTGAGGCCATTTTTTCAGGCTCATAGTATCCAAGTTCGCACTGCGTACCCACTCAGGCAAGTAATGCATAAACCCGAGGCCTCGGGCAGACTTTTAAAGTGGACTATAGAGCTGAGTCAGTTTGACATTGAGTACAAGCCTCGAGGTGCAATAAAGGGGCAAGCTTTAGCAGATTTCATATTGGAGTTTCCTTCCCAATCTGAGGAAGATGCCTGGTCTCTCATAACGATCCCATAAGTGGTTGACCCCAAACTCAAAGATGAAAATTCAGCCTCGTGGTGGGAATTATATGTTGACGGGGCATCTAACAAAGAAGGGGCCGGAGCTGGGATCGAGCTTGTTACACCTTAGGGTCGCAAGTTGAGTAGTGCTGTTCACTTCGCCTTCGAGGCTTCTAATAACGCAGCAGAATACGAGGCTCTCATAATTGGCCTCAAGCTTGCAATAGAAATGAAAGTAGAGAATCTCAATGCATATAGCGATTCTATGTTAGTCATGGGTCATGTTGGATGTGGATGGCAAGCCAGGGGACCCCAGATTGAGCTATATTTAAAATGTGTGCAAAGGCTTATGAAGTCATTCAAGCAAGTAAAGGTGGAGTTTATCAGGAGGGCAAAAAATCAAGGAGCAGATGCCCTCGCAAAAATGGGCTCGCGACGCGAGGCTACTTTACTTGGGATTATCCCCTTGGAAATTCAAAGTAAACCTAGTGTACCAGAAGAATTTGTTATGGAAATAGCGAGCCAGGAATCAACATGGATGGCCCCTATCTGGGAGTATGTAAAGAATGGGATGCTACCTCAGGATAAAAAAGAAGCGAGGAGGGTCAAATATCAGGCGGCTCGCTATGTTATTTATGACGAGGTCTTGTATCGAAGAGGGTTCAACACTCCACTTTTGAGGTGTGTAGATGGTGAAGAATGCAACTATATTTTGAGAGAGGTCCATGAAGGAATATGTGGCAATCACTCGGGGGGTGGTTCCCTAGCTCAGAAAATTCTACGACAAGGATATTTCTGGCCCACATTGAAAAGGGATGCTTTTGAGTTCGCTAGGCGATGTGACAAGTGTCAAAGATATGCAAATTTCAGTAATGCTCCAGTTGCTCACCTCACCTCGTTGATGAGCCCTTGGCCCTTTGCTATGTGGGGAATAGATCTTATTGGAGAACTCCCTAAAGCTAAGGGAGGAGTAAAATATGCAGTCGTGGCTGTGGACTATTTCACTAAGTGGGTCGAGGCCGAGCCTCTTGCTACCATCACAGCTAAAAAATTGAAGGACTTCATGTACATAGCAATTGTTTGTCGCTATGGGATTCCATATCAGCTCATTTCAGATAATGGGAAGCAATTTGATAGCAAGGAGATGAAAGAATTTTGTGAGAGTTTGGGAATCAAGAAAAGTTTCTCTGCTGTGAGTCACCCTCAGACAAATGGACAAACCGAGGCCATCAACAAGATAATCAAGCATACCCTAAAAGCTAAGTTGGAGGAGAGTAAGGGTAATTGGCCCGAGGAGCTACCAAAGGTCTTGTGGTCATACAACACGACCCCAAGGTCTACCACAGGCGAGACTCCATTTTCTTTGACATATGGGTGCGAGGCCATGGTGCCCGTGGAGGTAGGGTCAGGCTCGTTCAGAAGGGAACATTACGACCCCGAGTCAAACGAGGCCAATCACAGGCTCTACTTAGACATGATTCAAGAGTCAAGAGAAAAGGCTCAGTTAAGGCTCGCAGCTTATCAAAGGCGAGCCGCGAGGTACTATAATGGAAAGGTTCGCGTGCCTCATCTTCGCGTGGGGGACTTGGTACTTAGGAGAGTAATGCCTAATACTAAGCTCTCGTCTCATGGGGTCTTTGGAGCCAATTGGGAAGGGCCCTATAAAGTTTATGGTGTCATCAATGAAGGGACGTATTATCTAACTGATATGGATGATAAGGTCATGCCACGAGCTTGGAATGCAGAACATTTGAGGAAATACTACCAGTAGAAGCTTCGCTCCTGGTGGTCTCTATCTACTACTACTTAGCATGAATAAATTCATACAAAGTACTCGGGGGTAGTGATCATATAGACACCTCCTCGTTATGAAAGTTGGGCTTTGTCCCTAGTATTTATATATATCAAGTTTGTTCTCAAAAAAAAAAAAAAAGTTGTGCAATTTTATTCTTTTGTTAGTGTTAAAAATCTTCAGGACTAGGCCAGCACAGCGTATGCGAGGCCGAACACCCCTCAGGTCAACGAGGTCACGAGCGTGCACTTACTGCGACCTGAGGGAATGTCTTCAGAGTTTAGTCAAAAAGTATCTCCTCAAAGAAGTTCAAAGTTTAAAGAAGAAAAAAAAAAGAGGTCAAGGTGCGACCTCAATCTTCGGATCGTGTCTGCGACCTCGCAAGGAAGGCATCGCAAGTTTTGATCCTAAGGAGACAGGGTCCACCTTGAAGTTAAGCAAAATTAAAAGAAAAAGCTAAAAATTCTACAAGGGAAGCTTCGCAGCCGCGAGGTCAAGCTAACATTTCAGATACATAAAGAATGTGAGCATTTTATGAAGTTAAAGTAAACACAAGACATTTTATGAAGGAATGAAGACAAGTAATTATCATATGATTACCATCAGCAAAGTTATCAACATCTATCGGGTCGCCATGCGAACCCAGCATACATCACAAAGTTATCAGGATTATTATCAAAAGAATATTACAGCTTGCGAGACATTCAAAGGGTGTCCGCATCCCCAGTTCAAAAATATCAGAATTAGCAAATTATGTAGCAGCTTCGCTGGGTTTCTCCTGGTTGGCAGCATTAACCTTAGCAGCTTCACTAGCAAGTATGGCCACTTTCTTGGCGTCTTCTTCTTCGATTTCCTTACGGAGATCGGCAGCGAACTCCGCATTTCCAGGGCCAAGCTGCGACCAGTCAAAATCAGGAACTTTTCTGATAAAGTGTTTCATGAACTCAACCTGGGCAGCCTCTTCAATATCTTCCCGATTGGCTTGAGCAGCAGCGATCTCCTCCTTCAGCCTGGCTAGCTCCTCCCCGTGTGTCTTCTTCAGTTCTTCCTCGTGTTGCTCCGCCTCGGTCAAAGCCTTATGAAGGGCTGTTTTTTCATCGCCAATTTTCTTGAGCTCGGACTGGAGGGTCGCTGTCTCAGTTTTCAAGATTCGCTTGTAATTCTCCGCCATCAGCTTCTTCTCCTCCTCAGTTTTGGCTTTCAAAGACCTTAACTCCTTTTCCAACCTATCATTGGCGAAGACAACTTGTTTCAGCTCTCGAAGATGCGAGGCTTGGCGGATGAAACAGTAAAATCCCGTATATATTTTATTTATTTATTATTATATATTAGATGTTAAGTAATTTTTTTTTAGATTTATTTTATGTAGAAAATTCTAGAATACTTTTTGTGCAAGTTATTTAGAATAAAGATAAGATTCGTTATTATTGGAAAGAAGTGTGAAAAGATATTAGAAAATCAGAATCATTTAATTTAAGATATCTATATGAATTAGAATATTTTAATTTACGTATTAATTGGAGAGATTATACGAAAGTTTTAGATTACCTTAAATAATTTAGGGTTTTAGGAGCCTATATAATAAATCGCGTAGAGTAGAGAAAGAGTTGTACAGGTCTCTTCAGCCGAACAGGTATTTGTCTACACCACACTTTAGTTGAATGTTTTATTTATTATCATTATGTGCTCTCATGTATTGTTTAGTAGTGCTAGTTTAGAATGATGTTAATTTTATATACATGTGTGTGTTTATTCGTGCAAGTATTCATAACATGTATCATGTTTTAATTTGGATATTGACTGCTTACACTGCCTTCCATTCATGACTCACAAACTGTGTTTTATATGCATCTAATTGTTTGAATCAGTGTCTGTTCTATTAATTTGTTTTAAAGTAAATCATTATAGCTTATTTTATGTATGAATTTTTAAATCATATATAATCCGATGTGTTTTCTTGTTGTAGATATTAATTAATTTGTGAATTTAATCATGTATAAATTTCATATCTATTATGTTAGATAATTTGGAATATTTTATGTTTGTTCTCGAAATTGCTATTCGTAGAAGTTATACTAGAATACTTTAATTATAATTAATTAATTACTTGTTCAGTTAAGGTCCAAGTGGCCGATTTTTAATTTAATTTGTTTAGTTTGTATTTACGTGGAACAGCCGATTGGTTGGTTATATTCTAGGTAGTAGAGATTTATTAATTTATTATTATACATGTCCTGCATTACCATGACCTTTAATACTAGTACAACATTAGCTTAAAATTGGTTTTGAAATTGTCTGATTAATTGCATGCTTCCTTGTCAATTTGTGTTGGAGTAAGTATTGATTTAATATATTAGTTAATTAATGCATGCATGTACATGGATGTAACCATGGCAGTGGATTAAGGAGTTAAAATAAAAGGAGGAAATGAACTTTCTGTAAGTTTACACTTTAAATGTTATGGACAGTATATGTCATGTTGTGCATGTTAAAACCCATTTATATTTTTCTTGTTACATGATTATGTGGTCAGTCTTTGATTTAATCTGCTTTAGTACCATGCATGGACAGATTTAATATAGTTTTTTTAAGTTATGCATGTTTAGACCTGTGCATGTACTATTAATAGACTAAGTGACTATATGACATGATTTTTAAATTCTAATTAGTTGCTAATTATATTATGATTTAGGATTTATTCGTGCAATTATTTTCAGTGTTTTCAGTCGACTTTGAGGTAAGTACTTTTTGACTTACTTTTATTTTCGAAAAGTATTCTTTGATTATGCAACTTTCGATTTTCGTATAAGATAAAAGTTTCTGTTTTCGATTTTCGTATAAGACATAAGAATTCTGTTTCGACTTTATAAGATATACATATTTGATTTTTGAATCCTCAGTCTCTACGTTTCGAACCCGTTCGTAATTTACGCTATAGTTCCGGAACTAGCCTTAGATACCCTTAGTAGGCGCACAAGTGTGCAATTTTAGATACCTATTAAGGGCGCGTAATTATTGAACTTTAGATGCCGATCACTGGCAAAGTGTGGCGAAAGAATAAGAATAAGAATAAGATGCCAGTCACTGGCAAAGTGTGGCCGTAGAGCAAGACTGTGGTTTTTTCGATTTTCGTTTCGTTTTATTTCTGTTTTCTGCTTCTGTTTCTGTTTTAAATTCTATATTTTGAAAATATAAAATTTTGGGTTGGAATTGTTTTCGTAAATGTTTTGCAAACTTATATTGGATTTTGAAAATTGTTTTATTAAAAATGCCCATTGATTTTTGAAAGTAACTTTTAGTCAATTTGTACTTGCTGAGCTGTGTAGCTCATTTGTTTCTAATATTTCAGGTTCTGATTTTGGGAGCTTAATAAGAATAAAGATGTGAACCTTGTGGATTTATTGCTTGCTGATTTGGATGCATTTATTGAAAAGACTTGTCGAATTATTAGAATAAATTTGGATATTTGATTATCTGTTAGACAATTAATGATTGGATTTATGGAGTTGCGTCTCTGATTTAATGATTTTGAATTATCGTATTTGGCCGCTGCTTTGACTTTATGGAATATCTGGTTATTTGAATAAAGAATTCGTTTTATTTTAGTTTGTGATTTAGAATTAATAGTCCGAAAAGTCGGGCTGCTACAGTTGGTATCAGAGCCTAGGTTTTCCTTCGGAGTGTATTAGGTATGGGACTAGTACATTCCCTAGGATGCGATCCTATAGACTCTCATATATGTTTTGACCTTTAAGTTAGTAAATTATTTTGAATCTAGAATCTAGGGCACTTGTTTGTGTGATTATTTCACTTATTTGACTTTTGTGCTTTTGATTATTGATTATAAATTTGAAAGTTTGTTGTTTTGAGAAAAGATGGACGGAGAAGGCAACAATGGCAATCAGGGCAACGATAATCAAAATGGCAACAACAATGGTGATGGAGGGAATGTATTCGACCAACTAGCTGAGACTCTGGCTACACTCGTGAATCAGCAACCCATGCACCAGAATATCGTCTCTCAGTTCAAGCGTTTGAACCCGCCAACTTTCGATGGGGCGACTGATCCGGCCATAGTCGAGATGTGGATACAGGAGATGGAAAAAGCTTTCGGACTTCTCAGCAGCAACGAGGAGTAGAAGGTCACCTTAGTTGTGTATCAACTGCAAGGCAGTGCTTATGACTGGTGGCTCATAGAGAAAAGGAAAAACGAGACCATAATTGCTGAAGGGGAACCGGAACCATACACCTGGGCAAAGTTCAAGAAGGCATTGGAAGATAAGTACTTTCCGAGAACAGTTCGTCTACAAAAGGAGCGGGACTTCATTCGGATCGAACAAGGTGGAAAGACTGTTACTGAATATGAAGCGGAATTTGTAAAGCTCTCGAAGTACGCACCGACCTTAGTAGCAGATGAAAGCAGCCGAGCGAGAAGATTGGAAGAGGGACTTCGAACCGACATTAGGAATTCGGTGGCGTCTTTTGAACTTCAGACGTACGAAGCTGTGCTCAACAAGGCTTTGGTAATCGAGAGAGGCCTAGCTGAATCTGAAAAGGCGACAAGCAATTGGAACAAGAAGCGATTAGCTCCAACTGGTGGATTTTCTTCTCAAAGGGGACCCTTCAAGAAGCCACACGTGTACGATAATATTGGAGGACAGGGTGATCGAGAGAAGTGTTCGAGGTGCGGTAAGAATCATCCGGACAAGGACTGCAGATGGAACACGGGTGCCTGCTTTCACTGTGGAGAAGTAGGACACAAGATTTCTGAGTGCCCACACAACCCACCACCAAGGAATGAAGCTGCACCAAGGAAAGAAGTAGATAACAAGACCGGAGGACGTGTATTTAAGCTCACGGGAAGTCGCTTGAATAATCGTAATTAAGGTATGATTTCTTTTCACTTGTAACTTATTTGATGTTATTTTGTGAATTTGGGGACCAAATTCTTTTAAGGAGGGAAGAATGTAAAATCCCGTATATATTTTATTATTTATTATTATATATTAGATGTTAAGTAATTTTTTTTTTAGATTTATTTTATGTAGAAAATTCTAGAATACTTTTTGTGCAAGTTATTTAGAATAAAGATAAGATTCGTTATTATTGGAAAGAAGTGTAAAAAGATATTAGAAAATCAGAATCATTTAATTTAAGATATCTATATGAATTAGAATATTTTAATTTACGTATTACTTGGAGAGATTGTACGAAAGTTTTAGATTACCTTAAATAATTTAGGGTTTTAGGAGCCTATATAATAAATCGCGTAGAGTAGAGAAAGAGTTGTACAGGTCTCTTCAGCCGAACAGGTATTTGTCTACACCACACTTTAGTTGAATGTTTTATTTATTATCATTATGTGCTCTCATGTATTGTTTAGTAGTGCTAGTTTAGAATGATGTTAATTTTATATACATGTGTGTGTTTATTCGTGCAAGTATTCATAACATGTATCATGTTTTAATTTGGATATTGACTGCTTACACTGCCTTCCATTCATGACTCACAAACTGTGTTTTATATGCATCTAATTGTTTGAATCAGTGTCTGTTCTATTAATTTGTTTTAAAGTAAATCATTATAGCTTATTTTATGTATGAATTTTTAAATCATATATAATCCGATGTGTTTTCTTGTTGTAGATATTAATTAATTTGTGAATTTAATCATGTATAAATTTCATATCTATTATGTTAGATAATTTGGAATATTTTATGTTTGTTCTCGAAATTGCTATTCGCAGAAGTTATACTAGAATACTTTAATTATAATTAATTAATTACTTGTTCAGTTAAGGTCCAAGTGGCCGATTTTTAACTTAATTTGTTTAGTTTGTATTTACGTGGAACAGCCGATTGGTTGGTTATATTCTAGGTAGTAGAGATTTATTAATTTATTATTATACATGTCCTGCATTACCATGACCTTTAATACTAGTACAACATTAGCTTAAAATTGGTTTTGAAATTGTCTGATTAATTGCATGCTTCCTTGTCAGTTTGTGTTGGAGTAAGTGTTGATTTAATCTATTAGTTAATTAATGCATGCATGTACATGGATGTAACCATGGCAGTGGATTAAGGAGTTAAAATAAAAGGAGGAAATGAACTTTCTGTAAGGTTACACATTAAATGTTATGGACAGTATATGTCATGTTGTGCATGTTAAAACCCATTTATATTTTTCTTGTTGCATGATTATGTGGTCAGTCTTTGATTTAATCAGCTTTAGTACCATGCATGGACAGATTTAATATAGTTTTTTTAAGTTATGCATGTTTAGACCTGTGCATGTACTATTAATAGACTAAGTGACTATATGACATGATTTTTAAATTCTAATTAGTTGCTAATTATATTATGATTTAGGATTTATTCGTGCAATTATTTTCGGTGTTTTCAGTCGACTTTGAGGTAAGTACTTTTTGACTTACTTTTATTTTCGAAAAGTATTCTTTGATTATGTAACTTTCGATTTTCGTATAAGATATAAGTTTCTGTTTTCGATTTTCGTATAAGACATAAGAATTCTGTTTCGACTTTATAAGATATACATATTTGATTTTTGAATCCTCAGTCTCTACGTTTCGAACCCGTTCGTAATTTACGCTATAGTTCCGGAACTAGCCTTAGATACCTTTAGTAGGCGCACAAGTGTGCAATTTTAGATACCTATTAATGGCGCGTAATTATTGAACTTTAGATGTCGGTCACTAGCAAAGTGTGGCGAAAGAATAAGAATAAGAATAAGATGCCGGTCACTGGCAAAGTGTGGCCGTAGAGCAAGACTGTGGTTTTTTCGATTTTCGTTTCGTTTTATTTCTGTTTTCTGCTTCTGTTTCTGTTTTAAATTCTATATTTTGAAAATATAAAACTTTGGGTTGGAATTGTTTTCGTAAATGTTTTGCAAACTTATATTGGATTTTGAAAATTGTTTTATTAAAAACGCCCATTGATTTTTGAAAGTAACTTTTAGTCAATTTGTACTTGTTGAGCTGTGTAGCTCATTTGTTTCTAATATTTCAGGTTCTGATTTTGGGAGCTTAATAAGAATAAAGATGTGAACCTTGTGGATTTATTGCTTGCTGATTTGGATGCATTTATTGAAAAGACTTGTCGAATTATTAGAATAAATTTGGATATTTGATTATCTGTTAGACAATTAATGATTGGATTTATGGAGCTGCGTCTCCGATTTAATGATTTTGAATTATCGTATTTGACCGCTGCTTTGACTTTATGGAGTATTTGGTTTATTTAAATAAAATTTTGATTTTATTTTAGTTTCGTAATTAGATTTAATATCTCGAAAAGTCGGGATGTTACAGAAACCCTCAGCCAGACATTTGGAGACCGCTTCAGAGTTCTCTATTAACTCGGCTCCTACCCACTCAATACATTCTGCCTCAGTAGCATGAGTATACCCATGCTTCGCATATAAATGATGCACTGGCGTCGTGTCTGCAGGTTTTGTGACTTGGGGCAGGGGACCGCTTTTGTGTTTCTTAGAGATGTGCTCCTCGGGATTGGCCTGTGTAGGTTGAGGAGCGACCCTGGCAGTTGTTGATGGAGGTGGAGGAGGAGCAAGATCATTTTTCTTTTTTAAAGGGGTGGCAGTTGGAGGCTCGGTAGGGATTTCTTTGTTCTTTGTACAAAAGGGAGGTCTGCGACTACTTTTGCCTGACATGTCTACAAAAAGGAGAGAGGAAAGCAGTTAGAAATAATTATCGTGAAAAGTAAAAATGCGAAGACAATAAAAGACAATTAATATGAAGAAATTATTGATGAAAGTGTTCTTACTTTCCGCAACCATTACTCTAGAGGACGAAGCTTCCTCTCGCACTTTTCTCTTTCGCGAGGCCTTCCTCGCACTTGAAGGCCCCACCTCAGAAGGAAGCTCGATCCCCTCCTTTAGGAATCCGCTTTCAATTAAATTTTCTAAAGAGAGGAGGGTTCGTACATTTCTGTCTTCACGAGGCGTCTTTAGCACATCGTCAGCTCGTGTTTTCTCTTCGCCCTTGAGGACGGTTCGTACTTGGCCTACTGGGAGATAATTTAAAGAGGTCTTTATTCTAGGCACCTCGTGGATATAGAGATAAGGCCCCTTTCACGATCCTGCGTTGCTTGGTGCACTATGATAAAGGTCTTTTTTATTGAATTCTGGCCAGACTGAAAAGTAGACGTAGCCAAAGTCGGATGGCCCGCATCTTTTTAATTGCAAAAAATAGCCCATGGTCCTCGCATCAAGTGGGGGATATCCCAACTTATGATAGATGATGTAGAGAGCTATCATTGCTCTATATCCATTGGGATTGATCTGGATAGGGGCGAGGTGGTAGGTCTCGTACACGTCTCTGATGAACGGATGGAGAGCCGAAGAGACGCCGATTTTCATCATAGCGGACGACAACACCATGCGAGGCACTCTTCCTCCGTTTTCTGTATAGTTGAAGCGGTAGCATCGCATCGAGGCCTTGGGTAGAATGATCTTGCCTTCCGGTCTGTATGTGTCAACTACCTTTCTCAAAGAAGCAGCATCGAGAGAGGTAGATAGGTCTCTGCAGCCTAGAGTGCGAGGCTGACCTGGTTTCACCTTCGAGCCCTCTTCAATATTTTCGGGGCGAGGTCCTTCCACATAAACAATGCCCTCCAGTTCAGGTTGAGGGGTCGGAATGTAAGTTTGAGGGGAAGCTTCGGGAACGTAGATGTAATCTTCAAAGTTAACCACTCTGGCCACTTCATCAAAGCCGCCATCGTCAAAGGAAGGTTCTTCGTAATCAGAATTGTCAAAGTTGGCTTCATTATCGCCTCCACCCTCGAGATCGTAGTAAGCATGACTAAGAGAGTCTATTGATGAAGTGCTGGTCAATACTATGGGGTTTATATTGAGGAGGTTTTTGTTAAGAGGAGATAGAAGTTTGGGGACGTTGGCAAAGAATTTCTGCCCTTTCTTCAATAGTTTATCGACCTCACCCTGAACTGACGAGGCTTGAACAGCTAAGGGAATATTGACAGATTGACTTTGTGAGCTGGAGGGTTGTTTGGTTCTCCATGTGTTTAGCGGGGTCTCTCTGGTGAAATCTTCTTGGGACCATTGCGGGTCCATATATAATTTGAAGGAGTTGTCACTGGTGTTCGCAGCCTTGGCAATGTTCGCAGCGGCTTGCTCGCTAATGGTGATGTGTGGAAGTGAAGGAGTCCTTGAGCTATCGCTGGACATCTGAAAAGATTGTGAAGTATTAGTGTGTGCACTTACAGAATATCAAAAGAGATAAAGGAAGAAAAGATTCAATAGAAGGCTCTAAGTGTTCTCACTCCACTCACGAAGAATAGGGGGGTCGCACATTTATTCTGTTTTTGGTCGTATGTCTACCTATTAAAGGGGTCGCGATCTTTAGTCTAGCGAGGCAGGGATCGCAGCGTGAAATTAAGTGTGTGGGGTCGCAGTTAATCAGGCTCGCATCGCGTGCAATTATCAGCAAATATTTATGAAATTATAGACTATACATGCATTCAAATGAAGAACAAGAGAGAGAAACTTACTTTTAGTGAAGAAAAGCTGAAGATCTTGAGAAAAATTGGCCTCGTTCTTGATTGAAAGCGAGCTGGGTCTCTGTTTGATCCGGGAGCAAATTGGCAGCACTTCGGTATGATGTTAATAAGGAAAGTGACAAATGATTTGAAATTTGAGGTTTATATAGTAGTAAGGAGAGAGAGAGATGTGCCACACGTGTCATCATCTCAGCAACTGTGACCAGATCTAGAGACGCGCCAGCTGTTTATTCGAATTCATTGGGCTTACGATGAGAGCCCATAAATGAGTAATCAGTAATGGGCCTTGGCCTCGCATTCAATTTTCTGGAAGACATTCTTTGAGTCCACATCGCATTTTTAATGGCAATATGGACTCGGGGGGTAGTTGTTATGCCCGAATTTGGCATAAGTCCTAAACAGGCCTAATGGGCTAGAATATCAGTACATCTCACATAATGGGCCTAAAAATGAGGAATGGGTCATTAAAGTCCGCCATCACAGGGAAGTTCATCACATTATTTTGGGATCGCCAGCGAGCCCTAGTGGCGGGTCGCAGTTCATGAGGTCTAACGAGGACTAGAGGTCCAGCGTGGCCTAGAGCATGTTTACTACAAAGGCTTATGGTCAGGCCCAGCGAGGTCGCATAAGTAGGTTATCTCCTTGCAGCGAGGATCGCCTCGCATGGCCAGACCCAGCGAGGTCGCATGCGAGGCGATCTAGTCAGTATCACCGGTAAAGATAATTATAGCATTATGCGAGTCATGAACCGAATAAATGGGTAGAAAAACAACCCAAGAAGATGACTAGTGGATTTGGGCCAAGCCAAGCCCATAGAAACCCTAGCCCATCTAGATAACTTCTTCTCTAAGAGAACTACGTATGGCTTGATCCCTATAAATAGGGTACGTAGGCATCTTGTAAAGGCATGAGAAACAGTTCAACACTGAATTTTAATATACAAGAGCAGCCACAATCATTCACCAATCACCTCCGTGTTCATAGCAGAATGTCCGTATTTTGTTCCGTAAATCCAGCAACCTCCAAAATATTGTTATACAATATTCTCCCTATAACAGTCACCATAAACATGAAAAAAAATCGAACATATATATGTTATATGTATTGTACATATATAAATACAAGCTTCCTGTCCCAATATGTACATTTAAATCGTCCAACTTTCTTAGTATTTTTACAAAGGGTTATTGTTGGATTAAAGAATCAGCATGAACAAATGTCACTTTAAATTAGCTACGTAATTACATCAAAAAAAAATGTCCAAAATACCTAAATTTTCAGTACCCACTAACCAAAATGTCCAGATTTCAAAACACCGATCGACATATCCACGAAATGCGCCATTCGGTGTGGCGTATCTCAAACCACTGTTCATCGCTAGAAACCTGCTGAAGCTCAGCTCGTGTGGAGAGCTCAAATCATCGGCGACTTGAGCGATTCCCGTCGTCTCAAGTCTACGATGCTCCTCCACCTCCCATATGATATGAAACTGACCACAAGATCGTGTACTAACTCCTTCAAGGCTCCGTTTATCTTCTTCGACCCCGCAGGGGCTTGTATGAGGAAGTCGGAATGTTCGACGGAGATGAAATCGCCATTTTGGGCGTTTCAAATCCGACAAACAAAAGGTTATGAAACTGGTGTTGTGTTGTAGAGTATCGAAGTGCGATTCCAACGATATATGGTATGTTGTTGGAAACTTCGGGATTTAGACGAACGGAGACGACAAAAAAATAAACCGGAATCGCCTTCATCGACAGCTCTGGGAACGACGAAGACGATGTAAGATACGCTGCTTCATCATGCGCATCATCTGATACACATGTTGAAACAGCGTATCTTACGTCATCTACGAATCTCATAGGCGTATCCTCTTGATACTCCTACCCCAGAGGCGTATCCCGTAGACATTTTGGGCGGTACTTTCCGAATCTGGGTATTTTGGTGAGAGAAGCTAAAATAGTGGGTATTTTGGGCACTCACCCAAAAAAAAATTTAAATATTTTAAAATTTTGACCCGTTTAACAAATTTAAAATTTTTTAAATTTAAAAAAATTTAAAAAATATCAAATCAAATCGGATCGAATATCTGATCTATTGATAAGCCTAACCACATCTATCCACCCATTATTTGACATAAAGTTAAAAACTGCGTAAATTCTCATATTAAATTAAATGTCAATATCATATAATTTAATATTCATTTGTTTTATTAACATATTGTGAATAGATAATACAATAGGGTATAACGTGTTTGACGGGAAACGGCTCACTAAAAATAGCGAGTTAACTATTAGACAAAAATATCAAATATGTTACATAATCGTATATAAAAATCATAATTTAGTTAAATAACAATCAAGTTAAAAATATTATTTTGAGCATAATTTCATTTATTTTTAAAAACTTTCAATCTTGTTATAACGCCGACGCGAAGTGCGGCTTAATCGATTATAAACAAATAAAAAAAGATAGTAACAAAAAAATATATAGAATACTAATAAGTAAAAAATGAAAATAAATAAGCAATAAATAAATAATAAAAGCTAAAAAGAAAACAAAATAAATTAATAAAAAATATATATTATAAAATATAGAAATTTGGAATACTATATTTTAATATTAAAATATAGAAAAATACTAATTTTTCTACCAATTTTCTAACGTTGTCTAAATATATTTTTTCTAATTTTTAGAATATTAAATACTAATAAATTAAAAATTATCATTTAACATATTAAAAGTAGAATAGGTGTTCAAACATATAGAGGAGAAGAAGAGTTCGAATTTGTAGGGAAGATCTATAATTAAAAAATTTATTAAAAATAAAATTGGTGTTCGAATTTATAAAATAGAATGGTTTCAATTATAGGTAAGACATATAATAAAAATTCTATTGGAAATAGTATATGTGTTCAAATTTATTGATAATAATGTCTAGTAAAGTTAGAATTTCAGTCCCAAACAGAGCGATACAATAAAGAAAAACGTGTTTAATGAGATAGCGAACCATTAGGGAGGAGTAAACCAAACCAAACCAAACATACCTAGTATATCCCGCTCAGAGCAGGGTCTGGGGAGGGTAAGTTGTACGGAGACATGCCCCCACTTTTTAAGGCGGGGAGGCTATTTCCGTGAAGACCCTCGGCTACGTGCACGACAAAAATGGTGGGTGATATATACACAGGAATCCAAATGGTACGAAAATGTTCAAAGCAATACCTGAGCCCATGGCGTTCTCCACATGGGACCTACCCGCCTGCTTTGGATTATGTTACTGAGGTCCTGATGCCCTCCGCTCTACCAGCTTGTGAGAATAGCTCCGGTCGGGCCCCTGCATAATAAACCACATGCAAACAACAACATACCAAACCAACAGAGAAAAGACCGATCCAAAGCTCCCTGCAATTGCAAAACCGGCAAAAAAAAAAGTTAATATAATTTAATAGAGGGAGGAGTGTGTTATGTATATAATTCAATAGAGGGAAACATATATAATGAGAAACCGGCTCCCTAGAAAGAAATGTGTTGATTGTTATAATTTGATATTAACGTTATTAAATTTTTATTTTCCTTTTAGACACGATTTAGGGATAAAATTATTATAAAAAAATATTTATGGTTTCATTGGGGTTTCTGTCTTACTAAGAGCATCTCCAATGGGGAAGACCCCTTAGGTAAAATTTAAATTATCTTACCAAAAATAAAAAATTTACAAAATATGTTAAAAATAGTACACTCCAATGGTGTAAAACCTTTGTCTATATTTTTAGCCAACCATGTGATATTGGCTATTTTTGTTGAACCTCTACAGATCTGTAGCAAACCTGTAGTAAAATCCACATCATCTATTACCATATCAAAATATACATTCTATTTATAACAACTTGAAATAATAATAAAATACTATTTTTAAATTATATCCAATCATTATAGCCAACCACATTGGAGTACAACACCATACAGTTCAACAAATACCTTACAGGTTCAGCAAATATTATTTTAGCCAACCAATTTTAGCCAGCCCCATTGGAGATGCTCTAAGCAAAATTTTAGCAAATCTTACTGTCCAAGCAAAATTTAGAAAATCTGTACTATTATATAAATTCCGAAACATTGAAAGTTTTGGTACCTATTTTTTGGTACCTATTTTTTGGTACTTCGTGAATTTACTTATTTACCCTTCATTATAAAGAAAAATAAATACATCTAAAATAATATGATTAATGGTAATTGCCTTTTTCACATTTGCTTTTAGTTGAAGATATTACCTTTTATAAACACATAAAAACATCAATCGTATCATATCTTTCGATCATTAATAAACAATATAATACCTAAAATAAATAATAACATAATATAATTAATGGTAATAAGTCGACCAACATAATAAAATTAATGGTAATTAGTTGATTAGTTTTTTAACATTAACATAATAAAATTAATTATTATTAGTCGATTTTCTTTTTCACATATAATTTTAGTTGAAAATATTACCATTTATAAATATCTAAAAACATTAATCGTATCATATATTTCGATTATTAATATTTCTTTCAGATTAAAACATGTTACCTTTTCAATCAAAACACGTTACTTTTATATTTAAAAACAAATCTTACAATCATTAATATATACCCGAAAATATCACATCATAATTTTCAAGAACAATATAACATCTTAGATAAATAATAACATAATAGGTAATTAGTCGATTGCATTTTTCATATTTAATTTTAGTTGAAGATATTATCTTTTATAAACACCTAAAAGATCAATCGTAGCATATATTTCAATCATTAAAATTTCCTTTCTAATTAAAACACATTATCTTTTAATTTAATTATTAATATATACCCGAAAATATCAAAAAACATTTTTTTAATCATTAATAAAATATATAAAAACTGTATACATTATTTATAATAAGGAAATATTAGTATAATTCGTAAATATGAGTATATTAAAATTTAAAAATTATTAAAAATAATTATTACATAATAATATAATTATTAAAGTTGAAACATTGAAAATTTTATCGTTTTGATTTAGGTACAGTTATCTTAATTAATAAATAAAAATAAAAAAATTAATTTTAAGCAGCCGATTGCCTTTTCTAATTTTTCTAATTAAAATACGTATTTATACAACTATATTAAAGCCGAAAGATTGAAAGTTTGTCGGTTTGGTTATCCTAAATATTAAAATAAATAATAAAAATCATACAATTAATGGTAATTAGTCAATTGCTTTTTTCACAATTACTTTTAATTGAAAATATTACCTTTTATAAATAGCTAAAAACATCAATCGTATTATATCTTTCGATCATTAATATTTCATTTCGAATTAAAAACACGTTACCTTTTTAATTTAAAACAAATCTTACAATCATTATTACATATACCCAAAAATATCATACCATAATTTTCAAGAAAAATATACCAGCTAAAATAAATAATAACATAATATAATTAATGTCGATTGCCTTTTTCATATTTACTTTTAGTTGAAGATATTAACTTTTATAAACACCTAAAAAGATCAATCGTATCATATCTTTTAATCATTAATATTTCCTTTCTAATTAAAACACTTTACCTTTTTAATTTACAACAAATCTTACAATATATACCCGAAAATATCACACCATATATTTCAATTAATAATAAAATATATTAAAAATCGTATACATTGTTTATAATAAGGAAATATTAGTATAATTCGTAAACATGAGTATATTAAATTATATCAAATTAAAATTTAAAAAATTATTAAAAATAATGATTATATAAAAATAAAATTTATTACATAATACTAGAAACCCGTGCATTGCACGGGTTATAGGCTAGTATTCTTTAATTCTGATGTGACCAAAGAGTAGAGTCCAAAAGAAAGAGCCCCGAAACATAAGAGCAATTACAATTACGAATTTTACATGAAAATATTATTCAATTGTGGATATTATTTTGTAAATTTATCAAACACTAGCTTTATAGCCCGTGCGAGTCACGGGCATGCTCTAGATGTGCTTAATGATTTCACGCATATTTGAATATTAGCTTGGTAATGCAATATATGTTGTGTTATGAGCGCGAGATTTCTACTTTATTTATTGCTTAGTGTCAATCTCAAGTACGCATGAATCTCTTACATGTACATTTTAGGCGATAGTAAATTTTGCAAGATACTGGCTTGTTAGTTTGTGTTGCTCTATATCAAATAATCAAATAATATTTTTAATGTGTTGATGCTCAGAATGTAAATAGTCCAAAAGGGATTATGTGTGCACGGTGTATATCAACTATATAACAAAAAAAAGGTATCATTTACAATGTGCTTATCTCATTAATTTCAAGGATTACTACTTGCCTGAGTTAGGAGTATAAAAGTATTTACATAAATAGTGACTGTTCTGAACTTGCATATTAGCAAAAGATAAATATGATTGAAGAATTTATGCGAGAGACTGGCTCCAAATTGCTTGGGATCAACCGTGTGATCCAAACACCATGAAACCAAGTACCTTAAATTAGTGCTTCAATTTTTTGTTTGAGTTGATATTATTAGAATGGGCTGAACCTAAATTTAAAAAACGCAGAGAGCAAGCAGAAGAACTTCCCAAACCCATATTGTCATAAGAAATAGATAATGGATCGATACATTTTTCTGTTCCACTATAATTAAATATGTTAATATATAGGTGGTTAATGTGAATGCAATTTACCGCTCGAGCTTTGCTAGTAAAATCATGTTATTATGTATTAATATTGTTTTGTAATTAAATGGTGTTTGCAACATGTAAATGTTTAGTATGCAAAACATATCTAAGAAATTATCTATTCATGATGATTGATGTATGTACCACTAATAATAAGTAAATTTTAATGTGCGAGTCTCTTTGAACGAATGTTCAAATGATTGAGTTATGAGCATATATAAGAATTTATATTAGTAGTGTCTGCCTGATCATCCACAACCGATTTGTGCATTTTGATCCAGATTAAGGGATATGCGTAAGATATAAATTAATACACAAATTAAAGTATCCATCTTCTAAATCCAAGTAACTTGCTTCTACTATAGAATAAAAAAAAATGCTACATAACTATGTACTATTCGAAATAGTCTCAAAGTTTTATAATATAAGCAAAATTAATATTTAACATTGCGATAAGAAATCTCACTTCTAAGTTAGAGTTCAAGGATTAAATTTCCATTAGAAACCATTTTTTTTATAGTTAATATAATATAGGAAGGGTAATTTAGTAATTTCATGATAATTAAATTGTCTCGCGATATATTAATAATGAGTTTTATAATATATCCAAAATTGATGTGTAGTATTGTCGTAAGTAACCTTTTTTCTAAGTTAGAGGTCAAGGGTTTAATTCTCTCTACGAACAAATTTTTTATCATTAATATAATATATGAGGGTTGTCTCATGATATATTAATAATGAGTTTTATAATATATTTAAAACTCATGTCTAGCATAGTGGTAAGGATTCTCATTTACAAGTTAGAGGTCAAGGGTTCAATTCTTAATAGAAACAAATTTTTTTCAGTAATATAATATAGGAAATGTAAATTAGTAATTTCAACGTTGAATAAATTGTCTCACAAAACCTGATGTTGTGCTATCTATATATTTTTCATACAGCATGTCTCAATATCAATCCTTGGCTGCTGCATTTTGTTTTTTTTTTAACATTATTTTGTCATATTGATATTGTACTGGACTAATGGAGTAAATACATTATGATGTGTAGTTCATCTCCGTATAACAATAAATATTAATTTTTTATATTTGAAATAAAAAGTATTTTATGCAAACAACACACAAACTTCAATTTAAATATAAAAAGCAATAAAACAAAATAATAAAATCAAATACTTAGTAATAATCTTTAATTTTATTTTTATCTATTATATAAAGGAAAATCCCAGGAGTTCTAAAATTGCTCAGATCCTATTTATCTATTTTTCTAGAACTCCTCTACTTTAAATAATAAATCAAACTTCCTTATTTAATTAATAATCTATTCTAGTAATAGCAGGAGACCGAAGAGATTTGCACTAAGAAGCTTCAAAATAAATTTTATGAATTTTCACATTTTTTATTTAAAAAAAACAATTTTCTTGCATTTAATTAATCATTAATTATACCTATTAAATATATATTAAATACACTTTATTTTATATTTAATATAAAAGTTTAACAATTTTATTAGAACATTGTTATTTTTATTATTTTGTTATAAAATAATAATGATTTATGTAAAAGTACCATTATTTTAAGATAAAATAATAAAATAAATTATTTTTATCGTGTCATTTCTAATCCTTATTTAAAATCATTGCAATTATTTTGGCAATAATTAATAAACGATTTTAACTTTTCGGTAAATCCGTAATCAATGATCATGAGAATCATGATAAGATACATAAGTATAAATATTTTTAAATTAACATCCACAATTTAAATAAAGGTAATATCATAGAATATACTTTATACATGAACAAATTACACACGGGGTGTGACCAACTCGATTAAATTGAATCAAGTCGACGCTTTTTTTCGTCGATTAAATCAATAAAAAAAGGGTTATTTGCATAAATACATAAGATTTTAACAATTATTTCCAATTTTAATACCATCCAACTATCTTTTCACTTCTATAAAATCATTTTTTCAAAAACACTACCTCATTATAATTTTATGTTTTCAAAATTCCAAAAATACTACCTTACTCAATTGCAACTTTTGCAACCTCATTTGCAACTTCCAGTTTTCAAATTTCTAATTTCAAGTTCTGGGGTTCAGATGTCATTTTCGATCACTTTTTTGGAATCTAGATATATATATGATTCCAAAAAAGTGGTCGAAAATGACATCTGAACCCCAGAACTTGAAATCAGAAATTCGTAGCATCTCAGTTGCAAATGAGGTTGCAAGGCCCCGCCAGGGGCAATCATAATTGGTGAATTTGGGTTGCAAGGCCCCGCCAGGGGCACTCATAATTGGTGGATTTTTTATTTGCAACTTTCATTTTTCAGTTGCAACTGAGGTTGCAAAAGTTGCAACTGAGGTTGCAAAAGTTGCAACTGAGGTTGCAAAAGTTGCAACTGAGGTTGAACCTCAGTTGCAACCTCAGTTGTAAAAGTTGCAACTGAGGTTTGAGGTTGCAAACCTCAGTTGCAACCTCAGTTGCAAAAGTTGCAACTGAAGTTGCAAAAGTTGCAAAAGTTGCAACTGAGGTTTGAGGTTGCAAACCTCAGTTGCAAAAGTTGCAACTGAGGTTGCAAAAGTTGCAACTGAGGTTTGAGGTTGCAAACCTCAGTTGCAACCTCAGTTTCAACCTCAGTTGCAAAAGTTGCAACCGAAGTTGCAAAAGTTGCAACCGAAGTTGCAAAAGTTGCAACCGAAGTTGCAACCTCAGTTGCAAAAGTTGCAATTGAATACTGAAAGTTGCAAATCAGAAATCCACCAATTATGAGTGCCCCTGGCGGGGCCTTGCAACCCAAATTCACCAATTATGATTGCCCCTGGCGGGGCCTTGCAACCTCATTTGCAACTGAGATGCTACGAATTTCTGATTTCAAGTTCTGGGGTTCAGATGTCATTTTCGACCACTTTTTTGGAATCTGGATATATATATATATAGGCCTTTGCTCCATACAGAACACTCTTATATAACAAACAACAAAGAACACCTTAGATCTATTAGATCCTTTGGCCCCGCCAGGGGCACCTAATACAAAAAGTTATTATTTTTTTACCCTCATCAAGCCAGCAAAAAAAAACTAAAAAAAAAAATTTTCTGTTCATGATGACTTCACTGATGACGTCATCATCATGAAAAGTAACTTTTTAATTTTTTTTTTAGATGATGGATGGATAGAGGGTAAAAAAATAAGAACCGGCACATGTCCAACCGGCGTTGCACCCACATCAGATGTTACAATCTGTGCGATAGGGTTTATCGGAGGCTGGTGATCCCCATCAGATGTTATAATCTGTGCGTTGGGATCAACCATCATGTTTGTGTTGTTCATGTTTTGGTTCTCCATTGATTCTGTCACTCAAACAAACAAGTAAATTCGTAAGTACAGATCACAGATGTAAATACAAATACGCTTTAAGATTGTTAGACAATCTGTGAAAATAGTACAAAACAATAGCAATCGTGTGTTTGAATAACAGAATAACAAACAGAATAAAAGAGGAGACAAGAACGTAAAAACCCGAGTCCAGTGCGTGACTGTCTCCTTAAAGCGTATTTGCCCTCACCGTATGTGTAAGCAAAACACCTCCCAGGATAAAACGGATTGCAGCGAAGCTAAACAGCGTCACTCTCAGCGAGCTTGAAACCGAGCAAGAATATCACCGAAGGGAAGAAGAGACTGTTTGAGAAGAGGATGTGATTTCGAATGAATAATCCTAGACCCTAAGGGGGGTATTTATAGGATAGACAAGACTTGTTCGCTACACAACTGCCTAACTTAATTAAACGCGTTAATTAAGATAAGACTGTAACGAAAAGATAATGATAAAACTTGTGCTCTACTCAATTACCCCAATTAAAAAGTCGGTAGTAATTTTCCTTTATTAATTAACCGCGTTAATTAATTAAGGTAAGGCGGTGGCAAAAAATTCGTTATAAAAACGGAATTGATTTTACCACAATTAGTTCCAAATTCGAATTAATTAAGTCAAATTTTTAAGTCCAAGCCCAGTGGAAATAATAAATAATTAGCATAACTAGTCCGGGTTTATTCGGCACAATTTTCTGCTGCATTCGTGTCCGTAGGTCGCACAAAACCCGAAGGCTTGCAAAGCCACGAATTTTCCCTCGAAATCCCATGATTTGCACCCCCCCTGCGCGCACGTAGGAGATGGAGCAACACTTAGCCAACACAAGTGAACACTACTCATGTGTTGTACTATATAAAGCAAAGGAAACTCCTTTTCCATTTCAATGTGGGACTTTTCAAGTTCCATTCCATAATTTCCACTTCCAAGGGAGCAACTTTGGATAATCATAACTCATCCATCCCTTAGTCGTTTTGAGTGTTTAAACATGCATTGGAAAGCTCTCACGGAGGAGAACATTCTCCAAGCACAACTTGTTGCAAACACGCACACAAGACACACTCAAATTGGAGCTCAAAATGACTCGACAATGTGGGTCTAAAAACCCACATTTTCTAACATCATCAACATTAATTTTAATTAACTTGTTAACTGGAGTACACCATTGCTCAATCCCATCCATATTTTTAACCTGAACACTTGATCACTGATAAAAAACTGAACATGCTAACGGTGGCGGAACCAGGATCGATTTGCAGCGGAGGTTGAAAAATGTGTTGCCTCTCGCGCGAAGAGTGAAAAAAAATTTTGTACTTCGAATCCGGTGTGAAGCGCGATTTTTTATTTTTTTTATAATTCAAAATCATTACTTCAACTTGACTTATATTAATAAGAATAAGAAAAAATAATTAAAGAACTACCTTTATAAAGTGGTGAATCTCTTATTCTATGAATTTGGATGAGATTGTGTGAAGTTATTGGCTTGGCCAAGGCTTGAAATTCTAAATTTCAAAATTTAACCTAAGCTATTAAAAAAAATATATAATCATTTTCAAAATCAACCCCGGACTAAAAAAAAAAATTTTACTTAATTTTTTCGATTCGACCCGGACTAACGCCTGGGCTATCCTTTCTAGTTCCGCCCCTGCATGCAAATGATACCACTTCATTCTCTATTAAATGTTTTTGTTGCCAAACCACTTTGTTACTAGCATCCCAGATCGCCCACCAAAACATAACAACTTTTTCACCATTTTTATCGATTATTCATTTTTTTTTAATAATTAAACTTATACTCTGTATGTTTTATTATTCTTAATTAATATGTTTATGAAAATTAAGTAATATCATTATTACCTTAACATTATTTAAAATCTGTTTTTTTTTTGAATAAATAGACTCTTATGCTTGTACTCCCCTCTGTCCCATCCATTTCTTCACACTTTCCTTTTTGGGATGTCCCATCCAATTCTTCACATTTCCTAAAATAGTAAACTTTATACATTATATATTTATGGGTCCCACTACTTTACTCACTTTTCTCCTCCACTATACCCACTTTATACATTATATATTTATGGGTCCCACCACTTTACTCAATTTTCTTACTTTTCACCCCTTTCTTTATATATTTTCTTGACCTCCGTGCCCGAACACATATGTGAACATATGGGTGGGACGGAGGGAGTAATAAATATCTATTTTCTCAATAAATCTTGGAATGATCGAAAATGGAACCAGAACCGGTACGAATAACAGCTAATCCAAAACAAAGCGGGAATCAGAAACAACAATAAAATAACTTAAAACCAATCTCCCGCCCACAAACACAAGCGGCAAGTTATACGCGGCCACATTATCCCGCCAAAACCCCTCTATAAATTAAAACCCCATCTATTCCATCACAACATCCACTCCATTACACACACATCTTAACAAACCCTAATTCAATTCGAAAATGGTTGTTTCCCTCGGTCCTGGAAAATTTTACGGCAGCAGCCTCCCCAGGCCACGATTCTACACCGACGTCAGGTTCAACGAGGAGCGAGTTGACCCGCCCAAACCTGTTCTTGACTCGCTCATGTCGTGGGCCGAAGAAGCTCATTGGTCCATGGGTGGATTGAATGTTAAGCGGTTACGCTTCCAAGGCCGCATCGAAGGCAACATGGAGAGAATCAGATCGGAGCAGGAGAGGTCGGCGAAAAAATCGGCGAAAAAATCGGAGATGGAGGAGGAGAGTGTGGAGGCGTCGCCGGAGGCACCGCCGGCGCCGTTTATGGTGAAGAGGAAGAGGAGGTTTCTGGTGGATGAGGATGAGAGTGATGGAGAGGAGAGTGGGAAGAGAGGTGCGGTGAGGAAGTTGGGGGATGATTTCGAGAAAGTTGCGGAGGAGTGTGGGATGAAGAAGGGTGGTGAAGGATCGGAAGGCGTTGCGACAAGGGCTCGGAGTGGGAGATCTGAAGGATTGGAGGCTGAGAAGGGGCAATTGAATGGTAAGAAGGTGAAGGGAAAGGGGAAATCCAAGGGGAATGGGGGAATTGGGGTTAGGGTTTCGCCGAGATTGGCGAAACGTGGTTAGTGGTGAAGGTGTTTGATGAATTGTCTTAGTGAATGTTGTTAGAGATATGGTGAATTGTAATTTACAGGGGTTTATGATAGTGTTTGGTGTTTGGTGTTTAGAAGACTTGAAGGTGTTTGATGTATTGCCTGAATGAATTTGTTAGATACATAATGAACTACAGGACTTTAGTTTTTATTGCTTTGTTCCTTGTTTTTAAATTAAATTGTTTGTGTTTATGTTAGATAATGTGAATTAAGTGTAATTCTTTTCTCCAAGTGAATGTTAATGTGATTGTGTTAGTTTAGGCATGGTGTTTAATTGCCTTTGCTTCTAGGCTTGTTTGTTTGGTGTTTTTTCTAGTGCATCTTGTTTGTATAGCAAATATGATTATTTCTGGTGCATCAACTGTCCAGGTTAATTAAAGTTTTCATAATTCGATATATAGTGCTTACTTACTACTACAGGAATCACTGAATCAGTGTTTCCTCTTGGAATTGTTTTGAACCTCAGAAGTTTATTACCACCAACATGTCACATGAAAGGGATGAAGATGCTAGACAAAGTAGGTAAAACTACATGGCTACTTTGACAAACAAGATGGAGTGGATATCAACAAAGTGTAAAATGTAAGATTTGAATTTAAGGTACTGTTACATTCTGAGTTTCGACCTAATGAACATGAGTTAAATCGTTCAAAGGCAAATTTAGACAAATAAGATATCCTCATCCTTTACATGCTTAGACTCTTAAGCAGTATCTATCCTAAGATTTACATCCTCATCCTCATCCTTTACATGATTAGACTCTTAAGCACATCCTCATCCTTTACATGATTAGACTCTTAAGCAGCATCTATCCTAAGATTTAGTGATAAGGAGTAAATCTAGTGGACTAGCTAATGGTTTTTTGATAGGTAGATGGGATTGACTCAATATTCATTCAAATAATCAGATGACAACTGACATGTTGCATACAAAATATGCTTCACATATAAGCTTCTTGCAGTTGTTTGAACATAACTTTGAACTAAAGGCATCCATGTCTGGTGAGCTACCAGCACAGGGCACATGCTAGTTTCCTATTGAATGATGATTTATGTGCGTGTCCACGATCAAACCAAGACTAAAGTAAATGCAACATCATGTCAATAACAAGATAAGGTGAACTACAATGAAATCAAACTAAAAACATGCACAAGTATATAACAAACTTTTCAGGGATTAGAGATACAATTCCTGAGTATATGATTCATGTCTTCTTGTCTGAACAATTCGTGTACATATATCTACCTCTATATATGAAGAAGTGGTACAAAATTAAATAATCAGCATCACTTTTCCTCAAGGTGATCTTAAACCACAAATATTGTCTAGCTTCTTCAATGTGAACACAATTGTTTGATGTACTCACTTTGCCAAGGTAATGCACCTCCAATTCTTGCCAGTCTACAAGATTGTTCAATTATCAGCTTATATGTGGATGGCCTCTCCCACGGGACAATCCCAAATTCATCATTGTATTCTTCCATTCCTCCAACAAAGAACTGCCAGGCAAAAGACCCAGCTCCGGATCCTTTCTTCTTAGCAGATTTATATATGAGATCAAAAACAATTTTGTAGAATCTATCTCGTTGAGCTGGGTTGAAACCCTTGTTTTGACTAGATAATCCAAATTCAGTGAACATAACAGGTTTCTTGAGTTCTTTGTCGCCATCTTCAATGTGGGAACGCATCCATCTAGAAACAAAATTTAGTTTGTACTCTAAATCTTCCACGTGAGTCCTAAAGAAAGAAACACATCACATTGGTTATATTAGGCACAACTAAAAATTTGGGAATCAATGCCATTTTAACTGAACTACATAACCAGGCCATGCTCAAGTGCGCTCTGAATTTTATTTTGAAAGGTTAAATATATATGAAGACTCATCATAAAATTGTAAATCCCCAAATATGATGGGAGCCAAAATTTTAGTTTCTCATGTCCAACAAGTTCTTAAAGATAAAATTTCTTATTGTTGGATAATGTTCAAACGAGCACATTGCTCTTTGGTTAGCATCTTATGCAGGTGGAAATTAAAACTGAAAAACATGTAGAAACATACCAGTGGTCAGGATATATATGAACTGAAGCAAAGTCGATGGTAGAAGGCATTGAGTTGCGAATAAAATCAGTCCCAAGGTCCGCTGCCCAAAATTCTGGATTCTGAGATGATCTTTTCGGACTTTTAGGACCATAAAATCCCTCAAGGCCTACAGTTAATAGATGCTTCTTGTCAATTGCTTTTACAAAAGATGACATCTCTTCTATCCATTCCTGTAATTCCATTGCATGAAACCAATTTATATATGGACCAAAAGAACTTTCAATGCTAATTTTCAACATAAATCATGTAGGTGGAGAACAAAAGAACATGCACACAGCACAGGCACAATTGAGGCCAAAATGAATATATAAAAGTCTACTATTTAAAACTAACAAAACACCAACTACCTTTGTAACTAATTTAACCTATATGTTTTATTTTGCATTAATAAATCTAATGCCATTTAATTGGATGAGTTGAACCTCACACAGCCAAATCGGACCAGTAAGATAATTCTCTGATGACCATACAATTTTGGTTATTTTTCTGATAACTACATAATTTCGATCTCTATAGAGTTACATGGAAGAGAAACACAGCTGATGATGTGGTACATTAGCAGACTTCAAGGGATATTTAAAAGGGGAGAGGAAACCCAGGATCTGGTGGCCTCCAGATTCAACTAATCCAGTCAATGGACATAAGGGCTTGATTTATCTATTCTAAAGTATAAAGGTATAGTGATTTCACTCAAAGGATATCAACATTGGCTTGATACAAGCTAAAACATTAAGGCAAATAGAAAAATAGGACCTATTTCTCGCAAGGAAAACACAAAAAATGAATTTTTATATATTGGGGCGGTGTAAATGACATTTTTTCACATGTATTCAATTTAAATACTTGAGGCCGCAGGGGGGGTGAGAATTGAACTCTAGTAGCACTAGGAGGCAGGAGCAGCTTCCCGCCACTAGGCCCCTCCTGATTCTCTTAGAAGTTAAAACATATAGGATTTACCACGACCTAGATGTAACTCATTTGAAGTACTCTTAAGACTTTCAAGGATTGTAAGTTAGAGCTAAAAATTTGGGTGACAGTGGGTAGTCAACATACATCGCCAACATATCTAGGCAACGTCACTAGGGCTTGCATATCTTCCTTAAGCAAGTGGAGGATTTCCATCTAGTATAACCTGGAAGTACTTTTGATGTTACTTCCGAAAATCTTGCTAATGTTTACCAAAATCTGTAAACTTAACACAAAAACAGTTTATACTTTAAAAGGTAGGCAACATATAAGAATTCAAGTACTAAATATCATTCCAATGCTATGCTATTGGTTCCTACATTTAGTCAGAGCTACTCTTTCAGGATTTAAGTATTTCTTTATATTCTATTGCTTACTTGAAGAGTGTCGCCTGAAGCATCAGTGATGCACCTGGGCTCATTAATCAACTCCCATCCAAAAATGGTGGGATCATCTCTGTACTCAATTCCCGTGATAGTATTCTTTCTTGTCAGAACAGTCTGCAGAAGTCAGATTTTCTAGAATCAGTGAAAGACTTCAACATGTTACAATTGTCACAACAATTTATGATGCAGTCCAAAATCATAAGATGTGCAACAAAGTACGGAATAACAAGCTAAAACATTTGGTTGAGATGCAGAAAGGGGCAAAAATAAGTCTCTGCTGCATGTAATTGATATACCGGAGGCCAAAAACGAGCTTTGTACCCTCACTGTTTTACCTTTCACTTCAGGGACTACTTTTTAATTATCGACCACTTGATTTTTCTTAATTAGGTTCATGTTTAGATACAACAATATAATTCAATGGTGTGGCAAGGTCTCGTGTCCTACTAAATATATTTTTATTAAGCACTTATCAGAGAAATAATTTGAAAATAGTACAAAGGCCAAAATAGTCGAATATCTTGTGAACATGGATAAGATTGACTGAAGTTATCACTCTACTTTCCATCCCAGACCCATAGGCCCAGATATCAGAAGCAACCTTCCAGCATATAACCATAAATTTAACCCAGCTTTGCTATACATGTAAAACCCAAATATTGAAAACCCTAAACTTTCTCAACTGGCTAGCCTAAGTTATCAGAACTGATCACCACAGGTATGTAGAGACTCTCCTAACTCAGCCATAGTTCTCGCACTACCAACCCCGTTCAAACCCCTTGATCGGGAACACTAATCCTCTAATCTATACATGCAATTTAATATTTATGTTATTTGACCTTTCAAATTCTAGTCATTGAATCATTACTCTCACAACATTCCCCATATACTTAAAATCTTATCAATATATTTTTAGTTTTAACATTGTAGGATTAGCCTTGGAGGTTTGGACAACAGAGCTCCAAGAGGAAAGAGGATTTTGTTTCTGCAGCTGGTTTTCAGGCTTTCTTCTAGTGCCGTGCAAGGAGGGGAAACTGAAAGTGGCATTTAAGGCGGCAACATAAGATGTATATGTCAGCAAGGTTAGGAAGAATTGGATGAGAAGCATATGGACTTTATACGACATGTTGTTAGCTTCTATGATAACTTAGGTGATACCGTTACGGATGATTGTCATACTCAACCATCTTTATTAGTAAGATACGTTTTCTTTCTACTGAGAGACGAATGTAAATCCACATGAGTGTTATTATTTTTCTGAACTTGATGCTGGGATGCAAGTGTTGATGTGTAAATTTGGCTCAACTGAAAAATATGCCTTGATATGCAGTGTGCCATTGTCTGTCTCGACAACACAGGTGCGGGAAGTGAGATACTAGATACACTATCTACTGGCAAGTAAGTTCAACTAGGGATTCTTGATGTAACATTCGAAAGCTAAATAAATTCAGGAGCAACAGTGAATTAGTGGAATAGGGTTTTAGCTACGGTTGAATTTCCAGTTAACTTTGGTGTCTAAAATATGAAAATTTCATAATATACAGATAATTAAATGGATAAAACTGAATTTGTACATATTTACTGATTGTAAATTCTGCACTTACATGCAATTAGTTCTGTTCATTGTCTACTAATTCAATAGCTATAAAAAATTAAATCGAATACATAAATACTGAAGCACCATTTTGGTATCAGCCATTTCCATGTGGGATATCAGATTTAGTGATCCTTTTACGAGTACATTGTTTAATCTAGCTAAGATATCAGATTAAGTGATCCTTTTTTTACGAGTACATTGTTTAATCTAGCTAAGATACAATGTTTCAGTCTTTTATTTAATTACAAATCCAAGCCCACTATTATGATGTTATAAATCATGTTCAAAATTTAGCAATATCTATTAAACTCCTAAGCTTTAAAAGGTACACTAGCAACATGGATATAATATACACAATTTAACTTTAAATTTGTGCATTAAATTTTCAAACACAACTCGCCGAACAAATACTGGGAACTTGAATAAAATATATTTGTGCGGTTTACTTATATCAGTTAGTTGAATAATAGCGAGTAATGACTTAAATATTATAGAGTAACAACTTAATTTGATAAATCAATATAATAAGACAATATATTACCTTGATATAGTGTTTAAAGTAACGACGAATGGATGGATCATAAAAGAATGAATCATTAGAAGCGCTTAATCCTAGGCCTTCTTCCCATGCCCACTTTACATATTGAGTCTTGCCTCCATATGCTTGTAAGTTATTGACTATAGCAAGCAACAGCCTGATCTTTTGTTGCTTGGCTTCGGCAATGACATAGTCTAGGGCCTGCCAATTTTTCAGCAATAAGTAACATTTTTATAGCTAATTAATACAGAACATTTTTTTTTTCAGCTAATTAATAAGTGATGTTTGGTTGGACATATATAATTGGTGCAGGTAACAGCTGAATGGACTGAAAACTACATCAGAACTGATAAGCTGAAAGAGGCTGTAATACCTTACATCATTCCAGAAACTCTGGAACTTAATGCAATAACAACAGATTTAATAATTACTGCCGGCATATAGTTTCAAAGACAATTCCGAAAGAATGACGTAACAAAAATATAAGGACTTTTGATAATAAATTAAGATTTGAATCATATCACACATTCCTTTAGTAGTCGATAAACAAATTAAAAGCTTATCATCATTTATCCTCAAACAATCAGTTCTTAAATACAATTTATGGGCAGTAATTCCGAATTCAAAACTATAATCTGCTGACACAAAGATATACATTACCAGTTAACCACATATATCATCTTAAAAACCATTCAACATGACAAAAGAAGATTCACAGAAGAACAATAGATGCAGAAATACTTTACCCTAAATACTTGCTCATCAAATTGACCAGGGGAAATCTGAAGTGCATTGTAGTCACCATCATTAAAAGCCCAAGTTCGACACACAGTGAGCCCCATCTTCGCCCCCGCTTGCAACATTTGTTTGATTCTAGGTTTGCTATGCGAATTCACAGCATGGTCCATGAACCAATATGAATTCCACCCATTAATGTAAAAAATTCTACCATCTAACATAAAATGTGTCCCATTTCTTTCCACAAAACTCAACTTCTGTTCAGTTTGACCATGAATATCAACCCACAAGTCCCCAAAAGACATGTAAATAAAAGCAACACATGATGCAAAACCAACAATTGGGTAAAACAAATTATTCCCTGCCACCATCTTCTCTATCAAAAAGAGAAATCTTGAACACCCTTTAAGCTAAAAAAACTAAAAAAAAAAAAATTCTAGATTTCAAGAACTTAATAGGGTTTGAAACTTGGATCTATATAGTTCCAAAATCACTGGAAAATCCACATAAAAACAAAATCTTTGAGCAAACCCAGATCCAAAATTAACAAATATCAGCTAAAAACAACAAGAAAAGACAGTTAAACTCCAAGAATCAACCAACAAAACACCTACATATGCATCATTTGTATGAACAACTATGTCTTTTATAATAAAGAAAATGCAAGATAGCACCTTTGACTAAAGGGCCCAGAAATTGTGAATTTCTGAACTTGAAATGATTAAAACGTAAACAAAAATGAAGATTATAACGTCAAAATTGAGTCTTTTTAAGGTGGGGTGAGACCAAATGGTTGAGAAAGTATACCTAACATGTTACTCTATTTGTATATACACACAAATGCAATGTATCTATAAAAACTGGATTTGGGTGAAAGACTCTAGGGTTGAATAGGTGTGTGCATTAAGGTGAGATGTTAATTATCAAATGATGATGGGTAATAAGATCCGATGTTTTCTTGTCACTTGGATTTTCTTGAAGACTTTCAAAGTTTTATACTAGTTAAATAATAAATCTAGGATTTTATTAATGAATTAATTAAACATAGATGGACCATCTAGGATTTGATTTCTATGGTTTGGTTACCATGTTTGGTACATTAACGTTTTTTATTGGCAAGCATGTCATGACAGTGATAATGATTCTTTTCTTGTAAAGTTTACATATTTGAGAGAATATCTATGTCTAACTCTAGCGCAATTTTGAGGTTCATGTGCATGCACCATTTGCTTATAATTTTGAGGTTCATGTGTAATGTGTACGATATCTTACAATTTTTTTTATATAATATATTCGTATCGAAAAAAGTTTTTTTATCCCTTAAAAATATTGATGTACAAGATAAATTTTCCTCGTAAATTAGATGATTTGAAACGAATCATATTTGAAACGAATCATGTTTGTATTCGTGATCTGTCGCTGGCCCCTTGCTTGTGTGGTAATATTTTGTTTTAAAGAGGAATATTATTAGATTCGACTTATTTCTTTTAAGACCAAGTATTCACCTGCACTATCAAGTAGGCTTTGAAGTCATGAAAGAAGTAATGGTTGTTCTTCCCTTCATTATGAATTATGAGCTCTTTTAATCCAAGAGAACTTCAGATCTCAGTCACAGTCTAGTTTTTTTGGAACAACCACTGCCTTCCCTCATATCATCTCGCTGTTCCTTATCATAAAATCCAAAATACAATTAGATATTCAAGAAGCAGAACTTGCCAAAAGTTTAGAAGGTGGAGATCTTGAAACTGGAAAAGGTCTGAATCAGATTCGTAGTTTAAAAAGAGCAGGTATGATTCGATGGGGTTCTCACTTTGCTTCGGTTAATAACTTGGTTCATATGTTTAAAGAAGTTACTCAACTTCTTCAAGGTATGATGATTGATAAAGAACTTGCTGGAAGTATAAGAGGTGATGCAAAAGGTTTCCTTAAGGCATTGAGGGCATTTGATTTTGTTTTTTGTTTATTGCACACTAACAAAATTATGGGAATAACTGATTTACTTTCTCAAGCCTTGCAAAGACAATCACAAGACATTGTTAATGCTATGAATTTAGTTTCAAGTACAAAAACACTTCTTCAGGCACTACGTGATGATGGTTGGATATATTTTTTTCAAAGTGTCCAACAATTTGGTGAAGAACATGGTCTTGATATGCCTAATGCTGATGATGTTTATTCAATGGGCACTGGCCGTGGCTGTCAGCAACTTAATGTTGCTACAAATGAACATCATTACCATTTTGACATTTTTAATGTGATTATTGATGTTCAAATGATGGAGCTAAATGACAGGTTCACGGAGCAAAGTATGGAACTTTTTATTCTGAGTTCTGCATTGGATCCTAAACATCAGTTTAGGAAGTTTGATATTGACATGATTTGCAAACTTGCGGAAAAGTTTTATCCTGGAGATTTTGAGGCATTAGAGGTAAGAGCTTTAAGGTTACAATTAGAGCATTATAAATGTCAAGTAGTTTCCAGCAAAGATTTTCATGATTTGTCATCTCTTGCTCAAGTATGTAGACGGTTAGTTGAAACTGACTTAGCGAAGCTTTTCCCCTTGGTTGATATGTTGATTCGTTTAGTCTTGACACTTTCTGTTTCCACTACAACAACTGAGCGTGCTTTTTCAGCTATGAAAATCATAAAAACTAGATTGAGAAACAAGATGGAAGACGGATATCTTTCAGGTTGCATGATGCTTCACATTGAAAATGAATACGTGGATGGTATTGATTCAGAAGCTGTAATTGATCATTTTGAGTCAATCGGAGATCGTAAAGCTCAATTTAAATAAAAAACCGCTGGGTAAGTTTTTTTTGGCTAGATCCGCCTCTGAATACAAAGCTATATTGCACGAGTTGCACCAATGCAGCAGCATCGTGTAGTGCAGAGTACTCAGACAGCACACAAGCCACCATATATCCAAAATCTCGGTTTCAACGGACCGAGAACTTTAACAAGCAACAACAGGAGTCCCCTTCATTTATATTGGCCTCAAAAGATATGGTAGCCCAGTTACAAGAAGCAGATGGAGCATAGTACCAGTATTTTATTATCAGCCCTCTAATTTGTGACACTACTATTCAAAACTTTCCCTAAGATCAGCAAATCAACAGATTTGCATCATGAAATGATGCATCGGCAGTAACGGGGACATTCATAACATTCTGTTCTGCACATGTCTTAAAGTCAAAAACCAAACCAAACCAAACCAAACATACCCAGTAAATCCCGCTCAGAGCAGGGTCTGGGGAGGGTAAGTTGTACGCAGACCATGCCCCCGCTTTTTAAGGCGGAAAGGCTGTTTCCGTGAAGACCCCCGGCTATGTGCACGACATAAACGGTGGGTGATTAGGACACATTATCTTAACGATTGAAGAATGTTTAAAGCAATACCTGAGCCCATGGCGTTCTCCACATGGGACCTACCCGCCTGCTTGGAATTCTGATATTTAGATATTGGGGTCCTGATGCTCTCCACTTCTTCAACTTGTGAGAATAACTCCGGTCGGTTCCCCTGCAAAAACACCACACGCAAACGACCGCGGACCCACCAACCGAGACATACAGGAGTATAACCAGTCCCAGGCAATCAGAATACAATAAACGAAAAATGCTTAAACAAAATAAAAAACTAGACTTCTAAGTTATAGCTAATTGGGACAAACCAACTCTGAGGCTCTCCACAACGGAGCCGCTCCCTAAAAGAGAATCTACCACTCTGATCTGATGCCTCCACGCGCACCTGTCAGCTGTCAAGGTCTCATTCAAGTTCAGGGCCTTCAGATCCAACTTAAGCTGTTCTACCCACGACCTAAAGTCAATAAAGTCATTGCACAAATAACAATAATGTATTAATGTTTTGTATAAACATTGCACAAATCTAAGTTTTGTGTGCACATTTAAGTGAACTTTTAGATTGTTCATCAGATAATACATAATGTTTCGGTATAAACTCATACACACTTTGGAATTTAATTTGTAAAAATGCAACTACAATTGAGTTACTAACAAAAAAAAAAATGTCTGTTTTAGGTACTGCACACATATTTTCTGAATTGAACCATGTACGTTCTAGTACCACGTCAACTACACTGCCAATTAGACATGCATCTAGAAGTTAATACTCTGAACCACCGAGAAGCCTCAGCCTCTACACTATACATTCAACAAATCTTGCATCTCCTCGTGGCAGATCATGCACAGCCAGTGTTGCTTCCAAACACTATCTTTCATCTTCTCAATGGGCACATTTTTCGTCTCCGGAACAAAAAAGAGTGTGAAGAAAGTCATGACCAAAACCCAAAAGGAGAAAAAAAAGAACATGCAGAACTTAAAAGCACAAAGCACGGTCAAGAAGGCCTGAGCAATGATAAATGTGAAGAGCATGTTCATACAAACAGTCACACTTTGTCCAGCTGATCGCGTCTCAAGAGGAAACATCTCGCTAGGAATTAGCCATCCTAATGGTCCCCAAGACCATGCAAATGCGGCCACAAATATGCATATCATGATCACTACCAGTACTGAATATCCTTTGTCGAGGTTGTTGGTGCTATCGGAAAGCTTAACTCCTAGTACTATACCAATTACTATTTGAGCAAGAAACATAAAAATTCCAGCTGCTACCAATAGAACTCTCCTACCTACTTTGTCAACAACAAAGATTGACATTACAGTTGACAACACATTGACACCACCTGTGATCGCAGCTGAATACAACGAAGCATTGCCTCCAAATCCGAGTGATTCAAATAGAACCGGTGCATAAAACATAATGGCATTGATTCCGGTGAATTGTTGGAAGAACTGTCCAAAATTGAAATACAAATTATACGTTTTGTTCAACCAACTAAAATGGAGACATAAGATATATGCGTGCTATTGTTACCTGCAAGGCAACTGCTATTAGAAATTGTGGCCTGTTCTTTTTTATTAGAAGGTGTCTGAAGGGGTTTTCAACTTCTCCAGCTACACGGCTGGCGTCAACAAGCTCTCTGAATTCAGATTCAACATTGTTGATACCGCGTATCTTTTTGAGAACTAATTTGCCTTCTTCCAACATACCACGCTCAATAAGGCTGTTCGGAGTATCAAAAACTAAGCGAGAACCTGCTGTTAGTAGGAGAGCTGGAATTCCAGCTAATCCTAATGATACCCTCCAACCCCATCCTTCAATTCTGCAGTTTTCAAAATTTCAGGAGCCACTCATCAGAAATGAATACATATACCATGAAAACATACACATGTGACAAGTAGTGTGCACCAGAGTAAACTGAAGGCTGAAGCTAGGTTATGAGTCAAATGACAATGTTTTAAAAAGACTTTTATTCTGTAAAAATAGGCAAACTTTAAGTATCTATTTCTTGCAGGGACAAGTGTTGGCTTACTTTGCTGTCCAATAGTTGACAAGGTTGGCGGAAAGTATGCCAATTGTGATCATGAGCTGGAACAATATGTTCAGTGCGCCACGTATTCTCGTAGGTGCCATCTCTGACAAATACAGTGGAACTGCCTACAAATTCACGCAAAAACCATGCTTACTTTCTTAAGATCAAGCTCTTTTAGAATTTAGAATTACCTACGTATGAATTTAAGATATTTGCTTCTTCATCAGAGACAGATGTATATTTATGTATGTGTTTGTCAAATTGTACTTAGAATGGGAGTAGTTCTTTGCGGGAAATAAACTGGATAGAAATTAAAGACAAGATAAAGATATGTTTAGAACGTAGTTCTTTGTGGAAAATAAACTCGATAGAAATTAAAGATGAGATAAACATACATTAAAAGTTAAAACAGAGTTTGTTCTGTCCAACATAATTTACACAAATAAGTACATTAGTAATATTAGTTGATAACCCGTGCGAAGCATGGACACGGATCAGATGAAGCTAAAGAAATATAAGAACATATTAATTGTAATTATCAAATATACATGATATGCAATACTACATACCTGATTCGCAAAACCAACTCCACAGCCAAGTGCAATTCTCCCAAAAATGAGCATAGCCAAGTTAACTGCTACAGCATTGATTACAACACCAACCAGGAAGAAAAGTCCGCCAATAAACATAGAGAAGGTCCTGCCACGCTTCCTTGTAGTATAAGAGGCAAAAAACGTCGACACTAAAGCAGCCACATAGAGCGACGATGTAAATAATTGTAGCCATTGATTATTGTATTTGCAGTAGTTGTTCTCTAGTGCAGTTTGCTGAGTTCTTTTGTACACCACAGGGAAGAACTCTTTTAAGAAATCATCCATTGATGTTACACCACCTGCATGTATTAGATAATTACTAATGATTTTCTTGTTTTTAACAATAAACATATCTTAATGTGAAAAATATTACTACTATTTGACATATAGCAGAATGAATCATAATAAATAGATTAACATGTACACACTTCTATCAATTTTTTTACGATAAAAAGAAGTTTGAAGTTATAAAATAATAAGAGATCAGACATAAAACCATGGGTGAAATTTGAAGTAGATACCTGAAATACCAACATCATAACCAAACATAAGGCCACCAGTAGATGCGAAAAGGCAGGACCAGAGAACTAATGGTGTCATCTTGGCCTCCAATTCTGTTCCGCGCGGAGAAGGTAACACTCCTTTGGCCATATATCAGTGCTTATATGCTCACTAGTTTTGTATGTGTTAGTGTGTGCAGCTGTACGTGTACTGTGTTATTTAGGAGTCTAACAAGAACTTCATGCAGGGTCAATAAGGGCTGGGAATAGTTATGAGAGACGAAGCTGTGATAATTCAATGTTCTTTTGATCTTATCTATTTATCTTTCATATGCATGGATTGTAATTAAGTAATGAAAAATGCTAGAGATACCAAAATGGGTTACCGTGTTTATGGATTATTTAATTGTGGAAACTTCAAGCGAAGAACGTTAATCAAAGAAAGGAAAGGAAATAATCCTACCCTCCTGCTCTTTACTAATTTAAAAGGAAGCTATTTAGCTAAAAAAAGGAATGATGAGTATCTATCTTTTTGCTGTATTTGTGATAATTATGGAAGTATCAATAAAGTCATCAATTCTTGTTCATGTTAACAAAGTAAAGTACATGTGTAAAACTTATCAGAATATCAAAGTTGTAACTTTCATTATATTCCAGTGAAGTATGTTTAATACAGCCATTTTAAGGATCAGCAGATAGATAGGCTTATGATTTTGAAAGATAATTTAGGGCAACACGTCAGTGTAGAATATGAACACAAGCATTGTTCTGCAGTCCTTCGAAAAAGTGGTAAAACAATTGTTCCGCTTATTTTCTATTTTCATATTACATTGTTGGTACTAATTTTGTTTCTCTTTTACGCGACTCCTTTTTTAATCTATACCCTAAATTAATGTGCAAAACCATGTTTTAATGGTACACAATAATACCAAAGTATCAAATTACCAAAAATACCAAATTTGGTTATCACTTAACTCGGAGTTCGATCCCTTACAACTACATAATTATATATACTCTATATTAATGTGCAAAACCATGTTTTAATGGTACCAAAGTACCAAATTTGGTTATCACTTAACTCGGGGTTCGATCCCTTACAACTACATAATTATACAAGATTTATTATTTAATTTAATTTTTTTAATTTCATCGTGTGTTCGATTTCCTATAAGGGGTTCAATTAATTATAAAAATTTATTTACTTTAATTTTTTTAACTTTATCTCGGATTTGATTCTTTATAACTACATAATTAAATAGTTTATTAATATCAATTTTTTAATCTCGACTGAAAACAAATTAATAATGTGCAAAACCATGTTTTAATGGTACATGGTACACAATAGTACTAAAATAACAAAGTACCAAATTTGGTTATCACTTAACTCGGGTTCGATTCCTTCCAACTACTTAATTATACAAGATTTATCTATTTAATTTTTTTTTAATTTCACCCCGTGTTTGATTCCCTATCACCACATTATTAAATAGCGTTTATTTATTATATATTTTTATCATTCAATTCTTTACAAGTTTATATTTAAATAAAACTTATTAATTATATTTTTTTATTTATCTATTTTTTTTTTAATTTCACCCGTATTCAATTCCCTATAATTACATAATTTAATAGTATTTATTTATTATATATTTTTATCATTCAATTTTTTTACAAATACATTTTAAAATAATATTCATTAATTATATTTATTATCGATAATTTACACGTGTCCGTCCGGCCCGTGCTTCGCACGGGTTACGGCTAGTATATATAATTAAATTTATTTTTTAATTTTATATGTTATTAATTGACATATCATATTGTTGTAAAAAAATTGATATATAAAAAATTTTACACATTCGATTGTTATTCCCAGATTACACACTTGTATAATTGTAGAAGGGGGGGTTGAATACAATTCTTGATAATTATAATTTCTGATAAAAACCACAGAAATCTATAAGGAGATAATTGCTAAATGAGAAATGATTCACAAACACATAAAAAATCAGGTGGTTAAATGTACCACCTGAGACTTTTATTCGAAGAAAACTCTGTGATACAAATGTACACAGCTTCTGTTTTTACAACTCTTTGCTTCTAAGGATATTCAAGAAACCCTAAGCAAATATGTATGTTTTCTTAGTTTCTAAAGAGTTGCTACACTTGGTTATATATCCCAAGTTTACAAGTACTACAGGAATAAGATAATATTAATCTAATTCAAGTTGACTTGCTACTCCACTCCAAATCCACATGTAGCCGAAAGGTTGTCCTTGTGAACAGATATGTCCCCTGCACCTTTCTCGTATGTACTGTGTAAGTGGAATGCTTCTTTCTTCTGTGTTTCCAAAGTATGGCTGCCATACTGCTTTTTATACCTACCATCAACCCATGTGGTCTGTCAGTCAAACATGTCCTTATCAACTGCTAATTCCCAGCTAGCATAGAAGAAAATATTAATGATTATCCGTTGATGTTGTACACAGTCATCCGTTGATGGTAGTTTGAGCTGTATCCGTGATAAGATGTATTTTTATATATATTTTATATAATTTTATTCCCACATTTAATTGCATTTTGCATTGATTTGGATATTTATTTAATTAATTTTGATGTTTTATTTCAGGAGACAAGAATTTCTAAATTTGGAAGAATTTGGGCTTAAAGAGCTATTTTGGAGCTAAAATTGGAAGAAATTCGGAATTATTGAGCTACACCCACTTCCTACAGTATTTAATTCATATCTGGAGTTGTAGGAGTCAGATTTGGACGATCTTACAGTCCACGCGAAGCTTATGAAATTATCTTCAATTTGGAGGGATTAATTAAGCAAAAATTATATTGGAGCAGCTCGAAATATGAGGAATAAATGAATTTTCGAATTTTAGATAAAGTGAAAAAAAGTGAAAAGCAAAAAGTTGAAAATGAAAAGTTGAAGTCAGCAAATGCAGGAGCAACGGAGAAGGAAGGCAGCAAATTACGAAGCAGGCATCTTTGAAAACAAAAGCAGCTGACTTTGAAAAAAAAACAAACCAGCATGATATAAAAGTCCTATAAAAGGACTTGGCATGGGGTTCATTGGGGGAATCATTTTTTGGCTTTTGCTTTCTTTTCCTTACATCAAGCACACTGCATATCACATTTCATTCGTGCAAGTATTTTGAAGCTAGGATTAGGGGCTTGGTTTTCTTCTCTTTTATGTACAATTTGGCTTGATTCTCCATTCTATTGTAAATTTGAGGTACTCCTAAATTTTATCTTATTTATTAATATATGTTTTATATGCCTTGTTTAAATATTTTTGTCGTTTCTATTAATAGCATGTGTGAGTAGTTTATTTCTAGGGTATAAGGGGAAGCCATGTTTACACCATGATAGTGCTTTAATTTTATTAGTTGTTTAACGGATATGAAATAATTCTAATCGATATGTTATAAAATTTAATTTGTGTTATCGGCCGATATCATTAATTAATTATTTGCGAATAGGAATAATAGATCGAGAGATTTTATTCACTAGAGGCGTACATACGAATAGCGGAATTGAATTTTAGTGCGAGAGCATAATTTGATTTCCGAGAGCTTTAATACTTGAAAAAGATTAACAAATGCTCTAATTATTTAAAATCCGTTAAATTGCTATATCCGTATAATTTGTTTCGGTGTAAACATGGTGAACCCGGTTGCCCTAGACTTTTAGTTAATCGATTTTAAAACACATTGTTAGTTAAGAGTGTGATATTGGTGGTCAACCGAAGAGAAAGCATTGTTTTCCGGTGGGAAAATGTATTTAAAAGAACACATAAAAAAAAAAATAAAAAATATATACCACATCAAATTGGCGTCGCTGCCGGGGAGGCAGTTAGTTTTTATAAATTTTAGTTTTATTGTCCGGGTTTTATAATTTTTAATTATAGATTTAATTTTTATATTTTATATGTTTATGTAAAAAAAAAAAATAATTTCATAAAATTTCAGTACTTAATTTTCTTCGTTTTAATTATTTTATTCGAAGCATTTGTTTTCAGCTTCCCCTATTTTTTTTTCTTATTCGAACCAACCATTCCCCTGTTTTTATCTTAACACCCAGCTGTGTTCTCCACCACTCTTCATTTTCTCCCCCATCCTCCTTCATCAAGCCGCGCCACATCTCTAACCTCCGCCTCCGCTGCTCCGCCTACAAACACCAACACCCTCCTTCACCCTTCTTCTTTTCACATAACACAACCAACCCCCCCCCCCTGTGTCCTTTTTTTCCCCCACTTTCGATTCCACCACAATACACAACCCTCACAACTTCAACGCCATTCCCTTCTCCGTCCACATCTAAACTCGCCCTTCTTCCCACAATCACCCATTGCAAAACTCCATCCCCTTCCCAATTTATTTTTTTTATTTTTTTTTCTCTTCTCGCGAAGTTACTGCGCTTTGTTTGTTGCTACCGAGTCGATGTTTAATCATGTTGTGTTCTGAGTTGTTTGCAATGGTGGTCGAATCGGCTGTGTTTTGAGTCGTTTTCCCCGAGTTCTGTCCGAATGTGGTGTTCACTGGTTCGTCGCGAGTTTTGCTGCGTTTGTTGAGTTCTGTTTGAGCTGATTTCTTTCACCGAGTCTGCAGAGTGTTTGTCTGGAATTTGTTTGGTTGTTTACGCTGTTTTGCAGTTTGAGTTTTTGTCGAATCAATGTTTGATCGAGTAGTACTTCGGAATCTTGTTGCCTTCTTAATGACTTTCGTTTTTGCTGTTACTGTCTGTGAGTTACCGAGTTTGGTAGAGTATTTAATGGCTGCGTTTGCTAGCTTTGTTTAGTTTGGATTTTTCTGTTTTCCTGAGTGTAGTTGCCGGGTTTTGTGGTTTCGTTCTGTTGTTGTTCTGAGTGTTAGAATTGACTGTGTAGTGATCGAGTTTGTGGCTACGTTTTCGAGCTCTTGTGTGCCGAGTTTTACCGAGTCATGAATTGAGTTTTTGAGTTCGTAGATTTTCCAAACGAGCCATGCCAAAATTTTTGTATAATTTTCTGTAAATAAAATTTATTCGAGTTTTTACTTTTTAGAATAATTCAGTTTTAATCTTTTCATTTGTATTTAATTAATTTAATTTTTCTAAAAAAAAAAGAAAAGAAAATAAATAAATAAATAAATAAAATAAATTTCGGGATTTAATTAGATTTTAAATAATTTTTAATTAGTTGTTAAATTAGTTTTTAACTCTCTTCATTTTTAGTTTAAATTTACATGTCCAATTTTTCCAAAACTTTCTGTAAATGAAAAAAAAAAATTTAAAAATAAAATACAGATTTTATATTTTGTTTAACTTGTTAAATTTTTAGTTCGTTATGTTTTCTTTGTCTCATTGGAACTTTAGTTCCAATTGAGACAGATTTTACTTCGTTTTCTTGGTTTTGTAGTGTGTTTGGAGGTCTGCAATGGATGAAGTTGATACTTTTGCACATATTTCTTTCTTAGTAGAGGCACATACTCGAGAAATTGCCTCGTGGAAGACTGCGGAGCCCACTACATGCCCGATGAGTACAAATGAGATGTCACAAGTGGCCCCTGAAACTTACACTGGTTGTGAAGTTTGTGGAATTTATGGTCACTTTGGTTTTGAATGCTCTTACAATGTCTATAATTCTCAGAGTGCTCAGTTGGGACAAATGAATTCTTTTGAAAAAGGATATGGGTACAATCAGTATTCAAACACTTTTGATCAAGAATACGTGAATCAACCAGATTTCTACTACCAGGACAATGGTGCTCAAAATTTTTCATATCATAATCAGCAACAGTTTGAGCAACAATATTATCAGTCACATGAGCAGCCGCCACAGCAAGAATATCAATATCCCCCTCTACAAGAAGATCTACATGTTTCTCAACCAAGCGTAGATGTGCAAGCCGATCAGACAAAGGAGATGTGGGATATCTTGAATAAACTGCTAAAGAGTTCTGAAGAGCAAGCCGAGACAATCAAAGAATTAGAAACTCAAAGTTTGGCAATTGAATCTCAAATTGCACAGTTGGCTAACTCTTCTACTGCAGGGCAGATAGACTATTTACCATCATCATCTATCCGATCCGAAGAGGACCTGAATGCTATCAATCTCACAAGCGATCAGGAATATGATAGGTTCTCCATGTATGTTGATAATGAGGCCATTGATAAAGAGAAGGAGCATGCCACCGATGACGAGATCAATGATGTTTCTGCTACCGAGGACAATGTGACTGATGATAAGGCTACAAAGGGAAGCAATACAGAAATGGTTGTTGTTTCTCTTCCGCAACCTGTGCCTAAGCTACCATGTATTGATAAATTTGCTCTCGATCTAGCCTCTACTTACAAGGCTTCTTTGCTCAAGAACACTTATTTCAAGCTTGATGTGATAACAAATATTGTCCAAGATGATATTTCTCAAATTCTGGTTGAGGATCCATACAAAGTGGCTCTTACGTGTCAAGCTCGGGGAGAGGGAGAAAATGGAAATGTCTACTTAATCAATGATGCGAAAAGCCCAGATGTTCGAATGGCTCATGTGGAAGTCATGAGTGAAGAAAAGCCACCACCAGAACCTCCACCTTATATTAAGGGAGTTCGACATTTTCCAGGCTATGAATTCTTTCGTTGCTTTATCACAAAATTTTCCAAAACTACATATTTTCTTGATCAGTTATTATTCATTGATGTAGTAGCAAAATTTGTTAATGCTTGTTTGGAGATTTTGTGCAGGATTAAAACAACTGTTGATGCTCTTATTTATGGTGGTCCCGTGCAACAGGTTTTTGGTCTTTTTGGAGTGGCACATCTTACTTCGACATCCCGGACCTCGACACGACATTTCATACTTCTGCAAAGGGGAGTTCTTCTTTCCTTTTGTTTTATATATTGTTGATTTCTTTGGTTAGTTAATGAGTCATTGAGGACATTGACTCGCTTAAGTGTGGGGAGGTGTTCTCGGTGTTCTCAACGTCGTGTATAAAAAAAAAAAAATTAAAAATCCAAAAAAATTAAAAAATTTGAAAAATGCAAAAAATAATTCTAGTCATGTGAAGATTACTTGTGAAAATGCACCCATGCATGCTTAGGAATCTTGTGTTTATGGATGCTTTTGATTAAGAAGTGATATGTGATGTTCTTGTGCACACACGTACGCTAGCAAGTAAAAACTAGTAGACTTATTGAATGTGCTAAATGATTAGAATGCCATGAATATGTGCAAGGTAATTTGGTCTATATGCTTTGAGTACAAGTAGGTGCGTTAGAGAGACTGTTATTTGGGATTGATTATGCTTTGTCACACCAAGTGAGTTTTGAGCCTATATGCATATCTTTTGCATGATTTTTCGTTTGCTTGAGTGTCCACTTGTCATTTGCATTGCTAGCACTTGCTTGAGATCTTTCTTCAGATGCATGACATTAATTGATGATAACATGATAAAGGCAATAGGATAACCTCATATTTCCTATATATCCAAACCATTATACATGATCCATTAGTTAACCCTTTGAGCCTAATCTTGTTCTTTCGGTGACACCATGTACTTGCCGTATATCCTTTTTTATTGTATTGGCCTTACATTAATTTTGAACCCAATTGTCAAAGGCTAGTATTATGCTTAAGGGAGTGATAAGGTGTGCAAAAAGGGGGGTTTTTATTGAGGATCATAACTTTGGGGGAATATTTGGGGTTTGTTTCATAGCTTGTTAGTCGAAGTTTGAAATCATATTTATAGGATCATTTTTCTTGCTATTACTTAGCTCTCTTGGAAAAAAAATAAATAAATAAATAAATTCGAGAGCATACTTATTCTTTGTGATCCTACTTTGATTCGACTAATCAAGTTGTTTATAAATAAAAGCTCAAGTGTGGGGAAGTATTTATGGGTTTTAATAATTATGGGAGTTGATTGAACTTCAATGTCAGGTACTAGCTTTTGACTTAACCTTCTTTGGCTTTCTTGACATACCTTGTCCCCAGCCCCGTTACAACCTTAACAAAGACCTTTTGATTGTCATCTTTGATGTATGTTGCGTTAAAGGTTAGATTGATACCAAAGACGAAGCATGTTTATGATATTGTTGGAGTTGAGTGATACACTTACCCTTTGTTTTGAGTGAATATTTTTGTGAGTGAACGGTGAGTTGTTGCTTTGGCATAGGATATCCCAGGTTGTGTCTTAAAGATGTGCTCTTGTGTACTTAGCATGTTTACCAACTTATTCTTACATTTGACATGAATTTCTATGATCTTATGCATCTTCTTTGAGTATGCTATGTGGATACTTGCACTTTAGACACCAAGGCATTGCATTTTCATTTTGATTCTTAAGCTGATTTGGCATGAGAAGACGGGTGTGTGTGGTGTTATGTTGATGTGTGGTCTTTTGCATGAGCTAGATGAATTTTGTGGGTATATTCACTATAAACCCTCACGAGACAACACTCGTCCTACTAGGGCTACCTAGGGGTTTAACGGCTTGTTGCATATGCTCAATGCAATCGTGTCATCTACGAAAGTGATATTAGTTTGGTTTTAGTTTTTATTTCGCTTATTTGCCCGAGGACGTGCAAATGCTTAGTGTGGGGATATTTGATAAGATGTATTTTTATATATATTTTATATAATTTTATTCCCACATTTAATTGCATTTTGCATTGATTTGGATATTTATTTAATTAATTTTGATGTTTTATTTCAGGAGACAAGAATTTCTAAATTTGGAAGAATTTGGGCTTAAAGAGCTATTTTGGAGCTAAAATTGGAAGAAATTCGGAATTATTGAGCTACACCCACTTCCTACAGTATTTAATTCATATCTGGAGTTGTAGGAGTCAGATTTGGACGATCTTACAGTCCACGCGAAGCTTATGAAATTATCTTCAATTTGGAGGGATTAATTAAGCAAAAATTATATTGGAGCAGCTCGAAATATGAGGAATAAATGAATTTTCGAATTTTAGATAAAGTGAAAAAAAGTGAAAAGCAAAAAGTTGAAAATGAAAAGTTGAAGTCAGCAAATGCAGGAGCAACGGAGAAGGAAGGCAGCAAATTACGAAGCAGGCATCTTTGAAAACAAAAGCAGCTGACTTTGAAAAAAAAACAAACCAGCATGATATAAAAGTCCTATAAAAGGACTTGGCATGGGGTTCATTGGGGGAATCATTTTTTGGCTTTTGCTTTCTTTTCCTTACATCAAGCACACTGCATATCACATTTCATTCGTGCAAGTATTTTGAAGCTAGGATTAGGGGCTTGGTTTTCTTCTCTTTTATGTACAATTTGGCTTGATTCTCCATTCTATTGTAAATTTGAGGTACTCCTAAATTTTATCTTATTTATTAATATATGTTTTATATGCCTTGTTTAAATATTTTTGTCGTTTCTATTAATAGCATGTGTGAGTAGTTTATTTCTAGGGTATAAGGGGAAGCCATGTTTACACCATGATAGTGCTTTAATTTTATTAGTTGTTTAACGGATATGAAATAATTCTAATCGATATGTTATAAAATTTAATTTGTGTTATCGGCCGATATCATTAATTAATTATTTGCGAATAGGAATAATAGATCGAGAGATTTTATTCACTAGAGGCGTACATACGAATAGCGGAATTGAATTTTAGTGCGAGAGCATAATTTGATTTCCGAGAGCTTTAATACTTGAAAAAGATTAACAAATGCTCTAATTATTTAAAATCCGTTAAATTGCTATATCCGTATAATTTGTTTCGGTGTAAACATGGTGAACCCGGTTGCCCTCGACTTTTAGTTAATCGATTTTAAAACACATTTATTTACATTATTTAGTTAAATAAAAATTCTTAATAATTGTTAAAAATATAAAATTCGTGACAATTAAATTAAAATTGATAAAACCTGCCTCCCTGTGAACGAACACAAAAATATACCACATCAATCCGTTGATAGAATATATTTGAGTTGTATCCGTTGATAGAGACATGTTCTCATCCGTTGATACATTTTCACTTAGACAGAATTACATAGCATAGCTTATTTACAATTGGCTACCCTATTCTGCCTATCCATTGATGGTCAACATGACTCTGAATAAAAGCACTATCAACTGATAGCATAGAGGTACTGCAGAATGCTACAAAACCTCATCCGTTGATGAGCTACCCGTCAACGGATAGAGTTATAATGTCTCATCCGTTGACAGTTACAAAACTTGACTTATACAATTTTGATTGATTGTGAAGTTATCATCAAGTACAACATATTCCTAACAATCTCCCCCAATTTATACTTGATGGCAATAAAGCATAAATTTAGGACCTTGATGATAACAAAACATTCCTAAGAATATATATAGAACTATGCAAAAATTGTATTAAGCTACAAAAATTAAAATATAGCAAGTTTGAGAAATATACAGAGAAGTGCTCCTCTAGACTGAGCATATTAATACTGTTTCTTCTCTCTGGTTGGCATCACCCTTGATTTTCCTTCTTTGACAGAGTTGGACTCAATTTGCATTTGGAGTTGCCTATAGAAGGCATATTCTTCAACAACTTTTGGATTTAGCTTTTGTTGTAACCATCTCAGGTATTGAGAACTAGCCTTTGATAGTTGGTCTTCTAACCTGAAGAATCTCCTGTTACCATCTTCATCCCTGAACTCCATCATCCAGAAGGGTTGAAGATGAATTTTCTGTCCATTGTATGAGATCTTCATCTTCCTTGGTAGTCTTGATGGTGAGTTTCATTCTCTCCTTATCTGCTCTATTCTGTCCAGTATCTCCCCTTTTGCTATCCTGGAGAACCCTGTGTATCTCTTGATTGCAGAGAACACTTTGGTTAAGGTCAGATAGTTTTCTCCAAGAACCCTCTGTAGTGGTCATGTCCTTTCCTTTCCTCCCTTGTATACAAAGACCATTCTCTCAGGCAAATGTTTATATTTGTCAATTCCTCTTACTTCTGACAATTCATCCAGATACAGATTCATGCCAGAGTATTCTTCAATATCTGCCTGATAGATAAAATCATCCTTGTTTTCCAAGATTGACTGCTTGACAATAGCAGGTACCCTAGCAACCTGAATTGGTTCCTTTGAAGGTTGCTTCCTTGGTATCCTTTTCTTCTGATTAGGCTTCTGTTGAGGCTTCAGCAAGAATGAAGGAACCTCAATGGAGTCAAGATTCATTGGTTCCTCTTTAGGGAGTATAGGGTCACCATGGAAGTTCACAGCTGGGTCGATTACTTGTGCAGAAAAGGGTTGTAATGAGCCAAAAGTTTCTCTCCTTACAATTTCTGGAGAGACAGGCCTCCTTGCCTTTGATTTCACTCTCCTTTTAGTTTTGGATTTGGGGACTTCCTCAGGTTCCCTCATTTCATCCTTTACCTCATCCATTAACTCCTGAGCTAGTCTGGCTTGCTTCTCTTCTGAGTTTTCATATTTATTTTCTTCACTTGGATGAGCTTCCCTTAGAAGTTTGGAGGTTTCCTCTCTTTTTGCTTCAACAAATCTAGGATGGCTGTTGGATATATTTAACACTTTTCCATTCCTTATTATCATAGCCATCCAATCTCTTACACTCTTATTTGTCTTTTCCTTGAACTCTTTGATTGTATTTCCCATTAGATTCTCATCATCATCCTTGGGAAATGGAAAGTCCAATTGAAGCTTGTTCTTCCCATTTGCCTTTGGTGGAGAGTAGGCCCTGGTTCTTATGAATGGTTCAAATTCTTTGACATAGGATGGTTCAGCATCATAGAATGTAGGAGCCACAATTTCTGGAGTGAGCACCTTCAGAATTGTAGTTGATGTTGTTGAGGCTGAGGACTGAGTAGAGAACAAAGTTGATACAATTGATTCATTGATCATCCTCTTTGTCCTCAAAATTCTTTCATTTGCCTCCTTGTTGATCTTTTCTAAGGCTTCTATTCTGGCTTGCCTTTCACCATCTGAGATGTCTGATATACTAACCTCAGGCAAATCCATTTTCTTCTTCTTCACAGGGGAAGCCTCTATAGAGTACTCTGTTGGATTGACCACTATAATTGGCTGTTGCTCCCCCTCACTCTGTGCTATCTTGCTACTGGATGCTGGAATAATTTGACTAGCTGCAACAACCTTTTTCTCCCCCTTTTTGTTAGCATCAAGGGTTGGAGATGAGGCTGCAAGTAGCTTTTCCAGTAGCTCAGTCTGTTTGGCTTGATTTGCAATTACTATCTGCATTTGGGATTCCATACTATCCACTCTGGAGGAAAGATGCTGAACTGATTTGGCCAGACTATCTTCCTTCAATAACTTGCTAGTCAGCACCTTCTGAGTGGTAGTAGGGGCTAGTGCCTCAATCCTGGCATCTAGTTCCACTTTCATTTCCCTTATTGCAGTTTGCACCTCCTCATGTTTGGTTCTTTGAATAACCATTTGCATCTTGTGAAGTTTGAGGGAGGCCAATATTTGCTGAAGGACAGCCTTCCTCTGTGGATCTGCATTCTGGTGGTCAGCCATAGCAGATTGATATTGCTTCATAATCTCCACATTGAAGTCACCAACCACAGTGGTAGAAGAAAATAGCCATTCTGGAGTATCTTCTATATTGACTTCTTCATCACTTGAGGTGCCAGTACTGTCATTATTGCCAAACTCTTCACTGTCAGCATCTGAAGGCAGAGCTGTCAAAGCTTCCTTTGCTCTTTGTAGAGATTGAGAGGTGTGCACTAGGTGCATTGCCTCCTCTGCCTCCACATTGCCCTGTTGTGCCATGACTTGATAGGCAGAAACAGGATGAGTAAAGGTTTCAGGATCCAAAGAGATGGAGTCAATGATTGACTGATATTCTTGTTGAAATTCCATCTCCTTAGAAACTCCATTAACCTCCATTAACTCACTAGCAATGGCTGATTCTTCCTGCCTTATTGCTCATGTAGTCCCTTCTCTCCTCTCATCTCTCTTTTCTTGCATCATGGTCTCCCCCTGGCTCACACCTCTCACACCCTCACCTTCACCTACTAAGGTGGAACTCTCTTGCTCTCCTTTTGCCTGACCGGAAGAAATGGTCAGCCTCTCATTATTTTTCTCTCCTTTTGCCTGCTCACAAGGTAGCCTCTCACTCCCTTCCCTCATTCCTAAAAGTGTTTCAACTACTACAAACTCCTACATAGTTGACATGGGAATGTCACATTTTGCAGTGGTAGAGAGAGTTGTCAACGGATAAAGTGTATCCGTTGATGTAGTAGTTATTGCTGTCAACGGATGATTAGTTGTAGACACATCCGTTGATGGAGAAACACTTGTCAACGGATGAAGGATATCCGTTAATGAAGGAAAAAGAGTATCCGTTGAAGTGAAAACCAATACTGAATCTGTGGTGATTGATTTTAAGGAAGAGGCCACAGATAGTGTTGTGAATTCAGGAATGGAAGATTGATGGCCCAACAAATCATCTAAAAGATGATGACCACCAATTGTTGAGTGGGGCTTCTCCAAGAATTTTAAAGATGGAGAATCAGGAATTGATGTAGATATCATATCCACATCCAGAGATGGGGTTGGTGATGGTGGATAATGTGTATCGATTTGAAGGTTAAGATCAAGGGGCTATGACTCCACATTTATTGAAGTCACATCAAACTGAATTTGAGAAGGTACATTTTGCTGTACTGTGTGTGCACCCTGTGATTCCCCAATGGTTTTGGATTTGACTCTTCTACCATAGGTTTTTGAGTGAGAGCTATCTGTGTCTCTTGCCCTTTTGTGCAGTGTTCCTGGAGTGGAACTAAAATCAGTAGTCACACCCTGTTGAGAGAATGCAACTAGAAGTTGGCTTGAAGGTTCATTAATAGTCTTTTAAGAGACTGAAATGTTGGTTGCACCTGCCTCACCTTCCTTATCCTTAGGGCTTCTTTGATGTTCACCCTGTCCCTCACCACTCACTACCACCTTCACACTCCCCTCAAGAGTTTTGGTAGTTTTTGCAACAGGTGCCTTTTGAGAGACACCTGAGGTTTGTCTTTTTGATTGTGGTTTTAAAACTTTGGATTTGGTCACTTTGGTAGGAGCCTGTTTGGTCACAGCCACAGACTCCATTGTGACACTAGAAGGCAAAGAAATTTGGGGGTTGGAGATAGGAGTTTCAGGGTTGGAAATAGTTACCTGAACAATTGGTAGATATACCAATTGTACTTCTGCATTTAGGTTCATTCGAATCAAATCACTTAAGACTCTCTTCTCCTGAACAAAACAATTGAACTTGCTATCCGGGTTAGCAATGGATAGCTCATTCTCAGATACATGCAGTGCTAGGAGCATAAAAAATCTAGCAAAATAAATATTCTTGCTCCTAGTTTCCTTTTTACATAATTTAGCTGCTATCTCATACATGACTAGTGAGCCAAAATTATAAAACTTATCATTCAAGAGCATACATAGCATAACTAGCATGGAATTGGTAACATCATCAAAATTACTAATCTTGCCAGAAAAAGTTTTAATGAAGGCATCACACAAATAACTCCATTCTTTAACCATACATTTCCTAACAATTTTCCCTAAGTTCTCAGTACTAAGGGTATAGTTTATGGAATTTAGCATGGTAACAATTTCAGCATTACAGGGTATTTCCAGACAGTTATTCTCAGGCAATTTTAAACAAGCAGTTATCACATCAGAGTTAACTACATAGTTTTTACCCTTTAAAGAAAAAGCTAGTGTACCGTCTGTGCCAATGTACTCAGCAGATGCCCACACTTCTTCAATTACCTCGTGGATTAGAGGAGTGGTGGCAGTCATAGCATATGCCAGTTTGCATTTCTTCACGAAATTCATCATGATGTGATATGCTTCTGGAGTGTTCACTGTATCAACAAAGGCTGCGAAATTGTTCTTCTCATAGGTAAACCCAGTGGAAGGCATCATCTTGACAATAGGCGCCATTGAAGTGTTTGAAATTTTGTTGCAGAGAGAGTTTTAGTGAAGAAGATGCAGTTAACTTATGAGATTCTTGAAAATGAATAAAAGTGAGATGTGAGAGCACAAAACAGCCTTTTATATTTTTTTTAAAGAATTATAAATGAAATAATTAAAAGTAATTACTCCATTGGACAAAAGTAACTGTCAGATAATAAATGAAAAGAAAAGAAGTACAGCCGTGACTAAATATACACGTTTACCAACGGCTACAAAAAAAAATATGTATATCAACGGATAAAGAATGGACGGTTGAGAAAACAGTTTATCCATCGATGACGTGGACAACCTGTTATTCGTTGACATACGAAAATCTAGTAATGTGTTTATACTACCAACGGATAAAAGGATATTCGTTGATAAGCAAATTTTGCCTTAGACAAAATTTCTGTTAAAAATTTTCTGAGAGTTTTTAATTCTCAAATAAATCAAAACACATTTCTAGCTGCAATACAATATGATTAGATATCATTAGGAATTACGAAAAATTAAGCATACCTAGTTCACCTACCAACCTTGTGAATGAAGATTCATCAAGAGGCTTGGTGAAGATATCTGCAAGCTGCATTTCACTTTGCACAAAGTGCATTTCTACTGTACCATTCATCACATGCTCTCTAATGAAGTGGTATTTGATGTCAATATGCTTGGTTCTCGAATGTTGCACTGGATTCTCTGTGATGGCAATAGCACTAGTGTTGTCACAGAAAATTGGAATCTTCTCAACTTTTAGACCATAGTCAACAAGTTGATTTTTCATCCAAAGAATCTGTGCACAACAACTTCCAGCAGCAATGTACTCAGCTTCAGTTGTAGAAGTGGAGACTGAGTTCTGTTTCTTAGTGAACCATGACACAAGCCTGTTCCCTGGAAATTGACAGGAGCCTTAGTACTTTTCCTATCAATTCTGCAACCTGCATAGTCTGCATCTGAATAGCCAATTAGATCAAAGCCAGAATCTCTTGGGTACCAAATGCCAAGGTTTGGTGTTCCCTTGAGATACCTGAAAATTCTCTTAATAGCAATCAAGTGAGACTCTCTAGGGTCAGCTTGAAATCTAGCACAAAGACAAGTGGAAAACATTATATCAGGTCTACTAGCTGTTAGATATAGAAGTGAGCCTACCATGCCTCTATAGCTTGAGATGTCCACAGATTTTTCCTTAGTATTCAACTCAAGCTTAGTTGCAGTGGCCATAGGTGTTTTTGCAGAGGCACAATCCATTAAGTCAAATTTCTTCAAAAGATCATAAATATATTTTGTTTGACTTATGAGAATTCCCTCATTAACTTGCTTTACTTGTAAACCAAGAAAGTAAGTTAATTCACCCATCATGCTCATTTCATACCTACTTTGCATAAGTTTGACAAACCTTTTGCAAAGCTTCTCATCTGTAGACCCAAAAATAATATCATCTACATAGATTTGAACAAGTATTGAAGAACCATTGACATTTCTATGAAATAAGGTTTTATCTACTGTACCTCTAGTGAAGTGATTCTCCAAAAGAAATTGAGATAAAGTGTCATACCAGGCTCTTGGTGCTTGCTTCAAACCATAAAGTGCTTTCAAGAGAAGATATACATATTCTGGAAATTCTGGATCTTCAAAGCCAGGAGGTTGATGGACATATACCTCTTCTTCCAGTTCCCCATTTAGAAAGGCACTTTTGACATCCATCTGATAGACTTTGAAATTGGCATGTGCTGCATAGGCTAGGAAAATTCTAATTGCCTCAAGTCTTGCCACTGGAGCAAAAGTTTCATCAAAATCTATCCCTTCTTCTTGAGAATAGCCCTTTGCCACTAATCTAGCTTTATTCCTCACAATTATGCCATTTTCATCAGTCTTATTCTTGAGAACCCATTTGGTACCTATGACACCTCTATTATCAGGTTTGGGCACAAGCTTCCATACTTTATTTCTCTCAAATTGGTTTAGCTCTTCTTGCATTGCTAAGACCCAATCTGGATCTAGAAGGGCATCTTCCACTTTCTTAGGTTCCTCTTGAGACAGGAAACTACTGTATAGACATTCTTCTTGTGTGGCCCTCCTAGTTTGGACTCTTGAGTTTGAGTCACCAATGATTAACTCAAAAGGATGATCTCTGGTCCATTTTATTGAAGGTGGAAGGTTTGATCTAGATGAGGATGCTTCATCTAAGTGAGCATGATCTTGTTGATTGGTCATTGAGTTTTGACTTTGAGAAACTCCCCCTGAGTTTGTTGTCCTTGCGGAATTATGAAGTTGACTGTCAACGGATGCATCAATTTGTCTATCAACGGATGCTCCATTTTGCCTGTCGACGGATGCATGAGAATGCCTGTCAACGGATGCATCTGATGCTCTAGTATGACTGTCAACGGATGCTTCATTTCCAGTGTTAGCATCACTTCTAGTTGGACCAACAACTCTAGGTGAATTTCCATGGCCGTGATCTTCATTTTCCTCATCATCATCAATGTACATTCTTCCTTCTACCTCATTTTCAAATCTCAACTTTTCATGGAAGCCTTCATCATTTAAACCTAGAATCTTTTGATCATCAAACACAACATGTACAGATTCCCTAACAAGGTTGGTTCTTAGATTGTAGACTCTATAGGCTTTACCTGCTGTATATCCAACAAAGATAGCTTCATCCGCCTTTGCTTCAAATTTGCCCAAGTTATCTCCATGATTTCTTAGCACAAAACACTTACATCCAAAGACATGAAGAAAAGCTAACATTGGTTTCTTGTTGGTGAATAACTGATAAGGGGTCATTCCTCTAGCTTGATTGATCAAGGAAATATTCTGAGTGAAACAGGCAGTGTTGACAGCTTCAGCCCAGAAATATGTTGGCAATCTTGATTCACTTAGCATTGTTCTAGCTGCTTCAATGAGAGTTCTGTTTTTCCTTTCAACAACCCCATTTTGTTGAGGTGTTCTCGCAGCAGAAAACTCATGGACAATTCCATTCTCTTCACAGAAAATCTTCATTGTGGAATTTTTGAATTCAGTACCATTGTCACTCCTGATTCTTTGTACTTTTACTTCAGAACCATTGTTTACTAGTCTGAGATGATTGATGATGATTTCACTTGCACAATCTTTGGAGTGCAGAAAGAAGGTCCATGTAAACTTAGAAAAATCATCTACAATCACCAGACAGTATTTCTTCTTTGAAATGGACATGACATTTACTGGACCAAATAAGTCCATATGCAGCAATTGAAGGGGCTTAACAATGGATGACTCTGTCTTGCTCTTGAAGGATGATTTCTTTTGCTTCCCTAATTGGCAGGCATCACACAATCCATCCTTGATGAACTCCAATTGAGGGATTCCTCTAGCAAGATCCTTTCTTACCAAATCATTCATAACTTTTAAATTCAAATGTGACAGCTTTTTATGCCATAGCCAACTCTCATCCTTGCTTGCTTTACTGAAGAGACAAGTAATGGATTCTGAGCATACTGAGTTGAAGTCAGCTATGTAAACATTTCCTTTTCTAAAGCCTGTCAAAACCACATTGTTGTTTTCCTTGGCAGAAACAACACAGGCTTGTTTAGTGAACTTTACTTCATAGTCTTTGTCACAAATCTGACTGACACTCAGCAAATTGTGCTTCAAACCTTCAACTAAAGCCACTTCTTCAATAATGACATTGTCCTTTGTAATCAAGCCATATCCCTTAGTATATCCTTTGCTGTCATCTCCAAAGGTAATTCTAGGGCCAGCTACCTCCTTGAACTCTGTGAGCAGGGTTGAATCTCCTGTCATATGCCTAGAACATCCACTGTCTAGGTACCATAGATTCCTTTTATTTCCCTGATTGCTAGCTGAACTTGCTTCCTGCTCAGAATCAGCCATCAATGCAAGGTTGACAAACTCAACATCATCATCAGAATGATTTCCATCAGCAGCCCAGTCATACTCTTGGGTCATGAATGCCTTTCCTTTCTGTCTGAGAAGATGAAAATATTTCTTCTTGTAGTCAACAGTTTCAGTTGGCTTTCCCTTGTTCTCAGATCTAGGCTTCCTGCATTCACTTATTATGTGACCAACAATTCCACAATTGTAGCATTTAATTTTGGATTTATCCACATAGTTGCTTGTGGAAAAATCCTTGTTAAATGGCTTAGCCACCCCAGAGTTTCTTCTAAATTTTAGCTTAGAGAATATCCTAGATAGAAAGGCTAAATGCTCATCTATCTCATCCAATTCATCCTGCTGAAGGACACTCATTTCTTCAGACACTTTTTCCTTGCTTTTGCTTGATTCTGCTCTACCTTCACAAACCTCCCTGTTTGGTGTAGATTTAGCAACTTCAGTCCTCTTCTCCTCCTTCTGCTCCAAGTTGGCAACAAGTACAACTGACCCACTTTTCTTTTGGGCCTTCTCAATTTCTTCATCCTGCTCCATTTCTAGTTCATATGTCTTTAAAGTTCAAGAGTAAATGACTTGTACTCTTTAGTGTTTCTTAGAGAAACAGTCATTGGCTTCCACTCTTTGGGCAGTGATCTCAGAAATTTGAGATTAGAATCTTTCACTTGGTAGATTCTTCCATACAGTTTTGTTAACTCGAATAACTTGTAGAAGGGGGGGTTGAATACAAGTTATATAATCGTGTCTGATTTTTGCTTGATTATATGAACAAGAATAAACGAATGAATCAAACTTTTGTTTGTATTAATAAGATCAAATACAAACTCTACCAAAGGTGTACAATACCTTTAGCAGCTGCTGACAATACAAATCTCTCTCTGTTTGTTTCGAACTCTCGAATACAAACCTTATACAGAGCTACGCACATTCACTAGTTCGACTCACAACTTCGTCGCTCTTTACAATGATATTGAGAGAGTATTTATAATGCTACCTATCAACTAATAACAGAAAGATATAATCTATACATGACAATGTTCTGCCTTCTAGTCGATAGTTTCCTTCAATAGAAAAACTCTTTCCTTCATAATATCTTCTTGCTTGTTCTTCAAACAACGATCCTGTTTTATAGCACTTGCCAGTTTCTGTAGCATCCATAATGACATCATCAGTAACATGACTGATATCAGGATCTGTACACTGCATCAGTATCTGATCAACCATCAGTATTGGACCGTCATCAGGATTTGCTCTCTGTTCCTGACATGTAGTCTCCGATACACTGTTCATTCCTGACTAAACTATACAGATAACTGTTTTACACATAAAACCTATATACAGTGCTAAATCCTTTATAAGATCAGGATTACAAGAAGTATAATGTGTAAATTCTATTCTTAACATCACAACTTATGAATTATTCCTAACAATCTCCCCCTATTTATGCTTTATAATCTGAAGCATAAATCTAAGTTGTGGATGTCAAAACATATACAAATACAACCAGAATAGAATTTATGAATGTCGAATTATGAAGTTTAAGTACCTCCTTCTCAGATGTAGACGCTTATCTAGTACTTAGAAGAAAGAATTTTAACTATTAATGCTGCTCTTCCTTTACCTCTTCCTAGCTGAGATTCACCACTGTCACTCCTGGTTCTTCTTTTTACTATCCTTTGTCTGATCTTTATCTCCCCCAGCTTTATCTTCAGTCTGGTGTTGTTGTTGTTGTCTTTGAATTGTCTTTATCTCCCCCTTTTTGACATCAGCAACATTAATTCCAAGAGATTCAGAAACAGAACAAATGAGATTCATAAGAACTGCTTGATTTTCCATAATTGTGACTTGGTTATCTTCAAGTGATTGAAGTCTTGTTTGAATAGCAATTTGAGAATTCTGAATATCGTTCAAAACATCAGAATGAACTTCAATATTGGAAGTGCTTCTAGTATCTTCAGTATCAGAATCAGAAAGAACTGTATCTTTAAGTCTTGTAGAAGAAGTTGCTTGAGTTGTATGATATTCAAGTAATAAAACCTGATTAGAAGTATCAACATCTTCATCTTTCTGTTCTGGAACTGAAACATGATCATCATCTCCTTCACCAGTATTCTGTGTACTAACATCTTCAAATCCTGACTCCTCCTTAGAGTGATCAGAGACTGTTGATGTCTCAATTCTAGCTGATATTGGAAGTACATACAAAGGAACACTAGGATCATTAGGATCTTCATCTGGTACATATGTATCAAGAGATTGCTTTATCCTGGCACCTCTTCTGTTAATGATTTCTGCAAGCCTCTCCTTTTGCTTCTGAGCTTTAACTTCTGGCTTTGCATTGTGATGTGCTAGGTCATTCTTCTGATACATTTTGATGAATGAATAAGTACCAGCATCCATACCCAAATTTTCAGACCAAGATTCAGGAAAAACCTGATCCCAGAAATCAAATGATGGTTTCCTAATTTTCTCTCCCTCACTATGGAGTTGATCATCCATACCCTCATTCTCACTTTGACTTTCTAAAGTCAACACTCTTTCTACCTCACCTTTTGCCTGGTCAGGAGCCAGCCGCTCAAATTGTGGATCTAAGTCCATCTTTTCAACTGTATCACTCAAATTTAGATAAGTGCTCTCATGACCTACAGAAAAATAGAGTTTAGAAGGAGTTTTTATACCTGAACTCACATGGAGAGAGGGTTCCTCATATGGCATGTGGCTTGAGGTTTTCTCCAAGGAGTGAGCTGCTATAGTCTCTGAACCCATACAATCATCTTCTTTCCTTTCAGAAACTACAGGCTCCAGTATACCACTTTCAGGTTCTTTACTAGACTCTGATGTCTTCAGTAATACTTCATTAGACACCATAGTTAGTACATCACCGTCTTTAAGTGTTGTTTGCTGAGACACACCCTCAAGGTGAATAGACTCTGACTGAACAAAATTTGTTTGATCTTCAGAAAAATCAACCAAAGTCATTCCTCCCATATCATAGGGTATCTCACTTGCATTCTCAGTCATCACAGAAGACCTTTCAACATCAGCTATCACAGCTCCTGAGTCATCCTTCCTCTGACTAGATGGTTCTTGTGTTACAGTGACTGTGATCTGATCGTTCCTACTATTCACAACTGGTGCAATAGTACCTTCTGTTGACTGCTTTCCTCTATCTACTTCCTCCAGTTTTTCACCTTGAGCTGAAGCATCTTCAATAATTACATCCTTGTCAAATAAATATGCATGAAGTGATTGAAGTGCAACATGCTTCGAGAGTCCAAATTTCTTGACTAATTGTCTTCTGACAGATACATAGAAATACATCTTCATTAAGTCAAGTCTTTGATGTAGAAGTCCATATTCATCTGGAAATAAAAGTTTTTGTAAGAACCCATATTTTTGGGTAGAATTAAAACTTTTTATTATGTATTGATGTAAGAATGAACAGTGGTTACAACTACAATGTAATACTGGCTTTAAAGAATGAATAGTGAGAGGATATATATACTCCAAGGTTATATGGCCTGAAGGATGCTATTGGGTGATAACTTAGATTAGAATAATCTATCTCCTAGAAAGTTAAGATAAGATTCCCTAGAGAGAAATAGATACCCTCATGTCATCCAAATCAATATCTATTATAAGCCCAGCAGTTCCGTAAAGAGGTTAAGGAACACTCGAAGGTGAACCAGGTTCATTTTCCTAATTATAGGAATTAAATAAAAATGAGTGATGAATAGTGATTTTGGTGGAATTTGGAATATTATTATAATAATGTTATACCCGGTATTCGGAACGGATTTCTGAGTTCGTATTAGTGATCCAGGAGGAAAATAAGTGTATGTAAAAGCTGTCGGATTCAGAAAAAGAGCACTTTTATTTTCTCCGAGATTTCCCTAGACACTGCAAGACTTAAGGATTTATAAAAGGGAATTAAGGAATTTAAATTCGAGGAGTATTAAGAAAGATGAAGAATAGTATTAGAATTATTAAGAAGGTTTTCGGTAAAACCCTAACTAGAAACGAATGAGTTATTCCCTCGAACGATCAACGAATTAAGCAATAAACGGACAAGAAACAAGCAGAGGGCCAAGGGGCAACCATGTGCTAGTAGATAAGAGCAAGTAACCAAGTAGTTACATGAGCAACTAGCATACTTAGAGATTTAAACTAGTACTTAACACCACTTGATCATCTCACCACAAAGCAATGACATTTGTCCATTCAAAACACATCATGCATGACCATTAGCTTTAATAAAGCTACTTTATGACCAAAGATATTTGTCTAACATCACAATAATTCATTTTCACCACATGAGCCAAGCAAGAGACCAAGCAAAAACTTCATTCTCTCCTTGCTAGCACCATTCGGCTTTCTTGGAAATTCCAAGATCCAAATCCCACTTCCAACCATTGTTTGGTCTTGAAACTTTTTATGTGAGTCCTATAATTCATAAAAATGATCTCCTCAAAATCCTAGCTTCAATCTCTTCTTTTTCCATTTTCAAAAAAATCATTAAAGAGGAGGGTGAATAGTGTTCTTCAAGAACTAACTTTGATTTTCATGTTTCTTTGGTTGATCTTAGGGTTGTTAAAGCTAGACAAGGACCATACCAAGCTTTGTAAGGCCATACCACACTCTCAAGAAGGTATAATGATCTTGAAACCCTAGGCCTACTTTGAGTTTATGAATGTTCTTGATAGATATAAGTGTTAGGAGCATGTTAGTGATGTTATAATCATGATTATGTGGTAGATCTAATGGATTTAAGAGATGATGATTATGTGGGTAAAATATTGTGTTCTTGAGATTGTTGAGATGAGAACCATGTGTATAAGTGTTATGGATGCCCGGTGTGGCTTGGTTTGATTGTAGTAATTTTTGGAACGTTCGTTGTATAGCCGTCGTAATGCCCGATTTTCGTTAAACCTTAAGTAACCGTGCATCACAGTAGCTTCAACTCACTGCATAGCTTCGACTTATGCCATGATTAGCTAGATCATGTTACAAGCTTCGTTTTGATATAAAGATCGCATGAAATGGACTTACGGTTTAGGAGTTATGATTAAATTCGTAAAAGTGGTTCGAAATCGTAAACGAAAGTTCGTAATTGAAATTGATTCCCTTAAATGTCATTTAATCAGTGGCGAATCTTATTAATTAAATATTAGAGGTAAAAAGGAAGGTGTGGGAGAAAACCACATGTCGAATGGATCGTTTTCCGATTTTATAAAAATGTTTGAATCGAGGTTAAACGCGAACGAACCCCTTAAAGGTATGACTTTGGTTATAACTTAGAAAACGGGCGATAACACTCGAGGTATAATCTTGATTCGTAAACGACCAACCTTAGAACTTATACGACTTAAGTATATACCAAGTATAAGCATGATGACATGTCTTGATAACGAACGAATGTCGGATCGTATCGGTGATAAAAAGAGTTACACTAAAAGAGACGTAACGAGATAACTCGAAAACATGTTTCGATTTAAGTGGAGTTTATACTTAGCCTTTTAATAAGCGTTAAGTGGTTAATCTTAAATATTCTGATTGTTTATAGATTGTCGAGCTGACCCGGGACACATTACCCCTACCCGCACTCGATTCTTAGGCAAGTTTCCAATACTTGGAACTGTTGTTGTGATAATATATATATATGATGATTGTTGTATACATATGCCATAACATGCATGTCTACTTTCAAGTTATATTGCAATACTTGTTCCCTGAATTGATATTGGCTTATAGACTAGATACGATATATCAGTATAAGCCGGATTTTTGGTTAAGACCCTTAGTGAAGGGCATGTGATATTCATTCTTTAAATGTAGACCGGGAGTCGGTATTTTGAGATATAGATGTAGTCTTGGAAACCCGGAGGGATTCCAACGACAGATTAGTATTCCTTTTGAGGAATGTTATTATTAAACATTAATTATATTTCCATAAAGTATTATTTACTTGGAAATCTTTCGAGAAATGTTATTGGAGTATTATCTCAGTCGAGAAATATTAAATGAATATTATTTCGAATATTCATTTAGAGTTTGATTATTTCATGAATATTATTTCAAGATTCATTTAGAATATTGTTTATTAAATGAATATTACTTTCGAATATTCATTTAAGGTTTTATCTATTCAATGAATATTACTTTAAGATATTTCTTTGAAATTCTAATTACTTAAGGAACATTATTTCAAATATTCCTTGAGAGTATTGATTACTAAATGAATATTAATTGGATATTCATTTAGAATAGTATTTATTAAATGAATATTATTTGGATATTCATTTAAGGTTTTATTTACTTAATGAATATTATTTTAAAATATTCAGTTGAAGTTCTAATTACTTATGGAATATTGTTTTGAATATTTCTTTAAAGTTTTGATTACTAAATGAATATTAATTGGATATTCATTTAGAATACTATTTATTTAATGAATATTATTTTCAAATATTCATTTAAGGTTTGATTTACTTAATAATCATTATTTTAAATATTTATTTGAGTTTATCTATTTATCGAATATCATCTTGAATATTCATTGGAAGTTTTATTTATTTAATGAATATTATTTTGAATATTCATTTAAAAAGAGATTTATTAATAAATAATTTTATATATTCATTCGAGGATTACTTACGAGTAGTATTATGATTTAAAAATAGTCCTTAATTATTATTGATTTAATAAATATTCTTGGAATATTTATGTAAATTCTTTTAAATTCTCTTTATAATGATTTATATCATACAAAGATTATCTTTTACCTTCAGATATGGTGTAAAATATTTCGGAATATCTTATGACTATTTATATCAAGGGGAGGTTCCTAAACTTTAATTTCATTTAAATCTATCTTAAAGAAGATTTAAATACTCGCTCAACTTCCAAACGTATATAAGGGGACCTCACTTGAGCGATGTTATTTATTGGACTGCCCGGCCCTATACTTGCTAAAACTATCTTGTCACTCACATCTTGATTCTTTCAAGCATCGATATGAGTCTTTTGGTTACCTCCTCAACGCTCGAGGGGTATGATTGATGTAACAAGTTTATATCCATTAACAAGCATCAGCTTGGGAAATATTGGTGAATTTTCCTTTCCAATTAGATACGACTACTTTTTGGAGTCCTATCAACAAGTGTTACACTTGGGGAAAAAGGGGAACGAACTTTACGTTTCAGAGTCATGGATGATATTCGAACTAGGAGACGCGTAAGTGGCCGAGTGGCGCCGGTCCAGCAATAGCCCCACCGTTGGCTGAGGAGTTCCAGAGGGCGGTAGATAAGTAATTCCGTCGGAGCTACCTTCTACATGTAGAGAACGACTGATGAGATGCATGACATACGACTGATCATCGTAAACGTCAGGGCATCTGGCGCGGCAATGCTCCCGTATTAGTTCATCTTCTAAAAGTAAGAAATTTCTGCAACACTGTTGGTGTTGGCAAGGTGAAAAAGTGTTGACACCGGAATTGCAATATTTTTTCCTGCAAGTTCCTCTTTTATGATAATTGAGAATATCTTGCTTATCTTTTGCATAGCAGATATTTATTCAAAACAAATATATTTTTGAGTTACCTTGTAACTTCATCTCATACCTTATATTGGTACTACATCGTTAATGCATGGCATATGGTTTCAAAGATATTTTGGACTGTTATATATTATCACTGTTCAATTATATTTCTGGTGGGCTATTGCTCACCCTTGCTTTATTTATTTATATCACAACAACAGCTAGATCAGATGGCCGCGCAAGGCGCACACAGCGTAAGCAGGTGTCAACCGTCAGAGGTTACCGCTAAGGTCTTGGCTACCATTGTTGAGGATGCAACTACTGGTAGGCTAGTGGTTAGCAATTGAGCCTCAAATGTATTTATATTATGGTATCTATTAATGGATGGCAAAGAGTATGTAATTGTACAATTGTAATTCTTTGGGTTGTAAGAACTCAAACTTGTGATTAATAATATTGTTGGTTACTCTGTTTTCATCTCTGGGACTATAACGGGTGTGTTTTATGCTGTTGTTTTGGGTCACAAGGTTGTAATTTAAATTATATTGGTTTTATGGATGGATATTGAGACCGTAACGACCAGATCCCTGACCCTGGATCTGGGGGTGTTACAGAAATGGTATCAGAGAGAGCGTTATATATCCCAGAGATGATGCGACGTCAAAACAATAAATTCATTAAGATAATAAGAACTCTTGCCAAGTTCATAGTCAGACTACATAATGTAGTATTGACATATAAAACCCTTATGGGAACCCTAAAGTATCATGATAGTAACTTAGCCCGTTCTTGTATCGACTAGTAAGGCGACAGACCTTGGGGATTACGAGCAGTAACATAATGATGCTTGTTTTGATATTGAAAATCGGATGGTGGATTCGATAGAGCACCCTACTGAGGACCCGGTTGAGATCCCAGCAGAGGAAGGAGATATTGATAAGTATAAGGAGTTTACACTTAAGGAATGAGGGCTACAGCCAGAGAGACTGTAAGAGTTAAGGTATAGTGCTCAGAAAAGTGAGCATAAAGAGCTGAGATATTATTAAGAGAATTAAAGATGCGTATTGGATTCATAGCGGGACTGCTAGATGAAGTACCAGCAGGTAAGATGGATTTGAGGAATTACTTGAGATCTTATATGGGGATAGATAAAAAAACCAAAATCTTTAGAGACCTACAGATTAATGAGAAAAGAGTTAGAGTGGCACATGGTTATCAAAGACACAGATAGAGGACGGGGAGCAGAGTCCCTAGGAACAGTTAAGACATAAGTGGCAAGTGCCATATCTTCAGATAAATGGATTAGTGTGAATCTTATTAATGATAATTCGCCGTGAGAAGGCAGATTTCCTAGGTTATAATTTATAAAGTCAATTAAGATTGATGAGGTGGTTTATCCAGTGAGATGTCCATTTTATGAATGGATTAGCTAAGAAAGTAAAGATAGTGGAAAGCAATGGCCTGAATGAATAAAGTTACATAAGGAAGTAGTAAGCAAGACAATGATCTCAGAACCTACAAGACTAAAGACCAGTGAGTCTATGATAAACTAGTAATGAGGCTATCGTCAAGAAACCAAGTATAAGTTCAGTTCAATTCAGTGAAATGATGAACCAGAAACATTAGTAGCATGCGATTCAGAAGAATATTAAATTCTTTCTTTTCCTTGAATGGATTATGGTAGTTACCTTAAGTTTATTCTGACACTGAATCATAAATGGATTAGGCAAGGCGAGCAGTGGTCGAGATGTAATTGAGAATGCTTCTAGGTGCAACCTGATAGAACAGGTGTAGGACATGTTCTCGAAATAAGAGTTTTGGCAAAATGAAGTCCAGGAATAGGACACATGATCAATAAGAGTAGTGTTGGTCGGCCCTACCAAGTTAAAGACAGTTTCAAATGAAGATTGGCCAACCACACTGGCAAAGGTGAGAAATTTCATAAAATTCACAAGGTATTACCAAAGATTTGCTCAGGACTTTACAGAAAGTGTAGTCCCGTAACCCGACTTATTATAAGAATAAAAGTTTGAATGGACAAGATAAACGTGAGAAGATCTTCCTGGAGCTAAAGGTAAAGTTGGTGATGACCAGGGTTGGCGTTGCCTAATGGAAGAAGGAAACTTTGGGAGATATTATGATGCAACTCATACAGGTATAGGTCTGCGCTTATGCAGCACGACAGCGTAATTTCGAATACATTTAGACAGCGCAGTTCATCGGATTCGGATGGCCTTGGTAGTGCCAATGTTGAGGAACGACTAACCCCGATGGTAGTGTCCTTCTGAGACTAGTTGTTAAGAAGACTGGTATTTGGTAGTATCGACTAATAGGACGAAAATGTATCGGGAAGATGTGGCATGTTACTAGTGGGTGAATAGATTAACTGAAATTTCCCTAATCCTGGAAAGGAATTCGACGAATTCTGGCCAACCTTGTCTTTCTGATTATCAAAAGACGTCATTGAAGAGAGTGGAAACTGGAGCGAACCCTGTGGATTGGGTAAAGTAGCCGCTATACAGGTGGGTAGACATACCCCGATTATTACAGTTGAATGTAGGGATAAAATTATGAAGTTGAATGTAATTAAGAAACAAGCCGGACTGAGAAATTCTGGGATTGACTGAAATGAAAAGGTTGTTATGCTAGAAGTGTTAAGCTTACGTGGTACGTGAAATTGATAAGAGAAGTTGAAATGATAAAAATAAAAGGAAAGGTGACCGGAGGCGGTACCGAGAAGTCAAGTGAGACTTATATGGAGTAAAATTTTGAAAAGATCAAAAGGTATCAAAGTAGAAGGCACTATGCCAGCAATTGCTAGAAAAGTAATGCTATTAGCCAACCCCTAAACTCACATATTTTAGCATGGCCATTGGGGCCAAGTCACTAAGGATTATCAAGTGACTGAATCAGCAATGTAAGGACAAAGCGGGGTGCTTCTAATCAAGTGCCAACCGCGAGGGCTTTTGATATAAAATGAATTGAGATACAGGATGATGGATTTATATATATATACCATGGACGTATCAGGATTGAGGGTAGTGACCACTGAAAAGTGACGAAAATTACCAAAGTTAGTGCACTGTGATGCATAAATGTTATCTGAAGCTTAGTGTCCTCAAAAAGAGCATTTGGCACTAAGAGATTCAAGTTGAACAAGACCAATATCTTCCAGAACCTCCTTGCTACCATTACCAAGTTCTGTAAGAAAGAGCAGATAGACATGTGTTGCCTTTTTGAAGGTCATATAGACTAACATTCGTTTGAAAGAAGAGGTTAGCATTAGTCTACCTATAGACTATCAAGATGAGAATGATTAAAAGAGACCCTTATTAAGGATATATGATTGAATTGCCAAGTACAGGATATAAGTATTCCTTGAAACTAGGATTAAGCATAGAATGTCCATATATTAAGACGAACCCTGGGGGATGCACAAAGGATAGCATCACCCCTAACAATAGGCACTGTGAAATCAGACGATACAAGTTGAATCGACCAAGGTATCAATAACCTGTAAAGATTTGTGGAAAGGAGTCTATAAAAGTACATAGACAGAATTGTTATCAAATTGATTAATGATGTCTGATATACCCTGTAACCAGGAGATACAGGAGGAATGTTGAGGATGGCCTAAGAAACTTTACAAGGGAAGAGGTAATATTCTGAACTTCAAAAGGGAAGTTTGGTAAGGAATGTAGGACATAGTAACAATACGGCCAGAGGAATTAGGTGTGGAACCATGAGAAAGTATGGATTGAACCAATAAGGTTGAGATTATCCTAAAACAAGAAGGGATTTAAGTAAGGAAATATCCTAGGTATGATTGGGAGTACCGATAGTAAAGTTCACACTAGAAAGGTGGAAGCAATGACTTTTGGAAAAGACTGATAGATGCTTTCTCTCATTCAGCAGAATTTAAGGGAGAATGCTTCCACCCTGAGTTGGAATAGATCCAGAAAACATTGATTTCAAGAAATTATTGTATTCAGGAAAGGCCAATGAGGTGGCCGACACTTTAAGTATAAGGAAGTAAGTGAGTATGCTCATACTAAAGAGATAAAGTGATAGGAAAAAGGACCTTGAAGGTCAGATTGTGATAGAGGAATTGACGTTCCCCTGATGATTGTGCGAGGATCAATTATAAGGATAGTTTAAGTAAAGATTCGATTCCTGATGTTGCCGGTAGCACATTACCGACATTAGGAGGCTCTACGATAGACCAGACCAAATTCCCCAAGAGACTCGCCTTTTCTTTGGAAAGAGAGAGGGGAGGTTAAGTATCAATGAATGGGTAGTAAATGACCAGAAATAGAAATGGTACAAATACTGATAAGCCAATAGGCACGATGATGAATGACAAGCAAGTTTATGTTGGTGTATTTCTGTGCAAACAAGATAGAGAATTATGAGATTGGCGAGCGATTAAGCAAACCGCTAAGCTTTTAGTCTTCTACCGGAGATATATGATTAATAATCTCACCAGCCTGTTCCAGCTGCGATGCTGGAAGCTTTCCTGCAATTTTATCTGCTTCATGTAATATCTACGTCAAGTTCAGGAAGCATTCCCTATGGATAGGGAATAGTGATTATTTTGTTTTCCTAGAGGATCTTGAGCTGACAATTATGATGCTTAGTTATTAAAGCACTGCGTAAACGATAAGCGATGGTGATCCTTCTGAGAAATTAGGTGGTAACGACGGTGGAAATGTCGAATTGAATCTAAGTTAGAGAAATCATCCAGGTTTATTTCGGATGGTGTAATTTCTGGAACGACGGGATATTTGAAATGAAGAATTAGGTTATGATGGTTCATAAAATGAATATAGTAGAAATAAAGACAAGAGGCTGATAGAGATGGAAATAGAATTGGGAATTAATAAGAGAGTCAGATAGGCAGACTCATGAGAAGCTCCAGTAATGAAGCGAGAAGAGTATGGAATTGGCAAGGTAAGGGTATTGGCCAAAACGGAAAGTTGGAATTAGGAGCATAAATGACATACAAATTGACTCCTTTTAAGTTTGGAAAATCCGAGGAAATATGGAATAGTTTGATTGGGTAATAAAAGAGACTCATGGAATGAGAAAGTGAAATCTAGATGGTTGAACAAAGGAAAGTTTGACCACAAACGTGCCACGTATATTGAATAAAGGTAACACGCGTTCCCCTAATAAGGTGACAGTGGAGTTCAATAGCAGAAGTGAATGAGAACTAGATGATAAGATGGATGTGATTGATAAAGAAAAGAATGGGAAATAATAATTGAATGTGAAGCAAGAAATGTTATGAATGGATTGATGAATGGGTTTTTCCTAACGAGCACTCGGAATGACAACCTGATAGTGTTAGAATTATGAGTATGAAAGAGCCAGTGTCGGGGCGTGAAATGTGAGTAATAATAATGTCAAGCGGGAAATCCAAGATTTAACCTGAGAGGTTGAAGGATTTTCCAAAAAGTAAGTGGTGCTAATATCAAGCAAGAGTATAGGTCCATAGAATGATGGACAGAATAACAGGGACATGTGATATGTGAGATTACGAAAAAGTGGAATTTGATACGAATATGATTATTTCTCTTCTCTAATAAACCTCTATAGTTCAGAGGTGAATTCTAAGTATGATATTTTGACAATCATGAAAACTTTCATATATGATTCTTTGAAATTCGTTCTTTTCTTCTCCCTTATTTATCTTCTTCTAAATTGAGAAGAACAACCCTTTAAGGAGGGGAGGTAATACTACGTGACTCTCTGTCTGTGTGATAGGAGTCTAAGTGGAATGCCATTAATTGTTTAATTGCTTGTCAAGTACTAAAGGCTGGCCCCCTTCTGTACTAGCTATGCAATGTAACAAATGTTCATTGATCACAGTGATCTCTCGATAAATTTTTCCACCTAAATATATATACGTCGAGATTGCGAAGATTAAAGCGATCAGGAATTGCAAAAAATTACGAGTGAGGTTATCTCCGGAATTCGTAGCACCTTAGTGATACCGAAGTCACTGCACGTACCAATAAGGTTAATAGTGTAAGACCGGACAAGAGCGTATACCGGATAATGTGTTATGCGAAAGTATCAAGGAATTGGTAGAACGGATAAAGGGTGTATTGTAACACCAGTACGATGTGCTATAGAAAGATTGGAATGTGTAAGGATCGACCAGAGAATTGGAAAGCGAAATAACCAACAAGTACCCATTTGTCTTCTACCTGATTCCGGGACGGAATCCTTTTAAGGAGGGGAGACTGTAAGAACCCATATTTTTGGGTAGAATTAAAACTTTTTATTATGTATTGATGTAAGAATGAACAGTGGTTACAACTACAATGTAATACTGGCTTTAAAGAATGAATAGTGAGAGGATATATATACTCCAAGGTTATATGGCCTGAAGGATGCTATTGGGTGATAACTTAGATTAGAATAATCTATCTCCTAGAAAGTTAAGATAAGATTCCCTAGAGAGAAATAGATACCCTCATGTCATCCAAATCAATATCTATTATAAGCCCAGCAGTTCCGTAAAGAGGTTAAGGAACACTCGAAGGTGAACCAGGTTCATTTTCCTAATTATAGGAATTAAATAAAAATGAGTGATGAATAGTGATTTTGGTGGAATTTGGAATATTATTATAATAATGTTATACCCGGTATTCGGAACGGATTTCTGAGTTCGTATTAGTGATCCAGGAGGAAAATAAGTGTATGTAAAAGCTGTCGGATTCAGAAAAAGAGCACTTTTATTTTCTCCGAGATTTCCCTAGACACTGCAAGACTTAAGGATTTATAAAAGGGAATTAAGGAATTTAAATTCGAGGAGTATTAAGAAAGATGAAGAATAGTATTAGAATTATTAAGAAGGTTTTCGGTAAAACCCTAACTAGAAACGAATGAGTTATTCCCTCGAACGATCAACGAATTAAGCAATAAACGGACAAGAAACAAGCAGAGGGCCAAGGGGCAACCATGTGCTAGTAGATAAGAGCAAGTAACCAAGTAGTTACATGAGCAACTAGCATACTTAGAGATTTAAACTAGTACTTAACACCACTTGATCATCTCACCACAAAGCAATGACATTTGTCCATTCAAAACACATCATGCATGACCATTAGCTTTAATAAAGCTACTTTATGACCAAAGATATTTGTCTAACATCACAATAATTCATTTTCACCACATGAGCCAAGCAAGAGACCAAGCAAAAACTTCATTCTCTCCTTGCTAGCACCATTCGGCTTTCTTGGAAATTCCAAGATCCAAATCCCACTTCCAACCATTGTTTGGTCTTGAAACTTTTTATGTGAGTCCTATAATTCATAAAAATGATCTCCTCAAAATCCTAGCTTCAATCTCTTCTTTTTCCATTTTCAAAAAAATCATTAAAGAGGAGGGTGAATAGTGTTCTTCAAGAACTAACTTTGATTTTCATGTTTCTTTGGTTGATCTTAGGGTTGTTAAAGCTAGACAAGGACCATACCAAGCTTTGTAAGGCCATACCACACTCTCAAGAAGGTATAATGATCTTGAAACCCTAGGCCTACTTTGAGTTTATGAATGTTCTTGATAGATATAAGTGTTAGGAGCATGTTAGTGATGTTATAATCATGATTATGTGGTAGATCTAATGGATTTAAGAGATGATGATTATGTGGGTAAAATATTGTGTTCTTGAGATTGTTGAGATGAGAACCATGTGTATAAGTGTTATGGATGCCCGGTGTGGCTTGGTTTGATTGTAGTAATTTTTGGAACGTTCGTTGTATAGCCGTCGTAATGCCCGATTTTCGTTAAACCTTAAGTAACCGTGCATCACAGTAGCTTCAACTCACTGCATAGCTTCGACTTATGCCATGATTAGCTAGATCATGTTACAAGCTTCGTTTTGATATAAAGATCGCATGAAATGGACTTACGGTTTAGGAGTTATGATTAAATTCGTAAAAGTGGTTCGAAATCGTAAACGAAAGTTCGTAATTGAAATTGATTCCCTTAAATGTCGTTTAATCAGTGGCGAATCTTATTAATTAAATATTAGAGGTAAAAAGGAAGGTGTGGGAGAAAACCACATGTCGAATGGATCGTTTTCCGATTTTATAAAAATGTTTGAATCGAGGTTAAACGCGAACGAACCCCTTAAAGGTATGACTTTGGTTATAACTTAGAAAACGGGCGATAACACTCGAGGTATAATCTTGATTCGTAAACGACCAACCTTAGAACTTATACGACTTAAGTATATACCAAGTATAAGCATGATGACATGTCTTGATAACGAACGAATGTCGGATCGTATCGGTGATAAAAAGAGTTACACTAAAAGAGACGTAACGAGATAACTCGAAAACATGTTTCGATTTAAGTGGAGTTTATACTTAGCCTTTTAATAAGCGTTAAGTGGTTAATCTTAAATATTCTGATTGTTTATAGATTGTCGAGCTGACCCGGGACACATTACCCCTACCCGCACTCGATTCTCAGGCAAGTTTCCAATACTTGGAACTGTTGTTGTGATAATATATATATGATGATTGTTGTATACATATGCCATAGCATGCATGTCTACTTTCAAGTTATATTGCAATACTTGTTCCCTGAATTGATATTGGCTTATAGACTAGATACGATATATCAGTATAAGCCGGATTTTTGGTTAAGACCCTTAGTGAAGGGCATGTGATATTCATTCTTTAAATGTAGACCGGGAGTCGGTATTTTGAGATATAGATGTAGTCTTGGAAACCCGGAGGGATTCCAACGACAGATTAGTATTCCTTTTGAGGAATGTTATTATTAAACATTAATTATATTTCCATAAAGTATTATTTACTTGGAAATCTTTCGAGAAATGTTATTGGAGTATTATCTCAGTCGAGAAATATTAAATGAATATTATTTCGAATATTCATTTAGAGTTTGATTATTTCATGAATATTATTTCAAGATTCATTTAGAATATTGTTTATTAAATGAATATTACTTTCGAATATTCATTTAAGGTTTTATCTATTCAATGAATATTACTTTAAGATATTTCTTTGAAATTCTAATTACTTAAGGAACATTATTTCAAATATTCCTTGAGAGTATTGATTACTAAATGAATATTAATTGGATATTCATTTAGAATAGTATTTATTAAATGAATATTATTTGGATATTCATTTAAGGTTTTATTTACTTAATGAATATTATTTTAAAATATTCAGTTGAAGTTCTAATTACTTATGGAATATTGTTTTGAATATTTCTTTAAAGTTTTGATTACTAAATGAATATTAATTGGATATTCATTTAGAATACTATTTATTTAATGAATATTATTTTCAAATATTCATTTAAGGTTTGATTTACTTAATAATCATTATTTTAAATATTTATTTGAGTTTATCTATTTATCGAATATCATCTTGAATATTCATTGGAAGTTTTATTTATTTAATGAATATTATTTTGAATATTCATTTAAAAAGAGATTTATTAATAAATAATTTTATATATTCATTCGAGGATTACTTACGAGTAGTATTATGATTTAAAAATAGTCCTTAATTATTATTGATTTAATAAATATTCTTGGAATATTTATGTAAATTCTTTTAAATTCTCTTTATAATGATTTATATCATACAAAGATTATCTTTTACCTTCAGATATGGTGTAAAATATTTCGGAATATCTTATGACTATTTATATCAAGGGGAGGTTCCTAAACTTTAATTTCATTTAAATCTATCTTAAAGAAGATTTAAATACTCGCTCAACTTCCAAACGTATATAAGGGGACCTCACTTGAGCGATGTTATTTATTGGACTGCCCGGCCCTATACTTGCTAAAACTATCTTGTCACTCACATCTTGATTCTTTCAAGCATCGATATGAGTCTTTTGGTTACCTCCTCAACGCTCGAGGGGTATGATTGATGTAACAAGTTTATATCCATTAACAAGCATCAGCTTGGGAAATATTGGTGAATTTTCCTTTCCAATTAGATACGACTACTTTGTGGAGTCCTATCAACAAGTGTTACACTTGGGGAAAAAGGGGAACGAACTTTACGTTTCAGAGTCATGGATGATATTCGAACTAGGAGACGCGTAAGTGGCCGAGTGGCGCCGGTCCAGCAATAGCCCCACCGTTGGCTGAGGAGTTCCAGAGGGCGGTAGATAAGTAATTCCGTCGGAGCTACCTTCTACATGTAGAGAACGACTGATGAGATGCATGACATACGACTGATCATCGTAAACGTCAGGGCATCTGGCGCGGCAATGCTCCCGTATTAGTTCATCTTCTAAAAGTAAGAAATTTCTGCAACACTGTTGGTGTTGGCAAGGTGAAAAAGTGTTGAAACCGGAATTGCAATATTTTTTCCTGCAAGTTCCTCTTTTATGATAATTGAGAATATCTTGCTTATCTTTTGCATAGCAGATATTTATTCAAAACAAATATATTTTTGAGTTACCTTGTAACTTCATCTCATACCTTATATTGGTACTACATCGTTAATGCATGGCATATGGTTTCAAAGATATTTTAGACTGTTATATATTATCACTGTTCAATTATATTTCTGGTGGGCTATTGCTCACCCTTGCTTTATTTATTTATATCACAACAACAGCTAGATCAGATGGCCGCGCAAGGCGCACACAGCGTAAGCAGGTGTCAACCGTCAGAGGTTACCGCTAAGGTCTTGGCTACCATTGTTGAGGATGCAACTACTGGTAGGCTAGTGGTTAGCAATTGAGCCTCAAATGTATTTATATTATGGTATCTATTAATGGATGGCAAAGAGTATGTAATTGTACAATTGTAATTCTTTGGGTTGTAAGAACTCAAACTTGTGATTAATAATATTGTTGGTTACTCTGTTTTCATCTCTGGGACTATAACGGGTGTGTTTTATGCTGTTGTTTTGGGTCACAAGGTTGTAATTTAAATTATATTGGTTTTATGGATGGATATTGAGACCGTAACGACCAGATCCCTGACCCTGGATCTGGGGGTGTTACAGTTTTGGTACTCTTTCAACCAGAAAATCTAGAACAGGCCTTGACAACTTCACTTTGAGAGAAATTAGTCCCATAGCCAGTCTGTATGATAATGTAGTTTCCCATGAAGAATCAATATCCAGATCTCTCTTGTCAAATACTGACATAGATGTAGCTTGATTTGTAGAAACCTGCATGATATTAGTTGGACTAGACTCTGTGTGTAGGTGACAATTGAATCTTTCTCCTTGTTCTCCTGATATAGTGAGCAAAAGATTTATCCTGAGAAGACTCAAGAGGTGTAGACACAGAAGTGATCTTGGGATGAGATCTTTGTTCAATAGACACAGTCTTTTGAGAGACAGTATCCAGTAACTGTTTTCCCTTTTTAAGAACTACAGCCTTTTGGGAGACTGCAGCCTGGCTGTGACTAGGTTTTTCATCTCTTTGTGCTAACAAAGAAAGTTGAATTGCAGCCTTCAATTCTGCTCTCTCAGCAAGAGTTAAATCATCATCATCTTCACTAGAATTACTACTACTACTTGACACAACAAATCTTCTCTTCCTTACAACTGATGTCTTTTGAGAAACACCAGAGGTTGGTTTCTTTGAAACAATAGGCTGTGGATCAAAATTTGATTCTTGAATTGTTTCAGAGACTATAATGTTTTGGGCTACTTGGGTAGACACAGGTGGGTTCTCCTCCAATTGAGATTCCTGAGCCATTTCACCACAAAAGAAAGAAGAATTGTAGAGAGTAGGAAGATGAGCTTTAAGAATTACCTGAACATGATGTGGATAATGAATTACAGGTATTTCATCTAGATTCTTTTCATTGTCCTTCTTTGTAATGTCAGAGAAAATTCTCTTTTGCTGTTCATAAGAAGAAACACAATGTTCTCTACCAAATCTAGTTTCAACATCAGGAACAAAATGGTTAATAAACAATTGCATAAATCTATGATAATAAACCATTTTCCTGTTTTGATCTCTTAACCCAAGTTTAATACTCATCTGACTTAAGATAATATGACCAATGTTGATTACTCTGTCATAAAGCAAACTATAAGCAATATGTTATGTAACAGAAGTAATTTGCTGAAAAGAACTACATTTGCCAGTAAAACATTTAGCAATTTGATCAAAGTAAAAAGACCATTCCTTTTTAAGAAAAGACCTATTCAACTGGCTCATGTTATCTAGAGGTCCACTATAACCTAATTCAGACAACATAGTTCTTATATTATCATCAGATGGTACATTCTCATAACTATCAGTAACAGGTAAGCAAAGTACTGAATTAACAACAGATTCAGTAATGTCAAATGAATCTTGTCCTAAATGTAGAACAATCTTACCTGATTGACTCTGAGTAGAATCAATTACCTCAGCATTCTTCCAAGCTTGTGAAACAGCTACTTGATTAATCTGTGGAGATGCTGTCAATGCATAACTTAATGGTCCATACACCAGAAAGTCCATGATTGGATGAAAATCAGATGATACTCCTTCCTTGTTGGTGATAGCTGCAACATGATTGTTTGTCATAAAATCAAAGTCACCAAACTTGAAGGCTACTGATTTAGGTAATCTTCTCTGAGCTGCCATTTTTGATCTGAAAAGAAACTTGAAAAATTCTTGAAATGGATTAGTGATTTTGAAAACTCAAGAGTGATTTTTGCTTTAGAGAATGTAAAATTAGAGAAAGCAATTACACGATTAGAGTTTCAAAACAAATATATTTCACAAATCTTTCAGACCACTATCCCACGTTGACACGTAGATTGACAGGTGTCAGTTCCTGAAAAATGCGGTTACCCATGATTTTTTTTTTTGAAAATAAAATCCAAAATTGATTTTCATGAAATAAATCAGGGTATAAATAAGCAATACTGATCAGCTTCCTTTTCCTGATGACCTCTCATCAAAATAATCACAAAATGTAATGTGATTTAAAAATATAATTTTCAAATCCTGATGGTCACACATGAAATCCTGACCAATATTATCAGCGACTTAATATGGAGTTTCCACGTGGCATTTTTCTTTTATCTGAAAAAGAAAATAAACAATAAATCTGAACAGAAAATCAATTGGTTAGATATTTTCAATATTTCTTGAAACAAGAAATACAGTCTCATGCAATAATTAGCATTTGACTTCATAAAAACTTCCAAGTGACTGCTCAGCTTCTCACGTCTTTCTTTAAAAGAACCAAACGCTTTATGCCATTCTCCATAACCTTTCAATTTCCTTTCTTCTCAACAATGCTTCTCAAACCAAAAATCCCTTCAAACCCATTTTCCAGATTTTTCTTGATCGATGAACATCCTGTTCTTGATCATCTCTTTGAACAAATGACTCTTCTCATCGAACTAATCATGAATGGATTGGTTTTCGAAAATATCCAGAGGTTTCTCCTAGAACATTCATCTGTTGGATACAATCTTCCCCTAACCTCCTCAAAACTTGAGGATGAAGAATTTGGCCGAGAGTCTGAGGTTGATCTTGATGGAGATGCTATTCATTTAAGTTAGCTGCTCTCATTCAAGTCGCCCAGACAAGGAATTCAAGAGCAAATGAGACTTTCATCCCCTGATGGATTTCTTGAGATGCTCCTTGTCCTGTTCCTCAGAGTTCATATCAAAGACAAGTATAGAGTAGAAATTTAGACAAAAAGATGATGTATTTCATTTCTATGTAATGATTTCTATTAATGAAAATACAATTTCTTGTTATCTGCTTGTCTTTTGATTTTTGAATGATGTATAAATTATCAGTATGCAAATATCAAAACTTGCTAGCATAGACTTAACATATCACAGAATCAGATTATTACACAAAGTAAACGTCAGGATCTGAAACAATTTTCATAATCCTGATACTGACACAATACTGATGACGTCAGCATCCTGATAATAAATCTAATCCTGATGATTATTAACAAGTCTATCATACTGAAATTTATCAAGGCAATGTGTTATAGCTCAAACATTTAACAATCAAATATAGATCCTGACAGGAGTATCAAGTCTATAAGCTAAGAACAACATACCTTGCTACTTTTGCAGATGTTAAAATCTAAAAATTTAACATTCCTAACTCACTTACTAGTCTACTGAACGTAGTCTCATCAAGTGGTTTAGTTAGAATATCTGCAAGCTGTTTGTCAGTAGGAACAAAATGAAGTTCCACAGTACCATTCTCAATATGTTCTCTAATAAAATGATACCTGACATCAATGTGCTTAGTCCTTGAATGTTGAACTGGATTTTCTGCAATTTTAATAGCACTAGTATTATCACAAAACATAGGAATATTACTAAGTGTCATACCATAATCCAACAACTGATTTCTTATCCAAAGGAGCTGTGCACAACAACTGCCTGCTGCTATGTACTCAGCTTCTGCAGTTGAGGTTGAAACAGATTGTTGCTTCTTGCTTGCCCAAGAAATCAATCTATTTCCCAAAAATTGACATGTACCTGTAGTGCTTTTCCTGTCTATCTTACACCCTGCATAATCAGAGTCTGAATAGCCAATTAGAAAGAAATCAGATTCTCTAGGATACCACAAACCAAGATTTGGAGTTCCTTTGAGATATCTAAAAATTCTCTTTACAGCAATTAAATGAGATTCCTTAGGATCACTTTGGAATCTAGCACATAAACAGGTAGAAAACATTATATCTGGCCTACTTGCAGTTAGATATAACAATGAGCCTATCATGCCTCTATAACTAGTATTATCCACACTCTTCCCTTTAGGATCAGAGTCTAGTTTAGTGGCTGTTGCCATGGGTGTTTTTGCAACTGCACAGTCTTGAAAGTCAAACCTTCTTAAAAGATCTTTGATATACTTTGACTGATTAATGAAAATACCAGTCTCAGTCTGTTTGACCTGCAAGCCTAAGAAATAATTTAGTTCACCCATCATGCTCATCTGATACTTAGACTGCATAAGCTTGCTAAACTTAGCACACAACTTTTCATTAGTAGAACCAAAAATAATATCATCAACATAAACTTGAACTAAAAGCAATTCACCTTTTATCTTTCTAAAGAATAGAGTTTTGTCAATTGTACCTCTTGTGAAGCCATTTTCAAGAAGAAATTTAGACAAAGTCTCATACCATGCTCTTGGTGCCTGCTTTAGTCCATAGAGTGCCTTGTCAAGTTTGTAGACATGATTTGGAAACTTTGGATCAACAAATCCAGGTGGCTGTTCTACATACACTTCTTCATCAAGTTTTCCATTTAAAAAAGCACTCTTTACATCCATCTGGTATACCTTAAATTTTGAATGAGCTGCAAATGCAAGAAACATTCTGATTGCTTCCAATCTTGCTACAGGTGCAAAGGTCTCATCATAATCAATGCCTTCTTCCTGAGAATAACCCTTGGCCACCAGTCTTGCTTTGTTTCTTACAATCATACCAGATTCATCTAGCTTGTTTCTGAAAACCCATCTTGCACCAACAATAGATCTATCTTTAGGTCTTGGTACCAGTTTCCAAACTTTGTTTCTCTCAAACTCATTTAATTCCTCCTGCATTGCAATTACCCAATCAGGATCCTGTAAGGCTTCTTCAACCTTCTTAGGTTCATTCTTTGAGAGAAAACAACTATACAAGCATTCATTTTGAATTGATCTTCTAGTTCGAACACCACTATTTGGATCACCAATTATCAAATCTTCAGTATGATCCTTTGTCCATTTTCTAACAGGTGGTAAATCAACTCTGCTAGTCTCTCCCCCTAAGTTAGTGGTATCTCTTGTAGAAGAATTCTCTCTACCTTCAAAAACTCTCCTTTGATCAATAGAATCAATAGATTTCATATTGCTGCTAGTTACTGATCTTTCCTCAGAAGATTCTGACAGGTCAGTTCCTGATGGAGTAGACTCTGAAACATCAATTCCTGATGGAATAGACTCTGAAAGACTAGTCTGCTCCTGATGATCACTGTGTTCTCTCTGATTTATTTGCTCCCCCTCAACAGTAGCATTCCTTTGAGAAGCAATAGAAATTCCTTCTGGAGAACCTTCATCATCACTTGAGAGTATCTCAGAATTCTTCAGATTTTCAAATTCCAATTTATCATGGCTTTCATCAGTTTGCAAAATTCCAAATTTCTTATCATCAAATGCAACATGAATTGATTCCATAACAATGTGAGTTCTGAGATTATAAACTTTGAAGGCCTTAGATGCTGAGTATCCTAGAAAAATCGCTTTATCCGATTTGGCTTCAAATTTTCCAAGTTGTTCTGGATGAACTTTTAGGACATAGCATTTGCATCCAAAGATGTGAAAATATTTCACACTTGGTTTCTTTCCTTTGATCATCTCATAGGGAGTTTTTCCATGACTATTTACCAAGGTACAGTTCTGAGTGAAACATGCAGTGTTAATAGCTTCTGCCCAAAAGTAGGTTGGAAGTTTTGCATCTGCAAGCATGGTTCTTGCTGCCTCTATGAGAGTCCTGTTCTTTCTTTCCACTACACCATTTTGCTGAGGTGTACCAGGTACAGAAAACTGTTGAGTGATTCCATTGTCTGCACAAAACCCCTCCATTGTAGAATTCTTGAATTCTGTACCATTGTCACTCCTAAGTACTTTAACTTTGTACTCAGAACTATTCTGAATATTCTTGATGAGTTCAATGATTTGCTGAGGAGCTTCATCCTTCTTGTGTAGAAAGAACACCCATGTGAACCTTGTGAAATCATCCACCATAACTAGAGCATATCTTTTCTTGCTGATAGACATGATGTTTACCGGACCAAACAGATCAAGATGTAGCATGTGAAATGGTTCAGTAATTGAATTTTCAGTCTTGCTCTTGAAAGTGGTTCTTCTCTGCTTTCCAAGCTGACATGCATCACAAAGTCCATCTTGCACAAAATTTGCCTGAGGTAGGCCTCTCACCAAATTGTGTTTAACAAGTTGATTAAGCTTCTTGAAATTAAGATGTGAGAGCTTCTTGTGCCAACTCCAGCTTTCATCATTTGTTGCTTTGCTGTAGAGACATCTAACAATTCCTTTAGATGTATCACTTAAGCTGGCTTCATATATGTTACCATGTCTTTGACCAGTTAGAACAATGTCTCCATTCTGCATATTCAAGACTTTGCATCCTTCTCTGTCAAAGATTGATTTGTAACCTTTATCACCCAGTTGACTTATGCTTAAAAGAGTATGTTTCAAGCCTTCAACCAGTGCTACATTTTCTATGATGACATTCCCCAAAATAATTGAGCCATATCCCAGAGTTTCTCCTTTGTTGCCATCTCCAAAAGATATTACTGGGCCAGCTTTCCTCTCAAACTTTGTAAGCAGGGACTTCTTTCCAGTCATATGTCCAGAGCATCCACTGTCCAAGATAATTGAATGCTTCTTTCCTGTGCCCAGCAAACAAAAAGTAACTAGTTAGAATTTTTTAGGACCCAACTTTGATTGGATCCTTTCTTACTAGATTTAGAGACAACAGACTTTGAAGATTTTGCATTTATTTTACCTGTTGCAGAGTCAACTTTAGACTCTGATCTCACAAACTGTTTGTGACTAGGAGTTTCAGATTTCAAAGAATAATAGTCATAATACAGTTCATGATATTCTCTACACATGTAAATGGAATGAAGTAAACTACCACAATGATAACAAGCTTTTTGTGGTTGGTATTGAATTTTCTGAGTCTTGGGGAATCTGGACTCAGTTTTCCAAGAAGGTTTTTGATTGCAGTCTAGGGCCAAATGATTATGATTTCCACACTTATAGCATTTTTTTCCTAGGTGCATCAGGTACATTCTTGTAATTGTTCTCTTTGTTAATACCTTCTTTTCCATTCCTATTTCTCTTAATCTTGCTAGACTCTGAAAGATCATCTAATCTCTGTTTCAACTGAGACTTAGACAGAAACCCTATGTTTACATTCTTAGGTTTCTCTAACACTTTCTCATCTGAAAAACTATTGTTAATCCTTTTGTGTACAACAGGGGTACCTTTTGAATCAACAAATTTAACATGATTAGGTTCAGAAACAATTTTCTTACCTTCAGATTTAGATGTGTTAGCTTCTACCTTACTATCATCATTGACAATAGCTACTTTTTCTTCTTGTCTAGCCTTATCAAAACCTAAACCATTAACCTTACCACGAATTCCACTCTCAAAGATTTCTATTGTCTTCTTACTGGAATTGTTAATGGTCTTAATCACATCTCTCTCTTCTTCTAGTTCTTTTCTGACATAGTCATAAGCCTCAAGAATTACACTATAATCATGCTTAGCTTTATCAGAACTCAACTTGTATTCTTCCATTTGAATTAATTCAGATTCAAGAAAATTATTTCTATCAACTAATTTATCATTCTTAACCTTAAGTTCATCTCTTTCACAAGTAAGAATTCTAAAATTAGTCATAAGATTTTTAAACTCAGCATGGATAGATCTAATTTCATCAGAATTTAAGCTATCAAATGAATCAAGAGAGTGAAGTGATACCTTAACAGAGGATGGAGAAATTTTCTTTGGAGATCCAGGTTTGTCTGAACTATTGGCCATCAATGCAATGTTGTCATAATCCAATTCATCTTCAGAGTCACTGGAATCAGCCCAATCCTTCTGTGTGACCATAAGTGCATTACCCTTTCCTGAATTCCTAGGCTTCTTACACTCACTAGCAAAGTGTCCAAGCTCGCTGCAGTTAAAGCACTTGATCTTGGCCTTATCAAGCTTGACAATTGTACTTTTACTTTTGTCACTCTTCTTCTCCTCCTTCTTTTGAAAAGGTCATTTGCTAAATCTTCTCCTGTTGAATTTTCCTTTCTTGAAAGCTTTAGCAAACATAGCAAAGAGTTCTTGCATCTCAGATTCAGAATCATTGTTGTCAGAGTCCATATCAGTAGTCTCTGACTCAGAACTTTCTTTGCTTTTCTTCTTCCTTGAATTTTTTACAGCAATCTCTTCATGCTGTTCTTCAGGAAGCTTCTTAACTTCAGATTGAGCAGTAAGTGCAATAGTCTTCATCTTTCCTTCACTCCTGCTCTTCTTCTGCTGCTTGTCAAGTTCATAAGCTCTCAATTTTCCATATACTGCCTCTAATGAAATCTCATTCAGATCATTAGCTTCCTCAATTGCAGATATCTTCTCATTGTAGAAATCAGGCAAAGCTTTCATGAACTTTGTATTCATGTCCTCCAAGTCGTAATATTTACCATGCATGGCCATCTCATTGATGAGTTTTGTAAACCTATCAAAGGTATCAGTAAGTGACTCACCAGACTTGGATTCAAAGTACTCATACTGTTGTATAAGTAATGTCCTCATATTCTTCCTGACAGGCTTAGTTCCTTCACAGTGAACCTTAAGATTGTCCCATATATCCTTAGCAGTTTTACAAGAGAGAACATAGTTAGTGAGAACAGAATCAAGACTGTTGAATAATATGTTTCTCACTTTAGCATCTTTGAGAACATTCTCCTTGTCCTTATCTGACCATTCAGATTTTGGCTTCTCTGCTGTATGTTCTGGAACAACCACACCATCAACAGTTGCTTGTCCAACGACCTTTGTTGGAACAAAAGGTCCATCTCTGATTCTGTCAAGATAATCAGGATCTGTTGCTTCCAGATGATGCAACATCTTTACTTCCCATAGAGTATATTCGTTTCTCTTGAGCATAGGAATTTTAGTATTCCCATCCTTGTAACCAGACATGATTGCAGATCTTTATGATTATTCGAAATCAACCTGCTCTGATACCAATTGTTAACTCGAATAACTTGTAGAAGGGGGGGTTGAATACAAGTTATATAATCGTGTCTGATTTTTGCTTGATTATATGAACAAGAATAAACGAATGAATCAAACTTTTGTTTGTATTAATAAGATCAAATACAAACTCTACCAAAGGTGTACAATACCTTTAGCAGCTGCTGACAATACAAATCTCTCTCTGTTTGTTTCGAACTCTCGAATACAAACCTTATACAGAGCTATGCACATTCACTAGTTCGACTCACAACTTCGTCGCTCTTTACAATGATATTGAGAGAGTATTTATAATGCTACCTATCAACTAATAACAGAAAGATATAATCTATACATGACAATGTTCTGCCTTCTAGTCGATAGTTTCCTTCAATAGAAAAACTCTTTCCTTCATAATATCTTCTTGCTTGTTCTTCAAACAATGATCCTGTTTTATAGCACTTGCCAGTTTCTATAGCATCCATAATGACATCATCAGTAACATGACTGATATCAGGATCTGTACACTGCATCAGTATCTGATCAACCATCAGTATTGGACCGTCATCAGGATTTGCTCTCTGTTCCTGACATGTAGTCTCCGATACACTGTTCATTCCTGACTAAACTATACAGATAACTGTTTTACACATAAAACCTATATACAGTGCTAAATCCTTTATAAGATCAGGATTACAAGAAGTATAATGTGTAAATTCTATTCTTAACATCACAACTTATGAATTATTCCTAACAAGTTTCAAGCCATTCAGTAGCTTTTGAAATCTATTAAATGTGTCATTCAATGTCTCTCCATTCTTGAAATGGAAGTGCTCATACTATTGGATCAGTAGTTGCATCTTATTTTCCCTTACCTGTTCTTTACCTTCACAAAGGGTTTGAACAATGTCCCATACTTCCTTGGAGGTAGTACAGTTGATAACATTGCCAACCATGTTTGTTTCTAAGCCATTAAACAGAATATTCATGGTCTTTTTATCTTTGTGGACCTCTGCAACGTCCTCAGTACTCCACTCAGAAACAGGTTTGGGAATGTAAGTGTCTGGTGCATCTGCAGCAAGGCCAACTCTTGAAGCAGTCTTCATTGGAACATGAGGACCCTTCTCAATGCAATCTACAAAACCTTCATCAATAGACATGAGATGTAGACGCATTTTTACTTTCCAGTGAAAGTAATTTTCTCTATCAAGAACTGGTATCTTTACTCCATAATCCTTCTTAGACATGTTGGAAGTGTGTTGATCTTTAAACTTCAAATATGTGAGAAGCTTGCTCTGATACCAATTGTTATTCCCAGATTACACACTTGTATAATTGTAGAAGGGGGGGTTGAATACAATTCTTGATAATTATAATTTCTGATAAAAACAACAGAAATCTATAAGGAGATAATTGCTGAATGAGAAATGATTCACAAACACATAAAAAATCAGGTGGTTAAATGTACCACCTGAGACTTTTATTCGAAGAAAACTCTGTGATACAAATGTACACAGCTTCTGTTTTTACAACTCTTTGCTTCTAAGGATATTCAAGAAACCCTAAGCAAATATGTCTGTTTTCTTAGTTTCTAAAGAGTTGCTACACTTGGTTATATATCCCAAGTTTATAAGTACTACAGGAATAAGATAATATTAATCTAATTCAAGTTGACTTGCTACTCCACTCCAAATCCACATGTAGCCGAAAGGTTGTCCTTGTGAACAGATATGTCCCCTGCACCTTTCTTGTATGTACTGTGTAAGTGGAATGCTTCTTTCTTCTGTTTTTCCAAAGTATGGCTGCCATACTGCTTTTTATACCTACTATCAACCCATGTGGTCTGTCAGTCAAACCTGTCCTTATCAACTGCTAATTCCCAGCTAGTATAGAAGAAAGTGTTAATGATTATCCGTTGATGTTGTATACAGTCATCCGTTGATGGTAGTTTGAGCTGTATCCGTTGATAGAATAGATTTGAGTAGTATCCGTTGATAGAGTCCTGTTCTCATCCGTTGATACATTTTCACTTAGACAGAATTACATAGCATAGCTTATTTACAATTGGCTACCCTATTCTGCCTATCCATTGATTGTCAACATGACTTTGAATAAAAGCACTATCAACTGATAGCATAGAGGTACTGCAGAATGCTACAAAACCTCATCCGTTGATGAGCTACCTGTCAACGGATAGAGTTATAATGTCTCATCCGTTGACAGTTACAAAACTTGACTTATACAATTTTGATTGATTGTGAAGTTATCATCAAGTACAACATATTCCTAACAATGATTTAATATTTATACCATATCTTAAATTTTTAAAATTTGATTTGAACGAATTAACAAAATAATCTTTAATTTAGTAATGGTTTAACAATTATTTTCCAATTAAACCTATGTAGAAACAAAAGAGAGAAGAAATTGACGATTTTTTACGTTGAAAATTCTATTCGATTTATGAATTCTACTTATAATTCGTTTTGATTATCAAACTACCCTTATTATTATTCGAAGATTGTTCTACTAACAACTAAATATAAAATTATAAATACAAAAAGGTATATGTCAATGATTTAAATCATATATAATTAGGTTTTATACATTGAAGATCAATGTATGTCTTCTACATTGTATAGAATTAATGCAAAAATTCATAATTATATTTTTTCTTGAGATTCTGAGTGTTTCTATTTGAATAATTATTAAATTATCACTAAATTAAAGATAATTTTATGAGTTTCGCGTGGATTGTAAAATCATCCAAATATGATTTCTAGATCTCAAGTTAGAACCCAAATAGTAAATATCAATTTTTTAAATATTAATAATAAAATAATAAAATTCAATTCTAATACAACCTTTTTAAATTATATCTTTTTCAGGTTATGATTTTTTTTAAAAGATTCAATTCTAATACAACCTTTTTTAATTATATTCTTTATAGATTTTAATTTTCTTTCTAAAATTCACTTCTAATGCAACATTTTCTAATTATATCCATTTTAGATTATAATTTTCTCTTTTAATATGATATAATCTTGATCGTACATTTTTAAAAATATTAGATTCAACAGATAAGATTATTTTGGTAGTACTGTGACGAAAATTGTAGATAAGATCCGTCTCATGCTTATTATCTGTATTATACTATTATAAACGAAACATGGTATATTTGGTTGTCGGTTTGGTACACTTTTTTTGGTACACTCAATAACAACCGTTAGATTTCAAGATAAATAAATAAGGATCTATTGCTAAAATAACATTCCTTTTCTAATATTTGAAATACTCTTATAGGTTCCAAGTTCGAATCACACCAACAACATATCTCTATTAAACATATATATTATTATATAAACTGCTCTTCAGTATCCATATTTAGGTTCAGATTTGAGTTTTAACTTCATTTTGATCCCTGGACTATCCACTTTATAGGTATGGTATCTATTTTAGCTTTGTATAGGATCCATGTTATAATTTGACCCATGTTCAATTATGAAATTTTTTTATATTAATTTCAAATATCATTAATGTCCATTATATTTTTGATAGGTTCATTAAAATTTTAATTGATCTTTCAATTTTAGTAATCAAATTAATGCATATCATCACATGCAGTATTTAATAAAGTTTAATTGATTTTTCAATTTTAATAATCAAATTAATGCATATCATCACATGAAGTATATAATAAAGTTTGACTAAATTAATTCTTAAATGTACTTATTATATTATGGGGTTAATACTCATAATTACGTACTCACCTAAGTTAGATAAAATAAAAATGTTTTTTTATTGCAAATACATGGGAGGTACTTTTATAATTGCACGACTTCAATATATAATTACAAATCTGCCATCTCTATACTCATATAAGCCTCCAAAATATGTACCATGGACATTTTTCTCTAATATTATATAAAATAGTATTTAATGGTATTAATATTAGTTGTTTCAAAATTTTATTATTTAATTTTTATTTAAATATTTTATTTATTAATTTATCATTATTATGATATATTAATATTTTTTATAAAATGATATTTTAAAATACCATGTGCGTAGCACGGGCAATAATCTAGTATCTATTAAACATATATATTATTATATAAACTACTCTCACGAGTTTAAGATTCAATTTCCGTCAACAACATATTATTAATTATTAAAACACAATCGTTAAAAATACTATCAAACATGTATTACGATATTTTATTAACTTCTATAGTTTATTTTCCTACTAATTAAAAAATATATATGAAAATATGGGTAATTGATATGGGCTAGAAGCAAGCCCTAAAGACACATTTAATGTGACATTAATTAGACCTAGAATGGTCCAAACGTGGGGCCCACCAGATGGTCCCAAACCCTATTTATAATATTAATTTCGTAATTAATATTAGGGGTAATAAACAGCTCAACAAATAAGAGTCAAACAAGGATATAACTCTTGCCTGACTTAGCCTCCAAGATATCTATTTCAACATGGAAACTGATTTTAATATGGAAGGAGACTAGAACCTTCTTCTAGGCGGTGGCTTGTCCACCAAGTCACCTACTTCTACTACGATTCTAGGGCTTCTCAGCCTATATAAAGGGCCTACCCCTCATTCTCAGAACTACGTTTTTGGCTTGATTCTCAATACGAGATACGTAGGCACTCTGTGAGGACCGATTAGTCTCGAACACGGAAACAACCATTAAAGTATGAAGCTCCCGAACCCTAGCATTAAATACAAATTCGTAACCTAGTTTTTATTCCACAACATTTGGCACCGTCTGTGTGAAGAAGACATCAACCATGGTGACCACACGAAGAACAGCACCAACCTCTACTAAGGCCTTGCCTCTAAGCTCTGCTCCGCCTGCCACTGAGCAGGTACCCCCTGCAACAGGGGCGATCACTCAAACTCAAGTTTCTCAACCTCCAGGGACGAATCCCCATGCTGAGAGAACGCTACCTATGGTCATCCATCCAAGTCAAGAAACCAGCACTTTCCAGATGCTGGTTTCTCCTCTGGTTGATCCTAATCGCCCGTTACCATCGGGGGTACAGATCCATACTACGGATCTCCCCATGAATACCAACCCGATGTATGGTCTGCCTAACTACCCTCCAATTACTCAAGGTCCTGGACCCAGTGGCCATGCCTTGCAAATCCGAGATCGTGAGTATGACGACTACTCTGGTCCCTATACTGATGACTCGTCATCTGATGACGATGATCGAGATGAAGCCCCGAGGAGGCGACGTGTTAGTAGAGAACCTCGAAGGAATACTCAAACCATCCATGATGGACCTCCTTTGACAGCTGATGTGAAAATCAAGGCTCATGAGGCCGAGATCTTAAGGTTGAAGGACGATATTGCGAGAGAACAAGCTAGGTTGAATCAAACTCAACCTCCTCCAACCTCAGGATCGATTCCCATTATAGACTTAGAGAGGTCTTTAAGAAGGCATAGAAGGGCTGACGCCCCAACAGGAAGAACAACAAGGGTTGAAACCCCCAGGAGTAACCCCAGGGATCTGATGCCACTTGGGGATCCTGATGATCCCACACCTTCATTCACTGAGGAGGTGATGAATGCTCGCATCTCTAAGAAGTTTAAGATGCCAACAATTAAGGCTTATGATGGAACGGGTGATCCCGCAAATCATGTCAAGACGTTTTCGAATGCACTGTTGCTACAGCCTGCAAGTGATGCCTTGAAGTTTAGGGCATTCCCTCAAACCTTGTCGGGCATGGCTCAAAGATGGTATAGCCGGCTGCCTGCGAACTCAATTGGCTCCTTTAAGGAATTGAGCGCTGCTTTCGTCAACCAATTCATTAGTGGGAGAGTTCATGAAAAGAGCTCTGCGTCTCTCATGTACGTAGTACAAGGGAAGAACGAAAGTCTGAGGGATTACCTCAAACGATTTACTAAGGAGACACTAAATATCACTGATTTGGAGAATAAGGTGGCCATGGTAGCCCTAGAACACGGAATCACTGATCTATTCTTCAAAAGGTCATTGGCGAAGCATCCTCTTGAGAATATGGCCGAACTCCAACGAAGGGCCGATAATTATATCAAGGCTGAGGAAAGCATGAAGAAAGAAGCCACGGTAGGTAATACCAAGGGTACTAATGATTCGAAGAAGAGAAAGCAAGACCAGGAGTTTGATGCTAAGGACAAGTATCCCCGAACTAGCAAGGACGCCGACTCTACCCCTAAGAAGAACCAAGGACCAAGGTTCACGGAGTATACAAGGTTGAATACTCCTAGGAGTCGAATCTTGTTGGACATTGAGAAGGATAAAGATTTCTGATGGTCGAAGCCACTCAGGGGTGATCCCGAAAAGAGAAACAAGAATCAATATTGCAGATTCCACAGAGATGTGGGGCATGACACTGATGATTGCAATCAACTCAAAGATGAGATCGAGTTTTTAATCCGTAGATGGAAATTGAGCCACTTCACTAAGGGTGAAGATCGTGTTAATCAAATTAGAGATTATAATAGAAGGGATGCCGATCAAGATTGCAACCCACAGCCCCGAGGGCCAATAATCAACATGATCTTAGGAGGCCCTACTGCGGCCGGCACAACAAGGAATTCTCTAAAGGCTTATGCCAGAGAAGTGATACACATCGTGGGAGAGGCCCCTGAAGCGGGCTAGGACTGAAATAGCAATTGGTTTTTATGATTCTGATCTTGAAGGGGTGAAGTTCCCCCATGACGACCCGTTGGTCATAACTCCTGTAACTGAAAACTCAGAAGTGAAGCGAGTCTTGATAGATAATAGAGCTTCCGTTGACGTTCTGTTTCATGATGCATTTGTGAAGATGGGTTACAATGATTCTCAGTTGACCCCCAATAACATGCATATATATGGATTTAATGGAGTAGGATCCAAAGTTGAAAGGACTATTCAATTGCCTGTGACTATTGGACAGGAGCCCAAGAAGGCCACTCAGATGTTGAACTTCCTGGTAATCAAGGCGGTTTCAACGTACAACGCTATCCTCGGAAGGACTGGACTTCATGCATTCAAGGCTGTTGCCTCAACTTATCATATGAAGATCAAGTTCCCAACCAGGAATGGTGTTGGAGAACATAAAGGCGATCAAAAGATGGCACGAAGCTGTTATGTAGCCGCGTTAAGGCCTGACGGAGTCGGGGGGCAGGTCCTTCTGATTGAAGACATGGATGTCCGCAGTAATAAGGAACACCGAGAAGGGCCAGCAGAGGACATCACACAGAAGCCTCGGACAGCCATTGAGGCTAAGGCGTTAACTGACTTCGTGGTTGAATGTACCATTGGCAACCAAGAAGTCGGGGGGCAGGAGGTAGTACCCCAAGCAGGAAGTGAACTTCAGAATAAGAAGGAGGAGACCATAAGGAGTGGTGGGTGCTCCATGAAGCATCAAAAATAGAATCAAGTGGTGCAAGCCTAGTCTTGCAAAGCCCCGATGGGCTCAAGTTATCCTAGTAGGACTTAGCTTCATATTTATCTAGTAGAAGTAGAAATAAGGTTCATTGAAACCATTGCAGAGCATGTTGCTCCGAGTAGGACAGTAGTACTCTATGTAAGGGTTGAACCCATTTCAAGTTATTAATGCAAGTCTTATTTCCATTCATTGATTGTGTGATTTTATTTATGTGCCAAGCACCTGATGAGTGCAAGTCAAGGATGACCGAGTACCGAAAATAAAAAATACATGGATGGAAACAAACAAATGCATACCCCGAATGGTCAAGAGTTAGGTTACAACAAGACCAAGGAAAAGTTTAAATCCGTGAAGGACCCTGGATAAAAGACAAGCAGATAATAGCCACACGCAACAATCAAAGCCATGCAAGGCCGAGGATGTTAAGGACTGACTACTTTTCAATATTTCTTAAGTACTTGGGTTGAGAATCCAAGGATGAAGACTAACAGAGAACATTGCATTATTAAGGGTCCTTGAACAAGGATTAAGAAATTCAAGAATGTTCTCGTCTTAGAAGTTTAAAAGGCAAGAAGCCCATGGGATTACATTTATCAAAATCTAAATTGAGGAATCAAACCCAATCCTAGGTTGAGAAACACAAGTTATTAGCCATGAAGGCCAAAATTAGCCATGAAGGCCAAGATTAGTTATGAAGGCCAAAATTGAGGGGGTCATGAACCTCCAATTAAGATCCAAAGGTTGAAACTTGAAAACCAATATGTAATTTTGAAAACTTCCTAGGGAAGGTTCAAGACCTCGTGGGGCTAACCAGAAACCCCCTGGCCTTGGATCAACAGCTCTGATAGATATTTCGGTGATTTAAAACACCCTTGAGATTGAAAACCCTTGATTTCAAACATTGGCGTTCAACCTTCGAACATCGACGTTCAACACCCAAGACCAAGACAAACATTGAAGCCATGATGACTAAGCGAGTTGAGAAAATTACTTATATAGGAGCTTCTTTGAGGGAACCCTTGAAGGGAAAGTTGACAGAATTCTTATCCCAAGTGAAAGACGATAAAACAGAAAAAGAGAAATTTTGCTCCTGAGAGGCATTGAGGCCAATCCTAATAAGATCAAAGCGATCTTGGACATAGAACCACCCCGCTCTATACGAGATGTACAAAAGTTGACGGGCCGAGTTGCAGCCCTAGGAAGATTCATCTCCAAATCTGGTGACAAATGCTTACCTTTCTTTCAAGCATTGAAGAAGGTGAAGAATTTTAAGTGGACACCTGGAAGCCAAGAGGCCTTTGAACAGTTAAAGAAATACATGACTGAAGCCCCATTGTTGGCCAAACCTAGTCTTGGAGAGACTCTTTATCTATACCTGGCGGTATCTGAACAAGCATTGAGTGATGTTCTCATTCGAGAAGAGAATAAGGTTCAAGGACCTATCTACTATGTGAGCAAGGTCTTGCACGGAGCCGAGTTGAATCACTCTACCATTGAGAAGTTTGCTCTGGCATTGGTAACCGCCTTGAGAAAGCTACGATCGTACTTCCAGGCGCACAAGATTGAAGTCCTGATGGACCAGCAATTGAGGAACATATTGCATAGCCCGAAGGCCAGTGGAAGGCTGATCAAGTGGGCAATTAAGCTTGGAGAATTTGACATCACGTATAAGCCTCGAACAGTCATCAAGGCTTAGGCACTGGCGGACTTCGTGGTTGAATGTGCCATTCGCAACCAAAAAGTCGGGGGGCAGGATATAATAACCACCCCTGGAAGAAAGGATAAAGATGAGGAGCTTATACCTGATCAGAAGTAATATTGGGTGCTCTATTTTGATGGAGCATCAAAAACAAAATCTAGTGGTGCAGTTTTGGTCTTGCAAAGCCCTAATAGGTTCACAGTTGAGTATGCTTTGAAGTTGGACTTTCTGACAACCAATAACGAAGCTGAGTGTGAAGCCTTGATAGCCGGTTTGGGCTTGGCCAGAATCATGAGAGTCAAGCGTAAAACCCTTGAAAGGAGTTTGAAGCTACCTCATGGAAGGTATGAGACCCATAACAATCAACTAAGGATCCTCTTGAAGCCTTGGCCGAGTGAGGGTGATGATCATGTTTTGAAGTTGATGTTCAAAACGTGATGTTCAATCAAGAACCGGTCGACCAATCTCCCGAGGAGGCCATTGGCCGGCTGAGGTTGATAATCGAGTCCTAAGCTTGATTATCAAGTCTCAAGGCTGATGTTCGTAGCTTCACCTTGATGTTTGAAAGGTTAAAACGAAGTCGGAGCTGAGGCCGGGGCAAAAGCCGAAACCGGACCTTTCAACGCTATTTGGGCCACATCTTGAGCTCTGGGAATCAGATTTGTACGATCTTATAGTCCACGCGAAGCTCAAAGAGTTTCTACAACCTTGAAAGGTCCCAGCCGACCAGGACCTCCTGGCAGCCAACCAGATGCCCAGGAAGGGGTCTGGCCGACCAGGATCTCATGTCAGCCGACCAGGACCTCCTGGCAGCCGACCAGGACCTCCTATCAGTCGACCAGGACCTCCTAGCAGCCGACCAGCTGATCGGAGGTGGATTTAACTATCCCGAATCTCCTTTCGGTCGATCATTTAAGCACCGTTTAGCGCCGTTTAGTGTCGTCTAGCGCCGTCTAGTGCCGTCTAGCGCCATTTAGTGTCGTCTAGCGCCGTTTCGCACCGTTAGTGCCAATAGCACCGTTAGTGCCGATAGCACCAATGATGTCGTTAGCACCGATAGTGTCGTTTAGCACCGTTTAGTGTCTTCTAGCACTGTTCAGTGTCGTTTAATGCCGGTTGGCGTCACTTAACATTGTTTAAGTGTCGTTTAAGGCTATTTAGTGCCGTTTTATGCCGTTCAACGGCGTTTAAACATTGTTTAAATGTCGTTAAGGCTGATTAGTGCCGATTAGCATCGAATTAACATTGTCGTAAACGCGTCGGTCGCTCCACGCTTTACATCAAGACAATACTCGTGAAACACTAGTGTATAAAGATGAACCCTGACCCGAGTCTCGAAAAAGGCCATTATAACTTCGAGGAAAACCTGATCAGTTTTCCTAGAAGTTGGGGGGCAAATGATATGGGCTAGAAGCAACCCCTAAAGACACATTTAATGTGGTATTAATTAGACCTAGAATGGTCCAAACGTGGGGCCCACCAGATGGGCCCAAACCCTATTTATAATATTAATTTCGTAATTAATATTAGGGGTAATAAACAGCTCAGCAAATAAGAGTCAAACAAGGATATAACTCTTGCCTAACTTAGCCTCCAAGATATCTATTTCAACTTGGAAACTGATTCTAATATGGAAGGAGACTAGAACCTTCTTCTAGGCGGTGGCTTGTCCACCAAGTCACCTAATTCTACTACGATTCTAGGGCTTCTCAGCCTATATAAAGGGCCTGACCCCTCATTCTCAGAACTACGTTTTTGGCTTGATTCTCAATACGAGATACGTAGGTACTCTGTGAGGACCGATTAGTCTCGAACACGGAAACAACCATTAAAGCACGAAGCTCCCGAACCCTAGCATTAAATACAAATTCGTAACCTAGTTTTTATTCCACGACAGTAATAAAACAAAAAATATTAAAAAATATGTTTGTGCATCACACGAGTAATAAGTTATATAGTAAAAAATTACACAAAATCTGGAAAACACTTACAATATGGAAAATTTTGTAAAAATCGAAAAAAGATCTACATGATTAGATAAATTTCACTTTTTTTATTAAAAAAAAGCAATTTTTATGTAATATTTATATGTATACATATATATTTTAAAGTAATAAAATTTAAAGCAAACGTGCACGGGTTATAGGCTATCAATATATATATAAATAAAGGAGAATACGCAGGAGTTTGGGTGGCGCTTTAAAATCGTCTCAATCTATTTTTCTAATTTTCTAGAATTTTAGAATTTTAAACACTAATAAATGTAAAAATATCATTTAACATATTAGAAGTAGAATAGGTGTTCGAATTTTTAGAGGAGAAGAGTCGAATTTATAGGAAAGACATATGATTAAAAGTTCTATTGGAAGTAGAATAAGTATTTATAATGCATATGATTAAAAGTTTTATTGGAAGTAGAATAGGAGTTCGAATTCATAGAGAATAATAGTTCCAATTTATAGAAAAAACTTATAAATAAAAGTTCTATTAGAAATAGAAAAATATCATTTAACATATTAGAAATAGAACAGGTGTTCGAATTTATAGAGGAGAAGAGTTCGAATTTATAGGGAAGACATATGATTAGAAGTTCTATTGGAAGTAGAATAAGTATTTATAACACATATGATTAAAAGTTCTATTGGAAGTTGAATAGGAGTTTGAATTTATAGAGAATAAGAGTTCGAATTTATAGAAAAAATATTTAAATAAAGGTTCTATTGGAAGTAGAATAGGAGTTCGAATTCATAGAGAATAAGAGTTCGAGTTTATAGAAAAAACATATAAATAAATGTTCTATTAGAAATAGAAAAATATCATTTACTCCCTCCGTCCCGTCCATTTGTTATCATTTCAAAATGGGGTGTCGACACGCATTTTAAGGTGGATTTTAAGGATAGTTCCATAACTTATTTTTGAAAGTTTCTTTTTTTGTATAAAAATAGAACAATCCTATTTTTATACAAAAAAAAGAAAATTTTAAAAATAAGTTATGGAACTATCCTTAAAATGTGTGCTAGAAAGTGACAAAAAAGTGTAAACAAATGGATGGGACAGAGGGAGTAACATATTAAAAATAGAACAGGTGTTCGAATTTATAGAGGAGAAGAGTCCGAATTTATAGGGAAGATATATGATTAGAAGTTCTATTGGATCGGAAGTAGAATAAGTATTTATAACGCATATGATTAAAAGTTCTATTGGAGTTGAATAGGAGTTTGAATTTATAGAGAATAAGAGTTCGAATTTATAGAAAAAAATATATAAATAAAAGTTCTATTAAAAGTAGAATAGGTGTTTGAATATATAGAGCAAACATAAAATTAAATATTTTATAGAAAGTACGATCTTCTTAAATTATACTTTTTTATATAAATTAATTATACTTCTATTAGGAAAATTTATTCATAAATTCAATACTATTGTCATAAAAAATCATCATTTTTTAAAAAGAAAATAATTGATATATTAACATAATAAAATAACATTGTCATGTAGGAATTCTAAATAAATACAGGAGTATCTATCTATAATAGAAAGGGAAAATAAGATGTGTTTTCATTTTCTAAAACTCCATAATTTTTAGAAAGTCTAGAATAAGTATAAATTGGAATTCGCTCTATTTTTTAGGTTTTGATTTTAAGGAGTAAGTTGTTGTGCAGGATAAGTATCATCAATAATATGTAGTGAAGTTGGAATTTCGATCCCAAATGAGAGCGGCTCGAAACGTGTTTAACGGAAAGACGATTCACTATAAAAAATTGGGTATTAGTTTGATATGTCCCAAATTAATAAGCCAATTATTAATATGTCCTTCTTTATTGAATCAAAAAAATTATAAATATGTCCCATGATTAAATTTAACTCATATATAATTTATATACATATAATTATACATATATTTATACTAAATAAGACTAGAATACCCTTCTTTTTCTCTCCCACCCTCCTCCCTCCTCCCTCCTCCCTCCTCCCTCCTCCTTCCTCCTGGCCCCGCAGGGGCAGTCATTCGGTGATGTTTAAGAAAGTTTACATATCGAAATACACTACCATTCATTTCGAAAATGTTCCACCTACTGTCCCTTGTTTTCTTTTAGTTTGGGATTGTATTTACGTTATGTTAGAATCATTATCCAAGTTATAATCATCATCCAAAATAGTCATTAGTATTTGTACATGAATCATTATCTACAGTAGCGCATTTCGAGTGTTTGGTTTAGAAAACTAGATTAACCCTGTATATATATGTATTGTAGTTAGTAGTAATTAGTACAATTTTCATTTAAGTAAGAGGATAAAAATGACTTTTAAGAATGTGTAGTTAGTTAGTTAATCATGGTTACAATTAAAAATAGGACATATTAGAAAATTGGGATATATTTATAATTATAGATAAATATGGGACATAATTATAATTGACCTTTTAAAATGGGACATACTAGAAAAAAACCCTAAAAAATTGTATTATCTATTAAAATATCATATCGGTGTTATAAAATTTATTTTATTTCTAAGATTTGATTTTTATGGATAAACATTATCATACAAATGATATATGTAAAAGTTAATTTTTTTGATTTTAACGAGATAGGGGATCAATAGTAACAACCGTGTTTAACGAGAAAACGGTTCATTAGAGAATACCTTATAAAAGATGTTTCAATATATAAGGAATACATATAATAAAATGTTTTATTGGAAGTAGAATACGAGGATGGTGGAGACATCTTATACAATTTTTTAAAACTATACATTTTTTTCTTAGAAATCCTTTATTTTAAATTTTTTATACAAGTTAATTATACTTGCATTAGAAAATATATCCATAAATTTAATATTATTCCCGTAATGAAAAGTCTTCGTGTTTATTTTTATTTTTGATATGTTAACATAACAGAAAGACATTCTCATACGAAAGCTATAAGTTTGAAGAACATAAAAATTGGAATTTACTCTTTTTATATAACGAAGTTAGAATTTCAATTCCAAATAAGAGCGGCTCGAAACGTATTTAACGGGATGATGGTTCACTAGAAAAGATTATATTAGCTATTAGAATTTGTTACTAATGTCATAATTTTTTTTACGGCTCGATTTTATGGATAAAAATTATTATATAAGTCTTTATAATATATGTTAAAGTTGGGATTTCGGTTTTAACGAGAGAGCGGCTCAATCGAAAGAATCATATTTAACAAGAATCGATTCATCAGAGAAGATTATTTAATTATTAAAATTTAATATTAATATTATAATATGACATAAATGTATTGAATTGTTTTAAAAATATTGTAATGACGCCGCGAAACGCGACTTTATCAACGAATTATTATATAATAAAGGATATAATAGGAGGTTTCAAAAGTACTAATTCAATCTTAGCTAGGACCTTCTTTGTTTCGGCCAAAAATCTCGAAACCATCTTTAGAAACCTGAATCAGCAACTCTGGCCATAGGATTTACATCGAGTTCGAGTAGGATATTTGCGGACTTGACATTGCCATGAATATCCATAACCGATGTGAAGATTTAGTAGTGTCGTGGCGGAAGCTATGCAAATGTCAAGCCTTCGTAACCAATTCAAGTATCGAAGCTGCGAAGATCGGGCTTCTTGACCCTCTTCTCATGCTCCAATTCTGTAATTTTTTTTGTTCTAAAGTCATGCTCCAGTCTTGTAGTTTAATGAATTTATATGTCAATCTTATTTTCTCCAGTACTACGTAGGATTATCATAGTGCAATATAAGTTCGCAACAGAGTATCAAATAACAGTAGAATTTGCAAAAGTGGGAAGCGCCATAAGATTAGCATTCTAAACATGCTGTATTGATGATCAGCAAATAAACTTAAATTCTGGCCTTTCAGAGTTCAATACTCCCTCCGTCTCTAAATAAGTTGCCTGTTTTGACCGGATACCTTTGCCAATGCACACTTCTGATCGTTAATATCTTGAATTTCGTATTAATATTAAATATAAAAACTTCACTGTATTAAAGTACTCATAAATACGAATCCAACAAGATCACTCATGACTATATTTGGTCTTATAAATTAGACGTAAATTAATAATTTGCCCCATGTTATGAACACAATCCCGACATTTCAAACGAGCAACTCATTTCGAGACAGAGGGAGTAAGATATAGACAGAGTTCGATTGTAAAACAAATATTGGTAAATTTGTAAATTTTTCGAGGTGAACTCGGTTCAACGAATAAATTCGAATTTGAGTTCATAAAATACATTGATTCGTTTATTATTTAAAGCTGAAAATTTGAGTTATTCAAAAGATCCGTTTAAATTCAGTAAACTCTCTATGATTTAATAAAAGGGTCCTGTTAACAACAGCCCTTAGGGCTATATTTAAGGATTAATTTTTGTCATGTGGTGGATTTTTATTGGATGATTTATGTGAATGCATGGGGGCACATACTTTTTTGCAAATGGGGCACAACCTTGAACCAATTAAAAACTACCACATAACACCTTAACCCCTAAGGGCTATGGTTAACATTTTCCTTAATAAAAAGTAGTTTAAACTTTAACTTAACAAAGTACATACCGATTCGATTAAAAAAGTGAAGAGTAAATCTTGGGATACATCCTTGTACACTACTAAAACACACTACTAGTATAAAAAGAGTGCCCTGGCGGGCCCATTATAAGAAAATAAAAATAAAAAATTTAATTATAGAGTAATATAGTAATCCTATAATATAGGTAGTGTTTTAGTAGTGTATAAGGTTGTAGACTAGTATTTATTCAAAAAGTGAAACTTCAAATACAAGTTCTATACCACAAGATGAATTTCCCAAAAACTTATCTCGTAAATACATTTAAAAATTGTGTTTGCACATTTTTTCGACGTTATTTGATCAAAATAACAATGAAAACATACTTAGTGTCCCTTTGGTAAATTTAAGTTTGAATTTATAAATTATTTATTTCGGAAAAAATTTCGTATTTACATACTTTTTTTAGAGAAAAATGAGTAGGTGGAGTTTAATATTCGTTATCTTGTAAAAATAAGTTACTTATTTAAGAAAAAAACACATATTTCCTAACTTTTTTCCGAAATAAGTAATTTATTTCTGAAAAATAAGATTTGACAACCTACCCTTAGAAATTACAAAAAATAATGCAAAGTTTGTTCGGTAAAGAACAGACAAGCTCATGATGCTCCCCGCTATATTACAAGTGAGAAAATGCCATTGGTGGTCCAAACAGTCCAATGGAAATATGGCGCACACACTTTAGTGCTACGTTATTATGGTAGCTTACCTGCTTTTTACATCATTCATTCAATCTAATTATTAAATTCCGGAATCCTATTTTCTGTTTCAGACTTTCAGATAGTTAATCAATTGCACATACTAACATACAAATCACAGGTAAAAAACTTCCTCGTTTAATACCTAGAACATCTCTACAATGATCAAAATATTTTCGTTATCGAACCTCGTTTAATAGCAAGAATATCTATATATTTCGAAAATGTTTTCGTCTCCGATTCTCGATTTTTACAACAATTCTAGCAGACATGTATCGGTGAATCACCGAATTTACATAAAAACAAATTAGTACAATTCGAAGTATTAGTTATAAACATGTAATAGTCAAATCCTACTACATTACACAAAAAAGAAAAACAAGTAAAACCAAGACTTGATCAAGGTTCTTTAATATTCCTAACTAAAGCAAAGTAGCCTAAAACAGCACAAACAGCAGCAACAAACTTGCCTTCTCTAATCAAAACTCTCAACACAACACAAGAAATTTCCCTAGTCAACTTTTTGCCTTCAACAACCAAAGCCTTCCTGGGCTTCCCACAAAAAGTCAACAAAACAAGCACAGTTATCCAAGTCATCAAAGTGGCCGGAACAGCCACAGCCAGAGCAGCAGCCATTGCAAGAAGGCCAAAAATACCACCTAAAGCCATTGAAGCATAAATTGCAGAGAAGCCAACTGAGTTAGAAGAAGAAGTTGAAACAGAAGAGTCGTACCAAGAAAGTACAGATTTAAGGAGGTTCCAAGAAGATAATAAGAGGAGTGAATATACGGAGATGAATAAAAAAGCCCATGTTCTGCGTTTGCTCATGATGCGAATCAACAGGGTTTGGGTTTGATTATTTGTTATAGAACAGGGTTGTTCTTGGGTTGTGTTGAGTTCTTGTGCCATGGTCATATGTGATTGGTTTTTTGGTTGTGCTTTATTTTTTTTATACTTGGGTTTGGTTTTTTCTTTTCTTTTTTTTTAATGGGATTATGATGATATATAAAAGTAGAGACCACGCTCAGCCTTCAACACGTGCATTTTTGTATTTTGTACTAGTAAAAATAAAGTAACCGAAAAAAGAGATGAAAATAAATAAAATATTTCCATATGTTTATTCAATCACAACCTTCTGAAATGCAAGTCATAATATAAATGCCGACAAAAAAAAGGTCATAATATAGAAAACATATGCTTAGTTGTGGTCAACATTTAAAAAAATTAAGAAAATTCAGAACCCGTTTCAAACTTTGAATTATGGTATTCATAATCCATTAGCGAAAATCATAAGTAATAAATTTTTAACACAAAAATGTGTTATAATCTTATTTTAATTTTCGTTCATCGGTTGAAATTTAATGATTCAATCGACTTTCAATTCAAGTTACAGTGTTATCATCGTAACTACGGAGTATTATTTAAGAATGTATATGTTGGCGTAGAGATGAAATATTAGAGTAAATCTTGGCATACACATTAATTCACTACACAAACTCACTACCACTAATTTAGGGATGAATTGTGAACCCAATTCCTTAATATATTCACACTTTAATATTTTAGTTATTTTTATAGAAAATATATAAGGTAATTGTAGTGATAAATCATCCCTAAATTAATGGTAGTGAGTTTGTGTAGTGAATTAGTGTGTATGCCAAGATTTATTCGAAATATTAACCGACTAATGTTTTTTTTTTTAGAAAAAAAAATTTTACGCAACGATGAGGAATGAGTTATTTTAAGGAATATTTATAAAATTACTTGAAAGTAGTTTAAAAAATATTACCTAAAGTCAGACCAGGTTGCGAATGTTTCAAATCAGTTTGCAAATGTTGCATTTAGGATTGCAAATATTGCACATCGTATTTTTTTTAAAAAAAAATTCTGTAACTTAAATATTTTTGAAAAAAACCCTTGTTTTAATTAATTTGATTAATGTGAATGTAGATAATTTTTATAACCAATACGAATAAAACATGTGATATGTGAAGAATTTTTAAGTAAAAAGTATTTTGATTTTTTTAATATTAGTTGATAAATGGTGCAAATCACGAGCACGGATAAATACGGTTTGAAATTAAAATATTAATATTTATATAACATGAATTGAGATTAAAATAATAATATTATTAAATTATTGAGAACAAGTATAATTAATAAATATTATTTAAATATATATTTATAAAAAATTAAATAATAACGAATAAATAAACACTAACTATAACGAATTAAGGAATTGAATCCGAATTTAGTGATAACCAAATTTAATATTTTGATATTTTAATACTAGTATGCATCATTAAAACATGATTTTTTACATTAATAAATAATATAATTTTTCATTAATTTATGATTTTTGGGCTATGCTTGGTTTAAGATTATATCCACACTTTTTAAAAATTAGGTAATGTAGTTCTCTTAGATGGAAGTCTAGCCCGTGCGAGAGCACTCACAGTCTCACAGAGTCTTTATCCCTAAATATTTAGGGAAAATGTCAATTTTTGATCAAAAGTATTGCTCTATCCGGAACCCCATTTTGAGGAACAAATTTATGGACCATTTTTGAGTTCTCATTTTTGCAGAAAACTGTTCCTCCCCAAACTATCCCCAAATCTCTCTCTCTCTCTTACTTTATACTCCCTCCATCTCATAATGCTTTTCTCGTTTGATATATCGGGACTGTTCATAACATGAGACAAATTACTAATTTATGTCTAATCTATAAAACCAAATATAGTCATGAGTGATCCTGTTGGATTCGTATTTATGAGTACTTTAACACATTGAAGTTTTTATATTTAAAATTAATACAAAATTAAAGATATTACTCCCTCCGTCCCACCGGGTTCTTAACATTTCAAAATGGGGTGTTTGGCACGAATTTTAAGGTGAATTTTAAGGATAGTTTTATAACTTATTTTTAAATTTTTTTTATATAAAAATAGAACAATTCTATTTTTATTAAAAAAAGAAAATTTCAAAAATAAGTTATGGAACTATCCTTAAAATTCACCTTAAAATGCGTGTCAGAAAGTGACAAAAAAATGTTAAGAATTGGATGGGACGGAGGGAGTAACAATTAAAAGTGGCGTTGGCAAACGTGTCCAAGGGACATGGGAAAAGTTTTTAGAGATAGAGGAAGTATATATTTAATTGTATTTGTAGGTAGTGGGTTAGTTTTGGTAGTTAAAATTGTAAATAAAAGAGAGAAAAAGTAATATAAAAAAGAATATAGGGATATGGGGATGAAAAATGGGGAATGAGATGTGATAACTCTGAATCTTGATCGGGTACTTCCTCGCCAACTCCTGCCTCGGAAGTGGTGTAGCTGTAGTGGGGTATCTGCAAAACAACACCGGAGGGGGGTTTGGCCCCGAGGTGCCTCCGGCGTGAGAATAAGAGTTGGCTTTGGAAGGAAATAATCAAGTAGAGTATCACAAAGTAATCAATGTGTGTAGGTGTGTAATAATGGCTCACCTCTAAACCCTATTTACTAGGGGTATTTATAGCCCTAGGCCTAGGGTTTAGGGGTAGGTTACCTTCACCCCCGACCGTTGGATCTGGGGGACAAGCCGCTGAATTCCCGGGATGTAGGACACGTGGCCTTGTCTGGGGTGACCATTGACTGGAGTGTGGCCATGCTGTGGTGGGCATGATCTGGCATGTGTCTTCCCTTGTCTTTTAGTGTTGGTCAGCGCCACAAATAGGAGTGTCAGCTGAGGTGGGGTGCCACGTATACTGAGTGCCACAAGTCGGGGGGTCCCCTAGTCCGGGGTGGGGACCATGCCACGTCGTGGTGGCGCCGGGCCCGGGGTCCACTACTCTGGGCTGGGTCATTCTTATTCTCATGAGATGATTTGCTTATTGTTTTGGGCTCCTTGTTGGGGCTTGGCTGTTTATGGCCTATCAAGATGTAGAATATTTTTGATAATTTTGAGGAATTATAATTTTTATTTGAGGATTTACTATTTTTAATAAGTTTTTGGGGTTGGGATAGGGGAGGGGTCTGAGGGGATGAGAATGCTTAAATATCTGATTAACATCCCTTATAGATCTGTTGATAAGATATTTTGACATTTTGTGATTGATGCCCTCAAAAAAAGATATTTTGTGATTGACAGGTTTATTGTTAGGAAGACGAAGACTTCATAATAAGGTACTATTCCAATTGAGATAGCACAATTTATTATGCTTTGAAATTTATTTTTAAAATAAAAAAAGAATCCTACCAGTGCCCAGTCGTATAATAAATTAGTGTTAAGATTTCATATTCAGGTCGGACGGCAACAAGTCAACAACTACAAGCCAGAAATGCAGAAAAACTTGACATTGGGTCGTCAAACATCAAACATTGACCCAGTCCACCCCCTGGTTAACATAAGAATAAATTTTTATAAACAATGTTTAACTTTAAACCATGCTGATTAAGGAAACTTACTTTTTAAAATAAGTACTCCCTCCGTCCATTTCATTTCTTTACACTTTCCTTTTTGGGCCGTCCATTCCATTTCTTTACATTACCCAAAATAGTAACTTTTAACAATAAAATACTTTATTACATCCACTACTTCACTTCACTTTTTCAACACTTTACACTATTATACCCACTACTACACTTATTTTAACAAAAAAATCACTATTACACCCACTACTTCATTTATTTTAACAATATTACACCCACTATCCTTAATTAATTTATTCATTCTATCATGTTGCCTTGGTATCCGTGCAAAGTCAAAATGTTAACAAACCAAATGGACAGAGGGAGTAACTTATTTTAAGATAAAATTAAGGGAGTGTTTGGGGAACTTTTTCCAGAATAAGTTAACTTATTTTAAGATAAAATTAGATATTCCTAACTTTTTTCCAAAAAAAAAAGTTAATTTTTTTTTTGCAACTTATAGAATCTCAAACATACATTAATTATTTGTATTAAATTTTTTTTTATCAAAATATAAAATTTTTACCCGAAAACAAGTCCATAAGTACTTAAAAAAAGTTTAGCCAAACATGCCCAAAGATTCCTAACTTTTTTCTAAAAAATTTAACTTTTTTTTTTTTTCAATTATAGAATCTCGAACATAAATTAAATATTTATATAAAAAAATTATCAAAATATGAAATTTTTACCCGAACATAACTTCATAAGAACTTATTTTAAGTCGGTGCCAAATAGGCCCTAAATATGGTCTTAGTTTAGGAATGCTCCTACCTTTTGTATATGTTGTATAGCATTTTAAGCAACTCCAAGAACCTTCTTACATGTTTCTTATAAATATTATAAAATATTAGTATCTTAATAATGATTTAAGACATTACAAGGGATATCAACTCCAACAACACTTCTTATATATACCTTCCATATTAATATTATAATATTAAAATATACTCCCTCCGTCCCTTTTGATTGTTAACATTTCACTTTTTCAAAACTTTCTGGCACGCATTTTAAGGTGCATTTTAAGGATAGTTAAATAACTTTTTTTTAAATTTTTCTTTTTCTGTATAAAAATTTATGTTTAAATTTTTATACAGAAAAAGAAAATTTTAAAAAAAAGTTATTTAACTATCCTTAAAATGCACCTTAAAATGCGTGCCAGAAAGTTTTGAAAAAGTGAAATGTTAACAATCAAAAGGGACGGAGGGAGTAAGAAATATAAGAGAAATAATTGGAAATGAAGATTGTAGTTGGAGGAAAGTTAATATTTTATTCACAAAAATAAGATAAGGAAGGTCTCACCACTCATAAAGGAGAAACTAATGTCCTTAAAATTTTAAGGAACATATAGGGAGTCTCTTGGAGAATTTTTTTCATCCAAATTCCTTATTTTAATTATAAAGAGGCATATAAGTAGTTTGTTGGAGTTGCTAAGCAACTCCAAGAGACTCCTTGCATGTTCTTTATAAATATTATAAAAAAATAGTATCCTAGTGATTTAAGACATTATAATATTGGTCAACTCCAACAACACTCCTTATTATTATTATTATTATTATTATTATTATTATTATTATTATTATTATTATTATTATTATTATTATTATCATTATCATTATCATTATCATTATCATTATCATTATCATTATCATTATCATTATCATTATCATTATCATTATCATTATCATTATCATTATTATTATTATTATTATTATTATTATTATTATCATTATCATTATTATTATTATTATTATTATTATTATTATTATTATTATTATTATTAAACTTAAATGCCACCTACTTTTTTATGTTAAAGGGAAACTTGAAATGGAGAGAAATGAATAATTTATCTATAAAAATGATAGTAAGGAAGGATAAGGACTCCTTAAAGATAAGTAGTGAGGGGGGATGTCCTAACTTTTTAAGGAGCCGCTAGGAGACTATTGGAGCGAGTTTTTTGCTCAACTTCTTTATATTTAAGATTAAGAGGTCATATAAGTTGTTTCTTGGAGTTGCTCTTAGAGCATACTCCTACATTCACTCTTAAAAATAATATAAATAAATGGCTCTTAACAAGTTATTACATTGATTTATGTGTCAAACTTCAACAATGTTCTTTATATTAGTTCTTTATTTATAATTTATGCACAAATGAACCCCACTATAACCAAAAGTTGTGCAAGAATTGGTGGATATGAATATTTTATTATTAAAATACAAGTTAAGAGCTATTAGTGGCTCTTAGAAATGAGGAGAGAGAAGAGACTCTTAGTATTTTTAAGAGCCACTAAGAGCATCTCCAACCAATCTCCATCCTTACCTATATTTTTGCCACATATGCAATTATAGGGAAGCAAATCAAATTGAAGCACTCCAACCCAAAGGCCTTTACTTAAAAAAATTTAGGTGAGAGAAAATGCTTCCCTACATGTAGGGAACCATTTTGCTTCCCTATAATGTCACCTCATCATGCTACCTCATCATTCCTTCTTTATAATACAACATATATCTATTCTCATACTCTCATCATTCTCTATATTATCTAAAATATTGATTAAATATTACTTTTTTAATTATAGGTAATGAATATAGGTAACACCGTTGGACTAAAACAACTTTTTGTTTTCCTATATTTTAAATAACCATTATTTTATTATAATTTAGGGAATGGAAATAGGAATTATCCTTGGAGATGCTTTAAGAGTTTTTTGGAACAATATTTCATTCTCTCTCCTCATTTTTTAAGTTAAGAGCTAGAGTAGAGAGCTTTTTTGGAGATGCTCGTAACTCCTACAAACATCTGACTACTAAGATTATACCATAATTCGTTTTTATTTACTATTTCATCTAAAATTATAAAAATTATCCCACATCGATGTCTTAGGTTCAGATTCGATACCTGGTAAAAAATAGATGTATAACAAATTTTCTTTTATAAAGGTTCGACTTGTTCTAAGTAACCAATTGTATGGATGAATTCTGTTTACCTTTTTTTTATTTTTTATTCAGAAAAATTAATTCAAAAAATAGTTACATTCCCATAATATAGACTTGTTATTGTAAGTCGGAAACAGTGTTGTAAAAAGCGGAATCGGACTTAATCGGTGAAGGTACTGCTCAGGGATTAATCGGATAATCGGGGATTAATCGGAATGATTAATCGGATAATTAATCGGAGCTAATTTAATATTATTTTTAAATATAATTATTATTAATATATGTAATTATTTTATTATTTTGATTTTACATGAATAATTATCACATATTTATACAAATATATTTAAAATATATAGCATTATTAAAGTAAATATAAATTTTAAGATCTAATTTTTGAATTGGGGGTCAATATGAGAGAAAAAATTGATAAAATTCATGATTTAACCGTTTAAAATATTAATTTCGTATATGAGAATAAGATTTTTCTTAAAATTTATTCAATTTTATACTTTTTGAATTTTGATTTTTTTTATTTTTCTACAATTTTTTCAATTTTTTATCAATGAGATCGATTTTTGACCGATTAATCCCGATTTTGATCGACTTTTGAGCGATTTTCGAAAAAATGATTTTTTAGCCGAACAACGATTAATCAGTACGATAGCCTACCGAACAGCAATTAATCGACGATTAATCCCGATTAATTGCCGACTTTAGAACAGAGGTCGGAAATTGTAAACATAAAATCGTATATAATTTACGCAAAAAATTGGCCAATTTTTTTTACACTCTGATAAACAGAGCGTGACGTTGAAAGTTGAAACGATGTTGACTAGGGGACAGCAAACCTCGGTTCGATTTGATTTTTAGGTAAAATCGAAACTGGAAGTTGTCGGTTTTAAAAATCAAAAATCGGAATCACAATCGAATCATCGGTTTTGGTTTTAAAATTTTGGTTCGATTTATATCATACATAACTTGGTCCTTTACAAAAACCAAATCGAACCGGAGTTTCGTTCTTCCTAATGATAATAACAATAGCAAGTGATTATGCTAAAGAGACTATGACAGAAACCAATTTTGATAGACCAACAACTTCATGTTTAGGCTTTTACCTTCACAAAAATTAGGCAATCCCTAGGAGCACAGTACTGAATTCCTTTGCAAAAATGAAGCTGGATGGCTAGTTATGAGAGACTGAGGAACCTCGTCTGATAGCACATTGAGTCGGTCCAATTACATTACATTACATAAATTAGGTTATAGTTTACTACTTAATCTAAAAAAAATATATGCATTTAAATTTCAAAAAAAAAACTAATACAAATTATATATATATAATTTTTATTTATTTATTTTAATAATCGCTTCGGTTTTAGTCGGTTCGGTTAATCGCTTCGGTTTTAGCCAGTTTAATTTTAATCTATAACTGAACTGGAATCGAAAGTCTCGGTTTTTAAAAATAAAAAATCGCAACTGTCGGTTCGATTTTGGTTTTAATTTTTTCGATTCAATTATTGTCAATTTCGATTCAATTTCGATTTCAAATTTTCAATTTGATTTTTTGCTCACCCATAAAATTTTTTTTTGCTCACCCATAATGTTGACACAAGGTGGAGGGGTAGAGGCACATTCATGTCATGCAGATACAATATAAATGCAGTAACATTAAATATTGTCCGAAAGAAGGATCAAACGGGGTACAATTACTTTTGATAAAAGAGGAGCAGTTGAAAGAGTCTATACATCAACTTAGACTTTTGGACCAATGCAATCAATCTATGAGCCTTTGTCCTTGGATTCAGTTGTGTGAATAAATCACCCCTTTCCCCTTCCTTCTTTTTTTGGCCAAACTTTTCTTTTCTTTTTTCTTCCTTGTTCACTCAAGAACAAGATTCCCTGTTTCAACCTGCACAACCAAATCCCATGTATTATTATTTCACTGTCTCATACGTAGAAATTGAGTTGGTACATTTTTAGTATATGTACAAGGTGAATCACATTTCACATTCTTTATCATGGTGTATTCAACACCAAAAAGTAACAAATCTAAGCATACAAGTAAAAAGAATTTATTTTGGTTTCGTTTTAGGGTGTTTGGCTAATTGGCTGCAACTCCTTTAAGTAGTTTGCGACTTTAAGCAGTTTTTGTATCGTTTGGCAATCTGGGCTTTAAGTCCGTTTTAAGTTAAAAAACTGTTTTAAGTCATAAGTTCCATTTAGGTACTTTTGATTTGTGACTTATGATTTATGGAGTTTTTTTTCCCACGATTCTTGTAAAGTTTAAATATCATGAATTTTAAAATTTTTCAAGTCAAATTTCACTTTAAATCAAAATTATTAAACCCCCATTTAACTTTAAGTAAAATTATCCAAACACATTCATTCAACTTAAAGTAAACAACTTTACTTTCTCCATTAAGTTAAAAACACATCCATTAAATCAAAAATAACTTATTTAAAGCAATGTCAAACACACTCTTAGAGCAACTCTAACCTTAGCTCCTCTTAGCTATAATACATGACATGGCAGTAAACAGTAACCAATTTGACTAACAGGTCTTTTTATTTTTCTTGTTTGAAATGTCGGAACTGTTCATAACATAAGACAAATTATTAATTTAAGTCTAATCTATAAGACCAAATATAGTCATGAGTGATCTTGTTGGACTCGTATTTATGAGTACTTTAATACAGTGAAATTTTTATATTTAATATTAATACGAAATTCAAGATATTAACGATCAAAAGTGTGCGTTGGCAAACGTGTCCAGTCAAAACTGAAAAAACATTAAGGGACGAAGGATTTAGCTAAAATTTTAGAAAACCAAGTTAAGGATTGCCAGATTTGGAAGATGGACCTCACCTGTTAGCAAAATTTTAAAACCCAAATTATCTCATGTGCAATAACAATAATAAATATTATAAATTTTAAAATAAAATTTTATTTAGCAAAAAAAAAAATTAATATTAAAAATTTTAAACTTTAAATTTTTTGACAAACATAAATAAAATTATAATATTTAAAAATAATAATAAAATACTATTTTTGAAATATAGCTAACCATTATAACTAACACCATTGAAGTACAACACCTTACAGATTCAGTAAATTTTAGATAACGATTATTTTATATTATTTAAACTAATCATTTTAATTATTCCAGTTGGAGATCCCTTTAACGGTGTCGAATAGTGAAGATAAACTTTTCTGGCGGTTAGAAGAGTCAGGAATTTACTCAGTCAAGTCAGCGTATAAGTTTTTGCAATCACAAAAGGGGATGTGGAATTCTGAGGAGTACGATAAAACCTGGCAGATTCTTTGGAGTACAAAAGCACCTCCGAAAGCTTTGAATGTAGTTTGGCGTGCTTTAACGGACTGTCTACCAACTTTAGCTCAACTTCAGCAGAAGAGGGTGCCTGTTAACAACAGTTGTCCGGTTTGCCAACAAGAGATGGAATCTATCCTGCACAGTTTAGTCAGTTGTCAATATGCACATCAATGTTGGCTTCTTCTTTTTCCAGGTATTACGTATCCAGTGGCCACATGTTTTAAATCTTGGTTGTGCTCAGTGTTTAATACAGTTGATTCAAGTAAGCATGCTGAGGTCATTACTTTATGCTGGTCAATATGGCGATCGCGCAACGATCTTGTATGGAATCAAAAAACCACGTCGATTAATAGAATAGTAGCATCAGCAAGGCAGTACCTTGTGCAATGGAAAACAACCCAAAGCAGATTTTTTTCGACTCCTCTCCAGCCTGTTCTACAAGGAGATGGAGCTGTTACTTGGGTTAAGCCCCAGCCAAACAAAATCAAGGTATCAGTTGATGCGGCTATTTTTGAGGATCGAGGGGGAGTTGGTTTTGGAATAGTGGCTAGAGATTGTAAGGGGGACCTTATCGAGGCTAAAGCTATTTTCTCTCCGGGTTTGGTGACACCGTTCATGGCAGAGGCAATGGCGTTTAAAGAAGCGTTAAGTTGGATGGAGGCTCGTGAATGGCATGGTGCTACGGTGGAATCTGATTGCTTAGGAGTGGTTCAAGCAGTGAGAAGCCAAGTAGACATGAGATCCTACTGTGGATCGATTATTGAGGAGTGTCGTAGGATGCTTAAAAGGTTAAACAACGTTAGCTTGTTTTTTGTCAAACGATCTGCTAATATGGTGGCCCATCAGTTAGCAAGGGAATCATATTATCTGTCAGGTCGTATAATCGACAGGAGTTCTGTTCCTAGTTCGATTCAGCATTGTATTTCTATGGATTTGAATATCTAATAAAATCCCAGCTTTTCGTCAAAAAAAAAAAAAAAACAAAAAACAAAATGTTGGCAAGTACCCTTGTTCTTATAAATACATTTTCAATGACGGTCAATGCATCTTGTTACCGAAAATCGAGTATTATAGGTGCGCTAATAATTAGACAGTCGAGACATTTTGTTACGGAAAAAGGAGGAGTATAGGTGCACAAATAATTAGACAATAGACATGTATCATTTCACAAATTCAGATGCTTCACCTGTGATGTGGGGGTGAAGTGTTACCCAGTGGTATCAGATTGTCATCAACACACTTGCTGTTGTATAGCAGATGTTGCTGGTCCTTTTAAATGGACTAGACAACATGAGATGACAACAATGTCTGACTCTGACACTAGTAATGAAGATGAAGAAACCTATGTGTTGATAATATTTATTTTTGAAATATATAGCAAAGTTTTATCACATCACACACATACAAAGATGCAAGTTTATGTTAAATTTATTTTATTCCCTGCAAAATTGTAACAGCTTCATTCTATGCTTCAATCCACTTTCACTATGTAGAGTAGCAAGAATGTAACATTGACCTCAAGCACAATCAATAAGTCCCTGATCACTTGATCAAAATATGTCGAACGCGAGATGCACAAGCACAATTTATTCATCTAATGTGCAATCTACAACATTATCGAACAGAGGGTTCTTATACGAAAAAAAATGGATTTACACTCTTAAGCTGCTGATCTAATCATACTTTTCTCTCCAAGAGTAAGCAAGAAAGAAAACCCACGAAAGCGCTAACAGAAAATCACCAACCAGCTGCCTAGGCCACGCATAAGCCAACTCTTCGAGCCTTCTTTCGACCAACACTCTCCAAAGAGCCATTGAGACATGAACAAGAACACAACCTTTTGCAAAGAAGTTTTGAAACTCCCTGTCCTCAACAAATGCAACCATGAATAATAAAAATCCCATTGCAACAAGAAGTAGGCCTGCGAACGAGTCGGAGATTTGTTTCAAGAGCTGATCATGCGGTGTTGATCCCATGAGTTTGGTTGCGGTTTCGGTGCCATGACCAAATGCAGATATTTCATTTAAATAAAACATTATAAGTGCACCGCAAGATACAGATAATGTTGAGTGAAGGAGGCAGATAACAAAGAAACCAGATGAACCCATTAATCAAAAGTTGAATAACAATATTAAATCAAACTAATGCTAACAATTTTTAAATTGATTACTGAAACAGAGCAACTTGAAGCTGAAGCTGCAACAAAAAATAAACGAAATAAGTAATAAGAATCATAGGTGTATACAATGTGTAATGGTGAATGGAATTAAGGGTGATCGTATATAGGGAATGGAGATTCACGAGGGGATTCGTGGGTTGACAGGATGTAAGATCGCGTTGGAAAACGTGAAATTGGAAGCGTGTGTGTTGCATTATTACGGACACTCAACCCACTACTACTCATCCCTCATTTGCAACTTGCACTTGATAGCTCCAGTTAAGTACCGACTGCCGAGTATATTAATAATGAAAAATTTATTACCCTTTTCTCATCTATTATATAAGGTCTTTGATTTTTTGCATCACATATTTTTTTTTTAATTTTTATGAATTATATATTTAATTATATATTTTTTTTAAATAATTATTTTACAATATAATCAAAATATCTTAAAATTATGTGCAGAAAAGTCAAACTATTTATAAAATGGATTATAGGGAATAAATTCTTAGTTTATTCATTACTCCATTCGTCTCATAATGTTTCTCTCGTTTGAAATGTCAGGACAGTTCATAACATGAGACAAATTACTAATTTACGTCAAATCTATAAGACCAAATATAATCATGAGTGATCTTGTTGGATTCGTATTTTTGAGTACTTTAATACACTGAAGTTTTTATATTTAATAATAATACGAAATTGAAGATATTAACAATTAAAAGTGTGCATTGGTAAATGTGTTCAACTCAAATGGAAAAAGTATTTAGAGAGGTACTCCCTCCGTCCCTAATTAGTAGTCCATTTTGAAAAAAACACACATCTTAAGAAATATTTAATGTCATATTTTGTTTCCATAGTTGCCCCTACTTATTGTATTAAATAATAACTTTTAAATGTATAATTAATTATAAAGTCAAACATTGGAAATAGAAGTGTAGGAGTATTTTTGGAAAAACATAAAAAACATGCATTGAAATATGAAAAGAGACAATTAGTTAGGGACAATTTTTTTTTCTCAAAATGGACTACTAAATAGGGACGGAGGGAGTATTGAGTAATTTCAAAGGTCGGCAATGACAATCAGACAAAATAAAAGCGTGATTCACAGTTAGGGAGTAAAAGTTAAATTTTAAATAATAATAAAAAATGTAATCTATTTGTTAATTTCCTAAAATTGCGTTTGAGAACATGTATTTCATTTTAAATAATGCATTTCAAATGACATGAATTAGGTTATCATTTTAAATTAATATTTGAAAGTGTGATTTTCAAATCATCCAAAAATATTATTTGATCAAATTCAGAATTTTAAATAAAATTTAAGTTCTCCATACAGAATTGATCCACTGATTTAAAGTAAATGAGGCTTAAAAAAAAGGTAAGAGTATATCATTGACCTAAAAATTACTCTTGCGCAATGTTGTATATATCAAATTATTGATTACTCACAATAATACAGCAATTTTGAATATTGACCTCAGGTTTCTACGTGATCATTACCGAGAAAAATTTGATATTTACAAAAATATCTTACGGAATCTTTAAGTTATACCGAACAACCGAAGGCCAAGTTTTCTCTTTTCGATATTAATCTTACTAGCTTATAGCCCGTGCTTTCACGGATTACTTTTAATTTTTATAATTTATTTATAATATAATATAATATTATAAATATTAATTTAAATATGTTATTGATTCGAACCTTATATCTTTATATATAATAATTTTTAGTATTAAATATAAATTAATATGTTATTGGCGGGAATCGAACCTTGAACTTCTGCATATAACAATTTTTAGTATTACTAGCTTATAACCCGTGCAAAGCACGTGTTTCTTTTGATAGGTTATAAAATTTATTTAACATTATAATTATGAACTTTGAATTTTTAGTAAATTAATTTAATCATGTAATATATCTTATTATTAGATCTAACGATTCTTATTTATTACTAAAAATAATGATTTGAATATATGGTGAGATACTTTTGAGTGTATATTATTTAATTTTATTAAATAGAACCGTCCGTGATATAATTGGAAAAAGAGAGATTTTAGTTTGAAAAAATAGAAAAAGATAACGTGAAAATTAAAAGATGACATACTTTAGGGTGAAAATGGTAATTGATTAGTTTATAGTAATTATAATATAATTGTAATTTTACTAAATAAAATTGCAGGAAATATTTTTAGAAAATGAGAAATTAATGTTACCGTGATATTTCTAAAAAAAGGAATTTAATTAGAAAAAATAAAAAAGATGATACGTTTTTAGCTGAAAAGGTAATCGGTTAATTAATAGCATTATAATATTATGATTTTATTTTTATTAAATAGAATCGCCCGTGATATAATTTGAAAAAGAGAGGCTTTAGTTAGAGAAAATAAAAAAGGTAACTTGTTTTGGCTGAAAAAGGTAACCCGTTATATAATTGGAAAAAATATTTTAGTTAGAGAAAAGAGAAAAGAATTTTTTTTATTAGTTAATAGTATTTATAATTTTTTTTAATTAGATAAAATATAAAAGATATTATATTTTACCTGAAAAAAGAAACTGCTTAGTTATTAGAAAAAAAGGTAACACGTTTAACCTTAAAAGTAGGTTGATTTGTAAAGTAAAATTTTTAGTTAAATAAAATATAAAAGAAGATTTTTAAAAGGTAACTCGTGATATAATTGGAAAAAGAGATATTTTAGTTAGAGAAAAGAGAAAAGATAATTTGAACGAAAAAATTAATTAATTAGTTAATAGTAATTATAATATGGTTTTTAGTTAGATAAAATATAAAAAATATTATATTTTAACTGAAAAAGGAAACTGCTTAGTTATTAAAAAGAAAAGAAAAGGTAACATGTTTAACCTGAAAAAAGAAATTGATTAGTAAAGCAAAAATTTTAAAGGTAACATGTTTAACCTGAAAAAGGAAATTGATTAGTAAAACAAAAATTTTAGTTAGATAAAATATAAAAAAAGATTTTATCTGTAATTAATTAAGGGTAATTAGGTAAATTCAATAGGTACCACCTGAAAAAGGAAACTGCTTAGTTATTAAAAAAAAATGTAACACGTTTAACCTGAAAAAGTAGGTTGATTTGTAATGTAGAAATTTTAGTTAAATAAAATATAAAAGAAGATTTTTAAAAGGTAACTCGTGATATAATTGGAAAAAGAGATATTTTAGTTAGAGAAAAGAGAAAAGATAATTTGAATGAAAAAATTAATTAATTAGTTAATAGTAATTATAATATACTTTTTAGTTAGATAAAATATAAAAGATATTATATTTTAACTGAAAAAGGAAACGGTTTAGTTATTAAAAAGAAAAGAAAAGGTAACATGTTTAACCTGAAAAAGGAAATTGATTAGTAAAACAAAAAATTTAAAGGTAACAGGTTTAACCTGAAAAAGGAAATTGATTAGTAAAACAAAAATTTTAGTTAGATAAAATATAAAAAAAGATTTTATCTATAATTAAGTAAGGGTAATTAGGTAAATTCAATAGGTACCAACCAACCGACCAAAAAAATTTAAAGGTAACAGGTTTAACCTGAAAAAGGAAATTGATTAGTAAAACAAAAATTTTAGTTAGATAAAATATAAAAAAAGATTTTATCTATAATTAAGTAAGGGTAATTAGGTAAATTCAATAGGTACCAACCAACCGACCAACCAAACTTTTAATGTTTCGGAATTTATATAATAGTATAGATTATATCTAACGGTCATGATCTACTTGAGTTGCTGATCTACGGTGATAAATGAGGGATAACCAAAAATGGGATAACTAAAAAGGGTAACCAACTACAAATTATATTCCTTTTGCTTGTAGTAGAAAAAAGAGTCAATGTGGATGAAGGAGTAGAAAAAAGAATCAATGTGGATGAATGAATTTTAATCGGAATATAATTACGTTAACATTGGTAATTAGCTTTTTGAGTTGTTTTTGTAATTTAATTATTTATTTTAATAAGGATGATGACCCAAAATATTCATATGGGAGCCATGCTGGCCCTTTTTACTGACTGAAAACGCTACACCGTCTACCGTGATATGAGGGGTGTTGCGGAACACCGTATTCCGTATCATGGGGTGTTGCGGAACACCGTGTTCCGTATCATGCTAACACGGAAGATGGTGTTCCGTATCATGCATAATACGGAACACGGTGTTCCGTATTATGTTAATACGGAGAACGATTCTCCGTATCCCGTCGGTATTTCGGGCCATTTTTTTCAAAATCAGTATTTTGGGCAAAAACTTGTGAAAAATAGGCATTTTGGTAATTCTCTCTTTTAATAATTGAGATAACCAAACCGAAAACCAAATAATTAGGATAATCAAATCGAAAACCAAAATTTTCAAAACTTTCCATGTTTCGGCTTTAATATGATAGTATAGATAGATACGAAGTATTTAAAAAATTCAGAGTAGCCCCATTCTTTCGCCATTGCCTATTATGCCTTCCCAGCGGCTGCTACAATGGTTTGGTTTCGCATGCATTGTACCCGGGTGCACAGGAGTTAGTATCACAAGCTAAGCTCACAAGTCAGAACTTGGGTCTTCTCAGTTTCACAATTAACGGTAAATCCTGCTACTTTTTTGTAGTTTATATGTTGTCAAAATAGATTTTAGGACTTGAAGAAAGTTGCTCATTTCCTAATGTGAAGACCAGGAGCACTCTCATTTTTCCCTCTAGAAAAACCGTTTTTTGATTGCTATAGCATATTAGCATGCAGACATATTGATTACAGACTAACAAAACCGATGCGGCAAATGACAATCTAATAGGATTATAGCAAGTATTTTAACTCTTCAATTAGATGAATTAATTACTCCCACCAGTCTGAAATTCTATGACTTTAGTCAAATAGATGTATATTTTACAAGAAAGACAACTGATGCTGCAATTATATTGTTGCCAAGTGCATGCACAAGCAACTAGACTTAAAACTGGAAATTGATTGTTATAACGATAAAACATATACAAGCATATATCTAACTGATGGATGAAGTTCTGTCGAGCATACTGCTGGTATTAAGTTAGTAAAGGAGAAACCAGGGAAATGGAGGAATCCCAAATCCTGGAGATTTCCTGTTTTATTTGTGCCCCACACTTTTCTTTACTTGGCCATTGGCCCATTGCTTATAAAATAGAAGAGCAGATAAAAACATACAGATGTGTCTAAGTATTAGATGAAGTGGTGCAGAATGTATAGGGCTGGCTAACTATGCTTTGATATTCATTATCTTTTGTAAAACCTCGGAGAAACCATGGAAATGGAGGAATCCCAACTTCTGTAGTTCCCTCTAGAATCTGAATCACAAGCCCCATACTTGGCCTATTCTTCTCATCATCTTGAATGCACCAACAAGCTACTTTGCAAGCTCTCTCCACTTCACTTGAATCTGCTTTACCTTCCAATTTTCGATCTAAGAACTGCATTAATACTTCTTCCCCTTTGCTTATTTTGTCTGCAACTAGAGCCGGAAAATAGTCACCATCATCTAACAACTCCATATTTCTTCTCCCTGATATAATCTCAAACATCAGCTTGCCATAGCTAAAAACATCTGCCTTTGCGGTGATGGCCTCGCCTGAAATCCATTCCGGAGCAAGATATCCTCTTGTTCCTCTTATCGTTGTCAGGACTCGGCTACATTCTCGGCCAAGAAGCTTGGCTAGGCCAAAATCAGCAACTTTGGCATTAAACACATCATCCAACAAAATGTTATCAGGCTTAATGTCACAATGTATGATACAATCCCTGCATTTCTCATGGAGATACTTCAATCCTCTAGCAGTTCCAATCATAATGTTGTACCTTGCTTTCCAATCTAGAAAAACATTAGAATTTTCGTGAAACAAGTGATGTTCAAGGGAACCATTCTTCATGTATTCAAACACCAAAAGTCTTTTTTCACCTTCTATGCAGAATCCTTGAAGGCGGACAAGGTTGACATGTTGAATTTGCCCGATTGTGCTTACTTCTGCGCGGAATTGCTTCTCCCCTTGCTTCAAATTCTTCAGCCTTTTCACTGCTATCGCTTTGGAGTTAGGTAAAGTCCCTCTGAAAACCGAGCCGAACCCTCCTTCACCCAGCTTTTCTGAGAAGTCTTTGGTATATTTTCTGATGTCTTTGTACTTAAATAACATTAATTCCCCAGATGCCCCATTATACTTTCCCACGTTTCGTTTCCTCAGCTGCAATATGACCACTGTTACCATGCCAAGCAAAGCTAAGAACCCCCCAACAGCTCCTACTACAATCCAAATATTAATCTTGTTGGCTTTTCCGGATTTTGTAATCCGAACATGAAAAACTCTACCTCTGTTGTCATCAGAAACCAGTTGTTGGAGATTGTACACTTCTCCGATCCAAACCACACATTTATCACCATCAGACACATAAGCAGTGCATGAACAATTTCTTAAGCAAGCAGACTTGCATTCTTTGTCGTTCCCAACATCCAATGACAGTGAATCCCCTGTATCCTGAAATGAAAATCGCATCGCTTTTATGGATAAAAACGTGTCTTCTTCTCCTCCAACACCACATTTTACACGGGGTTTCCTAATGCACCCATCAGTATAATCTCCCAATTCCCAATTCTTTGACACCCTCGGTTCATACCCTGGCAAACAATTACAAGAAGGCGGATTGCATGTCCCAAAAGCACCACACACGTTTGGAACTTCGCATTGTTCTGGCCGCATCCAATTTCCAAGCCATCGATGTTCGGGGAAACTTTCTCTCCACGCGAACTGTCTAAACCGCCCCGTTACGTCGATCATAAACCGCGTGAGAGTTTTGGGAATATCAGTGTCATAAGTTAACTTGCTCTCATTCACATTTGAAATATATCTAAAATTCGAGATATACGGGTTTACCTCAATTTCAGGGACAAGCACAAAATATCTCCCAGTCCATGCACCAGTTGTTAAGTACTGTTTAGTCCTATTGTACACCAAAATGATACTTGTACCATTTGTTTCCACCTCAAGTGAGAAAAGACTAGGGGAAGGATTCTCAGAATTTCGCCACGAAGTTAGATAGATCTTTTCCTTCTTTATTTTGTTATATCCGATTTTACCACCTGGAAGCCAAGTGTCTGTTGGATTATCAAAACTTTGCCATATAATATTAGAGGAATCTTGATTATCTTGTGTCACAAAATTTCCATTATCGAAAAGTATAGCTAAAGTTGAATTATCTTTTCTTGCAGTGGAATTTGTGGACCAACGTTGTATTTTGGATTCATTCAGTAGAGCAAGATTTCCATCTGGTAAGAGTGTTAGTTCTGAATTGTAAGGATTGGTAACAGGGTGGTTTCTGTTTGCTACCCAGACAACAGTTTTATCAGCAAAGTTTTTATACCATATGCCTATGTAAAAGTTTTTGGACTTACCTGGCGTGAAGAAACCCAATTCAAATGTCCCATTTTCGGAGGATATCGTTTGGTTGCCGGAGAGGGTCTGACCGACGGAGATGACATGTGTTCCTTCACAAATACGTGTTTCAAAGAAAAGAGCACAGAGGTGCAATGCAAGAAGGTACAAGGATGTTTTCTTTGTCTCTACTTTCATCTTATCAAAAAATCAAACAGACAAACACCAAGAAGTAGATTATTATTTAAAATGTGTTACAGATGACAAGAGAACAGTACAATAGTAATAGTACTATAAGATTTGGATTTATAAAAATCTGGAGTCATATACTTCTGTTTATAAACTTGGAGTCAAGTAACTACTGGAAATTGAGCGGTGGTTCTTTGCTTTGACAAGTATGCAACTCGGCTGAAGTAAATATCTTGGCATCCACATATTGAAGAGACACTTTTCTTTTTAAAATTTATGCTTCCTGGAATAGCTTGCTAGACTTTGGCACCTATACATTGAGGTTTAAATATTAAATGATTACTTAATATTTATTTATAATTGTATATCAAATTAAAAGAATACATTTTATTAGATATAAAAATTATCGAATAATATCTATTTTTTAAAACTCAGTGTCAATATGGGTGTCAATAGACTTGGAAACTTGGGGTTTTTTTATTTTATTTTTTCGAAAATAAAGAGGTGACAATAAACATGTGAGGAGCACTTAGGAGTGTCCTTATTCAATTTATCATACTAGTAATTTGGGAAATTAAAATTAAGCCCTAGATATGGAGATTTTTGAAGTTGTTCTAAACCTGAAAATCAGGTATATACTTCAACTGAGTTGCATGTTAGTCAAAGCAAGTGGGGTTTTGTTTTTGGAGGCCACAAGATGACCAAATGTACATCATTTTGGACTTTTCGACCAATGCATTATACACTAATTCTCTTTGCTTTGTCTTGGAATTAGTGGTGGGAAATTATCGGATTTCCTCTTCTACTTTTTTGGCCAAACCTATTTTTTTTTTTTATCTTTATTTCCCAGTTCCCACTGCAGATTCCCTGTAAGAACCTGCATAAGCAAAAGCATGTAGTACTATTTTTTCACTCTGCCTACATTGATGGAAAAGTGCAAGTGGTTATTGTAAAGGCACAACATATGGAGATGCATATAGCATAGATAATAAATTAAAAAATTATATGCCCTCTTTCATTACATACCATGATGCAGCAAGGCTACTTAGTTATACTTATACACAATCTTCGATTTTCTTATAGCATAAAACTGAGGCAAAGGCTGTATAGTTCACTATAGCAGAACACTTCAGAGGCAAACTGTTCTGGGACTCGATTCAAGTTTCTTCATTGGTCCATGGAATATTTTTCTGGGTTGCAGTTGCAAGTTACTTGTCTCCAATTCCCCGTTTATATTATATATTAGAATTTACAGCTGATTAAATGATTGCCCCTATTACTTTCTCAATTTCTTTGTATCAAGAAGGCGATTTCCACAAATAATATTATACATTAGTTTCATATTGTTGGTGTGCAGGACATTGATTTTCTAGTGTTTGCATTTCATGTTATTTGTAATCTAGACCTTGGGTAATTTTTGTAATGCAAGTGCTATAAATGTGATCACTATCTTTAATTTTAATCTTGGTTTTCACCTTCTGCATTAACAAATGTTCTAAAAAGGATTGCTTTATCCTGTTCTGCAGGTTGTAGTGGTTTTGAAAGAAACGAATTGACAAGCAAGTGCACTTAAGGTATGACACCGACTTCTCTGTACTCACTGCTATATCTTTTAACATTAGTTTGGTGAAAATTATATATAGACAGCAACTGATTTTGATAGTCCTTATGCAAAAGACCATGATTTTGATAGTCCTTTGTAAAAGGATCTTGTTGATTGAGCGTTAAGGTATAATACGCATAACTAGTGAAAGCAATGGGGCAATATTACAAATCAAATAGAAAGTATATTTTCCGTTTTATCTTGGATGAATAATTAGAACCCGCAAGCTCAAGTTCATTTCTACTATAATTTAAAAGATGAAAATTTAACAGGACAGATAAATGAGAGGCAGTTTTGTTGTTACATGCATGCAGAGGTAAATCCCTACAATTGGAAATACTGATGGCGACAGTTTTGGTAAACAGAATGGATACAAACATATATCTAACAATTGAATGAAGTTCAATTGTGTAGTACTGTTAAACTATGTGTTGATATTATTATTCTCCGAAATCTTGAAGAAAACAAGGAAGTGGACGGATCCCAACTTCTCAAATTCCGTCAAAAATCAGAATGGCAAGCCCTGTACTTGGTCTTTGCTATAATAGAACAACATATACAAAACATGTTTCTAACTATCAGATGAAGTTGTTTCCGATGTGCAGTCCTGGTAAACTATGGAGTGATCTGTCAGATCCTTTGTAAAACCTTGTAGAAACCGAGGAAATGGAGGAATATCAACTTCTGAAATTCCCTCTAGAAACCTAATCACAACTTCCATACTTGGCCTATTCTTCTCATCATCTTGAATGCACCAGCAAGCCACTCTGCAGGCTCTAAACACTTCACTTGAATCTGCTTCACCTTGCAATTTTTGATCTAAGAATTGCATTACTGCTTCTTCTCCTGTGCTTAATTTTTTTGCAACTAGAGCTGGGAAATAGTCACCATCATCTAGTAACTCCATATTTCTCCTCCCAGATATGATCTCAAACAACAGCTTTCCATAGCTAAAAACATCTGCCTTTACAGTGATTGCCTCACCTGATATCCATTCTGGTGCAAGATATCCTCTGGTTCCTCTTATTGTTGTCAACACTCGGCTAAACTCTCGGCCAAGAAGCTTGGCCAGGCCAAAATCAGCAACTTTGGCATTAAACCCATCATCCAATAAAATGTTATCAGGCTTAATATCACAATGTATGATACAATCCCTGCATTTTTCGTGGAGATAATTCAACCCTCTAGCAGTTCCGATCATAATGTTGTATCTGGCTTTCCAATCTAGAAAAACATTGGAATTTTTGCGAAACAAATGATTTTCAAGAGAACCATTCTTCATGTAATCAAACACTAGAAGTCTTTTTTCACCTTCTATGCAGAATCCTCGAAGGCGAACAAGGTTGATATGTTGAATTTGCCCAATTGTGCTTACTTCTGCGCGGAACTGCTTCTCTCCTTGCTTCAAATTCTTCAGCCTTTTAACTGCTATCGCTCTGGAGTCAGGTAAAGTCCCTCTGAAAACCGAGCCGAACCCGCCTTCACCCAGCTTTTCTGAGAAGTCTTTGGTAGATTTTCTGATGTCTCTGTACTTAAATAACATTAATTCCCCAGCTGCCCCATTATACTTTCCCACATTTCGTTTCCTCAGCTGCAATTTTACCACTGTTACCATGCCAAGCAAAGCGAAGAACCCCCCAACAGCTCCTACTACAATCCAAATATTAATCTTGTTGGCTTTTCCGGATTTTGTAATCCGAACGTGAAAAACTCTACCTCTGTTGTCATCAGAAACCAGTTGTTGGAGATTGTACACTTCTCCGATCCAAACCACACATTTATCACCATCAGACACATAAGCAGTGCATGAACAATTTCTTAAGCAAGCAGACTTGCACTCTTTGTCATTCCCAACATCCAATGACAGTGAATCCCCTGTATCCTGAAATGAAAATCGCATCGCTTTTATGGATAAAAACGTATCTTCTTCTCCTCCAACACCACATTTTACATGGGGTTTCCTAATGCACCCATCAGTATAATCTCCCAATTCCCAATTCTTTGACACCCTCGGCTCATACCCTGGCAAACAATTACAAGAAGGCTCTTTCAATAGATTGCATGTCCCAAATGCACCACAAACGTTTGGAACTTCGCATTGTTCTGGCCGCATCCAATTTCCTATCCATCGACGTTGGGGGAAGCTTTCTCTCCACGCGAACTGCCTATACTGTCCGGTCTTGTCAATCATAAACCGCGTGAGGGTTTTTGAACTATCAGTGTCATAAGTGAACTTGCTCTCATTCACATTGGAAATATATCTAAAATTTGAGATATAAGGGTTGCGCTCAATTTCTGGAGCAAAAACAAAATTTTTTCCTGTCCATGGACCAGAATACCAGTACTGTTTGGTCCTATTGTATAGCATCATGTGACTTGTTCCGTTTGTTTCCACCTCAAATGAGAAAAGACCCGTGGCGGGATTTTCTGCATTCCGCCACGAAGTTAGATATATCTTTTCCTTTTTAATTTTGTTATATCCAATTTTACCACCACCCGGAAGCCAAGTGTCTGTTGGGTAATCAAAACTTTGCCATATAATATTAGAGGAATCTTGATTATCTCTTGTCACAAAATTTCCATTATCAAGAAGGATGGCTAAAGATGAATTTTCCTTTTTTGCGGTTGAGTTTGTGGACCAAATTTGAATTTTTGACTCATTTAGGAGAACAAGATTTCCATTTGGGAGGAGTTTTAGTTTTGAATCATAAGGATTGGAAATGGGGTGGTTTCTATTTGCTACCCAAACAACAGTTTTATTAGCAAATTCTTTATACCATATGCCAATGTAATAGTTCTGGGACTTACCTGGTGTGAAGAAACCTAGTTCAAATGTCCCATTTTCCGACGATATCGTTTCATTGCCTGACAGAGTCTGACCAATGGTGATCACGTTGCTTCCTTCATTAAGACTTGTTTCGAAAAAAAGAATGAAAAGGACCAAAACAAGATGATACAAGTATGTTTTCTTGGACGCCATGTTGTATGATACTAGAGGAGATGTGCTACTGAGTACATATATGAAGGCATTTATATCCATTTTTGAACCTTAAGTCAAGTAACAACTCTTGGAGTCAACCAACTCACCCCTAGCTGATCAAGAAACTCAATAATCAAGATTCATATGATGTAGTTTAGTAGTAAATTTCTATAAAATCTTGACTACATTGTCACAAATCCCACTACACATTACTTTGCCATGCAAGTGGTTTGTTGTTTTATACCGAAGAGTTGACATATTAAAACTCATTTTTCTCAGTTTGCAGGCTGTTTCATTTGTGCGATTAAGAAATTGACTTGAGGAGCAGTTTCTAAGTTATATCAATTCAAGCATGTTCTAAGGTTGAAAGTTTGAGTAGATGTCCCTTATTTTTGACAACTTTGTGGCATTTTAGTCAAAGGAAAGGGATCAATATTTTATTATTTTAAATATTCACAGTCTTACTTGGCCAGTTTTATTATAGTACTTCACACTTTAAACAACAAATTAAACTGGATAATTTTTGAAAGCACTCGGGGTTTGGCTATCAACAAATTAAACTGGATAATTTCTGAAAGCACTCGGGGGTTTGGCTATCAGATTGTATCAATAAGCAACTTGAAATTTTTAAGAAGGAACCGCAGCTTTGAACATGGTATCGAAGGAGCTCTGGATGCAAGCCTTGAACTTCTTCAAATCAATAAAATCTTTCTCCACCACAATGGCGATTCTCAGTTTTCCCACATAACTCAGTAATCCAGTCGTTAAAAATCAATTGAACTTTATTAATTATCCATCCTCTAGCACGAGAATTGAATGTTGGGGGTTCGAATCAGTTTGTTTTGTTATCTTTCTGAAATGGCTGGCTATTTTTTAAAAGATTTTGAAAAGGCACCTAAGGAACGCCAGCTACAGCAAAGTACAAGCCGCTGATGGGATGATCACTCAAAGTCATCTGCTCCAATGGTCCAATCAAGTTGGTAATGCCCATGCTCGAGTTCGACATTGTATTATAAATGTACCTAGCTGTCGTCTGTCACACACATTACCAATCTATAGTGCGAACCAAAATTTTAGAGGTGAAACCAAAATAAAGTGTGAACCAAATTTTAGGTACCATTAAAAAGGGTTTCGCTTATTAATAAAGGTTATTGATTCAAGAAATAGACCGGAGCATTAGGTGTAGTAGTGCAAGTATTATCAATCAAGCATGTTCTAAGGTTGAAAATCAAGTAGATGTCTTTTCCTATGACTAATATGCCTCACAGTTGAGGTAATTATGTATACAAGCCTGAAGACTTGGTAGACTTGAATCGAGTGGCACACCTTTCTTTCGTCTTCTTCATTTTCCACTGAAGATTCCCTGTATAAACCTGAAGCAAATTCATGCATTTTTTCCCTCTTCCTACATACACAGAAAATGTGCAAGTACTTTCATGGTATATGTATATATAAGAAGGTAAACTACATCTGAAATTCTTTCTTTGTTAAGGCATGCACACACTTAAGTATCAGTAGGATTTAAGACCAAATAGCACATATAAGGATGAATGTTTTTGAAATTTTTTTAAATTAAGAAAAAAACCTCCTTATAAAACATAAGTTTTACAATGGCTCAGGAACAAGAGAGAAAACTCTCTAAAAACTCACTTTTATTATTCAAATTCAATGTGATTTCACAATGCTCTAAACATGCCTATTTATACTAATACTAGAGGTCCTTACATGCAAATAATGAGGTCCTTAAATGCAAATAAATGATGGTAGGTGGAGTAGGTGGAGTAGGTAGAATTTGACTTCTAATTTTGGCACATGGGTGGCTACTAGAATGGTTGGCTATTGGAATCATACTCCCCGGGTTGAAGAGAACTCGACCTCGAGTTTTAGTATTCTTCATTGTCCAAATAAGGTGAAAGATCAGCGACATTAAAAGTTGCAGAAACACCATATGTTCCAGGCAGTTCTACTTTGTAAGCATTGTCATTGATTTTCTGCACAACTTTGAATGGTCCATCAGCTCTAGGTGACAACTTGGCATTTGGTTGATTAGGAAATCTCTCTTTTCGTAGATGAATCCAGACCAAATCTCCAACTTTAAAAATTGTTGCTTCCGATGTTTGTCTCGCTGATTTTTGTATCTGGAATTTTGTTTCCGTATCTGCTCTCGAACTTGTTCATGCAGTTTCTTGATTTCCTTCGCTCGACTATCTGCATCAGAACTGAATTGTTGTTTGTTGGTTGACGGAGTCAAATCAAGTGGGCTAAGTGGACGGGTGCCATATACAACTTCAAAAGGGCACTTTCCCGTGGACTGATTAGTTGAATTATTGTAAGCAAATTCAACTTGAGCCAGAATAAGATCCCACTGCTTCAAGTTTTTATCAACAAAACTTCGAAGTAGATTTCCCAACAGTCGGTTGATAGCTTCGGTTTGTCCATCAGTCTGAGGATGGCTCGCACTACTGAACTGTAGCTTAGTTCCCATCTTCTTCCATAAAGTTCTCCAAAAATGGCTTAAAAACTTCACATCTCGATCAGAAGTGATCGTTTTTGGAATTCCATGAAGACGAACTATTTCTTTGAAATACAAATCAGCAACTTGAACAGCATCATTGGTCTTTTGACAAGGAATGAAATGGGCCATCTTTGAAAATCTATCCACCACGACCATAATTGAATCTTTCTGACGTTGACTTCGTGGAAGTCCCAAAATAAAATCCATAGTAACATCTTCCCATGGTGATTCTGGTACGGGAAGTGGCATATATAAACCAGTGTTTTGGCGTTTGGATTTAGCCAAATGACAGATTCTGCATCTTTGAATATGCCGATTTATATCTCTTTCCATTCTTGGCCAATAAAAATTTTCCTTTACCAGCGCCATAGTTTTATCTCGACCAAAGTGACCTGCTAATCCTCCATCATGGGCTTCCCAGATAATGGCTTCTCGTAGTGAACATCGAGGAATACACAAAGTCTTCTCTTTGAATAAAAATCCTTCATGCTTGTAGTAATCTTTGGAGGATTGCACTTCAGTAGTATTCCAAATTTTCTGGAAGTCAGGATCATCTGGGTACAACTCCTTTATCATTTCAAAACCAACTACTTTTGTTTGTAGTGTAGACAGTAGCGTATGGCGCCTACTGAGAGCATCTGCAACAACATTTTGAATTACAGCCTTATGTTTGATTAGAAATGGATAAGACTGTAAAAACTCACTCCAAGAGGCATGTCGACGGCTAATCTTCTGTTGAGAGTTCAAATATTTTAAAGCTTCATGATCAGAATAAAGAATGAATTCTTTATTTAATAGGTAATGACTCCAATGGTGCAAGGCTCGAACAATTGCATAAAACTCCTTGTCGTATGTTGAATACCGAAGTTTAGCATCGTTAAGCTTTTCACTGAAGAAGGCTATAGGATGACCTTCTTGACTTAGAACAGCACCAATTCCAGTGTGGGAAGCATCACAACTAACTTCAAATACTTGATCAAAATTGGGAAGGGCTAATACTGGTGCTTCAGTTAAATATTTCTTCAGCTTGTCAAAACTTTTCTGTGCAGCCTCGGTCCATTGAAACTTGTCTCCTTTGATACAATCTGTGAGGGGAGCGGCAACTGTGCTGAAGTTTTTGATGAATCTTCTGTAAAAAGAGGCTAATCCATGGAAACTTCTGACCTCATGGATTGATTGCGGAACTGGCCAGCTATTGATTGCTTCTATCTTTTCTGGATCAACTCGTATGCCTTCGGATGTGATGATGTATCCAAGAAAAGTAACTTCATTTGTCAGGAAAGCACATTTCTTCAAATTAGCATAAAGCTTTTTTTCACGAAGAGTCTGTAACACTTGTCGGACATGTTCCAAGTGCTCCTCCTTGTCATTACTAAAGATCATAATGTCATCAAAATAGACGACGACAAATTTACCAATAAAGGGTCGAAGGACTTGATTCATAAGTCGCATGAATGTACTTGGCGCATTGGACAACCCAAAGGGCATAACTGTCCATTCATAAAGACCATCTCTTGTTTTAAAGGCATTCTTCCATTCATCTCCTGGTCGAATTCTGATCTGATGGTATCCGCTTCGAAGATCGATCTTTGAAAAGATAGTGGAACCATGTATCTGATCTAGCAAATCATCAAGTCTAGGAATTGGAAATCTATACTTGATGGTAATTTTGTTGACAGCTCGACTATCAACACACATTCTCCAGCTTCCATCTTTCTTAGGGACTAGAATGGCAGGAACCGCACAAGGACTAACACTTTCCTGTATTAATCCTTTTTTTAATAATCCTTCAACTTGATTTTGAATTTCAGCATGCTCCTGAGGACTCATTCTGTATGCGGGTCGGTTTGGAATCGTTGCTCCTGGACTGAAATCAATAGCGTGTTGGATGTCTCGCATGGGGGGTAGTCCAGATGGAATGTCTTCTGGAACCACATCGGGAAATTCTTCAAGTAATGGTTTAATTTCGACTGGAACATGAGTCTCCTTATTTGATTCGAATAATAGAAATAAGCTCATGGTTTGAACTTCCTCTATAGCTTCCTCCAGTTGTTTCTTCGTGACTAGGGACACTAATGGTTTGGCTTCCTTCTTGTTTTGATCAAGCTCACTCGGCGGCAGAGTAGCTAGCTTGATTTTTACTCCATCCTTGACAAAAGAATAGGTGTTTGCATAACCGTCATAAAGTACTTGACGATCATACTGCCATGGCCTACCTAGGAGAAGATGACAAGCATCCATAGGCACAACATCACACCATACTTGATCCTGGTACTTCTGACCAATAGAGAATGTCACTAGGCAACGCTTGTCAACTTTGACTGTACTTCCTTTATTGAGCCAATGCAAACTGTAGGGGTGTGGATGAATCTGGGTTGGTAGATCCAATTTTTCTACCATGTAACTTGAAACTACATTTTCACAACTCCCATTGTCGATGATAACATCACAGACTTTTCCTGCAGAAGTGCAACGAGTATGGAAAATATTGCGTCTCAACCAAGGTTCTTCCTTATTGGCCATTGTGTTTAGGCTTCGTCGGATTACTAAGGACTCACCCTGATCAGCAGTAGTAATTTCTTCATCGTATATTGGATCTGCGTAATATTCTCCTTCAGTGTCTTCTCGAGTCTCTTCTTCCTCATAAACTTCATAGGCTTCTCCTTTGATAATTGTGATGGTTCTCCGATTTGGACAGTTTGAAGCAATGTGACCAAAACCATGGCATTTAAAGCATTTAATGGCCTTGTTTTTGTTTTCTGTAGAAATGGTTTTAGGAGAGGGTTGGGTGGAAGAGCTGGCTTGGTTGGTAGGTGGCTTCTGATTGTAAGGTGGTTGGTTTGCTGGAGAGAAATTTCTCGTGGTAGATCTTTTTGGTAGCTGCTTCTCTACTCGCGTAGCAAGACGAATAACATCTTCTAACGACCAATATTGTTGAAGTTCAACACGATCAGCAATATCAGTATTTAATCCTCCGAGGTATCTGGCAATGGTCTGCTCCTCTTTTTCTTGTATATCACACTGCATCATCAACTTCTCAAATTCTCTTGTGTATTCTTCGATTGATAAATTCTTCTGACGAAGATTTTGCAGTTAGATAAACTTGTCTTGGTAGTAGTGAGGAGGAAGAAACATTCGGGTTAATTCCTTTCGCATTTTTTCCCATGTTTTGATCTTGCTTTTTCCTTCTCGGTCTCGCTTTTTTTAAAGATTTTCCCACCAAATGGAAGCATGTTTCCTTAATTTCACAGCAATAATCTTCACCTTTTTTTCTTCGTGAATATCCTTATATTCAAACACCCTTTCGACTGTTTGAAGCCAATCGATGAAATCATCCGGTTGCAGTCTTCCTTCAAAGTTAGGGATGTCAACTTTAATGTCATCATGTCTGACTTGTGGCCTTTGAGGTCGATGATTTCTAGGTGTTGAAGAATCACTGGAAGATTCTTCATCTTCTGGTTGACGCTCGTTTAACAAGACTTGTTGGGCTTGCAAAGCATCTTGAAGTTCCTGAATTTGTCTCCGCATGTCCGCCATTTCAACATCTCGCAGAAGTTGTCTTCGTGGAGGCATGCTGAAAAATAAATTTTCAATGAACAGTGCTCGTGAACAGTGTTCGTGAACAGTGCCGTATGAACAGTGCCGTATGAACAGTACCGTATGAACAGTGCCGTATGAACAATGTCGTATGAACAGTACCGTTGAAAAGTGATGTATGAACAGTACCGTATGAACAGTGCCGTATGAACAGTACCTTCTTCTCCGTTGATGAACAGTGTCGTCTTCTCCGGTGATGAACAGTAACTCCGCCTGAACAGTGTCGTCTTCTCCGGCGATGAACAGTGAGCAGTGGATAGTGAACAGTAACTTCCGACCGAAATATTGACAGGAATTTCTGTTTTTTTTCACTCAACTCCGGGATCTAAAAACTTGCTCTGATACCAAAATATGGCTCAGGAACAAGAGAGAAAACTCTCTAAAAACTCACTTTTATTATTCAAATTCAATGTGATTTCACAATGCTCTAAACATGCCTATTTATACTAATACTAGAGGTCCTTACATGCAAATAATGAGGTCCTTAAATGCAAATAAATGATGGTAGGTGGAGTAGGTAGAATTTGACTTCTAATTTTGGCACATGGGTGGCTACTAGAATGGTTGGCTATTGGAATCGAGCAAAATATGGCTCAGGAACAAGAGAGAAAACTCTCTAAAAACTCACTTTTATTATTCAAATTCAATGTGATTTCATAATGCTCTAAACATGCCTATTTATACTAATACTAGAGGTCCTTACATGCAAATAATGAGGTCCTTAAATGCAAATAAATGATGGTAGGTGGAGTAGGTAGAATTTGACTTCTAATTTTGGCACATGGGTGGCTACTAGAATGGTTGGCTACTAGAATGGTTGGCTATTGGAATCATACAAGTTCACTAAAAAATCTGACTTACAAAAGTTGGAATGTAAAAAAAGTAGGAGTCTTATTTCAGTGGCTAGAGAAGCTTGTTCTATGTCTGATCATAAGGAATGGTTGCATACACCATCCTTCTTGATTGATGTATTAGCCAGTGATATTCAATAAAAGGTGCTCTTTGTTTTCAAAAAAAAAAAAAAAAGGTTTGTAGATTAACTTGTTAGTTATTGATATTATCCTCATTCCTCAACTTGTCTGATTCTTGTTTTATTTTATTTTTCTCATTCTTTAATTATTATAGGTTCTACATATATTAATTAAACTATCTGAACAGTCTAATAACTTATCAAATGAAACATGATTTTTTTTACAGTAGAACTAATTCAAAAATTATAGAATACATTTTTTGCGTTTATTTTATTATAAAAATATAATTACTACTAGTATGTTCAACTTTAAATGATTGTAAAAGACAAGTTTACCTATGGGGTAAAGTAGGGGTGATCGCGGTGCGGTTTTTCCCAAAACTGCGAACCAATTCGTGCATGCGGTTTGGTCAAATCTCCAAACCGCAACCGCACCACAAAATTTTAAAATCGCATAAACTACACCACAATATAGGGGGCACAAAAAATTCTATACGGCAATATTTCAAATCTAACAGTAGTATGCTTCTTCTTTAATCTTGGATACATTATTGAAAACTGCAATCTGAAGTTCTTGTAGAACCTTTAAGATAGACGAATATTTAACAGGAAGATAAGCAAAATGCAGTTACATCGCTATATTCACGCAGAGGCATCTCAACTAGCAAACATATAACTAACTTCTTGATGAAGTTGTGTCAAATGTGTAATGCTGGTAAACTATGGGCCGAGATTTATTATCCCCGGTGAAACCATGGAGAAACCGGGGAATTGGAGGAATCCCAACTTCTGAAATTCCCTCTAGAATCTGAATTACAAGCCCCATAGTTGGCCTATTCTTCTCATCATCTTGAATGCACCAACAAGCCACTTTGCAAGCTCTGGCTACTTCACTTAAATCTACATCACCTTCCAATTTTTGATCTAACAAGTGCAGTACTTCTTCCCCTTTACTTAATTTCTCTGCAACAAGAGCTGGAAAGTAGTCACCATCATCTAACAAATCCCTATTTCTCCTTCCTGATAGGATCTCAAACAACAGGTTTCCGTAGCTAAAAACATCTGCCTTTACGGTGATGGCCTCGCCTGAAATCCATTCCGGTGCAAGATATCCTCTTGTTCCTCTTATTGTTGTCAACACTCGGCTAAACTCTCGGCCAAGAAGCTTGGCTAGGCCGAAATCGGCAACTTTGGGATTAAACCCCTCGTCCAATAAAATGTTATCAGGCTTAATATCACAATGTATGATACAATCCCTGCATTTTTCGTGGAGATAATTTAACCCTCTAGCAGTTCCGATCATAATGTTGTACCTTGCTTTCCAATCTAGAATGCCATTGGAATTTTGGTGAAACAAATGATTTTCAAGAGAACCATTCTTCATGTAATCAAAAACTAAAAGTCTTTTTTCACCTTCTATGCAGAATCCTTGAAGGCGAACAAGGTTGATATGTTGAATTTGCCCGATTGTGCTCACCTCTGCCCGGAACTGCTTCTCTCCCTGCTTCAAGTTCTTCAGCCGTTTAACTGCTATATCGATGGAGTTTGGTAAAGTCCCTTTGAAAACTGAGCCAAACCCACCTTCGCCCAGCTTTTCCGAGAAATCATTGGTAGATTTTCTGATGTCTTTGTACTTAAATAACATCAGATCTCCTACTTTCCCATCATATTCTCCCACTTTTCGTTTCCTCAACCGTAATAGAACTATTGTTACCGTGCCAAGCAAAATGAAGGACCCCCCAATGGCTCCTACAACAATCCAAATGATAATCTTGCTGGCTTTTCTGGATTTTGTGATCCGAACATGAAAAACTCCACCTCTGCTGTCATCAGGAGCCAATTCTTGGAAATTATACACCTCTCCGTTCCAAACCACACATTTACCATCATCGAAAACATAGCCAGTGCATGAACAATTTCTCAAGCAAGCAGACTTGCATTCTTTATCGCTCTCAACATCCAAGGAGTGCGCATCCCCTGTATCCTGCAACGAAATGCGCATATTCTTTATCGATAAAAAAGTGTCCTCTCCTCGTCCAACTCCACATTTAAAAGATGATGTCCTGATGCACCCATCAGTATAATCGCCCAGTGCCCAGTTCGTTGGCACCTTTGGTTCATACTCTTGCAAACAATTACAATAGGGCTCCTTCAGCTCATTGCATGTACCAAAAGCACCACAAAATTTTAGGACTTCACATTGTCCTGGCCGCGCCCAAAATGCAACCCATTGGCCTTCTCGGAATATGAACTGCTTAAGCCGTCCGGTCACATCAATCATAAATCGCGTGAGAATTTTTGGAAAACCAATGTCATATGTGAACTTGCTCTCATTGACATTGGATATGTACTTGAGATTTTTGATATAATAGTTACGGTCAATTTCTGGAACATAGACAAAATTTGTTCCTGTCCATGCACCAGTAGACCAGTACTGTATAGTCCTATTGTATATCAAATTGTGACTTGTTCCATTTGGTTCCACCTCGAGTGAAAAAATACTAGGGGCAGGATCTTCTGCATTTTTCCATGGAGTTAAATAAATTTTTTCCTTTTTTATCTTGTTATATCCAACTTTTCCACCACCCGGAAGCCAAGTGTCTGTTGGATAATCAAAACTTTGCCAGATGATATTAGAGGAATCTTGATTATCTTGTGTCACAAAGTTTCCATTATCAAAAAGGATGGCTAATGTTGAATTATCTGTTTCTGCGGTGGAATTTGTGGACCAAATTTGAATTCTTGACTCATCGAATAGAACAAGATTTCCATTGGGGAAGAGTTTAAGTTCTGAATTGTAAGGATTTGAAACAGGGCGGTTTCTATTTGCTACCCACACAACAGTTTTATTAGCAAAACTTTTATACCATATGCCAATGTAATAGTTTTGGGACTTACCTGGAGTGAAGAAACCTAGTTCAAATGTCCCATTTTCCGACGATATCGTTTCATTGCCTGACAGAGTCTGACCAATGGTGATCACGTTGCTTCCTTCATTAACACGTGTTTCGAAAAAAAGAACGAAAAGGAGCAATACAAGAAGATACAAGGATGTTTTCTTGGACGCCAGGTACATGTTGTATGATACTAGAGGAGATGTGCTACTGAGTACATATATGAAGGCATTTATATCCATTTTTGAACCTTAAAGTCAAGTAACAACTCTTGGAGTCAACCAACTCACCCCTAAGCCGATCAAGAAACTCAATAAACAAGATTCATGATGTAATTTACTAGTAAATTTCAATAAAATCTTGACAAAATTGTCAAAAATCCCACTATACATTCTTTACCATGCAAGTGGTTTGTTATTTTATAGCAAATAGTTGACATATTAAATTCATTTTTTCTCAGTTTGCAGGCTGTTTCATTTGTGCGATTAAGAAATTGACTTGAGCAGTTTAAAAATTATCAATCAAGCATGTTCTAAGGTTGAAAATTCGAGCAGATGTCCCTTATTTTTGACTAATATCCACTCAGACACTCAGTAATTTCCTGGGATGCCTCAAGACTTGGCCATTTAGTGGCATTTTAGTCAAAGGAAAGGGATCAATATTTTATTATTTTAAATATTCACTGTCTTACTTTCGTTGATCTATTCCCCTGTATATAAGATATTGTTATCCACCTAACTAAAGTAATTAAGAAAATATAAGATTATATGGGCAGCATCATAGACATAGATAGGTATTAATGACACAATGTCACAATGTACTTGTCTCAATATATTAAAAAACTTACAATTACATATAATTCAAGGCAAATTTTGGATGCCAAATCAAGATTAATAAATTCTATATAGTACTTCACTCTTCATGAAGTAACAACAAATCAAACTGGACAATTTTTGAAAGAACTCGGGGTTTGGCTATCAAATTGTATGTAAGCAAGTTCAAATTTTTAAGAAGGAACCGCAGCTTTGAACATGGTATCGAAGGAGCTCTGGATGCAAGCCTTCAACTTCTTCAAATCAATAAAATCTTTCTCCACCGCAATGGCGATCCTCAACTTTCCCACGTAACTCAGTACCGTTATTTCGAGACTCTGTAAATTAAAAAGATCTAGTCGTTAAAAATCAATTGAACTCTATAATATTACAGAGTCTTGTAGCAGGAGAATAAACTACAATAAAATGTTTGAGGGTTCGAATCGGTTCGTTTTGTCATTTTTTTGAAATGACTAACTATTTTTTAAAAGATTTCGAAAAAGCACCTGAGGAACGCCAGCTACCGCGAAGTACAGGCCGCTGATGGGATGATCACTCAAAGTCATCTGCTCCAACGGTCCGATCAAGTTGGTAATGCCCATGCTCGAGTTCGACATTGTATTATAAATGTACCTAGCTGTTGTCTGTCACACATTACCAAATTAATTAAAAAAGTATGGTGTGTCCATCAAACATTAAATTTTAATTATCAGACAATTAGGTTGAGACTTGTAGAGAATCAATCTTCATAAACTAATTTATGTCGTGTATAACATGTACAAGGTACATATCGACTTTGACATAACACCCACCTACGGTGGTCCTATTCAGGAATAGACTTCTCCGTTTACTTACCCCAAAATCTAATACGTAGTCCATATTTTTGTTATGACATATGATGTGTACACTTGTATGCCATAGATATACAGAAGTATCATGTGTACAAAAGGGGAAAGCATTTAATAACGAGAATACATAGGGTGAAATCAAATTTGATAGTACTAGAAACTACCATTAATTAAAAAAAGGTTTCGTTGTCAATAAAGAGCGTAGATTTTGACACTAGAAACAAATATTTGAAGTGCAATTTGGCTCGAATGTACATACCTCAGGGCCTTTGATTTTTCTAACATGATCCAGTAATCCACCGGTGAGTAAAGCAGCTGCATTATTTCTCTTTCGTTTGATTATTTGGTGCGATGCAAACACAAAATCGAGGGGATTAAATTTGGCGGAGGGATCGTGACCAGGAGAAGGATTACTTAATTTAGGGAGCGGAACGTGCAGGAAAGAAAAATGATTACCCCATGGCATTGTTGCCTTAGGCTTAACCATTTCACTTATGGACTTGTAACCTTCCACGTTCCTGGTGTTGAGCAACACCAATGCAGTAGAATTCGAGTCGCCTGAATTCTTCTCTTCGCCTTCCATATAAAGCCTTGTTCCGAGTAGGATTACTCCGGTGATCACATCGTTAAGCGTCTGTAGAAATTATCATAGGTCAGAGGATGAAGACAAATAATTTCTACGACATACTAAAAAGCAATGCAATTTATTAATTTTTACCACTTTAAGGCTGGTTTTGATTTGCTTGATATGATCCAAATCGAACTCCATAGTAGTTATATCCATGGGAAGAACCTCGAGTCCAACATCACCGGAACGGATCGGGGACACATCGTCTTTGAGCACACTGCTCTTTAGAACACTCCATCCAAAATCTAACATAGTATTCACAAGCCATGATGAAACTTGAGGCACACGCTTCAATAGGCTTTTAACATCGGCACCTTCATGAGATTTCGATAATCTTCGTGAAGGGAATGTTAAAGGAAGAGACGGATTCTCGGCTCTTTTTAGGCACGAAAGAAGAGCTCCTATGAGAGAATAACCGTCGCCAAGTGCATGGTGAAGCTTGAAAATTAGGTTTCCGGCTGCATTTGTAGTCGGAAAAGGAAGTAAGTGAACTTCCCATAGGGGTTGGTGTTCGGGAAGTGACTCCAACGATATCCTGGATATGTATTCGCTCAGGTAATTATCGTAATATTCCGGTGACTTTCCGGCAGGGAATATCGCAACCCTAACATGGTCTTTGACATTCACTTCAACTTTTTTCCATTTCTTTGTACCGTTCTTTTCTCCCACCTATGTTATCTCAAAATCAAATTAATGTACAAATAATACGTACCCAGTACAAGCAATAACCGAATTAATTTTTATTTTTGCTAAAGCACAAGAATATACATTAACATGAAATAAACACAACTCAATAATATTTTCTTTCTGTATATAGTCGTTATAACCCTGGTTGTTTTGGCTGGTTTAAGACTTTAGTTAAGAGCATGCTAATTAACCTGATTTTTAATTGCATGGTTTATCAAACATAGAACCACGCCAGCTAGCCCAACCTCCTCCATAGTCGTAGACTCGTAGACGATTATACTTTTTCCTCTGTCCTTTTTAACTTATTCAGCCTTATTACTTCCCCCGTTCCTTTTTAATTAATATAAAAAAAAAATTAATATTATAATTTGTTTCCATCTATTCGTTCCTTTTTAATTAATACAAAAAAAAAATTAATATTATAATTTGTTTCCATCTATTATCAGATTTGTTGTATAATCAAACATTTAAATTAGGAATAGGGATATAGATATGAAAAATTAATATAAAAATGTATTGGAAAAAGAATGAGACAACCATTAATTAGTAACAAATTTTTTTTCAAATGTAACAAAAGACGGAAGTAGTAATACGTAGCATTAAGTCTTTACCCATTGTAAGAAGTTTAGACTTTAGCTATAGCTTTCTTGATACTTCATTACTTTGGCAACAAATTACGAACCAGAAGTTATGGATCTCATTAGTTTATCCACAGTAAAATGCAGTAGATTTTTTTTTTTAATCCTAGTCCTTCATTCTTTGATTTAACGATCCAATCATATGTTATCTAAATGGTCGATCTTGACATATAATTGTCGGGACCGGATCCCATCTAATAATTTTGCATGTCACTGTATGCACCTAAATTTTGCAACATCAACTGCTCCCAAAATTTTGTATATCAAATGTTTAGCCTAATGGTCATGCTGTGTGTAATATTAGACTCACAAAGAAAGAGATTAAGAGGTCAGAAAATCAAATGGTCACGTTCAGTTGACGCAAGAATTTAGTTGCGTCCTGCATCACTTTATACTTTAAAGGTTTGAGCGAGTCCAACATTCATTGACATAATGAAAGTATTACGTAATTATTTTCAAAAAAAATTGTTACGTTACAAGCTTTGTAGTTGATACGGTCGAATTTAGGCCAGTCGAATCGTAGTTATATATGAGAGCGAAGAAGAGATTAATTAAGAATGTACGTACCATGATAGAAGAAAAGCGTTGGTTGATGGGGATAAACATATTCTTGAGTAGAGAGAAGGTTTGTAAATCATGAATAGGAACTTGGAACTCCAAGACGGCGACTATGGTGAGAGACAAGACGGAGCTGTTCAAGTATTGTCCGGTTGGACTTACCGGGGCAAACCTATCTTCATAAAACTCCATCTATATGTATTAATACCTGATGATCAAAATATATGTATAAAAGCAGCTCTTTTTAGCTAGCTAACAATATATGTGTAATATAATGTGGCTAGTATAAAAGGAAATATATAGAGAGATAATAATGTGAGTGCATACAAATGCGGATATATATAGGCATACATGAGGATCGATTGTAGGATTGAGTAAAGTGCGATGTGTGCATTCGCTCCTGCTTCGTGTGTGGACGGTCTAGGCTGGCGATGACTTAAAAAAATTAGATGGTTGTTTCTTGTTGAACATAATGATTTGCAACATATTAATTTGTTTTGTATCCACAAAACTTGAATGAGTAGCCAAATCGGGTCTAGTTCTTTTATAAAATAATTATTCGTCCCTGACTTGCACAGTTGCACATGTATGATTGTTACATTGCACGTTGAGTGTTTGAACCAATACATCCTTGTAAGTTCGGCTTACGGCTTACCGCTTCAAATTATGCTTAAAAGTTTGATTTAAAAAAGGATTAGACAATTCGATTATCACCTAGCTAGATTAACATATTTTGAACTAATACCAATGAAGTAATGTAAATATGTAATGATACTTTTATATCAGTGAAAATATATTCTACACTACAAAATTTTGGTCATTCGTATTAGTCCTAGCAATTGTGTCATTTCGTACTTTCGTATCAAAATCATTTCGTATACTTGCCTTTTTAATCTGAATATGAAATGAAATGTTTTCTGTCAACACGAAAAATTCACGAAATTTTCATGTATTTTTTGTTTATACGAAACGATTATATTTGAACATGTGAAAGATATATGAAATACTATTGAATATGTAAAATGAGTGATTAAAAATATATGAAATACTTATAAAAATACGTATATAATATTTATCATGATATATAAAAAATAAAATGAGTATATAATATTTCAAGTATTTTCGTATAATTATGCATATCCAAAATGAAAATCTATATTAAATACTAAATATTTCGTGTAACTTAATGGTCGTGCATTTTTTTATATTTACATACTAAAAATTAAATTCAAAATCATATTTTTCGTACATTTTATATCATATTCATAATTCATGTGTCATGTATTAAATTATCAGTTCCAATTCGTATATTGTGATTGTGCAATGTCGGCCAAATCGTTGGAGGAATTAAATTGGCACAGTTTTATTGTTAAATTATACGAATACATATGATTGTTGTCCGTTTTGCTAAACAATAAACGTTGAAAAATTATCACTGAACAATTATTTTTCATCCTATCACCTGCATATATAGTGTGTATGTATTTAATATATAGGACCATTTTCCAAAAAAATAAAGAGAGAACATTCCTCGTGTGGTGTGGATAATATTTTATAATATTTATAAGAACATACAAATAAGATATTGGACTTGCTGAACAAGAAAAGACGTTCTTAGACGTACGGGAACTTCTTAAAATTAGAGTGAGAATATTAAAAATATTTTTTTAACCAAAATACAGATCTCATCCTCCTATCTCCAGCGAGCTACAAACTGTATTCCATTTTATGAAAGCGTCACATCAATGGAATTGCATGGCTGCAGATTGCTCCTACATGCATGTAATGGGACTCACAGAAACTGTCAGAAAGAATAAATATTGACACATTGCGATCCACAACTTAAAATGTAAAAGAATCTACTAGTAGAAACGCTATTTTATTTTGTTTTTTTGGATGCATATTTATCAAATAAATGAATATTTATAGTTAAATTTGACGGAACGTCTCTGATGTACAATTCATGTATGTTTTTTTACGCAAACAATTCATATTTGTATACGTACTAGTATTAGTATTTGTGAAAAAAATTTATTTTCAAACTACTTTTTATCTTCAAAAAAATTTATAACATTGTTTCTTAGAATATATTATAAATTATGAATGTAAGGGAAAATATACTGTAAATTATTCTGAAAAAAAATAATGCTTTAACACACATTGCAAATTTGCAAATTACATTTCTCTATTTGTTTCTAAAAATACTGACGTAGGATATGAATAAAATAAAATGGAATGCCTAGCTATGTTATATAGCACAAGCCACAAGGGTTGTGCTCAATTTAATACCCTTCATACCTAGTCGAATAGCCGAGTTTGAAAGTCAAAACATACACTTAAAAGTTCGGCGAAGTTACATGTATCGTACTACTCATTTCATTGTACGAATACTTTTTATTGTATCGGTAGTATCGATCTTATTTAAGTTTTCGGGCATACTGATGATAAAAAATATTTATCGGGAATAATAAGAAATAAATATAAAATTTAACATCGGACAATATTTTGATTTTTGTCGTATATACAAATGTGAACAAAGTCGCAATTTTTTTTTATTCTATGAAATGACAAAAAAGGAAAATGAGTGACCATATTTTCATGCAGCCGGAAACTTCTTTCTGATATTTTTAGAAGTTGTATGATTAATTGTTTGATTGTATCATTGGGAGGGAATAAATAAAGTTTTAAAGTTACATCTTTTTAAATTGAAATAAAAAAGATAATAAGAATCACAAGTTTGTTTTAGTAGTATTCAAAGATAAGTTGGCTTGTGTTAATTACATTAATTAAGAAAGCTCGTTCGGCATTATGACCTTTTCTTTTGCTCAGTTTATCAAGTAATACAATCATAAGCCAGTTACATTAGCTTAACCGTCCTCCATTGAATCTTGAACAAAACTACTGTCTATCTATCTATATACATTATTTTTATTAAACAATCAAATGCTTCTGTCAATAGAGTGCCAGATTTTATGCATGTATACGCGTTGAACGAACGGAGTCAACCGTAAAAAAAGGAATTTTTATCGTGCTAGTTCTAGAATATATATAACTCGATCAAATATTCTTAATATAATTTTTTTTCAGGATATAAACTCGTTAAAATAATTTAAAAAAACCATAATCAAATTAACATGCATAACATATGAAATTTCCGTTACAATCTGTTCACCTACTCGTTTTTATATGAATTAAAAACTCACCAACCGGGTAATATTATGTGCATAGTTGTCCATGTAGATGTTAGGTAAGTTATAAAGGCAATATATGCAATAACCAAAATAATTTTTTTTGGACAGAAACCAACCAAAATTTATAATTTAATTGTGCCTTTAGAAATAAATTAAATGTCATGTAGCTCAATGAATATAATTTTTTTTTTGAAGACAGTGATTTTATTTCGAAGATAATGATTTAAATTAACGAGCATATTGGATGCATGTAGTAACCTAGTGGTAAATACAGAATTGTCACATATTACTCAACCCGAAATATATCTAATAGTGGATATTATTTATTAGCTTATAAATTATATTAAAAAAACAAAAATCAACGAATATATTGATATTCCCAAATTTTCAGCATTTCACTCCTTTTCAAGTTCCGTAACCAATGTTTTTTCTTTCAAATTTTATTTTATTAGAATGAAATTCGGATCGATGAGTGTTGTATTAGACCATTATTTGCTACACATAAACATTTAACCGCAGCTAGTGATTTCCAATTTTTTTTATTAAAATGAACCTCATTTTAATCTAGTAAATTCAAAAAAAAAAAAGCCTAAAATTTATGCTAATGAATTATATTGAACTAGTACAAGGGTACTCCTTGCATCGAATATCAAACTGGATAACATAGAAGGGAAAAGTCACATTCCTTGGAGCAATTACAACAGATTCTTAATAAATTTTTTAAAAATATTACAAATAATAAACATTTTAGTAATTGAATCATGATTATTGAGTAGATTTTTCATTTAATGAAAGTATTCATTCCCTTTTTATCGTTGATACACACTATCTTTTTAAAAGGATAATTTAACGATTCATTGTAATCATGAAAAACCAATGTTGTAGATTTCGGTAATCGGAACTATTCGGTTGAGATACCGATTTACGATTTATCGGGTGATTCGGTTGAAAAATCGGCGATTTTTGCAAAATCGGCCGAATCGGTTCCAAAATTTTGACCGATTTTTGACCGATTTATCGACGATTTTTCAAAAATCGGCCGATTTCTATAACAATGTGAAAAACATGTAAATATAATTCATCAAAATCTATTACTATATATTATACATCAATACAAGGGCAAAATGTTCCATTTTAATGGCCGTGAAATTACTGTTTTGCCCCTATTTGTTGAAAATTAACAAAAAATGTCATCCTTTTAATATTTGTGTAAAAATTAGTTGAAATTATGTTAGTGTTGAGAATCGAACCCCTAACATTCCACTCTTAAACTCATGCCATAACCATTATGCTACACTTAGTTTTGAATCTATTTTAAAAATCTTAATAGATAAACCTCATTGTCTCCTTTTGTCCCATTTTTTTTATTTGAACTATATATTAAATCTCAATACAAGTGCAAAAAGTGCCAATAAATTGGTTATCAAATTACTATTTCACCCTCATTTTTAGGAAATAACAATTGTGCCACCCCTTTAAAATCCATGTAAAAAAATGGAAGAATTTGGGTTAGGTTTCGGGAGCCACCAATATCGTTTTAAGAGGTTCATGATATAACCACTATATTACATTATTTTTCGAGTTTCCTTAAAAATTTTATAAGATATCACGCCCTTTTCACTTTAACTTATTCTCATTTTTGTTTTCACTTTTGAGTAAATAAAATGTTAGTTTACATTATTTATATAATTTAAATTTTTTCAGTTTTCGTAGTTTTATTAATCTATATACTCAATCTTCTAATAAATTTTAATACACCTGTAATTTTTGATTAAATATATTTTAAATATGTTATTTATAATTCATATATTTATATTATATTATATATTTGATCATACTTTATTTGAATTAGTTGATAATGGATACCTAAAAAATAATATTGAAATTTGATCTAATATAAGGAATATAGTATATGCAATGTATTTCATTATTCATTACTTCTATCATTCTAAATTAAGAAAATTAGCTTTAAAATTATTTTTAAATTATACAATAATCATGTTTATATATTCATAACATCCATTTTTTAATAATTTTCTTTTCAGAATGTACACATCAGTTGTTTATATTTTCTAAAATAATCTACACTCTATTTGTCATTATAAATAATTAACATGTAAAACAAAATGTTAAGATTCTTGGTTATACATGAATGTTACTAAGTCTGGATTTTAAAAAATTCAAAAAGATTTACCTCTATGTATATATTAAAATATTGAAATAAATTACAATTTATTTGAAAAAAAGTTTTTTTTGGTTAACCATATATCTTCAAGTTTACATTTATCCTGAAAGAATGTGATTGTTTAGCGAAATATTACGTAATACCTAATCTCCTTTTGGATATAATATTAAAAATATTACTAACATAGTGTATGTTTGGGGTATCTTAAAATAAGTAGCTTATGACTTATAAGCACTTATGTCATATAAGTGATAAGTAGAGTAGTGATTAGAGTGTTTGGTAAATCAGAACTTATAATTAGTAGACTGTTTGGATAAATCAGAACTTATAAGTTAACTTTTTTTTATAATTTTCAAAATATTTGTTTTTTATATATAACAATGGATATCAATGGATAGATCTCGACGAATATGGAAATTTGATATATACATATCAATTTTCTAATGAATGGATCGAGAGATATATGGTTTTGAAGATTTGAAGGATGCGTATATCGAGAATAAGTTATAAGTTATAAGTTGAAAGTTAAGAATTCTTAACATTCAACTTATGAACTTATAAGTTATAAGTTTAGCTAAAACTTATTTTGACAAACACCCCCCATAAGGACTTATGACCTTATAAGCCATAAGTCCACAGACATAAGCTAAAACAAACAGGGCCATAATATGTTTCTTCCAGGTTAATCTGATGTAGAATGATATGAACTATAATTTTATTATTTGTTTACATGTCATTTTTTTCAAATTCTTCTTTTCAACCTCAATCTATTTCTTATAGGAATTTTGTTTTTGTAGGTTCATGACCGGTGTGAGAACATGCATTATAGACTTGTAATAGAGATGGCATTAATATATTTTAAGGCAAACAAAATCTTATAAGATGAATCATTCCATTTTCACTTAACATATTTTAATGAGTAGGTTACCCTTGCGACTAATTGTGGATGGTTGTAATCGTGTTGACGGTTGTAATCGTGTTGATAAGGAAAACAGTGTCTATCATTATGGAAAAACAAAGATTATCATCTTACTTTCTCAAATTAAAATTACACGATCCCGTTCATAACTCAAAATTGTACATCATACTCAACAATATTATTATTGGCATGTATATACAGTCCTATTGACATTCCTTATTAACACATATTACTAATCATATTACAATTTCATAATTTCAAGTTTTCAGTCCGAAAATTATCAAACCAACCGCTACCTTCTTTTTTAGAACAAAATTAGAAGCATTCACATAGAGACCCGTGCCTTGCACGGGCTGTTACGCTAGTGTATCCTAAAAATCAATCAGAATTGTAAATTCATATAACTCATCAACAAACAAAAATTATAAAAATCCTGCAAATTTATCATCCGAATATGAAAATAAAACAAATTCTTTTTAGAAGAGAGAAGAAACACAAAATATGGATAGGTAAAATCCGAAAATTGGATAAAAAAAATTCAATGAAAAGAGAAATTTATTTAACAGAAATAAAATTAAGAACGAATACTGAAAATGAGGTTTATAATTAATCAAAGGGTCTTGTTAACAACAACCCTTAGGGCTATATTTAAGGATTAATTTTTGCCATGTGGTGGATTTTTATTGGATGATTTATGTGAATGCATGGGGGCACATACTTTTTTGCAAGTGGGACACAACCTTGAGCCAATTAAAAACTACCACATAACACCTTAACCATAGCTCTAAGGGTTGTGGTTAACATTTTCCTTAATCAAATGACAATCATACTCCTAAATCAATTTACAATTAACAATAGATAAAGAGCCCGTTTGGCTTTCATTTAAGCAGTGTTGCAGATTTCGGAAATCGGAACTATTCGGTTGAGGTACCGATTTACGATTTATCGGGTGATTCGGTTGAAAAATCGGCGATTTATCGGCGATTTTTGCAAAATCGGCCGAATCGGTTCCAAAATTTTGACCGATTTTTGGCCGATTTATCGGCGATTTTTAAAAAATCGGCCGATTTTTATAACAGAGCATTTAAGCCAAGTTCACAAAACTTTAACTCATTTTTAACATGTTTAGGTACCAATTTTTAAAATGGATTGAAAGTTGTTTACAGCATTTACATGATCACATCCCATTCCCTATTTACATCTCCAAAAATTTACTAAAAATAGTAAATTCTCAAATTATTAAAAATATTTTACATCTCATTTCCCACCATATCTCTATATTCTTTTTTATATTACTTCTTTCTCCATTTTTCACTTACACTATCTATAAATATAATAAACAAATATACAATTTAGGGATATGGGATGAATAGTGTAACCTCGGGTCGGATTGGATTGAGTTTTGGCCAAATCCAAAGTTTTCGGATCGATTCGGGTTTGAAAATCAAAATCCAAATCCAAATCATCGGGTTTTATCGTGTTTCGGTTCGGATTCGGGTTTAAATCGAGTTTTTAATTCAAATTGAAAAATTAAAATAATCACATTAAGCAAAACATTAAAATACAAATATATTTAAAATTTAAAATATAAAATATTTTAGTTGCATATAAAATATAGAATATTATAAATAAAATTTAAAAACTTTAAGAAAAAGAAAAGAATGTATATATATTTATATATAATATATGTGGGTGATCATTTTGTTTATTAATTGCTTGATATGTATCTTATATATATATATATATATAGTTAAGTTATATGGAGACCAATATTTTTAGTAGAGACCGGAGACCAATATCAATCAAACATTGCAAAAACTTATTTATTGAAAATCATGTTCTATGAAAATCACTATGACATCTATTTCAATGAAAATCTTGAAGATCATATATGTTTTACATGCAAATTTCATTAAAAATCCTAAAAATCATGTATGTTCTGCAAACAAAATATTGCAGAACGTATTGTTCTCCAAAACATGTTCTGCTTGCAAATCATATATGATTTTTAAGATTTTGAATGAAATAATAATATTAATTGAACATTCTTTGCAAATATATATGTTTTGCAATGTTTTGAGTGCATAATGTATATGGTCTCCACTCAAATGGTGGTATCCATAGAACTTAACTATATATATATATATGTGTGTGTGTGTGTGTGTGTGTTTTGAAATATAAAATTATTAAGATTAAAATATTAAATATTATTATCAATATTATTATATACATTTATATAATACTATGGGTATAAAGAGAATCTACCTGACACGGTAGAAAAATTCTCTACCTATGCGGCTTAAAATCATGTAGTTATCAATTTTTTTGTAAATCTAACCATGCTGATTACAATTTTATGCAAAAATAAGTAGATGTGCAAAATTTTATACATTTTGGCCTTTAAGAATACATTTAATTTAACATGATTTTATATATGGTTTACAATATGAATGTAACGGCTCAGATTTTATATCATTTTTTGATTAAAAATTGCATCATATACAAAATCAATTTCTATGTAATTTTGTGTACCTACTAATTTTTACGTAATCATTGAATCTGTACGGTTGGATTTTCGTAAAAACTTTTGAAAATATGAATTTAAAACCGCATAGGTAGAGAATTTTTCTACCGTATCAGGTAGATTCTCTTTACCCTAATACTATATATATATGAGTTACACTTCAGGAAGAACACCTTATATAAAGAACAATAAACAACACTATCATAATTTTTAAAAAAAAAATTTATATTTCGGGTGAACAGTGATTGATGACATGACAGACCACGTCAGCATGTGCCATGTGGCAGTGTCACGCCACCAAATGATGACATGGCGGTGCCACTTGGAACCTGATGACGTGGCACTGCCACGTGGCCTGCCGCGTCATCAACCACTGTTAATTTGTTTTTTTTGATCTAGTGTGTAAGGATGCATTTCAATTGTGTGGGTGTCTCTGGCGGGGCCATTAGATCATAAGTGATTCAATATAGCAATGGCCTATACAGATATATATATATATATATATATATATATATATATATATATATATATATATAGTATATATATGTCGAGTTTTTTCCGGTTTCGGATTTGATTCGAATTTCGGGTTTTCGGATCAGGTTTGGTTCGGTACACGTAAAATCCAAATCCAAAATTTTTCAAGTTTAAAAATTAAATTCAAATCCAAAAATTTGGGTTCGGTAAAATCCAATCAAATCCGTAGGGATTTGGTATCCATCGAATCGGGTTTTTTTGTCATTCATAGACTTCAATTTAGTCCCTATAATTATTCTTTATTTTAGAATTTCGGATGTGAAGCATATTTTAACAAAAATCAACATATTTTCGTATATTACAAGAATGGGGTTGGAGATAGGAATCGGATGGAAATGCTCTTAGAGATCATAAGTGAAAAGCAGCTTACCTCTGAGCTTACGAGAATGTTTGGCAATACTTAAAATAGGTTGCTTTTGACTTAATGAAAGTGTTTTTTACTTAAAGAAGAAAGTAAAGTTGTTTACTTTAAGTTGAATGAAAGTGTTTCGGTAATTTTACTTAAAGTTAAATGGGGGTTTAATAATTTTGACTTAAAGTGAAATTTGATTTAAAAAAATTTAAAATTCATAATATTTAAACTTTGCAAGAATTGTGAAAAAAAAAAAACTCCATAAGTCATAAATCAAAAATACCTAAATGAAACTTATGACTTAAAGCAAATTTTTAATTTAAAGCCGACTTAAAGCCGGACTAACCAAACGGAGCATTTCCTCCTTAAAGCCGTGTTGCCCAAAGGGCTGTATGACTTTTAGCTTTTTTGGGTTTTACTAATTCCATTCGCAGCTAGATTGAGATTGGCTGGTATATCGACATCAATTTTTTTTTAAAATTTTTAAATGTTGATGTGTCTAAAATATCGAAATGACCCGCTTTCATTTCGTTATTTTTTTCTTCTTTCATGGAATGTAGAAGTAGAACATACAATTTTTTTTTATCAAAAGAATATAAAACACATTTGTATCAAATAATCGCCAAGTAAATAGTGATGGAGCTTCGATATCACGGTCTAAATGATTCAAGACTTGACAGCTGCTTTATATATCATATCAAAAGCACTTTCAACAGATGACTTGTATTTCGGGGGATCCATTAGGCCCTTCTCCATTCCAACAGCAATTCTTACCACATTCATGTAGCTAACCATTGTTATGGTAAGACTCTGCAATTAATCGTAAATTCGACTTCCTCAATACAGCAAATCGAAAAGATATAAGACAATGTATCAGTTAAAATATACTTAAATGTACCTGCGGAACCCCAACTACCATGAAATAGAAGCCCTTAACCGGATGATTAGCTAATGACATACGTTCCAGTGGTCCGATCATATTTGATATAGTCATGCTCGAGTTCTTCAGTGTGCTATGAATGTACTGAGCCGTGGCCTAATTCATAAAATTCAGCATTGTTGGCAAAAATTAATATGCTAAATCATGTTCGCTACTAGAATTGTGTTACAAATTCGGAAGTCTTTATTTGCACGATTAATGTATCATTAGTGCTTTTTATGTGCATACCTCAGGGCCTCTATATTTCTTCACTGTCTCTAATAATCTGCCAGTGAGAAAAACACCTGCAGAGTCTCTCTTTTGCTTGATGATTTTTTGTGCCTTGTAGACAAACTGATTCGGGTTAGAACATTCATTCCCATTCAATTCTGGGACTGAGACGTGTAAGAAACCGAATTGGTTTCCCCATTGCTTCTCGGCTGCAGAAGCATCAATCATCTCAGCCACTGATGTGTAACCACCAATGTTCCTAGTATTGAGCAGGACCAGTGCAGTAGAAACTCCATTTTTCAACTCTTGGCTTGTTGCATCCATGTACAATCTAGTCCCCAGAAAGATTACTCCCGTAAGTACATCGTTTATTGTCTGCCAAGAAAAAGAAACTCAAATACACAACGAAAACAATTAACAGCAAGTTATGACCAGATGCAACTAACATTTTGATTTCACATTGATTGTCATAACTAAATGTGGATTGAAAGTATGGACCATTTGCATCTTCAAATGAGATATACACGTTCTAAATCAGACCAATGGGATCCAAATAATTTAAAAAATGCGAAGTAATGTCTTAATAACAGCATAAGGGAACAGCGGAAACAGGAAACTGTTGTGTGCATGCATAAGGGAAGAGTTGTACACTGGTGAATAAATGCATTCATAACTTGTCTTGAGATATTTCAGCCAAATACTATGTTTAATGTTTATAAATTGGGTGATAGGCATGTATTACAGGTTACCACTTTCTTTACACGTACAACAATTAGCACATAATAAGTTCCAGGTATTTCAGTTCAGTTGAAAACAGAATCTTATCACTTTCTAAACTACGACGGGAAGTGGTCATTTTTACTGATCAATTTCATTTCCGAGAGTTGTGAAACTGTCAAGTAAGCACATATACTGATCAAAATGGATATAATTTCTACTGATATTTTTAACCAAAGACATTCTTGAAATATTTACCAAATCAAGAAATTGTAGAGAAGAAAATGGTAGACATACCACTCCAAGGTTGACCTTAATTTCCTTGATTTGATCAAGTGAAAATGACATGGTAATCAGATTCAATGGCAGGAATTCTACTCCTTCAACCCCGGATCTTATCGGTGTCCGATCATCTTGCAGAAAGCTACTTTTTAGAAGACTCCATCCAAAATCAGAAGCAGAGTTAACTACACTAGAAAACGTGTTAGTTAAACTCTTATAAATACTCCTTTTTTCGTCATCCAAGTTTGTCTTCATTTGAAAATTAGGAAATGTTAATGGAAGCGCTGGATTATCACATCTTTTCAGACATGAAAGAAGAGCTCCCATAAGCGAAAAACCATCACCAAGTGCATGATGAAGCTTGAAGACTAGACTACCAGCTGCATTACTAGTAGGGTACTTAATTATATGAATATTCCATAAAGGCCGGCCTTGTGGAAACGGTTCTAATGCTATCTTCGCAAAATAATCGTTTAGGCAAGCATCATAAAATTCCGGAGATTTCCCTTGTGGAAAAGTTGGGACATTTACATGATCTTGGAGCTTAACATCCACTTTCTTCCATTGCTTTACACCATTATTGTCTTTAACCTGATATCACAATATTAGAACAGTCTGTAAGAAACACGAGATACTTTTCAGATTCAACAAATGAATATCATGTAGAATTGGCTAAAGGAAAGACAGAAATGTAAATGAATCATTGCATACTACAAAAACTAACAATGCAGTCACACACACACAATACCATGATTGAGGAGAAACGAGGGTTGATGGGAAGGAAGAGATCCTTGAGGAGAGTGAGAGTGGGGGAATCATCGATAGGGATTTCCGATTCCAAGACGGAGAGAACAGAGATCGAAAGAACAGAGCTGTTGAAGTACTGGCCAGTAGGACTCACGGGAACTTGACCATCTGAACATAACCCTTCCATGTTTATTTTCTGATGCTCCATTGTTACAACTAAATGTGTACGTACATTTGCACCACAACATACATATTTATGGAGTGGACGGCCATAGGGGTGGTTACCGAGTATTTATTACTCCATTGTAGATTTGTGAATGTTTTTATTACAGCGCATATATAACCTGTAAAGAGAAAAAGGCAATGGGCCTGGGAAACCTTTGCATTAATCACTTTTCAACCATAATCAAGTTGGTGAATGTTGCCCTGATAAATCTCTCTTGTTTCAACAATAGTAAATTAGTAACCTAAACGATACAGTACTTTACTCCTAAGCACAATTAAATACAGTTGGCACTTGGCAGTCCGGCAGGCGGAATCAGGTCGAAATTGGCCAAATACTTATTACTCCCTCCGTCTCGTCCATTTGTTATGGTTTTAAAATAGGGTGTCGACTATGTAGGCAATGCTAAGTAGTTCAGGTTGGTAATCATGTTAGTTTTCCGATCCATCAACCAGGGTTCGACCTTCACCTTGTGTTTTTCACTTAGCAAAAAAAAAAAAAAAAAAGGTGGCGACACGCATTTTAAGGTGTATTTTAAGGATAGTTCCATAACGTTTTTTTGAAAGTTTCTTTTTTTGTATAAAAATAGAACAATCCTATTTTTATACAAAAAAAGAAAATTTAAAAAATAATTTTTGGAAATATCCTTAAAATTCACCTTAAAATGCGTGTCAGAAAATGACAAAAAAGTGTAAATAAATGGATGAGACGGAGGAAGTACTATTAATTTTCATGAACAGATTCTTTATAATTTAATGCAGACACAAATTTATCTATGTTCGGAAATAAGGGAGTTCGAGAATTAAGTTTGTGTTTGGAAATTAGAAGGAACCCGATGAACATCCATTGCATTTCTAGTTCGGTCGGTATATATGAAATTCGTTATATGAAGGACTGGACGTGTGGGGTGTGTGGGTACATAGTTTTTAATCATTAATCGTTACTCCCTCCGTCTCAAAAAATACTTCTCACTTTCCTTATTGGGATATTCAAAATACTCTTCCCCTTTCCTTATTTAGCAAAAGAAATACACTAAACAAATAACCCACCAACTTAAACAAATATTATCCCTTTTCCCCAAAAATTTATTTACTTATATTTTACTTAACCTTAAATCGTTTATACAGCGTTTATTATTGTTTTCTTGGGCCGTGTGCCCGGTTAATTCATTTAGTCCGTTTCTTTATCTCTCAAACCCTAGTTCTCTCTACCCTCTCTCTTAATTTTTCCTCTCTCTCTTAAATCTCTCTTGTAATATGGATGCACACCATGTTTTTTCCGATTCCGATGATGAGTTAAGTGGTTCCTATAGTTGTTCCGATCCCGAACATTGCGATAGAGGCGCCGACTGTGACGGCAACCACACCTACAGTCTTGAATATCTCCGATCAAGACTGGGACAGGGACGATCTGAGGATTCTGAAGACAGTACGGTGGATGGAAAGCCCCGGCCCGTTTCGCATGCAGTTGTGGACGACTGTGAAGGCGATGAGGATTCCATGAGTAGTTGTAGAACCCATTCCATTCTTTGCATGATATTTGCATCTTTTAATCCAGGATGTAGAGGATTTGTGTGTGGTTTTATCAGTCCCCTTTTTACCATTCTGTTAGCAGTACTATGTGATACATTTAACTGAGTTGCCAGGTCCCTTATGCATGATCTATCTCCCATATTAATGCCTGTTACTGCATTAGGTGGCAGTTGGATTCTTTTCCTTCCGGAATTGTGTCCATCTGTTGCCATGTTGTAACTCTGCATTGATGCCTTTTGTTTCTTTGCTTTGTTCTATATTGTGCTAATTGTTCCTTCTTGTGACATTGAACTTGTTTGCTGCATCTCGTATGGCACCATGGTAAGGTTTACCTTCTAATTCTTTTGATGGATTGCTTAGCAAGTAATCAGAACTTCTAATCTTGCATCAGAGCTGAGCTTGGTCCATTTTCTGCAATGATGATTACCATCATGTTGTTGATGTTGTGCATGCCCTTGTTTGTCTCCTTCTGCTGGTTCATTTAAATCAAACTGGTGGACAAAACCTTCATTACCTCCTGTTGATGGTGGTTGATTGAGATCGAAAGGGAAGCCTCCAACATTCATCTTCTTTCTGAGTAGAGACTAAGCAGTGATGCCTTTTTTCTTTGTAATCTGTTTTGTATGTACTGTAATCTGTTTTGTATGTATGTAATCTATTTTCTAATGTGCTTATGTAATCTCCATTTGCTTATGTAATCTATTTATGTGGATGCCTCTCATTGGCTAATTTGAATTGTTAAGAAAAGTGGGGGAAAACTTTTTCTATTTTCCCCCCATAAAACATGTATGTCACAACCTAATCTCCCCCTCCCCAAATGATTGTTTAAACATTTTTTAGTGTTTTTCTTAAAACTTGTGTTTTTGCCCAAATAAGAAGATTATATTGCGACAGAGGGAGTACAAATTTACGAGGACCGTTTCTGATAGCCTATAGGCTATAACTAACCAGACCTAGTCCAGGTTAGCAATATCAACTCCTGAATCCTAATATTATGCCTAAGATATGACGTTGCGGGTATCAACCCTTGATCCTTAATTCTTGGTTTATAAATATAGTAAAATCTTTATAAATTAATATAATCAGGATTGGAGGAGTATTAATTAATCGATAAATTAATAAATATTAATTTATAGAGAATTTTTAACATAAAAAAAATTAATTTATAATTAATAAATTTATATTGACTGAATTTTACAATTTATATTTTATATTTAATTCAATTAATTCAATATACATTGTTTTACAAATTCAATGAGTAATAGCGAGATTCAAAATAAAGATTCATTTATATTTAGATGATATCAAAGATAAAACAACATTTTTGGAACATTTTGCACATAAAAAAGCACTCAAGACATAAAAAATAACTTTTTAATGCTTTACGAAAATATCACATTCGAACTTTTGGATGCAACAAAGAGGGTTGAGAGGGTTGAGGATTAGAGCCGGCAATTTCGTACACGACACGAAAACACGACACGAAAACGACACGAAAATTACGGGTTTGGGTTGATCTTTACGGTACACGAACACGAAAGTACACGAACACGAAATTACACGGATGAATTTAGTGTCGGTTTTGGGTTTACCCTTAGGTACACGACACGAAACGAAAATATACGAAATAAATAAATATTTAAATAATTTTATTAAAATTATATGAATACATATTTTAAAATGATATTTTATGTATAATTTTTACATAAGATAGATACAAAATAGTTTCAAATCTTAGTTTCACAAGACTTAAGCACACTTCATTCCTTATGACATATTGATTTAAGACTCGACTAGTAAAAAATTAATATTTAAATATTTTTATTTTTATTCAAAAATTACACGAAACACGACACGAAACGTACACGAAATGAAGGTACACGAAACGAAACGAATTTTTAACGGGTCGGTTTTGGATTTAGCATTACGTACACGAAACACGAAAGTACACGACACGAAAGTATACGAAACGAACGAATTGCCAGGTCTTTGAGGATGAGTTTCATATAGATTCAAATTTAAGATCCCTAAAATCATATTTTATAAAAGGGTAATACCTATATTTTTATGATTATAAAGGATTTATTAATTTATAATATTATTGGGACCACATATTTATATAGGGTTTTCAAAAAAATTATTATCTTATTATCTTATCAAAATTGATCATTTTTTTAACTGACCCAAGTTGGGACCGGAGGAAATTATTAATTTATCGAGTATTAATTTAACAAAATTTTACTATAGCTAAAAAATTGAAGGTTTGGGGATTATGTTCTTTTATACAGCCACTTACACACCCTTCACATTTATTTGATACTAGTGAGCAAAATAGAATAAAATAAAACAAAAAATATTAATCAACCTTTGTTAAAGGGACGCTTTTTTGGAAAATTAACGATGGTGTTTCTTTGAGACTTTGACCAATCTATATCTATATCTATCTATATATTATAAACTAATCGATAAAGCCGCGCTTCACGGCGGCATTACAATATTTTTTTAAAAAATTAATACATTTACGTTATATTATAATATTAATATTAAATTTAAATAATTAAATAATCTTTTTTAATGAATCGATTTCTTGTTAAACACGATTCTTTCGATTGAGTCATTTTCTCGTTAAAACCGAAATCCTAACTTTAACATATAATATAAAGACTTATATAATAATTTTTATTCATAAAATCGAACCGTAAAAAATAAAAAAAAAATTATGTCATCAGTATCAAATTCTAATAGCTAATACAATCTATTCTAATGAGCCGTCTTCCCTTTAAATACGTTTCGTGCCGCTCTTATTTGGAACGAAAATTCTTACTTCATTATATAAAGAGTGTAAATTCCAATTGTTATATTCTTTAAACTTTCTAATATTTATGGAATTTTAAAAGATGAAAATACATCTTATATTTTCTGTATATTATAGATATTCATGTATTTATTTACACCTTCCGCATAGGAATGTCTTTCAATTATGTTAACATATAAAAAAAAATTATGTTAACATATAAAAAAAAATAAGAAGACTTTTCGTTACGGGAATAATATTAAATTTATGAATATATTTTTCTAATGCAAGTATAATTAATTAACTTGTATAAAAAAGTTAAAATAAAGGATTTTTAGGAAAAAAAGATATATAGTTTTAAAAAATCGTATAAGACGTCTCCACCGGCCTCATATTCTACTTCCAATAAAACATTTTATTTTATGTATTCCTTATATATTCAAACATATTTTATACGGTCTTCTCTAATGAACCGCTTTCTCGTTAAACACGGTTATTACTATTGATCCGCTCTCACGTTAAGACCAAAAACCTAATTTTTACATATATCCTAAAAATAAAATAAAATTTATAACATTAATATGATATTTTAATAGCTAATACAATCTTTTCACTACTACAAATTTTAACTTGCATAGCGTTTTTTTTAGCACTTGCATAGCGTTTTTAAACGCTATGTAAGTAGCCGCTATGCAAGTGCATATTGCTTCCATAGCGTTTTTTTTGGCGCTGTGTAAGTACTAAACTTAAATAGCGTTTACATAGGTGCTATGCAAGTAAGTGATATCTAAGCATAGATTCTTCAGTAGCGCTTCTGTATGTGTTATCTAAGTAACATTTTTCAATTTATGATATCACTTCAATAACACTTTGGAAAACGCTATGTAAGTGATCCATTTCTTAAAATTCATAATAATATTATTTTTTGTCCCATTTTTTCCCTGTAATATTCCTATTTTTTTTTTAGTTATATCTAAGATAAGCACAATCCAAAATGCTACCATCAGACAAACATCCCAACAAATGCTAGATTAACAACTCAAATTACTTCGAGATTAACACAAATAAACCAAAAATATCAACTTATAAAAAAACCAATATTTCACAATATCAAGGAACATATGTAAGATACAAATTCTTGTGAAAAATGAAGGTGTGCTGGAACAAAAAAAAAGAAGACAAGAGGCCTCAACTCTATTAATACACAAAACTTTCTCTGGATTCATCAATGATGAACAATGGATCTGGTAGCAAGGCAGGACGTCATATCATCAATGGCAGATCAACACCCAGTTTGATGGCTTTTTTGCTTGTTTCTAAGCACCTTGATATGTCACCCTTTATGTAGTAGAGAGCTCCTACTGCTCATTTTATTGTGGAAGCCTGCATAAGAAGTGGTCACCATAAAGAACGCCAGTGAGTTGGACAATTATGTTGTGGAACTCTAATAAATGTTTGTTTCCTCCTGCTTCTGCATGTGGTTCTTAAAGTGTGTCACGTTCGGCAAAACAATTGCAGCAAAAGCTACCAAAAAAACATTAAAGACTTAATACAAAAAAGTGCTTGAGGAAAAGAACTGTAGCAAGGCACTAATACTCATGAATGATAATTTAAGAAAAGAGTAGTTGCAAAAGAAAATATATTAAAACTTTAATTGTTTTATCAGCCTTGATACAACTGGAACAGAGTGCTTGAGGGGGATCTTTTAATTTTTCCTCATAAAGTGAGAAATTTATGATATTAGCAAGGAGGACTTAGTTCAAGATTTTTAGCACAACGATTTCGATTTACCTTCAATCTCAGGCTAATAAAAGTTTAAAATAATGATGTCTTCTACACTAAGGCAGGACCAGCAGAGAAAAGCTAACAAAACCAATATAGTTTAAGGAGTATACCTTTTTTGCATATGCTGTAAATATAATAACAAATAATTTGCTAATGTGACAACAAATATATTGACAAGTTATAATTATCAGAGGGAACAATATAGTTCACGTTACCTGCAAGCATCCTCCTTCGGAAACAACAAGTTCAACTACAGAATGCCTGTTTAACACTGGTAGAACATGATGGAGATAAAAATATGGCGACGCGGAGTGTGGCACATTAAATGTAGGAATTTCTTTCTTTCTCCTAGCTCCTTTGAGATTTTTAGGAAGGGTTTTAACAATGTTTACATCCTTTGCTAATGCAGCCATGAACTGATCCTCGTCTGTAGTAGTGCTAAACAAAATCCAACTAGACCCTGCATGACAAAAAATGGCATGACTGAATGTAACGACCTAAAAACGATTAAAACCCCTGAAAGGTATACAGTAGACCCTTGCATATAATTTGAATAGTTGTAACTATGGCAAAAGTAGTACACACAAGTGCACAATTAAATCTTTGCTAATGTGTTCAGATCATATATACGAGGACTGAAGACCAGTATTAAACCAACCTTAACAACCCAATTCTTATCAACAAGGAGATCTAGAGTTTTCAGATCTCGACGCACAATCATAGGATTGCTTGTATGCAAGTAATTCATTCCCTTACCCTGCACACAATCCACTATAAGTCTACATGAAAGCCTTTATTAATTTATAAAATACCTTGTGATGAAACATTATCAGCCTGTCATCATTATCAACAACATTACGAGGTAACTCGACTAGTAAGTAAAAGAACTTCTAAATACAACATATACATAGCTCTCTGTACTCAGGATCATGGTTCAGAACAGAGGTGATAGAGCAAGTAATGTTTGAAAAGGCTTCAGAATCATCATCAAGGTCACCCTCCAAAAGTTGCCTTTCTGCTTCAGGAAATAACCAGGCTTGTAAGGCACACATACTGATACTGCAATATCCCATAAAAACTTATACATGCGTCAACAAAATCTTGCTGTGCAGATTACAAAACCACAAAAATTGCAAATCAACATTCAATTGAATTGCATTATTATGCATTTTAGTTAAAAATTGCAAATCAACACTCAATGGAATTGCAAATCAACACTATATGTGCATACCATAAGAAACCATTACCCCAAACCAATGCATTGAAATTAAATGTGTAATTTGATGCTCTTGTTCAAGTGGATGTTCTGCACCCAACAAAATTAATTTTTCAAGCACAAGTCGATGAGATTAAGAACCCTGCACTCTCTTTCCAACTAGAAACTATAGTTGATTGAGCGATGATCAAAAAGTGTTAATAGTTACGAACATAGAACCCCAATCTATCAAAATAAATTACACTGATTTCCCCACAAAGAAAAAGAAGAAAAGAAAACATAAGATAAATCCTAAATCTGAAATCAATTCATTATTAAATTGCAGAACTAAGATGAAATATGGAGATTATCGTGTACATGATAAATTACCTTGACTCATTATACAAGTCTTGCAGAAAAATAATTATACCTCCTTGTAAATGAGAACACAGAACTTGAAGGTCCTCATTGTTCCTTCCCTCACCAGAAACGTGTTATAGTAATTAAAAAATTGAGTCTCCATCTCTCCTACTTTGCCACCAAGGTGAAACTTATTTCCGACCCGAGGCTCCATCTTTACAATCGGGCGAGAGAGAGAGGGGACATATCATAGAGAGATTTTGAATCGCAACATGGCAGCCAAGTATTCTTTTTCTTAGGTATTTGAAGTCTATTTAAACGACAAATTTATGTTGGGATTGGATATTTGGAATGGGTAGGTATTTTAGTATCCAATTTCAAATATGTGTACATTAGGGTTCATAGAAAGATTTGGGGGTTTTTGATAGATGAACGGATTGATGATTTGATGGTTTAAATTGAATTGGGGAGGAGGAGATGTGTTGAATTTGTTAGGTTTTGGACTTGAAATTTGGCCAGGAAAGGGGGATGGGGCACCACCGCGGCCATTGCAACCGCTGGTGGTGGTTATGGTGGTTGCCGCTTCAAAGAGGGAGAGACAAAGCGGGGTTGAAAGAGGGAGAGATAGAGCGGGGGAGAGAGGGAGGAGGGAGGAGAGTGAGACGAGGTTAGTGAGGAAGGTGGTGTTGGTTGAACACGAAGAGAGAGAGATGACAGGAAGAGAGTGATGTATTTGATTTTGTTATTACTTAATTATTCTTAAAATACGTTAACTAGCATATCATTTTTGTCACCGCTATGTAAGTATACACTACTATAGCGTTTATTTTAAAAACGTTATCTAAGTATTTTTCAATTGTTTTTTATTTATTTTTAAGTTTATACATAATAGCTTGTATAGCGTTTTTTTGTAAAGCGCTATATAAGTTGTGTACTTGCAAAACGCTTTTAAAAAAATGCTATGTAAGTGGTGTATTCTAAGTTCAAATTTGTAGTAGTGTTTATAGTGAACCGTCTTCCCCTTAAATACGTTTCGAGCCGCTCTCATTTGGGATCGATATTCCAACTTCATTACATATTATTGATGATACTTATCTTACACAACAACTTTTTTCCTTAAAATCAAAACCTAAAAAATAGAGTGAATTACAATTTATACTTTCTCTAGATTTTCTGAAATTTATGAAGTTTTATAAAATGAAAACACGTCTTATTTTCTCTTTATATTATAGATACTCTTGTATTTATTTAGGATTCCTACATGAGAATGTTCTTTTATTATGTTAACACATCAATTCTTTTCTTTTTAAATATGATAACTTTTTTATGACAATAGTATTGAATTTATGAATAAATTTTCCTAATATATAGAAGTATAATTAACTTATATAAAAAAATATAATTTAAGAAGATATTACTTTCTAAAAAATATTTAATTATATGTCTGCTCTATACATTCAAACATCTATTCTACTTCTAATAGAACTTTTATTTATATGTTTTTTCTATAAATTTGAACTCTTATTCTCTATAAATTCGAACTTCTATTCTACTTCCAATAGAACTTTTAATCATATGTCTTATAAATACTTATTCTACTTTTAATAGAACTTCTAAACATATGTCTGTGCTATAAATTCGAACTCTTTTCCTATAACACATATTCAACTTCTAATATGTTAAATGATTTTTTTATATTTATTAGTGTTTAAATTTGAACTCTTATTCTCTATAAATTCGAACTCCTATTCTACTTCTAATAGATAATAGAACTTTTAATCATATGACTTCTAAATACTTATTCTACTTCCAATAGAACTTCTAATCATATGCTTGTCCTATAAATTCGAAATATTCTCCTATATAAATTCGAACTATTATAAATTCGAACAACTGTTCTACTTCTAATATGCTAAAGGATATTTTTATATTTATTAGTGTTTAAAATCCAAAAATTCTACAATATTAGAAAAATAGAATGGGATGATTTGAGATGCGCCACCTAAGTGCCCACGTATCCTCCTTTATATATATATATATATATATATATATTGATTAGTGGATAATTCATACCTTAGGTTCGATATCCATATTTAGGTTCGGATTAAATTTTTAATTCTATTTAGATCCATGGACTATCCATATTTTTGGTTTCGTATCCAATTTTGGTTTGTAGAAGATCCATATGACTATTTGACCCACTTTTGATTCTGGAAAGTTTGTATATCAAATTTAAATATCATTAATGCAATATATATTATCTATGGTAAGTTTATTAATATAGATTTGAATTTATCTTTAAATTTTGGTAAATTAATTAATGCAAATGATCTCATAGCATATATAATAAATATTATTAATTTAAATAATCTCAGAACATATCTAACAAATATAATAAAATATATACTTTAAAGTAATTTTGAAATAAATTTATTACAATATATAAAGAAATGCACTTATTGTATTAATTTTATTTTTTTCATAACTAAATTATTCAATTTTTAAATATTAAATTATATAATTTATTATAATTATTAATTAATTTTTAAAATAACCTTAGCACGGGCTATAACCTAGTTATTGTAAACAGTTGTTATACGAGCCACGTGTTAGAAATTTGAGAGTAGTGTTCATTCACTTAAACCATCCAAGAGTTGAATACTGTAGTCTGTAGATAACTGGTCATTAGTCATCAATCAATCAATATATATATATAAAGGAGGATACGCGGGCGCTTAGGTGGCGCTCTAAGATCGTTTCAATCAATTTTTCTAATTTTCTTAGAGCTTTACAATTTTAAACATTAAAAAAAAGATATCTTTCAACATATTAGAAGTAGAATAGGTGTTCGAATTTATATAGAACAAGAGTTCCAATTTACAAGTACTGACAAATTATTTTACTCTGTATAACTCGACTTTTCCCCATATACGTACAATGCGTCCGCATGACATTTTTTTAGACTTTGCTTTTGATTTTTTTATCTTTTTGATTGATCAGTTTATGAATTTTACAATTAGTGTTAGAATAGGAGTTCGAATTTATAGAGAACAAAAGTTCAAATTTATAGAAAAAACATATAAATAAAAGTTTCTACTGGAAGTAGAATAAGTATTTATAAATCATAAGATTAAAAGTTCTATTGGAAGTAGAATAGGAGTTCGAATTTATAGAGAATAAGAGTTCGAATTTATAGAAAAACATATAAATAAAAGTTCTATTAGAAGTAGAATAGGTGTTTGAATATATAGAGCATCCATATAACTAAATATTTTATAGAAAGTATGATCTTCTTAAATTATATATTTTTTATATAAGTTAATTATACTTCTATTAGGAAAATTTATTCATAAATCCAATACTATTATCATAAAAAAAGTCATCGTATTTAAAAAGAAAAGAATTTATGTGTTAACATTATAAAAGAACATTCTCATGTAGGAATCCTAAATAAAAATAGGAGTATCTATAATATAAATAGAAAATAAGATGTGTTTTCATTTTCTAAAACTACATAAATTTTAGAAAGTCTAGATAAAGTATAAATTGGAATTCACTCTCTTTTTTAGGTTTTAATTTTAAGGAAAATAGTTGTTGTACGTGAAAGATAAGTATCATTAATAATATGTAATGAATTTGGAATTTCGACCTAAACGAGAGCGGCTCGAAACGTGTTTAACGGGAAGAAAGTTCACTATAAAAGATTGTATTAGCTATTAAAATATCATTTTGATGTTATAAATTTTATTTTATTTTTAGGATTTGATTTTTATGGACAAACATTATCATACAAGTGATATATGTAAAAGTTAGGCTTTTGGTCTTAACGAGGGATCGGATAAATAGTAATAACCGTGTTTAACAAAAAAGCGATTCATTAGAGAAGACCGTATAAAGATGTTTGAATATGTAAGGAATACATAAAATAAAATTTTTTATTAGAAGTAGAATACGAGGACGATGGAGACGTCTTACACGATTTTTAAAACTATATATCTTTTTTCCTAGAAATCCTTTATTTAATCTTTTTTATACAAGTTAATTATACTTGCATTAGAAAAATATATCCATAAATTTAATATCATTTCCGTAACGAAAAGTCTTCGAAATTAATTTTTTTACATGTTAACATAATAGAAAGACATTCCCATGCGGAAGTTGTAATAAGTACATGAGTATCTATAATATACAGAAAATATAAGATGTATAATTTTTAAAACTCTATAAATATTAGAAAGTTTAAAGAATATAAAAATTGGAATTCACTTTCTTTATATAATTAGTTAGAATTTCGGTTCCAAATAAGAGCGACTCGAAACGTATTTAACGGAAAGACGGCTCACTAGAAAAGATTGTATTAGCTATTAGAATTTGATATTGATATCATATTTTTTTTATTGTTCGATTTTATGGATAAAAAATATTATATAAGTCTTTATAATATATGTTAAAGTTGAGATTTCGATTTTAGCGAGAGAGCGGCCCAATCGAAATAATAGTGTTAAACAAGAAATTGATTCATTAGAAAATGATATTTAATTTTTAAAATTTAATATTAATATTATAATATAACGTAAATGTATTAATTTTTTAAAAAAATATTATAGCACCGCCGCGAAGCGCGGCTTTATCGATTAGTTTTAATGAAATTTGAGTTTTAAGAATTTTGGACCGGGGCGGCAGGAATCAAGTCAGCAACTAGTTGCCATCTGGCCCATCTTTCATTAAAAATAACTAAAATTCTAAAAATAATAGTTACAGCTTAAAATGTAACCCTTAAAACGATCAACAAAAGACTCCATAATTAAATTAGCAAAAAAAAAAAAACAAAAGACTCCATAATAAAATTGGTGATTTAAACTATAAAATTTGACCACCCGGCCCCTTTATATTTATATTTTACGTTTTCTTTATAATCTTTTTCGGATATATTATCCCTATAGTTTAACTTTTGATATTCTATTTTTGACTATTTTTTATGTGAGGATCTGACGTTCATGATTGCACGTACCAATTCTTAAACACTAATCCTTGACCTATAAATAGATCAAGAGTTAAAGGTTTGGAGGTTACGTTCTTTTACACCCACATACACACATCCTCTACATTTCGATACTCTAATCCTAGAATTATTATCTTCCAAAGCCTGCTCTTATTCTCATGCCGGGGGCGCTGCGGGGCTCAAATCCCCCTCCGGTGTTATTTTGCAAAGGCCCAATTACAAGCATCACCTCTTCCAAGCATGGGAACGACAGAGGAAGCACCCGATCGGGATCTGGAGTTATCAGTTTCTATACAGAGGCATCCAAAAAACTAAGCAGCGTACATGTCGCATTTCGCATGTAATTTAGGGATCAACGTACGTAGAAAACGCTAGAGTCCCCAATTTCGTTCCCAAATGCCACATAAATTTCACGAGCAGTGCTACGTACCCCGAAAAGGTCCCCCAAAAAAAAATTCTCAAATGCCACGTGGCATGGTTTAATTTGTGGGTTTCATATTAATACACGAAGGGTCCATCTCATTAATGAAAAGATAAACCAATAAGAGGATACAATTGAGGTAGTTAGTTGCACGTGACTGAACAGATGGATACAATTGAGTTGAGACCAGACTGGTGGGTGGAAAAATTTGGACCACCAAAAACAGAGGTGAAGGGTACGGGTAATGGTCGTAGTGAGGCAAGGGCATCTCCTACAATTCCTCTTATTGGTCGGGGTCGAGGGGGAGGGGGTGCGAGCAAATGTTACGACAACTGGTGCTGTAGGAGCTTCAGATGGACAAACAAGTAATTCAACACAATCAACTACTTCAGGTTTTACAACTGAGCAGTGGCAAGCTTTGGTTTCCGCATTTGGTAATCAACAAACCCCAATTTAACTGCTTGAACGGTGAGTTTTATAATAATATATGGATAATTGACACAGGGGCCTCAATCATGTAACGGGCGATATTTCTGTTTTGATGGGAGTAAGGGAAGTGATTCCGTGTCGTGCAAGTTTACCCTCAGCTTGTTCAACTACTTCTTGATCCAAGTTAACTTAATCTTTTTGGTTCTTTAGGTTATGTCTAATCAAGAAGTAGTTGACATTGCTATAAAGATCAAGAACCCACAGAGAGCAGTAAAACAACTATCAGTTGAAGCATTGTATAGAGAAAGTAAAGATGATATAGCATGATAATTGCTTATTTGCTTATAGAAAGGGCTTGAGGAACCATAAGAAAGTCATGTAACATATAAAACTCACATACATTTTGGACCATCAACAATAATTCATGTAAGTTCAACATCTTCGATTCTATAATCATTTAAATCCAGGATCCGATTCTATATTCATTTAAATCCTTTAAGGTGACATTTTCGTCACGAATGCGGTTGAACCGCTCCTATATCATTCGCGGGTACTACTTTTATGTTGGTTTGGCATTCTTCCTCAAATGTATTCAAAAAACCTCATTCCAGCGCCAATTGGCAATTGTCAGGGATGGCAATGAGTCGGATCAGATTGAGTTTTGGTCAAATCCAAAGTTTTCGGTTCGGATTTGGATTCGGGTTTGAAAATCAAAATCTAAATCCAAACCTTCAGGTTTTATCGGGTTTCGGTTCGGATTCGGGTTTAAATCGGATTTTTAATTCAAAAACTAAAATAATCACATTAAGAAAAACATAAAAGTACAAATATATTTCAAATTTAAAATATAAAATATTTTAGTTGAATAAAAAATATAGAATATTATAAATAAAATTTAAAAAATATAAGTAAAATAAAAGAATATATATATATATATATATTTATATAAATATATTAGAATTTTAATAAAAAATATGATTGTGACTCGAATAAATAAATCAAAATTGTGGCTTTAATACATATATTATATTAACATATACATAGACTTACATACCGAAAACTTAAATAAAAATAATATCACGTTATTTAAGATATCTCAAATATATATGTGGGTGATCATTTTATATATTTACTTGATATGTATCTTAAATATATATGTATGTTTTGATATGTAAAATTATTAAAATTAAAATATTGTTATTATTATATACATTTATATAATACCATATATATTATATATATATATATATATATATATATATATATATATATATATATAGTATATATATCGAGTTTTTTCGGCTTTTGGGTTTGGATCGGATTTCGGGTTTTCAAATCGAGTTTCGTTCGGTACACATAAAATCCAAATCCAAAATCTTTCGGCTTTAAAAATTAAATCCAAATCCAAAAAACCAAGTTCGGTAAAATCCAATCGGATCGGTACGGATCGAGTTTTTTGTCATCCCTACCAATTGTTGTCGAAAAAAATAAATACAACAAATATGGAGGTTTGATTGTGGAAATGTGGTTATTTGTGGTGTTTTAGGATTGAGCTCGAAGAGTTTCTCAATATAGAGAAAACCGACTGCTTGCTTTACTCTAATGCTCTTAATATTGTTGATTTTAGAACCCCATTCAAGTTGTCTATGTACCCCTTTATAGGATCAAATCCAACATAGTTCTAGGGCCATTTTGGTTGGAGATATCCCATTAGGTTAGTGGCTTCAATCGTGTGAACAGTAGTGGAGAACATGGGATCGTGTCCTCAGATCCGCGGTCTTTGGCTAGGTAAGTTCTCTGACAGCTACCTGATCCTCAGCAACTGAGCTGGTCGATACTAGTGTTGACTTGTACCTTTTTAAGTACATTCAATTATAATTCCTTTTTTTATGAACAAGTAGATTTTATTAATACCAAAACATTGGAACCCAGCCGGGACAAATCCCCGAACTGTCAATTACAACTTGATTGTGAAACAAAAAATGAGCTAAACAACTTGTTATAACGGAAGCCAGAAAGAGCTAAAAAATATTATGATATACGTAAAGGAAGAACACAGATTGGTAAAAGAGAAAAGTTTTATTGATCTTGAGGATAACACAGATTACAGAGTATTCAGATTACAGATGTACCGACTCAGATCTGGATCTCAGATCTAGACTACCAATTCAGATTACAGACGTCCTTGTGACCAGACTCAGATTATCAGATGTCTTTCGACTACAGATGTTCTTGACAAACTCAGATCTAGATTACAGACTCAGATCTAGATTACAGACTCAGATCTAGATTACAGACTCTACCGATTTATGATAGACTGATTACAGACATAACAGATTATATTAGATTGATGTTGCTAGGATATGCCCCTAGAGAGTTTGTATAATACTCTCTAGGCGGTTACAGAAGGATCTAGAAGACTAGGCCCAAAACAAAACAGAAACAGAATAGAATTCCAATAAAAAACAGAAACAGAATAGAATTCCAATTCTGACCAGTTTACCAAAACAGAATAGAATTCCAATTCTGAACATAAAACTGAAAATCTCTAGCACAGATTATTCAAGGCATATTTTAACAAATCTCCACCTTGACTTGAATCCTCTCACAAAATAACAGATGTACCAGACGCATCATAATAATGCCAGATGTACCAGAAAAACAGATGTACTAGATGCACCATATTAATGCCAGATGTACCAGAAAAACAGATGTACCAGACGCACCATATTAATGCTAGATGTACCAGATAAAACTCTTCTGCCTCAGATTTTGCCCTCAAAGGGCAATCAACAACTCCGAAAATTTAGCAATTTCAAACAATATTGAAACTTGCTATGTGGAACCAGCTTGGTAAGCATATCAGCTGGGTTATCAGCAGTACCGACTTTGCTCACCTTGATTCTGTTGTACCATTGCCTTGGAGACTGCTTTAGCCCATACAAGGACTTATATGTCACTGCTTCTGACTGTGGTTGTTGAACTTCTTGTTGTGGTTCACTCTCAACTTGAGTGACTTCCTGCTCCACCTGTTTCTCAACACCACCACTAACTGCCTCTGTCCAGAGTCTTCTAGTTAGTCCAGCATTAGAGAGCATACACCTAGCTCTATCCAGAAGTGTCTGATTCATACGGTCTGCTACACCATTCTGCTGTGGTGTATCCCTGACTGTATGACGCCTAGCAATCCCCTCATTCTTGCAGAACTCATCAAACTCAGATGAGCAAAATTCCAGACCATTATCAGTTCGCAGCCTCTTAATCTTCTCCGAAAATGCGACAACAACAGAACCTGATAACGTTGAACCTTGAAGAAGATACAAGGTACCACGTTTAACACCTTTCAAAACCACATCAAAACCCTTGCAGACATGTAGAACTCCACATTCACCTTGAAAACTGAAACCCTTGCTATCTAACATACTCAAAGGTATCAGATTCTTTGTCATAAGTGGAACATGCCTAACATCATTCAATGTGTAGACTTTACCATCATGTGTCCGAATTTTAATCGAGCCTATTCCAACCGTCTTACAAGCAAAACTGTTAGCCATAGAATCAAGAATCCACACATCAGAGTGATGTGTGTGATTAGCAACAACAAGAGCAATATCTTCTTCAGAAGTAGCACCAGCTACAGCAGCAGTACCTGAAGCACCAGTACCTGCCAATTTATCATGTTGTTTCTTTTTCTTGGGACAGTCAGATTTCCAGCGTCCCTTCTCTTTACAGTAATTGCAGATATCTTTAGGTTTTGGACCCTTAAAAATTGGGTTCTTCCACGAGTTTACATGTCCATTACTCCCACTGGCTATTAACCCAACGGCCTGATTATCTGCACCTGTACCAGCCGCCTTGTGGCGCAGCTCTCTAGTATGGAGAGAAGATCTAACCTCCTCTAGAGAAATAGTATCTTTACCAACAATAAAAGACTGTACAAAATTCTCATACGATAATGGTAAAGAAACTAACAAAATCAATGCAGCATCCTCATCTTCAACTTTAACATCAATATTACGCAATTCTAATAAAATTGTGTTTAACTGATCTAAGTGATCTCGAAGAGGCATACCTTCCTGCATTCGCAGACTGAACAAACGTTGCTTCAGAAGCAACTTGTTTGTTAAAGACTTTGTCATGTAAAGACTTTCAAGCTTCAACCACAAACCAGACGCGGTATCCTCCTCCGCGATTTCAGTAATAATATCATCTGCAAGACACAACAGAATTGTTGAATGTGTCTTTTCTTTCAGACTGGCCATCTTAGCGCTTTCAGCAACAGCCGATTTCTGATTCAACAGCGCCTAGAGCCCCTGTTGCTTTAACAAAGCACGCATCTTGATCTTCCACAAACTGAAACTATTCCGCCCAGTAAATTTGTCGACCTTCACGTTAATACCACCAGATCCAGACATAGCTCTCCGAAAACCAAGCTTTGATACCAGTTTGTTATAACGAAAGCCAGAAAGAGCTAAAAAATATTATGATATACGTAAAGGAAGAACACAGATTGGCAAAAGAGAAAAGTTTTATTGATCTTGAGGATAACACAGATTACAGAGTATTCAGATTACATATGTACCAACTCAGATCTAGATCTCAGATCTAGACTACCAATTCAGATTACAGACGTCCTTGTGACCAGACTCAGATTATCATATGTCTTTCGACTACAGATGTTCTTGACAGACTCAGATCTAGATTACAAACTCTACCGATTTATGATAGACTGATTACAGACATAACAGATTATATCAGATTGATGTTGCTAGGATATGCCCGCGGTTACAGAAGGATCTAGAAGACTAGGCCCAAAACAAAACAGAAACATAATAGAATTCCAATAAACAAAACAGAAACAGAATAGAATTTCAATTCTGACCAGTTTACCAAAACAGAATAGAATTCCAATTCTGAACAGAAAACTGAAAATCTCTAGCACAGATTATTATAGGCATATTTCAACACAACTAGCCGCTCTATTTTCAGATCGGTTAACACATAGAATATAAATATTCTTGACAATAAAATGATAACAAAGGTTTCCCGAGCAATCCAGTCAACACCAACATCCCTGAAAATAGTAACATTACAATTGACCTGCGCACATAAAAAACCGGTGATAGTCCAGTGTTCATACCCATCAGTTACACCAACTGAGATTGGGGGTACAGATGCCCCCATATATTGAACAATCTTTCGTTGTGCAAGGTGAGCTCTCGCATAATCACCACCGTTTCATATTTGAAGTGGGTTTCCCAGATCTCCAATACACCATAGAAATCATTCTTAAAACAACATGACAATAAACCAAAACGCAACAAAAACACTCCAAAAGGAGAGACACAAACCACTCCAAAAGGAGAGACATAAAACACCCAAAAAAATGGATGCAAGAATAAAAAATCTCACCTAAAGATGAAGATTATTGAAAATTATTGAAGAAAAAACAAAAAAAAAGTAAGAGAAAGGAGAAAATGGATCTCCGCAATGGCTATGGGAATAAATGGAGAGAGGAGGCGATGGGTGAGAAGAGTGATGGGAGATAGAGGGAGTCGACTCTCGTATATGGGAGCAGTGGCGGATCCAGGGGGTCCATGGCCCCCCGTTTGAGTTTCGTAGATATGCTAGGTAGTATGCACCTCTAATATATTTTCTTTGTAACTTAGATGGTTAATGTTGATGGTTTATAACCTGGAAACCTGAGTACGATTCCTCTCTCCATTTTTCTTTTGTTGCTGTTGTACAAAGCATGTTACTTTTATGTATGCAAATTAGAAATCTATCCTCTTAACATCTTTTTTCTTTTTTTTTAATCCTCCTAACATCTTAAAAGTTAAAAGATTACAACCTTGTACTCCTACTCCGAGTATTCAATATTTCTCCAAATTCTATCTATCATAACATTTTATCTAAAAGTGGCCATATATAAAATATTAAAAAACTGTTTTATTTTTTATTTTTTATTTTTTTCGGACCCCATCAAAAAATTTTAAACCACTGGATGGGAGAGAGATGGGATGTTACACAATTATAATTGAGCTATCTGCCAAAAAATCCATTGAACTTTTTCAAATTTTGCAGTTTAACCATTAAAGTTTTTTTGTTGCTAATTTAACCAACCACCTTTCCAAAATTATGCAAAATTTAATCATGGTTAATAAAAAAAGTGACGTGGCAACTCAGAAAAAGCCCTAATCGAAACATATAAGCATTGCAAACTCAGAAAAGGTCCTTATATGTTTCGATTAGGGCTTTTTCTGGTTGCCACATCACTTTTTTTGTCAACCATGATTAAATTTTGCATAATTTTAGAAAGGTGGTTGGTTAAATTAGCAACAAAAAAACTTTAATGATTAAACTGTAAAATTTGAAAAAGTTCAATGAATTTTTTGGCAGATAACTCAATTATAATTCCTTAAGCTGGGTGTTGAGGGTTTTGACTGGCTTATGACTGAGTCAGTGAGACTGAATACGGGCATAACAAGGTCAATGTTCTCCATTAGATTATTTTACTAGGATTAGCATATATAAGTGATGTAATTCCTCATGTGGTTATTAGAAATTAGAATGGATTTGACTGATTATTAAAATAATTGAATTATATGTCTTTTCTTTTTATGGATTGTGATCCATCATCTTTTCTCCCTTTTTCTGTTGAAAAACGCTTGGAGTAATCGTTTTCATGCGATTGAATCACCTTTTTTTATGTTCATTGTTTTTATTCCGTTATTTCTTCTTTTGAATATCTGTCCTACATCATATTTAGAGTTGAATTTCTTGAAAAACTTTCTTAAGCCATCCCTAGGTTTAGTAGTGTTGAAATAATGTATTGCTAAATCTCCTTCTATCATGACTAAGGAAGCAATTTTGCTTAAAAAATGATTAGTATTTTTGGAACAGAGCCACGGTGGAATTGGGATAATTAGTAATGGAATAAAGATGAATGCACACAGATCATAACTGTATATATAGCAGTAGCACCTTTGAGTTAAAACATTAGCAGTTGTATATGACCTACAAATGTGGGGGGATATGTATGTGATTAAGTTTAAACTTGAACGAAATAAATGAACTAACTTACGACCATACCTATATCTTTGCCTCCTCTAATTTCTTGAAGATGGATATAAACAATCCAACATGATCAAGATTTATCAACTAAAACAAATATGAGTTCTCAACAAGGGCCATGGTAACAATAATTACAATAAAGTACTTACCGTTCTTCTTAATGCAATGATCGTACAGAGACATAATACAACAACAAAAATACAAAGCTAGGGAGCTACCTTGGAACCAAAGAGCTCTCCAGATCCATGGTTCCGATTGAATTGTTTGGATCTACATCCTGGCTACCAACCTCTATAGCCAAGCACTCTTTTAATTCTATCACCACCGTATTCATAGTTGGCCTTCTAGACGAAATCCGAGAGGCGCATGTCATTGCTAATTCAACTGCTTTCCACACAGAGTTTACATCAAATTTTCCTTCCAACCTCGGATCTACAACCTGTTTAACATCACCATATTGAACAATGGAATCAACCCATTGAGCAATGTGAGTCATGTCTTCAGTTCTTGATACTGATGGTCGTCCTGTTATCATCACAAGTAGAACAACCCCAAAACTGTACACATCACTCTTTTCCGTTAGCCTATTTGAAGTGTAATAACTGCAATAGAAAAAAGATAACTATTGTCAGTTATAAGTTCTAGTCCAAGTAAAGTTTCTGTGTAATTTATTTCTTTCTAGTTTTTGATGATTTCTAGTGAGGGTCGTAAATCGTAGCTCTGGTTAGACTTATAATTTCGTTTTGCCACCATATAGTACATAATAAAAGAATGTATCACCGAATTCTTTTATCTATATTCTTTATTAAAAGCAGAAATCTCCTTTTAATGGTATTAACCGATAACCCGTTGAATTTCTAATTTTTAATTTTTTAAAATAAAATAAAATCTTGAAGCACCAAGTTGTATACAATACTATATTCTCGACTTTTATTTCGATTGCTAGTTAATAGACTCCTTGTATATAACTTTACTGTTAAATTAAATTAATATAATTATTTTAATTAATTAAATTTACATAACTTCATTCTAATAATATAAGAGTAGTTATGTTATTAATTGTATTCATTATTAATCTATTACAGATACTTTTTAAATATTAATTAAAGGAGTCTTATGTTCTATGTAATACTCCATCCGTCCCGGCCAATTACTAACATTTCAAAATAGAGTTTCTGGCACGCATTCTAAGGTAGATTTTAAGGATAGTTCCATAACTTATTTTTGAAATTTTTTTTTTTTTTGTATAAAAATAGAACAATTCTATTTTTATACAAAAAAAGAAAATTTCAAAAATAAGTTATGAATTTTTTATTTTTTAAAAATTTGGGAATATCACTAGATTAGATATATCTTGAGATCCGTACGGTTGGATTGTCGAGAAATAATTTTTAAAAAATAGAATCACCAATCCGTGACAAAGCACCAGTTACGAGTACTAGTCAATTCGTTAGTTGACTAATAAGATATCCAACCAAATTAATTTTTTATTTTTTGAAAATTATGGTATATCACTAAATTAGATATATCTTGAGATCCGTACGGTTGAATCGTCGAGATATATTTTTTAAAGTATAGAATCAACAATTCGTGACAAAACACTAGTTACGAGTACTAGTCAATACGGTAGTTGACTACTAAGATCTCCAACCAAATTAATTTTTTATTTTTTGAAATTGGGAATATCACTAGATTTGATATATCTTGAGATCCGTACGGTTGGATCGTCGAGAAATAATTTTAAAAAATAGAATAACAATCTGTGACAAAACAATAGTTACGAGTACTAGTCAATTCGGTAGTTGACTACTAAGATCTCCAACTAAATTAATTTGTTATTTTATGAAAATTTTGGAATATTACTATACTAGATATATCTTGAGATCCGTACGGTTGGATCGTCGAGAAATAATTTTTAAAAAATAGAATAACAATCCGTGACAAAACACTAGTTACGAGTACTAGTCAATTCGGTAGTTGACTACTAAGATTTCCAACCAAATTAATTTATTTTTAAAAATTTGCGAATATCACTAAATTAGATATATTTTGACATCCGACAGTTGGATCGTCGAGAAATATTTTTTTTAAAACAAAAAAAACCGTAACAAAGCACTAGTTACTAGTACTAGTCAATTTAGTTGTTCATTGCTAAGATCTCAAGCCAAAATAATATTTTGGTATTTGGAAAATTTGGGTACATCAAAAAATTAGATATATCTCGACAATCCGATTTGAACCGAATGTTTCTACATCCAAACAAAATCCGATCCGAACAGTAAAAATCCGAAAGGGAACCGAACCCAATTTGATCCGATCTTAATCCAAAATTTATCCGATTTTAATCCGAATTTTACCCGAACCGAATCAGATCCGATCCGAACCGAACAGGCTCTAAATAGTACCTTAACCGAAAGTGGATCCGAACCGAATCAGATCTGATCCGAACCGAACAGGCTCTAAATAGTACCTTAACCGAAAGTGAATCCGATCCGAAGTAGATTCGATCCGAAATCGATCCGTTTACCCAATTTGCCAGGTCTAGATTTGACTGGTACTACTAACTAGTCCATTATCCCGGATTATTGTTTCTATTTTTTAAAAAATATTTATCGCCGATCCAACCGCACGTATGACAATATATACTTAATTTAGTGATATTACCAAGATTTCAAAAAATAATAAATTAATTTGGATGGTAAAATTAGTAGTCAACTATTGATTTGACCTGTACTACTAACTAGTCCGTTATCCCGGTTTGTTGTTTCTATTTTTTTAAAAAAAAATTTATCGACGATCCAATCGCACGCATGACAATATATACCTAATTTAGTGATATTACCAAGATTTTAAAAAGTAAGAAATTAATTTGAATGGTAAAATTAGTAGTCAACTATTGATTTGACGGATATTACTAACTAGTTCGTTTTTCAGGATTGTTGTTTCTTTTTTTAAAAAAATATTTATCGACGATCTTACCGCACGTATGGCAATATATACCTAATTTAGTGATATTACCAAGATTATAAAAAATAATAAATTAATTTGGATGGTTTAAATGCAACATTAAATTATAACGGAATAGTAAGAAAATAGTAACAGAATATTTTAAATTGTAACAGATTAGTAACGGAATATATATTATCGTTCTAATACTACCAACAGATTAGTAACGGAAAGAATATAACCAATTTAAAATTCCCAACGGAATATATCGTTGGTAAAGCATTGTTAATTCCTTGGTAAATTATTGTTATTCTGTTAGTACGTACTTTTTCCGTTGGCATTTCGTTACTAGAAATGGGCGGCAATTTTAGCATTTTTTTTCGTTGTTTCAGCGCCCGTTTTTTTTTTCATTTTTAATTGGGGGGAAATTTAGCGCCAACCTAAAATTCCCAACGGAATATATCGTTGGTAAAACATTGTTAATTCCTTGGTAACTTATTGTTATTCTGTTAGTACCCTCGCCGTTGGCAATTCGTTGCTAGAAATGGGTGGCAATTTTAGTACTCATTTTTTGGGAAAAATTTCGTCACTAATTTGTTGGGTATCTGTTGTTAGAGGGTTGACTTTTCAACATTTAGTTTTCCGTCAGTAATCTGTTAGCAATCACCAACGGAAATTTTCGTTACTAACTATCCGTTATTGAATCGTTACGAAGCTGTTATTTTATCATGCAAAATCAAATGTGTGAGCAATCCGTTAGTAAATAGCAACAGACACATTTCCGTTAGGAAATTTCGTTAGCAAATTTGGGATTTCTTGTAGTGATGAAGCCAGTTGAGATAAAAAGCCTGGCACTTGCCCGCTGAAGCTGTTGTTAGATAAATCCCTAAAGAAGAGAAATTTTAATTTAACAATTGATTCCCCCTCAAGTTCATTTTGGAAACTGATGTTGGTTTTGCACACTTACAAAGTTTCTAGTTGTGTGAGATCGGCTATAGAAGAAACTATTTCACCAGTCAGTCCACTCGCGGACAAGTTCCTGAAATAAAATGATATATATATCTGTTATATTTAAACTCCGAAATGCAAATGAGAATTTTGTCAAGTCTTAAGCAGTTATATAAAAAAAATGAAAAGTTAATACTTAATACTCATTTTGCAAAATAAAACACTTACAATGAAGTTATCCTGGCAGAACCAGAACCATGGTTGCTGCATTTTAGACCTTCCCAAATAAAGTCTTCTGGTTCACATGGATCTCCTTGCCAGGTGTCTCTTAACACGCCGTACTTGGACTTGATGTTAAGTATGGCAGCAACTATACATAAAATTTACTGACTAAATTGCACATATAGCCCATGACTATATATATATATATAGGAAAGGACAAAGGAAATCTACATACCATCTGAATCATTTGTTGCTGAGTTTGAAAAATTCGTAACGGTATAAATCTCGTAGGCATTGATAATGGGTGGAAGGGTTGAACGTTCTGTTTTGTTGAATGAGACTATGTACTTGGTATCTCCTGTCCATAGATCTGCGGCGAAATAGGGCGCCACACCTCGATAAGTTGGACGAATGGGTTTAGGTGCAGTCCACTTGTATCCGTTTATGTAGATGTCGAATTCTCTGGATTGATTGGTGTCGAGTTTTTCAACTTCAGCAATGTACATGTTGAGATAGAACTGATCAGTGGCACTAGTGGTGTCCCAAGAGAACTGCAAGGGATCATTAATTTTGTCTGGTGTGCTGGCAGTCCTCAACACATCCATTGGTACTTGGAAATCATTGTCATTAACATTAACGTCTAACAAAGTACTTACTGTTGTGTGGCTCAGGTTAAAGGGCGTCCATATTCGATCATAAATGTCATCTTTGTACCTATTTAAATTTAATTTGTAAACAATTAATTTGCATTGGACTCGTGAGATAATGTTTCAATATTCTTGTATGAGAGAGAGTAGATGCAACATGCTTTATATGATAGAATGAGTATGCAGGCGTTGTAGATACCTGATAGGTGTACTGGTAGTCGTATAGTCACAATTTATGTGAGAAAAGGTTAGCAATGTTTGGTTTGGATACTGCGCGAATTTGGTACTAGTGATGAGAGGCCTCAACTCTAGTGCTGAAATGAAGGGTGTTGTAGTACCTGTCTTAATAAGACACACATGTACATAATCTGAAGACAGAATATGTATCATCTCTTTTCTCACAACTCTTAAATTTCCTTGGATTTCGATTTTGCTCCAGGTGTCTGCTCCCAGATTCAAATCAAATGTTGGGAATTGGTTTAAAGAATCATAGTTACCGTACATGAAAGTTGCTCTTATCAGATACCTTGTACCTTTCCCGAGTGAAGGATGAATGGTGTAACAGTTTTTCTTTCCTCGAGGAAAGCTTCTGACTGTGGACAAGTATTTTTCATTGGAGTTGCCTACGAGGGAAGTAGTTGATAAATTCTTACTCTCACCACTGTCGATCAGCTTTGCGTCGGATATGTAATATATTCCAGTAGTACTTTCCTCGTAGTCAGAGCCTTCTGGCAATCCACAATCTATGCTTACAAAGCCTGATAGATTTAAAATACAAGACATGGAGTTAACTATATATATATGCATTGTATATATGTGTCTGCTAGGTGTTTACATAATAGTATAAGATTCAAACCTGGCGGATTATCATCCTGTGCATGAACAAGAGGTACCGGATTAACAGAATATGTGAGAACAAGTGCAAACACTAAAAAGTATTTTGTTAACATCTTTTGCTCACTTATTAAACAGATTCTGTTAGAGAATGATAGAATGTCCATGATATATACTGGCAGTTCTCAAACTTAAATAAATTTAAGTATTTTGTAAAACGTGTTGATCTTTTTCACTATATACATTATCACTGTATATACAGGGTAATGTGATTGGTAAAGTTGAATAAAGGTGTGATTGTAGTCTGTCAATGAATCACTACCCCAATCCTCGTACATGGCGGCCTTAAAATCTGGGTCCAGTCCATGTGATTGTAGTCTGCCAAGGACCTTGACCCGCACAGACCATTTAATTACATGTGACTTCATTCAGTCCTCTTATAGACCCATTTAATTACATGGGTCCTGTATAGCACATATGTCAGCTGAAAGTTGGACAAACTGTTCATATCATCGCTATAAGTTGTGAAACTGAAATTAAATTGACAACTGTTCTTTCACCATTAGGTAAACCTACACCACACGGCAGTGACCGACCTAGAGCACAATATGAGGAGGTCCAATTTTTTTAAAAAAATTCGAATTATGTGAATTGCAGATTTTTTTCCCACTAAATCATGCAAAAAGTAAAAAAAAAGGAATTCACCAAAAATATTAGATTTAAAATCCATATTTGCAAAAATACCATCTTCTTTAATTCATTGCAATTTTACCAAACTAAGTTTCAAAATTGCAAAAATACTAGGTTCCCCTTTCCCTCCCTCCCACGTCACCATTCCCTCCCCCCTTTCCCTCTCATTCCACGTCACCTCCATTCCACCACCGCCTGGGTCCTCCTTTTTTTTTTTCTTTTTTTTAAGGTGGGGTGCTATTTTGGGTTGCAACTCAATGCAACCAAATTCAACCACATTCAACTTCAAGCAATTTTTTTTTAAGAGGTGGGGTGCTATTTTGGGTTGCAAGTTGCAACTCAATGCAACCAAATTCAACCACATTCAACTTCATGCAACCACATGCAACTTTTTTTTTAAAAAGGTTGGGTGATTTTTGTGGATTTGGGTTTCAAGGCCCCGCCAGGGGCAATATTCAACTCAATGCAACCACATCCAACTTTTTTGGTGGATTTGGGTTCCATGACCCCACCAAGGGCAATATTCAACTCAATGCAACTCAATGCAACCACATCCAACTTTTTTCGTGGATTTGGGTTCCAAGGCCCCGCCAGGGGCAATATTCAACTCAATGCAACCACATCCAACTTTTTTGGTGGATTTGGGTTCCATGGCCCCGCCAGGGGCAATATTCAACTCAATGCAACTGAAATCAGAAATTTAGTTGCATTCAGTTGCTGATTTCAAGTTCCATTTGTCAGTTGTCATTTTCAACCTCATGAAATCAGAAATTTAGTTGCATTTAGTTGAATGTGGTTGAATTAAGTTGAATATGCCCCTGCGGGGCCATGCAACCCAAAATCATCCCACATTAAAAAAAAGTTTTGAAGTCTGTTGAAGTCGATGTGGTTGAATGTGGTTGCATTCAGTTGCAACCAAAATAGCACCCAACTCAATGTTGAATGTGGTTGCATTAAGTTGAATATGCCCCTGCGGGGCTATGCAACCCAAAATAGCACCCACCTTTAAAAAAAATGTTGAAGTCTGTTGAAGTCGATGTGGTTGAATGTGGTTGCATTCACTTGCAACCAAAATAGCACCCAACTTAAAAAAAATTAAAAAAAAAATAAAAAAAAAGTACACAAGTCGGCTAAGTCGGCTGATGATAGGAGGAGAGAGAAAGTGAGGGAGGAGGGGGACCTAGTATTTTTGCAATTTTAAAACTTAGGTTGGTAATATTGCAAATAACTATTCTTAGCAAAAGTAAATGTGCAAAAAATTACTTTTTTCTATATATTTATGAAAAAAGCCCTAAAAAAAATTCACCAAAGCATGCAAAAAATGGATATAAAAGAAGACAAATAAACCATCTAGGAGGGGACATGAACAAGTAAATGATAGGACATAAATAAATTTTTTTTAAAAAAAATATTTAAAAAATTCCCCCAACCTAGGAGGGGCAAGGGACCCCCCTGGACCCCCCAGGTCCGTCCCTGCCACACGGAATCACTTCCCTTACTCCCATCAAAACAGAAATATCGCCCGTTATATGATTGAGGCCCCTGTGTCAATTATCCATGTATTATTATCAAACTCACCGTTCAAATAGCTAAACTGGAGTTTGTTGATTACCAAATGCGGCAACCAAAGCTTGCCATTGCTCAGCTGTAAAACCTGAAGTAGTTGATTGTATTGAATTACTTGTTTTTCTGTTAACTTTCTAAATCTTCGATAATGGAGTAGAACAAACACACGGATGGAATAACATAATTTGTATATTTACATTATTAATAGAAAATGGTTACACAATTTGAGACTACATTGTGACTTGAAAACTTAACTAACAGAACAATGGAATGTAACTATATATAAATGAATGCTAACTAACTGATGTGACAAGTGCTAGCTGGCATGATGAGCTGGACATGAGTTGTATATATCTCAACAGAAGTCTAGAAGCTAAAAGCTAATAATACAACAAATATCAAGAAGTCAGTGACACCCTATTATATTCATCAGTTCACAAAAAAGATAAAGCACATGTAACGGTTGTTTAGAATCATAGCAATCAGAATGCTAGGTTTTTCATTATATTCACTTTAAATACAATTATCTCTGTTTGTCTTAATGACTTCTCTCGAGTGATTTGTTGTGACTTTGTGTTGTCTCTACTTGTTACTACTGCTGAACAAATTCAGGTCAGCAAATTGAAGAGTTTGTTCAGTTACGCAATTCAAGTGCGAATTTAGATGTGTTCATTCATCTGCTGCAACAAGATTGATACCTCAACTGCCTATGTTCCATAGTATCTTGGAATCTGATTTGTTTTCATGCCGTATTGGCCCTTGCCCCTTGATGTAATGGTTTGCCGTATTGGCCCTTACTTTGCTGCTATCATTCATGATGTGATCTTGATGATATGAGCCTTGCCTAATACTACCAGTGTGATCTCTGGTGCAACTAATATTGTTGCTCCTTGTGAGCTCATGATGCTCCTTGTGAGTTTTGTGTTCTGATCATGTGCTGAATGTTGTTGTCGTCATATCTTCTAGTAAAAGAAAGACATTGCCTACCTGGTCGTTACTGCTCTACTAAGTTTCTAGCTGTTACTAGTGTTACTTGCTCCATATTGTTCATGTCACCCATAGACTACGGTTACTATAGTTACTCCTTGTTACCAGTACCCTATTGTGCGTTGATGAAGTTATCTACTGCTACTGTTATTGAATCTCATTTCTTCCAGTCAAGAAATTGTTACCTACTACATACATACATGATAAGATCACTAAGAATCATACATGATGTGTTAACTTTCAGTAAATGAAAGTCATTGTCTACCCTTGTTGGAGTATCCGGCTGCTATGTTACCTAGCATTCTGATTGCTATGATGCTATTAGTTGCAATTATTTGTGGCTTCTCCCATCGTTACCCTACTTGCCGTATCGGTTTTGGTACCTGCTTGCAAGCAGTATTGGCTTGCAGCATTGTTGCCTTCATACATGATGTGATCTTCATGTATGAACACTACATACCTGCTATCTACTTGCATTCTCCTGGATTCATTCTGAAGTTTCAAGACTTACCATCTTGAAGTTGATTCTGTTGTGCAGTATTCTACCATCGTGATATACCTTTCCCATTTGACACTTACCACTTATCCTGATTGCTACTTCATTGTTGCTCTTCGTTTGAGTCTCTTATCCTGTCCTGTTTTGGTTGATTACTTTCCTGATGTATTCTCTGGCCTGCTGTTGCTTGCCTAGTTGTCTACACCATCTGTCTAGTTGCCTATCTACGACTATGATAATTCAACTTCAAGTTGGATGTTTGCCTTGTTTTACCACATCCAACTTGAGGGGGATGTTAGATATAAAAAAGACTGCTATTAACTTAGTCTATAAATATAGCTCAACCTTCATTCATTTGTAATAACTTTGCTTATTCACAATGTAACATACAATTCTATTATACTACATACAGTTTTATATCTTCTACTCTCTAGTTTTATATACATTGTTCTCTATATCTTCTTCATTTCTCCATTAATGGAGCTTACATAGCTGTTGTATCAATAAATCTGTCATTGTCCATCCGAAGCTCCTACAGTACCAGTTGTCGTAACATTTGCTCGCAACACCCCCCCCCGACTCCGACCAATAAAAGGAATTGTAGGAGATGCCCTTGCCTTACTACGACCATTACCCGTACCCTCCACCTCTGTTTTTGGTGGTCCAAATTTTTCCACCCACCAGTCTGGATATCCTTGCACCTCAAAACAACTAGCAGCATCATGTCCAGATTGTTGACATTGAAAACATGTCATAATTTGACTTGTCTACCCTATCAATTCGGCCTAGAGTGTTAGTATTAGTGTCCTAGAGGCTAGGGTAGAGCATTGGGTCGGTTCGGACCAAACCGAAACTCGAATAAGGGAATTTTTGGAACTGGACCGGACCTAAATATGCACATAGATCGAATCAAAATATTTCGGTTATTTCAGTTTGGTCCCCGCAAACCGAATTTTCAAAAAAATATGTTTTCTGCACTTTTTTTTAAAACTGTTATAACTTATAAAAAAGCCAACAGATCTGCATCCAATATTCCAATCTATAATTTGATAGTTGCATCCATTCTAGGGCAGAGCAAAAACCGATTTGAAATCGAAATCGAATCGTCGCATTCCAGATTATCCAGATGCTTACGCTGGATGGAATGCCCTTAGCCGAAACCGGTAAAAACCGATGAAAACCGAACCGTATAAAACCGCAACCGAACCGAAAAATTAAAAACTGAACCGTTTTAATTGGTTCGGTTCCAGTTATACGTTAAAACCGAACCGAATTGATTATTAAAATAAATAAATAAATATAATTTATAAATAAATGTAGCTTAATGATCCTATAGTTAACTGTAGGTAATTACCTAAAGTTAATACATATCATAATACAATTCGAAGGCTATTTTTGTAAATGCATGGGGGTGGATTTCATTATTATAAAAATGTCATCCACCTTTTATACTCAAAAATACTGATAACTTTAGGTAATTACTTATAGTTAACTACATAAACGTTTTTCTACTAAAATGTATATTTTGTAATAAGTTACTTACTGTAATAATTTGTTAGGTGTACTACTGTACTTGAATAATTTGCTCTGATAATCTTTGGTAATCTCTTTTAATAAAATTTTAAAACCTGCAGATAGCCAGATGATGAGCACATAATGTGTATGATTAAACAAAAATCTTTAATTGTTTCTACCGATTTTATGTTGGTATGTTTCTTATCAGTAGTTGGCTAGTTGTTGACTTGTTGCGGAGACTACATGAAATTAGTACCGGCTGCTAGTCTGCTCCTGCAAGCTCGCAGAGATGTTTATTGAATTTCTTCTATGCTCTTTCAAGGACTGCTAGTTTGTTAACAGACATGCTCTTTAAGTAACAATGTTTGTTTTTTAAGTTGTGTAAACTAAATATATAATTAAAATTTCACTACACCATAAAAGGCCTACGACAACGCCCAAAAAGTGTTGCTGTAGGCCCAAAATATGTTGCTATAGGCCCAAAAAACACCAAAGGCAACATTTTGCTGATGTTGCTATTTTTGCCGTTGCCTTTGGTGTCAATGGCAACATTCTTATTCTCTATGGCAACACCAATTTTAATGTTGGCATAGACTTGTTATAGCAACATTATTATTAGTCTTTAGCAACCTAATATTATGTTGCCTTTGTGTTAAATATTTTTTTTAAAAAATAGTGGGGCCCACTTTTGGGACCGATGGGACCCACTGTGGGGCCCACTTTACTACTTACGACAAAAATACACAATTTGAATAGATTCATTCCCAAATTAACAAAATCAACATAACCAATTTTTTCATTACCACCGAACATAACATAGTATAACATAATAATCCTTACAAGTATGAAAATAATTAAAACTTCTAAGCATCGTAATCTATTCAACCATCTACATTACAATAATCCAAACCCTAAATATAAGCCTTAAACGGTTAAGTGATGATGCTAAACTAGAGCTGCACATTACACGCAAGAAAGGCATGGTACTCGACATTAAAATCCTCTTGTCCCACTGAACTACCTGTCACCATGCTCAGCCCTTGGTGCCTCTCATTTCAGTTGCTATCTGCCAGTTTAACCAAACATTAATATTCAAGCAGCCACGATTGATGTTTACTTTCAACATCATACATACAACATCAGTCAACGTAATACCTATTACATAAATGAATAACAGGTCTAACACTATCAAACAAGATCTTTTGAACTGTATGAAAAACTCAAGTCAAAACAGAACATGTTAAAAAGTTTTTTCCTAATAATCTGTGTTTTCTGGTATGCATAAATCGTATGCATGAGAAAGAAAGTATACCTTTAAGACCAGTTTTTCAAACGGTATTATGGTATTTAAGGCCCGATACAATATTTTTACAGACCTTAAATTTGAACTCTAGGCTGTATACGCTTCCTTCTTTCAAAGTGAACCATGGACCTTTTGGATTTCCAAACTCAGGAATTGGAAGAACAATATCAGATCTTCCAGTGAATTTGATCGCAAGGCTGAGAATTTTAACTTCTGGATCCAAGGTTTCTACAGGTACAAGGCAACAAATTATACACAATATTAGCACAGCCATATGCGAATTAAGGTAGCAGGTTCCAGACCTTCACAGGTCTATATTATTTAATTCTCTCTTTTTGCTTATTGAAACATCAAATAAATTTTTCTTCTGTTTTCTACCAACAGTTTTTTTTTTTGACATCATTCTTTAATAAGTAAAAGATTGCATCATTTATCCTAAATTCTAAGATTGCATTATTTTATAAAATAATGTCATAAATCTTTAATTAAATTCCTTAATAATCTATAACTGTCCCTACATAACCTCTCTAGCTAATTCTCTATGTTGTATGTAAGAAAGAATCACATAAATTAGTTACAACTGGAAATACGAACACTTTGGCTGATGGACTGAGAGTTGATGTTCTCAATAAAGAACATCCCATTTTTCTCTGCATAGTTGATGCCCTCCTTCATGTAGATCAACTTTGTTGCCGACTAAAGCCATGACTATATCTGGACTCCCAAGTTTTTGTAGTTCCTATAACACAACTCTATAAGTAATTTAGAAAAAGATAGCTTACACGAGACTAATTATACCATTTCTAGCAGAAGTATGATATTCAAAGCATAGTTTCTATAAGTTATACAAAGAATAATAGGTAACTAGAACCTGACTTTTTCAACTTGATATATGCCTATTCACTTTTACTAATGAAATAAGTACCAATAACAAGAGTAGTGATTAGCATGTAAGAGTAGCATAACAGTAATCTAACTACACTACTAAAGAAGATCTTAAACACATTTCATTGTAAGAGATAATAATGGCGGGATATGTACATATTTTGGTATCAAAATCCGGAACTAGTACAAAAGGAATGAGACTAACTTGTCATAACAATCATTGCAATTACAGAGAGTGAGATTCAGGGCTTTCTTCTTCGAGAGAAGAAAAAAAAAGTTAACAGGCAAGGATTGATACTGGATTAGACAAATCAGTTAGTACCTTTTGTCATTTCTTTTCATTCTCTTGTAAACAAAAACTAGAAAAGAGTTAAGTCAAAAAATTAAAACTAATAAAAGAACTAGAGGAAGGAATTCAAGGTGAGCAATTAACAAGTAACACATCACATACATAACGCACATAGGCTTTTCACCACAAAACACCAATAGTTAAAAACATAGTAAACATAACGTAATAAAAAAAAGTAATTCAAAATTCGAAGCCTTGAAGTACACATGAAAAGAAAAGGGGAATTTAGCAAAACTATAAAAGAAAGAAGATAATACCTACAAACCGAAACCTTGTTTTGAATCCAAAAAGCCCTACTTTCGAATCCAAAAGTCAAGCCCAAACTCAAATCAAAGAAGTCCTAATTTTGAACTCAAATTGCTCCTAAAATAACAGAGAGAATCCAAATTAAAACCAATTAAACATGAGATTTAAATTAAACATAAGAATTGAAACTAACTTGAACCCAAACCCAAGGAACCCTAATTCAAAGAAGGCCCAAATCGAAGAGCAATCAATCCGATTTGAAGCCTTCAACCGAAAAAAACTCTGATTCATAATGTTTTCAATCCTTTAATATGAAGGAGATGGAGACAGAGAGTGTGAGAATGAGAAAACTAAACCAGAGAGGGTGAAATGCAAGAGTAAAGAAGAGTGTTTTGTTAGATTGGAAGTACTAGAAAGGCCGGGTTTTGTTCAAGGAAAATTTTAGAAAGGGCGGACTTTTTACCGCTTTCTATTTGGTTTGTGTGCACTAATTAATTTTATTCATTGGAAAAAATAATTTACTTTTTTATTAAATATTCAATTCTTTTTACATAATCTAAAAAAATATATTAATTTTTTTTAATCATATACGAAAATAATTTTATTTTAATGATATATTAAAATATATTTAGAAAAAAAATCATTTTAAATTTTTGTTTAATTACATTTAATGAATATAAAATTAAAATTATTCATCTTAAAATGTTTTAACATTTTTAGTGAAATACTCACTTTTTTTTTGGAATATTCTTGATTTTTACAAAATTTTCTTGATTATTTTTGTCCACATAAATTAATTTTCATGTGAAAAGAAGTTAAATTTTTATTTTTAGTACAAAATGTAAAATTTTGTTCATTACAAAATTATGGCAACACAATTTCATACCTATAGCAACATGCAAACACTTTTATTCTATAGCAACATATTTTTGCTACCTAAGGCAACATAAAAATGACAATGTTGTCATAGCCAAAAACATCAGGACAAAGCCAACATATTCAAAGGCAACATAGGCTTAAAATGTTGTCGTAGGCCTTTTATGGTGTAGTGTTTTTTATTCAAATTGTAATATCTCGTTCTCATTTTTTATTTTCATCCGAATTTAAAACCGAACCGTTACAAATCGAACCGGGTTTCGAATCCGATACCGAAACCGTTGGTTCGGTTGCGATTTTCGATTTTAAAAACCGAAAGCATATGATTCCGGTTGCGGTTTTAATCAAAAACCGGACCGAACCGGCACATGCTTTTCTCCTAGAGTCAACGGTAAAAAAAAAATCTTGATAAAAAAAAGTTTTAGTTCTAGAATAATGACCTATATAACTCGATCAAATCTTAATATAATATTTTTTTTAGAATATAAAATCGTTAAAATAATTTTAAAAACCATAATAAAATTAACATGCATTACATGTAAAAGTTACATTACAATCTGTTTCACCGACTCGTTTTTATAAAGAGTAGTGCTAGAGGTACCAAATTAGGTACAAAAATTTGTCACCAAATGACATGGCATTAAATATTTGTCATATTGGGATGTTTTAATTGGTTGGCCCTGGCGGGCCCATTATAATGATAACCAATCACAATAACCATTATAATGATAACCAATCACAATAAAGACAAGTCATTTGGTGACAATTTTTTATATCTAATTTGATATTTCTAGCATTTTTCTTTTATAAATTAAAAACTCACCAACCAGGTAATATTATCTGCATGGTTGTCCACGTTGATGTTAGGTACAGTAAGTTATAAAGGCAATATATGCAATAACTTACCAACCAAAATATTTTTTTTGACAGAAACCAACCAAAATTTATAATTCTTTTACCCACGAAGAAATGATAATTCATTGAACAATCAAATCGTCGAACATGGGGCCTGTTTGTAATTCTGTCCGGTAACTTATAAGTTACTTATTTCGGAAAAATTTTCGTATTTACATATATTTTTTCATAAAAATATGTGTATGGGGAGTTAAATATTCGTAATCTTGCAAAAATAAGTTACTTATTTCAGAAAAAAGTACATATATCATAACTTTTTTCCAGAATAAGTAACTTATTTCTGAAAAATAAGATTTCCCAAACGGGCACATTATATGAATAAACTCTGAGTGCGCGTTACTTATTTGCCAAATACGATCGATAATGGAACAATTATATCTCGTTACACAATAAGCTAACAATGAGCTACTTTGTTCGCGGATCATTTAACACCTCCACGCTCTGGTGCCTTTAGGAATAAATACCATGTAGCTCAACGAATATAATTTTATTTTTTTTGGAAGATGATGATTTTATTTCCAAGATAACGCTTTTTTTTTAATAAAATATGCTTGCATTGTTGGGAATTAATCTAAGTTTATTTTATTTATTTATGTTTTGTAATATTTGATTTGATTTGGTCAAGAAGTCTTTGATTTGGTTAGGTTGTTTCCAAGATTATAGCCACTATGGGTGGAAAGTTTGTTTTTTTTTCTTCTTATTTAATCTCATGTAATCGTTAGTTTTATTCAGAATAAAGGTAGTAGTTTTTGCTCTCTACATTTTCTCAGTGAGTAATTGGTCTATTATGTAATATCTATACGCTTATATACATCACTTGGTATCAGAGCTAGGTGTTTAATATCAACCCAAAACAGAAAAACAAAACCATGGATACATCCAAGGCAAAGGAAGGCGTTGTGGGTTTGAGTTATCCCATGTTAACGAGAAGCAATTATACAACATGGTCCCTAAAGATGAAAGTGTTCATGAAGGCGCAAGGTGTCTGGGGTGCAATTGAACAAAAGGATCCCAAAGTAGCCGTGGATGAAAGAACGGTGCAGATGGCCCTTGCAGCGATATATCAAGGTGTGCCAGAAGAAGTATTGTTGACCATTGCTGAGAAAGAAACCGCAAAAGAAGCTTGGGAAGCCATTAAAACGATGTGTGTGGGAGCAGAACGAGTGAAGGAGGCAAAGGTGCAAACGTTAAAGGGAGAGTTTGAGTCCCTTACCATGAAGGAGACCGATAAAATCGATGATTTTTGTATGAAGCTGAGCGGGATAGCAACCAATATCCGGGTACTTGGAGAAACGATGGATGAATCGAGTGTGGTAAGGAAAATATTACGTGCTGTTCCTGACAAGTTCCTTCAAATAGCTTCAAATATCGAGCAATTTGGAGATGTGAAAGCTATGACGGTTGAAGAGGTAGTGGGTCGACTTAAGGCTCATGAAGAAAGAATGAAAGGCAGGTTTGAGAGCGGAGGAGAGCAACTTCTTTTGTCTCAGAAATGGAAGGCAAGAGGCGAAGGAGGAGTATATGGCAGAAATGGTGGACGTGACAAGAGTAAAATTAAGTGCTATAACTGCAACATCTTTGGACACTATGCCTCAGAATGCAATAAACCACCACGAGACAGGGGACAAAGACAAGAAGTGAATCTTGCACAGATCACTGATGATGAACCAGCAATGCTTTGATAGAATTAAGGCGGCCAGATGGGCAAAGCCAGATGGGCAAAGAATATGTGCCAAATGGGCAAAATAAAAGGTAACCAGACGGGTGAATAAAGTATTGCCAGACGGGCAAATTTTAGTAGTGTCAGACGGACAAAACGAAAGCCACACGGGCTGATGAACGTGATTGCCAGACGGGCAAAGAAGTTGCAAGCCAAACGGGTTTAGTTCATAGCCATACGGGCTAAGTTGAATGTCATATGGGCTATGTTAAGAATCTGCAGAAACAAGCTTAGATTAAGGGGAGATTGTTGGGAATTAATCTAAGTTTATTTTATTTATTTATGTTTTGTAATATTTGATTTGATTTGGTCAAGAAGTCTTTGATTTGGTTAGGTTGTTTCCAAGATTATAGCCACTATGGGTGGAAAGTTTGTTTTTTTTTCTTCTTATTTAATCTCATGTAATCGTTAGTTTTATTCAGAATAAAGGTAGTAGTTTTTGCTCTCTACATTTTCTCAGTGAGTAATTGGTCTATTATGTAATATCTATACGCTTATATACATCATGCATTAGTCAAATTAAATCTTCGTGGAGTGGAGTACATGCATAATAAACTCAGGTGGAATATCACCCCATTCCCCTACTTCTGACATATAGGCAGCTTTTACTAGAGCATGTGCCACCCTATTCGCAGAACTATACACAAATTTAAATAGCACCGAATTTATGTGCTTCAAAAGTCGAATATAATCACCTATTACAGTACCACTACCAAAGATAGCTTCTCTCCTGAGAATCTGTTTCAATAATGCAGCATTCACTTGTCTTATTAATCATCCACGACAAAACCTCTTTCATGCAGATGGCCTCAGCCTCCCTCGGTGTCCATGAACCCCTCACCTTGCAACATCTACCACCCATCCATGCTCCCTGCGAATTCTCATTATATACACATCCTACGCCAATACTTCCATCGTTAAACACTGCAGCATCCGTGTTAACCTTTACCCAGCCATCCATTGGTTTCCGCCATATATGGTCTCCTAATTCATTACAGGTGCCTTTTTTCCTCAAACTCTGAGATTCCTTCCAATCCGCCAGGACATTTGTAGCCGCCATTCTAACTCCAAACGCAGATCCGTTGATTCTTTCCCAAACCCATCTGTTCTTGTTCCTTCTGTTCCACAGCCCCCCACTGATCATCCCTGTTAATACACATTGCTCCTTTGTACACACCTCAAATACTCTACAAAATATCATAAATGCTGGTTCATGTGGTAATAACCTAGTGATAACAATTTTAATTAACGAGTACATTGGGCGCATGTAATAACCTAGTGATAAATAAAGATTTGTCTTTATCATTCTAAGTATTCGATTCTCACTCATCCTGAAATATACTCCCTCCATCCTTTCCATTTATTATCATTTTCAAAATAGGTTGGTGGATTTTAAGGATAGTTGCATAACTTATTTTTGAATTTTTTTTTGTATAAAAATAGAACAATCCTATTTTTATAAAAAAAAAGAAAATTTTAAAAATAAGTTATGGAACTATCCTTAAAAGTCACCTTAAAATGCGTGCCAGAAAGTGATGTAAAGAAATGGATAGGTCGGAGTATCTAATATTGAATATTACTTAGGTTATAATTTATAATATTTAAAAACAAAAATTAACGAATATATTGATCTTCATGAATGTTCAGCATTTCACTCCTTTTCATGTTCCGTAACCAAGGTTTTTTCTTTGATGAGGGTTGCATTAGAACATTATTTGCTACTCATACAAATTGAACCGCAGCTACATAATTCGAAATATTTTTATCAAAATGAACCTCATTTTAATCTAGCAAATTCTAAAAAATGAAAAAATATTTAGGGTTAAATGGCTATTGCATCACTGTATACTATATAGAAATATTCAGTTGAATTATCATCCCAACAAAGTTAAAAAACACTTGTACAAGCAAAACATTTTAATTGGGTTATTGCCGTAACTTTCATTAAAAAAATGGACAGATTGCTGACGTGTATTGTTAATCCATCACTTAACTTTATATCAATTTTCAATTAGGTCATCGATATTTTTTTTTCGAATTTTTAAATTTGAAATGAAGTTTATTTTCAAATATATTATTAATATACTCTAAAAACAAGTGTATGGGTATCCAGTTGTTTTTCGGAAATTCTAACTTTATTATTTATGATTACTAGGAGTTGTTATGAGTTCACAAATATTAAATGTAAATATTTAGATATTTTTTGAATATCAAAACAATTAGTACCGGGGCTTATGAATATTTAGAGTAATTATCTTGAATTTTGTAATTTTTTCAAATGATTAGAATTTATTTAAATTTAAAAATGAACATACCCATTCAATTTATATGCGTATAAATCGATACATGCGAACAAATATTTTAAGATATCACGTTTTTTCAATCAAAAGTGAATTTTTTTTTTGAATTTTTAAATTTTTTCGAGTGAATAGAATTTAATTAAATTTAAAAAAATGATGAATACGGCTGTTTAGATATTTTTCGAATATCAAAACAATTATACCTTTGGAGATGACAACAAGGGTATATATCTAACGGATGCAGCTATTGAATTTTTCAAGATATTTCAAGATATGCGTATAAATTTTTTCGAATTATAAAATTTCAAATTTTTTCGAATTAAAAAATTTCAAAAATTTCAAATTTTTTCAAGATATAAGTATATTTTAATTTTTTCAGTTTAATTTTTTAATTTCTAAACAAATATTTTAATTTTTTTCAATTCTACAATTTAATTGTTTTTTCCTAGTGACCTAATTGAAAGTTGATAAATAGTCTAACGTCTCTCCGTCAAATTCAACCATTTTTACGGCAATGAATTTTTTTATAGTATAATGGTAATATTAAAAGTAATTAATGATTTCATTATGCGATTGAAATTTTTTTTTGGGATCGTGACCCAACTTAAAGTTTTCATGTAGTAAGGAATTACCCCTAAAATTTATGGTAAGGAATTATATTGAACTAGTACAGTTGTGTAAATCTTAGAATCCGAGGGTCGGCAAAATTATCCCAATGAGAGTCGACTGAATCACTCACCTCCCCTTTCCCCCCCTCACCGCCCCCTCCTCCCCTCAACCGCCTCTCTCCTCCTTCCTCACTCCTTCCTCCTCTGATCTTCATCTTCTTCGTTTTCTTGTCATTTCCAGATTCAATCTGCCTCCCCCTCCTCCTCATTTTCCCCCATCAAACCACCCTCCAATCCTCTCCCCAATCATTTAATTTCTTGTTTTTGTTTTCAGTTTGCTTAAATAAAAATCGAACCAAAGCCAATCTTCTAGAATTTATTTCTCAGATCTATCTTGGTTTTGAGTCCGATTCCAAAAATAAAAAATACCTTGAGTTTCAAGTTCTCCTCCTTAGCATCATTCCATAATTTGGTGTTATTCCGAGGACTTTGAATTTTTGGTTTTTCGTCTCGCCTTTTGGCATGTGTCTCTCCTTTTGGAGTGGTTTTGAAGTGTTTTTATGTATTTAGTTAATTATGTTTTTTCTATGTTCGTGGTTGGATCTGCTGAGAATAACTTTGTTGATGTCTTGGGGGATCTGGAAAGACTGCATCGAAGATAGGACGGTGAAGATTATTGCAAGAGCTCACCACTCACAACCAAAGATGGTTCATCATATTTTGGAGGTTTTCACTTTCGGCATGTCTATAGCTGGTATCCGGCATGTAGATAGCTGGGGTGTTACTCATCCTTTGGGGGTTTCCATGTTCGGCATGTCTATAGCTGGTATCTGGCATGTAGATAGCTGGAGTGAGGATTCTGAACACTGGGGTATCAACGGTTCTTATGTGATGTGGTCAATTGTGATATCGCTGTTTTCAGGGTTTTTGGCGCAGTTTGGATCGCTTGGGATGTTTTCGAATTTATTTTTAGTTTCAAGAACTTTTATGTTCATCTTGTTGAACGATCAGAAAACAATTTATTTGTTTCTCAATCTGGTCGTGTTGACAGTCGGGGGTTTGTCCCGCTGTTATATTGAGTTGCTTGTTCCAGTAATATAATCCATTGCATTTTGTCAAAAAAAAGTACAGTTGTGTAACTTACTGGACCTTCGATATTATATAAAAGTTGAAATCTATACTATATTATAATAGTCGAAATATTAAAAATTTTGGTATTTGTTTTTTGGTAATTCATGTTTATACTTAACTATATATTAGTATGTTTTACCTAAATACCTTTACTTATAACAATCTATATTACTATATTAAAGCCAAAATGTTTTAAAAAAATATAATTATAAATATCTATACTATATTATAATAGTCGAAACATTAAATGTTTTGATACCTATTTTTTGATACTTCGTGTTTTTACTTAATTACACTTATTTATATATTAGTATATTCTTACCTAAATATCCGTACTTATATCTATCTATACTACTATATTAATTATAAATAAATAATCAATACCCTTACTTATATATTAGTACGTGTTTACTGAAATACCCTTACTTATATCTATCTATACTACTATATTAATGCCAAAATATTTAAAAAAAAATATAATTATAAATACCTAATCAATTCCTTTTTTATGTAAAACATGTTATCTTTCATATTTTTTCAATAACTAATCAATTTTATTTTTTAGGTAAAACTTACTTTTTCTATTTAATAAAATATTGTAATTACTAATAAATTATCAATTACCTTTTTCAAATAAAATGTATTATCTTTTCTATATTTTCTAATTAAAATTCTTTTTTTGAAAATATTACGGGTACCATATATATATAATTGTTTTACTAAAATCTGTTTATTTTATTCACTTGCATAATTGCTTGGATAAAGTTTTTGACGAAAACGCTCTTTAAGAGACCCACTTATATAGCACTTCTAAAAAAGTAGCATGTATATAATTATTATAATTAAATTAAATCATTTAGAAATTTTAAACCTATAAAATTGTATCTTAAAATTATCAATATAAATTAATAAAAAATTATATAATATTAAAAAAATCTATGAAAATTGAACAGCACCGTTTGAGCTATTCAAGTCACAAATAGTTTTGTACAACATTTGGGCTGTTAAAATACACACAGCCAGCCCAGTCCGAAACATGGGTTGAATTAAATGATAATGAAGTAAGGACTCACGTATGCCAATTGTACTTGGTAATTTTGAACTGATCTTCTCTGGATTTTTTTTTATAGTCAAGGAATTTATTGATAAAAATTCATGCAACATTTACAAAAATAATTAAATTTGACAAACACGTATCAAAATAAATCAAATCCTTATTTTCTTCGTCAAAACCACGATTATTGAGTAGATACATATAGGGACAATCTAACGATCCATTATAGTCACGAAAAACATGTAAATCTGATTCATCAAAATGTATCCGAAAAAACAACCATAATTGAAAATCCATATAACTCATATTACAAGATTCAGAAGTTTGCAGAAGCTAACAGTATAACATTGTATTAAGAACAAATTAACTATAACAAAACTCCATTAATTCATTTCATGAAAAAGAAGAAGACTATCTACTATCTACATAACAGTTTCTCAAGCTTACAAAGTCTGTAAAACACAAGGAATGAACGGATGGTTACAAATGTGTAATCTCTGTACTTTTTATACTAATGAAATATTTCATAATTCTGTTGTAACTAACTTCTCCAAGTTGTCACGTGACTTGTTAAATTGACTGTACTTGCTTAGCCGACATGTTGGTGTCTTGCTCTCTATCCGTTGATGATATCCGTTGATGTCCAACACCACTTATACACCACTTATCTGCATAGCTGGCATGTTGGTATCTTGCTCTCTATCCGTCGATGACATCCGTTGATGTCCAACATCACTTATCTGCATACTCTCAACAGCCTCCCTCAAACTGGAATGACATTCATTCATTCCAAGTTTGCTTAGTAATTCTTTAAACTATCCAGAAGGAAGAAGTTTTGTGAAAACATCAGTTATCTGACTTGTAGTAGGCAAATAGGTAAGTTGTATCAAACCCTCAAGCACCTTATCTCTTGTGAAGTGCACATCTATTTCAATATGCTTTGTCCTCTTATGTTGAACTGGATTCTTAGAAATTTGTATAGCGCTTCAATTGTCACAATGTAGAACTATTGGTTTCAAATTTACTATACCAAGCTCTTGTAATAACCTTACAAGTCATGTAATTTCTGAAGTTGCTGCAAACACGGATCTATATTCTGCTTCAGCTGAACTCTTTGAAACTACTCCTTACTTTTTGGACTTCCAACTTACAGGTGACTTCCCAAGCTTCATTAAGTATCCAGATATGGATCTTCTAGAATCCAAACAAGCTCCCCAGTTAGAATTTGAAAAAGCTTGAAGAGTGAGCTGATAATTAGAATTAAGTATAACACTTTGTCCTGCTGTTCCAGAAATATAATTCAACACATGGACCAAAGCTTGATAATGTGGTACTTTAGGATTCTGCATGTATTGACTCAAGTGTTGCACAGTAAAAGATAAATCTGATCTAGTATGAGTTAAGAAATTCAATTTTCCAACCGTACATCTATAATAACTAGGATCATGAATTAGTTCTCCTTCATCTACATGCAGTTTCAAATTTATTAGCAATGGTGTGGCTACAGATTTGAATTTAGTGATTCCAGAGTCTTTCAATAGCTCAAGAGTGAACTTCCTCTATGATATTGAAATACCAGTACTAAGATATCCCATCTCAATCCCTAAGAAGAAACTCAGCTTGCCTAAGTCTTTAATACTGAAAGTAACACCCAAATGATGTTTAAACAATTGCATTTCCTCAAGATCATCTTCTATTAAGATAATGCCAACCACATACACAGCTGAATTGTCATGTGGCTTCCAACCTTCTTGATAAACAGTGAATAATCATTTTTGGATTGAAGAAAACCTCTAGCAAGGAGCTCCCCCACTAACTTAGCAAACCACTGTCTAGATGCTTGTTTAAAACCATACAGTGATTTGATAAGTTTGCAAACCTTGTTATAGAGATTAGGAAAACCAGCATGAGGGACCATATAAACTTCTTCAACTAAGTCTCCATGCAAGAAAGCATTATCAACATCTAGTTGGTGTTATATCCAACCTTTGTTTGCAGCAATAGCCGATAGACACCTAAATATTGTCATTTTTACTACTGGAGAAAATGTCTCTTCAAAATATATTCCCCACTTCTGGTTATAGCCTTTTGCAACAAGTCTGGTTTTGAACCTTTCAACAGAACTATATGCCTTAAGTTTGATTTTAAACACTCACTTACAACTAATTGCCTTTTTTTCTGTGTGATTATCCTGTAAAGCCTGTAATTCTTTGTTCATTGCTGCAACCCATCTAGGATCAGACACAGCTTCATTCAATCAAGGAAATATTGGTAGTAATAAGTTGTTAGGTCCGATAAGATTGTAGAAGGGGGGGTTGAATACAATCTATACCAATTTATCGAAATTTGTCCTTTATATAAAAATTAGTTTAGACAAATTTGTGCGGAATAAATTGAAACAAATTTCAAGTTGAATATAACAATATATTAACTTGATGGGTGTTACAATTTCAGTACAGATTAATTATCAAGATGATAAAAACTAATTAGAAAATTCGACATGAACTTTTCTAATTTAGTTAATAAAAAATCAAGATAAGTACTAGGAAACTTAATTCGCTAGTAGTACAAGAATCACAAATAATTAAGTTCTAGTGGATACAATTTTTGATACAAGAACTCAAGAATTTATGGCAATTAAATTGCTTGAAAATGAGAGAGATGGGAGCTTTTCTTTTCTTCCTGGATATAGTCTGTATGTTATGTTTTGTTCGTGTATGTCCAAGTCTGTTGCCTTCTATCTTTTATATTCCATACACTGAAATATCTTCTGCTGCCTTTATGTGTCATCTTTTGATCCATTATGACTCTCCATTATGACACTTGATTTGAGCTATTATGACTCTTCATTATGACACTTGAGGAGCTGTTATGACTGATCAATATTACTCTTGATATGACTTTCCATTATGACAGTCCAGTATTACTCTATCCATTATGACAGTCCAGTATTACTATGTCCATTATGACAGTCCAGTATTACTCTGTCCACTATGACAGTCTTGTATTACTCTGAGCACAGGCTGTTATTACTCTTCATTATTACTCTTGAGAGTAATAATAGAACAGATTTTCTAACCTTGTTAAATTAAATGATTTTAACTAATCACTTAATTTAATTCTTTTTATATAATAATTCTGATTAATTAATCTAATAATTACTTTAATGAATAAATTAATTCTTTGAGAATTAATTTATTAATTAAATTAATTACTTGATTTAATTAATTAAAAAGAATTAATATACCTCCTTTTGAGAACCAAATCTGTTCTGTAAACCACTGAAAATAATAAAGAACTTCCAATGAATAATTGTTGACGCTCGATGCACGGTCTGGTTCATGAACGACTAACTTCAATTTCAGTTCTTCACTTTGACTTTAAAGCTGTGGTTTTTTTTTCTTCTCTCAACTTTCTTCAAATACATCTGTACTGCCACTGTCACTGTCGAAATCTCTGTCACTTTAAATGAATCCACTTCTTAACGAATACTTCAATGAGGCTTGATCAGATGACTGATAATACATTCTGAGATTCCTTGTGACAGTCTATATACTATTTACTGTTACAATCTTGTTTAAGTTGAGTTGTATCCTCGAAATACAAATAGGCTACATCATATGCCTTTCAATCTCCCCCTATTTGTTTGTTAGACAATAACAAGCAAATACCTAGAGGATAACTCAACTAACTCACTTAAACAAGAAAAAGAATAAGCATTTAAGAGCTTAGTAAATAGTACATAAAAAATTTTCTCTGGTTTAGGTTTAACAATTCCAGAATCCTCAGTTGATGAAATGATAGATGATTGTTCCTCTAGTACTGAACTGATCTTCAATAGATAACTCATCTTCATTTCTGATTCTTCAAATCTCTGCCTGACAATCCTTCACATTTTACATTGGTGATTATCAGCAGTTCTTGATTTACAATCACTTCCCTTCTCTGACACAACTTTTCTTACTTAAGAAAAACAACTGCTCCTAATAAATAGACAATGGTGAATCAATACCATTTCTATAACTTCTGGGAAATCTACTACTCTTCCACTTAGCCTTTATACATAGTACATTGAAAGACTGATAGAAAAGTATTGTGATGTAATCATCCTTATATCTCCACTTTCATCTCAATTGAAAGTTCCCTTTCTTTTCCATCTAAATCTCCCCCTTAGTAATTTGACTTGCTTCTCTTCCAAAGCACAGTCGGTAAATGCTCCCCCTTTCTAACCTACTCTCCTTTTTCTTGTACCCCTTTACTTCTCCCCCTTAGTTGAGGAATCCTCCAATCAACTAGTTGACAAAGTAGTTGTACAAATTATAGAGTTCTTTGTTAGAAAGTTTCATTTTCTTCCTCACTGTGAGTGTGTGATAGTGTTTAGTGTACCTCACAAGTGTTTCACTCTTCTCTCCACTCATTTGTGTTGAGTGTCTCACTTCTCTCTGTGTTTACACTCTTGCTCACTAGTGTATCACTCATATCACTCATAGCTCCAACATCCATTAGTGTAGTACCTGCAAGGAAAAATCACCATAGCCCCTTCAAGAGAGGTCAGTGGTGGTGCAATGGAGTTCGCATATCCCAAATCCTCGTTGGACTCGTCAGACGAATCTGAGTCATAATTTACAAGTTGCTAGTTTTCCCTTTTTAGGGTTTTCAGATTTGAATTCTGAGAAGGTAAACAATGATCTATAAATTTAGCATTGAGATCAAGGTTCCCTTCTAATGTCTGTGAAGACATCACCTTGTTAAACTCATCAGGTAAATCTGAATCATAGTCTACAAGTTGCCGATCCGCACCTATGTCAGACCCGTTACCCGTAGGATCCAGAGATGTTCCCTTTGGGAAGTTAGATAATGATCTTGTTGAATTTTGCATTTGAGATCAATACCTTCTCTCGAGGTCTGTGAAGACTCTTGGTTCAGTAAAGAACCTTTAACTTATAATCCTAACTGTTAGATGGTTGGATTACAGGTTTCCGTCAATTCATCCTTAGTGTGTGCAATCTCACTTTGTGCATATGAAATATTTTGGATAGTGTATAAGGTAGTGACTCTCTAACTGAATATCCCACACATCCTTATTTGTTGCATCACGTGCAGTTACTCCCTGGTGACCTTTAGTCTGATAGGTAACTTCCTTTTAGGGGGTAAGTCAGAATGTGTTTGAATTTGATTGTAGTCTGGGATAAAAGTTGTTGGGTTTACAGCCTTATGACTAAACATGTGAGAGTACAAAACTTCATTTAGATGAACCTGCATCACAGAATATGAGCAATATAGAGATATAATGCATTTTTAACATTGAAAAGTTTTCTTGGATTATAGTTGTGATTTCAAAAGGTTTAACATATAAGCAATCACAACTATATAAAGAAATTTTGAGTTATGAGAAAGATATAGATCTTGAGCCGGTTTTACTAAACAAAAGCATAAACAAAAATCCAATTAACAATAAATATTAATCAAATTAATGAATGTTAATGTTTAAACCAAAACAAATAAAACTATTTTATCATATTTTAGATCATGTATGTTAGATACCAATTGTTACCACTTGTTAACACTTGTTAGGTCTTGTCTTCCAATTGTTAGAACCTGAAAAGCAAACGTTAGTTCCTAAACAATTGAATTGACATATACCATTTTGATACCAACAATGGTCCTATATAATAAAGTCTGTCAACAACAACAACACAACAAAGAATTAGAATTAAAACTTCAGATTATGTGTGTGTCAAACAGAAGAACAACAAAAGAACCAAATACAGTGACCTGTTTGTAAGTTTTACAAGTATAGTGACTAAACTGTGAAAACTATACAAACTATTTATTTACACATGAAAAATAATATACAAAAATAAGAAATAATATACATAGTAATAATATTAAATAAAAACTAAAAACAAAAGTAAAATACGATTTTTATCTTATTTTTTTTATTCAAAAATAATTTTATTAATAATATTTACAGAATATTAGAAATAAGAGAAATTAATTTACAAAAACTCTTAAAGAACAGATTGTAATTTAAAGAAATTTTAATTTACACAAAACTACCATAGGCTATCCTTTAGACGGAAATAAAACATCTATTATATATATAATACCACAACATGTCACATTTTATTCCTTGCAAAGTTACTATTTTAGCCCTTCATTTTAAACCATTTATTATTTTTCAAAAAATTGTTGTCGTTGAGAATCGAACCTAGGTCTTTCAATTCAAATACACACCACCTTACCACTAGGCTAGCCAATCACATGTGTTATGTAAGTCATAAATATGCTATGTATGTTGGGTGATGAATAAAGAATATTTTGTATTTTAATTTCTAAGATATTTTATATGTTATAGTTTAGTATAAATTAGTGATATATGATGTGTAATGAACTTAGGTATATACATGTCACATTTTATTCCTTGCAAAGTTACTATTTTAACCCTTCATATATTTAATATACATCATTTAATAATTTTATATTCAATATTATTATTTAATATCTACTTTAATATTACGTAATTAATTACAACAAACTAATAATAGTCATTAACTTTTAATAATTTATATTGGTGCATATATTTAGATTAAAATTCTTGGGTAAATTATTATATAATTTAATAATTTTAAATTCAATATTATTATTTAATATCTACTTTAATATTATGTAATAATTATAACAAACTAATAATAGTCATTAACTTTTAATAATTTATATTGGTGAATATTTTTAGATTAAAATTCTTGGGTAAATTATTATATAATTACGCCAATATATGAATAATAATTGTATAGAAATACTCATAAAATTCGAGAATCGAAACTAAACAATTGGGTTCACGATTAGGAATTAAGCATGGGAATAACAAGAACAATAAAAGAATAATAAACATATATATTTTAGTAATAATACTCCCTCCGTCCCACCGGGTTCTTAACATTTCAAAATATGGTGTTTGACACGCATTTTAAGGTGAATTTTAAGGATAGTTCCATAACTTATTTTTGAAATTTTCTTTTTTTGTATAAAAATAGAACAATCCTATTTTTATACAAAAAAAGAAAAATTTAAAAATAAGTTATGGAACTATCCTTAAAACTCACCTTAAAATGTGTGCCAGAAAGTGACAAAAAAAGTGTTAAGAATTGGGTGGGACGGAGGGAGTAGTATTTAATGTATTAGTTTAATTTGTAATAAAATATACTATTTAAAACCTCATAGCGAGTAATCAGATTTAAATTCTCAGTTCTGAATAAAGTGAATTTTAATTCACAACTGAAAACATTTAATTAAATGACTATCTTCATAGATATTATAAATCTTAGACAATTCATGTTGAAAATGAAGTTCTCGAGAAGAGAGTTTGCTAAACTATATTTAGGCAACACCGCTACAAATTGAAATGTATTCACGGCTACAAAGTCGAACTAATAAAACCCAAAATATCGCAATATTTCACATTTTATTTAATATCATTTCACATTTATGCCTTCCAATTTCCTATAATTTAACTCTAAAATCCCCCTAAAGTCAAATGCTATGAAAACGTTAGTTATAGACATTGTCTAGAATCGAAACTGTGACATCCAGTTCTAAGTATAATGAATTTAAATTTATAACTAAAATCATTGAACTAGATGACTAATTGATTGGATATTAGAAATTTTAGACACAACCTGTTACAAAGTGAGAACACTTGAAAAGAGAGTAAGTTAATCTATATTTAGGCAACATTGCAACAAATTGAAGATTATTCATGATCACAACTATTAAAAATCAAAATCTCACAATAAAGCTTGAATATCCCTGTGCCTTGCATAGGAAATGGTTGTAGGGGTTATGATCTTGCAATTACAAAGGCGCTACACCAAATTCACCTTAGGAAGCCCTGTTGAAACAGAACCAAGTATCCAAAGAGCAAAGTCGATAGTCATTCTTCAAGGTAGGAGAAAAAAAAGGATTGAAAGAAAACCTCATGAGTCATTCAAAATAGATAGAGAAAAAATACATGATTCATCACCAATATCCGGGACTCTGTTCAACTAAAAGATCTTTGGTTATTATTCAGAAAAGAAGGAAGGATCAAGGACATTATTCTGCCTAAAAAAAGAGATAAATATAATAACCGTTTTGGGTTGGTTAAGGTTTCGATGAAAGAATTCTGGAGAGATTAATCTTTAAGCTTAATGGCCTCAACATCAAAGGACAAACGAATTTATGTTAGTTGGGCAAGGAAGAGGGCTTCACAAAGACATATTGACGGGAGTTCGCCGAGGTATGGGGAGAGAAGCAGAGTTGATGCGTAGTGAAAAAGAGACAGTAGAGAGTAAAACTCATAAGGAGAAGGTTATCTTAGTAGATATTATAAATCTTTTACAGATCATGTTGAAAATGAAGCCCTCGAGAAGAGAGTTTGCTAAGCTATATTTACGGAACACCGCTACAAATTGAAAGGTGTTCATGATCAAAGTTGAACTACTAAAGCCAAAATATCGCAATATTCCATATTTTTTAATATCATTTCACATTTATGCCTTCCAATTTTCTATAATTTTACTCTAAACTCTCATCCCAAAGTCAAATGCTATGAAAATGTTAGTTAATCTTCATATTGTCCAAACTCAAAATTGTGACATCTTAGTTCTAAATATAATGAATTTAAATTTATAATTAAAATCATTGAACTAGATGACTAATATATTGTATATTAGAATTTTTTGGACAACCTGTTAGAAAGTAAGAATACTTGAAAAGATAGTGAGTTAATATATATTTAGGCAACATTGTAATTAATTGAAGAATAATCATGATCACAATTATTAAAACCAAAATCTCGCAATAAAGTTAGAATATCCCCGTGCCTTGCACGGGTAATGAAGCTAGTTAATAATAAAAGGATAAACACTACAAAATATTGAATAAACTATTAACTATTTACATAAATATTTGTAGTAAATTAATAAATCTATATATTTTCTTAATAAAATAACTTTCTTATAGAAAATCATTTAAAGAAAAAATATGACTTATTAAATCAACACAAATATTCAAAAATAATTTTCAACAAAAATAGATTTCTCACTAATTTCAACTTGTAAAATTTGAGAAAAATATTTTTAGAGAAAATAAAAATATTCTAACATTAAAAGAAGTAAGTAGGAATATATTAAGAAGATAATGACAATGATTTGAGAATTAACAAGCAAGAAGATAAGTTGATAAAATAATTATACAAGTGATTTTAATAACAAATATTAACAAAGTAATCACTTATAAATTATTAAAGAGCAAACCTCAGATATTAACTAGTTTAATTACTAGAACTATTTAACATACCCAATTCACCAACAATTCTGGTGAATGTGGATTCGTCAAGAGACTTAGTAAAAATATCTGTTGTTTGTTCTTCCGTGGGTACAAAATGTAACTCCACGGTATCATTCATGACATGCTCTCGAATAAAATGATACCTGATATCGATGTGCTTTGTCCTAGTGTGTTGCACAGAATTGTTGGAGATTGCTATGGCACTTCTATTGTCACACAGGATAGGAATCCTGTCAAGTACAAAGCCATAGTCCCGTAGCTGATTCCTAATCCACAAGATTTGAGCGCAACAGCTTCCAGCAGTATATATTCAGCTTCAGCTGTTGAGTTGGAAACTGTTTGTTGCTTCTTGCTGTACCAGGAGACCACCCTGCCACCTAGGAATTGACAACTCCCAGAGGTGCTTTTTCTATCTACAACACTTCCTGCATAATCTGAATCTGTATATCCAACAAGATTAAAACCAGAATCTTTAGGGTACCAGATGCCTAAGTTAGGCGTACCCTTAAGATATCTCAAGATTCTTTTAACAACAATGAGATGAACATCTCTAGGATCCGCTTGGAACCTTGCACACAAGCACGTAGCATACATAATAACTGGTCTACTTGCAATAAGATAAAGTAATGAGCCTATCATACCTTTGTAGCTTGTGATATCTACCTTGGCAGAATTTTCACATGCTTCAAATTTGACAGCTGTAGATGATGGTGTTCTTGCTGAAGATGAGTCCTCCATTTGATATTTCCTGAGGAGCTCTCTGACATACTTGGATTGACAGATAAATATTCCATATATCCTTTGACTTACTTGCAATCCAAGAAAGAACTTCAGTTCACCCATCATGCTCATTTCAAATTTACCCTGCATTAACTTAGCAAATTTCTTGCAAAGAAGATCATTAGTAGACCCGAATATTATATCATCCACATAGATTTGAACTAATATTGTATCATTCTTATGTTTCTTTGTAAAGAGAGTTTTGTCTATGACACCTCTAACAAAACCATTTTCAAGTAAGAATTCAGAGAGTGTGTCATACCATTTCCTTGGCGCTTGCTTAAGACCATAAATAGCCTTGAAGAGAAAGTAGACATAATCCAATAGATCTGGATCTTCAAAGCCAGGGGGCTGTTCTACATATACCTCTTCATCTAGCTTACCATTCAGAAAAGCACTCTTGACATCCATTTGATAAACCTTAAAGTTTGAGAATGATGCGAATACCAAGAATATTCTGATAGCCTCAAGTCTTGCTACTGGAGTATAGGTTTCATCATAATCAATGCCTTCAACTTGTGAATAACCCTTTGCTACCAGTCTTGCTTTATTTCTTGTCACTGTCCCATCTTCATCTAGCTTGTTTCTGAATACCCACCTTGTGTCAACCACTTTCCTGTCTTTGGGTCTGGGTACCAGCTTCCATACTTTTTGTTGTTTGAATTGATTGAGTTCATCTTGCATAGCAATCACCCAATCAGGATCAGAAAGAGCTTCCTCAGTTTTCTTAGGTTCCATTTCAGATAGAAACCCTGAATAGTTACATTGATTTTGAGTAGCACTTCTAGTTTTGACTCCAACATCTGGATCACCAATAATCAGCTCAAAAGGATGAGCTCTATTCCAAACTGTTTGTCTTGGAAGATTTAATCTTGATGATTCGCCTTGTTCTTCATTGTGATGTTGAGTATGACTAGTTGATCCTTCATTATCTCCCCTTGAGTTGTTGCAAGATTGACTGGATGAACGTTCAGGAGTGTCAGGTGTATTTACATTATTATCATTGTTTTCACCACCATTACCCTGATCATCATCATCACCATTATCATTGTTGTCATTAACATCAGCAAAAACATCATGTGGATTGTCATCATCTGAATCTGGATCTGTCATGTCATCAAAAGATAGCTTTTCAGATGGATCTTCAGTTTAGATACAAGTAAGTTTAGTGTCATCAAATGTTACATTGACACTTTCAAGCATTTTCTGCTGATCAATCACGTACACCCTGTAAGCTCTTCTTGTATAACCAATAAAAATTGCTTCATGTGCTTTGGCCTCGAATTTTTAACCTTGATCATCTCCTTCTTTAAGCACAAAACATTTTGCTTCAAATACATGAAAGTATTTGAGTGTTGGTTTCTTTTCAGTCATAGCTTCATATGGTGTCTTCATCAAGTCTTTGTTGATAAGAGTTCGATTCTGGGTATAGCAAGCAGTGTTGACAGCTTCAGCCCAAAAGTACAATGGAAGCCTTGATTAACTTAACATAGTACGTGCAGCTTCAATCAAGGTTCTATTCTTTCTTTCCACTACCCCATTTTGCTGAGGAGTTCTTGGAGCTAAGTAATGTCTAGTTATACCCTTTTCTGTGCAGAAATCATTCAGAACTGCATTCTTGAATTCAGTTCCATTATCTGACCTTATAGCTCTAACTGGATACTTAGAATCCAGCTCAATCAACTTGATGTGATCAATCACTAGTTGTGGAGTCTCATCTTTAGAATTCAGAAATAGGACCCATGTATACTTGGAAAAATCATCAACAATCACAAGAGCATATCTTTTCTTTGACATCGACATCACATTAACTTGACCAAACAAATCCATGTGAAGTAGTTTTAAAGGTTCAGTTATTGAAGATATGTCAGTGCTCTTGTGAGTTGCCCTTTTAAGCTTGCCTTTTTGATAGGCATCACATAGTCCTTCTGGTGTGAACTCCATTGAAGGTAAACCTCTCACCAACTCTCTTCTAACCAGAGAGTTCATTGTTTTGAAATTTAGATGAGAAAGTTTCTTATGCCATAGCCAGCTTTCATCTGTGGATGCTTTAGAGTAGAAGCAGTTGATTTCTTCAGTGCTTCCAGTGTTCATATTGGCTACGTATAAGTTTCCTTTTCTGACTCCTGTAAGAGATGGTTGTACATGTCTCTTGTGTGAAATCAGACAATTCTTCTTGTTAAAGTAGACTTCAAATCCCTTATCACAGAATTGACTGATACTGAGCAAATTATGCTCAAGTCCTTTTACAAAGGACACTTCCTCAATGATAACATTTCCAGCTTCAAGTCTGCCATATCCATCAGTTATACCTTTGCTGTTATCTCCAAAGGTAACTACTGGGCCGACCTTCTCCACCACATTTGTCAGCAGGGTTCTGTCTCCAGTCATATGCCTTGAACATCCACTGTCCAAAATCCAGATTACTCGTTCAACCTGTTCAACACCCTGCAATGATAAACGGATTAAACCTTCTTCGGAACCCAAATTTGATTGGGTCCAAAATACTTAAAGAATTGGCCTTTGTCAGGCAAAACAACATTTTTAACCTTGACACCAATTTTACCATTAGTCAACAAGCATTTTACCCTATAAACAGATTTGACAATCTTTTGTTTCATTTTGGATATCCATGTTTGTTTAATAGCAATAACACTTGTTTCATTGACTGGACATTTGACCTTGTAAACAGGCTTAGTAAAACTTTGTTTAGGCTTATTTACAAATGTCTCTCTCCTAACTTGAGGAGGACTAGCAGTCATTGATCTGACATTTGTGTTCCTATTCATATGTTGTCGAGGAGCAGTCTTATCAGCGCATGCATGATTACCATTAAAGTAAGCAGACATGATATTAAAAGCACAAGATATACAATTGACAACACCACATGCTTTATATGAAGAATCAATAATGGGCATGATATGCATGTCAGACATGTTATTGTTCTGCTTCAACTTATTACCACCTAACCCAGTTTTAGACGAACTGGTTGACTCAACAAACTTAACTGGTTCCTTAGAAACAACCTTATAAGATTTAACATTTTTGGTTGTAGGTGTCTTAACAGATTTTTCATTAAGTTTGACACTTCCACTAGCAATGTCCTCAGTACGCATCTCCTCTTAAATAACGAGAGAAGTCAAATCTAGAGGCTCTGCAATAGACTTCTTAAAGAGTGGATCTTCAACATCCTTAAGCACATGTGGTATTCCCCTTTCTTTAGCACTAACAGGATTAGGGGAATTTATGCCTAACATTCCAATAGCCTCGTTGTAGCCAAACCCTATTCCTACGGTTCGGTTTACAACTTGTTTATTGAAAAACTCTTTAGAAGTTTTAACAGAATTAAAGCAAGCATATAATTTGACATCCTGTTCCTTTATCTTAGTTTCAAGTTCAGCAATTTTAGCAACTTGTTTTAACATGTATTCTGATATCGACTTTTCTCTGTAGTTAAGTCGAGCTATTTCTTTTATTTGTTGATCTTGATTAACATGCACTTTTTTTAGTTCTAACACTTCATTTTCAAGATTAATGTTCAACATAACTTGTCTAGCATTTTCATTGTTTGCATTAATCAAGGAATTACGTAAGGTACGAATCAACTCAACGTCAGTAAGAATTACCGGTGTAGTATAACAAGTTGATGTATCAGCATTTGCCACCAACGCAAAATCCTCAACCACCTCTTCATCACTGTCTGAATCATCCCAGCTCCTTTCCCGAGCTATATAGGCATTGTCTGCCTTCTTCTTTCCAGATGCATACTCTCTCCTTGCATCTTGTTGAGGTTGTTGACACTCAATTACAAAGTGTCCCAATTCATTACATTTGAAGCATCTGATATTGCTTCTGTCTACCATCCCAGTCTCGTAGCCACCCCTTGTGCTACTTGAGGAATAACCTCCTTGCTGGAATCTATTCCCTGTAGACCTAAGTCTGAAATTAGGATTTCTTCTAAATCTGATATGACTAAACTGCCTTACAACCAGTGCCATTGACTCATCCTCCAACTGCTCCAGCTCCTCTAATGAATAAAATTCTCCACAACCCTGACTTGCAGCTGTCTTCCCATATTCTTCTACAATCACCTCCTTTTCAGAGCTGTAAGGTTGAACAACCTTAGCTTCCATTTTCACCGAGGCTTCACCAACCAAAGCAGTAGAAGTGTCATCTACCCTTTCCTCATTTATTGTCAAAATGGTATCCCAGATATGCTTTGAATCTTTACAATTAACAACATGATTGTGCATGATTAAATCTAGGGATTCCATCAAAATCAGCTGTAGATTCATATCCAGGGTAGCTTCCTCCTTTTCAGCAGGGGTATAATTATTAGGATCCTTTGGATACGTCCTTTCAGCAAATTCAACATCTCCGTCCACAATTACTTCCTCTTCTGTAACCATATGAATTATTGGCCCGGTTTTCAATATTCCTAAATATTGAGGATTGGCCACTTGAAGAAAAAGGGTCATTTTCTTTTTCCACAGTTCATAATTTTCCTTGTCAAATATGGGTATCTTAACAGAACCAACTTTTGAAGACATGATGAATTTTTAAGTGAGTTAAAAATTCGAGATAGATTTTTGATTGAATAAAAATAGGATCTTGATTTGTGTATCAATCAATAGGCTCTGATACCAATTGTTAGGTCCGATAAGATTGTAGAAGGGGGGGTTGAATACAATCTATACCAATTTATCGAAATTTGTCCTTTAAATAAAAATTAGTTTAGACAAATTTGTGCGGAATAAATTGAAACAAATTTCAAGTTGAATATAACAATATATTAACTTGATGGGTGTTACAATTTCAGTACAGATTAATTATCAAGATGATAAAAACTAATTAGAAAATTCGACATGAACTTTTCTAATTTAGTTAATAAAAATCAAGATAAGTACTAGGAAACTTAATTCGCTAGTAGTACAAGAATCACAAATAATTAAGTTCTAGTGGATACAATTTTTGATACAAGAACTCAAGAATTTATGGCAATTAAATTGCTTGAAGATGAGAGAGATGGGAGCTTTTCTTTTCTTCCTGGATATAGTCTGTATGTTATGTTTTGTTCGTGTATGTCCAAGTCTGTTGCCTTCTGTCTTTTATATTCCATACACTGAAATATCTTCTGCTGCCTTTATGTGTCATCTTTTGATCCAATATGACTCTCCATTATGACACTTGATTTGAGCTATTATGACTCTTCATTATGACACTTGAGGAGCTGTTATGACTGATCAATATTACTCTTGATATGACTCTCCATTATGACAGTCCAGTATTACTCTGTCCATTATGACAGTCCAGTATTACTCTGTCCATTATGACAGTCTAGTATTACTCTGAGCACAGGCTGTTATTACTCTTCATTATTACTCTTGAGAGTAATAACAGAACAGATTTTCTAACCTTGTTAAATTAAATGATTTTAACTAATCACTTAATTTAATTCTTTTTATATAATAATTCTGATTAATTAATCTAATAATTACTTTAATGAATAAATTAATTCTTTGAGAATTAATTTATTAATTAAATTAATTACTTGATTTAATTAATTAAAAAGAATTAATATACCTCCTTTTGAGAACCAAATCTGTTCTGTAAACCACTGAAAATAGTAAAGAACTTCCACTGAATAATTGTTGACGCTCGATGCACGGTCTGGTTCATGAACGACTAACTTCAATTTCAGTTCTTCACTTTGACTTTAAAGCTGTGGTTTTTTTTCTTCTCTCAACTTTCTTCAAATACATCTGTACTGCCACTGTCACTGTCGAAATCTCTGTCACTTTAAATGAATCCACTTCTTAACGAATACTTCAATGAGGCTTGATCAGATGACTGAACTTCTTTCAATGTAGTAATTCCTCAAGTCTGTAGATAGACTTTGATCTTTTTCTTCTGATAGATAATACATTCTGAGATTCCTTATGACAGTCTATATACTATTTACTGTTACAATCTTGTTTAAGTTGAGTTGTATCCTCGAAATACAAATAGGCTACATCATATGCCTTTCATAAGTGCATGAGACTGAGCAGAAAAATGATTATAAGAAACAAGATTACACCAGTGTTGATTAACAGGAAAATCAAATTGACTAAAATTACAAATATAGTCATTTAATAATACTGATGGTTTAGAAATCCTACTGCTCTTTCTAAGAACACTGGTATCATTAGTAGAATCAACAGCTGATAAATCTTGAAGATTGGAAGAAGAATGAAAGATAGATTGAGAAAGTTGAAAAACCTCTTAAAATTCAAAAAATGTTGGATCAACATAATTTGTAACAACTAGTATGAAAAATGGAATGATAGTATTAGATTTTGAATTTCTGAAATGGAAGGGAAAATGTTGTTCATGGAATGTAGCATCCCTAGAGACATGTATCTGTAAAGTATGAGCATTCAAAACTTTAGATCCTTTCTTACGAAGTTGATAAACAACAAACACATGAGGATGTGTTTTTTGATCAAATTTGTGAGTGTTTGGTTGGAGATTAGAAACATAGCAAAGACAGCCAAACATTTTCGAAATAATATGCATTTAAATGTAATGAAATTTTTTAAATATGTAATAGATATCTTATATTTATCTATATATATATATATATATATATAGGCCTTTGCTCCATACAGAACACTCTTATATAACAAACAACAAAGAACACCTTAGATCTATTAGATCCTTTGGCCCCGCCAGGGGCACCCAATACAAAAAGTTGTTATTTTTTTACCCTCTATCAAGCCAGCAAAAAAAAATTAAAAATTTTACTGTTCATGATGACGTTACTGATGACGTCATCGTCATGAACAGTAACTTTTTATTTTTTATTTTTTTTTGAGATGATGGATGGATAGAGGGTAAAAAAAAGAACTTTTTGTATTGGGTGGCCCCGCCAAGGGCAATGGATCTATTAGATATGAGGTGTTCTTTATTGTTTGTTATATAAGGTGTTTGCTATGTAGTCCAACCCTATATATATATATATTGTAAATACTTACTATTAATATTATTTTATTAAACTGAATGATTTGGAAATGTATAAGTTGACTACATATTATAAATCACAATTTTATACTATAAAATAAAATGATACAAATTTGTAAATATTAAATGATTTAAAAAATTTAGTAGTCATGATACTAAATATTGTTAATTCACGAACATACACGAACACGTAGTATCACTCCATTTTAATCTCGTCAACAACAATTTACATTAAAATTTTATATTATTAGTTTTAAACAATGCATGTCATTTATTAAATAACTATTATTATTGTTACTAATAATTTTATTAATTAATATTACAATGTTATTAATATTCATAATAAATTATTTTATTTTCTTTTGTTTAATCATATAATTTTAAAAATATATAAAAGTAACCAGTGTTTTACCCTGGCTATAAGCTAGTATATAATAATAGATAGATAATAGATAATGAATGAGGTTTATAATTAGTCAAATGACCGATGATACCCCTAAATCAATTTACAATTAACAATAGGTAGAGTTTTTTTTTTTGGAAGAGGGAGAGAGGAGGCCGCTTACTTTGGGTGGTATACTGTAATACTGATCTTCTCTGGATCTAGATGCTTAGCATATACTCCTGTTATGCCTGAATTTGGCATAAGTCCTAAACAGGCCTAATGGGCTAAGAATATCATTGCATCTCACATAAGGGGCCTAGGGATGAAGAATGGGTCATTAAAGTTCGCCATCATAAGAGGATTCATTATATTATTTTTGTACATTGGGATCGCCAGCGAGCCCTAGTAGCTGGGTCGCGGTTCACGAGGTCTAGCAAGGCCTAGAGGTCCAGCGTGGCCTAGCATGTTATTACGAAGGCTTATGGTCAGGCCCAGCGAGGTCGCATAAGTAGGTTATCTCCATACATTGAGGATCGCCTCGCATGGCCAGACCCAGCGAGGTCGCATGCGAGGCCATCTAGTCAGTATCGCCAGTAAAAATAAATATAGCATTATACAAGCTGCGGGTTCCCCTTTATGGGCCATGGACAGAATAAATGGGTAGAAAAACAACCCAAAGAGATGACTAGTGGATTTGGGCCAAGCCGAGCCCATAGAAACCCTAGCCCATCTAGATAACTTCTTCTCTAAGAGAACTAAGTATGGCTTGATCCCTATAAATAGGGTACGTAGGCATCTTGTAAAGCATGAAAAACAGTTCACCACTGATTATCAGTATACAAGAGCAGCCACATCAAAACACATAAACCCTAATCCCAATTCTTCTTATAGCAAAATATCCGTATTTTGCTCCGTAAATCCAGCAACCTCCATAAATATTGTTATACAATATTCTCCATATAACATTTGGCGCTAGAAGGAGGGGCTAGTCATTGATTGGGAGAACGATGACTAAATCTCACAAGAAGAGGAACGGAGATCGGGAGACCCCGGGGTCGCATAAGAAGGACATAAACGACCTCCGGAGGAATAATCAACCAGAGAGCGAGGCGCGAATCGATGGGATCGAGGATGAATCTGAGAAGGAGCAAACCCCCCCTGTTGTCCAACAGACAGCCTTACCTGGCGAAGTCATGTCGTTCTTGAAAGGTCTTGGTGATCAAATGATCGAGGTGAGGGCCTCGGTGGCCAATATGGAGAAGCGACATAATTCAAGAGGCTTCAAGAGGAATACAAGGACATGGGATCGAACTCACCAAGCAGAAAGTAGCAAGGGTCCCACCAAGAAGTTAATTGGGGACTTCGATGATGTAGTGACAGATCGGACGAACCCTGATTGGGAGGAGGAAGTAGCTACGATTGATAAAGAGGGATTGAAAGTGAAGCCCGCCTCGTCAGAAGCACGGTCCGTTAGTGTCTTTGACCGTGTTGGAAAGAAACTCAGTGAGCACGATCTTCGTCTCAAGTTGGAAAAGCTCAAATCTAACAAAGATGGAGGTCCCAAAGATAAGAGTAAGGGCTCTCATCAACCCGTATCTCCTCGAAAAGATAGTGAGCGGTCATATCGTCGCAATGACAGACCCCCCTCTCCTCGCAGAGAGCGTGAGCGGTCCCATCATCGCGAGGACAGACCCCCTTTCAATCGAGAGCGTGAGCGATCCCAGCATCGCAATGAAGACCCTAAAAACAAGGATCGTAGGAATGACCAGGAAGAGTCTAGTGCCCCAAAAAAGACTCAATCTCATCATGCAAGCACTGGAGGAAAAAAGGATGATGACAAAGAGGCGAGAATTGGGGATTACAAGTTAGAAGATTTGAAAAAGGCATTGGATGCGATGAATAATGAGAAGGGGATTTTCAGCAATATGGGTTCCTCCTCGCCCTTCACTCATGAAATTCGCACTGCCCCATTGCCTGCAGTGTTTCGAGGTCATCACTCTGACATGACCTATAACGGGGAGACTGATCCAGCCGAGTTCGTTATTCGATTCAACAATGAGATGGACGTGTATCAAGTATCATTGTTAGCGAGATGTAGGTTGTTTGCGGCCTCGCTAAGGGGGAGTGCTCAACAATGGTTCTCGAAGCTAGGGTCCCTAGTTGTCATAGATTCTTGGGAACAGCTCGTGGATATCTTCATCAAACAGTTCCAATCTTCAATGCTTTATGCACCTCCTGTTTCCACATTGGCAAACATCAAACAGAAGGAAGGAGAGACTCTACATGATTATTTCAAAAGGTTCAATGCTGAAGTACCTCGTGTCCGGGGCGCAAATAACGAGGCCGTGAAAAATTTCCTTATCGCAGGAGTAAGAGAGGGAACTAAGTTTTGGGAGAAACTACAGGAGCAAACCCATGGAACGCTTTCAGAGTTGCATCGGGTCGCTGAGCCCTTTAAGCGTGTTGAGAAATCATTGGCAGATCTCAAGAAGAATGTTGGGACTAGTAGCAATGGAAGTAAAGGAAAAGGGGTAAAAAGAAGGGATTCTAGAAGCCCCAGGCGAAGACAGGATCGTAGCCCGAGCCCGAAATGAAGGGATCGCGATTCCTCAAGGCAATCCCCCCTCGTGCTCGTCCTGCTAGAGATGAAGACAAATTTGTTCCCTTAGTGGCTTCAGTTGATCATATCTATGCTGTCAACGCTAATAAAGGAATGTTCACAAAACCTCGTGCTATGGGTCCACAAGGAACATGGAACACTACAAAGTATTGTGATTTTCATGAGCAGAAGGGGCATGATACAGCGGACTGTTGGCAACTTAAAGAACAAATTGATCGTTTGATTCGAGAAGGGAAGTTAACAGAATGGGCGGTCCGCGAAGTGAAAAAGCATCAAGAGAGCTCGGGAAAATCAGGAATAGGATATCATGCTGTACCTCATGAGGGCCAAAACACAGAGCCTCGCAAGGAGAGAGAAGAGCGAGGCAATAGCATCCATGTGATCATTGGTGGGCCACATATTGGAGGAGAGAGCAACAAAGCAAGAGAAAGATATGCTCGCGAGGCCAGGGAGCGACCCCTCACCAATGTGCATCATTTGCAGGAACGGCCCCCAAAGCTTTTCAAGGGGGAAGATACGAATATAATGTTCACTGAAGAGGATGCGAAGTGGGTACATCACCCTCACTCTGATGCTCTAGTGGTTCGAGTTCGCATTGGTTCCCAGAATATCTACAGGGTGTTGGTGGACAATGGAAGTGCCTTGAATGTCTTGATGTATGAGGTCTACAAGAAAATGGGATATGTAGACAAAGACCTAATTCCTGCAGTAGGCCACCTCTATGGATTCACTGGAGCGTCTGTTAGTGTAAAAGGACTCATCAGGCTTCCCATCACCTTGGGGGACGAGCCCTGCATCACTACGCAGGTCGCTGATTTCATGGTCGTGGATCAGCCATCAGCTTACAATGCTATTGTGGGGCGACCCATCTTGAAAGAAATGAGGGTGGTGACTTCTATCTATCACCTCTCGATGAAGTTCCCTACCCCGCAAGGCGTGGGATGTGTTAGAGGAATTCAACACGAGTCTCGAGAATGCTATAATCAGGCCCTTAAGTCAGCAGAAAAGGGAAGAAATTTTATGGAAAGCGACGAGGATGAGAGAGCTCGCAAGTCGGCATCACGACCCTCAGTTGGTTGCAACATAATTTCTATTGAAGAGTTGCCTGATGATTATTTTGACAACTTGGGCATACAGGTAGAACCAGTACCAGGGGCAATTATGATGGAGGCCTCACAACCTGTGTTGGTTCTACAAGAAAGAATTGTTGAAGAAGCTAGCGATGAAGAGGAAAGTCCAGAGCAGGCTGCTGTGCGGGCCCGAAAGGGTAAATGGGTTCGCAAGGAAACATCAACATTGGTAGACCTGCCTAATGGTATCACACGAGAAACAACAATTGTGAATGAGTATGGACATGTTGGAGCGACCCCTGACCCGGGAGTGGGAGTCATGAGGCAAGATGAAGCAGAATCTAGTCGGGCTCGAGATGTCGAAATTGACCTGGACCCTCGCATCCCTGAGCATGTGGAGCGAGCTGGGACCGCAGAGGATACCATATCTGTTCTTGTTGATCCCGAGGATTCTACGAAAGTTTTGAAGATCGGATCGCAGTTGAATCCCGATCTTAGGGGAAAGCTCGTGGAGTTTCTTAAAGCTAATTTGGATGTATTTGCATGGTCTCATGAAGATATGATAGGGATCGATCCCAATGTGATGTGTTATAGACTTAATCTTGATCCAAGCAAGAAGGGAGTGAGGCAGAAAAGAAGACCAATAAGTGGAGAGCGGGCCGAGGCTCTAAAAGAAGAAGTTGACAGGTTACTCGAGGTCGGGCTCGTTAGGGAATCATTCTACCCTGACTGGCTCGCAAACCCTGTCCTAGTCAAGAAGCCAAATGGGAAGTGGCGAACATGTGTGGATTTTACTGATCTAAACAAGCACTGCCCGAAGGATAGTTTCCCTCTTCCAAGAATTGATCAGTTGGTAGATGCAACAGCGGGCCACGCACTCTTAAGCTTCATGGATGCCTATTCTGGGTACAACCAAATACCAATGTACGGGCCTGATCAGGAGCACACCTCGTTTATCACAGACAGAGGTCTCTACTACTATATTGGGATGCCCTTTGGTCTCCTCAATGCAGGTGCTACTTATCAGAGGCTCGTTAACATGATATTTGAGAAGCAAATTGGAAAGACGATGGAGGTCTATGTAGATGACATGCTTGTGAAATCTAAGGAGGCTGGGGACCATATAACCCACCTCGCAGAAATGTTCGATATATTGAGGAAATTCCGAATGAAGCTCAACCCCCAGAAGTGTGTTTTCGGGGTCGAATCTGGGAAGTTTTTGGGTTTTATTGTTAATCACCGAGGCATTGAGGCCAATCCAGCCAAAATAAAGGCATTGATGGAAATGAGGTCGCCAAGAAGTGTCAAGGAAGTACAAAGTTTAACTGGAAGGATCGCAGCACTCAATCGGTTCGTTTCTAAGTCATAAGACAAGTGCCATGAATTCTTTAAAGCAATCAAGAAGGTGGGAAAAATTTTTGAATGGACCCCTGAATGCGAGGAAGCTTTTCAGAGGATAAAAGAGCATTTGGGCTCGCCTCCATTACTCTCTAAGCCTAATGAAGGTGAAGTTCTTATTGTTTACTTGGCAGTTTCAGAATATGCCATCAGTGCTGTCCTCGTTCGCGAGGAGGGAAAGCTTCAGCTCCCCGTGTATTATGTCAGTAAAAGACTGTTAGATGCCGAGACTCGCTACACCAACATGGAGAAGCTCGCCTATGCTGTGGTTTTGGCTTCGCGAAAGCTGAGGCCATATTTTCAGGCTCATAGTATTCAAGTTCGCACTGCGTACCCACTCAGGAAAGTAATGCATAAACCCGAGGCCTCGGGCAGACTTTTAAAGTGGACCATAGAGCTGAGTCAGTTTGACATTGAGTACAAGCCTCGAGGTGCAATAAAGGGGCAAGCTTTAGCAGATTTCATATTGGAATTTCCTTCCCAATCTGAGGAAGATGCCTGGGCTCTCGTAGCGATCCCAGAAGTAGTTGACTCCAAACTCAAAGATGAAAATTCAGCCTCGTGGTGGGAATTATATGTTGATGGGGCATCTAACAAAGAAGGGGCCGGAGCTGGGATCGAGCTTGTTACACCTGAAGGTCGCAAGTTGAGTAGTGCTGTTCACTTCACCTTCGAGGCTTCTAATAACGCAGCAGAATACGAGGCTCTCATAATTGGCCTCAAGCTCGCAATAGAAATGAAGGTAGAGAATCTCAATGCATATAGCGATTCTATGTTGGTTACTGGTCATGTTGGATGTGGATGGCAAGCCAGGGGACCCCAGATTGAGTTATATTTAAGGTGTGTGCAAAGGCTTATGAAGTCATTCAAGCAAGTAAAGGTGGAGTTTATCAGAAGGGCAAAAAATCAAGGAGCAGATGCCCTCGCAAAAATGGGTTCGCGACGCGAGGCTACTTTACTTGGGATTATCCCATTGGAAATTCAAAGTAAACCTAGTGTACCAGAGGAATTTGTTATGGAAATAGCGAGCCATGAGTCAACATGGATGACCCCTATATGGGAGTATGTGAAGAATGGGATGCTACCTCAGGATAAAAACGAAGCGAGGAGGGTCAAATATCAAGCGGCTCGCTATGTTATTTATGACGAGGTCTTGTATCGAAGAGGGTTTAACACTCCACTTTTGAGGTGTGTAGATGGAGAAGAATGCAACTATATTTTGAGAGAGGTCCATGAAGGAATATGTGGTAATCACTCGGGGGGTAGTTCCCTAGCTCAGAAAATTTTACGACAAGGATATTTCTGGCCCACCTTGAAAAGGGATGCTTTTGAGTTCGCTAGGCGATGTGACAAGTGTCAAAGATATGCAAATTTCAGTAATGCCCCAGTTGCTCACCTAACCTCATTGATGAGCCCTTGGCCCTTTGCTATGTGGGGGATAGATCTTATTGGTGAACTACCTAAAGCTAAGGGAGGAGTAAAATATGCAGTTGTGGCTGTGGACTATTTCACTAAGTGGGACGAGGCCGAGCCTCTTGCTACCATCACAGCTAAAAAATTGAAGGACTTTGTGTATAGAGCAATTGTTTGTCGCTATGGGATTCCATATCAGCTCATTTCAGACAATGGGAAGCAATTTGATAGCAAGGAGATGAAAGAATTTTGTGAAAGTTTGGGAATCAAGAAAAGTTTCTCTGCTGTGAGTCACCCTCAGACAAATGGACAAACCGAGGCCATTAATAAGATCATCAAGCATACCCTAAAAGCTAAGTTGGAGGAAAGTAAGGGTAATTGGCCTGAGGAGCTACCAAAAGTCTTGTGGTCATACAACACGACCCCAAGGTCTACCACAGGTGAGACTCCATTTTCTTTGACATATGGGTGCGAGGCCATGGTGCCCGTGGAAGTAGGGTCAGGCTCGTTCAGAAGGGAACATTACGACCCCAAGTCAAACGAAGTCAATCACAGGCTCTACTTAGACATGATTCAAGAGTCAAGAGAAGAGGCTCAGCTTAGGCTCGCAGCTTATCAAAGGCGAGCTGCAAGGTACTATAATGGAAAGGTTCGCGTGCCTCATCTTCGCGTAGGGGACTTGGTACTTAGGAGAGTAATGCCTAACACTAAGGTCTCGTCTCATGGGGTCTTTGGAGCTAATTGGGAAGGGCCCTATAAAGTTTATGGTGTTATCAATGAAGGGACTTATTATCTAACTGACATGGATGATAAGGTCATGCCACGAGCCTGGAATGCAGAACATTTGAGAAAATACTACCAGTAGAAGCTTCGTTCCTGGTGGTCTCCATCTATTACTACTTAGCATGAATAAATTCATACAAAGTACTCGGGGGGTAGTGATCATATAGACACCTCCTCGTTATGATGTAATGAAAGTTGGGCTTTGTCCCTAGTATTTATATATATGAAGTTGTGCAATTTTATTCTTTTGTTAGTGTTAAAAATTTTCAGGACTAGGCCAGCACAGCGTATGCGAGGCTGAACACCCCTCAGGCCTACGAGGTCACGAGCGTGCACTTACTGTGGCCTGAGGGGATGTCTTTAAAGTTTAGTTAAAAAAAAAAGTTCAAAGAAAAAGAAGTCAGGGTGCGACCTCAATCTCCGGATCGTGTCTGCGACCTCGCAAGGAAGGCATCGCAAGTCTTGATTCCTAGGAGATAGAGTCCATCTTGAAGATTAAGCAAAATTAAAAGGAAAAGCTACAAATTCTACAAGGGAAGCTTCGCGGATGCGAGGCCAAGCTACTTGCTAATATTTCAGAAACATCAAGAAGGCAAGCTATCTATAAAGCAAAAGCAAATACAAGACATGAAGAAATGAAGATAGTTATATAAACACAACAGTTTCTGGGTCGCTACGCGAGCCCAACATACTTCAAAGTTTTAAAAAGATTATCAAAAAGAATATTACAACTTGCGAGACATTCAAGGGGTGTCCGCATCCCCAGTTTAAAGGATCAAAATAAATCATGCGACAGGTTCTGAGGGTTTGTCTTCATTAGCAGCCTCGCTTGGTTTCTTCTGATTGGCAGCATCAGCTTTAGCAGCCTCGCTAGCTAGCCTGGCTGCCTCGTTCGCATCCTCTTCATCAATCTCCTTGCGGAGGTCAGCTGCGTACTCAGCGTTACCAGGGCCGAGCTGCGACCAGTCGAAACTGGGAACCTTCCTGGTGAAGCTCTTCATGAAATCAGCTTGGGCGGCCACCTCGATGTCCTCCCGGTTGACCTGGGCAGCAGCAAGCTCCTCCTTCAGTTTCGTTAGCTCCTCCATGTGAATCTTCTTCAGCTCCTCCTCGTGTTGCTCCGCCTCGCTCAAACCCTTATGGAGGGCCACTTTTTCATCATTGATTTTCTTGAGCTCGGACTGGAGGGTCGCTGTCTCAGTCTTCAGGATTCGTTTGTAATTTTCTGCCATAAGCTTCTTTTCCTCCTCAGCCTTGGCTTTCAGGGACTTGACCTCCTTTTCTAGCCTATCATTGGCGAAGACAACTTGTTTTAGCTCTCGGAGATGTGAGGCTTGACGAATGAAGCCCTCAGTTAGGCATTTGGAAACTGCCTCAGAATTCTCTATTAACTCTGCACCCACCCACTCCGTACACTCTTCTTCGGTAGCATGGGTATATCCGTGCTTAGCATATAGATGGTGTACTGGTGTTGTATCTGCAGGTTTTGTTACCTGAGGCAGCGAGCCAGTCTTGCGTTTTTTCGAAACGTGATCGGGGGTCGTTTGGGGAGGTTGAGGAGCGACCCGGGTAGTGGTTGATGGATGAGGAGGAGGAGTGAGCTCGCTTCTTTTCTTGGATGGAGTGGCTATGGGATTTTCAACAGGAGCCTCTTTGTTCTTTGTGCAAAAGGGAGGCCTGCGACTACCTTTGCCTGACATGTCTACAAAAAGGAGAAAGGAAAGCAGTCAGACGATTATTAAAAGTAAAAAAAAAATGCGAAGACAGTAAAAGACAATTAATATGAAGAAATTATTGAACTACAGTATAAAGCATTCTTACTCTCTTCCACTGCCACTTTAGAGGACGAGGCCTCCTCTCGCATTTTTCTCTTTAACGAGGCCTTCCTCGCTCTTGAAGGCCCCACCTCAGAAGGAAGCACGATCCCCTCCTTTAGGAATCTGCATTCGATCAGGTTTTCTAAGGAAAGGAAGGTTCGTACATTCCTGTCTTCGCGAGGCATCTTCAACACATCATCAGCTCGTGTTTTTTCTTCGCCCTTAAGGACGGTTCGCACTTGGCCTACTGGAAGATAGTTGAATGAAGTTTTATTTTGGGCACCTCGTGGACGTAAAGATAAGGCCCCTTCCATGAGCCCGCGTTACTCGGAGCGCTGTGGTAAAGGTTTTTCTTATTAAATTCTGGCCAGACCGAGAAGTAGACATAGCCGAAGTCAGATGGCCCGCATCTCTTCAATTGCAAAAAATAGCCCATGGTCCTTGCATCAAGAGGGGGATATCTCAACTTGTGATAGATGATGTAGAGGGCTATCATCGCCCTATATCCATTGGGATTGATTTGGATAGGAGCGAGGTGGTAGGTCTCGCACACATCTCTGATGAATGGATGGAGAGGCGAAGAGACGCCGATTTTCATCATGGCGGATGACAACACCATGCGAGGCACCCTTCCTCCGTTTTCTGTATAATTGAAGCGGTAGCATCGCATTGAAGCCTTTGGCAGAATGATTTTGCCTTCAGGTCTGTATGTGTCGACTGCCTTTTTCAAGGACTCAGCATTAAGAATTGTGGACAAGTCCCTGCATCCCAAGATGCGAGGTTGACCAGGCTTCACCTTCGAGCCCTCTTCAATGTCCTCGGGGCGAGGTCCCCCAACATAGATGGTGCCCTCTAGCTCCGGTTGAGGGGTCGGTATGTAAGGTTGTGGGGAAGCTTCAGGCACGTAGTTGTAATCTTCGAAATTAACAACCTTGGCCACTTCATCTAGACCGCCATCATCAGAGCTAGGTTCTTCGTAATCCGAATCATCAGAGTTTGCCTCGTTGTCACCTCCACCCTCGATCTCGTAGTAAGCGTGGCCAAGGGAGTCTATTGATGAGGTGCTGGTCAATACTATGGGACTTATGTTGAGGAGATTCTTGTTGAGATGAGAAAGGGGTTTGGGGAAGTTAGCAAAGAACTCCTGTCCTTTCTTTAACAGTTTGTCGACCTCGCCTTGAACTGAGGAGGGGGGAACGGTTATAGATGCTGGGTTTATCGAGCTCGAGGGAAAATCAATAGAATGGCTCTGCGAGGTGGAAGGTCGTCGTGTTCTCCATGTTGTTAGAGGGGTCTCTCGGGTAAATTCCTCCTGGGACTATTGAGGATCCATGTATAGTCTGAAGGAGTTGGTGCTTGCACTTGTGGCCTTAGCAATGTTCGCGGCCGCTTGTTCGCTAATGGAAATGTGAGGGAGAGGTGAAGGAGTCCTTGAGCTATCGCTAGACATCTGAAAAGATGGTGGAATATTAGTGTGTGCACTTACAGAATATCAAAGAAGATAAAAGAAGAAGAAATGTTTAAAGAGAAGGCTCTAAGTGTTCTTACTTCGTACATGAAGAATAGGGGGTCGCGTAACTACTTTATTTTGAGATCATATGCCTACTTACTAAGGGGTTCGTGTTCTCAAACTAAGCAAGGCAGGGCTCGCAGCGTGAAATTAAGTGTGTGGGGTCGCAATTAATCAAGCTCGCATCGCATGCAATTATCAGTAAAAATTTACGGAATTATAAACTACACATGCAGTCAAATGAAGAACAAGAGAGAGAAACTTACTTTTTGATGAAGAAGGGTTGAAGATTTTGAGAAAGATTGGCTTCGTTCTTGATTGATAGCGAGCTGAGTCTCTGTTTGATCCGGGAGCAAATTGGCAGCACTTCGGTATGTTGTTAATAAGGAAAGTGACAAATGATTTGAAATTTGAGGTTTATATAGTCGTGAGGAGAGAGACGAACACGCTACACGTGTCATCATCTCAGCAAGTGTGACCAGATCTAGAGACGCGCCAGCTGTTAGCATTTATTCAAATTCATTGGGCCTACGATGAGAGCCCATAAAGGAGTAATTGATAATGGGCCTTGGCCTCGCATTCAATTTTCTGGAGGACATTCTTTGAGTCCATATCGCATTTCTAATGGCAATATGGACTCGGGGGGTAGTTGTTATGCCTGAATTTGGCATAAGTCCTAAACAGGCCTAATGGGCTAAGAATATCATTGCATCTCACATAAGGGGCCTAGGGATGAAGAATGGGTCATTAAAGTTCGCCATCATAAGAGGATTCATTATATTATTTTTGTACATTGGGATCGCCAGCGAGCCCTAGTAGCTGGGTCGCGGTTCACGAGGTCCAGCAAGGCCTAGAGGTCCAGCGTGGCCTAGCATGTTATTACGAAGGCTTATGGTCAGGCCCAGCGAGGTCGCATAAGTAGGTTATCTCCATACATTGAGGATCGCCTCGCATGGCCAGACCCAGCGAGGTCGCATGCGAGGCCATCTAGTCAGTATCACCAGTAAAAATAATTATAGCATTATACAAGCTGCGGGTTCCCCTTTATGGGCCATGGACAGAATAAATGGGTAGAAAAACAACCCAAAGAGATGACTAGTGGATTTGGGCCAAGCCGAGCCCATAGAAACCCTAGCCCATCTAGATAACTTCTTCTCTAAGAGAACTACGTATGACTTGATCCCTATAAATAGGGTACGTAGGCATCTTGTAAAGCATGAAAAACAGTTCACCACTGATTATCAGTATACAAGAGCAGCCACATCAAAACACATAAACCCTAATGGGATAAATATCAAAGACATCATTTTCTAGATTCAAATGTATCAAAATGATCACTCATTAAAAAAATGACTCATTTTAGTCATTAACTTAAAATTTTGTATCAAAGAGATCATTTAGCAATGACTAAATTGATACAAAATTTTAACTTTTTAATGATTATGTTGATACAAGTTTTCAAATTAATGACTAAAATGAGTCACTTTTTTAATGAGTGATCATTTTGATACATTTGAATCTAGAAAATGATGTGTTTGATATTTATCCCAAACCGTAATCCCAATTCTTCTTATAGCAAAATATCCGTATTTTGCTCCGTAAATTCAGCAATCTCCATAAATATTGTTATACAATATTCTCCCTATAACAACTCCGAAATACAAGTTTTCATTAACATTTTAGCAGAAATTTCAAAATAGTTCAACTTTACACTTAAAATTATTATTTCTTGAATTTTACAAAAAAAATGTTTACAATTACTTTCTGTAACAATATGGTTAAACAACTATAAAGAAGTGTGTAAAAGAAAATCAAACAACAAATATTTTAAAACAGAGTGGTACTAGGAGTATCGAACAAAAATTTGATAAGAAAAATGAAATGTCTTGAAGTACACAGATTGACTGCTAAAGTATCGAAATGACCCGCTTTCATTTCGTTATTTTTTTCCTTCTTTCATGGGAATGTAGAACATACAAATTTTTTTATCAAAAGAATGTAAAACACATTTGTATCAAATAATCGCCAAGTAAAAAGTGATGGAGCTTCGATATCACGGTCTGAATGATTCAAGACTTGACAGCTGCTTTATATATCATATCAAAAGCACTTTCAACAGATGACTTGTATTTCTGGGGATCCATTAGGCCCTTCTCCATTCCAACAGCAATTCTTACCACATTCATGTAGCTAACCATTGTTATGGTAAGACTCTGCAATTAATCGTAAATTCGACTTCCTCAATACAGCAAATCGAAAAGATATAAGACAATGTATCAGTTAAAATATACTTAAATGTACCTGCGGAACCCCAACTACCATGAAATAGAAGCCCTTAACCGGATGATTAGCTAATGACATACGTTCCAGTGGTCCGATCATATTTGATATAGTCATGCTCGAGTTCTTCAGTGTGCTATGAATGTACTGAGCCGTGGCCTAATTCATAAAATTCAGCATTGTTGGCAAAAATTAATATGCTAAATCATTTTCGCTACTAGAATTGTGTTATAAATTCGGAAGTCTTTATTTGCACGATTAATGTATCATAAGTGCTTTTTATGTGCATACCTCAGGGCCTCTATATTTCCTCACTGTCTCTAATAATCTGCCAGTGAGAAAAACACCTGCAGAGTCTCTCTTTTGCTTGATGATTTTTTGTGCCTTGTAGACAAACTGATTCGGGTTAGAACATTCATTCCCATTCAATTCTGGGACTGAGACGTGTAAGAAACCGAATTGGTTTCCCCATTGCTTCTCGGCTGCAGAAGCATCAATCATCTCAGCCACTGATGTGTAACCACCAATGTTCCTAGTATTGAGCAGGACCAGTGCAGTAGAAACTCCATTTTTCAACTCTTGGCTTGTTGCATCCATGTACAACCTAGTCCCCAGAAAGATTACTCCCGTAAGTACATCGTTTATTGTCTGCCAAGAAAAAGAAACAAAAATACACAATGAAAACAATTAACAGCAAGTTATGACCAGATGCAACTAACATTTTGATTGTCATAACTAAATGTTGTGGATTGAAAGTATGGACCATTTGCATCTTCAAATGAGATATACACGTTCTAAATCAGACCAATGGGATCCAAATAATATAAAAGATGCGAAGTAATGTCTTAATCTGAAGCTAGCTGTTGATGTTGATACCAGCGGAAACAGGAAACTGTTGTGTGCATGCATAAGGGAAGAGTTGTACACTGGTGAATAAATGCATTCAGAACTTGTCTTGAGATATTTCAGCCAAATACTATGTTTAATGTTTATAAATTGGGTGATAGGCATGTATTACAGGTTACCACTTTTCTTTACACGTACAGCAATTAGCACATAATAAGTTCCAGGTATTTCAGTTCAGTTGAAAACAGAATCTTATCACTTTCTAAACTACGACGGGAAGTATGCACATATACTGATCAAAATGGATATAATTTCTACTGATATTTTTAACCAAAGACATTCTTGAAATATTTACCAAATCAAGAAATTGTAGAGAAGAAAATGGTAGACATACCACTCCAAGGTTGACCTTAATTTCCTTGATTTGATCAAGTGAAAATGACATGGTAATCAGATTCAATGGCAGGAATTCTACTCCTTCAACCCCGGATCTTATCGGTGTCCGATCATCTTGCAGAAAGCTACTTTTTAGAAGACTCCATCCAAAATCAGAAGCAGAGTTAACTACACTAGAAAACGTGTTAGTTAAACTCTTATAAACACTCCTTTTTTCGTCATCCAAGTTTGTCTTCATTTGAAAATTAGGAAATGTTAATGGAAGCGCTGGATTATCACATCTTTTCAGACATGAAAGAAGAGCTCCCATAAGCGAAAAACCATCACCAAGTGCATGATGAAGCTTGAAGACTAGACTACCAGCTGCATTACTAGTAGGGTACTTAATTATATGAATATTCCATAAAGGCCGGCCTTGTGGAAACGGTTCTAATGCTATCTTCGCAAAATAATCGTTTAGGCAAGCATCATAAAATTCCGGAGATTTCCCTTGTGGAAAAGTTGGGACATTTACATGATCTTGGAGCTTAACATCCACTTTCTTCCATTGCTTTACACCATTATTGTCTTTAACCTGATATCACAATATTAGAACAGTCTGTAAGAAGCAGAAGATACATTTCAGATTCAACCAAATTATTTAATCTGATAACAACCTCACACTCATGGTTTTCAACTACATCTACATCTATATTTTTTTTGCATTAAATAACTAAACATGGCAAATAAATCCAGACAAGCTTTTGTCAAACATATTTGGACATAAACTCAATTGGACGTGTGTTGAAACTTCAAGGTACATTTCTATATATGTAAACTAACTTGATTAGGAAACATTTCAAATTAAAGTCTTGGAATAGTCCACATTAATGCTAATACTTCTTTTAGCCAAGAACAGCAACAAATGAATATCATGTAGAATTGGCTAAAGGAAAGACAGAAATGTAAATGAATCATTGCATACTACAACAGCTAACAATGCAGTCACACACACACACACACACACAATACCATGATTGAGGAGAAACGAGGGTTGATGGGAAGGAAGAGATCCTTGAGGAGAGTGAGAGTGGGGGAATCATCGATAGGGATTTCCGATTCCAAGACGGAGAGAACAGAGATCGAAAGAACAGAGCTGTTGAAGTACTGGCCAGTAGGACTCACCGGGACTTGATCATCATCTGAACATAACCCTTGTATGCTTATTTTCTGATGCTCCATTGTTACAACTAATGTGTACGTACATTTGCACCACAACATACATATTTATGGAGTGGACGGCCATAGGGGTGGTTACCGAGTATTTATTACTCCATTGTAGATTTGTGAATGTTTTTATTACAGCGCATATATAACCTGTAAAGAGAAAAGGCAATGGGCCTGGGAAACCTTTGCATTAATCACTTTTCAACCATAATCAAGTTGGTGCATGCTGTGCCATGATAAACTTATCTTGTTTCACCTATAGTAGCCTAAAAGATTCTTAACAATCAACCACAATCGAACACACCTGGCAGTCTGCATTGACAGAACAAGGGATCATGTCGAAACTGACTCAAAATTCTTTGTTAATTTTCGTGAATACACATTTTTATAATTCAATGCAGACGACACAAAATAATCCATGTTCGGAAATAAGGGAATTTGAGAACTGAGTTTGTGTTCGGAAATTAGAAGTGACCCGATGAACATCCCATTCGCATATATACTCAAGTTGCATGCCTAGTTCCGTCGGTGGATATGTAGAACAAGCACCTCAACGAAATTCGTTATATGAAAGACTGGACGTGTGGGGTGTACGTAGGTGTTGAGTTGTTTTTAATCATTTACAAATTTACAAGAACCGTTTCTATACAGAGCCATCCAACAAACTCAGCAGAGCGTACATGTGCATATCTCGCATGTAATTTTGGGTTCGTCAGGTGACAAAAATATCAGTAAATTTGTAGGAAACTCACTCACCCACCCCTTTTTAAAGCCTTTCGACTTGTTGTGATTGCAAATCAGAGTTGTAAAAGTGTAAGAGGTAAAGTCAGTGTCGAGGTAAAGTTGCCGACTCGATTTCAGTCCATAAATTTTCTAGTGACTGAACTGCAAAATTGTTGGGATGAATGGACTCGTAATTATATAATTTAAAATTGAGGTAGTTATTTGTTACACGTGACTGGACAGATGGATACGCGTGAGTCGAGTAATAGTATATGTATATGGGAGAGAAATTAATTACTCCCTTTAAGTCAACTGCAGTACAATATTTGGTGAGACGGTAGATAGTTGTTGATACATTAAAATCGAAGATAAGAAAATTTGATGGTAAAATAAATTCTTTGTCCGCTATTAACATTTATTAACCGAAAAATGCTAGAGGTACCAAATTGGGTACCAAAAATTGTTACCAAATGAATGTGATTGGTTATTAATTAAAATGGGCCCGCCAGGGCCATCCAATTAAAACATTACAATTTGCCAAATCACTCATGCCATGTCATTTGGGGACTTTTTTGGGGACTAAATTTGGGGTCCCTAGCACTACTCTTATTAACCATAACTGTGTCTAGTCTGATTGTTCTATTTATGTGGGAATGGTCTCACACTCTCACATACACTGCAATATAAAAAAAAATGGTCCACTAATAGTTGTATGATTGTATCCCATGCTTGATAGCTAGACTACTATGGCGACAATTGATAACACATTTTAATTGTATATTTTTAGTAAATAATTGAATAAAATGGTACATTATTTTTTCCATTTTATGCTTGGTTGTGTGGTTTTGTTGATGGTGTAGATATTGAGAGGATCTTCACGATTTAGTCAAATATTGGAGAATATGTGCATTAAAACCAAGATATCAAGCCACATCGTCACGAGTCAGCAAAATCGTGGTGAATCAAGCAAGATATCGGATCGAATGGGAATGCTGAACAAGCGCTTTGTCACGAATATTATTGTGAATAAATTAGAGATCTTTGTAATTATTGCTCCTTTGTAAATATTTTAGTATAAATAGACGTGTTAGGCTCATTGTATAGGACACCTCTAGCTTTTACTTCATCTCTTTTCTCTAGCAAAAATCCTCCTTGTATTCAAGATATCGTGAAATAAAAAGTCAAGCTTTCAATTTCTGGTATGAGTTCTTTAATTTATATCGTTGTTGCTTTGATCATGCTTGACTAAGAGCCCTTTCTAAGGGGCGGATGTAGTTGGTCGAATAATACGATTTATGTGGTGTAAGTGCTTTAAATGACATATTTATTTTACTAGTCATTTTTAATATCATGTTTATGTGAGTATTTTCATGCGAGCCACACAAGTAAAGTTGGGAGTTCGTATATAGTTAGGATCCATAAAGTTTTGAGAATTGACTTGATTGGTAAGATCGATACAAAGTGGTTTTTACAACTTTAGATTATATTTGATTCGAAATCATTGGTTGTCTTTATTTCGAATACTTATGTGTTTATTGTTAGTGGAGATCAATTTTTATGCTACACCATAATTTCATGTTTGATCGATGAAATCCGTTCCTTAGTTCTTTTTATAAGTGATATTTTTAGGTGCTATTTAATTATGATTGTTGGTTTTTTGAATTAAGAACTTTATTCGCGTTCTCTGTGGATCGACCCGTACTTGCCCCCGTACTCACGTACGCCTGTGCACTTACGGTATTTTTATTACTTAAAGAATTTTTCCTCAAAAAGTTTTTGGCACCGCTGCCGAAGAACGCGTCATTGAGATTTTTGGTTTATACATATTTTTCAGCAGTTTTGTTTTTCTGTTTTTTTCAAAGCAGACCCAAAAAAAATTTGCTCTGTTTTCTTCGGATTATTGTCATTGTCACACAATCTTTTGTTTCCGGTGTGTTTCATTTGATTAGTTTGATTAGTTGGCTGACTAGTTGTTTTAATTAATTAATTAAAAAAATCAAAAACAAACGGTAGTTGCTGTAGTTCAGTTGCATGTTAGAAGTCATAGCGTGTTTGTTTTAATCATAATATGACATGCTTTGTGTCCATTTTAGTTGTTTTGTCTTGCAGGTTAAAAAAAAAATCATTAAGTTGTTTTTTGTTTAATATAGTTGAATTACTTGGTGCCATTGAGTAGCACTATTAAATTAACTTATATTATCTTTTCTTTTCTTATTTTCTATTTTCATTTTGTTTTTAATTCTTTTACGTGCAAACGTGATTGAAGAGAAAATAAAATAAAAATATCTTTTGTTATTTGATTAGTTTTGTTTTGATTTTTCAGGTACCCTAAAATAATTGCTAAGCTATTTCGGGTACAATTCTTTTCCCCTAATTTATTTTTTTTTTAAAATAAAAAAATTAATTTAGAATTTTTTTTATTTTTATATAATTTCGAGCTAAATTAGGAATGTATCTAAAAGATGAAGTAAATTCGGAAGTATTTGAACTTTTTGGTGTCTAGGCAAGTGTATCACTTACCTGACCAATTAATATTGGTGTCTAGGATGGCGGTTCTCTAATTCAGCGCCTTGTTTCAAGGAAGTGCCCCCGCTTAACTGGCCAATCGGTTTGAATAAATCTAGATTTATTGACTTTTTGGCGGTCCAAAAGTTAGGAGCGGCCTAATTTTTTTTTTATAACTCAGGATTAGATTTTTTTTTTTTTGAGTTTATTTTATGTGCTAATTGCTAGATAATTTAGATATCTTCCAAGTGTGTGCACACTTGGGAAAAAAAAAGTACTAGCGGTCATTTAACTCGCCCACCCGTTGGACTTTAAGTTGCTCACTTGCATCCATCACCATGGGAGATACTTTACCTTCTCCTTCTACCACACTCCACCATATCTTCTATCCCGAACAAACAAATTGTAGGTCTCTTCTTGAAAATGAACACGAGACTGATGAAGAACTTAGGGAATTGTTTAGGGATATGTCATCAAGAGATATGCTTGAGGAGCTAAATGCCATTACTGCAAAGTGGGAGACCCAATGTGAGGAGAGTGCTTTCGAGCGTAAAATTATTGAAAAACCTTTCATGATAAAGCCTTGTAGACTTTCACTTTTTCCTCCAAATTATGAATTTAGCTTATTAAAGGCCTATGACACTGATTCATCCTTTATTGTTCAAGACCAAGGAACCCAAATTAATAATCAGTTTCAACAACATAAGGAAACACTTACTTGGTTTAGAATGTCTAAGGAGGGAGAATATTTATTCAAGGTTTTCAACCTTGATTGCGACATTGAAGGTCACACTTTTGATGACTACTCAATAAATCTAAAACATCATGTTAGGTGTAAGCAAAAGTTCTGGGAGAGACTTCATGACCTAGTTAAGAAAGGTATTGGATAGTAGTCAAGTTTTGATATGGGGAAGACATGTACAATTGTATAATTTGTTTTGTATAATTTTTTCTTCTTCTTTTTAAATAGGATTGCAAGAGACTTTCGAGTTTTCTCCCTCTCCGCCGTAGTGAAAGAATGGTACACCTCTATCTCTATTGTGTATCCTTTTCTTTAAGATTGAGGACAATGTAAGTTTTTGATATGGGGGGAGTTAGTTATAGTTAGCTTAAAACTTTAATCTTGTTACTTAGTTCATAAAAAATAAAAAAAAATAAAAAAATATATATATAAAAAAATCATGTTATTAGTTTGCATGTAGTGTTAAAAGTATGTAGTTCATTCTATAATAATATCTTGTGTTGTTTTTCTTCTATAGTGCATTTTGTTTAGTTGCATTGCATATAAAGATCCTTAGTCTGTTGGTAGTTCAAGTTATTAGCCGTTGACGAATCTTATGCCCATAAAACACGACATGAGTCTTGCCATGATCACAAATTGCCATGATTTATGTATGCTTAGTACGCACTTGTATTAGTGGTGTGTCTTGGTAACTTTTGTTTCAAATATTTAAGGGGGGACGTGTCGCGAATTGGTTGTGCCTTTAGAGGAGCTGCCCTTAGGTCAGCTTAAAAACTTTGAGTCTTCACCTTTGAGCTAAGGGTCGTAGTTGTATAAGTTTGGGGGAAAGTTTGGGGGTTAAGCACATGCAAAAAAAATTAAAATATTAAAAAAAAGAAAAAAAGAAGAAGAAAAAAGAAAAAAAAATAGTTATAGTGTACAAGTATTGATGAAGTTGAATGTTAGTGGGGAAGTTGACTAGGTTGGGCTCATTAATAACCCGAGTAAGTAAGTCTGAGGGGACTTTGTGCCTAGAAACCTAAGGTCTTTTATGGTCTGGGATTGCTGACCTAACGCTCGCTAAATGGGTATTAGTGTATAAGTCTTTTGGGACTTCAACCATTGCACGACCAATCTAACCACTAGCACTAGAAATGGGGTTTTTGGTTGGTGGAGCCTTATGGACTCCGTGACTCACTTACACTGAGAAGCGTTGGACTTAGGCCGAGCAAATAAACACCAAAGGTGATGACCTCATACCAATAATTTTGTGTGTGAATAAAATAGAAGTAGGAATAAAAGTGCAAGAGCCCCACGTTAAGCCCAAATGGACACTCAGAGTCGAGGTAACGGGGTGTTGAAGCTTAGTTTTTAGTCTGACCCTATGGATTAACCAAAGAGGGTGACATCTAGCTAGTGACATCTTCCCATTTTTCTAAAAATGTGTTGCTAAGATTGTTCACACTTTACTCGTGTACGCTAGCTGTAGCTCATGGTAGTGTTAGCCTGATAAATGTCATGTTAAAAGCACAATTAGAGGCACTAATGATGGCTTGACAAAAACCAGCAGTAAGGGATCTTTTGCATCATCATATAAAATAATTGCATTCAGCATGAAAGATTTTATGGGTATATCTTCTGTAAACCCTTAGGAGACAAAACTCCTCTTGTAGAGATCGTCTACGAGTTTAACGGGTTGGTACACCTAAAAGTATCCGTGATTCCTACGACAGTGAGTATAGGTTTTTCTTTAATATCGAGGACGAGCTTGACTTTGATATGGGGGAATTTGATAACACATTTTAATTGTATATTTTTAGTGAATAATTGAATAAAATGGTACATTATTTTTCCCATTTTATGCTTGGTTGTGTGGTTTTGTTGATGGTGTAGATATTGAGAGGATCTTCACGATTTGGTCAAATATTGGAGAATATGTGCATTAAAACCAAGATATCAAGCCACATCATCACGAGTCAGCAGAATCGTGGTGAATCAAGCAAGATATCGGATCGAATGGGAATGCTGAGCAAGCGCTTTGTCACGAAGATTATTGTGAATAAATTAGAGATCTTTGTAATTATTGCTCCTTTGTAAATATTTTAGTATAAATAGACGTGTTAGGATCATTGTATAGGACACCTCTAGCTTTTACTTCATCTCTTTTCTCTAGCAAAAATCCTCCTTGTATTCAAGATATCGTGAAATAAAAAGTCAAGCTTTTCTTCAATTTCTGGTATGAGTTCTTTAATTTATATTGTTGTTGCTTTGATCATGCTTGGCTAAGAGCCCTTTCTAAGGGGCGGATGTAGTTGGTCGAATAATACGATTTATGTGGTGTAAGTGCTTTAAATGACATATTTATTTTACTAGTCATTTTCAGTATCATGTTTATGTGAGTATTTTCATGCGAGCCACACAAGTAGAGTTGGGAGTTCGTATAGTTAGAATCCATAAAGTTTTGAGAATTGACTTGGTTGGTAAGATCGATGCAAAGTGGTTTTTACAACTTTAGATTATATTTGATTCGAAATCATTGGTTGTCTTTATTTCGAATACTTATGTGTTTATTGTTAGTGGAGATCAATTTTTATGCTACACCATAATTTCATGTTTGATCGATAAAATCCGTTCCTTGGTTCTTTTTATAAGTGATATTTTTAGGTGCTATTTAATTGGGATTGTTGGTTTTTTGAATTAAGAACTTTATTCACGTTCTCTGTGGATCGACCCGTACTTGCCCTCGTACTCACGTACGCCCGTGCACTTGCGGTATTTTTATTACTTAAAGAATTTTTCCTCAACAACAACTAAAGAGTAGACAAATTGTATAATTCAATTACTTAAGGAAAATGTAAATGTCCTTAGCAAAAAAAATGTAAATGAATATACTTGTAGGCTCCTAGTCCATCGCAACTAGCAAGCGATTGTTACATTATATGTATACCGTACAATATTTTGAATCATCACTCATACTTGTAAAGTTGCAATTTAGATTCAAATTTTGTATGGGTTAAATCTCACTTTGATCACTGAACTGAGTCCTATGTATTAATACCTTGATTTTACTTATCGGGATCTCTATTGCACCACTTAAGTAGAGGATAATGACAATGCCGTTAGTTTGACTTGTTGACCGGACGAAAAATTACGTGGCTTGCAAGCCAACAGAGTGACTTGTAACGGTTACTTCGGCAACTGACGTGGATTGTAACGGCTATATCAATATATGTCAGTATATATATGTATGTTAGGGTTCTTGAAGATTTTGTCATCCAAATCAATTTAGGAGATAATATCGGTTCAATTCCTTGCAAACTTAACTTCATAACATCATGAATAACAATAGCCCCATATCAAAAACAGCTGCTAGTTCTTCATCAGTTTCAGATCGTTCATGTATTTATTATTCTTTTTCCCCTGTTTCTTCTCTCTCATTTTCTCTGCCTTGTAATTGCAAATATATTTATATAGGTAAAAATGAGGGGTCCTAAAATTAATACGGAGTAGTGGTGGTGATTTGGTGAAGGACAGAGGAGGGCTGTTGCTTGGAGGTTCGATGGAGAGAAGGTCAAAGGAGGCGGTGAGAGTTGAACAGGGGTCCAGTTATTTGGAGAAGAGCAGATGGAGGAGATGGTGTTGAGTTGTGGGCCGAGGGGAGAGACGGAGTCGGGAGAGGTGGACAGAGGAGAAAGGCGGAGGCGGTTTGTTGCGAGCGACGGAATGGAGTGGGACGGTGGCAAGGTGTTGGGTGTTGAATGAAAGGGGAGGAGAAGATGGGGAGGAGAGACCGAGTTGTGAACTGGGCTGGTGTTGGTTGTGTGGCGCAGGAGAGGAAGCAGGTGGGATGGAATGGAGGTGGAAGAAAGAGATGGGTGGGGGCGTTGTTGAGGTGGGGAGATGGCGCGGACAGTGGTGGTGGAGTGGTGTTTATGTTGTGAATGGATTTGAACGGAGAAGGGAAGTGAAGAACGGAGAAGAGGAGAATGAGAGAACGAAGGTGAAAATGGTGGAGGATCGAAATGGGGTTGTGGTGTTGAGAGAAGAAGGCGGGATGAAGGGCGAACCGAGCCGGTGGAGGTGGGTGCTGCTGGTTTTGTAGGAGGCGGAAAGAAGAAGATGGGAGGAGAAAATGGCCGACGTTGAAGGTTGACGAAGATGGGGTGGTTGCAGGTCGTTGGAGAAAACGGGTGAAAGGGGAGTGGTGGGTTTGAATTGAAGGAGAAAATGGGGGAAGGATTGATTTGTTCTGTTATTTTTACAAATATATTTATCTCATATAAATACATTATTTGATAAAAAGAACATAATAATTTATTATAAAATTCAAATTTATTATAAAATTAAGTTTGACCTTTTTAAAAAAATTATTATAAAATTATTATTACTATAAATTTACAAATTCAAAATATTTTTAAATTTATCAATCATTATCGTAATTCAAATTTAAATTTATTACAAATGATTTTTTATTTGAAAATAAAATCCAATGCCTTTTCATAAATTAAAGAGAAAGATTGAGATTTTTTAAATAAAAAACTTATTTTTCATTTTAATATAAATTTTATAGTTTTCTATGAATTTAAGAAAAAAAATTAAGATTTTTAAAATAAAACTCATACTTTATTATTTAAATTAAGTTTGACCTTTTTAAAAATTTTAAAATAATATTTAAGTATTTATTTCTATATTGGACGTGGAGATTTGTTGTTTTATATGTCTAATACATACAACTGTCACCCTGGTTGTCCAATCATCCCCGTGTAGTAGCATGTCAGCGCACTAAGTAATAGCCACATCAATTCCGTAACTTTTTTCGTCGGGTTAACAAGTCAAACTAATGGCATTGTCATTATCCTCTATTTAAGTGGTGCAATAGAGATCCCGATAAGTAAAATCAAGGTATTGAGACATAGGTCTCAGTTCAGTGACCAAAGTGAGATTTAACCCAATTTTGTACTGTGTTTGTGTTTTGTATTATAGCAATATAATCTTAGTTCAATACATCAACATAATCATACGTTTAAATGCTTTAAAAACTTTAGCTTATATCATACTTTGTAACAAGGATTCAACAGTCTTAAATTCGTGTGTTTCTGGTATAGGTGAGTTTCCTGGCCGGAGTAAGATTACCGCTTCTAAACCTGAAAAAGTAATACAACAAAATCCGGGGCAAGTTCAATTTAAGCAAACAATTGGTTCCCGAAAAGCCATGCAAGTGATGCAGCCGTGTAAATATGAAACGTAAATCATATTTAGTGATTTTACCTACTGCCCTGGCTGTCATAGCTGCTTGGAAATCACTTGTCACGAGTAAAATCTCTTCAGGCTTATCAACACCGATAGTTTGCAAAATCTCAAGGTAACTTTTCGCTTCTGTTTTGCTTCTGCATATTAAGTTTCAAGGAGTAGTAACATTTTGTTTAGTTCAAGGATGCCAACACCAGAAAGCATAGCTGCATAGGCTTCATAGTACATACCCTATTGTTGTATCAAAATATCCAAAAATGTATTTTCTCAGATCCCCGTGACTAGAGTTGCTAAATAAAAGCCGTTGTGCTCCTCTGCTACTGCTCGAGTATAGGTAAACCTGAATATGTGAACAGTGTCAATTTAATCAGATATATTAAACTATCCTATTCTCTTTACAGATATATTAGAAAAACTACTATAAAGCATAAAGTGATCCTCCAAACTATTTCAATATATTTAATCAGCGAATAAAAGTTAGATTTTTTTGTGTGCATCTGTTTAGGCCATTTCCTAAGGATCTTCTCTAGCCCCAGGAATACGAAATTACTGATTTTTTTGTGAACTTGTAAAAAGATTAGGTATCAAGTACTGGTTCAGTAAGGGAGTGCCATTTTTTCTTTTTCTAAATAAGGAGGTGTCATTTAACAATATTAATATATTATAGCTTAATTAACACCAAAATCATATTTGAATTCTGACCCTAAAAAAAATACTGGAGAAGCTGCCATGACACCCCAGTCAGTGACCTCCCATAAAGGAAAACAATATCAATTTATTGTTTGCAACTGTATAGCCTAGCCTTTTCCACTAGAGCCTATATGTTCCAAGGTTGGGTGTAACAGGGGAACCCAACTGAATTTTTTGTAGGTGAACCCAACTGATTCTTTTTTATAGTTGAACCACGTCTGGGAATTTATTGGTGATAAGTGATCTTTTTATAGTTGAACCACGTCTGGGAATTTATTGGTGATAAGTGATCTAGTGTGGCCAATGTATATCATTCTCTGGTTCTTATTTAGTATGACTTCAGTATTCTGGCAGCTCTCTCCCTGTCATGGGATTGCATAAGGGTCTTTAACTCGCAGGGGTTGGCATCAGGCATGAAAGTAACGCATAGAAAATTTATGAATTGAAGAAAAATTAACCAAAGGACGGATAACAAAACCATAAGACGCAGAATAAACATATAAGGTAGTTAAATGCAATTTCACAAGTAAATATGTACCTTGATACCTGAGGCATACCATCTTTCAAGAACTTCTGGCACTTCATCAAACATGACACCAACAAACTCACTATTTTGAAATTCAGATTTCCATACGGGACTCTGCATTTTAATAGAACATGGTGTATAACACTATTAGTGCATTTGAAATATAGTTTTAGGATGAAGCAAGCCGTTCCTGAAGAAACATTCCCCTAGAATTTAGCTTGTCTAAGACTAGATTGGTGAATGGTGACTCAAAAGTGACATATACCGACATAATATCATGAAAGCTTCAGAAAATTCATCAATTACAAAAAATTATTCACTTCAATATTAGTTCCCCTAAAATTAGTATATGACTCGGCTGGAAGTGTTCAACTGTAATCATGTTTATAGGGGATGGCATGAAGGTAAAAACAATCCAGGAAAGCATATGACCACTAATTTACACTTATTTATTGATTGAACTGCTAAACAGATCTATCGAATTATGACTTGCGCTGCTTGGAATGTTCTGACTTGAACTTAATCAGACTAATATATTGTTCAGTGTCAACAAGCCAATAAAATGATTTACCATGCTTTTGTTTGAGTGACAGGGGAAGGATTTGGTGGGAAATGATACAGAAGTTGTTCCGTCTATGTCAAGTAGAATAAACCCCTGCATCCAAGTGAGCACAAGAATGATATTTTAATAACTTAACAATTGCAAAAGAAAAACATAAAAATTCCTGATCTGTAATTGTAAACAATTAAGCATGACTTGTTTTAGGTAATAATACTAGCAAATATAAATGGATTTAAAGAAGCTTTGAACAGTTATAAGTTTCTTTTTGAGAATAGAAACTCACCTGTAAAAGCTTAGTAACACAACCAGAGCCAAGAGTTTTCTTACTCATGGCGCGACCATTATTCAGGCATCTACAAACTCCACCAGAGGGAAGAGGACCATGCCCTGTGGAAGACCAATCGAATCCTAACTGATGCATCTTAATCGAAGCATCGAACAGGTAGTGATAACATTCAGCCTGTTAAAAGTACTACTTGTTAAGTGATTGAAATATAAAACTTAAATTCAATAAATTTGTGTACATAGACTATGAAAGACAGAAAGAGAATGTACAAAGATCAGTTATTTTCTTAGAATTCAGTCTACTCAAATTTCTTTAGGCAGGAGAGGCTGCCGGAGGACCAGAAAGAAAAACTGGGAATATATATAACAAGAACTTGTGTATTCCTGCCTGCTTGCAACCATTTCACAACCTCTGGTTGTTCAAACCACCAGAAGTTTTCATTCTGGTAAAACCCAACCTCAGTGGTCTTTTTCAGTAAGACTGTAATACTCCATTGGATACCCTATAGACTCCATTGGACCAATTTGTTGCCTTGGAAGTATCTTTTCAACTTGTAGCTTCTTCTTTTTTTGGCTAGTTAACACATAGCAGTGTTTACCTTTTATTTTATCAACATCTCGTGCATGTCTGATAAGAATCCTGGATTGGAAGACGATCCAAACTATGTACTTGTAGGACGCAAATAAAAGATTACTAGTAACAATAATTTGGTTCACCTAAACACTTTACGAGGCACTTGTATCACCAAGGTCCAAGAGTTATATATAACAGAAACAATCTTATATAGATACAGTTGTGTTAAAATTCTGTTAATCTTATAGTCTAACATTGGTAGCTTACGTACTTGAGTCTTAGCGCTGATCCATGTTTCTCCCCAAATATACACACCATGGTTGCGGACAAGCACAGCTGTTGTCTTAGGGTAAGCTTCAATCTGTTTGATGCAAATGAGAAACTGATGATTTAAAACATAAAACAAATTAAGGAGAGATTGACTTTAACTTTGAGGCTATAATGGGAGAAAAACAAAAGAAAATTATAATCAACATCAGTTTTACAAGCACACTCAAGCATGTTATCAATATACCGCTTTAGTAAAAGATTCTGTAAGCTCCCTTTCATATGCAGTATTCTCTATTATTGGAACCACGAGTTCGTCATGGTAGCCATGTCCTTCGATTCCTTTAATCATTTCCATATGAGTTATCTGCAAAATTCTTGAAAATTATCTAACATACCAAAAGACAAGAATATGATTCCCATTTTAGCCTGGTGCAAAAATTTAATCTAGTAGCTGTGCACGATTATAAACATAACTTGGTAGTTTGATACCCATGCATGTATAGCATGTCAGCTAATATAACATGTGAATGGACCAAATAATGCAGTTCAACAAGAGGGGAGATGAGAAATAAAATTCTATAAAGAAAATACTACATTTACCCAAACTTAGGTATAGGACGCTGAAACATAATAATGCTTCATTTATTTGCACGAACAGTGAGGAATACTATATCAGGGGTCAACCGCATGTAATTCCATGCTTATATCTACTTAAAATAGACAATCAAAAGGTTCCATTTTGAAAAGGAAAAGAGATGTAAAGAAAAATTAGATACAGAACAAGAACAACCTAATTTCGAATTGATTGGCAGCATGCCAGAAGTTCAGAACTTACTCGAAACTCCTTGGACAGAGGATGAATCATTGTTACAAGACAAGCCTCAATTCCATGGCTATGAATCACAGCCCCAGCATTACGCATCTCATAGGCCTGCAGAAAAGTCAAACACAAGATCATCACAGCTGAAACATCAATATACAATTGATAAAATACATTAAAAAATAAAAAAAAAATCTTGATTTTTTTTTCATAGATAATAGTCCCCTGTGATTGTGAAAGGAGGACCTGAGTTTACTTTTCAGGCTTTAATTAAATGACCAAACTGTTATAGATACAAAATGACTTGCACTCATATGCAGCATTTCAGCAAATGAAGAAAACCTCGGAACTTAAAGAATTCATTATAATGTACAGAAATATCAGGAACACTAACCATCAACACTAAAAAATTATTATGAACGGCTTTAGAGGAGTTATATGTTTCTTTTTTATCGACTACATAGAAGTGTTTGCACATCTGAGGGCACAACCAAATCACCTATGTGGGCAATATATAACAGTCAAACTCTTTTGCAACAACGTATGTCTTTATTAGTATTTCTTAACCTATACTTGTGCCATTCAAAGCCAGACAAACTTCAGTGTTTGATATAGACATAAATCGACACTCGAAAGCCGGTATAGGACTGCACACCTTATTGTTAAAGGCAGATGACACATCCGGGAGATTTCTAAGAGAGTTTTCAGAATGATAGACGAAGTTAATTAACAGTAAGTATTGTTTCATTATTCTTTATAGTAGTAAATAGTAATCATTACTTTATTTACTTGACATTATACCTTCAAGAAAATAGGAGCACAGTCAGTACACTTGGGAGGTTTATGAGGATAAAGCTTGGTACGAGGTTTGGACAAAATACACCCATCACTAGAAAGCACAAACATGTCCTCTGGGTCTACCTTATCCTTCTGAACACCTTTAAAAGAACAGCCTTAAATACTTATCAGGCATAATTATCTGCTTAAATACAAAGTGAGCAAGAGCAACATACACACATTCAAAAGGAAAGATAATATGGAGATCGAACCTGAAGGGGACATGACAATGAGTTGTGAAGACCTGGATATGGCATCATCATGGACTCTAATAGTAATGCTGCCTCCAGTACCTAATACCCAACCAAGTGTGTAAACATGTCTACAGAGTTCGGACACCAAGCCCTTTGTTTCCTTCACAGTATTGGTTTCCAGATTACTATAGACTGGATCTGTCATGGCATTGAGAAATTCAGGATTAGAAGTTGCATTCTGGAGGACAAGACTGCTGGTGACTGATCCTACGTTTTGCCATTACTTAAAAAAGATACTGTTGTAAGAGATTCAACTCAGATGCAAAAGACAAATATTGTGATTATTACAGCTGGAACGTAAAATATATCATGGAGCTCTCAGAAGATAACAGTTTGAAGCATATACTTCCAATACTGTGGGCATTCTTTATATTTGATGCTTCATAGCCTTTCTCTATTTCAGTACCTTTAGAAGTTAACGTATTTGCATTCTGGTTGCAGTCGATTCTCTTATTGCGTGGTCTGTGAAACAGTGAAAATGGAAATGATCTGGCAAATCTTTGTCCTGAGTCATTCTCTGAATCAAAATTCTCCATCATAAGAATTTCTGAATGACAAGCATACAGATAGATATTGGTTAAGTTACTGTCTCTGGTGACTTTCCTTTAAGAATTAGAAAGGTTCACATGAGCAAATCATGTTGCATGATCCAAAACTTGCTATTTAGACTTAGCAGTTTACATAACACTGTAAATGGACTGAACTAGGAATTAGTTTTCCATCTCTACATACTTCAATCAATCTCCAATCTTACCACAAGCCTCCTAATCTTACACCAAAAATTGCAGAAAGAGAATTCACAAACCAATTGAAAGCAATTATACTAGAATCCTTATACACATGATCACACACACAGATAATACTTGTAAATGATGTTGGTGCAAAGAAATAGTACATACAAACATACGGTGATCACGTAAAATGTGGTTACGACGTGATTCTCTAATACAATTTAATTATCAAACAGAACTAGTAAGATATGATTAAAATTCATCTAAATTGATAAATTAAGTATGTACCAGCTGGAAGATGAACTGACAAGTTGTTTAATGGAGTAGTTATGGTAGATGCAGAGTAAACAGCAACGATGATGGTTGAAGACCAAAGGGAAAGGGAGGAAAATAAACGCAGGAGTTTGTGAATTTATGGTGGGAAATTTGAAGCTGGGAGGTCCTTTTTCAGCTGGGGATTTTATCGAAAAGACTTTTCAATAATTAGTTTTTAGTTTTGAGAAAAATAAATTCAATTAATTTAACCATTAAATTAAGACAACATTTTTTTCCCCAAATGATACAACATTTTTTTCTGAACTGGTCCGAATGATACAATTTTTTTTTACTATTTAAATTTAAATTTATATTTATATGTCTTACGATATCTGTTCTAACAAAACAGATGTTGGGGATGAGTGAAAATCGAAAATAGGACCGACAATAGATAAGTACTTACCACCACTTGAAGTACTACATTCAATAAAATCCTTACCACACCACTTGAACTACATTCAATAAAAAATTAAGGGTTTCTTTACATTCACAGATAATATAGTGATTTCTTTATATTCGGTATCTTTGATTAAAGCATCTCATCCAAAAATATAGTTGGCTTATAGCGAATTAAAGCTGTTCGAGATTTTAATATTCTCTGTTACTACTAAAGCAAATGAGAATTGTAGTGTAGTAAAATTTGTTCTCAAATGCCCGATAATATTTTATTTAATGATATTTATATGAAAGCAGTGCCTATTTCTCACTACGGACACATATTAATAAGTGAAACACCCTTTTAACGTACATATTTTTTGGTTTTACCATATTTTGGTTTCACCCTACAATCCTATTTCTACTATAATTCTATTTCTATGTTGTTTCTTTTATTACAATTTTAAATAAAAAAAGTAGTTTCACCCCTACAATCATATTTTCCTCTATACACTACTCTAGAATAATCTTTCTTGCGATTATATGTTATTTTTTAAAAAAAACATAATAAAATTGAAATCTTATTATTATTATTATTCTTATATTGTATTAGCAATTTTTTTTATTATAATTTAGAATAAAAAAAGATTACAATTAATTATCTTAAATATTTTTTAACGAAAACAATTGAAACGTGTTTCCATGCACTTCTATTAAACAATCTAAATTTATAGTTTGTTAATCGCATAAATTTTTATGCAAATAACATACTTCTTTTTATAATTTTATAATATTTAATTAAATAAAAAAATTAATAATTAATTAATATAAATCCCCGAGCCCGTGCGAAGCACGGGTTATCATCTAGTATTTGTAGATTCATTTTTAGTAAATTGTCACTTTTGTTCTTGAATACTCACCTGCACGGTTGCACCACAATGTGAAAAAAAAAAAAAAAAAAATTAAAAACTTGCAATATATAGTAGAACTTGCACGAGAAATCTCAACAAATATACATGCAAAGAAGACTTGTACACGTCATTGCCAACTGGCTTTTCTTACGAAAGCGAATAGATAAATATAAAATTAATGCTCAGAAAATGAAAAATCAACACATGATATCACCACTTTTATTTGTACCTACACCCAACCGAATTACATGCATGCATAACGTTCTACAGTAAAGAAAAACATCCACCATCTACATAACATACGGTCAAAAATATTAAATGCGCAATACATTATACTTCAAATTTACCTAGTTAAAAATTATCCAAATTAACAGCACTGCCATCAGTAAATCACCCCCAAATGACTTTGCTGCAGCTGCAGATTTACCGTTCTCAGGAGATGGAGCTTGATCAGACGGTCCAGGTGATGCAGCCTGAGAAGGACCCGAAACAGCCGGTGTTACAGGAGTAGGAGACGGTGCGGGACTTGAAATTGGAGTAATTTTCTGGACAGGAGAGGGTGCTGGTGGTCTAACATGGCTAGCTCCACGGATTGGAGACGGTGCAGGACTATGATGAGTATGATGATGAGTAGTTTTACCAGCTCGTGACGGTGCTGGTGATGGGCTGCTTGATATAGGAGAAATTTTATGGACAGGAGGTACATGGTGTGCTCCGCGATTTGGAGACGGTGCTGGAGGTAAACCATGAGTGACTTTGTGGGCTGGAGCCGGTGCTGGACTCGAAATAGGAGTAATTTTTTGGACAGGAGAATGTGCTGGAGGTAAACCATGAGTAACTTGGCGAATCGGGGAGAGTGCAGGAGGTATAACATGAGAGATCCCCCGGAAAGGAGACGGTGCTGGACTAAATACAGGGGTATTTTGCTGGCCAGGAGATTGAGCAGGAGGTACAACACGAGGAACTCCCTGAAATGGAGATGGTGCCTGGATGGAAACTGGACTAATTCCCTGGAATGGAGACGGTGCCTGGCTCGAAACAGGGCTAATTCCCTGTAATGGAGACGGTGCCTGGCTCGAAACAGGACTAATTCCCTGTACAATAGACGGTGCGGGAGATGAAACTTGTTGGAATGGAGAGGGTGCGGAAGTTGGAGATATATGGGTATATTTTCTGGGTGCCATCACTAAGATAATAATCTTTTGACCCTTTTTGCAATTGTCAGCCTGACCGCTAATAAAGAAAAAGAAGCCCGAATGATCAAGAATGAAAGTGGAGTAATCGCGTTTGTTTTCCAAAGCCTGTATGGGATTTGATTTGTTGCATGTGATGTAGTCCTCTTGATCAACCTGAAGAACCGAATCTGTTCCATTCTCGTACTTGAAAACTGCAAGATTAAATTCGAAAAAACAGCAAAATCAATTAAGGAAGATGGTGCAAATATAGATTAAAAATAAAGATGGAAATAATAATATTTACTGAGAGAATCATGGACTTGAAAGCGGTTGAGTGAAGCCCAGTGATTGAAGGTTTTAGAAGGCTTCAAAGACCAGCCCTCTTTGCCACCCACATAGTACTTGAAAGCTTGGGATGGCTCCATCAAATAGCCCACCGTTATCATCACAACAAAGCTCATCTGCACAAACATCGAAGACGCCATATTTATGTACGTACCTGCTTTCACACAGAGAGATCAAAAAACAGATAGAGAATTATTTTTAATTTTTTTTTTTTAGTGTCTTCCAAGATGTTGCAGGATGAATTAAGAAGATGAGTGATGCTGCTGTGTATAGTCTGTGGAGAAGAGGAAAGAGTTGAAGTTTATATGCGTCATGAGACGACTATACCGTTGGCAAGAATAAGCCGGAACGTACGTGTCATGTTCTCAGGCTTTCACCTGGCGGCCATGCGTTACGAGTACTTACGACTGTTTAACACTTATCCCATGCATTTACTTCCATTTCTATTTCCCATCTAATTACATTTCCACTTTGCATTTAATTTAATCAGTGTGAAACTGAAATTGAATAATAGTAACAATTATTATCTATCTCGCTTCCTTTACCAAATTTGAAAAAGTTTAATTTTGTTGTACGGAGTGTGTTTGAGTAACAAAAGAACGTTGTTGTAGATTCATTTTTGAGTATAGTTGTTGGCATGCATTTTACATTTCTTACATATCAGAGTACTATTCCATCTGTCTCATTCATTTATTTACACTTTTTATCACTTTCTGACACGCATTTTAAGGTGGATTTTAAGGATAGTTTCATAACTTATTTTTAAAATTTTCTTATTTTGTATAAAAATATAATTGTTCTATTTTTATACAAAAAAAAAAAGAAACTTTCAAAAATAAGTTATAAAATTATCCTTAAAATCCACCTTAAAATGTGTGTCGATACCCCCATTTTGAAACGATAACAAATGGACGGGACGGAGGGAGTACGTATCTACTACATTATATAATTTTTTTGTTAATGGATATGATTGTCGTATTGAAAACAAATTAGATTAGTGGCTTGTTTGGCTCACCTTATATTAAGGACTTATGAACTTATTTTCGGATAAAAATTTTATATTTTGATTTTTTTTATACAAGTATTTAATGTATATTTGATATTCAATAAGTTGCAAAAATAAATTGGAAAATAAGTTGGAAAGTTAGGAAACCCCGAACACCCCCTAGGCTAGGTCTGTCTAACATAAATGGGAAGATTAATTCCGTTAAATAATTAAATAGCGCTTCAATGCATGTTCAATTTAAATTCAAAAATTAAATTTTGTAACATTCACAAGGATGTAATGTAACGTACAAGTCTGAGTGAATGAACAATCAAGAAACACAAATATAATATTTTTAGCATTAGGCAGTGTTGTAAAAAGCGAGAATCGGACTTACAGCCTGTTTGGGAATATTAACTTAAAGCAAAAGCTGACTTTAAGTTGTTTTTTGCGTGTTTGGCAACCATGGCTTTAAGCCGACTTTAAGTTAAAAAACTGCTTTAAGTCAGAAGTTCCATTTAGGTACTTTTGACTTATGACTTATGACTTATGGAGTTTTTTTTTTTTTTCTTTTTTCACAATTCTTGTAAAGTTTAAATATTATGATTTTTAAATTTTTTTAAGTCAAATTTCACTTAAAGTCAAAATTATTAAATCCCCATTTAACTTTAAGTAAAATTACCCAAACACTTTCATTCAACTTAAAGTAAACAACTTCACTTTTTCCTTTAAGTTAAAAACACCCCCGTTAAGTCAAAAGTAACTTATTTTAAGCAATCCCAAACACCCTCTTAATCGGTAGAGGCACTGTCCAGGGATTAATCGGATATTTAAGGATTAATTGGAATGATTAATTGAATAATCGGATTATTAATCAGTTCGATAACTCATGGAATAGGGATTAATCGGTGATTAATCGTGATTAATCACCGATTTTTAGAACAGAGGCATAAAGTGCCAATAATTTCTACAAAACAAGAGGAACTTAGGGTAATTTTGTAAGTTTCATTGGAAGATATATGTTCCCCCTTTCTTCAAAAATTTTAATATGAAACTAGCTATAAGTTATATTGCAATTTCGTGAATAAATATTTACAAGTTTGCCTTCCTCTGTACCATTACTAGGGCTGTGCATAAGGTTAAAACCGAACCGAATTTTTTTCGGTTAAAACATTCAGAAATTAAAATTTAAGTTACTTCATAAGTTTAGGATTAAATATCAAATTGGCCACTGAATAACTTGAAATATTTTAGATTGCACATTGATAAATTCGGATCTCATTTAAAACACTTTTAAAGACATAAATATCAAATGGATACTTTTAAAATGTATTCGGGAACTAAAAATAATTTTTTATTGAATTCTACACATTTTTCTTGAATGCTACCATAACCAAATGAAAGGTTAATAATTCTAGTATTTTTGATAATATATTTAGTTTTTAAGAAATTTATTTACTATTCATTTTCAATTTTATGGTTATTTTCTTTGATTTAATTAAAATTAAATAGTAAATAAATTTCTTAAAAATCTAAATATATTATCAAAAATACTAGAATTCATAATATTTCATTTGGTTAAACTAGCATTTAAGAAAAATGGATGAAAAATTACTTTTACTTTTCGAGTACATTTTGAAGGTATCTACTTGATATTTATGTCTTTAAAAGTGTTTTAAATGAGACCCCGAATTTATCAGTGTGCAAACTGAGATATGTCAAGTTATTTAAACCCCATAAGTTTACATTCAAATCAGAAAAAGTGTCAGAGTCCAGGACACTGTCAATGCAAAATAAAATAATGAAAAATAAGCCGCTTTTTGAATCTTCCACTCTTTTAGTGCTTCTACTTCACTGCTAATCTGCTAGGCTAGTGCTGGACTCTGGAGGCTGGACATGTGATCACTGATTCACTGCCACTGGTCAGTGGACCTGCAATTAAAGAAAACAAGTCATAAGAGTTAGGAATCTGAATCATGTTTCTGCCATCCATCAAACAAAGTGGTAAGTGATAGCATCTTGTGTTGGTACATCTCTAAATGCATTGCAAGACTAAAACCTGGTCTTACTCTAGGTGCTTTACACAGATATCAGATATGTATCAATTTTACAAGAAGAGGGTCTTCATATATCACAGCCTACGTATATGACAAGATAAAGTCCCATAAAAGGAGTGTCGTGAGCACATGCGCATCAAAAGAAGCAAAAACAATTTTCAAATATGCACATTATTTTGACATCCTTAAATTATCAACCTATGAATATTGCTTTATATTTTCCATGTCATCACCAGCATATACTGAAATTAATTTCTTAAATTAAATAGCCTGCTCATCATCAACATTACATCCATGGCAAATCTCTGCGTCTAGCACATGGTGGATAAGATATACTACACGTACCATTACATTCAGACTTACAAAATGGACAAACAGTTAGCAATTGATTAAAACAGAGCATATAGCCTCTGAGAAACAAAGATGCTTGACTGAGACTTCAACGAACCACGACAGAAACTAACAGAAGACACCAGAAATAGAAAAGGTTTAGTGTAATTTTAGTTGCATATGGACAAGTGTAGCAATATAGGAAAAGCAAATACAAAACCAGAAATTTCTTTATCATCAAAACACCACCAGAAAACTAGAAGCAGTACTGATTAATACATACTAGTAAACAGATTTATTTCACAAAACGTAATAGCAGGTTAAAAATAATCAGGTTCAGGCGAAGTATCAAAGTGTTAATAAATTAATAAATTATTAACACTTGGTACAGTCACCAAAAATGCCTGCAACCCAATTGAACTACTACCAGTGACAACTATTATAAAGAAGCAAATAGCAAAAACGTAGCAGGAGAAAACATTTGTATCCTGAACACTTTGATTAATAAATTAATAACAACTGATTGACTATAAATAAACAGCAGAACAGAAAGCACATAGCAGTTTTAACAGTTCTCACAAAACAGAAAGCACAGAGCAGATGTACAGTTTTCACTTTTCAATAATAAACTGAATAACTGATTCACTGATAACTACTAATAAAGTGATAATATAATTTTATGTTGATAATATTAATTTTTTTGAAATATTATATATAATTCGGTTTTTCGGTTAACCACGGTTAAAAACCCAATAACCGAAAACCGAAATTTCAGAAATTTTCCTACCGAAAACCGAACCAAAAATTAAAATATGGTTAACCGAACCAAAAAAATTTCGTTTATTCGGTACGGTTTTCGGTTAACCGAACCGAATGCACACCCCTAACCATTACCATCCCATCTACCTTGAAAACTTAAACTCACTAATTAAACTTCAAAAGAGATGACGCTTCAGTTTTGCTTCTTTTTTTTTATTATTATTTATTTCATTCCTCACTAATTCATCTTCACGGAGCACTAGATTGAGGATATAAATGTAAAGTTCTGCAAAAAGAAAGTTCCAAATAGCTACTACAGATATATAAAAATATAGCTGTCAGTATATATCTGACAATATTCCTAAAGGCCACAACGGCCACCAATCAAGGATCAAGTATGATACCTCTGAAACCAATATTCCTAAAGGCCACAACGGCCACCAATCAAGGATCAAGTATGATACCTCTGAAACTAAACCCTCTTAAGGCTGCTTTCTCTGCATTTTAAATCTTGAAATTGTCTTTGAGCTAGAAGAAGACTGTCCCCTGGGATCACTGTCTATGTTGTGCGTGCGCTCAACAATTGAACCCGTAAAAGCCTGCACAACACATATACTTCATAAAATAAAGAAATATAATGTTAATAAACCAATTAATCCCATGATATAAAGTTCCGGAAAACCTGCCTTGCTACTATCAAAGTGTGGTTCACTAGGACGAACAGAACCCTGTGAAAATGGCATTTGTCAGTTTTTACATGATTGATAATTGTAGAGTAAGGGTAGCACAAGTGCAATTAAGTATAGTTGTGTAGGTTACTCACTTGTTCAGTACATTTTATAATTTGCAAGACATTAATGCACATAAAATATGTATCACAAATCTTGATGGTACAGTAATGCTACATTAATTTTATTTCTGTCACTCGGAACCATATGATGTTTTATAACTAGGCTTTAGTCTAATGCGGATTCAGTTCTAAGTATATCGCCTCAACAAGGAAAACATTATGAATTTCACTGCTGATTACCTACACCATAGCTCACTAAATTATACGTAGACATGTATCGATTTTAGTTAAATCTCAGGCTTACAGCACTAGAGTGTAGAAAGAAAGCTTATAGCATAGATCAGAAGTTCATGGCTAACCTCTAGATGTCTTTCATTCACTTGCTAGATATAATGAATAAAAAAAAGTAAAATGACAACACATACATAGATAATATTGTGGGATTTTGGGACCAATAGAACTGTACCTCATTTGTAGGTGTGTGTTGCATATGAATTCTCTGTTCTTTGTCAGAAATACTTGATTTGCTAATGGCAGTATGTGTGTTATGCAGTCCATCTGAAATAGGACCATGAAGCACAAAACAAATCAGCAGTGGGGATAGTATGCATAACAAGCTTCAACATGACTTCATTTATAAAGATCATGACTTTATATATAAAGATCATAATGTGTTTTAGCAAGTAGCCAAGAGAAGAGGCTTACCGCATCATATAAGCAAATCTTGGTTGATAAATTTTTTCACATTGAGCATGACGTCTTGATCGCAAAATAATTTTCATACAGAAATTGGAGGAGAGGTGTTTGACTTTTTGGGTACTTACTAGATCCACCAAATATTGCTTCAACCATGATTGGACCCAATTCTTGTATAACTATTAACAATTCATAACGTATTCTAGAAAGCAGAACGGTCATACCTAGCTAATAATGCTTTACATAGTTAATTCTTAAGTGTTTTTCCGTAGAATAACACAACCTTACAAGTGTAAAGAGCATGCAAAAATTCAATATGATGATGTATTTCATAAATTTTAAAGTCACTAAATTCAGTAAAAATGTAGGAATGCAAACAAAATACGAATCATATAATAGAAGATCTTTTTAATGTTTACTCTCATCTACTTGAATAATTGGACTCATTAAAATCTAAAACTTGGTAGAATATATGAGGAAAAATTATCTAGTATACAATCTTAAATAAACTATTTAACTGCCGTTCTGGATTGATGTAAGATAAAATTAAATATCGAGTCTTGGGACTGTCCCTCTGAGCACAATCTATTGCTAACAAAGGAATTTAAATAGAATTATTTGTTTTGTGATTCATGGGCTACCTAAAAACAATATAATTGTCTTATATGTAGGCAGGGTATAGAAGGGAAGAGGGAGGTTTCTATTAAAGAAAGTAGGGACATGTGGCTGCAAACTGACCTTTGAGTTCAGGTTGAACCTTTGAAGGTTCACTAGTGTGAGGTAAAACTTTGGATGCAGGTTGGACCTTTGAAGGTTCACTAGTGTGAGGTAAAACTTTGGATGCAGGTTGAACCTTTGAATGTTCACTTGTGCGAGGTAAACCTTGGTATGCAGCCGCAGGTTGAACCTTTAAAGCTTCATGCTGCGTTATTCAATTTCAAACAAAAAAATTGTAAACAATTTATAAATAGTAAAAGCTGAAAGCAACCAAAATGTAGCAGAGTTCAAATCTTCAAGACACAGAACGGAGCATTTAAAGGATGCACTACATCTAACTGGTAAGACAAATCTTGCTTAAGGGAATCTTCCAATTACTTGGTCAGATATACATCAATTGGAACCTTTAGTGAGTCACTTACCAAATCAAATGTATCTATGAATAAAGTGATTGGAACTTGGTTTAAAGATATTCAGCTCAATATGTGAAGTTAAACCATACCTCTGAATTATTTACTCTGTGATCCATATAAACCTGATTTCCTTGGTCTTCCAAATCAGCATCCTCTAACTCACATTCATCAACATTTTCAGCCTCGAGTTCTTCTTTCTCAAGCTCATCCATCCTGGACAAGAGACGAGCATATTCTTCATCTTCATCTATGGTCTTAAAGTCTGTCAAAAAAATATCGAATCTAATCAAAATATAACATTAATCGCTAAATAGATTTGACTGTTGACCCTATTACACACCAGAACCCTATTCAGTTCTAAATTGTCAATTAACAGGACATGATACTGTGATACATTCATATCTAGTACTTGTTGTAAATCCAGTTTAGAAACAATTATTGGCGAGATCATCAAATGTATAGTATGCATCACTTCAATACAGAAGATTCAAGCTTGCACGGGGAATACATCTGAGTGTTTGTTTATATAAATACCAGTAGCGGACTCATTTAGTATGATGAAAGATTAACATCCAATAACTTTACATAGCTACCTTACGGATCAAGTTGATAATTCTGAACAAATGGCTAAAATCATGGCCACGCTTGTTCTAGCCATAGAGTATATTTACATCAAATAAGTTTCAGTAATTTAGGGTCACACTAACATCATACGAAGTTAAAGCTGTAAACATGCCTGTATGTGGGACAGTCTCTGTAGAATCTTCTTCGATATAGTCTTCGCGTATCTCTACAAGACCTTCCTGTGTACACGAAAATGTAAATGACCTACATTTCATGTGCAGCAATTCGCAATGTATTTTATGGATTTATCTTTTACATATACATACAACCATTTAACATTTTAATTTATAAATATCTATTATAGTGGGAAAAAGCAAAAAAGAAAGATATTAAAACTGGAGTACAAAACAATTGCATACTAACCGAAATACTAGAATTTTGTAACGACGTTCTCAGATTTTCTTAAGGTCAAGCAATAGTTGCCATAAAATTTAAGTATTTTTTATAAACCAAGACATATAAGAAAACACATTCCAAAAATATAATTCATACGATATGCACAAATAACATGTTGCAATGGGAAAGGTTCCAATAGTCAATTACAATTATCGAAGTACACAAATGCATCACCAGCACTGGATGCAGCTGTTTGGTGTCAAGATTATAACTTAAGAAACAGTCCCTACCAAAAAAAAATTACAAGAATTCAAACATTCATGTAACTTTTAGTCTGCGTTAGTTAATTATTATTGTGAAATCTTTTCCTAGATCACCACTGCTGTATTCAGCTTGACTCAACATTTATCTACAGAAAACTAGATGAGGCAACACTTTCAACTTTCTTATACTAGGAGATTTATCTGGACACTGGGGGAAATAAACATACATTGCAACTTTAGGAGTTGCTTTCGGTAGAAAGTGTTTTGATAATGCAACGACCCTAGTAAAAATTGCTAGTGATGATCAATAGTCAAAGTGAAATCAGTCCCAATCTAATTCCTAACAAACCTATTGCAAGAAGTATTACTCAGGCACATATAGCTATAATATGCATTACATGATTTTACTTTGTCATTTTGTAAAGTGAGTAAAGGTGAAAGAGAGCTACTTTTTCACCAAATAACAGTACAATACATAAGACACAAGAAGTTTAAAGGTCAGATAATAGTCATACTATTGAGTATTTTATCCAGATGTGCAAGATAAAAGCGTATAGCATTTACATGCATCTAGCAGGAAAATAAAAATATATATACTTACTGCAGCCTCAGAAGCTGTGGCATCAAAAAATGAAGCCTCGGCCTTGAGATCTTGCATTACAGCTTTAATTGATTCACATTGTGAATCCAAAGTATTTCCTCTTCTTTTCAGAATCTCAGTCGTTTGTTTAGATGTTCTGTCGACATAGTAACTTTCTCCTAAGAGAACCTGCAATAAAACTAAACATATTTAATAAACTTTAATTGGATACTCATATACAATTCATTTCGAATATAAATGAAATAATCTGTTCTGCATAAGACAAGTAATTCACCCAACTTCTTTCATTGTGTGGGTGCTCAAATAAATGTAATTAACCCCAATAATATACCCACATAAAAAAACTTTATATCTTCACTATACAACTCACTATGCATATAGTATTCCTTTTGATGGTATGGTATATAGGTAAAATTTGAAACAGCCTCGCTGCTCGTCCTATAAGTAGATGAATGGTTAAGTTACATCTTACTCTCTTAAGATCCTAATTTAAAAGTGAGTATGTTTGGGTATAAATTGACAAAAACAAATAAAAAAATAAAAAATTAATTGAAGTTACAGGTGTTTTGTCAAGTCAAAAACAACCTACAAAAAAAATTTGTGAGACCAAATTTACTAAATTGGACTTATAAGCTAACATATGTAACACGTAATCTCTTAACACAACCACACCTTTCCTTGAAACTTGCCCAAATCAGTATAAATAATTAGCAATATACTAGTAAGTATGTTCTCTCATAAATAAAATCCAATTCCATTTCTTCATTTTGCTCTCTCCAATCTCATCACAATTTTGTGAATTCATGTAATTTAAGAACTCATGCAATCTACATCTAATATCTCACACAACTAAATCACAAAGGAACATACTATGCATACATATATCAATGCCATCTCGCATAACCAATCTATTAAACCTACACTAATAAACAATTTCAAAACTCCTCCAACAAATAATCAAATTTCATATCCTAAACGCATATTCATCAATTTCCAAATAACATAACCACTAATAACAATTACGCACACTCAATTAACTAGATGAACCTGACATTACCAGAAACTCATTAGTATGAATCAACCGACCGGGGAAGAAAGCCTTCTTACCAAACGGAACCTGTTCGAAAAACAAAAGTCATAAATCCACACAAACACGATAATTACACATAATTAACATAATCATGATAGAATTGATCACCATTATATCGTGATGAAGCTGTTCGGGAATTCGTTGAACAAGGTCAATAATGTTGTTATTATCGGAAACAAACTGGTTGAGTTGACCAAGCTCTTTCTGGTGCTCAACGATGGTGTCGAGAACGCGCTTAGATGCTTTACGAGCTTCTTCTGGCGGGAAAAGTGAGGCGAGTGATGTTACAGTGCCCTTGTTCTCTGTTTTTTCCATGAGCTTGGTTCTGGTGTTTCTAGGGTTTAATACAACTGGATTTGCGATTGTATGTATAGGTTTGGAATGTGTTGATGCTGATTGTACTGTGAATTGAACTGGTTTGGGGATTGGGAGAATAGGAGATGCAGTTGGGGGTTTTGTTAGGGTTCTGCAGTGTGATACTGTCATGTACTTTTAACCGGAGATAATTATTCATCCGAACATTTTGGGGTTTTTTTTTTATAATCTTATCGATTTTTTAAACTTGTTGGGTTGGTCCTACTTCTAGTGCATATATATACTAATCTATACTAATCAATGTTACAGAAATCGCTTATCGGACTAAATCGGTTGAGCTACCTAATTACGATTTATCGGAAATCGGTGATTTATCGGAATGATAAATCGGATATAAATCGGATATATTTTAATATTATATTTTATAATATATATGAAATTAGATCAATATTCTTATAATACTAGATTTGAAATTTTAAAATGAATTCGATGATTTTTATTATTAAAATCAACAATTTTTTTTTGTATTTTAGGGCCAATATATCATATAACTAATATATTTATTAGGAAAATAAAAACTATTTTATAATTTATAACTTTATCATTAATAAGTCTATGCTGCAACTGTACAAGCTACATCTTCCATTTTGTTTTAACCTGTCACACTAAAAGCAGTAAAGCACCACATTTACACACAACCCGGAAAATGAACGGATCTGGAGCCGACCGTTACTAGAAGCAGCTGTACACTACCTCTCTTGCCGGAACTTCTTACCGACGCCACCAAGATTCTGGCCATCTCCGACGACACGCTTTTCAGAAACCCCAATTGACTGGTTTTATAACCCGATTCTTAGCGATTTTGACCCGATTCGTAGCGATTTTGACCGGTTTTCTAGAAAACCGTTTTTTCCGGCGATATCCTGAACATAGATCGGCAGCTTGCCGTTCACCGATTTATCGGCCGATTTCTCAAGCAAATCGCCGATTTTTAGAACCATGATACTAATATATAATAAGCAAACTAGGGGATAATTGGTAGTTTGGTTGTTTGGTTCAACCAACCATTAAAGAATATTGATCGTTAGATATTTAGTAAATAGATGATAGCCGTTAGATTTAATAACAAAGAATATTCTATATTTATATCTCTTTTCTAAAGATCCAAGGTTCGAATCCCGTCAACAACAAATTTACATTAAAATTTAATATTATTAGTTCTATCAATAAATATCATTTATTAAATAACTATTATTATTATTAATAATTTTATTAATTAATATTACAAAGTTAAATTATATCCAAAAATTATTTTACTCTATTTTATTTAATCATATAATTTTAAAAGTATTTAAAAGTAACTCGTGCTTTGCACGGGCTATAAGCTAGTTGTTACTAAAAACGGAGGAGGAAGTACCAAATGCTTGGTAATTCAGAAGAATCAGACCCTATGTAATTCTATTAATCTATAAGACAATTTAACAAGAAAGAAGAGCTATAGATAAGCTTCTATCGTTCGTATACCATTTTTCTTCGGGGCTCGAGAGATGGAATAGATAGGGCCCACAAGTTTTTAATTCGTCGCTGGGGAATTCATACGAAAAGGAACGACGAATTCTCAACAAAAAATCGTACTTCATTTGAAAATGAATTCGACGAAAAATACCAATTAAGACTAAAATACCAAAAACTATTGTAATTAAAAAAGGTGGATTTAGTAGTACGTGCGACAAGGTGTGAGAAAAAGAGATGCGTAAACACCAAGTAAGCTAAAAAAAATGTGGAAACATGTTGCCGATAACTTTACAGATGCTGTAAATTCTTGTGCATCACAATTCGTAAAGGAATCAAACTTTTGTTTATTTACGGTGTAATGTAAAACCTTAAATTTGAGTTTTTCACTTTAAACTAGTCGATAAAGCCACGCTTCGCGGCGACGTTACAATATTTTTTAAAAAATTTAATACATTTACGTTATATTATAATATTAATATTAAATTTTAATAATTAAATAATCTTTTTTAATGAATCGATTTCTTGTTAAACACGATTCTTTCGATTGGGCCATTTTCTCGTTAAAACCGAAATCCTAACTTTAACATATATTATAAAGACTTATATAATAATTTTTATTCATAAAATCGAACCATAAAAAAAAAAAAAAAATTCTGCCATCAGTATCAAATTCTAATAGCTAATACAATCTATTCTAGTGAGACATCTTCCCTTTAAATACGTTTCGTGCCGCTCTTATTTGGAACGAAAATTCTAACTTCATTATATAAAGAGAGTAAATTCCAATTTTTATATTCTTTAAACTTTCTCTAGACTTTCTAAAATTATGGAGTTTTAGAAAATGAAAACACATCTTATTTTCTCTTTATATTATGGAACTCTTGTATTTATTTTATTCAAATATCTTTTACACGATCTTCTCTAATGAACCGCTTTCTCGTTAAACACGGTTATTACTATTGATCCGTTCTCTCGTTAAGACCAAAAACCTAACTTTTACATTGTTAGGAATTATGTTGTCCTTGATGATATACACAACCATAAAACACTTTGAAAAACATATGAGCACAAGTTTAAGTTTTGTAACTTATCAACGGATATCCAAGCAATGTACATCCGTTGATGAGGTAGCTTATCAATCGATAAGTCTGTAGCATACCTTGTATTTAAGTTTGAGTTTGTTGCTGAATATCATAGTTGCTAGTTATCCTAAGTCATGTTGACTATCAAAGGATATACAGAATGGGTAGCTAATTGTATATAAGTTGTGCTATGTAATTCTGTATAAGTGAAGTGATGATCAACGGATAAAGGTCCTATGTCAACGGATATGGTATTCACAGCAAGCAGGAATCAACCTATCGATCCATGTCTACAACAACGGATAAAAGCTTCAATCAATAATGTCTTGGGATTAGAGGTTGATGGCGACTTGACAAGCCTGACAGATCACATGGGTTGATGAACTTAAATGAGGTATGGGAACCAGTATCGGAAACGAAGAAGAAAAAGAAACATTCCTTATTCTCACAAGCAATTTAGCTGGTAAATCTAGTGCATATATGTCCAAAGACAACCAGACAAAATTGCATCACATGGAGACAAGGAGTGGGAGCAACCCTGCAGGATACTTTGACTTGTAAGATTCGTTTATTTTGTAGGGTTTGTAATCTTGAAGTAAGATATATACTTCAAGAGTAGCATAGCTAAAATAGAGAAGAGAAACACTGAGCAAAAAGCTTTAAGCATTAGGTTCTCTTGTAATAGTTTTAGCTTTGTATTCGCAGCTGTGTACTCAGTTTACACAGAGAAATTTTATTCAATACAACCCTCAGGTGGAGACATGAAAAACCCCCACCTGAAATTTTTAAGTGTGTTATGTATCTGTTCATTATCTGTTCTTTACATTATAGTCTTCAATTTATCCATCTGCTTCCATTGATATTACAAGTGTTGTTCAAAATTCGGAAGAATTTTACAAGATTGTATTCAACCCCCCTTCTACAATCTTGAAGAGTGCTACTGGGAAATAACAATTGGTATCAGAGCGAGCTTCTAACATATAAGAAGTTTAAAGATCTAGCACCATGGGAAAGAAGGACACAGGGCTTAAGATTCCAATTCTTGACAAAGACAACTACTTTCATTGGAAGGTAAAGATGCATCTCCATCTCTCAGCACTGGACGAAGATTATGTTGACTGTATAGAGAAAGGCCCGCATGTTCCCATGAAGCCTAACTCTGCTGTTGGTGAAGCTGCTGGTTCTGGTTCTGCAGCTGCTGGAAGGTCAATTCCAAAAACTCAGGCTGAGTTCACAAATGAGGACTTGGAAGTAATACATAAGGATAAGAAGGTCATGAACATCTTATTCAATGGTATTGACCAAGACATGTTTGATTGTGTTTTAACTGCACCTCTGCCAAGCAAGTGTGGGATACCATTCATACAATCTGTGAAGGAACTGAACAAGTTAGAGAAAATAAGATGCAGCTCCTAATACAACAATATGAACATTTTCACTATTCCTCTGGTAAAAATTTGACAGATACTAAATGGTCTAAAGTTGTATGGGAGGAAATATGAAACCAAGGACTCCAACCTGAAATTTCTGTGGTCTCTTCCAAAGGAATGGAAGCCAGTGACAGTCTCATTGAGAAACTCTCAAGACTACAAAGAATTTACACTTGAGAGACTGTATGGTATTCTGAAAACCTATGAGCTTGAAATGCAACAAGATGAGGAAGTGGAGAAGATATAGAAGAAGGTTGGGTCTGTTGCCTTGGTGGCCAATATTCCAGTAAGCCAAGAGAGTGAGAAGATGGAGAGCACAAAGACCACATCAAGTTCTGTAACTTGTGATGGTGGAGCTGATTCTAGCAGAGGGAAAAGCAAGTTGATTGAAGAACTCGATGCATCAAGTGGAAGTGAATCTGATGACTTAGATGACTATCTAGCATTCTTGTCAAGAAGGTTCTCAAAGCTTAAATTCAAGAGGAATCCAGCAGGAGGCAGGCAATTCAGAAAGAATGGTCAACCACCCAAAAATATGGTTGACAGATCTAAGTTCAAATGCTTCAACTGTGGAATTGCTGGCCATTTTGCCAATGAGTGCAGAAAGCCTAAAGCTGAGAATGAGAAGAAACAGTTTAGAACTGTTGACTACAAGAAGAAATATTACGATCTTCTCAATCAGAAGGAAAAGGCTTTTGTGTCAAGAGACAGTGATTGGGCTGCTGGTGGAGATTCTGATGTAGAAGAAGAGTTTGTCAATCTTGCTCTCATAGCAAATGATAAAGATGAAGAAGCTAGTTCAGCAAGCAACCAGGTATTCTCTTCTAGCCTATCTAATTTATCTAAAGCTGAATGTGCTAGTACAATTGATGAAATGTCTCTTGAATTGTATAACATGCATGTTTCCTTGAAATCGCTTAACAAAGAGAACAAAAGAATAAAAGAGCTAAATGAAAAGTTAAGTGATAGGAATGCTTTGATAGAAACTCAGTTAATTGAGTTTGAGGTTATGAGAAGAGATTGCCAGGAAGCTAAAGATGGTTTGCTTGAAGCCCTTAAACGTGAAAATAGTTTAAAAGAACAGTTGAAGAAAAGCCAAGACCTCATTGTTACATGGGGAAAACCTAAAGTTGCTAAAGAAGAAATTTGTCGCTCTCAAATTCTGAATACCCTTAGCAAATTAGGAGAAGCAAAGTTAGGAGTTGATGGAGAGATTGCTTTTGACAGTGAATCAACGGATGATGCCTGTAGAGATCCGTTGATCAAAGAGCCATCGATGGATGCAGAACAATGTCATCCATCGAAAGCCAAAACTGTCAGCAAAGCAACTCTGGTTAAATTGAACAATCAATATGGTCTAGTCAGCAAGAACTTTGAGAAAGGAGAATGTAGCAAAACAAAATCAGTTGAGGAAGCTAACATAGGCCACTTGTCCCAAAAGCAATTGAAGGACAAGTTAGAGAAAGTTGAGTTAAGAGCTAAAGGTAGGAGAAAGAACAGAAATGGCAAAGTAGGGATTAACAAACACAACAATTATACTCCATATAAATATGCTCCTAGAAAGGAATGTGTTAACTGTGGTAGTGTTAATCACCTATCTGCTAGCTGTAGAAAATTGAAAAATGCTCCTATGCCTTTACACTTGCCTACTTCTGCCATATATGCCATGCCTAACAGTAATGCTCAATCTGCTCATGCATCTAGTCTATATGCAAACATGCCATTCATGCATAACCCATACTACAATGCTTTCAATATACCTCAGATGCCATGGATAATGAATAGCATGCATGCACAGACTATGCCTAATTCTAATTTCTATAATGCATATGAGCATGACGGCTTCCAAAGGCCCACTCCTAGAGTCAAGATTGATCTAACTCAATCTGGACCAAAGAGAAGAAAGGATTTGAGAGGCAAGAAAAAGGCTAACACTGCAGGACCCAAGGAAACTTGGGTACCAATATCAACTTGATTTGGTTTTGATGTGTGCAGGGAGACAGAAAGAACCTCTGGTATCTGGATATTGGCTGTTCCAGACATATGACTGGAGATTTTACCCTGCTCACTAAGTTTGAGGAGAGAGCAGGCCCTAGCATTACCTTTGGAGACAACAGCAAAGGATATACTAGAGGATATGGCTTGATTTCAAAAGGAAATGTTGTCATTGAGGATGTAGCACTAGTTGATGGACTCAAGCATAATTTGCTGAGTATCAGTCAACTATGTGATAAAGGACAAAATGTGTGGTTTACTACTGAAGCTTGTGTTGTTTTCAGGAAAAACGACAACAAGATAGTGATGACAGGCAACCGAAAAGGGAATGTGTACACAGCTGACTTCAATTCAACAAGTGCAGATGCTGCTACATGCCTATTCAGCAAGGCAAGTGTAGATGAAGGTTGGCTATGGCACAAGAAACTGTCACACTTGAATTTCCAAGCAATGAATGAGTTGGTAAAGAAGGATCTGGTTAGAGGTATTCCAAAATTGGATTTCTCCAAAGATGGATTGTGTGATGCATGCCAAAAAGGGAAGCAAAAGAAGGCCTCGTTCAAATCCAAGTTAATGTCCTCCATTGATCATCCTCTACAGCTACTTCACATGGATCTATTTGGACCAGTCAATGTTATGTCAATCTCCAAGAAGAAATACTGTCTAGTGATTGTGGATGACTTCTCTAAATTCACATGGACATACTTTCTGCACTCCAAGATGAGGCAGGAGAAATCATCATCAATCATGTCAGAACAGTTAACAATAATCCTTCCTTCAGGGTAAGAAGGATGAGGAGTGATAATGGAACTGAGTTCAAGAATTCTATGATGAGAGAGTTTTGTGAAGAACAAGGAATTATCCAAGAATTCTCTACACCTAGGACTCCTCAACAAAATGGTGTAGTAGAAAGGAAAAACAGGACTCTCATTAAAGCTGCAAGAACAATGCTTGAAGAATCAAAGTTGCCAACTTACTTCCGGGCTGAAGCTATCAATACTGCCTGCTATACTCAGAACATCTCTTTGATCAATCAAGCAAAAGGACTAACTCCATATCAACTATTCAAGGGAAAGAAGCCAACAGTTAACTTCTTACATGTCTTTGGATGTAAATGTTTTGTCCTAAGAAATCAAGGTGAAAACATTGGAAAGTTTGACACCAAAGCAGATGAAGCTATCTTTGATACTCAGCAGGGAAATCATATAGAATATATAACCTAAGACTAAACATTGTTATGGAATCCATACATGTTGTCTTTGATGATAAGAAAATCCAAGGGTTTATAGATGAAGGTTTCCATGAAGATTTGTCATTTGACAATGATGTGACTGTTGAAGGCAGTGAAGATGATGTAAAAATAGTATCAACTGGTGTAAGAACGAAGCATGCTCGAGGTGTAGAGCGTGGGACCATCCATTGATGCTGAGGAAACCCGATCCGTTGAAGATAATTCTGAATTACCCGTTGATAGCTACAGAGAATTATCCATTGTAACTCTGTTAGAACTCCAACCTCAAGAGCCACACACTCAGGAGGAGTTTCTCAGAGTCATCACTCAACAACATATCAGAATGATCAACACAGGGAGAATGAAGCTACGTCATCTAGGCTGAACCTGCCAACATCAAGAAAATGGACCAGAGATCACCCATTTGAACTCATAATTGGAGATTCAAATGCAAGAGTCCAAACTAGAAGGGCAGCTCAAGAAGAATGCTTGTATAGCAGTTTTCTGTCTAAAGAAGAACCTAAGAGAGTTTAGGATGCCCTCCTAGATCCAGACTGGGTTTTAGCAATGCAAGAGGAGCTAAACCAGTTTGAAAGAAATGAAGTGTGGAAGCTTGTACCCAAGCCTAAAGGCTAGTCAGTAATTGACATAAAATGGGTGTTCAAGAACAAGATGGATGATAATGGCATAGTGACAAGGAACAAAGCTAGGTTGGTTGCAAAAGGCTATTGTCAAGAAGAAGGAATTGATTTTGATGAGACCTTTGCACCTGTAGCAAGGTTGGAAGCAATCAGAATCTTCTTGGCCTATGCAGCCCATGCCAATTTCAAAGTCTATCAAATGGATGTCAAGAGTGTTTTTCTAAATGGCATTTTGGAAGAAGAGGTATATGTAAGTCAACCTCCTGGTTTTGAGGACCCAGAATTCCCAGATTATGTCTATTTTCTTCTCAAAGCACTCTATGGCCTGAAGCAAGCACCTAGAGCCTGGTATGACACTCTCTCACAGTTCCTTATAGAGAATCACTTCACTCGAGGTACTGTTGACAAAATTCTCTTTTATAGAAATGTTAATGGCTCTATGATACTTGTTCAAATTATGTAGATGATATAATTTTTGGGTCTACTGATGAAAAGCTTTGCAAAAGGTTTGCCAAACTTATGCAAAGTAAGTATGAAATGAGCATGATGGGTGAACTAACTTACTTCCTTGGTTTACAAGTAAAGCAAGTTAGTGATGGAATTTTTATTAGCCAATCCAAGTATGTTAATGATCTCTTGAAAAGATTTAATATCTGGATTGTGCCTCTGCTAAAACACCCATGGCCACTGCCACTAAACTTGAGTTGAATACTAAGGAGAAGAAGGTGGACATCTCAAGTTATAGGGGCATGGTGGTTTCACTTTTATACTTAACAGCAAGCAGACCTGATATTATGTTTTCTACTTGTTTATGTGCAAGATTCCAAGCTGATCCCAGAGAATCTCACTTAATAGCTATTAAAAGAATTTTCAGATATCTCAAAGGAACACCAAACCTTGGAATTTGGTATCCTAGAGAATCTGGTTTTAATCTAACTGGCTATTCAGATGCAGATTATGCAGGTTGTAAAATTGACAGAAAAAGTACTACAGACACTTGTCAATTCCTAGGGAACAAGCTGGTTTCATGGTTTAGCAAGAAGCAGAATTCAGTTTCCTCTTCTACTGCAGAAGCTGAGTATATTGCAGCTGGAAGTTGTTGTGCACAGATACTATGGATGAAGAATCAACTGCTTGATTATGGATTAAGAGTTGATAGAATCCCAATATTTTGTGACAACACAAGTGCAATTGCCATATCTGAAAATCCAGTGCAACATTCCAGGACCAAACACATAGACATTAGGTACCATTTCATCAGAGAACATGTGATGGAAGGTACTGTGGAACTTCATTTTGTTCCAAGTGAGAAGCAACTTGCAGATATCTTTACCAAGCCACTTGATGAGACAACATTCACAAGGTTGGTAAGTGAGCTAGGTATGCTGAATTTCTCCTAATTTATTCAAGATATTTGCGTGATTGATTAAGCATCCAGAAATTAGTTTGAATTTTTCTTTTACAAAGAAAAGGTACGAAATTCTGTTCTAGTCAGAATTTACCCATCGACAGATATGCCGAATATCCGTTGATGATTCAAATAATATCTGGGTTTTTTTTAATTTTACTTTTGTTTATTCAATTGATATTTAGTTTTCCTTGTATGTATTATCTCAATAATACATATCAACGGGAAGCTCATTTCTCGAGAATTTACTCTTTTTATCCACCAGTTGAGTATTGTCTTTTAATTGGCAGCTGTCATTTGACACGTCGCTGTATGTATAGAACTAGTGCAGTTATTAATTCACTTTTCAATCCACTACTCTGAGCAGTTTCCTTATTGAGTAATTCTATCAAGTTTAATTCATCTAACGATTAATATTCAAATTTCGTTTTACTCTCGACATTTTCCCCCTCTTTCTCTCAAAGCTACGAAAATCCCTTTCCAGTTCTCAAGTTCACTCTTTGCAAAATGGCTTAATAGTTAAGATGATGTCTGGGAATGGGTTTATCTATGAGAAGAACAACTTCGCCGCTTACGTGGATTCGGTGCACTCTCCGGCCGACTATCACAAGATAATGGATTTCATCAAGAAATGCAAGCTATCTGTCGCTATGACTGAAACTCCAATTCTTTATCACGAAGTTATGGAGGAAGTATGGACCACGGCGGTCTTCAACGATTCTGAAGGTACAATTGCTTTTTCCCTCAAAGGTAAAGAGCATATTATTAATTCTGATGTTGTTACCACGTGTCTAAAACTGCCTGAGAATAACTGTACTACTAGTCCTACTAACAGTGATATAGTTACCATGCTAAACACCATAGGTTATACTATGTGTACTGATAACCTAGGCAAGTTTGTTAGAAAGGGCATGAGAAAGGAATGGAGCTTTCTTTGTGATGCCTTCATAAAGGTGTTTTCTGGTAAAATTAGTAACTTTGATGCAGTTACCAATGCTTTGCTTATCATGCTCTACATGCTGCTCAATGATAAATTCTATAATTTTGGCTCATTGGTTCTTCATGAGATTGGTGCAAAGTTAGGAAAGAAAGAAAATAGAAATAATAAAATTTATTTTGCAAGATTCCTAATGATGCTGGTTATACATGTCTCTGAGAACAACATAGTACTTGAGAAGCCATCTAGCAGGTTCACTTGCTGGATTCAGGAGAAAAGGGTCCTTAGTGACCTCATTCGAATGAACATCAACTCAGAAGTGCATATGGTATACCTGCCTATTATTGAGGTAACTATTTCTAACCCTCTTCCCTCTACTCAATCTCAAGGTTCTTTGCCATTAAGTGTTGCTATGGAGACTGAAACAGAGAACCCACAGTCTTCTACCCAAGCAACCAAACATAAATCAAAATCCAAGTCAAAGAAACCAACCTCAAGTGTTTCCCAACAGGCACTTGTTGTAAAACCTACCATAACCTCTGAGGGGAGTGTTCAGGTGGAAGTGAGTGGCGAGAGACAGGGTGAACATCAAAGAAGCCCTAAGGATAAGGTTGGAGAGGTGAGTGTGTCCCAGCCTAGCCACATTGTAGTCTCCCAAAAGATTGTTGATGTTGAAAAGGATTTAAACACATCCCTAACAGCATCCTCTCAACAGGGTGTTGTTATTGAAAAGAGTTCCCAACCAGGAACATTGAACAAAAGGGGAAGGGACACCACTAGCCAAAAATCATTAACCAAAACCTTTATCAGAAAGAAGAAACCTAAAGTTACTTTGGGTGCACAAGGGTCACACACTGTTCAATCTTCTATGATTGAACCATCTCAAACTCAGTTTGATGTGGCTCCAGCAAATGTGGAGTCACAACCCAATTCTCAATCTCAAATCACACAAACAACTCAAAATTCACCATCTCTATCTCTGGATGTGGACATGTTTTCCACATCACATGCAAATCCTCCCTCTGTTCTTCCAAGGGAGGAGCCCATCTCAGAACCTGTTGGTCATCATCTTTTAGATGATTTGTTGGGCCAACAGCCATTTCTTTCTGAAACTATGAATGAACCTGTGTCGCCTACTTTAAAATCATTCTGCACAGATTCTATCATAATTTCCCTTTCAACTGCTATTCCTTCTACTTCATCGATGGATATTTCTCATCCGTTGACAAGTGTTTGTTCACCGATGGATATGCTTAACAGCGATTATCCGTTGGTAGCTCCAACTACAGAATCAATGGATACACCAAATCCATTGGTCAATGTGTTTCCTGCATCAACAGCAGAAGTCACTCTTGTAGTTCAAACACTTCTAGGATTGAGGGAAGGGAGTGTCCTCACAGAGAGCGAGAGGCTTCCTTGTGAGTAGGCAAAAGGAGAGAATGTGAGTGAGGGGCTGGCAATTTCTTCCTGCCAGGCAAAAGGAGAGACTGAGAGTTCCACCTTAGTAGGTGAAGGTGAGGGTGTGAGAGGTGTGAGCCAGGGGGAGCCCCTGATGCAAAAAGAGAGAGAATATGAGAAAAATGCAGGTACAGGAGCTATAAGGGTGGATGAAGCCATTGCTTGTGAGTTAATGGAGGTTGAGGATGCCCCTAGAATAAGTATCTGTCAACAGACATCTCAAACAGTCTTTGATAGATCAGTTCTTGGAGCTGAAACCTTTACTCACCCTGTCCTTGACCTCAACTCTCAGGCTGAACAGGGCAATGAGGAGGCTGAGCATCAGCTGAACTTGGTACAACACACAGAATCTATGCAAAGAGCCACAGATGCTCCTACCAAGTTGCCTCCAAGTGCTACTGAAGTGAGTCAATCAGACTCTAATTTCTCAGTTGAAGGTGAAGATGAAGGGCCTTCACAGCAACCTGGGGACTTGCCAGAATGGCTAATATCCAAAGACTATGTCTCCAAGGATGCTTACACAGAGCTAGTAGTGTAGTATAGGAAGACTGCAGCTACTCTACAAGATGCTGAACCTGCTATGAAGCTTGTGCAAGAGAATTTTCTGGCTACTCTCAAACTGCACAAGTGTCTTCTAAATCAAAGGGTGGTAGACAAAGATGAGCTCAAGATGGAAATTAAGAATGCTCTAGAATCTAAGCACAAAGACTTGAACCTTCTCTTTCCACCCCGAACAATGCAGCAGCTTAATCAGAAGCTAAAGAAAGATGCAGAAACAGAGAAGAAAGTTGACAATCTGTCTGCAAAGGTTGACAAGTTAGAGCTTCAAATGAGCACCATTCTTGAAAAGCAAAGACTCATTCTTAAAGCTCATAACAAGCAAAATGCTCTCCTTGCCAGTCTGTTGACTCTGCCTACTACTCAAGCCTAGGGCTGTAAATGAGTCAAACAGTTCGTGAGCGGCTCGAGCTCGATTCGTTAAATATTCGAATTCGATTCGGTAATAATCGAGCCGAGCTCGAGCTCGAACAGTTCGAATAGTACAACGAGCCGAGCCCGAACTTAAAAGTGTTCGATTCGTAAGGCTCGCGAGCCTTATCGAGCCTTACCTTTATTTAATATATATTTTATATGTACTAATATATATTTATGAATTGTTGATAAAAACATAAGTACTATTTTAGAAAGAAAAAACCCTAGACCCAGTTACCCAAAACACTCAAAGTCTCAAATCGTTGGTGGCTGCCTGGCTCGCTGCATCTCCTTTCTTTCGGATTAGAGGTATGGCTCTCTGCATCTCTGTTCTTGTACAACTCTTGATTCAAAGTTCAACTCTTGAGTCTTCATTCTCCGCATCTCTCAATTTCTTTTTCAATTCAAACTTTTACAACTCTTGATTAATTGTCCTCCTTAATACAGGTATGATCTTGATTTTTGATCATTTTTTGTTCATTTATGTAACTGATTATGTGATTCAAAACCCCATTATTTGGTTCCTTCTTAAGCTTCACTTTGTGTATATTGTATAAATCCTTTTTTTGGGGTGATGATTTAAATCTTATTCTTTTTCTTTTTATGGAATTGGATGTTTATAAGCTTCTTTTAAAGTATAATTAGTCGATTATACTTGCTTGTTGGGGTGTAAATTTCTTTAAGTGTTAGTCATTAACTGCTCATTTTATCTTGTAAATCTTTCTTTAACTTAGCTCATTTTATCTTGTAAATATTTAGCTCTTAGTAATAGCTACATCACATGTAATAAGATTACTGGCAAAAACTGGAACCGGGTTTGATCTTGTGTTGTTCGTATTCTAGTATCATACTCCTCCTTTACTTGTTTAATTTCTAAAACAATGTAATCTTTGAGTTATTAACAGATGATGAACATAATCTTTTTATCTTTTTTAATAAAACCTCTTATTGGACAACATGTCGTCTTCGCAACAACAACAATTACATTCTTCTGATGATATTATTCATGGTACTAGTACAAATGACATTCCTACTAGTGGTGTTAATAATGAGAATTCAGATAAGAAGCCTAATAATAATGAAGATCGTGATGAAGCTGAAGAAAATTCTAACTTTCAAAAGAAAAAGAGGCAAAAAACTTCTGTTGTGTGGAACGATTTGAAGGAAATCACTCTTCCAGATGGTACTAAAAAAGCTGAATGTATGCACTGTAAACAAAGGCTTGCAATTCTTAAAAGCAAGGCTACCAGTCACATGTCAAGACATTTAAAGAATTGTGCACAAAGAAAGATTTATTTGAAGCAGCAACAAAGAATCAATTTCCAGCCAGCTAGTTTTTGTGAAGCAGCAATGGTGGCTCCTGCTCTAACCGATGGAAAATTTGATATGGCTAAGATGAGAAAAGCAGCTGCAAATTGGGTGTTGATACATGAGCATCCATTTACAATTATAGAGGAAGAAGGGTTCAATATTATGCAAAAAACTGGAATGCCTGAGTGGGAAAAAATTTCTCGTAATACTCTCAAGAAGGATTGCATTTCAGTTTATGAATTTGAAAAGAAGAAATTAAAGGAGCTGTTAAAGAATGTGAATAAGATTAGTTTGACGACAGATATGTGGAAGTCTGATAAACAAAAAATTGAATATATGGTCATCACTTGTCACTTCGTTGATTCTGAATGGAAATTACAAAAACGAGTGGTTAGTTTTGTTCATCTACCTCCTCCTCTCCGTGGAATTGATATTGCTGATGGTATTTATAAATGTTTGAAAGAGTGGGGAATTGAAAATAAGGTCTACACAATTTCAGTTGACAATGTTGCAAAAAATGACGTGGCTTTAAGAAATCTGAAGGATACTTTTTCTAGAAATAAAAAGTTGATATGTGGTGGAAAATTGTTTCATGTTCGATGCACAGCACATATTCTGAATCTTATGGTACAGGATGGAATTGCAAAAATCAAGAATGTCATCCAAGACATTCGAGATAGTGTGAGTTTTCTTAATCAGTCAGAAGCGCGGCTTATATTATTTTCAGAAATCGCTCAGCAGTTGCAAGTACCTCATAGGAAGCTTATTCTCGATTGCAAAACCAGGTGGAATTCGACTTTTCTGATGTTATCAACAGCAATCAAGTTTAAAGATGTCTTTCCAAGATTTCAAGATCGTGAGCCTAATTACTATTGTTGTCCAACTACTGAAGATTGGCTGAAAGTGGAAAAGGTCTGTGAGCTTTTAGAGGTGTTTAATTCAGCTACTAACATCATTTCAGGAAGTGAATATCCAACTTCGAACTTGTTTCTGAATGAAGTTTATCGCGTAAAGGTTGTATTGGACAAGAAGCATTTGGAAATCACAGATGAAGAGGACTTCATGTATAGCATGATTGAAACTATGAAAGCAAAATTTGACAAGTATTGGGGTGAACTTAATTTGCTAATGGCTATTGGTGCCATTTTGGATCCGCGATGTAAGATGCGAGTCATTGAATTTAGCTTCCCTAAAATGTATCCTGCAAGTGTAGCAAAAGAAAATATTGGTAAGGTTCGAGAGGCTTTATATGAATTATATGAAGAATATGTGGCTGAATTCCAATCAAGCAATGGTGAACAAAGTGGTGAAACACAAAGTGGTTTACGAAAAGAAGCTGATAATATTCAGATTTCATCCTCGGGTTGGTCAGAATTTAATGATTTTGTGAAAACGATTGAAACGGTTCAGCCTTTAAAATCTGATCTAGATAATTATCTAGAAGAAGGTTGTTTTATTTGCGAAGATTCACAATCATTTGATGCTCTAGAGTGGTGGAAAGTTAATACTTTGAAGTATCGAATCTTGTCTACGATGGCTCGTGATATTCTTGCCATTGCTATCACAACTGTAGCCTCTGAAGCTACTTTTAGTGCTGGTGGCAGAGTTATTGATACATATCGTGCATCACTGGCCCCCGAAACAGTGCAAGTTCTTCTTTGTGGAGAAGATTGGTGTCGCAGCCTTCATGGGATTAAAAGAAAGAATCAAGTATGCTTTATTTTTATTTTTTTGTATAAAGTAAATAAATTATAATATTTACTTCTATTAGAAAATGAAATTTTTGTATAAATCAAATGTTTTGTTTGTTCAGGAGAAGAAACCGATGGAAATTTTACTCCCCAATCGTGGATAAGAGCTAAATAGCAAGATGATGATTGGTCGCTGCAAAATGCCATTAAGGTCTGCACTGTGTTGTTTCCTTTAGTAGTAGTAAAATTTAAAATAACCATTAAGCTCTTTTTTCTTTTCTTAGTGTTACACGGTTTCCATACGCAACTTCACTGTAGTTTTTATTTGTCTGCTTGTAGTTTTTGTTTCTCTGCTTGTAGCCCCATTGTGTACTAACACTTTATTTTTTCTTTTGTTATATATAGGATCTTGGCAATGAAGTATGGAGAAAATGAGTAAATGGCTGGTGATTGGACCTAATCTATCACTTTTGAATTTTTTGCTGGTCTGATTTCTAGAATTGTAATCTAATTTTTGTTGGTCCACTACTCTAGTTGAAAGAAATATTATGCTGGTTTTGTAACATGACTTTGTTCATATTTGAAATTAAATTATGGTACTAGTACTACTCAGGTTTACATTCATTATTACATGTTCAAAAGCTGAATTGTTGGAGGAATATTTTGAATTAATCGAGCTTTCGAACCGAACTCGAGCTTTCGAGTATTTAACGAGTCGAGCTTCGAGCTTAAATTTTGTGGCTCGATCGAACTCGAGCCGAGCTCGAGCTTCGAATATTCCTTTCGATCCGAGCTCGAGCCTGCTAGTGTTCGGCTCGGCTCGGCTCGTTTACAGCCCTACTCAAGCCCTTGATGCTAACAAAAGGGGGAGAAGTTGGGAGAAGTAAGGTCAACAAGTGAGGGGGAGCAACTTCATTCTACTCTACCCCCAACAGCTCCAGCAATTCAGTCTAGTGAGGAAGAACCAGCCATTCAACCTGAAGATTCTATAGCCATGAGGCTGGCTCTAATCCTCATTTTTCTCAAGTACAAATTCCTCCCATAACCACATCCATCAGACATGTATTAATCCCAGATTTTGTGCTTCCCAGATCTTTAGCCAGAGGGGAGCCATCTTATGTGTCTGAATTTAAGCCTGTGCTCAAGCCTAAGAAGTCACCTATGAAGAAGAATGGTAAAAATACCATAAAAAAAGAATTTCCATTGCCAAAACTGGATGAACTCAAGCTAATGAGCAAATTTCTTGCTGAAATGAAGGAGAAGGCTAAAGTTGATGTGGGACTCAAGGAGAATCTTGCATTCATCTACAGAGAGGGAGTGGAAATTTGTGTCCCTGCAGGTTACCCTGACTTTGCAGTTGCTAAAGCTGAAGAAACTGCAAGGTTACTACAAGCTGGTCAAATTGAAAGAAAACCTGTAGAATCTACTGAGAAGGAAGCTAGACTAGCTGATGAGCTTGTGAGAGAATTAGAAGTAGAAATGAGGCAAGAGGCTGAAGAAGAAGATGCCAAATTCAAGAAGAAGAAGATGAACACAAAGTCTGCGTGCAAGAAAAGAAAAAGCATGGTTAAAATGCCTACTAAGAGATCTTTGAGCCCAGATTTAGAAGTTCAAGATGAATCAGTACTACCTGAACCTACAGAACCTCCAACTCAGAACACTGAGGCACTCAACTTGTTAGGACTTGTAAAGGAAGAACCTGTGGAATTTGACTTTGACATCAACAGCTTGGTATTTCCAAAAATCAGGCTCTCACCTGAAAAGAGGAGAACCAGAAGAAGGAAACAACCACCAGCTAGACCAATTCAATTCACTAAGGTTCCTCAAGTTGCAAAGGTTGCCACCAAGAAAGAAATTGAGCTATATCTTGCAGATGTTGAAGAATACTCAAGCATCAATTTCTTCCTTGATGATGTGGACAATGTGAGTGCTGCAGAAAGGACAGCCAGGCTCCCAAGAAGGCTAATTTTCTCCTATAAAGGAGGGAATAGTGTAACCTGGCCCCTAGATCAAGTGTTAAAAGAAGGATATAGCAAACTCTGGAGGATTTGGTCTTTGATGAAGAAAACTTGAGGTTTCACTCCTGAGGCAAAAAAAATAATCTTCAAAAGGGCCAATGAATTGAAAAATAGCCGGACTTCAAAGGAGGGTTTGCCCAAGACACTGAATATTCCATATGAACCTGGCAAGAAGGTTCACTTTTATCCTTACTGGATAGTGGAATTCAGAGATGATCAAAACTGTAGAAGATTCTTCAGGATAGATGATCAGCTGGAAAAGGCTAGCAATGAGTACTTGCAATACTTAATGTCTATGCTGGATCCAAACCACTCAGAAGAAAAGATCATCTACATATCTCTGGAAAATCAGCTTGAGGCAAACAGAGAGAAAATCCATGGTTCGAGGACTGCAAAGGGATGAAGACAATGATATGCTCAGTCTAGAGGAGCATCCCTTGTAGAAGTATGATTCTATCACTTGACTTAGTTCAATTCTTCAAAATTTTGTAGCTTGTGCAATGTATATGTTTTTGTTGATATCTTGATCCTTTCAAAAGTGTTTTGTTATCATCAAGTCCTTTAATTTATGGCTGCAATTCTATCAGTCATAAATTGGGGGAGATTGTTAGAAATTATGTTGTCCTTGATGATATACACAACCATAAAACACTTTGAAAAACATATGAGCACAAGTTTAAGTTTTGTAACTTATCAACGGATATCCAAGCCATGTACATTTGTTGATGAGGCAGCTTATCAATCGATAAGCATGTAGCATACCTTGTATTTAAGTTTGAGTTTGTTGCTGAATATCATAGTTGCTAGTTATCCTAAGTCATGTTGACTATCAAAGGATATACAGAATGGGTAGCTAATTGTATATAAGTTGTGCTATGTAATTCTGTATAAGTGAAGTGATGATCAACGGATAAAGGTCCTATGTCAACGGATATGGTATTCACAGCAAGCAGGAATCAACCTATCGATCCATGTCTACAACAACGGATAAAAGCTTCAATCAATAATGTCTTGGGATTAGAGGTTGATGGCGACTTGACAGGCCTGACAGATCACATGGGTTGATGAACTTAAATGAGGTATGGGAACCAGTATTGGAAACGAAGAAGAAAAAGAAACATTCCTTATTCTCACAAGCAATTTAGCTGGTAAATCTAGTGCATATATGTCCAAAGACAACCAGAAAAAATTGCATCACATGGAGACAAGGAGTGGTAGCAACCCTGCAGGATACTTTGACTTGTAAGATTCGTTTATTTTGTAGGGTTTGTAATCTTGAAGTAAGATATATACTTCAAGAGTAGCATAGCTAAAATAGAGAAGAGAAACACTGAGCAAAATGCTTTAAGCATTAGGTTCTCTTGTAATAGTTTTAGCTTTGTATTCGCAGCTGTGTACTCAGTTTACACAGAGAAATTTTCTTCAATACAACCCTCAGGTGGAGACGTGAAAAACCCCCACCTGAAATTTTTAAGTGTGTTGTGTATCTGTTCATTATATGTTCTTTACATTATAGTCTTCAATTTATCCATCTGCTTCCATTGATATTACAAGTGTTGTTCAAAATTCGAAAGAATTTTACAAGATTGTATTCAACCCCCCTTCTACAATCTTGAAGAGTGCTACTGGGAAATAACATACATATATCACTTGTATGATAATATGTATTGATCCGCTCTCTCGTTAAGACCAAAAACCTAATTTTTACATATATCCTAAAAATAAAATAAAATTTATAACATTAATATGATATTTTAATAGCTAATACAATCTTTTATAGTGAACCGTCTTCCCCTTAAATACGTTTCGAGCCGCTCTCATTTGTTATCAAAATTCCAACTTCATTACTTATTATTGATGATACTTATCTTACACAACAACTTTTTTCCTTAAAATCAAATCCTAAAAAATAGAGTGAACTACAATTTATACTTTCTCTAGATTTTCTAAAATTTATGAAGTTTTAGAAAATGAAAACACATCTTATTTTTTCTTTATATTATAGATACTCTTGTATTTATTTAGGATTCCTACATGAGAATGTTCTTTTATTATGTTAACACGTCAATTCTTTTCTTTTTAAATATGATAACTTTTTTATGACAATAGTATTGGATTTATTAATAAATTTTCCTAATATATAGAAGTATAATTAACTTATATAAAAAAGTATAATTTAAGAAGATCGTACTTTTTATAAAATATTTAATTATATGTCTGCTCTATATATTCAAACATCTATTCAACTTCTAATAGAACTTTTATTTATATGTTTTTTCTATAAATTTGAACTCTTATTCTCTATAAATTCGAACTTCTATTCTACTTCCAATAGAACTTTTAATCATTTGTCTTATAAATACTTATTCAACTTTCAATAGAACTTCTAATCATATGTCTGTCCTATAAATTCGAACTCTTCTCCTATAACACCTTTTCAACTTCTAATATGTTAAATGAATTTTTTATATTTATTAGTGTTTAAATTTGAACTCTTATTCTCTATAAATTCGAACTCCTATTCTACTTCTAATAGAGAATATAACTTTTAATCATATGACTTCTAAATACTTGTTCAACTTCCAATAGAACTTCTAATCCATATCTCTTTTGACTCTATATATGTGGGCACCGTTTGCCCTATAAATTCGAACTATTATCCTATATAAATTTGAACATCTATTCTACTTCTAATATGCTAAAGGATATTTTTATATTTATTAGTGTTTAAAATTAATCCAAAAATTCTACAAAATTAGAAAAATAGAATGAGATGATTTGAGATGCGCCACCTAAGCGCCCGCGTATCCTACTTTATATATATTTATATATATATATATATATATATATATATATATATATATATATATATATATATATATATATATATATATATATATATATATATATATTTCGGGATCAAATTATATCCTTATATATAATAATAAGCATAAAAGGGGATCTTATCCATAATTTTATGACTACCAAATTAATTTCAATCGTCGATCTAATCTTATTTTTAATAGATGATCAAGATTATATCATATTATAAAAAAAATTATAATCTAAAAAGGATATAATTAAAAAAAGTTGTACTAGAATTGAATTTCAAAAAGAAAATTATACTATGAAAGGGACATATTTAAGAAGGGATATAATTGAATTATATTTATTTTTTTTATTAATATTAAAAAAGTTTATATTTACCAATTTATGCTCTATCTCAACATCTAGAAATCAGATTTGGATGATTTTACAGTTCACGTGAAGGTTATAAATTTATCTTTAATTTAGGGATGATTTAAAATTATTATCGAAATGGAAACACTCAAAATCTCAATAGAAAATGTAATTACGAATTTTAACATTAATCTTGTTCAGTGTAGAAGACATATATTGATAATCCTATTCAATGTAAAAACCAATCATATATATTATATCCTATTATATCCTTATATATAATAAGCGTAAGAGGATCTTATCCATAATTTTGGTTTGGTCACTGTACTACCAAAATAATCTCAACCGTAGAATCTAATATTTTTAAAAATAGACGATCAAGATTATATCATATTAAAAAGGAAATTATAATCTAAAAAGGATATCATTAAAAAAGGTTGTATTGGAATTGAATTTAAAAAGAAAATTATAATATGAAAAGGATATAATCATAATTGAACGTGTAAAACCTAATATATATCAATTTTTTAACAATAATTTGATATGTATTAACATATAAATATTAAAAAATTAATAAATTTAAATAGATATTAAAAAAAGACTGTGGGGTGGTAAAGAAAAAAGAGATAGCTGCCATGTGTCCTTCAACATTGATGCATACAGATACAGATTTAGACAACAAAACAAAACACAAAAAATTAAAGTACAACGTTGTACGTAGATTATATCCTTTTCATATCGAATTATTAATATCTTAATATTGATATTCAACTCTAACCACGTATATTTACTACCGTGAAATATGTATAAAAAATTAAAATTAATTACAATAAACAAATTTAAAAAATCTGTAGAATGAATTGGAAAATAAATCCTAATACAGTTAAAATCGTGTTGTAAACTATTTAAAAATTTACTCTCAAGTGTAATGAAATAATTTTGATGATGCCATACATAAAAATAGCAATTTTCAAAATAAAACATGCAAAATTTAATTTAATAAATAAAGAAAATTAAAAAAAATTGTAATACTAAATAAAATTTATAACATAATAAAAGAAACCCGTGCATCACACTGGCATTTAAAGTTTGTCGATTCGATTTTCAGCACGGTCATCCTAATTATTAAAATAAATAGTAAAATTATATAATTAGTGATTGTTAGCCGATTGTCTTTTTTTTTTTTTAATTAAAAGAGGTTACTTTTAATTCATGATGATATTACCATTTATAAACACCTAAAATATAGTATCCTCCAATCAATAATATTTCTTTCTAAATAAAACACGTTAACTTTTATTTTAAAATATAATCTTACAATAATTATTATATACCCAAAAATATAATAGTATATCGTCTAATCAGTAACAAAATATTCTAGAAATCTGTATACAACGAATAATGACCGTTAGATTTTTAGTAAAAATCAGAACTGTTAGATCTAATGATAAGATATATTATATGTTTAAATTAATTTACTAAAATTTCAAGGTTCGAATTCTGTCAATGACATATTTTTTTAAAATTTTATAATATAAGTTTTAAACCACTTAATTTTGCAATCATTAATATATACCCAAAAATATTAAACCATTTTGCTTTTAGATTTTTAGTAATTAATAAGAACCGTTAACGATAGATTTAACTTAAAATTCTATAATATAAATTTTAAATCATACATATCAGTAACTAAATTTATATTAAATTATATTAAAATAATTTTTACAAAATAATGATTATATAAAAACATAATTATAGCATAAAATAAAATTTATAACATATTAAAAAAACATGTGCATCGCACGGGTTATAAGCTAGTATTATATAATAAGAGTAAAAGAGATAATAAACGAGTACTACCCTAGGTCAAGGGTTCTACTCTCACTAACAACATAATTGAATTTAATATTTGTAACTTTAAATATAATAATAAGCAAGTACTATCATAGGTCAAGGGTTGGATTCTCACTAATAACGTAATTAAATTTAATATTTGTAACTTTAAATATACTAATAAAACATATGATAAAATTCACTTTTCAAAATTCAGTAATCATCTATTAAATTTAATTTTAGAAAATCATTAATCATATTTTAAATTTGATATTAGTACACGCCAAAACTTTAGTTTACAATATAGCATTGAAAAATTGCAAGTACATAAGAACGAATCAACCCTCATCTCTTCTATAGAAAACTACTACGTCCTGGTTTTTGGGAAACAATCCAAATCAAACCTGGCTTTAACTACTACAAAACATAAATTCATGTTTGTCTTCTGTACTTCATATGTGCATATAATTTACGTTAATTTTGAAAAAAATAAGGTAATAATAAGATGTAACAAAAAAGTAAAAAAACAACAACTTATTATTAGTTACATATATAATATTTTTACAAAAAAGTTATAATATAAAAATACATGTTAGCCAATAATTATATCCTTATATATAATAAACGTAAAAGGGATCTTATCCATAATTTTGGTAAATAATCTCAACGGTCGAATCTAATATTTTAAAAAATACGTGATCAAGATTACAACATATTAAAAAGAAAATAATAATCTAAAAAGGATATAATTAGAAAATGTTGCATTAGAAGTGAATTTTAAAAAGAAAATTATAGTCTAAAAAGTATATTTAAAAAAGTTTGTATTATTGAATTTTTTTTAAAAAAAATGTAATCTGAAAAGGATATAATTAAAAAAAGGTTGTATTACAATTGAATTTTATTTATTTTTTTATTAGTATAAAAAATATTCATTTTTTATTATTTGGGCTCTATCTTGAGATCTAAAAATCAGATTTGGATGATTTTACAATCCACGCGAAACTCATAAAATTATCTTTAATTTAGTGATGAATTAATAATTATAATTTAAAAGGAAACACTCATAATCTTAAGAGAAAATATAATTATGAATTTTTACATTAATCCTATTCAATGTAATTCAATGTAGAAGTCCTACATTGATAATGATATTCAATGTAGAAAACCTAATTATATATGTTTGATTTAAATCATTGGCATACACCTTTTCGTATTTCGGTATAAGCACACTTTTTATTTTATAAAATATTAAAATATGAAATTTTTTGTGCTAGATCCGACGGATTTCATCTATTTATTTTAAGATCTAAAGGTTCTTATAATTTTGTCGTACGGAGGATCATACTACCGATTATCAAAATTTTGGACAAGATCCCTCTTACACTTATTGTTAAAATTGTATTTGGTTGTTAGTAGAACAATCTTCAAATAATAACAAGGGTATTTTGATAATCAAAATGAATTATAAGTAGAATTCATAAATCGAATATTTTAGAACCAATCATAAAGCATTCCTAAATTTTAGACCAATCATGTTATATTAAGAGTTTTCCATATTTACATTCTCACCCTACTTCATTAACTATGGTTAGTTAACACTTCTGTAATTTAAATAAAATAATGATTTTATTTAACATATCCATAAATACATATTTTTAAATCAAAAAATATTTACTAAAAAATCACAAATTTTAATTTGAAATCAATCAAGATATACTATTATATATTTTAAATTAAATTCCATAATTAATCATTCATTAATCAACCACTCTTTTAATATAAAATCAATCACAATCATATTATCATACACTATAAATAGATTTTCATAATACATGTTGTACAATTAATTTTTTTTTAAATAATTATAATCTAACTTAACTATGCCCCTTCTAGAAAGGCCATATGAGGAAAATTATATCGTACTTTTAAATGTATAGACCATGATACAATATATATATTAGTGATCATGAAGGTAATGTATGAATGAGAACATTGCCAACCCAACATTGTAAAAAAAAATAAAAAATTTATCTATAGGCACACCTAATAATGTAAACAAATTGGTGTAATGTGTTAAGGATTGATGCATATAATTCAGTAAGTCGTAGAATTATTGAAGCTGGCCAATGAATATTCTAATGGGAAGTAACCTTGGGAGGATTTGGAATGGGGATGATGAAAACCTAAATCGTTTTCAATTCTATTTTTGTCATAATCGTTTTTCTATTGAGTTTATTGGACAATTAAAACACAAAACATACAATACTTATATATAATCGAAATAAAAAATAATGTATCCAAGTGTAGTCTGTCATTTAATAAAAAGATACAAAATAGTACCTTAACTGAAATTGATATGATTTAAGCAGGATGAGAATTGATGCAGACACTTAGTTAATCAAAGTTGACTAGGTCTAATGGGGAATAGAAAATAAGCGGTTTAGATTTCTTGTAATGATTAAATTGATATAATAATTCTATTTTTTTAGTTTGTAAGAATTTTATATTTGAGATAGTTTTATTTTACGTAAATTGATTATTAGTTAATCGTTAAAATAAAAATTAGTAGTTATTATGTTTAGTTTTTTATATAAGCAGTTATTATGTTTAGTTAATTGATATAAAAAAACAAAAATTTGTTGTTAATGATTTTCACTTGAGTTGAGTTTAATTTTGGCTGAAAGCCTGAAACGTAGAATCTAGATCTAATAGAGAAACATGTTACATTAAGTTTAATTGGTCTAGACTCTGATTGATACTAAAATAATTTAAAATCTTATATTAAGTTAGCTAATACGTGGTAGTTCGGGTATTATAATAAAGGATGTTAAAAAACAATTCATAACTAAAAGATATATAAACAAAACAGAAGTTGGATGAAGCCTACATTAAACCCTATTCTCTCTAAGAGCCGGCGCCTTCCCTCTATTTTTTCTCAAGCTAGTCGAGGGGCTTCCACTGGGTTTTCTCCAGTGGAAAGACCCAATCCTTTAGTTTTCTTCCATTTTTCGTTAATTTTCTTTCAATAAAACCCAATCTTTTGGGTGTTTGTATGTCCCTCCTTTTGGAGTGTGTTTTTGTTTATTCTTTTGGAGTGTTTTGTTATGTTCTTAATTAATTATGTTTGGGTTTGTCTGATGTTGGATCTATTGAAAATGATTTTGTTGATGTTTTTGGGGATCTGGAAAGTCTGCATCGAAGATGGGGTGGTGGCGAATATTGCAAGAGCTCACCTTTCACAACCAAAGATTGTTCATCCTTTGGGGGTTTCCACTTTCGGCATGTCTATTACTGGTATCCGACATGTAGATAGCTGGGGTGCCGTTCCTCTAACCTCAGTTTATTCAATTGGGGCTTCTGAATATTGGGCTTGTAACAACCCGACTTTTCGGATCGTTAACTAATAGACAAATATCATAATAAAATCTAAATTATATTTAATCGATATAAAAAAGAACCGAAAATCCTGATAAATATCAATGTTTTAATTTTCAAAGTGAAAATACTGAAAAGTCTGAAAACAAAATCTAATAAGTCCTCAAATTTATTTAAACAACTATATAAGACTGTAGCTAAAGGCTGGTTGGCATCACTCATCTCAACCCCGTTTACCCCTGATTACCTGCAGAAGGAAAACAATACGAGTGAGCCAAAATGCCCAGTACGAATATAATATATAAAAAAAATATGGTTTCAAATATCCAAATGAAATGTGTCTTACCAACACAGAATTTTCAAAACAAGTCCAAATGTAAAATAAGCAAGATAGCCAACCAGAATAAAATATTGATTAGAGCAGAACAAATATAAGGCTGAATCAAGTAAGGTATGTATCCATAAGGGTCTCTTATACAAATATGTACTCGCACAAAGCGAAGTACAAAACAGAGAATTCGTCCCCGGTAATCCACGAGAAGAAAATACATGAAATGCACGAAGCATTTCAACAAAATAGAGAATCCTTCTTCGGTAATCCAGAAGAAGAAAACACACATTAGCAATCATGATCTATACACAATCTCATACCCCAGAGATGTGCTCGTATACTCACAGCACCAATACGAGTAAGTGCCGAGTTCACCAGACACTCCGAACTCCATGAACTCGTCTATGATTTAACCACATAGATAGGTTTAAGAGCCCGACACATAGGTTTCAAAAATATTGCCAGACTCATTGCACAGAACAAAATAAACAAAGCAATGTCGCAATAATATAGCGAAACGAATCAAATATATATGAGCTGGCAATAAAAATTCCAACAATAAGGGAGACGAAACGAAAATACGAATGTGCACTAAAAAGTACACACAGAATACAAGGGTCACAATTTTATAAAATTGAATCGACAATAAATATAACCAGTAAAGAATAAAATTTTATAATGAGAAATAGAGCAAATAACTCGTATCAAGGAGAGTACAAAAATGTGACAATTTATAAATTTGTCTCAACAATATATTTAATGAATATTTAATTTAAATGGAGAGAGAAAAGAATAAGAAATTCGTACCTGAAAAGCAGCTAATAAATCAGTGACAACAATAACCGAAAATTTGCTAACACCTCACAACTATATTTCTTTATTGGGATCTAAAATTCAAATTAACTAACTTGGATCAGTATCGAAAAGTATGTCAAACAATATAAGGTCAAATCCTAATTCTTATAATAATTGGCCGAATAAAAATATGATTGTAATTGATATCATGCCTATAAAACCACACCCTTACATTAGCTAATAATCAATTTAACAGGACATATTTAATTGAAATACAAATTGACTAGAATACATAATGTTGAACATACAGTAAATACAGTGATTTATTTAATAATCAAGTATTAACATACTTATAATTGTGTCATTTACTTAATCTATTATTATAACCATTAATGAATGCAAGATTAAGTAGTAGCAATACAGTGATGGGTACCGAAACACATGTTCATACAAGCTGCTATCAAATTCACAAGTCATATAATTATGTATTAATTAATCTATTTAATAAGCAAGTCATGAATGCCTTTATCAATTAATTATATATACATGCTCGTGTGTATATAAGAATTGAGAAAAATAAAACTTGATTACCACATTCATTAACTATTATTAATTAGTGCATGCATTTAAATCTATATATATATTATAATGCCAGAAGATCGGAAATGCACCAGAAACGTTTAAAATATTTTTCTTGAATTCTCACTTTTTTAATTTTTTTATTAAATTCTTTTTCTGCATTAAGTAGCATCTTAATGACATATTAATGACATCTTAATAATCATTAATTACACTTATGAATACATATATATATATATATATATATATATAATAAATTTATTTCATATTATTTATAGAAAAGATTGACAAACTTTATTTGAGCATTATCATTATTATTCAAATTTAAAATATTGATTATGTGTATAAAATTATGATTATTTTCATGTAAATTAACGACTTAAAATTGTTCGCATTGCACCATTTTTTATTACATGTTGAAAATTTTTGAAAACTTTTTTCGGACGATTATAGGACAAATGATCTCTTAAATTCTCAAGCAATTTTTAATAAATAATTGTGAAAATTTTTATAAGTTAAGAAAGTATAATCTTTTGGTTAAAATCTATAATTTGTATAAAATAATATTGACAATTTTTTTGTTTTTTACATAATAAACTCAACCATTTAATTGACCGATTAAGTTGATAAAAATGTTATACACATGTTGTTTCATTATATTGAGTCATAATAAATTACTATTCTAATTAGATTTAATTGCAGGAGGATGGGCTCAACTATTTTTTTTTTGCACAAAAATATTTTTTAAAACAGATGAATGTATTCAGTTTATGATTTAATTACAACATGATGGTTGAACAATGTTTTTTTAACACAAAAATGGCCCAAAAATTAACAACAATATTTAGACTAATTTAGACGGAATGCAAGCATCTGCTTAAAAAAATATTTGGATCATTTTTGTGCAAAAAAAAATTTAGTTGAGGTCATACTCTTACGGTTAAATCTTCTAATTATATAAATTCTTATGCTACTATTGAGCATGTATGTTATGAGAGGGGTGTCGGTTTTCAAAACGTTATTTAGTTATATTTATTATTGTAATTGCTACTTTTAATATTTATGATATTTTTAAGATTATTAAAAATTTTTGATATATAATGAGAGTATTATTCCAAATAATATTCATACACCCGTTTTAAATCACTTTTTTAGGGAAATTTTAAAATATCAATTAATTTTTAGTACTTAATAATAAAAATTTATTAACCGCGCGAAGCGCGGCAAAATTGCCTAGTTATAATAGCAGGAGGAGATCGGAGAGGCTTTCACTTAAGCTTCAAAATAGTTTTCTTGAATTTTAACATTCTTGACTTTTTTATTTAAATAATTTTCTTGAATTTAATTAATCATTAATTGTACCTATTAAATATATGTTAAATACACTTTATTTCATATTTAATATAAAAGTTTAGCAATCTATATTAGGACATTATAATTATTGTTTTAATATAAAATATCATTATTTATATAAAGTAGCATTATTTTAAGGTAAAATAATAAAATAAATTTTTTTAGATCGTGTTATTTCAATCGTATTCAAAATCATTGCAATTTTTTTCGATAACAATAAATAAACGATTTTACCTTTTTAATAAACTCGTAATGAGTGACCATGAGATATTGAAGTATATATTTTTCGATTAACATCCACAATTTAAATAGAAGATATCGTAGAATTTACTTTTGTACATGAACAAATTATACACGAGGTGTGACCAACTCGAGTAAATTGAATCAAACCAATTTGATCGATTAAATCAATAAAAAAAATTATAAATTCGTTGTTTCATTATTTTGTGTTAGAATAAATTAATATTCTAACAATTAAGCACATTCTTATACTATTACTAATCAATTAATCATGCATGTATGCTAACTAAAACCCCCTAGCTCCTCTAAACTTTTCTCCTGGTTTCTATGAGAGTCGACTAGCGCCCCGAACCCCCCCCCCCCCCGGGTTTCTCCGCCCCTCCCTCCTCCTCCCCCACCCCCCCCAAGCAATTTGATTATAATAGCCTCCTCCTCTCTCACCACCCTCCTCCCTCATTCCATTCTCCGATCCTCCCCAATCTTCTCCCCTTTTCCAGTTTTCAATAAAAATCGAGTCAAAGCCAAATATCTTAGAATTTATTTCTCAGATCTATCTTGGTTTTGAGTCCGAATCCCCAAATAAAAAATACCTTTAGATTCAAATTCTCCTCCTTAACATCATACCAAAATTTGGTGTCATTCCGAGGTCTTTGAATTTTTGGTTTTTCGTCTCGCCTTTTGGCGTGTGTCTCTCCTTCTGGAGTGGTTTGAAGTTTTTATGTATTTAATTAATTATGTATCTCTATGTTCGTGGTTGGATCTACTGAGAATAACTTTGTTGATGTCTTGGGGGATCTGGAAAGATTGCATCGAAATTAGGACGGTGAAGATTATTGCAAAAGCTCACCACTCACAACCAAAGATGGTTCATCATTTTTTGGAGGTTTCCATTTTCGGCATGTCTATAGCTGGTGTCCGGCAAGTAGATAGCTGGGGTGTTACTTATCCTTTTGGGGTTTCCTTGTTCGGCATGTCTATAGCTGGTATCCGGCATGTAGATAGCTGGAGTGAGGATTCTGAACACTGGGGTATCAACGGTTCTTATGTGATGTGGTCAATTGTGATATCGCTGTCTTCAGGAATTTTGGCGCAGTTTGGATCACTTAGGATGTTTTCGAATTTGTTTTTAGTTTCAAGAACTTTTATGTTCATCTTGTTGAACGATCAGAAAACAATTTATTTGTTTTTTCCCTGATCGTGTTGACAGTCGGGGGTTTGTCCTGCTGTTATTTGATCCAGTAATATAATTCTATGCTTTTCGTCAAAAAAAAAAAAAAAATCATGCATGTATGCTATGAGACGGGAGACGGGATATAAGAACGTTAATTAGTTTTATTTATATTTATAAATATTTATTATAAGAAATATGTTGACATTATACTTTGGTATATGAAAAAAGTAAAAGGACTTTAAAGAGTTTAAAAGTTGATAATGTGTAAGAGGATCTTCATTTTGTTTATATTCTAATTCTTTTCATCACACAGTCAAATTTAATAACAAATTAAGCAATCACGTATTTTATAATGTCAACGATAATAAAAAAAAGATTCACAAATGTTAACTTTACTTATCCAATGTCAAACTTTGCAAATGCCTGTCAATATTGAATTTCAAAAGCAAATTTTTATGCGACGGAATAGGGTGTCATCATTATCTTCGAAATTTATATTATTGAATGTCAAACTTTGCAAATGTCTGTTAATATTGAATTTCAAAAGCAAATTCTTATGCAACGGAATATGTGTCAATACTATCTTCGAAATTAATATTATTAATATTCAAGAGTTTAACTGAAAGATATTATTTTCTACTATTATTAATCTCTTTAATTTTTAAACATTCAAATTTAATTACAATTCATACAATTTTTAATTTATCATACCCACTTACAAATAATAAAATTTAACACATAATGATGTTTTGTATACGATTTTTTTTTTTGACAATAATTCTGTATACGATTTTTAAAAATATTTTTGTGCCGCGCATAGCGCGGCTTTATTACCTAGTATAAGTAATGAAACAAGATGACCCAGTGATATACATAGCATATGACACAGGCTTATATTTTTATGTTAATATACCAAATAAGAGTTAATATCTATGGATCATGGTGAAACTAAACTTACAAAATAGTGGATCACGAACCAAAATCAAATTTAACGTCACACATACACTTTATTGTAATTTAGATATGAACTCTTTGTACTTTGTATACTATAGCTATTTTTTATTATTATTATAAGGTGATCAATAGAATAAAACAGGTGACAAACACAATTCATTAATATGATTTGAACATTCAATCCTAACACACATATCAGTTCATATAAATTTGCATCGGCTGTCTAGCAATCTTTCAATCCATATTAACACTTTCCACACAATTAAATAAATAACCCTTAAAGCAACATGCACGTACAACGGTTTGTTAACTAAATATATAAATTAATTACAAAGGGGTCCTGGTCCCTGACAATCATTTGTCAGGGACCGGTTATTTAACAATCGGTTCCACAGCCGTTGGATCGTTGATCCAACGACTGAGATTAAAAAAAAAAAATTTTACTGTCCGCTATAATTTTCCGCGGATAGGCAATCTGCCTATCCGCGGAAAATTCCGCGGACAGGCAATCTGCCTATCCGCGGAAAATTATAGCGGACAGTAAAAAAATTTTGTAATCCAGGGGGGCCGTTGGATCAACGATCCAACAATTTAGAAACCGATTGTTAAATAACCGGTCCCTGACAAATGATTGTCAGGGACCAAAACCCATTACAAAGATACACAAAGATCACAAGAGACATATATAAAGAATTATGACTATTCGGAACCACACAATCTAAATTGTTACATGCGCCTATAACGGAATCGGGGCCTCTCTCTCTTAAATGTAGACGACCTCACCTCTCTCAGACGCTTGCAAAGTGTATATATATATTACTAGCTTTTTGGGTCTATAAAGTATAACCATAGCTAGGAGACTACAGACCTAATTAGAAACCTAATTAGAAAACAATTATTGAAGTCCATGAATTTTACGTGGTCTCCTAAGCCCATACATACAACTTTGCTGACCCGGTTATAAAAATTTATTCAGAATACATGTCCAAACTAAAATACAATTTAAATATTATGTAATTTAAATAAATTATATAATAATATTAACCTAATTTTAAATAATTAATATGCAAATAATTAAAAATAATATGGGATATTACAGGGCTAATAACGGCTGATATGTGATAAGGTCAATTGTGATGCTGCTTTAAGGGATGGTGCAGTTTGGATCGCTTGGGATATCTTCGATTTCATTTTTAGTTTCAAGAATTTTTTAATTCTGTGTGTTAAACGATCAGTTAATTATTTTTAATTGGTTATTTGTTTTCAAACCGGGTTGTATTGGTAGTCGGGGATTTGTCCTGGCTGTGTTCTAGTTTATTGAATGAAAATCGCTTTATTTTATGGCAAAAAAAAAAGGAAATATAAACATATGTAATTTACTTTTATGTGGTTTATAGAAAATATTATTTACGGTTAGTAGTAATTTTTTAAAATTAAAACCATGTGATATACGAATTTATTAAATAAAGATATTATTATATTTAAATTTAATTTAACCGCGATTAGTAAATGTAATAACCGCGAATTTTCAAATAAATTTTTCTCTACTCGATATTTATTTTTATTTAAGAGCGATGCACTAATATATTTAATTAGCGCGTTTTTGTGAAATTTTAAGATTTTATTTATTATGTGTAAATAAGTATTATATTTTATCTATTTAATTATATTTATTTGGTGTTTATTAAAATCAGGAAAATTTAGAGAAATATTATTTTGATTTTGGGTCGAATTTATTTTGGAAAACGAAATTAGAGTATCGTTTTCATTAGCCAGCCGGGGAAAACAAGCTGATTAAGGGATCATCATTTTTTATTTTACTGAAAAGAGCACTAATATAGTCATTATTACAACATTTACGTTTGTCCCCCATTTTGTTTCCTTTTTATTAATAAATGTACCCATTTGTTTCCTTTTTATTTAAAAACAATCAGCATTATAATTCTCATCATTATGAGGTATCATTAGAAGCACATATGTTTTTTTTTTAAACCAAGAGCACAGATACATTTACACACAAACATATCAGTTGACATTTTTTCACAAAACCAAACACACACTCTTCTTTCTTTCTCCTGTAATTCTGTAAAAGAGACCCAGCCCCATTCTTTTGCCTAAAAACTCGAACTACATACATACACAAAAACAGAGCAGGTAGTCTATTTTTATATTTTCGGATTAATTGCTTCTTTTTCGTACTGGTAGGATCGAATTGTAATTTGTGGTGATTGTGGGTTCGATTAGTATAGTCAGTTTCGGGTTTTGTTTGGGGTGAATGGTGGTTTGAGTCGGAGAGATGAGGGTGTGGGTATTGTTGTTTGTTGTGGTTGAAGTCGACGGTGGTGGTCTTGGTCGATTGTGGTGTTGGTTGCTTGTTGGGAAGAGAAACGGGGAGAGATTGAGAGATGATGATGAGATGGAGAGGTAGAGAGAATCGATGAAGAATTTGAGAGAGTGAGGTGTTGGTGTTCGGTGTTGTTGTAAGTCGATGGAGAGAAGATAGGAGAGGCGAAAAGGGAGAGAGATGATGGGTGTTGGTTGTGGTCGCTGTGATGGTGGTGTTGTTTAGTGTAGTCGATGGAGGAGGAAGAGGGGAGTTTGATGGTTGTTGTCAAAGAAGGTTGAATGCGAGAGAGAGGGAGAGACGGTGAGGGAGGCAGGGAGAGAATGAAAGAGAGACGGAGAGACAGAGAAATAGAGCCGGAGATAGAGAGAGTCAAAGAAAGGGTAGTAGAGAAAAGAGAAGAGATTGAATTTGAGGGAACGATGTTGAGAGATTGATGAGAAGAGTGGGGAAGAGACAGAGATGAGAGATACAGAGTGGGGAAGAGACAGAGATGAGAGAGAGAGAGAGGAGGGAGAGAGAGTGGTACGGGAGAGAGATGCAGGGGAGAAGCAGGTGGGACCCACACGGCGCAAATGGGACCCACACCTATAATTGCAGTAAGGTTAATAATAATAAAATAATACAGTTATTGTTGGTTGAACGTTTTAATCGGGATTTAAGCGAATAAAAGAGGTTCCAATGGGTTTCGTTAAAATTGGAGTATTATTAAAAAATTTGAGATAATTAAATAGTGTAATTAAAAATAGTTTAATTAAATGATTAATTATTTAAATAGAAATATTTTGTGACATAATTTAGAGATTTAATAATTCTTTGATAAAAGAGGGAGTTATTTGTGAATAAATATCGTTAATTATGGTTTTAATTCGGTAGATGGATATTTAGTGTTCCTGAACTATTTTAATTAACCAGATCGGACTAGATTATTTAGAGGCTAAGATCGGATAATTATTATATTAATTTTGAGATTTAAAAATGGAAGAGAAATTAGTTGGTGAGATTAATAATAATAAATATGGATTTAAATTGAATAAAAATGGATGTTTGAATTTTTCATTTTGAGTAAGATTTTAGATTTCCAGATGTTAAAAATAGGATATATTCTCCAGATTTAATTCCTGTGTTCGAAGAGATATTTATTTATCCCGGAATTAATTTCCGTTATTTATTCCGGAGATTTTTATGAGATATTATGTTATTATTAATTATATTATCGGATCAGGAATATTTTATTCTGAAGAATCGCTCACGTATTTCTGGTTGCTATTTTTAGAGAATAATTCTCGAGACGTAAATCGACGCCAAGTTCACGGGTAGAGTATATATTTTATCTTCATTCATTTGCACTACGAGATCGAGGCAAGTTCATTCCTACCCTAATTCTCTGAAACTTTATTCGTAGTATTTCATGCCTTATTTAATCGAGTTATCAATTATGAGAATTATTTGTTGCTGCTTATGATAAATTCTTTTGAGCATTATTCTCTCGTTAAATATTATTTTACTGTTAAATTAGTTTACTTTCGAATTATATTCCCTATAAGTGTAGACATAAATTCATTGCTATCAGGATCGATCTCATTAATTCGAGATGACTATTATTTTGATTTAGTGGAACTAGTCTCATTCGTTCGAGATAGTTAAATTCATTCTTTTCCGTTGAATTTATTGTATAAATTTAACAATAATTTATTGATTATCTTTTAGTTGGTTCCTCGTTTGAACCAACCGATATGAGCTATAAAAATTAGAGTTATTAGAGTTGTCACTCGATGATCAAGTGAAAAATATTATGTTGAACGTTCATCAATTTTGAGTATTATAAATATACGAGAAGTACTAGTTGTTCAGTACGACTCTTAATTACTTCATTTTAAGACTATTCTCATTATTTCGAGGTAGTTGCTTTTATTGTCAGGGTTTGGCATTTTGCTTGTGTCAACCAATAAAATATTATTATTGAGAGTTACATCAGTCCATTGTTCAGATTGGTGGTACAATTGAGTAAGACTGGCAGTTCGCCAGATTAATAATTGTTTTCCTGAAAGAGTTATCTCAAGTTATCTATTCATCAAATATTCGGGAATTCTGTATTCTACTGGTCAACATGGGAGATGGCCCATGGGAGTTCTTTCGGATCAACATGAGGAATAAAATCGTGGTATCGAAAGAGAAATATTAATATTTTGGCATTTGTTGCCTGGTTAATTTTGGGAAAGAGGCCCACTATAGAGAAAGAGAGACTTGTGTACCATTATACGGACACGAGAATATTTTGACATTTGTTGCCAGGGTTGAATTAATAACCCATTATGATGCTAGCATTCATACATATATTATATTATTGATATCGTATTGTAGCCGTGATCGGGCGAAGTGCGGTGTCATTGGAGGCGGTATTCTCGGTCGGATAGTTGATCGCCCCACCGAGATACCGTGAGGTGGAAGACCAGTTTATTCTTAAATCATGAGTTATCAGAGTTATATCAAATGAGTCTTTCGATTATTCTGTTTCGAGATGAGTATTGAGTTTTTCAAGTATTCTGTTTCGAGAAGAGTATTGATTCTTTCGAGTATTCTGTTTCGAGATGAGTATTGAGTCTTTCAAGTATGCTATTTTCGAGATGAGTTTGAGCCAATTCAGATTGTGATATCCTACATTAAAATTTTGAGTATTTCTTTCGGTAAATATTATTATATTTATACCCCGAGCAATGAAAGAACTTGTTGAGCACTATAGTTGCTCATTCTTGCTTTAAAACAATTTGTTCAGCTGTCAAGATGGAAAGATGCGAGACGTCCAGCCTGGAATCCAGAGGAAAGGGAAAAGCTTCAGACTATGCTGACAAGAATTAGAATATCCCGCTGGAACGTTTATTTTCTATTTTTATGAACTTATGTAAGATATTATCCAGAGATGAAATAAGTTGGATTGTATTATTTTGTGAGACGATCTTGGAACTGCGGAGTGGGACATTTATGTTCCGTTGAAATAAATATTTTATTTTATTATTGCGTTATCGTGTGCTGCAGGATATTGAGACAATGTGACGACCCGGGTCCCCTGTCAGGGTGGATTTGGGGGCGTTACAGTAAATTAGAATAAGCATAGTAAATAATAAAATTTTTGTATATGATTGATTGACTGAAAATTTAAAAGTGAATTCTGATTATCTCTAAAATAATTTTTATTTTTTGATTGGCAGTTTATTCACCAACCAACAATAATATTCTTCTAGCTTATATTTAATAATTTAGATATATGTAGTATTGGCTTATATGCATTTATTAATTAATTTTATTAACAAATTATGAATAAATAAATTTTTGAGCTTTTAAAAAAAATCGAGTATTTGAAGGTATGAAAATTTTTCAAATTATTTAAAATCTAATTTCAAAATCCGATATTTTTCATATTTCTAGTTAGTTAGATTATAATTGTATAATATATCTATACTATTATATAAAAGCCGAAACATTAAAAGTTTTGATACCAATTTTTTGGTACCTGTTTTTTGGTACTTCGTGAATTTACTTATTTAACCTTCATTATAAAGAAAAATAAATATACATAAAACAAATAATAACATAATATAATTAATGGTAATTACTAGAGATATTACCTTTAATAAACAGCTAAAAACATCAATCGTGTCATATCTTTCCATCATTAATATTTTCTTTCGAATTAAAACATGTTACCTTTTAAATTTAAAACATATCTTACAATCATTAATATATACCTAAAAATACCGCACCATAATTTTTAAGAAAAATGTAACACCTAAAATAAATAAATAATGGTTATTAGTTGATTAACATAATAAAATTAATGGTAATTAGTCGATTGCCTTTTTCACATTAATATAATAAAATAAATGGTAATCACTCGATTGCCTTTTTCATATTTACTTTTAGTTGTAGATATTACCTCTTATAAACACCTAAAAACAACATATTATCTCTTATAAATACCTAAAAACATCAATCGTATCATTTTTTTGATAATTAATATTTTCTTTCGAATTAAAACACGTTACCTTTTAATTTAAAACAAATCTTACGTATATACCCGAAAATATCACAGCATAATTTTCAAGTAAAATATAACACCAAAAATAAAAAATAACATAATATAATTAATGGCAATAGGCGATTGCCTTTTTCATATTTACTTTTAGTTGAAGATATTACCTTTTATAAACACCTAAAAATATCAATCGTATCAAATCTTTCAATCATTAATATTTTCTTTCTAATTAAAACACGTTATCTTTTTAATTTACAACAAATCTTACAATTATTAATATATATATCCGAAAATATCACACCAGAATTTCAATTATTAATCACACCATAATTTTCAATTATTAATAAAATATATTAAAAATCATATACGTTGTTTATAATAAAAAAACATTAGTATAATTCGTAAACATGAGCATATTAAGTTAGATCAAATTAAAATTAAATAAATTATCAAAAATAATGATTATATAAAAATATAATTATAATATTAAATAAAATTTATAACATAATACAAGAAATCCGTACATTGCAATACTAATAATTAACCGATTACCTTTTCAAGTAAAACATATCATCTTCCTATTTTTTCTAATTAAATTTCCTTTTTTCTAGAAATATCACGGGCAACATTAATTTTCATTTTCTATGAAACACTAGGAGCAATTTTAATTATAAATTAACATAATTAAATTATAATTAGTATAAACTAATCAATTACCTTTTTCACATAAAGCATGTCACTTTTTATTTTTCACGTTATCTTTTCTATTTTATCTAACGAAAATCTCTCATTTTTCAATTATATTAAGGGCAGTTCTATTTAATAAAATAAAATAATCATATGATAAAACTAATAATTAATTGATTAACTTTTTCAGCTAAAACGTATCATTTTTTCTATATTTTCTAAATAAAATCCCTCTTTTTCTAGAAATATCATGGGCAACATTAATTTCTCTTTTTCTAAAAACATTACGAGCAATTTTATTTAGTAAAATAACATAATTAACTTATAATTTTTATAAACTAATCAATTACCTTTTTCATCTAAAACATGTTACCTTTTTAATTTTCTCTAACCAAATCCTCTCTTTTTTCAATTATATCATGGGCATTCTATTTAATAAAATAAAAAATAATTTTAATTAATAATAATTAACCAATTATTTTTTTCAACTAAAATCGTCATCTTTTCTAAATTTCTAAATAAAATCTCTCATTTTCTAGAAATATCACGGAAAACATTTGTATAATTATCAATTTATCATCAAATAATCTCATTTAAAAATTTAAGCATTCAAAAATCATGTTTTAAAAAAATTAATTCAAGTTAATGAAAAATATAATATAATATTTAAAAAAATCCGTGCATCGCACGGGTTTTAAGCTAGTATTATGAAATTCAATTTATAATGTATGATAATATGATTGTGATTGACTTTATATTAAAAAAAGTGGTAGATTAATGAATGATTAGTTATGTAATATAATTTAAAATATACAATAGTAAATCGCGATTAATTTCAAATTAAAATAGTGATTTTTTTTATTTTTATTTTAAAATATATATATATTTATGAATATGTAAATAAAATCATTATTGTATTTAAATTAGAAGTGTTAACTAATTATGGTTAATGAGGTATGGTGAGAATGTAAATAAGGAAAACTCTTAATATAATTAATTGATTAACTCTTGCAATTGCAAAAATATTTTTATGTAATCATATAAAAATTTCTTTGTATCTCACCCAATTTGGATACGAGTATCATTTTTTTTTCCCGAAAATAAAGATTTATTGATTGGATATAAAGTATTTGGGTTCGATCATCCAGAAGGAAGGTGAGATTGAAGATGATGTCACTCATCGTATCAAGGCGGGGTGGCAAAGGTGGAGGGCAGCGTCAGGGGTGATGTGCGATAAGAAAGTCCCGTTAAAGCTGAAAGGGAAGTTCTATAGAGCGGCTATCCGTCCTGCGATGTTGTATGGTTCGGAGTGTTGGGCGGCGAAGAAGGCCCTCGAGAGCAAGTTGGAAGCAGCTGAAATGAGGATGTTGCGGTGGTCCTGTGGCCGCACGATGTTCAAATAGAATCCCGAATGTGATTTTCAGGAGTGAGTTGGAGGTGGCGCCTCTTTCTGCGAAAGTTAGGGATGGGAGGTTGAGGTGGTTCGGCCACGTCCGTAGGAGGCTTCCGGAAGCCCCGGTGAGAAGGGTCGAGAGTCTTTCGGTTGTTGGGGTGAGGAGGAGAGGCAGACCGAGGAGGACGTGGGAAGAACAACTCAGGATGGATTTGAAGGCCTTAAACTTGGATGAGAACTCGATCGCTGATAGGAGTTGTTGGAGGCGCCAGATTAGAGTTGTGGATTCTCTTCTAGGGAGTGGTTCTGTGGTTGAGAGCCTTAGAGTTGGGTTCTCTCGGTTAGCATTAGCTTAGAAGCTTGGATTTTCATCTTCATATTGTCTTCTGGTTTCTGGTTTTGCAGGCACAGGGAGCTTGGTCAGAGGTCTTCCTACATCAGGAGAGGAGTGCTCATTGCGCGAGTAGGTAAGTCCCATGAGATCCAGGCCATGGGCCCAGGTTCGGTCGACTACTATACCCATCCTTAGCATCCTTGTTCAGAATTCACATTGTTTTGTGGTGCACTAAGCCGGGGGTCTTCACGGAAACAGCCTCTCTACTATAAAAGTAGGGGTATGGTCTGCGTACATCTTACCCTCCCCAGACCCTGCTTCATGCGGAAAATACCGGGTATGTTTGGTTTTTATATAAAGAAGGCCAAAAGAGCACTTTAACCAACTGGGCTAATTGAACTAAATAAAAAAGGTTTTAAATTTATCTTTAAATTATATATGAACCCTTCTTTGTCATTTATTATCAAACTAGCTTATAACCCATGCAACGCATCGCTCCTTTTTATAATTTTATTATTTTTTAAAATTGTATATGTTATTAATTTACATATTGAATTGTTATTAAAAAATTGATATATTTAGGATTTTACATGTTCGATTTAATATTTGTATTTTATCTTGAATTCTTAAATTTGAAATGGACGCTTTTACAGTCCACATGAAATTAACAAAATAAACTTTAAATTATTGATTGCCTTTAACATAATATAATTAATGGTAATTAGTCGATTGTCTTTTTCACATTTACTTTTAGTTGAAGATATTACATTTTATCATATCTTCCATTCATTAATATTTCCTTTCGAATTAAAACATGTTTCCTTTTTTATTTAAAACTAATCTTACAATCATTAATATATACCCGAAAATATCATACCATATTTTTTAATTATTAATAAAATATATCAAAAATCTGTATGCATTGTTTATAATAAGGAAACATTAGTATATTACGTAAACATTGGTATATTAAATTATATTAAAATTAAAAAAATATTAAAAATACTGATTATATAAAAACATAATTGTAATATTAACCGTTAAAATAATTGTAACTATCGAATCTAATATTTTTAAAAATAGACGATCAAGATTATATCATATTTAAAAAAATTATAATCTAAAAAGGATATAAATTAAAAAGGTTGTATTAGAATTGAATTTAAAAAATTATAATCTGAATACAAAAGTTTGTATTAAAACTGAATTTTATTTATTTATTTATTTATATTAAAACAATTCATATTTACTATTTGGGCTCTATCTCGAGATATAAAACTCAAATTTGGATGAGTTTATAGCCCACACGAAATTCATTAAATTATCTTTAATTTAGTGATGATTTAACGATTATTACCCAAATGGAAACACTCAGAATCTCAAGAGAAAATATAATTACGAATTTTTACATTAATCCTATTCAGTGTAAAAGACATGCATTGATAATATTACTATTTAATATAGAAAACCTTATTATATATTATTTAAATCATTGGCATGTACTTTTTCGTATTTCAATATAAATACACTTTTTAGTTTACATGTTAAAATATAAAGTATTTTTTATGTTAGATTCAACGTTTTTCATCTATTTATTTTAAGAGCTAACAGATCTTATTTATTTTATCGTACCGAGTAGCAGACTACCAACTACCAAAGTTTTGGACAAAATCCATCTTACACTTATCACTAAAACTGTATTTGGTTGTTAGTATAACTATCTTAAAATAATAAAAAAGTTATTTTGATAATCAAAACGAAATATAAGTAGATTTACTAAATCGAATAGATTTTTCAATGTAAATTTCATCTCTTTTTTGTTTCTTGGTAGTTTTAATTGGATATAATTGTATTTGGTTGTTAGTAAAACTATTTTCAAATAATTACAAATGTATTTTGATAATCAAAACGAATTATAGGTAGAATCATAAATCAAATAGAATTTTCAGCGTAAAAATCGTCAATTTCTTCTCTTCTTTGTTTCTGCGTTGATTTAATTAGAAAAAAAAAATAATAAACCATCATTAAATTAAAGATTATTTTATTAATTTCTCGTGGGTTGTAATCGTTCAAATCAAAATTTAAGAATTTAAGATAGAATACAAATATTAAATCAAACGTGTAAGACCTTATATATATCAATTTTTTTTAATAACAATTTGATATGTAAAATAAAAAAAATATAAAATTAAAAAATATATAATTATAGATATTAAAAATGGAACCGTGCGTTGATCGAAAAACAAACTGCCCCGCCACAATACTCCAAAACTCAGCTTAAGAGCAATCACATCAGCTGCTCCATCCTCTTCCTCGTATTCTTACTAGAAATAATAATTTTCTAAATTTATCCCTATTACTATTTATCATCTAAATATTTATTACATCCCATTTTATTTTTATATTTTATTTATATTATTTCTTTCTCTCGTCTCCTTTTACAATTTTAATTATTCACAATTATTTTATCATATACTCTACTTACATATTAAATTTGTGTAAAATATGAAATGGTGATGAATAATAAGTTCTCAAATTTGTAACTGCAGTTTTTCTTTTTCTTCAACTTTACACTGTAAACTACTACAAATTTGTATAAAATATGAAATGGTGATGAATAGCAAAAACTGTAAACTACTACAAATTACAAAGCCAGAGTTGCTCTGAACTTAACACACAGAAACAAAGTTCCTTGCAACCAACATCAATTGATAACTCTTTTAATTTCTTGGACATTTAGCGCACATGGTTGACCCTTATAAATTTTTAACACATAGACCCTATCCAATAAGTATAAAGAACGATTAGAAGGAAACCCCAAAAATTACAGGCTGGTATATAGTGCTACCTTTAGCGAAAGCCTCCCCCTGTCCAGTTCGAATTTGATTTTCCATTTCCAGTGTCATTGATTCCACCAGCCTTGTTGTTACTGGGAGCACCGTGGTAAAAACTATCATCTTCATCATCATCCTCCTTGGCATCATCCCAACCGGCCCAGCTGTCTCCATTAGGCGGTGATTTTTCCGTATCGTTTCGGTTGTCCTTGCGATCCCAGTCATCCCATGAGTCTAAGCCAGCAGAGTTATGATGTCCACTTGATGAGTTTTGCCCTCTACTACTAGAATTCCATCCTTTGGACTCCGATCCAGAATCTTGATAGTAGCCAGTTCCCTGCCTTTCATTTTCTTGCCAGCTATCATTATTCCAGCGACTACTGGTAGTATTACCTTCTTTCGCGTACTCCTCAACTTTCTGCGAAGCCAATGCCATGACCCCTCTCATGATCCCCCAAGTCCTTTGTCCAATCTCACTTGTTTTAGCACTCACAACGTTGACAGTTTCATTCACCCTATAATCATATCCTCCATCCATTACCTGTAAGAGAACATGTTAAACATGCAACTGATTTCACATGTATAAGTACTTTCTTTATTTAACTACCTAAAGGCTGAGACATCATCAGAATTCATTACAACTTCAAAACATTACATTTGCACCAAAACTCACTTTCAGACTATCAAGAAACTACTTGTACAGATACAGAAACTTCAACTAAGAATGTCTCGAGTCAGAAAAATATTAAAATGCTATAAACTAAATAATGATGAAATCGTAAATTTATGGAGAATTGCACCAAACATTGTTCTAAAAATAGAACAAAGAGTAAAGCATAAATCTTTCTCAGCAATTTTAGACCAGTCACAAATAATCTATATGATATCAGTTTGTTCGACACACATATCGATGATCTTTCCCATACTTGTTAAGGCCTAAAGGCAAACCAATTTGTTAAAGAAACGCACGCAGCTTAGGAGTTCAGCTATATGAAGGCAAATTATTATATGTATTATATAGACATAGTTTCATTAATCACTAATTTAAATAATAATCTATTTTAATGTAAGATTAATTTAATTTATCAAACTGAATATATTCTACTAACAATTTTATTTTTAAGTTTGGGACTGTTAATTTGTTGTCAATATAATGGTTCAATGGTAACGGTAGAAGTTTATAAATATCAATATTGAAAATTACATTGCAACAATAATAAGCAATTGCAAACTATATCAGGAAAATAAATAATATTTATAGTTTAACAACTAATTCACCTAGTGCGCGCTTGGTCTAGCAAATGCCTAAACAATGCCTAATTCGCCCCCATTTCTGGTTGCCTATTTGCCTAGGCAACTACTTGACAAGTGACAAATATGATCTTTTCTACTCTTGCGATTTCCAATTTCGAACCACCAAGCGTGCACTAATCTACTTAGTTCATTGTACTTATTCTTGGACTAAAGAATTGAGTCAAGCATATATATACAAATTTAATAGATGTGCATGTGCATTAAAAAGTTAAAAGAGCAAATTGCTTGGGATTAATGTATTTTTTATTCCTTTGCCAGGATTGCAAAAATTTCCGGTGTCAACAGCGTGCAACTGATGCACCTTATTCTCTCCCTTTCTAATTCTTCTCGTTTTCTGGTGTGTTTTTGATGATGGAGATGGACGTACCGTGGTAGTAGTGATTAAATGGTGTATTGTTGGATTTAAGGTCCAAATATGATTGGGGTTAGAGATTTCGACTTGGAATTAAGGTTCTTGTATACGGGTCGAGTTGGGTGTGTAATTAGGGTTATGGGATTGGGGATTTAGGTAATTAGGCTTCTGGACAGTTAAAATAGATTACAATTTTGGTGCTTTCTAATGGTATGGTGGTGTATGGCAGTGATGTGGTCGATGGAAGCTAGGGTTCAGTGGTAATGGGTGGTGTATACAGTGGGGAACAGTAAAAACGACGATGAACAATATTTTTGATGAACAATAACGAACAATCAGTATTGAATGGAATTCGGCTCTGATGCCAATTGATGCGGACAGAATATTAAAAAGATTTAAAAAACAATGAATTACACGAATTCCAAGAATAATCAATCAAATATTATTCCAAAGAAAGATGTATAATCAAAGCTAAGTAATATGTGGGAGATTACATTACTTATATAGAAAATTTAAACCATAATATTAAACCTTATGGCCTAATGCCCGTACACAATTGGGCTTTATTATAAAAAACTACTTAAATAATAAATTCATAACCCCACATATAAAAAACATATAGATAAATACATCATTTATCGGGTTAAATATCAAATTGGTCACTGAAGTGGAGTCCATGTATCAATTCATTCATTGATCTTAACGGGGTACCATTTGAATCCCTAAAATCATAATAAATATCAAAGAAATACCTCAATATATGTACTTGGGAAATAAAAGTAATTTTTCATCGAATTCTACACATTTTTCTTAAATGTTATTGTAACCAAATGAAAGGTTATGAATTCTAATATTTTTGATAAAATATTTAGATTTTAAGAAATTTATTTACTATTTACTTTTACTTAAATCAAAGAAAATAACTATAAAATTAAAAATAAATAGTATAAAAATTTCTTAAAATTTAAATATATTATCAGAAATATAAGAATTATTATCCTTTCGTTTGGTTATTGCAGCATTCACGAAAAATGTGTAGAAGTCAGTGAAAAATTATTTTTACTTTCCAAGTACATTTTAAAGGTATCCGTTTAATATTTATTATGACTTTAATGATTCAAATGATATCTCGTTGAGATCGGTGAACGAATTGATTATGGCTTCCACTTCAATGACCAATTTGATATTTAACCCCATCATTTATCTCTATACTAAACAAATATACACTAATAAATAACATATATTTTAATTCTTTATTTTCGTTCCTCATCAAGAGTCAACAATTGAATTGGAGGGAGAGTGAATGTGGTGAGTGAGAGGGAGGAAAGCTCGTCGTTCTTAAGATGACATGTCATTTTATTGCGATTTCTGTCCAAATCCGTAGTTATTTAGAAAATGATACCAACCACTACTATAATGAGTTAAACGAGACCCCACAGACTTTGATGACTTATTTGATAATATGCTACCACTTCAATCAGGAATCTGATAATCAGCTCTGATAATCAGCCCGCATCTTACATATTTTACCAAAATCATCTAAATTGTATGAACATGATATGCAAATCCTAATTGGTCCTTGCTAATTGAATGGAAAAGCCTGTAGGTCAAAGCAAATCAATGGTCCTAAAAGTGCAAATTCTGATCAACAACGTATCTCACTGGAAAAGACATGGCATGGAAGGGCCGATCCATTTAGTGTGAGGACTCATCCGAGTATGCCACATAATGAAAATGGAGATTCTTGTGCAGTATGTGTTTCACGTTATTAGGAGGCCATCAATCCAAAGATTTATCAGACACCAACAATAAGGTTGGGCAACAAAACCAAAACCAATTAAAACCGAACCGAATTAAAATCGAAAACCGAAAACCCAACCATTCCAAGCGGTTCGGTTTCGGTTTTAAAGTGCAACCCAACCGAACCGAACAGAACAGTCATTATGATATATAATGTATGTAATGCATATATATATATATATATACATATATTAAAATTTATTAAAACTAATAAGCATGTTTTTATAATTACATAATCTTTCTGTGCTATATTGCTATTTCTGATTGATCAAATGATATTATTCTGTATTCTATTTTTAAGTTAGGTCATACTGTTTGATGACATACCTCCATCCTGTGCATTCTGTAGTAGTCTATCCTAGTTAACTCTTGTCTGCTCTTGATAAACATTTTATTGTTCCCACATTTACATGCAGACACAGATCAATTTTAATAGAAGGGTTCGATTAATATATATCATAAACTTTACTTAACTTTTGTATCATATAAGCTTTTTTAATCCAGTTACAATATTTTGTTTCCTTATTTTTATATTTTTCGGTTGTTTAACCGAAACCGAATAGAGGATTTAAAAACCGACCAAACCGATGGCTCGGTAGCGGTTGAAATTTTTAATCTTTAAAACCGAAGATATATGTTTCCAGGTTTTGTTTTATACGGAAACCGATCCAAACCGAAGTCTGCTATACGCTAATCAACAATGTGTTAACTCACAATATCACGTAATTGTAGGGAAAGAACATCTTTTTCATGTTAAAAGCATCCATTAAATGTGAAACTTATAATGGGATGCATAAACATAATCATACTCCTTCTTTCTTTTCTTGTATACAAAAATCAAATGATACGCTTAAAAGTAAATATCAATGACTCACTGATAAATTTATAAAAGCTTGCATAGTTTACAAGCTAAGGTATATTGGTAACCAAATAGCCTACCAAGTCCTAGAACATAAAAAGCAAATCCCAGAATCAAATGCTACCACAATGTTTAAGTTGTCAATGACAGAGTTGATAGTTCTGATCTCTGTAAAATATCTTTTAGAATTTACAACCTTTTAAAGGAACCTATTTTATTTTATTTTTTACTTCTGTTGGGGGACAGTAACTTAAAACAACTTACAGCTCCACAAGACCAAAAAATACATAAACAGTATTATAAATTTAGGCAATACATAAACATGGTAATAATTAAGCAATGTTAAATTTATGCTCCCTCCACCCCCCCCCCCAAAAAAAACTTTATACTCTCTACAGTATAATGGACCATGCAGAGAGCCGGTTAGAATCCCTATGAAAACGTTCAAATTTCATCATCCATAAGAAATTTTTATCTGTTAATTAATCACTATATATCCTCAACAACAATAATTGTTAGATATTAATAACCACTCTATAACGAGTGCACAAAATTCATCATTCCTTAATTTGCAATACCATCAAAAGATGATTCATCTTCAACATGTTCCATTTTAGCCACTAAATAAAAAAAACCCATGTAGTTCTTTTGGTATTTGGAAAGTTGAACTTTACAGTAAAAGAATATAAAATATTCTAAAAAATACAACTGGAAAATCAATTGTACAGTGCCATATTTGAGGGCAACATGATCATATTGCTACATTTTCAATTCCCACAAAAGCAACACTGTTGGAGTTGAAATTGTTAATTTTGTGATTAAAAGGCCAAATATGGAAACTTTTTTGGAGATATTACACGCCAACAAACCTTTTCTTGTGTTGCGAAAGGAAGTTAAAACGAAAGTTTGATCTAAATTCTAAATTTTAATTCAAAACTAAGGAAAGACCCAAGTCCTAACCAAACAGCAACTGGAAACCACTTCTTCCAGCAGATCATTATATTATTAGCTTAATGGTCTAATCTATTTATGAGCAAAACTAAATGTGGTTTGGAGACCAGGTAAATACTCACTATACATCTTCAACAACAATACTTGTTAGATATTAATAACCACTCTATAATGAGTGCACAAAATTCATCATTCATTAATTTGCAATACCATCAAAAGATGATTCATCTTCAACAAGTTCCATTTTATCCACTAAATAAAAAAAACCCATGTAGTTCTTTCGGTGTTTGAAAAGTTGAACTTTACAGCAAAATAAAATAAAATATTGTAAAAAATACAACTGGGAAATCAATTGTACAGTGCCATATTTGAGGGCAGTATGATCATATTGCTACATTTTCAATTCCCACAAAAACAACACTGTTGGAGTTGAAATTGTTAGTTTTGTGATTAAAAGGCCAAATATGGAAACTTTTTGGAGATATTACACGTCAACAAACCTTTTCTTGTGTTGCGAAAGGAAGTTAAAACGAAAGTTTGATCCGAAATTCTAAATTTTAATTCAAAACTAAGGAAAGACCTAAGTCCTAAACAAACAGCAACTGGAAACCACTTCTTCCACCAGATCATTATATTATCAGCTTAATGGTCTAATCTATTTATGAGCAAAACTAAATGTGGTTTGGAGACCAGGTAGATACCTAGTTTGTTTCTCCATGACTGATGGTTTTTAAGAAGGATTCTACCCAAGTTACTGAGTAGATACTGTGTGATGACCATATATTAAATTTGAGTAGTTTTTCATTCAAAAAACTAATTAAAAAGAACACAAAAAAAGCATCAATTGTATACCTTACTAGTGAGATCCTTAGTTCCAGCTTGTACCACCGTAGCAGCAGATTGTGCAGCCGATGCAGCAACCAAAGATAACCTACCAAACCCCTACATTTCACACAAACAAACAATCAAACCTCCACATACATACAACAAAAACAAGAAAAAAGAGGTGACTTTTACCTGACTAACAGCGGAAAGAACATCCCCTTGCGAACTACTCCTGGGCATAGGCCCGGGACTAGACCCAAACCCAACATACTTCCCTCCCTGAGACGGATGCAATCCATCCGGCCTCGACTCATTCTCCTTGATCTTCCTAGCAAAAAAATCCTTCTTTCCTGCAGCAGACGCCTCCAATTGCGCTTTGGTAAAAATATCCTGAGTGGATTTAGACCTTGACGGAAAGCCCCTACCTCCAGCACTAGTCCTAAAATCCCCAACCGTATTAGTCCTCCTCATATCCCCCGATTTCCCCTCATCGAAACTATCCCAATCCCCCCATTCATTCCCCCTTGCACCGCCACCGCTCAACGGAGGCTTATTAAAACTCTCCTTCACCACCGGTAGGTCCCTCCACACCCTCCCCTCCGCCAAGGCCTGAATTTTGTCCCTATAAATTCTGGCCGCATTGGAATTATACTTTTCGAAAATCCTCGTCTCTTTTATCACCCCATACTCGCTAAAAAACTCATTCATCTTCTCATTCCCACCATTCTCCATTTTCTTCAATTGAATCTCTGACCACGAGTCCATCGTGACGGACCGAACGAACGAGATGTGGACCCCCAAGCCACGGTGCTTTCCGGAACATTCTAGACACATGAAGATGCCGTAAGAAACGGAGGCCCATTGAGGGTTCTTTTGGGAACAATCGACGCAGGTTTTGTTGGCGGGCTGGGATTGTAAGTCGCGGAGGCGGCGTGTTGCGGAAGACATGGTCCGGGTTTGATGATCGGATCCTGTTTGGATCTTTTTATTGTGCAGAAGAGGAGGGAGGGGAGGAGAAATATGATTAAATTAAGATGTTGTGAGATAAAAATAGATGGGGGATGAAGAATGGAGAAAATGAAAATGGAATGTGAGTGGGATCACCGACACCGTTAATATATTTGGGGTTCATAGTGCATAGATCATCACTTCATCACCTTTGCCTACTTTCCTAATACCATCGTGTATACCAGTCCATATATAACCACGTGGTTTCGAAATACTACAAATTATATTTTAAAATACTTATGTTTGATTAAAATATTTAATAGCTAAATGAAATTTAAATTTGAAAAATTCCTAAAGTTCTTAGCTTAAAATCATGTTATTTTCCGTGTTTAGAGAAAAGAAAAACACCTAATCAAATATTTCATATTTAATATAAATAAAAATGTATAATTTATTGATTGTCAAACTTAAAATGAAGAATTTAAGATGGGGTCTAGGGACTTAAAACGCTTTAACCAAACATTATTGATCAAGGATGATGTAATACAGGAAACTCTCTTCTACTTGTGTTTGGTTGGGATAAATGAAATGTAATGTAATGGATGAAATTAAAGAAAAATAATGGAAGTTGGAGGTAAATTTGAAAAAAATGATATAACATAAAACGGTCGATTAGAAATTTTGTTATTGAAATTTAAATCTTAAATTTCTTGAAAAACAACTGACCAGTAGGATTTGATTTAAATTCAGTTTTGAATACTTATTTGTACATCTTTTCATTTTTTTAAAATTTAAAAAAAAAATAGATCTCAATGATTTGAAACGTACGAGTTTAACTTCGTTTATATCAACGACTTTTTATGAAATGTTTAAAAACAAATTTATTTTCAATGACAGTTTTGGTATAAAACATATGGATTTAACTTCGTTATTATTGACGACTTAATTATAAATACATAACACTAACTTCATCATTTTTTGCTACATTTCTTCACCTAAATCTAACTTACTTTCACCAAGTAATAGGTGATATATGTAATAAATACAGTCCTGTCTTGTATGAACATCAACTTTGATAGTAGGCATATCATCAATAGTTGCACCATAAATATCTTTGATGACAATCATAACCACCCAGATTGAATTTAAGGGCCAAGCTGATCGTTAAGTTCCCTGACGTTCAAGTTCAATTGATCCAACACTGGCAAGATTATTTGTTTTTTTGTTAAGATAATCTAAACAGCTTTGATGAAATTGGGGACGAAAATGACGGCAAAGTTTTATTTTTATTTTAAATCTAATGATTTTATACAAAGGTTAGAAATACATATGAAGATTGTTATATTAAAAGGATAAGAATGATGATTACTATTCTATTTTCACATACTCTCATTTTTTGTACTCTCGTTTCTTTTAATTTACAATGATTTTAATTTTACAGTTATTTCATTCTTAAGATAGTAGTGGTAGAGCAAAATTGAGACACTGGAAGAATGAATATCATTTTACTATTTGTTTACTCCCGGTAAATTTGATTAATGTAGCCCCTAAATAATGGGTTGGATGGATTTGAAAGCCCATATATCTCCATTTCTTTAACAAGATGAAAGATGTAATTTTAATTGTTGTCAAACAATCTCTGGTTTATTTCAAAGCCCCAAACAAATTTGCCTACTAGAAACATGACCTTGGGCCTTGACTATAAAGATGAAAAAAATTTGAATACAATTAAAAGGCAATGACATGTTTAATTTCAAATTTTACAAATTGATCAATATGTAGGCCTTATACCCTTCTTGAAAAAACTTAGCTTAGTATTACTATTACATCACGTTCCCACTATTTTCCATGTTAAACCTTGAGAAAATAAAGTCAACAATTATTGTTTTCCCTTTTTAATATACCCATGTTTTTTTTTAACTTTCAAATTTTTGTTGTGATCTTCTTTTGTTCTTTTAAGAAATGACCAGTTACAAAATTTATTTCTGAAAAATTAACACTCAATTTCTTGAAAAATGACTAATCACTAAGATTTAAATTAAATTGGATTTCATATACTTGCTTGTACATTTCTTCATTTTTTAAATTCAAAAAAAGATAGGTCTCAAAGATTTAAACGTACGAACTCTAACTTCATTTTTATCGACGATTCTTGGTGAAATGTACATAAATAAATTTGTTTTAGTGACAGTTTAGCTAAAAAATGTACGGATTTAACTTCGTTTTTATCGACAACTTAACTATAAATACATAATAGAATTTCACCATTTCTTTGCCTCATCTCCACCATTTCTTCACCTCGAAACCAAGTGATTCATATTTTTATGTTTTTTCATTTTGATCCAACTTACGTTTACCAAATAATAGGTGATATTTGTAATAGATACATTTTTACCATGTATAAACATGAATATCAACTTTGATAGTAGGCATATCATCAATTGTTGCACCATAATAATTTTAATATTATTCAGAACAATCCAAATTAAATTTAAGGACCAAGTCGATCATTCAGCTCGCAGAAATTCAATTTGAGGGATCCAACATTTTGGAGAAATGAATGCAATGGTCATTTATTATTGATGAAATCATTTAATACTTTATTAAGACTACATAAAATTTCCTTGTACATTTTAGATAGTTATTATCAACCAACAAGGGAAAAGAAGCAATAAAATTATGTTTACATTTTACATAAATTTTAAATAATTGTAAAAATGTTGATAATATTGCAGGTAAGAGGTTTTCTTCCCTACATAACGTGCGATGCCACATTGTGGAGAACTAATCAAATCTAGGCAGTTTTGATGAACTGGAGTGGAAATTGACGGCATAGTATATATATATATATATATACATATATATATATATATATATATATATATATATATATATATATATATATATATATATATATATATATATATATATATGTAAAGCTAATAAAATTAAAGGAGAGAAGAAGATGCAATAAAAAGTAAAGACTTGAATAACATTAATTATAATAGAGTGTTTACAAATTTAAAATTGCTAAAAGAACAAAGCTAAGCTCTAGAAATGAAATAAGACACACACACACACACACACACACACACACATATATATATATATAGGGTCTTACTCAAATAGAAACCAAATTAAAATAGAAACTAGAAACTAAACCCTAATCTAATATTTAAAGCTAATCTAATGACCAAACTAGGGGGGCCCCAATACAAAAAGTTCATAATATTCTAGGCTCTATCCAGGAAAAAAAATTACTGTTCACTGCTGACGTGGCAGTGACGTCAGCGTGAATAGTATTTTTTTTCCCTGGATGGAGCCAATAATTTTAAACACTTTTTGTGAAGGTGCCCCTGGCGGGGCCATTAGAATGAATGAAATAGAATTTATTTAATGTTAGTTTCTAGTTTCTATTTAAGAGTTTGTTTCTATTTGATACTTTGCCTATATATATATATATATAAGTAGAATTATAAGTAGAATTCATAAATCGAATAAAATTTTAACGTAAAAAATCGTCAATCTCTGCTCTCTATTGTTTCTGCGTTAATTTGATTGGAAAATAATCATTAAACCATCAATAATTTAAAGTTTATTTTGTTAATGTCATGTGGACTGTAAAAGCGTCCAAATCAATTTATGAATTCAAGATAAAATACAAATATTAAATCGAACATGTAAAATCCTAAATATATCAATTTTTAATAACAATTCAATATGTAAATTAATAACATATACAATTTTAAAAAAAATAATATAATTATAAAAAGGAGCCGTGCGTTGCACGGGTTATAAGCTAGTTTGATAATAAATGACAAAGAAGGGTTCATATATAATTTAAAGATAAATTTAAAACCTTTTTTATTTAGTTCAACAAGCCCAGTTGGTTAAAGTGCTCTTTTGACCTTCTTTATATCCAAACAATAAATCTTTATTTTTGGGAAAAAAAATGATACTCGTATCCAAAGGGTGAAAGCCCTAAATAACCAAAAATTAAAACAGAATGTCCAAAATAACGAAAGCCGGTAAAGCTGCCCAAAATAATCAGGGAACTACGCATTTGCGTTGTGCGTACATGGTATACGCATTTGGAATATGCGTACAGGTGAACCACGCATTGTAGTAATGCGTGGACTTTGTAAAAGTAAGGCACATGGCATGTGGAACAGTACCATGAATACGCATGTTCAACATGCATATGTAGCACTGTTCATCGTCGTCTTTGCACGCCGCCGGAGGCGATTTACGACCAAAATTTTGACCACAACTTTCAATCCTTTCCAGCAACCTTTGATTAGCATATTATATACCAAACTGATCGTCTTGCTCTCCTCTACAAGCCTATATCAATATTTTTCCATTTATTTTACCGGATTTAAAAGCCCCAAATCCGATCGAGTTTCCAAATCTGTTCGTACACGCCCCTGCGGGGCCAAAACTCAACAACTGAATATGGCAAGATGTAGATACAAATCTGGGCATCATTTTGATATCCTCGGATTTTGTGGAGGTGGCCGGAGTGTGATGGACGGGAGGAGGCGATTTTGAGGCGATTTATTTATCGTCTGAGCTCCGGTTACGTTTGTGAAGAAATGACATCATTGCGCATCTGGGAGATGCGTTACCCCAGATGCGCATGTACAGAATGCGTATTCCGTCTACGCAGACCGCCAATGAGTGGCTTCGTGGTTATTTTGGAAGCTATTCGTGCAAATCGTTATTTTGGGCAGCTGGGGTGTGTTTTTGTGTTATTTTGGTCATTTTCTCTATCCAAATTGGGTGAGATACAAAGAAATTTTTATATGATTATTGATTACATAAAAATATTTTTGCAATTGCAAGAGTTAATCAATTTATTATATTAAGAGTTTTCTTTATTTACATTCTCACCATACCTCATTAATCATAATTAGTTAACACTTCTAATTTAAATACAATAATGATTTTATTTACATATCCATAAATATATATTTTTTAAATAAAAAATACAAAAAAATCACTATTTTAATTTGAAATTAATCACGATTTACTATTATATATTTTAAATTATATTACATAACTACTCATTCAATATTAATCTACCACTTTTTTAATTTAAAGTCAATCACAATCATATTATCATACATTATAAATTGAATTTTATAATATATATTATACAATTATAATCGGTTTTATATAATTATAATCTAACTAACTAGAAATATGAAAAACATCGGATTTTGAAATTAGATTTTAAATAATTTGAATAATTTCCATACCTTCAAATACTCGATTTTTTTTAAAAGCTCAAAAATTTATTTATTCATAATTTATTAATATAATTAACTAATAAATGCATATAAGCCAATACTACATATATTTAAATTATTAAGTATAAGCTAGAAGAGTATTATTGTTGGTTGGTGAATAAATTGCCAATCAAAAAAATAAAAATTAATTTAGAGATAATCAGAATTCACTTTTAAATTTTCAGTCAATCAATCATATACAAAATTTTTATTATTTACTATGCTTATTCTAATTTACTAATCGCGGTTAAATTAAATTTAAATATAATAATATCTTTATTTAATAAATTCGTATATCACATGGTTTTAATTTTAAAAAATTACTACTAACCGTAAATAATATTTTCTATAAACCACATAAAAGTAAATTACATATGTTTATATTTCTTTTTTTTTCTTTTTTTGCCATAAAATAAAGCGATTTTCATTCAATAAACCAGAACACAGCCAGGACAAATCCCCGACTACCAATACAACCAGGTTGGAAAACAAATAACCAATTAAAAATAATTAGCTGATCGTTTAACACACAGAATTAAAAAATTCTTGAAACTAAAAATGAAATCGAAGATATCCCAGGCGATCCAAACTGCACCATCCCTTAAAGCAGCATCGCAATTGACCTTATCACATAACAGCCGTTATTAGCCCAATATTCAGAAGCCCCAATTGAATAAACTGAGGGTAGAGGAACGGCACCCCAGCTATCTACATGCCGGATACCAGCTATAGACATGCCGAAAGTGGAAACCCCCAAAGGATGAACAATCTTTGGTTATGAAAGGTGAGCTCTTGCAATATTCGCCACCACCCCATCTTCGATGCAGACTTTCCAGATCCCCAAAAACATCAACAAAATCATTTTCAATAGATCCAACATCAGACAAACCTAAACATAATTAATTAAGAACATAACAAAACACTCCAAAAGAATAGACAAAAACACACTCCAAAAGGAGAGACATACAAACACCCAAAAGATTGGGTTTTATTGAAAGAAAATTAACGAAAAAAGAAAACTAAAGGATTGGGTCTTTCCACTGGAGAAAACCCAGTGGAAGCCCCTCGACTAGCTTGAGAAAAAATAAAGGGAAGGCGCCGGCTCTTAGAGAGAATAGGGTTTAATGTAGGCTTCATCCAACTTCTATTTTGTTTACATATCTTTTAGTTATGAATTGTTTTTGAACCTCTTTTATTATAATACCCGAACTACCACGTATTAACTAACTTAATATAAGATTTTGAATTATTTTAGTATCAATCAGAGTCTAGACCAATTAAACTTAATGTAACATGTTTCTCTATTGGATCTAGATTCTACGTTTCAGGCTTTCAGCCAAAATTAAACTCAACTCAAGTGAAAATCATTAACAACAAATTTTTGTTTTTTTTATATCAATTAACTAAACATAATAACTGCTTATATAAAAAAGTAAACATAATAACTACTAATTTTTATTTTAACGATTAACTAATAATCAATTTACGTAAAATAAAACTATCTCAAATATAAAATTCTTACAAACTAAAAAATAGAATTATTATATCAATTTAATCATTACAAAAAATCTAAACCGCTTATTTTCTATTCCCCATTAGACCTAGCCAACTTTGATTAACTAAGTGTTTGCATCAATTCTCATCCTGCTTAAATCATATCAATTTCAGTTAAGGTACTATTTTGTATCTTTTTATTAAATGACAGACTATACTTGGATACATTATTTTTTATTTCGATTATATATAAGTATCGTATGTTTTGTGTTTTAATTGTCCAATAAACTCAATAGAAAAACGATTATGACAAAAATAGAATTGAAAACGATTTAGGTTTTCATCATCCCCATTCCAAATCCTCCCAAGGTTACTTCCCATTAGAATATTCAGTGGGCAACTCCAATAATTCTACGACTTACTGAATTGTAGGCATTAATCCTTAACACATTACACCAATTTTTTTTACAATGTTGGGTTGACAATGTTCTCATTCATACATTACTTTCATGATCACTAATATATATTGTATCATGGTCCATACATTTAAAAGTACAATATAATTTTCCTCATATGGCCTTTCTGGAAGGGGTATAGTTGAGTTAGATTATAATTATTTGAAAAAATTTAATTGTACAACATGTATTATGAAAATCTATTTATAGTGTATGATAATATGATTGTGATTGATTTTATATTAAAAGTGATAGGTCCCGAAGGAGGGTAAAATAAGTTAGAGGGGGGGTTGAATAGCTTACGACCCTTTTAAAAATTAGAGCTTGGCGTTTTTAAATTTCTTTCTCCTTTTAAAATTAATTACTTATAAACAAGTAATATAAAATGCGGAATATAAAAGCGAGAAAGTAAAAAATTGACACGGTCGATATATCCTGGTTCGCGATGCCCGCAATCCCCTAACGGATTCGAACACTCCTACTCCAGTCCCCGAGCTCTTCCCGAACTCGAGATTTTTCCACTATAAGAATCACACTCCTTATAGTAGGCGGAGAAGCCTTTACAAACACTATGTGTTTATCTTAGAGCCTAACTACCCGTTACCTCTTCAAAATACAATAGCAAACCCCTTACAAGATTATCTTGGACCGTAACTCCCCGTCACCTCCTCAAATGCTATGTAAGTATAACACTTACGAGTTTATCTCGGAACGTAACTCCCCGTTACTTCCTCACAGCTACGTAAGACCTTACGAGTTTATCTTGAAGCGTAGCTTCTCCACTACCTTCTCAAAACCACGTAATAAAAACCACTTACAAGTTTATCTTGAAACGTAACTCCAAGTTACTTTCTCAAAACTATGCAAGCAAAACCTTTGCGTAGACTTTAGTATCTACACCCTTTAACGGTCTTGGGTCTTAGGTCTTAGATCTTGGATCTTTTCTCCCCTTCACGGCGTAAAGATACCCAACTCCCCGTTAGCGTATCTAAGGCTTGGGTCTTAGAGCGAGAATCACCTCACTTCGCTTCACCTCACGTCAAAGGATATAATACAAGCACTACGACTTGAAAATCCCTTTTAAAATGACGATTAAAAATGAACTAGTATCCAAACTAGATCAAGTGGGAGGATATATAAACATTAACGAGTTAGACTACGTTAATACAAATATAAATCAAGTATATTAATTTATATAAATACTCGGTGTGGCCGAATATAAATAAAATTAAATATACAATTTCCTTGTGTAAAACAACACAAATAAATACGAGAAAGAGCGAGTTAAAAATATTCCGTAGAATATTAAACAAGCTACTAACTCAAAGATATACAAATGTTAAACACTTGTATTGAAATATTATAAGACGGAGATCAACAATGAAATGGTCGAAAATAATATTCCTAGGCCAAAGCGACCTTGATTTATCGAAGCTAGAGCGAGTTGCTTATATTCGCAAGAATATAGAACAAGCTACTTAAAATCGACAAATATTAATGTTATCACAACAACACTTGTATATGGATTCTATATAGCCGAATATATATATATATATATATATATATATATATATATATATATATATATATATATAGCTCGTCTAAGCGAGGGACGCTATTACGCGTTAATGCTAGTGCGGAAAATATAAAATGCGTGAATATAAAACACACACAACAATCAATTAAGCACACCACACACAAGCATATAAATACAACTCACACGTGCGTAAAAGTAACTTGCCTTATCTATAGGATAAAAATGAGGGCCGCTATTATGCGTTAAATTAGTGCGAGAAATGTAAACACGTAATAGAGTAATAATTCGGGTAAATAGCCGAATGTAATGAACTTTGGTTTCAGTTAAGAAACTAGTTCAAGAAGCCTTGGTTTAGTCCTTAAACGTTTAAGATCAAGTAAGATTAAAAGGACTAGTATAAACCAAGTTAAGAAGCTCTCTTTTGATTTAAAGAATAACAAGTTTAAGTCACTTGTTTTATGTACTTTTTAAGCACAAATCAAAAGATGTTTTTAGCCTTTCAACCAAGTATTATCAAGAGGTTGTTAAAGGACTTAAAGAAGAGCAAGTAAACACTTTAAGAAGCTCTTCAAATACTCTTGGTACTTGTCACTATATACTACACGAATGTAGTCAAGAATAAGTGTATAAAGAAGTGACAAAGTGTAAGAAAACTCCAGCCAAAAGAGCACCAACCAAGGAGTATTACAAGGAGGTTATTATGGTGAATCAAGGGCACAAACAAGACCACTTAAGGACTGTTAAAACGAGCACACAAACTGCCTACAAAGGGCTTGGCCGAGAGCTACAAGATGAGCTAGAAAAGAGGTCCAAAATCACTACCAAATGGCCGGATTTGAGCACCAAAAGAGAGGCAACCAAGGAGGTACCAAAGGTGACTCAAATATACAAGCAAGAACACTTACAAGGCTGCACAAAAACGTGCAAGGAGCTGCCTTGAAGATGATAGCCGAGTGGTGTGTAGAAGTGCTAGAAAGAGGACCAAAAACACCACTTAAACAAGGCCTAGTTGAGCACCACTTGAATGTAATTCAAAAAGGATAAAAGGGTGACTCAAACCACACTTAAGAACACCTTGGGGAGTGTAAAAACCGAGTTCAAGAACTACCCCAAGAGTTGTTGGGGAATTGGGTGATTAATACTTGGATTTTTCTGAAGTCGTGTGAACACTTTCAGATTGAAGTTATTTGTGGTTCACCCAAATAATTCAATCGGATAAAATCAGAAATTCTGCAAGAAGAGAGAATGTATTTTGCTGTGTATTTCAGAATGAACCTATGTGTAAAATGATCAATGCCACACCTATTTATAGATGTCAACAGATGTGTCTTTTGCCAATAGACACACCTCAAGATGTGTCTTTTGCCAAAAGACACATCTCATTTCCAACAGTCATGTCCAATGCCAATAGACACACCTCAAGGTGTGTCTTTTCCAATAGACACATCTCATTCTAACAGATGTGTTTGATACCAATAGACATGTCTCATAAGCAATAATTCTAAAATCCTAACGAACTCGAACAGAGCATGCACTCCGCATTCTCCCGACTTGTTCGATGTAACATTACGATTACATTGATCAACTAGCCAATCCAATTACACTAAAATATCCAACAATCCTCCCCCATTTTAGCGTAATCCATGATTAACTAAACAAAATCACAACAAACGACAAACTTATGCATAAATGAAATATCGTGACGATTGAATTTCACATTAGTATATTACACATTCCAAATATTCGAATATCAAGGTATCACTATGGATTGAACCTTTACTATTCATATTGAATACATGAAGATAATATACACATAAATTTACATTCTCAAATGTTCTTACTTGACACTATCTTTTACTAGCCTTGTGTCCTAATCCTTCATAAGCATATCAAAGCCAAGTCCTAGCTTCTTGAAGCGGCTAAACTTCATGCTCAAATAGGTAGTTCTTTTATTCTCGCACCTGCATATGCAATCTCTAAATGTTAAGCTTTCCACATTGAATTCAGCACCTAATGTCATATTAGATGGGAATTGGGTATCTCAACATGAGAGGTTATTCGATGGACTTTAATCCCATCCCTATAGCCGACTTGTGCACAAGATCTCTACTCAACCCTTTGGTTAGATATCGGCTAAATTATGTTGAGTTCTTATAAACTCCACTGATATAACACCATGCGTGATAAGCTCATGAATCATGCTGTGTCTAACACCTAAGTGTCTAGACTTGCCTTTGAACACTTGTCTATAAGCATTAGACAAGGCAGACTCACTATCACACCTGATAGATATGGGTGATATCGGTTTAGACCACAATGGAATCTCATAAATCAGATTTCTTAGCCATTCAGCTTCTTTACCAGCCGCTGATAATGCCACAAATTCAGATTCCATCGTTGAATCAGTAATGCAACTTTGTTTCTTCGATGCCCAAGAGATAGCACCTCCCCCAAGAAGGAATACCCATCCACTTGTGGAAGAATGATCTTCCTTATTGGAAATCCAACTTGCATCTGAATGACCTTCAATAACCGAAGGAAATCCAGTATATGTCAAACCATAATCCATGGTTCCTTTCAAGTATTTGAACACTCGGATTAAGGCTTGCCAATGATGTGTACTTGGCTTTCTAGTATACCTACTAAGCTTTCCAACAGCATAGGCAATATCTGGCCTAGTGCTTATCATGGCATACATGAGACTACCAATAGCCCTTGAGTATTCAAGTTGAGACACTGCAACACCTGTATTAGGTAGGAGTTTAATACTAGGATCAAGAGGAGTGCTAACGGGAGAACAATCCTTAAAGTTAAATCTTTTAAGAATCTTCTCAATATAATGAGATTGAGAAATCGAAATGCCATTGTTCTCACGCTTGATCCTTATACCAAGAATCACCTCAGCCTCCCCCATGTCTTTCATATCAAAATTAGATGATAAGAACTTCTTGGTTTTATCCACTTGATTTTGGTCAGTACCAAAATCAACATGTCATCCACATATAAACGAATTATAACTCCTTTACCAGAAGCATCAAATTTGCTATATACACACTTGTCTGCTTGGTTAAGAAAATAATCGTTAGACAAGACTACAGTATCAAATTTATCATGCCAATCCTTTGGTGCTTGTTTCAGACCATAAATTGATTTCTTCAATTTACACACCTTGTTCTCACAACCAGGCATAACAAACCCTTCGGGTTGTTTCATATAAATCTCTTCATCTAATTCACCATTCAAGAATGCAGTTTTCACATCCATTTGGTGAATGACAAGGTTGTGTATAGCAGCAAGTGCTATTAACAACCTAATAGTGGAGGTTCTAGCAACAGGAGCATAAGTATCAAAATAATCAATCCCTTCTTTTTGTCTAAAACCTTGGATTACCAATCTGGCTTTAAACTTATCTATGGTACCGTCCACCTTCATTTTCCTTTTGAAGATCCATCTGTTTCCCAATGCTTTACAGCCAGGGGGCAGATCACTCAATTCCCAAGTATTATTATTCATGATAGAATCCATTTCATCTTGGATAGCTTCTTTCCAGAATGCAACATCCCTAGATTTCATAGCTTCGCTAAAAGTATTTTTATCCTCCTCAATAAGAAAACAATATTGGTATTGATATTCAATTTCATCTCTAGAGCCTTCCACTAGATAAAGATGAAAGTCATCTCCAAAAGACTTTGCTTTTCTAGCTCTAGTGCTTCTCCTTGGTTCAGACGGTCCATTCACATCTTCAGTAGAAACTGAGTTCCTACTAGAAGAATTCTGAAGCATGTCCCTTGGTCTAGGTATAGATGTAAATCTGTTTTCATCAAATATAGCATCTCTTGACTCGATAATCGAGTTCACAGATACATAGTCATTAGATTCCAACACATAGAATCTATATGCTATGGAATGCTCAGCATAACCAACAAATATGCAATCAATACCTCGTTCACCCAAGTTTCTTCTTTTGGGTTCAGTGAGTCTTACAACTGCTCTACATCCCCAAACTCTCAGAAAACTCAATTTTGGTGACTCTTTATGCCAAAGTTCATAAGGGGTAATCTTATTCCTCTTACTAGGAATTCGATTCAATAAATGATAGGCTGTCAACATAGCCTCACCCCAAAATCCCTCACTCAAACCCGAGTAGGATAACAAGGAATTAACCATTTCTTTCAAAGTCCTATTCTTTCCCTATTCTTTCTCTCTGCCACACCATTTTGTTGTGGTGTATAAGGAGCCGTGGTTTGATGTATTATACCAGTAGATTGAAAATAAACCGGATCATAATACTCACCTCCTCTATCAGTACGTAGATTTTTAATCATGGTACTCTGATGTAGCTCTACTTCTTCTTTATAAATTTTAAAGAAGTCAAGAGCTTCATCCTTAGCATTCAATAAATATACATAGCAATATCTAGTAGCATCATCAATAAAAGTAACTACATACTTTTTATTTCCTAATGATGGTGTAGAATGGAAATCACACAAATCACTATGTATTAATTCTAAAACATCAGACACCCTATTGACCTCCTTAAAGGGCTTTCTTGTTATCTTTGTTAACATGCATGTTTTGCATTTTTCATTGTCTAAATCAATAGCAGGTATGAGACTCATTTTTGACATATCCTTTATTCTTTTGTAATGTACATGTCCTAGTCTAGCATGCCATAATTCTGGTTTGTTCAAATTATTGCTAGTACTAGTAGAAGCCATGCAAGCAGATTCATCAATAAATGGAGTATTCACATTCAACATAAACATACCATTGCACAAATAGCCAAAGCCAACAAAAGAGCCATGTTTTGTCAATATATATTTGTCACTTTCATAAACTTGTTTATATCCACAATTGTTCAATACAACACCAGACAAGAGATTCTTACGAATCCCAGGAACATACAACACTTTATTTAACAATATACATTTGCCAGAAGTAAAAACTATCTTGACATTTCCTAGTCCTTTGATCGGTTCAGTTGCAACATTTCCCATCTTTAAGATAGATCCATCTTCGATTGGTTGAAAGTCTATGAACCAACGAAGATCTTTGCATACATGACTCGTTGCTCCTGAATCAATCCACCAAGGAACATTGTCATCCTGCACATAAAATGCCTCAGATATTAGTGACACATAATTCTGACTAGAATTACAATTTTTCAATAAAATCTGACCTTGTTGCTTTTCTGGATCCTTGGATCCACTTGGACCAGCATTTTGCTTTTCTTGCTTGCCTTTACCAACCCGACAATCCTTCTTGAAATGTCCAGGTTTGCCACACTTCCAACATGCCATCTTAGGCCTTTTATTGGAAGAATTGTTGTTGTTTCCTTTAAACTTTCGTTTATCACCCTTTCCATACTTAGAATTCTTTGAAGATCCACCATCTTCAACCATATTCACAGATGAGTTACCGACTTGGTTCTTGCCCTTAGGATTATTCTCAATTTCTTGAGTCCTCAAAGCCTCTTCAATTCTGAAGTGACTTCCAAGTTGAACCAGAGTCATATCCTCTTTGTTATGTTTCAAGGAGTGTTTAAAATCCTTCCATGATGGTGGTAGTTTGTCTATAACACCAGAAACTGAGATAGATTCATCCATCTTCAGATTGTGTTGGGCAAACTGTCCCAGAATTCTTAACAATTCATTGTATTGTTCCATCACAGGTCTAAAATCGACCATTTTGTAATTCATAAAATTACTGATCAGAAACTTCTTACTAGAAGCATCTTCTGCCATGTATTTGGATTCAAGAGAATCCCACAATTCTTTTGCTGACTCAACATTTTGATATACATCGAAAAGGGAATCAGACATACCGTTTAAGATGTGACCGCATCAGATGTAATCAGCGTTTTCCCATTTGCAACGCCTCCTTGTTTGTTCAGCGGTTTCATCCTCAACCACTTCTGGAATGGGGGTACTTAAAACATATACAACCTTCAGCGTTGTCAATAGAAAATTCATCTTCTTTTGCCATCTTCTAAAATCCTGACCCTCAAACTTGTCCAACTTTGCAAACTTGCTTGTCATGTCTCTTGCAGATTCTGAGTTCACCATCTTCAGAAAATAACTAACTTCAATCTTTGTTGGGGAATTGGGTGATTAATACTTGGATTTTTCTGAAGTCGTATGAACACTTTCAGATTGAAGTTATTTGTGGTTCACCTAAATAATTCAATCGGATAAAATCAGAAATTCTGCAAGAAGAGAGAATGTATTTTGCTGTGTATTTCAGAATGAACCTATGTGTAAAATGATCAATGCCACACCTATTTATAGATGTCAACAGATGTGTCTTTTGCCAATAGACACACCTCAAGATGTGTCTTTTGCCAAAAGACACATCTCATTTCCAACAGTCATGTCCAATGCCAATAGACACACCTCAAGGTGTGTCTTTTCCAATAGACACATCTCATTCTAACAGATGTGTTTGATACCAATAGACATGTCTCATAAGCAATAATTCTAAAATCCTAACGAACTCGAACAGAGCATGCACTCCGCATTCTCCCGACTTGTTCGATGTAACATTACGATTACATTGATCAACTAGCCAATCCAATTACACTAAAATATCCAACAAGAGTGATGGCCGGATGGTGTTTATATGCTCAAGAAATGGACTAACAACAAAGCTTTAAAGATGTTATAAAATGGAGCAACAAAGCTTTGTTATCCAAATCTTTTGGAGGATTTTGGTACTCTAAGAAGGCTGAATTCTAGAGAGAAAATAGCAGCACTTCTAGGACACAAAAAGCTCAAAAGAAATGGGTGGAGTTAGCTTGCTATTTATAGGCAGAATGGTGATAAAGTGAGCAAATTAGAGCTTGACACTTGGCACTAACTAATAAACAAATAGCAAAGTCACTTTCCTGGAAATTCATGCTAACTTGGTCCCCCAATCTATGTGTATATACCAGCTATATAAATATAGAGGTTGTATATTAGTTTTGTTTTATCCGAATAAATCGAAACTACGCATATTAGCACGAAACATCCACTTAAATGAGATAAATCGAAAAATATCTCAAAAATTATGAAACTTTGGGAATTCTCTTGAAATATTCCCAGAAGAATATGGTAAAAATTTCACTTAAAAACGAGTTGTCCTTCTATGACTTTTTAATGACCGAAAAATCAATTACGAGTCGATTTTAGAGGTCCGGGAAAAAGTCATTCAAAAATCGTGAAATTTTGTCCAAAATTCTTTTTAATCATTTTAGTGATATCCTAAAAATTTCAAGTCAAAATAATGTGTCTAGGTAATTTATCCAAAAATATTTCGATAAAATGCACTTTAGTAACGGAATAAAATACGCTAGCCTTTTGTCGTAACTTGTCGACGTTTTGGCCATAGTTTAGACTTGGAAAATATTCAAATATAATATTCCTCAAATAATAATTACCATGAAGTCCTCGGAATATTTATTTTGAACATTTTACGATTTTATCCATTTAAGTGAAAACCGTTAAGGATTCGGGATAAAATTCGTTTTTATTCTTTCTGCAAGTCAATAAATAAGGCAATCTTGAAAATATTACTTTGAAGAATATATTGAATATATTCAAGGGCAAAACCTTGAAATGAACATCGTCTAGAATAAATCTAGCATTTTATCGCTCGTAAAATCGTTGTTCGGAATATTTCAATATATGTGCTTTTTGACTTTGCTTTAAAAATTTACCACAAATAATCTGGACTAAAAAATATAATTTAGTGACATTTCTTATCTAAATTAATCATTAGTACGAGAAAGCGGAATTTACTAAACATCGTAGTAAATTAATTTTTCACTTTCGTATTTTGACAAATCACCAAAACTTTACACGTGGAGACTGTCGTACAATCTTATTTAAAAAGTCCGTCTCACAAAAAGAGTGGTTGATTAATGAATGATTAATAATGGAATTTAATTTAAAATATATAATAGCATATCTTGATTGATTTCAAATTAAAAATTGTGATTTTTTAGTAAATATTTTTTGATTTAAAAATATGTATTTATGGATATGTTAAATAAAATCATTATTTTATTTAAATTATAGAAGTATTAACTAACCATAGTTAATGAAGTAGGCTGAGAATGTAAATATGGAAAAGTCTTAATATAACATGATTGGTCTAAATTTAGGAATGCTTTGTAATTGGTTCTAAAATAATTAATAGTTCTCTAATTGATTAACTGTTATGTGGTAGACTTCGGTATTATAATAAAGGATTATACCATTAAAACATACTAGGCTACTTACCCACCTAAATCACCTAAATACATATTTATGGACATTTTTCTCTTCCAAACATATATGTAAATGTGTGTATTTTTAGAAAAAGGTATTCATCTTTAATATTTAAGATACGTTCATCTATTTAAATTTAAGAATAAATATATACACTTATTTTGGAGAAAAATAATATAACATGTACTTTTTTTTGAAAATTATAGGTCAAAGGATTTTTTTTTTTAGGAAAAATGTACAAGTCATAGGCTCATAGATCGAACATGCATACTGTATATCGAAATCAATTCCAAATTCTACCCTTGAACATTCAAGAAAGAATGCCCAAAATACCCACTTTTTGCATACCCACTGACCAAAATACCCGTTTTTGAAAATTCTGCCCAAAATACCCACGGGTCACGCCGTTTGGAACGGCGCAACCCTTCGCCACTGTAGCTGCCAGAAAATAACGAATCTCGCCTGAAATTGGAGAGGTGATTAGCCGGCGACTTTGCCGTTTTTCTTCGTCTTCACCGATCTATCTCACCACATCACTTCCAACCCACCACAACATACGTCCGTGATCGCAAAGTCGTCCTCTTTCTCTTCCCCGTGTCCGTTTATGTGCTACGGCCCCGCAGGGGCATGAACGAGGTCGCCGGAGTTTCGAATCGGAAACAAATGGTTGAATTGGGGATTTGAAATCCGGCCAATTAAACGTAATAAAATTGATATAGGTTTGTAGATAATCGACTCACGATTCTATTGGTATATATTATGTAATCGGAAAGCTTGTGGTATAGACGAACGAAGAGAAAAGAAAAACACGCCGGAATCGCCATTTCTGGGGAGCTCTGGAGACGACGAGATGACGTCAGACACGCCATCTGAAAATGCGTATCTCCCTGATACGCCTTTGCACAATGCGTATCCGAAGCCATTTTCGCTGATGTCAGCGGCGCAAGCTTGTGATACGCCGTTTGTGTTAGCGTGTTACGGGATGCGTCTGTTCCAATAGCGTATCAGATGGGTATTCTGGGCGGTACATTCGCGCGCTGGGTATTTTGGACAGGAGATGATTAAAAGTGGGTAGAAAGGGCAATCACCCAACATTCAATGAAGCGGGTGCTGTTCCCGGAAGTTTACAGAAAAATGATTTGACTCTAAAGTTTAAGTAGTTTTTCTCTCTTTTTTTTTTTTGTAACTCCTTATTCGGATTAATTTTTACATACAATAATCTATATATTATGGAGTATAAATTAGTGAATAACCCTTACCTAATATTTGGTATCCATATTTAGGTTGAACAAGATTTTGTATTGATTTTGACCCACTAGATAATTTTTTTAGGTTTGGTATCCATATTACGTTTGAGAAAGATCCAAATTCATTATTTGACTCATTAGTAAATGAAGAAAGTTTGTATACAAATTTAAACTATTAATATATTCTCTTAATATTTATGGTAAGATTATTAATGAAAATTTGAATAAATCTTTTAAATTTGGTAAGCTTATTAATATATGTAAAATCTAAATAATTTTATCTTTGATTGCATTTGTTATAATATAGAAAAATAATACTTTTTTTTTATAATTAAGCTTTTCATAAAAATGGTTGGTAATACTTCAAGAGAAATCCGAAGCCCAACCAACCAATACAAACCCTATCAAGGGGCCAAAAACCAACCCTAACAAAGGGACATAAAGAAGCGGCATGTGTACAGCATACTGTCACAGCAAGCAATGGGGAGAAGTCCTAAAACCTGTAAACTAAGAAGACAAAAGCAGGTGGCAAAAGAAAGGGAAATATAGTGAAGCTAGGAGACATTGTCTCTGTTGACCGAAACCTGATCCTGGACCACACCTGTAGAAGCTTCTGTCGGGGCAAACCCGAGTACCATGCCTTGATCATCTACAGGGATTGGTGTGACTTGTAGTTGAGGAATTGGTGGGCCGAAACCCATGTCTAAGTTCATTTTTTCCTGCAGACGACCAAAAGGCTCGAGTATGAGGTGTAGAGAAGTCCAATTATTAAGTCCCACCGTAGCAAGGTAGTGAGTAGTTCTGTTAGAAGATTCTGGGATATACTTGATGAGGTTGTCCCATTCCGGATTGTAGGCTAAGAGTTTCTTGATTTGCTCGAATATCCACAAGCAGGTCCTATCGCCACGACCATCTTCTCTGGTTACTTCGAAAAATGGATCGAAATTATCCGTCTCAAGGTGAACCAACTCACAGTTTGAAAGCCTCGCATGGTTGAGTCCAAGGTGGAGCGCCCACAGCTGGGTAGCAAGGGGAGAAAGCCCTCTCATAGTGCCTGTCAGTGCTCTGATCATTCTTCCCCTAAAGTCACGAATGATGATGCCCACGCCATTTGTGTTACCATTATACTGGCGAGAGGTGTGAATCACGTGCACATTAATTTTATATGTGTTACGCAGGGGGGCCTTCTATGTGTAGTAAGCCATGGAATAAGATGCGTAAGAAGAAAATGAAGGTGGAAGATTGTGTGGATAGTGCAAAAGAGACTGATTACTCACAGGTATAAAAAGGGGGAGAAGAGTTAAAAGAGAGTAAACAATGAGCTGTCTGATGTAGTTGCACCATGCCGTGTCAGTACAAGTAGGGTATGCTGTATAAAAACTAGTCTAGGAGAAAAGAAGTAAGGTGTATAGGAGAATGGCGCAAAAAGTAAACTGTAAAGCAGTATGGTGTCTCAATGCCTATATAATAGGACAAGTATTAAAAAAAGAGTTATGGAGATGGAATGTATGTAATCTGAACTAGCAACGAGCCGAGGATATGCAAAACAAAACCCAGCCCTAAAAAGAGAATGGGCTGGATGTTTAGAAAAAGGCCTGTTAGTATCCCCAAACAGTTCTGGTTCTAAAGGCCCCTTGTTTAGCAAGGAAATCAGCCCCCGTGTTATACAAGCGACTTTTATGGGTTAGGTGTATGAGACCAATGTTTGTAAGGTCAAAGCTGGTAGTATATTGTATCGCAGTGGCGAGACTAGCTCGATATTTGTTTACATTGGTCCATAGATCAATAGAATCCGTGTGTATTATGGTCTTGTTACTATTCTCAACAATATGTGGTATATGTTTGAGAAGAAATAATAGAGCCTGTGTTTCTGCTTCCAGTGGATTAGCAGCTAGTACCGGCCCACTAAAGATAAGACAAAGCTCATCACTCTTATTTTTGATATATCCTCCGATCCCTGCTCGAGTGTGGTTTTTTTTGGACTTCCATGAGCCATCTATGAATCCGATGTAGTCCCACTGTGTTTTTAAGTCATTTATGTATCTTGTTCTGATTAAGTTGATAGTCCTCGTAGGATTTTGCCTCCAATCCTGTTCGCTATCCTCAGGCAGTGAATTCCCACTACTACACCACAAGTACGATCTATATATCAGAAGTTCTATCAGCTGCTTATATTTCACCCTTTTGTTGTTGAAAATGAAATCATTCCTGGCTAACCATAAGGTCCACAGAGCAGCCGAGACCGTAGTTTGCCATTGTGATACATATTGTGTTCCAGCAGCTGCATTGTACATATCCCATATCCAGTCAGTCCCATTCAGATATAAGTCTACAACTATCCACCATTTTTCTATGAACTTCCAAAGTACTTGTGCGTTGTGGCACATGTTAAAAATTTGTTTATGTCTTCTTCACCATTATTGCAAGTACTGCATATAGTGTTATTGTTGTGGTTATGTAGTCTATTCCAGAGGAATACCTTGGTGGGAAGAATTCCTTTACTAATCTTCCAGATGAATACTTTTATCTTGGGGGGGACTTTTAGAGTCCAAATAAAAGTCCGCTTGTAGTGTGTATGTGTGTCTTTCGCCAGCAGTTGGTACATGTCGGCTGTTGTGTAGGCTTTGTTGGTGAGTTTCCAAGATAATGTGTCTTGGTGTGGAGATTGTTGGAAGGAATGTATAATGTCAAAAATCTCAGATGCCTCAATACTTTCTTGTGTGCGAAGTTGCCTCTTCCAAATGACAGTGGAGGTTACACGTTTGTTATAGCACAACTCAATCATGTCCTTGACAAATATATACATGTGATTGCAAAGTCTATACAGTCTAGGGTACACTATTTTGAGCGCAGTGTCTCTTACCCAAATGTCTTCCCAAAAGTAGATCCTGTCTCCTCTCTTAGCTGTCCATCTGTAAGATTCTCTCTTAAATAGACGGGACATGTCACTATGGTTCGATAGATGTTGCAGATTGGAGATCAAGGTGGATCTCAAATGTGTGCCTCTATCGTTTAGATACCAGGTGTGGCAGTCTGTCCCATATTTCGTTTTGAGAAGTTTCATCCACAATGAGTCTTATTTTCTAAAATTCTCCACCAAAATTTCCCTAGCATTGCCAAGTTACGATGCTCCAAGTTAGTTACACCTAAGCCTCCTTTGTTTTTGTCAAGTTGTACTACTTCCCACTTCGCTAGGTGTATTTTGTTGTTCCCCCACAAGAAGTTCATACGAATGTTATCTAGTTTGTTCTTAACACCTATTGGCATGCGGAAGAAGTTGAACCAATAAATAGGAAGACTATCCAGAGTAGCCTTTAGAAGTATAAGTTTACCCGCCATATCTAGGTGTTTATTAGACCATTTATTGAGAATATTGTGGAACCTTTTGACGAGGGGTTCCCATAGTGCCTTGTTAGATTGTTGTATCCCAAGAGGGATACCCAAGTAATTGATAGGCCAACTGCCTACTGTGCAACCCAGGATGCTAGCCCAATGAGCTTGTTGCTGAGTCGTATGATTTATAGTATATATTTCACTCTTATGGAAGTTGATTTTGAGGCCCGAAAGAAGTTGGAAGACCAGGAGTATTCTTTTAATACCTCTAATAGAGATATCATCTCCATTTATGAAAAGAAGTGTGTCATCAGCGAATTGTAGGTGGGTGAAATCGATGTTACCTTGTCCGATTTGTATACCCTTGAACTTGTTCTGCTCTTTGGCTACATGGATCATGTGATGTAGTATTTGACCTACAATATTAAACAGTAAAGGAGAGAGTGGATCCCCTTGTCGAAGTCCCCTAGTAGGAGTGAACTCTCTAGTTGGGGAACCGTTCACTAATATTGCTATCCTCAAAGAGTTGAATATGGATTTAATCCACATAATCCAATTCTTTCCAAAGTTCATACACACTAGTGTATCAATCAAGAAGTCCCAGTTAACAGTGTCAAAAGCTTTTTCGAAGTCGATTTTGAAAATGACTCCTTTGGTTTTGTTTGTGCGCATGGAGTGTATGATCTCAGATGTTATGAGGATTCCATCAGAGATATTCCTGCCTTTCATAAACCCAGTTTGTTCTTCGATATGATGTATGGTAGAGCTTCCTTGAGTCGATTGGCCAGGACTTTCAGCAGTAGTTTCATACTACTGTTAATTAAACTAATCGGTCGAAACTCTGAAGGCTTAGTAGGGCTGGTGATTTTGGGTATTAGTGTTATGAATGAGGAGTTCAGACCATGTGGGATGTTCCCCCAGTGATATAAATCTTGCATAGTACTAATGAAGCAAGGTTTTAGTAATTCTCAACAGTGTTTCAGTATTCCTGCATTAAGGCCATCAGGGCCTGGAGATTTGTTAGAATCTGACTCATGGAGTGCCATTGTTATTTCTTCTTCCGTGAAGCAACATTCCAGGGAATCTCTAATACTAGTAGGGATTGTGTTCACAGCCAGATTGCTAACCTTGAAAATGGGGGCATCTCGATCACAGCTAAGAAAATTGCTGAAGTGTTCATAGAAAACGGCCTTGACTAGTTCAGGTTTCTCAATCCACCTGTTGGAGTCGCAGATACCCAATATGTTATTCTTTTGTCTATTATTAAGTACCACTTGGTGGAAGTATCTTGTGTTTTTGTCACCTCCTGTATTCCAGAGTTTCCTAGATTTCTGCCATATCATGTGGTCCCGATGTCTATAAAGAGAGTCAAGCTCCGACTTGGTGGTATTATTGTCTTGTGCCAATGTATCATCCAGTGTCTGTAAAGCTTCTTCTTTGTGCCTGATAGCCTCATCCAGGTTTCCAAAAACCGTCTTGTTCCACCATTTCCCTACTACTCTAATGTCCTTGATAGACTGCCTAAGAGTAGTGTTCCCAGTTCTGTTATTGTGTATTAGCTGTATCAGTAAGTTTTTGAGGGTCTGTTCCTCTAACCAAGAGTTGTAGAGTTTAAAGGGTTTAGGGCCCCAATTAATGTTGGAGGCGATTAAACGGATAGGTTTGTGGTCAGAGTTTTTCCGGTTAAGTAATTTGGCTTCCCAATTATGTAGTGTATACCAAGCTTTGTTTGCGAGTATCCAGTCTAGTTTACTCCTTTTTTTGTTGGGGCCAATACAAGTGTATTGCGGAGTTTGTGTTTTAATAGATATAAGACCACCGTTAACAATGAAATCGTTGAAAGCCTGAGCATCCACAATGCTGTGGACATAGTTAATCCTATCAGACTCCTCCCTAACACTATTGAGGTCCCCCAAAATGCAAACCGGAGTATCCTCATTAGCTGATAGAATGTTGCTGATCTGTTCCCATATACCTGCTTTAGCAACCGGATCCTGTGGCGCATAAACATTGATGCAAATAAACTGAGTATGAGAGGTAATTGTGACCCCTTTAAATAGAATCCAGTTAGGGTTTAGGGTATGATATAAGTGTTGGAAAATTCTTGTATCCCAGGATGTTAATATCCCACCTGAAAGGCCAGTTGATGGAGCTTCTAGCCAATTATGAGTATCTGAATCCCACATGGTGTTAATCATGCTTTTATCCCAGCTTTTGCACTTAGTTTCTTGTAGGCAGAGGAAATTGATTTTGTTCTGTACAATATGCTCTTTAACGTTCCTCGTATTTGTCAATTTATTGCACCCTCGGACATTCCACGTTAAACTCGAGAAAAGATCCATAAAAATCTAGTATTGTATGTGTAAAGTGGTGTATCTCGGCAGCTTATAGTATTGCTACTATGTTCTCCATTGCCTGGTCTTTGTCACCTTTTAGTGTGAGTCCCATGTCAGCTGCATATTGGATAATTTCCGAAGCTGTTCGCTTTTTCTCTTCCTCGACATTGTACGGCACCAAATGTAGTCCATCTCCAATATTGTTCATCTGCAGGCTTGTATCCCGCTTATTGGATCGGTTATTCTTTGCAGGATATGGTCCTAGTACTTTTGTCTTAGTGAGTTTCTTGCAGCATTTTTTGGGATTGTGGTTAATGTCAAATTTCCTAGGTCTCCCCCTGCCTCTTTTGATGTGTAATCCAAAAAGTCCAGTGCATAATTTGAGATGTGCACTCTTATCTACACTGTGGAATGTATCATAAGTGTCGAGTGCTTCCGCCTGATAGTCTGTTGATGATGATCTCGAGTCATTAGAGCTGTCTGGTATAGGGTCCCTAAACTCCATCTTAGTGTAGTTATCTTTTTCCATGTTTGTTTCGTGTATGATGGACACAATTGGACTCCCTCGGTACTCTTTTGGTGTCTCTTGGTAAGGGCAAGTGGCCATCGATCGATGTTCTACTAGATGAGTGTCAACAGACTACCCCTCTGCTTGATTAGGCACTGGTACGAGGCCATTTGGGTGTTCATTCTGTTTGTGAATGTCTGCAGGTGAACTATTGCTCCTCTCTCCTGCTACAAATAGTGGCAGTGGAGTAGATTTGTCGATCTCTGGATCGTCCTGTAGCCCCCGGCACCTTGGTGACCCGGTACCAATATCCAACTCAATTGATCCATCAATATCCAACTGAATTGATCCATCCACGGTGTCAGTTTCCGAAGATAAGGCTGAGTACGGGTTTGAGAGCTTGTTTATTGTAATAGAATTAGTAGCTGCCACGTACTCAGTCTCAGTAATATAGATTGTATATTGGGCACCCTCTATAGAGATTGTGATGTTATCTTGGATGGGTGTTACCAGGGTCGTTTCAATTGCGACATTATGAGTAGTGAAATCCTCCATAGAAGGGTGAAGTGTGTGGGGGATTTTGCACAGTTCCCCAAGGTTTGGTGATCAATCCTATGGCTTCGTTAGTCCATGCGTAGATAGGAAGTCCTAGTATTTTGAGGTTGGCCAATCTCTTGGTAGTTACTTCACTGGTATCAGTATATTTTACAACTCTGAAGATTGGGTGTACCATGGAGGCGTCAAAATTGTCGAAAGATTCTTTATCCTGGAAAAGTAGCAGATATTTGTAGCTGGTTATGGCGATAACTTTGATGAAGTTGATGCCAAAAACCCACAATTTTTCCTGTATGTTGTGTAGGCTATCTGGGTAATGTGTAAATCCAATCATACTATGTCGAAGTGTTGCTTTAAATTCCAGGTCAACTAGATTCGAGAAGTTGATCACTCGTTCCTTGCTCTTGTGTAGCTTCTTATGCTCTGCGGATACATCCACTGGGCACTTAGGGGTGCTAATAGTTTCATCTACCTTGAATCTAGTATTGTGGGAGAACGTATGTCCAACACTGTTCTGTGGAGGACCTCTATTGGCCTTCTCAAAACCCAGAGTTCTGCCGAAGAGTTTTGTATTTTTAAGAGATGACAGAACATCCTCTAACAAGATAGAAGGTTTCAGAGCTAAAAAAGCAAATCTATTGTTATTTCTATCCCTCTTTGTAGGCGTATAGAGTGTGTTAAAAAACTCTGGACCTTTGACTGCTACCCAGATATCATCAGTAGTGGCATTAGTTGGGATGTTGCCTACAAAGATGAACTTAGTATGCTCCCTCCTCCTTTTGCGGCTGCTGACTAGTGTCCAGCTTAGATCCTCTCCTCCTTCTATGTTATAGCTGGTAGTTTTTGCTGCATCGAGGTATGTCTTATGAGGTTGGTTGCCTTTTTTATAAAAAGTTGTTTTGATAGTAGTATCCCCTTTCTGTTGTACTGTAGTGTGCTTGTAGTCTTTCTCCGAACATTTTCGATTAACTCCTCCCCCAGATCTGGCGAATTGCCGGAATGTTGTGTTTGAGAGAAGATGGCTATTCTTTCCGTTGTAGCGCCCCTTTTTATCTCCCACTCCTCCCCTGTAGTTGTTATTCTTCTTAGCAGTTTCTCGAGTGTCTACCACTCTACCCCCTCGATCTGTCTTCCTGCCAGTCATCTGGATTTGAAATATGTTGGTTTTTTTGACTGGTGCGGCGCTCCTCCTTGGCTCCTCCTTGCGGCGCTCTCTCCATCTCTATTTTTATAGAAAAATAATACTTTATTAATATTATTTCTTTCAGTATTAATTTATTTGGGCTAAAATATAAAATTATTTTCTTTATTTAATCGTTATTATTATATATCATAATTATTATGAAATTTAAATTTAAATTACCGTGTACGTAACACGGGCTATAATCTAGTTAACGATTAAATTGTAAAATGAATAGCACATTTTTTTCGCTGAACATGACAGTTCACAAAAAGTTCAATTACTTATATGAAGTGTTCTAAAAATCGTGACTTGGATCGACTAGGTGAACTACCAAGTCATGAGTATTCGGATTAATCGGAGAGTACTCAGAATGAATACTCGGATTAAAAATCGAATGTATTAAAAAAAATATTTCTATAAATTAAAATTATTAATATAAATATATATCATAGAATAAATCACATATTATAGCAAATCTGAAATTAAATGAAATAATGCATATTACTCCTATTCATGTCTATATATATTTCCATAAATAACAAAAAAAATATTAATTCCAATTCATGCTCGATGATTTAAACTTTAAAATAAGATGAGTTTCAGATTCAGAGAGGTAAAAATTATCAATTTTGTACACAAATTGGTTATAAATATACTATATAGTAAGATGAAAAAGGGAATTTTGGAAGATTTTTGATAAAATAATTAGGTTATTATGTTGATTTAATTTTTATGTTTTTTTTTTCATTTTTATAAATTTTTTAATGCACAATCCGAGTTTGACCGAATTTGATCCGAGTTGATCCGAGTAATGTCGAGTTGACCCGAGTTACCATCCGAGTAATGCAAAATCAGCTCGGAAATGAGTCCGAGTACTCGTCCAAGTTAGCCGATTTTTAGAACACTGCTTATATGTCTTTCAATGAATTCGTATTTGAAGTATTATTACTTGAAGTATTATTACTCTTTAGGCACAAAATGAATTCGTACTTGAAGTATTATTTCTCTTTATGCACAAGTCTTCTATTCTTCGCATGAAATTTTAATTGGGGAAATTCTCAATGATCCTTGTATTTTTGGCTTTTGCCAATGGTATCCTTTTCCCATTGGTACCCTTTATTATTCAACTGAAAAGACTACCGTTGAAAATTTCAGATACTGACATTTTGGTTGATGGAGTGGCATTTCATAGAAAAGCCAAAAGTACAAGGACACCATGGGTAGAAGTCAATAATGTAATGATACCATTGGCAAAAGCCAATTATATAAGGTTACCAAAGAGAATATCCCTTTTAATTATTAAAGTTAATAGACTTAATTGTAGGAGGATGATCTCAATTTTTTATTTTTTTTTTTTACAAAAATGGTCTAAATATTTTTTTAAGCAATGATTGCATTCCATCTAAATTAGCCTAAAAATTGTTGTTAACTTTTAATTTTTTTTGGCCATTTTTATGTAAAAAAAATCATTGTTAAGCTATCATGTTATAATTAGGTAATAAATTGAATACACTCATCTGTTTTAAAATTATAGTTAGTAGTTAGACCATCACACTGTCTATTTTTATATTTGAACCATTTTTGTGGGGGAAAAAAAATTGAAACCATCCTCGTACAATTAAGTTAAAATAACATTGTTTAACACTGTTTAGACATTGTTTAAGGCTGAATAGCGCTGTCAAGTGCCGTTTAACACCGTTTAGTGTCGTTCAACATCGTCGTAAATGCGTCGGTCGCTCCACGCTTTACATTAAGATGATATTATTGAAAATACTCGCGTAAGAGCAATAAACCCTGACCCAAGTCTCGAATAAGGCCGTTAAAACTTCAAGGAAAACCTGATCAGTTTTCCTAGAAGTTGGGGGGCAAATGATATGGGCTAAAAGTAAGCCCTAAAGACACATTTAATGTGGTGTTAATTAGACCTAGAATGGTCCAAATGTGGGGCCCACCAGATGGGCCCAATCCCTATTTATAATATTAATTTCGTAATTAATATTAAGGGTAATAAAACATCTCAGCAAATAAGAGTCAAAAGAGGATATTACTCCTGCTTGACTTATCCTCCAAGATACATATTCCAACATGGAAATTGACTCATACAAGGAAGGAGTCTAGAACCTTCCTCAAGGCGGTGACTTGTCCACCAAGTCACTTAACCCTACTACGATTTTAGGGCTTCTCAGCCTATATAAAGGGTCTGACCCCTCATTCTCAGAACTACGTTTTATTGGCTTGATTCTCTAATACAGAGATACGTAGGCATTCTGTGAGGACCGTTTAGTCTCGAACGCAGAAGCAGCCATTAAAGCTCGAAGCTCACAAACCCTAGCCGTCATAATCATAACCTAGTTTTTATTCCACAACATATATGTTTATTATTCTTGTTATTCCCAAGCTTAATTCCTAATCGCGAACACAATCATTTAGTTCCGATTCTCGAGTTTTATAAGTATTTCTATACAATTATTATTCATATATTGGCGTAATTATATAATAATTTACCCAAGAATTTTAATCTAAATATATGCACCAATATAAATTATTAAAAGTTAATGGCTATTATTAGTTTGTTGTAATTAATTACGTAATATTAAAATATATATTAAATAATCATATTGAATATAAGTTTATTAAATGATATAACTTTGCCAGGAATAAAATGTGACATGTTATGGTATATACGGAGTATCTAAACTCACTACATATCATGAACTATAACATATAAAATATCTTAAAAATTAAAATACCAAATATTCTTCATTCATCACACGACTTACATAGCATATTTATGACTTACAACCAAGGTTGTAAAAATCGGAAATCGGATCAACTCGGTTTTGGTCCAGAAAAATGAGTAATCGGAAACTCGGCGATTACTCGGAATGAGTACTCGGACTACTAATCGGATATTATTTTTTAACATTTTTTTTCTCATAATTTATATGTATTTATTCTAATTTTAGTTTACATGTGTTAAACTTAAAACTTAACAATAATATTAATTTTACTAATAATATTATTACAACCCTGCTAACAAGTAATAATATTAATATTACTAATAATATTTATTCTAATTTTAGTGTACATGTGTCCAAGTAATAATATTAATATTACTAATAATATTAAAACGTGATATAAGTGTATATATAGAATCTTTGAGAGAGAGGACTTTTAATTGGGCTGAATCTAGATTATAACTATAGTCTATAAGTTGAGCAATAAAAATTATATTTTAGTACTTAGCAAAAAAAAAAAAATTCAGTCAAACCCGAGTTTGACCTCGATTACTCGGAGTCAACCCGAGTCTTGACCGAGTTATAGCAAAAATCGGTTTTTGGTCCGATTAATCACTACTCGGATCGATTTAGGGGTCCAAAACGAGTACTCAAACCGAGTACTCGGCCCGAGTTACCGATTTTTAGAACCCTGCTTACAACACAAGTGATTGGTTAGCCTAGTGGTAAGGTGATGTGCATATGAATGGAAAGACTTAGGTTCGATTCTCCACAACAACTTTTTGGAATAAAACTAAATGGATTAAAATGCAGGGCTAAAATAGTAATTTGGAATAAAACTAAATGGATTAAAATGCAGGGCTAAAATAGTAATTTTGCAAGGAATAAAATGTGACATGCTGTAGTATTATATATATAATAGATAATAGATTTGCTTAAAATTGGGTTTTAAGTTAAAAAATTTCATTATGTCATAAGTTCGTTTTAGATATTTTTGATTTATGATTTATCCAATTTTTTTATTTTTTTTTTGTTTCAGGATTCTTATAAAATTTAAATATTATGAAATTAAAATTTTTTAAAGTTAAATTTCACTTTAAATCAAAATTATTAAATCCATATTTAACTTTAAGTAAAATTACCTAAACACATTCATTCAACTTAAACCAAACAACTTTACATTATTTATTAAATTAAAAATACCTCCATTAAATCAAAAGTTTTAAGCCAACCCAAACATCATCTTAAAAAAGAGAGGAGTAATAAGAAGAAAAGTCCAAAAACCAATACACATAAGCTCCCACCCTCACAGGTTTAACATGCTGACACCCAGTCCCACAATCACTCTTCCCCAACAATCTCACCTCCCTTTCCTCCTAAAAAAAACACACACAACAAAAAATCAACCCTTCCACTAATGTTAGATCCAGCCCATGAGCTCTACCCACCACCCATCTCCCCCACCATCTCCTCCCCTTCTTCCTCCGATCTCGACACTGAATCCACCGGTTCTTTCTTCCACGACCGGTCCACATCTCTCGGCACTCTCATGGGCGTCTCATCTTTCCCACCCATCATGTTCTCAACCCCATCTAATCAACCTACGCCAATAAGAACAACCAACTATGTGACTCGAAGGAATCGTAAAGCTACAAGAACGGCTGTGGAGAGTCTTCTGAGACGGAGAAGGAGTTGGTGGGGGAGGCTGTGTAGTGACCAGGAGGTGAAGCCGTCGAAGCTTGGCGAGTTTCTCGAGGTTGAACGGAGGTTTGGTGATGACGCGGTTTTTTCGGTGGATGGGGTGGGAGTGGAAGTAGGGAGTTATGGTGGCGAGAATAATTTGTTTGCGGATGGGAGGGTGTTGCCGCCGGCCAATAGGGGTGAGGAGGGGTGTTCGCCGGCGGGGAGTGGGGGTGGTGGGTTGTGTAGATTCTCGGTTTCGTTGCCGGGGATTTGTAGTTGAGGGAGAAGTAGGGGTTGTAGGATAAGGGTGGAAAAAATAAAAGATATTTTTAGTGGTAATTTGACTAGTAATTGATGTACTCCATTGTTTATAATTTTATTATTATTCACTGGTTTAGATTAATTACCCGTTGGTTAATATTTGAGTTTATAGACACAAAATTGAAACTCTACTGCTTAGTTTGAGAATTTTTTTAAAAAATAAGTAGTTTTGTTCTCATAAATTTCGAATGAGTGAGAATTGAAATAAAGAAAATTTTCACTCATTCGATATTTCAATTCTTTATTATTATGAGAACAAATAAGTAGTTTTATTATTACTATGTGATATCGAATTGTTTAAAAGAAAATTCTGATAGTAGTACGTACAAAATAATTATGCTGAACAAATAAATTTGAAAAGACATTCACTATGCACTCGTCAATTTTGTCATATATCAACGGGTGACTTTAGTAGATCAATAATCTTATGGACTGCTTCCACGATTTGTTTGTGATCATATTCATATGCAAAGCACATACTTTCATATCGGTGGACGGTAGTAGTTATAGTCATTCAATTCAAATGCATGCATTCAAATTCATTACATGAACCTTTTTATTTTTAACTAATGTTTGTGGAAAAAAGAAATAATTTATCGGTATCTTTTGAAATCTTAAACACAATGCTAGTCTATGGTAGAAATTACTTTCTTTGTCTTAAAAAATTTTTCATATTAAATTTGGACACGTTTATCAATGCATACTTTTAATCATTAATACTTTTAATTTTATATTAGTATTAAACATAAAAACTTCACTGTAATTAAACAAAATCACTCATAACCATATTTTGTCTTATAAATTATGCGTAAATTAATAGTCAATTGCTTATAATGAATAGTGTAAAAAAGCAAACGGCACAAAAAAAAATTGAGTCGAAGAGAGTAGAAAATAATTCTAAAAATACTGAATTAAGTATCCAAAACTCTGTTATTGAAATCGGACGATTTTTGAAAAATTGCTGATAAATCGGCCAAAATTCGGTCAAAATTTTGGAACCAATTCGGCCGATTTTTTAAAAAACACCGATAAATTGTTAATTTTTCAACCAAATTACCCGATAAATCGTAAATCGATATCTCAACCGAATAGTTCCGATTTCCAAATCTGCAACAGTGATCCAAAATAATTTTTGAAAGACGCAAAATCAATAATGTGGCCTGACATTTTTGACCAGCAGAAGATGTCAAATGAAATTTAAGGATTTAAGAGCAAGTCCAATAGTCTCTTGTGTTTTGCTTATAAATATTATAAAATATTAGGCTCTTAGTGATTTAGGATATTATAAGGTATGACAACTCCAACAAGCTTTCTTATAATTGATCCTAATAATTATTAAATAATAAATAAAAGAAAGAAGCAAGAACAAAAAAAGAGGGAAACAATTGAAAAGAGGAGGGAAAATAATATTTTATTGATAAAAGTGATATAAGGGAGCCTTAAAGATAAGGGATGACATGATGCTCTTAACTTTTTAAGGAAAAGTTAAGAGGCTGTTGGAGCACTATTTTACACCTAATTCCTTATAATTTGAGTTAGGAGGTCATATAAGGGATCTATTGGACTTGCTCTAATTTGTTACTCCCTCCATTCCGGTCAATTCTTTACATTTGGTTTGGTCACGAAGATCAAGGATAATGGGTGTAATATTGTTAAAATAAATGAAGTAGTGGGTGTATTAATAATTTTATTGTTAAAATAAGTGAAGTAGTGGGTGTAATAATATAAAGTGTTGAAAAAGTAGAGTGAAGTAGTGGATGTAATTATGTATTTTATTGTTAAATGTTACTATTTTTAATAATATAAAGAATTGGTAGAACAGCCCAAAAAGAAAAGTGCAAAGAAGGGGAAGGAGAGAGGAAGTACTAAATTTTTTACAAAAAATTAAAAAAGGCCAATTATTCAAAGTGTAAGTAACTACAGTACCTCCACAAAAGAATATGCCTTAGTTTAAAACTTGCAAAGCGTAGCTTAATTACACAAAAAATCCTAGTAAAAAAACTTAATTACACTTAAAATAACTCTAAGCCTTCACAAAAATAGTCCTATATTTTACGGAGTAATAAAAGTAGAGTAACACATGCTCCTACTTTACTAAAATCTCAAACTAATACTACTCTAAAAAAAATAAAGGTTTTGGTCCCCAATCGGTTTCTAAACCGTTGGATTGTTGATTCAACGGTCCTCTGAATTACAAAATAAAAAATTATTGTCCGCTATAATTTTTCGCGGAAAAATTATAATGGATAATAATTTTTATTTTTTTTAATCTCAACCGTTGGATCAACGATTCAATGACTGTGGAATCGATTGTTAAATAACTGATAAAAAAAATAAAACCCACCAAAAGAGGCAGGTAGTCAGGTACCAGTCAATTTGCAAGTATACATTTTTATATATTTGTAGCCATTATTGCCTTGTCTTTCCCTTCCATTTAAGTCCTTCCCACTCTTTTCATCTCAACAGCTTCTCATTCAAGTTAGTTAAGCAGAAGAAGCTAAACTTGTTGACCCATGGCGGGAAGAGATATTCTTCACAAGATGAAGGTTCGATCCTTGTCTCTTACCCCCTTTTACTTTATATGTGTTTTGATCATATAGACTTTATTGAGGTTGGAGTCAACTCTTAGTTCTTGTTCTGTAATGGTCATCTTGAAGTTTAAGGTTGACTTTGTATATGTCAGATCTGCAAGCAAGGTGTTGTGTGTTGTTAAACTGACAGTGTTTGTTTTAGTTTTGTGCAAGAACTAATAATCTTTGTTTATAAATCTGGATAAACTAATTTATGGTACAAACGAGATGATTTTAGTACGCTAATAGTACTTTGAAGTACCCTTGCATGATTTGTACTAGTTGTCAAAATGAAATTGGTACAAGAAGTTTTTGTTGGTGTCTAGTAGTAATTTCAAATTTGTGGTAAAATACTAGAATGGCTCAAGTTAGAATATATAAAAAGAAAAACGAACAAAAATGTGTATTGCTAATGGTATGTTTGGGAACTAAATTTTTATTGCAAATGGACTTGATCCAAATGACATGTTTGGATTTCCAACATAACCTGGTCTTGGATTTGGTTCGATTCCATGACAAATCAAATATAAGTTCAACTTTGGGAATTAGAAACGGTACAATTCTTGTCAATTGAAATGAATTCAAGGTTTCCAAAGACAATCCTAATGATAGGAGCAATGTGCCAAAGATTCAGATTTTATATAGGAAGGATAAAAGTGGATATAATTTTTATATAGGAAGGATAAAAGTGGATATAATTATGCAGGTTTTTTTTTGGTGGGGGGGGGGGGGATCTAATGACTGTTGATAAAAACTTTATTTGCCAACGTTGTTGTCATGGCCGTCCCAAGGCCAAGACATGGCTCGGCGACGGCATGGCGTCATGACTGGCATGTTCTCCAACCCGAATCCGTATAAATAACAATTATCATTATATATGTAATCAGTGGCGGACGCAGAAAATATATTCAGGGGGCCCAGTGTTGTTAAAGGCGCGCCTAGGCGCACGAGGCGCAGCGAGGCGCACATTTAGTGCCTCGACTTGACCGAGGCGCATCGACTTCAATGAGGCGCGCGCCTCTACACCCGAGGCGCGAGGCGCATCGAGGCACGAGGCGCAGTGAGGCGCAAGAGGCGCACTTTTAGCCTATTTTTGACTGATTTGGACTGTTTGTGAGTGATTTTGACTGATTTTCCACTGCTTTTGATTGATTTTAACTGTTCTTGACTGATATTCCACTGATTTTGACCGATTGTCTACTGATTTTGACCAATTGTCTACTGATTTTGACCGAGTTTGACCAATTTTGACCGAGTTTGACCGATTATCCACCGAGTTTGACCAAGTACCTCACTTCGATGAGGCGCGCGCCTCGCCTCGCGCCTCGTCGCCTAGGCTCCAGGAGGGTCTGGCGCCTTGGTGCGCCTCTCGCCTTTAACAACATTGAGGGGGCCGGAAAAATTAATAAAATAAATAACTAATTTTTTTATTATAATTATAAAGAAAAATATAACATATGTAAACATTTTTATTATGATAAGAAATAAAATACTATTATGATAAGGTTTTTGGAAAAAATTTAAAAACAAGAGTTAAAATCTTAACCTTTTAGATGTTGAAAAGATAAAATTGTAAGTAATTTGCATACATAATTACAGATAAATAGCATGTGTTGGAGAAAAAACAACAACGAGCAAGTTAGAGAGGAATCGAACCCTGTTGTCCCAGGAAAAACTCATTATCACTAACCATTTAAGCTATGCATACAACATGAGGAGCATGGGTACTACTATGTTATGTAACAATTCAGGGGGGGCCATGGACCCCTCTGGACCCCCTGGATCCGCCTCTGTATGTAATCATTGGAAATGATATATATTGTGTTGCAGGATAATTAGATTTTTAACATTAGCCATACATATATAAGTGGAACTCTAAAACGTTGATAAGATCAAGCTGTATAATTTTTTGCAACATATAGAAGGTGAATGCCATGACGTCATAGAGCATCTTATTGCCATCAACCATGACATCCTGATGCTCCTTACCAACACCATGACACAGTAACAAGTATTGGTCGTAATCAAATATGCTTATTGTATACAACACTCAGAAAAGTCTGATTGGCTAATACTTTATAATAGCTTGATTTAAATAACATCTTGTTTTGGAGTGCAATGGATACGTTTCCAGTATCTTAAATCTTGGTAAAAACTGGAGCTTATTGTTATTTTGTATTTGATATATACTTAAATAAACTAAACTCCACTTGTCATCGCATAAATCATTTGTAGGAAAAAGCTTGCTTTTCTATAGCCACACCAGCAAGCCCAGATCACAAAACGTCAAGGCATGTGACCCATGGGTATCACCTTGTAGAAGGAAAATCCAACCATGCTATGGAAGATTGTTTAGTTTCCGAAATGAAGCAATTGGATGACAATCAGTTGGGTTTATTCGCAATTTATGATGGTCACATGGGACATAGTGTTGCACACTATTTGCAGTCATACCTGTTTAACAATATATTGAGAGAGGTAATCTTCAATTTATTTCTCTTTCGTTCGAGGCCTTTCCAGTATATCTGCATTCCATCTTTCTGTTCCCAAGTGTTTTGCATTGTGCAAATACATTATATCCATTTATGTTATTTCTTGTATGGATTTATTTTCTGGTATGCAGCATGACTTTTGGATTGACCCAGTTAGCGCCATAAGAAGAGCTTATCATACTACTGACAAGGACATATTAGATCAATCAAAATATTTAGGAAAAGGTGGGTCAACTGCTGTTACAGCTATACTGGTAAATGGTGAAAAGCTTGTAGTTGCAAATGTGGGAGATTCTAGGGCTGTTATTAGTAAAAAGGGCGTGGCAAAACAATTGTCAATCGATCATGAGCCAAACAAGGAGAAAAAGACGATTGAAAGCAAGGGTGGTTTTGTATCAAATCTTCCAGGTAGCTTCTTTTCTGATATTTAGACATAACAATTTTTTGCTGGATGCCATACATTACGATGTAGATTGCCTTGATAAGAAAAAATATAATATCCTAATAGTTGACACAATTTCGCACTTTAAGATACTAAATTTTTATACATCAATCTTTGGTATAAACTCTAGACCACACTCTTCTTTCCATGCATAGGATATTCATTACAGGTGTACAATCTCTCTTTATCCAGCTCCTTTCCAGGTCATTCGTACTGTATATGAACTTTGTTCTTCAGATGTAATATGTTTATGATTCAGTTACTAAAATAGCTGCTTAAAGAAATATGGGGATTGCTTAAAACAAAATTTCGGTATTGTAACTTATCGTTTAAGATGCTTGCAGGTGATGTCCCTCGAGTTGATGGACAGTTGGCAGTAGCAAGGGCATTTGGCGATAAAAGCTTGAAGAGACATCTTAGTTCTGAACCAGATATTGTAGTGGAGATGATAGATGTTGACACGGACTTCATCATATTGGCAAGTGACGGGTTGTGGAAGGTTAGTTTCTCCCCTAATACATTGAACTATCTGTTTTTTTCTTCCAATTTTCAGTCGTTGGTAAATATCTGATATATCAGTCTACCCGGATACATAAGTCAGAGACTCATAGAGTCGAGATTACAACAGTGACAGAGCGTCCTTTTTATTTTTGACTCATGGGAGGGATATATGAGGATCAAAGCTGAGTTCTTTTTAACCCAGAATACGCATTTATGATTTATCACAAGGTCGACCTCTGTATGAAGGAAGTGTATGATATATTCTTGAGTCTTGACTTCTTTCTTTTATATTATTTGTTCTCCCATTTTCATGTGCCCGTAGTTGTCGCTGACAGTCTTTCCAATACAAAAAGAATTTTCACATGTATAGACTACAGAGACAAAATTGAATGTCATATTCATACTGCTTTAGCCTTTAACGTGCCACCTGATAGTGCACTAACCTTATTGTGAAGCAAAATGTCGACATAAGGGTATTTTCCTTATCTACTGCAGGTGATGTCAAACCAAGAAGCAGTTGATTCAATCAAAAGCATAAGGGACCCGAAGGCAGCTGCAAAGCATTTGGCCGAGGAGGCCCGTAATAGGAAAAGCAGGGATGATATTTCCTGCATTGTTGTAAGGTTCCAATAGCTGTTTATCCTGGGCACCTTATAAGTTCTACACTTCCATTCTTTTACCATAAACACCATTTTTAACTTATGTAAATTGGAGATAATTCCTTAATTTTCTTGAAATTTGGGATGACTAGTTCCTGATGATTCTTGTATAGAATCTTATGATCTATGGTCAAAATTTTCATTTCTTAATAGGGTATTTTCTTCTTCTATCTCAATATATACATGACTATATGAGAGCAAGTCGAGTGGTGGTGCTAAAAGTGATACTATATCTATAATATAGCATCTTAGAAAAAAAAAAGTAACTCCAAAGAGATGCTAAACATAATTGCAAAATAGCAAAATGTTATACTTGGTACTAAATACAGAATCAGATGTTGCTATAATTGACACACAATTGGAAAAACGGATAGTTTCATAGTTGTAATAAGAGTATCCTTAGGTAGTGGCTCATTTTATGTTGGGTATTTGTGGGGGAGATGCAAGTTTTAGGGACATTCTTGTTAGTGTTGATGATGTAACATGGTTTGGTCTTGGGCTTGCTTGGATTCTTGGTAAATGGGCCGTCCAGGATTGCTTAACTATTTTAAATGGGCTGTCCAGGACCAGGACTAGGACTGCCTACAAGTATACAACAGTTTTTCTGTACACATACAAATTTAGTGCACAACGAAGTCGGCCTAGATAACTTAAACTGATAAACTCCCAATTCAGATAAATTAAGTTTAGAAATTTAATTTTTATTGGAGGTGTCATATTGATATATAAATATTGTACAGATAGGGTCATGACCTATCATCAGTTTTAACTTTTAAGTGTTTTATTGGTGCACAACTGTATTGTCCTAAATTATCAAAATTTCTACTACCTGACAAAAAGGAAAAAAAAATAGAACTATACTAAGCGGTGAGGTATATACATGTTTGTACAAATATTATCATTTTATTTGGGAAAAGTTATCCAAGAAATAAAAAATTGCTCTGGATCCCTTTTATTTTGTGCATGGCATGATAAAGATTAGAAACAAGGGCTCTTTTGAAAAATAAATAAGAAAAAGTAAATTTTTGCACATTTACTTTTGTTAAGAAAGACTATTTGCAATTTTACTAAACTAAGTTTCAAATTGCAAAAATACTAACCCTAATTCTCCCCCTCCCCCTTCCCCCAATTTCTCTCTCCTCCCCCCTGATAACACACGCCGCCGACTTTTGTGTACTTTTTTTTTTTTTTTTTTTTTTTTTAAGGTGGTGGCTATTTTGGTGGATTTAGGTTTCCTGGCCCCGCAGGGGCATATTCAACTAAATTTGCAACTAATTGCAACTGAATGCAACTAAATTTCTGATTTCAAGTTCCATTTGTCAGTTGTCATTTTCGACCTCATTTTTGAACTCTAATATATATATATATATATATATATATATATATTTAAGAAGGGTGATATTTTGGTGGATTTAGGTTTCCTGGCCCCGCAGGGGCATATTCAACTAAATTTGCAACTAATTGCAACTGAATGCAACTAAATTTCTGATTTCAAGTTCCATTTGTCAGTTGTCATTTTCGACCTCATTTTTGAACTCTAATATATATATATATATATATATATATATATATATATATTTAAGAAGGGTGATATTTTGGTGGATTTAGGTTTCCTGGCCCCGCAGGGGCATATTCAACTAAATTTGTTGAAAGTAGTTGAAAATAGTTGCAACTAGTTGTAACTAGTTGAAAGTATTTGAAAATAGTTGCAACTAGTTGAAAACAGTTGAAAATAGTTGATTTGGTTGAATATTGCCCCTGGCGGGGCCTTGGAACCCAAAATCACTCAAACCAATAATATGTAGTTGTAACTAGTTGAAAGTAGTTGAAATTGGTTGAAAATGGTTGCAACTAGTTGAAAGTAGTTGAAAATATTTGAAAACAGTTGAAAATAGTTGATTTGGTTGAATATTGCCCCTGGCGGGGCCTTGGAACCCAAAATCACTCAAACCAATAATATGTAGTTGCAACTAGTTGTAACTAGTTGAAAGTAGTTGAAAATGGTTGCAACTAGTTGAAAATAGTTGATTTGGTTGAATATTGCCCCTGGCGGGGCCTTGGAACCCAAAATCATTTAGTTGAATATTGCCCCTGGCGGGGCCTTGGAACCCAAAATCATTTAGTTGAATATTGCCCCTGGCGGGGCCTTGCAACCCAAATCCACCAAAATCACCCCACCTTTTTTTAAAAAAGTTGCATTTGGTTGCATTTAGTTGAATTTAGTTGAATTTGATTGAATGTGGTTGCAAACAAAAATCCACAAAAATAGCCCCCATCTTAAAAAAAAAAAAAAAAAAAAAAAAAAAAAAAAAAAATTGCCCCTGGCGGGGCCTTGCAACCCAAATCCACCAAAATCACCCCACATTTTTTTAAAAAAGTTGCATTTGGTTGCATTTAGTTGAATTTAGTTGAATTTGATTGAATGTGGTTGCAAACAAAAATCCACAAAAATAGCCCCCATCTTTAAAAAAAAAAAAAAAAAAAAAAAAAAAAAAAAAAAAAAACTAGAGTCGACTGTGGCCTGGAGGGAGGGAGGGGGAGTGAGTTGGGCTAGGGAGGAGGGAGGAGGGATGGGCCTAGTATTTTTGCAATTTGAAACTTTGTTTAGGTAAAATTGCAATTTATTAAGGAAGGTGGTATTTTTGCAAAAAGAAACTTTAAATCTAGTATTCTTGGTAAATATCCAAAATAATAAGGTCAAACAAATATTATACAAAATAATAATAATAATAATAATAATAATAATAATATTAATAATAATACATTTGCATTATTTGTGCAACTGAATATAGTTATTAATAAAAAAAATTATAACTACAACACAATTCTAACATTTCCACTTTTTTATTGAAAATTAATCTATAATTTGCTAGAAAGGTGTAATCATAATAGGGGTGAACCTTTACAAAAAAAAATTAAATTTTTTCTTATAAAAAATTTAAATTTTTTCTTATACATAATTGTAAACAAAATACATTAAAACCTCCTTAAATTAATATTCGATAAATTAATAATCTTTTTAAGTTAATAATTTCTTCCTGTCCCAACTTGGCTCATTTAAAAAAATGATCAATTCGATATGATAATAAAATAATTTTTTTTTTGAAATACCCTATATAAATATATGGTCCCAATAATATTACTCCCTCCGTTCCAATGGATTCTTTACAGTTACTATTTTTGGACGTTCCACCCATTTCTTTACATACCAAAAATAGTAACTTTTAACAATAAAATATATTATTACATCCACTACTTCAATCTACTTTTTTAACACTTTACACTACTACACCCACTACTCCACTACTTTACTCTACTTTTTCAACACTTTACACTATTACACCTACTATTTACTTATTTTAACAATAAAATTACTATTACACCCACTACTAAACTATTACACCCACTATTTAAATTATATTCCTTGGTCTCCGTGTCCCAACCGTCTGTAAAGAACCGACTGGGACGGAGGGAGTATAAATTAATAAGTCCTTTAGAATCATAAATACATATGTTAATCCCTTTTGTAAAATCTGATTCTAAGGTTATTAAAATTTGAATCTATATGAAACTCATCCTTAACCCTTTTTGTTGCATCTAAAAATTCGAATGTGATGTTTTCGTAAATCATTAAAAAGTTATTAATCAATATTTTTGATATTTGGGTGTTTCTTTACGCGAAAAAGGTTCAAAAATTGTTACTTTATCTTTAATATCATCTAAATATAAATGAATCTTTACTGTGAATCTCGCAAATTGTCATTACATTTGTAAAACAATATATATTGAATTAATTGAATTAAGTATAAAACATGAATTGTAGAATTCATTCTAATTAAATGTATGTAATTGGAAATTAATTTTTTCTAATGTTAAAAATTCTTTATAAATTATAATTATTAATTTATCGATAAATTAATATCTCTCTATTTTCCGGTCCCAACTATATTAATTAATAGAGGTTTTACTGTAGGATTTTAGGGTGTAATATGAAATCAAATTTGGTACAGTAATACATAAGTCTAGCTTATTAATAAAAGTTAACGAAGTGCAGTCCATATGATTTATAACATAATAATTGGAATTAAAATAGGATTATAAAAATTCTACTATTTTTATAAAAAGTTATTTTTATATTATTTTTGTAAATAGTTAATATTTAATTATATTTATGGGTGTTTTATATTTTTTAATAAAAATTATAAAATATTATATACATGATAAATACGGGAAAGGATGAAAGCATTACATACATAATTTTAATGATATGATATTCGGGCAACTCACTAAAAAAAGTTATATAGAAAAATCAACAAATATGATTGATAATTTTTTTGAGAATTAAAACATTGTTCGAACAAATTTCTTTGATTTATTTTTAGGATATTTACCAAGAATACTAGATTTAAAGTTTCTTTTTGCAAAAATACCACCTTCCTTAATAAATTGCAATTTTACCTAAACAAAGTTTCAAATTGCAAAAATACTAGGCCCATCCCTCCTCCCTCCTCCCTAGCCCAACCCACTCCCCCTCCCTCCCTCCAGCCCACAGTCGACTCTAGTACCTTTTTTTTTTTTTTTTTTTTTTTTTTTTTTTTTTTTTTTTTTAAAGATGGGGGCTATTTTTGTGGATTTTTGTTTGCAACCACATTCAATCAAATTCAACTAAATTCAACTAAATGCAACCAAATGCAACTTTTTTAAAAAAAGGTGGGGTGATTTTGGTGGATTTGGGTTGCAAGGCCCCGCCAGGGGCAATTTTTTTTTTTTTTTTTTTTTTTTTTTTTTTTTTTAAGATGGGGGCTATTTTTGTGGATTTTTGTTTGCAACCACATTCAATCAAATTCAACTAAATTCAACTAAATGCAACCAAATGCAACTTTTTTAAAAAAAGGTGGGGTGATTTTGGTGGATTTGGGTTGCAAGGCCCCGCCAGGGGCAATATTCAACTAAATGATTTTGGGTTCCAAGGCCCCGCCAGGGGCAATATTCAACTAAATGATTTTGGGTTCCAAGGCCCCGCCAGGGGCAATATTCAACCAAATCAACTATTTTCAACTAGTTGCAACCATTTTCAACTACTTTCAACTAGTTACAACTAGTTGCAACTACATATTATTGGTTTGAGTGATTTTGGGTTCCAAGGCCCCGCCAGGGGCAATATTCAACCAAATCAACTATTTTCAACTGTTTTCAAATATTTTCAACTACTTTCAACTAGTTGCAACCATTTTCAACCAATTTCAACTACTTTCAACTAGTTACAACTACATATTATTGGTTTGAGTGATTTTGGGTTCCAAGGCCCCGCCAGGGGCAATATTCAACCAAATCAACTATTTTCAACTGTTTTCAACTAGTTGCAACTATTTTCAAATACTTTCAACTAGTTACAACTAGTTGCAACTATTTTCAACTACTTTCAACAAATTTAGTTGAATATGCCCCTGCGGGGCCAGGAAACCTAAATCCACCAAAATATCACCCTTCTTAAATATATATATATATATATATATATATATATATATATTAGAGTTCAAAAATGAGGTCGAAAATGACAACTGACAAATGGAACTTGAAATCAGAAATTTAGTTGCATTCAGTTGCAATTAGTTGCAAATTTAGTTGAATATGCCCCTGCGGGGCCAGGAAACCTAAATCCACCAAAATATCACCCTTCTTAAATATATATATATATATGTATATATATATATATATATATATATATATATATTAGAGTTCAAAAATGAGGTCGAAAATGACAACTGACAAATGGAACTTGAAATCAGAAATTTAGTTGCATTCAGTTGCAATTAGTTGCAAATTTAGTTGAATATGCCCCTGCGGGGCCAGGAAACCTAAATCCACCAAAATATCACCCTTCTTAAATATATATATATATATATATATATATATATATATATTAGAGTTCAAAAATGAGGTCGAAAATGACAACTGACAAATGGAACTTGAAATCAGAAATTTAGTTGCATTCAGTTGCAATTAGTTGCAAATTTAGTTGAATATGCCCCTGCGGGGCCAGGAAACCTAAATCCACCAAAATAGCCACCACCTTAAAAAAAAAAAAAAAAAAAAAAAAAAAGTACACAAAAGTCGGCGGCGTGTGTTATCAGGGGGGAGGAGAGAGAAATTGGGGGAAGGGGAGGGGGAGAATTAGGGTTAGTATTTTTGCAATTTGAAACTTAGTTTAGTAAAATTGTAAATAGTCTTTCTTAACAAAAGTAAATGTGCAAAAATTTACTTTTTCTTATTTATTTTTCAAAAGAGCCCTTATTTTTATGTGTGAAATATAAAATTTATCTTATATTTATATTATTATATTTTATATAATATTTTAACTATTAGGTCGGATCTTATTTAGTGTAACATTTTGTATTTTAATTTAATTTTAGTTTTAAAAATATTATATCATCCTTGTAAATATATTTGAAATCCCAAATTTGTATATATGTATATATATAGGATCTTGTTCTAATAGAAACTAACTTAGAATAGAAACTAGAAACTAAACATAAATTAAATATTTCAAGCTAATCTAATAACCAAATTAGGGGTACTCCAATACAAAAAACGTTTAAAATTATTGGCTCTATTCAACAAAAATATAAAAAAAATATAAAAAATTAAAAAAAAATTACCGTTCACGTGATGACGTGGCACGTGAACAATAATTTTTTTTTATTTTTTTTTTTGATAGAGCCAAGAATTTTATAAGTTTTTTGTGAAGATGCCCCTAGCGGGGCCATTAAAATAAATGAAATATAATTTATTTAGTGTAGGTTTCTAGTTTCTATTCTAAGGTTGGTTTCTATTTGAACGCTAGCCTATATATATATAGGCTAGCGTTCAAATAGAAACCAACATTAGAATAGAAACTAGAAACCTACACTAAATAAATTATATTTCATTTATTTTAATGGCCCCGCTAGGGGCACCTTCACAAAAAACTTATAAAATTCTTGGCTCTATTCAACAAAAATATAAAAAAAATAAAAAAAAAATTAAAAAAAATTTACTGTTCACGTGCCACGTCATCACGTGAACAGTAACTTTTTTAAAAATTTTTAATTTTTTTTATATTTTTGTTGAATAGAACCAAGAATTTTAAACGTTTTTTGTATTGGGGTACCCCTAATTTGGTCATTAGATTAGCTTGAAATATTTAATTTAGGTTTAGTTTCTAGTTTCTATTCTAAGTTAGTTTCAATTAGAACAAGACCCTATATATATATATATATATATATATATATATATATATATATATATATATATATATAGAACAAGACCCTATATATATATATATATATATAGGCCTTTGCTCCATAAAAAACACTCTTATATAACAAACAATAAAGAACACTATAAAATTATTTATTTCAATAGATCCATTGGCCCCGCCAGGGGCACCCAATACAAAAAGTTCTTATTTTTTTAGTTTCTATCCATCCAGCAAAAAAAAAAAATTAAAATTTTACTGTTCATGATGACGTCACTGATGACGTCATCGATGAACAGTAAATTTTCAATTTTTTTTGCTGGATGGATAGAGCCTAAAAAAATAAGAACTTTTTGTATTGGGTGGCCCCGCCAGGGGCAATGGATCTATTAGATATGAGATGTTCTTTGTTGTTTGTTATATAAGGTGTTTGCTATGGAGTCCAACCCTATATATATATATATATATATATATATATATATATATATATATATATATATATGCTAGTGATCAAATAGAAACCTTCCTTAAAATAGAAACTAGAAACCAACACTAAATAAATTATATTTCATTTATTCTAATGGCCCCGCTAGGGGCACCTTCACAAAAAGTGTTTAAAATTATTGGCTCCATTTAGCAAAAAAAAAAAAATTACTGTTCACGCTAACGTCACTGCCACGTCAGCAGTGAACAATATTTTTTTTTTTTTACTGAATGGAGCCTAGAATATTATAAAATTTTTGTATTGGGGTCCCCCTTGTTTGGTCATTAGATTAGCTTTAAATATTAGATTAGTGTTTAGTTTCTAATTTCAATTTTAATTTGGTTTCTATTTGAGTAAGACCCTATATATATATATATATATATATATATATATATATATATATATATATATATATATATATATATATATATATATTTGCTCACTAATAATGAAATATATTTTTGTTATTTTTTGTATAATCAAAATTTGATTGGGTAATAAGATTCATAATAGGAATACGTATATGATTATAAATAATAAATAAATAAATGTATAACAATAATAATAATAATTATATATTAATAAAAAAATAAATCCAGTGATAACTAAAATTTTGCGCGCTCCAACGAAAAGAGGTTTCACTCGTAATCATCAAAGTTTAATTGTGCAATAATATATAATAATAATAATAATAATAATAATAATAATAATAATAATAATAATAATAATTGCTTCAAAAAATAATAATAATAAGTTTAATTGATGATTTTAGTTACGAGACTTTTAGGAGCTAATTAAATTTTGTACCATTTTGGGTTGTCATGATTGATGGCTTATATTTTGGGCCTTTTAAGAAGCTTCGTTGTGCCATTTATATGGTTTGTCTATTCCGTAATTAATTTTTAGAATTTAATTATTCAGTTATGTTACTAATAATAAATATGTGTTAATTTGGTAATTTAATAAATTTAAAATTTATTAGCTAAATTATAAATACTTATGTGTATATGTATTTATATATATATATATATATATAGGGTTGGACTCCATGGCAAACACCTTATATAACAAACAACAAAGAACATCTCATATCTAATAGATCCATTGCCCCTGGCGGGGCCACCCAATACAAAAAGTTCTTATTTTTTTAGGCTCTATCCATCCAGCAAAAAAAAAAATTTTTTGAAAATTTTACTGTTCATCGATGATGTCATCAGACTTTTTGTATTGGGTGCCCCTGGCGGGGCCAATGGATCTATTGGAATAAATGATTTTATAGTGTTCTTTATTGTTTGTTATATAAGAGTGTTCTTTATGGAGCAAAGACCTATATATATATATATATATATATATATATTGTCTTAAATAATAATTTTCATATTATTAATTAATTATCGATTATTATTTGAGATGTCTAACTTTGTAGGTGTTTTGTCTAACCAAAGGTATTCCCTTTGGTTGGGACGATAGTATAGTGTTGAGTTACTTTCGGAGTTCTTATTAAAGTTTGTGTCGAACAGATATTGAAAATTGTTTGTTTTTAAATTTTGGGAAAGAGTTTGCTTTAGCCAGGTGGAGAATGGACAGAAAATCAGTTTCTTAGAAGCATAGCTATAAGCAAATGATGGTTTGAGTTTGTGTTTCGATGATCTTGGGTTTCATGGAGGGCACTCTTTTCCCACTTGAGTTTTTTTTCCCAAAGGGTTTTGCTCTTGTGGGTTTTTAACGAGGCCCCTTTTTGTTCCCGTTGTGTCCCTATTAATTGGGTTGAAGAGCAGAAATGCAGGTTTTCATAGTGGGCTGGTGACAAATTATGGAAAAGTTGGGACTTTGGTGACTTGGATTTTATGACTTTTGAAGATCGACCAAGATACATTTTTTTTTTTTTTTGGAGTGTTGGACTTGTAATTTTTATTTTTCCCTTTTCCTTCTAATTGTCCGTTTTTATGTGTACAGTTTTTACCAATTGGTTGGTCTCTTCTCAGACATTAAAGTTCTATTGTATAAGCGTCCAGAGACAACATGCGTGTCTTCTGGTTAGATGATAAACTTTCTTGAATAAAAAAACACCTTACGAATATTGTATTCGATGCAATCCATCTATGGAATAGATTCCTCTTGACAAAAAAAAAAAGTTTGGATATTCGTTTGAATATTTGTGATTTGCATTACAAATCAATACAGGGGACGGCAGGTCTCCAATAAAAACCACAACACTAAAACACAGATAAAACAAATGTAGACAACATACATTATGCCGATCCTAAATTTGGATACTTCTAAAGCAAAAGATAGATTAGACGCCTCCTTTAGTGCTGTTACCTTTCTTCTTTTCTTCCACCATGCCTTTCATTGGGTTGAGCTTCACAGTAGTATAAACAACATAGAGCTACAGGACCCCATCTCCGGCTGCACAAAAGGATGCACGCTTTCTTCATTGAGTAGATGAAGGCTCTCCACAAAATTAGAATGTATGCGACCTTGACAGTATGGATACATTGCAGGCAAATAACCCGAACGAAAGCTAAATTCAGTGAATGATCTAAATTTTGTCAACGTTGCACACTCCACGTCGCACAAAAATAAATTGGTTACGGTACTTAAATCACTTGTAATATTGTAAGTCCTTGTCAAAAAATTTCCATTATTTAAGAACCCTACAAGTTGATGAATGTCATCTGTCAATTCGATACTGAATTTTTTTTCCCAAGGTGATGTGGATGAGGAGGACTTGTCTCTTAATATCCACATTGTTAGATAATCATCCTCAGATCCCAAAAAAGATATTGTTTCTCCATATGCTTCTATAGCACTACCAATTCCGCTGAATCCTTCGGGAAACTTGATTACTTGAATGGTTTCATCACTCAGTTTGAAACATATGACTACTCTACTTGATTTCAACACCATATATGCAGCACCATCTACAAACTTGGTATCAAGACGACCAAAACCGTCGGATTCGTATTCAAAAAAGAAATTAGTAGAAATAGTATTCCAAGTATCAGTACTCAAGCCATAAATGGAAACAATGAATGTATTGTTAACAGAGGCAATGACTAGTACTTTATAATCGTCATCGTAGTATCCAAAACTCAGAAAAACTCTTGGATTAATTTCATACCCATCCTCCATTGGGATTTTAAGTTGTGGAAGCTTTTTGACTTTTCTACAAATTGGATTCCACAGATGTATTGTATTGTCGATTTGATAGCGTTGTTCCGACAAACATAACAACCCATTACAGACCCCGTAAATCTTTAGCCTTTGATTTTGACGAGCTTCATTCCTGAATAATCTGTGGGTGTAGTACAGTTTAGAATGTTTTGTACTATCAAAAAGGGGCTCACTATCGGTAAGTAACGTGCACAAGCTGAAATCTTCGTATAGTATATACTGGGATGAGGAGGAAGCTCTTTGATATGTGAGTTGAGTTTTAGCGAAGCAAGGTGTATCTATAATTTGATGCCACGTTTTACAAACACACCTGCATCGAAGAAGAGACCTAACCGGCAGTATGGCAAGAATGTTTATTAAGATATTTTCTGGCAAGAAAGAATTTGCAGGTTGAACCGAAGACAAGTTCTTAGCCTTTGTGTATGGCTCGCAGAGAATATTTTCCAAGGAAAATTCGGGAATCAAAGTTTTTAAACCTGAACAGAAATTGCAAAACAGTACGTAGCAATACAGAAAAACTTGCAGGATTAGTTTTGCGATTGTCATCGTAAGTGAATTCTTTCTGGAATTAAACTTTGTAAGCTTAATTGCTATGCAAAATCACAGTGGCATGTATCACCACCTTTCCCTCCCCCTCCTTTTATAGACTGTTCTGTTTTACATATTTCAATTTCAAATTGAAGTTTGATTAAAGTCCGCATGGGGAAGAAATTAGAGTGTAAATTTTTTTTTTAAAGGATTCGCGATTTAACATAACAATGGCCTATGTTTATTATTCATTCATCTATCAAACATTATAGATCAATTGATTACCCTATACATATTTATTTATTTATGCCAAATATAAATACAAATATGAAACTACTTCTATAAAGTAAATTCTTAAGTTGCAATATCTTTAAGTAGTAATATATATTTACAGCACAATAATCAATTTTAATCGAATATTATCTGCACCGAAATTGATTCGGTTTTAGAACTGAACCAAAATATATGATTCGGTTAATACCAAAAACTGAAATTTAAAATAAGTGGGCAAAAATTATTGAAAACAAACATAGCTTACCACAGCAAATTCACCCTTAAAATTTAAGTTAGAAACTTAGAGTTTACAAAGTTTAACACTTCATTGAGTTTAAGCTCACATTAAAAAACAATAGACACTTCATAGAGTTTAAGCTCACATTAAAAAAACAATCCTGTAGTAGTCCAGTCAGCCATTGATGCATGCATTCACTCATTCTTTACTTGCCGCTTTTTACTAGAAGTCCTGCAAGATCAAGGATTGGAATTTAGAAACGAAATTGGATGCATATATATTCACCATACCAATAAATGAATACAGCAACCAAATTAGCCATGTTATGAAAACCAAATTAGCCATGTTATGACCAAAGCAGATTTAAAAAATTAACTAATCTTAAATATCGATGAGTAAAATCTCAAATACATACCAAATTGTTAGTGAGGTCCACAAGATCTTTAACACACATCTCATTGGCGACAATTTGTGCATGGCTCCACCTCAAGATCCACTTGCCACGAATAAACATCACGCCGGGCAAATTCTTCCTAAACCGATATTCCAATCCACCAAGTTCGCTAAACTTAATGCTGAAAATCAATATAGAACCAAGGTCAACAGCAGCCTCCTTCAGCATCTCGTGGGTCTGGTAAGATAAAATAAGTAAGACTTTAGACTAAGCAAACAATTTTTTTTTTTGCATATGATTTGTTTAAAGGACTGGAAGTGGAAGGAAAGGTTACCCGTTTAGAATCCTCAGAATCATCTGTGATCTCCATCACCACAATTTTGTTCTTCTTAGCTGCATCGTTGATATACCAAGTGGCAACCTCTCCAGTGAGGTCAGGAATCTCCTCAACCACAACATCAAGAGCAACCTACACAATCCAAACAATTTTGAAATATTTATAACAAAAAAATCAGCATATGGATAAACATATAACAAAATATCTATGTCAACATTTTTTAGAAAACCAATATCTATGCCATGAAGGAAGTAGACAACAATTCAGTTCATGGCAACATCTTTTCGGATAGCATCATGAGATCTTATCAGGAAGACATGCAAAACAATATATAGGAGACCTCAACAGCTAGCTGCAAAATTTTCCGTCCTATTCATTCGCATTCTCAAGAGCTCACAACAAACTTAGAAAGAGAAATGACAGTTGGGAGGCTTGATCATGACACTGGAGAAAAAGGACCCTTGGATCCTAGCATAGACAGAGGATATGCTTTAGCATCTAATTGAGCAGAATCTGGGTCGGATCAGGGGTCCATTTATTCAGATGTAATACTAATTTCATCCATAGAGAAACTAAAATTGGGTTAGAGGAAGGATAGGCCTAGAAAATCAGGTAAGCTATTAAAGACATCACTAGGACCATTTAGACAAAGATAAACAGAAAAACAAGTGTATAAGAAAGTGAGGTAATTCATCATAGCTTTTCCTAATGCAGAATCTTCGCCAGCTAAGCCTCTTACCAATACTGCCTCAAACTTATTCTCACAAAATAGTATGAACCCATTTATCTCATTCTAATTCGCCAACATGGTATCTCAAACAATTATATTTTGCTAGTAAAAGGGTTCCTCTTTATGCAGCTAAGGAAGTAGCAATCAAAAAATTTACCCAAACTTTAGAAGCAGAAGGGCAGAGGAACCTTTTCAGTTCAACGAGACCACTGCTTCAACTTTAGTGGATATTATTACTGATGTGGAGCTCAATAGATTTTTAAAAAAAAATTAAGCTCACAATAGGTGAAGCAACAAGAGTATCTCATGTAACTGATTAGAACATGAAAATTTACTTTCTAATGATATTAGTTTATAAATGCAGCACTCGATATATTTGATCCGAATGAAATACAAAAGGCTGAAGCACATGGACTAGTGGTACTATCACATATGAATAAAGCTTGAGAAAGTTGTGAAGGAGACAATGAGCTGCCTAACATCGCATATCATCGCTGAATTGGCTATTGTAAGATTGGTGGCACAAAAATATATCTTCAAGCAAGGCTACATACACTATAGAGAAACTAAAGGCCTAGTATATGCTAACAACTTTGTAGTAGACGACAACAACCCCGTAATTCAAATTGTGCAACACTGTAACTAACTCTTGTTTAACTTTCTTGACACGCTCCCTTCAGCAGTCGGCACAAGTAAAACAACCACAGAGTCTGGATTTTCAAGTCATGATTATACAGACTCTTCCCCTAATTTTTTGGCTACGCTTGCTCAGCAAGCTAGCCATCAGAAATGAGTTGCATAAGCTGGAACTGTCGAGGACTTGGGTCACCTCGGACAGTTCGTGCTCTTAAGGACCTGTTGAAGGAGTTTAAACCTAGTTTTGTTTTTTTAATAGAGACTTTATCATTTGCTAAGAAGATTGAAGAACTTCGAGTTCGCTTTGGTTTTGATCACTGTTTTTCTGTAGATAGAGTAGGGAGAAGTGGAGGGCTGGCAATCTTGTGGAAGAACAGCTTCCCTTGTGAAATAACCAGCTATTCACAAAATCATATCGATGTGGCTGTTTCAGAGAATAATATAGTTACTTGGCGCATGATTTGTTTTTATGGATATCCTGATCGTGCAAAGAGGAAGGAATCCTGGGCCTTGATTCGAAGGCTAGCTGATATATCCAATCTACCGTGGTGTATTCTCGGGGATTTCAATGATCTCATGTACTTGTCTGATAAAAAAGGCAAGGTTCCTCATCCAAAAAGTCTGTTAGATGGTTTTTGTAAAACTATTGGCGAATGCTGTTTGTCGGAGTTAGAACCCAATGGGGGCAAGTTCACTTGGGAGAAGAGTAGAGGGCGTGATACCTGGGTTCGTGAAAGGCTTGATAGGGCCTTTGCATCTGCAAACTGGTGGGCGAAGTTTCCGTTATGTAACCTCAAAGTGCTGCACACCCCAGTTTCAGATCATGATCCGATCCTGTTGGAGTTTTTTAAGGTGGAAATTTCAGTAAGAAAGTTCAGATTTCGCTTCGAAAATATTTGGCTCAAAGAATCACATTTCGTTGCTGAGGTGACTGAGGTTTGGAAGAAGCTTCCCTCTATTCACTTGTTGCCTAAACTCATCGAGGTGTCTTCTTTTATGGCACGTTGGGGTCGATCTTTTTTTCAAAAATTCAGGGAGAAGGTGAAGGAGCATAAAACTATAATTGCAAGGCTGGCAGATTTAACTGATGAAGATAGCATAAAGGAATATCTTGCTGCTAAGGAAAAATTAAATAATTTGTTGTTCGAGGAGGAGACGTATTGGAAACAAAGAGCAAAACTGTTTTGGCTTGCTGAAGGGGATGAGAATACCAAGTCTTTTTATTCTAATGCTTCTGCTAGGAAGAAAGCAAATCGAGTCACTCATTTGTTTGATGAAAATGAAGTCCGTGTCGATGAGCAAGAAGGTATGTGTGATATTGTTTATAAGTATTTCTCTAATCTGTTTGCGAGTGAATCTGTAGAGGAGGAAGTGGAACAGGTAGCTTGTCCTAGGAGTGTAACATCTGAGCAAAATCTTAAATTGACTGAGGAGTTGTCTTTTGATGAATTTACTGTGGCAGTTAAACAGATGCATCCCGATAAGTCATCGGGCCCAGATGGCTTAAATCCAGCTTTCTTTCATAACTTTTGGTCGGTAATGGGTCAAGAGATCTTTGTTTATTGCAAAAGTTGGTTAGAGTCTAATACTTTTCCTGATGAGCTTAACAACACAAACGTGGTTCTTGTTCCGAAAAAAGAGAATGCCTCTAGAATGAGAGATCTCAGGCCTATAGCTCTATGCAATGTGCTTTACAAGATTCTGGCCAAGGTTCTAGCAAATCGGATTAAAGTCATCTTACCTGGAGTAATCTCAGAAAATCAATCAGCTTTTGTTCAGGGGAGAAGTATAACGGATAATGTACTAGTGGCTTTTGAAGTGATTCATCACATGAGGTTGAAGAACAGAGGAAACGAATGAGAAGTTGCCCTAAAACTCGATATAAGTAAAGCTTATGATCGAGTAAGTTGGAAGTTCTTAAAACATAGATTGAGAGCCATGAATTTCTGCGAGAAATGGGTTGATTGGATGATGCTATGTGTCAAGACTGTGTCGTACCAGTTCTGCTTGAAAGATTCGCTAGTTGGTCCAGTTCTCCCCAAGCGAGGTCTTCGGCAAGGGGATCCATTATCCCCTTATCTGTTTTTACTTTGCGTGGAGGGGCTTTCGAATGCACTAGATCAAGCTACTACAGATGGAAGTATACATGGCTGCAAACTTAGCTCAACAGCCCCAATTGTTTCCCACTTATTATTCGCCGACGACAGCTTCTTGTTTTTTAGAGGTACTACGGAGGAGGCAACTAATATCAAAACTATTTTGATGGCTTATGAGAGAAGCTCGGGGCAATCAGCTAACTATCAGAAGTCTGGGGTTTTTTACAGTGCCAATGTACGTCGGGATAAAAGCAAGTGGAACTTTCAGGAATTTTAGGAGTGCATAACGACATCACGAACACCAACTACCTGGGTTTACCCTCTTTGGTAGGCAGATCAAAGAAGCGGGTTTTTGGCTATTTAAAGGATAGAGCGAGCAAAAGAATCCAAGGGTGGCAGAAGAAGCCAATCTCCCGTGCGGGTAAGACAATTTTGGTTGAAAATGTTGCACAGGCAATTCCAGCCTATTCTATGTCGTGTTTTTTACTTCCTAAATCTCTCTGTCAAGAGCTGGAAGTTATGTTCAACAAGTTTTGGTGGCAGAGTAGTTCAGGTGAAGGTAAAGGACTGAACTGGTTATCTTGGTCCAATATGAGCATGGCGAAAACGAAAGGGGGGCTTGGTTTCAGGAATTTATATGGTTTCAACATTGCCCTTCTGGGCAAACATGTATGGAATTTCATAAATAACCCTCAAACTTTGGTTTCTCGTGTCTATAAAGCAAGATATTTCCCAGGAACGCATGTACTGAAGGCGAGTAAAGGACAGAATCCGAGTTTTATCTGGCAGGGGATTTTTACAGCTATGGAATCACTGAGAGGCGGCTTTAGATGGGTTGTTGGAAATGGTAGAGATATTCAGGCCACAACAGATCAGTGGATACGGTCAAAGAAGGATTTTCATGTTGAGAATAGTCATATTTACGAAGGAAGAAATGAATCAGTCTCAACTTATTTGATTCCTAACTCCAAGCGATGGAATGTACAGTTGATAAATGAATGTTTTCTAGCTGAAGATGCTCGTGCGATACTAGAAATCCCTATTCCGCAAAGTTAAGTTCAAGACAGATTGGTATGGGCTGGGTCTACTAAAGGTATCTACTCTGCAAAAGATGGTTAGTGATTCTGGCAAGGTGGGAATTTTGAAACATCTAATATCCATCAGTGTAAAGGCTGGGGTAAAATTTGGAGTATGCCTATTCCTCATAAGTTGAAAATCTTTGTGTGGAGATTCTGTCGTAATACCATCCCTGTGCGTAGGAGATTGAATGCAAAAGGTGTGTCTTTGCCGATAACATGTCCTATGTGCAGTGTAGATATAGAGCATCTGTTACATGTGTTCTTTGACTGTCGTTTTGCTACAGATTGCTTCAACTATGTTGGTCTTGTTTATGATATGCGAACTGTAGAGTTTGCCCCTGACTGGTTGCTAAACAAACTTAGCGAGAGTAATACTGAGGAAATGGTCAAATTGTGCACTGTTTTATGGGGAATATGGTACTGGAGGAACAAAAAGGTTTGGGAGGGAAAGGAGATCACAGCTGCAATTGCTATGGATAGTAGTCTAAAGTATGTTGCTGATTGGAGAGAGGCGAGACGAAAAAATGGTGGGGTGAATCACTCAAATCGGCAAGAGAAACAGGCTGTTGTTAGCGCGCAGATGGCAACCACCGGAGCAAGGTGTTCTTAAAGTAAATGTAAATGCTTCCTTTTTTCCAGGAGCTTCGACTTTCTCTATAGGTATGGTTTTACGAGATCATAAAGGTACTGTTATGGCTGGTAAAACTCTCTGTTTAATATCACCTGCTTCAGTCTTTGAGGCAGAAGCGATTGGAGCTCGTGAGGCTTTGTCCTGGTTGAAAGAACTGCAGTTGCAAAATCACAAAGTGCAGGTGGAAACGGATTCTCTCCTTGTAGTTCAGGGCATTGAGAAGGGAGTGAGTAACTTGCTTGAAGTGGGGGAGGTGCTTAATCAATGTCAAATGCTTATTAATGAGTTAGATGCAACTTCCATTCACTTTGTTAGGAATCAAGCTAACAGGGTAGCACATGAGATTGCTAGAATACCCTGTCTAGTTAATTGCCAAATTGTGTTTACGTCTCCCCCTACGTGTTTGGCGGAGGCTGTTCTGAAAGATTCTACTTACTAATGAAATTTGCATTTTTATCAAAAAAAGTGTACTAAACCAATACCCGATCCCAAATTTAAAACCAGATTTAAATCAAAAAAATCCAATAAAAATTCGATATGAATAATTTATTTATAATAATTTAGTAATATAATCTATATTTCATCATCAATCAATAATCTTTCATCATCAATCAATACTCAATAATAATCATTTGGTGAATTAAAACTTCTGTTTCTCACCCTCACATTTTATTTAATATACTTAAAATGTAACTTTCATTTTCTTTCCATAGATATTCATTTGTATTGGCATGTCAAGTATTAAAATTCTCCCCTTTTATTTAATATACTTAAAATTCTCCCCTTTCCATCCCCTCCCTTCCCCTCCCCTCCATTAAAACCCCTCCCCTCCCTTCCCCTCTCTTGAACCAAACATAGCCTCAAATCTCAGCACATAAAACTACTTACAAAGATTTACAAAGAACATGCAAAGTTTTACAAAGATTTACAAAAAACATGCAAAGTTTCGGATCTAGTGCAGAAACAAAACTCAAGCAAAGATTTACAAAGAACATGCAAAGTTTCAGATCTAGTGCTGAAACAAAACTCAAGCAAGCATAAGACATACATATAACAAACATGGTGCCACATCATCAATAATACGCATAAATAATAAGAAAAAAAATTCGGAAAAGTACCCGAGAAGAACGAACAGCGGAAGACTGAGAAGATGAAGAAGCCATAGAGATAGTGCGTGTAGTGTGTGTGATTTGAAGAATGAGTGTGTGTATTATAGAGATAGTGCGTGTAGTGTGTGTGATTTGAAGAATGAGTGTGTGTATTGTATGTATAATTGTAGAGTAAGTATAATTGACAGCTTGATTCTCATCCCAATGTTCCATGTAAGTATAGGTGTATTCATTTGTGTACCGATTTGTGCAGAGAAGTGAAGTGAAGAATGCTCTGTGCAGGATGCTAGTTTAGGTAATGAAAGTCTGTTTCTGGGATTGGAGTTTGTGGGGTTCATTAAATATCTTAATTTCCTTTTTTTTTAATTGTAAATCTTGTACACTTAGTTCAAATTTTAAAACCGGATTTTATCAAAAATAAATAAAAAAAATTGTAACTTGTGTTTGCAAAATAAATTTTAATTTGTCAAATAAATAATTTCCATTTCTAAATGCTCTGAAAATTTTAAAAAATGAAATATCTTCAAAATAATTTGAAATTGGTACCAAACCCTCACAAGATATATAAGACTCTGCCAGAACTAAAATCTCATATTTTGACCATGTTACTAATTTTAGGACATGTTATTCTGCAGTAGCAGAGAGAGTTTGAAAATGTGGACATGATCACGCAAGCAGTCAATTAACTAAGACTTTTTTTTGTATATATAAACTGAAAATTCATTTAAAGCAATAAAAGAGCAAATCCCATTACTTACTGGGACGAAGCCCCTGTAGAGATATCACTAGGACCATTTAGACAAAGATAAACAGGCTTGGACCAATTCTCAAGTGGCTAAGAAAACATGCAGTTTCATATTTGGGTGGAAGAAAGATGCATTGGATTTTTTATTTTTCTAAAATGCTTTGGTGTGAAAATTTAGCAGGGGTTGGTATTTAAAGTCAATTGTCTTATTCCCGATTTTTTTGGATGAAAAATGAAAAAAAAAATTAGGAGAAAAAAAAGGAAAATATTTATACGTAATTTTCTTTCTTATTTTCCTGAAATTTTAAAGAAAGAAAAGAAATTAAAGATATGTTAAAATATTCAATATATTTATCATTCCAATTTAAAAATTTTGGAGAAAAATGATCCATATTTAACCTCCCTTTCTATCATTTTCTTTTCTCAAAAAATCGTAAAACACCTTACGGAAATTAGGTAAGCACAATTTTTTTTCTTTCTTTTCAAATTTAAATTCGAGAATACGGAGGTAGGCCTGTCAATGGATCAAGAATCCGATCCGATCCGATCCGATCCAACCCGAAATTAGCGGGTATGGATTCATCAAAAAAATATCCGATCCGATAAGGAGCGGGTATGGATTTAGCATGATCCGATCCGTTAACGATCCGATTCGAATATATTTATGTATTAAAATTTTTATTTTTTATATATAATATAATATAATATATGTTATATTTATTATTTATATGTATTATATAATATATAATATACTATATTTATTATTTAGTATGTATTATATATATTTTATTTATCATATATAATATAAAATTTATAAAAAAATATATTGACTTTTCGAATAACATCTAAAAATTTGAATACAAGTTAAAGTACTAATCAAAGTACTAGTTGACCGTTAAATTACCAAATCAAATGAATTTATGGAATTTTAAATCTGGATATGTTAATTTTATAATTTTGCATATTTTTCTTTTTTTTTAATTAAACGGGTCGGACCTCCGATCCGAAAATCCGAAACCCGAACGGATCGGGTATGGATCGGACTAAAATATATCCGTCCCTGATCCGATCCGATCCGAACCCGAAAAATCTTAATGGATTCGGATATGGATTTAGGATAATCCGATCCGAATCCGACCCGTTGACAGGCCTATACGGAGGAGTATATGTTAGTGATGGTTGATGGTTGTCAATATGCAAGTGTTTAAGATAAAGTCCACCGTCCTTTTTTATTCAGGAAAGTTCTAAGAATATATCGTCCGTCTACTATGGTCATCATCTTTTCACCATGACATCAATTTTCAGTGTCATTATTTATCCATCAAGAATAATATCTCTTTTTTTATGTACTAGTATTTATTATTATATACTCCGTATTAAGATAAGATTTGACTAACTAATTTCAATACACCTGTCGAGTTTCTTTTTCTTCCTTTTGAAAGAAAAAATATCAATTAAATTTTTTACTCTCTTTTAACAAAATTCAAACTCTCAATATTTCGTAAAAACACGAAAAAATATCGTTAAAGTTTAAACCAAGTGATCATGAGTCAAGTTTTATGTTTAAACCCCCCACTACATAAAATAAATATTATATTAAATACTAGGCATATTACAAAGTTCTTGTGCAATAAGGATATACATTGTACTAATACAACTTTTAAAATTAGATTATATGATTACGTGGGTGTTTGGGGTATCTTAAGAAAAGTAACTTATTATAAACATAAATGTCATATAAGTTATAAGTAGAGCATAACTTATAAGTCAGTAAAGTGTTTGGTAAATCAGAACTTATAAATCAGTAGAGTGTTTGGTAAATCAGAATTTATAAGTTAACTATTTTTATTATTTTTAAAACATTTGTTTTTTAATATATATTAATGGATGTCAATGGATAGATCTCGATGAGTAGAGTAATTTAAATAAGTTATAAGCATAAGTTGAATGTTAGGATTTCCTAACATTCAACGTATCAACATATATGTTATGGATTTGAATATGTTCGTGAGTACTTAAATTTACTATGGTACTTAAATCATCATCTGACCCACAAAAATGGTCTCGGCGTTGGAAAAAAGACGGAGATCGAGGAAGATACTGGTGAGTTTGTGCGATCAAAGAGTTAGATAATTATTGCAATCCAAAGGTATACCTTTATTTTTATAGATTGTTTTATTTTTATAGATTGCAATCCTCTGTTTGGTTTTCGGTTTGATTTGGGTTTTATTTTGTTCTTTCCTCTATTGAAATCGGATTGAGTTTAGATACCGTTTCTGTAGTAGTTGATAGAAATATATTCCTTGAATCTGCGTGTTCATTTATTGCATCGTATTTATTGCTTCTCATATTCGAAAAGTTGTATTCACCCCCCCCCCTCTACAACACATTTGGACCTAACATCCTCTATCAGTAAACTGACCAACACTTAGCAGATTATGCTTGAGCCCCTTGACTAGTGCTACATCTTCAATGATGACATTACCAACTTTCAACTTGCCATATCCCAATGTGTTACCCATGCTGTCATCTCCAAAAGCAACCATTGGGCCAGCCTTTTCCTCATACTGTGATAGTAGGGCCATATCACCAGTCATATGATTTGAGCATCCACTGTCCAAAATCCACATGACCTTCTTTTCACTTTCTTTGCCCTGCAGACACAAAGGTATTACTTTTCCTTTGGTACCCAAACAAGTTTGGGTCCATGTGACTTAGAGACAGTTTTATCATAAACAACATGCTTGTCAACTTTCTTAGTGTTAGTCTTCTTGTCACTGTTGGAAGTCTTAGAACCTGAAGTTTCAGACTTAGGTGACAGAGGTACCATCCTAGCTTTAGGAGGACTTGAAGACTTTGACCTTGTGTAGTGTGTGTGAGAATTGTGACTGATACAACCATCAATGAATTGCCTTCTTAAATTAAAACAACTAGTCATAACATTCATATTGCATGGCATACAGTCAAATTTATCACAGAAAGGTGCATCTCTATGTCTTAGAGACACAGAACAATCATAGAAAGGTTTAGACACACTACCAACAGGTTTCTTGCATGCATGAGTTAAATGATTGGTACTGAAATAGTTCTGACAAGTTTTCCCAGGGGCATTAGGCATATAAGCATAGTTGTTATCCTTGTTAATCCCTAACTTACCATTTCTGTTCTGTTTCTTCTTAGTCACTTTCTTTTCTGATTCACTCTTCCCAGCTGAGACAAACTTAACAAACTTCTTAGGTCTTGGCCTATCAACTACTGGTTCCTTGGTCTTTGACTTGACACTCTCACTCTTAGAGGATGCTTGTTGTTCACTAGATTGTGCCTCATCCTCATCATTCAACATTTGTTTGATGAGTAAGGCATCCTCATCAATTTCAAATGTTGATTCCTTAAAAATTGGATTTTCAGTCTTTTTCAATATGTGAGGCACTTTCTCATGAACAGCTGTGTCCTCTTCAATGACAGCATAGCCTTTCCTCTGTTTGAGAGAGTCATAGTCAAGTCCAATAGCTGCTTTGGGTTTAGCTTCAATTTTCTCACAGTAGGATTGCACTAGACAAGATGATTTCTTGAAAGTTTTCAGTTTGAATTCATTTTCAGCTAATTCATCCCTAAGAGCCTTCTCTACTTGACTAGCACATAAAACCTTGTTCTGCAAATATTCAACTTCTTTCTTAAGGTTTTCTACTTGCATAGCAGTTAGCTCAAGTTTCTCATTCTTTTTGGTTAATATTTCATTTCTAGTAGACAGTTTAGCAATCTCCTCATTAGCAGCAGTCATACTAGTATGAATATTAAACATTTCAACAGATAGTTGTTCGATCATGCATTTATACTCAGAAACAGACATGTCTATAGTAGTGAGAGATCGTACCTGAGAATCAGATGGAGATGGGTCATCCTTGGAGTTGGCCATCAAGGCATAATTGCAGAATTCTTGTTCCTCTCCATCACTCTCAGAATCATCCCAACACTTCCCTTCAGCTATGTAGGCCTTACCTTGTGTCTGCTTTTTCAGAAGGGCCTCATACTTAGCTTCGAGCTCAAGATAATCTCTATCCTTCTTTTTAGGCTTCTTGCATTCACTGGCAAAATGCCCTAGGTTATTGCATCTATAGCACCTTACAGATGACCTATCCACATAACTGGTTTTGAATTTATTTCTGTTTGGTTTCACAGGTGACTTGTTCTTGTTGACTGAATGGTTTTGAGTTTTGGGTTTGAAGGGTTGATTTCTTTTAAATCTGATGTTTGGAAATTTTCTGGCCATGAAAGCATATGAAGTATTTTCCATCCCATCAAGTTCTTCCAGAGTGTAAAACTCTTCTTCTTCCTCCTTTTTCTCAACAGGTTCACTCACCCTAGCTTCAGTTTCTTCATCATCTGCTACCTCCTCTATCCTTAGCTGGCTTGTAGATGCTTCTAGGTCCAGAATAGATTTGTTGACAATCAAGGCACATGATGTGTTTATCATTCTACCTTGGTTGGCTTGGATAGCCCTTTTCTGAAGCAACTCAAGTTCATGAGTCTTTAGGACTCCATAGAGCACATCATAGGTGACTTTGTTCAAATCTCTCTCCCTTAGAGAAATGACTCTTTGCTCTAGATGATTTGGTGAAGATAACAGAAATTTCATATTTAACTCCTTGGTGCTGTAAACCTTGCCATTCATCTGCAACTCAGTAACTAGCTTGTGAAACCTTTCAAACATTTCAGTAATGCTTTCCTTGGGCTGTGCCATGAAAGCTTTATACTGTGTGACCAGTATCTGTTTCTTGTTTTCCTTAACCTCATCAGTTCCTTCACACAACACCTCAATGTGATCCCACATCTCTTTGGAAGACGTACATGATGCAATGTTCGCAAACATTGACATGTCCATGGAATCAATGATAAGCAGCATGAGGTGACTGTCAAGAGCAACCTTCTCCCTTTCTGATTCTGTCCATTTTGATGGATCCTTGGCCTCATAAGATCTTGGGATAGTTGTGGTTCCAACATTCTTTTCTGGTATCTCTTGTTGTGGAACAAAAGGACCATTCTTGAGAATCTCAGGATACAAGGGATGAGAGGCTTTAATGAACAACATCATCTTTATCTTCCAGAGGTTGAAGTTTTCTTTGTCAAACTTAGGGACCTTCACCGTTCCTGTAGTCTTTGGTGTATTCGAACTCATGATCGTTTTTCTGTTTTAGAATAAACAGCCCGCTCTGATACCACTTGTTGAGTTTTGAACACAAAGAAAGAATACAGAGGGGGGGTGAATGGATTCTTGAACCTTTCTTGCCTTGAGTCTGTGTAGCAAACAAGTGTTGTGTGTACAGAGATGTAGATGCGGATAAAGAACAACACAGAACACAATATCACTTTAATCTAATGTATTATTAGATATAGCTTACAGTGTATGAAAAACTTGACTCACTTGGTTCATTCACTCACTAACTAAAGAAGTGAGGCTGAATCCTTATAATGCATGGATACAACCTACTTACTACAAATAAGGTAGCTAAACAAATTACTTTCTAGTCTGTCTATCCTTTTTGAGTAAGTGTCCAAACGGTTACAGATTTGACTTTGCAAAGCCTGTTCAGATCCACTTCTTTAGCTCCTTGTCTCTTCTATATCTCTCCAAGCTTCCTTGTAGGCTTTCCAGAGCACGTTACAGATTGTGGTCCATAAAGTGCATTGGCTTGTTGCAGGTTTCTGACTTGTACAATTTCTTCAGTATTTTGTCTCCAAGAATGTATTCGAGAAGTGACTAAGTAAGTGATTCGAGAACTGGAATTGACTTGATCGATAACTCTGAGTTCTCGAACACTATTATATTGACATATCGAACCACTTCTCGAATAGCTCTTTTCCATCAGGATTCCTTGAGTTGTCGAATAGAACATTTGACTTATCGAATCCTCGAGATATCGAATAGCTTTCAGAGTCCTTGAGATATCGAATGGAACTTTGACTTGTTGACTCCTTGAGAACTCGAATACTACTTTGATTCGTTGACTTCCTGAGTTCTCGAATAGAGTACATAGACATATCGAATCTCCGAGATATCGAATGAGATATCGAACAGTGAATTCAGAGATATCGAATAGTGTCTTGAGATATCGAATCCCTGACTTCTCGAATGCTGGACTTCTCGAATAGACAAATATACTTCTCGAATTGTTACTTAGGCAAATTCCTCATTTCTTCAAATCCCAACTGTGATTATTTGACAGTCTTTAACTCCTTGCTTGAGGCATGAACCTTGGAACTTCTTTCAAGCATTATTCTAGACTCTATAAGTACAATTACACAACTAGGATTTGATGCCTACTACAAGTACAATACAAGCAGAAACTCTACAACTAGAGGTTCCCTCAGTTAAGAGGTCATGTAAGTAATGCAAAGCATTCCAAACAATTAGGCTTGTTATTAGATGTGTACAGGCATGCCTCTGTAACTAACATGGTACATTATTGTTTCGGGTTAAATATCAAATTGGTCATTGAAGTGGTGGCCATATATCACTTTACTCACTGATTTCAACGGGGTCTCATTTGAATCACTTAAGTCAGAATAAATATCAAACAGATACCTATAAATATGTGATTGAGAATTAAAATAATTTTTTGTTAAGTTCTATACATTTTTCTTCAATGCCACCATAACCAAATGAAAAGTCATGGGTTCTAATATTTTAAATAATATATTTAAATTTTTTAAAATCTATTTACTATTTATTTTTAATTAAATCAAAGAAAATAAACAGAAAATCAAATATAAATAGTAAATAAATTTTAAATATATTATCTAAAACTAGAATAATAACCCGTGCGAGGCACGGGTCATCCTCTAGCAATTGCTATAAATTCTGTATAGTTTTACGATTTAAGGATATTTTTGAATATAATTGCACCTTTTATGTTCATACATATTAAATATCAGTATTTTAATTTATGTATTATTTTATTTATGTATAGATCATATGAGCACTAAAAAGAGGATGTTTTGTAGCATATAAATATATTATATAGGTTATAACACAATTTCTTTTAGAACAATGATAAAAAGACATATCATCGATGTGAATAATACTCGTCATACAATACTTTCTAGATAAAATTAGAACGCTTCTTAATATTTATTTCTTTAAATATCTCATCAAGATATAAGTCGCATAGAATTATACTCCGAAATTACGAGAGGGTTGATTCACAACACTAACATAATTTCATATATTGTTTGCATAAATATTAAAAGGATGGTACTTTTGTAATGTTTAAACATAGCGGGATATTATCGTAAGTTCACAACCATTAAAATGACACTTTTTGCACTTGTGTTGTGGTTTAATATATAGTAATAGATAGATAGATTGTGTACCATATTGTGAAACCTAAAATATGACATTTTTAAAATAATACGAGTCACCATTATTTTTACTCAAAAATTAAAGTAATAGTAAAAGTAAGATAATGGAGAGGTCGAGTTTGTTTAAAAGGCTTTTTAACTCAAAATAATAAAGTCCGTGCAACACAATGGTTAGTAGGATAAATTGTGTAGAGGAGGTTCTTAGTTCGATTCACCATAAGAATAAAATTTACTCATTTTTTCCATTTAAATAAGAGAGTGACATTTCATGTAATTTTATAATTTGTAAGGGTATAACTGTAATATCATAGATGATTTATTGGCTCAACATGCCCCTAAAAATCCCCTTGTTATCTTATTATACATAGAAAGAATGGATGGATGTGTACCATATTGTGAAACCCAAAATATAATATTTTTAAAATAATGCGAATCACCATTATTTTTACTCAAAAATTAAAATAATAGTAAAAATAAGATAATGGAGATGTCGGGTTTATGTAAAAAGTTTTTTAACTTAAAACAAAAAAGTCAATGTAGCATAGTGGTCAGCAGGATAACTTTTGTAGAGGAGGTTCTAGGTTCGATTCACCAAAACAACTCATTTTTTTCCAATTAAAATAATAGTAAAAATAAGATAATGGAGAGGTCGTGTTTATGTAAAAGGTTTTTTAACTTAAAACAAAAGAGTCAGTGTAGCATAGTGGTTGGTAGGATAACTTGTGTAATGGAGGTTCTAGGTTTGATTCACCTCAACAACTCATTTTTTTTCATTTAAATAAAAGAGTGGCATTTCATGTAATTTTATAATTTGTAAGGGTATAACTGTAATTTCACAGGGGATTTATTGGCTCAAATTATCTCCATGTTGCTCTATTATATATAGAAAGAGATATTAGAATCTATGACTTTTCATTTGGTTACGGTGGCATTGAAGAAAAATGTATAAAACTTAACAAAGAAATATTTTAATTCTCGATCACATATTTATAGGCATTTGTTTGATATTTATTATGACTTAAGTGATTCAAATGAGACCCCGTTAAAATTAGTGAGTAAAGTATTATATGGCCACCACTTCAGTGACCAATTTGATATTTAACTCTTATTGTTTCCACTTGCCAATAAGGGTTTCGATAAATTAATACAAGAGAAATGCTACAGACACCAAATAAGTTCCCAAATTTTGACACCAAATGATGTGGCACATCATACATGTCATCCAACTCAGCATTTACTACAATTGACAATCTGCACGGTTACAAACATTAAGCCCTCTTTTCTTTTTTTCCTTTTTTTTTTCTTTTAATCAGTACTATGGCAGTTTGTTACGAATCGTGCTATTAGCTACATCTGGTCTCTCTGTATATGCCCTAGGTTTAACCCACTCTTTCGATTTAACGTCCATCACTTCATCTTCTTTTTCGTGCCCAAGTTCTTTTCAATCTTTATGGGTATAGACATGGAGGAACAAAATCTGGAAGATAAATCATGTCCTCATTCATTTGGTAACGAAACAGAGGACGGTCCCGTGGAGTCACTGGAAGATAAGGTTGAGGAGCCAAAAGCTGGAATGAGTTTTAATACATACGAAGAATTTGTTGAATATTATGAGAGATATGCAAAGCAGGAAGGATTCTCGATTTTTCAAAGATCAACATCAATAGCTGATGATGGAGAAAAAAGGTATCGAACCCTATCTTGTTCTAGACAAGGTCAAAGAGCTTCAAGGTCAAAAAATGAATTTCGTATGAAACCTACATCGAGAACAAACTGTAAGGCTAAGATTAATGTGATTATAGGGTCAGACGGAAAAAGCTTAATCAATTCTCTTTTTTTGAAGCATAACCACTCATTGAGTCCAAACAAATCTCGGTTCTTTCGGTCGAATCGAGTAATAAACTCGCATATAAAGAGGAAACTTGAAATGAATGATATAGCTGGGATAAGACCAAATAAGAGTTATCGTTCTATAGTGGTTGAAGCTGGTGGACCAGAAAATGTGCCATTTTTGTAGGAATTTTCTTGATAAAGTACGGCGTTTACGACTAGGAGAAGGGGATGCAAATGCAGTGAACGAGTATTTTCGTAAAATGCAAGCAGATAATTCAAATTTTTTTTATGCAATGGTCTTTGTTGATGATACGAAGGCCCATAGGACCCTGGAGGCAGCTGATGTCTTCCTTGATCAGTGTGTGGAACTGAATTCGAGGAATTCATGAAGCCCTTGTCCTGAAACCTACCATATTCACCAACTGCAGGACCTTGAGGAGTGACTTGCTCGTGACTCGATTTATTTTCTTGTGTCCTCGAATTAGTATCATCTTTCCTACGTCCCATATAAGCTTCTATTGGTAGCAAGGTCGAATCTTTTCCAGAGGAATCTCAGGGAATCTTCTGCAACACCTGTCAAAGCTACGCAAAATGGGGTGGCTCTGGTTAGTGGATTCTCAAAGAATTTGCTGACCATCTTCTTGGAAGAAGGGGGAGTTATGAATCCTGAAGCTGTGATGAAGGCTGCCATTTCCGGTGATGACTATCAGAAGCTAGTTTTATATGATTGATTGACTGAGGATAGATATGTGTTTTTGGGGTTTTCAACTATGTAATGTGTTTTCCAAACTCTGTGATCTTAATTTTTAGGATTTTCTTAATAAATAAAAACATTTGGTTTCGGCCTAACATGAAATCATGGTGATAAATGTTTGTGTTTGAGCATTTTATATGTATCAGTTAGTTACGTTGGGTGTAACAATGTGTTTGCATATCTTTCTGCAAAGGAATGTAGAATGAAGCATGCTGGTGTAATATGTGTTTATATCTTCACCTAATCCAGACTGAGAAAACTGTTGGCCCGATGGAACTTGCAAAAGCCTCTCAGGGATGGAAAAATTTGTCATATAAAAGCTGTGCTTATTTGTAAAAATTGTAAAACTTGGATTGTCCAGAATCTGCACTTATTTTGTCGGGGCACTTATTTTGTCATACATACTAACCATTCAAAATAGTCCGTATGGATTACAGTGTTCACTCTCTAGTTCATTTTGCGGGGGATTTATAATCTCAAGTTCTTCCTAGGCATTATCAGTCATTTAGTCCCATCAAAACAAGTGTAAATCGATCTCTGTACTAAATTAATATAATCTTGACAGGTTTGAGCAATACCATTGTATCAAATTTTTAGAGTAGTAGGATGTTGAATTTCTTTGAAACATTTAATCATACAGTTGGAAACCATCCATTTCTGTTATATATATGATCACTTGTACCATTGTTACACAAAAATCTCAACTTTCTCATCTTGTAATTAACCAGAAACGAAAACGACATTGAAATGAAGCTTCTTATACTTTCTCTTGCTTTGGCAATGGTTCTTGCTCTTGCTCAAAGTTTCGATTATCACGAAAAGGAACTGGAGACAGAGGAAGGCTTGTGGGGTTTATACGAGAGATGCACGAGCCACCACTCTGTATCGAGGAGTCTGAACGAAAAGCACAAGCGATTTAATGTGTTTAAAGAAAATGCTAGACATGTTCATGATTTGTATTTTAAAGTGCCCAGGTTGTGACGAACAAACGCAATGAAATTGATTTCTACTACAGTCAAGTTATAGAGTCAAAACAATGAACAACCATATTAAATTATTAATGATGATTAAAAGAAAAAAAAGGATATTAAATTATTAATGATGATTAAAAGAAAAAAAAGGAAAAAAAAAAAAAGAGGGCTTAATGTTTGTAACCATGAGAGAGACTGTTAATTAGTAAATGCTGAGTTGGATGACATGTATGATGTGCAACATCATTTGGTGTCAAAATTTGGGAACTTATTTGGTGTCTATAGCATTTCTCTTAATACAAAGGCTGATAGACAGACAACCAAACATGTGGCTGTGGAGCACATGACCAGCAGTAACAAACAATCAGTAATGGAGCAAAAGAGAGCACATGAAGCACAAGAACAACAGGAAGAACAGTGCTCGATCTAAAGTCTGTAGTGCGATCGATCTAGTGTAATTAATCTAGTCTATCATGTGTACAATGTACTATATATATGTGTGTAGAATCAAGCAATGAAGTAAGGTGGTTGTGTAACCATTCTCAGTTATTGTTAATATATTCTTTATGGTATCAGAGATATATATATATCTAACGATTTCTTAAATCTCTTATGGGTGACTCCAAGAACAACACTGCTCTTGCAGTTAATTCAGGGGTTATTACTATAAAACTTGATAAAAATAATTATCATCTATGGTTGGCTCAGATAGGACCTGTTCTTCGAAGCAGGAAACTCATGGGCATTGTTGATGGCACAATTAAGTGTCCATCTCAGTTTAAACTTGATAAAGAAGGCAAAGCAACAACTGAGCTGAATCCTGCATATGAGGATTGGCAAGAAAAAGACCAAACAATTCTTGCCTGGATCAATAATTCCTTAACACCATCGATTCTCTCAACTGTAGCTCGTTGTCAAATTGCTCACGATTCATGGAAATCTCTGGAGAAAAGGTATGCTTCTCCATCTCAAAATCGTATACTTCACTTACGTACTGAACTCTTTCAGACAAAGGGAGATGGTCTTTCTATTACTGAGTTTTTGGATAAGATTAATCATATTGCTGATAATCTTGCACTAGCTGGTAAACCAGTTGATGATGATGATATTATTTCTGTGATTATGAATAATGTTGGATCTGCTTATGAGACCACTGTTAGTTCTGCACAAGCACGGGATACTCCAATCACATATGATGCTCTTGTGGCCTTACTTCTTAGTGCTGAAATGAGGCTCAAGTCTCATAATAGTGTACCACTAGACACTACACCTACAGCATTGTATACTTCAACTCGTGGTAGAGGGTATAACAGGGGCATGTATTCTAGAGGCCGTGGTCGTGGACGTAACTCACATATGCGTGCTTCATCAGTTACAAGTCATGGACCTACACCAACTCCAAGTGATGTCCCAGTTTGTCAAATCTGTAATCGACCAAGACATACTGCAATTGATTGTTATGAACGAATGAACCAGGCATATGAAGGAAGGATTCCTACTAGGAAACTCAGTGCTATGGCAGCTGTTACACAAGGAACATCATCAACGCCTTTCAATGGTAATCAAACATGGGTTACAGACACAGGTGCCTCCAATCATATTACACCTGATTTGGCTAATCTTGCTATTCATGATGAATACCATGGTAAAGAGCAAGTTGCTGTTGGCAATGGCGTAGGTTTGGATATATCTCATATTGGTTCATCTAAAATTGTTCATAATTCTACCACTTTTCAGCTCAATAATATTCTTCGTTGTCCAAATGTTGCTACCAATCTTTTATCAGTCCATCAATTTACACGAGATAATCATTGTTTCTTTGTTTTCTTTCCTGATCATTTTTATGTAAAGGATCAATCAACCGGGAAGATGCTTTTTAGTGGAAAGAGTGAAAATGGGTTATATCCTTTTCACATTCACAATCAAATCTCCACCAAGTCAGGTCATCCTTTTGTTCTCTTAGGAGTTCGTGTTGCTGCATCAGTATGGCACTCTAGGCTTGGTCATCCGTCTTCGCATAAGTTTTCACAGCTTGTTTCAATAAATTGTTTGCCTTTGCAAGGCTCCAAATCTTTGTCCTCTTGTCATTCATGTCCTCTAGGAAAGAGTACTAAGTTACCATTTCATTTATCTGACTCTGTTTGTAAGAATCCCTTGGAATTAATACACTCAGACGTGTGGTGTTCTCCAGTTGCCTCTGTTAAAGGTTCTAAGTACTATGTTCTATTTGTGGATGATTTTTCACGTTATTCATGGATTTTTCCTATGAAATTTAAACATGAGGTCTATGATATTTTTGTCAAGTTCAAATTACTTGTGGAAAATCATTTTTCAACAAAAATTAAATCTTTTCAATCAGATGGTGGTGGGGAATATGTTAACCACCCATTTCAGACCTTTCTGGCTGATCATGGAATTATGTTTCGTTCGTCATGTCCTGCTCATCCCGAACAGAACGGTTTAGCTGAACGAAAACATAGGCATATTGTGGAAACAGGTCTGACTCTTCTTGCACATTCTCATATGCCTACTGATTATTGGGTAGATGCTTTCAACACGGCTGTTTATTTGATTAATCGGCTTCCAACTAGAGTCTTACAAAATAAGTGTCCCTATGTTCAGTTGTTTAATGAACGTCCCAAATATGACACACTTAGGGTGTTTGGCTGTGCTTGTTTTCCATATTTACGACCTTACAACAAAAACAAACTTCAGTTTCGATCGAAAAAGTGTGTGTTTCTGGGATATTCATTGCATCAGCAAGGTTATCGATGTTTAGATCAATCAACTGGTCGAGTATATCTTTCTCGCCATGTTGTGTTTGATGAAAATTCCTTTCCATTCAAGGAGACCTCTCCAGATAGCTCTCTCAACCCAATTACCTCTGATTCCTTTGTTCCTTTGCTGGAAATTATGCAACCATCCACTAACCCTCCATTACCAGAACCTAACCCTTCATGTCCCATTAGTGAGACTAGACAAGAACATGTAGCTGATCCAGATCCTCCTTCTACGAGTTCCACTAATGCACCTTCCCACACTATGGTAACGAGAAGCAAAGTTGGGGTATATAAGCCAAATAGCAAATATGCACTGCATGTTTCAGTTGACACCGAATGTGAACCAACTTGTTTCAGTCAGGCTATTTCAAAACAAGAATGGAGGGATGCCATGGGAGCTGAATTTAATGCTTTACAGAGAAATGGAACTTGGTCTTTGGTTCTTGCTACACCAGATATGAATATTTTGCCCTGCAAATGGGTCTTCAAAATTAAGAAGAGGGCTGATGGTTTCATCGAAAGACATAAGGCACGTCTTGTAGCAAATGGTTTTCATCAACAAGAAGGTATAGACTATACGGAGACTTTCAGTCCTGTGGTTAAACATACCACCATTCGCACAGTTCTTGCCTTAGTTGTTCATCATAATTGGCCTATTCGTCAGTTAGATGTTCAAAATGCATTCCTTCACGGTGTTCTATCTGAAGATGTTTACATGCGTCAACCCACTGGCTTTATTGATCCTAATTTTCCTACCTACGTATGCAAGCTTCACAGGTCTATCTATGGTTTGAGGCAATCACCACGAACCTGGTCTCAAAGTTTTTCTGACTATTTAGAGGACCTTGGATTTGAAGGCTCCAAAACTGACTACTCGTTGTTCATTTTCAAACGAAAGGACCTGCTAATTATAATTTTGATATATGTGGATGACATTTTAATTACAGGTAACAATACACATTGTGTGACTGATTTCATTGCTCAACTTGGGAAGGTTTTCTCAATGAAGGATTTAGGACCTCTGCATTTCTTTCTTGGCGTTGAAGCTACACGTTCTGCAGGGGAACTATATTTGACACAAACCAAATATACAACTGATCTTCTACGATGCATGAAGTTTCTTGATGTCAAACCAATGCACACTCCCTCAACTGCTGGTCAGAAAATGAGCATGTATGACGGGGACAGTATATCAGATCCTTCTACATATCGAAGTGTAGTTGGTGCTCTTCAATATCTTACACTTACCCGTCCTAACATTGCGTTTGCAGTCAATCAAGTCTGTCAGTTTATGCATCAGCCAACCTCTACTCATTGGACAGCCGTCAAACGCATTTTACGATATTTGAAACATACGATTAATCATGGTTTAGTGTATCGTCGTGGTCCCTTGAAACTTGAGGCCTACTCTGATGCAGATTATGCCGGCAATCCTGATGATCGTCACTCCACTGGTGGTTACTGCATATATCTGGGCTACAATCCAGTTTCGTGGAGTGCAAAGAAACATCGAACTATTTCTCGTTCGAGTACTGAAGCAGAATACCGTCAGTTGGCGTACACAGCAGCTGAAATATCTTGGCTTCGTTCTTTGTTTAGAGAACTGGGAATCCCAATGACTACACCACTCATCTGGTGTGATAATATCAGCTCCATCTCTTTGGCATCCAATCCAGTGTTTCATTCCAAGATGAAACATTTGGAAGTGGATTATCATTATGTACGAGAGAAGGTAGTCCGCAAGGAGCTTGATGTTCAATACATCAGTACAGTTGATCAAGTGGCAGATGTCTTCACTAAAGGATTGTCTTCTTCTAGGTTTAAGCAATTAACAAACAAGCTCATGGTACGTGCTCCTCCCATCAGCTTGTGGGGGGATGATAGACAGACAACCAAACATGTAGCTGTGGAGCACATGGAGCACATGACCAGCAGTAACAAACAATCAGTAGTGGAGCAAAAGAGAGCACATGAAGCACAGGAACAACAGGAAGAACAATGCTCGATCTAAAGTCTGTAGTGCGATCGATCTAGTGTAATTAATCTAGTCTATCATGTGTACAATGTACTATATATATGTGTGTAGAATCAAGCAATGAAGTAAGGTGGTTGTGTAACCATTCTCAGTTATTGTTAATATATTCTTTAAAGGCATGTCTCCAGTCAAAACCATAACAAAAAAGACGTTCATATAAAAAAAACTAAGATATTCTGAATCGATAATAATAATGATAATAACTCAATCCTAAATTGGATACCTCTCAAGCCAGAGAATAGACGCCTCCTTTACTGTTGTTACCTTTGCTCTGTTATTTAATCATGCATTTAAGGGTTGCTACCTTTGGTCTGTTCTTTTACCCTACATTTAAGGGTTTCGCCCCACTGCAATGTAAACAAAATAGAGCTGCAGGAAGACTTCATCTCTGTCTACACAAAAGGATGTACACTATTTTCATCGACTAGAAGAAAGCTCTCCAAGCAATTAGAATGTATGCGGCCATGAAAAGTTGGATACTTTGGAGGAAGACGAAATTGAGAGCTAGAGCAAAATTCAATTAACGATCTAAATTCCGTCAACTTTGGACACTCCAGGTTGCACAAAAATAAATTAAATCCCCTAGGAAATTGAAAGTCCTTGTCAAAAAATATGCACGGCCCAGAAGTAGCAGGCCCAAAAATGCTTTTACAAGCTAAAACAAGTCACCCTTCCACTAAAAAAGGAGGATAAAAGGAGGACACGGAGAGAGAAAGAAAAGGAGGATATTTTTACAGACACACACAAAAAACACAAGAAACACAATAAACGATAACGAGTTCTTCTGATGAAGGCTACGGACTTTACCATATACTAGCTTATAACCCGCTTATAACCCGTGCATTCCTTTTTTAAATTTTAAAATAATTTTACTTCTTTTAATTTTATATGTTATTAATTTAAAAGTTGATAATACATAAGATTTACACTTTCGATTTAATATTTGTACTCTACCTTGAATTATTAAAATTTGATTTGAAAGATTTTACAGCCCACGTGAAATTAACAAAAAAATCTTTAATTTAGTGATAGTTTAACAATTATTTTCCGATTAAACCTACTAAGAAACAAATAAGAAAAGAAATTGGCGCTTTTTTACATGGAAAATTCTATTCGATTTATGAATTATACTTATATTTCGTTTTGATTTTCAAAATACCCTTATTATTATTTGAAGATAGTTCTACTAATAATAAAATACAATTTTAATAATAAGTGTATGAGAGATTTTGTCAAAAACTTTGATAATTGGTAGTATGGTCAAAATAAATAAGAACCGTTGAATCTTAAAATAAATAGATGAAAACCGTTGGTGTTTCCATTTGAATAATAATTATTAAATCATCAATAAATTAAAGATAATTCTATAAGTTTCGCGTAAATTGTAAAATCATCCAAATCTGATTTATAGATCTCAAGATAGAGCCCAAATAGTAAATATGAATATTTTTTAATAATAAAAAATAAATAAAATTTAATTCTAATGCAACTTTTTTTAATTATATCCTTTTTCAAATTATTTTTTTTTTAAAATTCAGTTCCAGTGCAACCTTTTCTAATTATATCGTTTTTAAATTATAATTTTATTTTTAAAATTCACTTATAAAGCAACAATTTCTAATCATATCCTTTTTAGATTTTAATTTTCTCTTTTAATATGATATAATTTTGATCGTCTATTTTTTAAAAAATAGATTCCACGGTTGAGATTATTTTGGTAGTACAGTGACAAAAATTATGGATAAGATCTCTATTATGCTTATCAATATCAATATCAATATCAATATCAATATCAATATATTCCTAATGTCTGCTAGTATTGGATTTTGAAAATTACTGCTTTTATCCTTCATTTTTTTAATCTTCTTTATTTTTTTGATGTCCCTTTTTGTCATTACACAGAAAAATTACTGCTTTTGTCCTTTATTTTTTTAATCTTCTTTATTTCTTTGATGTCCCTTTTTGTCATTACACAACATTTGGAGCGACCCAATTTAGATTGGATCGACCCAAATCTAAATCTATACTATTTTTTATCATTACACAACATTTGGATCGACCCAATTGGATTGACCCAATCTAAATCTCTACTATTATCCTTCATTTTTTTTATTAATAATAGAATTAATGATAATTAGTTGATTGCCTTTTTCAATTAAAAGATGTTTACTTATAATTTATATGATATTACCTTTTATAAATGCCTAAAATATCATATCTTCCAATTAATAATTTTTTTCTCTCTAATCAGCATTTGGAGCGATCCAATTGGATCAACCCAAATCTAAACCTCTACTATTATTCTTCATTTTTTATTAATAATATAATTACTGATAATTAGCTGATTTCCTTTTTCAATTAAAAGATGTTTACTCAAATAAAATCCATCATACTAACTAAAATCCATCATACTAACTAATTAATTTCTTTTTTCAGGTTAAACATATTATCTTCTATATTTTTTAATAAATAAATAATTTCTTTTTTCAGGTAAATTCAATATCTTTAATATTTTATCTAACTAAAATTTCCATCCTACTAACTAATTAATTTTCCTTTTCAGGTTAAACATATTATCTTTTCTATTTTTCAAAAACTAAATAATTTTCTTTTTCAGGTAAAATACAATAGTTTTTATATTTTATCTAACTAAAATTTCTCCTTTACTAATCAATATCCTTTTTCAGGTTAAACATACTACCTTTTCTATTTTTCAATAACTAAATAATTACTTCTTAGGTAAAATACAATATCTTTTACATTTTATCTAACTAAAATATCTCATTTTTTAAAAACTACGATCAATTTTGTATAATAAAATAACATAATTATATTATAATTAGTATTAACTAATCAATTACCTTTTTTAGCCAAAAATACGTTACATTTTCTCTTTTCTTTAACTAAAATCTCTCTTTTTCCAATTGTATCATGGACGGTCACCTTTTTCAAACATGTTACCTTTATTCCTTTCTCTTACCAAAATCTTTCTTTTTCAATTATATCACGGGCGATTCTATTTAATAAAAATAAAATAATAATATTATAGTACTAATAATTAACTGATTACCTTTTCAACTAAAACGTATCATATTTTATATTTTTTATAATTAAATTCCCTTTTTTCTAGAAATTTCAAGGGCAACATTAATTTCTCATTTTCTAAAAACTATGAGCAATTTTATTTAGTTTGGTCGGTCGGTTGGTTGGTTGGTCGGTCGTTCGGTCGGTACCTATTGTTTTTACTTAATTATCCTTACTTAATTATAAATAAAATTTCTCCTAATAACTAATCAATTTTTGTTTTCAAGTAAAACATATTAAAATAATCAATTTCCTTCTAAAATATGTTACCTTTTCTATTTTCTTTAGCTAAAATATCTCTTTTTCCAATTAAGTGACGCCCTTGCTTAATTTTAAATAAATAATTTCCCAATAACTAATCAATTTTTTTTCAAGTAAAACATACTAAAATAATCAATTTTCTTTAAAAAAAACATTACTTTTCTATTTCCTTTAGCTAAAATCTATATTTTTCCAATTATATGGCGCCGGTCGGTTGGTTGGTTGGTCGGTCGGTCGGTACCTATTGTTTTTACTTAATTACCCTTACTTAATTATAAATAAAATTTCTCCTAATAACTAATCAATTTCTGTTTTCAAGTAAAACATATTAAAATAATCAATTTCTCTAAATTGCATTTTAAATTTTTACTAATCGAGAAAACTAAATATACAACTCAATTGCATTTTAAAGTTTAATAATAATGGAAATTAAATATCACTAACAAAGTATAATAAAAATTCGTATACAACGAATAATATCCGTTAGATTTTTAGTTAAAAATTAGAACTATTATATACTTATATAAAGGAGAAACGAGGGGATCTAAACCTCTGCTATTATCCTTCATTTTTTTATTAATAATATAATTAATGATAATTAGCCGAATGCCTTTTTCAGTTAAAAGATGTTTACTTATAATTGATATGATATTACCTTTTATAAATACCTAAAATATCATATCTTCCAATCAATATTTTTTTTCTCTCTATCAGCATTTGGAGCGACCCATTGGATCAACCCAAATCTAAACCTCTACTATTATCATTCATTTTTTTATTAATAATATAATTAATGATAATTAGCTGATTCCCTTTGAGAGAATTACCAAAATGCCTATTTTTCATAAGTTTTTGCCCAAAATACTGATTTTGAAAAAAATGGCCCGAAATACCGACGGGATACGGAGAATCGTCCTCCGTGTTAGCATGATGCGGAGAATCGTCCTCCGTATTATGTAGATATAGAGCTACGTCTTCCGTGTTATGCATGATGCGGTGGATGGTGTTCCGTGTTAGGCGGGTGCGCAACACAGTCACGGAACACGGTACACCGTATTACACAGAACACGGTTCTCTGTCCTCCGTATTATGTAGTGTTACGGAACACGAACTACCGCGATAGGCTGTATATCACGCTACACGATGTACCGTGTTCCGTCAATATTTTGGGCAAGCAGTATTTATTTTTGATTATTTAGGGCCTTCACCCATTACCTTTTTCAATTAAAATATGTTTACTTATAATTGATGATATAACCTTTTATAAATACCTAAAATATCATATCTTCCAATCAATAATTTTTTTCTCTCTAATTAAAACACGTTGACTTTTAATTTAAAACATAATATTGCAATAATTAATACATACCCAAAAATATGACATCATATCTTCTAACCATTAACAAAATATAATAAAAATTCGTATACAACGAATAATATCCTTTAGATTTTTAGTTAAAAATTAGAACTGTTAGATCTAATGATTAAATATATTACATGAGTAAATTTATTTACTAATTGTATACCCAAAAATATGACATCATATCTTCTAACCACTAACAAAATATAATAAAAATTCGTATACAACGAATAATATCGGTTAGATTTTTAGTTAAAATTAGAACTGTTAGATCTAATGATTAATTATGTTATATAATTAAATTTATTTACTAAAATTTCAAGCTTCGAATTCCGTCAACGATACTATTATCCTTCATTTTCTTAATCTTCTTTATTTCTTTGTTGCCCCTTTTTACCATTACACAGCATTTGGAGCGACCCAATTTAGATTGGATCGACCCAAATCTAAACATATACTATTTTTTGCCATTACACAACATTTTGAGTAACCCAATTGGATCGACCCAAATCTAAACCTCTACTATTATCCTTTATTTTTTTTTTTATCTTCTTTATTTCTTTGATTCTCCTTTTTGTCATTACTCAAATCTATCTCTGTCATTTTTCACCTTCAAGTCCAAGCCGCTCAAATCTTCACACTGTTGGATTTTGACGCATGTTTGCACTTTTCAGATTTGAAAGTTGGGTTTTTCACCAAATTAACATCTCAACCCCCTGAAGTAAGGTTAAGGTATATGTACTAGACCTCCGTACGGGTCATATATGCTTGGTTTCGGTTTTTAGTTTGGCCATAAGAGTTAAGTTTTTATTGATTTCAAAGTATTAAAAATTGGACAGAATAATATTTGTTTGGTTTTGATTTTGGTTTGGAATTTAAGAATTAAAGTTTTAATGAATTACCCTATGTTATAATAATATACAGTACACCAGAAAGGTACCTTTAAAATATTTGCTTGGCCTTTCAATTTCCGATTTTACATGTCATAATAACTAAGGTAGTTGGAAAGATTACCAGTTAATAACTTTGACACAGTACAGACCATGTTATTTGTAAATAATCTTGGGACTCAATTTGATACTTATAGACATTATTTTGGTTTCAAGCAAGTTTATGTTCTTTATGGATTTGTTCAACTTAAGGTTCAAGGGGTAGACATGCTACGTACCAGATATGGAATAGCATACTTTTTATCGGATGTCTCTGAAGGAACTATGGAATAGCATACTTAGAAGCTCAGACCCACGTCACAAGCCTCACCCTCTGGGTCAGGCAACATTGCTCTTATTTATGCTCTAAATATCTTCTTTACTCACGTTCAATTTCACTTCATATATGATCTTATATTTAGCACTTTCACTTGAGCTCCATATTAAAATATAAAAGCACTAACTTTTCCTTTTTTTAGTTTAGTTGGCTTTTTGAGAGATAATAGGTAGTGGAAAATGTGATTGTTATAATTTGTAATCATACATTATTTGAAGATAAAAGTGAATAAGTGAGCTTCTTGCGGAGACCTATGTTTTTGGTAAACAGTATTATCGTTCATTTTTTTAATCTTCTTTATTTCTTTAATGCCCCTTTTTGTCATTACACAGCATTTGGAGCGACCCAATTTAGATTGGAACAAAAAAAATTCTATTATGATATTGTACTTATTTTCAGTAATGTTGTAGTACTATGATTGCACCTCCAGCCTTTCTCTTCTACTCCAACTACATAATTTTAAATATTGAAAACAAAATACAATACAAGAAGAAGTTTGCATTTATAAATATAGATTACAAGCAGATAGAGATGTTTAGTTACAGATAGACTACATAGCAACAACATAAGTGATAAAAAGAAAGATGTTAGTTACAGATAGACTACATAGCAGCAACATAAGTGATAAAAAGAAAGATGGTCCCCATGATGATCAAGCTAATGAAGTATTGAAGTAAATAGCAAGCCTGAACCACATAAGCAACTTCCATTTTATAGGTATTGTTTATCATAACGTGGGTAATGAGTTTATGTATTCCCATTAATTTTATTTTTGGTCGCCCCTCTAAGTTGATCACAAAAAAATTAACAACCAATCAAAATAAGTGGTTTAAAAATATATTCAAATTCAAATTATTATTTTCGTTTCAATAAGATCATACTTTTAATATATAAAGTCAATAAAATAAAAATTCAACAATTTCAGAAAGCGAGAGCCATGTGAAAGACCTTAATTTGAACATAAACTATAAATCTACTAGAATATTTATCTAATATTTTGGCTTGCTTATTTAATTGTATAATTTACTTATTTTTAATAAAAGAATCTATATTAATAATATATATATACACTGTATTTTCATACATGAATTTACTAATACAGTTTAATGGTCACGCTCTGATGAGAATGAGAACAATGAGAACACACATATTCACTACATTTCAAGCTATTTTAAAGGGCCCCGCTAGGGGCATCTTCACAAAAAAAGTCTTATAATTCTACCCTCTATCCATTCATAAAAAAATTAACAAAAAAAATTAAAATGAGAACAGTGAGAACACACATATTCGCTACATTTCAAGCTATTTTAGAGGGCCCCACTAGGGGCATCTTCAAACAAAATTCTTATAATTCTACCTTCTATCCATTCATAAAAAAAATTAAAAATTGCTTGAAATGTGGTCTCATTGTTCTCCAACATTTACATATTATATTAACTATGAGGTCTCATAGTTAATAGAATATGTTCTTGATATTATATGAGTTTTAATGTTTTGGAGCCATTTAATGTTTTGGAGCCATTGGGGGTGAAGGGATTATCATTTCCGCATTTGAATAATGAAGACAATTTATTATTGTTTTCAATTAGAGAACAATATTTGTAAAAATATTTATTACTTTTATTGCAGATTTTGATGGACTAAATAAATTTTCAACATTGTTAAAATAGAATTGTATGCTACTTTTTTATATAAATTTTAGCATATCATTATTTTATTAAATACTTATATAACTGTATATAATATCTTTCTAAGAATCGATTATTTATATAATTGCATACAATATCATTTTAATAAATCAATCAAATTTGTTAAATTTTTGGTATTGTCAATTTAAATTAAATAAGATGTTTTAAGAAATTTATCAAATTTGTTAAATTTTGGGTATTATCATTTTAAATTAAATAAGATACCGTGTACGAAGTACGGACAAAATGCTAGTTATATATAAATAGCTTATAACCCGTGCAACGCACGACTCCTTTTTTAATATCTTTAATTACATTATACTAGCTTATAACCCGTGCAATGCACGGGTTTCTTATATTATGTTATAAATTTTATTTAATATTATAATTATGTTTTTATATAATCACTAATTTTAATAATTTTTTTAATTGTAGTTTGATATAATTTAATATATTCATGTTTACGGATTATATTAATGTTTCATTATTATAAACAACATATACGATTTTTAATATATTTTATTAATAATTGAAAAATATGGTGTAATATTTTTGGGTATATATTGTAAGATTTGTTGTAAATTAAAAAGGTAACGTGTTTTAATTAGAAAAGAAATATTAATGATTGAATTATGTGATACAATTTATCTTTTTAGATGTTTATAAAATTTAATATCTTCAACTAAAAGTAAATGTGAAAAAGGCAATCGACTAATTATCATTAATTATATTATGTTATTATTTTTTTAGGTGGTATTTTTTCTTAAAAATTATGGTGTGATATTTTTGGGTATATATTAATGATTGTAAGATTTGTTTTAAATTAAAAAGGTAACTTATTAATGTTCGAAAAAATATTATAATGTTTTTAGGTGTTTATGAAAGGTAATATTTTCAACTAAAAGTATATGTGAAAAGGGCAGTTGGTTAATAACCATTAATTATATGATTTTATTATTTATTTTAATAATTTGGATAACCAAATATACAAACTTTCAATCTTTCGACTTTAATATAGTAGTATAAATACGTATTTTAAATAGAAAAGGCAATCGGTTGCTTAACATTAATTGTATTATTTTTTATTTATTAATTAAGATAACTATACCTAAACCAAACTGATAAAATTTTCATTGTTTCAACTTTAATATTATAACTACCTTATAACCCGTGCAATGCACGGGTTTCTTGTAATATGTTATAAATTTTATTTAATATTAAAATTATATTTTTATATAATCATTATTTTTAATAATTTTTTAATTTGATATAATTTAATATACTCATGTTTACTGATTATACTAACGTTTCCTTCTTATAAACAACGTATATGATTTTTAATATATTTTATTAATAATTGAAAAATATGGTGCGATATTTTCGGGCTATATTTTTCTAGAAAATTATGATGTTATATTTTTCGATATATATTAATGATTATAAGATTTGTTTTAAATTAAAAAGGTAACATGTTTTAATTCGGAAAAAGGTAAGGTATTTATAAAAGGTAATATCTTCAACTAAAATTAAATGTGAAAAAAACAATCGACTAATTACCTTTAATTTTATTATGTTAATGTGAAAAAGACAATCGACTAATTACCATTAATTATATTATGTTATTATTTATTGTAGGTGTTATACTTTTCTTGAAAATTATGTTTTGATATTTTTAGGTATATAATAATGATTATGAGATTTGTTTTAAATTAAAATGGTAATTTGTTTTAATTCGAAAGGAAATATTAATGATTTGATTGATGTTTTTAGGTATATATAAAAGATAATATCTTCGACTAAAACTAAATGTGAAAAAGACAATCGACTAATTTTATTATGTTAATGTGAAAACGGCAATCGACTAATTACCATTAATTTTATCATGTTAATCAGCTAATTACCATTAATTATATTATGTTATTATTTAATTTAGGTGCTATAATTTTCTTTGAAAATTATGGTGGGTATATATTTTAAGGTGTTTATAAAAGGTAATATCATATGAAAAAGGCAATCGACTAATTACCATTAATTATATTATGTTATTAATTATTTTAGGTGTATTTATTTTTCTTTATAATGAAGGATAAATAAGTAAATTTACGAAGTACCGAAGAACTTGTACCAAAAAATAGGTACCAAAACTTTTACTGTTTCGGTTTTTATATAATAGTATAGATTATAATATTATTAGTTTATTTTATTAAATATAACCGTCCGTGATATAATTGGGAAAAAAAAGATTTTAGTTAGAGAAAATAGAAAAGTAACATGCATGATTTATGTGAAAAAGTAATTGATTAGTTTATAGTATTATAATTTAATTATGTTATTTTACGAAATAAAATTGTTCATAGTTTTTAGAAAATGAGAAATTAACGTTACCCGTTATATTGCTAGAAAAAAAGGGAATGTAATTAGTAAAAACAGAAAATGTGATATAATTTAACTGAAAAGGTAATCGGTTAATTTTTAGTATTAAAATATTATTATTTTATTTGTATTAAATAGAAACGCGTGTAATATAATTAGAAAATAGAGGTTTTAGTAAGAAGAAAGAAAAAAGGTAACGTGTTTTGCTGAAAAAAGGTAACTGTCCATGATATAATTGGAAAAAGAGAGATTTTAGTTAGAGAAAAAAGAAAATGTAACGTATTTTGACTGAAAAAGGTAATTAATTAGTTAATAATAATAATATATAATTATGTTATTTTTAGCTGAAAAGGTATTTGGTTAATTATTATTATTAAAATATTTTTTTTATTAAATAGAAACGCCTGTAATATAATTAGAAAAATGGAGGTTTTAGTAAGAAGAAAGAAAAAAGGTAACGTGTTTTGCTGAAAAAGATAACCGTCCATGATATAATTGGAAAAAGAGAGATTTTAGTTAGAGAATAGAGAAAAGGTAATGTGCTTTGACTGAAAAAGGTAATTGATTAGTTAATAATTATATATAATTATGTTATTTTATTAAACAACAAAATTGCTTATAGTGTTTTTAAAAAGGAGAAATTTTAATTAGATAAAATGTAAAAGAAATTGTATTTTACTTGGAAAATGAAATTATTTAGTTCTTGAAAATAGAAAAGATAATATGTGTAACCTGAAAAAGGAAATTGATTAGTTAGTAGATCTTTAATTGAGTAAGGGTAATTAGGTAAATTCAATAGGTACCGTTGAACCAAACTTTTAATGTTTCGGCTTTTATATAATAGTACTAGCTTATAGCCCGTGCGAAGCACGGGTTACTTTTAAATACTTTTAAAATTATATAATTAAATAAAATAGAGAAAATTATTACGAATTTATTAATAATAATAATAGTTTAATAAATGATATGTATTGATTAGAATTAATAATATAAAATCGTAATGTAAATTTGTTGTTGATGGGTTTAACGGAATTCATTTGATTTGTTTTATATTATAAATAATTTAAAATTAAATAATTAGAGTGAAAACCAAAACTTAGGAGAAAACCAAAACTTTTAATGTTTCGGGTTTAATATAATAGTATAGTACTAGCCTAAAACCCGTGCGATGCACGGATTTTTTTTATATTATATAAAAAATTCATTAATTAAAATTAATTTTTTTTAAACATGAATTTTGGAGGCTTACTTTTTTATATGAGATGATTTGATAATAATTATATAAATGTTATTCGTGATATTTCTAGAAAAGGAGGGATTTAGTTAGAAAATATAGAAAAGATGATAGGCTTTAGTTAAAAAGAATAATCAATTAATTATTAATAATTATAAAATTATTACTTCATTTTATTAAATAGAATGTCCGTGGTATGATTAGAAAAATAGAGAATTTAGTTAGTGAAAATTAAAAAGATTATATGTTCTAGGTGAAAAAGGTAATTGATTAGTTTATAGTAATTATAATTGAATTACGTTATTTTACTAAATACAATTGCTCGTAATGTTTTTAGAAAATGAGAAAATAATATTGTCGATTTTAGTTAGAAAATATAGAAAAGATGATATGTTTTAGCTGAAAAAGGTAATCGGTTAATTACAAATATTATAAGTTTATTTTATTAAATAGAACCGTCCGTGATATAATTAAAAAAAATTTAGTTAGAGAAAATAGAAAGGTAACGTGCATGATTTATGTGGAAAAAGTAATTGATTAGTTTATAGTAATTATAATTTAATTATGTTATTTTACGAAATAAAATTGTTCATAGTTTTTAGAAAATGAGAAATTAACGCTACCCATTATATTTCTAGAAAAAAAAGGGAATGTAATTAGAAAAAATAGAAAATATGATATATTTTAGCTGAAAAGGTAATCGATTAATTATTAGTATTATAATATTATTATTTTATTTGTATTAAATAGAAATGCCTGTAATATATTTAGAAAAATGGAGGTTTTAGTAAGAAGAAAGAAAAAAGGTAATGTGTTTTGCTGAAAAAAGGTAACCGTCCATGATATAATTGGAAAAAAAGATATTTTAGTTAGAGAAAAGAGAAAAGGTAACGTGTTTTGATTGAAAAATGTAATTGATTAGTTAATAATAATTACATATAATTATGTTATTTTTTAGCTGAAATGGTAATTGGTTAATTATTAGTATTATAATATTTTTTTTATTAAATAGAAACGCCTATAATATAATTAGAAAAATGGAGGTTTTAGTAAGAAGAAAGAAAAAAGGTAATGTGTTTTGCTGAAAAAGGTAACCATCCATAATATAATTGGAAAAAGAGAGATTTTAGTTAGAGAAAATAGAAAAGGTAACGTGTTTTGACTGAAAAAGGTAATTGATTAGTTAATAGCGATTATATATAATTAAGTTATTTTTTTTGAACAAAATTGCTCGTAGTGTTTTTAAAAAGGAGACATTTTAGTTAGATAAAATGTAAAAGATATTTTATTTTTATGAAAAAGGAAATTATTTATTTATTGAAAAATAGAAAAGGTTATATGTTTAAACTTAAAAAGGAAATTGATTAATAAATGAGAAATTTTAGTTAGATAAAATATAAAAGATATTGTATTTTACCTGGAAAAGGAAATTATTTAGTTCTTGAAAATAGAAAAGATAATATGCGTAACCTGAAAAAGGAAATTGATTAGTTAAAAGATCTGTAATTGAGTAAGGGTAATTAGGTAAATTCAATAGGTACCAACCAACCAAACTTTTAATGTTTCGGCTTTAATTTTACCTGGAAAAGGAAATTATTTAGTTCTTGAAAATAGAAAAGATAATATGCGTAACCTGAAAAAGGAAATTGATTAGTTAAAAGATCTGTAATTGAGTAAGGGTAATTAGGTAAATTTAATAGGTACCAACCAACCAAACTTTTAATGTTTCGGCTTTAATATAATAGAATAGATAGATTATTTTATTTGTATTAAATATAAACGCGTGTAATATAATTAGAAAATAGATGTTTTAGTAAGAAGAAAGAAAAAAGGTAACGTGTTTTGTTGAAAAAAGGTAACTGTCCATGATATAATTGGAAAAAGAGAGATTTTAGTTAGAGAAAAAAGAAAATGTAACGTGTTTTGACTGAAAAAGGTAATTAATTAGTTAATAATAATTATATATAATTATGTTATTTTAGCTGAAAAGGTATTTGGTTAATTATTATTATTAAAATATTTTTTTATTAAATAGAAACGCCTGTAATATAATTAGAAAAATGGAGGTTTTAGTAAGAAGAAAGAAAAAAGGTAACGTGTTTTGCTGAAAAAGATAACCGTCCATGATATAATTGGAAAAAGAGAGATTTTAGTTAGAGAATAGAGAAAAGGTAATGTGCTTTGACCGAAAAAGGTAATTGATTAGTTAATAATTATATATAATTATGTTATTTTATTAAACAACAAAATTGCTTATAGTGTTTTTAAAAAGGAGAAATTTTAATTAGATAAAATGTAAAAGAAATTGTATTTTACTTGGAAAATGAAATTATTTAGTTCTTGAAAATAGAAAAGATAATATGTGTAACCTGAAAAAGGAAATTGATTAGTTAGTAGATCTTTAATTGAGTAAGGGTAATTAGGTAAATTCAATAGGTACCGTTGAACCAAACTTTTAATGTTTCGGCTTTTATATAATAGTATAGATATATTTTAATTTTATAAGTTATTAATTTACATAACAAATTTTTATTAAAAATTGATATATATAAGTTTTACACGCTCGATTTAATATTTGTACTCTATCTTTAATTCTTAAAATTTAATTTGGACAATTACGACCCACGTGAAATTAACAAAATAATCTTTAATTTGGTGATGGTTTAATAAATTTTTTCTAATTAAATCTACGTAGAAGGAAAAAAGAGAAAAAATTGACGATTTTTTACGCTGAAAATTTTATTTGATTTATGAATTCTACTTATAATTCGTTTTGATTATCAAAATACCCTTATAATTATTTGAAGATGGTTCTACTAACAACCAAATACAATTTTAATAATAAGTGTAAGAGGGATTTTGTCCAAAACTTTGATAATCGGTAGTCTGGACCTCTATACGACAAATATCTTAAAATAAATAGATGAAAACCGTTGGATCTAGCATAAAAAATATTTAAATTATAATATGTTATAAACTAAAAAGTGTATTTATATTGTAATACGAAAATATATATGTCAATGATTTAAATCATATATAATTAAGTTTTCTACATTGAATAGCATTATCAATGTAGGAATTTTACGTTAAATAGGATTAATGTAAAAACTCGTAATAATATTTTCTCTTGAGATTTTTAGTTTTTCCATTTGAATAATAATTATTATATCATTACTAAATTAAAAATAATTTTATGAGTTTCGCATGGATTGTAAAATCACCCAAATCTAATTTCTAGATCTCAAGATAAAACCCAAAGAGTAGTAGATATGATTTTTTTTAATACTAATAATAAATAAATAAAATATAATTCTAATTTAACCTTTTTTAATTATATCTTTTTCAGATTATAATTTTCTTTTAAAAATTCAATTTTAATACAACCCTTTCGAATTATATCCTTTTTAGAATATAATTTTTCTTTTTAAAATTCACTTCAAATGCAACATTTTCTAATTATATCCTTTTTAGATTATAATTTTCTTTTTAATGCGATCTTATTTTTATTCCTTTTTAGATTATAATTTTCTTTTTAATGTGATCTAATCTTGATCGTCTATTTTTAATCCAACGGATCATATGATTTTGATAGTACAGTGACGACGACCAAAAATTTGGATAAGATCTCCCTTATGCTTATTATATATAAGGTATTAAAGAGCATCTCCAAGGGGATGCAACTGTTAACAATATTTAATAATAATTAATTTAAATCTAGCCAATAACCCGTGCGAAGCATGGATCGTGATAAATTATCTTAAATTTCTAATTTTTAATTTTTTTAATAAAATAAAATCTTGAATCACCAAGTTGTATATAATACTGTATTCTCGACTTTTATTTCGATTGCTAATTAATAGACTCCTAGTATATAACTTCATTATTAAATTAAATTAATATTTAAGCTGGCACATAATTTTATCTAATATCTAGAAAATTGGCTTCTCCAAGGGAGCCCATCAGTTAGCAAAAATTTTAGATAACACCTATATGTCATCTATATTTGTTGATCCATGAGCTGTCATCTAAAAATATCGAAGTCACCTCCCGCTTGATTTATCTATAAAAAATATTATATTTTGATGATAAAATAATTTATATGTTATTTTTTGCTAATAAAATATGAAGTTTTTTTTGTAAAAAATATTTTTAAAAAATTTGGAATGAAATTAAATTTAAAAAAAATGTACAATTTGTATGATAAAATAAAACTACTTTAATTAATTAAATAACATATATCCTTGTATATATAAAACCGATTGAATTTGACAATAGTAAAATAACATATTTTCAAATAATTAAATATTTAAATTAATTAAATAACATATATATTAATGTAAAAAGTTTATTTGATTGAATTTAGAAAAAAAATTATTTTTGAGTTTTATCCCGAATAAATAACTCCTATTTGAAAATATAGCTGTTATGATTTCAAAAATAATAAAGTAACAATTTTCAAATATAGCTAACGTTTATAGCTAACACTAGGGGTTGGAATCGAATAATTCGGATACGGATATAGCCATATCTGTATCCGGATCCGGCAATCAGTAAAGATATCCGAATTCGTATCCGGATTCAAAAATATCCCGTTGTATCGAATACGGATAATATTCGAACGAATCCGGATCCGAATCCGGATATATCCGGATCCGCCACTTGCTGTCTTTGCTGTCTTTTTTTTTGCTAATTGCATTCGCAGTCTTGGTTGTCCAAAATTAATACGTGATGAGGGAATTGAACCCGAGTGTTACTCCTTTTGCTTTCCCATATTCTAATTGTTGTGTTACAAAGTTTAATAATTAATCATTACTTAGTATAAACATGTTTATATTTGTATTCTTAATAATTAATAATAATATATTATTATATTATCTTGATATATTTTGTAATTATATATTAAAAATATATATTATATATAATTCATTTCGGATACGGATGCGCCTATATCCATATTCGCATCCTAAACTCCCGGATTCAGATACGGATAATATCCGATTGACTCCGATTAAGAATAATATCCGTTTTTTTTCAAATACGAACACAAATATTTCGGACGAATATCAGATTTTCCTATTATTTTCCCAACCGGGACACAATCTTACAGGTTGAGAATATCTATTTTTCTGATTTTAGCAAACAATTACAGCTATCTCCGTTGTCTGGCGCCGCTGCCGGGGAACGAGTACAACGACATGGTACCCATCCGTAAGAAAAGATTTCCTGCTATATATTCACTTTTATTATGGATGATTCTCTATTGTGATATAGAAGAAAGATGTAAAAGTTCTCATATTGGAGTTTATAGAATTTATTAAAGTTGAGTTTCAAATTGTTTTTAAAAATACTGCATCACGTGTAAGGTGTTTGCTGGATTTTATGAGAAGCTATTCTGTTTTCCGGAATTAACCTGACCAAGTCTAGAAATTTTGGGCTTCCTGGTAAGGGTGTTTTATTTGGTCAGTTCGTGTGTTGAACTAGACTTGAAGGGCGATGTACGGTTATTATCATAGTAGCAGGTATATTGTTGATCCATGTCAAGAGATTCAGAGGCAGGAATCATTTAGCAAACCAAACAAGTCAAATACTTGTTCTATAAATGTGTTGATTTGTGGATATGTTGAATTTGGGTGAACTTGATATTGCTCGGAAAGTGTTTGATAGTATTAGTGACCCAACGGTGGTGTCATGAACAATACTGATTGGTGGGTGTTTACGACGAAAATGGCATGTAGAGACTTTTAAGCCTTATAAGGAAATAAAAGGTGGAGGATTGTGTCAGTTGTTTACAAGGAAATGGTCTGGACACGGGTGACTTTTAATCCGTAGAGGTTCAGAGGCAAAGCTCCACATATGCAATACTGTTTGATTCGATTTTATTTAATTATGGCGAGGGTCCTGGAATGATAACTTTCACTGGCAAAAAGTTCATAGCATCGTCTACTTCTCAACTAAGAGAAAGTGCTGGAAGCAGGGTTTTCACTCATGTTGATTTTGGACACGAGCATGAAATTGCAAGAATTTCAGGAGAGATGGGTTATATTGATATCATGACTAGAGAAGGTGTCAATGGCACACCTATGCTGAAACTAGCTGGTCTTCGGATATCAATTACCATTAGAACAGAGATTTACAAAAGAAGCATTGGATTTGTCTTATAATTCGGTAACTGAGACTCTGCCTTCGGGGTTGTTTGAGTTGAGAAATTTGACCAAATTGCTGTTGATTTCTAATGATATTTCGGGTTCTATACCGAAAGAAATTGGAAATGCTTCTAGTTTAGTAAGGCTCAGACTTGGGGATAATAGGATAACAAGGGAAATTCCTACTGGAGGTCTTAAGAGCTTGAATTTTCTTGATGGAATTTGGTGTTATGTTGTGGGGTTAGTTGGTTCTTCTTCAGATACAACCAGTACTCACTTTCCTGATCCTCCTGATGCTAAGCTTAAGTTGTACGGATCTGGGGTTTTTAAGCAATTAAGAAAGGATGAAGATGAGTGGAAAGATTTTAGAAAAATGGCCAAGATTTGTAATGATAATGCTGATGATTTGTATGATTCAAAAGAAATGGCGTTGCTCAAGAGATGTTGTTCCTGACCAAAACTATAGTGAGCGGCATGTCAACCGAGGACGCCATCGTTCAAGAAAGCTTGTGGAAGGTCAAACTGGCCATTCCGTTTGTGGTTCATATCAAAGCAAACTTAATGGGGCTTGCAAATGGAACAGAATAGTGTACAAAGTTTTCTTGTCCGATGGATGCCAGTGATGCAGATATTCTTGCAGCCTTTGATGAAGCAATTGCTGATGGAATTGATATTATTTCAATATCTATTGGAGGATCTGCTGCTGATTATTTTGAAGATTCGATTGCTATTGGATCATTCCATGCCGTGAAAAAACGGATATTGACTTCTGCATCAGCTGGTAATGCTGGCCCTGAACTTGGCAAAGTCACATATGTTTCGCCTTGGATTCTTACTGTTGCTGCTAGCACAGATGATAGAAAGTTCTTGACAAAGCTGCAACTTGGCAATGGCTTGAATTATGAGGGAGTGTCGGTGAACGCATTTACGAGCAAAAATGGAAAGTACCCTCTAGTATATGGTGGAGATTTTCCAAATGCCATGGCTGGTTTTTCAAAGTTTGATTCCAGGTATTGTAGGAAGGATTCGTTGGATTCGAATTTAGTGAAGGGTAAAATCGTACTGTGTGATGAATTGAGCAATGTAGAATCAGTATTTTTGTCTGGAGCAGCTGGAACCATAGCGAGAGATGCAGAGAACAGAGATAACACTAAACCATTTCCTCTGCCTGCAACTTTCCTTAATGGCGATGATGGTGATAAAGCTTTGAAATACATCAGATCCACAAGGAACCCTACTGCCACTATATTTAAGAGTGTTGAAGCTATTGAGAGAAGAACACCATATGTAGCCTCATTCTCATCAAGGAGTCTGATGGCTTGTTTGAGATGAAGGGAATTACTGGTGCCAGTTCCATCTCTCTGAGACCATATGATGCCGAAGGCTCATTGATTGGTTTGGAACATGTAATACATCCTACAGTCAGCAATGCATCATCTGCTGATTCCGTGATAAGCTACAAGACCAACCCAAATGATTGCTTTGCAAGGCAAATCTCCAATATCTCTTTTTCTGGTGGCACTGGAGAGAGCAATGATGTTAATTATCAAGATTGTGATGCCTCCCCAATGCTTTTCATGGGCGAGCCACCGCCATGGTGTTCCCAGGGTTCCGAAAGTTCCTTAACTTCTGATATATCTGATATATCTGCTGAAGCCTTAGCTTAGCAGGTTGCATCCCCTTCACCTCATGCCTGCTGATCTTATTTTCCTCGTGTCAACACTTGCGTTTTCTCAGGTACCGCTCTTACACCTAGTCAACCTACCTGATTTCAGATTCGGGAGCACATATACATACTCTGTTTGTACAAGTGAGAATAAATTTTTGCAAAGCTAGATAATAACAATGCCAGACCTTATAATTCCCTTACGAAAAATGTCAGGAACAGATGTGTTCTTGACAGGTTTAGTGACTCTTTTGGGGATTTTCTGTTTTATAAGGGTAAGATAACAGCTAGGATAGATAGATTAACAGAGAATAGAGAAGAAATAGATGAGAAAACAGAATTAATTAGATGAGAAATAGATCAGATCAGATTTAGATGAGAATAGAAAGAGTTTAGAGAAAGGAACTCTGATGGGGGAAGAGAGAGAAAAGAAAGAGAGAAAGGTGGAATAACATTCCTTTTCATATATTCATTCATAACCCAACACACACCACACAACTGTACTTATAGGCACCAAGGTACAGAAAATAAATAGCTCACAGCAATAAACTACTTCACACAACTTTCCAACTAATGCACACTACTATGACAGCACACACACACACACACCTCACAACACACCCCACACAAGCACACCATACTAATACATTTAGTTGTTCAATATTAATACTACTACTCATCCTGACAACCCTTCCCCCTTAAGCACATCCATGTCCTCATGGTTGTCATCAGCAATACCTTGTCCATGCTCCTGGCTTAAATCTGTAACTTCATGCATTCTACTCAGAGCATCTGCCACCGTGTTTTCAGATCCCTTCCTATAGAGTATAGTATAGTGGAACCCTAGCAGTTTGCTTATCCATTTCTGTTGCAACAAGTTACTAATTTTCTGATCAGTGAGATACTTTAAAGCCCAATGGTCTGTTTTGATACGGAAATGCTTATCCATCAAGTATGAAGACCATTTTTTCACTGCTGCCACTACTGCCATTAATTCTCTTTCATAGGTGGACATAGACTGCCCCTTGGGGCCTAAAGCCTTACTGAAATAAGCAAGAGGATGCCCCCCTTGAGTCAAAACAGCTCCTATTCCAGTACCTGAGGCATCTGTCTCTACTGTGAACTCCCTTGAGTAATCTGGCAGCTTCAGAATTGGAGTACTAGTCATAGCTGCTTTTAGTTCATTAAAAGCCTTTGAAGCTTCATCATTCCAGATGAAATTATCCTTCTGGAGAAGATTTGTCAATGGTTTGGCTATGATTCCATAGTTTTTGACAAACTTCCTGTAGTACCCACTTAACCCCAGAAAACCTCTCAAAGCTTTAATATTCTGAGGTATTGGCCAAGCTAACATATCTGCCACTTTGCTCTTGTCCACAACTACTCCTGTGTGGCTGATAACATGGCCCAAATAGGCTACTTGCCCCTTCATAAACTCACATTTAGATTGCTTGGCAAATAATTGATGTTGCCTCATGACCTGAAATACCTTCTCCAAATGCCCTATGTGTTCTTCAGCAGTTTCTGAATAGATCAGGATGTCATCAAAGAATACTAGAGTAAATTTCCTCAAATAAGGAGCAAAAACCTGATTCATCAAATTCTGAAATGTGGCAGGAGCATTAGTTAGCCCGAAGGGCATCACAGTAAACTCATAGTGACCAAGGTGAGTTCTGAAAGCAGTCTTTTCAATTTCTCTGTTTTTCATTCTCACTTGGTGATACCCTGCCCTCAAATCCAGTTTTGTAAAAAACTGAGCTCCATGTAATTCATCCAACAATTCATCAATGAGTGGTATAGGAAACTTGTTCTTGATAGTCAAAGAATTCAATTTTCTATAGTCTATGCAGAATCTCCATGTTCCATCTTTTTTCTTCACCAACAGAATAGGAGAAGCAAAAGGTGAAGAACTAGGTCTAATAATTCCTGTATCTAACATTTCTGCCACCAGCTTTTCAATCTCATTCTTTTGGTCATAAGAATTCCTGTAAGGCCTGATGGAGAAAGGCTGAGCACCCTCCTTTAATGTTATACTATGCTCAATGTTTCTGTGTGGAGGTAGGCCTACTGGAGGCTTAAAAATATCTTCATACTCTTGCAGCAACTTTGGTAATTGCTTGCACTCTTTGGAATCAGATTGGGACCCCTCTGTTTCAATGTCAACCTGTTCACTTATAGGCTCGCTTATCTCATTTACCAGATATAGGAAACCATGTCCTTGTCTCTGACAGCTCCTCACAAAAGCCTTAGCAGTCATCTGTTGAATCCTAGGCTTAAAGGGTTGTGAATTTCCTTGTAATATCACCAGCTTGCCCTTATATTGAAATTGCAGAGTTAACTTTTTATAATCAAAAGTAACCAGCCCTAGAGATCCTAACCAATCCACTCCCAGAACTAAATCATAGCTTCCCATAGGTAATGTTCTCACAGGAGTTTGAAATTCACATTCTCCCACCTTCCACTTGAAGTCTCTACATTCATACTGACTCTCCAAGTGGTTTCCGTTAGCAACCTGCACTTTCATTGGTTGGGTCTTTACTAATTCACACTTCAATTTGCTTGCAGTCTGGTCATCAAGGAAGCTGTGGGTACTTCCTCCATCAATCAATATTGCAAATTGCTGTCTTCCACTTCTCCCTGTCAAAGTGATGGTCTTGTTACTAAGATCCCCTTCAATGGCATGCACTGACACCTCCATGGCATCCTCAAACTCCTCTTCAAGCATCTTGTCTGGAGTATTCCTGTTTTCATGGGATTCCAGTAATACCTCTTCTTCTACATGCCTCATAACAAATTGACAAGGTTGTTTACACTGATGCTTCACTTCATCTTTTTCATTACAGTATGGACAAAAGCCTTCCTTCATTCTTTTTTCCAGCTGTTGAGGGCTTAGCTTGATCCTTCCAAGCACGGTAGTACCATCATCTTCTACAACCTGTATATTAGCCACCCGGCCTGCCTTATTGACACCTTCCCTCTTGTCTTTAATAGACACCTCATCTTTATTACCTTTTTTGACTACTTCTTCTGAATCTGAGCATTGCTTAGCCAACCTATAAGCTTGATATACATTAGTGGGATTGAGCATCTTTACAGTTGCCTTAATCTGACTCTTCAACCCTCCCACAAAATGTTCCACAAAAAAGTCCTCTGTTAGGAAAGGCAATTTCTTCCTCAACTGTTCCTGATATTTCTCAAACTGAGCCAGATACTCTTCAACAGTTGAGTTTTGTTGAAGTTGTTTAAAATTTTCATACATAAGCTCTTGTTCCCAAGCACCAAACCTAGCAATGAACTGATTACAGAATTCCTTCCATTCTAAAGCATTTTTTCCACAAGTATAAGTCTGAAACCATTTCCTTGCAGTTCCCTCCAGATGCAGCCCTGCTATAGCTACTTTCTTAGTTTCCTCTACTCTGTATATTGTGAAGTATTGCTCACAGTCTTGTATCCATTCAGTGACTCCAGATTCCTTAGTAAACTTAGGAAAACTTAGTTTCAGATGCTGCATAGGTTTCTCCTCTTCTTTTGTACTCTTACCCTCACCTTTAGCAAATGGATTGACAAAGCTCACAACTTTTTTTCTTTGAAACTTCTTCTTCAGGAGTTCCATCTGTTGTGCAGCCACTCCCATCATATTCACTAATTCCTGAAACCTCTTATTAGATTTCTCTCTATAACAGTGGAACTGGTGTTGAACCTCTTGTAAGAGTTCATTAAAATCTTGTTCCTTCTCCATTACTACAATATCATGCCACACAAAGTTCAACACAACCAAAGACCTTCAATTCTCAAAGACAATTCCTCAAATACTTAGAGTGCTTAGACAATCACTCTGCTTATATTCCAAAACTTCTCAGAATACTAGCTTCACAATATCAACTACACAGTACTACTACTAATTCTGATATCAACACTTTTCAAACAGCAATCACAAGTAAAAAACGAACTAGTAGTAACTGATACTAACAGGAAAACACAGATTGAACACCTTATACTACAGATCTGAGAAGAACAGGTCTAAACAGAGTACCTGATCTGATGTAAGTAAAGTTCTCAACTTAACTCTGCGATTACTGAGATTATTGAACCGCTCCACTCGTTTCCATCAGCACAGCATAGTTGAAGCAGTGGTTGAATCATATATGAGCTCTGATACCAATTTGTCAGGAACAGATGTGTTCTTGACAGGTTTAGTGACTCTTTTGGGGATTTTCTGTTTTATAAGGGTAAGATAACAGCTAGGATAGATAGATTAACAGAGAATAGAGAAGAAATAGATGAGAAAACAGAATTAATTAGATGAGAAATAGATCAGATCAGATTTAGATGAGAATAGAAAGAGTTTAGAGAAAGGAACTCTGATGGGGGAAGAGAGAGAAAAGAAAGAGAGAAAGGTGGAATAACATTCCTTTTCATATATTCATTCATAACCCAACACACACCACACAACTGTACTTATAGGCACCAAGGTACAGAAAATAAATAGCTCACAGCAATAAACTACTTCACACAACTTTCCAACTAATGCACACTACTATGACAACACACACACACCTCACAACACACCCCACACAAGCACACCATACTAATACATTTAGTTGTTCAATATTAATACTACTACTCATCCTGACAACAAATTTTCTTGTTTCAAAAAGAAAGAATTTATTCAAAATAATAATAATAATTTAATAATATGTGTAGCTTCCCTACGGCTACGGTTTAGACTGCTTATTTGAAGTAATATACCCGTCAAATGCTTCTTATAAAGAATCATTTGAGTGTTCGCAAAGCAAAACACTACCTCTAATTGCCTTCGGTCTATAAGGATATTATAATCTCCACTAAAAAGCCAGTAAATATAACATCCCTAGGGCTATAGCATGGTATCAATGTATCATACACTAAACCGAAACAAATACGTAAAGAACTCACATGCATTTCTTATTTGAAGCATCGTTCCTCGTTATTTCTTTATATTATGAAAGCCTTATATATTTAAATGCGCTATTGCTTTAAGTATTAGCAATGTATGAGGCATTTGAATTTTCGTATGTGTGGTTGTAAGGCCGTAGGCCTAGTTTGTACAAATATGTTATCATTTTGTGTATATGATGTTTACAATACCCACTTACGGGATTTTAACGCCTTCGGCTACGGCTCCTTATATCCATGAGGTCAGATTATAGCCTTATATCCGTGAGGTCAGTTTATAGCCTTATATCTATGAGGTCATGCCTTGTACTTAAGGATACCTATAGCCCCCTATTCAAAAAGCCAGTATAATTAGTTCAAAATTGACTAAAGGCATGGTGGGGAAATCTTTCCATTTAAAAGCCAATATGTGCGGCCCTATGTTGGTTACGGCATGAATAGATTCTGGTACAACACCTATTCATTCAAAAGCCAACGTATGTAGTTCTTGCGTGACTACGGCATGAATCGGTTACGATGCCCTGTTCAGACAGGAAGAAGCTTATTGCTTACATATTCTTATTCTTTATATTTAAGATTGTTTGACGATATCCCTTTTTTTTTGCCACGGAATAAGATTTCATTAAAACTTCAAGTCATTCGACAATACATCAATGAACTCCGAATGGATATTATCCGTTCTCCAAATACGATCAGAAATAACACAAGTATGTCTCGCCAAGTAGTGAGCCACCTTGTTTACAGACCGTTTGACAAACCTTAAAGACACGTTACTATCTTTTAGCTCTTCTAGTGATCGCTTGCATTGAGCAATCACCCTTCCAAAGTATGACAGCAAAGCAGTGCAACTTCGAATAGCCTGGACAACCACAAGGCAGTCCGTCTCGACCACCACCCCTTTCCAACCCTTCTTCTTTATCCATCTTAGAGCTTCTCTAACACCTAAGGCTTCCACCACTTCTGGATTGAGTTGACCTTTCTCACAACTGGATATTGCCTCTACTAACTTACCTTCTTGATCGCGAGCCACAGCTGAAAAGCTAAAGCACTGAGAGCTTTCAAATATAGCGGCGTCCGTATTGACCTTAATCATATTACCATTTGGAACACACCAGTGCTCATCTCCATCAATATTAGTCATAAAACCAAGAGATGGTTCAAAAAACTTATCTTGAGCACTCTGCCATTGATTAAGGGTTGACTTTGCTGACTCCACTATCGCTGAAACTACTATGGCCTTGTTATTCCAGACCAAATCGTTTCTTCCTTTCCACAAAGACCAACACAGCATAGGCACCAGCTGTAGGTTTTTACCTCTGCACACATTAAAGACTGAATTAATCCAGTCAAAGAAAGAATCATAGGCATCTACCATGAAGCTGGTGTTCAGATTATCCCAACATGCCTTGGCAAACGAACAAGTGATAAGAGAATGAAGTACACCTTCCTCCTCAACATTGCAGACTGGGCACAAAGCATTAACTGTCACCTTCTTAATTCTTAACTGATCATTTGTTGGTAAGCAGCCTGTTACTGCCCTCCAAATAAAATGCTTAACCTTTGATGGAATCTTTAAGTTCCACATTTTTCTCCAAAACCCCGAGTTGTTACTCTCTTGATGTCCACCTTTAAGATCCTGCAACAACAAATAAGCACTCTTAACCGAATAGTTTCCCATTTTCTCTTTACTCCAGTACCAAGAGTCTACCCCTGTAGGCTGTAGAGGGATGCTCAGAATCAGGTTTGCATCTCTGGTGTCAAAAATGTCAGTGACCACCTCTTCATCCCAATGATTTTGACCTGGAATCATCAACGATGAAACCATTTGGCCTTCTATAGATGCACTAACCGTATGGATATATGGATCTTCTTCATTAGGCAACCAAGGATCTGAAATAATACTCACACTAGATCCATCTCCTACCCTACGATACATACCTCTCTTCAACAACACTTGAGCTTCCAGCACGCTACGCCAAATAAAACTGGGACTATTCCCTAATCCAACTGATAAGAAAGTGCCGTTTGGATAATACCTTGCTTGATACACTCTACTCACTAAACTTTGAGGATTCGTAATCAACCTCCATCCCTGCTTTCCCAATTGAGCTACATTAAAGTCGTGCAGGTTACGAAATCCAAGCCCACCATCAAATTTTTTCTTGCACATACGCTCCCAAGACATCCAATGAATCCCCTTGCCCTTCTTGTTTGACCCCCTCCACCAAAACTTACACATGATCTTCTCCATGTCTCTGCAGAGCTCCAGTGGTAGTAAAAAAACACTCATAGCGTAATTAGGAAGAGTTTGAGCCACTGTCTTCAAAAGAATCTCCTTCCCTCCCTTAGATAAATAATTTTTATCCCATCCTTGAATTTTGCTCTGCAAACGATCCTTCAAATATCCCAGAATGGCTGACTTCTTTCTCCCTAGCATATTTGGCAGACCAAGATAATGAGTATTCTCATTCGCTTCATGAAAGTTCAAGATATCACATATTTTTTCCTTCGACCTTGAGTTTGTATTTCTGCTGAAAAAAACTGAAGATTTATCTCGATTAATCTTTTGACCTGAGGCTGTTTCAAACTTAGCTAACATATCCACAATGTGATGAGCAGACACTTCATTTGCTTGACAGTAAATGTAACTATCGTCCGCAAAAAACATGTGTGATATCGACGGAGCCCCTCTAGCTACTTGAATCCCTTTAATCAACCCTTTTCTTTCATACTCCCGGATAATAGAAGTAAACCCTTCAGTGCACACTAGGAACAAATAAGAAGATAACGGGTCTCCCTGTCGAAGACCCCTTTCTGGGACAATATCTCCAAATTCCCTTCCAGCGTGATTAATTTTATACCTTGCAGAAGTAACACATGCCATAAACAGATTCACTAGCCTATCTGCAAAACCCAACTTCTTCAAGGCTGCTTTTAAAAAACCCCACTCCACTCGGTCGTAAGCTTTACTCATATCTAACTTGAGAGCCATCCAACCAACTTTCCCTTTTGTTTTCCTTTTCATGTAATGCATCACTTCATAAGAGATCATGATATTATCTGTAATCAATCGCCCTGGAATAAACGCACTCTGAGATTCTGAAATAGCCTTATCCATCACCCTCTTGAGTCTATTAGCCAGCACTTTTGACACAATTTTATACACCACATTACACAATGAAATAGGCCTAAGATCGGTCATATAAGTTGGATTTTTCTTTTTTGGAATAAGCACGATATTAGTCTCAGTTAACTGTTCATCAAAACTGCAAGTTAAGAAGAAATTCCTTACCAGATGAATGATGTTTTTCTCCACAATAGTCCAAAATTTCTGATAGAAAGCTGGACTCATACTGTCTGGTCCTGGCGACTTTTCTGGATGCATATGAAAAAGGGCCTGTCTTACCTCTTCATCGTCTATTGGAAGAGCAGCATTTCCTCATTTTGATCCTCTGATATCTTTGAAGACATACATTCAATCACTTCTGTCCAATCCGTATCAGAAGATTTGAATAAGTCTTTATAGTACTCCACCATAGTATCTTGAATCCCTGATTCCCATTCCACTACTTGCCCTTTACTGTTATGCAGCCTATTAATTTGATTAACTTTTCTTCTATTCTTGGCCGTTGCATGAAAGTATTTGCTGTTGCTATCACCTTCTCTAAGCCACAATTGCTTTGACCTTTGCTTCCAGAAGACTTCCTGTTGAATGTAAACTTCTGACAAATTCTTTAACTCTTCCTGGTACTTGCTAACAGATTCTGGGTCTCTACGGCCTGTGATGCTCGGACTCGTCCTTTTACCCCGCCGTACCGGTGTCGACACGACACGACGCGGATACGGACACGGAATCCGGATCGGACTCTTCATCTGGAAATCGGACTCCTCATTTCCGGCCAGCACTCCGGCGACTCAACAGAAGTTTCAATGTAAATCCGTCGTTCCAGTTTTTTAGGAGGGAAAAGCTCGAAAATATAGGGAGATGAGAGCTCCGGTCATATTAGAGGAAATACGCAGAAGATGAGAAGATGGGAGAGATGGGGAAGAAGAAGATACACACGACGATGATTGCAAGAGAAGAAGAGATGCCAGTTGCTTTTTTATTACTCATTATATTAATGTTAATGTAACTGTTTCCACTTTCCAATGTTTGACTTTTAAACATTAATTTTATTTTTATTTTTATTTTTACTCACATGTAAGCATTAATTTAGGGGAAATTGTGTTGTGTTGTTACAGACATACAGTGTACTTTGTACAATGAATTATTTTAACCAAAATTTTTGTGTTGTTTTTTTATAATAGTGAAATTAATGTAACAAGATTTGCTAAAAAAAAAGTAACGAAAGATATATTGTTAGAAGATTTGGTCAAAGACACGTTTGAGTAATTTTAGGAGTGGTGCAAGAATCAATAAATCGGTGGAGTGATTGTAGGTGTCAGTGGTTTTACTTTTCTATATACACTTTTTTTTTTTGACGAGTCTTTTCTATATACACTAGTGAGTAAGTTTTTACAGTAACATCTTTATTCACTTATAAAAACTCTGCACACCATTTTCACTACTACACCATTTTCTTTCTGTTTAAGCTTTGCACAATGTCTTCTCCAAACTCAGCAATGCTAAACCTCCAAACAAATTCATCACCACCAAATAGGCCAAATACTAAACGTGTCCATATCCCAGTGTCCGATCCTTATTCAACGTGTCCCCGAGTCCTTGAATTCAGAGTTTGAAGGATCAGACCCTCCGACACGTGTCCGTGTCGGATCCTTCCAAAAGAGTCCGAGCATCCTAGTCTACGGCTCTTCACAGTTTTCAAAATCCTTTTACTATGACTAATACGCCGCTTGAAGCTACCAGTAATAGTCTTACCCCACTCCTGAAGCACATCTGAGCATTTAGCTATTTTAACTTGGAGAGATTGCCCCTTATGTAAGTTCCATGACTCTTCCACCAATTGCTTGCACATAGGTTCTCGAGTCCAAGCATTTTCAAAGCTGAACCTTTTAATTGAAATCGTTTGAACCTGAACAAAAGGTTCAAACAAAATAGGACAGTGATCTGAGGTTGTGATTTCCAGGTTTGTTAATCTCGCGTCTTTGAAATGATTCGTGAAACTTCTTGAGACCAATGCTCTGTCTAGTCTAACCTCAACCCAATTAGCAGTCCCATGCCCTCTCTCCCATGTAAACGGATAGCCTCCCATATTCATATCGGTTAATTCACACTCATCAATCACCTCTTGAAAGCCCTGCAATAACCAGTTCGGATAGGGTCGTCCACCTTTTATTTCTTCCTGACTTAACACATTATTCATGTCTCCTATCAGGCACCAAGGAATAATAGAATTGCTAGCTAACGAGCGAATCAAATTCCATGTCTCTCTCCTTTTAGCTCTATCTGGCTCCCCATATATACCCGTAATTCTGAAGCTTTGCCACCCCTGCATTGATACATCAACATCAATATGATTCTTGCTGAACGAATTTAGAGACACTTCCTCCTTATGACGCCAAAGAAAAGCAATTCCCCCACTATGACCTTGAGCTTCGACTGTAAAAGCACCCTCAAAACCTATCGACTTCTTAATCTTCTCCACACTATCTTTCCCGCATAAAATCTCACACAAGAAAACAAAGTTGGGTTTCTTTTGGAGAATCATTTCCTTAAGAAATTGAACCTTCCGCGGGGTCCCAAGCCCTCGGCAATTCCAACTTAAAAGACTCATAAAGACAGACTAAACAGATTGAATGAATGACTTAAAACTTGTTACATGAACAAGACCAAACTTGCAAATATGCAAGACAAAAACTTGCAACTATGCAAGACATACGAAAGTAAATAACTTTGAGATTGCATTCAAATTGAGATATAAGAGAAGAATATGGGTTCACAATGTAGCAGATTAGTATAAGTAAGTTGCATGATTCATTGGGACATTCAATCAAACATGTTGTGCTTAGGAGATAAAGGGGAAAAAGAAGAAAAAGAAGTTAAGAGAACAACATCTCATTTTGTTTATAGATTTAGGAAAACGGTTTGGTTATGAGTCCGGGATTAGATTTTGTTTTAAGGAATGAAGGAGAAGAAGAAGAATAAGAAGAAGAAGAAGTGGAATCTAAGTGAAATCCATTTTTGGCATTTTTAATTTTACATGTATTGTTCCTGATACCCAAGAGAGCATTTAATCATTACATGTTTGACGATATCCCTTAATTCACAAATACTTTAACAATTTTGTCAGATGTGGTATCACAAGGGCTACATAGTCCTAGGTCTTAAACTCATGAACTTGGGCATTCATATTTTAGGGGCAACATATAGCCTCTCTACAGCTACGGCTATAACCGTCGAAACAACAATTTATATTAAGATATATATACATATATAGCCTTTTATAGCATGTCATTTAACTTAATTCACAATTATTGGTTTCGGCTCGGTTTTTGCTGGTTCTGTAAATTGTCTAGGTTCAGCAACGATTCTTGATACAAGCTGGAACTAATTCTGTTGTTGATGCTCCCTCCGACTCTGTTGCTACTATCAACACCTATGGTACGGTAAGCACTGTAGTTTACACTAAAATAATTTAAATTGTTTGAGTTTTCAATTCTACAAGTCATGCGATGCACTACTAACCTGCTGTCATAAATTTACCCATCTCATTGCAACCTAAAGATTGCACTTAATTTTAGGGGCAAGCACGCCTACGATTTAAATAAAGTATAATTATAGACATTATTATCATACAAAAGTTTACCCTGGCTTGTATATTATCATCGCCCTACGACCTAAGGTTTCTACCACTACGACCTAGATTTCTCACAACTACGTCTACTTCATACATACATACCCTGTTTCATTACAGGTGTCACTTGTATGATCGCTCCGCTACATTGTTATGAATTAGGTTAATCAGTTCAGTTCTTGATTTTAGTAATTATTATTAGCACCATTTTACTAACATCTTGTCCGTAGACATTATGCTTCTTCTTAATTTATTCATTTTCCTCGTAATATGTAGCAACTCTATATGTGTATAGAGTAAGCATTCTAAAATATTCGTATACACTGAGAACTCATTATATCCATGTCATAAATTTCAACAGATCAATTTATATTTAAACCAATGTTTGTAGCTTTCTACGGCTACGGCGTGCATTGATTTGTTGAAAACAACTTATATGAAAGCCTGTATATGTGACCTTACCAGCTGCAACATCTTGAGTCGGATCGTCCATAGTAAAACCAATATATGTAGCTTTCCTACAGCTACGGTTTGAGTCGACTCTGAAACCAACTCATATGTAAGCCAGTATGTAAAAGTCACTACACATAGTCTTTCATATAACAACTAAGGTGTCACTTGGACCATCATAAAACATATGTTTTAATTAATTTACCTGGCTTTCTACAGCTAAAGTTTGAATCTGTTCCTTAACCATTCTGCATTTAAGAACTCTGCACTCTATTGTGTTTTGCAGATTCCATATTATTTTCTGGTTTCTGCTCTGTTTTTCAACATTAAAATTGTTTTGTTTTTCTGCACTCTGCATCATGTTTCTATTCCGTTCTGCACAGCATTCATAGTTATGGTTATTTGTCCATATGTCTTGTATATTTTTATTATTTTTTAAATACTTACTGTGTCCTCGAAAAACCAATATATTTAGCTTCTGATGGCTACGATTTAAGTTGATTCTCAAAGCCATTACATGTGGCTGTAGTAGCAATTGTTTTCCCTCAATCAACCAGGTAACGCTAAGGCTCTAGTTAATTTTTATTACATGTATCAAATATGTCTGGCATCAATTTTTATTTTTCCTATTGATCATGTACAACTATGACTCAAGTAACGAATAATCGTAGCCGTTGTTATCATATGCAAGTCCAAAAACTTGAAATTATTTCAATAATATTATCATTGACCTACGGCCTAAGGTTCCTATGGTTTATGGACCAAGGCTGCTGTTACGGCCTTATTGGTATCCTCACTATTTGTTTGATCGCTAATTGTGTAAAAATCATGCTATATTATATACTTAATCATGTTTCAGTCATGTTACCCAGTTACCACAAATTGTGATATGATTGCCAGCCCTTTATATATAGTGAGATTGCATCATATAAACTCTCCTAGAGCGCTAAGATTTTAAGAGGGGGGTCTACTATGTATATAAAAATCTATGAGCTTCTAAAATGTGTGTTTCAGTCACAAAAACTCAATGACAATAGTTTTATCTGAGCTAAAAATTCTGTTGATGAGTGGATACCTTTTTAGCATCTTTAGAACCCAGTGACTTTTGAAGCTCATTAAATATCTTCTGGTCGAGTTTTGTATTTGTTTGGACTAGCTGTTGCTACTCTGAAATGGACTGTACAGCTTCATCTCCTGCTTCCATAACCTTCTTGAGTTCTTCGTGGTTTTTTAAAGAAGCCAGTTTCAATGCAATAGGATTAGACTTCTTTTAAGGATGCAGATTTTTATTTTAGCTGCCTCGGTTGCTTGCTCTTTATGAATTTATGCTTGATCATCCTCAAGAACCTGCATTTGGTCATGCAGTGACTGAACCCCGAAATCTTTACTTGTGAACTTGCAAGTGCATGAGTTATGAGTCTTTGGTTCCGGCTAAAAATTATGGCTCAGGCTCTAGGCCTTGTTCTACCTTGTTACACTACACTTCATTTGACATCATCCAATTTAGACACTTTAAGTTGAAGATTTGTTTCATTGTTGACACAAGATTTATTATTGCTAAAATGTGTTCCTCTGCTAAAGCTTCAGAAGCCTTTCTAACATCCAGTTACTGTTACTCATTTACAAGGCTTAATCATAATGCAACCTAAAGATTGCAGGCAATTTTAGGGGCAAATGATGGACCCTAAATATGCACGGCCCAATAAAGAAGTAGCAGGCCCAAAAATGCTTTTACAAACCCAACCCAAATGTACTACAAATATCTAAAACAAGTCACCATTCCACTAAAAAAGGAGGATAAAAGGAGGACACGGAGAGAGGAAGAAAAGGAGGATATTTTTACAGACACACACAAAAAACACAAGAAACACAATAAACGATAACGAGTTCTTCTGATGAAGGCTACGGACTTTACCATATAAGATCCGTTGTCCATCACATATTTTGATTGTGAAACTGTATCTTAAGTTGCATGTGATTTTCAGTGTACGATGTGGATATTTCTTTTGGATTGTGTATATACATTTACGAACATACTATCATTTGCAATATTTTAAACCAACTCTTCTGGACCTGCTTGCATATATTTGTTTTCTGTTTTACTTGATCAGCTTTAAACCATGTAGTTAATAATGGATTCCTTTAAACCAGAAGTTATCAAAAACTTGCATCAAGAAGTGTACCAAATACTTTAACTAAACATATGTTGCATGTTTGTGTAGTTAAAATAACTCATGTACCAAACTCCTGCAACAGGGTCTCATGTATATTTTTATTTTCTAGACAAACTTCATGTATATTTGAACTAAAGTGACTAGCTGCAATACAAACTCAAAATAGTATATAGCTGCAACACGTTAGGCCTTGTATTTCGTCCATCTATAAATCTTGTTCCCTCTCTCAACATTCCACATTATTTACCAGGATCTGAGAAATGAGGAAATAACTATTTACAGATTAAAATTAAAATTGTTGTACAGACATCATCTTGTCATGAAAGTACTAGCCGGTTCAACTCTAGTGCAAGAGATGGTACAGATATGACTGGCTTGGAACATTTGTTCGATCCACTAAAAGTATTACTATGACAGTAAATAGTCAGTAATCATGATTTTACTCGCAGAATCTTAGCAATGCCATTCAGTCGACAACCTTGCAGGGTAAGAGGAATAACTTAAAAATTTCTCGTTAGCACTCTAATGTTTACTTTTGTATCTTTAAGACCCTAATGTTTGCTCATTTGTACCTCTAGCATTTTCTGTCAGCTTTGTCGAAATTCTCACACGTGTGTGGTAGATTTACCTTTTTTTTTTTGAAACCCAAAATAAAATTTTTATAAATTTAAATCAATTTCCACCAAGGCCATAATATATTGAGGAAAATTACCAAGATAAATACATTCATCCTTGTTGACAGGAGTTCTAGCCATCAATCAAGTGTGCGACACAGTTCCCTCCCCTTCTTACATGTGAGAACGAAAAAGATTCAAAACTAGAGCTAATGACAATCATATCTTCAACTATTAAATTTTCTTAGAGTTAAACCAAACCTTCGAGAGTTGAAATGCCTTACTATCTCTAAAGCATCAGACTCCAACTGAATATTACGATACCAAGTCTTCTCGTGCTTCCCAGTTTGTACTGTTCCTCGACACTGCTACTACCACTACTTGTCCAGAGCTATTCCTACCAACAGCACCAAGTCCAACCAGACCCCCACCTAAGATAGCAGCGTCGGTATTAAACTTGATAACGTTAGGAGGTGGTGTCTGCCAAGAAGACAACAAATTGCAATTATGTATTCTCTGTCCAGGAAACACGCGACGAGCATACTCCACATAGTCCCCCACCATTCGAGCAAACCCAGTTCTATACTATAACATCCAAGCCCACAACCGAATGCATACCGGACCCAACAATCCACCACAGGTAAGTCCAAAAGTGCTAGCAAATTGGTACACATTAGTTATTGACTTGTATCTATAAAGGCCCCAAACACTCTTATTCTAATCGATGTGGGATGTTACAAACACCCTCTCTTATAGGGTCGACGTCCTCGTCGAGCCCATAATCACACATTCTGAACCCGGGCAGTGCCTCTGCACTTCCGGCCGGGTAGAGCTCTGATACCATTTATAACATCCAAGCCCACAACCGAATGCATACCGGACCCAACAACCCACCACAGGTAAGTCCAAAAGTGCTAGCAAATTGGTACACATTAGTTATTGACTTGTATCTACAAAGGCCCCAAACACTCTTATTCTAATCGATGTGGGATGTTACATATACCTTCAACATTTGGATTTCCATTTTCAATCACCTTTTCATTTCTGCAATACCATACTGCCCCAGATGAGAGCTAGGAAGTCTCTTGCTTCTGTTTTACTAAAATTCTGGAAAATCCATTCTACAAATGTCTAAAAACAAGACATTGGCGCACCAGCTAGCATAGAAGCAAATATGCTCTTATCCCAAAATTCTTTTACCCATTGGCACTGAAATAAAGCATGTAATATTGTTTCATCTTCCATATTATAGATTGAACATTTTTTATCGAAAAGAATGTGGGGATGTCCTAATATTTCAAGAACAGCTAGCGCTCTTGATGCAGATCTCCATAAAAAATGCTTCAATTTAGGGGGCACTCCATATTCCAAATTCTCTTCCAAATTTCTGATGCAATAGGACCATGTGTCTCCTCCCAGCTCGATAAATGACCAAGACGTCCTAACCAATATGCAGATTTCTGGATACCCATCAATGGAATTTGTTTAACTTTTGCCGCATCACTAGGACATAACACTTTATTAACAATCTCTTCATTCCACGAACTACTGGCTTCATTAATGAATTCGGTGACTTTCATGTTAGGGTCTGGGATGTGATTATACAGTAAAATACTGACATGTATAAATATGACAGTTCATGCAGGAACTGTGAAATTCTCCTATCTTGTAATCCACAATCCATGACATATAGGAAAAAATATGCAATAATACATTATATGAAGTTACTCTTCCTCAGTCCACAACCTTAGCACACATGATCCATCCACTTCAAATTGTTCACTTAATATAACCTAACAATGCTGAGGCTTTAGTTCCAAAGTCGCTGATTCTGACATGCTTTAGTTTTCTTCTGCATATTTATCGACTTAAGGAGCAAAATTGTGATCAAGAGAGAGTCTTTTTACCTCCCAGATCGACGTGGATTACTTGAACTATATGAACAATATACTGAGAGACAATTATACATGATTTGATCAAGTCAATGTTGAGTCAATATATAAGACTAAATTCAATAGACATCCACATTCAATCATCTAATAACAAATTCAACACGAAAGTAGTGAAAAGCGTGATAGGTAGCCTACCGGCCTCTTTTTCTTACCAAACTTCACCAACCCCCCTCCCCCCACCTACTACATCTTTCCTTCTATAAATACCCTCTCCTCTCTTCATTCTAAATTACACCAAACACCAAAACATCTTACTCTCTTCTCTCCATCATAGCTGCTAGATAGTCCGTCTAGTAGAAAACTTACCTTGCGGTAGTTTCAGGCAGGTCAGGATAGGGGGCCCTCGTGCTACTCTATTCTTTCGTTTCGGGTGAGTTAGTGTGAGAGTTTGGTCGGGCTGTAGCCATCTGGGTCTATAGCATTAGGAGTTCGTCCAGCTATTGCAGCCGCAACAAGGGGAGTCCTCCAGATTATCCGGTCAAGTACCGAAGGGATATTTCTGTCTAGGTTATCCGGTCCAGTACCGAAGGAGTAGTGAATCGCTGTATTTCTATTCAGTTGTGCCTCAAGTGTTATTTTGTAAACTTGAGAGAGAATATTGTAACCATTATTATCATTATAGTGGAAACATTCGGAGCAGATCCCGTGGTTTTTACCTCTTTGGCTTAAGGGGGTTTTCCACGTATAAATCTTGGTGTTCATCTGTCAATATCTATTATTATTATTGACTGTTATAATCTCCATATTTAATTTATACAAAGACGGGAAACGGGAATTCCTAACAGTTGGTATCAGAGTTGGGGCCCACGTTGTTGGTGTCTAGGAAAGTGCTTTGTGCGCAGTGGTTACTTAATAAAGCGCCGTACTAATACGGAAGGCTCCCCAAACACATCCACTTTCCTGGCCAACTTGTGTGGTTCTAAGTGAGATTCCCATAGTCTTTGGTAAATTAAAATGGATGATTCTTCCAGTATAATGGTAAGCCTAACAGCTTCAAATTATCCGATGTGGAAAAGTAGAATAAAGGATCTGCTTTATAGTAAGGACTTGTTTGATCAAGTGGAGCTAAAAGGAGTCAAACCTACAGCAAAGTCTGATGCTGACTGGAAGAAGATGAACATGAAAACTATCAGTCTCATTCGTCGATGGATTGATAATTCAGAGTATCATCATGTCTCTGAAGAAGAACACGCTTATACGCTTTGGACGACATTAGAGTCTACGTTCCAAGAGAAAAGTTCACAAAATGTAACTTTTCTAGTTCGTTAGCTGTTGAACATGAGGTACCAGGATGGGAACAACATGTCAGAGCATATGAGCGAATTCCAAGGGTTGTTAAATCAACTATCATATCAAATATGAAGATGGAGTTTGAACAGAAATTCCAAGCAATATTTCTTCTCAACACTTTACCATCCAGTTGGGATACACTAGTGGTGACAGTAACTAATGCTGTACCAACTGAGCAACTAACATTGCGATCAATTAAGCAGAGTATCCTTAGTGAATCCATGAGAAGAAAGGTATAAGGAGTCAGCCAAGATTCCCAGGCTCTTGTTACTGAGAACAGGGGTAGAAGCAACTACAGGGAGACAAACCGAGGGCGTAGTAAAAGCAGGAATTTTAGGAATTCCGGTGGCAAATCAAATGCCAATGTTGAATGCTACTATTGTAAGAAGAAGGGTCATTACAAAAAGGATTGTAGGGCTTGGCTCAAGCAATAAAACAATGGTCAGCAAGGGAAACATGCCGAGAAAAGTACAACAGCTGCTATGACAGAAGATGTTGTGATCCTTTCTTTTGGAGAAGAATAATGCTTACATGTTGATGATCAGAAGGTCGAATGGGTGATAGATACTGGAGCAACGTATCATGCAACACCCACTCAGGAATTCTTTACGACGTACAAGTCAGGGGACTTTGGTACTGTAAGAATGGGTAACTCAGATCAGTCAAAGATCGCAGGCATTGGTGACATCTGTATTGAGATAAACACGGGTTGCTCAATGACTTTGAAAGATGTCAGGCATGTTCCGGACTTAAGGCTCAACTTGATTTCCGGCATGGCGCTAGACAAGCAGGGGTACGTAAATACCTTCAGTGGTGGAAGGTGGAAGCTTACTACGGGTTCATTGGTGGTTGCAAGAGGTTCCACTTGTGGCTCTTTGTACAAGACACAAGTGACGATGTGTTCAAATGAGTTGAATACAATTGAAGATGTAGCTTCAACAAGTTTGTGGCACAAGAGGCTTGGTCACATGAGAGAGAAAGGGCTGCAGATTCTAGCAAAGAAATCCCTCATTCCGTTTGATAAAGGAACTGCATTGCAGCCGTGTGAATATTTTTTATTCGGGAAACAACATAGAGTATCTTTTAGCAGTCCACTGAAGAAAAAGTTGAAGCTGTTAGAAATTGTTTATTATGATGTATGTGGTCCGTTTGAGGTGGAGTCCTTAGGCGAAAATAGGTACTTTGTTACCTTCATTGATGAAGCATCTCGAAAGGTGTGGGTTGAGATACTCAAATCCAAAGATCAAGTGTTTGAGTACTTCCAGAAGTTTCATGCCATGGTTGAAAGATCAACAGGGAAACAACTGAAGCGCCTTCGTAGTGACAACGGGGGGGAGTACACTTTAAAAGAGTTTCAAGAGTACCTTACAAAGCATGGTATCTGACATGAAAGAACAGTTCTTGGCACCCCATAACAGAATGGCGTCGCGGAAAGAATGAACCGCACCATTGTTGAACGAGTCAGATGCATGTTGAAAATGTCTAAATTATCGAAGTCATTTTGGGGGAGAAGCTGTAAGAATAGCTTGCTACTTGATCAATCGATCTCCATCGGCACCTCTGAATTTTAAGATTCCAGAGAAGATCTGGTTAGGAAAGAATGTTTCCTATTCCTACTTACGGGTGTTTGGATGCAAGGCTTTTGCACACATCCCAAAGGAGCATAGAACAAAGCTTGAAGATAAAGCAACTCCGTGTATTCTAGTTGGCTACGGGGATCCAGAGTTCGGGTATCGGTTGTGGAATCCTGAATCGAAGAAGATATTCAGGAGCAGAGATGTGGTTTTTCATGAGTCTCAAAATTATGAGAATTTTGGGAGCACTCAACAACCAAGGCAAGCTAGAAATCCAGATACATTAGAAGATGATGGAGATGATATGGCAGATGATGAGGCTGCTGAGCAGGGGGAGCTACCGCCTCAGCCTAAAGCTAGAGAAACTCAGCCACGACGTTTTATGAGAGAACGGAGACCATCAGGAAGATATCTTTCGTCCGAGTATATCTTAATTGTTGATGAGGGGGAGCCCGAGACCTTTGAGGAAGTCAAGACTCATAAAAAAAGCACTTGCTGGTTGAAAGCAATGCAAGAGGGGATGGATTCTTTAAACAAGAATGAAACTTATGAGTTGACTACACTTCCGAGAGGATGGAAGGCTTTGAGGAACAAATGGGTCTTCAAAGTAAAAAGGGATGATGAAAATCTTGTAAAGTATAAAGCACGCTTGGTGGTTAAAGGCTTTGCACAGAAGGAAGGCATTGATTTCGATGAAATCTTTTCTTCGGTTGTAAAGATGACATCAATCCGAACAGTTCTCGGATTAGCGGCTAGCATGGATCTTGAACTTGAGCAGTTAGATGTAAAAACTGCATTCCTTCATGGAGATTTGAAGGAAGAGATCTACATGCATCAGCCAGAAGGATTTGAAGTGAAAGGGAAGGAGCACATGGTTTGTAAACTCAAGAAGAGTTTATACGGGTTTAAGCAAGCGCCAAGACAGTGGTACAAAAAGTTTGATTCATTCATGAGGAATCATAAGTTCAAGAGAACTGCATCCGATCACTGTGCTTATGTGCAAAGGTTTCCTTACGGTAACTTCATTATCCTGCTGCTTTATGTTGATGATATGTTGGTGGTCGGTCAAGATGCTAACATAATCCGTAAGCTGAAAGAAGATTTGTCCAAGTTCTTTGATATGAAAGATTTGGGTCCAGCAAAACAAATCCTAGGGATGAAGATTGTTCGTGACAGAACAACTCGGAGGTTGTGGCTTTCACAATAGGGATATATTGAACGGGTATTGAAAAGGTTCAAAATGGATGATGCTAAACCTGTTAGCATACCATTGGCGGGACATTTTAAACCGGATAAGAAAATGTGTCCGTCAACAGACAAGGAGAAGGAGGATATGGAGGAAGTTCCCTACTCATCCGCAGTGGGGACTCTTATGTATGCATTGGTTTGTACAAGACCAGATATTGCTCATGTTGTTGGAGTTGTGAGTAGATATCTATCAAATCCAGGAAGAAAGCATTGGGAAGCAGTTAAGTGGATTCTGAGATATCTCAAGGGCACTTCCGGGTTATGCTTGAAGTATGGACACGGTGAACCAGTCTTGGAAGGTTTTACAGATGCTGACATGGCAGGACATCCAAATGGGATGAAGTCCACGTCAAGGATGCTTTTCACTTTTGCGGGGGGAGCTGTAGCATGGCAGTCCAAGTTGTAAAAGTGTGTTGCGTTGTCAACAACCGAATTAGAGTATATTGCTGCTTGTGAAGCAGGCAAGGAGCTAGTTTGGTTAAAGCGGTTTCTCCAAGAATTGGGTCAGAAGCAAGACAACTTTGAGTTGTATTGTGATAGCCAGAGTGCTATTGACTTGAGCAAGAATGCTACTTGTCACAGTCGTACTAAGCATATTAATGTACGTTACTATTGGCTACGGGAACAAGTTGAAGATGTGGTGATACAGATAGAGAAGATACACACGGATAAGAATCCGTCTGATATGATGACAAAGGTGGTTCCGTGAGAAAAGTTGGAGCTGTGCAAACAGGGCGCAGGTATGGAGTGCAACTGAAGAGCTGTGAGTTTGGAAAGAGGGGGAGATTGTTAGGCAACCTACCTGCCTCTTTTTCTTACCAAACTTCACCAACCCCCTCCCCCCACCTACTACATCTTTCCTTCTATAAATACCCTCTCATCCCTTCATTCTAAATTACACCAAACACCAAAACATCTTACTCTATTCTCTAAATCATAGTTGCTAGATAGTCCGTCTAGTAGGAAACTTACCTTGCGGTAGTTTCAGGCAGGTCAGGATAGGGGGCCCTCGTGCTACTCTATTCTTTCGTTTCGGGAGAGTTAGTGTGAGAGTTTGATCGGGTTGTAGCCATCTGGGTCTATAGCATTAGGAGTTCGTCCAGCCATTGCAGCCGCAACAAGGGGAGTCCTCCAGATTATCCGGTCAAGTACCGAAGGGATAGTTCTGTCCAGGTTATCCGGTCCAGTACCGAAGGAGTAGTGAATCGCTGTATTTCTATTCAGTTGTGCCTCAAGTGTTACTTCGTAAACTTGAGAGAGAATATTGTAACCATTATTATAATTATAGTGGAAACATTCGGAGCAGGTCCCGTAGTTTTTACCTCTTTGGCTTAAGGGGGTTTTCCACGTATAAATCTTGGTGTTCATCTGTCAATATCTATTATTATTATTGACTCTTTGATAAGTGGAGTTATATCCACTTGGAGCGTTCTATATCGGCTTAAATTGATTGTCTTGGACTCAAGTTTGTGGTGGTTTTGATGTGTTTTGTTTAGTTGTGCAGATTTACGAGAATGTTGATTAAGGTTGATGCTTCTATCGTTTTTGGAGAATAAATTGATTAAAATTCGGATTTCTGAGACGGTTGCGCAGTCTACACTGTTTTGGACATATCTGGAGTTCTAGAAGTCCGTTTTCAGCGATCTTACTGCCCACGCGAAGCTTGGGAGATTTTCTATAATATGGGATAGGTGTTGCACGAGCAGGTTGCGCGTGGTGGGCGCAGGTTGCGCGAAGAACAGACTGATGAGCGCAGGTTGCACGCGCGCGGTGCTGAAAAATTACAGTTTTTACTATTTTGGCCATATCTTGAGTTCTACAACTCCGTTTGAGGCTCATAAGCAGTCCACGCGAAGCTAACGAGATTCTCTATCATTCTAAAGTGGTCCAGAGGTCCAATTACGATTGTAACGTTCCAGAATATCTGAAGAAAAGTCAGCCACGAATTTTCCTAAAAAACAGACTCAGTTTAGGAAACGTATTTTGCAGAAATTCTATTATAATTCTGTTTTGGTATTTTCTTGCTGGTCAAGACTTCAAGAGGCTATATAAACACATCTTGGGACACATTATTAAGGAGGTAATATAGTTTAGAGTAGATTAGTATTATTAGTTGGAGATGTAGAGAAACACCATGACTCTTCTTTTGGGTGACAACATTGAAGTTTGAAGGTTTTGTTCTCTTAATCTTTTCTTTGTTCTTATTAGTTTAATTATGTTTTCTTATTTTACTAGTTGTTTTACTTGTTTAATTATTAGCGAGTAGTTATTTCTAGGGCTTAAAGGGAAGCCATGTTTGCACTAATATTGGCATGATTTTCATAGTGGTTTGATTGGTTATGGTTAATTCTGATTGATATGTTTTAATCATTAATTTGTGTAATTGGCCAATATCATGGATTAATTATATACAAATAGGGGTATGGATCGAGAGATTTACTTACTAGAGGCACACATACGATTAGCAGAATGGAATTTGAGTGCGGAAGCATAATTGGATTTCTGAGAGCGTTAATTCTAGGAAGAGATTAACTTGACTCTAATTACCTGATTGATTGAATTACTAAAAGTGGTTAATTGTGTTGAATGTTTCGAAAGTGTTAATGCTTGAAAGAGATTAACATACTCTGGTTATAGGATCACATTGATTGCTTTAGCTTAAGAGCCAATTGTGTAAGCATGGTGGACCTGATTGCCCTAGGTTTTAAATAATTTGTTTATCATCTGTTTAATTAGTGTTAATTTAGTTTAATTAGTTAATTAATAATTTCACATATTCGTATGACCCTTGAAACAATTAGCGATAACTGAAAAGGAATTAGTAGAACCTGTCTCCTTGTGGATTCGACCCGCTTGCCATTTGTACTAGCAATAGACACCGTGCACTTGCGGTTAAGTATAATTTGACACATCAAGTTTTTGGCGCCGCTGCCGGGGAACAAACCCGGGTCACCCGCGTGACAGGCGGGAATACTTACTGTTGATGAGTGGATTTCGTAACAACTTTTGAGAGGTTTATGGTGAGTTGTAAAGGCTAACGATCAACTAATCTATGGAGAATGGAGGTTTTTTGTGGGGGTTGAATTGAGCTCGAGAGCGTTTAAAAGAATCTCGCGAGTTCCCTTGAGGCTTGTGTCATGTGTTCTCAAGAATCTCGTAGGTGTATTGCGAGGCTTGTAAAACATGTTCTCAAGGTGCCTATGTACCCTTGTATATATAGGGATCAAGTTCACATAGTTCCTTTTAGACTAGAAGTCTGGTTAGGCAGCAATATTCTAGGTTCCTAATTCGTGGGGATCTCCTTTTCTCCAGATTTCAGCCACGAATAGGCGACCTAAGTCAAATAGAACTCGAGTTCTAATCCGACTAGGAGTATATTTACTAGTTCTAGTCTTATTAGAAGTATTCAAGGATCATCTGCGCCCAAGGAATACATTCCAATAAGGTATTAACATTCATAACTTGCTTCTAAAGAATAGGAGGCTTAATCATACTAGAATTCTGCTGGAATAAATCTATTCTCGTACAGGAAGCTGTCTCTCAGGAACCTGTCTGTAGGAACCTGTTTCTCGGGAAGCTGTCTGCAGGAAGCTGTCTCTCGGGAACCTGAACCTGTCCAGATCCATTTCACATGCTATTTAGCCCCATTTAACTTAAGGGACCTCAATCATAACCCATATTACTCATACGGATTGGATCCTTAAGCCTAATGGGCCTAAATCTAGCCCATGGAGATTTTGGGCACAACAAGTACCCTCGGTTCCTCGAAGTCATAGGATGCGAGAGGAACCTAAATAGCTTGATATTTTAAGGTCCAATCCCTTCAGTGCTCCCATGTTTCTTCTGAGTGAACCATGCGGGTCTTTGTCTTCTTGTTTGAATCGTGACAAGGGCACAAAGTGAATCCAATTAGGCGCTGAGTGAATCCTTTGACAAGGGCACAAAGCGAATCTAATTGGGCACTGAGTGAACCTCAAGAATGTTAAGGGAACCAAGTGAATCCGAATAAGGGCATAAAGTGAACCTAATTGGAAGTTATGTGAACCTATGCTGAGGGTACAAAACGAATCCAATAGGGCACTAGATGAATCCTTAAAGGGGTTATGGTGAATCTTAAGATTGTCAAGGAAACCACGTGAATCCAAATAAGGGCATCAGGTGAACCTAATTGGGCGTTATGTGAACCTATGCTGAGGGCACAAAACGAATCCAATAGAGCACTAGATGAATCCTTAAAAGGGCACGAGGTTAACCTTGAAAATCATAACTTGATTGCTCAAGAGGCTGCTTCATCTTCTAAGCTACTGTTTGTTTGACTGTCTAGTGCGTACTGTATATTAGAGATACTCTAGGATCAGCTGCGTTCTAGGAGTACTCTCCAATAATGATTCTGCTTCTCTCTAGTTGGCTTCCTGATCTCTCTGTTATCTATGCTCAGGAACTTGGTGCTCAGGAACCCCTCTACAGGAATCTGTACCTGCACATACAACAAATGTGTTAGTCTAAGGAGTCTTTCTGTAGTTCCCATGTACTTCTTGTTGTCCTCATTGCTGCTGCTAGGCTGACTTGGGCTCTTCTCGGGGAGGAACATGGTCTTCTTATAATCTACTCAGCTTCTGGTTCTTCAGGAACCTCTTGATGCTTGTCAACTCTTAATAATCTCTTTGTCTAATGTTCATTTCTTCATGTCTGATCTTCATATTTAGTACTGGATACAATCTACCTCCTGCCTCATACAATACTTGTTGATTGGAACCTACTACTTGATATGTCTAAATCTAGCCCATGGTAATTTTGGGCATAACACTAAGAAAACTGGAAAAAATAGATAAGTAATAAGAGCTGAAGAGCTCGCATATAAGTGATGCATGTATGCAAGTATGAATGATTATCTACATTATATATGTTGCTACCTTCTCAAGTGGCATATCAATTATCAACTTGACTGATTCAACTAACACGTTCGAGATCATAAACTAAGCATATATGTTACGTAAACTACAAACCTATAGGGCATGACAACATCCTAAGTACAAGTTCACATAAATTTCATTTCTAAAGATCATGGAATATGCGCAATTTGAAGCAATATGTATCTAAGCATGACAGAATATAAGCTCTAATTGACAGGAAATGTTGCATGATAGTTAAGGATATAAAGGCATGAAAGTAGACTTATCTGTGCTTCCTTGTGCCGGTTTGTATTGAGGTTCCGTTACTAAACCTGGAATGGAAGCTCTTCTTTGTGCATGCTCACAATAATAAGATATAGGGGAATTGAGCTACCCCCCGAGCCGTCATGACACATGAACCTCCTTTAGTTTGTTGAAGCGATTGACTGAAAACTGCTTGTTTCGGTTGAATATCACTGAATCTGGAAGCTGTAGCTATAAACTCTGGGTTGGAAACCGGAAGCTGGAAGCTACTAACTAGAAGCTTCTGATGATCATCGAGGATGCTGCAAGCTACTTTATCAAAAACCTGTTAGTAGTACGGTACTTGTTTCGATCATATACAAGCTTTATAAAATGAGAGTATTCATCTTTGTATCGCTTTGATGAGGGCACAAGGCGAATCAAATTGAGCTCTAGGTGAATCCTGGGAAGGGCACTTAGAGAATCCAATTGGGCGCTAATTGAATCCTTGACAGGGCATAAGACGAATCCAGTTGAGCTTTAAGTGAATCCTGAGAAGGGCACTTAAAGAATTCGACTGGGCGTCAAATGAATCATTTTTGGCTTTAGGGAGCACGAAGTGAATCCATCCGGGCTCTAGGTGAATCATGTCAAGAGCACGAAGAGAATCCGGTTGGGCACTAAGTGAATTCCTTTGTGGCATCAAGTGGATCCTTATAGGCTCTAAGTGAATCCTGAAGAGGGCACAAAGAGAATCTATAGGGCATATGATGAATTATTTCAAACTCTAGGGGCACCAAGTGAATCTGTAAGGGCACAAGGTGAATCCCTTCAAATGCTAGGGGCACAAAGTGAATCCGTATGGGCACAAGGTGAATCCCTTTAAAGGCTTTTCAGGTACAATCAAACTCTAGGTTAGGTTACCCATGATTAGGTTCCCAAAACCTTTAACTAGGTGCCCACATACTTATGGGACTTTTGAATTGTGCCTACGATTCATAGGGCTTTTCGATGTGAATCTCTCGTGCTTTCAAGTCTTTTCTAGCTATCGAGTGCCTGTAGCTGACAGGGCTTTCAAAGTGAATCTTTCTGGGCTCTATGCAAATCCTTATAAGGGCGTAAGGAGAATCCAACTGGTTGTTTACGTGATCCTCTGCTTAGGACAAAAACCGTAACCAATTGGGCACCAAATGAATCCCTAAAAAGGGTACAAAGAGAATCCATTAAGATACCAAACAAATATGCGTGGATGCATGTAGCACCAAGTGAATCCTTTTGGGCTCTAAGTGAACCTATATGGGCACATAGAGAATCCATAAGAGCACTAGGTGGATACATGGATATGCTTAGGGAACCTGGTGAGTCCTTCTAGGCTCTAAGTGAATCCTTGGATGGAGCACAAAGAGAATCCAGAAGGGCACTAGATTAATCCTATACAGGCATGGAGCTCTTGCTGTAAGCACACTTTCTTCTATTCAGGTATCGGCTGACTGGGAACTTCATGCAAGAAGCTGCTAATCAGAAACTAACAATTGGCTTCTAACAAATGTCAATGAACCTGGAAGCTGTTACATACAAGCTTCAGGTATATAATAATGAACCTGCAAGATGTCAGTTACAAGAAAATAACGAGTAATCCACTAGACACATATAAATGCAACTAGACCTGGAAGTTGTTACCTATGAGCTTCAGGTGAGTAACACAAAACCTGTTAATTAAAGGTAAATACATGGAACCTGTAAGCTATAGGTAAATATCAAGGAACCTGCGAGGTGCAGGTAAATATCAAGGAACCTGCAATTGGTTAGGTACATGCGTATTCTAACATCTAGAAACATAATCAAGACATAATCATAACTTTATCGCACATAAGACCATAATAGCATATATGTTTAAGCATGCTTTATGTATAGTAAGAGTTTGTTGTGCGTACCTGGGAGGTTTTTTACGAATATGTAAGCATAAAAGGAGAGCTATCACCTGGATCTTTCTGTAGACTAATCAGAAGTGAAGTGGAAGCCTCCGTTAAGATTTGAAAACTCATTGACGTGTTTATGATGTAAGCGTGCTGTTCTTCAAGATGCTAAACTAAATCAATCTGTAAGGTTCTTGAACCAAATTGTGAGCTTCCTGGACCTGATCGTGAGGTTCCTAGAACTGATCGTGAGGTTCCTGGACCTGAATTCTCAAAAGTTTGAAATCCTCAATTTTCGAACTACCACGTCCTATAGTAATTATACTACCCCCCCAGTTCTTCAGGGAAGCTTGTCTTTGATGAAGAACTAACTCCGGGAAGCTTCACAATTCTTTTATAATCTTTAATAAGTCGTTGAATATTCATCCATGAAGTTGAGTACTGTATGTTTTCTTCAAGATGCTCATATCAGATTCTTGTAGCTACTCTTCATCAAAATCTTCAACTATGTCGAATTTTCCTTAACGCTCGAACAAATATTATAATTTCTTCACATCATTCCTGCTTTTAGCTTTAACATCTCTTTTCTTCTTTAACCTCTTACGAAACACGCTGGGAATGAACCTCTATATCTAATACAAATATCTCAATACAGCACCTCTAAGCTTACGCGAGCTAACTCATTGTAAGAAACAAGAGATACTTAAAGAGATTACTTGTGGGGTATTTCTAGCAACTCACTGAATTACGTTCCTTGTTTTACAAGCTAAATATAAGCTCATGTATGACATAATACAATGAAAAGAACTACTCATAATATCGTTGAAAACTACTCGAAAGAAATAGGTTTGCTTGCTAGGGAGGTATACATGCACTACCCCAGCTCTAAGAAGGAAATACATATATAAATAAAGGTCTCTCAACTCTACTTTAAGGAAGCTCTCAAACTTTCAACTACTGGTCACCTTGAGCTATCCATTCCGCAAGCTTCCCGGCTTTAATCAATTCCTCAATTTGGTCTTTCAGTGCTCTACATTCAGAAGTATCATGGCAATTATCCTCATGGAAGTCACAATATTTCTTCAGATCTTTCCTTGCTCCTACAGGTAAAGGTGTAGGCTTCACAAATATTCCTTCTTTCCCATAATCCGTGAAGATGTGGTCTATTGGAGCGACCAAAGAGGTATAATTGTTGTGCTTTGTCTTCAAATTTGCTTTACTTCTTTTGGAGGAAGCTCGATCCCCAATAACATATGCTTGCGGGCTTGGAGACCTCTCTCGCTTGCTTCCTTTATGACTAGCTTCATCTCCAAGATCTTCTGTTTCTCTCAACTTCAACAAGGATTCTTCCACACATTTATATTGTTCTGCTTGTTTGTAGAACTCAGCTAGTGTACCAGGTTCACGTACTTGTAGCTCCTTCCAGAAGTCTGAACCAGCTCTAACTCCAGCAATCAGGAAGCTCATAATGACCTCGTCAGGAGCTTTCTTAACTCTGGGAACCTCTGCATTAAAACATTTGAGGTACTCTGTCAAGGTCTCATCTGCTCTCTGCTTGATGTTGGCCAAGGTATTGGTTGGGGGTGCAAAAGTGATGGAAGCTCTAAACTGAGTAACGAAGAGTTTCCCCATATTCTCCCAGGAATTTATAGAATCTGATGGTAACCTCTTAAACCACTGATGAGCTCCACCATAAATAGTTGCAGCCAATAATCTACACCTTGTTGGCTCCTTAACTTGATAAACATCCATCTCGGTATTGAAACGACCCAGATACTCCACAGGATCCGTAGTGCCATCAAATTTAAACTCGTTTGACATATGATAGGATTTAGGTAACGGGGATTTTCTAATCTTCTTGGTGAATGGAGATGAGGTCATCGCACCTGTTATTGACTGCTTTTCTTCCTTGAGTTTCACTAGAATCTTCTTGATGTCTTCAGCATTCAAATCACCAGCTCCACCGTCCTTTGCTTCCTTATCTTTATCATCGGCTTCATGTGAATCTGCTATACACGAATCGTTCGTGATCTTGACTGAACTTGAATCATCTTTAATTATCTCGATGGAAGGTTCCTTAAGAGGAGGTTGTTTATCCTTCGGTTCACCATCTTTTTCACCTTCAGTATCTTTCTTTGGGTCTTCGATCTCCTCCTCGGCCTTTTCTTCACGTTCTTCTTCATCGACACCTAACTGCTTGGGATTAATCTTAGCTTTTTTACCCTTCTTACCAGCTGCTAACTTCGACTTCTTCTTCTTCTTCTTCTTCGGTGTTATTTGTTCGAGGGTTGTAAGCCTTTCTTCAATCGACTTTAGATGCTCTAGGACGTCAGCAGGAGTAATCTTCTTTGCTTTCGGGGTTTGATCTTTCTCTACAGATTGTGTTGCTTCGCTATCAGAACTGCCTGCCATCTTTCCACTCTTAAGATGATAACTCTCCCCTCCTTCTAGCGCCAATGTTGATGAGTGGATTTCGTAACAACTTTTGAGAGGTTTATGGTGAGTTGTAAAGGCTAACGATCAACTAATCTATGGAGAATGGAGGTTTTTTGTGGGGGTTGAACTGAGCTCGAGAGCGTTTACAAGAATCTCACGAGTTCCCTTGAGGCTTGTGTCGTGTGTTCTCAAGAATCTCGTAAGTGTATTGCGAGGCTTATAAAACATGTTCTCAAGGTACCTACTTACCCTTGTATATATAGGGATCAAGTTCACGTAGTTCCTTTTAGACTAGAAGTCTGGTTAGGTAGCAATATTCTAGGTTCGTAATTCGTGGGGACCTCCTTTTCTCCAGATTTTAGCCACGAATAGGCGACCTAAGTCAAATAGAACTCGAGTTCTAATCCGACTAGGAGTATATTTACTAGTTCTAGTCTTATTAGAAGTATTCAAGGATCATCTGCGCCCAAGGAATACATTCCAATAAGGAGTTAACATTCATAACTTGCTCCTAAAGAATAGGAGGCTTAATCATACTAGAATTCTGCTGGAATAAATCTGTTCTCGTACAGGAAGCTGTCTCTCAGGAACCTGTCTGTAGGAACCTGTTTCTCGGGAAGCTGTCTGCAGGAAGCTGTCTGCAGGAAGCTGTCTCTTAGGAAGCTGTCTCTCGGGAACCTGAACCTGTCCAGATCCATTTCACATGCTATTTAGCCCCATTTAACTTAAGGGACCTCAATCATAACCCATATTACTCATACGGATTGGATCCTTAAGCCTAATGGGCCTAAATCTAGCCCATGGAGATTTTGGGCACAACACTTACCACTATGCGGGAATACTTACCACTATACTCTAATTACCTGATTGATTGAATTACTAAAAGTGGTTAATTGTGTTGAATGTTTCGAGAGTGTTAATGCTTGAAAGAGATTAACATACTCTAGTTATAGGATCACATTGATTGCTTTAGCTTAAGAGCCAATTGTGTAAGCATGGTGGACCTGATTGCCCTAGGTTTTAAATAATTTGTTTATCATCTGTTTAATTAGTGTTAATTTAATTTAATTAGTTAATTAATAATTTCACATATTCGTATGACCCTTGAAACAATTAGCGATAACTGAAAAGGAATTAGTAGAACCTGTCTCCTTGTGGATTCGACCCGCTTGCCATTTTTACTAGCAATAGACACCGTGCGCTTGCGGTTAAGTATAATTTGACACATCAAGTTTTTGGCGTCGCTGCCGAGGAGACAGCGAGTTTCTGTTGATTTTAATTTAGTTGTTTAGATTGTTTCCATTGTCTCATTGGAACTTTTGTTCCAATTGAGGCAGATTTTACGTTTTCTTGGCTTTGTTGAGAGTTTACAGGTTTGCAATGGGTGAAGTTGATACTTTTGCACAAGGAGTTGCAGTCTTATCTTCCCTAGTAGAGGCACATACTCGAGAGATTGCCACGTCGAAGACTACAGAGCCCACTATGCGTCCAATGAGTATCAATGAGATGTCACAAGTGGCCCCTAAAACTTACAACTTTTGTCAAATTTGCGGTGTGCAGGGTCACTTTGGTTTTGAATGCTCTTACAATGTCTATAATTCTCAGAGTGCTCAGTTGGGACAAATGAATTCTTTTGAAGAAGGATATGGGTACAATCAGTATTCAAACACTTTTGATCAAGAATGCGTGAATCAACCAGATTTCTACTACCAGGATAATGGTGCTCAAAATTTTTCATATCATAATCAGCAACAATTTGAGCAACAATATTATCAGTCATATGAGCAGCCGCCACAATAAGAATATCAATATCCTCCTCTACAAGAAGATCTACATGTTTCTCAACCCAGCGTAGATGTGCAAGCTGATCAGACAAATGAGATGTGGGATATCCTGAATAAACTGCTAAAGAGTTTTGAAGAATTAGAAACTCAAAGTTTGGCGATTGAATCTAAAATTGCACAGTTGGCTAACTCTTCTACTACAGGGCAGCTCGACTATTTACCATCATCATCTATCCGATCCGAAGAGGACCTGATTGCTATCAATCTCACAAGCGATCAAGAATATGATAGTTTCTCCATGTATGTTGATGATGAGGCCATTGATAAAGAGAAGGAGCATGCCACCGATGACGAGATCAATGATGTTGCTACTACCAAGGACAATGTGACTGATGATGAGGTGACAAAAGAAAGCAATACAGAGATGGTTGTTGTTTCTCTTCCACAACCTGTGCCTAAGCTACCATGTATTGATAAATTTGCACTCGATCTAGCCTCTACTTACAAGGCTTCTTTGCTCAAGAACACTTATTTCAAGGTTTATGTGATAACAAATATTGTCCAATGATATTTCTCAAATTCTGGTTGAGGATCCATACAAAGTGGCTCATACGTTTCAAGCTCGAGAAGAGGGAGAAGATGGAAGTGTCTTATTAGCCAATGATGTGATAAGCCAAGATGTCTGAATGACTCCAGTGAAAGTGAGGAGTGAAGAAAAGCCACCACCAGAACCTCCACCTTATGTCAAGGGAGTTCAATATTTTTGTGGTGTTGAATTTTATCGCTGTTTTCTCACAAAGTTTTCCAAAACTGCACAAGCACTCCCTCTATTGCTTATTAATGACATATTTTATTTTGCTGATGCTTGTTTGGAGACTTTCTGCAGGATAAAGACAACCACAGATGTTCTTGATACTTTTTGTGGTGGCGAGTTTATGATCGAGAAAGTGGATATTACGCCTTTACCGAAGTATTTTTGAGGAGGTCAAGCTATTGACGTTAAAGAAGCGCTTTGTGGGAGGCAACACATGTGTTTCGATGATTAGGTATGTTTCCTACTATCCCTCCTATTTACTTTCATTCAATGCGGATATTGAATATTTTAAGTTTGGGGGTGGTTTGAGGGATTAGTAGTTGTTGTATTATGTGTTCATGTAGGATATCATGTTTGCATTTTAGTTGTAATTCATGCATGTTTGTTCGTATTATTATCATTTGAGTCCATAATAGTTGCATTTGCACCCATGCTTGATAGGAATTTTGTGTTGTTGACGCTTTTGATTGAGAAGTGATATGCTTTGTTCTTTTGCACACACATACACTAGTAAGTTGAAGCTAGTAGACTTATTGAATGTTGTAAGTAATTAGAAGGACATGAATATGTGCAAGATGATTTAGTTTGCATGCTTTGAATACAAGTCGGTGCATTAGAGAGATTTTTACTTGGGATTGAGTATGTTTTTCCACCAAGTGAGATTTTGAGCCATATTGCATATTTTTGTAATTGATTCGTTTGCTTGGGTGTCCACGGATTGTTTGCATTGCTAGCAGTTGTTTGAGGTCTTTCTTGAAATGCATGACATTATTTGACGATTAAAATGATAAAGGCATTTAGGAATAACCGCACATTTTCCCATATTACCACACCGTATTAACATGATCAATTAGTTACCCATTAAGCTTAATCCTATTCTTTCGGTGACATACCACATTACTTGCCTATATCTTTTTCTTGTATTGGCCTTACATTAATTTGAACCCACATTGTCAAAGGCTAGTATAGTGCTTAAGGGAGTAATAAGGTGTGCAAGGAGGGGTTTATTGTTGGTCGTACTTTTGGGGGAAATATTGAAATTGGGTTTGTTTACTTGATAGTCGGCATATGTAATAAATTGTGGGATCATTGTTAATGTTTATTTTATTGTTTTATTTAGCTCTCGGGGAAAAAAAAAGAAGAGAAAAAAAGGAAAAAAAGAAAAAAAAAAGAAAAAAATATATTATGAGAGCATGTTTGTGTTTGTTGTGATCCTACTTTAGTCGACTAGTCGAGTGTTCTTAGTAAAATTTATGTGGGGGGAACATAGTGTTGTGTATGATTTATTATGGTGCTTACTAGCTTTTGACACTTCACCTGTTTTGGCTTATTTGACATACCTTGTCCCTAGCCCCGTTACAACCCAAATAAAGACCTTTTGATTATCGTCATTGATGTATGTTGTGTTAAGAGTTAGATTGATACCAAATGTCAAGCGTGCTTATGATTTTGTTGGAATTGAGTGATACACTTACCCTTGTTCTTTAGTGAATATTCTTTTGTGAGTGGATTGTGAGTGTTTGCTTGTTTTTGCGTATGAGATCCCGAGTTTTGACTCAAAGATGTACTCTTGTAGGCTTAGCATGTTTACTAACTTATTCTTACACTTGACATGGACTTGTGAGAACTTATGCATGTTCATTGAGTAGACTATGTGAATACTTGCACTTTCGACACCAAGACATTGCGTATTTACTTTGATTCTTAAGTTGATATGGCAAGAAAGGTTTATTATCATTATCGGTTTATTATCTTTATTATCTTTATCGCTTTATCAAAAGAATAAAGAAAGCATGGGAATCTCTTTATCAGATGTGTCGATGGGGCCCAAAGTGTACCCGACATCTATAATGCAAGATTCGTGTGTGAGTGTGTAAAGAAGCTTAGTCAGTAAGCTTTGTGAGTGGTGTGCTTTGTAAGCTTTATGAGTGGTGTGCTTTGTAAGTTTGTCGGAAGCGTATTCTATAAGCTTCCACTAAAGTAAGGTGTGCTTTGTAAGTTTGTCGGAAGCGTATTCTATAAGCTTCCAGTAAAGTAAAAGCAGAGTAGGATTCTTATCTTATGCATTAAGATAAGTCGTGTAAGGTGTGTCGTATAAGCTTTCCCTTCATCTATAAATAGGGAAGCCTTGTATTGTTTAGAGGCAGACTTGGATAGACACAAGCGAGCCTTATTTCTAATATATTTCAGTTCCTACTTATATCTCTCTCCATATATACATTATAATTATATCTTATATATCTTAGATAGATCCTGTATATACTTAACCTTCTGTGTGATTGTACCTCTCTACGTGAGTTGTAAATTTGGTATCAGAGCCATGGAAGCTTAAACACCTCCCCTTATTCTTCTTGACGACCCGGCGTTGTTATGGTGGTTTGCATATGGTCTAAGGAAAGTATGCTCTGTGGTTGCCCCTTTAGGGGATCCTCCACACCAGAAATCTGGCGACTAGAAACATATTATGAGATAGTTGCAATACTGATGATCGACGTGCCTGTGTTGCTGCTATGAGGGTGCGGTGTTTGGGGCTTACTGATCAATGTATTGCAAGGATCTTCATATTTGTTTAGACGCTTAGTGTGTTCGTAAAACACCATAACACCAAAGGTGACTCCTGAAGAATAAGGATCTATTAATCTATGGCTAGTCCTAAACACCTTACACCTTCTCCTTCCTTTTCATCTTCCCGTAGTTCTTTTAGCTCTCCCAAGTCTAAAAATAATGATTTTCTATATTCTGTAGATTATTATAAAGATGATAGTAAAATCCCCATTACCAAACTTCCTTTGCTAAACCCATATAGAACTTTTACTAAAAAACACAATCCTGTGTCTCGTGTTGTAAAACAAGTTCCCTCTCCAAGCAAAGAAATTGAAGCCAAGGAGCTTGTTTTAGCATCAAAGCTAGAACAAGTACCTATCCCTTCTACCGAAGCAGAACAAGTCTTTCCAATACGGTTAGAAGAATCTTTTCCAGCTCAGTGGTATACTCATGGTTATACTCACCTGCACTTTGGAGCTGTCAGAATGGCTTTAACACTTCATGGAAGAAAAGGCTTACCTGTAGTAGCAAGGATGGCACTTCTAGATACTCGGTTTGAACAATATGCTCATGCATGTATCGCTACTGTTCAGACTACTCTTAATGCTGGTACAGTGTTTATAACACTGTTTCCAAACTTCAATATGAGGCTCGATGATCCTCATATCTATGACAATCTCAAGGTTCAGCTACAGATCATTGGAGCACCCCAGGTGGCAGGAACTTATATTGCCACTCTCCATTATCAAATGGCCTACAGGGTTCAGAATCACTCGTTTGATCTCAGTCTCCCGAGGGAAACAAATGAAGCTCTATTTCTTGAAATAGATGCACAATCAAGTTCATCATGTATCCATGTGCCTAAGCAAATTCCAAAAGATGAGCTCGTAAAGCTTCTTCCAGAATCATGGGTGACACATTATGAAAAAATTCAAAAGGAAAATCAGCCCATACATTCGGTAAAGTCATCTTTCTTCAAAAAGAAAGACGGAGCAGTAGAAATTGTTTTCAAAAGGGATGACTCAACCTCTTCCTCAAATGCATCAATCTTCTCTTCAGAAATCAACATGATTGAGGAAACACCGTTAAATATTCCCATCCATTCTTTTAATGCTGAAGGAAAACCCAGTTATGAATTTAAGGATGAAGATGGCCATATCTTCTGGGGAATATGCAACTGTAAAGCTTGTCTTGAAGATCAGTGGGATGATAGTGATGATGATTCATCCAGAAGGCTTAATAAAAGCAAAAGGAAGTCTTCCCAAAAGATGCTCCAAGAACGTTATGAAAAAGGAGATCCAGAAGTCGGACTCTTAGGAGAACCATCAGGAAAGTTTGACTACTACGTCCTTTACTCTAATAGGACACATGAGTGTAATATGTTACAACCATCTTCATATGATGATGATTTTCCTCCTGTGAACTTTGAGCATGACAAAACTTCTCATGCATGGAAAATCAAAAATCCAACAACCAAGAATCCAGATGGTTCAAGTAAACAAATCACTCCAGCAGAGGCAACATTAAACTGGCAGTCTGAAAATGCTGTAGCTCAAAACAGGGCGCTACATCAGATAATGGAAACTCAACAGACAATGGTCAAAAAGCTTGATAATGGTCTGTCAACCATCTCAAGCATGATATCACAACTGCAAAACAAGATAAATACGCTCCATCAAGAGCTCATGCAGTTAGCGATAACTGTTTCCATCAACTCGCCGTTGCTAGCTCAGAAGGAAGCAGAGTTAAAATCCTTGAAAATCCAGTTACACTCTATTCAGACTCAGAAACCATACACTGGCTATTATGAGCCACCCTCTTTCTCATCATATTTACCACCTTTGCCAAACTATTCACAGCCTCTTGCAACTTTCTCTCCCTGGGATCATAATCCATTTAATAGTGCAGCTTTCATGCCTATTAAACCACCTGAGGTACCACAACCTCAGAAAAGGAAACCAGAAAAATCTCCAGTCAGGGAACCTCCAGTCACGGAACCTCCTACAAAGGAGCAAAGCGAACCATCTTCGTCCCAATTAATGGTGGACAATGCAATTTCATCTTTTTTAACCAAGATGGCGGCACAATCTCAGCCACGAGAGAAACAGGCTTCTCAATCTCAGCCACGAGAGAAACAGGCTTCTCTATGGCAAATCTGTGAAGAAGATTCAGAAAGTGATAGCATGTCTCTGGAAATCCTTATGGCAGGCCAAGATGGACAAGAAACTGAAGAGCCTACTGTAGAGGAAGAAGAAACCTTTGTACCAGATCATCAAGAAACAGAACAGCCAAACTCAAACTTATTTCAGAATGATCCAACAAAAGGATTTTCTTTTGACAATATCTCACCCTCACTATGGCGAGATAGAATCTATGAGATGCATGTTTGGTGTACATCGGAGTTACTCCAGCCAGGAGCTACCATGCCCTCTGTAGCAGATAAATTTGTTGCAAAATTTCATGGCAGATTGAGGCAGTGGTGGATTGCTCTAGGAGCCTATAGGCAGCTAATCGTCAAGCAAAGTCCAAATGTAGATGCCTTGATCATGTATGCTCACAATGAATTCCTTGGAGCATGGGATCATTACACAACTCAAGCTCGTGAAGAATACTTGAGTATGAGATGCTGTTCTTACAAAAGAAAGGATCTAGAAACTCATTATGAAAGGATGTCCAAACGGTTCTATGCAATCAACGGCATTGATGATGTCAACTTAAAACAGACATTCCTTAATTCCCTTCCAGAACCTCTAGGGAATGAAACATCCAGATTATTGCAGATAAAAAATCTTCCTATCAATAGTACTTCTATCGGAGAACTTTATCAGAATGTGTTGCATGCTCTGGAAAAACTATGCAACCAGAAGAAGTTTCTCAAACAAATAGAAGAGCAAAGCAAAAATCTTGGATCAGCATGTGATAGAAATGAGCTTCAGATCAAATGTGGAAAAGGCAGCTCGTGCACTTGTACGAGAAAGAAAGACAAGATTGCCAAGAAATTCTCCAAGCTGGCTAAGTTCCGCAAAAAAGCAGGAGATAAATATTTCTCAAAAAAGAAGAAATGGAAGTTCCTTCGAAAGAAGAGAGGAAACACCAAATCATCCAGGTGTTATATATGCAGGAAGAAAGGTCATTTTGCAAAAGAATGTCCTAACAAAGAGAAGAGCGCCAAGCTGATAGAAAAGATCGCTCAAATTGAAGATATTGAAGATGATGATTTGGAGTCATTATTCTCTCTGGATGAAGAACCAGGTCCAGATACCATTCTTGCTTTAGGAACAGATCTTTCTGATTTCACTGAAGGTTCTGATGAAGATGATATGGTGTTATTTGATGACATCTATACCCTCGAAGAAAGTTTCTTATGCCAACCATCTCCTTCAGCAAGAATACATATCTTTCCTGGCAAATGGGATAAACCAATCCCTGTGATAGCTTACTTTGATACTGGAGCAACATCATCCATCATGAAGCCAAACATCTTACCTAAAGAGTATTGGGAAAAGTGCCACAGATCCTTTCGAGCAGCAAATGGTGATAATTTTGCCATAACCCTGATAAGCAAACCTATCAATATTCAACTTTTCCCAGGGTATGTGATAAAGCATCGAATTTATGGCTCAGAATTGCCCGGAAAAGATCTTCTTATTGGGTTTGATATCCTACACAATCTCAAGAGAGTATCATGGAGCAAAGAAGGACTCAAGCACAAAAATCATTTGTTGCCCTGGACAAAGACGCTACATCTATATCCTGTAGAGATTTTATCTACAATCAGAGAAGACATAATAAAGTCTTCATGTGCAGAGAGTCATACAGATTTCTTACAGAAGTGTTCTCATCCCTTATGGAAAAATCCTGAATTCTTTGTTCATTTGCCATTCAAGAAAAATGAAGATATCAATCCAACAAAGGCAAGTCACAAAGGAATGAATCCAGATCATTATGCTCTTGCGATCAAAGAAGTTGACCAGTTACAACAAGAAGGCTTAATAGAAAATACAAAGTCACAATGGGCTTGTGAAGCTTTCTATGTGAACAAAAGATCTGAGCAGACAAGAGGGAAATTAAGGTTGGTTATCAATTATCAACCTTTAAATCATTTCCTAGAAGACGATAAGTTTCCTTTGCCAAAGAGAGAAGTTCTATTCCAGAAACTACCCCAGGCCAAAATCTTCTCAAAGTTTGATCTAAAATCAGGTTTCTGGCAAATTGGAATTCACCCAGATGAAAGGCCAAAGACGGGTTTCTGCATTCCAGAAAGACACTATCATTGAACAGTGGTACCTTTTGGGTTAAAACCCGCTCCATCTCTATTTCAGAAAGCCATGTCCAAGATCTTCCAACCTATTATGGATAATGCTCTAGTCTACATTGATGATATCCTTTTATTCTCAGAAGATATGGATTCTCATCATACTCTTCTGACGGAGTTTCATGACTTAGTAAAAAGTTATGGAATTATGCTTGCAGAGAAAAAGATGATCATCGGTGCAACAGATATTGATTTTTTAGGGATGCATATCTCGGAGGGACAGTACCAACTTCAACCACATATTGCGACTCAGTTAGATCATTTCCCAGATGAAAATTTAACGTTCAAGCAAATTCAGCCGTTCTTGGGTATTGTCAACTATATGGCTGATTTCATTCATAATTTAGCCAAGCATAGAACTCCTCTCACAAATCAATTAAGAAAAAATGCTCCGCCATGGACCCAGGCGTGCACTGATGCCGTGAAGAAGTTAAAGTCCTTAACAAAGAGTCTTCCTTCATTAAAGATTCCTTCCACTGGAAAAAGAATTCTTCAGACAGATGCCAGTGATACATTCTGGGGAGCTGTTCTTCTTGAAGAAGAGAATGGGAAAAGACAGATATGTGGATACAAGAGTGGAGCTTTCAAGAGCGGTGAACTTCATTATCACTCTACCTATAAGGAGATTCTTGCAGTAAAAAGGGGAATTGAAAAATTCCAGTTCCATTTGATTGGGCAACATTTTCTTATCGAAATGGATATGTCAGCATTTCAGAAGATTTACATAAGGAGATACAGTTTATCTGAAGGGCCTCTTATGAATTTTCCCCTACATCCATCATTTCCCTTCTTGACAATTCTTGTCATGGAAAAAAGGTTCACTTGGCATTTCCCTAAGGAGGCATATATGCTGCTATGGTATTTTGTTGAAGTCTGTTCATTCGGAATAATATTCGACAAGTATAGCCTCCTCCAATACTTGGCCTTAGTGGATGTAAGGCCTAGAAAAAAGAAAAATAGGCAGCTTTATAAATGGTTAACCCTATTTGGGTCTTCTGGATTTTGGAGAAGCAACTTAAGGCCAGAAGGAAACAGCACAAATGGTGTTAGAGATCAGCGCTATGTTTTTGTCCAGTTCAAATGTACTCGAAGGCTCATAACTGAGGAAGATGGGCTAGTTATTGATAAAAAGTATTCCTGTACATTTTATCATGATGAAGCTTATGCTACAAAAGGCCCAACAGAGCAACATAAAGCCCAAATGTGCGAAGTAAACAAGGTCCAGCTTAACCAAGTTCCTTCTGGACTCCCACATACTTATTGGACTAAGCCTGTCATCCTTTCCCCCAAGTACGTTTTAGAAATCCAGGACTGTCAGTTCAAACTAAATCTAGAAACCATCACTATGGATCCAAATGACCCAGATCATCCAGATATCAGGCTCCATAAAAGACCACCACAGAGATACTACAGGAAGCTTCCAGGACAAGATTGTTATATTACAATTTCTTCAGGAAGTGATATCAGCAGCAGTGACGAAGATATGGAGCCATGACCTCTTTTGACAGGGGGGAGAAAGGTTTATTATCATTATCGGTTTATTATCTTTATTATCTTTATCGCTTTATCAAAAGAATAAAGAAAGCATGGGAATCTCTTTATCAGATGTGTCGATGGGGCCCAAAGTGTACCCGACATCTATAATGCAAGATTCGTGTGTGAGTGTGTAAAGAAGCTTAGTCAGTAAGCTTTGTGAGTGGTGTGCTTTGTAAGCTTTATGAGTGGTGTGCTTTGTAAGTTTGTCGGAAGCGTATTCTATAAGCTTCCACTATAGTAAGGTGTGCTTTGTAAGTTTGTCGGAAGCGTATTCTATAAGCTTCCAGTAAAGTAAAAGCAGAGTAGGATTCTTATCTTATGCATTAAGATAAGTCGTGTAAGGTGTGTCGTATAAGCTTTCCCTTCATCTATAAATAGGGAAGCCTTGTATTGTTTAGAGGCAGACTTGGATAGACACAAGCGAGCCTTATTTCTAATATATTTCAGTTCCTACTTATATCTCTCTCCATATATACATTATAATTATATCTTATATATCTTAGATAGATCCTGTATATACTTAACCTTCTGTGTGATTGTACCTCTCTACGTGAGTTGTAAATTATGAGAGGATTTGAAGGTATGGTAGGATATTAGTACTAGATTATTTGCATTTTCATATTAGTTGCATTCATGCATTGCATTGTATTAGGTTACATGGATTTTGTGGGTACATTCACTATAGGCCCTCACGAGAACTTACTCGTCCACTAGGGCTGCCTAGGGGTTTAAAGAGCTTGTTGCATATGCCAAATGCAACCGTGATCACATACGGAAGTGGTACTAGTTAGTTAGTTAGTTGTAATTGTTTATGCTTGAGGACAAGCATTGGTTTAAGTTTGGGGGTGTGATAAGTGGAGTTATATCCACTTGGAGCGTTCTATATCGGCTTAAATTGATTGTCTTGGACTCAAGTTTGTGGTGGTTTTGATGTGTTTTGTTTAGTTGTGCAGATTTACGAGAATGTTGATTAAGGTTGATGCTTTTATATCGTTTTTGGAGAATAAATTGATTAAAATTCGGATTTCTGAGACGGTTGCGCAGTCTACACTGTTTTGGACATATCTGGAGTTCTCGAAGTCCGTTTTCAGCGATCTTACTGTCCACGCGAAGCTTGGAAGATTTTCTATAATATGGGATAGGTGTTGCATGAGCAGGTTGCGCGTGGTGGGCGCAGGTTGCGCGAAGAACAGACTGATGAGCGCAGGTTGCACGCGCGCGGTGCTGAAAAATTACAGTTTTTACTATTTCGGCCATATCTTGAGTTCTACAACTCCGTTTGAGGCCCATAAGCAGTCCACACGAAGCTAACGAGATTCTCTATCATTCTAAAGTGGTCCAGAGGTCCAATTACGATTGGAACATTCCAGAATATCTGAAGAAAAGTCATCCACGAATTTTCCTTAAAAACAGACTCAGTTTAGGAAACGTATTTTGCAGAAATTCTATTATAATTCTGTTTTGGTATTTTCTTGCTGGGCAAGACTTCAAGAGGCTATATAAACACTTCTTGGGACACATTATTATGGAGGTAATATTATATCAGATAATATAGTTTAGAGTAGATTAGTATTATTAGTTGGAGATGTAGAGAAACACCATGACTCTTCTTTTGGGTGACAACATTGAAGTTTGAAGGTTTCGTTCTCTTAATATTTTCTTTGTTCTTATTAGTTTAATTATGTTTTTTTATTTTACTAGTTGTTTTACTTGTTTAATTATTAGCAAGTAGTTATTTCTAGGGCTTAAAGGGAAGCCATGTTTGCACTAATATTGGCATGATTTTCATAGTGGTTTGATTGGTTATGGTTAATTCTGATTGATATGTTTTAATCATTAATTTGTGTAATTGGCCAATATCATGGATTAATTATATGCAAATAGGGGTATGGATCGAGAGATTTACTTACTAGAGGCACACATACGATTAGCAGAATTGAATTTGAGTGTGGAAGCATCATTGGATTTCTGAGAGCGTTAATTCTTGGAAGAGATTAACTTGACTCTAATTACCTGATTGATTGAATTACTAAAAGTGATTAATTGTGTTGAATGTTTCGAGAGTGTTAATGCTTGAAAGAGATTAACATACTCTAGTTATAGGATCACATTGATTGCTTTAGCTTAAGAGCCAATTGTGTAAGCATGGTGGACCTGATTGCCCTAGGTTTTAAATAATTTGTTTATCATCTGTTTAATTAGTGTTAATTTAGTTTAATTAGTTAATTAATAATTTCACATATTCGTATGACCCTTGAAACAATTAGCGATAACTGAAAAGGAATTAGTAGAACCTGTCTCCTTGTGGATTCGACCCGCTTGCCATTTGTACTAGCAATAGACACCGTGCGCTTGCGGTTAAGTATAATTTGACACATCACTTTTATAATCTCCATATTTAATTTATGCAAAGACGGGAAATGGGAATTCCTAACAAAGCGAGATTACCTGACCATAAGACCAACCTGTCTGCACATCTGAAACTTAAGAACACAACTCAATATATCAATCCAAGAAAATAACCAAACAAAATATACACACACACAAATAAAAATAATTGTTAGGCAACAATGCATTACATTCAACAGTGGCACTGAGCAACCTATTGGCCACATAAGCCCATCCCATAAACATCCTCACAACAACAAAAGTAGCCACAAAAAACCCACCAGCAACAGCACCCAAAACCCTCTTCACAGGGTCCAAACCAACTCCAACTGAACCATACCAAGAAACAGGCAGCCCAGATATAGAACCTATCGGTGGTAATCTGCATCTTGTTCCCTTTTCTTTATCGCTGAATTTTGTCCGCTTCGGTTCTTTCCACCATTACTCTTAGAGTCTTAGTATTGCAGACTCAATACTTTTTCTACGGCAAAGAAACTTTATGATGCAGATATAGAGGTTAGTACCGTGTCTTAATTGCTTGGTATGAATGTCGACGGCTTTGAATCATACATAAGGTTATAGGTAGAGTTCCACCTTTTTTCCCCCTTGTTTTCTCTTCCTAATGGTCCAGTTTAACTTTGCACAAATTTCCTTATAAATTTTTAATCCAGCAAGGAAGTTCTTCGAAAAAGTGTGACATGATCCCCAAGATGGTTCTTTATTGAGATAAACCATTTTTTGTGCTAAAGAAACTTGGTCTGAAGTATGATAAGTGAACTGGAGCATCTAATATTTGGTAACAGTTTTTGCACAATCTTATTAAGCTAATCAGTCCTGTTTTTTTAATTCTCATTGTAATGTTATTAGGTATTTTTAGCTCATTTTAAACAATTTCAGATTTCTTCATAAAGATAGGTATCATACTATACACTTCCACTTAATTATTTGCTTTTCTGTATATGGTGCTTGAATTTAGCTATATTATGATGCACTGAAACATGAGTACTAGCATAGGAGCCCGTTACATTATTAGGCTCTACTAGCACTGAAACATGCTTGCAAAATTTATACTAAAGCTGTTTTCTACTTGTCTAATATACCCTAAGCCATGTTTGTTTGGAGGGATTATAATCCCGGGATAACAATCCTATTATAACAATCTCATCATTTATAATCCTTAGGAATATAATCCTTTAAATTATATTATTCCATGTTTGTTTTGGAGTATTAAACTTAGGATTGGACTATAATCCTTAAAAAAATTTAATCATTATCCTATCTCATGTTTGTTTTGAGGGATAACCTATGGATTGGATTATAGTCCTTTAAAATTACTAATCCTATGTTTGTTTATAAGGGATTATAGTGAAAGGACTACAGTCCTTTCAAAAAATGACTTGTGTGATGGGATTAAATAATACCTCATCCAACCAAGTATTAGAGAGGATTATAATCCTACCCCTTATCCCACCCAAACAAACATGGGATTATTATTTTAAAAGTCTATAATCCTTACTCTAATCCCAAGTAAATTTTTATAAACAAACATGGGATTAAAATTTTTAATGGATTATAGTCCTATCCCCTAGTTAATCATATGAAACAAACATGGCCTAAAAGTCACTTATCTTTTCTTGCAAAGCACATATACAATTTGAATTTTAGCTGCCATAGTTTGTTATGGCTTATCTTCCATATTGTCCTAAACCTTCTTTAAGTTAGTTGGCGGTATGGCCTTATAGAAAGATCACATTTCATGTATGTATTATTACTCGATAGCCATCATTTTCTATTGCCTATGCCTAAAGCAGCTTTTTTTCGCAATTCTACAGCAACATAAATCCTGCGCACCAAATAAACAAAAAGAAAAGGGGTTCTCAAAAGTTCCAGGACTTTCCAATCTACTGGCAGGGCAAGATATAAAAGACTCATCCAGAGACACATGCTAAGGATTTATGCGGCCTCAACGCATGATTATGATTCCGCCTATTCAAATGTTTGTCATGGTAGTAGGTGGCTACAAATACAGAGTTTTCGACCTTCCTTCAACAAAAAACGGACATTCTTTGGAAAAAAACCCACCCATGAGGTTGCTTCTATATGACTTTGACATGAGAGTTCTGTGTAGTGCATACATTGATGCCTCAGCTGGAAGATTGACAATTTAAGCAGCTGGTTTTGGAAGCCATTTTTCAGCACGGGTAACCTTCTTTCAGTCCAGCCAACTTGTGATATGTTTATGCACAGGTCATAAGAAGGCCCATTTGTTACCTGCGAGGATAATGATAATGATGATGAATATATACCAAGGTTGAATGCCCATTTGTTAACCATATTACGTTTTGCAATATTATTAACACTTTCTAGGATCTGTGCATATATATATACTGTAAGAGTTTAAACTCAAATATAATTGTATGTTTCCTGTTGAGCTTTATAAATTCCACTCCTAAAATAATTGCAATAATACAATGCATCAAATTGGTGGTGCGGTCTTATAGTCCGTTTTATGATGTTAAACATCTTCTTGTACCACAAAAACAACCTCATCAGTCTAGAGCGCGATGGGATAGCTCAAGTGGTTAGAGCTTATCAAGATACTCACTTGTAAAGGCATATAAGCCAAATTATTCGGAAAAAAAACCTCAACATTCTACAATAGGTAAGTAGTTAGGTGCTGCAACAGATTTTACGGATGCATTTGTTTATGGAAAGCGTCTCTTTGGAGCAATGACCTTGGTTATGTGTGTTGGAGCCATCAGGTTTAAACACATCACGCGCAACCACAAGTTCTTTTCATTTAAGGGTTTGTCTAGTGTGTGCCCAAGGGCACATGCTAAGAATCCGTGCTTGATGAGTTGTCAAATTTTGATTGGTGGATATTTATGTGAATGCAGGGGGGTCCATCATTATTAATGAAATCCCACCAATCAAAATTTGACAACTAAGCTAACACGGATTCTTAGCATATGCCCTTGGGCACACACTAAAAAATTCGTTCATTTTAGGCCTTTTAAAGTCTCTCCACTTGGAGATCTAATTATTTGTGATTTGCTCTCTCCTTAAATCGATGCATTCGCATATGAAACTGTGGATAAAAGTTCATTGAAGTGCACAAAATAATTGCAATTATATGTATTGATATTGCAATTTAGTATTCAATTGGTGGTTTGCTATATAGTCCATTGAACTAGGTCTGGACTGCTAATTTCTTTTTTTTCACTGTACTATTGTTCATGACTTTTACTAAACCTTAACATGGGTAAGTCTATTGAAAAAGGCAATTTTTTGTTACAACAGGAAACCATACACACGAGCTGTAGGGTCAGACAAGGCTTTCTCCATGGGTTAAGAACAAATCTTACATAGCTTATGAAGTACTACGAAACTCTTTATATTAAGTGTACACCATAACCACAAGTATAATCACATTCGAATAAATGCACGCAGTATAATGAGTATATCTGAAAAGTTAACTATCCTGCAGCTTACAAACATTTCTATTTTCTCCTTATCCTACGATAACGCCAAATCATTGATGGTGGTAGCAAGTATTTTGGTAGTCGTCATATTCCGGGCAATAGTTTGGGCATCGATCCACCCTAACATAAGCCGGTTGGTGTTATGCAAAATTACGCAAGCGCACGTTGTCACAAGTAATATATGATTAAAAATCAAGTTCGTTCCCACAGAGATCTAGAATGGTGTTTAATTCAGTAAATATGCCTATGCAACAATGTATGGTTTTTATCCACTGCTAAGACAAATAACAAATTGTATTTTTACTAACTACTAAATTAAATTAAGATGCAAAATTATAAAACTAAGAATTAAATTAACTAATAAGAATAGAAATCGAGTTACTTATGAGAATTAAAACATGGAATCCTAGTTTCATCATCTACTTCACTTAGAGTTGCAGCCTTTAATTAGAACATGTAATGGTCTTGATATCTGATCGGATAACACGAAAAGAGTAAAAGTTACCTCTCGGTATACTAGTACCAATCTACACATACATCCACAAAAGAGATAGAAGATGAATAGGCACCTATTATGTTTAGACCCTATATCTCTATAGAATTTGAAAACATAAAGGTTGAAGCACAAGTTATCCACTTAGATCACATAGGGTAGCATAATATCTCTATTCATGCCACAAATCATGATGCTTAACATCAACCTATCCTATGCTAGCATGGCAAGTTCTAAATCTCAAGATCCACTCTCGCTTCACAAGAGATTAACAATTCAATTTAGATGTTAGCTACGCATCCAAAAGCATTAAGATTAACCATACGAGGATATCAGTATTCACCACACATAAATCTTTAAGGCATGCAAACTACTAAGCTACATAGATAAATCCACTAGGATCCCACGACAACGATTAGCCCATAATTGAACTGTTCATCATCGTGGGATTTGATGAAAACATGATAAATAACAAGATATGAATAAAAGAAGCAATAATATTAATAAACAAGAGTTTAAGAAAAACAAATCTAGAACAAAGGATGAAGTAGATCTAGATCCGTTGCTTGTCACGAGCGTTGAACCCTTCTCTCCTTTTCTCCCTTGCAGATCTAAGCTGGTTACAATAATAAAACTATGATAATGTGTATATATCTATTACAATGGTAGGATGTGTTTAAATAGGCTCTAAAAGTCTTGCCCAGCAAGAAAATACCCAAAATAGAGTTAAAACAGAATTTCTGCAAAAGACGTTTCCTAAACTGATTCTGTTTTCTAGGGAAATTCGTAGCTGACTTTTCTTCTGTTTTCCAGAGCCGTTCCAGACGTAATTGGGCTTCTGGACCACCTTAGAATGATAGAGAATCTCGTTATCTTCGCGTGGACTGCTTACGGGCTGAAAACAGACTTATAGAACTCAAGATATGGCCCAAACAGTGAATCTCACGCGTGCAGCCCAATAAATCCGAATTTTAATAAATTAAATCTCCAAAAACGACAAAAACATCCACCATAATCAACATCCTTGTAAATCTGCACAACTAAACAAAATACATCAAAACTACAAGAAACTTGAGCCCAAGACAATCAATTTAAGCCGATTTAGAATGTTCCAAGTGGATATAAATCCACTTATCAGTTGGGTATCACCATGACCCCGATTCCTTTCCGATATTTAGGCCACAATCGATTGATCTCACTGGCCCTCACACTATAAACAACCGTTTGATCAACTAGCAGAATGGAATCTTTTCTGAGAATCTTGTGAGTCTGGTAAGAGAAGAAAAAGAAGAACAATTAAGGAGCATACACTAAACAATAAACATACATTGAGTCCCACTCTATGGAGAACCATCTTACGTGGAGAACCACTAATTTCTGATTCTATAATAGAATCAAAGTTCTAATTTGTTGGTTCTACAAAAAAATACCAATTTTTTTTTGTTCTATAACAAAAAAAGACCAATTTGCTGATTCTGTGATAGAACCAAACATTTTTTTTTAAAAAAATTGCAAAAAAAAAAAAAGAAAGAAAATCTGACCTGCTACCACGTCAACAGTGCCACGTCAGTAGTGATGACGTGGTACTGCCACGTGGCACTATCGCGTCAGCAATGATGACGTCACTGCTGACGTGGCAGCAGGTTAGAATTTGTTTCCCTTTTTTTTGCAAATTTTTTTTTTTTAAAAAAAATTTAAATTTTTTTTTCGGGAAAAAAATGATTCTACTATATAACCATATGGGTTCTCCACGTAAGAAGGTTCTTCATGGAACAATGGCCAACATACATTACTAAACTCTGCAATAACTTATAAGCATTCATAATACAAGGTATAAGATGTTGATGCAATAAAACAGCTTTGAAAGAATTCATTAAATGGAAATGTATACAACCACGATAACGTCGACATTTTCGAATCATGATATCAGGATAAGATGATATAAGTACTTCGGCATGATACTTTGAAAAAGCATACTCCGGGATGAGAAGATACCTTAGTGGAGATAGATGGTACTCATCCGATGATATTTGTCGTAGAATTGGTTCTAATTGATCATGAGGCATAGACCATCTTGTAGTTGTCGTTAAATCGTTATAAACAAAGAGAATATCTTCCAATAACTGTTCACGTGAACATAAATGGGAGTGAAAGTGCTTTAGAATACAATAAGACTGATAGAGTTTGAATTCTTGTAGCAGAAAGACCGTAAGACGTTAGACACACTAAGTGATTGAAGTACAATGCCCATCTTTTTCCTTCTATACATTGTTCATTACATTACTGATATCTACTACACCTGTAGTAATTAAGAAGGCTATCATCACGCCTAACTATACATTCCGAAGAACAACACCACTAGCGGGTACCCCTATCTCTGATAGAGGGGGCACATTAGAATAGGCAGAACTGATCATCTCAGATATATCACTAGCGGCTGTAAACTCAACACTATAAAAGTTAGCCGCTAGGTAGTCTATGTTGAAAAAAGGATCATATGTCACGATAGGTGCAAAGAGATCTGTAGGTATTTGTCCGTCAATACATGGATAAAACGTATACCACACTATGCAACCAAGACTTGTACAGGTTAGTATTAAAAAATGACCAAAGGTCCCATTAAAGAGGGTTATTACTGCAACTAAGTTTTTGTAGTAATTAACATCTACAGCACTTTCCATACCATCTTGACGACTAAACGTACCCAATTCACGTATCGATGACGTACTCTTTTTTATTGATAAACCAAGCGACTCATACAAGAGTTTAAAATGATCCAAACAAGCCAGTATTTTTAAATCTTGAATTAGAAAGTTTGAATGACCTGGTTTAAAACGATAACCCAAACCCAAAAAGATTTTATTTAAAGAAATACAATCCAGCAACCCAAGAGATGGAGCCGTAAAAGGGCTATGTGTTGTTCTCATTATTGCTTTTATGCGAGCATGCGCTTTTATATTATTCATATAACAGATTTTAGACATGTGTGAACTAATTACACTACAAGGATAATGATGTATATGTATATGTTTAGTTATACTACTAGTAAGGCTACGAGGAATTCGACGAGATACAACAGTTGAGGATGATGATTCACTAGCATTATTATCATGCAGAGTGAGTTCTTCCAGCTTATCGGTTATTTTAGATACACCCAATGCACGAGAATTGTTGGATATCAAAGATCCAATTGATTTAAGTGACGATAATGATAGATCAGATCTCTTGAGTCGATGTGAAATTGCCAGTCAAGTACCGGAAAATAACGAAGACAACGAAATATCTTCTACTATGCTTAAAGAAACGACCGAAAGTAACAACGAAACTACGACTGAAAGTAACAAAACAATGACGGCTCTTCAACAACACAAGAAAGCAAGGAAGAGCGAAGTAACAACAACAACGAAAGCCTTAATACGCCCACTAATTCCAATTCAACTATGCCTAAAGAGACTGAAAGCAAGGAAGAACGAAGTGAAACGAAGCAAGACAACGATACTGAAACAAAAACTAGCTCTAGCGACAAGGATGAGCGAAACAATGATGGCTTGAATGGAAACAATGAGGGCGGGAGCGCTACTACTGAAATAAGATACATAGATGATTCAGACTCATGCTATGGGAGTGACTCTGAAACTACACCTCGTTTAGAGACTAGTAATGGTGTGATTTATACTGGGACGGCAACGACAGCTCTGGGAGTGATTCAGACAATGATGCTAAGAGGGACCAGGTCATATCTGAAACTAATCCACCTACCAGCTCTTCAACAACTAGCACTTCTTCGCCTACCTCTAGCCCTGGCATGCACCAAGACTACTTCCGATAATGATAGCTGCTCTATCTCTGGCAATGAGAGCTCTAGTGGCAACAACACTTCTTCTACTACTTCTGATGCCCGGGAGCGGGGGCAAGAACGAATCAAAGACCTAGATGACCCATGACCGAGATAAATGTTGTTGAGTCTGAGGTCTATGGCAATGGCAGAGCGTGAGAAACGAGAAGCTACTAGAATGGCTCACTGATAGAGTGTATATTTATATACACTTTAATAGGATTTTATTCTCATATTTATAGGATTTTGTAAATAATTGGTTGTTTGTTCATTATTTTTAGTGTTTAATGGTAGGAAATAAATATTCTTAAAGTTGGAGGAACACTACGCCATAAACGGCCTATAGCAACCCCCAAACTGTGTTACCATAGACCCCTGTTTTAAGTTACCATAGGCCAAAATAGGGCTATGGTAACACTTCAGCTGTGTTAGGTTCTCAGCAGTAACTACAGGTATCTAAGGTAACATCAAAAACCAACCTAAGGTAACACAGCAAATGTGGTTACCAAAAACCTCTATAGCAACACCTTAAACACTCTATAGCAACATAGGTTGTGTGTTACCACAGATGATACAATTTTGCATAGGGGTCACATGTGGACCCACATGGGGGCCCACGTGTGGGGTCCACATGTAGGACCCACTTCTTGGTAGGGTCCACATGTGGGACCCACTTCTTGGTGGAGCCAAATATGGGACCCGCTTCTGGGTGGGGCCCACCTGTAAGACCTATTGTAACACACAATATTACCTATTGCAACACCTGATATTACCTATTGCAACACCTGATATTACCTATTGTAACACACATTTTACCTATTGTAACACCATAAATGTAACAAAATAAAATTGCACAGCAAAATATTGAATTCCCATAAAACAAACCAACAACAATTCAAATCCAAAACAACTACAACAAATCCATACCAACAATTCAAATCCACCAACAACTACATCAAATCCACCAGCAGTTTTATACATAAACTAAAACAAACAAGTACTAGAAGATAGCATATTCATTTTTAACAAAATGGTACTATCCAAAGCAATAGAAGTCTAAGAGCTAGGTCCAGTAGTTTTGAGACACTTCGAGTCATGTCTTCCTATAAGCCAACCTTGACCATGAGATTTTTTTGCACCCGAAACTAGTTCCTCAAGACCATCAAGCCCTTCTGATGATTGGAGTTTCTTGTTAATTGTATCCTAGAAAATAAATCTAAGTCAATATCTGAAAATGAAAATGGACTGTAAAGATGAAACTGCATAAGGCTTTAAGTCAAGTGAAATTTATAAAACTAGCACAACTTGAATACGTGATGCACATCACTTACCTGTTCCTGAGAACTAATGTAGAAAGACATGTTATTCTCAATTTGGTCCTATATATTAAGCGCAAAGCGAAATTGGACTTCCTCGTGACCTCCAATACTGTCAAACCTGATCCATTGCAGCAATTAGTACAAAGGATAGGTTCATTGTTAAAATAACTCTAGTGCTACTTGAATTTGATAAATTCTACAAATTAGGCTAGGTTTCTAATCTGCAGAATCAAAGCACAAACATACTTATACATTATAAAATAAAATTCTAAATTTAACTATTCAGTGTAATATATTTTTCTGAATTTGCATTTTGCATACTTCATGCTCAAGTAGTTTGTCAGCCAACATACGCGTTTGTGAAAAGTTGGAGTTCTCAAAAGTGGCCAGAAAATAAATTCATTATGAGGGAATACTCACTCTCAGAAATACTGATGAACTGTAATTAAGTCTAAAAGTCAAGATAATGTGGGATTAGTTACCTTCTAATGATTCAGGTTTGTATCTTGTTTTTCGATATTTCTGCAATTTGCAGATTATTTTCAAAATTGAGAAATGTATTATTGCATGATATCAAAACAAAGAATCAACAACACACCTGCAAATGGCTCTTCACATGATAAATGTCAGACCTTCAACCTTCATTTGCGTTAGTACACCCTTGGGAGTAGCTCATGTGATTTTTATTAGAAGGTCATTTATAGTAATCATACTTTGTCACGTATTATGGAATAAAATACAGCAAGAGATAGAGAGTACTTTCACTTCCACCAAGCTTGTTGACTGCTTATAAATACTTTACCTAAAAATCGAAGTTGATGTCAAGTAAAATATTCAACAAGAGACAGAAATAAAGTGACGTTGTGCGCCTTTACGTTATATGTTACCAGGAGCACAAGCAACTGAAGCTGATGGAGCTTGTGCAACAGAGATTGGACCTTGAGCAGCTGAGACGGGACCAGCAGCTGAACCAGAACTCACTCATTGCACATCGTGGCATGGTTTGCTACATAGAGAGCAGCCAATGATGTTTGCTCTGCAAATTTTAGGACAGTAGTATTACCACGAGAATCCCTACATGTAGTAAAAATCCTACAATAAAAGCAATTAACAATTTAGTATTAGCTAATTTATAAAGTATTTATTAATTTGTAAATATGATACATAAAGTATTTTAGGACAATAGTATTACATACCTAAATGTTATAATAATAAGAATGCTATGACTTGAAAACATATCATAAATAATCTACCGCTAAAGATCAAAGGCTATAAGAAACATAAAAACAAACTGATCAACCATCTAATGAAATACTATCAGATGTTCATACAGTTAAATTATTTTGGCTCATCCTACCTAATCAAGATTCTTTTAGCTTACAACGGAGGTGAGAATTTAATGTCCATATGTATGCGATAAACCAAAAGAAACTCTTTCATACCACCATATTATTGTGACGGAAATAAAATCTCCGTTCATGAAAACGATACATACCTTCAAATAGGCTCATATGACCCTGAAGAAGAAAAATGAAAGAAGCCCCTCCAGTAAATTTAACAATTTTCTTTTTACAGGTACCTTGATATATTACCAACAGCAATATTTCCAAGTGCATAAGAGGCCGCATATTGTATCTCTTCGAAAGGGGATTCAAAAAAACTAATAACAATATTCTCGATACATGCATGAGAGCTCAAATCATTTGTACGGCCAATTTCCCCCAAACATAGCAAGGATAGGTTTTGATTTCCTAACAATAAAAAGATGATTGGATGAATTGATAAGCATACAAATACTGTGCGTATAAAGTTTAAGCATGCTTCAATAAAAGAACAAAAGAAACTTATAAATGAAGAGACATGAGAATGGCTTATGCAATTTTAAATTATAAATTAAAAGAAATATAAAATAAAAATTTGATGTCTGGAGAATGCTCAGAAATTCAAAAAAAGAAAAGAAAAGATATATACATCCATAACCTGCAAGGCGAGTCGCATTATATTAATAGGTAACATATGCAAAAAAAAAAGAAAAAAAAGAAACACACACAGATATGATCGTATATTTCTGACAACTTACTAGTGCATTCATTGCACCAGCTTTCTTGTGATGCTGAAATGCTCTTAAAAATGAAAGGAAGTACACTTGGCCCGTACAGTTTAAATTTGTTAAAATGCAGGAAACAACACTATCAATTCAGAGAAGTAATTTTAAATTTCATAGAACTAGTATGCTTGAACCCATTGGAGAAGTACTCAAATCTGTTAAGGCCTAGATCAGGTCCTGGTATTATTGAACCCAAAGATCTACAGGCCCACACTACAACCTTAAAAGAAATTTGTATCATCATTTCCAAGTTCCAACATTGGAAATTGAACAACAAGAATGAAACTCAAAAATTTAGTTACTTATTTATACTAACTATTCAGTACCTCATCGCCATCTTCAAAACAATTGACAATATGAAATGCACTACTTGGTTGCACATCAAACCACTGATAGATTCTGCATCGCCATAATGAGGCATCACTCCGATCCTTGCATATTCTTTATCGTCATACTTTATTAATCTTTAATGGCAAAATATATCATATTAAGTAGGATAAAATATATACCTGTATGTTGAAGTTCTTTACACTTGTAAAAAAAATAGGATGTTATAGAACATAGAAGAAATACTCACGGGACTCCTCGAATGAGTCAATTAACATCTAATATCAGTGGAAAGTCCAGTAAAACATTTTACCTTCCAGTTAAGGTTTTCATGTATCAATCAACTAAATATTTCTTATTAATAACAAGAAATCAGAACTGAGTAATAATTATTTACAAAAATACCTCTGTGTTACCCCTATATCATGGCAAAGGCTAGATCTCTTATAGTTAAGGTCCACTTAATGAACCAGTCTCCTGCCATCAGCTGAACAAGAATTTGATCAAAACTTTTATAGCACGTTAAATATAAACTAAAATATAATGATAGAATATTATCAAATTCCAGGAATCCATACCTTAAAGTTCCCATCTCCAGTATTCTTCACAAAATCAACTCCCAAAACCTTTTTATCCACCTTCCTGTAAATCACCCACGCCCAAATTAAAAGCTCTGAATCCCTATAATGCTAAGCCTAAACTAAAGACGCCCTGAAATTAAAGAGAAAGATGATTAGTTGAAGTTTAAGAGAAAAAATAAAATAAAAATTAAAAACCCCTAATTTGGAGAACCCTAATTTGAAGACCAAAAGCCTCAATTGCAGCCCTCAAACCAATTAACCAATTGAGAAGTAGAAGAGAAGCAAATTGACTACGAATTTTGAAGCTGAGGAGTGAGAATTGGGAGAGGAATTGGGAGAGAGAATTTCGAGAGAGAGAGAGAGAGAGGGAGAGGTGTTCAGATAAAAGAGAGAGAGGAGTTGAAATAATTTGTAAAAGGGAGAGGGAAGGAGTGAAAGTGTTGGGCGGTATTATTTGCCGCTCCAACATTTCATCGATACGTGTGCCTTTCTCTAATTCGATAAAAACATATTGATGTATATTTTATTTTATTTTTATTTTTATTTTTTTTAAAATTGTACATTATAAATGATAAATAAAGATTTTTGTTAATATTTAAAATTAATGAGACATTTTTATGATAAACTCTTATTTTTAAAAAAATGCAATAATTCATTTGATAATTTCCTTTTTTTGATAAATAACTTATTTTTGTAAATTGAATATCAATATTTGTATTAAAATTAGGAGAGATTCGTATTATTTGTTTATTAATATTATTTTTAGAATTCATATTTTTAAAATTTAATAAATTTAAGATTCTTAGTTTACAAATTTAATAAGAAATGAGAAATTAAAGTTTAACTTATTTTTCCCCAATTCTAAATTTTTGTTTGTCCGCTCTTTATTTTTGTTTGCACGCTCTCTGTTTTTGTTTGCCTCTCAGCACTCCTAATCAATCTTAATCAGTGTAATTTCCTTTTTTATTTTTTTAAATATTATAAATTTATTTTAATTTATTGACATTAAAATATAATTGTTAAATCTAATATTTTCATCATTTTGTATAATTAATAATTTATACAAAATTTGTTTTCTTTATTAATTTTTTTAATGAATTTAGTTAAAATTTATTATTTTCACTATTTTCTTGATCTGAATTTTTTGGATATTACTTTATTTTAAAACCTTTTTATTTGAAATTTATAAACAAAATTTAATATTTATAAAAATCAATAATTTAATTATTTAATGGAATATTACGTTTTAAAACGATTACTTCAACGATTTTGTTAAACTTAATTATTTTTAAAGTCAAATAATTATTAAATCATTAACTTTAAATAAAAATAAAAATTTTGATTATGAATACTCTATGGTAACACATCTCATGGTGTTACCCACTGTAACACCTTTTATAACTATAGTAACATACTTCTACGGATTTGGTAACACCACAATCACAAGGTTGCGATAGCTCAAAATTTTCATACCTATGGTAACATCCATAGTGGTAACACCCATGCCAAAAGGTTGCAATAGGCCATCTATGGCGTAGTGGAAATTGAGCACAAAGAGTTTAATTTGTCCTAAATCATGTGAAATTCGGATTTATTGGAGGCTAGCACATACATCACTGTTTTGGCCATATCTTGAGTTTCAGACATCAGAATTGGGCGATCTTACAGCCCACGCGAAGAGGAAAGAATTATCTTTAATTTTGAGGTGGTCCAATACTCTTTTTACAATTGGAGCAGCCCAGAAACAGGCCTGGAAGTCAGGCTACGAATTTCACAACAAATTCCAACTTATTTTAGGATATGGATTTTATTTTCAAGAAAACCCATTAAAAACACTTTTATATTAGGATATATATAATTTTTGGGATTATTATTGAAGACGGGAATTTTTTTACGAGAGAAGAACAGAGAGAATAGCGAAGAAGAGAACCTGGCAAGGGTTTGAAGGGATTTAATCCAAAGCTAGAGATTTCTTCAAGTTGTATCTTTCTTAACTCTATACTCTTGTAAACATGGTTTTGATTATATATATATACTAGATGATAACCTGTGCGAAGCACGAGCTCATTTATGTTAAATAATTACTAATATTTATTTAATTAAAAATTTATAAAATTATATTACAAAAATTATAAAAAGAACTATGTTATTTGCATAAAAAATTTATGCGATTAACAAACTATAAACTTAGATTGTTTAATATAAGTACATAGGAAACACGTTTCGGTTGTTTTCATTGAAAAATATTTAGGATAATTTATCGTAATCTTTTTTTATTATAAGTTATAATAAAAAAATTTGCTAATACAATGTAAAAATTATAATAATAATAATAAGATTTCAATTTTATTATATATTTTTTAAAAAATAACATATAATCGCAGGGAAGAATGTTCTAGAGTAGTGTATAGAAACATGTTCTAGTTGTTCACCTTAAAAAATGTTTTGGAGAATTGATTGTATTATTTTTTTATTCTAAATTTTGATAAAAAATTGTATTATAACTATAAACTTAGATTGTTTAATAGAAGTACATGAAAACACGTTTCGGTTGTTTTCATTGAAAAATATTTAGGATAATTTATCATAATTTTTTTATTATAAGTTATAATAAAAAAAATTTCTAATACAATGTAAAAATTATAATAATAATAAGATTTCAATTTTATTATATTTTTTTAAAAAAATAACATATAATCGCAGGGAAGAATGTTCTAGAGTAGTGTATAGAAACATGTTCTAGTTGTTCACCTTGAAAAATGTTTTGGAGAATTGATCGTATTATTTTTTTTATTCTAAATTATGATAAAAAAATTGTATTATAATTATAATAAGATTTCAATTTTATTATTTTCTTTAAAAAATAACATAGAATTGTAAGGGAATACGATTCTAGGAATGAAACTATTTTTTTATTTAAAGTTGTATTAAAAGAATTATAATTACAATAGGATTTCTATTTTATTAAAAAACAACATAGAATTATAGTAGAAATATAGTAGAAATAGGATTATAGGGGTGAAACCAAAATAGGAGTGAAACCAAAATTGGGGTGAAACCAAAAGTGGTAACGTTTAAAGTGTGTTTCGCTTATTAATAAAGGTTATAGATGTTTGTGTTCTTTATATATCATGGGTAACTAATTCTTTAATCCAGGGATTGGGTAGTATACATTGGTTAAATATGATTGTTTGATTACATGTGATTTTCTTGCTTTGCTAATCTATTATTGAGGATTTCACACGATTAAGGGAGTCATGAACCTTTGATTGTATCTTTAGGAATTGTAATGAATTGGGAGAGGATTTACAGTTCTAGCACATGATATAATAGACGTAATTCAATTATTGAATCGGGAGATTAATATGTGAGTTATGGAACCATTGATTCTTGGGTCTTAATAGTTTATGATTATATTTTGATTGATCATGGGAGTAACGTTCAAGGTATAGTGGTAAGCACTATATTGTATCTTGGGAGAGAACAATATAAATATTAGAAGAATTGTTTTTATCGAAGTAAGAACATAGATATAACAAGTATTAGACAGTCATTGAAATCAATTGAAAAACCCTGATTTCCTGGATTGCTTTTATCATCGTTAAATAGTACTTGCTTTATAGTTAAATTTAGTTAGCAAACAAAACACCCAATTATTCTTCTACACTTCTAGACAGTAAGATATTAAAACTTGAACTTAAATAAATATTAGTCCTTCCTTGTGAACGAACTCTCACAAATATTACATCAACACTCACTAATTACATTATAGAGTATAGATGTGGATTGTCTCCCTAGTGAACCCTATCTATGGTTCTATCATCTATAGAGGGGATACAAAATCGAGGGTTGTACTGACCAATTCCCTTCCCTCTCCATGCATAGATGGATATTGTTTTGTGCCCAAGTAGTCGGCCTCATAGTCAGTGTTTTGCTCCTTCCTTTTATAGAAGCAAATATCGGAATTAGCAGGCTATGCAAAATCCAGCTCTATACTCTATGTAAAACTAATTGTCTTATGACTACTAATATGCCAAGAATTACTAGAATGAATTCTATACAGATGCATGTTTTCAATTGGATAGCATTAACAATAGAGAACATTCATCTCTACAGCATGAAAACCGCATTCAATTATTTATATACCACCTAATTTACCGACAAAGATTATACATAAATATAATATGGGTTTAAGCCAACCTTGATTGACCACAATCATTCTGCAAACTGGCAATTAAATCTTCTTTCTCCTGAAGTAATGATTTTAAAGCTCTCGATTCAGCAATTTTCACAGCAAACTGTTCCGACAATCGGGATTGAGCCCTATAACATTGTTGAAGTTCAGTTTCAAGATTTTCCACTTTCTCCTTCCATTCCAAACCCTTTATAGTTCAACAACGTAAATTCTTTACCAAGCTTCTAATTTGCTAGGGAACCCAATTTATTCTATCTAGCATATGATTCAATTGAATGATTTTAAACTCAAAATTAAAAACACTACAATGACGAAAATCTATCATCTTCTGGTGCATAGTGAATGAAATAAGTCCTTACAAGCCCTAGCAAACAACTAATGAAACCTTAATTTCTTGGTTCTCACTTGTAAGCAATTGTACAGCTTGTAAGCAATTGTACAGCTTGAGTCATATAGTATCATTTACACACACAAAATGATGCGTGTTAACAGTGTTACAACGTTGAAACCTTTTTAATGTAAAATTGCTCGGTGTAGTATATGGTGACGTGCTCTTATTAATCATCAAAATAAGCATCCAGGCCCATTATAGAAATAAAGGCCAAATTACGTTTTTTTATATTATAAATGAAGAACAAAAATAAAAATGTTACTGTTGCATTTACAAGTAAATATAATATATTTATATATATAATGGGCGATAAGATAACTCAAGTGATTAGAACTTATCTCTTATCGTTCCAAGTCGTGGGTTCAATTCTAGCTTACCCCGAATTTATTGAGAACGTATACTCATTGTAAGGCATATAATAAGCCTATTTATTCAAAAAAAAAATCTTTAGAATAGTAACAACTTGGACCCATTAAATTCATCAGACATATTTTTTTTTTGGATTAGTAGTAACAACTTTCATTGAATTCATCAGACATAATTAACTCATTTAAAGGGCTTAGGCACAAAACTTAGCAAGTTTAAACTATAATAATAATCTAAAATCACAATACTACAATATATACCTAACATGTTGTTAATGATTTTAGCAAGTTCTTTAGGTCTCATCTTCTTAATGACAATTCAAACATCAATCCACATTGAATTTATCAAACATAATTAACTCATTTAAAGGACTTAGACACAAAACTTAGCAGGTTTAAACTATAATAATAATCTAAAATCACAATAATAGAATATATACATACCATGATGTTATTATTTTAAAATAAATCAATATTTTGCATTTTTGCGCAAGATTTGTTTAAACAAAATGACATATGTAGTGGATTTTTTTTTGTCAGGAATGAGAAAATTTCATAAATGAATTGTATGGGAATACAATAACCTAAAAAGGAGTTTCTTTCGATCAAGAAAGTTCATCATCTAACCGAATGGCACGCATGTTGCCACCGGACGTTTAGACAATAACACATTCAAGTCTGAAAAGAAGAACCCCACAAAGAAGGGCCTCGTTAAAACCCCACAAGAGCAAAACCCTATGGGAAAAAACTCAAGGGGGAAAAAGAGTGCCCTCAAAAACAAACATACAGCGTTATACAAAGTGGCTACTAAAAGTAGATCTTCTTGTTGCTTTTGTGATTCTCCATTGTCATCAATTATTGTCAAAGACTTGCCTTCTCTCTTGCCAAAACTTGCGTGCACTTTTATTCTGTAACTTGACTCCTCCATTACTTTGACTTGTCTTCTCCAAGTCACCAAAACAAACTGTCATCAATAAGTTGGTTTATACACCCGATGTCCTCCTTCCATCCTGCATCTAACCATCTCTAATTCCATAAAATAGCTTATAGCGATTTAACTGAAACATCCAAAGAAAAGCAACAAATTAGTGTGAAAATAATAGTAATCATTTCTTTATATAACAAAATACCATAAATAACACATAATATAAGATAAATATTTTAGAAAATTAACAAATATCTAACCAAAGGGGATCCCTTTGGTTAGTTACTTAACTAAATATTAGATAATAGATAAAGAATTAATAATAATACAAATACAATTATCAAAAGGTATTAATCATTTAAAACTAATCTTAAAATAAATTAATAAGATTAAAGCATAATAACGATAACATAAATAAATTGAACAAAACAAAAAAATTTAGGGTAAAAATAACCTCAAGTAGCTAATATTTATTAGATAGGATTAAATATATAAGCTGATAAATGAAGTCATCTGAAATGACACATATTTGTCAATTGACAACAGATCACCCAGTAATGGTCCCAAAGCCAAAATTATGGCACACCCTTAATAGGCACAAAACATCCATCTGGAATGGAACAAGTGTATCTAATTTGTTCATACCAAAAAATATATTAAATATGATTAAAATGGTCTACCTATGTAGTGGATTAGAAGTGGAAGAAGACTTACAATTTCAAAAAATCTGAATCATCTATTGTAACAGCCCAACTTTTCGTATTATTAATTCTAAATCGAAGACTAAAACAAATTACAATTTTATTAATCCAAGTCAATTACAAAGGTACTTATTACAAAAACGCAGCTGATATCTATCGAAAAATTAATCTAGCCCAATTCTAAGGTCCTTGAACTCCAACGCTACCAAACTCGATCGTTACCGAACTTGAAAGCCCAGCAAGTAATCAATCGATCTAACCAGCCAGACAAAGTAACATATAAATACACAAATAGAATAATGCAATAATCAATATGAAAGAATACGATACACAAAACTGATAACTTCGATACACATATTCTTATTCGATATGATACGATGCCACATAACAACAATAACTTGAAACCCACAATTCATACCACGATCATTACAACCCGTTGATAATGGTCCTAAATTTTCAGAAAACTGTCACAACAACCCGGTGACTCGGTCTTAAGTCTTTATTTTCGCAAATCATGGCATAAATAAGAGTTCCAAGACTATTATTTACACGTAACACATAAATACACTATTACATATAACTTCAAAAGATATAATCACTTAGCCCAAGTTTTGATAACAAATACATACACAAAACACATAATTTGGACAACACTAGAAAGATCAATCAGAAACTTACCTCGATACGAAAAATCAAGAATTCAAATCATGTAACAACGCCTAACCAGATCTGTATTTAGCCTTTTTGACCCTCTAAACGACGTTTTCTTGAAAAATTCAAAACACAAAAATTGTATAGCACAAAAATATCTTTCCGACAGTTCCAGAATCAATGAATCCCAACTTACGATGAATTTTCTACGAATTTTAGAAGACTTCTGATTTTGTGTTGACAAAATCCTACGAATTTTGATAAATAAGACGAGAAAGAAGAGCAAGATGTTTATATAGAGTTTCAAAACCCTATGTCCAAACCTAAAAGTTATCCGCATTCAAATTCGATCCATATTTTAGGTCCAATTAAGCTAAACCAATTTTAATTCCTAATAATTCTATAGTTTTAATCTCTTTTTTCTATTATTCTTTTATTATTATTATTAATATTCTAAAATTACGGGATATTACTAATAATTCTTTAACAAATGAGAATCGAATTCAAATTATGAATAATTAGTGAAATTATGATCAACTTAACTATATGTTTGTTTAATATATAATTAATTCAATGGTGAATGGTTAAGTTTATTTTTCATGAAACTGGATTTTCTATTCTTGTTAGACCAACTCGATCGGTCTGAACCATAAACATAATATCATGATGTTCAAGAAAATTTTAAAAATAAGTTATGAAACTATACTTTATAAGAATCTTAAAAGGCGTTTCAAGTAATGAAAAAAATTGTACAAAATCTGGTGGGGCAAAGGAAGTAACCAGTATTTAATCGTTCTAGCAATATGGTGAGCAACACAATTAACGGATCGTTTAAACTTTAATATAATATAAAAATTCAATTGATTTCGTTGAGTTCTCACGTATGCGGTATGCCGGTGCCTTAATTTGCATGATCAGCACGTCAAGCAAAAAAATAAATTAGCTACATCATTTTCAGGTCATTGTACGCAGATATTCTTTTTTGAACACCTTGCATATATACGTTGGTAAGAGTACTCCCTCTATTTGGAAATAAATTGGTAAGAGTGCTAGGGACCCCAAATTGAGTCCCCAAAAAAGTCCCCAAATGACATGGCATGGGTGACTTGGCAAATTGGGCAATTTTAATTGGGGAGTTTAATGTGAATCCAGGGGGGCCCATTATAATATGACCAATTAAAAGATGACACATGGAATTTGGGAATTTTTTTGGGATCTAATTTGGGGTCTTTAGCATTTTCCTTAATTTTTTTAAACATACTTTTAAGAGAACTGATTATATATTTAAAATCATCTTTTAAATATAATTTTTTACTTCATGATCAAAACTCTTAAAAATTTGTATGTCAATATAGAAATAAATGCACGTCACAACCTTTCAGAGATTTTTACTTCCATAGGCAAATTGATGTTGGCCAAACGTCTCTTCCATGCCCGCATCGTCAACAGACAAACACTCCCTATATTTTGTCATCATCGATCTCGTAAGATTTCATTTTTTTTTGCCTTCTCTTCTACTCCCTCCGTCCCATAAAACTCTTCCCATTTCTCTTGGACACGTTTGCCAACGCACACTTTTACTCGTTAATATCTTTAATTTCGTAATAGTATTGAATATAAAAACTTCACTGTATTAAAGTACTCATAAATACGAATCCAACAAGATCACTCATGACTATATTTAGATTTATAGATTATACGTAAATTAGTAATTTGTCTCTTGTTATGAATAGTACCGACATTTGAAAGGGGAAAAGTTTAATGGCACGGAGGGAGTACTGTAATTAATTATTAATAATTGTTTATAAAAGCAGAATTATATAACATGTACACAGTATGCCTGTTATTAATTACTATTTTACATTTATATCGGGAGAATAAAAATCAGTAAAATTTCGAACAACTTTTTAAAAATGGAAGCCTGATATATATATGTGATGGTGGTACGTCCGTGGACATGTCTGTTACCCTACCATTTCCAAAGACAAAAATTGAGTCCCAACGGACCACACAGTAAAAATGAAAATAAAACTTTGAAAAATTGAAAGACTAGAAAAGGCATATCCCACAGCAGCTGTTTTGAAGCAGGAATCTGCCGTTTAATTTCTTTTTGGGTATGGCGTATATATGTCTGTCTTCGTCTGTGAACATAAATTCACCACGAAATCTTGTAACTGGTCATTTTTGTAGGGAGGAAATTTGATTTTTTATTTGTTTTTTAAATAGTAAGAATGACTTGAAAAAATTAATGATTTCTTAATTTTTATTCATGTTCTGTACATACTTTAAACTCAATAAATTTTGATTTGAGTTCAGATTAATTTTAAATAACCAATAAGAAAAAGTTTAGTTCAAATTTAAAATTTGGATCTTCTTTTCTATTCAAATTCGTAGTATTGTTGTAGTCATATCTACCTTATTTTTTTACGAGATATTGAGGATTATAACATAATAATTAATATAGGAGTGTGTCTAACCAGGAAAAAAATTTTAATGGCAATTTTTTGTCACTTCGATCAAACACTACAGAAGTTGGAAGAATTATTATGTACTTGGTACTGGAATATGACAAAACTCTGTCATCATATTTACACCAATATCAAAACATGAAAAACGAAATTGAAACTGTTAAAGAAATTAATTATTTACTCCTAGATCAAACAGCACCTATACAGGCTACAAGATAAAATGACTAGAAAGGTCATCGATGATTTAATAATACTTACAAATAAAATCGGGTACATATATATAGCTTCCTTTACAGTTTACAATACACTGTGGATGTCGATAAAGCAGAAATGGTGATTAAATGACATGAAAGCTGAAAGTATAATAATTGAAGTAAATAAGAGAAAATGAGTTGAAGATCTACACGGCCAAAACTGATCAATTATTGACCCGCTAGGGTCGTGTAGCAGTTTGGATGTTTTGGAGGGGACCTTTAATTTGTGTGTGAAAATGGCTGTCAGTGAAAAAGAAAAATACGAATACAGAAAGCTCAAGTGATGATTGATGGAGAAAGTTGGATTATGATATTTTATAATATTAATAATACATCCATATATAATTGCAAAATTAATATATATGTTCACAGACACATGCATATTCACCATTAATGGCATCACGAAAGAACAATTATCAACACATTTTTGAAGGTCCCCATCTTTGTAGTATATGCAATGTCATATTCAATCATAAGTCTATGACATCTGTGTCCTTTCTAACGAACTTCCAAATGTTTATTACAGTGACTCCGAATGCATGAACCATCAGCAAACTATTACCTCTAGTAACTGTTTTACAAACTATCAAGGAAACTGGTCCATAACATTCCATAATTATGCTAGCTTAAGAACAAAAAATTAATTGCGGATGGAATGACATGATTTCCTGCATTTACATTAATTTTTTGTGTTATAATTTTTTCGTAAAACATTTTCGTGAACATATGATTTAGGCCATCAACTTTAATGAATTAGGAATTATTGATACATGTATTTTTAAACTTATAAATTACTTATAAGATTAGAGAAAAATGCATCTGTTATTCAAAGTTTATTAAATGACATTTTGAAGCTCCCATATACATTCGATTTATGGAAGTGCAAACGATAGTTATAAACACTGTTTATGATTCTTCTTAGTATTGTCGTCTTCAAATGCATTTTCGTATCTTACGACCTCTATCAATTTCATACAAATTAATATCTAAAGGTGTGTGTGATCCACGCATCTGTAAGGGCCACCTGAATTATTTCGGGAGAGGACGGTAAAGCTAAATTGGAGCTTCAATGTTCTGTAAAGATTGCTTAGGTAAAAAAAAAGAAGAAGTTTTTTTCAAAGATTATAATGAAAAAACAATAAAAACATATTAAGTGGTCCTCTCGAAAGCTATATCCATGTGTAAACACTCCCTCGAATCTAAGGAGCAGATTAACTTTATAGAAGAGATATCTAGCAAGGAAAGTTTATAGAAGATTTCGTGATCTTGTGTAGGGTGAGCAGAACCGAACCGGAACCGAAGAACCGAACCGAACCAAACCACATAATTTCGGTTCGGTTCGGTCCAATTTTTTTTCTTTTTCGGTCGGTTCGGTTCTTTTGGTTAGAACCGAAATAAATTTCGGTTCGGTTCGGTTCTTCCGTAAATAATTTCGGTTAGAACCGAACCACCCGAATTTTATATATATATATATATATATATATATATATATATATATATATAATTAATATTAATAATAATAATATATACAATAAATAGTTAATACTTAATAATAATATATACAATACTATATAAATATATATATTATATTTATAATAATAATATTATTATTATATTTATATTAATAATAATATATACAATAATAATTCAAAATTCAAAAAATTCGGTTCTTATGGATCGGACCGAACCGACCGAATTATTTCGGTTCGGGTCTGGTTCGGTCCAGAATTTTATTCGGTCCGGTTCGGTTCTAAAATAACTGAAAATTCGGTTCTCGGTTCTTTCGGTTCGGTTCGGTTCTGGACCGAACCACCCGAATGCTCACCCCTAATCTTGTGTGTGAAAAGAGACCGTCGTTATTGTGCATCACTTGCATTCTCTTTAATAAATATTTTATATACTAGCGGATAACCGTGCTCTTTTTCTAATATTTATTATATTATTTTTTTATTATTTATTTGTTATTAGTTTATATATCAAATTGTTGTTATGAAATTGATATATATATATATATATATATATATATATATATATATAAAAGATTTTACACGTTCAATTTATTATTTGTTTTATCTTGAATTCTTAAAAATTTAGTAATGATTTAACAATTTTCTTCAATTAAAACTACCAAAAAATGAAAGAGAGATGAAATTGACGATTTTTTATATTGAAAATTCTATTTTATTTAAGAAATCTACTTATATTGTATTTTGATTATCAAAATAAGCTTCTTATTATTTGAGTATATTTGTACTAACAACCAAATACAGTTTTAATAAGTGTAGCAGGGATTTTGTTCAAAATTTTGATAGTTGGTAATCTGGTCCTCAGTACGATAAAATAAATAAGAACTGTTAGATCTTAAAATAAATAGATAAAAACGTTGGATCTAGCATAAAAAATATTTAATATTTTAACATGTAAACTAAAGAATGTATTTATATTGAAATATGAAAAAATGCTTGTCAATGATTTAAATCATATATAATTAGGTTTTCTGTATTGAATAAGATTATTAATGTAGGTATTCTACACTAGATAGGATTAATGTAAAAATTCGTAATTATATTTTCTCTCGAAATTCTGAGTATTTTCACTTGGATAATAATTGTTAAATCATCACTAATTAAATTAAAGATAATTTTATTAGTTTCGCGTGGACTATAAAATCATTCAAATCTGATTTCTATATCTCGAGATAGAGCCTAAATAGTAAATATGAACTTTTTTTTAATATTAATAATAAATAAATAAAATTCAGTTCTAATACAATCTTTTATATCGTTTTCAGATTATAACTTCTTTTTAAAATTCAATTCTATTACAATTTTTTTAATTATATCCTTTTTAGATTATAATTTCCTTTTTAATATGATATAATCTTGATCGTCTATTTTTAAAAATATAATATTCGACGGTTGAGATTATTTTTGACCAAGTTAAAGTGAACAAACCAAAATTATGGATAAAATCCATCATACACTTCTTATATATGCAACGCACGACTCTTTTTCTGATATTTATTATTTTATTTTTTTAATTATTTATTTATTATTAGTTTACATATCAAATTGTTGTTATGAAATTGGTATATGTATATATATATATATATATATATATATATATATATATATATATGTATATAAAAGATTTTACACGTTCAATTTATTATGTATTTTATCTTAAATTCTTAAAACTTGATTTGGATGATTTTACAGCCTACGTGAAATTAACAAAATAATATTTAATTTAGTGATGATTTAACAATTTTCACCAATTAAAACTGCCAAGAAATAAAAGAGAGATGAAATTAACGATTTTTTATATTGAAAATTCAATTCTATTTATGAAATCTACTTATATTTTTGTTTTGATTATAAAAATAACCTTCTAATTACTTGAAGGTAGTTGTACTAACAACCAAATACAGTTTTAATAATAAGTGTAGGAGAGATTTTGTCCAAAATTTTTGTAGTTGGTAGTCTGGTTCTCAGTACGATAAAATAAATAAGAACTGTTAGATCTTAAAATAAATAGATAAAAAACGTTGGATCTAGCATAAAAAATATTTAATATTTTAACATGTAAACTAAAAAGTGTATTTATATTGAAATACGAAAAAATGCTTGTCAATGATTTAAATCATATATAATTAGATTTTCTCTATTGAATAGTATTATTAATGTAGGTATTCTACACTAAATAGGATTAATATAAAAATTCCTAATTATATTTTCTCTTGAAATTCTGAGTGTTTTCATTTGGATAATAATTGTTAAATCATCACTAAATTAAAGATAATTTTATGAGTTTCGCGTGGACCGTAAAATCATCCAAATCTAATTTCTATATCTCGAGATAGAGGCTAAATAGTAAATATGAACTTTTTTTAATATTAATACAATCTTTTATATCCTTTTCAGATTATAACTTATTTTTAAAATTCAATTCTAATATTACCTTTTTAATTATATCCTTTTTAGATTATAATTTATGATATAAACTTGATCGTCTATTTTTAAAAATATTATATTCGATATTTAAGATAATTTTAGAATCAAACCAAAATTATGGATAAGATTACTGACGTTTATTATATAAGGATATAATTGAGAGATTATTCATTATTCTATAAATGGAAAGTGCGAAACTAATCCCCTACTATAAAAACGATCAAATCCTACACTGTTTCCAATATTGGTGATCATTATTTAAGTGAATAATTATTTCACTATTATACTAAGGAAAATGTTGGATATTTTAATTTTTTTTTTCAAATATCAAGTATATTAATTTTATTAGTTGTAATAATACGGATCCCCAACATTTATACCAACCACTCAAATCAAAAAAATTCATTATGACATGTAATATTATCCTTGTCACATGATTTGATAATAATTTTTAGATATTAATTTGGGATATATACCTAGCATTATCCTTATACTAAACTCTCAGTCTTAATAAGTAATAACTACTCCCTCTCTCTCTCATTTTTTTAATTTTATAAATGAGTTGGGAATGAAAATTAAAAAAATATATAAAGTAATGAAAAAAAGTAAGAAAAGTGAGTAAAGTAATGAAAGAAAGTAAGAAAAGTGAGTAAAGTAATGAGAGCAATCAATATTTTATGTAATAAAATAAATTTAGTGGAAGAAAATAGTGAGGATAATTAATTTCATATTATAAAATTTTATTATTTTGGGTAACTTTTAGAATGTAAAAAAATTGTTACGGTTGATCCGATTTTTATTTTTATTTTTATAATTCGACACCTCGACTAATCCCAAGTATATACTAGCACAATGATACTAATCCAAAATATTGTTACTGTTGAAAATTTATGGGATACGAATTTAATATCTTGTGTCCCGGGTCATCATTACGAAAGGCTAGGTATGTATTTATGAAGTTGAGTCATGTTGAATTAGCAGCGAGAGTTTAGATTTTAGCTAGCAAAGTCCGTTAATGTGTTAGCTAGATAAGATCAAGGTCGCCATAGTTGAAATGTCAACTATCTTTATCATTTTGGTTCTTATATCAACTCATGAAAATGAACCACAAGTAGCTTGACATGCTATATTTAATTATTTATAGCCGTTAATGAATAAATTGCATGCAGCACTAATCTGATCAACTTAATTAATTACAATTCGTCCATATTCATTGTTGTAAAAATCAGTGACTTAGCCCTACTTGATTCGAGTATTCATTTTTAAGATCTAACTCGATTGGAGTTGAACAGATTTTAATTAAAATTCAGTTTTCACAAAATTTGATCAAAATTAGGTTAAAATCCGAGTATTTAGAATCAAAATTAGATTCACAAAATTATTTATAATTGTACTAACAAATTATCAACCATGTGGTATTGAAATCCAAACATTACTCTTGTTAGTTTATTGTTAAAATTGTTATTAAGTTGAACATTGATAACTATATTTGATTATGATAAAGAATATATTATTTTTAATATTTGTACATTAAAATATGATATGTGATATATTTAATTAAATAATATTATAAAAATAATATCCGATTAATCCTTCAAATATTATTTTCGAATAATTTCAATTTTTCGAATACTCATTTTTTTAAACTAAATTAAATTGAACCAATTTTTAATTTTTACAAACCTTGTATATACATATCTAGGCCAAGGTTCTAAAGAGAACATGCTTAAAAAGAGAACGAGAGAACATCTCAAAAAAATTAATTTAAAAATTATAAATATTCTTAGATGCATTTTATGATTCTCAAACTTGAATAATTTTTTGTGGAAAAAAATATTTATGGGAATTTGTTTTATTAATCTCTTTTAGAATCTCACAAATTTTTAAGAATCTTTTTTAGAATCTCACAAATTTTGAAGAATCTCTTTTAGAATCTCACAAATAGTTTTTACACATATATTTGTTGTTGATAATTGTGTTTTTTAGAATTGTATTAATGATATAAACATATTTATAACTTTTTTGAATTTTAAAAATTAATATTTTAAGTTGTTCTCTCGTTCTCTTTTTAACCATCTAGAGCCTTACTCTACATATCTAATCTGTATATTTACATGCATAGGATTATCCAGTACTACTAAATAAATAGTACTGTAGTAATTAATACCCTGCATCTCCAAGTACATACACACAGTCACACGGACATACGGAGTACTTTTCTATTTCTACTGTACACTGCCGTGTTTTAACAACTTATATAAAAAGATGAACATTATATCAATTACTACAGTTTCATTCTGACTGTGTACCTATATCTCTCACATCAACATTTGGATATATATCCCGAGCTATTCTCCTCTCTCTCTCCCTCTCTCTCACGAGCAAATATTATGCGTTTACAGATTTTTTTCAAAGTTCAAAAAAAGGCTATCCACAAGTACTCTCCAACTCTTTCGAAAGCTTAATATTTTATTACAATCATACACATAATGACAAATAAACAAACAGCAAGTGAAAACAAACACATAAATACGAATCTATTAGCCCCCAAGTTAAGTTGTGGTGGAAATTCATTCTCCTCCACGCTCCACTTCACTTAATAATACAATACCAGCTCTTACTTAAACTCCATTGATATATACAAAGGCTTCTATCTCTTTTCTTCACTTGAGAATTTTAATTTTGACACTCCGCTCTGTAAATTATTTGCATGCAACACACGTATAATAACACGCGGTTGCAGTATCTATAACATAATATTTTAGTGTGTGTTTTTGTTTTTTGCAAGTGATAATTTGGATTATGCTTGCTGTGGCACCTTTGAGGAACCCTAGAGATGAAGCAGCTGGAGAGCCTAAGTTTTCGATCATCGATGATGAGTTCCCGGACTTATCGGGTGATAATTTGCTTGAGAGTATTGATTTTGATGATCTTTTTATTGGCATGGAAGATGAAGATCAATTATTACCATCTTTGGAGATTGAATCTGATGATATTTTTGCGGAATTTTCCGTCAGTGGGGGAGATGAGTCAGAGACGAATGCAACTTCTTTATACGTTGAAAATTTTGATAATATCACCCCAAGAAGTTACAATCAGGAGGAAGATAAAGTTTCGGGTTCGGATTTTGGATCAGGTTCAAGCATATTGAATCAAGGGAACGAAATAGGGAATAAGAGTGATGAGATTGTTGCAGCAAAACTTCCAACAGCCAAGGAAGAAGCTAAAAGAAAAAAATCATCCAAGAATCATCAAGGCAAGAGAAAAATGAAGGTAATAAATTACAACTACTAAACACATAGCTTCATACTAATTAACTATTTAAATTTGCATACACGTACATGTGTTTCTCTGTCTCTTCATTTATAACTCATCATATTAAGTACAGATCTTCACGTCCTTTATGAGACAGTGCTTGGTAGTTGAAACTTCTACCTCACGAGAATCACGGGCTGTGTCGTAATTCTACATAGATGGAAATTATTCGAACTCCTGGATCTTAAAATTATTGTGTGAAAGTAACCAATCCAATATGTATGATGCGGTTTTTTAGCTAGCTAGGTCATTAGTTTTGAGTCGATCTATATAGAATCATTACCTTAGTATAGCTTATTCGAGCATATTATCTGCAGAAAATAGAGAGTAATTGTTAGTTATAATACATAATTAAGATCAATGAACAGGGCGAAACTCAAATGAGAACTAGTTCTCCAAATAACTAATACGGAGTAAGATCTAGTTTTCCATAGAACTTAACCGTACGTATATTTATAAATTTATATAAAATAATTGAAGAAATCTTGAAATGTGTGTTGATAGGTTGATTGGACACCAGAACTGCACAGAAGGTTTGTGCAAGCAGTGGAGCAGCTAGGTGTGGATAAGGCAGTCCCTTCAAGAATCTTGGAGCTCATGGAAATTGATTGTCTCACCCGCCATAACATTGCCAGTCATCTTCAAGTACATACTCTCTCTCTCTCTCTCTCTCTCTCCCTCCCTCCCTTTTTGTAGTTTATGTGTATTTGTTCTTTCTGCTACCTTTTGCTCCATTATCAAGACAATTATATACATCATACTAACTTTTTTTAGCTCATAATTTTCAGTTTTACAATGCATCAATGATTGTTTAGTACTTTAAATAAAGCTAGTTTACCTATAAATAGAGTTGTTTGCGTAACAGAATATGTGTCATGTTGTACTAGCTTCTTAATTCAGATAAGACATTGTACACTCACATGATTTTCGATAACATATGTAGACAATTGGTGTCCTGGATCATTTATTAACACCTTTTTATATAAATTTCAGTGTAAGAGTAGGGTTTGGGTGTTTACATATATAAATGTGCCTACATCGACATACGAACAACACGATGATTTACTAGGGCTATGAATTTAATTTAAGCAATATATTTATATAGAAGTACTTGAATTTAATTTACATGACTTGAATTGAAGAATAGTACTGCAATCTATAAGTATGCTTGAAGCTCTGCAAGTGGAGAACTATATATTCGTCTTTGATGTCAACTAATTTGGAATAATTTTACAGAAATACAGATCTCATCGGAAACATTTGTTAGCTCGAGAAGCTGAGGCAGCTAGTTGGACTCAGAGACGGCAAGCTTATGGTGGTACTGCTACCACAGGAGGCGGATGCAAGAGGGAAATGAATAGTACTAGTCCTTGGCTTGCACCTACCATAGGATTTCCTCCAATAGCACCTAATAATATTTCTCATTTTCGACCTTTACATGTATGGGGTCATCCTTCAATGGAGCAACCCCTAATGCATGTATGGCCTCCTAAACATTTAGCTCCTTCACCTTCTCCACCGTCACCTATGTGGCCACCGGCGGGTGCAGCTCCTCACCTTCCACAACCACCACCTAACCCTTCATTTTGGAATTCGCGGTATCAACGGGTATGATATTCTTACTTGCATGCATCGGTTTTCTACTGTGTTACTAAATTCTTTAATTTAGCAGTTAATTGGCACACATTAAGCTTGAAGAATTGATCAATTGGTTAACGTATAACAGCACTGTACGCATAATTAGATGGCCACGTACAAGAATCAATGCTCTAAATCTAGTTTCATGATGAACAAGTTTTCATGTTTATATATACAGCAAAAGAATAAAATTATTGACTATCTTGGAAATTATAGTCTATTAGTCAAAAGCTATCTACAAAAATCTACTTGTGGAGGCAATCCATTTATGTACTAGCTAGTTCTATTCTGAATAATCTTTCTTTATTTGGCAAATCCTGATATTCAGGTCGGACATTCTAAAATCCCAAGAAATCATTGTTTCACACCATCGATGGCACCCCAGGTAACAACTCTCTCTCTCTCTCTCTCTCTCTCTCTCTCTCTCTCTCTCTCACACACACACACACTTATGTATTCATAAACATACAAGCTTTTACGAACCGCATATATATGCATGTCTTTTGTGGCGCATTATTGACTTGACTCGGTGCATGCAGAGATTTGCAGCAGTATCACCGGTCCCGGGCATTCCTCCACATGCAATGTACAAAGTAGACCCCGTTTCTGCTCCCCCTCGCCCTCCTTTCGATTTCCACCCGGTACATATGAGACAAATTTCATATGATTACTTAATTATAATTATTTCATCCTGTTAGTAAAAAGTATTAACATATTAAGTTTTAGCGAGTCTTCTAATTTTTAATTTGTATGATAAATGTTCGACGAACAGTCCAAGGAAAGTATAGATGCCGCAATTGGAGATGTTTTATCAAAGCCATGGCTCCCACTTCCTCTGGGACTAAAACCACCATCTACCGATAGTGTAGTGGGAGAGCTGCACCGTCATGGTGTAGATAATATTCCTCCTGGAGCTTGTGCCTCCGCAAGTTAATCAAACCCAACTGGATCTTCAGTTTTTTTCCGGGAGTTTTCGAGCCTGAAGAGTAATTAACTGAACCCCTCAATTTGACGACATTTCCTGCATTCGTTTTAGATGCACCGATCATCTAAATTAAATGCAATATTTTCATTCCCTTGTTTGCTACTATATATGAGTATCATGTCTACTGATGACAAATAAATTCGATGCTATTTCTATAATATTTTCAAAGTTTTGTTGAACTTGATGTAATAACTATAAATTATATGATGCTATGACCGATTTCTTTTTTTGTTACGTATTTCTTTTATGTTATTATTATTAAATAATAATATTTATAAAATTATTTCTCTCTCTTTCTTTATGCTAAACAGTGTTGAATATAGTATATTTTAATCATTATCTACCTTTTTCTACGTAACAATTTGAGTTTATAGGAAAAATGATGAGTTAACACAACATCAAATCTCGTGTAAGACACTACTAATTGTAAAAAAGGGGTTGAATATAGTACAGGAAATTTGGCTAAATTCGATCGTTTATATTCGGTTGAAATTAGCTGCTTTCGAATGTATACGGTCGAAATTAGCTAAATTCGACCGAAAGTAAGATGGTCGTTTTTGTCGTGGTCGAAATTAACGAAGACGGTTGAAGATAGTTAATTTCGACCAACTAAATTCGACCAGATAAGTTCGACCTCTTAATTTCGACCATATCAGGTTGTTTTCAAGATTTTCAAAGATTTTTATCTGAAAATTCAAATTTTCTTCTAAAATTTGAATTTCCCGCCCATGAACACTAAATTCGACCGTTTTACATCGTTATCTATTTTCGACCAGCACTTGTCGTATATATATGTGTATACTTCGGTCATATTTGGTTGAACTTAATGGCTAATACAAAATTTTCGTATGTTTTATTCGGCTGGAAATTGTCGAATATATGTGTTTTTTTTTTTGAAAAATAAATTACTTTCGACCATTTTAGGTTGTAAATTATTATTTGTTTGTCCCTTAAATTTGACCAGTTTCGGTTGATCATATCATTCCAAAAAGATTTAATAGCCATCAGATTTAGGGATCCCCTGCAAGCATTCACAAACAATCCCAAAAGAGCATTCACACTCTAAATCAGTTGTTTAGTAAACAAACTCTACAACCAGTTTGTACTAAACAAGCATTCACACAAACTCTAATAATGCGGAAAATAAACAGCAAATATAAAGTACAAATATAAGTACTAAAATCAGTTACCAAATCGTTAGATTAAAAAGGTACCAACATCAGTTGGTACTAACAGCAGTTGCAACACTTAGATTATAATTCAGTTAACAAATCCTTCACAAAAGCCCATCAGGGAGCAGGTTTAACATTACTAAATATATATAGTCATACTAAGGGATCAGGGAACAGGTTTGACCTATCTCTTCATTGACTGGTTCATTATGGTGGTCTCCACCTCCAAGGTCTCCTACAAGGATCAACAATTCCTTCCCTGGCACAGTCTCCTACAGGCAAACGCACACATATCAGCAACTAATTCAAAAAATTGTATATATAACTGGTAATTATAGATATCACAAAGCAGAGTCGGATCTTTTAGCCACCAGGATTAAGTTTATGAAACTTGGATCAAAACCTGGTTCCTTTCAGACTGATGGGAAGAATGTTAGTTATGATACTCACAAACTTAAAATTATTAGATGTCTTCTCTTTATGCTGTTATGTTTAAGTTTTCTACGTGTAAACCCTAATTTACTTCTACCTATTTATCAACTCCTCACAGTAATGTACTAATGTCTTCGTAGCCTTCATTTCTGGATATCAAAATTGTAAGGTTACAAGTGTTGAGTGAATACTCGTTTTATCCGTTTTGTTAATGACCATCTATTTACTTACCTTTTTCCCATATGTTTGTATAGAACAGAGGCACACACACATATCAGTATGCTATTTAGCCACTATTTATTATTTTCTGGGGGTACTAGTAAGGCAAGGCATGAAAAGCAGCTTCAGGTCATTATGTTTTACATGTAATATTTAGAAAGGAAGAAAGAAAATTACCTCTTCAATGACCTTGTCATTGTCCTTCAAGATTTGGCGAAGCAAACCGTTTGCAGCCCGCACATAATGTGATTGCAGAGAATGTTGGCTCGGGTCTGGAAACGCAGCAGCGGCTAACTCATGCACACATGTATCCAAATCAGATTTCTTCACCTCACGCATAGGGAAGGAACGGACCATCTGCCTCACCTCATCTAAAATCTTTGACATCGTCTGATAAATTTTATCCGGAACATCATGAGAACTTGTCTTTTTCTGTGAGCTGACCCATTGTACTGCTTCCCGTGCTCCGAGAAGCTCTCCCACCGTGCTTTGGGGGTGAAGGATGATCTTCCCCTTCTTCGGCGGCCTAACCTGCAGTGTCAAGAAATTAGACGAATTTTCTGCTGTCTTACAATCATTTTATACTTTCAATCCGATTTTAATAAAATAATCTTGTCTTTACAACTCCAATTGACTAATAAGACTTCACGCGACATTTTTGGTCAACATTCATCATTAAATGTGACAGACATTTTTCGGTTGACTAATTACAATGCACATTTTCTTAACATACAACACGACTGAACCGAAATATTATCAAAATTTCCCGATAAAAAGAACTACACAGCATAAAATGCTTAGCATTATGTTACAATTTAAGCTTGCTAATCTCAAAATATAAACCTATACTGCAAAATTATCAAAATAAAACAACGAATACGAACATTCGAAACCAACAATTAAACAGAGTAATAAGCATAGATATTTTGAGATAACCCTGCAGGATGTAACTTTCCACCTCAAAGAAAACCCTAGATATTTTGAGAATTGTTTATAGAGGAATTAGAGCGGGCCTAAACTCTTGCAAATCATAAATTACAAATGTATTAAATTTGGATGCAAATTATAAATGAAAAAAACATGACTTCAATATTAAAAATAAAGTAAAATTCTCACCAATTACAACTATGCCGGAATTTGGTGAAATGAGTTCATTAGCATTTACGCTAATAAATTTGTAACCATTGCACTTGCACCCTTTATAAGACTCCACTTTATATATTGGACCTCTTATTAGGTCTATAAATTTGTTCTTGAGCCTTTCATCATTTTGCACCTAAAAAATATATGAAAAACATGATATAATACATAAATGTGTCAAATAAATTATACAAAAAAAAGTGTGAGCACATACCCTTCTTTCAAACCAATCTTTAAATTGTTCTTTTTGAACTTGTTCCTTTCCGGCATCGTTGAGATGAGGGTAATGTTGTTGTACCAATTTTTGGAACCCACTATATATTTAAGTTAAACAAAAATAAGTTTAAATTGTAAATTGAATTTATAAAATCAAAATGGAATAGAAAAGTTTTTACCGCAAGTACTTTCCAACTTCCAGCGAATTAATAAGCACATAGTATGTCACAAGCCCATGTTCATCATTACTCAAGATTCTATCTCTACTCCGTAGAATAGGATGTGTTGGATACGTGTAAACTTCCAACAAATCGGGTTTGGAATCGAAATACAACGTGCAAAAGTGAACACATTCCTCCTCAATGTAGCGTTGTGCCATTGAACCGGCTCGAGCTTTGTTTCCCACTTTCAATTTTAAGTTATGCAAGTATCTTTCAACAAAATACATCCACCGCCAATTTGCCGGTCCACCCAACTTAGCCTCGGTATGTAAATGTAGTGGCAAATGCTCCATCGGATCAAAAAGACCAGGAATAAAAATGGTTTCAAGTTTGGACATTATCCTCACTATATCTTTCTCCATTTTTTCCAAATCCGAGTACTTGAGATTGGAGGAGCATAAATCTTGAAAGAAGTTGCATAACTCAATAATAGGATCAGCTACATGTTTTGGAAGTAAGTCACGACAAACGATAGGCAATAACTTTTGCATGAAAACGTGACCATCATGTGATTTCATCCCCCGAATGCAATTATTCTTCCAATTCACACACCTAGATATGTTTGAGGCAAACCCATCTGGAAGTTTCAATGCTTCAATCCACTTGAACAACTTCTGAATTTGTTCCCTTGAAAGCACGTATGGTGCATGTGGTTTCGTGTCAACACCTTTAATCCACAGCTCACGGTGTACACCAAATTCTTCACAATCCTTTCTTGATTTAGTGTTATCTTTGGACTTATTCAGATCATTAAGGATTGTGTAGAATATGTTATCAAAGACATTCTTTTCAGTGTGCATAATATCAATGTTGTGACGAAGGCTCAGTGTCTCCCAATATGGAAGCTCAAAAAATAGAGAAAAGTGAGTCCAGTTATGTGTCACACCATAATCTTTCGGTTTTCTGTTCGATGACTTTCCTGGTGGGGGAAACTGTATCTGCTCACACATAGTCTTTGCAATCAATCCAGAATGTCTAGCACAGACTGATCGTGTCTCAACACTTCCAAACCTTGTACTCCTTCTTAGGGGATCATCTGGCTCCAAAAAATACTGAGCAGTGCCATAAAAAGTAGGTTTACCACCATGTTTGAGTTGTTTAGCTTTCACCTCTCCCATGCAAACTGGACATGCTAACTTACCCTTAGTAGACCATCCACTAAGCATGGCAAGCGCAGGAAAGTCACTAACTGTCCACAAAACCATCGCCCTCATCATAAAATTTGTACGTGAGAACCTGTCATATGTTTCCACCCCTGTATGCCACAAAGTTTTCAGTTCATCAATTAGCGGCCTAAGATAAACATGAAAGTCTTTTGTCGGATCTGAAGGACCAGGGATAAGAAGGGGCATGAACATGTATGGAGCCTTAGTACACATAGATGGGGAAGGTTGTACACAAAGACCACCACAGGCCATACTGTATACTCTCTAGCATGTGCATCACGAAAGGGGTCAAATCCATCAGTAGAAAGTCCAAGTCTAACATTCCGAATCTCCTTTGCAAAATTTGGAAATCTACGATCAAATTGCTTCCATTCATCTCCATCTGCTGGGTGACTTAGTTGGCCTTCAACTACAACTCTATCATGGTGCCATCTCATACATTTTACAGCCTTCTCAGCCATGTATAAATGCTGCAATCTCATGGTGATAGGAAAGTACCGCAATATCTTTCGTGGGATCTTTTGTTTTTTCGGATCTTTTTGAACTTTGTATCGGTCCCCTTTGCATATATCACAATGTGTTTTATTCTCATTTTCCTCGTAAAACAACATGCAATCATTCTCACAAGCATCAATCTTTTCATACTCCATATTCAGTCCTTTAATCATCTTTCGCACGGTGTAGTACTTCTCAAGCAATACTAATCCAATAAGATGAAGCAACTCATCAAAGGCATTATTACTACAATTATGCCTATTCTTCCAATCAAGCAACTCTATAACGTACTCAAATGTTGTGAAATTGACATTGCCTGGATAAATTGGTTCAGAAGCAATATTCACGTGTCTATAAAACTCTTTTGCTGTTGCATTTGGTTCTGCTTCAAAATCCTCACAATCCTGAAAATCATCATCATGTGCATCATACATAACATCATCTCTGTAATTAACATTAGCAGAACTCGTTCCAACTTCGACCCTTGGCATATCTTTCTCACCATGACAATCCCATCGAGTGTACCATTGCATGATACCATGTCTATACAAATCGACTTTCACGGTAGAAGGATTCTTATAACAAGAATTTCCACATTTTTTACACGGACATCTTATAAGGCCATTGTCTTCTTCTTGCATATGTTGTATAGCAAATGTAATGAAATTATCCACACCAATTTTGTATTCTTTTGTTAAATATTTTGCCTCATTATATCGATGACGACCAATTCAACTACGATCGGATGTCATCTACATGGGGTTAAATCTCAAAGTGCTCACTGAAGTGGAGGGTTAGTATCAAATTGCTCACTCTAGTTATCGGCGTCTCATGTATACCATTATAGTTGCAAGTAATGACAGAAACGTTGTGTTCAAAAACTAAAAATAATGTTTTGTTAATTCTACACATTTTTCTTAAATGCTACCGCAACCAAGTGAAAAATTGTTAAATTCTAGTATTTCAGATAATATATTTAGATTTTTTTAAAATCATTTACTAATTATTTTTAATTTTATAGCCATTTCCTTGTTTTAATTAAAAATAAATAGTAAACAAAATTTTTAAATTCTAAATATATTATCTAAAATACTAGAATTTAATAACTTTTCATTTGGCTGCTATAACATTCAAAAAAAATGTGCAGAATCAACAAAAATTTACTTTTATTTTTCGAACACAACATTGCTGTCATTACTTGCAACTATAATGGTATACATGAGATGCCGATAACTAGAGTGAGCAATTTGATACTATCCCTCCACTTCAGTGAGCACATTGAGATTTAACCCCATCTACATGTAAACAATGACATAAGGCAAATGCAAGTCTAGAAATAAAATATTATGCAAAATTATCATAATCACACTAATTGGAACACATAATTTATTTAAACATGAACATATGCAAAATTATCATAATCACACTAATAGGAACACGTAATTTATTTAAACATGAATACATACAAAATTATAATAATCACACTAATTGGAACATATAATTTATTTAAACATGAATATATGCAATATTACCATAATCATACTAATTGGAACAAAAATAATAATATTCACAATTAATAAGTTCAAAAATACTTACTTGATAATTTAGGAGTAGCACATGAAGCAAGGAAATAAATGGTGAAAATGGGGAAGAGGATAAGCAAAACGGCGGATGGAAAGAAAAGAGGTAGTAGGGTTTCCAATTGAACTCGGCTAAATTCGACCGTAACTGGTCGAATTTAGAAGTCGTATTTTCGACCGTTAAGCGTCACAAATACTGTTCGACACTGTATGGTCGAAATTAATAAATTTGACTGGAATTAGTGGAACCTATTAAATTCGACCGATTCCCGTTGAACTTGTTTTAAGAGCCATTTTTCCCGCCTGCGTAAAATTTCAAAAAAAGGGGGAAATTTCCCTCTCAGCCCAAATTTTTAACTTCGACCGAATATGGTCGAATTTAAGTTTTAAATGGGCGGGAGCTTTCCCACTTACCTTTGGCGGGTACTAAATTCGCTCGACTACGAAATCCGGTCGAAAATATTACTAATTTCGACCGACTATTTTCTACCAGATGTACTTTCAACCATAAATGGTCGAAATTAGCCGCCCTGGTTATTTTCGACCGTATACGGTCGAAAGTAGCCGCAGTCGAAATTAGTTGGTCGAAAATAGCCTTACTTTCTTGTAGTGTAATCAATTAAAACTCATGACACTATAAGATAGAATTCAACAATTTTGAGAATTTAATATGATTTTAGAAAAGGAATTTATTCTTTCAATTAGCTTTTCATGAACTAGAGTTTAAAAAAATCAAAATTATAATGATATTCCTTTTTGTATTTCTTACTTTCAGCTCATAATCATCATTTACACTTTAAAAGTAAAATGATATAAAAAAAAAATTAATAGTCGAAACTCATTATTTACAACTAAATATTTTGCATACATCATTTATATATGTTAAGTGCAAATTCAATGGCTTTTTTACATTAAATTTTAGTAAAAAATTAGGAAAATTAGCAAAAATTAGTGTTCCATCCAACTGTTTCTCTAACACCCAGCTCCCTAATTTTAAAAAGGATGAAAGCAAGTGGAAGATAAATCAAATAACTTAATTTTCACTCCAATTCATGCTCCCGGTCGAGTTTTTGTTTGAAGGAAGCAAGTGATTGGTGATTAAAATTTTATAAGTTTTCCTCTCAAAATTTTTACTTGAGATTGGGATGCAAGTGAAAGTGAAAATGGGATGCAAGTGAAAGTGTGAGTTAATTAAAAAATATTTGATTTTACAAAGTTTTCCTTCCAAGTTCCAACTCGGGAACATGTTAATGAATTCAAACTCGGGAATAAATGAAAGAAACATATTACTTCTATTTTCAATTACTTCCTCCAACATTCATTTACTTTCGCTATTTAAAATATTTGGGAGCAAGGCGTAAAATACTGAGAATTCATGCTTAGTAAAAATCATTAGTCATTTCTTATTACATATGCATCAATTCGTTCATTTTGTGTACTTTCGTAACGTGTATTTTAGTGTTTCGTGTATATAAAAGCTAAACCCAAATATGATCCATTTAGGATTTGTGTCGTGTACATGTTTGTGTACCTTTGTTTCATGTACTTTTCGTGTTGTTTTCGTGTTATTTTCGTGTAATTTTTAATAAAAAATATATATATATATAAATATATATATATATTTAAATATTAGATTTTTAGACTAAATTTTCACTACTCGAGTCTTAAGTTAATAAGTCATAACGAGTTATATGCGATCAAATTTTATTAAACTTAAATTGGAAACTATTTTCTACTTTTTCTTGATAAAAAAAATATATACAATTTTTATTTATAATATGTATTTACATAATTTTATAAATTTTATTTAATAATTATTTTTTTCTTGTATTTTAATTTCGTGTTGTGTACCCGAAGCCAAACACAAAATCGACACTATAAGAATTCGTATAATTTTATATTCGTATACCAAAAAGATAAACACAAAACCGTTATTATCATATTGTTTCATGTGGCGTTATCGTGTAAATTGCCGACTCTAATATACATTAATATAATAATCATTTTTACTATTTTTTATTTTTATTTTCCTCATTTATAATAATAAGAAACAAGTATAATCGTATAAGAATTGTTGTTAGAATTTCTAAAAAGAACATTATGTTTACAACAATCAAAACGATCTTAGCACAAAAAACGATCTTAAATTTTTATGAAATAAATCTAATACTAAAATATATTATATATTTAAACTAAATCTAAGTTTTGAATTTCGTTAACATATCAAAATTCATGATTTTATTATTAATTCTAAAAAATATAAGTCATTAATTAAATTTATTCAATAAAAATTAAAACAAATATTTAAAAGAAAAAATAAATATACAAAGTGATTATAAATTAAAAATAAAATAATAATATATTAAAAAATCCTTTTATCGTTTTGTTTTAATAAATGGGACTATAATAGATAAACTCTTACTCATCATCATGCTTAATTTTTCTTTATTTAAAAAAAGCCTACAGACCTGTTTATTTGTAGAAAATTTTCTAGCTTTCTGTTTTTAAATTTTCCAAATTTTTTTGACTTTTCCTATTCTTAGACTCTCATTAGAGAGAAGTGCAATTATCCACCTCTGTCTAATGAGAGTCGACTCCCATTTTGAGATTTAGGGTTTTAGCCATCTCTTCTTCATTCTTCTTCATTCCTTTTACAAATTAAACCCCTTCTTTCTTCCATCCTTTATTCTATTTTCTAATTTTTTCAACAAAATCGAGTTTTTGATCCAAAAGTTTCGAAATAATATCCTTTGAATTCTTAGGATCTCGTATCGCTTTGTGCGAGTTTGTTTTGTTTTGTTATGTTATTAGTTGTATCGCTTTATGCGAGTGCTCTTGTGTTTGCTACATTGTATTAGGAGATCTGGATATCCCGGATCGATAACACTTTCGTCATGTCTATCGCTGATGTCCGGCATGTAAAAAGCTGGGGCGCGCTTGAAACGGTGTTGAAAATCGCATGTGCTAATCTCTCACAAAAAAAGTTTGTTCACATGAGGTTTCTTAACTTAGTTTTTGTAACTGAATCCTCTAAACATCGCACTATCCACAGAATTATTGTGAGGGTAACTTGTGAATCTGTTGTTTTCAGAGTAGATTTAGGCTGGATTGTTCGGAAAACCATTGAAGTCATTTTTTATTTTCATAATATTTGTATTCAGTTTGTTAAGCGATCCGGAAACAAATCGGCTAATTATTTAGCTCGTTTATTTTTTTTTCAACCTGGTCTATCCACAGAATTATTGTGAGGGTCAATTGTGAAGCTGCTGTTTTCAGGGTAGATGTAGGTTGGATTGTTCGGGAAACCATTGAAGTCATTTTTAATTTTCAGAATATTTGTATTCAGTTCGTTAAGCGATCCGGAAACAAATCGGCTAATTATTTAGCTCGTTTATTTGTTTTTCAACCTGGTCTATCCACAGAATTATTGTGAGGGTCAATTGTGAAGCTGCTGTTTTCAGGGTAGATGTAGGTTGGATTTTTCGGGAAACCATTGAAGTCATTTTTAATTTTCAGAATATTTGTATTCAGTTTGTTAAACGATCCGGAAACAAATCGGCTAATTATTTAGCTCGTTTATTTGTTTTTCAACCTGGTATATCCACATAATTATTGTGAGGGTCAATTGTGAAGCTGTTGTTTTCAGGGTAGATGTAGGTTGGATTGTTCGGGAAACCATTGAAGTCATTTTTAATTTTCAGAATATTTGTATTCAGTTTGTTAAGCGATCCGGAAACAAAGCGGCTAATTATTTAATTTGTTTATTTGTTTTTCAACTTGGTATATCCACGGAATTATTGTGATGGTCAATTGTGAAGCTGTTGTTTTCAGTGTAGATGTAGGTTGGATTGTTCGCGAAATCATTAAAGTCATTTTTAATTTTCAGAATATTTGTATTCAGTTTGTTAAGCGATCCGGAAACAAAGCGGCTAATTGTTTAGCTCGTTTATTTGGTTTTCAACCTGGTTGCATGAATAATTGGGGATTTGTCCCAATTGCGTTATTTTCAAATTTTCAATGAAATCTACTTTAATTTTAATAAAAAAAAAAGAAAAAAGAAAACTAGTGAAAATTAAGGAAACCTTTTCCAACTACACCAGATTAATTTCTTGTTTTCAAGGTGGCAAAAATATGTGTACACAAAACTTGTCTCGATCAACATTTTTACATATTTAACATTTTATAAAGTAGTTGTATACAATTATAATAAATTAAAAAAAATTTGAAGGGTTTACTACCACGTAAAAACATATCAAAACTCATCATATGTGAAATAAATTTAAAAAAAAACTAAGCTTAATCAATCATCAATATATATATATATATATATATATATATATATATATATATATATAAAGGAGGATAACGGGAGTTTAGGTGGCGCCCTAAGATCGTCTCAATCTATTTTTCTAATTTTTTGAATTTTAAACACTAATAAATGTAAAAAATATCAATTAACATAGTAGAAGTAGAATATGTGTTCGAATTTATAGAGGAGAAGAGTTCGAATTTATAGGGAATACATATGATTAGAAGTTCTAGTGTAAGTATAATAATTATTTATAAGGCATACGATTAAAAGTTCTGTTGGAAGTAGAATAGGAATTCGAATTTATAGAGAATAAGAGTTCGAATTTATAGAAAAAATATATAAATAAAAGTTCTACTAGAATCAATCATCAATCAATCATCAATATCTATCTATCAATATATATATATATATATATATATATATATATATATATATATAAAGGAAGATAACGGGAGTTTAGGTAGCGCTCTAAGATCGTCTCAATCTATTTTTCTATTTTTTTTAGAATTTTAGAATTTTAAACAATAATAAATATAAAAAATATCAATTACATATTAGAAGTAGAATAGGTGTTCGAATTTATAAAGGAGAAGAGTTCGAATTTATAAGGAAGACATATGAATTAGAAGTTCTATTGGAAGTATAATAAGTATTTATAAGGCATACGATTAAAAGTTTTATTGGAAGTAGAATAGGAGTTCGAATTTATAGAGAATATATAAGAGTTCGAATTTATATAAATAAAAGTTCTACTAGAAGTAAAATAGATGTTTGAATATATAGAGCAAACATATAATTAAATATTTTAAAGAAAATACGATCTTCTTGAAATATATATATTTTTATATAAGTTAATTATACTTATATTAGGAAAAATTATTCATAAACCCAATACTATTATCATATAAAAAGTCACCGTATTTAAAAAGAAAATAATTGATGTGTTAACATAATAAAAGAACAATCTCATGGAGGAATCCTAAATAAATACAAGAGAATCTATATAATATAAAGAAAAAATAAGATGTGTTTTCATTTTCTGAAACTCGAAAAATTTTAGAAAGTCTAGAGAAAGTATAAATTGGAATTCATTCTATTTTTTAGTTTTTGATTTTAAGGAAAAAAATTGTTGTGTAAGATAAGTATCATCAATATTGTAATGAAGTTGAAATTTCGGTCGCAAATGAGAACGGTTCGAAACGTATTTAACGGGAAGACGACTCAATATAAAAGATTGTACTAGCTATTAAAAGATCATATTGATGTTATAAATTTTATTCTGTTTAATTTTAGGATTTGTTTTTTATGGATAAACATTATCATACAAGTAATATATGTAAAAGTTGGGTTTTTGGTCTTAACGAGAGAGCGGATCAATAGTAATAACCGTGTTTAACAAGAAAACGGTTCATTAGATAAGACCGTAAAGATGTTTAAATATATAAGTAATACATAAATAAAATGTTTTATTGGAAGTAGAATACGAGGACGGTGGAGACGTCTTATACGTTTTTTTAAAGCTATACATATTTTTTCCTAGAAATCCTTTATTTTAATTTTTTTATACAAGATTACAAGTTAATTATACTTGGCATTACAAAAATATATCCTTAAATGTAATATTATTCATGTACTGAAAAGTCTTTGTATTTAATTTTTTTTTATATGTTAACATAACATAAAAACATTCTCATGCGGAAACTGTAAATAAATACAAGAATATCTATAACATACAGAAAATATAAGATGTATTTTCATCTTTTAAAACTCCATAAATAGTAGAAAGTTTAAAGAATATAAAAATTGGAATTTACTCTCTTTATATAATGAAGTTAAAATTTCGGTTTCAAATAAGAGCGACTCGAAACGTATTTAACGGGAAGACGGCTCGCTAGAAAATATTGCATTAGTTATTAAAATTTGATACTGAAGTCATAATTTTTTTTTTATTTTTACGGTTCGATTTTATGGATAAAAATATTATATAAGTCTTTATAATATATGTTAAAGTTGGGATTTCGATTTTAACGAGAGAGCGACTCAATCGAAAGAATCGTATTTAACAAGAAATTGAATAATTAGAGATGATTATTTAATTATTAAAATTTAACATTAATATTATAATATAACGTAAATGTATTGAATTTTTTAAAAAAAATTGTAACGCCGCCGCGAAGCGCGACTTTATCAACTAGTTGTTTTGCTAATAACAAATTTAGAATAAATTAAAACACTATTTTTATATTGATAAAAAAAAAAGTTAAGGCTTATCTTATATTTCAAAAATAGGTATTTGTTTTAAAAAAAGTTATATAAATGTGTTTTTTGGCCCATAAATTACTTGTTTTTGAAAATAAAGAACTAGAAACATCATCTAACTATTAGTAATTATTTCAAATCATGTAATTATAAGTTATTTAAGTATTATCATCAATGTTCAAATTTTAATTAAAGCAAATTGTCTATTATTTAGTATATACTATCTTAATGATACTGAAATTTATTATAACCATTCAAATAAATAAAGAAATTAATAATAATATTCTATGATTTTTATTATGTATAGGATATTTCATAGAAAATTTCATAATCAATTAACTAATCTCATGATCCTATGATTTTTTCACGCAATTCATTGCACTTGAATGATATACTTGAAAGATATACTTGTAATTGATTTTTTTTAATTTTTTTTATTTTCTGTGAAAATATAAATCTTCAGCTTTTATACAAAATTAAAAAATTGAAAAAAGAGTTAATTGCAAAAAAGTGGCGAGATTTTATACTTATTTTCAAAAAAATAGTTAGACTTTCAATTTTGCAAAATGGTGACCAGACTTGCCTTTTTTCTTTCAAAAAAGTGGCTGGAGGCGATTTTCAGCTATTTTGGCATGGCTAAAATTGGAAAATATGTTATTTTACTAAAAAAATGTTAGAGACCCCAAAAATTTTCTAAAAAATCCCCAAATTAATATGTGTCAACATATGATTGGTTATATTATTAATAATATATGGTTATATGACAACTCATATTTGTGGATCTTTTTGTGAATTGATGTGCATACATGGGGGCATTATTATTATTATGAATATCACCAATCATATGGTGATACATATTAATTTGTGAATTTTTGGTATCTCTAGCATTTTTTCCCGTTTTACACCTGCCAAAAAGCTGAAAATTTATGAAAGGAAAAGGCAAGTCTGGCCACCATTTTGTAAAATTTAAAGTCTGACTATTTTTTTGAAAATGAGTGTAAAGTCTAGTCAATTTTTTGCAATTAACTCTTGAAAAAATATTATTTACAAGTATAATGCGTGCAAAAATTGCTCATATAAATTTGGAGTAATATTACATGTATTATGCACATACATTGATAAAAAAAAAATGTATGTATGTAATGAGGATCGATGGGTGTAAGTTAATATAAATTTACAGTGTTTTTCACTTTTTTAAATTCAAAAAACACTCTAGAGCTATTTTCTAAAATTTTCTAAAACACAATTATAAATTAGAAAATCGTTTTCTAAAATTTTCTAAAACACAGTTATTTTGAAGAACCGTGTTTTCTGTTTGCAAAAACCTAACTTGAAAACATTTTCACTTTGTCCTATTTTTCTAGAAATTTTTTCCAAAAAATTATTGAAATGAACAGGGCCTGTTTACTTTACTACAAACGTATGACAAATGCAATGCACGGCTTTTATTATCTGTAGCCTGTAGGCTTAAAAGGTTTTTTAACTATGCCAAAGAATTACATGAGTTGTGCAGCATGACAGCATCCTAATGTCATAATAAGCATACAACAAATCGATGAGGTGCTGTCTGTTTTATTCACCCACCTCTTCTTCGTTGCTTATAACTTAATTTGTTTACAAATTTCGTCGGGAGAGCACAAAAACTCATTTAGGAAAACAGGATTGTTTCATGAAGAAACAAGGTTTGAGGTTGATTCCTTTATCTGGTGCGAAGGTGTAGTCAAGAGAAAAATATGAGTTTTTGAATATCTTCATTAAAGAATGAAATCCTTCACTTTTCAAATTCCTACATAATCCTTTGCTCTTCAAATTTTATGGTGGAAGTAGCTCAAACTCCTAACAGAATGCGCTTCAAATTTTATGGTGGAAGTAGCTCAACTGACAGAGCACACAAACTCCTTTAAAGCAGAATCGTTTCGTGATGAAACAAAGTTCGAGATTTGATTACTCGATTCTCCATATAATTATTTCATTTTCTTATTTGGTATAAATTTTAGGTTTTAAAATAACATAAATATGAATGCCAAATTTTTTTGGGTACGAATAACCCAACTTTTTTGAATATTTTCATTCAAAAAAGAAATCCTTTGCACTTGAAACTCCCAACAAAATCCTTTGCTCTTCAAATTACATCGGGGAAGTAGCTCAATTGGTAGAGCACAAAAACTCCTTCTTTAAAACAGGATCGTTTCATGATGAAACAAGGTTCGAGGTTCGATTCCTCGCTTCTCCATAATTTTTTTTTATTCTTATTTAGGTCTAAATTTTTTAACATATTTTTTTAATTTTCTCTCTCCACTTTTTCTAAATGTTTCTAAAATTTTCTTTCCTAAAAAAATTACTAAAAATTAAGAAAACATTTTCCAAAATCTTTATAATTTTCTATCTAAGAAAAATGCATTACATGATCTTTCTTTTATAGTACGATGTATGATCCTCAAATACAGTAGTCTGATGCATTGTCTCTTACAAACTAGATTAAATGTAAAATTTTCTTTTCTAAAAAAATTACTAAGAATTAAGAAAACATTTTCCAAAATCTTTATAATTTTCTATCTAAGAAAAATGCATTACATGATCTTTCTTTTATAGTACGATGTATGATCCTCAAATACAGTAGTCTGATGCATTGTCTCTTACAAACTAGATTAAATGTATACAAGATTTAACATACTTAAAATTTCTGGAAACATCTAGAATGATTCCGCATTGTTCTTGAGATGAGGGTCGTACTTTCAATACTCCTCCTTGACACTCTTCTCACGTCCAAGCTTTGTTACGAAGGTGTTAGCCCACTAACGATTTACTACTCCCAGTGTTCTAAATTCCAATTAAGCTACTTTTCTAAACATATACAGTAATATGTAATTTATACATCTATTTAATATGTGTTCATTTTAATAAAACTTATATATTAAGTAGTCATATAAAACTTTTAGAGAGAATTACCAAAATGCCTATTTTTCCTAAGTTTTTGCCCAAAATACTGATTTTGAAAAAAATGACCCGAAATACGGACGGGATACGGAGTTTCGGCCTCCGTATTACCCTAATACGGAACACGGTGTACCGTATTATGCATGATACGGAACACGGTGTTCCGTGTTAGGTGGATGCGCAGTACTGTCACGGAACACCGTCCACCGTATCATGCATAACACGGAAGACGGAGTTCCGTATCATGCCCTGTTACGTAGTACGCTTCTCCGCATCACACCCCCTATCACGGTACACGATGTACCGTGTCCCGTCAGTAAAAAGGACCATCCAGTTTTCCAGGTGATTATTTTGGGCCTTCACCCAAACTTTTACGGAGTAATTATTAAACAATAATTATTCAATATAAATATACACTTCATAAAAAATTTAGCTCATTTTAACTAAGCTTAAGCATTCACTTAGGGCACATGTACAATTTCAAGCCTAAGAAGATAAAAATTTTGTAATACACAATCTCAGAACTTGGAAAATGAGCTCTAGACTCCGCAATACAATGTATATTATGTATTTTTGAATGGAACAAAATTGCCAGCATGAGTTCATCTTCTTGATACAAATCATTCGCTCATGCATAATCCACACAAAACATAAATTAGTTGCTATAAAGAATCTGTAGTGCAAATCCTTTGTAGGCTGTTGAAGAGTTTAACTTGATAGTTGGACATGTGCCACTACTAAATTTAGAAGAAGAGTAAAAAGGCTGGACCAAATTTGGAGTCAGACAAGGTGAAAACACCCATAAAATTTAATAAATATATAGAAAGAGCATTTACTAGGAACAAACTTACAGCTTACACAAGATTATAATCAACAGTATGACCTTTCACCTAAGAGCCTCAAACTAATAAATACATCAATTGAGGACCTATCATTGACACAATCTCAGATATTCAGATCATATATTTGATAAGATTTAATAGACACCTACAAAATCGTCGTCATCTTCATCGCTGCTATATGTTTCATCCACCTGGCTATCATCCTCCTCATCGTCAGCCCCTGTCACAAACTCAAGCATTTCTCCTTCGTCATCTTGGTCATCAATCATGAATTCCCCATCTTCATCATCCTCCAGCTCGCTTGCACTATCATCATTACTCATATAATCCATATCACTCCCATCATCTCCCACAATTCCCAGTAATGGATCCTCATCTATATCTTCATCATCGTCTTCTTCTTCATCCTCGGTCTCGGCATCATCGGGATCCGAGTCATCATCAGTTGGCCTCCTCCTACCTATCTCAAAAATCCTGGCTGATGAATACATTTCATCCGGGTCATCCATTGTAACCAACCCAACAACAGAATCAGTCGGCTCAGTTGCAAAGTCTAGGACACAGCGATCAACAGGTACAGTGGCAATGTCAGAGTAGTTGACAGCGTCCACAGTGCGAAAGGCTGAATACAGTGGATGTTTGACTTGTCGAGTGTGCATGGAGGAAGTAACATCATCAAGATTTCTCCTCAAGGTTGCATAAATTACATCTCCACTGCCGTTGAAAGTAACTACTGTTTGGTCCAGGGAAGGCACACTGCGAAGAAGCCTAAATTTTCGGAGATCCCAAACTTCAGAGTTTATGATGACCTATAAAAAAAAAATCATTTTACAGCCATTGTAAACAAAAGCTATAATGCAGGAATATATGAAACTACGAGGAAGTCGTATTAATAGTTCTGCCGTGATTTACACTAGCCTTCATCTAAATTGCAAACGGAACTTTAATAATCAAATATAAACAGAAAGCTGATTCACTCTCCAAAACTCACACATAAAAAAGGGGGAGAGGGAAAACGAGCAAGCAACTAATCATAGATATGCATAGTACAATAAGTCTAAGTCCAGTAGCATCACAGCCCTTGTGAAGTGAAGTGCATTTGATTGATGGAACCAATCTATAAATAGATAAAAGCTGAGTCCATTTCAAGGGTGTTCTCCCTATTCTGCCCCTGCCAAAATATGCTTACTACAAATTTACCATTCAGTTTGTGACAATAAAAAAGTTTAGGCTTTGTTTTATATAAGTATTCTTACATTATGGTACATATACTACTGTTTCTACCATCACTTTGGTTCTTTGCACGACCACCTATGCTTTTGTTTTTAACTTTATCAACTTTTCTAACTTCACTACTACTTCACTACTATTCAGAATTCAAATTTCGTTTTCATATTACATACGTTTGGTCTTATTTCTCTCCTTCAAATTTTTAAGATGCAGTGATATATTCTTTTTTTCTTTCTGGATTTAGACAGCATGGCTGAGGTTTGCTTCATCTTTTTACCTTTTGTTTCTTCTTTACACCTTTTTTCTGTTCGTCAATTACATGGTTTCTTGGGTATATGACTGTACTTTTTTTTCCCCAAGTATGCTTGCTTTCTGGATTGTGACAAGATGGATGAGGTTTGTTTATTCTTTTCAGCTTTTGTTTCCCAAGTATGCTTGCTTTCACATGAATTTTTACATGTGTTCAGTTTTTGTTACAAGGGTAACTTACATCAAACTGTTGATGTCTTCAGGATGCTTCTACCAAGCCAATGTTAGATAAGGAAAATCAAGATTCATGTCAAGATCCAAGTATACGGTCGATGTGTATGTGGTCAAAAGGTTGTTGCTCCCTTTCCATACTTTTACTGTTAAATCTTGAACATACAAGCATTATGCTCTATTGACTCTTTATTGATGGTTTGTACCAGATTTGTACCAGAAATAACTTGAGCTCTACCAGTCTACCACCATGCTCTATTGACTCTTTATTGATGGTTTGTAGGATTGGATTCTGCTAATGCATTGTATACTAGGAGGCAACCATTATCTAACATTATAAATGTTCCGAGCAATCCAAATATTCTTTGTACACTTACCGATGGCAATGGTCGGGGAAAAAGGGATGTTGGAGGGTGGAAGTTTGATGATGCTGCTAACTTTTACGAGGATGCTAGCAAATATTTCAGCTCTGAAGATCTTCAAGGTTTTCAATTCTAGAAAACAAAATAGGTTTACATTGTTTCATTAGTTTCGTTTTTTTTTATATTTGAACCAATATTTTTTTTTTGTAGCGTTCAAACCGTATACGATCTCGAAGAGGGGTACACCATGTTCACATTGTATTTGCAATGTATCATGTTTTACACCACAATTTTGACTGTTAAAAAAGCATTGCTAATGTTGTACTATGATTAGTAGTAGACCACGGCTATTGAAAGTCATAGAAAATTACTACTTGCATAGTGTAAGTTGTCAAAGTAACAGATGCTTCAAACTTTCAATATCAAGTACTTTATCTTTTGTCTTTACTTTTTTTTCCCTATGTAAAAGTAGTACCAAACTACCAACACATCTTCTCTTAAACAAATTAAAACTTCAATATACAAGATAATGTGATTGATTGAATATGCAAACTTGGCTACGTTAAAAGACTTCACGTCTCGGTCAGAAGAACATGCCTTATTTTAATAAAAGAAATGTTTAAGTGACATGTCTGCATATGTTTTACTTGTTCTACTTTTAATAAGAATGTTCAAGATTCCAGGAGTTCACGCATGGCAACTACCAAATACATAAAAAAAAGGATATGGAGCAGGCGAGCAGCACACCTCTAATTAAATATACGACATGATGAATCTATACACCTCTAAATGAAGATTTCATTCTTCGATTGCATATTTGATTCTCCCACGAGTGGCGTGTTTTACTTTTCAGTTTTGAAATATATAGTAGCTTAATATTCTACCCTTCCCAAAATATGGTTACTACACATTTGTATTTCAGTTTGCTATGCACCAATACGTGTTTTATTCTTATATAGTAGCTTAATATTTTTTTTTGTAGCATTCAAACCGTATACGATCTCGAAGAGGGGGACACCATGTTCACATTCCAATTCGACAAAAAAAAAACCGAGAGTTAAAAGTTTGAAATTACAAGATGATGGTAAGTGTAATCCCCCGAATTTGTTTAAGGAGAGTTTACGGGATAAGACAAACAATGTTAAGAGCAAATCACATAGCAAAGTTAAGGAGGATCTTGCTGGCATTACTTGTTGCTTATTCTCTGAAGAGGAGGGTGCAACTATGGATAAAGAACATATATATCTTGATGATGCAGAGATTAGTGAATTGAAACAATTCCAGACAGATGCTGATGATTTCCTTTCTGATGATGATGTTGGTTAGTATTATTAAGAAAATGCTATTTCCCTTTTCTTCTGTAGAATTATTTGGAAGATAAATTTTTGTTGATAATTTTTCTCCAGGTAATTTTATTGATGCAGAGGATGTTGATCCAAATATGGATCAGCAGTTTCGAAGTGGTACAATATGTAAGACATTATCGACAGTATTGCTTATTGATTATATGTTTCTAAGAATAGTTTACTTCTTTATGATATGTTAAATTTGCCTTTATTTTGCAGTACCTGAAGAATATGCTTCTCTAGGAGGTCCGAGTGTGAAATGTGAATATTGTGATGCTATCATGTGGAAAGAAGAAAGGGTCAACAAAAGTGTGACACGTGGTATTCCAAAATTTTCAATTTGTTGCCGTAAGGGACAGTTGAAGCTGCCAAAACCACCGTCGACACCCTCATACCTTTGGGAGCTGTATAATCATCCTAAAAAGGGTAGACATTTCCAAAACTGTGCACGTATATATAACAGTATGTTTGCTTTCACGTCCACAGGTGGTACCGTAGATCATTCTATTAATAATGGTGGGGCTCCTTATATATATAGACTGAATGGACAAAATCATCACGTGTTTGGTTCCTTGATACCAAACAATGGTGAAGATCCAAAATTTTGTCAACTATATATATATGATACCGAAAATGAGGTTGCCAACAGAATGAGGTGGGTCGATGTTGATAGTAGTGAAATTGTTGATGCTGAGATTGTTGAAGGTTTGATAAAGATGCTTGATGAGCACAATGAATTGGTGAAAGAATTTCGAACTGCACGTGACCGTTTCAAATCAACTGGAATTGTTGATTTAAAAATAACTCTTAAGGTTTGTCGTTCGGAAAGCGGTCGTGAGAATAATATTGGACCTTCTGACGAAGTTGCTGCCATTATGGTTGGTGATATGGAGGAGAACGATGAAAGCCGTGATATCATTATTGAAAGCAAACAAGATGGGCTGGAACGTATATCCAATATTCATCCTAAATTAATGGCACTACAATATCCTCTATTGTTCCCGAATGGAGAAGATGGATATCATGCTGATATCAAGTTTGTGGAGACAGCAGAGAACAAAGGAAAAAGGCAGAAAGCATCAATGAAGGATTTCTATTCATATAAATTGCAAATTAGGCACAGTGAAGGTTTGTGAATACTTTCTTTTAATTATATTAATTTATATTGTAACCCTGTTTTAATTGTGCCTTTAAACTGCAGCTATGACTCTTCGCTTGGGTGGTCGATTATTCCAGCAGTACGTTGTTGATTCATTTGCTATGATTGAGCAAGCACGACTGTGGTGGTTTCGTACTCACCAAACCACACTGAGGTCTGAGTTGTACAGTCATATTTGCGATTATCTACAGAAAGGAGATGGTGATAGTAATAGTATTGGGAAAAGTTTCATTCTTCCGGCTGGTTTTGTTGGATCAAAGCGTTACATGCAACAAAACTTTCAAGACGCTCTTGCTGTTTGTCGATATGTTGGTCATCCAGATATTTTTTTAACAATGACTACCAATCCTTTATGGGATGAAATTACTCAAATGATGAAAGTAATTCCTCATGCCACTCCACAGAACAGTCCTGATATTATTGCAAGAGTTTTCCACTTAAAACTGCAACAACTTGTGGATGATATTAGGAAGAAGTCCTTCTTTGGGAAATGTGTGGGAGGTAATATTAATTTCACTTTCACATTTACAATTGTTATTAAATATTGTATATATTTTTATGTTACTTTGTTTTTTATTAGTTATGTACGTTGTTGAATTTCAAAAGCGTGGACTTCCTCATGTACACATGCTAATATGGCTTGATAACGCATCAAGAGAGAAGTTGAAGTCCAATGTGGACAATTTTGTTTCTGCTGAGATACCCGATCCATTGACAGATCCTGTTGGATATGCTGCTGTTAAGTCATTTATGATGCATGGTCCTTGCGGGATGGAATTCCCAAAATGTGCATGTATGCAGAAGAACAAATGTTCTCGGCATTATCCCAAGAAGTAAGTATTTATCATAGAATCAATGTTGATTTCCTGAGAAAATCGCTATCCAGTGTCAATAATAAAAAAATTATTGTCTTATATAGGTATAACGCAAGAACTATTTTTGATGAATCTGGCTTTCCTATTTATAAGAGACGAAAGTTAAATGTTACTGTCAAGATTAGGAAAGCCGAGCTTAACAATCAATGGGTGGTTCCTTACAACAGAGATTTGTTGGTTAAATATCAGTGTCACATGAATGTTGAAATTTGTTGCCATGCACGAAGTCTTAAATATCTTTTTAAGTATTGTCTTAAAGGCCATGATAGAGCAACCGTCGAAATTAAAGGTTCAAGAAAGAAGAGTTCAGACAACAATGTTGATTGCGTTGACGAGATTCAATCATACTTTGATGGTCGGTATATATGCGGAGCAGAGGCTGCTTATCGTACATTTGGTTTTCACATTCATCACCGATCAGTCTCAGTGGAACGTTTGTCATATCATTTACCTGGTGACAAAAACTGTACATTTCGATCCAATGAGCCACTTGAGAAGGTTGCTACTCGAAACAAGATCAGGAACAGTAAATTGGAAGCTTTCTTCCTCTTGAACCAAACTGATCCAAATGCCCGTAAATATACATATGATGAAATACCACAGCAGTATGTTTGGAATGCTTCTGAAGGTATTTGGCGTTTACGTAAACAAGGACTTCATATAGGCCGCATGACCTATACGCATCATAGTACAGGTGAATTGTGGTACTTACGTATGTTGCTAGCAAAGGTTCGCGGTCCTATTTCTTTCGAAGCTTTGAGAACTGTCAATGGTGTGGAATGTAGGTCTTTCCAAGATGCGTGCAATGAATATGGTTTTCTTGATGGTGATAAAGAGTGGCATGAGTTAATTTCTGAATGTGCTAAGTGTGGATTTCCGCCTCAACTTCGTCAACTGTTTGTACACATTGTTGTTAACTGTCAAGTGTCTGATATGGCTCATCTCTGGCAGACTTATTGGCATGTGATGAGTGATGACATACTTTACCAACGTCGACAATTAACATGCAATCAACATCTTACGTTAAGTGATGAACAGATTCAATTCTTTGCTCTTGCTGGTAAGTATATTACAAATTTTTAAAGTTTAATATTTCTTCAGTCAAAAATTCATATGTATAGAGACAAAAAATATATGCTGCATAAATATAGCATTTGTACACATTTAGATTTAAAATTCGTTAATATGTGCAGAAATTGATAAATTGCTAAGATCAATTGGAAAGAGTTTGGCTAAGTATCCGCAAATGCCTCAACCTCCAGCGTCGTATTTACAAACGGGTGTAAATAATTTGTTTCTGGATGAAACAAATTATGATCGTGGAGAGATGGCATTAGAGTACATGCGTCTTATTTCAAACTGTAACGAAGATCAGTTACATGTTTACAATGCAGTAATTGAAGCTGTTGAAAACAACAGAGGTGGTGTTTTTTTTGTTTATGGCAGTGGTGGATGCGGTAAAACATATCTCTGGAGAACATTGATTAGCAAGTTAAGATCTGACGGACGTGTTGTTTTACCTGTTGCGTCATCTGGGATTGCGGCCACATTACTTCCTGGTGGACGTACTGCGCATTCCAGGTTCAAAATTCCAATTTTGCTTGATGATCTTTCTTTTTGTTCGTTTGGACATAACTCAGATATCGCATTTCTTTTGAAGAATACTAACCTCATTATATGGGACGAGGCACCAATGCAACACCGTTATGCATTTGAATGTCTAGATCGTTCATTAAGAGATTTAATGAAACCTGTTGATTCCATTCGTGCTTCGCTACCTTTTGGTGGAATCACTGTTCTGCTGGGTGGTGATTTTCGACAGATCTTGCCAGTAATGAATTATGGTTTACGTAGTGAAGTTGTTTCAGCATGCATAACAAGGTCCCGGCTGTGGTCAAATTGTAAGGTATTTGTTCTTAAGAAAAATATGCGTCTGAGTAAATCGAAATGTGATGTTCAAAACAAATCACTAGAAGAATTTGCCAAATGGGTTTTAGATATTGGTGATGGTAAATTTTTGTCTACATCTCGTGGGAATGAATTGTCTGCTGAGTTTGAAGTTGCTATTCCTACTTCATTTTGTAATATGAAGGATAGTAATTCTGTTGAAAATATGATACGAACTACATTTCCTGATTTTGTACAAAATTACAAAGATCCGAAGTATATTAGTGAAAGAGCAATTCTAACTCCTACAAATCAAACTGTTTCACATGTTAACTCATTGATTGTAGAGATGATTCCTGGCAATTGTGTATCATATTTTAGCGTGGATAATGCTGAAGAATTTGGTGGAACCGAAGCTGATCTTAGTCTTTCATTTCCTATTGAATATTTAAATTCAATTGTATTACCAGGTCTACCAAGTCACGAATTGAAGCTGAAAGAAGGCGTTGTTGTTATGCTCATGCGCAATTTGAACCAAACACTTGGTCTTTGTAATGGAACTAGGATGATTGTTACAAAATGTTTAAAACATTGTGTTGAGTGCGAAGTTATATGTGGCACTTTTGTTGGCACACGTCATTTCATACCTCGCTTGGAATGTTGTCCGACAGATAGTCGATTACCGTTCAAACTGATGCGGAAACAAATGCCTCTTCAAATTTGTTATGCCATGACCATTAACAAGTCTCAGGGACAATCACTTGAAAGTGTTGGTCTGTACTTGCCAAAGGCTGTATTTACTCATGGACAACTATATGTTGCGATCAGCAGGGTAACATCTCCGCAAGGACTAAAACTTTTTATTGACGATGAGACTGGCTGCTGCACAAATATAACTTTAAACGTAGTGTACAAAGAAGTCTTTTACAACCTACCACCAACATAATATCCAGTTTGTATCAATATCTATTTTATAATTACAGATCTTGCAATGTATCATGTTTTACACCACAATTTTTACTGTTAAAAAAGCATTGCTAATGTTGTACTATGATTCGTAGTAGACTGTAGACCACAACTATTGAGTCATAGAAAATTACTACTTGCATAGTGTAAGTTGTGGAAGTAACAGATGCTTTAAACTTTCAATATGAAGTACTTTATCTTTTGTCTTTACTTTTTTTTTCCCTATGTAAAAGTAGAACCAAACTACCAACACATCTTCTCTTAAACAAATTAAAACTTAAATATAGAAGATAATGTGATTCATTGAATATGCAAACTTGGTTACGTTAAAAGACTTCATGTATCGGTCAGAAGAACATGCCTTATTTTAATAAAAAAAAAATTAAGTGACATGTCTGCATATGTTTTACTTTTTCTACTTTTAATAAGAATGTTTAAGATTCCAGGAGTTCACGCATGGCAACTACCAAGTACATACAAAAAAGAGAAGGATATGGAGAGCACACCTCTAATTAAATATACGACATGAAGAATCTATACAGCTCTATTCGAAGATTTCATTCTTCGACTTAGGGGTGTTCATGGGTTCACCAAACCGATTAAACCGACCCAACCCAACCCTTTTTTCGGCCAATCAAACCGATAAAAAAAAAACCCGATACTTGATTGGGTTAGAAAATTTTTAAACCGATTTAAATGGGTTGGGTATGGGTTTTATATTTTTTCGGCCAACCCAACCCGATCTAATATATATTTTTTATTTTATAATTTAGTATAATTTTATTTATAGATGTATGATTACATATGGCGTGTATGCATATGATTTACGATGTAATTTACATTACTAAAATTATAACAATAATTAAATTAAATATTAACAATAAAATCCTAGATTACACATAATTTAATTTTACTTAAGTTCTCAAAATGAGCTTTATTTTGTGTACTTTAATTTTTTTTATAAAATTATTTAACCCATTCAAACCGAACCAACCCAACCCAAACCGATATATAATGGGTAGGTTTGGTTATAAAATTATTTTTTACTGCTTGGGTTAAAAAATTTGAAACCGACTTAATTGGGTCGGGTTGCAAAAACGTCATCAACCCGGCCAACCCAACCCGCGAACACCCCTACTTCGACTGCATATTTGATCCTCCCACGACTGGCGTGTTTTACTTTTCAGTTTTGAAATATATAGTAACTTAATATTCTACCCTTCCCAAAATATGCTTACTACACATTTGTCATTCAGTTTGCTATGCACCAATACGTGTTTTATACTTTTATATAGTACTAGCTTATAACCCGTGCGAAGCACGGATATAGATTGAACCGAGATTAAAATATTAATATTAATACACTATTTAATTAAGTATTTATAGAGAATTGAATCCGAGATAATGTTAAAAAAACTAAAGTAAATAAAGTTTTATAATTATGTAGTTGTAAAGGAATCGAACCCAAGGTGAAGTTAAAAAAAAATTAATAAATAAATCTTGTACTAATTATGTAGTTGTCGGGAATCGAACCCTGCCTTAATTGATAACAAAATTTGGTATTTTGGTACTTTAGTACTATTGCGTACCATTAAAACAAGGTTTAAGCATTACAGTAAAGTTTCATTTTTAAAATATGTAGTAATTAAATATTAAATTATAAACGTATATTGTATATAGTATAATTATATAATATATATAACTTGGTATATTCGGTCTATACAATGGATTAAACTAAATGTTGAGCATTCGGTCTATTAGCTGCAAAACCATACAGAACCAAACCGAATATATCGTAAATTGAATTGTGAATTTTTTTGGAACCAAACTCAACCTAATTTATATCATGGAGCGAATCAGACCAAATCGAAATAATTTAGATTCAGTCTGGTTTCGTTCTTTAAAATGGATTATAAAAATCAAATCAAAACATGAATACAATACCTAAAAAATCAAATCCATATGTATTTAGCTATCAATAGTAAATCAATAAGATAACAATATATACTAAATTCTTAGTTCCGCTAATATCAAGTCCATACGTATTTAGGTATCAATAGAAAATCAATAAGATAATGACATGGATTTAACTAAAGGTTGAGCATTCAATCAGTTTGATCCAAAACCGAACGGAACCAAACCAAATAGATCGCAAATTGAAATGTCAAATTTTCTTTAACCAAACACAACCTAAAGTAGATCATGCAGCCAAGCGGACGAAATCGAAATTATTTCGGTTCCTTCTGGTTGCGTTCTTTAAAATTGATTAAAAAAATCAATGCAAAACATGAATACAACACCTAAAGAAAATAAATTCAATTTTTATTTAGGTACAATAGTAAATTAATAAGATAACAATATATAGTATTTTTTTAGTTCTTCTAATATATATTCAGATGACAAAACTATATATTTCGAAAAAGTATTATGCGAACTAATAAAATATACAAATTAATCCATTAAGAATAAGGTGGCATTTAAGCATTAGATTAAAGTTTCATTTTTAAAATGTATAGTAAATAAATATAAAATGATAAGCATATATTATATATAATATAATATATGTCACTTCGTATATTCCGTCAATATCATGGATTCAACTAAAGGTTGAGCAGTCGATCGATTCGCTCCAAAACCGTACAGAACCAAACCGAATAGATCGTAAATTGAATTGTAGAAAGTTTTGAAACCAAACTCAACCGAATTTATATCATGGAGCAAAACCGACCAAATTGGAAAAAAATCCATTAAGTCTGGATTCGTTCTTTAAAATGGATTTAAAAAAAAATCAAAGCATGAATACAATACCTACAAAATATCAATTCCAACCGTATTTTGGTATCAATAATAAATTAATAAGATAACAATATATAGAAAATTTTTAGTTCTACTAATATATATTAAGATGACAAAACTATATATTTTTAAAAAGTATGATGCGAATTCATAAAAGAAACAAAATCATCATTTCAGAATAAGGTCATGTTTAAGCATTAGAGTAAAGTTGTAGTTTTTGAAATATATAGTAACTTAATATAAAATAATAAACATATATTAGATATAATATAATAATAATAGTCTATTCCGACTATATCACACGGATCCAACTAAAGATTGAGCATTCAGTCATTTTGATCCAAAACCAAACGGAACCAAAACAAATAGATCGCAAATTGAAATGTCAATATTTTTTTAACCAAACCCAACCTAAAGTATATCATGCAGCCAAGCGGACGAAATCGAAATAATTTCGGTTCCTTCTGCTTGCGTTCTTTAAAATTGATTAAAAAAATAATGCAAAACTTGAATACAACACCTAAAGAAAATAAATTCAATTTTTATTTAGGTACAATAGTAAATTAATAAGATAACAATGTATAGTAATTTTTTAGTTCTTCTAATATATATTCAGATGACAAAACTATATATTTCGAAAAATTATTATGCGAACTAATAAAATATACAAATTAATCCCTTAAGAATAAGGTGCCAGTTAAGCATTAGGTTAAAGTTTCATTTTTAAAGTATATACAAAATAAATATAAAATGATAAGCATATATTATATATAATATAATATATGTCACTTCGTATATTCCGTCAATATCATGGATTCAACTAAAGGTTGAGCAGTCGATCGATTCGCTCCAAAACCATACAGAACCAAACCAAATAGATCGTAAATTGAATTGTAAAAAGTTTTGAAACCAAACTCAACCGAATTTATATCACGGAGCAAAACCGACCAAATCAAAAAAATTTCCATTAAGTCTGGATTCCTTCTTTAAAATGGATTGAAAAAAAACAAATCAAAGCATGAATACAATACCTACAAAATATCAATTCCAACCGTATTTAGCTATCAATAATAAATTAATAAGATAACAATATATAGAAAATTTTTAGTTCTACTAATATATATTAAGATGACAAAACTATATATTTTTAAAAAGTATGATGCGAATTCATAAAATAAACAAAATCATCATTTCAGAATAAGGTCATGTTTAAGCATTAGAGTAAAGTGGTAGTTTTGGAGTAACTTAATATAAAATAATAAACATATATTAGATATAATATAATAATAATGGTCTATTTCGACTATATCACACAGATTCAACTAAAGCTTGAGCATTCAGTCTGTTTGATAAAGAAAGAAACGGAACCGAAACGAAACTATCACAAATTGAAATATCAAAATTTTTTAGACGAAACTCAACCCAATGTATATCATGGAGCCAACCGGTCGAAATCGAAATAATTTTGGTTATTTTCTTCTTGCGTTCTTTAAAATGGATTTAAAAAAATTGCAAAACATGAATATAACACCTACACAAAATCAAGTCGATTTGTATTTAGGTATAATAGTAAATCAATAAAATAAAAATATATAGTTTTTTTAGTTCTACTAACATATATTCATATGACAAAATTATAAATTTTGAAAATGTATGATGCGAACTAATAACATATACAAAATAAATTATTGGGAATAAGGTGATGTTTAAGCATTATAGTAAAGTTTCATTTTTAAAATATGTAGTAAATAAATATTAAATTATAAACGTATATTGTATATAGTATAATAATATAATATATGTAAATTGGTATATTCGGTTTATACAATGGATTCAACTAAATGTTGAGTGTTCGGTCTATTAGCTGCAAAACCATACAGAACCAAACCGAATATATCTAAAATTGAATTGTGAATTTTTTTTGGAACCAAACTCAACCTAATTTATATCATGGAGCAAATCAGACCAAATCGAAATAATTTAGATTCAATATGGTTTCGTTGTTTAAAATGGAATATAAAAATCAAATCAAAACAAGAATACAATACCTAAAAAATCAAATCCATACGTATTTAGCTATCAATAGTAAATCAATAAGATAACAATATATACTAAATTCTTAGTTCCGCTAATATCAAGTCCATACGTATTTAGGTATCAATAGAAAATCAATAAGATAATGACATGGATTTAACTAAAGGTTGAACATTCAATCAGTTTGATCCAAAACGAAACGGAACCAAACCAAATAGATCGCAAATTGAAATGTCAATTTTTTTTTAACCAAACCCAACCTAAACTAGATCATGCAGTCAAGCGGATGAAATCAAAATAATTTCGGTTCATTCTGCTTGCGTTCTTTAAAATTGATTAAAAAATTAATGCAAAACATGAATACAACACCTAAAGAAAATAAATTCAATTTTTATTTAGGTACAATAGTAAATTAATAAGATAACAATGTATAGTAATTTTTTAGTTCTTCTAATATATATTCAGAAGACAAAACTATATATTTCGAAAAATTATTATGCGAACTAATAAAATATACAAATTAATCCCTTAAGAATAAGGTGCCAGTTAAGCATTAGGTTAAAGTTTCATTTTTAAAGTATATACAAAATAAATATAAAATGATAAGCATATATTATATATAATATAATATATGTCACTTCGTATATTCCGTCAATATCATGGATTCAACTAAAGGTTGAGCAGTCGATCGATTCGCTCCAAAACCATACAGAACCAAACCAAATAGATCGTAAATTGAATTGTAAAAAGTTTTGAAACCAAACTCAACCGAATTTATATCACGGAGCAAAACCGACCAAATCAAAAAAATTTCCATTAAGTCTGGATTCCTTCTTTAAAATGGATTGAAAAAAAACAAATCAAAGCATGAATACAATACCTACAAAATATCAATTCCAACCGTATTTAGCTATCAATAATAAATTAATAAGATAACAATATATAGAAAATTTTTAGTTCTACTAATATATATTAAGATGACAAAACTATATATTTTTAAAAAGTATGATGCGAATTCATAAAATAAACAAAATCATCATTTCAGAATAAGGTCATGTTTAAGCATTAGAGTAAAGTTGTGGTTTTTGAAATATATAGTAACTTAATATAAAATAATAAACATATATTAGATATAATATAATAATAATAGTCTATTCCGACTATATCACACGGATCCAACTAAAGATTGAGCATTCAGTCTATTTGATCCAAAACCAAACGGAACCAAAACAAATAGATCGCAAATTGAAATGTCAATATTTTTTTAACCAAACCCAACCTAAAGTATATCATGCAGCCAAGCGGACGAAATCGAAATAATTTCGGTTCATTCTGCTTGCGTTCTTTAAAATTGATTAAAAAATTAATGCAAAACATGAATACAACACCTAAAGAAAATAAATTCAATTTTTATTTAGGTACAATAGTAAATTAATAAGATAACAATGTATAGTAATTTTTTAGTTCTTCTAATATATATTCAGATGACAAAACTATATATTTCGAAAAATTATTATGCGAACTAATAAAATATACAAATTAATCCCTTAAGAATAAGGTGCCAGTTAAGCATTAGGTTAAAGTTTCATTTTTAAAGTATATACAAAATAAATATAAAATGATAAGCATATATTATATATAATATAATATATGTCACTTCGTATATTCCGTCAATATCATGGATTCAACTAAAGGTTGAGCAGTCGATCGATTCGCTCCAAAACCATACAGAACCAAACCAAATAGATCGTAAATTGAATTGTAAAAAGTTTTGAAACCAAACTCAACCGAATTTATATCACGGAGCAAAAACGACCCAATCAAAAAAATTTCCATTAAGTCTGGATTCCTTCTTTAAAATGGATTGAAAAAAAACAAATCAAAGCATGAATACAATACCTACAAAATATCAATTCCAACCGTATTTAGCTATCAATAATAAATTAATAAGATAACTATATATAGAAAATTTTTAGTTCTACTAATATATATTAAGATGACAAAACTATATATTTTTAAAAAGTATGATGCGAATTCATAAAATAAACAAAATCATCATTTCAGAATAAGGTCATGTTTAAGCATTAGAGTAAAGAGGTAGTTTTGGAAATATTTAGTAACTTAATATAAAATAATAAACATATATTAGATATAATATAATAATAATGGTCTGTTTCGACTATATCACACAGATTCAACTAAAGGTTGAGCATTCAGTCTGTTTGATAAAGAAAGAAACGGAACCGAAACGAAACTATCACAAATTGAAATATCAAAATTTTTTAGACGAAACTCAACCCAATGTATATCATGGAGCCAACCGGTCGAAATCGAGATAATTTTGGTTCTTTTCTTCTTGCGTTCTTTAAAATGGATTTAAAAAAAATGCAAAACATGAATATAACACCTACACAAAATCAAGTCGATTTGTATTTAGATATAATAGTAAATCAATAAAATAAAAATATATAGTTTTTTTAGTTCTACTAACATATATTCATATGACAAAATTATAAATTTTGAAAATGTATGATGCGAACTACTAACATATACAAAATAAATTATTGGGAATAAGGTGATGTTTAAGCATTATAGTAAAGTTTCATTTTTAAAATATGTAGTAAATAAATATTAAATTATAAACGTATATTGTATATAGTATAATAATATAATATATGTAAATTGGTATATTCGGTTTATACAATGGATTCAACTAAATGTTGAGTGTTCGGTCTATTAGCTGCAAAACCATACAGAACCAAACCGAATATATCTAAAATTGAATTGTGAATTTTTTTTGGAACCAAACTCAACCTAATTTATATCATGGAGCGAATCAGACCAAATCGAAATAATTTAGATTCAATCTGGTTTCGTTCTTTAAAATGGAATATAAAAATCAAATCAAAACAAGAATACAATACCTAAAAAATCAAATCCATACGTATTTAGCTATCAATAGTAAATCAATAAGATAACAATATATACTAAATTCTTAGTTCCGCTAATATCAAGTCCATACGTATTTAGGTATCAATAGAAAATCAATAAGATAATGACATGGATTTAACTAAAGGTTGAACATTCAATCAGTTTGATCCAAAACGAAACGGAACCAAACCAAATAGATCGCAAATTGAAATGTCAATTTTTTTTTAACCAAACCCAACCTAAAGTAGATCATGCAGTCAAGCGGACGAAATCAAAATTATTTCGGTTCCTTCTGCTTGCGTTCTTTAAAATTGATTAAAAAAACAATGCAAAACATGAATACAACACCTAAAGAAAATAAATTCAATTTTTATTTAGGTACAATAGTAAATTAATAAGATAACAATATATAGTACTTTTTTAGTTCTTCTAATATATATTCAGATGACAAAACTATATATTTCGAAAAAGTATTATGCGAACTAATAAAATATACAAATTAATCCATTAAGGATAAGGTGACAGTTAAGCATTAGATTAAAGTTTCATTTTTAAAGTATATACAAAATAAATATAAAATGATAAGCATATATTATATATAATATAATATATGTCACTTCGTATATTCCGTCAATATCATGAATTCAACTAAAGGTTGAGCAGTCGATCGATTCACTCCAAAACCATACAGAACCAAACCGAATAGATCGTAAATTGAATTGTAAAAAGTTTTGAAACCAAACTCAACCGAATTTATATCATGGAGCAAAACCGACCAAATCCAAAAAAATTCCATTAAGTCTGGATTCCTTCTTTAAAATGGATTTTAAAAAAAAAACAAATCAAAGCATGAATACAATACCTACAAAACATCAATTCCAACCGTATTTATCTATCAACGATAAATTAATAAGATAACAATATATAGAAAATTTGTAGTTCTACTAATATATATTAAGATTAGAAAACTGTATATTTTGAAAAACTATGATGCAAATTCATAAAATAAACAAAATCATCATTTCAGAATAAGGTGATGTTTAAGCATTAGAGTAAAGTGGTAGTTTTGGAAATATTTAGTAACTTAATATAAAATAATAAACATATATTAGATATAATATAATAATAATGGTCTATTCCGACTATATCACACAGATTCAACTAAAGGTTGAGCATTCAGTTTGTTTGATAAAGAAAGAAACGAAACCGAAACGAAACCATCACAAATTGAAATGTCAAATTTTTTTAGACCAAAATTTATATTAAATAGTACATTAAAAAAAGGGAGTTTGTTATTAATACATGTTATACATATAGATTAATTTTTCATTTATTTAAGATTATATTTTAAACAATGAAGAAAACATAACATACATGGTTCTGGTCAAAATTGATACGTTATTTGTAAAATTTAGTAATATTATAGTACAAAAATTACAATTATAACAAAATTCCAAACAATTGTTTTAGAAAATAATATGAATTTTAGGGGAGTAGGAATCTGTGATAAAATAAGGGTGAAACCAAATTTGTTATGAAAATATCATTAAACAGAAATTTATTAATAAAGGTTATAGATTCGTTAGTGTTTTATCAAATGTTATACGATCTGGCTACGTATTCGTTGGTGTTTTACCCTCTATTTGTTGGTGATTTTTGATCGTTGATTTTTTCCAGTTAAAAAAATTACAAACAAAAGAATTATAATCATCATAAGAACTCTATTTTTAACTCTTTTTAAAGGAACATAGTATTCTAGGGGAAATATGATTTTTTAAAAAAAATTACAAATAAAAGAATTATAATTATAATAGGATAAAAATTACAAAAAGAATTATAAATAAGATAGGATTTTTATTTTTATTAAATTTTTTTTAAAAAAAACAACATAGAATTCTAGGGAAAATAGGATTTTAGGGGTGAAACCAAAATATAGTGCGAACCAAAAACGGGTGAAACCAAAATATAGTGCGAACCAAACTTTTGGTACCTTTTCGCTTATTAATAAAGGTTATAGATTTACCACCATCATTCTATATTATAAATTCTTAAGACTATTTAATTTAAAATTATAATAAATAAGAATAACACTAGAATAGTACAGCACCAACTAGACCAACATTAATTTTTATATATAGCAGATGTAAGGTAATAGACGTATTCATGCAACACCATATTGGAAATAGTACAGATCTTTGCTACCTAGGGTTAACCAAAATATGTCTTTTGATTTGTGTACTCCTATCTTGAAGCTTAACGCATCAAAGGTGAAGTGGGTTATTCGTGTAAGAGTCCAGAGTATATGGAAAGGAATAAATCGAGAAACAAAACAATTTCGTGGTATTAACGTTTTGTTCATCGATGATTCTGTAAGTCCCCCATTTTTCTCTCCATATTTTAAATCAGTATTCTTTAAAACTATATATATGTAACAAGTTGCCGATGTTTTCTACTCAGAGTTGTCGGATCCATGCTTTCATAAGTGCAAAATTAGCTGAGCTCTTTGATAAAGATCTGGTTGAAGGTGATATTTACAAGATTTCAAATTTCGTTGTCAAGGAATACAGAGGAGATGAAATTAACCTTTGTGTAAGGAATGAGAAACATATATTCTTTGCTGAGTTTACAACTGTTGAGAAAGATGCAAACAATGGAATGAAAATACCAGATTTTAGCTTTGATTTATGGGACTTGCTTGATCTTGAAAGAGTTGAAAAGGATAGAAGATTTTTATGTGGTATTTCATACATATGATATTTCAATCATCTTTAATATGCTTACCGTACTTTTGCTTTTCTTTATTCAAGAGTGAACTAATTATATATATTTTTTCAGATGTTGTAGGTGTTATGCAAGGTAAAGCATCGAAACGCGAATATGTCAATGACAAGCAAGAACCAAAGACTCAACTAAAGTTCTCTATAACTGATGGAAGGTTCATCATTTTCTCAATTTATATACACTCACAATATCATTTTACTTATATATGTCAATTGCATATACTTAAATACTATTTTACAGGTGTTCTCGAAAAGTGACACTATTTGATGAATTTGCTCAAATCATTGGAGATGCTCTAACTATATACTCTGATGAGCCAGTAGTACTGATCATATCATGTGCCAAGATAAATAAATATGATGGTAATACCTTAGTACGTAATAAATATTTGGTAAGAATGTTTGATAGATCATAAACTGAATACACATTTTGTAGGTGAATTGTACCTAACCAACTATCCACCTACCAGAGTTTACATCAATGTCAACCATTATAGCGTTCATCAGATGAGAAAGGAGTAAATTCTACTTGAACTCATTAAAGCAATCACTTGAAATACATATGTACAATAAATGATATTAACCTAATTTATTTGTTGAAATATAATAGAGCCGCAGATCCTTCATTTTACACTGTAAAGGATGATCCTCTTGAATCTGCAATATTCAATGTTTACACCATTGAAGAAATTAAACTGTTGCAAGAAGATTTCGTTGAGGTATAACAAAATTTCAATGACATAGAATCAGTCCTTGCAATTGTTCTATATGTTTTATCTTACAATAAACAGTTGCGATTTGTATAGAGAAAAGTACTTTGTAATGTAACTGTGAAGAAAGTTGATGAAGATTTTCCTTGGTTCTGCTATGTTTGTATGCCATGTGATGATAATGAATTGAGCAATGTTGATGGAAGGTTCAAGTGTGGTAAATGCAACCGTACCTATCCATATCCTGAACGACGGTATATTAATCCTTTGTGAATTAATAATCTCTATTAGTGATTCTGATCAATTTCTTATATTTTCATTGTATACTTATTTGCTTTCTTGCTTAGCAGATTCCGGATTCACACCTTATGTTACGATTCCACTGGCGGAATTGCTGTTACATTTCCCGATCATGCAATTCGACGAATAACGGGCAAAACATTGTTTGAACTTCAGCTGGAAGATCCTGAGGTATACAATATGTTATACAAATGCATTACAACTTCATTTAATAAATGCAAGTAAGTATATTGTTAATTTCTTTGTTTTTGTCCAGATATTTAAAAGACCTGAAATGCCATCAATTCTCAAAGTTTTTGAGAAGGAAGAATATACAGTTACTTTGACAATTACTGAAAATAATGTAAAGCACGGATCAGTTGTTTACTTTGCTTCAGAGTTATCCGACAAAACAGTGTTGCTTGAGAATGATTCAAACTCATCCAACAGTGAAACAAGTAACAAATTAGAAGATACAACTGAAATTGTAAGTGTGCACTTAAATGTTTCTATCTGAAATATATTCATGATATGCTAACACATGCAAAAATTTGAAGGATATGGATGAAACTGAAACTGGTCCTCCTAAAGTTACAGCAAATTCAGGCCCTTCAACCTCCAAAGTTAGATATCGTAAAACCATAATATATGAAGATAGTGATGACGAGAACATTCCACTGTCGAAGTTGAAGAATATAAAGACTGAAAAGGTTCCATTGTCGAAGTCGAAGAATATAAAGACTGAAAAGGTTTGTCCGTCACACACCGTTTAATGTTAGAAGCATATATTCTTATACTTAACCATATTTTTTCTACTTTTACTTAAACAGTGAAACGAAGAATCGAAGGTGTGCTAACTGTACGGGAACTGCAAAGATCGTTATTCGTTAATGTTCCTTTCAAATCTCATTTTCTGCTGTTCTACTTCAGCAATTCTGAACATTTTGTTTGAAACATTTTTCCATGTGTAATATTTATTATATTCTCTAGCACCTTGTGTTCGATTATGAATTTGCCGATTATGCAGTTCAACTATTATTATATATGTTTCTTCTAAATTTCACACACACAAGAGAAAGAAATGTAACTATTTAATATTTGATGCAGGACGTATTATAGAAAAAAAAAAATCTGGTACATATCATTTAAATCCAAAAAGTACATATCCTTCATGGCCTTTATCTGCAAGCAAAAGCTATATACTTTAAGAAATGTTTACATAAAAGAAATTTTTGAGAGTAGCAGAGACTAAAACTGCAGTCCATCTGCTGCTAATAAATCACATCAATGTAAGTATGACTACTTCATTGCAAAAGATTACCTTCCTATATATCCCATTACATGTAACATTTCCCTTGACAAAGATGTTTGTTTTCAATTTCGCCGAAGTAGCTTTCACATTACTAAACTAATCCACAGTTCATCTCCACAATCATTCCAGTTTCAAACTTCAGTCTCACTGACTCTTAATTTAATATATCCTCTGTAACTCATTCTGTTGGCACTTGATAGTATCTCCAAGCTCTCTGGACTATTATATGTTAAGTGTGGTAATTTTCATCAAACCTTAGCTTTCATATCCAAGAGAATTCGGCAAGAAATATTCAGATGATATAGTAAGATGCATTGCATTCTCTAAATCTAGCTAACACTATTATATGCATTACACTGTATTTCCCAGAAATTTTTTTTTTTGCCTAAATTTATTTCCCAGATTTACAAAATGATATATATACATATAAATGTATCAAAGAGCGAGAGAGAGGAGTACAAAAACGGGAGAGAAGGGGTTCATAGAGCTAATATCAAAGACTCTTATTAAATTATGTGTCCTTGGATGTGTAAATGCTGGCACTAAAGGAAGATGGATAAAGTTTGCATGACAGACCTTAAAAGTCTCACAATATATCTTATGCAGTTCAGTCAGTCAAAATTCACCATCCATCTCCAGCGAAAGTGGTAGCCACGAGGGACCTGGAAGTGATGTTGGAGTTAATTTGGTGCTTGATGATTATTAATTTAATTGTACTACTTTCATGACCATCTACTTGAACTTCAGTCGTGTCACATATTGCTTGCTACTTTTTATGTTTTCAGACATTTGAATTGCCTATATTCTAAACTGGCCCACGAAGTGTATATGAATTGCTCAAATTACTTTCTCAGTTTACATAAAGAGCCCATAATATTACTAAAAACAAGCAATATGCATACAAATTATCACAGTGACCAAAGCTAATGCACAGAGCTATTTTATGCATAAAAAGAAAAGTATACAGACTTCAAAAAAAAACAAAACATCTCAGAACTTGGGACATTGAAATTTTTATAAAAGAGCGGTCATGGAGTATAATTTATTCATGCAAAGAATATGACATTCTCTTTTTGTGTGGTTTAGAAAAGAGTGGTCTCTTGAGTCTTGAGTCTTTGACTACTTTACTGTTGGTTTGCAATACAAATTTTATATCTCAGTTAGATCGGTATAAAAATATCTCCATTATTGTATACTTGCCTACTTGGTCTATATTTTCCAGAAATTTTCTTATAGTTCTCTTAGAACAACATCTTCTTACAAGCGCACTATGTCAAACATTAGCTTTAAGAATTTGAAAGAACTTAAAGAAGGTAGATTAACCTGCAAGATAAAAGTCAGAATAATCAGGTTATGGAGGGGAATGTCAAATAGCGGTGCAACCTTCAAAGCTTTCAACTTACTATTGTTGGATGCTCAGGTATATTTGATCTTTTCATCTTTAAAACTGATTGTATTTTAAAAAGTTTGTATTTCTTTTCATAAGTTTATTAAATGAAATTATACGCAGAACAATAGAATGCATGCATTTGTGGCTGGAAACCTAGCTGATGACATGGAGAAAAACGTAGAAGTTGGAAATGTATACTGTATTTCCGACTTTACTGTCAATGAATATAAAGCTGATGAGAAGTTTAGATGTATTTATAGTGATAAACAGATTGCTTTTACCAATTCTACAAAAGTCAAACTCATGGAAAATGACAAGTTGATTGCTGATAACATGTTCGACTTCTATGATCTTGGAGATTTGAAAGAAATTGCGGACAAAAACGTTTATCTTACTGGTATAATCTACTCTTCGTATTTCATTCTTCTCAATTAAAAAATTTATCACAGTTTTAGAAATCAGTCAAAATTGAAATTCAGATGTTATCGGAGTCATTGAAAAGGAAGAACCATTACGTAGATTTGTCAATCGTCTTGGACAGAAACAAACACAGCTTAAGTTTACAATCACTGATGGAAGGTTCAACTCTTGCTATTACGACACAGTTAAACGTTATTTGTTAAAAAAAATAACTTTCTAATATACATTGTGTTTGTTTAAGATGTGATATATATGTTACTTTTTGGGATGCACTTGCTGTGGAACTTGAGAAAGAGTTGGCAAAAGATTTAGAATTTCCAAGAATCATAATAATTGCAAGTTCCAAAATCAGTTCATGGCAAGGTAATTACTATTTTTAATTATATTTATGCAACATTTTTGGGATGTTCACTTCTCTTAATTTCTTGCTACAGATAGAATTGATATAGCTAATGTCAGTGCTACTAAATTCTACATGAACTTGAACCATCAAAGTGTTGTACAACTTCGTCAAATGTATGTTATCTATGAATTCAAAAAAGTATGTACATTCTGAATTTCTTTCAAATGTATGCATTCTTATGCACTCTATATTTTATTTGTTAAAGGTTAAGTACTCCACTTTTCTCTAAGAAAAACTTCTCAAGTCCCATTTCTGAAAAGGTTCAACTCTTGAGTGTTAAGGAGATCAAAGACTTGAACCACGAATATACAAAGGTAACAATTTTAAATATTTCTTTATTTTGTTCAAAACATAAACATGTCATTAACATAAAATTTTATAAAATTCGTGCAGAAGGAAGTTAGTTGTGAAATCAAAATCATTTCTGTTGAAGAAGCTCAGAAATGGTACTTTTACGAATGTACTTCTTGCTACAAAGAGATTGAAATTGCTAATGGATTGTACGAGTGCAAACGATGTAACAGAAATGTGCCGTATCCAGACAAGAAGTAATTGACAATCTGTTCATATATTGCCTGACATGAACATTAAATAATATAACTGTTTTAACTTTTTGTAATATGATTCAGGTTCTGCATTTTTGTAAATGCCAAAGATCATACTGGCGGCATTAACATTATTCTTGAAGATCGTGAGGTGCGAAGAATTATAGGAAAAACCGTTGATGACGTACAAGCGGAGGTACTTTCACTTTGTACAAGTCATTCAAAGAAGACTGTTAACGAAATATAACATTTTTTAAACCTAATGCAGCAACCTATACCTGATCAATTTCCATCTATCCTAAAAAAGCTTGAAAGAGTTGAATATTGTATCAAACTTTTGATACAAGAATTCAACATTGACAAAGATGGAACAATGTATTCAGCTATTGATATAGTTCAATTATTGCAAATCAGCAAAGACAATGCATCTCAACAATCATTTGGACAGGTAATCACATTACTATATATTGAAAAAATATGTATTGCCAAATATTTATGAGATTATTCACCTTTTAATTTCTGGATTATACCAGGGATCCACATCAAATATTCATTTGGACGCTATTTCACCAATGAGTTTCAAAAGTCCGGAGATTGTGAAGAAAACCAATCTGAGAAGCTACAGCAATCGTTAACAAATTATATGTTACCAATGACAAGTGAATGTCTCTTTTGGTATTGTGGTACATTTTGAATATTTGTTGTTCTAAAGTAACGTATCTAATGTTATTACTTAAGATTCAAGAGTACAATATCAGATTTGTTTCTGGTAAATTTTCAAATTTCGTGGTTTCTTCTTGAAATAACTAAACGTAATTAGTTCAGGAACTACTTAAAGGTAATCTACTTATGTTTCATGAATCTTTTCCCAACAAACAACTTATTCCTACAGATCAAAACTTGCACAACTCATAGCTAAAATCAAAACTTTCAATGTAGATATTAGTTACAAATTCACACATATCATAAAATTTTCGAATCATGCCATATGGTACAGGAACAAAAATGATAAATTTATTTCTCTTACCAAATTTTAAAATACATTGAATGAAGTACATTTCTTTTTTTTGACATTACTTATCAATATATAAATAACAGACTAAAGGAATTATTAAGTCTTTAAATTACATTTGTAAAGAAAATGTTTTATATAATTCAAAAGCCACGCGGAGCGGGCAACCATCCTAGTATAAATATAGCTCATGTTCATATCTCAGTAAAAACATACATCTTTTGCGTTAATGTTGTTACCCCTAACAGTTGTTTTTATTAGTGAGAAAGCCAACACTTATTAAATGCACAACCGGGTTACCATACCTCATTACCAGCTGGATGAAACCCACCGCCGCCATAATCAGTAAACTGGTCAAAATGATAGACAGGGTTGGGCTCCCTACGGTCCCACAATACACCATTCCAGAGCAACATTGTGTCTGAAGGACTAAAGTGAACCAGAGAATATGCATGTGAACGCCCTGATATACTTGAATTTGCATCTGAAAGCTTTAAATCCAAATTGCAGGTCTGAACATCATACAAGAGACTTTCTCGGTGAGTTGACTCCGATGTTAATGCTGCAAAATTTCTACCTGAATTGCTCAGCTTTCCACTTCTACACCCTTCAAATGAATGCCTAGGTCCAGCGGAAACAGAGGATGCATCCCATAGTCACACATCATGGGAGCTTGAAGAAAGAATCAACTGGGTTTCCTCAAAACAATGCGACTGAAGAACCGTCAAAGCAAATTGGTGGCTAGTACAGCTCTCCAACATATTGCTGTTGTCAGAGTCAAAAATTTTAAGCTCCCCTATCATGCAGGTCAACAGAGCACCACTATCATCCCGGCAGGTTCTCCAGGGTCTAAATTTACTATAGACAAATTGATGGTCCCGGTGGCTTCCCTGGATCCCACCATACTTACTTCTGTATTCACGTGTAGTAAGTCAGGCAGTCACATTAGATGGTACATCAATGCTCCGCCTTGATTCAGGACACACATGTGGGTGCAAAAGAGAGAGTGGCGGTAATGTAGTGATGGGAGCTGGACATTGACGGTGCTGATTCTTCAGATACTGAGTAACAATAGAATTCGAAGTCAACCTTTCTGAGTAGACATGTTGCGGGTCATTCAGCAGACCATGATGTACAGAAGGTGTCGCTTGAGGCATATTGTTGTTGTATTGGCCATCTTCTAGATTATCTTGGAGCAAACCCCCTGATATTAATCGTCCATGAGAATCTTTCAAGGAACATGGTGTAGAGAAAGAACTGGATTCGGTTAGTTTACGAATGCTACTAGGAGTAGTACAAACTGCGTTCCGAAGTCCATTATCATTTGTAATAAGACGTTTATTTGATGTAAACCGCCCAGCATCAGTTGTCTCTGGAAACTTACGCTTCATTGGCAATGTAATTGGTGTTCTCAAGTTAATATCCTGATCTCCACTTGGTCTTACCGCAGATGCTGATGGAGTTTCTGGTGTACCTGCTGGGATACCTGATTTCTTTATAGTATTGTTGATTTTACTGGTAGATGCTGGATAAGAATCTTAAGATTTAGGTTTCGGCTGCAAACCAAGTGTAGATGAAAACCAAGGATCTCTTCTTTGATGCTGATGCAGTTGAATCAAACTTCATGCTAGAATCTTCATCCAATAAGGCAGTTTTATATTTATTACAATAAAATCCACAAGAAGTGTTTCGAGAAGGCCAATGAACTTGTACTGATGGAGTTTCCTGCACAGAGGCTTGATGTGATAGAGATGATGGAGCTGCTAGTGATGGCAGAGGCGTCAATTGAGCCTCTTTCAAAAGTGCTGCAGCAATTGTTGCCAGTCCAGATGCTTGTAGGTGTTCGTGAATGAGTAATAGAAGTTCCCTAATTTTTTGAAGTAGAAACACATGTCAGGGCAAACAGAAAATAAATGAAACATTACAAACAGAAGACATGAGAATAACTGTATATTAATCTAGAGATATTAAGCTTCTTATACCTGGAATGATAAGTAACTGGAGTAGCAGCAGCTATTGCAGCTCTCTCTATGCGCCTTAAGGTGGGAGTAGCAGCATCAGTCGCTGCTAATGTACTTGCGCGTCCAGAATTAGTAACAACCTACAAATATGGGCCGGAAGTTTAGGGAGAAACAACATTACTTCAAGCTAAAAAGGTAATCAAACACCAAACCAGGTAAACACTAATTGATTTGTGTATCAACTACAAAATTGTTTCAGTAAAACAAGTAAAAACAATGCATAACTTCCTCTTTGTTTTGCACTTTTGCTGTCTTATTTTCTCCCTTGATACACGATATCTTTGCAGTTTTTTAAGCTAGTGTAATATCATATTATAATTATAAAAAGGCTATCATTATTTAAAGCTGTTTTCTTTGTTTTGTTAATTCTGTTTTCCTTGCAACATGGACTGCATTTTAGATTTGACGTTGCAGAAAATATAATGTATTTACATATACATATATATTAGGCAAAGTCTAATGCTATACTGTTAAAAAAAAATAACTTGGTACAAACCTCAGGCTGCTAAGGCAGTAAGGCTATGTATGCAACTATGCATACAGAGAGTCGAAGACTATTGATTGTTTGCTCTTATTTTTCCCTATGAAAATTTGTAATTTAAATTTATTATAATATAGAGCAACTTATCTAAGAGTCTGTTGATTATTAATCGTCTTTTGATTTGGAAACAAATTAATTGCAAAATGTGATGATTCATAAAAACATCTGGTGATTCGTACCCTCGAAATAGTGGTGATTTGTAGCAGATAAAAAGGTGAGTTATCGTATGTAGATTGGTGCTTTGCGTAGTTATAGAGTAATTTGAGAGAGGTTTTTAGTTTCTAGGCTAAGCTGGCTTTAATTTGAGCATTAGCCATATATATATGTATATATATTGATATACCCCATGCCTTGCACAGGTTTGCAATGCTTGTACAGTAGAACCCCTCTAAAATAATACTCTTTAAATTGATAAACTCTCTAAAGTGATATTTTTTCCTGGTCCCGACAATATCACTTTAGAGGGGTTCTACTCTATATAGTAATCACAAGTACTACAAGCTAATTATCTTATTGTATGTACAGATGTGAGCAACCGGAAATAACCTAGTAACTGTACCATCCTCATTTTAGCATGAATACTCCGTGCTTCGCACCAAGTTATACATGCATAAGTTTCGCCTCTAATCTGCTTTAATCAGCTATATGTCAAGAGAAGTGCGGCAAAGGTGGAGATGAAGAGGAATATAATAACAAGCACAACACTAATAGTTTCTTATGTGAGCAAGGGAAAAGTACAGCATACTCCCCTTAATGGGCTCAGTTCACCCTAATAGAATGAGATATAATCACTGTACATTGTATGCACGCCACAGAGTTGTATGGCCTATAATAACAAGTTAAACCAGTCAAGCATAAAAGGCCCACTGGGTAAGTTGGTTGACTTATAGATTAATAATCCATAATATTGTGGATATAAGAACAACTACATACCGCAGTAAGCTCAATCGCGACCTGGGCTAGTTCTGCTTGCCACCTTCCCTGTTCAGTTGCAGGGGACTGACCAACTGGATCTCGAATAAGCTCAGAAAGTTTTTTCCCAAACCTTAAAATTTAAGTTGAATTCAGAAACAAGCATGAGCCATACATTACAATGCCAATGTATTATTGACAATTCAAATTAAAGCTTTAATTTATTTTTTGCAACTTTTAAATTCAAGACAGCTTAGTTATCTTAAATAAAAACTAAAAATTTGTTGCTTTGGCTAATAGGTACAGGAATCTCAGGTAATTCACTGGAGAAAAATTTTATTTATGATTCCCTGTGTATGAGCTCCCACTAGCTTTATGTCCTTATCTAAACCAGTTAGAAAAAAAGGTTGAAGGCATTTTTACCTGAAGCTTTGTTAGAATGTGAGCAATTGTATCATCTCTGGCTAAACCAAGCAGCACACGACATGCTAAAGCCCGAAGACAATCGAGAGCACCAGGTGGAGTAAGTAAACGAGGTTGCAGGAGCTGAAGAAGGACCTTAATTCCGTTGTTGGCACGGACAGCCTCTCTAGCTTGATGAAATACTTGCTCTAGTTGTGCAGCAAGACCAGCGCAGCCTGCCCCAACACCTAAAGAAATTCTACGATCTCCAACCAATCCAGAAGGAACTGCTGACACAGGTGTCAGTGATGAATTACTCGCCAATGGCATAGCAAGATCCGTTGTGCTGACTCGATCTACAACACTTGAGTCGCTGGTCCAATGTGGAACTTCATCTGCTTTTAATATATGAGGATGAGGTCAGGGCGTCAGGTGAATGCGAAAGTGCAAGGCACAGGCTAAGTAGTATTGCGTTTGTTAGATATGCTGCTAGAGGGTGAGGTTATAAGATCAGCAACATCTATGGCCGTTTTGAACGTTTTTATTAAGAAGTTGAGGCTTTAAAACTTCACAGAATGGCTTATACGGTATACCTCATCTGCTTCACTGATATTCTCAGTGAATAGAATAGGAGGTCGTGACATTACGAGAAGAAATCCTCAGTTGGCAAAAAAAATCATGACCACGTAATACTAGAAGAAAAATCATTATCTTGCAGGCCGATAGGGTGTGACCACGTAATGAACAAATAAAATCATGACGTTGCTGGCCGGTGAGATGAACATGTGGAGGTTCATGACTGTAAGCTTTCATTCTAGACCCTACAACCTGTGCTGCTAGAGACAGTATGTTATAATGCTTTGAAAAGATCAGCAAGGAAGCAAGCGCATATTGTGATATACATTTCCACGATGCACTTATATTTACGACCTGACAGTGCATAACCAAAAGTTAAAACTTTCAAATATCACAGATGACATCCATGAGAAATATCAAGCAAAAGAAAAACAAATTATGGAGTTCATTACATCTTGAAAGGATGATAAATGGGAGGTCTGCACCCCCATCAGTTTTTTCAGAATATCACTAGGTGCACGCCTAAGATTTAAGAGGCTTCGTCATGAATGGGGGAGGTTACTTCAAAGATGTTTCTAGCAGCCTCATAGTGTTTAACACCTCATCTAAAAAAAGTAATTATCAGCCTCGCATAGGACAGCTAGAAGTTCATATACAAAGTATCAGGCAACTAAAGGTTTATCTACAGAATAGCTTTACAAGAAACAAGGTTCAACAAGATGTTTAAAATGCAGACTTTCAACCTCATCTGCAAAGAGGCGTTTTTCAGCCTCATCCCGATTGAATAAAAAAATTGCAGCACATGCAGAGTGTTTATTAGACAATTCGCAGCTATGGATTTTTTAAAAATGCAGTAAATTCAATGTCAATATTTAGTGCACACAGCTGTAGAGGATGAGGTTAGTGGTTTCCTGTAGTATATGTGAATCAAATAGCGATGTCGACTATTGTCAAGAGGTTGAATACATGTGAGAGAAAGTGCTCTCTTCAAACATAGAGCTACAATTGAAGGCAGATGACAGAGGGGTCAGTAAAAATCAAGTCTCAACCTCATCTTTTTCCAACCTCATCGTTGCAGCATATTAAACTTTAGAACAACATGGCAACACTTGAAAAAAAGTTCTACAATAATGATGCAAGCTTATGGAAGTTGTAAAAAGTCTAAGCTTATGCAGACTCGATAATAGTTCCGGAACTCATGAAAAGCTGTGAGATTCACACTACAAGAAAAATGGGCATTTCTGAACGTCGTAATGGTCGGAAAAAACCTCATTTCCGACCATGGACCGACCAATTAAAATTGTCAGTTAAAATCTGGTCGTAAATTGTAAATGACAGCCCGGTCGGTTTTAAAGTTATTACCAACCGCTTAGTCGGTCAGTTTTTTTTTTGCCAAATCAGTGCTGTGTGGTCCCACCTAGGGACGTGGCATTCACGTGGCCACGTCACTTCTTAAAACCAACCACCAATGGTCGGTAATGACTTCTGACCAATCATAACTGACCATTTTTAAATGAAAATGGTTGCTTTTCTGGGTTGCTAGGGTTCATGATTTTGGTCGGTTATAACATTAATATGGTCAATTTTCTAGGCAATATAGGGTAAAAGACACCCATATATGGTACACTACTGTTACTTGCTGTTTGCCAAAGCAAAAGATGAATGTGAAACTTAAAACAATAACAAAAAATCCCAAAAACCAACAAACTTACTAAAACCAAAAACAATTAACATTAACAAACAAAATAAAAGCAAGATTCAACATCCGTACAAACATAAATATTCATTACAAATTAGAGAACTAAAACCAGTGTCTTCACTTTCAACATGCAGCATCAAACTATTACAGCATACATAAATAACGACAAACACAAAGTTAGTTTAAAGAAAACGGAGAAAACAATCAAAACACACAAGTTGATAGTGTCAAAAAGGAGGCATGTGTGTCATAAAACGGAAATGAACTTATGTAGATTGGAAGAAATGAAATATTGCAAAGAACATACAGTTTCATAGTCAAGGCCTTGATTATCTTGAGTAGAGTAACCATCGAAACTATTATCAACAAACTTGACAGATTGATAAATATATTTTTCTCTTGAAGCATATGTTCACTTGCCAGTTACAACACATATAGAACTATTGAAGTAAAGAAACCAACAGTCTTGGAAATTCTTGTAAATTATATACCCACACACACATGCATGCACGGATACACAAAGAAGGGGATTTCGTAAAATTAAACAACTAATAGTGAGATAGCAAATGACTATCAGAAACACTGTATTATAAGAACAATCAAATTAAACTAACAGTGACGCAGATTGATATAGATATGGTATATATGGGGGGAGGGGGAGAGAGAGAGAGAGAGAGAGATGAACCTGAAAAAGTAGAGTGGATTTACCGCTCTAATATAGTGTTTCAATCAAGTGAATTAAGTAGAGTGGACTACCAGTCTACCACAACATGACTTCCTGAAGAGGATTAACACCAAACATTATTTGCAGTTACAAATAAAAGCAGGGGAAGAGATTACAAATTTAAGCTAAGGGATTAAAGAGAATAAATTAAACAAATTGAAGCGTAGATAAAATCTCAAGTACTACCGTTAATGTTATAGATTTAACATGAAAATTTAGACACCAAATATACTTATACAAATAGTAGCTGCAAACTAGGCCGGGTGTTGAAAGAGGTCAAGAGCTTGGTTAGTACTTAGTAGTATCCACTGGGAAATTAGAACACGAATTGATCTATGAGAGAAGCAAAACCCCCCGCGATACTGTGAAATGGTATGGAAAAGGAGTAAAAAACCCCTTCTCTAAGTGGAACGGGTCGGGTCGTGTGAAATCTATCAGACCAAAGTCAATGGTTGTGTAATAGTAAGTTCAATAGTCTCCTTGTGTTTTCTTTACTAGCCTATAACCCGTGCGATGCACGGTTACTTGTAAATTTTTTAATTATATTTTATTATTAAAGTTTTAAGAGATATATATTTTTATTAATAAAATAATTTATAACTTTATAATCCCATGTATATAAATATTATTAAAATTATTTATTTTGAATTATTATAGTTGTATTTTGAATTATTATATTTGTGTATGTGGTGCATATTAATATTAATACATATTATTTAGGCTATGTGTGTTTTTTTTTTGAATTTTATTAATAATAGAGATTTAACCAAACCAAAGAGTGACCAAAAAAGAGTACCAAAAAAGAGTGACCAAAAAAAGAGTACCAAACCAAATATACCATGTTTTACTTATAATAGTATAGTATAGATAAATATTATAAAATATTAGGTTCCTACTGATTTAGAATATTATAAGGTATGACAACTTCAACAATGTTACTTATATTTGATCCTTATAATTATTAAATAATAAAGGAAGGAAGGAAGGAAGGAAGACAAAAAAAAGAGGGAAATAATTGGAAAGAGAATAAAAAATATTTCAACACACTCCTAAGTCACTCATAGTTAATATCTTTAATTTCGTATTAGTATTAAATATAAAAACTTCACTATATTAAAGAACTAACAAATACGAATCCAACAAGATCACTCATGATTATATTTTATTTTGTAAATTATGCGTAAATTAGTAGTCAATCGCTTATAATGAACAATGTTCAAAGTCAAAACCAGAAAGGTTTTTTGGAACTGAGGGAGTATTATTATAAAATTGGCTCCTAATAATTTAAAACATAGATTTATTAATCATCTCTAACAATGATTTTTATACTCATTTCCTATATATTATTTTAACAGATTCTGCATATTCTAACAGGTTCTACATATTGTAACAAACAGATTTTGCATATTGTAATAAACAGATTCTGCATATTATAATTTGCAAAATTTCTGCAAATTTCTCAATTTTCTACTGAATTCTCAATGTTCTGCAGATTTTTCAAAATTTTTGCAGATTTCAAAATTTTTGCAACAAAAACAGATTCTAATTCTGAGCAACAAAACAAAATTCTGCAATAAAAAATAGAGTAGGGAAAGGAAAGAGAGTCTTGTATGAAGAGGATCACAAGGCTCTTAAATTTTTAGGGAAGGTTTAAGAGTTTGTTAGAGTTCATTTTTCTTGCATTATCCTCATATTATGACTTTAGAAGCTCACTTAGGAATGTGTTTGAGATGCTCTAACAAAATAGGGGCACCTTATAATTTACAATCGAGCTATCTGCCAAAAAACCCATTGAACTTTTCCAAATTTTGCAGTTTAATCATTAAAGTTTTTTTGTTGCTAATTTAACCAACCACTTTTCCAAAATTATGCAAAATTTAATCATGGTTAACAAAAAAATTGACGTGGCAACAAGATGTCACCTGATTGCAATGCTTATTTGTTTCGATTAGGGTTTTTTCTGAATTTGCAATACTTATATGTTTCGATTAGGGTTTTTTCTGAGTTTGAAATGCTTATATGTTTCGATTTGGGGGGTTTTATGTTTGCAATGTATTATTTCGATTTAGGGATTTGAAATTATGTTGTTAATAAGTCTTTTTTCACATATTGTTGTATTGTTTCAATTTTGTGTTTGCATAATTTTGGAAAGGTGGTTGGTTAAATTAGCAACAAAAAAACTTTAATGGTTAAACTGTAAAATTTGGAAAAGTTCAATGGATTTTTTGGCAGATAGCTCTTTACAATCAAAAAATCATTTTTGGTTTTATATTTAATTAAATTGTTTCAAAATTAACTAATTTGTTTATTTATGGGTATAAAGTTTGTTCACCTTTTACCTATTCTCCATTTTCCTTTTTTTTATACTATATAGTCACGTGGTAAATATAGAATAGTGCTATATTTTGTTCTATATGTAGAAAATAAACTATACCACTGTTCATTTTTTAAATAAAGTTTAGCACATCATCATATTATTAAATTTTACTTTATTGCCCTGTCTTGCTAAATAGCAAGTTTTTTTGTCTTGTCTTGTGACAAGTGAGTTTTGTTTTATTAAGTCTCTTCTTTGTTAGTGTTTTCGTCAAATCTTTTTCTACGTACTATTATTATGGCATCGTCACATATGAATCTGGAGGATATATATGCAAAATTGGCGTTGACGGAGGAAGAGGAGGAAGGAATTCTGGTGGGGGAGGATGAAGGGAATCAAGGGCAACAAAAATTTGTATTGGTGGGACGTTTCCTTACTGATAGGAATGTGAATTTTCAGGCAATGCAGAATGTATTAGCAGCACTCTGGAGGCCAAAAGAAGGAGTCGAAATACACGACCTTGGGGGGCAACGCTATTCTTTTGTGTTCTATCATGTGTTGGATATGGAGAGGGTAATTGAGGGAGGGCCATGGACGTTTGAGCAGGGATTGCTAGTGTATCATAAACTGGAGGCTCAAGAAGATCCAAACATGGTACAATTAAACAAGATGGACATCTGGGTTCAGATATATGATTTGCCAATGGGAATGCTATTAGAAAGAATCGTACAGAGCATAGGAAATTTTGTGGGAGAGTTTATAAAAACAGACCCTTTGAATATGGATGGATTGTGGAAACCATTTGTACGTGTTCGTTTGAGAATGAATATTGAGAAACCTATTAAACGTAGAATGAAACTCAAGCGTGAAGGTGGGAATTTTAGCTGGATAAATTTTAAATATGAGCGCCTCAGTATGTTTTGTTTTGTACAGAGCATAGGAAATTTTGTGGGAGAGTTTATAAAAACAGACCCTTTGAATATGGATGGATTGTGGAAACCATTTGTACGTGTTCGTTTGAGAATGAATATTGAGAAACCTATTAAACGTAGAATGAAACTCAAGCGTGAAGGTGGGAATTTTAGCTGGATAAATTTTAAATATGAGCGCCTCAGTATGTTTTGTTTTGTATGCGGTTGTTTGGGACATTCAGATAGGGAGTGCTCGGTGGTATATGCTAATCCAGGCAAGACAGTTGATAAAGTGTATGGGGTGTGGTTAAGGGCACCGAGTAAGAATGCAAAAACCCAGAATTTAGGAGCAAAGTGGTTGCGAAATGGGTAAAACGGCGGTCAGTCATGGAACTCAGGCAGCTCCAGTGCAGGTGGGATGATGGGAGAGAGATTCAAGGAAACAGATGGGATTGTTACCGAAATTCAAGGGAGAGATGGGGTTGTCACAGTCAAACAGCGAAATCTGGGGGATCAGGGAGGTAAACAGAATGCTAATTTTGTGGATATGATGGACGAGAGCGGGAAAACGGATGAATCTGATTTTGAAGTTGTGGAGGCAAAAAGAAAGCGCCTTAATAATAGTGAAATTCCATTAAATCAGGAGATGGATAATGTGACTGGACTTTCAAATGGTAACGGGCCAAAAAACGGACCAGAGGCGGGTACTGGACTCCAGGCCCGCCTAGGACAATGAGTGTGTTAGCCTGGAATTATCGTGGGCTGGGTAAACCACAAACAATTCAATTTTTAAAAGAAATTACCCAACAAAAAAAGCCAAACATTATTTTTTTATCGGAGACATTAGCTAAGGCGAATAAAATAAAGCAATTTTGTAAGATATTGAATTTTGCTGAGTACTGTAGTGTGGATGTTGAAGGTCGAAGTGGAGGATTGGCTCTACTTTGGAAATATGAAGGAGGGTGCACAGTAGTAGAGGCAACACGACACTTCATAGATTTTGAGGTTGAAAATGTTCAAGTTGGAAGGTGGAGATATACGGGATTCTATGGGTGTCCTGAGAGAGGGAGGAGACGTGAGTCATGGGGTTACATCACGTATTTGGCTGGTAAATCAAATCTTCCATGGTGTATTCTAGGAGATTTCAACGACATGATGTATAGGGATGAAAAGAGGGGGGGTAGAGAGCAGCCAAGTAACTTGCTAGAGGGATTTACGACTACTATTAATGATTGTGGGCTTAGAGATTTGGGGTATGTGGGAGAGAAGTATACATGGGAAAAGTCGAGGGGTCAAGCTAATTGGATTCAGGAGCGTTTGGATCGAGGTTTTGCTGATAGCAGATGGCAAGATCTCTTTCCTATGGCGGAGATGCAGGTAATTGAGGTAGCAACACCGGACCACCTACCGTTGTTATTACAGTTGAATAGAAAGGTCTATGAGCCTAAAGGGTATAGATTCAAGTTCGAGAATGTTTGGTTGCGTGAGAAGGAGTGTCTGAATGTGGTGAGGAATGGGTGGGAATTGGTTGGAAATAGGGATATTATGAGTAAAATTCAGATATGTGCTGAAAAGTTACAGCAATGGGGGGGAGGATTGAGTAATGAGTACAAGGTGAGGATTCAACACTGTCGGGTTATGTTAAAGAAGCTGAGATCAAGAAGGGACCATCAGGGTATTCATCAGTACAATGCAACCAGGTGGGAGTACTTGCGTTTACTTGATAAGCAGGAAGTATATTGGAAGCAGCGGTCCAAGCAATTTTGGTTACGGGAGGGGGACAAAAACACAAGGTTTTTCCATCGGTATGCATCAAATGGGCGTAAAAATAATAGGGTGGATAGAATTAAAGGGGCCGATGGAGTTTGGCAAGAAACGAAAGAAGGGATTCAGGGGGTTGTGGAAGAGTATTTTTCAGGACTGTTTACAGCAGCAAACTTGCAAGGTAAATTGTCGGATAGAGAGACAGTGAAACAGGTGTCAGAGGCTGAGAATGATGAGTTGCTGAGGGAAGTTACAAGTGAGGAAGTGAAGGAGGCTGTGTTCTCGATGCATCCAGATAAAGCATCTGGAGTTGATGGTTTTAATCCTGCATTTTACCAAGCTTTTTGGACTGTGGTGGAGGCTAATGTGGTCAAGTTCTGTAGTGAGTTTATGCACATGGGAGTATTGCCTGAGGGAGTAAACAAGACACTGGTATGTTTAATTCCCAAAATTAAGACTCCTCAAACTATGGGTGATTTACGTCCAATTTCTTTGTGTAATGTGTTAGTAAGAGTCTTATCTAAGGTTCTGTCGAATAGATTGAAGAGTTGCTTGGGGTCGATAATATCTGAAAATCAAAGTGCATTTATAGAGGGACGTTTGCTCACTGATAATGCCTTGATTGCGTATGAAATTAACCATTTCATGAAAAGGCATACTCAAGGAAATGTGGGGATTGCAGGGTTTAAAATTGATGTCTCTAAAGCATATGACAGGTTAGAATGGGGATTTATTCGGAATATGATGGAGAAATTTGGTTTTAACCAGATTTGGATTCATAGAATTATGTATTTTATTAACTCTGTTTCATATAGTTTTTTACACAATGGTGAGGAATTTGGATGTGTAGTTCCGGGAAGGGGATTGAGGCAAGGTGACCCTATTTCACCATATATTTATATTATGTTGTTGAGGGTCTAAATGCAATTATTAGGAGGAATGAAATGGATGGGTTGTTACATGGTTGTCGTATAGCAAGGGGGGCACCAATAATCTCTCATTTATTGTTTGTAGATGACTGCTATTTCTTTTTTAGGGCAAATATGATTGAAGCAAAGGTAATGAAACGAATTTTGGAGAGATATGCTGATATTTCTGGCCAGGTTATTAATTTCAATAAGTCAGCCATTACTTTCTCTTCAAACACGAAGGTAGAAGCTCGAAGGGAGGTGTGTTCACAGTTGCAGGTTTCTGAGAGTGTGAGTCCAGGAAAGTATCTCGGGATGCCAATGTCTGTAGGGAGTAACAAAAAAGAAGCTTTTAGTTTTTTGGTGGATCGAGTTGAGCAGAAATTACAGGGGTGGAGGATGCAAAATATATCCAGGGCAGGTAAGGTTACGTTGCTTAAAGGTGCTGCTCAAACGGTACCTAATTTTTGGATGCAATTATTCTTAATACCAGTGGGAATATGTGAGTCTATTGAGAGAAAAATGAACTCGTATTGGTGGGGAGGGGGGATTAAGTGGATGGAGTGGAGTAGACTGTGTGATGTGAAGGAGGGAGGGGAGTTGGGGTTCAAGAAATTGAGGGAGTTTAATATGGCCATGCTAGCTAAGCAAGCATGGAGGTTAATGACTAACTCGAATCCTTTGGTGACTGCATTAATGAAGGCTAAATACTATGCAAATACAGAATTTATAAATGCAAATTTGGGTCAAAATCCAAGTTATACATGGAGAAGTATCATGGCTATTCAAAGTTGTATGAAGCAAGGGGGTAGAAGGAGGATTGTTGATGGGAAAGATACTCGAATTTGGCATATTCCATGGCTGCCATGTCCTATTAATGGGTATGTAACTACTGATATGCATCAGGAGTTAGAGAATGCTACAGTTAATGGATTGATGGAAGCTGAAAGTAGAAGCTGGGATGGAGAAATTCTGGATGATCTGTTTAATGAGAGAGATCAACTTCTAATGAGACAAATACCTTTATCTAGTCGGTATACTGGAGGTGATGCCTGGTATTGGATGGGTGATGAAAGTGGAAAGTTTATGGTCAAGAGCTGCTATAGACAACTTTGTGGGGAACAAAGGTGTGAGGATAGAGGATTTTGGAAGAAGTTGTGGGCAATTAAATTACCAGGTAAAATACTGAACTTTATCTGGCGTGCTTGTTTAAATGTGTTACCTACAACGACAGCTTTGGCTGTTAAGAAAGTGGATGTGACACAAGTGTGTTCATGGTGTCATAATTATGCTGAAGATGCTGTTCATGTCTTATTTACTTGCTGTTTTGCGAAAGAAATGTGGAATCTGGTGGGACTTCAGAGAATGGTTCAGAATTACGAGGGGGGCACTGTGTTACAAATTTTGAAGCAAGCTTTTAATAGTAGTACTAGGGAGCAATGTGTTCAAATCGGACTGCTCTGTTGGAGTTTATGGATGCGTAGAAATACCTGGGTTTGGGATAGAAAAGTTATATCAGCGTTTGGTGTTAATGCTATGGCTGTGAATTTGTTTCAAGACTGGAATAGAGCACAGGAGGAGGGAACTGGTAGCACAGGTCGAGTACAGGTGCAGAACTGGTGTAAACCACCACTGGGATGGATTAAGATCAATGTTGATGCATCTTGTAGAACTGGGTATGACTTCATTGGAGCTGGATGTGTAGTTCGAGATGAGAATGGATGCTTTCTGCGTGCGCGTAATTGTCAAATTGATGGGAGAATGCAAGCAAAGGAAGGGGAAGCGAGAAGTCTTCGTGAAGCATTGTTTTGGCTCAGGCAGTGGAGGAACACAAAATGCATATTCGAAATGGATGCAAAGACAGTGGTTGAGGCTATTCATGGAGGTAGTGGCAACTCTATTTTTCATACAATTATAGATGATTGTGTGGAAATTCTTTAACACTTCGAGGAGGTGTTAGTTGTTTTTACTAGAAGATCTGCGAATAAAGTAGCACATTTGTTAGTTCAAGCTACTTATTCTATGTCAGGTTCAATGGAGTGGTATGATACCGCTCCTGATTTTATTTGTAATTTGATCAAGGATGAAAGTTAATATATGCAAGTTCGATTTTTAAAAAAAAAAATAAAAAAAATTTTACTTTATGTGCTATATTATAGATATAACTCACCATTTAGCACATCATTGAAAATGCTCCCACTCCCAAAATCCCAATATCTCAAAATATTAGTCATGTCTGATAAAAAAAAAATCTCATAATATATGTCCTCTTCTTTACATAATACAAATTACACTTGTATTTTCAAGTTTCAACAATGTATTTTGTAGTTCCAATACAAATTACATTTGTACTTTTATAATTCTAATACAAATTTCTCTTTTTTAGTTGAATTTTATGTGTAATTAATGTAATTTAAATTATTAAAATTGGATACAAAACATCACATATGTGAAAATTGAAAACAAAACTAATCAATCAATACTATTATATAAAAGCCGAAACATCACATATATAAAATCACATATGTTGATTTTACTTATTTACCCTTATTTATCAATTTATATCCATCCTACTATCTAATCAATTTATATCTTTTATATTTTATGTAATTAAAATTTCTCCTTTACTAATCAATTTCTCTTTTCAGGTTAAACATATTAACATATTACTTTTTCTATTTTTCAATACTAAGTAATTACCTTTTTAGGTAAAATATAATATCTTCTATATTTTATCTAACTAAAAAGTATATTACAATTATCATTAACTAATCAATTAACTTTGTCAGCCAAAGCATGTTAACTTTTCTCATTTATCTAACTAAAATATTTCTTTTTCCAATTATATCACGGGTTACCTTTTTCGGCTGTTTTCTTTAACTAAAACCTCTCTTTTTCCAATTATATCACGGACGATTCTATTTAATAAAAATAAAATAATAATATTATAATGCTAATAATTAACCGATTATCTTTTCAGCTAAAATTTATCATCTTTTTACTTTTTCTAATATTTCTTTTTCCAATTATATCACGGGTTACCTTTTTCGGCTGTTTTCTTTAACTAAAACCTCTCTTTTCCAATTATATCACAAACGATTCTATTTAATATAAACAAAATAATAATATTATAATGTTAATAATTAACCGATTACCTTTTCAGCTAAAATGTATCATCTTTTTATTTTTCTAATTAAATTTCTTTTTTTCCTAAAAAATCATGGGTAACACTAATTTCTCATTTTCTAAAAACACTACGAGCAATTTTATTAACAATTAAATTATAATTACTATAAACTAATCAATTACCATTTTCACCTAAAGCATGTCACCATTTTAATTTTCACGTTACCTTTTCTATTTTTTCAAATTAAAATATCTCTTTTTCCAATTATATCACGGACGGTACTATTTACTAGAATAAAATAATAATATTATGAAACTAATAATTAACTAATTACCTTTTTCAATTAAAACGTATCATTTTTTTCTATATTTTCTAACTAAAATCCCTCTTTTCTAGAAATGTCATGGGTAACATTAATTTTTCCTTTTCTAAAAATATTACGAGCAATATTATTTGGTAAAATAACATAATTAAATTATAATTACTATAAACTAATCAACTACATTTTTCACCTAAAACATGTTACTTTTTTAATTGTCTCTAACTAAGTCATCTATTTTTCCAATTAAATCACTAGCATTCAATTTAATAAAAATAAAGTAATAATTTTATAATTACTAATAATTAACAGATTAACTTTTTCAACTAAAATCTATCACCTCTTCTACATTTTCTAAATAAAAGCCCTCATTTTCCCTAAATATCACGGATAACATTTAAATAATTATGATTATCATCTCATTTAAAAATTTAAGCTTACAAAATTCATGTTTTAAAAATATTAATTCAAATTAATGAAAAAATTCAAATAATATTAAAAAAAATTGTGCATCGCACAGGTTTTAAGCTATACTATTATATAATAGCCGAAACACTAAAAGTTTGGTCGATCGGTACGATACCGATTGATTTTACTTATTTACCCTTAATTATTTATATTTATTTAATTACAAATAAAATTCATCATATTCATCCTTATTTAGTTACAAATAAAATCTATCCTACTAGGCACTAGGTAATCAATTTCCTTTTTCTTGTTAAACATATTATCTATTCTATTTTATAATAAATAAATAATTTTTCTTTTCAGGAAAAATATAATATATTTTATATTTTATCTAACTAAAATTTCTCATTTACAGATCAATTTCCTTTTTAAGATTAAACATATTACCTTTTCTATTTTTCAATAAATAAGTAATTTTTTTCAAGTAAAATACAACATTGTTTATATTTTATCTAACTAAAATTTCTTCTTTTTTAAAAACACTACGAGCAATTTTGTTTAACTAATCAATTACATTTTTCAGCCAAACCACTTTACCTTTTCTCTTTTTTTATAACTAAAATCTCTCCTTTTCCTATTATATCACGGACGGTTCTATTTAATAAAAATAAAATAATGATATTATAATATTAATAAGTAACTAATTACCTTTTTAGCTAAAAGGTATAATCTTTTCTATTTTCTCTAATTAATTCCCTTTTTTTCCTAGAAATATCAGGGGCAACATTAATTTCTCATCATCAATCAATATATTCTTAATGTCTGCTAGTATTGCATTTTAAAAATTACTGCTTTTACCCTTCATTTTTTTAATCTTCTTTATTTATTTGATGCCCTTTTTTGTCATTACACAGAAAAATTACAGCTTTTATCCTTTATGTTTTTAATCTTCTTTATTTCTTTGATGTCTCTTTTTGTCATTTCACAATATTTGGAGCGACCCAATTTAGATTGGATCGACCCAAATCTCCTTTATTAATCATTTTCCTTTTTCAGGTTAAACATATTATCTTTTCTATTTTTCAATAACTAAATAATTTACTTCTTAGGTAAAATACAATATCTTTTACATTTTATCTAACTTAAATTTCCCTATTTTTAAAAACTACGATCAATTTTGTATAATAAAATAACATAATTATATTATAATTAGTATTAAATAATTAATTACCTTTTTGAGCCAAAATACGTTACCATTTTTCTTTTCTCTAACTAAAATCTCTATTTTTCCAATTGTATCATGGACGGTTACCTTTTTCAAACACGTTACCTTTTTTCCCTTCTCTTACGAAAATCTCTCTTTTTCCAATTATATCACGGGCGATTCTATTTAATAAAAATAAAATAATAATATTATAGTACTAATAATTAACTGATTACCTTTTCAACTAAAACGTATCATCTTTTATATTTTTTCTAATTAAATTCCTTTTTTTTTTCCTAAAAATTTCAGGGGCAACATTAATTTCTCATTTTCTAAAAACTATGAGCAATTTTGTTTAGTAAAATAACATAATTAAATTATAATTACTATAAAATAATCAATTACCTTTTTCACATAAATTATGTCATCTTTTTAATTTTCGCGTTACCTTTCTATTTTTTAAAACTAAAATCTATCTTTTTCTGATTTTATCACGGGCGGTTCTGTTTAATACAATAAACTAATAATATTATAATATTCATAATTAACCGATTGCATTTTTTATCTAAAACGTATCAATTTCTATTTAATGAAATAAAATAATAATTATATAAAAACTAATAATTAGCCGATTACCCTTTTTAAGTAAAACCTATAATTTTTTCTATATTTTCTAACTAAAATTCCTCATTTTCTAGAAATATCACGGATAACATTTATATAATTATTATCAAATATCATATAAAAATTTAAGCCTCCCAAATTTATATTTTAAAAAAATTAACTTAAATTAATGAAAAATTCATATAAAATTAAAAAAAATTCGTGCATCGCACGGGTTTTAAGCTTGTATAATAAAAATTCGTATACAACGAATAATATCCGTTAGATTTTTAGTTAAAAATTAGAACTGCTATATACTTATATAAAGGAGAAACGAGGGGACGTAAAGTGGCGCCGGTCAAATAGCTCGGTTCTATTTTGTTAAATTTCTCAAATTTTTGAATTAGTAATTCAAATGATTTAAAAAAATCTCAATTCCATTTTAAAACTTTACTAATAGAGAAAACTAAATATATAGTTTCATTATTTTTTACCTATAAAATCTTTACTAATGAAGTAAAGTAAATATCTAAATTGCATTTTAAATTTTTACTAATCGAGGAAACTAAATATACAATTTCAATATCATTACCTTTAAAATTGCATTTTAAAACATTGAAAGTTTGGTCGGTCGGTTAGTTGGTTGGTCGGTCGGTCGGTACCTATTGTTTTTACTTAATTACCCTTACTTAATTATAAATAAAATTTCTTCTAATAACTAATCGATTTATGTTTTCAAGTAAAACATATTAAAATAATCAATTTCCTTCTAAAATATGTTACATTTTCTATTTTCTTTAGCTAATATCTCTTTTTTCCAATTAAATGATGCCCTTACTTAATTATAAATAAACAATTTCCCAATAACTAATCAATTTTCTTTTTCAAGTAAAACATATTAAAATAATCAATTTTTTTTTAAAAAAAAATGTTACCTTTTCTATTTCCTTTAGCTAAAATCTATAGTTTTCCAATTATACGGCGCCCGTCGGTTGGTTGGTTGGTTGGTCGGTACCTATTGTTTTTACTTAATTACCCTTACTTAAATATAAATAAAATTTCTCTTAATAACTAATCAATTTCTGTTTTCAAGTAAAACATATTAAAATAATCAATTTCTCTAAATTGAATTTTAAATTTTATTAATGGTGGAAATTAAATATCACTAACAAAATATAATAAAAATTCGTATACAACGAATAATATTCGTTAGATTTTTATTTAAAAATTAGAACTATTATATAAATATATAAAGGAGATCCGAGGGGATCTAAACCTCTACTATTATCCTTCATTTTTTTATTAATAATATAATTAATGATAATTAGCCGATTGCCTTTTTCATTTAAAAGATGTTTACTTATAATTGATATGATATTACCTTTTATAAATACCTAAAATATCATATCTTCCAATCAATAATTTTTTTCTCTCTAATCAGCATTTGGAGCGATCCAATTGGATCAACCCAATCTAAACCTCTACTATTATCCTTCATTTTTTTATTAATAATATAATTAATGATAATTAGCTGATTGTCTTTTTCAATTAAAAGATGTTTACTTATAATTGATGATATTACATTTTATAAATACCTAAAATATCATATTTTCCAATCAATAATGTTTTTTCTATTAATTAAAACACGTTGACTTTTAATTTAAAATATAATATTGCAATAATTAATACATACCCAATAATATGACTTCATATCTTCTAACCACTAACAAAATATAACAAAAATTGGTATACAACGGATAATATCCGTTAGATTTTTAGTTAAAAATTAGAACTGTTAGATTCAATGATTAAATATATTACATGATTAAATTTATTTACTAATTGCATACCCAAAAATATGACATCATATCTTCTAACCACTAACAAAATATAATAAAAATTCGTATACAACGAATAATATCCGTTAGAATTTTATTTAAAATTAGAACTGTTAGATCTAATGATTAAATATGTTACATGATTAAATTTATTTACTAAAATTTCAAGGTTCGAATTCTGTCAACGATACTATTATCCTTCATTTTCTTAATCTTCTTTATTTCTTTGATGCCCCTTTTTACCATTACACAACATTTGGAGCGACCTAAATTAGATTGGATCGACCAAAATCTAAACATATACTATTTTTTGTCATTACACAACATTTGGAGTAACCCAATTGGATCGACCCAAATCTAAACCTCTACTATAGTATTATCCTTTATTTTTTTATCTTTCTTTATTTATTTGATTCTCCGTTTTGTCATTACTCAAATCTATCTCTGTCATTTTTCACCTTCAAGTCCAAGCCGCTCAAATCTTCACACTGCTGGATTTTGATGCATGTTTGCACTTTTCAGATTTGAAAGCTGGGTTTTTCACCAAATTAACATCTCAACCCCCTGAAGTAGGGTTAAGGTATATGTACTAGACCTCCGTATGGGTCATATATGTTTGGTTCCAGTTTTCAGTTTGGCCATAAGAGTTAAGTTTTTATTGATTTCACAATATTAAAAATTAGACAGGATAATATTTGTTTGGTTTTGATTTTGGTTTGGAATTTAAGAATTAAAGTTTTAATGAATTACCCGATGTTATAATAATATACAGGACACCAGAAAGGTACCTTTAAAATATTTGCTTGGCCTTTCAATTTTTTATTTTTCATGTCGTAATAACAAAGGTAGTTGGAAAGATTACCAGTTAATAACATTGACACAGTACGGACCATGTTATTTGTAGATAATCTTGGGACTCAGTTTGATACTTATAGACATTATTTTGTTTTCAAGCAAGTTTATGTTCTTTATGGATTTGTTCAACTTAATGTTCATGGGGTAGACATGCTACGTACAAGAAGGTCTTATGGAATAACATACTTTTTATCGGATGTCTCCGAAGGGAATATGGAATAGCATACATAGAAGCTCAGACCCACGTCACAAGCCTCACCCTCTGGGTCAGGTAACATTGCTCTTATTTATGCTCTAAATATCTTCTTTACTCGCGTTCAATTTCACTTCATATATGATCTCATATGTAGCACTTTCACTTGAGCTCCATATTAAAGTATAAAAGCACTAACTTTTCCTTTTTTCAGTTTAGTTGGCTTTTTGAGAGAGAATAGGTAATGGAAAATGTGATTGTTATAATTCGTAATCATACATTATTTGAAGATAAAAGTGAATAAGTGAGCTTCTTGCGGAGACCTGTGTTTTTGGTAAACAGTATTATCCTTCATTTTTTTAATCTTCTTTATTTATTTAATGCCCCTTTTTGTCATTACACAGCATTTGGAGCAACCCAATTTAGATTGGAACAAAAAAATTCTAATATGATATTGTACTTATTTTCAGTAATGTTGTAGTACTACGATTGTACCTCCGGCCTTTCTCTTCTCCTCCAACTACATAATTTTAAATATTGAAAAAAAAAATACAATACAAGAAGAAGTTTGCATTTATAAATATAGATTACAAGCAGAGAGAGATGTTTAGTTACAGATAGACTACATAGCAACAACATAAGTGATAAAAAGAAAAATGTTAGTTATAGATAGACTACATAGCAGCAACATAAGTGATAAAAAGAAAGATGGTCCACATGATGATCAAGCTAATGAAGTATTGAAGTAATTAACAAGTCTGAACCACATAAGCAACTTCCATTTTATAGGTATTGTTTATCATAACGTGGGTAATGGGTTTATGTATTCCAATTAATTTTATTTTTGGTTACCCCTCTAAGTTGATCACAAAAAAATTAACAACCCATCAAAATAAGTAGTTTAAAAATATATTCAAATTCAAATTATTATATTCATTTCAATAAGAACATATTTTTAATATAATAAAGTCACCCATGGTGAAAGACCTTAATTTGAACATAAACAATAAATCTACTAGAATATTTATCTGATATTTTGGCTTGCTTATTTAATTGTATAATTTACTTATTTTTAATAAAAGAATCTATATTAATAATATATATACACTGTTTTTTCATACATGAATTTACTAATACAGTTTAATGGTCACGCTCTGGTGAGAATGAGAACAGTGAGAACACACATATTCACTACATTTCAAGCTATTTTAAAGGGCCCCGCTAGGGGCATCTTCACCAAAAAAAGTCATATAATTCTACCCTCTATCCATTCATAAAAAAATTAACAAAAAAATTTTAAAATGAGAACAGTGAGAACACACATATTCGCTACATTTCAAACTATTTTAAAGGGCCCCGCTAGGGGCATCTTCACACAAAAGTCTTATAATTCTTAAAATATAACATAATAATTAAAAAATTAAAACATGACTTCCTGAAGAGGATTAACACCAAACATTATTTGCAGTTACAAATAAAAGCAGGGGAAGAGATTACAAATTTAAGCTAAGGGATTAAAGAGAATAAATTAAACAAATTGAAGCGTAGATAAAATCTCAAGTACTACCGTTAATGTTATAGATTTAACATGAAAATTTAGACACCAAATATACTTATACAAATAGTAGCTGCAAACTAGGCCGGGTGTTGAAAGAGGTCAAGAGCTTGGTTAGTACTTAGTAGTATCCACTGGGAAATTAGAACACGAATTGATCTATGAGAGAAGCAAAACCCCCCGCGATACTGTGAAATGGTATGGAAAAGGAGTAAAAAACCCCTTCTCTAAGTGGAACGGGTCGGGTCGTGTGAAATCTATCAGACCAAAGTCAATGGTTGTGTAATAGTAAGTTCAATAGTCTCCTTGTGTTTTCTTTACTAGCCTATAACCCGTGCGATGCACGGTTACTTGTAAATTTTTTAATTATATTTTATTATTAAAGTTTTAAGAGATATATATTTTTATTAATAAAATAATTTATAACTTTATAATCCCATGTATATAAATATTATTAAAATTATTTATTTTGAATTATTATAGTTGTATTTTGAATTATTATATTTGTGTATGTGGTGCATATTAATATTAATACATATTATTTAGGCTATGTGTGTTTTTTTTTTGAATTTTATTAATAATAGAGATTTAACCAAACCAAAGAGTGACCAAAAAAGAGTACCAAAAAAGAGTGACCAAAAAAAGAGTACCAAACCAAATATACCATGTTTTACTTATAATAGTATAGTATAGATAAATATTATAAAATATTAGGTTCCTACTGATTTAGAATATTATAAGGTATGACAACTTCAACAATGTTACTTATATTTGATCCTTATAATTATTAAATAATAAAGGAAGGAAGGAAGGAAGGAAGACAAAAAAAAGAGGGAAATAATTGGAAAGAGAATAAAAAATATTTCAACACACTCCTAAGTCACTCATAGTTAATATCTTTAATTTCGTATTAGTATTAAATATAAAAACTTCACTATATTAAAGAACTAACAAATACGAATCCAACAAGATCACTCATGATTATATTTTATTTTGTAAATTATGCGTAAATTAGTAGTCAATCGCTTATAATGAACAATGTTCAAAGTCAAAACCAGAAAGGTTTTTTGGAACTGAGGGAGTATTATTATAAAATTGGCTCCTAATAATTTAAAACATAGATTTATTAATCATCTCTAACAATGATTTTTATACTCATTTCCTATATATTATTTTAACAGATTCTGCATATTCTAACAGGTTCTACATATTGTAACAAACAGATTTTGCATATTGTAATAAACAGATTCTGCATATTATAATTTGCAAAATTTCTGCAAATTTCTCAATTTTCTACTGAATTCTCAATGTTCTGCAGATTTTTCAAAATTTCTGCAGATTTCAAAATTTTTGCAACAAAAACAGATTCTAATTCTGAGCAACAAAACAAAATTCTGCAATAAAAAATAGAGTAGGGAAAGGAAAGAGAGTCTTGTATGAAGAGGATCACAAGGCTCTTAAATTTTTAGGGAAGGTTTAAGAGTTTGTTAGAGTTCATTTTTCTTGCATTATCCTCATATTATGACTTTAGAAGCTCACTTAGGAATGTGTTTGAGATGCTCTAACAAAATAGGGGCACCTTATAATTTACAATCGAGCTATCTGCCAAAAAACCCATTGAACTTTTCCAAATTTTGCAGTTTAATCATTAAAGTTTTTTTGTTGCTAATTTAACCAACCACTTTTCCAAAATTATGCAAAATTTAATCATGGTTAACAAAAAAATTGACGTGGCAACAAGATGTCACCTGATTGCAATGCTTATTTGTTTCGATTAGGGTTTTTTCTGAATTTGCAATACTTATATGTTTCGATTAGGGTTTTTTCTGAGTTTGAAATGCTTATATGTTTCGATTTGGGGGGTTTTATGTTTGCAATGTATTATTTTGATTTAGGGATTTGAAATTATGTTGTTAATAAGTCTTTTTTCACATATTGTTGTATTGTTTCAATTTTGTGTTTGCATAATTTTGGAAAGGTGGTTGGTTAAATTAGCAACAAAAAAACTTTAATGGTTAAACTGTAAAATTTGGAAAAGTTCAATGGATTTTTTGGCAGATAGCTCTTTACAATCAAAAAATCATTTTTGGTTTTATATTTAATTAAATTGTTTCAAAATTAACTAATTTGTTTATTTATGGGTATAAAGTTTGTTCACCTTTTACCTATTCTCCATTTTCCTTTTTTTTATACTATATAGTCACGTGGTAAATATAGAATAGTGCTATATTTTGTTCTATATGTAGAAAATAAACTATACCACTGTTCATTTTTTAAATAAAGTTTAGCACATCATCATATTATTAAATTTTACTTTATTGCCCTGTCTTGCTAAATAGCAAGTTTTTTTGTCTTGTCTTGTGACAAGTGAGTTTTGTTTTATTAAGTCTCTTCTTTGTTAGTGTTTTCGTCAAATCTTTTTCTACGTACTATTATTATGGCATCGTCACATATGAATCTGGAGGATATATATGCAAAATTGGCGTTGACGGAGGAAGAGGAGGAAGGAATTCTGGTGGGGGAGGATGAAGGGAATCAAGGGCAACAAAAATTTGTATTGGTGGGACGTTTCCTTACTGATAGGAATGTGAATTTTCAGGCAATGCAGAATGTATTAGCAGCACTCTGGAGGCCAAAAGAAGGAGTCGAAATACACGACCTTGGGGGGCAACGCTATTCTTTTGTGTTCTATCATGTGTTGGATATGGAGAGGGTAATTGAGGGAGGGCCATGGACGTTTGAGCAGGGATTGCTAGTGTATCATAAACTGGAGGCTCAAGAAGATCCAAACATGGTACAATTAAACAAGATGGACATCTGGGTTCAGATATATGATTTGCCAATGGGAATGCTATTAGAAAGAATCGTACAGAGCATAGGAAATTTTGTGGGAGAGTTTATAAAAACAGACCCTTTGAATATGGATGGATTGTGGAAACCATTTGTACGTGTTCGTTTGAGAATGAATATTGAGAAACCTATTAAACGTAGAATGAAACTCAAGCGTGAAGGTGGGAATTTTAGCTGGATAAATTTTAAATATGAGCGCCTCAGTATGTTTTGTTTTGTACAGAGCATAGGAAATTTTGTGGGAGAGTTTATAAAAACAGACCCTTTGAATATGGATGGATTGTGGAAACCATTTGTACGTGTTCGTTTGAGAATGAATATTGAGAAACCTATTAAACGTAGAATGAAACTCAAGCGTGAAGGTGGGAATTTTAGCTGGATAAATTTTAAATATGAGCGCCTCAGTATGTTTTGTTTTGTATGCGGTTGTTTGGGACATTCAGATAGGGAGTGCTCGGTGGTATATGCTAATCCAGGCAAGACAGTTGATAAAGTGTATGGGGTGTGGTTAAGGGCACCGAGTAAGAATGCAAAAACCCAGAATTTAGGAGCAAAGTGGTTGCGAAATGGGTAAAACGGCGGTCAGTCATGGAACTCAGGCAGCTCCAGTGCAGGTGGGATGATGGGAGAGAGATTCAAGGAAACAGATGGGATTGTTACCGAAATTCAAGGGAGAGATGGGGTTGTCACAGTCAAACAGCGAAATCTGGGGGATCAGGGAGGTAAACAGAATGCTAATTTTGTGGATATGATGGACGAGAGCGGGAAAACGGATGAATCTGATTTTGAAGTTGTGGAGGCAAAAAGAAAGCGCCTTAATAATAGTGAAATTCCATTAAATCAGGAGATGGATAATGTGACTGGACTTTCAAATGGTAACGGGCCAAAAAACGGACCAGAGGCGGGTACTGGACTCCAGGCCCGCCTAGGACAATGAGTGTGTTAGCCTGGAATTATCGTGGGCTGGGTAAACCACAAACAATTCAATTTTTAAAAGAAATTACCCAACAAAAAAAGCCAAACATTATTTTTTTATCGGAGACATTAGCTAAGGCGAATAAAATAAAGCAATTTTGTAAGATATTGAATTTTGCTGAGTACTGTAGTGTGGATGTTGAAGGTCGAAGTGGAGGATTGGCTCTACTTTGGAAATATGAAGGAGGGTGCACAGTAGTAGAGGCAACACGACACTTCATAGATTTTGAGGTTGAAAATGTTCAAGTTGGAAGGTGGAGATATACGGGATTCTATGGGTGTCCTGAGAGAGGGAGGAGACGTGAGTCATGGGGTTACATCACGTATTTGGCTGGTAAATCAAATCTTCCATGGTGTATTCTAGGAGATTTCAACGACATGATGTATAGGGATGAAAAGAGGGGGGGTAGAGAGCAGCCAAGTAACTTGCTAGAGGGATTTACGACTACTATTAATGATTGTGGGCTTAGAGATTTGGGGTATGTGGGAGAGAAGTATACATGGGAAAAGTCGAGGGGTCAAGCTAATTGGATTCAGGAGCGTTTGGATCGAGGTTTTGCTGATAGCAGATGGCAAGATCTCTTTCCTATGGCGGAGATGCAGGTAATTGAGGTAGCAACACCGGACCACCTACCGTTGTTATTACAGTTGAATAGAAAGGTCTATGAGCCTAAAGGGTATAGATTCAAGTTCGAGAATGTTTGGTTGCGTGAGAAGGAGTGTCTGAATGTGGTGAGGAATGGGTGGGAATTGGTTGGAAATAGGGATATTATGAGTAAAATTCAGATATGTGCTGAAAAGTTACAGCAATGGGGGGGAGGATTGAGTAATGAGTACAAGGTGAGGATTCAACACTGTCGGGTTATGTTAAAGAAGCTGAGATCAAGAAGGGACCATCAGGGTATTCATCAGTACAATGCAACCAGGTGGGAGTACTTGCGTTTACTTGATAAGCAGGAAGTATATTGGAAGCAGCGGTCCAAGCAATTTTGGTTACGGGAGGGGGACAAAAACACAAGGTTTTTCCATCGGTATGCATCAAATGGGCGTAAAAATAATAGGGTGGATAGAATTAAAGGGGCCGATGGAGTTTGGCAAGAAACGAAAGAAGGGATTCAGGGGGTTGTGGAAGAGTATTTTTCAGGACTGTTTACAGCAGCAAACTTGCAAGGTAAATTGTCGGATAGAGAGACAGTGAAACAGGTGTCAGAGGCTGAGAATGATGAGTTGCTGAGGGAAGTTACAAGTGAGGAAGTGAAGGAGGCTGTGTTCTCGATGCATCCAGATAAAGCATCTGGAGTTGATGGTTTTAATCCTGCATTTTACCAAGCTTTTTGGACTGTGGTGGAGGCTAATGTGGTCAAGTTCTGTAGTGAGTTTATGCACATGGGAGTATTGCCTGAGGGAGTAAACAAGACACTGGTATGTTTAATTCCCAAAATTAAGACTCCTCAAACTATGGGTGATTTACGTCCAATTTCTTTGTGTAATGTGTTAGTAAGAGTCTTATCTAAGGTTCTGTCGAATAGATTGAAGAGTTGCTTGGGGTCGATAATATCTGAAAATCAAAGTGCATTTATAGAGGGACGTTTGCTCACTGATAATGCCTTGATTGCGTATGAAATTAACCATTTCATGAAAAGGCATACTCAAGGAAATGTGGGGATTGCAGGGTTTAAAATTGATGTCTCTAAAGCATATGACAGGTTAGAATGGGGATTTATTCGGAATATGATGGAGAAATTTGGTTTTAACCAGATTTGGATTCATAGAATTATGTATTTTATTAACTCTGTTTCATATAGTTTTTTACACAATGGTGAGGAATTTGGATGTGTAGTTCCGGGAAGGGGATTGAGGCAAGGTGACCCTATTTCACCATATATTTATATTATGTTGTTGAGGGTCTAAATGCAATTATTAGGAGGAATGAAATGGATGGGTTGTTACATGGTTGTCGTATAGCAAGGGGGCACCAATAATCTCTCATTTATTGTTTGTAGATGACTGCTATTTCTTTTTTAGGGCAAATATGATTGAAGCAAAGGTAATGAAACGAATTTTGGAGAGATATGCTGATATTTCTGGCCAGGTTATTAATTTCAATAAGTCAGCCATTACTTTCTCTTCAAACACGAAGGTAGAAGCTCGAAGGGAGGTGTGTTCACAGTTGCAGGTTTCTGAGAGTGTGAGTCCAGGAAAGTATCTCGGGATGCCAATGTCTGTAGGGAGTAACAAAAAAGAAGCTTTTAGTTTTTTGGTGGATCGAGTTGAGCAGAAATTACAGGGGTGGAGGATGCAAAATATATCCAGGGCAGGTAAGGTTACGTTGCTTAAAGGTGCTGCTCAAACGGTACCTAATTTTTGGATGCAATTATTCTTAATACCAGTGGGAATATGTGAGTCTATTGAGAGAAAAATGAACTCGTATTGGTGGGGAGGGGGGATTAAGTGGATGGAGTGGAGTAGACTGTGTGATGTGAAGGAGGGAGGGGAGTTGGGGTTCAAGAAATTGAGGGAGTTTAATATGGCCATGCTAGCTAAGCAAGCATGGAGGTTAATGACTAACTCGAATCCTTTGGTGACTGCATTAATGAAGGCTAAATACTATGCAAATACAGAATTTATAAATGCAAATTTGGGTCAAAATCCAAGTTATACATGGAGAAGTATCATGGCTATTCAAAGTTGTATGAAGCAAGGGGGTAGAAGGAGGATTGTTGATGGGAAAGATACTCGAATTTGGCATATTCCATGGCTGCCATGTCCTATTAATGGGTATGTAACTACTGATATGCATCAGGAGTTAGAGAATGCTACAGTTAATGGATTGATGGAAGCTGAAAGTAGAAGCTGGGATGGAGAAATTCTGGATGATCTGTTTAATGAGAGAGATCAACTTCTAATGAGACAAATACCTTTATCTAGTCGGTATACTGGAGGTGATGCCTGGTATTGGATGGGTGATGAAAGTGGAAAGTTTATGGTCAAGAGCTGCTATAGACAACTTTGTGGGGAACAAAGGTGTGAGGATAGAGGATTTTGGAAGAAGTTGTGGGCAATTAAATTACCAGGTAAAATACTGAACTTTATCTGGCGTGCTTGTTTAAATGTGTTACCTACAACGACAGCTTTGGCTGTTAAGAAAGTGGATGTGACACAAGTGTGTTCATGGTGTCATAATTATGCTGAAGATGCTGTTCATGTCTTATTTACTTGCTGTTTTGCGAAAGAAATGTGGAATCTGGTGGGACTTCAGAGAATGGTTCAGAATTACGAGGGGGGCACTGTGTTACAAATTTTGAAGCAAGCTTTTAATAGTAGTACTAGGGAGCAATGTGTTCAAATCGGACTGCTCTGTTGGAGTTTATGGATGCGTAGAAATACCTGGGTTTGGGATAGAAAAGTTATATCAGCGTTTGGTGTTAATGCTATGGCTGTGAATTTGTTTCAAGACTGGAATAGAGCACAGGAGGAGGGAACTGGTAGCACAGGTCGAGTACAGGTGCAGAACTGGTGTAAACCACCACTGGGATGGATTAAGATCAATGTTGATGCATCTTGTAGAACTGGGTATGACTTCATTGGAGCTGGATGTGTAGTTCGAGATGAGAATGGATGCTTTCTGCGTGCGCGTAATTGTCAAATTGATGGGAGAATGCAAGCAAAGGAAGGGGAAGCGAGAAGTCTTCGTGAAGCATTGTTTTGGCTCAGGCAGTGGAGGAACACAAAATGCATATTCGAAATGGATGCAAAGACAGTGGTTGAGGCTATTCATGGAGGTAGTGGCAACTCTATTTTTCATACAATTATAGATGATTGTGTGGAAATTCTTTAACACTTCGAGGAGGTGTTAGTTGTTTTTACTAGAAGATCTGCGAATAAAGTAGCACATTTGTTAGTTCAAGCTACTTATTCTATGTCAGGTTCAATGGAGTGGTATGATACCGCTCCTGATTTTATTTGTAATTTGATCAAGGATGAAAGTTAATATATGCAAGTTCGATTTTTAAAAAAAAAAAATAAAAAAAATTTTACTTTATGTGCTATATTATAGATATAACTCACCATTTAGCACATCATTGAAAATGCTCCCACTCCCAAAATCCCAATATCTCAAAATATTAGTCATGTCTGATAAAAAAAAAAATCTCATAATATATGTCCTCTTCTTTACATAATACAAATTACACTTGTATTTTCAAGTTTCAACAATGTATTTTGTAGTTCCAATACAAATTACATTTGTACTTTTATAATTCTAATACAAATTTCTCTTTTTTAGTTGAATTTTATGTGTAATTAATGTAATTTAAATTATTAAAATTGGATACAAAACATCACATATGTGAAAATTGAAAACAAAACTAATCAATCAATACTATTATATAAAAGCCGAAACATCACATATATAAAATCACATATGTTGATTTTACTTATTTACCCTTATTTATCAATTTATATCCATCCTACTATCTAATCAATTTATATCTTTTATATTTTATGTAATTAAAATTTCTCCTTTACTAATCAATTTCTCTTTTCAGGTTAAACATATTAACATATTACTTTTTCTATTTTTCAATACTAAGTAATTACCTTTTTAGGTAAAATATAATATCTTCTATATTTTATCTAACTAAAAAGTATATTACAATTATCATTAACTAATCAATTAACTTTGTCAGCCAAAGCATGTTAACTTTTCTCATTTATCTAACTAAAATATTTCTTTTTCCAATTATATCACGGGTTACCTTTTTCGGCTGTTTTCTTTAACTAAAACCTCTCTTTTTCCAATTATATCACGGACGATTCTATTTAATAAAAATAAAATAATAATATTATAATGCTAATAATTAACCGATTATCTTTTCAGCTAAAATTTATCATCTTTTTACTTTTTCTAATATTTCTTTTTCCAATTATATCACGGGTTACCTTTTTCGGCTGTTTTCTTTAACTAAAACCTCTCTTTTCCAATTATATCACAAACGATTCTATTTAATATAAACAAAATAATAATATTATAATGTTAATAATTAACCGATTACCTTTTCAGCTAAAATGTATCATCTTTTTATTTTTCTAATTAAATTTCTTTTTTTCCTAAAAAATCATGGGTAACACTAATTTCTCATTTTCTAAAAACACTACGAGCAATTTTATTAACAATTAAATTATAATTACTATAAACTAATCAATTACCATTTTCACCTAAAGCATGTCACCATTTTAATTTTCACGTTACCTTTTCTATTTTTTCAAATTAAAATATCTCTTTTTCCAATTATATCACGGACGGTACTATTTACTAGAATAAAATAATAATATTATGAAACTAATAATTAACTAATTACCTTTTTCAATTAAAACGTATCATTTTTTTCTATATTTTCTAACTAAAATCCCTCTTTTCTAGAAATGTCATGGGTAACATTAATTTTTCCTTTTCTAAAAATATTACGAGCAATATTATTTGGTAAAATAACATAATTAAATTATAATTACTATAAACTAATCAACTACATTTTTCACCTAAAACATGTTACTTTTTTAATTGTCTCTAACTAAGTCATCTATTTTTCCAATTAAATCACTAGCATTCAATTTAATAAAAATAAAGTAATAATTTTATAATTACTAATAATTAACAGATTAACTTTTTCAACTAAAATCTATCACCTCTTCTACATTTTCTAAATAAAAGCCCTCATTTTCCCTAAATATCACGGATAACATTTAAATAATTATGATTATCATCTCATTTAAAAATTTAAGCTTACAAAATTCATGTTTTAAAAATATTAATTCAAATTAATGAAAAAATTCAAATAATATTAAAAAAAATTGTGCATCGCACAGGTTTTAAGCTATACTATTATATAATAGCCGAAACACTAAAAGTTTGGTCGATCGGTACGATACCGATTGATTTTACTTATTTACCCTTAATTATTTATATTTATTTAATTACAAATAAAATTCATCATATTCATCCTTATTTAGTTACAAATAAAATCTATCCTACTAGGCACTAGGTAATCAATTTCCTTTTTCTTGTTAAACATATTATCTATTCTATTTTATAATAAATAAATAATTTTTCTTTTCAGGAAAAATATAATATATTTTATATTTTATCTAACTAAAATTTCTCATTTACAGATCAATTTCCTTTTTAAGATTAAACATATTACCTTTTCTATTTTTCAATAAATAAGTAATTTTTTTCAAGTAAAATACAACATTGTTTATATTTTATCTAACTAAAATTTCTTCTTTTTTAAAAACACTACGAGCAATTTTGTTTAACTAATCAATTACATTTTTCAGCCAAACCACTTTACCTTTTCTCTTTTTTTATAACTAAAATCTCTCCTTTTCCTATTATATCACGGACGGTTCTATTTAATAAAAATAAAATAATGATATTATAATATTAATAAGTAACTAATTACCTTTTTAGCTAAAAGGTATAATCTTTTCTATTTTCTCTAATTAATTCCCTTTTTTTCCTAGAAATATCAGGGGCAACATTAATTTCTCATCATCAATCAATATATTCTTAATGTCTGCTAGTATTGCATTTTAAAAATTACTGCTTTTACCCTTCATTTTTTTAATCTTCTTTATTTATTTGATGCCCTTTTTTGTCATTACACAGAAAAATTACAGCTTTTATCCTTTATGTTTTTAATCTTCTTTATTTCTTTGATGTCTCTTTTTGTCATTTCACAATATTTGGAGCGACCCAATTTAGATTGGATCGACCCAAATCTCCTTTATTAATCATTTTCCTTTTTCAGGTTAAACATATTATCTTTTCTATTTTTCAATAACTAAATAATTTACTTCTTAGGTAAAATACAATATCTTTTACATTTTATCTAACTTAAATTTCCCTATTTTTAAAAACTACGATCAATTTTGTATAATAAAATAACATAATTATATTATAATTAGTATTAAATAATTAATTACCTTTTTGAGCCAAAATACGTTACCATTTTTCTTTTCTCTAACTAAAATCTCTATTTTTCCAATTGTATCATGGACGGTTACCTTTTTCAAACACGTTACCTTTTTTCCCTTCTCTTACGAAAATCTCTCTTTTTCCAATTATATCACGGGCGATTCTATTTAATAAAAATAAAATAATAATATTATAGTACTAATAATTAACTGATTACCTTTTCAACTAAAACGTATCATCTTTTATATTTTTTCTAATTAAATTCCTTTTTTTTTTCCTAAAAATTTCAGGGGCAACATTAATTTCTCATTTTCTAAAAACTATGAGCAATTTTGTTTAGTAAAATAACATAATTAAATTATAATTACTATAAAATAATCAATTACCTTTTTCACATAAATTATGTCATCTTTTTAATTTTCGCGTTACCTTTCTATTTTTTAAAACTAAAATCTATCTTTTTCTGATTTTATCACGGGCGGTTCTGTTTAATACAATAAACTAATAATATTATAATATTCATAATTAACCGATTGCATTTTTTATCTAAAACGTATCAATTTCTATTTAATGAAATAAAATAATAATTATATAAAAACTAATAATTAGCCGATTACCCTTTTTAAGTAAAACCTATAATTTTTTCTATATTTTCTAACTAAAATTCCTCATTTTCTAGAAATATCACGGATAACATTTATATAATTATTATCAAATATCATATAAAAATTTAAGCCTCCCAAATTTATATTTTAAAAAAATTAACTTAAATTAATGAAAAATTCATATAAAATTAAAAAAAATTCGTGCATCGCACGGGTTTTAAGCTTGTATAATAAAAATTCGTATACAACGAATAATATCCGTTAGATTTTTAGTTAAAAATTAGAACTGCTATATACTTATATAAAGGAGAAACGAGGGGACGTAAAGTGGCGCCGGTCAAATAGCTCGGTTCTATTTTGTTAAATTTCTCAAATTTTTGAATTAGTAATTCAAATGATTTAAAAAAATCTCAATTCCATTTTAAAACTTTACTAATAGAGAAAACTAAATATATAGTTTCATTATTTTTTACCTATAAAATCTTTACTAATGAAGTAAAGTAAATATCTAAATTGCATTTTAAATTTTTACTAATCGAGGAAACTAAATATACAATTTCAATATCATTACCTTTAAAATTGCATTTTAAAACATTGAAAGTTTGGTCGGTCGGTTAGTTGGTTGGTCGGTCGGTCGGTACCTATTGTTTTTACTTAATTACCCTTACTTAATTATAAATAAAATTTCTTCTAATAACTAATCGATTTATGTTTTCAAGTAAAACATATTAAAATAATCAATTTCCTTCTAAAATATGTTACATTTTCTATTTTCTTTAGCTAATATCTCTTTTTTCCAATTAAATGATGCCCTTACTTAATTATAAATAAACAATTTCCCAATAACTAATCAATTTTCTTTTTCAAGTAAAACATATTAAAATAATCAATTTTTTTTTTAAAAAAAATGTTACCTTTTCTATTTCCTTTAGCTAAAATCTATAGTTTTCCAATTATACGGCGCCCGTCGGTTGGTTGGTTGGTTGGTCGGTACCTATTGTTTTTACTTAATTACCCTTACTTAAATATAAATAAAATTTCTCTTAATAACTAATCAATTTCTGTTTTCAAGTAAAACATATTAAAATAATCAATTTCTCTAAATTGAATTTTAAATTTTATTAATGGTGGAAATTAAATATCACTAACAAAATATAATAAAAATTCGTATACAACGAATAATATTCGTTAGATTTTTATTTAAAAATTAGAACTATTATATAAATATATAAAGGAGATCCGAGGGGATCTAAACCTCTACTATTATCCTTCATTTTTTTATTAATAATATAATTAATGATAATTAGCCGATTGCCTTTTTCATTTAAAAGATGTTTACTTATAATTGATATGATATTACCTTTTATAAATACCTAAAATATCATATCTTCCAATCAATAATTTTTTTCTCTCTAATCAGCATTTGGAGCGATCCAATTGGATCAACCCAATCTAAACCTCTACTATTATCCTTCATTTTTTTATTAATAATATAATTAATGATAATTAGCTGATTGTCTTTTTCAATTAAAAGATGTTTACTTATAATTGATGATATTACATTTTATAAATACCTAAAATATCATATTTTCCAATCAATAATGTTTTTTCTATTAATTAAAACACGTTGACTTTTAATTTAAAATATAATATTGCAATAATTAATACATACCCAATAATATGACTTCATATCTTCTAACCACTAACAAAATATAACAAAAATTGGTATACAACGGATAATATCCGTTAGATTTTTAGTTAAAAATTAGAACTGTTAGATTCAATGATTAAATATATTACATGATTAAATTTATTTACTAATTGCATACCCAAAAATATGACATCATATCTTCTAACCACTAACAAAATATAATAAAAATTCGTATACAACGAATAATATCCGTTAGAATTTTATTTAAAATTAGAACTGTTAGATCTAATGATTAAATATGTTACATGATTAAATTTATTTACTAAAATTTCAAGGTTCGAATTCTGTCAACGATACTATTATCCTTCATTTTCTTAATCTTCTTTATTTCTTTGATGCCCCTTTTTACCATTACACAACATTTGGAGCGACCTAAATTAGATTGGATCGACCAAAATCTAAACATATACTATTTTTTGTCATTACACAACATTTGGAGTAACCCAATTGGATCGACCCAAATCTAAACCTCTACTATAGTATTATCCTTTATTTTTTTATCTTTCTTTATTTATTTGATTCTCCGTTTTGTCATTACTCAAATCTATCTCTGTCATTTTTCACCTTCAAGTCCAAGCCGCTCAAATCTTCACACTGCTGGATTTTGATGCATGTTTGCACTTTTCAGATTTGAAAGCTGGGTTTTTCACCAAATTAACATCTCAACCCCCTGAAGTAGGGTTAAGGTATATGTACTAGACCTCCGTATGGGTCATATATGTTTGGTTCCAGTTTTCAGTTTGGCCATAAGAGTTAAGTTTTTATTGATTTCACAATATTAAAAATTAGACAGGATAATATTTGTTTGGTTTTGATTTTGGTTTGGAATTTAAGAATTAAAGTTTTAATGAATTACCCGATGTTATAATAATATACAGGACACCAGAAAGGTACCTTTAAAATATTTGCTTGGCCTTTCAATTTTTTATTTTTCATGTCGTAATAACAAAGGTAGTTGGAAAGATTACCAGTTAATAACATTGACACAGTACGGACCATGTTATTTGTAGATAATCTTGGGACTCAGTTTGATACTTATAGACATTATTTTGTTTTCAAGCAAGTTTATGTTCTTTATGGATTTGTTCAACTTAATGTTCATGGGGTAGACATGCTACGTACAAGAAGGTCTTATGGAATAACATACTTTTTATCGGATGTCTCCGAAGGGAATATGGAATAGCATACATAGAAGCTCAGACCCACGTCACAAGCCTCACCCTCTGGGTCAGGTAACATTGCTCTTATTTATGCTCTAAATATCTTCTTTACTCGCGTTCAATTTCACTTCATATATGATCTCATATGTAGCACTTTCACTTGAGCTCCATATTAAAGTATAAAAGCACTAACTTTTCCTTTTTTCAGTTTAGTTGGCTTTTTGAGAGAGAATAGGTAATGGAAAATGTGATTGTTATAATTCGTAATCATACATTATTTGAAGATAAAAGTGAATAAGTGAGCTTCTTGCGGAGACCTGTGTTTTTGGTAAACAGTATTATCCTTCATTTTTTTAATCTTCTTTATTTATTTAATGCCCCTTTTTGTCATTACACAGCATTTGGAGCAACCCAATTTAGATTGGAACAAAAAAATTCTAATATGATATTGTACTTATTTTCAGTAATGTTGTAGTACTACGATTGTACCTCCGGCCTTTCTCTTCTCCTCCAACTACATAATTTTAAATATTGAAAAAAAAAATACAATACAAGAAGAAGTTTGCATTTATAAATATAGATTACAAGCAGAGAGAGATGTTTAGTTACAGATAGACTACATAGCAACAACATAAGTGATAAAAAGAAAAATGTTAGTTATAGATAGACTACATAGCAGCAACATAAGTGATAAAAAGAAAGATGGTCCACATGATGATCAAGCTAATGAAGTATTGAAGTAATTAACAAGTCTGAACCACATAAGCAACTTCCATTTTATAGGTATTGTTTATCATAACGTGGGTAATGGGTTTATGTATTCCAATTAATTTTATTTTTGGTTACCCCTCTAAGTTGATCACAAAAAAATTAACAACCCATCAAAATAAGTAGTTTAAAAATATATTCAAATTCAAATTATTATATTCATTTCAATAAGAACATATTTTTAATATAATAAAGTCACCCATGGTGAAAGACCTTAATTTGAACATAAACAATAAATCTACTAGAATATTTATCTGATATTTTGGCTTGCTTATTTAATTGTATAATTTACTTATTTTTAATAAAAGAATCTATATTAATAATATATATACACTGTTTTTTCATACATGAATTTACTAATACAGTTTAATGGTCACGCTCTGGTGAGAATGAGAACAGTGAGAACACACATATTCACTACATTTCAAGCTATTTTAAAGGGCCCCGCTAGGGGCATCTTCACCAAAAAAAGTCATATAATTCTACCCTCTATCCATTCATAAAAAAATTAACAAAAAAATTTTAAAATGAGAACAGTGAGAACACACATATTCGCTACATTTCAAACTATTTTAAAGGGCCCCGCTAGGGGCATCTTCACACAAAAGTCTTATAATTCTACCCTCTATCCATTCATAAAAAAATTTAACAAAAAAATTAAAAATTGCTTGAAATGTGATCTCATTGTTCTCCAACATTTACACATTATATTAACTATGAGGTCTCATAGTTAATATAACATGTTCTTGATATTATATGAGGTTTAATGTTTTGGAGCCATTTAATGTTTTGGAGTCATTGGGGGTGAAGGAATTATTATTTCCGCATTTTAATAATGAAGACAATTTATTATTGTTTTCAATTAGAGAACAATATTTGTAAAAATATTTATTATTTTTATTGCAGATTTTGATGGATTAAATAAATTTTCAACATTGTTAAAATAGAATTGTATGCTACTTTTTTATATAAATTTTAGCATATCATTATTTTATTAAATACTTATATAATTGTATATAATATCTTGCTAAGAATTGATTATTTATATAATTGCATACAATATCTTTTTAAGAAATCAATCAAATTTGTTAAATTTTTTGTATTGTCAATTTAAATTAAATAAGATGTTTTAAAAAATCAATCAAATTTGTTAAATTTTTGGTATTATCATTTTAAATTAAATAAGAAGCCGTGTACGAAGTACGGGCAAAATGCTAGTTTTATAAAAACACTATCAGCAACTTTATTTAGTAAAATAAGATATTCAAATTATAATTACTATAAACTAATCAATTACCTTTTTCACCTAAAACATGTCATCTTTTTAATTTTCACGTTATCTTTTGTATTTTCTCTAACTAAAATCTCTCTTTTCCCAATTACATGACGAGCGGTTTTATTTAATAGAATAAAATAATAATATTATAATACTAATAATAGCCGATTCCTTTTCAACTAAAACATATCATTTTTTCTATTATTTCTAACTAAAATCCCTCTTTTTCTAGAAATAGCACGGGCAACATTGATTATTATGAGAAATTTATTTAGTGTAATAAAATAATTAAATTATAATTACTATAAACTAATCAATTACCCTTTTCACCTAAAACATGTTACCTTTTTAATTTTCTCTAACCAAGATCTTTCTTTTTTCAGTTATATCATGAGCATTCTATTTAATAAAATAAACTGATAATTTTATAATTACTAATAATTAACCGATTACCTTTTTCAACTAAAACCTATCATCTTTTCTATATTTTCTAACTAAAATCCCGCTTTTTTTAGAAATATCACGGATGACATTTATATAATTATTATCAAATTGACTCATATAAAAATTTAAGTCTCCAAAATTCATGTTTTTAAAAAAATTAATTCAAATTAATGAAAAAATTCGTATAATATTAAAACAAATCTGAAAAATCTGTACATCGCACGGGTTTTAAGCATGTGCATAAAAAGTGTCTTGGGAAAACACACGGGATGTAAAATTTTCAGCAAAAGAAACAATTATGAAGATAAAATTATATTCAGCATCCTTACACTAAAATTAATTTCAAATATTTTCTTTATAAAACTTTCTTAATAATATATATCATTCAAAAAATATATACGTAAATATTTTATTTTTATAAATACTTTAATTTTATGTTTTATTAAATCATTTAATATATTATTAATATTTAATTCCAATTTATCGAGGTCCAATAATTTTAGACATGTACAAAAAATTTAAATATCATACATATATATATATAATTTCGGATTCGGATAATAACTATTTTTTAATATAAATAATATCCATTTTTTTCATATACAAATGTAGATATATCGGACGAATAACGAATTTTTTGGATTTTTTTACAACACTAAGCACGGATCGGGTTAATTTTTTGCCTTATCATTTATGTTTAACGATGTCCACGAGGAAAATAAAGAAAAAAGGAAATAAAAAGGACATGCCAATGAGCACGATTTTGATCAAATGACATGCCCAAATGTCATTTCAACGTAAATTTAAAAAAAAAATTATCTAATATAAAATTTTATAAATTTGTTACGGTCTTACGGACGTATAAACGGACTTACTATAAATATCAAGATCCAATTTTAAGAGTTTAAATACTTATGGTTCACTGAGCCTGAGGTAGGGTCACCCTCAGGTAAGAATCCTGAGGTTAGCACAAAATAAACTATGAGTTAAGATTGAGGTAGGGTCACCCTCAGGTAAGAATCCTGAGGTTAGCACAAAATAAACTATGAGTTAAGATTATTTTTGTAAATTTAGAAGGATAAATTTTATTATTACAATATTGTCATTCAATATTTATACTAAAACCATTATAACCTCACGGGTATGGTCCTGAGGTCATCTTTAAGGCCATTTTTCTCTACTTATAAATTATAATATTTATATGTACAATATATACATTGTATATATATATATATATATATATATATATATATATGTTTTTGCTCAAATACAAACCAATCCTTAAATACAAACTACAAAGTAATATAAAATATTTTATATTTCATTTATTCTAATGGCCCCGCCAGGGGCACCTTTACAAAAAATGTCTAAAATTATTGGCTCCATTCAGTAAAAAAAAAAAAAATGTTCACTGCTGACGTCACTGCCACGTCAGCAGTGAACAATATTATTTATTTTTTTTATTATTGTTTTTGCTAAATGGAGCTAAGAATTTTAGACATCTTTTGTATTGGGGTACCCCTAATTTGATCATTAGATTAGCATGAAATGTTGGATTAGTGTTTAGTTTTTAGTTTGTAGTGGAGTAGAACTATATATGTGTGTGTGTGTGTGTGTTGTTAGTTACAGAGGCATGCCTGTATACATCTAATAACAAGCCTAATTGTTTGTAATGCTTTGCATTACTTACATGACCTCTTAACTGAGGGAACCTCTAGTTGTAGAGTTTCTGTTTGTATTGTACTTGTAGTAGGCATCAAATCCTAGTTGTGTAACTGTACTTATAGAGTCAAGAATAATGCTTGAAAGAAGTTCCAAGGTTCATGCCTCAAGCAAGAAGATAAAGACTGTCAAATAATCACAGTTGGGATTTGAAGAAATGAAGAATTTGCCTAAGTACCAATTCGAGAAGTATATTTGTCTATTCGAGAAGTCCAGCATTCGAGAAGTCAGGGATTTGATATCTCAAGACACTATTCGATATCTCTGAATACACTGTTCGATATCTTAGAGATTCGATATGTCTACTACTCTATTCGAGAACTCAAGAAGTCAACAAGTCAAAGTGGTATTCGAGTTCTCAAGGAGTCAACAAGTCAAAGTTCCATTCGATATCTCAAGGACTCAGAAAGCTATTCGATATCTCAAGGATTCGACAAGTCAAGTGTTCTATTCGACAACTCAAGGAATCCTGAAGAAAAGTGCTATTCGAGAAGTGATTCGATATGTCAATATAACAGTGTTCGAGAACTCAGAGTTATCGATCAAGTCAATTCTAGTTCTCGAATCACATACTTAGTCACTTCTCGAATACATTCTTAGAGACAAAATACTGAAGAAATTGTACAGGTCAGAAACCTGCAACAAACCAATGCACTTTATGGACCACAATCTGTAACGTGCTCTGGAAAGCCTACAAGGAAGCTTGGAGAGATATAGAAGAGACAAGGGGCTAAAAAAGTGGATCTGAACAGGCTTTGCAAAGTCAAATCTGTAACCGTTTGGACACTTACTCAAAAAGGATAGACAGACTAGAAAGTAATTTGTTCAGCTACCTTATTTGTAGTGAGTAGGTTGTATCCATGTTCTATAAGGATATAGCCTCACTTCCTTAGTCATTAACTTTGTGAGTCAAGTTTTTCATACGCTGTAAGCTGTATCTCTCTGAGAAAAATGAAGCTGAGAATACTATCATTTGTATTCATAGATTGTAGCAACCTTTATCTAATAATACATTAGATTAAAGTGATATTGTGTCTTGTGTTGTTCTTTATCCGCACCTTCATTTATATTCATAGATTGTAGCAACCTTTATCTAATAATACATTAGATTAAAGTGATATTGTGTCTTGTGTTGTTCTTTATCCGCACCTTCACTCTTGCACGCACAAACACTTACTTGCTACATAGACTCGAACAAGAAAAGTTCAAGAATCCATTCACCCCCCCTCTGTATTCTTTTACTGTGTTCAATACTCAACATGTGTTGTGTGTATGTGAGTTGTACTTTAAAAATAACACAGAACAATAAAGAACATCATCATAATATTTTATTTTTTATAAAAATTGATATGTTATGATAAGAATCACAAATTTTAACAACTAAACTTAACATATCGAATCTAACGTAGAATCTCATCTAAATTTAAAAATCAAATGTTACATAGAATCCAATATGGAATCTTATATATATATATATATATATTTAAAACAATAAATTATGTATAATCATGTTACATTTGATCATAGTTTTTTGTTACAATATTCTATTTTTATTCATAAAAAATCATTTTATGTATATATTACTTATGTATAATATAAATATAATTGTAATTATAAAAAATTAGTAAACATGCCCATGGTATGCCCATCTTGACATGCACGTACCGATGATATCACCACTTTTCTTATCAAAATTTTCATTTAAACTACTTTATTACCGACAGATAGCCGGTGGATTTTTTATGATTGTCCGTAGCCATCATCGAAAGAAAAATCCCTTTCTCTCTGTCTGTATTCTTTAGCTCTGTCTGTGTTTAGTGTGTGACGCTTCTGAGGCAGGTTATGTGAAATTCTTATGCAATGAAGGCTACAACACCACTCTGTTAAGACACATCTTTGGTGATGCTAGCAATTGCTCTACTCACAAGGACTGTCACCAATGTGGGATCTCCGAACTGTACTTACTGTTAAAGAATGTTAAAGTCAAGCTCAATCAACCAAGAAGTCACCAACCATGCTCACCATTGCAGCAACAAATTTGGACTAATAAAGCATGCTCACCAACCAATCTTAGACTTTTTGTACTAAGTTTCTCTATATATTAGTTCTTCATTCATGTAATATAATTAAGCTACTCAACACAATGTAGTCTTCAATATCAATATAATTTAGTTTTGAATCTTGTTTATCAATACACTCACAATTTCTATATGGTATCAGAGCTTTAGGCTCCATATCTCCTTCCGTTGAATCACATCTATTACCGTCATCGTTTCTAGTGTGCAGCCTCTTTGAGACATTAAACCAAACAGTTGGTGGGCTCTATTCTGGAAACATGGTTAACAACCATTGCTAACAGGTTACAACTCCGACGATCTTCTGACGAGTCAACTCGTTAACTCCGCTGCCTCTTCACAACTCCGCTGCCTCTCAACACCATCGAAGCTCTTGCCTTCACCGAAGCTCTCGCCACCGAGTAGCTCACAAGATCTGGACTCTTGCCTTCACAATCCCGAATCTCTGATGTATTTGTTGTCCCATACACTTTCTCTCTCAGACATCTCTCTCTCCGTCAACTTTGTATATCTCCAAACTCTCTCTCTCTCTCTAAGATACACACACTGTCCCGTTAATTATTTTAGGTAGCAGTGTATTTCTTTTGGGCCAACATTTACTAGCCTATTAATTTTCATTATTTGGATATAGCATATTTGGGCCGCACCAAAATCAGCTTACCTGAGCCACATAATAAATCCACGATTTATTGGCACAAATTACATGACATCCAATCTTTCGCAGATCTTGCAAGTTGATCCTCCAGCTTTTGACAACTGACACATCAGTCCCTGGACTATTTTATTGTAGTTCCATAAAAATTTCAAAGTTACTTTTGAGCACTTTCTTTACAAGAATGAAGGGAGGTTGCATTTTGGATGAACACATCATTTTCCTTGATCTCAAGCTATGCGTAGCTTTTTCAACGAAATACATATTTGGCGGTCCACTAATGCAACCACAGATTCTAAACCATAAATTGCATCAATTAGTGAGCTTGAATCCATTCACAGTCACTACGGGTACAGCCTTTGGGACAGAACGTAGCCTCGAAAGCTTCCCTTGTAGCCTCATACTGCTTATACGATATTGTAACTCTGCTACGTTACACATATGCACACACAAGCAATGGCACAAGGTCACCATCATCACCAAGCTCACACTGCTTATACAATATTTATAACTCTTCTACGTTATTATATACACACAAGCAGAGCTACCCTCACAATTTCTACATTCATCGGTCAACAAATTCAAGATGGCATGATTCTGCTACATTATGTCTCCTCTACGAAGTTCATTCTCCTGGCAGCTTTCGCACTTTCGTTTCCAAACTCAAGATGTTTCTTCAACCATCGTAAGTTTGAGGGGGAGGGGTGTTAAAGAATGTTAAAGTCAAACTCAACCAACCAAGAACTCACCAACCATGCTCACCATTGCAGCAGTAAATGTGGACTAATAAAGCATGCTCACCAACCAATCTTAGACTTTTTGTACTAAGTTTCTCTATATATTAGTTCTTCATTCATGTAATATAATTAAGCTACTCAACACAATGTAGTCTACAATATCAATACAATTTAGTTTAGAATCTTGTTTATCAATACACTCACAATTTCTATACTTACAATTATGAAGTCTTTTTGCCACCATCCATTTCTGTGGTGGTCGAACCTACAGTTCTAACGTTTACAGAAGTTGGAGAAAAGAAATCATTTACACTGAAAATTGGAGGATCACCAATATGGACAGATGGGTTATACCATCATAAGCCCGATAGTGATTTTCAATAACATTCAAGCATAAGAAAACTTCATTGGAGAAGAAGGTGCTTGAAGTACAAAGGCAGAATTACATGAGCAAATTGCAACCTGTTCCAATGACTAGAACTACCATCCCGGGCAAATATCGTGCATGAGATATCTTGAATCAAGACCCAATAATAACAAATAAAGTGAGTAACGTCAGAGTACTAAAGTATAGAATACACGATAATTTGCGTGGATCAAAACACTGACATTTTAATTATAACATTTCTCCCTGGGCTGCGGCTCATCTCCCAACCGAGACTTGAGAAATGCAAGTTGAATAACAAGCAGAATGGATAACAGGTTATCGTTTAATCACTTCTCATTATCTTTCAGTTGCCGAAGCTTGAATTGCCCGAGCAAACTATGCCCATGATGTTTGAACAAATTATTCAATATCTAGATACACTAAGTAACAGCTGCCACATACACTGCTGTTAACAAAACTGTGGTATGATAAAATTCGAGGATGACGAACCTGATTTATAAAATCTAAATTGTTGTAAACAAAAATTGTAAGATTTATAATGATGTTGCAACTCAGTTCAGTGCAGGATAACTTAATAGTAATAATCTGGTCTGGATCAGTAAATGGATCATAACTGTGTCAAGTGATGTTGCATAAATTATCCAATTGACAAATTATATGCAAGTAGCTGGGGTGTAAACATGCATAAGCGAGTATGCCAATAACGAGTACTACCAATTAAAAGAGAAAATGTTTTGCAAACTAATTAAGCTGAGAACACAGGATAAAATGTTGACATGGACAGAGGGGGGGAGAGATAATGCATTTTAACATGGCAGTTTAGACCCGCAATGCAGATCAGTTATACTATGAATTGTTGTAAAATTTGTGAAAAATGATACATTTGTAAAGCATTGCATAGTTGATTTTTGCAAGGAAATAGCCCAAAACCATAATAAGAAGTGACCAACTTAAATAATTATCGAAATGAGAGTTGGTGAGTGGATTATAAGAACCGAACCAAACCAAAACTAATAATCTGGAGATCAATTCAAACCGTAGCCATGAGGAGCTAAATTATTGGTTAGATATTCTCAAACAGTGCAATGTGTAAAAATTATTGTTTCGAACAACCCAACAAGTTTTGGCGGTCCACATACAAACATCTACATACTCACATGTAATAATCAATGCTTTGTAACTAAAGGAGTTAAGAGTTCATGCAGATATTATTCCAGACATTCCTGTCAGCACTGGAATCATCCTTCAAAAATTATACAACCAGACTCAGCTTCACGACTTAAGACACTCAAAACACAAACATATTGGACAACTTTTAATGACAGTCGCTGAAAAATATATATAATGAAGAACTACATGCATTCAGAGCCGGCTCCTGGGGGAGTTGCCCTAGGCTCTAGCCTAGGGCCTCCAAAAATGTTGGGGCCACATTTTTTTCCATACTATATAAAATATTTAGTATAAATAAAATATTAGTAAAATAATTATTGTTAAAAATTTTATTTTTCATTTAATATCAAAATTTACAATGTTTCGTATTGAATAAATTGGAGAATAAATTTGAGGCCAAGAAAATATGTACCAGATTCACTATTGATTATTGAAAATATTAATTATTCTTCCTTGTATCTAAGAGTTAGTATTAAAAATTTAATAGTTTGGTGTAGTTTGATTCTTATAATTTAAATTTACATAATATTTTAAAAATTAACGAATAAACTATTTTACTATTGAAAATGAACTATCTGCTATATTAAGAACTGATTATTGTTACATTTGATTCCAAAAATTAATATTCTACACTTTAGTTGATTAGTTGATTTGGTTGCCTACCTTTTTTTCCGAATATTTTTCAAAAAATCTAATTTTAGAAAGAAAAGAAAAATTTCTTGTTTGTAAAAAAATAAAAAACAATCCAAATCAAATTTCTAAAATTTATAGTAAATTGTTTGATATTCAGGAAAGTTTCTAAAGAATCAATCTTAGGTTCTGTTTGGGATTGCTGTTAAAAATTGTTGTGCTTTTAAAAAAAGTGCTGTTGTAAAAAGCTGAAAACTATTTGGTAATGTTTTGTTATGTATGTGCATGTTTTGATGTAAAAATATAATGAAAATAATGTTTTTGGTGAGGTTTGATGTTGAAATTAGTAACTGCTTTAAAGCTGAAAAGCAACTTTTTTAAAAAACATGGGGGAACTACTTTTTCTAAAAACAGCTTTTAAGTCAAAAGCACTTTTCAAAAAAACAGCTTTTAAATTTTACCAAACACATTTTCAGTTGCTTTTCATAAAAAAGTCCAAACACACACGTATTCCATTTCCCAATCGAAACAATCTACTCTCACCATATAAGCTAAGGATAATATAAGTTAGGGCCTCCAAATGACTGGAGACGGCCCTGCATGTATTGCTTATATAATGAACTGATGTCCTTCCATCAATGTTCCCGTCATAACATCAATGTATTTAAGCGTGCCATGTAGATTGGTTACGACCATAACCACCGTTAGTCCATTTGAATAATACTAAAAATGTTAGTACTCCGCTTCCGGATAGATTAAGACTATCATTTCTGTAGCAATTGCAACATATACGCACTATAGTAACTGAGATGAGTCTAGCACATCACCATTGGAAAATTCGTAACTGAGATGAGTCTAGCACATCACCATTGGAAAATTCATAATTTATATTTACCAACTATTTTTTTGTGTAACTACAATAGAAAGCCTCATGGGTAACGATCAGTGATGTGAACTTTAAAGAGATAAGGGGTGCCTCGTCAACAGAGATAACACTGAAAATAAATGCAGCATAGAAGTACTAGAAGTACCGTGACAAAATGTGTAGATGACAGACATAAATGTGGTGTGAAATCGTAAAAGATAAACAAGTAAAAAGGATTATTGTGTCTGAGTGAGTAGGTTTGCAGGCTAGCGATGCAGTAAGAAAACGAAGTCTTGGACAAGAGTTTGAGACAAATTTGATTGTAGGAGAATGAAGGATCTTGGAGTTAAAATAACACAAATCTTCTGGAATTTAATATGCAGTGATGCGCGGAGAGAAGTGAAAGAAGACATGAGAACTTAATGCTATGCAATGTTAAGTTATACACCTAGTTCTTGTTTTGAAAAGGTCCGTAAGAGTGAATGAGACCTTTTATGGGGTTTTGTTGCATACAATTTCTAAACAGCCTTAAACCATAGTCCTGGGGACAAAATTGGGCAGTGGTCATATTAATCTTGTTTGTCATTGTAGTCATATATGATTGTTAATGAATAACAACAATTGATTAAAGCCGGAGCAAGATATATCTAATAAAAAGTAATAACGATAATTGATAAAAGGAAAATCAATTGCAACCATAGCCACGTGTATTAGACTTCAAGAATAAACTTAAACCATAACTGTTAGAAGTTACATATATTGTTGTTTATTCTTTTTTTTTCTTTTTTTAAAGGATAATGAGTGTTTTAAGATATAAGAGAAATGTACCAAGCAGGTGAACAAATAACTGTTACTATAATGACTAGATGGACAAATGCCATATGTCACTAACAGAATAGAAACTTGTACAAATGAAACAATGCATAAAATAACAGTGCATAACATAATAGTGCATGACAGAATAGAAACTTGCAGAAAATAAAGTAATGCGTATCCAGAAAAACCTAGCAGAATGCAGAAAATCAGGGCAGTTTTAACGCAGATTATAAGGAATCTGCAGAACGCAAAAGAAAATCACAGAATTCTTAACTGCAACATTTGATAAACAGAACATAATCTGTAGGCAAAGTGAAATCTTGAAAATCGCAGAACATAGAAAACCTGCAGAATTCCAAAATCTGCAGAATATTGACTCTACAGACATCTGGTAAGATTGAAATATTGTATAACATGACTATATACATATGCCTACATGGTTTCTAGTTACGAATTGGATGTTGATGGCTATGAAACTTTCAGACACACTAGGGAGCTACAAAGGCCATTGTTGTTAAAAAGATTGTATATGCTGGCTTTCATATTCTGGCTTTCATTTGAGCTGGCTTCGGAATCGACCCATCTTCGGAATCGACCCAAACCGTAGTAGTAGGAAGCTACATATATTGGTTTTAATATGGGTGGATGTTTAATGACGATCCAACTCAAGTTACAGCTGGTGAAAAAGACCACATATACTAGCTTTCATACAAATTGTCACAATGCCAAGAATGTTTACAATTTAAACGGATATAAAAATTATTGATAAATTCTAGATGTTAGTAATATGAAAGTCGAACAACTTTTAGATGTTCAAGAGTTTCTAACTTGTATAGATCCTAAATAGGTAGAATAAGGTAAAGGCGTAAAGCATTACGGGAAACAAGAATAAATTGAGCAATAAAATTAATAACACAAATGAAGCGAGTGTATCCAAATAAGACTACGGGATAGACAATATAATAACAATTACTAAGGCAATACTATTTGTCAAGAAATAAGATAAGGTAGCGTGGAGGAATGTGAAATCTACTAATTTAAAATTTGGTAATTAGTAACAGAGAAATTAGCCGTATCTACCCCTAAAATTAAGTGCAATCTTTAGGTTGCAATGTGATAAGATGAGCAAGTTTATTATAGTAACACATCTCATGACTTTTAGAATTGAAAACTCAAACAATTTAAATCACTTTAGTGTAAAGTACAGTGCTTACCATACCATAGGTGTTGATAGCAGCAACAGAGTCGGAGGGAGATTGATCTGTGTCGTAGCTATAGATGATGCTATAGATATTGGCAATTTTGAGCTTTAACCGTGGCCGAGATATGCTACTTATATTGGTTAGACCCCTTCCGTAGCCAAGATAATGCTACCTATATTGAGGATTTTGAGTCTAATCGTAGCCGAGATATGCTACTTATATTGGTTAGACCACTTCCGTTGTAAGAACCCAGATTTTTGGTAGGAATTAAAACTTTTATTATGTACTAGTGTATAACTGAATAGTGGTTATGACTACGATGTATCAATGGTTTAATGATTGAATAATTTTATTAAATGAGGATTCCAATGTTTATGTACCATGAACAATGCAATTGGTTGACAGCATAGATAAGAATAATCTATCTCCCAGAGAGATAACGATGGTATCTTAAGATAGGAATATTCTCATGTCATCCAAATCGATTATGGTATAAACCCGAGAACTCCGCCAAAGGGATAAGGTATGCTCGAGAAAGCACAAGATCATTTTCTAAGTACAAGGGGCAAAAATAGAAAAAGTAGTGAATAGTGTTTTTTTGGATGAATAGTGATTTTCGAGGAATGAGAAAATTTTTCATGTCACCTATGTATGGGACATGGTATGGATATTTCGAAGTCATATTAGTGATCCACGGAGTAAATAAGTGTATGTAAAGATGATCGGAATTCAGAAATTCCAAATTCTATTTTGGTGTAATATTTGACCCGACAGCGAATTATATATTATTATATTCAAGAAATGAGATATTAAATTTGAGGATTTAATATTTTAGAATTTTATTATATTTGATTTGAGAATTTAGAACGAAAACCACTGAGACACTGAAACGAACGTTCTAGAAACCGTTGAAATTTTACAACGAGATTAAGCGATTAAGCGAACGAATTATGGATTTTGGATTGGGTTCATAACAAGATTAAATATTCTACATGATCATGAAGAGGATTATATCAATTGGATGGAATGATTTAATCGAAGATTAAATCAAAACAATTTAGGATTTAAGTGGTTAAATCACTTAAATCAATTCAAAAACACAACAAATATCAACCAAGCTTCTTCAACACACCTAGCACAAGAACCAAGGAGATCAACACAGCCACTTTATGAGATACTATCACCAATAATTCAAGGATGAGAGCAAAACAAAGCAAACAACTCTATTTCTCTCCTTTCTCCACAAACTGCCTAGCATAAACACCACTCAAAGAAAATTCATATCTCCATTTCTATCCATGAAAGAATCACCAAATTTTAACCACATCTCCCTCATAGTATGGAGAACATTCGCTCAAAATTTCATGGTAAGATGATGAGTATAGCCTAGTCAAATCTCCTCCCCAAGTTGAAGAACCAACCTGCCCAGAATCCTTGACAGCTTCTGTACTGATTTTCAAACGGCCATATCTCCTTCATTACTCAATGAAATTTGGTGTTCTTTAGTTTTTTGGAAAGCTGGTTAGATGATCTACAACTCTCCTTTAGATGCCTCATCCAGAAATCTTCGGTAAGGCCCTCGTTTTTCATGATCTTTCAACTGGGTTATAGCAGATCCAAAAATCACTAACTATGTTCTTGACGATTCTTGCTAGTTTAAGGTTGTAAGGTGTTCTAAGGACTAGATCAAGACTTATTAAGGCTCTAGCACTCACCAAGGAAGGTATATCTCATCAAAACCCTAGCTTTTGTTTTGAAGATTTAAGCATGTTCTTAATAGTTTAGTGTAGTTAAGGTTATGATGATGATTATAAGCATGGTTTGCTAGTAATTTAGTGATTAAGCAATATGATACATATGATGAATAAGTGATGAACTTCTGGACTTGTTAAGTTGATAATCAGGTATATGAGTTGTATGGATGCCCCATGTGGCTTGGTATTGATGTTACGATTTTTGGAACGTTCGATTTATAGCTGTCGTAATGCCCAATTTTCGTTAAACCTTAAGAAACCGTGTTTGACAGTAGCCTTAACTCACTGTCCAGTTTCATATTATACCAATACAAGATAGATTATGTTATAAGCTTCGTTTTGATATAAAGATCGTGTGAAATGGGTTTACGGTTTAGGAGTTATGATTAAATTCGTAAAAGTGGTTCGAAACCGTAAACGAAAGTTCGTAACTGAAATTGGATTTCATTAATTCTATAAAATCAGTGGCGAACCTTGATAATTAAATATTAGAGGTAAAAAGGGAAGGTGTGAGAGAAAATAACATGTCGAACGGATCGTTTTCCAATTTTATAAAAATGTTCGAATCGAGGTTAAACGCGAACGAACCCCTTAAAAGTATGACTTTGGTTATAACTTAGAAAACGGGCGATAAAACTCGAGGTATAATCTTGATTCGTAAACGACCAAGCTTAGAATTTATACGACTTAAGTATATACAAAGTGTAAGTATGACGACGTGTCTTAATAGCAAACGAATGGCGGGGCATAGCGATAATAAAGAGAATTGCACTAAAGGGTGTTTAACGAGATAACTCGAAAACGTGTTTCGACTTAAGTTAAGTTATACTTAGCCTTTTAAAAAGTGATAAGTGATTGAGCTCGGTTATTGTAACTATGTATAGATCACCGGATTGACACGAGGCACACTACCCCTACAGGATTGCCAGGCAAGTTTCCAATACCTTGGAACTGTTGTTGTGATAATATATATGATTGTTGTTATACATATGCCATAGCATGCATGCTTGTTTTCAAAGTATATTGGAATACTTGTTCCCTGAACTGATATTGACCTATAGACAAGATATGAATTATCAGTTATAAGCCGGATTGTTTTGTCAAGACCCTTAGTGAAGGGCGTATGATATTCATTCTTTAAATATAGACCGGGAGTCGGTATTTTAGGATATAGAGATAGTCGTGGAAACCCGGAGGGATTCCAGTGACAGCTTATTTGAGGAATGTTAATTATGAACATTATTTATATTTCCATAGAGTATTGATTACTTGGAAATTATTCGATGATTCCTATTTGAATATTATCTCAATCGAGAAGTACTATATGAATATTATTTTGAATATTCATTCGCGTATATTTATTTACTGAATATTATTTTAATATTCATTTGAGCTTTAATTACTTAAATGAATATTAGTTTCGAATATTCATTTAGAGTTTGATTATTCAATGAATAATTACTTTAATATTCTTGGAAATTTATTTATTAAATGAATATTATTTTGAATATTAATTTAAGATTTTATGTACTTGATGAATATTATTTTAAAATATTCATTTGAAGTTGTATTTACTTAAGGAATATTGCTTCGAATATTCCTTTAAAGTTTTGATTACTAAAAGAATATTATTTGGCTATTCATTTGGAATATTATTTATTAAATGAATATTATTTTCAAATATTCATTTAAGGTTTGATTTATTTATTGAATATTATTTTAAATATTTATTTGAGTTTATTTAATTAATGAATATTATATTGAATATTCATTTAAAGAAGTGAGTTGTTTAGTAAATGATTCTATATATTTATTCGAGGATTACTTACGAGCAATATTATGATTTAATCATATTCCTTAATTATTATTGATTTAATAAATATTCTTGGAATATTTATTTAAATTCTCTTAAGTTCTTTTTATAATAATTCATATTATTCAAAGATTATCTTTCACCTTCAGATATGGTGTAAAATATTTCGGAGTATTTTATGACTATTTTTATCAAGGGGAGGTTCTCAAACTTTATTTTCATTTAAATCTATCTTAAAGAAGATTTAAATACTCGCTCAACTTCCAAAAATATATAAGGAGACCTCACTTGAGAGATGTTATTTATTGGACTGCCCGGTCCTATACTTGCTAAACTATCTTGTCACTCACATCTTGATTCTTTCAAACATCGATATGAATCTGTTTGGTTACCTCCTCGACGCTCGAGGAGTAAGAATTGATGGAACAAGTTGGTATCCATTAACAAGCAGCAGCTTGGGAAAAATTGGTGAATTTTCCTTTCCAATTAGATACGACTACTTTTTGGAGTCTTATCAACAAGTGTTATACTTGGGGAAAGGGGGACGAACTTTACGTTTCAAAGTTATGGATGTGAAATGAACTAGGAGATGCGTAAGTGACCCAGTGGCGCCGGTCCAGCAAATGGCCCAACCGTTGGCCGGGGGGTTCCAGAGGGCGGTAGACAAGTAAATCCGTCGGTGCTTCCTTCTACATATAGAGAACAAGAGGTGGGGAGCATAACATGCGACTGATCATTGTGTAAAAGCTATGTCTCCTGGCGCGTCAAACTCCAGTATTAGTTCATCTCTCAATGTTGAAAATTTCCTGCAACATTATCGTTGTTGGTAGGTTTGAACTGGAATTGCAATATTCTTCCTGCAAGTTCCTCTATTATGAAAATTTGATAATATCTTGCTTATCTTTGACATAGCAGATATTTCTTCGGAATAATTATATTTTGAGTTACCTTGTAACTTCATCTCATACCTTATATTGGTACTACGTTCGTTAATGCATGACATATGGTTTCAAAGATATTTTGGATTGTTATATATTATCACTGTTCAATTATATTTTTGGTGGGCTATTGCTCACCCTTGCTTTATTTATTTATATCACAACAACAGCTAGATCAGATGGTCGCGCAAGGCGTACTCAGCATAGGCAGGTGTCATCCGTCAAAGGATTAACCGCTGAGGTCATAGCTACCATTGCTGAAGATGCAGCTTCTGGTAGGCTAGTTGTTAGCATTTACACATCAAATGTATTTATTATATGGCATATACCAATGGATGGCAAAGAGTATGTAATGGTAAAATTGTAATTCTTTGGGTTGTAAGAACTCAAACTTGTGATTAATAATATTGATGGTTACTCTGATTTCATCTCTGGGACTATAACGGGTGTGTTTTATGCTGTTGTTTTGGGTCACAAGGTTGTAATTTAAATTATGTTGGTTTTATGGATTGATATTGAGACCGTAACGACTAGATCCCTGACCCTGGATCTGGGGATGTTACAGAAATGGTATCAGAGAGAGCGTTATATATCCCAGAGATGACGCGACGTTAAAACAATAAATTCACTAATATAATAAGAACTCTTGCCACGTTCATAGTTGGACTACTTAAGGTAGTATTGACATATAAAACCCTTATGGGAACTCTTAAGTATCATAATAGTAACTTAAGCTTGTTCTCGTACCGACTAGTAAGGCGACAGACCTTGAGGCGTACGAGCAGCAGCGCGATGATGCTTGATTACATGCTGACGATCGGATGGTGGATTCGATAGAGTACTCTTCTGAGGAACCGGAAGAGGTTTCAGCAGAGGAGGAGAATCCCATTAAAGATAAGGAAGTTTACCTTTGAGGAAATGAGGGCTGCAGCCAGAGAGACTGTAAGAGTTAAGGTATAGTGCTCAGAGAAGTGAGCGTAAAGAACTGAGATATTATTAAGAGAACTAAAGATGCATATTGGATTCATAGCTGGACTGCCGGATGAAGTACCAGCAATTAAGACGAATTGGAAAGATTACTTAAGGTCTTATATGGGGATAGATAAAGATCCTTAGAGACCTACTGATATGGGCTAAAAATAAGCCCTAAAAATATCATTAATGTTGCATTAATTAGACCTAGTTTGGTCCAAACATGGGGCCCACCAGATGGGCCCAAATTAAATATTAATTTCGTAATTAATATTAAGGATATAACCAGCTCAGCAATAAGAGTCAAATAAGGATACTATTCCTACCCAAACTTAGCCTCCAAGGCACAGAATTCGATATGGGAACTTACTCCCACAAGGAAGGAGTCCAGAACCTTCCTCAAGGCGGTGGCTTGCCCACCAAGTCTCCGACTCCTACCTTAATTCTAGGGCTTCTCAGCCTATATAAAGGGCCTGACCCCTCATTCTCAGAACTACGTTTTATTTGCTTGATTCTCTTAATACAGAGATACTTAGGCATTCTGTGAGGACCGTTTAAGTCTCGAACGCAGAAGCAGCCATTAAAGCACGAAGCTCACGAACCCTAGCATTAAAAACTCGAACCCTAACCGTAGCAATCGTAACCTAGTTTTTATTCCACAACATTTGGCGCCGTCTGTGGGACGAGAACATCAACCATGGTTAACACACGAAGGACACCAGCAATTACAGAGCCAATCGCAACCGAGGCTCTACCTCTTAGCTCTGCTCCGCCCCTCACTGAACAAGTACCTCCAACATCCGGGACTATCGTTCCGTATCAAGTTTCTCAACCCCTAGGGACGACTTCCCATGTTGAGAGTACGCTACCTCCGATCGTCCACACAAATCCAGGGACTAACCCCCTCCAGGTGGGGATTTCTTCCTTGATTGTAGATCCCAACAACCCTCCACGAGGGGTTCAGATCCACGCTATGGATCTCCCCATAAGCACCAATCCGATGTACGGGCTGCCTAACTACCCTCCTACCCAATGAGCTGGATCAAGTGGTCATGCCCTGTATATTCGAGATCGAGATTATCACGATTTTTCTGGTCCTTATACGGATGAGTCATCTTCTGACGATGATTACGAACGTGATGAAGCTCCAAGGAGGCGACGTGCAAGTAAAGAACCTCGAGGAAGAACTCAAACTACTCACGATGGACTCCCTTCAACAACTACTGAGAGGATTAAGGCTTATGAAGCCGAGATCTTAAGGTTAAAGGAAGATATGGCCAGAGAACAAGCCAGATCAAATCATACTCGACCTCCTCCGACTTCAGGAGGGATTCCATTCATAGATTTGGAAAGGTCTTCAAGGAGACGCCGAAGGGCTGAAGCCCCAACCAGAGGGACTACAAGGGTGGAACTCCCCAAGAGTAACCCCAAAGACCTGATGCTACAAGGAGATCTTGATGATCCAACCCCTCCATTCACTGAGGAGGTGATGAACGCACATATCTCCCGAAAGTTTAAGATGCCCACAATCAAAGCTTATGATGGAACGGGGGATCCCGCAACTCATGTGAGAACGTTTACTGATAGAGTATATTTTTATATATATTTTAGATGATTTTATTCTCATATTTATTGTGTTTTGCATTGATTTGGATTTTTATTTAATAGATTTTATTGTTTTATTGTAGGAAATAAAGAATTCATAACTTGGAAGGATTTGGAGCAAAAAGAGCTATTTTGGAGATAAAATAGGAGAAAATTCGTAATATTGGGCTACACGGGCTGCCTACACTGTTTTGGCCATATCTTGAGTTCCAGAAGTCAGAATTTGACGATCTTACTGTCCACGCGAAGCTTGTGGAATTATCTTTAATTCAGAGGTGGTCCAATAAGCAAAATCCAACTGGAAGAGCCCAGAAACAGAGGAGAAAAAGAAGTGACGAATTTTAATTAAGGAATCCTATTCAGTTATGGAATCCTACTTGTAATTGATTTAGAGTATTAAAATACTTTTATTGGGCAAGACTTTTAGAGCCTATATAAACACATCTAGGGTATGATGTAATTTATTAGGAGGTAATATTAGATCAGATAATATAGTTTAGAGTAGATTAATATTATTAGTTGGAGATGTAGAGAAACACCATGACTCTTCTTTTGGGTGACAACATTGAAGTTTGAAGGTTTTGTTCTCTTAATCTTTTCTTTGTTCTTATTAGTTTAATTATGTTTTCTTGTTTTACTAGTTGTTTTACTTGTTTAATTATTAGCGAGTAGTTATTTCTAGGGCTTATAGGGAAGCCATGTTTGCACTAATATTGGCATGATTTTCATAGTGGTTTGATTGGTTATGGTTAATTCTGATTGATATGTTTTAATCATTAATTTGTGTAATTGGCCAATATCATGGATTAATTATATGCAAATAGGGGTATGGATCGAGAGATTTACTTACTAGAGGCACACATACGATTAGCAGAATTGAATTTGAGTGCGAGAGCATCATTGGATTTCTGAGAGCGTTAATGCTTGGAAAAGATTAACTTGACTCTAATTACCTGATTGATTGAATTACTAAAAGTGGTTAATTGTGTTGAATGTTTCGAGAGTGTTAATGCTTGAGAGAGATTAACATACTCTAGTTATAGGATCACATTGATTGCTTTAGCTTAAGAGCAAATTGTGTAAGCATGGTGGACCTGATTGCCCTAGGTTTTAAATAACTTGTTAATCATCTATTTACTTAGTGTTAATTTAGTTTAATTTGCTAGTTAGTTAATATTCTCCAATAATCGTTTGTCCCTGAAACAATTAGCGATAACTGAAAAGGAATTAGTAGAACCTGTCTCCTTGTGGATTCGACCCGCTTGCCATCTGTACTAGCAATAGACACCGTGCGCTTGCGGTTAGGTATAATTTGACACATCAAGTTTTTGGCGCCGCTGCCGGGGAGACAGCGAGTTTCTATTGATTTTAATTTAGTTGTTTAGATTGTTTCCATTGTCTCGTTGGAACCTTTGTTCCAATTGAGGCAGATTTTACTACGTTTTCTTGGCTTTGTTGAGTGTCTACAGGTTTGCAATGGGTGAAGTTGATACTTTTGCACTACTCTCTTCCATGTTGGAGGCACGCACTCAAGAAATTGCCTCATTCAGCCCTACAGAGCCCACTATACGTCCAATGAGTATCGATGAGATGTCACAAGTGGCCCCTAAAACTTACAACTTCTGTCAAATTTGCGGTGTGCAGGGTCACTTTGGTTTTGAATGCTCTTACAATGTCTATAATTCTCAGAGTGCTCAGTTGGGACAAATGAATTCTTTTGAAGAAGGATATGGGTACAATCAGTATTCAAACACTTTTGATCAAGAATGCGTGAATCAACCAGATTTCTACTACCAGGACAATGGTGCTCAAAATTTTTCATATCATAATCAGCAACAATTTGAGCAACAATATTATCAGTCATATGAGCAACCTCCACAGCAAGAATATCAATATCCTCCTCTACAAAAAAATCTACATGTTTCTCAACCCAGTGTAGATGTGCAAGCTGATCAGACAAATGAGATGTGGGATATCTTGAATAAACTGCTAAAGAGTTCTGAAGAACAAGCCGAGGCGATCAAAGAATTAGAAACTCAAAGTTTGGCGATTGAATCTCAAATTGCACAGTTGGCTAACTCTTCTACTACAGGGCAGCTCGACTATTTACCATCATCATCTATCCGATCCGAAGAGGACCTGACTGCTATCAATCTCACAAGCGATCAGGAATATGATAGTTTCTCCATGTATGTTGATGATGAGGCCATTGATAAAGAGAAGGAGTATGCCACCGATGACGAGATCAATGATGTTGCTGCTATTGAGAACAATGTGACTGATGATGAGGCTACAAAGGAAAGCAATACAGAGATGGCTGTTGTTTCTCTTCCACAACCTGTGACTAAGCTACCATGTATTGATAAATTTGCTCTCGATCTAGCCTCTACTTACAAGGCTTCTTTGCTCAAGAACACTTATTTCAAGGTTGATGTGATAACAAATATTGTCCAAGATGATATTTCTCAAATTCTGGTTGAGGATCCATACAAAGTGGCTCATACGTTTCAAGCTCGAGAAGAGGGAGAAGATGGAAGTGTCTTATTAGCCAATGATGTGATAAGCCAAGATGTCCGAATGACTCCAGTGAAAGTGAGGAGTGAAGAAAAGCCACCACCAGAACCTCCACCTTATGTCAAGGGAGTTCAATATTTTCATGGTGTTGAATTTTATCGCTGTTTTGTCACAAAGTTTTCCAAAACTACACAAGCACTCTCTCTATTGCTTATTAATGACATATTTTATTTTACTGATGCTTGTTTGGAGACTTTCTGCAGGATAAAGACAACCACTAACACTCTTGATACTTTTTGTGGTGGCGAGTTTATGATCGAGAAAGTGGATATTACGCTTTTTCCGGAGTATTTTTGAGGAGGTCAAGCTATTGACGTTAAAGAAGCGCTTCGTGGGAGGCAACCCATGCATTAGTGTAAAAAAAAAAAAAAAAAAAATTTGAGTGTTGTTCAAAAAAAAAAAAAAAAAAAAAAATTTCCGAACAGTATGCGCCAGCGCATGAAGCGCCAGCACCGCGCAAGTGCGCCAGGAGCGGCAGGAACATTCCGCGCATCATGCGCCTGTCCATGCAAGAGGCGCCAGACCCTTCTGCCTAGGCGCGTGATTCAAACTCCCCAGGTAAGTTTATCCAGGTAAGTTTTTTGTGGTTTTGTTTAGTTTGTTTAACGTAATTGGCCACGAATTGTTTATGTGTATATATATATTATTATATATTAAATATTATTCATCTCCTAAATCAATTCCAACCCCTTTTCTAATTATTTTCTCCACCTAAAATCCTAATTCTAGCCCCATATTAATTCCAAATTATTCCCAATCCATATCCTATTTCATATTTTATTTTATTTATTTTATTTATTCTTATTTTTATTTTTTTTATTTTTATTTTTTTTATTTTTATTTTTATTATTATTTTTTCCCCCAAACCTATATACCCACCTATACATACAAATCCAATTCCTCTTCTATTTTTTTTTATATATCTCTAAAAATTCAATTCTAAAGATGAATTAATTGCAAGTTCACCTCTTTGATTCGTATTGGGTAAATCTTTTTCTCTAATTTTATTTTTATTACGAATTTGTGTTCTTGTAAATTGGGATTTTGTATTATTCTTGGAATTTGGGCTATTTGTGGTGTGATATTGTTTGGAAATTATTGGTTGAGCTTCTTGGGAGTTGGGTATTGATTCTTATGGCTCCTAAGTGTGGGAGAGGTGGTGCTAGTGTTGGAAAATTGCTACAGATTGGGGATTTTAGCTGAACAAGCATGTTGGAAAAGATGGGGAAGGATATGTAAGACGTCTTGCAGAAACGGGATTCCAGGGGAGTTTTCTTTCTTTTCTTTTTAGTGTAGTTTTATTTTGTTTTTAGTTGTAGTTTTATATCTTGTTCATTAGTTCATTGGGGACAATGAACCGCTTAAGTGTGGGGAGGTGTTCTCAACGTAGTGTATTACTTGTTAAAAAAAAAAAATCCAAAAAAATTAAAAAATTAAAAATACCAAAAATAATTCTAGCCATGCAATTTGATTAGTTGTTGTATTTTGCTTGCTACACCCATGCATGCGTAAAATTCTTGTGTTTATTGACGCTTTTGTATGAGAAGTGACGTGCTTTGTTCTTGTGCACACACTTACACTAGCAAGTTGAAGCTGGTAGACTTAATTGGATGTTGTAAATGATTAGAATGACATGAATATGCGCAAGATGACTTGGTTTTCATGCTTTGAGTACAAGTAGGTGCGTTAGAGAGTCTTGTTACCTGGGATTGATTATGTTTTGTCACACCAAGTGAGTTTTGAGCCTATATGCATATCTTTTGCATGATTATTCGTTTGCTTGAGTGTCCACATGTTGTTTACATTGCTAGCACTTACTTGAGATCTTTCTTGAAATGCATGACATTACTTGATGATGAGATGATAAAGGCACTTAGGTTTAACCTCGTATTTCCCATATTTCCACACCTTTTATACATGATCAATTAGTTAACCCTTTGAGCCTAATCCTATTCTTTCGGTGACACACTACATTACTTGCCTATATCTTTTTATTGTACTGGCCTTACATTAAATTTGAACCTAAATTGTCAAAGGCTAGTATCGTGCTTAAGGGAGTAATAAGGTGTTCATAAAAGGGGGGTTATTGATGATCATACTTTTTTTGGGGAATATTAATTTTGGGTTGATGCTTGCTAGTTGAAATTCATAAAAATATATATGGATCATTGTGTTTATTCTTTAGCTCTCTAAAAAAAAGAAAAAAAAATAGAAAAAAATAGAAAAAAAATAGAAAAAAAATGAATAAATTTGAGAGCATTTTTATGTTTGTATGATCCTTCTTCATTCGACTAGTCAAGTTACTATGTAAGGGTTATTGAAAAATCCAAGTGTGGGGAAGTATTTGTTTTAATAGAAAGGGAATTGAATAATGATTATTGTTGGGTACTAGCTTTTGACATTTAACCTGTTTTAGCTTTACTTGACATACCTGGTCCCTAGCCCACGCTACAACCCGAATAAAGACCTTTTGATTGTCATCAGTGATGTATGTTGTGTTGAGAGTGAGATTGATTGCGAGTGTCAAGTTGTGTTTATGATTTTGTTGGAATTGAGTGATACACTTAACCTTGTTCTTGAGTGAATATTCGTTTTTGAGTGAAAGGTGAGTTATTACTTGTTTTGGCATAGGAGATCCCGGGTTTAGACTTAAAGATGTATTTCTTGTGGGCTTAGCATGATTACCAACGATTTTTACACTTGACATGAATTTTTATGACCTTCTGCATGTTGGTTGAGTAGACTACGTGAATACTTGCACTTTCAACACCAAGACATCGTATGTTTGCTTTGATTCTTAAGTTGATGTGGCATGAGAGGACTTGTGTGTGTGGTGTTGTGTTAGCATTGATCTTTTGCAAGATTAGATGAATTTTGTGGGTACATTCACTATAAACCCTCACGAGACAACACTCGTCCTACTAGGGCTGCCTAGGGGTTTAACGGCTTGTTGCATATGCTCAATGCAATCGTGTCATCTACGAAAGTGATGTTTGTTAGGACTTAGTTTTTATTTCACTTATTTGCCCGAGGACGTGCAAATGCTAAGTGTGGGGATGTTTGATAGAGTATATTTTTATATATATTTTAGATGATTTTATTCTCATATTTATTGTGTTTTGCATTGATTTGGATTTTTATTTAATAGATTTTATTGTTTTATTGTAGGAAATAAAGAATTCATAACTTGGAAGGATTTGGAGCAAAAAGAGCTATTTTGGAGATAAAATAGGAGAAAATTCGTAATATTGGGCTACACGGGCTGCCTACACTGTTTTGGCCATATCTTGAGTTCCAGAAGTCAGAATTTGACGATCTTACTGTCCACGCGAAGCTTGTGGAATTATATTTAATTCAGAGGTGGTCCAATAAGCAAAATCCAACTGGAAGAGTCCAGAAACAGAGGAGAAAAAGAAGTGACGAATTTTAATTAAGGAATCCTATTCAGTTATGGAATCCTACTTGTAATTGATTTAGAGTATTAAAATACTTTTATTGGGCAAGACTTTTAGAGCCTATATAAACACATCTAGGGTATGATGTAATTTATTAGGAGGTAATATTAGATCAGATAATATAGTTTAGAGTAGATTAATATTATTAGTTGGAGATGTAGAGAAACACCATGACTCTTCTTTTGGGTGACAACATTGAAGTTTGAAGGTTTTGTTCTCTTAATCTTTTCTTTGTTCTTATTAGTTTAATTATGTTTTCTTGTTTTACTAGTTGTTTTACTTGTTTAATTATTAGCGAGTAGTTATTTCTAGGGCTTAAAGGGAAGCCATGTTTGCACTAATATTGGCATGATTTTCATAGTGGTTTGATTGGTTATGGTTAATTCTGATTGATATGTTTTAATCATTAATTTGTGTAATTGGCCAATATCATGGATTAATTATATGCAAATAGGGGTATGGATCGAGAGATTTACTTACTAGAGGCACACATACGATTAGCAGAATTGAATTTGAGTGCGAGAGCATCATTGGATTTCTGAGAGCGTTAATGCTTGGAAAAGATTAACTTGACTCTAATTACCTGATTGATTGAATTACTAAAAGTGGTTAATTTTGTTGAATGTTTCGAGAGTGTTAATGCTTGAGAGAGATTAACATACTCTAGTTATAGGATCACATTGATTGCTTTAGCTTAAGAGCCAATTGTGTAAGCATGGTGGACCTGATTGCCCTAGGTTTTAAATAATTTGTTAATCATCTATTTACTTAGTGTTAATTTAGTTTAATTTGCTAGTTAGTTAATATTCTCCAATAATCGTTTGTCCCTGAAACAATTAGCGATAACTGAAAAGGAATTAGTAGAACCTGTCTCCTTGTGGATTCGACCCGCTTGCCATCTGTACTAGCAATAGACACCGTGCGCTTGCGGTTAGGTATAATTTGACACATCATTTACGAGCGCATTGTTACTGCAGCCTGCTAACGACGCCCTTAAGTGTAGGGCGTTTCCCCAAACCCTGTCGGGCATGGCACAACGTTGGTATAGTCGTTTACCTCCAAACTCGATTAGCACTTTCAAGGAGTTGAGTACCGCTTTTGTCAGTCAATTCATTAGCGGAAGAATTCATGAGAAAAGCTCTGCATCCCTTATGTATGTAGTACAGGGAAAGAACGAGAACCTGATGGATTATATCAAGCGATTCACTAAGGAGACCCTGAACATCACTGATTTGGAAAATAAGGTGGCTATGGTAGCCTTGCAGCACGGAACCAAGGATCTCTTTTTTAAGAGGTTACTGGCAAAACACCCCCCTGAAAGCATGGATGAGCTCCAACGGAGGGCAGACAAGTATATAAAAGCTGAGGACAGCATGAAAAAGGAAGCCGCATTGGGTAATGGAGGGAACAACAAGCGGAAGCAAGAACAAGAGTACGACTCTAGGGACAAGTATCCCCGAACTAGCAGAGACTCTGAATCTGCTCCAAAAAAGAGCTCGGGTCCAAGGTTTTTCGAGTATGACAGGCTTAATGCTCCACGAAGTCAGATCCTGTTGGACATTGAAAAGGAAAAGGACTTCTGATGGCCGAAGCCACTTAGGGGAGACCCAGCCAAGCGGAACAAGGATTAGTACTGCAGGTTCCATAAAGATGTGGGACATGACACCGACGATTGTAGGCAACTTAAGGATGAGATTGAGTTCTTAATACGAAGAGGAAAACTAAGTCAGTTCACCAAGGGTGATGACCGTGGGAACCAGAGAAGGGACAATGACAGAAGGGACAATGACAGGAGAGATAATAACAGGAGGGATGACAACCATGACCGCAATTCATAACCCCGAAGGGCAGTTATCAACATGATCTGGGGAGGCCCGACAGCAGCTGGCACAACTAAGAATTCTCGAAAGGCTTATGCTAGAGAAGTAATGCACATTGTGGGAGAGGCCCCGAAGCGTGCTAAAACTGAGATGGTAATTGGTTTCGATGATTCAGACTTGGAAGGGGTGAAGTTCCCCCATGACGACCCGCTGGTCATAACTCCTGTGATTGGAAACTCAGAAGTAAAACGAGTCTTGATAGACAATGGAGCTTCTGTGGATATTTTGTTTCATGATGCATTTGTGAAGATGGGGTACAACGACTCTCAGTTGACCCCTACAAACATGCCCATATACGGGTTTAACGGAGTGGAGTCCAACGTTGAAGGGACTATTCAGTTACCCGTGACTATTGGGCATGAGCATAAGGAGGCGACTCAGATGCTGAACTTCTTGGTGATTAAGGCAGCCTCAACATACAACGTAATCCTTGGAAGGACTGGACTTCATGTGTTTAAGGTTGTGGCCTCTTCCTATCATATGAAGATTAAGTTTCCGACACGGAATGGTGTCGGAGAACAGAAGGGTGATCAGAAGATGGCAAGAAGTTGCTATGTAGCCGCGCTGAGGGCCGATGGAGTCGGGGGGCAGGTCCTTCCGATTGAAGACATGGATGTCCGCGATGATGAAGAGCATAGAGGGAAGCCAGCAGAGGATTTGATTCCCATACCTCTAGAGCCGAACGATCCTGAAAAAGTTACTTATGTTGGAGCATCTCTGAAAGAACCCCTGAAGGGCAAGTTGATAGAATTCTTACAAAAGAATAGCGACATGTTCACTTGGACAGCAGCTGATATGCCAGGGATTGACCCCCAACTCATAACTCATAAGTTAAATGTTGATCCCAAGAGGAAGACAATAAAGCAGAAGAAGAGAAACTTTGCTCCGGAAAGGCAAGAGGCCATTAAGCAAGAAGTGGATAAGCTCTTGGAAGCTGGTTTTATTGAAGAGATTCAGTTTCCCGAATGGTTAGCAAACCCTGTGATGGTCAAGAAAGCGAATGGGAAGTGGAGGATGTGTATAGACTTCACTGACCTGAATGATGCATGTCCAAAAGATTGTTTTCCCCTGCCAAGGATTGATATGTTGATAGATGCCACAGCTGGACATGAGATGTTAAGCTTCATGGATGGATTCAGCGGCTATAATCAGATTAAGATGCACAAGGATGACATCCCTAAGGTATCTTTCATAACTGACTTTGGTGTCTTCTGTTATCTTGTTATGGCGTTTGGTCTAAAGAATGCAGGAGCTACTTACCAACGGCTGGTGAATAAGATATTTGCCCATCTGATGGGAAAAACCATGGAGGTGTATGTTGATGACATGTTAGTCAAGAGCCTACTCAAGGCTGATCATATTAAGCACCTCGGAGAGGCATTTGAAGTGCCAAGGCACCATAAGATGATGTTGAATCCCGCCAAGTGTGCCTTTGGCGTTGGATCTGGAAAGTTTTTAGGGCTGATGGTTTCAAAGAGAGGCATTGAGGCCAATCCTGACAAGATCAAGGCGATTTTAGACATGGAGCCACCACGTTCTATAAGAGATATGCAGAAGTTGACAGGCCGAGTTGCAGCCTTAGGGAGGTTTATCTCCAAGTCTGGTGATAAGTGTTTGCCTTTCTTTCAAACATTAAAGAAGGTAAAGAATTTTGAATGGACACCCGAAAGCCAAGAGGCCTTTGAACAATTGAAGAAATACATGGCTGAAGCCCCGTTGTTGGCCAAGCCTAGTCCCGGAGAGACTCTTTATCTATACCTGGCGGTATCTGAGCAAGCATTGAGTGCCGTCCGCATACGGGAAGAGAACAAGGTTCAGAAACCCATCTACTACGTGAGTAAGGTGTTGCATGGAGCTGAGTTGAATTATTCTACCATTGAGAAGTTTGCTTTAGCATTGATAACAGCTTCAAGGAAACTACGACCTTACTTTCAGTCACACAAGATTGAAGTCCTGACGGACCAGCAGTTGAGAAGTATCCTGCATAGCCCGAAGGCCAGTGGAAGGCTAATTAAGTGGGCAATCGAACTCCGAGAATTTGACATTGCATATAAGCCTCGGACAGCCATCAAGGCTCAGGCATTAGCTGACTTCGTGGTTGAATGTACCATTGGCAACCAAGAAGTCGGGGGGCAGGAGATAGTAACCACCCCTGGGGTTGAGAGTAAGGATGAAGAACTTGTACCTGATCAGAAGGAATATTGGGTGCTCTATTTTGATGGAGCATCAAAAACAAAATCTAGTGGCGCTGGTTTGGTCTTGCAAAGTCCCGACGGGTTCATAGTGGAATACGCTCTGAAGTTGGACTTCCCAACTACCAATAATGAAGCTGAGTACGAAGCCCTGATAGCCGGATTAGGCCTGGCCAGAATAATGAGAGTCAAGGATCTCAAAGTTTGTGGAGACTCGAGACTAGTAGTCTCGCAAGTGAATGGTGAGTTTGAAGCCAAAGATGAAACTATGGCTAAATACTTGAGGATTGTGAAGGGTGTCATGACCCATTTTGATGAGTGCCATGTGGAGCATATTCCAAGGGAGGAGAACGTTAAGGCCGATGCCCTGTCCAAGTTCGCCTCTTCTGAGATAGAAAACTATGCAGGAAGTGTCTACTTCCAGGTCTTGAAGGCCCCATCCATCAACTCAAAGTTAGTGGCACCAATCAACATGGGGAGCTATTGGATAGACCCCATCAAAGCTCACTTGGAAACTGGATGGCTCCCTGACAATGCCTTGGAGGCACGGAAACTGTAAGTAAGGGCATTGAGATATGCTTTGATTGAAGGGCTTCTTTATAAAATGTCTTTTGTCATCCCGTACTTGAAATGTTTAAGGCCCCAAGAGGCCAAAGAAGCGTTGGAAGAAGTTCATGGAGGAATCTGTGGGCAGCATTTGGGGGGCAGAGCCCTAGCTCACAAGATTTCCCGTCTGGGATTCTACTGGCCGGAGATGCTAACTGATGCACAGGACTATGTCAAAAGGTGTGAGAGATGCCAAAAGCATGCCCCAATTGTAAGGCAGCCGCCTGAAATGTTAACTTCGATCAATTCTCCTATTCCGTTTGCAATGTGGGGAATGGATATTCTTGGTCCTTTCCCAGTAGCTTCAGCACAAAGGAAGTTTCTGATAGTGGCTATTGATTATTTCACTAAGTGGATTGAGGCTAAACCTTTAGCCAAGATAACCACCAAACAAGTCGCCCAGTTCTTTTGGGAGAACATAATCTGCAGGTATGGAATCCCACGAATCCTTGTGATAGACAATGGGACACAATTTAACAATGAAGAGTTCAAGAAGTATTGTGAGGAAAATGCTATTGAGCTTCGCTTTACTTCAGTGGCTCATCCTCAAGCCAATGGGCAAGCAGAGGTAGCCAATCGAATTATCCTTGACGGACTAAAGAAGAGGGTCGAACGCTCTAGAAATACTTGGGTGGATGAGTTACTTCCTATTCTTTGGGCGTATCGCACCACCTGCAAAGTTACAACAGGAGCAACCCCATTCTTGCTAGCTTACGGAGCCGAGGCGGTTGTGCCCTTGGAAATAATGCATACGTCACCTCGAGTGGAGGCATTTGAACCAGAAGCCAATGAAGAAGGCATGAGGCTTGCCCTGGATCTAATTGACGAAGTAAGGGATGAGTCAAATGCTCGAAATATAGAACACCAGAAGAAAGCGTCCTTTTATTACAACCGAAGGGTTAAGGAAAGATATTTCCGACAGGGTGATCTGGTTCTAAGGAAGATAGAAGCCTCTGGAGTTGGCCAGAAAGGGAAATTGGCTCCCAATTGGGAAGGACCGTACCGAGTCAGGAAGATGCTGGGACGAGGGTCCTATAAGCTGGAGACCTTGGACGGGAATGAGGTGCCCCGTACTTGGCATGCCTTGAACCTCAAGATTTATTATGTTTGAGCTGTCCTTGTAAGGACTTAGCCTCTTTATTTATCTAATAGAAGTAGAAATAAGGTCGATGAAACCATTCCAAGTTTTTAAACTTGAGATATAGGAAGTAGAGCATCTATGTAAGGGCTGTGCCCGTTTATGCTACCTATGAAAGGGCTGTGCCCATTTCTCCATATTAATAAGACTATTCTACATTTTCGTATAAGTTATGAGCATTACTTATTGATATATATGCATAAAATGCTAGACTACACATGCGAACATGAATAAGTTGAGAAACATCAAGGACAATAGATTACGAATTAAAAGTTATGCCCGAAGGCAGAATACATAAACGATTAACTTATCAAGATAAGTTAACAAAAGTACAGAGTTATGCCCGAAGGCAGAGTACATAAATAGATAGATAAAAAGAGCAACTACTGAGCATCTCCAGTGCGCTCATCCTCTTCATCTTCGCCAAGATGAGCAGAGGGCTCTGGCTCCAGGATCCTCTCATCATCCTCCTGGTCCTCCTCCTGGGTGTCCTGCAATGCCAAGGCCATAGGAGCATGAGGGCTAGGGAAGTCTGAAACATTAAGGGTACCAGGGAATCTCCTAGTAACCTCAGCAAGAGCTCCGTCCCATCCCTGAGTAAACTGGTAAGGGAATAGAGAGTCGTCATGCTTCTCCATGAAGCCCACATACTCCTGGGAGGCAAGGTAGTCATCAATCAGGTCGTCCTTGCCCTTCCTAAGAGTGACATTTTCAGCCTGAGACTCTAGAAGCTCTTTCTCCCTCCTCTCTAAAGTAGCTCTGATAGAGGCCAGTTCATCCTGAGAATTATCATACTTTGCCTTATGAGTCTCATAGGCTGAACGCCAAGTCTTAGCCTGGAATATGGCCCCCTGGAAGTTGGCATTAGCCTACAAAAGATAAAGTTAGAACCACGATTCAAATAGCAAACAAGTATATAAGAGAGAGGGAAGTAAGGAGCTTACAGCAGCAAAGGCCTGAGCTCCAGCACTCTCGGCTCCTTCAAGAGTGGAGCCGGATACAAAATCTTTGAAATCACCGGGAGTTATGGAATGATAGGACCAATCCATGGCATGCCTGCAATCTCCAACGATGGAGTCCTTCTTCCTAATACCCCAGTTGGAACGCCAAGCGCTCTTGGAAGAGCCATCTGCTTCTTCAGTATCGACTACATGGGGCCTCAAGAAGGCATCCGTAGCGGTTGGGGCTCGAGGATCCTTCCCTGAATGAGCCCTCTTCATCCTAGCAGTGTCTCCATCTTCAGGCTCATTAGTCTTGTTGATGAAAGCTGCAGCTGCAAGTACAAAACAAAAGACAAATAATGGGTATGAGACAATCATATTCAGGTAAAGGAATACAAAAAGAAAGGAAATTACCCTTCTTGGTCACTCGGGAAAGTCCCAAAGACTTAAGCTGGAACTCATTCAGGAGATCCCAAGCCATAGTAGTATAATTATCTTTGATGAGCTCCTTGTAGGCCTGGGTCTCTTCCTCGTTGAGCTCAATATCACTGGCACTGCCATCTACGACCTTACCAAAGGTACTACGGAAAACGTTGCCCCAATCTCCACCTTCCCATATCAGATACATGAACTCCTTCTTCCATTTTGGGTTGGAGTCAGGAATAGATTGGGGGTGAAAGATTGGAGGAGTGGAAGTACGATGACTAATGTATACCCAACCCGGAGTAGATTCAGCAGAATTCTTAAATTGAAAAATCTTTCTAAAGAGAGCTACAGAAAGAGGGAATTTGTTCTTGAGGCAGAGGACCATGAAACAATTGATCACCCTCCAAGAGTTGGGGGGAAGTTGGCAAGGGTTAATTCCTAAATCTGCTAAGAGCCTAGGAATAAACTCATGGAAGGGGAATCGAACTCCTGCAACAATGGCACCCCTATAAACACAAAGTGCATCGGGGCGCCAATGGCAAGATCGATCCCCAGGATCTGCTTGGACAAGTATATAGGGTGGTTCTATTCTATACATCTTGTTATAATCAGTGATCTTTTCTATATCATGAAAGGTGTTACTATGATTAAAGGAATCAAGTTGTGACAAGGATGGAAAATCTTCTTTACGATTTAAAATCATATCCTGTAAACTCATGGAGGGAGAACGAATGATGATACCTCTTTTGGAGGCTCCTTGCAATTTTTGGAAACGAAGTGCTGCACGATCTTCTGCCATCTCAGTAAATCTTCAAAGAAATTTGGAAACCTGCAAAAAGAGTGATGAAAAAGATTAAAACATTCAAATCTTCGAGGGATTTGAAGAGTAAAACCCAGAAAATGTGTGATCTTCAAAGAAAAGATGGAAGATCTTCAAATCTTCAAACAAATAAGGGTAAAAATTCCCAGAAATCTGGGGAAGGAAGGAGAGAGATTCATACCTTCAATGAAGAATCTGGAAAAACACCAAAAATTCTGCAAATAACCTTCAAATCTTCAAAGATTTGGAGGAGAAAGCTAGAACTTCGAATGATCTTCAACTTATGAAGATCAAACTTGATGTCTTCAAACAGATTTCTTGAGAAAGCTTTGAAACTCTAGAGAGAACTTTTAGAAGAGAAAATTTTTAGAAAGTTTTTGTGATGAAAATGAAAGTAAAATTCTTGGCCTTATATAGGCGAAAAGATAGAGCATGTCAACCGGCAAGGTTAAATTACTCAACCGGTTATAGCCTGTTAGAAATCTTTTTTGGGCCTTTAAATAAAAATTGGGCTTGAAAAAGACACTGCCTAACGACTGAAGGCTTGTAAAAGCCCAAGCTCAATTTAAGGCCCAAAAGGTTTGGAAAGGCCCACTGTTACAGTCCAAAACCAAGGAAAGACCCGAAAGAAGATGGTATGAGGTCGGCACCTACGACCTCGTTTTGCAATAGGATTTCGAGCTCATTCACACAACCAGAAAATCAACTAAAACATGTCCATTTGAGGTCGTTGAGGCGTGGTTTGAGATCGCAAACTCCAACTCGAATTTGAATTGAAAAATATGAAAAACCCACACGACCTAGGCCTAATTTGAGGTCGTCTATGTGTTGTGTTGAGGTCGGATTTATACTACAATGAGATTGGTAAATTCTGGTCGTAATTATACTAGAAAGTGTGAAAAATCTGTGCGACCTGGAACCACTTTGAGGTCGTTTCCCCTTGGTTTGAGGTCGCCAGCACAAGGTCGAAAATGACTAGAAAAGCCGGGGAAAAGGTCACGACCTGGGTGAAAACTCGAGGTCGTTTCCATACCGAATGAGGTCGTATGAATTAGTTCGAAAATGAACTAAAAAAAAACCTGTAAAACAGCCACGACCTGGCCCCCGTTTGAGCTCGAAATTGAGCTCGAAAATACACTGATTTCTCCTCAAAATTTCCAGGTCGAAAATGACTTAGGAAACAAGAAAAATGGATGCGATCTGGAGGCAGTTTGAGCTCGAAATTGAGCTCGAATTTGGCCTGCAATTTAAAAAAAAAATATCTCTCGAAAATTCCAGAAACATGGAAAAATAATTTTACGCTCGAAGCACAATCTAATATTTTCAAACTAGCGCCATTTGAGCACCGTTTAGTGCCGTTAAGCGCCGTTTAGCGCCATTTAGTGTCGTTTAGCGCCGTTTAGTGCCGTTTAGCACCGTTTAGCGCTGATTATTGCCGTTTAGCATCGCTTAACATTGTCGTAAGTGCGTCGGTCGCTCCACGCTTTACATCAAGACAATACTCGTGAAACACTAGTGTATAAATATAAACCCCGACCCAAGTCTCAGATAAGGCCGTTAAAACTTCGAGGAAAACCTGATCAGTTTCCCTAGAAGTTGGGGGGCAAATGATATGGGCTAAAAATAAGCCCTAAAAATATCATTAATGTTGCATTAATTAGACCTAGTTTGGTCCAAACGTGGGGCCCATCAGATGGGCCCAAATTAAATATTAATTTCGTAATTAATATTAAGGATATAACCAGCTCAGCAATAAGAGTCAAATAAGGATACTATTCCTACCCAAACTTAGCCTCCAAGGCACAGAATTCGATATGGGAACTTACTCCCACAAGAAAGGAGTCCAGAACCTTCCTCAAGGCGGTGGCTTGCCCACCAAGTCTCCGACTCCTACCATAATTATAGGGCTTCTCAGCCTATATAAAGGGCCTGACCCCTCATTCTCAGAACTACATTTTATTGGCTTGATTCTCTTAATACAGAGATACGTAGGCATTCTGTGAGGACCGTTTAAGTCTCGAATGCAGAAGCAGCCATTAAAGCACGAAGCTCACGAACCCTAGCATTAAAAACTCGAACCCTAACCGTAGCAATCGTAACCTAGTTTTTATTCCATAACACCTACAGATTAATGTGAAAAGAGTTAGAGTGGTACATGATTATCAAAGACAAAGATAGAGGACAGGGAGCAGAGTCTTCAGGAGCAGTTGAGATAGAGGCAACAAGTGCCATATCATGTGATAAATGGATTAGTGTGAATATTGTTAATGGTAATTCGCCATGAGAAGGCAGATTTCATAGGTTATAAAATCAAACTGGGATTGATGAGGTGGTTTGGTTTAGGGAAATGTTCATTTTATGAATGGATAAACTTAGAAAATAAAGACATTGGAAGGTGATGGTATGATTGGATAAAGTATATAAGGAAGTAGTAAGCGAGACAATGATCTTAGAACCTACAAGAGGAGAAGACCAGTGAGTCTGTGATAAACTAATAATGAGGCTATCGTCAGGAACCAAGTATAAGTTTAGCTCAATTCCGTGAATGATAAACCAGAAACATTAGATGCATGTGATTCAAAGGAATATTAAATTCTTTCTTTTCCTTGAATGGATTATGGTAGTTACCTTAAGTTTATTCTGACACTGAATCATAAATGGATTAGGTAAGGCGAGCAGTGGTTGAGATGTAATTGAGAATGTTTTTAGATGAAACCTGAAAGAACAGGTGTAGGCCATGTTCTCGAAGTAAGAGTTTTGACAAAATGAAGTCCAGATAATAGGACGTATGATCAATAGGAAGTAGTGATTGATCGATCCCACCAAGTTAAAGACAGTTTCAAATGGAGATTGGCCAACCACACTGGCAAATGGGAGAAATTTCATAAGATTCACGAGGTATTACCCAAGATTTGCTCAGGACTTTACAAAGAGTGTAGTCCCGTAACCCGACTTAATTGTAAGACTAAAAGTTTGAATGTACAAGGTAAATGGGGAGAAAATCTCCCTGGAGTTAAAGATAAAATTGGTGACGACCCAACATTGGCGTTATCTAATGGAAGAAGGAAAATTTTGGAAATTTATTAGGATGCACCTCGTACAGGTTTAGGTGCTGTGCTTGTGCAACACGGTAGGGTGATTACGGATGTATTCGGACAGCACGGTTCACCAAATTCGGATAGCCTTGGTAGTGCCAATTTTGTGTAATGACTAATTCCGACGGTAGTGTTCCTTCTGAGACTAGTTGTTAGGTAGACTTTTATTCGGAAGCATCGACTATTATGACGAATATGTACCGGGAAGATGTGGCATGTTTCAGCGTGGAACTTTGATTTTCCTTTTATGGGATGTATATAATTAGTTCCTTTCCAATGGATAGACTCCCAAATTTATGTCAATCATTTCATTATTATAATTGTTTATGGTTCCACCCGCTTGGATGTTCCTAGAAATATTCTTCGGTTATCGAAATGGATCTTCTTAATGTTACCAGTGGGTGGATAGATTGATTGAAATTTCCCTGATTCTGGGAAGAACTTCAACAAATTTGGCAAACCTTGTCTTTCTGATTATCAGAAGACGTCACCGGAAAGAGTGGAAATTGGAGCGAACCCTGTGGATGGGGCAAGGTAGCCGCTATACATGTTGGTAGACAGACCCCGATTATTACAGTTGAATGTAGGGATAAAATTATGAAGTTGAGATTTGACGGAAAAAGGGAAATGTAATTAAGAAACAAGTCGGACTGAGAAATTCCAGGATTGACTTAAATGAAAAGGTTTTTATGCCAGAAGTGTTAAGCTTTTGTGGCACGTGAAATTGATAAGAATAGCTGAAAGAATAAAAGTAAAGGAAAGGTGATCGGAGACGGTACCGAGAAGTCGATTGAGACTTATATGGAGTAAAGTTTTGAAAAGATCAAAAGGTATCAAAGTATAAGGCATTATGCCAGAAATTGCTAGAAAAGTAATGCTATTAGCCGACCCCTAAACTCACATATTTTAGCATGGACAGTTGGGGCCAAGTCACTAAGGACTATCAAGTGACTGAACCAGCAATGTAAGGACAAAGCGGGGTGCCTCTAATCAAGTGCCAACCGCGAGGGCTTTTGATATAAAATGAATTGAGATATAGGATGATGGATTTTATATATACCATTGACGTATTAGGATTGAGGATAGTGACCAATGGAAAGTTATGAAGATTATCAAAGATGGTGCAGTATGATGCATAAATGCTATCTGAAACTTAGTGTCCTCAAGAGGAGCATTAGGCACTAAAAGATTCACGTTGAACACGACCAATATCTTCCAGAACATCCTTGCTACCATTACCAAGTTCTGTAAGAAAGAGTAGATAGACATGTGTTGTCTTTTGGAAGATCATATAGACTGACATTCATTTGAAAGAAGAGGTTAGCATTAAGCTGCCTATAGATTATCAAGATGGGAATGATTAAAAAGAGATCCTTATTAAGGATATATGATTGGATTGCCAATTACAGGATATAAGTATTCCTTGAAAATAGAATTGAGGATAGAATGTACATTGATAGAGTATATTTTTATATATATATTAGATGATTTTATTCTCATATTTATTGTGTTTTGCATTGATTTGGATTTTTATTTAATATATTTTATTGTTTTATTGTAGGAAATAAAGAATTCATGACTTGGAAGGATTTGGAGCAAAAAGAGCTATTTTGGAGATAAAATAGGAGAAAATTCGTATTATTGGGCTACACGGGCTGTGCTACACTGTTTTGGCCATATCTTGAGTTCCAGAAGTCAGAATTTGACGATCTTACTGTCCACGCGAAGCTTGTGGAATTATCTTTAATTCAGAGGTTGTCCAATAAGCAAAATCCAACTGGAAGAGCCTAGAAACAGAGGAGAAAAAGAAGTTACGAATTTTAAATAAGGAATCCTATTCAGTTATGGAATCCTACTTGTAATTTATTTAGAGTATTAAAATACTTTTATTGGGCAAGACTTTTAGAGCCTATATAAACACATCTAGGGTATTATGTAAAAATTATGAGGGATGTAATATTAGATCAGATAATATAGTTTACAGTAGATTAGTATATTATTAGTTGGAGATGTAGAGAAACACCATGACTCTTCTTTTGGGTGACAACATTGAAGTTTGAAGGTTTTGTTCTCTTAATCTTTTCTTTGTTCTTATTAGTTTAATTATGTTTTCTTGTTTTACTAGTTGTTTTACTTGTTTAATTATTAGCGAGTAGTTATTTCTAGGGCTTAAAGGGAAGCCATGTTTGCACTAATATTGGCATGATTTTCATAGTGGTTTGATTGGTTATGGTTAATTCTGATTGATATGTTTTAATCATTAATTTGTGTAATTGGCCAATATCATGGATTAATTATATGCAAATAGGGGTATGGATCGAGAGATTTACTTACTAGAGGCACACATACGATTAGCAGAATTGAATTTGAGTGCGGAAGCATCATTGGATTTCTGAGAGCGTTAATTCTTGGAAAAGATTAACTTGACTCTAATTACCTGATTGATTGAATTACTAAAAGTGGTTAATTGTGTTGAATGTTTCGAGAGTGTTGATGCTTGAAAGAGATTAACATACTCTAGTTATAGGATCACATTGATTGCTTTAGCTTAAGAGCTAATTGTGTAAGCATGGTGGACCTGATTGCCCTAGGTTTTAAATAATTTGTTTATCATCTGCTTAATTAGTGTTAATTTAGTTTAATTGATTAATTAATAATTTCACATAATCGTTTGCCCTTGAAACAATTAGCGATAACTGAAAAGGAATTAGTAGAACCTGTCTCCTTGTGGATTCGACCCGCTTGCCATTTGTACTAGCAATAGACACCGTGCGCTTGCGGTTAGGTATAATTTAACATATCAAGTTTTTGGCGCCGCTGCCGGGGAGACAGCGAGTTTCTGTTGATTTTAATTTAGTTGTTTCGATTGTTTCCATTGTCTCGTTGGAACCTTTGTTCCAATTGAGGCAAATTTTACTGCGTTTTCTTGGCTTTGTTGAGTGTCTACAGGTTACTATGGGTGAAGTTGATACTTTTGCACTCTTATCTTCCCTAGTAGAGGCACATACTCAAGAGATTGCCATGTCGAAGACTACAGAGCCCATTATGCGTCCAATGAGTATCAATGAGATGTCACAAGTGGCCCCTAAAACTTACAACTTCTGTCCAATTTGTGGTGTCCAGGGTCATTATGGTTTGGAATGCTATTACAATGTCTATAATTCTCAGAGTGCTCAGTTGGGACAAATGAATTCTTTTGAAGAAGGATATGGGTACAATCAGTATTCAAACACTTTTGATCAAGAATGCGTGAATCAACCAGATTTCTACTACCAGGACAATGGTGCTCAAAATTTTTCATATCATAATCAGCAACAGTTTGAGCAACAATATTATCAGTCATATGAGCAGCCGCCACAGCAAGAATATCAATATCCTCCTCTACAAGAAGATCTACATGTTTCTCAACCCAGTGTAGATGTGCAAGCTGATCAGACAAATGAGATGTGGGATATCTTGAATAAACTGCTAAAGAGTTCTGAAGAACAAGCCGAGAAGATCAAAGGATTAGAAACTCAAAGTTTGGCGATTGAATCTCAAATTGCACAGTTGGCTAACTCTTCTACTACAGGGCAGCTCGACTATTTACCATCATCATCTATCCGATTCGAAGAGGACCTGATTGCTATCAATCTCACAAGCGATCAGGAATATGATAGTTTCTCCATGTATGTTGATGATGAGGCCATTGATAAAGAGAAGGAGTATGCCACCGATGACGAGATCAATGATGTTGCTGCTATTGAGAACAATGTGACTGATGATGAGGCTGCTATTGAGAACAATGTGACTGATGATGAGGCTACAAAGGAAAGCAATACGGAGATGGTTGTTGTTTCTCTTCCACAACCTGTGACTAAGCTACCATGTATTGGTAAATTTGCTCTCGATCTAGCCTCTACTTACAAGGCTTCTTTGCTCAAGACTACTTATTTCAAGGTTGATGTGATAACAAATATTGTCCAAGATGATATTTCTCAAATTCTGGTTGAGGATCCATACAAAGTGGCTCCTACGTTTCAAGCTCGAGAAGAGGGAGAAGATGGAAGTGTCTTATTAATCAATGATGTGATAAGCCAAGATGTCCGAATGGCTCCAGTGAAAGTGAGGAGTGAAGAAAAGCCACCACCAGAACCTCCACCTTATGTCAAGGGAGTTCAATATTTTCGTGGTGTTGAATTTTATCGCTGTTTTATCACAAAGTTTTCCAAAACTACACAAGCACTCTCTCTATTGCTTATTAATGACATATTTTATTTTACTGATGCTTGTTTGGAGACTTTCTGCAGGATAAAGACAATCACTAACACTCTTGATACTTTTTGTGGTGACGAGTTTATGATCGAGAAAGTGGATATTACGCCTTTACCGGAGTATTTTTGAGGAGGTCAAGCTGATGACTCTAAATAAGCGCTGCTTGGGAGGCAACCCAAGATTTCATTGGAGGATGGGTGCACTTCATGCTTTTGCATAGGGAAGTACTTTTTTCCTTCTCATTCATATATAGTAGAATTGCTTAGTTATTTGTTCAACCCAAGCCTTGTTGTGTTCCTTCATCTCATTCTTGAAAAAAAAAAAAATTTGTTGTGTTTTCTTAAAAAAAAAAAAAATGTGAACAGTTTTTTTTCGCAGGCAGCAACCCAGTAACGCAGCCTCTTCCGCAGTCTGCCACTCTGTAACGCAGGTTGCCCCTGCGTTACTGTCCATCCCGCAGTCTGCAAGCCTATCGCGCAGGCTGCTCCTGCGTGACTGTTGGTTGTGCAGACTGCTCCTGACGCGCGCAGCTTGCGTGTAGTGCAGTGTGATACCCGATTTTTTCAGCTGCTGTTGTAAAAAAAAAAAAACTTTTACCAACCCCAATTCTTTTTCTACTTTTATACTATCATATCTAAACCCAATTCTTTTCTTATTTCAATTCCAAAACACCCCCATCTTTTCTTCAAAATTCTAAACCTATATTTATTTTAATTCACATTTATTATTATTATTATTATTATTATTATTATTATTATTATTATTATTATTTATTATTTTTTTTTATCCCTAAATTCTATTTCTATCCTATATTAAATTCCAAATTCCACCAAAATTTTTTCCTTTTCACATTAAAATTCTTAAATCCATCCTATCATTCCATTATCTATTTATACCCATACATACACACCCAATTTATTATTTTCTTCCTCTACATCTCTAAAAATTCAAGTTTGGGGGAAAATTAATACAAGTTCACCTCTTTGATTCGTAGTTGGGATATATCTTCTCTAATTTTTTATTACGAATTTGTGTTCTTGTAAATTGGGGGTTTTGTAATATTCTTGTTAATTGGGTATTTTTGGTATGATATTGCTTGGTGGTTTTTGGTAGGATATTTCTTGGTGGTTGTTGGTGGTGCGTGGGTGGCTCCTAAGCAAATGAGGGATGGTTTTTACACCCGACACCTTGATTTCAGGGGAGTTTTCTTTCATTTCTTTTTAGTGTAGTCTTATTTTGTTTTTAGTTGTAGTTTTGTATCTTGCTCATTAGTTCATTGGGGACAATGAACCGCTTAAGTGTGGGGAGGTGTTCTCAACGTAGTGTATTACTTGTTTAAAAAAAATATTAAAAAATTAAAAATACCAAAAATAATTCTAGCCATGCAATTTGATTAGTTGTTGTATTTTGCTTGATACACCCATGCATGCGTAGAATTCTTGTGTTATTGACGCTTTTGTATGAGAAGTGACGTGCTTTGTTCTTGTGCACACATTTACACTAGCAAGTTGAAGCTGGTAGACTTAATTGGATGTTGTAAGTGATTAGAATGACATGAATATGTGCAAGATGACTTGGTTTACATGCTTTGAGTACAAGTAGGTGCGTTAGAGAGTCTTGTTACCTGGGATTGATTATGTTTTGTCACACCAAGTGAGTTTTGAGCCTATATGCATATCTTTTGCATGATTTTTCGTTTGCTTGAGTGTCCACATGTTGTTTACATTGCTAGCACTTACTTGAGATCTTTCTTGAAATGCATGACATTACTTGATGATGAGATGATAAAGGCACTTAGGTTTAACCTCGTATTTCCCATATTTCCACACCTTTTATACATGATCAATTAGTTAACCCTTTGAGCCAAATCCTATTCTTTCGGTGACACACTACATTACTTGCCATTATCCTTTTTATTCTATTGGCCTTATATTAAATTTGAACCTAAATTGTCAAAGGCTAGTATCGTGCTTAAGGGAGTAATAAGGTGTTCATAAAAGGGGGTTTTATTGATGATCATACCATTGGGGAATATTGATTTTGGGTTGATGCTTGCTAGTCGAAGTTCATAAAAATATTCATGGATCATTGCGTTTATTCCTTAGCTCTCTAAAAAAAAAACAAGAAAAAAAAAGAAAAAAAATGAATAAATTTGAGAGCATTTTTATGTTTGTATGATCCTTCTTCGTTCGACTAGTCAAGTTATTATGTAAGGGTTATTGAAAAATCCAAGTGTGGGGAAGTATTTGTTTTAATAGAAAGGGAATTGAATAATGATTATTGTTGGGTACTAGCTTCTGACATTTAACCTGTTTTAGCTTTACTTGACATACCTGGTCCCTAGCCCACGCTACAACCCGAATAAAGACCCTTTGATTGTCATCAGTGATGTATGTTGCGTTGAGAGTGAGATTGATTGCGAGTGTCAAGTTGTGTTTATGATTTTGTTGGAAATGAGTGATACACTTAACCTTGTTCTTAAGTGAATATTTCGTTTTTGAGTGAAAGGTGAGTTATTACTTGTTTTGGCATTGGAGATCCCGGGTTTAGACTTAAAGATGTATTTCTTGTGGGCTTAGCATGATTACCAACAATTTTTACACTTGACATGAATTTTTATGACCTTCTGCATGTTGGTTGAGTAGACTACGTGAATACATGCACTTTCGACACCAAGACATCGTATGTTTGCTTTGATTCTTAAGTTGATGTGGCATGAGAGGACTTGTGTGTGTGGTGTTGTGTTGGCATTGATCTTTTGCATGGTTAGATGAATTTTGTGGGTACATTCACTATAAACCCTCACGAGACAACACTCGTCCTACTAGGGCTGCCTAGGGGTTTAACGGCTTGTTGCATACGCTCAATGCAATCGTGTCATCTACGAAAGTGATGTTTTTTTTAGGACTTAGTTTTTATTTCACTTATTTGCCCGAGGACGTGCAAATGCTAAGTGTGGGGATGTTTGATAGAGTATATTTTTATATATATTTTAGATGATTTTATTCTCATATTTATTGTGTTTTGCATTGATTTGGATTTTTATTTAATATATTTTATTGTTTTATTGTAGGAAATAAAGAATTCATGACTTGGAAGGATTTGGAGCAAAAAGAGCTATTTTGGAGATAAAATAGGAGAAAATTCGTATTATTGGGCTACACGGGCTGTGCTACACTGTTTTGGCCATATCTTGAGTTCCAGAAGTCAGAATTTGACGATCTTACTGTCCACGCGAAGCTTGTGGAATTATCTTTAATTCAGAGGTTGTCCAATAAGCAAAATCCAACTGGAAGAGCCTAGAAACAGAGGAGAAAAAGAAGTTACGAATTTTAAATAAGGAATCCTATTCAGTTATGGAATCCTACTTGTAATTTATTTAGAGTATTAAAATACTTTTATTGGGCAAGACTTTTAGAGCCTATATAAACACATCTAGGGTATTATGTAAAAATTATGAGGGATGTAATTTTAGATCAGATAATATAGTTTACAGTAGATTAGTATTATTAGTTGGAGATGTAGAGAAACACCATGACTCTTCTTTTGGGTGACAACATTGAAGTTTGAAGGTTTTGTTCTCTTAATCTTTTCTTTGTTCTTATTAGTTTAATTATGTTTTCTTGTTTTACTAGTTGTTTTACTTGTTTAATTATTAGCGAGTAGTTTTTTCTAGGGCTTAAAGGGAAGCCATGTTTGCACTAATATTGGCATGATTTTTATAGTGGTTTGATTGGTTATGGTTAATTCTGATTGATATGTTTTAATCATTAATTTGTGTAATTGGCCAATATCATGGATTAATTATATGAAAATAGGGGTATGGATCGAGAGATTTACTTACTAGAGGCACACATACGATTAGCAGAATTGAATTTGAATGCGGAAGCATCATTGGATTTCTGAGAGCGTTAATTCTTGGAAAAGATTAACTTGACTCTAATTACCTGATTGATTGAATTACTAAAAGTGGTTAATTGTGTTGAATGTTTCGAGAGTGTTGATGCTTGAAAGAGATTAACATACTCTAGTTACAGGATCACATTGATTGCTTTAGCTTAAGAGCCAATTGTGTAAGCATGGTGGACCTGATTGCCCTAGGTTTTAAATAATTTGTTTATCATCTGCTTAATTAGTGTTAATTTAGTTTAATTAGTTAATTAATAATTTCACATAATCGTTTGCCCTTGAAACAATTAGCGATAACTGAAAAGGAATTAGTAGAACCTGTCTCCTTGTGGATTCGACCCGCTTGCCATTTGTACTAGCAATAGACACCGTGCGCTTGCGGTTAGGTATAATTTAACATATCATACATATATTAAGACGAACCCTGGGGGATGCACAAAGGATAGCATCACCCCTAATAAAGACATTGTGAATTCAGACGATATAAGTTGAATCGACCAAAGTATAAATAACCTGTAAGGATTTGTGGAAAGGAGTCTCGAAAAGTATATAGACAGAATTGTTATAGAATTGATTGATGATGTTTGATATACCCTGTACCCAGAAGATACAGGAGGAATGATGAGGATGACCTAAGAAACCTTATAAAGGAAGAGGTAATATTCTGAACTTCAAAAGGGAAGTTTGGTAAGGAATGTATGACATAGTAACAATAAGGCTAGATGAAGCATGTATGAAACCATGAGCAAGTATGGATTGAACCATTAAGGTTGAGATTATCCTGAAATAAGAAAGGACTAAGATAAGAAATATCCTAGGTAGGGTTAGGAGTAACCGTGATAAAGTTCACACAGAAAGGTGGAAGCAATGACTTTTGGAAAAAGACTGGAATATGTTTTCTCTCATTTAGCATAGTTCAAGGGAGAGTGCTGCCACCCTGAGTTGGAATAGATCTAGAAATCATTGATTTCAAGAAATTATTATATTCAGGAAAGGCCAATGAGGTGGCCGACACCTTAAGTATAAGGGAGTAAGTATATATGCTCATACTAAAGAAATAGCGTGAAAATGAGAAGGGCCTTGAAGGTCGGATTGTGATGGAGGAATTTACGTTCCCCTGATGATTTTACGAGGATCAACTATAAGGATAGTTTAAGTAAACATTCGAGTCCTGATTTTGTCTACAGCACATTACCGACACTAGAAGTTTCTGCGACAGGTTAGACCAAATTCCCCAAGTGACTCTCCTTTATTTTAGAAAGAAAGAGAAGAGATGGGTAATAAGGGATGACTGAATACAGAAGATAGATTGGTACTGATATTGATAAGCTAATTGGCATGTTGATGAATGACAAGCAAGTTTATGTGGGTATATTATGTGCAAACAAGATAGAGAATAATGAGGATGGCAAATGATTAAGCAAATCGCTAAGCTTCTAGTCTTCTACTGGAGATATATGATTAATAATCTCACCAGCCGGTTCCAGCTGCGATGCTGGAAGCTCTTCTGCAATTTTATCTACTTCATGTAATATCTACGTCAAGTTCAGGAAGCGTTCCTTATGGATAGGGAATATTGAATATTTTGTTTTCCTAAAGGATCTTGAATTGACAATTATGAAACCTGTATGTTTAGCTATTAAAAACAATGCGTAAATGATAAGCAATGATGACCCTTCTGAGAAATTAGGTGTTAACGACTGCGGAAATGTCGAATTGAATCTAAGTTAGAGAAATCGTCCAGGTCGATTTCGGATGGTTTAATTTTGGGAAACGATGGGGTATTTGTAACAAATGATTCGGCTATGATGGTTCATAGAATGATTATAGTAGAAATGAAGACAATTAACTGATAGAGACAAATATAGAGTTTAGGAATCAATAAGGGAGTGGATATACGGACTCCTGAGAAACCCCAGTAATGAAGCGAGAAAAAGTATGAGATTGACATTGTAAGTATTGGTCACAATGGAACGTTGAAATTGAAAGCATAAATGACATAAGGATTAACTACTTTTGAGTTTGGAAAATTCGAGGAAATTTGGAATAAGATCGGTTGAGTAATAAGGAGACTCATGGATGAGAAAGTGAAATCTAGACTGTTGAACAAAGGAAAGTTTAACCCCAAAAATGTGACGTTATTAAATAAAGGTGATGGGTGTTTCGATAATGGCATGACAGTGGGGTTAAATAATAGAAGTGAATAAGAATTAGACAATAAGAAGAATGTGATTGATAAAGAAAAGATGGGGAAATAATTATGGAATGTGAAGCAAGAAATGTTATGAATGGATTGATGAATGGGTTTTTCCTAACGAGCTCTCGGAATGACAACCTGATAGTGTTAGTATTATGAATATGAAAGAGCCAGTGTCGTGGCGTGAAATGTCAGTAATAATATTGTCAAGCGAGAAATCCAAGATTTAACCTGAGAGGTTGAAGGATTTTCCAAAAGTAAGTGATGCTAATATCGAACAAGAGTATAGGTCCATAGAATGATGGACAGAGCAGCAAGGACATGTGATATGTGAGATTCCGATAAAGTAGTATTTGATACGAATACGATTATTTTTCTTCTCTACTAAACCTCTATAGTTCAGAGGTAAATTCTAAGTATGATATTTTTGACAATCATGAAAATTTTCTTATATAATTCTTTGAAATTCTTTCCTTTTTCTTCTCCCTTATTTATCTTCTTCTAAATTGAGAAGAACAGCCCTTTTAAGGAGGGGAGGTACTGCTACGTGACTTCCTGTCTATGTGATAGGAGTCTAAGTGGGATACCATAGCTTGTCTAAATTGCTTGTCAAGTACTAAAGGCTGGCCACCTTCTGTACTAACTATGCAATAGGACAAATGTTCACTGATCATAGTGATCTCTAAATAAATTCTTCTAATTCTATATATTGATCGAGATTGCGAAGATTAAAGCGATCAGGAATTGCATAATTACGAGTGAGGTTATCTCCGAAATTCGCAGCGCGATAGTGATACCAAAGTCACTACCGATACCAATAAGGCAAGTAGTATATGACTGAGTAAGAGCATAACCCGGATAGTGTGTTGTACGAAAAGTAGCAAAGTTGATGAAAAAGGATAAAGGATATATTATAGCACTAGTGAGGTGTGTTGTAAGAGTATTGGAACGATTAAGGATTGACCGGGGAAATAGAAAGTGAAATGACCAACAAGTAACTCTTTGATTCTACCTGATTCCGGGACAGAATCCTTTTAAAGAGGGGAGACTGTAAGAACCCAGATTTTTGGTAGGAATTAAAACTTTTATTATGTACTAGTGTATAACTGAATAGTGGTTATGACTACGATGTATCAATGGTTTAATGATTGAATAATTTTATTAAATGAGGATTCCAATGTTTATGTACCATGAACAATGCAATTGGTTGACAGCATAGATAAGAATAATCTATCTCCCAGAGAGATAACGATGGTATCTTAAGATAGGAATATTCTCATGTCATCCAAATCGATTATGGTATAAACCCGAGAACTCCGCCAAAGGGATAAGGTATGCTCGAGAAAGCACAAGATCATTTTCTAAGTACAAGGGGTAAAAATAGAAAAAGTAGTGAATAGTGTTTTTTGGATGAATAGTGATTTTCGAGGAATGAGAAAATTTTTCATGTCACCTATGTATGGGACATGGTATGGATATTTCGAAGTCATATTAGTGATCCACGGAGTAAATAAGTGTATGTAAAGACGATTGAAATTCAGAAATTCCAAATTCTATTTTGGTGTAATATTTGACCCGACAGCGAATTATATATTATTATATTCAAGAAATGAGATATTAAATTTGAGGATTTAATATTTTAGAATTTGATTTGAGAATTTAGAACGAAAACCACTGAGACACTGAAACGAACGTTCTAGAAACCGTTGAAATTTTACAACGAGATTAAGCGATTAAGCGAACGAATTATGGATTTTGGATTGGGTTCATAACAAGATTAAATATTCTACATGATCATTAAGAGGATTATATCAATTGGATGGAATGATTTAATCGAAGATTAAATCAAAACAATTTAGGATTTAAGTGGTTAAATCACTTAAATCAATTCAAAAACACAACAAATATCAACCAAGCTTCTTCAACACACCTAACACAAGAACCAAGGATATCAACAAAGCCACTTTATGAGATACTATCACCAATAATTCAAGGATGAGAGCAAAACAAAGCAAACAACTCCATTTCTCTCCTTTCTCCACAAACTGCCTAGCATAAACACCACACAAAGAAAATTCATATCTCCATTTCTATCCATGACAAAATCACCAAATTTTAACCACAGCTCCCTCATAGTATGGAGAACATTCGTTCAAAATTTCATGGAAAGATGATGAGTATAGCCTAGTCAAATCTCCTCCCCAAGTTGAAGAACCAACCTGCCCAGAATCCTTGACAGCTTCTGTACTGATTTTCAAACGGCCATATCTCCTTCATTACTCAATGAAATTTGGTGTTCTTTAGTTTGTTGGAAAGCTGGTTAGATGCTCTACAACTCTCCTTTAAAAGCCTCAACCAGAAATCCTCGGTAAGACCCTCGTTTTTCATGATCTTTCAACTGGGTTATAGCAGATCCAAAAATCACTAACTATGTTCTTGATGATTCTTGCTAGTTTAAGGTTGTAAGGTGTTCTAAGGACTAGATCAAAACCCTAGCTTTTGTTTTGAAGATTTAAGCATGTTCTTAATAGTTTAGTGTAGTTAAGGTTATGATGATGATTATAAGCATGGTTTGCTAGTAATTTAGTGATTAAGCAATATGATACATATGATGAATAAGTGATGAACTTTTGGACTTGTTAAGTTGATAATCAGGTATATGAGTTGTATGGATGCCCCGTGTGGCTTGGTATTGATGTTACGATTTTTGGAACGTTCGATTTATAGCCGTCGTGATGCTTGATTTTCGTTAAACCTTAAGAAACCGTGTTTGATAGTAGCCTTAACTCACTGTCCAGTTTCATATTATACCAGTACAAGATAGATTATGTTATAAGCTTCGTTTTGATATAAAGATCATGTGAAGTGGATTTACGGTTTAGGAGTTATGATTAAATTTGTAAAAGTGGTTCGAAACCGTAAACGAAAGTTCATAACTGAAATTGGATTTCTTTAATTCTATGAAATCAGTGGCGAACCTTGATAATTAAATATTAGAGGTAAAAAGGGAAGGTGTGAGAGAAAACCACATGTCGAACGGATCATTTTCCGATTTTATAAAAATGTTCGAATCGAGGTTAAACGCGAACGAACCCCTTAAAAGTATGACTTTGGTTATAACTTAGAAAACGGGCGATAAAACTCGAGGTATAATCTTGATTCGTAAACGACCGAGCTTAGAATTTATACGACTTAAGTATATACAAAGTGTAAGTATGACGACGTGTCTTAGTAGCAAACGAATGGCGGGGCATAGCGATAATAAAGAGAATTGCACTAAAGGGTGTTTAACGAGATAACTCGAAAACGTGTTTCGACTTAAGTTAAGTTATACTTAGCCTTTTAAAAAGTGTTAAGTGATTGATCTCGGTTATTGTGACTATGTATAGATCACCGGATTGACACGAGGCACACTACACCTACAGGATTGCCAGGCAAGTTTCCAATACCTTGGAACTGTTGTTGTGATAATATATATGATTGTTGTTATACATATGTCATAGCATGCATGCTTGTTTTCAAAGTATATTGGAATACTTGTTCCCTGAACTGATATTGACCTATAGACTATATATGAATTATCAGTTATAAGCCGGATTGTTTTGTCAAGACCCTTAGTGAAGGGCGTATGATATTCATTCTTTAAATATAGATCGGGAGTCGGTATTTTAGGATATAGAGATAGTCGTGGAAACCCGTAGGGATTCCAGTGACATTTTATTTGAGGAATGTTAATTATGAACATTATTTATATTTCCATAGAGTATTGATTACTTGGAAATTATTCGATGATTCCTATTTGAATATTATCTCAATCGAGAAGTAATATATGAATATTATTTTGAATATTCATTCGCGTATATTTATTTACTGAATATTATTTTAATATTCATTTGAGCTTTAATTACTTAAATGAATATTAGTTTCGAATATTCATTTAGAGTTTGATTATTCAATGAATAATTACTTTAATATTCTTGGAAATTTATTTATTAAATGAATATTATTTTGAATATTAATTTAAGATTTTATGTACTTGATGAATATTATTTTAAAATATTCATTTGAAGTTCTATTTACTTAAGGAATATTGCTTCGAATATTCCTTTAAAGTTTTTATTTGGCTATTCATTTGGAATATTATTTATTAAACGAATATTATTTTCAAATATTCATTTAAGGTTTGATTTATTTAGTGAATATTATTTTAAATATTTATTTGAGTTTATTTAATTAATGAATATTATATTGAATATTCATTTAAAGAAGAGAGTTGTTTAGTAAATGATTCTATATATTTATTCGAGGATTACTTACGAGAAATATTATGATTTAATCATATTCCTTAATTATTATTGATTTAATAAATATTCTTGGAATATTTATTTAAATTCTTTTAAGTTCTTTTTATAATAATTCATATTATTCAAAGATTATCTTTCACCTTCAGATATGGTGTAAAATATTTCGGAGTATTTTATGACTATTTTTATCAATGGGAGGTTCCCAAACTTTATTTTCATTTAAATCTATCTTAAAGAAGATTTAAATACTCGCTCAACTTCCAAAAATATATAAGGAGACCTCACTTGAGAGATGTTATTTATTGGACTACCCGGTCCTATACTTGCTAAACTATCTTGTCACTCACATCTTGATTCTTTCAAACATCGATATGAATCTGTTTGGTTACCTCCTCAACGCTCGAGGGGTAAGTTTTGATGGAACAAGTTGGTATCCATTAACAAGCAGCAGCTTGGGAAATATTGGTGAATTTTCCTTTCCAATTAGATACGACTACTTTGTGGAGTCTTATCAACAAGTGTTATACTTGGGGAAAGGGGGACGAACTTTACGTTTCAAAGTTATGGATGTGAAATGAACTAGGAGATGCGTAAGTGACCCAGTGGCGCCGGTCCAGCAAATGGCCCAACCGTTGGCCGGGGGGTTCAAGAGGGCGGTAGACAAGTAAATCTGTCGGTGCTTCCTTCCACATGTAGAGAACAAGAGGTGGGGAGCATAACATGCGACTGATCATCGTGTAAATGCTATGTCTCCTGGCGCGTCAAACTCCAGTATTAGTTCATCTCTCAATGTTGAAAATTTCCTGCAACATTATCATTGTTGGCAGGTTTGAACTGGAATTGCAATATTCTTCCTGCAAGTTCCTCTATTATGAAAATTTGATAATATCTTGCTTATCTTTGACATAGCAGATATTTCTTCGGAACAATTATATTTTGAGTTACCTTGTAACTTCATCTCATACCTTATATTGGTACTACGTTCGTTAATGCATGGCATATGGTTTCAAAGATATTTTGGATTATTATATATTATCACTGTTCAATTATATTTTTGGTGGGCTATTGCTCACCCTTGCTTTATTAATTTATATCACAACAACAGCTAGATCAGATGGTCGCGCAAGGCGTACTCAGCATAGGCAGGTGTCAGCCGTCAGAGGATTAACCGCTGAGGTCATAGCTACCATTGTTGAAGATGCAGCTTCTGGTAAGCTAGTTGTTAGCATTTGCACCTCAAATGTATTTATTATATGGCATATACCAATGGATGGCAAAGAGTATGTAATGGTAAAATTGTAATTCTTTGGGTTGTAAGAACTCAAACTTGTGATTAATAATATTGATGGTTACTCTGATTTCATCTCTGGGACTATAACGGGTGTGTTTTATGCTATTGTTTTAGGTGACAAGGTTGTAATTTAAATTATGTTGGTTTTATGAATGGATATTGAGACCGTAACGACCAGATCCCTGACCCTGGATCTGGGGATGTTACATCCGTAGCCTAGATAATGCTGGGGATTTGAGTCTAACCGTAGCCGAGATATGCTATTTATATTGGTTAGACCCCTTCCGTAGCCTAGATAATGCTACATATATTGGGGATTTTGAGTCTAACCGTAGCCGAGATATGCTACTTATATTGGTTAGACCCCTTCCGTAGCCTAGATAATGCTACATATATTGGGGATTTTGAGTCTAACCGTAGCCGAGATATGCTACTTATATTGGTTAGACCCCTTCCATAGCCTAGATAATGCTACATATATTGAGGATTTTGAGTCTAACCGTAGCCGAGATATGCTACTTATATTGGTTAGACCCCTTCCGTAGCCAAGATAATGCTACATATATTGGGGATTTTTGAGTCTAATCGTAGCCGAGATATGCAACTTATATTGGTTAGACCCCTTCCGTAACCTAGATAATGCTACATATATTGGAGATTTATTTATAAGAAGCACTTTAAAAGGATATTTATATAAATACTTAGTCTAAATCATAGTCGTAGGGAGACTACATATAATATTTGTTTGATTTTTTTTTTCTTCTTATGTTGAATAAATCCGTTCTTTTTGACACAAGAATTTTTTTTTTTACTTTTACAGTCAAATCAATCATAGTTGTTTATGCCTTAATATAACATTATTATCATGTATACTGTCTCTCGTTGTTTGCATGCATGAACACTACAAACAATTATTATGTATCGTCGTACACAAGTGTGATTAAAATAGTGTGTGTAGTTAAAGTAAAAGCACCAGATATAATAGAGTTTAATTAAATAGTATGTGTTAAGCATTCTGTAACCATATTGTAATTGTAAATAATGTTAAGAAATTCGGTTAAGCTAATATATTTTAAGTAAAAGTACGTATATGCAAGCTAATTAAAGTGGGTGAAATAGTGAAAAAATAAAAATAATAAAAATAAAAATAAAATAAATGCGCATATGAATAAAATACAATAATAAAATGTGATAAATGCAGGTCAAGTAGAGTGGGTAAGAATTAAGATCATCACACAAATTGTATGCAAACACAACAAGTATGTAAATAATGGCAATGTAAATAACACTCATAAGACCGTGTATGCTATGTAGTACAATGGTAGACATGATAGGGTAAAAAATGAATACCAAAGTAGAAAGGTTTGTGTAGAAAAGAAGTGTATATAATACATGATGAGTGAAAGCGCTTATGCAACTATAGCACAAAATAAAAGTAAATGTGAATTGAGATTTAGTTTTCATGTTTATTGGAAACACACTCTTGGCACTTTTACTCTCCAAACACCTCTTTACTCTGTTATAATTTATGATTTCCTAATTTGACATTGCACTTGCACATTTTTATTTCTTTGCTTACATCGCCTCATTATCAAATTAATACTCACTATTAGGATATAAGCCTTCCTATCTGAATGTACTATTAGGATATAATCTGCAAATCCGATGTTAATGACCAGAGCTCCAGGAACAGGAGGAACATCAACCCAATTATTCTTATGAAGAACTTGAAGACCTCCAATGTGATCTTGCAGAAGGACAGTGACGAAATCGTTGTCAGCATGCTTGTTAGTGCCAACTGCCCGTTCAGGCTCAGAACATTCAGGATAGTTGTGAGTTGTGACCTAGTGTTGCTAGTCCATCTGCACAACCGATGTCTTTCAGATGGTTTTTGTTTAACCCAAGAGCTTCCGACAAAAATTCAAACAACGATCTTCCTAATTTCATTAAGTGCTCGCTGCAGTTCACAAGCACATCTTCTGTGCCATTGATAAGCAGTGATCTTTATATCACAAATCACCGGCATGGTGAATTATTTTCTATTTTGAACGATGACTCTAACATATTCAGATGCTGCATGCCTCGGGTAATTCCTCTGGATTGGGAGCAGTAGGTGTCATAGTGTAGTAAAATGTGTCCCTCCAATTAGCCACAGGATCACTGTGTAGAGCTTAAAGGCTGTTGGAACAGTTCTTTCCTTATTGGTCCATAAGATATCTGATTTGTTTAAACTATACAGACCTGGATCTATCATAATTGGTTTTGCTCTCTTGTTCACTTTTTAGCCCAGACTGCTGCTGAGTTGTACAAAATTAAGGTCCCTTGGCAAATCAGAGAAGGCATGGATTTCACCTTTATGACCAGCAGATTGCCAAGCTTCAAACAAGGTCTTCGTTAGAGAGCTCACTTGCTGAACTTGGTTTACCAGTGAGTAGTATCTCAACAGAAGCGGCATGCTCAAATTTCTCAGATGGTAAAGGCAATAAAAAACAGAGGAGAAAAAGTAAACATAAGGTAATAGTGGCAGAGGTGCTGTCTGGAAATGAAGGGATCAAACTGAAGCCTGTCAAGGGTTTCTCCCTTGTTGATATATCTCAGTCAAAACAAAAGGTAAGATTTTGTCATCCAGTGTTACTATTTTATCTCCTTTAATATTTCTGTCCAAATATCTTTAGGTGCTATATAAAATTGCCATCCGAATTCTTGAATCTATCTTAAATACAATAATTAGGCTGAGACACTACTACCGTGTCGAAAAGCTATACCAGCGGTGTGGCTTGTGGGATGATAATTCCAATGCAAGAATGAATTGGCCACAATTCATCTTTATCTTCATTTTAGATCTTTATCTTTATCTCCCTTTTTTCATCTTTTTCTTCATTTTAGATCTTTCTATCCACAATTGGGTTGGCTTATAAATATATTGGGCCAGGCTTATTTATAATTAGGGACATTAAATAAAAGCATCAAAGCAATGTCACAATTGTACGAATAGTCCAAATGGCTCGCATTCGGCACTTGCGCAACGTCACAATTGTACGAATAGTCCAAATGGCTCGCATTCGGCACTTGCGCAACAATACAAACCTATTCAAATCCCGAAAGCGTTAGCAAAATATTCCCGTTAATAACTTTGATTTAAGAATATGATAGCTAGTACTTCAAAAGTGCTTGTGTATTAGATAATCTTGATACCTGACTGCCCTCATAAATATAGTGCAGGCAGGAAAAGGAAAGCATACAATTATGATCAATTACCGTGTAATTTTCGATTACTAAAATAAACTGATTTCTTTTTGAACTTGCAATGTCTACTGCTACGGATGAGAATCCTTCAATGATAATACTTTAATATGTATGTATATCATTCATAGTTAGATTTGATTAAGCATTAACTGGGGAACATTTAACATTTCCCCATGCCCTCTTCACTCATTTTATGATTGCCACTGCGGCGCTGAGATAAAAGTTTAAAGAGAATTCCAGATACTATCATTAAAATCCGCAACATCAGTTATGAATTACAAGAACCTGTCTTTTTCCATATATCAGGTTTCAGCGGCGAAGGATGCATGATATATAGAAAAGTTACATAAACATACGGCTATGACATTGTCTTACAAACAAACTTGTTCATAGATAGATCGTTAGATAGATAGATACGTATATAGATAGACAGACAGATAGTAGCGAAAGAACAGGCTCGAGGGAGCACAGTGACTGGCATCAGGTGCAAAAAACCAAAAACATAAAGCTTAATAAGCACAGGGATCAAAATATTGTCTCCATTGGAGAATAAACCACATGCACTGAAAATCTCCTGGAGTAGCTACGAGATAACTCAGTATATATAATGGGGATGAAAAGAGATAAGGATGGACGCTAGCAACAGGATTAAGATTTTTCATGTAAGTGGTGGGTGTACATTAGGAGGGTGTGTACATTTCGAAAGGAAAAAGTTAGAAGGTAGCATGGAAGAGTCGGGGTTTGGTGTTATACGGGAAATATACTAGTACTAAGAATTAACAAACAAGGGTTAGATAAGCCAAGTGCGGTGTGGAATTTCAGCAGTGATTGGAAACCATAAACAAAGGTTGGATAAGCCTTTTTTCTCTCCTTGCCAAACTTCTCAGTGATTACCTCATCTGCTTCACTGATATTCTCAGTGAATAAAAATAGGAGGTCGTGACATTACGAGAAGAAATTCTCAGTTGGCAAAAAAAAAATCATGACCACGTAATATATACTAGAACAAAAATCATTATCTTGCAGGCTTATAGGGTGTGACACGCAATGAACAAATAAAATCATGACGTTGCTGGCCGGTGAGATGAACAAGTGGAGGTTCATGATTGTAAGCTTTCATTCTAGACCCTACAACCTGTGCTGCTAGAGACAGTATGTTATAATGCTTTGAAAAGATCAGCAAGGAAACAAGCGCATATTGTGATATACATTTCCACGATGCACTTATATTTACGACCTGACAGTGCATAACCAAAAGTTAAAACTTTCAAATATCACAGATGACATCAATGAGATATATCAAGCAAAAGAAAAACAAAATATGGAGTTCATTACATCTCATCGTGTTTAACACCTCATCTAAAAAAAGTAAGTCTCAGCCTCGCATCGGACAGCTAGAAGTTCATATACAAAGTATCAGGCAACTAAAGGTTTATCTACAGAATAGCTTTACAACAAACAAGGTTCAACAAGATGTTTAAAATGCAGACTTTCAACCTCATCTGCAAAGAGGCGTTTTTCAGCCTCATCCCAATTGAATAAAAAAATTGCAGCACATGCAGAGTGTTTATTAGACAATTCGCAGCTATGAAATTTTTTAAAATGCAGTAAATTCAATGTCAATATTTAGTGCACACAGCTGTACAGGATGAGGTTAGTGGTTTCCTGTAGTATATGTGAATCAAATAGCGATGTCAACTATTGTCAAGAGGTTGAATACATGTGAGAGAAAGTGCTCTCTTCAAACATAGAGCTACAATTGAAGGCAGATGACAGAGGGGTCAGTAAAAATCAAGTCTCAACCTCATCTTTTTCCAACCTCATCGTTGCAGCATATTAAATTTTAGAACATGGCAACACTTGTATAAAAGTTCTACAATAATGATGCAAGCTTATGGAAGTTGTAAAAAGTCTAAGCTTATGCAGACTCGATAATAGTTCCGGAACTCATGAAAAGCTGTGAGATTCACACTACAAGAAAAATGGGCATTTCTGAACGTCGTAACGGTCGGAAAAAACCTCATTTCCGACCATGGACCGACCAATTAAAATTGTGGGTTAAAACCTGGTCGTAAATTGTGAATAACAGCCCGGCCGGTTTTAAAGTTATTACCAACCGCTTAGTCGGTCAGTTTTTTTTTTGGCCAAATCAGTGCTGTGGGGTCCCCCCTAGGGACGTGGCATCCAAGTGGCCTCTGCCACGTCACTTCTTAAAACCAACCACCAATGGTCGGTAATGACTTCTAACCAATCATAACTGACCATTTTTGAATGAAAATGGTTGCTTTTCTGGGCTGCTAGGGTTCATGATTTTTGTCGGCTATAACATTAATATGGTCAATTTTCTAGGCAATATAGGGTAAAAGACACCCATATATGGTACACTACTGTTACTTGCTGTTTACCAAAGCAAAAGATGAATGTGAAACTTAAAACAATAACAAAAAATCCCAAAACCAACAAACTAAAACCAAAAACAATTAACATGAACAAACAAAATATAAGCAAGATTCAACATCCGTACAAACATAAATATTCATTACAAATTAGAGTACTAAACCAGTGTCTTCAGTTTCAACATGCAGCATCAAACTATTACATCATACATAAATCTACAAACACAAAGTTTAGTTTAAAGAAAACCGAGACAACAGTCAAAACACACAAGTTCATAGTGTCAAAACGGAAGCATGTGTGTCCTAAAACGGAAATGAACTTATGTAGATCGGAAGAAATGAAATATTGCAAAGAACATACAGTTTCATAGTCAAGGCCTTGATTATCTTGAGCAGAGTAATCATCGAAACTATTATCAACAAACTTGACAGATTGATAAATTTATTTTTCTCTTGAAGCATATGTTCCCTTGCCAGTTACAACACACATATTGAACTAAAGAAACCAACAGTCTTGGAAATTCTTCTAAATTGCAGAAATTATATACCCACACACACATACATGCACGGATACACAAACAAGGGGATTTCGTAAAATTAAACAACTAATAGTGAGATAGCAAATGACTATCAGAAACACTGTATTATAAGAACATGGTTCAAAATGACACCCCCCCCCAAACCACCCAATATACACTAATGGTAAGCATGGGATCCTGCAAAATCAAGACATGGACACAATGTGCATGCAAACACCAAAATTATAATCTCATTACAAAATCTAAAAAACAAAGACTGCTCAATGATTGATTTTGCACGATTTAGGTGAATAACTTAAAAGATACTAAAATTTTATGAATAAGATTATAACATATAAACACACTAGCTATAAACAAAAACATAAAAGACAGAGCTAGGGTTTAATATATTCAACGCGGATTAATGATTTTTTCTTCATGTAAGTGGTGGGTGTACATTACGAGGGTGTAAATTTTACAAGGAAAAGTGGAAGAATCGGGATTTGGTGTCATATATGAAATATACTAGTACTAAGAATTAACAAACAAAGGTTGGATAAGCCAGGTGTGGACGTGTGGTGTGAAATTCCAGTAGTGATTTGAAACCATAAACAAGGGTTGGATAAGCCTTTTTTTTCTCTCCTTAGCAAACTTCTTTCAAACCATAAAAAACTGATCACAGTCTGCAATTGTAGGGATATCCTTTCTCCCAGACTCAATTGTTATTTATTCCTGTTGGTTTTTTATGGTTTATATATAAGTAAGTAGAGAGGCATAGTAGGAGAAGACATGTGCATGAAGATGGATATATATTTGATATAGGTTTTGTACATCTTATTGCCTAAGGATCAAGTCCTTTATATAGGCTTACAAAATAAAAACTGAAATTTAGAAATAAATAGAAACATTATTGAAATTTATTCTTGACTTGATTCTTGCCACCAAATCAGTCTTCAATAAATATTGAAGCATATTCCAACACTCCTCCTTGCTTCAATATTTTTTTATTGCCTTGTCCACATCAACAAAAAATATCATCTTCATACTATAGTGCATTGCTTTTGTCTTTGTTTTTTTTCTTGTTTCCTTGTAGATTCTTTTCATGTATACCGACCACGAATTATAGTCGTCTCCATCATATACTTCAGGAGCAAACTCTAATTTTTTTAGAATCAGCTTCCATGACTTAGAATATAGACAAGGTTTATGTTTATGGTTATGGTTATATATGGTCATGGTTGTGGATATGGTTATGGTTATGGTTATGGGCATTGTTTTTGCATATGGTTATGGGTCATGGTGTTTTTATCAAAAACATAGGTCCCTTAAGAAGAGAGCTCTTGATACCATGCTGGTTTTTTATGGTTTATATATAAGTAAGTAGAGAGGCATAGTAGGAGAAGACATGTGCATGAAGATGGATATATATTTGATATAGGTTTTGTACATCTTATTGCCTAAGGATCAAGTCCTTTATATAGGCTTACAAAATAAAAACTGAAATTTAGAAATAAATAGAAACATTATTGAAATTTATTCTTGACTTGATTCTTGCCACCAAATCAGTCTTCAATAAATATTGAAGCATATTCCAACAATTCCTAATAATACAACACACTGAAGTTTTCATCTAAGACCAACTGAAAATTCCAGACCCCATCATGTGTGTGTGTGGGTGTGTCTGTTCTTGGTGGTGTATTTTTCAATTTTCAGTGTTTTGGGTGACTGTGTGCATGGTTTGTTGGCTCATTGGGTTACTTTTACAATACACATACACTACCCTACATGAGTCATGATGATTACACACATTGATCATATATGCATCAGAAACAAGAGGAAATGATGTCACTTCCAGGTTAGAGGAAGGACAATTGTAAAACAAATCTAAAACTTCACTAATTTTCCCATACTCTTTGAACATACTAAATATTTCTATAAGAATAATCTGATCAACGACATAGATATCCACATATCTTACGTGCCCATAGATATAATATTTAGGGTTCGGTTCAAAATGACCCCCCCCCCCCTCCTCCCCAAACCATCACCCAATATACACTAATAATAAGCTTATCATGGGATCCTGCAAAATCAACACATGGACACAACGTGAATGTAAAAACCGAAATTATAATCTCATTACAAAATCTAAAAAACAAAGACTGCTCAATGATTGATTTTGCACGATTTAGGTGAAAACTCTCATAAGATACTAAAATTTTATGAATAAGATTATACATATAAACACACTAGCTCATACACCTACTAATTAAATCACATATAAACAAGTACAAAAAAAAAGAGACAAAGCTAGGGTTTAACATATCAAACGCAACAGTTCAACGGAATTAATGAGTATTTGTAGTACACAGGCAGGTGTAATTAGAAGAATTGAAAAAAAAAAAAAAAAGGGAATCACCTTGGGGGCAAAGGGTAGACAGAGTAAACTTGTACAGGAAAAACATTGGTTTCTCTTTGTCGAATTCCCTTGAATGTTATAGCTTGAAAATCGATGGGATCTTGGCCACACAAGCGGGCTTTAAAGCGAGTCCTAAAATGGAAACCATTAACAGGCTGCGAGTATGCCTTGACCAAACCAATATATTCATACTCTGTATTCTGCAATATATTGAGAGATAGAGATTATATCATTCATGATTGCAATTTTTCAGATACACTTGGGCTTGAGAATATTAAGTCCAGTTATAAGCTTATAATTAATACCCATATTTTCTGTAGAAAATGGCTTTTGTCGTATATTTGGTTGATAAGAAGAGGATAGGATAATTAAATTGATCAAGTAGGATGATAACATTAATAATTTCAACTAGAATTAAGATAAAATTATATATACCTGGATAGTATTATAGATCTTGAGAGCCAACTTGGAAACAGCTGCAACCGAATAGCCGGGGTCATGGAGTACAGAAGACATGGCAACACTCCTCCTCCCTTTGGCTTTCAAGTCTTTCCTTTTGATGTAAAATTTTTCGGGAACCTCGGGATTGGTATCAGTCATCCAACGTCTCCTAGCTAACTACATATTTGCCGCCCCGATCAGTTTCATCACGTCTCTTAACCACAAAATTGAGGCAATCATTAATATCACAATCATAATAATCAGCATCCCCTAGAACCTCCTCGTCCGACTCAGCTTCATTCTGGGGAATTTCACCAACAACCTTGGAATCAGTATAATCAGAAAAACGTTTCGTCTTCACCGGACGACTCCTCTGAATATTCTCCTCCTCGTCCTCCTCGTCCGACTTGGATAGCTTATACTGAATCTTCTGTTTCTTCTCCTTGTATTGCTTCATCCAATCCGCCAAAGGAAACTCATCCTCGTAATCATGCTAATTTAATTTGAAATTTTATTGTGTGGTTGTAATGGATAAGAGTATTTCTATCTCTTTTGACGAAGGCCTCTTACTGATCTTATATCTGTAGGTGCTGTTGATATTTTTAATCATATTCTTGGATATTTAGTTATTAAATGTCACTCGAAGGATTGTCTGCGGACTACCATAGACTTTGACTCTCTTTACATTGATACTGAGGAGCCTATTGTAGAGCTCTTTGTGAAACCATGGAATAATTCTTGGTTCCAAACATCCCACGAGATTATTAAGGTCTGGATACAACTCTCGGATGTTCTTATATATAATAGAATGTTGAAGGGTTATTAAGAGCATCTCCCTTGGAAGGAGATAGCTATAATTGTTAGATAAAATTGAAAAAAATAGATAATCTATACTATTATATAGGCAAAGTATCAAATAGAAACCAATTCTTAAATAGAAACTACTCCCTCTCTCCCATATTCTTTTTCCCATTTGATATGTCGGTCCTGTTCATAACAAGAGACAAATTACTAATTTACTTCTAATCTATAAAATCAAATATATTCATGAGTGATCTTGTTGGATTCGTATTTATGAGTACTTTAATACAGTGAAGTTTTTAAATTTAAAACTAATACAAAATTAAAGATATTAACGATTAAAAGTGTGCGTTGGCAAACGTGTCCAAGGCAAATGGGAAAAGTTTTTAGGGACAGAGGGAGTAGAAACTAACACTAAATAAATTATATTTCATTCATTCTAATGGCCCTGCCAGGGGCACCTTCACAAAAAGTGTTTAAAATTATTGGCTCCATCCAGCAAAAAAATATATATATTGTTCACTGCTGACGTGGATGGAGCCTAGAATATTATGAACTTTTTGTATTGGGGTCCCCCTAGTTTGGTCATTAGATTAGCTTTAAATACTAGCTTAAAACCCGTGCGATGCACGGATTTTTTTAATATTAAATTAAAATTTTTAATTATTTGAATTAATTTTTTTAAAACATGATTTTTGGAGACTTAAATTTTTAAATGAGATTATATGATGATAATTTTATAAATGTTATTCGTGATAATTCTAGAAAATGGGGAATTTTAGTTAAAAATTTAGAAAAGATGATGGATTTTAGTTGAAAAAGATAATCGGTTAATTATAAGTAATTATAAAATTATTTTTTTATTAGATAGAATGTCCATGATATAATTGGAAAAATAGAGGATTTGGTTAGAGAAAATTAAAAAGGTAACATGTTTTAGGTGAAAAAGGTAATTGATTAGTTTATAGTAATTATAAGTTAATTATGTTATTTTACTAAATAAATTGCTTGTAATGTTTTTAGAAAAAGAGAAATTATTGTTGCCCGTGATATTTCTAGGAAAATAGGGATTTTAATTATAAAATATTGAAAAAATGATATGTTTTAATTGAAAAAGTTAATCGATTAATTATTAGTATTATCATATTACAATTTTATTTCATATAATAGAACTGCCCTTAATATACTTGAAAAATGAGATATTTTAGTTAGAGAAAATAGAAAAGATAACGGGAAAATTAAAAAGGTGCCATGTTTTAGGTGAAAAAGGTAATTGATTAGTTTATACTAATTATAATTTAATTATGTTCATTTACTAATTAAAATTGCTCCTAGTGTTTTTTAGGAAATGAGAAATTAACGTTGTCCGTTATATTTCTAGAAAAAAGGAAATTAATTAGAAAAATAGAAATATGATATGTTTTAGTTGAAAAGATAATCGATTAATTATTAGTATTGCAATGCACGGGTTTCTTGTATTATGTTATAAATTTTATTTAATATTAAAATTATGTTTTTATATAATCATTATCTTAATAATTTTTTAATTTTAATTTGTTATAATTTAATATAATCATGTTTACAGATTATAATAATGTTTCCTTATTATAAACAACGTATATGATTTTTAATATATTTTATAAATAATTGAAAATTTTGGTGTGATATTTTCGAATATATATTAATGATTGTAAGATTTGTTGTAAATTAAAAAGATAACGTGTTTTAATTAGAAAGGAAATATTAATGATTGAAAAATATGATACAATTGATCTTTTTAGGTGTTTATAAAAGGTAATATCTTCAACTGAAAGTAAATATGAAAAATGCAATCGACTAATTGCCATTTATTATATTATATTGTTATTTATTTTAGGTGTTACATTTTACTTGAAAATTATGGTGCGATATTTTCGGTTATATATTAATGATTGAAAGATTTATTTTAAATTAAAAAGGTAATGTGTTTTAGTTCGAAAGGAAATATTAATGATCGAAAGATATGATATGATTCATGTTTTTACGTGTTTATAAAATGTAATATCTTCAACTAAAAGTAAATATGAAAAAGAAAATCGACTAATTACCGTTTATTTTATTATATTAATGTGATATTTTCGGGTATATATTAAAGATTGTAAGATTTGTTTTAAATTAAAAAAGATAACGTGTTTTAGTTCGAAAGGATATATTAATGATGGAAAGATATGATACAATTGGTGTTTTTAGGTGTTTATAAAAGGTAATATCTTGACTACTTACCATTAATTATATTATGTTATTACATATTTTAGATTGTAAGATTTGTTTTAAATTAAAAAGGTAACGTCTTTTAGACTTTTAGTTCGAAAGGAAATATTAATGATGGAAACATATGATACAATTGATGGTTTAAGTTGTTTGTAAAAGGTAGTATCTTGACTAATTATCAGTAATTATATTATGTTATTACTTATTTTAGGTGTATTTTTTTATAATGAAGGGTAAATAATTAAATTCACGAAGTACCAAAAATAAGTATCAAAATATAGGCACCAAAAAATAGGTACCAAAAAATAGGTACCAAAATTTTAATGTTTCGACTTTTATATAATAGTATAGATTTGTTTTAAATTAAAAGGTAACGTGTTTTAGTTCGAAAGGAAATATTAATGATGAAAAGATATAATACGATTTGCTCCCTCCGTCCCTTTGAATTATTTACGTTGACCAGTTTCTGGCACAGATTTTAAGGTGCATTTTAAGGATAGTTCTATAACTTATTTTTGATATTTTATTTTTTTGTATAAAAATAGGATTGTTCTATTTTTATAAAAAAAAATATCAAAAATAAGTTATAGAACTATCCTTAAAATGCGTGTCAGAACTTTTATGTAAAGAAATGGGTGGGACAGAGGGAGTATGTTTTTAGGTGTTTATAAAAGGTAATATCTTGACTAATTACCATTAATTATATTATGTTATTACTTATTTTCGATTGTAAGATTTGTTTTAAATTAAAAAGGTAACGTGTTTTAGACTTTTAGTTCGAAAGGAAATATTAATGATGGAAAGATGTGATACGATTGATGTTTTTAGTTGTTTATAAAAGGTAATATCTTGACTAATTACCATTAATTATATTATGTTATTGCTTATTTTAGGTGTATTTTTTTTTTTATAATGAAGGGTAAGTTAGTAAATTCACGAAGTACCAAAAAATAGGTACCAAAAAACAGGTACCAAAACTTTTAATGTTTCGATTTTTATATAATAGTATAGATTTTATTAATAATTGAAAAATATGGTACGATATTTTCGGATATATATTAATGATTGTAATTAGTTTTAAATCAAAAAGGAAACGTATTTTAATTCGAAAGGAAATATTAATGATTGGAAGATATGATAAAAGGTAACATCTTCAACTAAAAGTAAATATGAAAAAGGCAATCGACTACTTACCATTAATTATATTATGTTAATAATTATTTTAGGTGTTTTAATATATATTTTTCTTTATAATGAAGGGTAAATAAGTAAATTCACGAAGTACCAAAAAATAGGTACCAAAAAACTGGTACCAATTTATATAATCATTATTTTTTACATAATTTTTAATTTTAATTAATATAATTTAATATACACATGTTTACGGATTATACTGATGTTTTCTTATTATAAACAAAGTATATTTTTAATATATTTTATTAATAATTGAAAAATATTGTATGATATTTTCGGGTATATATTAATGATTGTAAGGTTATTTTTAAATCAAAAGGAAACGTATTTTAATTCGAAAGGTAATATTAATGATTGGAAGATATGATAAAAGGTAACATCTTCAACTAAAAGTAAATATGAAAAAGGCAATCGACTAATTACCATTAATTATATTATGTTAAAATTTATTTTAGGTGTTTTAATATATATTTTTCTTTACAATGAATGGTACATAAGTAAATTCACGAAGTACCAAAAAACAGGTACCAAAAAATTGGTACCAAAAAACAGGTACCGAAACTTTTAATGTTTCTGAATTTATATAATAGTATAGATTAGATTAGGGTTTAGTTTCTAATTTCTATTTTAATTTGGTTTCTATTTGAGTAAGATCCCTATTATATAAAAGCCGAAACATTAAAAGTTTGGTTGGTTGGTTGGTTGATACTTGTTGATTTTACTTATTTACCCCTACTCAATTAAATATCAACTAACTAATCAATTTCTTTTATCAGATTAAACATATTATCTTTTATATTTTTTCATGAACTAAATAATTTCCTTTTTCATGTAAAATACAATATATTTTATATTTTATCTCACTAAAATTTCTCCTTTATGAATAAATTTCCTTTTTCAGGTTAAACATATTACATTTTCTATTTTTCAATTACATATCTACTAACTAATCAATTTTCTTTTTCAGGTTAAATATATTATCTTTTCTATTTTTTCAAGAACTAAATAATTTCCTTTTACAAGGAAAATATAATATCTTATATATTTTATCTAACTAAAATTTCTCTTTTATGAATCAATGTACTTTTTCAGGTTAAACATATTATCTTTTTTATTTTTCAATAATTAAATAATTTCTTTTTTCAAGTAAATTAGAATAATTTTTACATTTATAAGCCGAAACATTAAAAGTTTGGTTGGTCGGTACCTGTTGATTTTACTTATTTACCCTTACTCAATTACATATCTACTAACTAATCAATTTCCTTTTCAGGTGGGACATATTATCTTTTCTATTTTTTCATCAACTAAATAATTTTTTTTTTCAGGTAAAATACAATATCTTTTATATTTTATCTAACTAAAATTTCACATTTATGATTCAATTTCCTTTTTCAGGTTAAACATATTATCTTTTCTATTTTTCAATCACATATCTACTAACTATTCAATTTACTTTTTCAGGTTAAACGTATTATCTTTTCTATTTTTTCAATAACTAAATAATTTACTTTTTCAGGTCAAATACAATATGTTTTATATTTTATCTAACTAAAATTTCTCCTTTATGAATCAATTTCCTTTTTCAGGTTAAACATATTACCTTTTCTATTTTCAATAATTAAATAATTTTCTTTTTCAAGTAAATTAGAATATCTTTTACGTTTTATTTAACTAAAATTTCTCTTTTTTAAAAACAATACGAACAATTTTATTTAATAAAATAACATAACTATATAATATTTACTATTAACTAATCAATTACCTTTTTCAGTTAGAACACGTTACCTTTTATTTTTTTTCTTTTTCAAGTAAATTAGAATATCTTTTACATTCTATCTAACTAAAATTTCTCCTTTTTAAAAACACTATGAACAATTTTATTTAATAAAATAACATAATTATATAATAATTACTATTAAGTAATCAATTACCTTTTTCAGTCAAAATACGTTATCTTTTCTCTTTTCACTAACGAAAATCTTTCTTTTTCGAATTATATCGTGGACGGTTACCTTTTTAAGCCAAAACACGTTACCTAAACCTTCTTTTTTCCAATTATATCACAGACGTTTCTTCATAAAAATAAATAATAATATTATAATAATAATTAACCGACTACCTTTTCAACTAAAATTTATCATCTTTTTTAATTTTTCTAATTAAATTCCTTTTTTTGTAGAAATATAACGGGTAACATTAATTTCTCATTTTCTAAAAACTATGAGCAATTTTATTTAGTAAAATAACATAAGTAAATTATAATTAATATAAACTAATCAATTACCTTTTCACCTAAAACATATTACCTTTTTATTTTCTCTAACTAAATCCTCTTTTTTTCTAATCATATCGCGGACATTCGATTTAATAAAATGAATTATTAATTTCATAATTACTAATAATTAATCAATTACCATTTTCAACTAAAACCTATCATCTTTTCTATATTTTCAAACTAAAATCCCTCCTTTTCTAGAAATATCACGGATAACATTTATATAATTTTTATAAAATTAATTTAATTTGATGATTTTTTTATATAATATTAAATAAACGGGTTTTATGCTAGTTATGTTAAATTTGTTGAACCTGTTTTTTGGTAACTGTTTTTTGGTACTTCGTGAATTTACTTATTTACCCTTTATTAAAAAGAAAAATAAATATATAATATTTATAATTTTAAAACACCTATAATAAATAATAACATAATATAATAATGATAAGTAGTTGCTTGACTTTTTTTACATTTACTTTTAATTGAAGATATTACCTTTTATAAACATCTAAAAACATCAATGTATCTTCCAATTATTAATATTTCCTTCCGAATTAAAACACGTTACCTTTTTAATTTAAAACTAATCTTCATTAATATTTTCTTTCGAATTAAAACACGTTACCTTTTTAATTTAAAACTAATTTTACAATCATTAAAATATACCCGAAAATATCACACCATATTTTTCAATTATTAATAAAATATATTAAAAATCTGCATACGCTGTTTATAATAAGGAAACATTAGTATAATCCGTAAACATGTGTATATTAAAATTATATTAAATTAAAATTAATTAATCTATACTATTATATAAATTCCGAAACATTAAAAGTTTGGTTGGTCGGTTGGTTGGTACCTGTTGAATTTACCTAATTACCCTTACTTAATTACAGATAAAATCTTTTTTCTATTTTATCTAACTAAAATTTTTGTTTTACTAATCAATTTCCTTTTTCAGGTTAAACATGTTACCTTTAAAATTTTTGTTCTACTAATCAATTTCCTTTTTCAGGTTAAACATGTTACCTTTTCTTTTCTTTTTAATAACTAAACAGTTTCCTTTTTCAGTTAAAATATAATATCTTTTATATTTTATCTAACTAAAAAGCATATTATAATTACTATTAACTAATTAATTAATTTTTTCATTCAAATTATCTTTTCTCTTTTCTCTAACTAAAATATCTCTTTTTCCAATTATATCACGAGTTACCTTTTAAAAATCTTCTTTTACATTTTATTTAACTAAAATTTCTACATTACAAATCAACCTACTTTTTCAGGTTAAACGTGTTACATTTTTTTAATAACTAAGCAGTTTTCTTTTACAGGTGGTACCTATTGAATTTACCTAATTACCCTTACTTAATTACAGATAAAATCTTTTTTTATATTTTATCTAACTAAAATTTTTGTTTTACTAATCAATTTCCTTTTTCAGGTTAAACATGTTACCTTTAAAATTTTTGCTTTACTAATCAATTTCCTTTTTCAGGTTAAGCATGTTACCTTTTCTTTTCTTTTTAATAACTAAGCAGTTTCCTTTTTCAGTTAAAATATAATACTTTTTATATTTTATCTAACTAAAAAGCATATTATAATTACTATTAACTAATTAATTAATTTTTTTCATTCAAATTATCTTTTCTCTTTTTTCTAACTAAAATATCTCTTTTTCCAATTATATCACGAGTTACCTTTTAAAAATCTTCTTTTATATTTTATTTAACTAAAATTTTTACTTTACAAATCAACCTACTTTTAAGGTTAAACATGTTACCTTTTTTCTAATAACTAAGCAGTTTCCTTTTTCAGGTAAAATATAATATCTTTTATATTTTATCTAATTAAAAAAAATTATAAATACTGTTAACTAATAAAAAAAAATTTCTTTTTTCTTTTCTCTAACTAAAATATTTTTTCCAATTATATAACGGGTTACCTTTTTTAGCCAAAACAAGTTACCTTTTTTATTTTCTCTAACTAAAATCTCTCTTTTTCAAATTATATCACGGGCGATTCTATTTAATAAAAATAAAATCATAATATTATAATGCTATTAATTAACCGATTACCTTTTCAGCTAAAAACGTATCATCTTTTTTATTTTTTCTAATTAAATTCCTTTTTTTAGAAATATCACGGTAACATTAATTTCTCATTTTCTAAAAATATTACCTGCAATTTTATTTAGTAAAATAACAATTAAATTATAATTACTATAAACTAATCAATTACCATTTTCACCCTAAAGTATGTCACCTTTTAATTTTCACGTTATCTTTTTCTATTTTTTCAAACTAAAATCTCTCTTTTTCCAATTATATCACGGACGGTTCTATTTAATAAAATTAAATAATATACACTCAAAAATATCTCACCATATATTCAAATCATTATTTTTAGTAATAATTAAGAATCGTTAGATCTAATAATAAGATATATTACATGATTAAATTAATTTACTAAAAATTCAAAGTTCATAATTATAATGTTAAATAAATTTTATAACCTATCAAAAGAAACCCGTGCGTCGCACGGGTTATAAGCTAGTAATTATATAATACCCGAAACATTAAAAATTTTGGTACCTATTTTTTTGTATATGTTTTTTTGTATTTCGTGGATTTACTTATTTACCTTTCATTATAATGAAAAATATATATGATATCTATACTATTAAAACACCCCAAATAAATAATAACATATTACAATTAAAGGTAATTAGTCTATTGCCTTTTTCACATTTACTTTTAGTTGAAGATATTACCTTTTATAAACACCTAAAAACCTCAACCATATCATATTTTCCAATCAATTCATATCTAGCAATAATTAATATATACCCAAAAATATCACACCATATCAGAATCATTAGATCTAATTATTAAATATATTACTAGCCTAAAACCCGTGCGATGCACGAATTTTCTTTAATTTATATAATTTTTTTATTTAATTTAAATTGACTTTTTTAAAACATTAATTTTGAAGGTTTAAATTCTTAAATGAGATGATTTGATAATAATTATATAAATGTTGCCCATGATATTTCTAGAAAAAGAGTGATATTCTTGAAAAGGAGGGATTTTAGATAGAAATTATGATAAGATTTAGCTAAAAAAATAATTGGTTAATTATTAGTAATTATAATATTATTATTTTATTAAATAGATCGAACCGCTTATGATATAATTGGAAAAAGAGAGGTTTTAGTTAGACAATATATAAAAGGCAACGTGTCTTAGTTGAAAAGATAATCGATTAGTTAATAGTAATTATAATATAAATATGTTATTTATTAAATAAAACTGTAACGTGTCTTAGCTGAAAAGGTAATTTATCTTTTTAGAAAAATAGAAATTTTAGTTAGATTAAATATAAAAAATATCTTGTTTTACCTAAAAAGGTAAGCTAAGGAGTTATTAACCATTATATAATAGCAAAAGTTATATATTTAACCTGAAAAAAGAAATTGCTTAGCTATTAGGATGAATTTTATCCGCAATTAAGTAAGGGTTTGCTGAAAAAGTTAATTGGTTAATTATTAGTAAATGTAACATTTTAATCTTTTAAATAGAATTTCTAATAGTATTTTTAGAAAAGGAAAAAAAATAGTTAGATAAAATATAAAAAATTCTGTATTTTACGTAAAAAAAAAAGGAATTGCTTAGTTGTTGAAAAATAGAAAAGGAAACATGTTTTACCTGAAAAAATAAACATTTTACTTAAATAAAACTACACAAAATAGGTTTTATTGGAAAAAATATAAAAGGTAATGTATTTTAGCTAAAAAATGTAATTGGTTAATTATTAGTAATTATAATTATAATAATTTATTTTATTAAATAGAGTTATCTTTTTAGAAAAATAGAAATTTTAGTTAGATGAAATATAAAAAATATCGTGTTTTACCTAAAAAAGTAAACTAAGGAGTTATTAACCAATATATAATAGCAAAAGTTATATGTTTAACCTGAAAAAAGAAATTGCTTAGCTATTGGGATAAATTTTATCCGCAATTAAGTAAGGGTTAGCTGAAAAAGTTAATTGGTTAATTATTAGTAATTATAACGCTTTAATCTTTTAACTAGAATTGCTAATAGTATTTTTAGAAAAGGAAAAAAAATTAGTTAGATAAAATATAAAAGATTCTGTATTTTACGTAAAAAAAAGAAATTGCGTAGTTGATGAAAAATAGAAAAGAAAACATGTTTTACCTGAAAAAAGAAACATTTTACTTAAATAAAACAACACAAAATAGGTTTTACTGGGAAAAATAAAAAAAATAGAAAAGGTAATGTATTTTAGCTAAAAATGGTAATTGGCATGGTTAATTATTAGTAATTATAATTATAATATTTTATTTTATTAAATAGAGTTGCTCATATATTACGTGAGATTGGAAATTGATTAGTTATGGAAAAATAGAAAAGGTAACATATTTTATCTGAAAAAAAGGAAATTTATTAGTTATTTGTAACTATAAATAATTAAGTAAAATAACATGTACCGTTAAGTAAGGGTATAAATAGAGTTGCTCATATTTTACGTGAGAAAGGAAATTGATTAGTTATTGAAAAATAGAAAAGGTAACATGTTTTACCTGAAAAGAGAAATTTATTAGTTATTTGTAACTATAAATAATTAAGTAAAATAACATGTATTGTTAAATAATGGGAAAATAAGTAAAATCAATAGGTACCGTACCGCCCAACCAAACTTTTAATGTTTCGGTTTTTATATAATAGTGTAGATATGATTAAATTAATTTATTAAAATTTCAAGTTTCAAATTTTATCAATGACATATTTATTTTAAAATTTTATGATATAAGTTTTAAACCGGGTGATGGTCCTAAATACCCACCATTCAGAATTTTTTGCCCAAAATACCTACCGGCTGAACAGATGGCCCTAAATACCCATCGTACACGCATGTTGAGAATGCGTGTAGCTACACGCATAGTACACATGCGTGTACTTCGTTGAACTGAATTGCAGTTCCGTGAACAGTACTTGAGATACGCATGTTGAAAATGCGTATCTTGACATGCGCATGTTCAACATGCGTGTCTCAAGTACTGTTCATCGTCTCCAAGCTCCGCCGGCGTCGTCTTTTCACCTGAAAATTTTGACCAAACCGTTCGTGCAATTCAGGCATCCACCATTATCGTACTATACACCAAAATCATCGCCTCCTCCTCCTCTACAAGCCTATGTGCTTCTTTCTTTGTGTTTTTTGCCGGATTGAAAAGACCAAAAACGAGATCAATTTTCCGATCTCCTCGTGTACACCCCTGCGGGGCCAGAACTCAGAAACCAAACATGGGAAAGGGATGAGGGAGGTGAGGGTTTTATTTTGATGCCATTAATAGCACTTGAGGTGGCCTGAATAAGTAGATCGAACAAAGGCGATTTTGGGCGATTTTTTGGTCGCCGGAGCTCAGATCTGGTAAGTGTGATAATGACGTCAACTAACATCAACACGCATCTGGGAGATGCGTGACCCCTGTTACGCAATTCGTAAATGCGTAACCCAGTACACGCATTCTCAGAATGCACATCCCGTGGGTATTTAGGACCAACACTCCCGCCTATAGGCATTTCGGGCCTTGTGTCTTGAATGATAGGCATTTTGGGCATTTCTCTTTTAAACCATGCATATCATTAATTAAATTTATATTAAGTTATTAAAATTAAAATAAAACATTTTAAATAATGATTATATGAAAATATAATTATAACATAAAATAAAATTTATTACATATCAACAAAAATCCGTGCATCGCACGGGTTATAAGCTAGTATTTAAAATTCTATTACTTAATAAACTTTTTACATTAATATATATGTTATTTAATTAATTTAAATATTTATTATTTGAAAATATGTTATTTAATATTGTAAAATTCAATCAAATAAACTTTTTACATTAATATATATGTTATTTAATTAATTTAAATATTTATTATTTGAAAATATGTTATTTTACTATTTTCAAATTCAATCAAATAAAGGTTTTATATATACAAGGATATATGTTATTTAATTAATTAAAGTAGTTTTATTTTATAATACAAATTGTACATTTTTTAAATTTAATTTCATTCCCAATTTTTAAAAATATTTTAAAAATAAAAACTTCGTATTTTGTTAGCAAAAAATAACATATAAATTATTTTCTCATCAAAATATAATTTTTTTTTATAGATAAATCAAAATGATGTAAACAGTGCGTATAAACATGTGTGCAGTCGGGTTAGGAATTTTTTTTACCCAGATTGAGAACTAAACAAACAACACACCCATCTAATGGATAATACTATAATTCAAAAATACTATATATATTTTTAATTTTTTTAAAAAAATTTTATCCTAAAAAAAAAATTAAGATAAAAAAATTAAAGACTAAAACATAATATTATAGCTTATAGGTGCTTTGCCATTCAACAAATATAGAAGATCTCTTTGTGAAACCATGGAATAATTCTTGGTTCCAAACATCCCACGAGATTATTAAGGTCTGGATACAACTCTCGGATGTTCTTATATCATACTAGAATGTTGAAGGGTTATTAAGGCTACCAAGTGTGATCAGTCGCCCAATTCAATTGGACAAGACAACTAGGGAAGCTATTTAAGCTCTTACCCCCATTGAACCATGCTATCGTAAAGATACATCTCAGTACTTTGCCTTTTAAGCCTAATGTCATTGTTGTTGCGTTGGAAGATTATGCTTCTACGGTGGCTAGAATTAAGGTCACTTATATTACCAGTACTGATCCTTGTGAAGCTTTCCTTATGACTGATCATGAGAGTCATGCTTGTCCTGTTCTTAAAGCCTTTTCTTAGTGTTCAAGATTTCTTTGATAATAGGGCTACTCGGATATGATGGTTCTATGTTGATGCTTTGGTGCAAACTGCAAAGTAGTGATACTAAAAGAAATGATGGTAATCTTCAAACAATCTTGGACTTATGTAGACAATGACAACCTTCCCGGTTAGAAAAAGATGCAGATCTATATCGTTGTGCGGTTGACAAAAGGAAGTTGTTAGAAAATGGAGTTTTTAGAGCATAAGTATTTTATGTTCTTGATGTTAATTCCGGATTTTAATGATTGGAAATTGTTCCTTGTTATGAGGACTTAAATTTTCATATATGGGTCTAAGTAATTTTCTTAGTGGAATCCATAGAGAAATAGAGTTGAAATTGGTAGCTTGAAAGAGCTTGAAAATGAGAATGTGTATTTGTCCCACATTGAAATGAGTAAAAGGGTTGTTGGCTTTATATAGAATCACACACATAGGTAGTGTACAACTACTAAGGTGTATGATGGTGTATGGTGTTACTGTGTGCTCCACGCGCACACACAAACACACACACACACGCCGCCGCCCGACTCGGGTCGGGTCGGGTCGGCTCGGTCGAAGGGCGATTTGGGCGAATGTCTCGGCGTCTCGCGTACGCGAGGCGACCTGGGCGAGTGATTTTATTTATGTGTTTAAATAATATTTTAATTAGAATAAATATATATATATATCGTTCGGGATCAGTACTTGGAATAAATGAGGAACTGGCAGACATCTAATACTGATGGGCTCAAGTCCTGATGAAATCCTGAAGGTACTACCAGATCCTGATGCATGATCAAATACTGATGGACCTCAGATACTGATGGACGGGCATCAGATCTTGACGGACTAAAATCCTGATTAATCAGTTCCTGATGTTGAGTCCTTAACAGAATTTGATAATGTATATATTATATATATTCGTATAATTAAAATATGTGTGTGTGGATAAATATAAACGTAACAGTTACGATTTATTAAATCAGACGTTTTGATTTTATTAAATCAGCCGTTTCATTTTATTAAAAGTAAATCGGCAGTTACAAAATTGATTAGGTGGCATCAGTTACACTTAACCTCTCCTATATATAGAGAGCTAAGCTACAGATTTTTATGTACCACACCATACATTCTCTGTTATTCTCTCTACACACTCTGCCCTCCCTCTATATATAGTTCGTAGGTTTTTCTGGCGACTGAGGTGTTAGTCGAAGTTGAGTTTTTCTGGTTACTGTGACCATCTAAACTCGGAGCTGTTTTATCCTGGAAGAAAATTGCCAAGTCCTGACACAGTGTAAGTGGGGGAAATTATCTCTTTAAGAGCAGTCAGGTTTTTCGTGCAAATCCTGACGACTCAGTTGTGTTACATATTTGTTTGATATACTGATATAGCTATGGCTACTGGTATGTCTTCTGTTATTCCTTCGTTTTTACAGTTACTGATATGCATGCTTTTTACCTTCGTGTTTTGTTTCGTTAATTGTTTGCTTGGCCTTGGCTTGTTAAATACGATATATAACTGCCTCTATGTTGCTGTTTTAGTAAATATTTCCAACACTCTTGAAGAGATAATTTGTTATATAGTATTTAGCATAATGGTTAACGAGAGTGAGATTCCTGCTAGTGGTAGTTCCGTTGCATCTGCTGGGGTCATTGATTGGACTACTTACAGTTTTCCACAACCCGTTGAATTAACTGGCTTGCCTGAGAAATTCAATGGGGGCGTTGGCTTTTCTCGTTGGCAGAAAAGGATGAAGTTGTGGTTGACTGTGAAGGGTCTATGACCTGTTGTGGAATATGAGAAGCCGGTTGTGGATCAAAAGAAGGCTGAATCAATTAAGAGTTATGCGAAGTGGGCTGAGAAGGATGGGGTTGCTAGGGCAGCAATTCTGGCTGCTCTAACCAACACACTGTTTGATGTGTACTCCTCTGATGCCTACACCGCAAAACTCTTATGGGAGAAGCTGGACCAGACACATAATACTGACTCACAAGATCTGGAAAAGTATTCTGTGGCTAGGTTCCTTGATTTCAAGCTGGTGGACAATAAGTCCATGACTGAGCAAGTGCATGAATTCGAGATGATAGTGCATGCTTTGAAGGAGTCTGAAATGGACCTCCCGGAAAAGTTTAAGGTGGTGAGTGTGATTGAAAAGCTTCCAAAGTCTTGGGAAGAGTTCTCTCTCTCCCTGAAAAGATAGAAAGGAGAGATCACCTGGACCTACCTTATGCTGGACATCTCGGTGCAAGAACAACACAAGTCCAAACAGGGACATGTGATGCCAACTGAGCATGGAAGCTCGAAGGTAAACATAGCAACTGTAGGACAGAAAAGGAAGGCTGTCTCCAAGAAGGGTAATAGTAATAAACCTAAGAATGATAAGGATAAGGCCAAGAAACCAAAGGCAAACAAACCATGTTGGTCTTGTGGGCAGGTTGGGCATTGGAGTAAGGACTGCCCTACAAAGAAAGCAAAGAAAGCCGAGGGGGTAGCTCAAGCGAATGTTGTGCTTGGAACCTCAAGTGGGCCTGTAGCGAACATGGTTGTTGGTGAGGCTTTGGCTTCTGAAACCAACGAAGACCGGTATGTTACCTACAACCCTGTACTATTTTCCACTTATCTGTGAAATGAATGGTTGATTGATACTGGAGCTAATGTGCATATTTGTGCTGACATTAGTTTATTTGTATCTTATCAACAGAGTCATAGCTTGACAGTGACGATGGGGAACGCAAGTGCCGCTCAAGTACATGGAATAGGAAATGTGGACTTGAAGTTTCCTTCGGGTCGTATTCTATCCCTGACGAGAGTGCATCATGTTCCCAACATGCGTAGAAATATAATAAGTGGAAGATGTTTAGTGGCTAATGGCTTTGAAGTCTCTCTCAAATGTAATAAAGTAGTTCTTATTCATACTGGTACTTTCTTTGGCAAGGGTTACTTGTCAAATGGTTTATTTGTAATAAATGCTGAGCCCGTTTTGGGTGCTTTGAATAAAATTACTCCTTCTGTTACCTATGTTGAATCTTCAGATTTATGGCATGCTAGACTTGGTCACTTAAACTTTGGTGCTCTTAAAAATATGATGAACTTAGAGTTGATTCCAAAACACATTATAGAAAAGAATTCTAAATGTCAAGTATGTGTGTCTGCTAAACAAATAAGGAAACCTTTTCATAATATTGTTAGGGATTGAGACTTGTTAGATTTAGTACACACTGATATTTGTGAATTTGGTGGTGTGTTGACTAAGGACCAGTTTAGATACTTCATTACCTTTATAGATGATAGTAGTAGATACTGTTATGTTTATTTACTTAGACATAAGGATGAAGCACTTAGTAAATTCATTATATATAAAACTGAAGTAGAAAAACAAACTAGTAAGGTACTTAAACGGTTGAGATCTGATAGAGGTGGTGAGTATACGAGTAACGCTTTTAATGAATTTTGTGCAAGCAATGGAATAGTTCATGAAGTTACACCACCATACACACCTGAGTCTAATGGGGTTGCTGAGCGAAAGAACAGAACATTTAAAGATATGATTAATAGTATGCTTATTAAATTCTGGGTTTCCTAAATACATGTGGGGAGAAGCTCTGAATACGGCTTGCCATATTCTGAATAGAGTTCCTCTGAAACACATGGATAAGACACCCTATGAGTTATGGAAGAGCAAGAAGACTAGTCTTAAGTATCTTCGTGTGTGAGGGTGCCTTGCTAATGTACTTGTCCCTGAACACAAGAGAAAGAAACTGGGTCCAAAGACTGTTGACTGTATCTTTCTAGGCTATCTTGAAACCACTACAGCTATGAGATTTTTAGTGTTAAAATCTGACATAGATGGTATAGTGGCTAACACGATAGTTGAGTTTCGTGATGCTACATTCTTTGAGGATGTTTACCCTATGAAGACTAGTATGCCTCAAGATACTTCTAGTGAAGATCCTACTCGCACATCAAGTTCTATTCCTGATCATGTGGAAAAGATGACAAATGTGGGGGCGGAACCTAGTAGTAGCTCTACTCCTAAGGAGGTAGAGGAACCACGAAGGAGTAAGCGTGCAAATGTAGTCAAGGATTTTGGAAGTGATTTTATCACTTACAATGTCGAGGACGAACCTTTAACTTTCCGACAAGCTATGGATTCTTCAGAGTCTAGGCACTGGAAGGGCGCTGTAAAGAGTGAAATTGACTCTATTGTTTCTAACGGAACATGGGAGTTAGTTGATCTCCCTCCTGGGTGTTCTACTATCGGGTGCAGATGGATCTTTAAAAGGAAGTTGAACCCTGACGGCTCAATAGATAAGTACAAAGCTAGACTGGGAGCTAAGGGTTTTAAGCAAAAAGAGGGCATTGATTACTTTGATACATACTCTCCAGTAGCTAGAATGACAATAATCCGAATGCTTGTAGCATTGGCTTCCGTACATGGTCTTATCATCCATCAAATGGATGTAAAGACAGTTTTTCTTCATGGTGAACTTGAAGAAGAGATTTATATGGATCAGCCTGAGGGATTTGTTGCATCTGGTAACGAAAGGAAAGTATGTAAGTTGATCAAATCCATCTATGGCTTGAAACAAGCTCCTAGGGATTGGCATAAAAAGTTTGATGAAACTATATTGCCTTTCAGTTATGATATTAATGAAAGTGATAAGTGTGTCTACACTAAAGTTAAAGGTAGTGAGTGTGTCATCATGTGCCTATATGTTGATGACATACTATTGTTTGGAACCAATGTTGAGATAATTAACGAGACAAAAGCTTTCTTAAAAAGGCATTTTGAAATGAAGGATATGGGTGAGGCGAGTGTGATTCTTGGTCTCAAGCTGACTCAGTCAGCTGAGGGAATAACTTTATCGCAGTCTCATTATATAGAGAAATCTATACTTGAGAAATATGGTTATTCACAGTATAGAATCGCTAGTACACCCTATGATCCTAAAGTTGCCCTTGTTAAGAATGCTTCAGGAGTACCTGTGTCTCAGTTAAGGTATTCTCAAATTATAGGGAGTTTGTAGTATCTTGCTAACTGTACTAGACCAGATATTTCATACTATGTGTCTAAGTTGGCTAGATCTACAAGCTGTCCAAACAGAACTCATTGGAATGCTCTTGATAGAGTACTTAGATATCTAAAAGGCACAATGTACCTTAGTTTACACTATAGGAGATTTCCTGGTGTGCTTGAAGGGTACAGTGATGCAAGTTGGATAGCTAAGAAGTCTGGTTCCAATGGAGTGACTGGATATGTGTTTACCTTAGCCGGTGGAGCAATATCCTGGAAGTCGACAAAACAGACTATAGTAACTCGGTCTACTTTTGAGGCTGAGTTGTGTGCGCTTGATGCCACGAGGACGGAGGCTGAATGGTTACATGGACTTATGTCCACGATACCTGTAGTAAGCAGACCGCTTCCTGCGCTTGCTATTCATTGTGATAGTAAAACAACTATCGACAAGATTAGCAGTAAAAAGTATAATGCTAAAACAAAGAGGCACATCCAAGTTAGACTAAAATCTATAAGGGGTTTAGTGTCTGATAGGATTATTGCCGTAGAGTTCATAGGAACTCAAAATAATATAGCTGATCCTTTAACTAAAGGACTGGAACCTGCAGTGGTCCTTAAGTCGAGGTTGGGGATGGGGTTGTCAACCCATCATAGTTCATCATCAGTGGGAACCCAATACACATGAGAGGAGATCCCTTGAAGTGTATACAATGTGGTAATAACAAGCTGTAATGATGAATTGGTAGTACCTTTGCTACATAGATGATACTGTTGTATCTGAGTCTATCCCCTGTAAACCTAGAAGGTACTGACACTGCTAGTAAGCAAGAGTTATTATAACTCTGAATGGGGTCAAGTCATTCGACGAGATGGTAGCAGTACATCTCTGGAGATGCCCAGCTAAGCGAATGTAATTTTGTGGTCGCAATTAGAGGAAAGGGTTATTCCTTAAAGCATTTGACGAACAGGATCGAGACAAGACCATTAATGTCTCAAAGCCGTAGATTGGCACCATAGCCTTTGACTTGTCGTCGTCTATGGAACATGATTACATCAAACGGATTAAGATTCAAGGTGAAACATTCCATCTGAATCCGGTAGTCATCGAAGTAGGGGACTTAGGAGGGTTCAAACCCGGAAGGGTACCGACTCTGAAAAACAAGTCATGATGTAAAACCTGAAGCATTTCTGTATGGATTTGTGGGGGATTGTTAGAAAATGGAGTTTTTAGAGCATAAGTATTTTATGTTCTTGATGTTAATTCCGGATTTTAACGATTGGAAATTGTTCCTTGTTATGAGGACTTAAATTTTCATATATGGGTCTAAGTAATTTTCTTAGTGGAATCCATAGAGAAATAGAGTTGAAATTGGTAGCTTGAAAGAGCTTGAAAATGAGAATGTGTATTTGTCCCACATTGAAATGAGTAAAGGGGGTTATTGCCTTTATATAGAATCACACACATGGGTAGTGTACAACTACTAAGGTGTATGATGGTGCATTGTGTTACTGTGTGCTCCACGCGCGCGCACACACACACACGCGTGCCGCCGCCGCCCGCCTCGCCACGCCACGACACGTCACGTCTCGACTCGGGTCGGGTCGGCTCGGTCGAAGGGCGATTTGGGCGAATGTCTCGGCGTCTCACGTACGCGAGGCGACCTGGGCGAGTGATTTTATTTCTGTGTTTAAATAATATTTTAATTAGAATAAATATATATATATCGTTCGGGATCAGTACTTGGAATAAATCAGGAACTGGCAGACATCTAATACTGATGGGCTCAAGTCCTGATGAAATCCTGAAGGTACTACCAGATCCTGATGCATGATCAAATACTGATGGACCTCAAGTCCTGACGGTACCAGATACTGATGGACGGACATCAGATCCTGACGGACTAAAATCCTGATTAATCAGTTCCTCATGTTGAGTCCTTAACAGAATTTGATAATGTATATATTATATATATTCGTATAATTAAAATATGTGTGGATAAATATAAACGTAACATTTACGATTTATTAAATCAGACGTTTTGATTTTATTAAATCAGCCGTTTCATTTTATTAAATGTAAATCGGCAGTTACAAAATTGATTGGGTGGCATCAGTTACACTTAGCCTCTCCTATATATAGAGAGCTAAGCTACTGATTTTTATGTACCACACCATACATTCTCTGTTATTCTCTCTACATACTCTGCCCTCCCTCTATATATAGTTCGTAGGTTTTTCTGGCGACTGAGGTGTTAGTCGAAGTTGAGTTTTTCTGGTTACTCTGACCATCTAAACTCGGAACTGTTTTATCCTGGAAGAAAATTGCCAAGTCCTACCACAGTGTAAGTGGGGGCAATTATCTCTTCAAGAGCAGTCAGGTTTTTCGTGCAAATCCTGACGACTCAGTTGTGTTACATATTTGTTTGATATACTGATATAGTGTTGGTTTTTAGGTTTATGGGTGTAGGTGTATCAGCATGATAAACAAAGCATAAGAAAGAAAATATAACTTGAATAAACTTATTTTATTAATGATGGAATGGATGGGCTTATATAGAGCCCATTCTAACAGAAACATCTTATCAGCTAAAACACCTACAATTCAAATTTAAAATAAACTACTCCTAAAGATATGGTCAACATAACCAATTATTTAATAATTCAAATTTTAAAATATCAAAGCATAATTCTAACATTCCTCCTTGCTTTGATATTTTAATTGCCATCAAAATAAATTATCATCTTCATTCGTCTGGGCAGTAGCCTCTTGCACTTCTTTATCATCTTCTTTTGTACTTCCAAAAATACCAAAAATATGGTGTTCTTGTGCATACTCCTTATAGATTGTAGTTGTCTCCATTTGTTTTTCATGAATGTGATTTTTGGTTGTAATTTTTGTTGTAATTTTTTTGGTTATGATTTTTATATATGGCTTCTCAGCCAAGGCATATTGTGATTTTCTGGTTATGGTTGTATATGACTTCTCAGTCATGGCATATGATTTTGTGGTTATAGATATAGTTTTTGGTTATGGTTATGGATATGGGTTATAGGTCATGGTGTTTTACAGGTCCCTCAAGAAGAGAGCTCTGATACCATATGTTGGTTTTTAGGTTTATGGGTGTAGGTGTATCAGCATGATAAACAAAGCATAAGAAAGAAAATATAACTTGAATAAACTTACTTTATTAATGATGGAATGGATGGGCTTATATAGAGCCCATTCTAACAGAAACATTTTATCAGCTAAAACCCCTACAATTCAAATTTAAAATAAACTACTCCTAAAGATATGGTCAACATAACCAATTATTTAATAATTCAAATTTTAAAATATCAAAGCATAATTCTAACATATAGCTATGGTTATTGGTATGTCTTCTGTTATTCCTTCGTTTTTACAGTAACTGATATGCATGCTTTTTACCTTCGTGTTTTGTTTCGTTAATTGTTTGCTTGGCCTTGGCTTATTAAATACGATATATAACTGCCTCAGCTCTATGTTGCTGTTTTAGTAAATATTTCCAACAGAAGTGAGTTACTGCGAGGGTTTTAAACATCATGACTTGGACAATGACGATGCTAGTATAGACTCAGGAAGGAGACTGCTGGAAATACTCATTGGATTTATGCCACTGGCAAGAGACTTAGAGTGCGACCTAAAGGAAACTATGGTTGAGGTAGAGAGACAGAGGTAAAGACAATGGCAGAAGTGACACTACCAGGGGTCGGGCTGAAGCTGTTAACAGCCGTGACAAGTGTAGCACTAGCTGGGAATTCGATGATGATGTTGGTAACCACAGTAGAGCTACAAAGACGAATGATGAATGTCCGGAAGAGGGAACGACTTGTAGCATTTTTCTTTCGTATTTTTCTTGACTTGCTTGGAGCAGTGCTCCGTGAACCTTGATGGTCTTAACCATCCGTGACTTAATAATCTTCTTGGTTCCTTGAAGGATGGGGTTATCACTTTAAATATGATCGTCTATAATAATTATCAAATCTTAACTAAAAAAAATATAAAAAAGTCACAGTATTAAGATTTGAAGTGTTGTAAGAATAGCGAATATTACATTTGAAGTGTTTTTATATAGCTAACTAGATGATAACCCGTGCGACTTGGAGATTTATGTTAATTACTAATTTTTATTTAATTAAATATTTATAAAATTATATTATAAAATTATAAAAAGAACTTATGTTATTTACATAAAAAATTTATGTGATTAACAAAATATAAACTTAGATTGTTTAATAGAAGTGCATGGAAACACGTTTCGGTTGTTTTCATTGAAAAATATTTAGGATAATTGATCGTAATCTTTTTTTATTATAAGTTATAATAAAAAAATTGCTAATACAATGTAAGAATTATAATAATAATAAGATTTCAATTTTAATATATTTTTTGTTAAAAAAATAACATATAATCGCAGGGAAGAATGTTCTAGAGTAGTGTATAGAAACATGTTCTAGTTCTCCTTGAAAAATATTTTGGAGAATTGGTCGTATTATTTTTTTATTCTAAATTATGATAAAAAAAATTGTATTATAATTATAATAGGATTTCAATTTTATTATTTTCTTTAAAAAATAACATAGAATTGTAAGGGAATATGATTCTAGGGATGAAACTATTTTTTTAATTTAAAGTTATAAAAAAAATTATAATTACAATAGGATTTCTATTTTATTAAAAAACAACATAAAATTATAGTAAAAATAGGATTATAGGGGTGAAACCAAAATACGGTGGGAACCAAAAGTGGTACGTTAAAAGGGTGTTCCTTGAAAAGTCTTTTGGAGAATCGATCGTATTATTTTGATTCTAAATTATGATTAAAAAATTGTATTACAATATAATAGAATTTCAATTTTTTATGATAAAAAAATTGCATTATAATTTTAATAGGATTTCAATTTTATTATTTTCTTTGAAAATAACATAGAATTGTAAGGGAATATGATTCTAGGAATGAAACTATTTTTTTTATTTAAAGTTGTAATAAAAGAATTATAATTACAATAGGATTTCTATTTATTAAAAAACAACTTAGAATTATTGTAAAATTAGGATTATAGGGATGAAACCAAAATACGGTGCGAACCAAAAGTGGTACCGTTAAAGGAGTGTTCCTTGAAAAATCTTTTAAAGAATCGATCGTATTAATTTTTGATTCTAAATTATGATAAAAAAAAATTGTATTATAATTATAATAGGATTTCAATTTATTGTTTTCTTTATTTAGCAAAAAAAAAAAATTATTGTTTTCTTTAAAAAATAACATAGAATTATAAGGGAATATGATTCTGGGGATGAATTTTTTTTATTTAAAGTTGTAATAAAAGAATTATAATTATAATAGAATTTCTACTTTATTAAAAAACATCATATCATAGAATTATAGTATAATAGGATTACAGGGGTGAAACCAAAATAAGGATGAAACCAAAATAGGGTGGAACCAAAAGTGGTACCGTTAAAAGGGTATTCTAGGGATGGAACTATTTTTTTTATTTAAAGTTGTAATAAAAGAATTATAATTATAGTAGAATTTCTATTTTATTAAAAAAACATCATAGAATTATAATAGAAATAGGATTATAGGGGTGAAACCAAAATAAAGGTGAAACCAAAATAGAGTGGAACCAAGAATGGTACCGTTAAAAGGGTGTTTCGCTTATTAATAAAGGTTATAAATTGTTTAGTCATACACTCAAAAACTCAAATCATCACTTGCACTAACTGTCGAGATTCTTAAAATGACTGTGCATAGATAAAGTCACACAAACATAATCTCCGAGGGAACGAACTTTACTTACGAGATAAACTACGATTGATCACGTACTTTTGCATGGGTTGACATTGTCAATCGACCAATTATTAAGGTTTCGAACCGAATTTTTATTGTATTCGGACTGATTTTGTAATCACCTTTGTGTTTTTAATTACTTGTTTTTTATTTAATTCGATTACTGCTTATATGCATCTATGTGTTTGCATGTTTTATTAATTATTTAATGATATGATTAGTTGTTTACTTAGTGCACTCATTGAATGTATATACTTATATGGATTAATGAGTTTATAAATGTTTGTTCATCTGTTATATATGATATTACCATTGTATTTTTTGTTTTGCGTGAAATAGTGATATGTTGGAGAACAAAAAGTAGTTTGTTGTTATGGAAGATTATTTAAAGGAGGAGAAGGGTTTTGATGTGGTGTATTATCTCATTGGTTATCATATTTCATCCTGAGTATTTTTCTTTTCTCAATTATTTTTTGATTGTTGGTTTGGTTTGTTTTTTTGATGTTGGTTATGCGGTTATGTTTTGATATGATTCATGAAGATAAGAATACTTTGTTTGCTATGGATGATGATACAATTAAGATTTATGGAAGTGTGAATGTATTTGTTCGTTTGTTCTGCTTGTTTGTTTTTTCCTCTATTTTGAATGAATGGAAGAACCTGTTCTCCGAGTTGATGACACCTGAGCCAACTCGAATCATACAATTACCGGAAGAAATGGTTAGTTTCTGGGTACAATGGTGTCGAATTTCAGATTTTATATGTTCGGGAATGTTACAGAGTTTCCTCAAGCTTTTGATTGGATGGACTTGTGCACTGTTACTTCATGTTGTTTGGGGATTTTCTAGAAGTATAGATTATTTTTGCTTGTTGGCCATGATGTACAAGTGAGTACTGTACTACGGAAGGGGGATGACATGTGGGCTTGCATTGTTACTTTGTTAGGTTTACTTTATGAATTTGATGGCAACATCCCCGCTGGATAGTTACTTCATGTAGGTTTACTCATCAAATTTTTATTTACATATCATTGGATGCGTTAAATATGAATACCTTTGTTTATATTCTTAACAGGAAGGCACAGTTGGAGCACATGTTTCTAGTACTGCTGTGTCTGCTGTGCAGCAGGGGGGATCTGGGCCTACCCTAGTAAGTATTCTATTTTTTTTGTTTTTCTTGGTTATTCGAGTGTAATAATCCCTACCCTCTCTGCTATACTTATTGTAGTATATTGTTTTTGGAGTGTAGAATTATTTTAAAGCAACATATGAGTATTCTGTTTTTTATGTGTTTCTTGGTTATTCCGATCGTGATAATCCTTAATTGTTTCGAAAACCAATTATTTTCTGTCTTGTAATATTTGTCGAAACATGAACAATCTTAACAAGACAACACGGATGGAGCACAGATGGAACGTGATCGAGTGGTTTCTACCAGCCCTGGTTGGGTTCATCCAAGGAGATCATGGTCCGTTTGGTATCCAGCGTTTCATCATGTAGTGATTTAGTGATTGTTTTGAATTATTACTTTATTATGATCCCTCCAATTGAACAAGAAATTCTCAAACAAATTCTATGATCATCTAATTGAGTTTCAGCCATGTATAAATTTTGTAGGCCACTAGTAAAGGCTGATCATGTCTTCAACTGACATGCTGCACAACTTTTATGAATTATATTGAGAAGTTATTTTGGAAAAGTTGTATATTATTTTCGAAAACTTATTCTAATGTGTAAACAGTTGATGTTCGACTATCATCATACAATCTTGTTTATATAAATATAAGGAATCATAGAAGATAAGTTTGTTTTACTATGGTGGATGTTTATGGTCGTGTCCTTGAGTCTGTTTTAGAGCCCTAACATGAAGTTCTGAATATACTAGCGTAATAACCCGTGCGAGGCACCGGTCATCCTCTAGCTATTGATATAAATTATGTATAATTTTACGATTTAATGATATTTTTGAATACAATTGTACCTTCTATGTTCATACATATTATATATCACTATTTTAATTTATGTATTATTTTATTTATGTATAGATCATATGAGCACTAAAAAGAGGATGTTTTGTAGCATATAAATATTGTGTAGGTTACAACACAATTTCTTTTAGAACAATGATAAAAGGACATATCATCAATGTGAATAATACTCGTCATACAATACTTTCATGATAAAATTAGTACGCTCCTTAATATTTATTTTTTTAAATATATCATCAAGATATAAGTCACACTATTTCCTTCTCTTCGAATAAACTTCTTAATTAACTTATTTTCTTCGATAATATTGTCAACACGGCAAGATCTTCACTTACAGTATTCAAATTTTCAATAATCTAAAAGGAGTAATCTTTCAAAACAAAATTTGTTACATTCAAAAATCTAACAAATTGGAGGATTAAAATAATTGCCATAGCTTCATGATTTTTGGAAAATATTATCTCTTTAATTTCATTAAAAAATTACGAATGAACTCACCTCAAAGTTTTTTTTTCAAGAAAGTAGGCTTCATCACAATTAATTTTGTATGAAAAGAGTAGAAGTAATCACCTGATTTAATTCAAAAATAAGTTTAAACTAATACAACTCTTGTCATAAACCTCAAAATATTGATTTAAAAGATCAATAGCTATACCCACAATATCCCTAAATTTTGAGATTTTTTCACAATTTTGATAATCTTTCTATCTTTAAAATAGTAAGAATAACAGTCATAATCAAAGTATTAAAAAATTTAGAGTCATTCAATCGTTAAAATAATAAGATTGCAGCTATAATAAAAAATATTCAAAAATTTGTATGTCTCACGTACAAAATCAAAGGAGCGGACATAGTTTATAAATAGTTTCATCAAACCACTCATTTGCCAAATTTTATGCGAATAATTTAGATGATATAATACAATTCGACTAATTCGCAAAATGTGTACAAAGTTTTGTTACATGTATTAAATATTGAACTAATTCAAATAAAGTATAAGTAAGAAAATACTATTATATAAAGATATAAAACATATTTTAATTAACATTATACGTAAGAAACATTTATTTAAGTACAAGAAAGATTAATGTACATCACACATGATACTGTTATCAAAATTTGATATTAAAAATTTGTAAAATTGGTTGTATAGATAATCATATATGATATTAATTTTTGATAATAAAATATAAAGGTTTATAAGCATTATAAGTCATCATTAACATATTTACTTAAATTAATAGTAAAAATAGGAAAATGGAGAGACCGGATTTATGTAATACTACTCGAGAATCAAGTTTAAGTGTTAATTATACAAGGATGACATATTTGTTCGTATATTAGTTACATTTTGAAATTCTCGGTACCACAAGAAATTATCTACACAATGATGAAAGAGATTGAGGTGATGTATAATCAATATGCGAAAAAAATTACATATTCTAAACTTTTATCTTTTTTGACATATAATTTGAAAAGAGTCGAAGTGTATAATGTAATTGTTTGATCATAATATTTTGTCCAATTCAATATTATGCAAAATCCCATATTCTAATATATCGACCTTTATTGAATTGACTTTAGATTTTAATCCATTTTTATTTTTAATCCAAAAGTTAAATTGATAGCAAAAATAGGAAAATGGTGAGACAAGAGGTTTGAGTAATATGTTTTTTTAGTTCAAACTCAAAAATATTTAGCTTAATGGTTATAAGGATGAGTTTATTTGAAGAGGACATGAGTTCAATTCCCCACATGAACATAATTTGCTCAAATTTTTTGTTTGGATAAGAGAGCAGTGGCAACTTCATGTAATTTTCTAATATTTAAGGGCAAAATTGTACTTTCACAGGGGGTTTATTGGCTCAATCTACCCTTCTGTTGCTCTATTATATATAGAAAGAGATTATAGATACTCTATTATTATACAGAACTTGCATTCTTTTATCTGAGATCGATGCACTTTTACTAAATCGACATGAAAGTGTTGGGGTTGTTTGGTACTCTTTTTTTGGTCACTCTTTTTTGTACTTTTTTTTTGTCACTTTTTGGTTTGGTTAAATCTCTATTATTAATAAAATTCAAAAAAAAAACACGGTAGACACTCTCTTTAAATACATTAAATCTTTATTATTAATTATTAAAAAAAACATACACCTCTAATTAAACACTTCAAAAGTCTTAAGTAAATAGAACACTCAAAACACATTGAACACAAACACTACAAAAACATCCACATCACGTTTCCAGCATCCATTTTTAACACTTCAAAAGTCCTAATCGAAGCTCCTGTATCACTTTGATACTCACGCCATTAAAAGAAAGAATATATATTTATAATATTTATAATATATTAAGCGAAATAATATATTTATAATATTTGAATTTCGATTATAATATATTTATCTATCTATACTTCTATACTATCTATCTATACTATATAATTATAAGCGAAATAGAATATATTTGGTTAGTAGTTTGGTACTTTTTTATGGTACACTCAACAGCAACTGTTGATTTTTGAAATAGATTAATGAGAACCATGTAATGCTAAAAAAATATTCTTTCTATAATATATAAAGTACTTCTATAGGTTCAAGGTTCAAATCTCATGAACAACATATTATTATTAAACATTTATATCATCTTAAAGTAATATTTATATACGTATTAATACGATAATATTTATATACATGAGATTTCTAAAGTAATATATTAATAATAAAAATATATACAACTTAAAATTTTAATAATAAAATATAATTAAAAAATTTACAAGCAACCGTGCATAGCACGTATGTTATAGGCTAGTAGGTATAGTTTGAGGAATCAAACACCAAGTAATTTACTCATGAACTGACTCTGCTAGGAAACATATTACAGTATTTATTAAGTTAGAATCTCTTTTTATGAAAATAAACAAAACATGCAAATTAAGTTTTTATTTTTGAGTATCAATTAGTTCAGTTGACTTGTTATATATATGTAGCTTAGTCTTTGCAAAGCACAGGTAACTTTTAAATATTTTTAAAATTATATGATTAAACACAAATAGATTATAATAATTTATTATGGATATAATTTAACTTTGTAATATTAATTAATAAAAATTTTAGTAATAATAATAGTTATTTAATAAATGACATGTATTGTTTAAAACTAATAATATAAAATTTAATGAAAATTTTATTGTTGATGAGATTCGAACCTTGAAATTTTAGAAGAGGGATTTAAATATAGAATATTTTTTATTATAAGATCTAACGATTATCATCTATTTACCAAATATTTAACGGTCACTATTTTTTTAGATGGTTGAACCAAATTTAGATGGTTGTACCAACAACCAAATTATACCCCTATTTGCTTATTATATAACAATATAGATATAGATTCGTATATAATTGGGTAAAAAAGGCAGCATTAGTTTGTACAAGTTTTTATCTATGTTCTAAAAATTGCTAGGCGGGTCTAAGCGGTGAGTTTACCTTTTAGAGATTAATCGACTAGGCGGTGATTAGTTGGAATGATTAATCGGAATATTAGTCGGATGTATTAAAATATTATTTTTATATAATATAATTTTAATATTTAAAAATATATTTTATATAAGTAAAAATCTAAATATCTTCATTTCATTATTAAATATAATAAGTGAATTTACCCTTTCGTGTGTAGAGTATAATTTCTATTTTAAAAAATTTATATTTTTAAAATTTTATTCTTGATTTGACTATTTTTTAAAAATTTAACCGATTAATCGCGCCTAATACCGCCTAGGGCCGATTAATCGCCGCCTAATCGATTATTCCCGCCTAACTAATTAAACCGCCAAATCCCGCCTAATATCGCCTAGACGCCGCCTAATCAAAAAAACGTCGAATGACCGATTTTTGAAGAATTTATGCATTTTTTGACCGCCTAGGTGGCGATTAATCGGCCGCCTAGGTCGATTTTTAGAACACTGAACTTTATACATACACATTTATCATGTATTACTATATTTAGTAGTGTCACACATTCTAGGAATGCGTAACCCAACTATGGAGGTGTTAGGAATGCGGAATGCGTGACACAATTAATTTTTTTTTTCATTTTTTTTGTTTTTTTATTGGACAAATGCGTAATACTATTACCCATTTTTGAAATGCGTAATACATTGGTACTTTTGGTCAAAAAATTCAGAAGTAATATTCTTGTCAAAAAGTTAAAAGAAATGATAAAAATATCATTATTTCAAATGAACGGGGATGTAGTGTAACAATGCAACAGAAGATCATACCGAATATTATGACCCACTGGATAAAAATATTAATTCTCTATCTGTAAGGAGGTAAAAATAGATAGGACATCAACCTTTACGTTTTCCTCCCTCGTAACACTTATTGAATTGAGTCAAGTTTCAAGTATTTTGTCACGGTTCCAGCCCTGGCCTCGATTCACCATTCACTTTTGGAACTACCGATCTTGAGTATCCATAGACTTTTTTGACCCTCGGGGCTCCGGCCAAACCAAGTATGGCAATGATGGCTTTGCGTTCAGCCTCATTGTTTGTCATTGGGGAAATCATGAACCCATCGGGGTATGTTCTCACTTGATTTTATTTTTAATTCTCCATCAAAATTGATTTAATACTCTTTGAGTACCGCTTCTGGATTCTCCTTCTCTAATCCTTTTCCCTCCTAGGGTACTACCTCCTGCCCCCTAACTTCTTGGTTGTCAATGGTGTATTCAACCACAAAGTCAATGAGTGCTTGGGGATTTATTATGGTTACTCTGTCTCATTCAAGACCTTTCTCATGTAACAGATGGGTTTCCGAACCTTGTCTTCCTCTTTCACGAGGACGACACTCAAAGCCGTATCAAATACAACCAAGTATAGATACAGTAAATTTCCGTAATTTGGTTATGCCAACACATGGAGGTTCCGTGTCAAAGATTGTTCTTCTCTTATCGGGGTTGGCCTCAATTTCCATGCTTGGAGACCATCAAACCCAAAAATTTTCCTGATCCTATGCGGAAGACGCATTAAGTTAGATTCAATATCATCTTGTGGTGCCTTAACATCTCAAACGCTTCATGAGAATGTTCGATGTGATTTGCATTATCGAGGCTCTTCATTTACATGTCATATACAAGGACTTCTATCGTCTTCAAAATAAGATGCTAAAAAATCTTATTCATCAATCTTCGATATGTGGCCACTTTGGGACGTCACCTTTGTTGCATTGGTCAATGTATCGTTCCTTGGTAGTAGAAAGTAGTCACTAAGACATGCATCTTTCATATCAATGAAGTCAATACACATCCTTCATTCATTGGCCTTCCTGCCTCTTAGAATCAAAATTTCTTTTCTTCTGTTTCATCGTCTCCTTATTCGGGTGGACGTATAGTTTACGTAATTAATTAGGGATCGACCCCTGGAATATCAGCTATTGTCCAAGCAAATACAACAATGTTCTCTTGTAAGAACACATCCAATTTGCCCTTCAAGGATTTATTCAGCAATGCCCTACGTGGGTAACTTTTCAGGTTCTTCGGGAACTAGGGGAGTGGGGATTAAGTGCTCGGTAGGTTTTCCTCTTTGTTTATCATCTTCTCGGACATCCATGTCTTCAATCGGGAGGACCTGCCCCCCGACTTCATCAGGCCTCAAGGCGGCTGGATAGCAATTCTTTTTTATTGTTTGATCTCTCTTTTCTTCATCAACTCCATTCCTTATAGGAAGTTTGATCATCAGGTTTATCTTGAGGCAACCGCCTTGAGGGTATGCATGCCTGTCCTCCCAAGGATAATTTTGTAAGCGGAAGTTGCTTTAATCACCAAAAGGTTCAACATCTGAGTGGCCTCCCTAGGCTCCCATCCTATTATCATGGACAGCCGAATAGTTTCTTCAACTCTTGACTCAACTCTATTGAACCCATAGACGGGCATGTTGGAGGGGGTCAATTTGAGAATCGTTGCATCCCATCTTCGAGAATGCATTATGAAACGAGATATCCACTGATGCATGTTCCATTGTCAATCAAGACTCCTTCACTTGCGAGTTGCCTATCACAGGTGTTATGACCAACGGGTCATCATGGAGGCACTTCACCTCTTCCAAGTCAGAATCATCAAAGGCAATTGCCATTTCAGTATTTTCTCATTATGGAGCTTCTTCTATGACGTGCATAACTCTTCGAGCGTAAGCTTTACGAGAGCACCTTGCATTTTCAACCACTTTTGGGCCTTCAGAAATCATGTTTATAATCACCACCCCCTGGAGCTATGGATTGGGTTCTCGATCGGCATTCTTCCTTCCATAATCTTTTCTTTTGGTTTCCCTGTTGGCCAATCCTTGATGAACTTATTCAACTTTTCTCTTTGGATCAGAAACTTGATCTTGTGTTTTAGCTGTCTACAATCTTGAGTGTTATTTCCCACATCCTTATGGAACCGTCAATATTGGTTCTTGTATCTCTTCCCGGGATCAGCCCCTAATGGCTTCGGCCATCAGAGATTCTTTTTTTTTTTCAATGCCCATCAGGATTTGGGTGTTGGGAGTATTCAAACGTGCATAGCTGGTGAACCTCGGTCCTTGATTGCTCTTCTTCCAAGTAGAGCCAGAGTCTTTACTTACTCGAGGATACTTATCCTTAACATCCTACTCGTGACCACCTTCGTTTCTTGTTATTACCTCCATTGCCTCCAACAGGGGTTGAGGCTTCCCTTACACTTTCCTCTATCTTGATAGCTACTCTATCATCCAGGTTCGGGACTTTCAAGGCTTCCTTGGTGATTCGCTTCATGTAATCCCTCAAGGATTCATTCTTTTCTTGTTCCACATTCATAGGGATGTAAAACGTTTCTCATGAACTTTCCATCAATGAACGGGGCGATAAATGCCCTTCTTAGTCCTTTAAAGGAGTCGATTGAGTTCGAGGGCAACCGACTATACCATCGTTGTGTCATGCCCCCCAGGGTTTGAGGGAACGCCCTATACTTAATTGTGTCAATCACGGGTTAAAATTAGTAGTGCATTGGAGGATGTCCTCACATGATTATTGGAATCTCCTGCCCCATCACACACCTCAATAGTGGGCATCTTGAATTTCCTTGAGATATGAGCATTCATTATCAATGAACGATATCCCATTGGTGGGAACCTAAATTCATTGTGTAACGATGGAGATGGACATATATAGTCCCAACAGTGCGCTAGAGGGGCGACACCACTATACAGAGGGGATTCGTCCCTGAATTCATTGAACCCACAGTCGGCTGCTTTTGAACCCCCATATCCTTTCGTTTATGGCCTAAAGAGTCGTTCCTTGAGTCTCTCGGGGTTGAGAACATCCTGCTCCTATGGTGAGCTCCTTACCTTGATGTCTCTTGCTAGGATGGACATCCTCTTCCTCATCTTCTTCAAACGAGAAGTCGTCTTTGGTGTATGATCCAGAGAAACTTTGGGTTCCTCCAACAAGGGGACCAAGCCTTCAATGTATTGAGGCACATACTTCTCATGAGTAAATCGATGGTTCCATCAATAATTGGGAACGATGATAACCCATAAACGGGGTTTTGAGTTATTGGGATTAGCTTGACTGTGGTGGCGATCTGTGCTCTTTGTGCTCCATTAACCAGAGGTGAGACCACCATATGCAATTGGGGATTTGCTCCTTGAGTTCGTGGATTTTGGGTCACCCCTTGAGGGATCACCCCTTGGAGACACGTCTCTGGGGGAGTCGTTCCCTGGATGAAAGTCAAGGGGAGTGGATCATCAATTCGATTGCTCTTTCATCGTCTTTAATGTACGATCGAGACTTCTTCTTCCCTCTACATGTGGAAGTTTCAAGCCTCAAATACGGGGTGAATTATCCTCTAATTGGGGTGGAAGCCCATAACTTGGGTTTTGATTTGTTATTGGTGAAAGCACCATAGTAAAGACTTGTAATCATGCTTGTCTATTATGGGCATAGTCATGCCTAGGATTGGGGATCCGTCCCTGGAGAGTTTAGAGTTGTTTTTTGGACTCCATCAACTTGGAGACTTGTTTAAATTCTTCTTCCTAGAGTATCCAACCCTTGAACATTGGTAGGTGTGGACTACATACCAACAATGTTGATCAGAACGCGTATTGAGGCTGGTGGATCATCACATCCATTTTTTATATCCGTTTATTTTTCATGGTTGACGTTTTCGTCCCACAAACGGAGACAAATGTTATGGAATAAAAACTATGGTGTAATTAATTCATGTATTGAATGCTAGGGATTGAGAGCTTCGAGCTTTAATGGTGGTTGCTCTTGTTGTCGGAGACTAACTCGATCCTAACAAGATGCCTACGTACCTTGATGAATATCAAGAATCAAGCCAAAATGTAGTTCTTGGTGATGCCCTTGGGGGCTATGGCAGCAGGGGCACACCAAGGACGTAGTGGCTTGTATGTCCTTATTTGAGGATTAAGCCTAAAACATGGTGGGTGACGTATGGAGCTGTGCCCAAAAACCTTGTTTAGAAAATGAGGGGTCAGGCCCTTTATATAGGCATTGGGTGTCTTGGAATTAGGGTAGGGTTTGGTGTCTTGGTGGACAAGTTACCTACTTTAGATAGAATTCTGGATCCTTCCATGAGAAAGCTAATTCCTATTGGACTCGTATGTCTTGGGGGCTACTCCTTGAAGGAATTGGTTCCCTTTTGGACTCAATAACGGAGTCTTTTTATTAGCTGATTTATCAACTACGAATTTATTATTTAATTAGGGTTTCTGGCCTCATTAATGGGCTTTAACCTTGGACCAATCTAGATTTATTTAATGTCACATTAAATGTATCTTTAAGGCTTATTTTCAGCCCATATCATATATATATGTATACTAGGATGCTTGCCCGCTTCGCACGGTTGATAATTGAAGATTTTTTTTATTTTTTATAATATTTTTCTTAAATATATTTTGTTAAATAATATAAATATAATTAAAAATATAATTTTAATTATCAATTTATTAATATAATTAAAATATGGCTTCTCGGCATCGCCTTCCGGCGATACCTCGATTTTAAAATTTTATTTAGTTATTTTTAAAATTATATATATATATATATTATACTTATTTTTAGGTCATTGCCACTTGCCAGCACTACCTGTAAGTAATAATTGGCCACAACAAATTCTGAAAGATGCAAACATGGTTGATATAATATGCACTTAAAAATGGAAGAATATGCACGACACATTAACATTGTAGATGCATCATATATACTGCAAAAAGTAAACCACGATCAGATGTCACTATATATATACAGAAATTACCTGCATGATCATAAGCAAGAAGGTTGTTAGGATGTCTACCTAGCATCATGTGGGAATATATACAAATCTATACCTGTCAATTATTTTAACATATAACTACATAAAACAAAAATGAATTATAACAAAAAAAAAAAGCTTCCTACTTAGCGACACATACATAAGTGAAACTCTACATAGTTTAATGAGTAAAAGAAAAGTAAAAACATCAAAATACAGGGAAATGAAACTGAATAAACACAAATATGGATAAACTTTTATAATCTATACACGCATATCTCAGATGAAGCCCTCTGACCACTAAATAAAATGAATACAACAACACTTATATGCATTTTACTGTTGTTCCAGGTAATGCAACTCGCTCGAAACACCAACCTCTTTAAAAATATGTGACAATGACACAATCAAATACAATCCAAAAATTTGCAACGCAGTAAGTCCTCTACAGAAACACAAATACTAATTTAAGAATGACTATCAAATTTAAAAATACATACCTTCAAGTTTTAAGGACTATTCACTTAAAATTAGGTTGCATAAAGAAGTTTCTCACTATAAATTTATGCAAACTCGAGAATGCTCGACTACTCTCCTGGTCATGGTTTACAGTCACTGTTTTCAGTGCATTCTCAGCATCTTGCAACCTGCAACAAAAGGGAAAAGGGGGTGGTATTACATGAAGCAATAGTCGGAGCTGAGTAGATAAACGACGCTCACTTTGTATTATATACAATTACTCTATACAAAGATTTAAATTAAAAAAGTAAAAATCAGACATAAAAATTAAAAACTAACAACTGGAACACATGGAATTACGGGACCTATAGGCTCCAAGCAACTTTTGCAACCATTTATTTGAAAATTTGCTGCAATGCACAGAAAACAGTTGGATATTTCTTTTGTCTGGAGGATCGTGCTTTGCTTTGTAGGAAATATGATGTCTCCATACTTTCCATCAATGCCCATATTTCGACCCATCAAAAAAATTTGTTGACTGGAGTGAATTGGGACACAATTAAATAATATAATATCATAATTTTGCTCATCTATATGATAGAAATTTAATAAAGCATTTAAGTGTTTAAAGAGTAGAGGCACGCAACTGAACAAAATATAAAGATCTCATGAATGTAAGTAAACGCCTAAAATTTAATCTTTCTTATTACTAAATTAGTAACTAAAAAGAAAATCACATAAATCCATTCATATAGATGGACACATATAGATTCATAGGTACTTGATATTATTTCAGCACTTTAATATAGACAATCTTCAAATTAATTACAGGAATTCAAATTTAATCATGTAGTACTCGAAACATATAACTTGATCCTCACCGGCAGACCTATTATTATTGTCATTGTTGCATTTCCTGTTTAATCTCATCTTTTTAAAGATCTCGAGTATATTTGTTCATTTGAGAGACAAATCTTACCCTTTATGACATGATAACCTTCCTGTAAAGCTTGCTAGATTAATAAAGAATGGAGACTATAAAAGAGAAAAAACGTTTTCCCTCTGTGACAATTATTTGCATACTATGTCTAATAATAAAAATATAGGTAATGAAACTTACATCATATATGTTATTATCTTAGGAAATCTAACTTAGTCAACATCAAATGTAAGGCCATATTTAACATAAGATGCTTTAGAATATTACTTATTTTTTCACAACATGCAACATGTATTAAACTAACATGAATGATGCATTATATATATAACTCACTTACAATAATGTCAAACATATAGTTGATAAACTAAGAACACTAACAACGTGAAGAATAGATAAAAATTTAATAAATCATGACATATAATATCATATCTAGAAGTCAAATATGAATACCTTTTTAAGGTGAAATGCGCTAAAAAAGTAAGATAAGAGCAAGACTTATCTGCATAAACATTGAAGTCACTGGTAAAACTATATCAAACAATATTGTTAGAGAAACCTTAAACAAAATGAGTGAAACTTACATCAAACACATGTTGTGCATATTATAATTGACCACTAAGTACTACTAAACCTCTTTATGAGTATCACCATACAATTACATACACTTATATTATCTCTAATTTTGTGCACACCTTGACAACAAATCACATAAAGATGATATTATCATTCTAAATCACCAACAATCATACAATGTTAAATCGTTGATATGAATAAATAGAGATGTATCACACTTTCAAAGTCATTCATGTTGCTATGTACCTTCAAGGAAGTTCAAATCGTGATATATTTTGCAACCAAAATCCTCTCAAGTCTCTCATATCTGCTACAAATCTGAGAAATACACAATTCAAAAACTGTTAGTTCAAATATAATAATATACATATAATAATCTAATAATCGCATAATAAATTTATAAATAAAGCAGTTTAATAAAAACTAAAACAAATATCAATGATATAATAGAAACATTCAAAAGAGGTGAAAGAGAGATTATGAAATCAGATACAAATTCAAATTTTAAGAACATAAATAGGAGAATGGTGAACGGTGAGTTTTGAGCAAGCATAAACATAACATAAATTATACATACATACATATACATATATGTAGGTCAATATTTGAAAACCCAGAGAGAGAAAATGGTAGTTAGATGATAAATATACCTGCTTTGGAATTCAAATTCAAATTGGGAACATCGATTAATGGGATATGATGAATTAGGATATACATCACAAAAAACACCGGAAGAGGTGGGAGTTTTGATTCAATAATCGTTTCCATTAAATTGGATCAATCGGTTGTAATAGTCCAGCAATTAATCCAACGACGACGTATGAGGAAGGGCAGCTACTTCGTGCGATGAACTTCAGCCCTTTTTTAGACAACAAAACTCCCACGTGCACACACCGTATAAACCAAATTGAAGAGTGGCAGTTTGTAATAGAAATTGGGTAAATACGGTTATATAGAGGAGGACAGAAAAGTAAATTCACTGCAGAAAAGCCTTCAGGCTTTATAATTAAAAGAGTTATATATATTATATGTGTACTCACTATCCACGCGCCACCAGATTTGGTAGAGCCATATGTTACCATTATGAGCTAGGCTAATACTGATATTATGATTGCAGCTCACAAGTTGACAGACGTACTATGAAATGATATACATATACTCCACAAATTAATAGTAAATTACTAATTAATAATTATTAATTATTAAAGATATAAACATTTTTTTTGCTAATTTAGTAATGAAATAAATATTAGAATGTAATAAGAGTAAAAGAGGGTAAAATAGACTTTTGTTAGTCTTCATTCCCCCTTCTTTATTTGCTTTTGGATTGATAAACCCTATGTCCCAAAATTTGTACTCAAATTCCTCTGATTTGATTCCCATCTTGAAAAGTTTCTCAATATCCAGATTTTTTTTACTCTTAAATTTTCCTTTGCATAAAATTATCTTTTAATAAGCTCAGTTTCCATCATGCCAAAGAAAAAAACTCCGTTTTCAACACTCCACTCTCACAGAAAGAAATGGTACATGCCAAATAAAAGGTCATCTCTTTTTCACATAAACCATCTGGAAACTAATTGAGTGTATATGTTTGAGCACCGTTGCCACCAATATGTTCTTAAATGTGTATTAGTCGTTGAATTATGGAGGGTATCTTCAGTAGTATCTAATTTATTTATTTTTTGACTAAATAGGCTTATATACCTTATAAATGAGTATATGTTCTAACAAATCTCGGGGTGAGAGAGAATCGAACCCAGAACCTGAGATGACAAAAGATAAACCATTTACCACTTGAGCTATCTCATCACGCTCAGTAGTATCTATCTAGAATGACGTGGATAGCATTTGAAAATGAGTAGTTCAAAAAGAATCAAACATTTTATCTTTGTGAAAATATGGATATCATTTGTGCAATTGCTAACATTTTATTTTTGAAGAACCTGTTAAAAAAATTAATGAAGAAAATATGCTAATTAATACAGACCTTTTCTTTTTCAACATTATTTATATGTACAAGTTATTGATATGATTTAAAAAAATACCACCAATGCAATCCACCTTTTTCATGTTTACGATAAGAAAATTGTGTTTCTTGTTAAGTTATATTTTCTATGTCCCAAAAATAAGTTATTATTTTTTTGGTGTATCTGCTATATATTAATGAATTTGATAGATTGATGATGATACAAATTTAGATTATGTTTTGGAGGTCGATATCCTTAAGGGGAACGAAAAGTTTGACATTCCTATCGCAGATCAAAGGGGTCATCAAAATTGTGGTTCACTTAGTTTAGAGAATGCTATTGGACTCACTTATGCCTTACAAAACAAAACCTTCAGACCAATAATCGGAGCACAGGAGTTAATCGAATGATTACAATACTATGAACGACAATATCAAATGGATGAGTTTTTTTGGAAAGATATCTTAACTATTGAAAATGAAAATGGCGAAGAAGAGTACTCTCATCCAACCAATCCAGTTGATACGCTTGGTTATGTTAAAGAGAATGAGATACATCTGGAGTGTAACTATCAATTCAAAGGGGGGAATACAAAGCAGTTTCCTGAAACTATGGAAAATTATGAAAAGATGAGGTCAACTTTTCTAGATGATAGTTAGTTCATTTTCATTTCTTTCTTCTTTCTTATTGTTGTAACTACTTCATGATATGAATATATAATTTTGAGTTTGCTCTTCTTATATATACAAACAGATAACTAGTGAAATCAATAATGTTCATCTTGAATATTATTTAAATAATGTTAATTTTAGGAATGTTTGTTTTCAAATGAATAAATGATAATATATATATATATATATATATATATAAAATAGATGTATTATATTTACATAAAAATGCAATGGTAACATTTTTATTTTTTGTTTCTCTTACAAACAAAAATAGTATATACACAGAAAAACAAACAAACTTACTAGGGATACGCGAGTTTTGGACTCGCATGTAACCTTTCGACTTTTCCATGATCATCAAAGATAAAAACACACAAAATAAAAAAAAAGATACATGTACGTAACAACAAAATAAAAAAATATAAATAAAACAGACAAAGAAACTTACGGGCGGTGCGCGAGTTCTCGAATGGCATGTAACGTTCCTACTTGTCCATCTACCAGGCTAACCAGAACGAGATTTCACAATGGTGGCCCGAACACTATGTATCATGGTAAATCACCTTTTCCTCACCAGCCAATTAAGCTCTCATTGTACCATTAAGTCTCTGTGAAGACACATATGCTACTAGAGGCTCAAAAGCATTAACTTTTTTCTTGTCCTTAACCTTCTTGCTCACCATTGTGTTAGGCTGTTGTCTGCTCAGTTAGGGTTTAGAAAAGAGGTGATACATCTTTATATATACATGACATTAATTATCATGTTTATGTTTAGTGTTGTGCCCCCTTTCCCGTAACACTTACGTATAATCTCACTTTGATGGAGTATTATCTTAGTAAGTCACTTTGATCGTGTATTAACACGTTAATAATTATTTCTTTAATTTGTATGGATGAAAATGAATGATAGTGGAATTAATTTTAATTTTCGCCTAATTTTTTCACCAGCTAATCATGTACCAAAACTTTTACTTTCACAAAAGAAAAAACCTTGGTCAACTTCATTTTGGGCCAAGTTAATCTGTGGGCCTCTATATATTAATCCGTAAGCCCACTATATTTGTGTCTAGCCTCTTTCATCAATTAAACTGGCCCTAACGTCTACTCTTTTTTTTTTTCTCAATTACAAAAAACAAAAAAAAAGGGGGGTTTATATAAGCAATTTCTTGGCCCTAGGGTTTATCATTCATCTTCTCCACAATGAAAATCAAGGTCATATCACGTTCGACTGATGAATTCACTCGCGAGAGAAGCAAGGACCTCCAGGTATACATACATCTATACATACACTTATTTTCTCTCCTAATTTTATGTATTAATTGTTACAGTTGATTTTTTTTTTTTTGTTTTAGAGAGTGTTTCACAACTTCGATCCTAATTTGAGAACTCAAGAGAAGGCGGTTGAGTATGTTAGAGCTCTTAATGCTGCAAAATTAGAGAAGGTATTTTTTTTACATTTTTATAAAATTTGTTAGATAGATTTTTTGTTTCTGTAGGTTTTAATGAATTGATTGATGTTTATGTGACATAATTAGGTGTTTGCTAGGCCGTTTATCGGAGCATTGGATAAACATATGGATGCTGTGACGTGTATGGCTAAGAACCCGAATAATTTGAAAGGGATATTTTCGGGGTCTGCTGATGGAGGTATATTGTTTACTTTTGGTTTTTATGTGTTAGTAAGACGGAGTTTTAGCTGCCTTGGTTTTACCTTAATTAATGAAATTGTTGAATGTTGTATAGTATCAGAGTATGTCATGTTTGTTAGTGCAAGCTCATTAAGTCTATTTTCGTTTTTTGAAATTTGAAAACCCGAATCAGGAGAATTAATGTAGATTTTGGTTTTGTTTTGCCTCAGATATTCGTCTCTGGGATCTAGCTACCAGGTATTGTGACTTTGACTCCTACTTAGGACTTGTTAAATGTATTTTTGATGAGCGGAAAACCTAGTATCAGTCAGATATTTTCCATATTTTTATTATCACAATATATATATTCCAGTTGATACTTGATACTTAATAATATGGTTAGGATCCTTCATTGCAATTTTAATTCAGTTGCATGGTTCTTAATTTGACTTCATTGTTTTTTTGTTTAATTTTGCTGAATCGGGGAAAGCGCTTTATCTTTTCAGTTGACTTTGTAATTAACTGTTGTAAAATTCTGGATGCAATGTTCCTATGTCCTCTGTCATGTTTCCAACACTATATTCAGACTATTTAATCTTAAACTTGATTTACTTTACACGTTGCATGTACTTATGATCTCTAAATAGTAATAATAAAAGATTTTAAGAAGACAAGGACGAGTTAGTATTGCATAAGGGTACATCATGAATTTGGGATTGTAGGAAAAGATCGCTCTTTCTACCGTACTTCTCGGTCATTTCCATTGTTATAACGAAGATGACTAGTCGACGACTAGGAGGTACTCGGGCATCGAGAGTCTTGACTCTTGAAGCCCGACTTTATGTCGACTAGTCGACTCAAAGGTTCGCTTCAAGAGTCTTGGGGCCTTGATTCTGGTATACCAAGACCAGATCAAACCAAGAACCACATCCAACCAAATGACAGTACACAAGAAAGAGATGAAGATGAAAATGATTTTAAAATGGACGACTTTACTTGAGATATTCATCATACTTATGTTTTTATTTGCTTGGAGACGTTTAATACTTGGAATATGGATGTTATTATGCAGTAACTATGCTTATTTTAATCATTTTATCCACGTACTTTTGATTTAAATTATAGAACTAATATTTTTGAGCTATATTATATAATAAATCTAGTAAGTATATGTATTATGAACAGTTTGTCGACTCTTTACGACTACTTGGACGACTTGTCGACTAGTCTTCTCGAAGGTACTCAGGTGTCGAGGCTCGACTTGGTGCCATGATAACCATGACTCATTTCCAATGTCCAGTGATACCATTGGCTTATTGGATTTTGTGTCTTTGCTGTGTGTCTGTGGTCTGCTAGTTTGGTTCGCTAACTTTTATGGTTAGTTTGAAATAGTACATGCTTTGTATTAATGTGTAGACAGCTGAATGAAATTACTGAACATCCATTTGGATCATCCAATTTTCTGTTTCTTTCGCTTTAATCAGTTAAATTATCTTTCATAAGCATCTTATTTGTCAGTTCTCCTAAAATAGTAGGATTTGGGCTGTTTTGGCACGGAATGTATGAACATAACGATGTGTATAGCCGTATAAATATCAACTTATCTGTCATTTATTGTATAACCATATGCTGTATTTTTATAAAGTTTTCGTATGATACACTCAGTAACCAACTTTCAAATGTGATGTGGATGCTGGTTATAGCTGCTAATACAATATGCAAGGTCTTCATAGAATTTTAGCAACAAGTTGTGATAATGTGATGTGATTACATTGATGTTCGAACACAGTTCTTTCTGACAATATTCATTCTCCTATTTTAATAAATTCAGACGAACAGTTTGTCAGTTTACTGGTCACCAGGGTGCAGTACAGGGTGTGACAGTATCTACAGATGGAAGGATGCTAGTATCATGTGGAAGTGATTCAAGGTAAGCTCAGCCTTTTACAGGCTGAAGAAGTAATTTTTTTTTCATTTTATTTAATAATATACATATGTGTTTGTCTTGCATTACTCTCTGTCTTTCTAGAGCTAACTTTTCTGTATTTTTTTTTTTATGTATTTCAGTGTCAAACTATGGAGTATTCCTGATGATACTGTCATGGATACAGAAGGCTCTTCAAGTGACTCTCCGAAGGTTGATGTTACATATATTTTTTGCTCCTAATGTTAGAAGTAATTAATCATAGCAGCCTTAGTTTTGAACCGTGTTCTACAATTTCAGCCATTGGCCGACTATGTCCGGACGAATCCAAATTTCAGGTAATATTTACTCTAAATTCATGGTGGAAGATATTTTATACTCTGTATATACTTGTTATTTGAAATCTTATCCGTCTTTTTTGTTGTATTTCTTGATGCCATTTTTTTCTTCTTAAAGGGCTGTTGATCATCAATGGGATGGTAACCTCTTTGCAACAGCTGGTGCTCAAGTGGATATATGGGACCATAATAGGTTTGTTCTCCCATTTGTTTTTTATTTGTTCAGTTATTGCTGCCTCACATGAGAGCTCAAATTAATAATCTGTTTTTCATACAGGTCTCAGCCAGTGAACAGCTTCGAATGGGGAACAGATACTGTGGTATCAGTTCGATTCAATCCTAGTGAACCAAATATACTTGCGACATCAGCTAGGTATGTGCAGTTATTTAAAGTTTTAGAAACCAAAAGGATTGCTGATTTCTGAAAATAGTCACTATTATGCATAGCATTCACTAGAGATACTATCTGAGTCCTGAGAAACATGCTGTGTTGTGCACCATTACATCTAAGGTGTTTAATTATGCATTAATACTTCTCATGAGACAGGTAAACAAAATGTTGGCATTCTAGATCCTATGTACCTCATTAGATATTTGTCGACTTGTCTGCGGCATCTTGTTTATTTTTTTTTAAAGAAATTTGGACATTTTAGTTGATCCCAATAAGAGCCTGATTAGGCAAATTAAATGAATATTATACAGTTGATTTTGACAAACACCACTTGTTTTCTCATCATTACTAATGTTATGCGTCCTAAAAGTGCAGTCCATGTTTAAGTTATTTCAGTATGTACTATAATACGCTAGGAGTATACTTCTGTTTGAAGGTTGTGGCATTTACTAACTATTTATTGTAAGTGTTCTTTTGACTTGGAATATATCAAGTCTTCACAAATCACAAGTGATATGCTAGTCATTTACCTTTACCCAACTGATAACAGTTTTTAAATTTTCACTATATCAATGTATTTAGCAAACTTTTTTCAACATACTTTAGTGATTTTATGATCAATTAAGTAATTTAGTTGACCAGCAAAGAACAATGAAGTGATCTCACTGCCAAAGTCTAATAACATCATAAAAACTGTTGATGCTTGCTAATTGCTATAGTAATCTACAGCGTACGACTTGTGCAATATGTAAATTTTCTCCTCGCTGCTCTGCTCCTCTGTGCAAACCTTTAGTTCGTGCAAACCTTTAGTTCATCAGTTATTGCCACTTGTTTTGGTATATTACCATATTATGTTAAGTTCACTGGTAGTGCCCCCACAGTCCTTTTTAAAAACAATTCTAGCGCATCTTAGGTTTGTAGTGTATATGTATTGGTATCTTAATAGGAAAAGGTTCTGGAGTAGGGATGGATAAAAAGTGTTGTCACCTACTCACCTGAAACAGAGACAAATGTTGGTGTACTATAATACCTATAGTATCACAAATGTAAATTTTTTAAGTGTATTGTATGTGAAATTCTGCAAGTTGATTCTGCTTCTTGGTATTGATCCTAAATGTGGTGCATATGTTATGATACATTCAACAACTTGGTGCTCTGCTTGTTCTCGTTGTAGTGATCGAAGTATAGCCTTGTATGATTTGCGGATGTCGTCACCAGCAAGAAAGATTATCATGCAGGTAATTGCAGGATTTTTAAACATAGAACCATTTCTACTGTTCTTTCCCATATAATATACTATATACTTGGCAAAAGTTGAGGTATCCGCTTAAAGTTATAACATATACCATGTGAAAATTTTAAGTCTTATCGCTTATTGCTTGTGCATCTGGTTGTTTGCAAGGCTAGTTACAATAGACCTAACTGGCATCCAAATTCCAAATTGAGTAACACTTGGTCTCAGCGTCTCACCAAACAATAAGCTGGAACCTCATGGGGAATCAAAATGAAAAAAGTATACGTGCCAAAAAGATGGTATCTGAGTGTCATGTGTTTACCTATCTTAAGTAACTTTATGTTAATCTTTTTGTGCTATACGAGAAAATGAGTTTATTATAGTTGGTCTTAAACTACTACAAAAATTTTGGCTAGAATAATAGTTTTTTCTGTTCAGTGGGATTTCAGTTTTATTTTATTTACTAGTATTTTTGAATTTATTTTGCAAGATTTCTGCCCTTATAGTTTCACACTTGCCCTTGAACAAACCGGGATAAAGGTTTCGTGTTCAGTTGTACCACATTTTTGTAAATGATAGCTGTATGGTACAAGTACTTTTCTGCTTACTTTTGCACATCCTGACCTATTTTTTTATATTTTGCTTACAGACAAGGACCAATTCGATAGCTTGGAATCCCAGGGAACCAATGAATTTCACAGCTGTAAGTAAAATTATGAAATTATTCCTTTTAACGGTGTCTCTAATTTTAGTCGATCTCCTTCCCCCACTTGTGCTCTTGGTACTCTTCTTTCCTCAAATTTGATTCTAACCATACCCCTGAAAAAGCACACAAGAAGCTTGAAAAATATGTGCATATGTGAGAATTTAGATATACTGGACGAAATGTTTAAGTCGGTGTCTACTCCAGTGATAGATCAAATACATACTCTTTTATTTCAATACTGTTCTCTGCACTTTCACAATCTTTTCTGTTCTGCTTAAAAAAACATCTAAATTTCGATATTTGAAATGTTTAGGCAAATGAGGATAGCAATTGCTACAGCTATGATGCCAGAAAGTTGAATGAGGCCAAGTGTGTTCATAAAGATCATGTTTCTGCAGTGTAAGATTTTATTATAAAAACATGTTATATGTTTCTTAGAATTTTCTTTTACCATCAAAGACAATTTTCATCATTTGCAGTATGGATATTGATTACTCACCAACTGGTCGTGAATTCGTGACCGGATCATACGATAGAACAGTTAGTGACCTCTTACTTGATACTCTGTATCCATTTCATTTTAGATTCCTCCTGCACTATTGCTTTAAGACATATTGATAATCTGATGAAAATATTCCTCCTGTAGGTAAGGATATTCGAGTATAATGCTGGTCACAGCAGGGAAATCTATCATACTAAGAGAATGCAAAGGTTTGCCTCGTTTTAAACCCTTAATAACTCTTTTTAAGTAGGCACTTTATCATTTCATTTAGTTGATGAAGCAACTACCTACACTGTGAAGTAGTAAGATTCATGTGGACTCCTGGATTATTTCTCATTAGTACAGTAGTTGATCAACTGCTACTGACATTGACATTTTTGTGAACAGGGTATTTTGCGTAAAGTTCAGTGGTGATGCAACTTATGTGATTTCCGGAAGTGATGACACAAACCTTCGACTTTGGAAGGCTAATGCTTCTGAACAATTGGGAGTTGTAAGGCTCTCCACTTGAAGATATCATACTCAGATATTGTATATTTTTTATGAGTGTGTTTTAGCATGCGTTATATTCACATGAGTGCTTGATTTTTACATGCGTTATATTCACACCACATTGGTTACCAAAACTTTTGCGTAATGTCGGTTGAATTTGGTGACTTTTCTTTTATGGTTCTGAGATTGGAAGTAATCCCCGCCCAACTCTTTTGCAAAATTGTTATATTCCCTTTTCTGCTTCAATAGTGTTGCTTTCACTAAGTAATTTGAGGCAAGTCAGTTTAGACAGAGAAAGTTCTTATATGTGTGGCTTTGTAGCAGTGTGGACCATGCCAAGCAATATTTACCCGATACTATGAACGTTTACATGTGTAGTTAATTGATTTACATAAACATAAAAGTGTGAAAGGGATCACAAATAATTTCTTATATGTATGGCTTTGTAGCAGTGTGGACCATGCCAAGCAATATTACCCGATGCTATCAACGTTTACATGTGTAGTTAATTGATTTACTTAAAAAGAAAAGTATGAAAGGGATCACAAATAATTTCGATAATAAGTTGGAAATGGTTGTAAACTTACCATTTTCTAAAGATAAAGCTTCTTAAACTTTTGTTTAGCTCTTGTGGTGCTTATCAGGGTACAAGATAATATTAGCTGTCACTTTTTGGCAGACGGGGAAGTTATTTTTTCCTGGTTATGTCGATTTGGGGTACTGGGAAGTGGGAACCAATAAACAAGAATGAAATTTTATTTTGAGTCCTAGAAGTGCTGCATTCATTAAGTTGTTAGAACTGCTTGAGCTTGTCCCTACCATGTTCTTTCATGTCTATCAATCCAGTGGGTTAAACTATATATGTCTAAATCCTACCATGTTGCAGCTTCTGCCTAGGGAACGTAAACAGCACGAGTATCGTGAGGCTGTTAAGAATCGTTACAAGCACCTTCCTGAAGTGAAGCGTATTGTGAGGTAACTTTTAAGCTTAAAGTAAACTCATTGTTTGCCTACAAAAATCTATTACTTTATTCTTGTCTGCTTGTGTATATATCTACAGCTATGCCTGATTTAATCATTTGTTTCCTGATGGTAATAAGTAGGGCTTAAAGTCGATCTAGTATCTTGATTTAAATTAAAAATATAAACAAGATGTCAAGAACAGTGATACAGTATTAAACTTGGAAAATTGTTTTGAGCTTGTTGATTAGATGACATTGGTATATGTAGTGGGACTATGAATGCATAAACAATCGAAATATTGGTATCAGTAGTGGGACTAGGAATGCAATACAAACATCGACATATTGGTATCAGTAGTGGTACTAGGAATGCAATACAAACATTGCTTTGCAACTTTGCATGCTACAGGCCCAGCCTACAAGTCTGCAAGTGGCTGGATTCTGAGAAACCTAATCTTCTATAATTTGAATCCCTGTGTCATCCATATTAGCAATACAAATAAATGCCATGCAATTGTGATATAGCATCTTGTGCTCAAAATTAATTCTTTACATCTCTCTTGTGATGCCTCTTATCGCGTGATACTCCCCCTTGTACTCTTTCTTGCTGTTTCCACGTTATAATTTTAGTGTTATAAGTGTTTACCTTGGGTGGTTTTATAACATTTGTTCGTGTACAGTTGATGTGAGTCATATTTTTTAGCATTTGTGACTGCTCGGAAAGTTCCAAGAGCTGCAGTACATTCGTTCTTTTCTTCCTGCATTTTGTAATAATATCAAAATTTGAACAGGGAAAAAGGATTTGAATCTCTATTTGCTTGGATACTGTGGAATACGGTTGCGGATATAATCCACATGTAAATTGACCTTTGTTCAATTTTTGTAATAATTGTGCAGGCATAGACATTTACCAAAACCAATATTCAAGGCAGCAGCTCTTAGAAGAACCATGCAAGAAGCTGAGAGGAAAAAAGAAGATAGAAGAAGAGCACACAGTGCCCCAGGAAGCATGCCTAAAAAGTCCTTGCGCAAGAGAAGAACTTACAAAGAAATTGAATGAATATCTGTGGTGGGCTACCAGTGGGCGAAGACCTTGATGTGAGTAGACAAGTAAAATCCATCATTTAACCTGTGGGTTTTGATGTACAACGGGATTATTTAACTCTGTGGGTTCGGATATAATATAACTCTGTATGTTTGAACTTAAAATTTATTGTAATCTTGTAACAAACATTTTACTGCTTACAAACACAGCTTTATCTTTCAGTATTTTTTAAAGTAATATTTCACAGTACTAATTTCTTCTTAAAATTGTAACTACTAAATGTATGAAGCTGTAGACAGTGTAAAGCTGCAAACACTACAAACTCAGCTAGGGTTTTTGTCTTTTTGAATTGTTGGTGGCAATGTGGGAAAGAAGAATGAATTGCATTAGAATGGGGGAAATGATAATTTGATAATAATGTGAGAAACAAGAAATTATCGAAATGAAAAAAATTAAAAACGAGAAAACAATGATCTAATGTGAGATTTAAGTACTCCCTCCGTCCCAGTTTACATGTCACTTTAAAAAAAAATATGCATATTAAGAAAAAAGTTAGTTGGATAAGGTTTTTCAATAAATAACCTTAATAAATGCATTGAAAAAAGAGAATAGAGGCTCTGTTTGGGATTGTTGTTAAAAATTGTTGTGCTGGTAAAAAAAGTGCTGTTATAAAAAGTTGAATACTGTTTGGTAATATTTTTGATATGTGCATGTTTTGATGTAAAAATATATTAAAAATTATGTTTTTGATGAGGTTTGACGTTGAAATCAGCTATTGTTTTCCGTAAAAGCTGAAAAGCAGCTTTTTTCAAAAGCATGGGAGACTTGCTTTCTCTAAAAGCAGTTTTTATGTCAAAAACACTTTTCAGAAAATCAAATTTTAAATTTTACCAAACATCTTTTCAGCTGTTTTTCAGAAATAAACTGCTGTTACAGCAATCCCAAACGCACCCAGAGTTAAGTTTTAAAGAAGTCAAACATTGAAAATATAAATATAGGGGTAATTTTGGAAAATTAGAAAGAAAAAATATTTGTATGAAAAGAAGAGGGGGCATGTATTTTGGGACGGAGTGAGTATCAGATGTCTATGAAATGGGAAAATGAAATTAAATTGCATGGTTTTAGCTTTTAGGAAAGCATTACGCATTTATTTCAGTAAATATGGTCCTAAAACCCATTTGCAACTTAAAAATGCCACTTTATTTTCATATATTTTTTATATAAGAAATTCTGAAAATTTAAATATTCAAAATACACTTGCAACTTTAATTTCTTTTAAAATTAATCATATTCTTAAAAATGAATAATTTACAAAATTGGAGATTTTGAAAAACTACCCAAAAAAAAAAAAGGCAATAAAAATCCGTTGCTCGGATCCAATAATTTTGAATCAGACATGAGACATCCCCTAAATTTTTGGATAAAACCGAAAATTCAGGGTAGTAGTAATTTTAGAATTCTGACTAAAAATAAATAAAATATAACAAAAATACAATAAAAATATAAAAAATAAATAGAAAAGCAAATAAGAAACAGGCTAGAAATAAAATAAGAAACAGGCTAGGGTTTAGGCAAAGTTAGAAGTCTCAGAACACCCAAAATTTCTGTGTATCAAAACTCAAAGAAATGTCCGGCGTCGCCGCTGCTAGATCTATTTTCCGATCATCCGCCGTCCGTAACGGCGCCGCTAGGTTCGCTTCAAGTGCCAAAGCTTCTCGCTCTCCATTTCGTATGTCCACCAGAACGCCGCTCGCCAATCGCCTTTTCAGGTATATAAATTTCACACTCACTATTTCATTTTTTGTATTTCATTTGAATTAATGATTACATTTATTTTGTTTTTTTTAAAAAATTTATGTTTATGTATACTGCTTATTGAGATGTTGAGTTGTTGTGAAGCTGTCCTTGTGAATTGAGTTCGATGCAACCGTTCCACACTGCCACTGCTTCGGCTTTGATGACTTCGATGCTTACTCTCTCTCGTCGTGGTTACGGTTGGCTTCCTGAAGGTAGTTTGTTACTCTATTTACACCTCAATTGTTTTAAATGTTTGTGTTGTGATGAGTTGTGCAATTATGCTATTTGGATTGATATTTATGCTTTTCCGTATGCTAAAACGTAGGCGAGCTCTATTTCTCTGCATAAATTATGTATATATGTAGTGTTCAACTGTTCATTTTATGTTAGATTGAAATGTGGCAGTTGTGAGGTTGTGATAAATGAATTTAAATTTAAACACAATTTTACAACAGCATTTAGTGAACAATCAGTTTGTAATGTCGGAGAGGATAAAGATATGTAACAACTTTCGATCCATTTTGGAGTGTTTTACAGTATTTGGTAGGTTAGTCTTTTTCTCGTCAGCAATATGGATATATGTAGTAGTTGATACAAATGCAATCACATCTAGCATGTGTAAAGCTCACCTGCAGTTATGTAATCAAATTGGCAATAAAGTATGGTTATTCGAATTTTGTGATCGCAATTTATGCTTCTACATAAATTTGACAGTAGTTCCACAAGATAGCAGTCTTCCTGACTGAGAACCGTTGTCAACAAGGGTTTGTATAAGGAGTTGTTTAATTACAATAATCATGATAGCAGTGGATATAACATATTGTCCTCTTGGTTAAGGAGTGTATACAAAATTCTATGTGTTGTATATTGCATTGTACATTATATTGTTTTTAATAATCAGCCAGGAGATAACACATTTTCTACATTGGCCTCTTTACCTGATTGCAGACTTTATATATTAATTCTATTAAATAGGATAAACTTCAGCAATTAAGTTCTGTTGTTCGTAAAAAGTTTTAGGCCACTAACCACATTGGTATAAGGTTTTTTTTTGCATTCCTGTCCTGATACTCTGTGCACATTTACTGTAATTTGAGCTCTCTTATTCAGTAAAGGTTGCCTAACCATTTGGTGTTCTCTTGGTTTAGGTATCTAACAAAACTCTAAGACTTTCCCTTGCTGTCCTGTTTCTTTTGAACTAATTATGGGGTAAGTTAAATTCTACATGATATTCCTAGACCACCATTCCATTGGTAACTATGTTAAGGTTTCCCCCTGGTATGCCGAATCTTGTATTTGTGAATAGATGTTAGATTTGAGTAAAGAAACTTTTTTCAACAATGTGGAATTTTCGTCTCTTAAACTAGTCAGTAAAGAGTATCGAATGTTGATAATTTAACTATTTTTGCAGATCTCTAAGAATTCAGTCAGTTTCCATTCTTTTCGCCCACTTTTAACGAAGTTCCACGTGCTTTAATCTTCCCTGTTGTAGGCATTGACAAGACTAGATGAAGTTCGAGATGCAACTATGGAATTAAATAAATTTGTGATTTTTTAAGCTTTTGATACCCTAGACTGCTGCTTAAATTGAATTCTATTCAAGTTCAGTATTTAAACGTAACTTTGATGACAAAAGTACAGTCATCTTTTATAGATTTTGTTCAAGTACTTGTTAAGATATACATGATTATGTACCTTTCTTTTTTGAATAGCTTTAATTGTTCATTACTTCGTATGAATCGTTTTATTTCCTTGCATATTTCTGAATCATTTATGTTAGCTTTTGCATTAGTTGTGCTGATATTCTCGTAATATGTTGACCCTTGACGTGATTTAAATTGATTTGATGTTTTATTCGGCCAAGTTTAGACCTAAGTACAACTTATCCTCTGAAATATGATTATTGATTATTATCTTTATGCGATCAGGTTGCAATGATGATATGTGATATTATTCAGAGGATTGGGGCAGTATTTCGTATTTTCATGTAATAATTCGTTCAATGTAAGACCTGGCCGCTAATAACATTTCAAATTCTGAACGGGTTAGAGAATTATGAAGCGTTCTATCTTCTCAGTATATGATATACTAGTTGTTCGTATGTTATCAAGACCAGTAAATGAAGTTACGATTTTGTTGCCTGATTATCGTTGCAAAATTGTGATTTTAACATTTTGGTTTTGCCTCTACTAAGTATTAGAAAATCGCTACTAATGGTAATAAGATTGGTAACATACATCATGGTATTGCATGTATATTAATCAGCCTGTGGTCAGTTTACAGTGAATGTTCTGGAGCACCAGCTCTTGTTGGGTTGTCCTTATTTGATTTTTCACCTTATTAATCATGTGGCTCACCTATTACATTCAAAACACGTGGGGGAGGATGGCTGCATTTTTTTTTTTTACTTATCCTTTTTAGAAGCTGATGTTGCTAATATATTCCGATTTAATTTACCCTTGCTTATAGAGCTTTATATTTGTTTTTCTGTTTCAAAAATATATCATTTAATGAGATTTGGAACAGTAGCTTTGCTTCTGTTTTCTGAAGTTGAATAAAAGTATATTTTTAGAAATTATAGTTTCCTCATTTTTAATAGAACATATACACATCAATTTTCTTTTTGCTAGCAAGATAACGACTGTGCGGAGGTTAACATTTTCTCATTTGACGGGATCCTCTTGTAGACCATGAGCCTTTGACCAATCTTTAGGTTGAATTTTAAGAACCCTCACATTATTCATATATGGAGACAAACTTTATCAGTATATGTTAAACAGGATTGGTTTAGCTTATCATACAAAGTGAAGGGAAGAAAGGATTATATAAGCCCTATTTGCACACTTGTCTATATATATATTGTTAAAGTTGAACAGTCTTGAGAATTATTATTCTGCACTTTAATTGTATATTTTGAATACAAAATAGTTGGTACTTTTTGCTGGCTGCAACTAAAATATGTAGTGTCTGAAGTGAATTCACATGAAAACAGGGGAATAGGGAAAAGATAATAGAATAGCTAAAATTTGGTAATCTCCCTGGCTGCTTCCTTCTGAATAAGACCTTTGTGTTGGTAACAGAAAATATGTCATCAATCTGAGTCACCTACCGCCACCATCAGTTTCTTTCTTTTAATCATCATCACATCACCTTTGCTTGTTGCTTCCTGGAACCTACTCATCCAGCCTCCTACTGTATAGACCACTTCCAGATAAAAACTGCTCTCACGATATGCCAAATCTAATTTCGCCTAATGTCACGTGACCATCATGTGACCCATCCCTTCCCCAAAAGTCTTTATATTTGACCTAACCTCCTTATATCTAACCAAATAAAGACTCACTATTCTTTCCTTCTTTCTTAAGCCTCTTAAAAACCATCTCCTATGAGCGATACCATGTCAAGCCCTACCGATAACTGGGCTCACTACTATCAACACAATGCTCCTGCTAGGCCTGTTGGTTTGTTTACTAGCAACCAAATCTCGGACGCGACAACGGTTACCACCAATACCATCAGTTCAGCTAGTGGTGGTGGCTTGAGCCCGGAAGGTCGCGTGTCGAAACCTGTCCGGAAAAGGTCCAGGGCTTCTAGACGAACCCCTACCACCTTGCTCAATACCGACACCGCTAACTTCAGAGCCATGGTTCAGCAGTTTACTGGTGGTTCATTGGCTTCATTTCCGTCAACTGGTTCTAGCTCTAGCTCTAGCTCTAGCTCTTACCCTATTGGTACTAATTTCAGTCTCGGGATCGGGAGTGGTCAACAATATGCTAACCCTAATGCAGTCATGGTTCCTAGACCAGGGTACAACATTTTACAAGCCCAGCAACAGCTGCAGCATCAACAACAACAGCATCAATTCATGTTCCCAAAAAATGATGATGATCATCATGCCTATCTTCGGGGGATCGAAAGATCCACACTACCTCAGATGGATGCTTCCGGTGGTGCCGGTTTTCGTATGGACAGTGTTTCCTCATCTGTGCCTCCAATCATCAGGTCTTCTTCCTCCAGCCAGAATCTAAGCGAGGACAACTACATGTTATGATTAGATCGACATAACGCATAAAGAGTGGTGGTGAGCTAGTTTCTGCATGACTTTGTGAAAGGAAAAGCATTGACCCAATGTAAATACAGTTTCCTCTCCATCTAGCATTTAGTAGGCTACTATTTAACACTTTTGTGTATCATTTTCTGTTTGTTCATGTTTGATGATCACACGTTATTTCAATATCTGGTTTATTAATATGCTCGTAATAATTCTCCAAATTAAACTTGTATTTTCACTTGGAGGGCTATATTTGAAATGTTCTCAGCTGCATCGCTTGAATAAATCGAAAAATTGGTTTCAACGTGTTTCAGCTCAATCTAGCATGTTTCACAATATGGATGATGGATCCCACTTGGTCAAGATGTTGGAACTTGAATGAACAAACTTATTTTAAGTTTATACAGTAGTACATTTTATTATGGTTAATGGTAAACATAGTTGTTAGGGCTATGGTTAAGAATTAATGTAAGTGGATAAATGTACTTAAAATGTCAATTTTGCACTTAATACATCAAGTTTGCACGAATTTCAATATAATTATTTAGCAATTTTGGATGTTTTTATTAGTGAAAATTAATGTGAATGCAGGGAGTCCACTATAATTACTTGGGAAATTAAATTGATGTTAAAAAAGAGCATTGAAAAATCAAAAATCAATTACTCCCTCCGGTCCATTATATAAGGCATTTGACTTTTTTGCACGTAACTTTAGGTGCTTTGACTACATAGCTAAAATAATTATTTTTTAATTTTTCTTTTTTTTGAATAAAAATATAGTATTTTAATTTTTATTTAGAAAAAGAAATTTTAAAAAATAATAATTTTAACTATGTATTCAAAGTACCTAAATTTACGTGCAGAAAAGTCAAATGCCTTATATAATGGACCGGAGGGAGTAAATAACTAAAATCAATGTTAACAATTTGAAAATATTTAATGCTTAACCATAGTGCTTAGGGCTATATTTAGCATTCCCCTTTTATTATCTTGTTTATTTAATTTTTGTTTTTAAAGTTGGTGTGCTAAACACGTTGTGAATTTCAAATATTCGGAATTGATGGGAGTGTGGAGTGGGTTGGGTAGATGGGCTGAATGTGGGCTACGTTTGGGCCCCCACCATCACTATCTGAAGAAAATTCTTCTTCTAGAATCTCTCTATTAATTTGAATTGACTGTCTGTTATTGAGTACTACAGTACACTAGTACTCCCTCCGTCCCATAGTTTACATTTACGGACCAGTTTTCGGCACGGATTTTAAGATATATTTTAAGGATAGTTTTATAACTTATTTTTGATAATTTATTTTTTTGTATAAAAATAGAACAATCCTATTTTTATACAAAAAAAGAAAATATCAAAAATAAGTTATAGAACTATCCTCAAAATGCACCTTAAAATGTATGTCAATTTTTTTGTATAAAAATAGAACAATCCTATTTTTATACAAAAAAAGAAAATATCAAAAATAAGTTATAGAACTATCCTCAAAATGCACCTTAAAATGTGTGTCAGATACACAATTTTTTATATAAAAAAATTGATGGGATAGATGGAATATATTTTACAATTAAACGTTTTTATGCCGACTCCGTGCTACGTGTGCTAGTCAGAATAAATCATTTTAAGTTAATATATTTAACTATTTCCTCTGTCTCTTAAAACTTTTTCTGTTTATTTTTATCACGTTTGTTAACGCACATTTTTGATCGTTAATATCTTTAATTTCGTATTAGTTTTAAATATAAAAACTTCAATGTATTACTCATAAATACGAATCCAACAAGATCACTCATGACTATATTTGGACTTATAGATTAGACATAAATTAGTAATTTGTCTCATGTTATGAACAGTCCCGACATATTAAACGAGAAAAGAATTGTGAGAGGGATGGAGTATTAATGTTTCTATAACAAAGCAAATAAATAAATAAGTGAATGCTTTGCTAATTGCTACTGGAAGTCTGCAAGTAGGGACTTGTTTGCAATCACTACCACTTCACATATGTGGAGAGGCTCATTCTTCTGAATGAATATGGGTAGAGGCTTTTTTATAAACACAAATGCAGCAACACAGATACATCAATCCAACACCTGAAAATTTTCAGTTTAACTAGTATGCAAAATAAATCCTGCGTTTTCCACATCAACATCTTAAACTCTGAAATTCGAGTTATGGAATATTAACTGCATTTGAAACTAAGTAGATTTTGAACGAGCACAAGTTTGATTCTGCTAATTGCAAACTTTGGTGATCCTATTCAACTTTATAGATAACCTTCTGTCCTAAACGCTTATAATCTGATCCGTGTCGATTTCGCCTTGCTTCTTGGCATGCCTCAAATAGAAGGATTTTATCCTCTCAAGACCATCTTCAAGAGCTGCCGGATCAACAGCAAAAGTAATGCGGAGCCAATTCTTGAGCCCTACTGCGGCCCCTGCAAAGCAAGAGACAACAAACTATGAGCATCCCTAATTTAGTAACAACAATCAACACCTGCCCAGCGATGTCATGTTTTGACATCAAGTGTGCTTACATGATCCAACCAAAACTTCTTTAACATCTTTTCATGAATGTCCAAAACTTTGATAAAACTAGAAATAGCAAGTGTCTTTTTTGTTGGGGATATTCATTTTACAGACTGTATCCTTCCGTTCCAAATACGACACAAGAGTTTTACTGTATTATATAGTCATACCTGGAAGCACGATTACAGACTCTTCTTTGGCTAACTTGATGCAAAAATCCATATCATCGTGTATGTCCTCCAAAAGTGACAGGTTGAGTTTCACCTGCAACAAACGTTCTCAAAATTTTGACGATCTTTTGATTTAGAACAATTACTTATAGTATCAATCGTGATAACAGCTACATCTCCTTACCATGCAAGACATAGCTCCTTCTGGTTTCTGAGGGCAAGTTAGGCAAGGAATTTCCTCGAGCTTAGTGTGGAAGACATCCACAGCCTCTTTAAGTATGTCAATAGTATTAGAAAAGAAGCCATTTGTTGTTTTCTCAAGGATTTGTGGTAACGCTCCCTGAAAAGTAGACCATTTTATGAGCTTGTCAATAGTATTAGAAAAGAAGCCATTGGTTTATTTCTTCATATTTCTTGCTCAACTTGTCAACAATACAAATAGGCTTCATATAACTTTGACATTGATGGATTTAGGAGAACAATTAATCATATAAATATTACTGTAAAAAACTTGATTAAATCTAAATCATGCTAATCAGCTTCAATTCACAATTTTCTTTACAATCTTGACTTATGCTTGATAATTTTAATAATAATAAACAATCTTTTATGCATCCCAACAATGAAACCAGACTACTTAGAATCACTTAAAATTTAGGATTAATTGTTCTGAACTTATGGAACAAAGACTCCAATTGTCATTAGAAATCTGATATTTATACTAATGAAACAAATACTCAAACAGGAAATGAGAACATAGCATTGGAGCTAATCCAGAAGAACCATATACCTGAATGAAAGTTGGAGGTTCAGCGCTGATGCTAATATAGCTTTTGATAGATTCAACAAGCTAATCCAAAACGAAAATGAATGAATAAATTAGTGTCAGCATCATTGGGAACAATTCTTAAATGCAGTCAAAATAGGACCCTGAAGTTTTTTTGAAGTATATATAATGGCATGGAAATTGATGTAAATTGCCTCCAGCAAGAGGTTTTTTGTGTACACTAGAAATCTGGGTGCATTTATAGAGGTATATTTGCTATATGAGAATCTATTGTGATTTTTTTCCATGTATAAACTAATGTATGTTTTGCTACGTAAAGCTGGTTTTGTGCAGAGTAGCATGACATATTTACAGACAGTAGGTAAATGTGGAAAAAGGATCACAATACTTTTTTACCAGAGGAAAAAGGTTGAGGTTTTCCGCATATAACTATTGTGCAGAAATTGTGTTGTGTGTATTCAAGTGTTTAGCAAAGGTAGAGACTAGAAGGTACCCCATATTTCTGCAAAATGGCATTTGGATCGTTTATCGCGATCCATCCGAGTCGCCACCCAGGAACAATCCATCTTTTTGATAGCGACCCTAGAGTAAGAACAGGTGTGACAGGTCCAAACACTCCTCCTGGCACAAATGGTTTACTCCCAAAACATAGGTGATTATAAACTTCATCTGCAATTACAAGAATCCCGAGCCTTTTTGCAGTCTCTGCAACCTTTTATATAAATTGATCATGGTTGATATCAAGACTAGGAAGAGATAAATCAGATTAAGAAACCAATCATCTTAAATCAGATTAAGAAACCAGTCATCTCTACCAAACTTGTAAGTTATAAAATGGACGTATTTAACCAGTTTTTAGACATCAGTCCAACTCACCTGTTTTAGGTGTTCATGTGTGAAAACATTTCCACAGGGATTTCCTGGGTTGATGATAACTATAGCAACTGTATTACCATCTGCGAGTGCTTCCACACTGTCAAGGTCAACCTCCCAACCATTTTCAGGCAGAAGATTGAAGTGCCTAACCTCGATATTACTAAAGGCAGCACGAGCTTCATATACTGGATAACCTGGTCTTGGAATTAATATATTGGCACCAGGGCGTGCAAGAACTGATAAAATAACTTCAATTGCGTGATTAGCACCAACAGTGAGAAAAATATCCTCAGCAGATAATTTATAAGGGAGATTGAGAGAAAGATGATCTGCAACAGACCTGTGTAATTTAAAAAATATGTTAACATTGCTTAGCTGAATATGTTTGAAATGATCTTAATAGAGTTTGCGTTGCTCCGTGTTCAACATAAAAGCTGTCCAAACCATGTAACAAGTTCCAAGAGCATAGCATATCTTTTTATCTTTAGAAGTATTTAGATCCAGAAAATGAATTCCAAACCCCCCCCCACCCCACCTTCATTTTGAGTATCATCATGCCATTTGCAGACTACTTGTAATATTGTATGTAGTCCTCTGTGCACATAAATTCATAATTTAATTGCAAAAGTCCAAAGGCAATTCTGTCAGCCTATAGTGATTAATGGTGCAAGGAGTTTAATGATGTTGAATGTGGGAAGGAAGAAAGTGACCAGCCCATTTTGCCTTCTACTTTTTGGTATATCCGAAGATCTATCCAGCTTAATAATTCAAAATTCAGTATTCTCCCTACTCCCTACATTATGCAAATGAATAATTTATATACAATGTAAATATATGGGGCCAATTAAGCTCAATACCAGAAGTTTAAATTCTGAAGAAAAAAAAGGTGAAAAAACACTTCAATCTCCAGCCACTTAATAATCTGATGATAGTGAGCACCAGGAAAAGATTAAAGAAACTGACCCCTTAAGAGTTAGGACTTCTTGTTACCGATGCTTGCACAAATTATATCATTTTCCCAGTAATTTACTAGTTTTCTAGGTAAAAGGGGAGGGAACTAAGGTCTCCAACAATGAACTCATTATTCAGGAATTGGTAGGGGAGGAATTTCGCCACTAGACTATCCCTAAATCCCAATATGTCATCCTTTTTACCAATCATGAAGTGTTTTCAGCATTACGAGTTGTTTAAGGGCATGAATCATCAAGAAGTGTTTCTAAACTAAAATTGAATGTCAGATTCAATCCTCAATCATAAAACAAAAAAATTATACTAAACACCATATTCTCTTAAAAAATATTGCAAACTGAGAACAACTATTAACAAGCATTCAACAGATTATACAAAAACTCTATGAGGCAACATTATTACTCAATTAACCATATTTTCACTTATGGGCCATAAATCGAAAAACCGAAATCATTAATCCACGAAAACAGAGAGCCATTTCCTAATAATTTTATCATGCACTTCAAGAAAACTCTACAAATGTACCACCCCCAATTCCCCATTAATCAGACTCCAATTCATAATGAAACCAATTTCATGACACATTAAAGAAATTGTGTGTGTGTGTGTGTTTTCTTTACCTCCTGGCCATAGAAATGCCAGCAGCAGGGCCATAACAGTTAAATTTAGCAGAGCGAATGGCATCCACAAGAGAATCTTCAGCAACAGGTGTAGTTTTGAAGCAAGGAAATGAAGATGGATCACCATGGCCCAATGGAATAGTGGGCCTTCCATCATTTCTCAAATTCTCCATAACAGATGCAAGAACACCCCTCACTGTAAATTTTGAGGCCGCGTCCAAATCTTTGTTACCTCGAATGCACCATTTTGTTATTCCACCTTTCATCTTTCTTCACTTCTTAATCTCCTCCTCGACAATTATATTCGATTTAATTTTTTGTGTACAAGAGAAATGAGGGTTTTGTTGGTTTAATCTTTTAAGTGCATGTTGAGATCTTCTTCTAAGTGTACTACTTATAGCACGTGGGGCTGGGGATTTGTCAGATTCATAGTACAAAACTACAAATTAAAAAAGCTGTTTTTCTTTGTTTGGCCTTATTTACGTATGAATCTTTATAATTGGAAATTTGTTATATTTGAAATAGTGTAAATGAAGTTTTTCTATAAAATGTGATGTATTTTGAATTAGGAAGCAATTTGAACAAAGTAAGGAAAATACGAGAGGAGAAATTTTTACATTCTTGTGCTTATACTAAAACTAACCGTCGGTTTGCTTCAATATTTAATAAATTTTATCTTATGTTATAATAATATTTTTAAATAATTATTATTTTTTTAAATTATTTTAATTTTAATTTAAATAATTTGTATAAATTTAATTAATGACATGCACGGCTTAAAATTTATATTATTAAATTTTAAATTAATATATCGTTGATAAAATTCGAATCTTGAATATTTAGTAAAGTAATTTAATCATATAAAATATTTAATCGTTAGATCTAACGGTTCTTATTTATTACTAAAAATCTAACTATCATTATTCATTTAAGATATAGTGTGATATTTGGGGTATATATTAATGTTTGCAAGATTGTAAGATACCATATTTTAGATGTTTATTATAAAGGGTAATATTTTTAATTAAAAGTAAACGTCTTTTAATTAAAAAATTAATTAGCTAATTATCATTAATTACATTATTTTATTATTTATTTATTTTAATAATTAAGATAATCATACCGAAACTAAACATCAAAACTTGTAATGTTTCAATTTTAATATAATAATATATATGTGAGGAATGACGTCTAATTAATATATATTGAGCTGGTATTCCTTTAAAAGAACAGGAAAAATCTTATTTACTTAGCTATTTACACAAATCAGTTGTAATTTATAATATTAATTTGTCAAAAAAAAAAATAGCTATCTAGCTCAGAAAGGGAAAATAATAGAAATAGAGGATATCCAATATTCCTTAAAGGCAAGAGTTCAAAAATGGGTATAAAAAAAAAACAAAAGTTTTATTGTCTTATATATCTCTCCATTCTCTTTTCTGTCTGTACTAGTCTCCCTCTTATCTGCAGCATTTTCGGCGGGGCTTCCATCGGTTTTTCCGGTGGAAAGCCCCAAATTCGTTTCTTTATTTTATTTGATTTGTCTTGTTTCAATAATCTATCTTGTTGGGTATGAATTTCTATCAGTTTGTTTTATTTTGAATTGTTTTTCTAGATCTACATCATCGGAGCTTCCGGTTTTCCTTCCTCTTCGATTCAAGTGACATTTGGTGGATTCGAGAGTTAACCGCCTATCTTGTAGTTTCGGATGATAGATCTAAGTTTTTTGGATTTTCTTTTGTATTTTCAATTTGTTGTTATTTCGGCCTGTATTTTGCCGATTGGCTTCTCTCCCTGGTGAGAGTTTTGGTGTTCTCTCCTTTGTTTGTGAGAGTATGATTTCTGATCATCAAGTTTGTAGGATGTTGCATTTATGGTCGAATATTCAAGCAGCATTAGCCTCAGGTGGAGGTCCAACCGCAGCGAGTACATATAAATCTCCATACGAGAGGGGCAATATCATCTTCAACAAATTGCCTGATTGTGGATTAATCAGTATTTGTTTATGTTTTACGTTGTTTGACTATTTTTGTAGATGTCGTATGACTTATCATTAATGAATGGAATTTTACTCAAAAAAAAAAAAGGGTATAAAATGTATATAATGTTTTAATTGATAATAAATCAAATACTTATAATGGACACACTTCATTAAAAACAATATCATTCAATAAAAATATTTTATTAGAGCACATTCCTAATATCACATTTTGTAACCATTTTTTATGCTCAACTCGATACAACTATCATCACCCACTTCTTTATCATCACCCACTTCTTAAACAAATAGAGAGTATATGCCAAATATAATGGGCATTTGAATTAAGTTATTCACCTCTCTTATGTGAAAACTAGTCGATAAAGACGCGCTTCGCGGCGGCGTTACAATATTTTTAAAAAAATTCAATGCATTTACGTTATACTATAATATTAAATTTTAATAATTAAATAATCTTCTCTATTGAATCGATTTCTTGTTAAACATGATTCTTTCGATTGAACCGCTCTCTCATTAAAATCGAAATCCCAACTTTAACATATATAATAATTTTTATCCATAAAATCGAATCGTAAAAAAAAAACATGACATCAGTATCAAATTCTAATAGCTAATACAATCTTTTCTAGTGAGCCGTCTTCCCGTTAAATACGTTTCAAGCCGCTCTTATTTGGAACCGAAATTCTAACTTCATTATATATTATATAAAGAGAGTAAATTCCAAATTTTATATTCTTTAAACTTTCTAAGATTTATGGAATTTTAAAAAACGAATATACATCTTATATTTTCTGTATATTATAGATATTCTTGTACTTTTTTACAGTTTTCGCAAGGGAATGTCTTTCTGTTATGTTAACATATCAAGAAAAAAAATACGAAGAATTTTCGTTACGGGAATAATATTAAATTTATGGATATATTTCAAGTATAATTAACTTGTATAAAGGATATCTTTTATAGTGAGTTGTTTTCCCGTTAAACACGTTCGAGTCGCTCTCATTTGGGATCGAAATTCCAACTTCATTACATATTATTGATGATACTTATCTTACATAACAATTTATTCCTTAAAATCAAAACCTAAAAAATATAGCGAATTCCAATTTATACTTATTCTAGACTTTCTAAAAATTATGGAGTTTTAAAAAATGAAAACACATCTTATTTTCTCATTATATTATAGATACTCCTTTATTTATTTAGGATTCCTGCATGATAATGTTCTTTTATTAAGTTAATACATCAATTATTTTCTTCTTAAAAACGATGAATTTTTTATGACAATAATATTGGATTTATGAATAAATTTTCCTAATAGAAGTATAATTAACTTATATAAAAAAGTATAATTTACGAAGATCATACTTTCTATAAAATATTTAATCATATGTGTGCTCTATATATTCAAACATCTATTCTTTTTAATAGAACTTTTATTTATATGTTTTTTTCTATAAATTCGAACTCTTATTCTCTATAAATTCGAATTCCTATTCTACTTCCAATAGAACTTTTAATCATATGTGTTATAAGTATTGTGTTATAAATACTTATTCTAGTTCCAATAAAACTTCTACTTCTAATAGAACTTTTATTTATATCTTTTTTTCTATAAATTCGAAATTTTTTTCTCTATAAATTCGAACTCCTATTCTACTTTCAATAGAACTTTTAATCATATGCGTTATAAATACTTATACTACTTCCAATATAACTTCTAATCATATGTCTTCCCTTGATTCGAACTCTTCTCATTTATAAATTCGAACACCTATTCTATTTCTAATATGTTAAATAATATTTTTCTACTTCTAATGGAACTTTTATTTATATGTTTTTTCTATAAATTCGAACTCTTATTCTCTATAAATTCAAACTTCTATTCTACTTCCAATAGAACTTTTAATCATATGCATTATAAATACCTATTCTACTTCAAATAGAACTTCTAATCATATGTCTTCCCTATAAATTCGAACTCTTCTCCTCTATAAATTTGAACACCTATTCTAATTCTAATATGTTAAATGATATTTTTACATTTATTAGTGTTTAAAATTCTAAAATTTTAGAAAATTAGAAAAATAGATTAAGATGATCTTGGAGCACCAATATGTTAAATGATATTTTTACATTTATTAGTATTTAAAATTCTAAAATTTTAGAAAATTAGAAAAATAGATTAAGACGATCTTGGAGCACCACCTAAGCGCCCGCGTATCCTCCTTTATATATATATATTGATGACTATGCAATTTAGCTCGATCTGTGCGGTTAATAAATTTTTATTTTTAGGTATTGAAAATAGATAAATTAATTTTTTTTTATTATTTATTAAAATTAATAGTTATTTTAAATTTTCCTAAAAAAGTGATTTAAAACGGTTTGTATGAATTATTAATTGGAATAATACTCTTATCATATATCAAGAATTTAAATAATCTTAAAAATATCATAAATATGAAAAATAACAATTACAATATTAAATATAATTAAATAACATTTTTAAATCCAACACCCCTCACATAATATACATACACAACAATAGTATAAGAATTTATATAACTAGAATATTAACATATTTTGATACATAAAATGAAACAAAGTGTATAATTTTTTTATCGACATAATCGATCGATAAAATAGTTGAATTTAGTATGTACAAAAGTTAGAAATCCATGAAAGAATGACCGAAATAGACACGCGCGAGAAACAGGTGACCAAAATACCCGTGGGACATGCTCTTTCGTCCCACGCTCTTTCCAGAGGCGTATCCAATTACTGTAGCATCTTCTTCTCCGTCGAACCTCTACAAAAACAAGATTGGGGGTTTCTAATCTAGGGATGGATATGGATTAAAACTGGTATCGTTGTGTAGATCATTGAAAGCCGAATCCATAGATGTATAATACGTGCACGGAGGTTGAACGGAGAGGTCGATCAGAACAAATAACGAACATATCGGAAAAATAAACTAAGGTCGTCAGCGTTACAAATTCGGCAAAAAAAATGGTTTCAAATTGATATAGCTGTGTAGATCGTCGAAAGACGATTCTATTGGTGTACGTCTAACACGTTATGGGAAGATGCCTTGAACGGAGTATGGTCGGTTTTTTCTATTTTTCGGCGAAATCGTCAAAAAATCGCCACAATCTCGCGTGAAATATGAGGAAAATGACAGATGATGTCAGATGACGTCATCACGCATGTTACAGTTGTGTTAAATCAGATACGCATTACCAAATCAGATACGCCTAATGGTAATGCGTATCATATGCTCAATTACGCCTTTCCTGGTAATGCATCCACTATTCACTCCGAACACACAGGCGTATCTTCAAAAATACTCATAACCCATAGGCGTATGTGGGGATACTCCTCACCCATGGGCGTATCCCATGGGCATTTTGGGCGCATAGTGCGGGATGTGGGCATTTGATATGTGGGTAATAAAAAAAAATGGTATTTTGGGCACTCACCCAAAATCTATCAGCATTATTTTTTATAAAATTCTAGATTTTATCCGAAAGATTATACTTGCATAACTTATAACGATTTACACAATCACTAATAAAAATATTATTTTAGAAGTTAAGATCGTTTGTTCTAAAATTGTCCGAAAAAGAATTGCAACAATCTTTAATATGTAATAAAAAAATTAATACATATTTTTAAAAAAATTTAAATTACATGTCATCAAATTTCTAAAATCTAACATGAATATACCATATTTAATTTTTTTTTGAAATTCATAATAATACCATCAAATTTAAAATAAAAAATCAAGATTAAATGCGCCCCTTCAAATTTAATATTTTTTCTCCATAAAAAATAACTAGATAATTTGTATTATAATGACTTCCACTCTTTTTTGTTTTTGAACATTTGGAACCGGGAAAATCAATTCCAAACGAAGCTAAGAAAAAACTCTCATAAAGAGCAAACTATTCGATAAGTAAAGATGTATAAACATTGCACAAATTTTTTTACAATTTTCTTACTGAATATTGGTTATTGTATTTAAATTTACTAGCTTATAGCCAGTGCAAAGTACGAGTTACTTTTAATTTTTATTATTTATTTATAATATAATATATTGAGTTGCACTCCATGAAGAACAACTTATATAAAGAACAATAAAGAACAGCGATCAACACCATTCATTTTTTTAACGTCCAGGATTAAAAGATACAAAAGTAATAAAAATTAAAAACATATACGGACATAACATCTCATATACACACCAGCATCGAGAAACTCACACAACAACTCAAATCAGAAATTCGAAGCTCAAAATCCAAAAATTGAAGCAGAAATTGAAGAATCGAAGCTCTTAATCGAATAATCGAAGCTCAACGTCGTAGAATCAAAACACAAATCGATGATTCGAAGCACAAAAAATCACAAATCGAAGAATCGAAACTCATCGACCTTATTGATTAAGGTAATGCTTTGTACAACTCAAATCTATGATTAATTTAGTGAAATTACAGTAAATTAGAGTTTCAATCTACTGTAGTTGATTCTATGTTTGATTTTCTTATTATCATTACTTGTATAATGTTAGTTTTTTTGATTCTATATGAGATGCTAGATTAGTTTGTATCTTATATCTGTATATCGACTATAATGTTACTTGTTTGATTCTAGATGAGATGATGTAAGTAGTTTAAATATGATCTCTAGTTGTTTTTATGTGCTAGTTGTTTGTATATTAGTTGTTTTTATTAAACTAGATAATGATTATATGCTTAAAAGGGCTTTTATTAGAGTACAGGTGATTCTCACTTAGGTTCTCTGTTAATTACAAGTGATTCTCTATTTGATTTAGTTGTTGACTTTGTAGTTTATTTTTAGTGAATTTGAAATTGAGATTATGTGTTTATACAATTTACAGTTGATTCTATGTTTGATTCTCTTATTATGATTACTTCTATAATGTTAGATTCTCTGTTAAATTTACAAGTGATTCTCCATTTGATTTAGTTGTTGACTTTGTAGTTTATTTTTAGTGAAATTGAAATTAATAAAGTTATGTGTTTATATAATTTACAATTGATTCTATGTTTGATTCTCTTATTATGATTCTCTTGTATAATGATTACTTGGATGGAAGTTTGGCAAGCGTTGTTGGACTTTCATATCAGAATCACTAGAAGATGTATCCATTTCTGTTTTGACTAATGGTAATAACTAATAAGTCTCCTGGTGCTGTAAATTTGCTGGAGAAAATGCTCATATTAGACCCCGCCGAGCGTATTATAGGTTTACTTTAAATGTGATGCACTTCATTTTGTTCATTATAAATATAGTCATGTCATGACAACTCCTGGTCTTTTGTGACCCCAATGGTGCCCGAGTGGGGAGGAGGATGTTCTCAACGTACAGCCTTATAGGCACTAGTTCCGATATTCATACTTAAGGATTAAACTTATCCATCGGAAACATGCTGCACTAAATTATGATTTTTAGTTTCAATCATTTCAGATTTAAATATTATGTCCAAGTGAAATTTTATGTTGGATGTTATTTATGTCCAAGTGCTAGGGGTGTGAAACTTAGTTGTTATTTTATTGTCTACATCAGATTCTATACTAGATTCCATACTTATGATATACAACATACACATTATTAGGTTTTCAGAGTCATATAATAGAGATATATAGTAGTAGTATATATAAATATGCTTTAACATCTATAATAATGTTGTCTCAGATAAAATAAATAAATTGATTGTGTGTATGTACCCTAGGCATCGGAGATTTTGAATTAAATTTAGATAAATTTAGAGGCATAAAAGATAGTTGAATTAAACTATAACCTATAATCTTTTTATTAAATTTAGAAAGATACATGAGATTTTGTTATAATAATATAATCTTTTGGTGCCCCTGCGGGGCCTTTTAACAGATGAAGAAATCGACGACAACGACGTTGATGAACTTGATCGTTGTTAATTTCGGAGATTTTTTGAGATTCTATGTCAAATTATACTTTTTTTACTTAAGTATTCTCATTGGAGACAACATTTGTTGTCTATTCAGGATCTCAACAACTCACATTTAATGTATATTTATTGTATTTAGATCATTGTCGAGCAATGAAGGATCATTTAGTTAGCGAGCAACTCTTTAGTTATCACTAGGCTTAGCTTCAGAACCTTGTTTTTGTTGTCATCCCCGAGGCTTCATCATCCCTGAAACCAAGGCAGATTTAGAATCAACCTAGGCACTAAGAGCTGGATCGGGCTAAAATCTGGATAAAATTCTAATTTCTGAGCAACCTCAACGTTCCTCTCACTGAATAAAAATGAACAAATAAGAAGGAACAGATACCACCATCCATACTGTTTGTTTAAAGATGGTCATTTAAGATTGTAAAAGCTTAGATACTTTATTTTTCTACATGTCAAAATCCAAAATATACCCCACCCTTTGAGGTCGACCCTTTGTGTGTATCTGTCAGTTACATTAGTATTATTATTTGAAGTATTTGTAGGAAATTGGTGGTTTGAAACAAAATTATAAATTGCCAAGTTTGTTTTTTGCCAAAGTTTTAACCGTGTAAGAACCCTAGTTTTTGTTAAATTTAGAGTCTCTACGAGATTCTATGTTAGATGCATTTTTTGTGATGAAATGTTAGGTGTACGAAACTCAATTATTTTTAGTTTTAGATTTTTTTTGAGATTTTATGTTATATTATATTCATGTGCCCAAGTGCTAAGAGCATAAAATATAATTTTTGTTAATTTTAGAGTATATATGAGATTCTATGTCAGATTCCATGTTTATAAAATAGATGTCATGTCTTCGTACTAATACACTAGATTGTGTCTTGAGTTGTGTCATCATGTAGGTCATAGGTCCTTGTGTGAAATTGTCTTTTTAATACTGATGTTGGCATTGTTTTTTGGGAGGAAGAGATGAGTGGTTTAACAATGAAAAACACATATTTTTTACTGAATGTTATTTTGAAACTTTGAATACTAGATTGCATCTATCAAGTACAGTTTATAGAGTCTTGATATTCTATTTTGTCAATTTTGAGATCCCAAAATATACTTTCATGTCCAATCTGTTAGAAAGTCAGATTAGGACGGTGTGTCCTTATGGATATTCTGAACAAAAAAAAATTATTTGTCACATGTCAGTTAAGTGTAAAATTTGATTTGATTTTCTGAAGTTAGTGACTTAGTGCAGGGGAAGAAGAAGAGAACAATTCCACAACTATGGGTAGTCAAGATATGTTCATCCTCCCTTCTCTATATTACAGGTACACACACACACACATGCAAATATCATTGTAAATTTGTAATTAGTTCTTTTTTATCGACTCGTAGTGTATGATCAGATTATATTTTCGAAGTGTATTATTTTTTGGATTTTATGTTCAAGTGTTTGGTTAAGCTTGAAACTAATGAATTAATTTCTTTTTGTTGTGATTTCAAGTGGAATTTCAGAGTTGGATTGCAATCCTTATGATATGCCAGTTCAAGAGGCTATTAAGCCTTTATCCTGGGTAGTGCCAAACCAAAACATACCCATTAAAGGTGATGATCCCAAAAATAGAGCACTATATCTGATTGCTTAAGTTGATTCCACACATGTTATGTATCCACAGCATTAAATGACATTTTTACAATGATTAATAATCATAGTACTAATAGTCATTGGAAGAGGATGTACGATTATAATATATACAAGTTACAAACAAACATATGCTTTTAGTTTACTGGAAACATTTTGTTAATAAAGGAAAATTTTGTAATTATTCATCTTGTTAAAGGGGGGATAAAAGCGGAGAGAGAGGAGAAATGTGTAATTCCATTTTTTCCCAAGTCTTGTTTTAATACAGTGTACTAAGGTAGCTGATAGGTCCTTGTCCATGGACCATAAAATACATTTCAAAATGTCGGTAACTCTTTCCAGTGCCCCATGTTTTCATTGTTGCTTTCTTGGTTGGTTGTGTCGATATTGTCAATAATTTGAAGTGCAATTTGATGAACAATTGTTGTCTTAGCAGGCTTCTTGAACTTATGGACCAATGCCGCATCGCCTGCCACCATTGCAGAATCAAAATGCATTCCATAATATGCTATCATCAGTCAACCAGGGAAGTGCAGTGCGTGGATCCACACCTGAATTCTCCCCTAGAATGGCCCCAAGAAATTATTCCTTGACACGAGCAGGTTATCTGGGTTCTGCTTATCCGACGGTGACTGGAGTTCAATATCCTTTGGCATACTCTGGGGGATAATGAGTAACAGGCCTTTGGGTGGTCCTCAGGGTCCTATACCACCTGCTGCAAACAATCATCCGGCAGCATCATCAAGTGTCCCTAGTGTGGGCACCAGTTCAGGGGGTCAACTAGAAGGTTGTGTTTACTAGTGTGGACACTTTTTGGAGCACTCATTTTTTTTCAACATGGAGCATACAAGTTTGCTTGTATATATACCTGTAGTGTTAGATGTTGTATGTTACATCTTATTTTCTAACAGACATTGTATTTGTTGTGATGAACACCGGTCGCTCTCCGTATTTTCTTGGCAGAAAAAGCAAGAACTCTTGCTGTTATAGGGTTCTGTTGTGGACTCTTGCTGCTCCAGTATTATTGATAACTTTCTTGGAACATAGTAGGATTTAGAAAGAATTTGAAGCTCCAGGAAAGTGTCTGTCAGTCTGGAGTAGTGGTGGGTACTGGACAAGTGGGCAGTACTGTTTTGGCCACACATTGTAATTTTTAAATAGTAATTAGTTAGTGTTTTCTGAAGTGTATATGCTTGTTTCTTTGTAAAACTAATGCAATTAATGATTATTAAAATTATTTATTATGTTCCATAATTACAAGAGCTAACACAAGTTACAAATTAGTTTGGGCTATATTTGTTTGTAAGGTTTTAAATTTTATATATTTGTAGTTATTTAGCATCTATGTTTCTTTAATGAATCTATACTAGCTTTGTTTTGCAAAAGTTGCTGATATTGGCAAAAGAATTGTGCACAAAATTGGTAACCATTTTTATGCTTCTATGTCATAGTTTACTGTTGTAGGCTCGTGTAATGACATACTCTTATGTTATAGGACTCATTGCATGAGGATACTGTGTATAGTGGTGTGTGGATTTTGGTATCCGGAGACTTACTAGTACAAGGTTGTTGAGATGCTCCACTACAAAATTGTGAATTCTGGAGACCATCGTGTTTGTAGAATCATGTCATCTGCTGCTCAAATCATAGTTTACTAGACAAGTACTAATATTATATTCGAAGAGGTTCATAAATATGACTTCCCTATAGACTTCAAGACATAAGGTTAGAAAAAGGATTTAAATGCAAAAGAGCCTAAAATAAGAGTTCAAAATTTGAAAATTATGCCCGCTAATAAGTTGCAGCAACCACCAAGGATCTGGAAAATAGATTTGACAACTTGAGTTCCATGCATACTTCAAGGAGTGATAAGATCTTGATAGAGTACAGATTTCAAGGGTGGCTTTATATGATCTTGCAAAAAGTAAAAAGAGGGGATGCCAAGTATGTTTCAAGCAGTTGTACTTGTATATATATTAAAAGCCTGGACTAGACTAGTTTCCAACTGATATAAAGAGCAATTGATTTCTGACTATTAAGACTATCCAGAGGCCAACGCACAATCGCCACAATCCACTTGAGTTTTTACATGCAACAGGTTTTGTTCCAGAAGACTATTATTAAACCCAAGGTCAAGTTCAACCAACTTAGACAAATTACCCAACTGGGCAGGAATAGAACCAGTAAGACTATTATTAGACAAATACAAGAACTCTAGACCTAAAAAAGAACCAAAACCAGGCGGAATAGGCCCGGATAAGAAATTCGAAGAAAGGTCCATCTTAGTAACCTTACTAGAAGATGGTAAACCAAAAGGAATTGTTCCTGTCAACAAATTATCCGAAAGATCAATAACTAACCATGCCGATAATTGGCCTAACGAAGCAGGTGCATTTCCAATTAAAGAATTTCCAGACAAACAGAGATAACTAAGCCTATACATACTACCAAATGACTGTGGAATACTCCCAACAATTGAACTAAACCTAAGATCAAGAACTTGAAGTGAACTAAAATTAAATCCAAAAATACTACATGGAATGCAGCTGCTAGTGTAGAGAGTATGGAATCTAATATAGAATCAAAATTACAAAACTTCAATAAATGATTAAAAAAAAACATCAAAATCACATAACTTCAATAAATGTTAAAAAACATTGAGAAACTAAACAGAATTCAAAAAATAGAGAAGGTATAATCCAGTGTAGAATCAAACTATGAACAATTCAAAAAATCTGCATAAAAATCGAAATCACATGATACACAACTGCTAGTATACAGAGTATAGAATCAAAACCAGTTTCAAAAGCTTTTACATCAAAACCAGTCCATTTGCTCATTTCCCTCTCCATTACCTCATCCAGATCAAAACTAGCGCAACTTGTCCAGCTTCTGATTCCTTCTAACAACCTCTGGAATTAGCATTTCATTATTTATGGATTGCAATCAACACCATTTGATTATGGGGCAGGACATGTCGCTCCTACAACAGCCCTTGACCCAGGACTTGTTCATGATGCAGATGTTCAGGACTACCTTGAGTTCCTTTGTGCCTTAAATTACAATTCAAATCTTATCAAGGCTGTCACAAAACAAGTTCACGACGTACTCTGAACTTAAAACCACACTTAAAACTAATTCAAACCACTTAAAACTAACATAAAACAATGTAATAATAAGAGTAGAATCTCAAGTAAAATCAAAAGTGTAAAACTTAGAAAGTGATCAAACACAATTCAAGACAACTAACACACAAATACATATCTGAGAATCAAAACTATAAATGTAGAATCAAGTTGAGAATCATTATTATTCAAAAGACAGATGGACAATTAAGGTAGAATCTAACATAGAATCAATATATAAAAATTCTCAAAAATACATAAAACATAAGTACAACTGAATTTTCACAACATAATACAGAATCTAGCATAGAATCAAGCTTATTATACAGAATCTTATACCAAAAACAAGTAACCTTATTATACAGAATCTACAATTCAAACTAATATGGAATCGATTATAGAATCAAAAGTAACAAAGACAGCAAATTAGTGTAACACAAATGCAATAACAAAGCCACTCAAATCAAAACTCATTAAACAGAATCAAGCACAGAATCACTTAAAAAGAATCTTATACCAAAACGAAATTGAAAAATGGAAATCATTCATAACATAGAGGGTAGAATCTAACATGGAATCAAACTGCAGAATACCTTAAAATCCTAAAAATCAATGTAAACTAGAAACTTATGAACCATTGAACCTGACAAGCATTCATTCATGTCATTAGCATTGAGTCCGCAGTAAGCAACAAAGCATTATTCTAAGTAGAACACATCACGGGAAAATTGATAAAATCAGCTTAATTGTTGTTGATCGATAAACAAAAAAGAGGTGATAAACAAGTAGTCTATGCAAAGAAGATCGATAAACACCAGCAGAACATCGATAAACGCAAGCAAAGACGGTGAAATCGATAAAAAAGGAGGAAAGAGATCGCTGAGAGACAATAGGAGATCGATAAAACGAGACAGATCACTAGTACGAAAGAGATACAAAGACAAAGAGAAAGACTGAGAGAGAGAGAGAGAGATTCGCGCGAAATAGAGAGAGAGACAGAATTCAGTCAGAATTTAGTTATAATTATGTTTTAATCCTGAGCGTCCGTTTTGTTATTTTAATTGAATGGTAGAGATTGGTGTTCTTTATTGTTCTTTATTTAAGGGTGTTCTGTATGGAGCAAAGGCCATAATATATTATTATAAATTTAATATGTTATTAGAAGAATTCGAACCTTATATTTTTGCATATAATAATTTTAATATAAATTAATATATTATTGGCGGGAATCAAACCTTAGACCTTTGTATATAATCACTTTTAGTATTGTTGTATCTTATGGTTTTGATCTATTTGAGTTGAAAATCTAACGGTTGTGAATGAGGGATAATCAAAACCAAAAAAGAGGATATCTAAATTACAAATTATACTCCATTTCGCTTATTATAATATAATATACTAGCTTATAACCCGTGCGATGCATGGATGATTTTCAATATTTTATTTTATTATTTAATATTTTTTGTTATTCATAATTTTAATATATGTTTTTTAATAGAAAAATAAATGATAGAAGATACTAAAATATAATAATACATATTTGATAATATTCTAAACGTTACTATTTTTCTTCCATAATGAAAAAGATAATACGATTTTATAAATTTAATATGTTATTGACGGGAGTTGAACCTTAAATTTCTTGGAGTGGTTTATAAGATAATATAAATGTTTGTGAAAATAGAAAATATAAATTTTTAACTATTATATGTTGTTGATGGTAATCCTCGTAACTTGAACTTCTTGGAGTAATTGTTTATAAAATAATATAAATGTTTAATAATAGTATATTGTTGACGAGATTCGAATCTTGAACCTATGAGGAGTATTTTAAATATTATAAAAAGAATTTTTTTAGCATTACATCCAACAATTCTTTTTTATCTATCTCAACCAAATATATCGTATTCCGCTTATAATAGTATAGCTTAGATAAAGAAGATTACCTTATAATCCGTACGATACACGGAAGATTTTAAATATTTTTTTGTTAATATTTAATATTCTTATTTTATTATTCATAATTTAATATTTATTTATTAATTAGTAAGTAAATAAATTATAGAAGATAATAAAATATGATAACACGTTTTTAATCCTATACTAAATGATAGTTTTTTTACTTGTATATTGATAATAGATAACTAACTTTTAAAATTTTTGGAATAATTTATAAGACGATTTAAATGTTTAATAATAATATGTTGTTGTGAACCTATAAAAGTATTTTATATATTATAAAAAGAATATTCTTTTGATATTACATCCAATGGTTCTTATTAATCTGTCTCAAAATCCAATGAGTGTTATTGAGTGTACCAAAAAAATATACCAAAAAGATGTACCAAACCAACAACCAAATATACCCTATTTCATATTTGTTTTATTGCATCTTTTTATTCGGGTCCATATTTGGTCAATATTCATCTTTTATTTACTCTTGGTCTTGCTCTCAATGATGAGGAAAGTCCAAGCAAAAAATAAAAGATCGCTTGAAACAACAAATATCACGTAACGGTTTTTAACATTTTAGATAAATTCTCATACAATTAATAGAATTAATGAAAGAAATAGCTACTGTAAATTAACTGATTTTTTTTCTTAATTCAACAATTATATTTTGCTAACTAATGAATATTCACGTATAGAGTATGCTGTATGCCCGTATTTCGCACTATAGTCATGTCTAACCCTTAACAAATAATTTTATATGTGATGTTTAAGTTGAAGGCCATTAATATTGGACTAATTGTAACTTTTGACAAATAACATAGAGTTTAAGAGGAGCGGAAACATTGTCACCTTAAATTATTCGATAAAACGATATTTTAAGAGGAGCGGAAACATGGAGTTTTCCGAGGGTTCTGATTTGCCGAGACCTTGTATCAAATGACTAATATACTGTCTCATATAAAATTATGCACTACACCATAAAACAGATACAGCAACGTCTGAAATACGTTGCAATATGCCCTAAATTCGTTGCAATAAGGTCTATGGCAACGATTATTGAAAAATCAGGCGTATCGTTTGCTCTGGTTACCATAGGTACCTTATGGCAACGAATTTAGTACCATATTGCAACGTTGAATTATCGTTGCAATTAGGGTATATGGCAACGATTTAGTGGATGTTTGGGAAATCATATCTGAAACTTATTTTGGTGTTAAGTCCGTTCCAACTTACAACAGAGTGTTTGGGTATAAACTTATTTTTGTTAGAAATGAACTTATCTCGTCATAAGCCAGCAGTTGGGGAACTTGTACTTTTCTCAGGTTTTACCGACTTATTTCTCTCCACTCTCTTTATACACGCGATACACACACATATATATATATACATAACAATCTTCAAAATCATTTATCTTTTAATCCGTTCATTAGAAAATTAAGATCTATATATTAAATTTCTCTACTCATCGAGCTCTATCCATTTATATATATATCTTCATAATTTGAACAAATTATTTTCTGGCTAAAATTTCAATGTTTTCGAAATCGCTTACTGATTGTATGGTTGTGTAGATGATGATGAGAGGATCGATTTGGATATATATATGCTAGGATTTTGATGTCAAATTCATGTAGAAAAATGAGCTTGATTATCACGATGTATATGTGTTCTTGAGGAGAGAGAATGAGATATTTGGGAAAAAACCCAAACCAAACCAAACACTTTACTTAACTTATAAGTAAAATTTACTTATCACTTATACATCACTTATCTAATATAAGTTAAAAGTAACTTATTTTAAGATTTCCCAAGCGGCCTCTTAATGGCTATAGCAACATGTTTAAAACCATTGCAATATCTTGGAGGAGCTATGTCTTACTTTTCGTAACGATTTTTTTAGTGTTAATTGTTGCAATACATGGACTCATGTAGCGCTAAGGCAACAAATATATACCCAATTGCAACGAATTTTGAATCAAATGCAATCAAAAATTTTAATGAATATGACATATATGGCAACATTTATGTAACTATTGCAACGCTTAATTAAAAATTTGGCATGACCTTTAGATTTTATAAACATCCACCAAATTTAATTGGTATTTCATAACCAACCAACCAAGCAGGTTCCAACATCAATACATAAAATGACCAAGTTCAACCAAAATAACTAAGTTCAAAAAATCATTATACCAAAATGAGAAACTGAGCTCTACATAAACAACAGAAAAAAAGGAGCCCCGATGCCCCCACAAGAAATCAGTCTTTTTGTTCTGTCCTTCCTTCGCTTCTAAAACCGGTAACTGAGTTTCAAGATAACAGTATAGCTCATCCTTCGAGCAATTACTAGTTTGGTGTAAACCAATCAATATTATAGTTGAGAGCATCGCAATATAGCACATTATCAGGCATGGAGAACGATGTCTTGTTCCTGGGATCTGGTTCTGGATTGACTATTCTCATGTAAGTTTCTTGGCCTGGATACCATCTGTCAAGGTTTGGAGCTCTGAGGTTCCATGCTCCAGCATTATATAGATATACCAAAATAGCTGTCCATCCTCCAGGAAAAACCTGAATGTCGCAATAGTTGAGATCTGGAATATTCAATCTAAATCTATAGAAGAATACTGTGACATCAACTTGAAACAGTCTATCATATAACACTAATGAGAAGAAACAATACTGTTTCCACAAACTAACCTGTGCAGTGCAGCGAAATATAGCATCCCATTTATTATAAGAATTCCTACTGCTCGGAGTCCACTCTCTATAAGCCATCCTACAATGTATTGGAACATGAGATTGCTAGCGCAGAGTCACATATTGAAGTGATAGACCAAAATAGTAATCATACCCAACTACGAAAAATGAATAGCCGTCCAAGTGAAAACTCTGTACCGTTGTGTCATTGTTCGCCAGTATAATTGCCAAAAGATCTTCATTTAAACATGACAATACTTATGGTCATAAAGATAATAATCCGAATTACATAGGTTCAGTAATCAGTAGTAAGCTAAACGACATATAGCAAACCTGATCGATAATGTTTGGGTCGCCACAAATGATTTGTCAAAAGCATCATGTGCGAGAAAATCAAACCAACTGAACTGCAAGCAAAAACTGTTGTTAACAAGTACCAAACATCACCTCAACCAAGATAAAACCAGGATACTACTAGGATAATAAAAATTATAAATTCCAAAACCTGGAGTAGTCATTGAATTGTCAAATTCATCATCCTGCAGGGTATAAACAGAGAGTCAGATACAGAAACTCATTTCCCCAAAATATACAAATATAAAGTTTAACATTTATTCTATAATCATAAGAGCAATTCCTGTATGTGGAGTATAAATACATACCTCTGGAGATATTGTAATTCCTGTAACATGGTCAAGTTTAGATTAATTTTTTAGCGATAATTAGATGCCACATTATGATAAGAAGTATGTCAGGAAAAAGAAGATTATAAAGATACATGGTCAAAATTCCAAAATACAAAACTCACCTGAATCTCCAGGGCTAAATTATGGCCTCTGAATGCAAATGCGACTATACCTAGTGCATTTAAAACAAAAAAGAGATTTTTAAACTATATGACATTAAGAGATTTGTATACGTAAGCTGAAATATATGTTGAAATAGGGAAAATTGTAAATAAAGATAAATATAATTTACCCTGCTGACCTGCAGTATGTTCTCATTGCACTCCAGGGGACATTCACCCTGCTGACCTTCCCGAGCTTGTGGTCGTTCACTCTTCTGAAGGTGAAAAAAAGAATATAAAAAACATTAAGCTGACCAAATCATATTGCAGAATAAGAACTAATGGGGACATGGTTTTTAGCTTTGATCCAGATGACTGCAAAATATCACATTAGTTTTCATGGCAGTGACCCAGAATTTAGGCACACCTACAAGTTCCATATACCATTAGTTTTCTAGTTCCATAACCTATCATATCACATTATGACAATGAGCAAATATTTTAAACTAATAGTGGCACACTGTAATTAATTTACTAACATCATTGAAGTAGTTTGAGACAAGGCATTTTCAGAGGCTTAAAGAGATGCACTAAAGAAAACCAAATCTCCAGAATGCCAGATAGTAAGTTTGCTCTTTTTTCCCTTTGGCCTTGGTCTTTTTCCCCCAAAGAACTTCGATCAGCTGCATATTTAATTATCATTAACTATCTTTTATGACAACCTAACATTAATTAGTCTATCTGAATCTCACCACCACATAAATAGGCCAAGAAAAAGAAGGATAAATGCTAGGAAATCTAATTGAATCTGACGAGTAGCAACCAGATGCTAGTACAAAATAGGAACATAAAGATTTAGCAAATGGCAAAAACTACCAGTTTCTGTTTCAAATATTCCATCTTCTGAATACAAGTCCCATTGAGAAAAAGGATTAATCTTTGATTAAATGTGATTCAAGTTTAAAAGTCTATCTTTTTCCAATCACAAGTAAACGCAAACATGGAGGTGATAAACTGAAACTATAGTAATATAAATCATCTGAGTAAGGTATAACTAAATTGTTATACATTGAAGTGAACGAAATCACAAGTTATATAAAAAATAACAAGAGGAAGACGAGCATACACATTCCCGAAATTGTTTTTAGCATATGCACCACCTTCATGACCAGCATACATAAAAAGAGATCCAGAGTGTTTCAGGGAAACCTGAGATTTTCAGCATAATTAATCAAACCTGAAACATAGTATGGAGTTATTTTTAATCTTTCCACATGGTCTAAACATTAGTATATCACAAAGTGGGTTGACATTTGTATTTTAGCGTCATTTAACGAAAAAATCCTCTAAAACAGAACAACTGACATTGCAATAGATTACCACAAAGTAATGTATAATACCTACTTGCAAGGAACTCCCTTCAATGTCTCAACCAGCCTAGGCCTGAATATAGGACGGTTTGTATCACCGTGACCACAACAGAAAGATGAATTATCTCCACAAGTAAAGATCTGCACAAATAATTGAAGTTAATACATAGTAATGTGCAACAGCTTGAATAATAGCTTATATGGTTGATGAATAATATTAGGTGAGGTAAAAAATGGAAAGTTTCATCAACTACATAACCCCATAAGCTTATATGGTTAATGAAGGCATTCAGTGATAGCTAATAAGTTTCGTTTTAGACATTCAGTTTTCTCCCATGTCAAGACTATAAGGCAGGCTCTGCATATCATCGCACCTTCTGTGTTTTAAGTCTAATTTCTTTTGCTAGATAAAAGATATTATTTCAGTAAATAATTTACCTTTTCTCTTCTGCTTTCTTTTCCTTAATACATAGGAAAATATTAGAGCAAACATTCCTGCTGGTATGCATATCAAGCACCTGTACATGTTTTTCAAACAGAAAACATTTCATAACCAGTAAGAAATTAAATGATAGAATGCAAGAAGCCAGTTATATACAAAAATCCAGAGTTAAAATCAATATTTTCTACGCCTAGCTCCTCATCTAACACAGCTAACCTCACTAATTATTATCTAAATTTCTATCCTAATTTCCACGCAACGAAGTATGTAAATAAAATCAACAAAAAGTATCTATTTATCGAAGACTTAAACAATAAATCAATAACTAGTACTTTTATCTACTACAATCCCTACCATCACAACAATTCATTTAATTTTTACAAACAAAATATAACAAAAACTCGAAAATGAAACTTACTAAAGAATCCATTTGCCATCAAGAAGACTCAACGCTTCCGTAGGAGCCGGAGTCGGATTCTTCGCTTCGAGCTGCGTAATCAGCTCAACAATCTCCGCTCTCGTCTCACTCGTATCACAATTATTAGTGAGAGAGATAAAGATACACATAGAGATAGAGGAGTGAGAGAGTTAAAGAGTTAAAGATGTAGAGAGATAACACAAAAAAGAACCCAATTAATCCTCAATTATAACACGAAACACAAATATAATTAATCCCCAATTAATCAATGTATGGATAATTAATTAGAGGGATAACACACCTTGTTCAAGCTTCAGTATTTGTCGAGCTTGAATCTTGGAGGTTGAACCCTAATTCCCCTCTTTCCCCTAGTTCACCTATTTCCCCCCTTTTGTTGTTGTCTGAATGTTTTGCGTTGTTTTTGTCCAAGTGTTTTTCTTTTTCTTTTTTTTAGTAATCCCGCTTGTTTTATGAGCCCGGGTAACAAAATTCAGAAATCCCGCTTTTTTTCATCAGTCCGCTAATAATTTGGGCCCAAAATTCTGACTCTACAGCAACGGTTTTTAATATCGTTGCGATTGATATCAAGTTTTGTCTAATGTAACAATTTCTTAACTCAATTGCAACGCTTTTAAAAATCGTTACAATATCTTTCGAATTGTAAAAATTTTTGAGGAAATAGCAACGCTTTTCGAGTTTTTTTTTCAAAGTTGGTTGCAAAAGCCATTTTATGGTGTAGTGATGGACACAATTACTTCATATACAAAATGAAGACCAGAGAGAATCTTAAATGTGAAAAAAAATGATTAGTTCTTAAATATTTGAAGAAGACTTGGGAGCTTGTTGAAGTTATTTTTTTGTATATTTTCTCCAAATTCTGATTTAGGAACTGATCTTAATTAGTTGAAATATACCTATGGCTATATGTGTTTTTTAACTTTCGCTACAATATCCCTAACTAATTTCGATGCATTTTTTAAATTTGAAATTAAATATATCATCCTAAGTCGTGTTTTCAATACAACATATATGTATACGTGTCTCTTATTAAATATAGTTATTTTCTCTGTTCTAAAAATTGGTGATTAATCGCGATTAATCATTGATTAATTCATGTTACATGGGTTACCGTACTGATTAATAATTCGATTATTCGATTAGCCATTCCGATTAATTCCCAAATACCCGATTAATCCCTGGACAGTACCTCTATCAATTAAGTCCGATCTCCACTTTTTACAAAACTGCTTATTTCATTCCATTTTACATGTTTTTTTTTGAAAAAATTACGCAAGTTTTAAATAAGTCAAACATTGGAAATAATAAATGTGAAAATAATTTTGAAAAATTAACTTTAAATTTGTATGAAAAGGAGAAAGGAACATGTAATTTGAAACAATTTTTTTTTTCTAGAAAGAACATATTGGGAGACATTGTTTGTATCACAATATTCCTCTCCGATTTGGATGCATTTTCAATCAACACTTAAATATATTCTCGTAAATCGTATTCTCAATGTTACATATATTTATCATGTCTCTTTTTTTAAATATTTTGTTTGTCTATTTTTAGTTGTCACATTTAAGAAAAACATACATATTAAGAAAAATTTATGTTATAGTTTTTTTTTTATAATCCAATGTTTGGACCAACTTTCACGCATTTCGACGAATTCGAAGGATTGTTAGCGCTCTCGTAACCATCGAACATGCCAGCCCACTTACTTTCGTGTCAACCAATGAATTTGAACGTATGATCTTAGGGTGGTAAGCCTTTAAGTTACGATTCCAACCAACACTACAAGAAATACAGGCTTTTCTGACGGCAAATTTCTGACGGAACTCGTTTCAGAGCCTAACTTCCGACAGATTAACTTTTCCGTCACAAGATTACCCTAACATCCGACGAATCTTCAAATAGTGTCGGAAGTTGAATATTATATTAATAAAATTTCCAGCTAAAGAAATCTTCTGACCGATACTTTTCGTCCGTCAGAAGTTCACAAAATTTTCATTTTCAAAAAAATATCTAAAATAGAGAAATCAATTTTTGGTAATAAAAAATAGGTAAACTTCTGACAGAAACCTTGTTGTCGGAAACTTTCAAAATTTTCATATATTTTTAAATTGTTATATCAAAAAATAATTACTTGATAAATTATCATTAGTATCTTTTTTTTACCAACTTTTGACATGTCGATCAATTCCGTCAGAAGTACTATGAAATTCCCAGTACTTTTGACGGAAATTGATGAATTTCGTCAGAAATTGATGAATTTCGTCAGAATTTGATGAATTTCGTCAGAAATTGATTACTACATTTTTGTTAAAATCTCGTACAACCCGACCTTTTATTTTTTGGTTATTTTTTCCCAACACTAAAATGAGTGTTTATTAACATGCGTATGGGTCGATCATCGAAGAAATCATTTAAAAAAATTATTCAGTGAACCTGGATCTTGCCCCGTTACAAGAAGCAACACTTTTACTATGTTTTTGTTAAAATCACTTACAACCCGACCTTTTTTATTTTTTGATTATTTTTATCCAACACTAAATGAGTGTTTATTAACATCCGTACGGTTCGATCGTCGAAGAAATCAATAAAAAAATTTATTCAATGAACCTGGATCGTGCCCCGTTACAAGAAGTAGCACTTTGACTACGTTTTTATTAAAATCTCGTACAACCCGACCTTTTTATTTTTAGATTATTTTTTTCCAACACTAAAATGAGTGTTTATTAACATTTGTACAGTTTGATTGTCGAAGAAAGCATTCAAAAAATTTATTTAGTGAACCTGGATCGTGCCCCGTAACACGAAGCATCACTTTTACTACGTTTTTGTTAAAATCTCGTACAACCCGACCTTTATATTTTTTGATTATTATTTCCTAACACTAAAATGAGTGTTTATTAACATTCGTACACTTCGATCGTCGAAGAAATAATTCAAACAAATTATTCAATGAACTTGGATCGTGCCCCGTTATAGGAATCAGCACTTTTACTACGTTTTTGTTAAAATCTCGTACAAGCCGACCTTTTTATTTTTTTGATTATTTTTTTCCAATATTAAAATGAGTGTTTATTAACATGCGTATGGTTACATCATTGACTAAATCATTCAAAAAAATTATTCAGTGAACCTGGATCGTGCCCCGTTACAGGAAGTAGCACTTTTACTACGTTTTTGTTAAAATCTCGTACAACCCGACCTTTTAATTTTATGATTATTTTTTCCCAACACTAAAATGAGTGTTTATTAACATTCGTACGGTTTGATCGTCGAAGAAATCATTCAAAAAATTATTCAGTGAACCTGGATCGTGCCCCGTTAAAATAAGCAACACTTTTACTACATTTTTGTTAAAATCTCGTACAACCCGACCTTTTTATTTTTTGATTATTTTTTTCCAACACTAAAATGAGTGTTTATTAACATCCGTACGGTTTGATCATCGAAGAAATCATAAAAAAAAATTATTTAGTGAATCTGGATCGTGCCCCGTTACTGGAAGCAACACTTTTACTACATTTTTTTGTTAAATCTCGTACAACCCGACCTTTTATTTTTTGATTATTTTTTCCCAATACTAAAATGATTGTTTATTAACATGCGTATGGTTTGATCGTCGAATAAATCATTCAAAAAAATTATTCAGTGAACCTGGATCGTGCCCCGTTACAGGAAGCAACACTTTTACTACGTTTTTGTTAAAATCTCGTACAATCCGACCTTTTTAGTTTTTGATTATGTTTTTTCAACACTAAAATGAGTGTTTATTAACATTCGTACGGTTTGATTATGTTTATTAATATTCTAGGGGATATTCTCAATTGTACCATTATGGTATTGACTTGTTCCAGACTATTTAGGATACCACTAGTTCAGGTGGTGGTTCATCCTATATATACTTATAGGCTATAGCATAAAATTGTTAAGTGGATTTATTGTGATGTTTTTAATAACGACTACTATTGGAATCTCTGTCGTGATTAGTAGTAGTTTGGGTTACTCGGTATTAACATCTAATAGAAACACTCCACTGATTATATTGATTGATATTGCAGTTCTGGTTATTTTCTTTCCAATTATGGTTCCTCCGGTAAAGAAAACTAGAGATATATTATCCAAATTTTTACTCCTCTGCAATTCTGTTTTACTTTTAAATGTAGTACAGTTTGCATTATGTTATATTGGTTAGCACTGCTCTACTAACAATTAAATTTAGGGCAAGGTGCATGAGTTCAAGAGTTGTAGCAATGACATTAATAATGGAACCGAAACAATTGATAATATAACTATAGGGTATTACGTTTCTAATGCAGTGGAGATGCATAGTGCATTCCTGGCACTAAGTTATAGTGTATTTGACCTAATTAGTTGGGAGAATAAATACATAACATTAACTTTGACTTGAGACCCTCTTATACAATTAATATTGTTATGAGATCATTCTCCTTTCAAGGTAATACAGACTAAAATCAACCTAAAATTTATTAGTAAATATCTTATATTTTATCAGAAATCGATTTTAATAAAGGTATGCTTCATTTGCAGGTGCTGAAAGACAATGAAATTGGATCGCACGACATCAAAAATAGAATCAGTATGATAACAAAGATCATGACCACTTTGTTGCAAGACAATCAACATCCGAGTTTTAGCACCTTCTCACATGCTATAAATTACAGTAGATTCCAATTTATTCTTACTCTCTTTTGTATCATCTTGTTTTAGGAATTCTTATCGATCTGTTTAGGCTTTGATTTTTTTTAATGTTAAAATACACTAGTAGAAAAATGGTCTTTTACGTCGGTTAAATAGGTCTTATACGTCGGTTAAATGGCGACGTATGGGCTGGCGACGTATAAGGTCAGAGTCTTTTACGTCGGTTAAAAAGGCGACGTATATTGTATCCTTTTACGTCGGTTCTTCTAAACAACCGACGTATATTGTACCCTTTTACGTCGGTTCTTCTAAACAACCGACGTATATTGTATCCTTTTACGTCGGTTCTTCTAAACAACCGACGTATATTGTAACCTTTTACGTCGGTTCTTCTAAACAACCGACGTATATTGTATCCTTTTACGTCGGTTCTTCTAAACAACCGACGTATATAAAATATATTATACGTCGCCCATGTCGGAACCGACGTATATTATCCAAAAAAAAAAAAAAAAAATTTGTTTTTTTGTATTAAATATTTATATTCGTGTTTGTCATTGGATTTTCATTTTTAATCTTGAGCTGTAAGAAAGGAGTCTATTTCAAATTTTAAGCGCCTTAATCACAAATGAAACAACCACCACATAATCAAATTCGCTGCAAAAACAAAAACAACTCGACTACACAAAAGTAACAGTAAGTTCTCACACCCAAGCATATATATCTGAACTTCAAGCTAAAAGGCATCCCACTAAAGCAGTTTTATTATCAGATCCAGATGTATATATATAATTAGATCAAGCTAAACATCTAACCAAAGAAATTATTAGAATGTACAACACTTGGAAAACAAAAATCCCATAACTAGAAAACTGAAAAACAAAACATCATTCTAACAAAAAAGAGAAGTCACAAAGTCTTCTCATATTCAAGTTTGCAGTAGCTTGCTCAAGTAAGCCGTAAGCAGCTTATTCTTGTTCTCCACCCGCAGTACCACCACCAGCAGCAGCTTAACGATTAAAACGGGACACTTGATGTTTTGTGCACAATGATTGCTCACACTTCTTAGAAATGCCCTGCATGTCATTACATTAATTCAACCTCATATATTAAACCAGACATTTGTATTTGAGATTATATAATCTACTATGAAGTTAATTCGAAATAAAATGAACTATCATTACATCTGTTTCGATACAAATTGTCACCTTATGTGAGCATTACTTATCCTCAACTTCTCAAGTCCACAAAATTCTATATCAGGAGAATATTACCATAACAGATGGTGCACACTGTTGCCTATTTACAAGTCATATGAATTTAAACAAATTTATCGTCAATCAAGTTCTTGAACACCGGTTATAGTAAACCTGTTAACAATTTAAGAAGAGACGGCAATTTACACGTTGTAACTTCAATTAACGTATGTTTTAATATTCTCGCGTAGAGGGTAAAATAGTCTTGCTTTCATTTTAATGCCAAAAATAGAGAATGAGTGGAAGTGATACCGCTATCATACTTTCCCTTGTGAGCGGAGTGAATGCCCACATGATGAAACAAAGTTAATAGTTACATGTTGTCTTGCAAACAACTTAGTAGAAACAATATAGCAAAAGCTAGAATAAATTGACTGTAATCGACAATTAAATAGTAGCTGACATGTATACATACCCAGTGCCTTCGCCTCTACCTTCTAGAGCATAAGGATTAAAAGTCTGCACTGTGTCCTACAAGAAAGTAAGCAAGGAATGATTCACTACCTACTAATATATCAATAATAAAATCTCTTTGAATGGGCAACTTACTCTAAGTCCTCCAATGGCATGAACTACTGGCACGGTACAATATCTCATAGCATATAACTGATTTAAACCACATGGCTCAAATCTTGATGGCATTAGTAGTATATTACAACTGCAAAGAGAAAAAAGTTATATACATGATACTGGACACGTTCTTATGGAATAAGTAATACTTGACATCTTAATTACCCTGCTGTTATACGATGAGATATAGGAACATTGAATCCAACCCATCCCCTGAATTTTTCTTTAAATGATGACTCTGTGCTACGAAGATCAGAGAGGGGTATAACATGGATAACGAATTAACTATCATTACGTGTGTGTGTAGAGAAATTAAGTGGACAAAGATGAGGTAGAGTTTTCACCTCTTCAAAGCACCATAACCACCATATCAACATTGAGCTTCTCCGCCGCCTCGCAGATCACATCCCTTGCATCTCCGCACTCTACTTTTATCTCCACCTTTATCTTTTCATTATTCAATTTCACATCACACAATCAAATTAGACATGAAAATACATTATTGTTAAATTCGTTACATATATAACAAGACAGTCAAAACTGGCCGGATGTCACACATGACTCATTGACACAACGCAACCTGGTTATTAAAACGATAACAAAATCGCAAAATAACTTAGAATAAGATCGAATTTACGAAAACCAGCAAAAAGAAACTCGGCAAAAACAAACCCAGAAATCAGAAATTGCAAAACACAGACCTCGGAAATTGAAACAAAAAAAAACAAGGCAGGGGTTGGTGATGGAGGTGAGACAGAAGGGAGAGATATCGAGAGAGAGAGAGATAGAGAGAGGAGAAGAAAAGGAGGGAGAGGGAAGAACCACCGTGGCGCTGGTGAGGCCGGCGGTCGCCGGCGGTGGCGGGGTTCGTCAGAGAAACAGAGGAGGAGAGGGAGAGAGCAGCCGGAGAAGAAGAGAGATCTAAAAATGAAAAAGAGAGTTAAATTGATATGAGTTAAAAGAGAGTTAAAATGAAAATAAATGAACGGTAGAGATCTTGTTAATTGCATCCAATGGCTTTAAGTAATTTAAAGAAGCACAATCCATGTGCTTAACTATTACCCAATAATAATGTGACATGTGGCCTAACATTAAAGAATGAGACATCTTATACGTCGGTTATATTAAGAGCGACGTATAATAGCATTATATGCGTCGCCTTTTCCTCAACCGACGTATAAAGTAGCACTTTATACGTCGCCTTTTCCTCAACCGACGTATATAAGTACTTTATACGTCGCCTTTAGGCGGAACCGACGTATATAAGTACTTTATACGTCGCCTTTAAGCGGAACCGACGTATTTAAGTACTTTATACATCGCCTTTGGCCAGAACCGACGTATAAGAGGCGACGTAAAAGATCAATTTTGTACTAGTGATAGAAGAAATTTCTTATGGATTCTAATATATTTTTATGTGTAAATAGAAGAAATATGTACTTCAGACAACATGGAGTTTGTTGGATTAAGATATAATATCTGACTTACATTAGTATAGTTGGAAGTTTTGAACATATGACTACTTTATCCGTCAGAAGATTTGTATTTTGGATTTATTAGAAAAATGTATGAAAGGCAGAGTGTATTAACTTGTAACACTGTAACTAATGTAACTCAATTAAAAGAAAAGATACTTAACCAGAAGACAATCAAGAACAAGAAGTCACAAGGAATCAACACTAAATGAAGACAAGGTAATTGATACAATTGAACATGTTAACTATGATCAAGCCAAGAAGAAATCATTGAGAGAAGTTCAAGCCAAAGTTGTTCAGGCCTCAGTGATTTGAGAATTCGAGATTCAAGATCATAACTATCAGTATCAACAAGACCAATTGATTTCAAGTGAACAAGAAGGAAAGCAAATATTGGAAAGCCAAGTTACTAAGTGAATATGGTAATTTATTCAAGAAGCAGAAACACTATCAAGACTAGTCACTTATGAACCAGACCAGTGCATCAAGTGTCAGGACATTGATAGCAAGTTTATGTCAGTAATAAAGATCCATGTTCAAGAGCTTGTAGAAGAACAAAGAAGATATGAAGATATCACAAGCTCAAGATGTGCATTGAAGTTTCAAGTTGAAGACCAGAATATTTTCTAAGTACTAAATGTTCTAGATGGCTAAGTCGAAATTCTCAAGTAGAAGTTCTACTTAGAATTTCGAGATGGCTAAGTAGAAATTCTCAAGTAGAAGTTCTACTTAGAGTGCAGCTTCAACATGACACATGGCATCTTCTGATTGGCAGATTTCCAAGCTTTCAAGATAAGACAAGATTTATGTGGACATCATTGGGCCACGTACATCTTAGTCTTTGAAGACTACAGGTCATAGATTACATGTAGTATAAATAGAAGCACTTGTGTAATGTATTAGTTAGTGAGCAATATTGAGAAAAACACAAGAAAAAGAGAGAGAGTTATTCACAGAGCTTAGAATCATTCACTTCTCTCTGAACTTCTGTTATACTTTGTAATGAATGTTGTAGCAACCTTTTCAAGTTATATATAAAGAAATATATTCCTTGAATCTGTGTGTTCATTTATTGCATCGTATTTATTGCTTCTCATAATCGAAAAGTTGTATTCACCCCCCCTCTACAACACATTTGGACCTAACAATTGGTATCAGAGCGGATGTTTAACATACAAAACATAGATCCTTGTGTTTGGTAGTAGAATCGTGAGTTTTCATTTTCTAGATCTACTTTTCATTTTTTTCGAAAAGTGAGCTTTTATTCATTTCGAGTGAAAACTCATCCGGGAAAAATTATTTAAATACTCCAGGTGTGATTATTTAGCTTGGGTGTATTTTAATTAATTTTTGTGAATTAATCTGGGTTCATTGATATTTGGTGTTCTTGAGTGTTCATCATCTGTTCTTGTCAAAGAAGATAACCCAACAACTTTTTGATCTCCTTTTTCAAACAAACAAAGATAGTCAAAAAGGTGTTTTTGGTACTTTTGATTTGATTATTATTCCTTGGCCGAAAGCAAAAGAAAGTGTACTCAGTGCTTTGCAAGTGGGTTAGTCACTTTCGGTGTGTAAAGAAATCAAAAGTCAAAAAGGTGATATTGTTTATTCAATATTAAAGTAATCTGCAGAAAATTATTCTAAGGACAAAAAGTTCTACATAGAATTTCTACTTGAGATTTTCTACATAGAATTTCGACTTGGACAATTTCTACTTGGTGAATTTCGACTTGGACAATTTCTACTTAGAGAAATTTCGACTTGAGCAAAATTTCTACTTAGAGAAATTTCGACTTGGCAGAAGTTCTACATAGATATTCTACATAGCCTAGTCTTGGGTACTTAGAAATTTTTAGTGACAAGATTTGAAATGGCTCCTAAAAATTCTTTCAAGATCCCAATGTTCAACCGAGATCACTATGAAGAATGGGTTTTCAGAATGAGACTCTACTTGGAGACTATTAACCCTGAGTATCTGGAAGTCCTTGAAAAAGGTAAATTCGTTCCAATGAAAGCTATTCCTGAGCGTACGGAAGGAGAGGAGGTTATACCTGCTCGGTCTGAGCCTAAAAAGGCAGCGGACTTTACGGATGCTGACAAGGAGCAAATAGCTTATGATACTTCTGTAAGACAAACCTTGATGGAATCTCTTGATCATGAAATGTTCAACATAGTCAAGGGTTTGAATACAGCAAAGAAGATTTGGGACAAAATAGAAGTTGTCATGGAAGGATCTGCAGAGGTCAGAAGCAACAAGACACTTATACTCAAGATGGAGTATGACACCTTTAGAATACGAAAAGGAGAAAGCATAACAGATGTCTATCTACGATTCAGTCAGTTGGTATTGGATTTGAATCTGAGAGGTGTTACTCTCCCCATGGTTGAAACCAATACGAGATATCTGAGGAACCAGCCAAAGAGCATTGAACATAGGGTCTACGCAATCAGAGAAACCAGAGATTTGCATACAACTTCTCTGGAAGAGTATTATGGAATTCTGAAGACCTATGAGCTGGAGACACTTCAAGATCAAGCATGGGACAATGATTCAAAAGGAAAAGAAACTGCATCAGGATTAGTTGCTGATGAGGAGGAGTCTAAGAAGGCAATGGTTGCAGCAAAGCCTAAATCATCACCTGCACCGCATCAAGTTGATAATGATGACGAGTGTGCATCCAACAGTGATGATGACTACTTCACCCAAGAAGAGCTGGACAACATGGACGATAGTGTCGTGGCATACATGGCAAGGAAGTTCAGCAATATGAGATTCAGAAAGAGCAACCGACCACAAAGAAATTCTTCATCTTATTATCGGGCTGCTAAGGGTGGTGGTAGTTCATCAGGCTACAAAAGCAAAGGCAAGAGTACCAGCTACAATTCACCTTTGGATTTCAAGATGAAGTTCAAATGCTATAACTGTGGTGAACCTGGACATTTTGCCTCAGATTGCAAAAAGCCTAAACAGACTTATCCGAAAGAGACATTTGAAGCCCTCAAAAGCAAATATGAATCGCTGGTGAAAGAAAAACATGGTAAAAGAGCTTTAGTAGTAACAGAAGGAAGAGCTTGGGATGATTCAGATGAGGAAGATGTTACTCATGTAGCAAACTTTGCGCTCATGGCTGAGACATCAGAGGAACCAGAGGTACCAGTTCTAACCCTTAAAGTAGAAATGTCTATTGATGATTATAAGGAACAGAACGGTGCTCTTAGCGAAGAGATCTACATGTTGTGCAAAAGCCTAGACACTTCTCAAAAGGAACAGAAAACACTTGTCGCCAAAAGCAGAATGCTTGAGGCAAAAGTGGAAGAGTTAGAGGCCGCTTGCACTGTAGATACTTCTCTAAGAGATTTTATTAAATCTTTGGAACACAAGCTCGTCCTTAAGGAAGAAATAGAATCATGTTTAAGGAACAAACTAGCTGAGTTAGAAACTAAATGTGAAGCTTACAAACTAGCTGCTAGTAAAGTGTATGTAGATAATGACGTATTTAAGAAGATAACTGGAGTAGGTGTAGGACTTGATTATTCTGATCTTTCTAAGAAAGAAGGCAAGAGACATATCGATCCTAACTCCAGTGACATTAAAAAGGAAACACCTAGTATTCTTAAATCTTCTGTCAAACCCATCTACAAACACCTTGTTCCTAGAATAGAAGAAGAAGAGACTGAATTGATAGCTAGATATGAGATTGAGATGGAAGATCGTCAGAAAGCACAACCTATAACTCCTATTAAACAAGTTAAAATCAATTTCCCTAGTGATGAATCTAGACTAGGAATAGGAGCTAAGGCTGTTAAACAACAAGGGAAGAAAGGCATAAAAGAGGTTAAGGCTGAACGAATAAAGAAAGCATGTTATCACTGTAAATCTACTGAACATCTTTCTTATGCATGCACTGCTACACATGCCATGCCTGTCACACATACAATTAATAATCTGCATCAGAATCATGCACAGTGTGGTCAACCTAATTGTATGCCATGCACTTTTAATGTCATGCAAACTTTTGTGAATTTAATGAATGCATCTAGCCAGTCATGCTCAAATACTGCTGCTAGTTCAAACAACAAAAAGAAGTTTGGGAGAGCCAAGACTGTCAGTCCTCCTAAAGTTAGGAGTGACAAACCTTCTCCTAGGACTGATAAATATGTCAAGTCTGAGAAAGGAAAGGAGGAAGTCGAAAGCTCTAGTTATGTTAAGAAAAGTGCATCTCCTGTTGTTAAATCTGTTGATTATCAATCTTATCGAAAAGCCGGGCCCAATCAAAGTTGGGTTCCGAAGAAAGTCTAATCAATCTGTCATTGCAGGGCATTAAGCAAAAGAGAAATAAAGTTATATGGGTGCTAGACAGTGGAGCATCGAGGCATATGACTGGAAACAAGTCCCTGCTTACAGAGTTGGTTATGAAAGCTGGCCCTTATGTTACCTTTGGAGATGACAGCATAGGTGTGACAAAGGGATATGGCAAACTGAAAACTGGCAATGTCATCATTGAAGATATTTCCTATGTTGAGGGATTAAAGCATAATTTGTTGAGTATCAGTCAATTCTGTGACAAAGGTTACGAAATTGTCTTCAACAAGAAAGGTGTATCAATCACTCACATCAAGGAAGGTTCATTGGCTTTGAGAGGAGTTCGAAAGGCAGATCTTTTTGTTGCAGACATGGATTCAGCAAATCAGAATGAAGTCACCTGTTTCTACAGCAAAGCTTCGGATGATGAAAGCTGGTTATGGCACAAAAATTATCTCACTTAAACTTCAAAACGATGAATGCTCTCGCGAGGCGAGAATTGGTGAGAGATCTACCTCAAATGGAGTTCGCTCCGAAAGGACTCTGTGAAGCCTGTGAAATGGGAAAGTCGAAACGAGCATCGCATAAAAGCAAAGAAATTTCTAGTATCACTGAGCCTCTGCAACTTCTTCATATGGATTTGTTTGGCCCAGTGAATGTCCTATCTTTGTCTAGGAAAAGATATGCATTGGTAATCGTGGATGACTTCTCCAAGTATACATGGGTATTGTTCGCAATGACGAAAGACGAAGTACCTTTCCTAATCATTGATCACATCACTCAAATTGAGAATGTTTCAACACTTACTGTGAAGACGATTAGATCAGACAATGGCACTGAATTTAAAAACGCAGTGCTAAATGACTTCTGTGTATCTAAGGGAATACGTCGTCAGTACTCAGCCCCGAGAACTCCACAACAAAATGGAGTAGTTGAAAGGAAGAATAGAACATTGGTTGAAGCAGCAAGAACTTTGTTGTGTGATTCGAAACTTCCTCTGTATTTCTGGGCAGAAGCAGTGAGTACCGTGTGTTACACTCAAAATCGATCCTTGATCATAAAAGATAAAGAAAAGACACCATGTGAGCTAATGAACGGCAGAAGACCAACAATCAAATATTTTCATGTATTCGGAGCAAAATGCTATGTACTTATAGATGATGAAAATCTAGGTAAGTTTGCAGCAAAAGCTCGTGAAGGAATCTTTGTTGGTTACTCCACAGATGTGGTAGCAGCTTATAGGGTGTTCTTAGTGAATGATCGAAAAGTGACTGAAAGCTACAACGTCAGATTCGACGATACCAAACTCTCATCAATTTCAAGAGATTCTAGTGAACCTGAGTCCTTAAAATTTCAGAATCTGGACTTAGAAGATCTTGAAGATGAACCTGAGTTGGTTGTCCCATTAAATGTTCCAAGTGTACGTGAAGAACCTGAGTCTAGTGAACAAGCTAATCCTACAAGATCAGGAGAGACTTCTTCAGTACGAACCGGCAACAACTCAGGGGGAGTAAATAGCAGCTCAAGGACTACTGTTCAAGGCTCGAGTCGAGTTGACTCTAGTTCTGTAGGAGCTGGTACTAACTCAGGGGGAGTTAGTGAAAGTATTCAAAGTAGTCAGCACCACAATTCAGAAAGTCATGCTGAATCATCAAGACAATTTCCAAGAGAACGAGTATGGAATAGAGACCATCCGTTTGAATTGATTATCGGTGATCCAGATGCTGGTGTGTCTACTAGAAGAAATGCAAGAACTGACCTGGCTAATATTTGCTTATTTTCTGGGTTCTTATCCAAGCTTGAACCTAAAGAAATAGAAGAAGCTCTTGGTGATGCTGATTGGGTGATTGCAATGCAAGAGGAACTCAATCAGTTTGAAAGGCAGAAAGTTTGGAAGCTGGTACCCCGACCAAAGAACAAATCAGTAATTGGAGCAAGGTGGGTATTCAGAAATAAAATGGATGAAAACGGACTTGTAACACGAAACAAGGCTCGTTTGGTTGCAAAAGGTTATTCTCAGCGAGAAGGAATTGATTATGATGAGACCTATGCACCAGTTGCAAGACTTGAGGCGGTCAGGATGTTTTTGGCATTTGCAGCACATAAGAACTTCAAGGTTTTCCAGATGGATGTGAAAAGTGCCTTCCTGAACGGAGAGTTAGAAGAAGAAGTGTATCTGGAACAGCCGCCTGGCTTCATTGATCCAGAACTTGTAGATTTTGTGTATCTTCTCTTCAAATCTGTCTATGGCCTCAGGCAATCCCCAAGATGTTGGTATGAAACCCTATCCGTATTCTTAATTGAAAGTGGCTTTACTAGGGGAGTAATTGACAAAACATTGTTCTATAAGAATGTGAAGAATGATCTAATACTTGTTCAAGTCTGTGTGGACGATATTATCTTCGGGTCATCAAATGAGCGCTTGTGCGAGAAATTTGCTAAGCTAATGCAAGACAAATACGAGATGAGCATGATGGGAGAGCTGTCCTTCTTCCTTGGGTTACAGATCAGTCAAAGAAAAGATGGTATCTTTATCTGTCAATCCAAGTACGTCAGAGATTTACTCAAGAAGTACAATCTAGAAGATGCATCAGCAGCCAAGACTCCCATGGCAACAGCCACGAAGCTTGATGAAGACAAAACAGGTAAACCAGTTGACATCACAAGCTATCGAGGTATGATTGGCTCACTTCTCTATTTAACTGCAAGTAGACCCGATATAATGTTCGCAACTTGTTTATGTGCAAGGTTCCAAGCGGATCCTAGAGAATCACATCTCATAGCCGTCAAAAGAATTTTTAGGTATCTCAAGGGCACACCAAATCTAGGAATTTGGTACCCAAGAGATACAGGTTTTAATCTAATTGGCTATACGGATTCAGACTATGCAGGTTGCAGGATTGATAGGAAAAGCACATCTGGTGCTTGTCAATTTCTTGGCAGAAGATTGGTGTCCTGGCAAAGTAAAAAGCAACATACAGTATCTACTTCTACTGCTGAAGCTGAGTACATTGCTGCTGGAAGCTGTGTAGCTCAAATACTGTGGATGAGGAACCAATTGAAGGATTATGGCATGGAGCACAAGAAAATTCCAATTATGTGTGACAACACAAGTGCCATTGCCATAACCAACAATCCTGTAGATCACTCAAGAACAAAGCACATCGACATCAGGTATCACTTCATAAGAGAACATGTCGAGGAGGGGACTGTGGAGCTACATTTCGTGCCCACAATGCAACAAATTGCAGATATATTCACCAAACCTCTTGATGAAGTAACATTCAATAGGTTGGTTGGTGAATTGGGAATGCTTAACACAAGTTAGTAAAGCCTTCTATCTGTAAAATCCATGGTTATGTTGGTATATGCAAGCTATTTAATCATTATGTGTTTAGACTTTAAAATGCCTAATTAATGATTATTATAGGATGCATATAGTGTGATTTTGCATGAATTCAGTGTGTTTTAAGTGTCTTTTATAGCACAAATCTGTGAATTTATGCTTGTTAGATTGCATGAACATAGGGGGAGTTAAATTCATAATATTCTAAATATTGCATGATTTTTAGATGAATTTACCTGTGTTTTTCATGTAATTAGAGGCCTTAGAATTATCAAGGAATGTTTTAATTATGTCATATATTAAAATCCTTGAATTGATATTTATATTAATTTGACAAAATTAATTGTTGAGTTTTTCAAATTGTCAAATTATTCTAAGTATCTTCAAAATTTCGAGTTAGTCACTATCTCGAAACTCATCTTGAAATTCTAGATGAATTTCGATTTGAGCTTCCAGAGTGAAGTTTTGAAAATTCTAAGTCTGGGAAGAATTTCGAGTTAGACTCTATCTCGAAATTCGACTTAGAGTTCGACTTAGAGTTACCAGTGTGCCTATTTATTTATTCTTCAAAATATTCGAGATAAATTCTATCTCGAACTCCATCTCGAAATTGAGATGTGGTTTCCATTTTTGGGGATATTTTGAAATGAACTGAGAATGACTTCGAGTTATTGAATAATTTCGAGTTAGACTCTATCTCGAAACTCAACTCGAATTTCGACTTGATGTTCGAGATAGAGCTCTCAGTTTGGTTAAGGGGATTTTTTTTCGAGTTAACTCCTAACTCGAAGTCTAACTCGAATTTCTACTTAAATTTCGAGATAGATTTCCCTAGTGCTGTTGGTGGTGTATGCTGTTTACATGGTCATTTACAAGATAAATGGTAAAGTTTTTCGAGTTAACAGCTATCTCGAACTCTATCTCGAAGTTCGACTTAAAATGTTCGAGATAGACTTCGAGATAGACTTCGAGATAGAATTTCGACTTGAGTTCTCCCTGTATGTACTTAGTGTTTTTCACACTTTTTATCAGGGGCATTTCTGTCATTGCACATTCATGTCTATATATACATCTTTAACTCGATCTTTTCTTTCACTTTTACCTAATAGAGTTTTACAGCCGCACATATACATACAGGCGATTTCATATTCTCAACCATTGATTCGTGATTTTTGTGACAAATCTCATACGGACAACGAATTAATGCCCATTTTTTTGACTGCTATCACTTGTGTGTTACTATTAATCTCTGTTCTTGTGTGTTTGTTGGTTCATCTTTCTTGAGATATATACACACGTATATACACACAAAAGTTAACAGATCTGTTCATACACGATTTTACACACAAACACTTCACTGTTAAAGCAGATTTAATTAGTGGTTTGAAACTTGCCTTCCATTAACTGTTAATTTGCTCCCGTAGTTTAATTTTTCAAAAAGAGGCTTTTGTGTTCTTGAAAAATTAAAAGGGACATTACGGTTAATTCAACAATTAATTGTTTTTCATAAATTAAAATTAAAATTCACATTTTTCTAAAGGAAAAACTTTTAATTAAAATGGCTCACCAATTTTCACTTGCCAAAAACAATTTTTATAATATTTCTACGGAAATTGGTGATCAACTCCCGCGCTTTAAGTCTTGGATACGATTTCTCAATTTGTATTCCAAAGCTAGCGATGCTTTTACTGCTAAACCTACACTAGTGCATGATGCTTTACAGCAATTATGGACTAGTGCGGTTTCTTTTGGGAGCAAATCAACCCCCTTTGGTTTCAGGTTTACCTTAGCGGGTCAGGAATATGTGGTGACTGAACAAATTGTCAACAAGGTTCTGGGATTCCCCATTAAAGATGCTTATGATCCAGAACCTACAGCTACAGATCGCCTCAGATTCTTTGAAGAAATAGGGTGTTATCCTCCGACTGGCCGGATCACTGGAAACATCCAAAAACAATTTCTTCATGTGGAATGGAATTACTTTTTCGAGGCCATCACAAGATGTTTTTGGGCACGAGAAAGCGATTACCATCAAATTTCCATTCCCATGCAAAACCTTGGAATTGCCCTAGCAAGAGAGCTGGATATAAATTATGGACGAATAGTTCTCTCTGAGATAGTGGCTGTGATGGGATCTCCTGCAAGCAGAGACCTCAACACCACAGATGTTGTCTGCTGGTTTCCTCGGTTCCTACAGATGCTGATCAATGGTTTAGTACCGAAGGATGCTCTTGCAGTTAGACGGAGTTTTGCCAGTGGTCCATCATCTGCACCGCTAGGGATGGGCACTAAGTCACTTTCAACAGTTGAAAATCAGGATAAACATCATGGAAAACCGATGTCTATTCCTGATACCTTACAAAAGTGGCTTACATATGATGAGGGAGTTACCACTTTGATGGAATTCTCGCAAGTTTCATCACATGCTCAGAATCGGTCTGCTCATGCTGAGGCATTTGAAGAGATTCCTGATGAACAAAGCGGAGACGAACAAGGTAATGAATCAGGTAATCTCTCTCGACATTCTACTCATTCCTCTTCCTATGTTTCTGATTCCCAGACCCAAGAGACTGCTAGCCCGCAGGATCTATCCCAGGGTGAGAGCTATATTTCTAATTCTATATCACCCCAGTCACCGGAATCCAAACAGCCAGCACATATAGATGTAGGAAATGATGAGGAGAGTGACCCCGAAGAGCAGCCTCTTACTAGAAATAAAGCCAAAATTTCTCATGCTGCTACTTCTAAACCTCAGTCAAACCCTAGAGTGTCACACGCAACCACTCCACCTCACGCGAGTGGTTCACCCCTTGAACAATCTGCACATAGGGATTTTGATTTTGATGATGAGTATGTACCTCTTGAAGATGCTGTTACTTCAAAAGGACATGAAGCTTTAAATACTTCAGCCGTACCTTCACCGGTACGTACTGATGCTACAAAGAGGATCGGTTCTGATGTTGTACAAGAACACTTTGTAGCCTCTCAGCCTGAGATTCCAACTCAGGAACAAACAGCAATTGATCCCATAACTGCAAATTATATTCCTTATTCAGTTTCTGCAGGTACTGCTTCATATTTTGGATCATTTATTGAAGATATACACGAGCGTGAGACAGGGAGTGTGTGTGAGAGGTTAGGGAGAGAGGGACCTTCATTTTTAAGGCCCGAAACCGAGCGCCAAATACCAACAGAACGAGAATTAGAGCGAGGTCACCTAAACCAAACACCGTCCCTTAATTCTAAAAATCTTGAATCTCGTATGTCTTCTATGGAAAATCAAATGAAGCAGTTTGGGCAGTCAATGGGGCAGTTAGGGATGAATGTTGGAAATAATCAAAGGGCACTTGACGACTACGCAGCACGAATGGCACTTCAAGCTTCAGCTTTTACTGTTTTGAAAAATCAGGTAAATGACATGGGCCATGCTGCTGGTGTCTTGGGAAACACCCTGAATGACAGGATGGGAGCAATGGAGTTTACAATGGATAATCTGGCTGTGGAGATAAGCAGAGTTATGTTCGCAATCAGAAGTTTTGTGCCCCAGGAGTGTTTCGCGCCGCAACAACCTCCCCCCGATGCTGGTACAGGTGGTGCTAGTGGAGCAGGACCCTATGGTTCTGGTTTTGAAGATTTTGATACAGCTGGTGGATCTGGAGACCAGGGTGGAGTTCAGGATAACTCACCTAAGGGGGAGAGTATAAAGGAGACGAGACAGCAGGGAGTTCAAATCGAAGAAATCGAAGAAATTCAAGCACATGCTGATCTTGTCAGAGAAATTGAAGTTGAGCCGTCTGTTGAAGAAGAGGCTCTGAGGAGGAAAAAGGGTAAGGCAATAATGGTTGAGCAAGATGAACCATTCATTGACCTAAGTCATCAAGAAAAAGTACAGGAGGTAATTGATTCAGATTCTGATATGGAAGACGCACCTTTGAAACATGCTATAAAGAGATCATTGAAAGATCAAGGTGGCGGTGCTGGGATGTCTGTCGGAAAGCCTGAAGAAATTACTGTTGATGAAGAAACCCTTGAAGCTCAACAGTTAGCCTTAGATCAAGCTGAGTACTTTAAAATGAAGGCAATGCAAGATCGTGCTGCGTTTCAGGAAAAGAAAGCGGAGCTACAAGGGAAGCAGTACGATTATGAGCTTGCAAGGCTAGCTGATCCTCAAATTGATCTGGACAATAGAAGGATAGGGAAGAAGTGGGATGACGCAAGAAAGATATTGATGGGACCATGTACAAAAGGAGATCATAACAAGGAAGCAGATGATCTGTTCTACAACCTAAATTTGCAGAATCCAATGGCTGCTGACTACATAAATGCTTTAAAGAGATTAATTTCTAAAGTCAGGGTTGGATACAATTCAACGCAAAAGGAGTGGCAGGTTATTTTGTCTTTCACAGAAGGAGTCCCAATGTCTTTCATGTATGTGGATGATCAATTCATGACGAGAAGATCTGCATCAGAGTTGTTCTTGCTAGCAACAAAAATTCAATACTCTCATTCTGAGAATCTAAGCATTCTGTATAGGGATCAGTTAATGCGGCTAGCAGAGGACAAGGGTCCAGAATTCTCAGCATATCCAAATGTTGTCCGGATGGTGGTTGACAGTAAATTGAAGAGGGTGAGCCTGGAGGAAAAGGACTTAATGGAACTTTCAGTGGAATCTCTTAAGGCCGTCTGTAGGCAGATGATGGGTAAGGGATTCACTTCTGTGCTTAAAGATAAATCAGTGAAGACCATTGAAAGTGTCATACTAAAGAAGAGCAATGAGGTGTGGAAGTGTGATGTCATTGCTCCGAACCCTCTTGATAATGTGAAGATTGAACCAGAGCTGATAGAGAGGAATTGGAATATTCTTCAAGCAATGAAGAATGTTGATGAAGCTCTGAATCTTCCTACTGGAGAACTGGAACAAGGAGAGATAAGGGAGGCAGTTGGTGTTCCAGGAAGAGACAGCGTATACTGGATACATTCTTTTGTTGATAATACAGCTGATGCCTTAGTATTCATAGATGCAGACCAGAATCAAACATTCTTGCATATGAGTAAACAATGGCTGCTGCAGACTCAAGATGCTACATTTCTGGAGAAAGTGTTATATTTGTTCAAATGGGAAGATGTGGAAGTTAAGTATGTGACAGAAAAGCAGAGACTCGTGAGTTACCTATCTGATGTAGTAGTGGAAAAGAAGCGATTGGAGCGAGAGGCGGCTAGTGTCCACAATACTAACCGTGTCATAGGCTATCCCAAAATGATCTATTGTCAGTTTAAAACTGATAAAACTCATAGGAAACCTCGGCTTATAATAAAGAAATTTGAGGACATTCCAGAGATCAGAACTACTCAGGAGGTGGACAAACTCAGAAGGCTTTTCAAACATCCTTACCCAGAACCCAGGAACCCTCTAGAGATGGAAGCAGTAAGTTTGTTGAATACTAGGTGGACGCAACTTCATAATCCAGTATATAAGAAACAAAAGCAGCAGGAGGAGAAGCGCAGAAGGCAGAAAGAAGAAAAGGAACAAGCTGCTGAAGCTAGGAAGAGGAAACGGAATTAGGGTTAAAGGTCAGAGTGGTGTGAACTTGAAGTTGGAAAAACTTCATGTCTTTCGGTTGCTTTAACTCACTTGAGGAAAATTCATCTTAGAGTGAATCCAATAAGGTGATATAAGTTTGACTAAAGGATATGAAATAATCCAGGTGATAGGAATCATTCAAATGATCTTTAATTCGAGGTTCGAATTCTGTTTCTAGTTTAAGTTCTTTGTATTGTTTTCATGTACTTGTAAATTGTATATTTTTCAAGACTGTAATGTTAATTATCTTTTCTCGTCTCTTGTTTAGTTGAGTTATCCTTCATTAATTTGAATGTCATTGTTAGACAATCAAATTGGGGGAGATTGAAAGGCAGAGTGTATTAACTTGTAACACTGTAACTAATGTAACTCAATTAAAAGAAAAGATACTTAACCAGAAGACAATCAAGAACAAGAAGTCACAAGGAATCAACACTAAATGAAGACAAGGTAATTGATACAATTGAACATGTTAACTATGATCAAGCCAAGAAGAAATCATTGAGAGAAGTTCAAGCCAAAGTTGTTCAAGCCTCAGTGATTTGAGAATTCGAGATTCAAGATCATAACTATCAGTATCAACAAGACCAATTGATTTCAAGTGAACAAGAAGGAAAGCAAATATTGGAAAGCCAAGTTACTAAGTGAATATGGTAATTTATTCAAGAAGCAGAAACACTATCAAGACTAGTCACTTATGAACCAGACCAGTGCATCAAGTGTCAGGACATTGATAGCAAGTTTATGTCAGTAATAAAGATCCATGTTCAAGAGCTTGTAGAAGAACAAAGAAGATATGAAGATATCACAAGCTCAAGATGTGCATTGAAGTTTCAAGTTGAAGACCAGAATATTTTCTAAGTACTAAATGTTCTAGATGGCTAAGTCGAAATTCTCAAGTAGAAGTTCTACTTAGAATTTCGAGATGGCTAAGTAGAAATTCTCAAGTAGAAGTTCTACTTAGAGTGCAGCTTCAACATGACACATGGCATCTTCTGATTGGCAGATTTCCAAGCTTTCAAGATAAGACAAGATTTATGTGGACATCATTGGGCCACGTACATCTTAGTCTTTGAAGACTACAGGTCATAGATTACATGTAGTATAAATAGAAGCACTTGTGTAATGTATTAGTTAGTGAGCAATATTGAGAAAAACACAAGAAAAAGAGAGAGAGTTATTCACAGAGCTTAGAATCATTCACTTCTCTCTGAACTTCTGTTATACTTTGTAATGAATGTTGTAGCAACCTTTTCAAGTTATATATAAAGAAATATATTCCTTGAATCTGTGTGTTCATTTATTGCATCGTATTTATTGCTTCTCATAATCGAAAAGTTGTATTCACCCCCCCTCTACAACACATTTGGACCTAACAATGTATTTATCTAATTTTCCTTTTTTTTAAATTTTCTACTTCTGACAGAAGGTTTGTTGGATTATAATATATGAATATTTTATTATTATTATTTAGTTTGTTTATGGATAATAATCAAAAATCAAACTTTTGACAAACTTTTTTGTCGGATGTTTAGTTTAATAATATAATAAAGATGAAGTGGGTCCCCCATTATCTTCTGACGCAATTGATAACTTCCGACGCAAATATGAACATTTGACGAGGACTTTTCTGACGGACGAATTCTGTCGGAAGGAAGCATTCTTCCGACAAAAAATAGGCCAAAAAGTCCGTCGAAAATGCCTATATTTCTTGTAGTGCAACTGAAATATGTTAGAAATCAGAATCCCTAAATATACTCTAGAATATATTGTACAACTAGAATATCTCTTTTTGATTGTAATACCATATTTATCTTTTAGGGTTGTATAGGTTGTCGGTGTAATATACTCTATATACATTGTAAAGAACACACAGAATATATATGAGAATTATTCTTCTTCTCAATAAACGATTCTATTAATCGTCCTTATAATTCTAGTTGGTATCAGAGCCTACTGCTCAAAGATCGCTATAAAATTATTACCATGGTAAGTACCAGTACTGACTCTTCTCTTGATTCTTCAACGGGTGGATCTACTATCTCCTCGATGAATACTTCAACAATGAACATGATGATAGCTTCAGAACCCATGTCAATTCCTGGCGGAATAAAATTAAAGGGGGGTTCTAACTATGATGTTTGGTCTCAGTTTGTGACTATGTTCATTGTTGGGAGAGGTAAAAAGGGGTTTATTACCGGTACTACAAAGCAACCTGATGTTGGTGATACAACTTATGATAAATGGATCATGGATGATGCTATCGTAAAGGGATGGCTTATCAATTCTATGGAAACTGATGTCATGATGTTGTTTATTCGTCTACCCACTTCAAAGGAGGTTTGGGATGCTCTAGTCGTACATTTTTTGAGGGTGCTGATAAATCAATAATTTATGATTTATCTCGAAAGGCAATGTCTATGAAGCAGGGAGGAAGACCTATTTCAAATTACTATTCAGATTTGAAATTTATTTGGCAGGAACTTGATCATCGTAAACCCATCACGTTTACTCAAGCAGATGTTATTAAGGTACGATTGGCTGAAATTGAAGAAGAGCGCGTTTATGTATTTCTTGCAGGTCTGGATGACACATATGATCCTATCCGAGGAGAAATCTTACGCACCGATCCGCTTCCTAGTACTGAAGTTGTGTTCTCAACACTACGACGGGAAGAGCAGCGTCGTAATACAATGCTGAGTCAGGGAGATGTGTCTCAGGTTGCTATGGTGGCTAAAAGATATGTTCAGCCTTCTCTTTCTCAACAAAATTCTTCAACAGCAGTGAGTGGAAAGTGTTCTTATTGTGGCAGTAACAAGCATCTCATTGAGTCATGTTTCAAGAAAAATGGATACCCAGAATGGTGGAATGAGCATAAAGAAAGGTTGAGGTCTAGAGGCAAGGGGAAGGTGGCATTATGCACATCATCTCCACAGTCAGTGGAGACTTCTCAGCAGGTGGAACAGTCAGTACCAGCCTCTCATTCTGTAATTGATTCCTCCCTTGTGCAATAGTCAGGTAATCAAGGTAAAGCATTAGTTACTACTAATTTGGCAAGGGATAATGGTTGGATTCTTGACTCCGGTGCTACGAATCATATGACTTTTGATTCGTCTCTTTTACGTGATCATTGTTTGCCTAAATGTTCTACTATTGTCAATGCAAATGGTGGCTCATACCCTGTTACTGGAGCTGGAAGAGTTGATTTAACGCTATCGTTATCTTTGGAACATACTTTGTTGATTCCTAATCTCTCTAACAATTTGTTATCTGTACCACAAGTCACTTCACAATTAAAATGTTTAGTATTAATATATCCCAATTTTTGTCTTCTCCAGGATATCAGCAGCGGGGAGATAATTTGGCGTGGTACTAAGAGAGAGGGTCTATACTACGTTGATGATGTTTGTGCAAGTCTTGCCATGGCTGCAAAAGGTTCTACTTCCTCTATTAATAAAGATCAAATTTGGTTGTGGCATCGACGTTTGGGTCATGTGTCTTTTGGCTATCTAGAGTATTTGTTTCCTGCTTTATTTTCTGAATGTAAACCTTCAGATTTTCATTGTCAAACATGTATTTTGGCAAAAAGTCATCGTGTTTCGTATCCACCTAGTCTTAATAAAAAGAGTACACCTTTTTCATTGGTTCATTCAGATGTTTGGGGGCCATCTCCCACTACAACTACTTCAGGATTTCGTTGGTTTGTCATATTTGTTGACGATTGTACTCGCATGACTTGGCTCTATTTAATGAAACATAAAAGTGAAGTAGCTGAACTTTTTCAAAATTTTCATAAAATGATCAAAACCCAATTTTCTGGAAATTTACAAGTTCTCCGTTCTGATAATGGTGGAGAATTTATAAACAAATCTTTGAAAGGATATTTTAAGGAACATGGAATTCTTCATGAGACTACTTGTGTTGATACCCCACAGCAGAACGGTGTGGCTGAAAGGAAAAATAGACAATTACTTGAAATTACACGTGCAAGTTTAATTGGTGCAAATATGAAACCACAGTGGTGGGAAGAAGCCATTACTACTGCTGTTCATCTTCTCAATCGTGTTCCAACAAGAGTTCTGCAATTTCAAACACCTTTGGATAAACTTGCTTCCTTCGTAGATGTTCCATCTTGTCTTACTATTCCTTCACGTGTTTTTGGATGTGTTGCATTTGTGAATTTACAGAAACATCTACGTAGCAAGCTTGACCCGTGTGCTTTGAAATGTGTTTTTGTGGGTTATCATCCTTTTCAAAAGGGATATCGTTGTTACCATCCACCTACCCGTAAATTTTATGTTTCCATGGATGTAACTTTTTCTGAACAAGAGATGTTTTACGACTCATCAATACTTAATTCACATCTTCCGGGAGGGAGTAATAGTGTTGAAGAGGTGAATTGGATGGAGTTATTTCCAGAAAGTATTCCAGAAAGTGTTCCAGAAAGTATTCCAGGACATGTTCCAGAAAGTGTTCCAGAAAGTGTTCTAGAACCAGTTACAGACACTGTACTTGATACCATACTTGTTTCAGACAGTGTTCCAGTAGAGCATGGACATAATACTACTAGTGCTGAAGATCTCTCTCTTTCATCTATAGTACCCACGCTTAATTCTCCTCAAGCTGATTATTCCGAGGTAAGTAAAAATTCGGAAGTTAATACTAACAATATTTCTGAGCATGCTAATTGTGACAGATATCATTTACCACCAAGAAGTAACCGTGGGGTACCAGCAGAGAGATTTTCACCGGAACCAGTTAAAAGATCCAAATACCCGATTGCTCATTATGTGTCTACTCACAGGCTAGCAGAATCATCTAAAACTTTTGCTAATAATATTTCTGCAATACATGTTCCGAGTAAAGTCAGTGAAGCATTGTTAGATGTGAAATGGGCAGAAGCCATGAAAGAAGAGATGACAGCGTTAGAGGAGAACGATACATGGGAATTAGTTCCGTTACCAGAAGGAAAGAAAACTGTTGGTTGCAGGTGGGTGTACACCATTAAACAGAATCCAGATGGCTCGATCAATAGAAGGAAGGCAAGACTTGTTGCTCAGGGATTTACCCAGACTTATGGGGTTGATTATGAGGAGACCTTCGCTCCAGTTGCAAAAATCAATACCATACGAGTTTTATTATCTCTGGCTGCAAATTTTGATTGGCATATACAACAATATGATGTAAAAAATGCTTTTCTTCATGGAGATTTGAAGGAGAAAGTGTACATGTCAATGCCACCAGGATATTGTGTTCCTAACAGTTCGGTTCAGTTGGTTTGTAGGCTGAAGAAGACTATATATGGCTTACGGCAATCTCCAAGAGAATGGTTTGGTAAATTTCGTTCTGTTATGAGGAAATATGGATATAAACATAGAAATGCTGATCATACTCTGTTCTTAAAGAAAGTAGGTGATAAAATTACAGCTCTTATTGTATATGTGGATGATATAATAGTGACAGGGAATGATCTAGCAGAGATGGAAAATTTGAAGTGTTATCTTGCTCAGGAGTTTAACATGAAGGATTTGGGGAACCTAAAATACTTTTTAGGCATTGAAGTTAATCGTTCCAATCAAGGTATATTTCTGTCACAACGGAAGTACGTGCTGGACTTATTAAAAGATACATGTATGCTTAATTGTGAGCCAATTAAGTCTCCGATGGAACAAAATCATGGTCTAGAAGAATGTTCTGACCAGATTCCAGCAGATAAAGGGAGGTATCAAAGGTTAGTGGGTCGACTAATATATTTGTCGAATACTAGACCTGATATTGCATATGCTGTAAGTGTGGTGAGTAGGTTCATGCATAATCCGGGTAAGCAACATATGGATGCAGTTGTGAGAATTCTACGATATTTGAAGTCAGCACCAGGGAAGGGACTGTTGTTCTCAAAACATGGTCATACAGATATTCTAGGGTACTCAGATGCTTCGTGGGCTGATAAAGGAGATAGAAAGTCAACTTCTGGTTATCTTACGTTTGTTGGAGGTAATCTTGTGACTTGGAAAAGTAAGAAACAGAAGGTGGTTTCGTTATCAAGTGCAGAGGCGGAGTATCGAGCAATGGTAAAAGGAATATGTGAATTGCTGTGGTTGAAAGGTCTTATGGGGGAGTTAGGTTACTCTTCACAAAGTCCTATGAGATTGTTTTGTGATAATCAGTCGGCAATTAAAATTGCTGAAAATCCTGTCCAACATGATCGAACAAAGCATGTGGAACTTGATAGGAACTTCATATATGAGAAGCTAGAAAACAAGGAAGTTGAAGTACCATATGTTAGTACAAAAGGGCAGGTTGCGGACATGTTAACCAAAGCCTTATCGAACTCAGATTTTGCGGATTCTCTTGTCAAGCTGGGCATATATGATATCTACGCTCCACCTTGAGGGATAGTGTTAGAAATCAGAATCCCTAAATATACTCTAGAATATATTGTACAACTAGAATATCTCTTTTTGATTGTAATACCATATATATCTTTTAGGGTTGTATAGGTTGTCGGTGTAATATACTCTATATATACATTGTAAAGAACACACAGAATATATATGAGAATTATTCTTCTTCTCAATAAACGATTCTATTAATCGTCCTTATAATTCTAGTAAATATGCATGATGGGTTAATGTTATAAATTGTTTTAATGGATTGTCCCTAATTATTAGTATATTAAATGATGAGACTAGTTTTAAAGTTAATTAAACATTAGAATTAGGAATGAAGGAGTAGATATGAAAAAATTGATAAAAAAATGTATTAGAATAAGAGTCAGATAATTAGGGACAACTTTTTTTTCGAATGTAAAAACTAAAAAGGGACTGAGCTGAGGGAGCTCTGTTATTGAAATCGGCCGATTTTTGAAAAATCGCCGATAAATAGATCAAAAATAGGTCAAAATTTTGAAACCAATTCAACCGATTTTTGAAAAATCATCAATAAATCGCCGATTAATAATTAAGATTTTCAAAATTGGAGCCATTGTTTGGACGACAATATCCCTCACCAATTTAGATGCATTTTCAATCTACAGTCCAATATATTATTGTAAATCGTGTTTTCAGTACAACATATATGTATGAATGTATATACTATATCTCTTGTTTTAAATAAGAATGTTCTCAAATTGAAGGCATTGTTTCAGAATTTCGTAATCCTATAAATGGGAGAGCAATTATACGGAATCATATAGGAGCTTTTGTTCAGCTTTCTCGGTAAACTTTGATCACTGCATAACTTTTAGGGCTTAAATATTTGATTTTAATTAAAGGATTAGAATTAGTAAGAAATCTTCAAATAAGACATTTGGAAGTCCAGCTTAATAGTTTTACTTGCATACAACTTAAACACAAGGATAATGGTCCCGTTTGACTTATATTAGTTACTTATTTTAAAAAAAATATATAAATATGTACTTTTTAAAAAAAATAAGTAATTTATTTTGTAAAATAATGAATGTTAAATGGGTGATGGTCCAAAATAATCACCTGGGAAACTGGATGGTCCTTTTTACTAACGGGACACGATACACGACCGTGTACCGTGATAGGGGGTGTGATGCGGAGAAGCGTCCTCCGTGACAGGGCATGATACGGAGCTTCGTCTTCTGTGTTATGCATGATACGGTGAACGGTGTTCCGTGACAGTGCTGCGCACCCACCTAACACGGAACACCGTGTTCCGTATCATGCATAACACGGAAGACCGTGTTCCGTATCATGCATAATACGGTACACGGTGTACCGTATTAGGGTAATACGGAGGCCGAAACTCCGTATCCCGTCGGTATTTCGTGTCATTTTTTTCAAAATCAGTATTTTGGGCAAAAACTTAGAAAAAATAGGCATTTTGGTAATTCTCTCATGTTAAATTCCCATAAACATTTATTTTTACAAAAATAAATAAATATATTTTTTACAAAATAAATAATTTATAAATTGGATTTAAGAGGGATCAAACATGCCCAATAATGTGCTCATGATCTTAACTATTCTTGCGGTTGAGTATTTGTATGGAGAAGGAAAAACAAGGAATAAATAAATATATTTATTGCCCAATAATATATTTATTTGTATAAATAAATGAAAATTTTCAAATTTACTCTCAATTATTTATATATTTGGAAAAACTTAATATATTTAATATTTAATTTATTTTATTAAAGAAAAATGATCAATAATTTTAAAAAATGCAAACAAGGAATTGTGATGAAAACAGATAGAACGGAAAGAGTAATTAAATTACAATTAAGATATAGATTTTGGTTATAAGGAATTTGTAATGAAATATTTACTCAGCGGTACTAGTTTTGATGAAAAGATGTTGATTTCTAAATGTGATCATTAACTTACTTTTATAAATAACGTGTCATTGTTTATCGAACGAATCTATGGATAACCCTTTCCTCAGGTTCAGGATCCATATTCAGGTTTGATAGATATCCATAACCCATTATAGTATAAAATTATATGCTTAGGATTAGGTTCGGGATCCGTTTAAATTACCCATCCAGTTATATGATATGATCCATATTTTAAAATATATTGACCCGATATTATATAAAATACACATCATGACAAACGACTCTTGCCAAAAATTATTTCCTTGATAATACCAAAAATTTGGCAGTTGTTATTATTAATGCCAAATAATTGGTTATAATTATAATGGGTCCGCCAGGGCCATCCAATTAAAACAATCTTGCCAAAAAAAAATTCCTTGACAAACAATCTTGCCAAAAAAAATTTCCTTGACAAAACACGAATTATTTTGTTTCAAAAAATTATTTCCTTTCTAACAATTGTCAATTATAATTATAATGGGCCCGCCAGGGCCATCCAATTAAAACATTCTTGCCAAATCCGTTTATATTACCCATCCAGTTATATGATATGATCCATATTTTAAAATATATTGACTCGATATTATATAAAATACACATCATGACAAACCACTCTTGCCAAAAATTATTTTCTTGATAATACCAAAAAAATATTAACAAATGATTTTGATTGGTTATAATTATAATGTGCCCGCCAGGACTATCCAATTAAAATATTTCAAAATGCCAAAATATTATTTCCTTCACAAAACACAAATTATTTTCTTAACATTCTTCCCAAAAATTATTTCCTTCCACAAATTTTAAATTATTTTAATTTTTTTTAAATCCATATTCAGGTTTGATAGATATCCATGACCTATTATAGTAGTAAATTATATGCTTAGGATTAGGTTTAGTGTGGTATAACTTTAATTTTTTTGATATTATGATTTAATTTTTTTAATTCATTCTTTATATCTACTACTATTACATTCATGATATAGTTGACATCACTAAAATAATGTTATAGTGTTCAATTTTTTGATGTTTTTAAAATAAATTAATATATTAATAATTTCTTAAAGAATTTAACATTTTAATTTATTAAAGTAGGCAACTTTTTAATACTACTACCAATTTTTATTTCTGTATTGTAAAATTATATACTATAACTTATTAAAATTTAAAATAAATTTTATTTAAAATATGAACTCCCGTGTGCGAAGCACGGGCATTAAACTAGTATATTATAAATTGCTGGATAACCCTTTCCTCAGGTTCGGGATCCACCGCCAGGACTATCCAATTAAAATATTTCAAAATGCCAAAATATTATTTCCTTCACAAAACACAAATTATTTTCTTAACATTCTTCCCAAAAATTATTTCCTTCCACAAATTTTAATTATTTTAATTTTTTTTAAATCCATATTCAGGTTTGATAGATATCCATGACCTATTATAGTAGTAAATTATATGCTTAGGATTAGGTTTAGTGTGGTATAACTTTAATTTTTTTGATATTATGATTTAATTTTTTTAATTCATTCTTTATATCTACTACTATTACATTCATGATATAGTTGACATCACTAAAATAATGTTATAGTGTTCAATTTTTTGATGTTTTTAAAATAAATTAATATATTAATAATTTCTTAAAGAATTTAACATTTTAATTTATTAAAGTAGGCAACTTTTTAATACTACTACCAATTTTTATTTATGTATTGTAAAATTATATACTATAACTTATTAAAATTTAAAATAAATTTTATTTAAAATATGAACTCCCGTGTGCGAAGCACGGGCATTAAACTAGTATATTATAAATTGCTGGATAACCCTTTCCTCAGGTTCGGGATCCATATTCAGGTTTGATAGATATCCATGACCCGTTATAGTATAAAATTATATGCTTAGGATTAGGTTCGGGATCCGTTTAAATTACCCATCCAGTTATATGATATGATCCATATTTTAAAATATATTGACCCGATATTATATAAAATACACATCATGACAAACGACTCTTGCCAAAAATTATTTCCTTGATAATACCAAAAATTTGGCAGTTGTTATTATTAATGCCAAATAATTGGTTATAATTATAATGGGCCCGCCAGTGCCATCCAATTAAAGCAATCTTGCCAAAAAAAAATTCCTTGACAAAAACAATCTTGCCAAAAAAAATTTCCTTGACAAAACATGAATTATTTTGTTTCCAAATATTATTTCCTTTCTAACAATTGTCAATTATAATTATAATCGGCCCGCCAGGGCCATCCAATTAAAACATTCTTGCCAAATTCGTTTATATTACCCATCCAGTTATATGATATGATCCATATTTTAAAATATATTGACTCGATATTATATAAAATACACATCATGACAAACCACTCTTGCCAAAAATTATTTCCATGATAATACCAAAAATTATTAACAAATGATTTTGATTGGTTATAATTATAATGGATCCGCCAGGACCATCCAATTAAAATATTTCAAAATGCCAAAATATTATTTCCTTCACAAAACACAAATTATTTTCTTGCCAATTATTTTAATTTATTCTTTATATCTACTACTATTACATTCATGATATAGTTGACATCACTAAAATAATGTTATAGTGTTCAATTTTTTGATCTTTTTAAAATAAATTAATATATTAATAATTTCTTATATTAATTGTAATTTAAATTATCAAAACAAACTCATGTTCTTAAAGAATTTAACATTTTAATTTATTAAAGTAGGCAACTTTTTAAAACTACTACCAATTTTTATTTCTATATTGTAAAATTATATACTATAATTTATTAAAATTTAGAATAAATTTTATTTAAAATATGAACTCCCGTGTGCGAAGCACGGACATTAAACTAGTTATTTTAATTTTCAAAAAAATTACTATAAATGTAAGAAAATAATGAACTAAAGGCTCTGTTATAGAAATCGGCCGATTTCTGAAAAATTGCCGATAAATCGACCAAAAATCGATCAAAATTTTGGAACCGATTCGGTCGATTTTGCAAAAATCGCCGATAAATCGCCGATTTTTCAACCGAATCACTCGATAAATCGTAAATCGGTACCTCAATCGAATAGTTCCGATTTCCGAAATCTGTAAGATTGACTAAAGATATTCCTATAAACTGCACAAGGTGAAAAATAGCCGTCTAAAATCAAAAAATAAGTAGTCGAAGGTATAGGAGGGGCGGCAGCAGCAAAGTTAATGAATCTGACGTAGTAATAAACGCCACTCCACCCCACAGCCGCTTCTCCACGTACCCCCCATACCCCACCTCCCCTCCCCTTGACTATCTTTACTTTGGGCGGCGCCTCCTTCACCGCAACCTCCATACCATACCCCCTCTATATATACACACACTCTCCATCATTTATTAACCTCCTTCACAATGTGTACACACAGACTCATTACAATCTAAACAACTGTGCATGTCATAATGGTAAGGCCCAAGGAGAGTGCAAGTGAAGCCGTGAGTTGTCAAGTCGTAGAGGAAGTGCATTACAGAGGCGTTAGAAAGCGGCCGTGGGGACGTTATGCTGCTGAGATTCGAGATCCTGTTAAGAAGAGTCGTGTGTGGTTAGGTAGCTTTGATACTGCTGAGGACGCGGCGCGTGCTTATGATGCTGCTGCTGTTAGGTTTCGTGGCAAAAGGGCAAAGACTAACTTTCCTTTGTCGGTAAGCCCTAGTCATAGCAGCATTGTGGAGTCATGTAATAAAGGTGATGGAGTTTTGCACGCGCCTCCTGAAGCTGTTGACACGCGCCACCTTGGTGGGGTCCATCCCTTCTATCTACAACAGCATGTAGCAACAATGGGTTTGAATCCTAAGAACCCCATGATGTTGTACCAGGTTGTTCTTCCTTCGGGAATGGTTGGCCAGGTGGTGCATCCGGGAATGGTGCATGGCGGCGCGTTGAGTGATTCGGGCTCGTCGAGCGTGGTGGATGGGTTTTATCAGCATGAACAAGCGAGTAGAATTAACATGAGTAGTGGTAACATTAACAAAGTGCTGAATCTTGATCTTAGTTTAGCTCCTCCTGTTTCAGATTATTAGGCCTAGATGAGAAAGTTGATTAACTTTTTTTAATTAGTTTAGTGAATGTGTAAATAAATTAACAACTTTTCAGCTTTGTGCAACTGTCGAACAATCGATAAATTAATTTTATTGGTCTTGTTCTTAATTACAGTAGTTGTAACCATGGTTCTAAAATTTAATCCGATTAATCTTCTGTTGAGGTAAGTAATCGATTTGATTTTTGAAATCTAATTATTCTTATGAATTTATTTAAAATGATATGTTTAATTAATGTAAATTAAATTAATATATAGAATATTATTATAATATTTGATTAATCTTTTCGATTAATTTCCGATTACCGATTAATCTTAAATCGATATTCAACCAATTTATAGTGATTAACAATTTTTAGGACCATGGTTGCAACACATTTTGTTGCATGAATCTGGGTTGGAATTCAATTCATCCTCGTAATTACTGTAGTTTTTAACTTCCATGCTTGCTTGTCCCTTGAATTCACTTTATCGATCCAGGTATAGAACAACTTAAAATAAGGACAATGGAAGTACCTAGAGGCTAGAACTTGATATACTTTGACTTTCTTTGCGTTGGAGGCTGCTTAGTTTTGTTGTGTTATCTGTTCTTCTTGTCAATTGTCATGTTGATAAGATCAATTTTTTGTACTCTTGCCCACAGGGCCACAGGCCTTCTACAATACGCTTTTTTTATATTTACTCCCTCCCACTTATTTGTTTACCAGAAATACGTAGACAAAAACAATACATAAAAAATAAATAAAATTAAATGAAAAATGAGTAAAGTGATGGAATCTATCAATATTTAATAATAAATTTGAGATAGTGGAGGAAAGTAGTTGGTACAATAATATTTTTTATTATTAAATATGAGATAGTCGGGGAAGGTAGTGAGTGTAATAGTGGTGAAAATTTACTATTTACGGTAACGTAAAGAAATGAGAGGTACATCTCAAAATAGTAATTGTAAAAAAATGAGAGGGACATAGGAAGTAACTTATTAACAAAATAATTGGATTTATTATTTTTAGGCATGGTTGCAGATTTCGAAAATTGGAACAATCGATTTCGATATTTAATAGCGATTTATTGGTAAATCGGAAATTTAATGGAATGATTAATCGGAAAAAATTTGAATACATTTTAATATTTTAATTTTGTTTAATATAATAGTCTAATTTATAATATAAATACCATTTAAAAATAATTTATAACGATAAATTGAATTTTAAAAATCAAATTGATCAAATATTTTCTAATAATAAATCAATAATTTATCGACAATTTTTAAAAAATCGAACGATTTTTAGAATATCAGTCATTACTCTTCAGTTGAAAGTTAAAACTATACATATTAGTACTTGAAATATATAGGAGTAGCATAGAACCACAACTTTTACGTAATACTTTTTCGTCTGTTTCTATTTAAATGTTTTTTTACTGTAATTCAATCAAATTGATTAAACTTTAAATGTAATATTTGTAAAAAATTTAACTATTAATCCATAAATTTATATAAATATGAAATTATAATGTCATACTTTATCATGTTCAAAATTTTAAAATATCAAAATAGTACTGTAATACATGTTTGCAAGACTCAACTATTTTCAAGACTAAAATATGAAGTGGGTTTGTTGCCGTCCTTTACAAAAGAAAAAAGCCGCCTTTGCCGATTTGGTAGGTCGTCATATTTTCCCAACCGACGGAGTTGTCTTTGGTGCAAATAGATTATCTAACTTGTGGACCTGTGAAATTAGCGGCGGCACCGTAGGATGCATGTGAATGTATGACATTTGCCACCATGTTTACCGTTGTCCGTTAGCCCTTTTTTCTTTTCGTTGTTGCTAGCTATCGACAGCTTACCCATTTTGTTAAAACAAATTACAATATCTTTCTTATATTTGTACTTGGTGCTAATTATTTTCCAAAAATCACTTACTTAATCAATGAAAATAAGGAACCAAGTCACGAAAACTTATAAGGATGCACTATAATTACCCGTTTTCCGCCTACCTGAAACCTTGTGGAAGTAGTTGTTCAATAACATAGGATCAATCTCCCTCTCTCTCTCTCTCTCTCTCTCAAGACTCTCGAATTCTCTTAGCAAACAATATTACTAGAATGTATAAACTGTGAGAGAAGATGGCTCAAATGAATGCCTTGCATTTTATTATTGTTGAAATGATTACATTATGTGCATGTTTGGCAAATCTGTCAAAAAACTTATGAGTAACTTATTTCGGAAAAAAATTCGTATTTACATACTTTTTTTAAGAGAAAAATGTGTATGGGAAGTTTAATATTCGTTATCTTGCAAAAATAAATTACTTATTTCAGAAAAAAGTACATATTTCCTAACTTTTTTCGAAAATAAATAACTTATTTCTGAAAAATAAGATTTCCCAAACGGGCCCTATATAGAACAGAAAATGATAGAATCGACACACGTTACTTCCTAAACATACTCAATCACACTTAATTTATTCAACGATCAATGCTAGAAAGGAAATAGAATCAAATCAGATCAAAACAGAATATCTGATCATATCAAACCAAATCAAACAGAATATTGTGATAACTAACTCTGACCATGTTTGGGATTAACTCCAACATTGTCCCCGGTAATCTCAAACCTGCCTACTCAAATCCTTGACTCCCACCAATTTCCTCATCTTCTCAAACTTAGCTATTACTAGAGCTTTGGTCATGATATCAGCGCTCTGTTCATTGCTGCAAACGTGCTTCAAAACAACTTCTCCTCGCTCCACACATTCTCTAATAAAATGGTATCGTATGTCGATATGCTTGCTCCTGCCATGAAACATTGGATTTTGGCCAAATCAATAGCAGACTTGTTTTCGATACAAAATATAACTGGACCAATGCTTTTAGCTGTTAACTGATTCAATAAGTTGCGAAGCCATATCCCTTGACAAGCTGCAGCTGTGGCTGCCATGAATGAATTCTGCTTCACACGATGAAAGTGCAACACATTTCTGCTTCTGAGAAACCCACGTGATCATGCTTTCATTCAAATAGAACACCATCCCACCAGTGCTCTTTCTATCATCTAACTGGCCAGCTAAATCACTATCAGAGAATCCGTTTAACACGTTGTTGCTACTGTTAGCAGAATATACTAGTCCAAACTGAGTTGTTCCTGTCATATATCTCATGATTCTTTTTATAGCATCTTGATGTAACTTAGTAGGTCGTTCCATAAATCTACTGACAATTCCCACCGAGTATGCAATATCTGGACGGGTGTGGACCAAGTATCGCAGCCCACCCACCATGCTTTTATACTGAGTTGAGTCAACAGCTATCTCTCTTTCATCTCGATGTAGTTGCTCTTTTGGATCCATTGGATACATAGTAGGATTGCAGTCCAACAAACCTGCTTTCTCGAGTATCTTTTGTGCATAACCTACTTGCTTCAACTCAATATAGCCGTTACCTTGTTCAACTTCGATGCCCAAGTAGTAACTCAACTTCCCAAGTCACTCATCTCGAATTTTTGGTTCATCTGTTTTTTGAAAGTTTCGATCATTGCAACACTAGTCCCAGTTACAAGTAAATCATCTACATATACGGCTATTATCATATTCTCACCATTTTCCCTTTTAGTGTAGACTGCATGCTCGTAGGGACAACGAACAAAACCAAGACTTAACAAATATGAATTAAGCTCGGCGTACCAGGCACGTGGGGCTTGTCGTAAACCATACAAAGCCTTTGATAGTTTATAAACCAAGTGTTCTTGCCCAGTTTTTTCAAAGCCCTCAGGTTGAGACACATAGACATCCTCTTTTATATCTCCATTCAAAAACGCTGTTTTCACATCAAGGTGATGTACTTCCCAATTATTTTTGGCTGACAATTCTAATAAGAGTCTCACTGTCTCAAGCCGTGTCACAGGTGCAAATACTTCATCAAAATCAATTCCCTATTCTTGGACGTAGCCCTTTGCAACAAGACGAGCTTTATGCTTCACAATCCTTCCATTCACATCCTTTTTCAACTTATAAATCCACTTCAATCCTATTACTTTTTCCCCAGGTGGCAGAACTGTTAGCTTCCATGTTTTGTTATTTTCAATGGATTTCAACTCTTGTTTCATAGCAAATTTCCATTTGTTGTCCTTCACAGCATGTTTGTAATTGATTGGCTCATCGACACCCATCAGATAGAGTTCTTCATCTAGTTCCACCTCTTCCGTTTCGTCGTATAATTGACTGAGTGACTTGAATTTCTTTGTCTCAACACTGTCATTATAGTTATCACTGTTGATGCTTGAAGCTGAGTTCTGAGTTGAAGGAGTACCCCCAATGCTGATCCTTGAAGCTGAAGTCTGAGATGATGGAGTACGAGTACCTCCAGTGCTATCACCTATGTCACTGTGACAGTCAACCGTGTCGTTGCTTTCATGTGAATCTTCAGTGTCTGTTGATAGCACATCGTCGAGCTCGTTTATTACCAGGTCTGAGAATTGCATCATTGAGTAGCTGTTGTCTTCATTTTTCTGCCAAGGCCATGATTTAGTCTCTTCAAAAATCACATCTCTACTCACATAAATTCGATTAGTTTCAGGGTCATACAAACGATACCCCTTTGTACCCTGCTCCCCTCCGAAATTAACAACCCTTTTGCTTCGATCATCTAGTTTTCGTGCTTGCTCTCCAAGTGTCTTCATGTGAGCCACACACCCAAAAACACGAACATGACTAATGTCTGGTTTCCTTTCTGTCCAAGCCTCATAAGGAGTTGTCTCTGTTAGAGCTCTTGTAGGAAGTCTATTCAATATGTACACTGCATTTCTAACAGCCTCACCCCAGAATTTTTTTCGCATTTTCCATCTCCTTCAAATAGCTCCTTGTCATCACTACTGTTCTATTTCTACGCTCCACAACACCATTTTGCTGAGGCGTATATGGAGTTGTGTAGTGTCTTTCAATCCCTGCTCCTTCGCAATAGCCTTTGAATTCATTTGAAGTAAACTCTCCTCCTCGAGCTGTTCTTAAAACCTTCACCTTTCTTTCAGAATTCTTTTCCACTAGAGCACGAAAACTTTTGAATGCTGTGAGCGCCTCATCCTTGGTTTTAAGAAAGTAGACCCACATGAAATGAATAAAATCATCTACTAGCAAGAAGAAGTACCTGAAACCTGATGCCGTTTCTAGAGAAATGGGGCCACACAAATCACCATGAATCAACTCAAGCACCTTCTTAGCACTGTAGTTGGCTTTGCTTGGGAATTGTTTCCTGATTTGTTTTGACATGAGACATCCGTCACAAACAGCTTTTGGTTGGACAATATTTGGCATTCCATGCACCATTTTGCGTTTTGTCATGAGAGACATGGCTTGATAATTGACATGCCCAAGACATGAATGCCACTATTTTGAGATTTCTTCCGTTTTTGACATTAGGCAGACCTGTTTGCTTGTCTCAATGATAATCTTATATAAACTATTTGGAGAGCGTTTTACCTTCATGAGTAATCGTTCTTGCTTGTCAAATACCCACAGAAAATCCCCTCTGAGCATCACTTTGTTTTTATCTTCAGACAGTTCGCCTAAGCTGATAATGTTGCTACATAAATTAGGAATATAGTATACATCATGTAAAGCCTTTTCTTCTCCATTTTTGCATATCATCATAATTGTTCCATTTCCTTTGATTTTTACAGCAGATCCATCACCAAAGCGTACCTGGCCAGTTATACCCTCATCCAGTTCTTTGAATTTTGATTTAGTGTTAGTCATGTGATTACTTGCACCATTGTCAAGATACCATAGATTCGACTCACTCATTTGTTCCTTGTTTTTGGACAACAGAGAGAAAACTATCTTGCTTTCGTCCAGTTCTAACTCTAACCCATTTCTTTCACATCTTGCCATTAGATGAGTTGGTTCATTTTCTTCGACCATGGCCATGTTTACTTCTTGATTCTGTTCTCTATAAAGTTTAGGCTTTCTACACTCAGGTGTAATGTGCCCAAACAAGTTACAGTTATAACACTTTATCTTCCCATTTTTATCATGTACTCCTCGACTCCTGTTATTTGAATAACTGCCTGCATTACTCGTTCGTTTAATCCACTCTTCACGAGTAAACAACAATTTTCTTTCATTACCATCACGTTTTGCCCACTCTTCCTCTGTTAACATCAATTGATTTTCATTTGTTTCAGTCTTTCCCTTTATACGTTTCTCGTGAGCCTTGAGAGATCCTATTGCTTCTTCCAACGACATTTTATCCAGATTTCCAAACTGCTCCATGGTTGATGCGATTTTTAAGAATCTTGAAGGGACTGCTCTCAGGAACTTTTTGACAATATATGCTTCTTCCAGAGTCTCTCCTAGTGCTCGTATATGTGATACAATTGCATTCATCTTCATGTAGAATTCATCAATCTGTTCGTTCTCTTTCATATTCAATACCTCGAACTCTGATTTTAGCACTCGATCAGTTCCTTGACACAAAGTCTGTATTGCCTCCCAGACATCTTTTGCCATTTTCTTTTCCGCGATTGAGAGTAATATCTCTTCGGGTATCCCTTGGTATATCATAGCCATTGCTACCTTGTCTGTTTTCTCTTCAATTGCTGCTTTTGGATCACTTGGCTCTACTGCGTTCCAAACCCCTTGTGCTTGCATAAAGACTCTCATCTTGAAAGCCCAAGCTGTGTAATTACCTTTTTCAAGCATAGGATAAGTCAAGTGTTTGCACAAAATCACGCAAGTGTACGTGATCACAAGTAATACAGATATAAATCAAGTTCGTTCCACAGAGATCTGGTTTATGTTTCAATTCAGTAGATGTACCTATGCAACAATGTATGGTTTTAACTCACTGCTAAGACAAATAACAAATTTGGGTTTTTGATTATCTAGATTAAACTAAGATGCAAATTATTAAACTAAGAATTAATTAACTAAAGAGAATTAAACTGATTTACTTATATGAGAATAAACATGGGATCCTAACTTCATTAAATACTTCGCTTAGAGTTGATGCCTTTAATCAATGCATGTGATGGTTTTGATATCTGATCAAATAACACGAAATAAGTATACGCTACTTCTCAGTATACGAATACCAAACTAAACATACATCCACAAGAGAGATAGAAGATGAATAGACACCAATTATGCTTAGACCCTATATCTCTATAAGATTTGAAAACATAACGGTTGAAGAACAAGTTGTCTATTAAGATCACATAGGGTAGCATAATATCTCTATTTACGCTATAAATCATGATGTTAAAACATCAACCTATCCTATGCTAGCATGGCAAGTTCTAAATCTCAAGATCCACTCTCGTTTCGCAAGAGATTAACAAATTAGATGTTAGCTACGCATCTAAATTCATGAAGCACAACCATACGAGGATATCAAGAATTTACCACACATAAATCTTTTAAGCAATCAAACTACTAAGCTACATAGATAAATTCGTTAGAATCCCATGACAATGATTAGTTCATAATTGAACCTCTCGTCACTATGGGATCTGATGAAACCATGATAATAAACAAAGTCTGAATAAAAATAATTATGCTAGAGTAATAAGGTTTAGAAAACAAATCCAAAATCTAAAGATCCAAATTATCCTAATAGAAGAAAACAAAAGATGAAGTAGATCTAGATCTCCGTTGTTTGTCACGAGCGTTGGTGATTCCTTCTCCACTTTTCTCCCTTGCTTCTCTGATAAAACATGATTTTCTTGATGCCTAGATGTGTTTATATAGCCCCCATGTCCTGTCCACTGATAAGTGGATTTTATATCCACTTGGAGCGTTCCATATCGGCTTAAATTGATTATTTTGGACTCAAGTTTGTTATAGTTTTGATGTGTTTTGTGTAGATGTGCAGGCTTGCAAGAATGTCGATTAAGGTGATGCTTCTGTCGTGTTTTGAGGATTAATTAATTAAAATTTGGATTTTCTGGGACGGTTGCGCAGTCTATACTGTTTTGGCCATATCTGGAGTTCTATAAGTCCGTTTTCAGCGATCTTACTGTCCACGCGAAGCTTGAGAGATTTTCTACAACATGGAACAGGTGTTGCACGAGCAGGCTGCATGTGGTGAGAGCAGACACCACGACAAGCAGACTGTTGAAAGCAGGGAAATTACTGTTTTAACCTTTTCAAGTTCTAATTGTATTTTGGGCAGTTTTTAGCACCTTAATTAAATTCTAATTGTAATAGAAGATAAATTCTTGCTGGGCAAGAAATTTAGAGCCTATTTAAACACATTTAGCATTGTAATTCGTATCAGTTTTATTATTGTAACATAGCTTAGATCTGCAAGGGAGAAAAGGAGAGAAGGATTCAACGCTCGTGACAAGCAACGGATCTAGATCTACTTCATCTTTTGTGTTATTCTGGATTATAGATTTGTTTTCTCAACTCTTTATTTTAATAATATTATTGCTTCTTTCTTCCATATCTTGTTTATTATCATGTTTTCATTAAATCCCATGACGATGAACGGTTCAATTATGAGCTAATCGTTGTCATGGGATTCTAACGGAGTTATCTATGTAGCTTAGTAGTTTGATGCATTAAAGATTACGTGTGGTGAATTCTTGATATCCTCGTATGGTTGTGTTTCATGTATTTAGATGCGTCGCGAACATCTAATTTGTTAATCTCTTGCGAAACGAGAGTGGATCTTGAGATTTAGAACTTGCCATGCTAGCATAGGATAGGTTGATGTTTTAACATCATGATTTGGAGCATCAATAGAGATATTATGCTGCCCTATGTGATCTTAATAGACAACTTGTTCTTCAACCGTTATGTTTTCAAATCTTATAGAGATATAGGGTCTAAGCATAATTGGTGTCTATTCATCTTCTATCTCTTTTGTGGATGTATGTTTAGTTTAGTACTCGTATACTGAGAAGTAGCGTTTACCTATTTCATGTTGTCTGATCAGATATCAAAACCATAACGTGCATTGATTAAAGGCGTCAACTCTAAGTGAAGTAGATAATGAAGTTAGAGTCCCATGTTTATTCTCATATAAGTAATTCAATTCAATTCTCGTTAGTTAATTTAATTCTTAGTTTAATATTTTGCATCTTAGTTTAAATTAGATAATCAAATCTCAAATTGTTATTTGTCTTAGCAGTGAGTTAAAACCATACATTGTTGCATAGGTACATCGACTGATTTAAAACCAAAACCAGATCTCTGTGGAACGAACTTGATTTCTATCTGTATTACTTGTGACCACGTGCACTTGCGTGATTTTGTGTTAACAAGTTTTTGGCGCCGCTGCCGGGGATCACCAGTGTTTTATTTTTAGTTTATGTGCTTGTCAATAGTGGTCGTTAGAGTTCACTAACTCAGATTTCTTACTTAGTTTGTTTGTTTCGTGGTGTTTGCAGGTACTTAGGTTTGTATGCAAACACGTTTGCATGCTCATTTAAAAAAAACTGGCAAAAGACGATCTTGTAGAGAATAAAGAGGATAAGAAAGAGGAATCTGAAACTACAGTAGCGATGGGTGATGCAGCAGCAGCTAAGGCTTTGAAGGAGTATTCTTAGCCGAAGATCAATGATATCCAGTCTAGCATTATCAGGCCGGCCATCACAGCTAATAACTTCGAGATCAAGCCAGGCACTATTCAGATGCTACAGAATTCGGTTCAGTTTGGGGGTGCTCCTACGGAGGATCCTAACATGCATATTCGGGACTTTATCGAGATCTGTGATACTTTCAAGTTCAATGGTGTTTCGGATGATGCTATCAAGTTGAGGCTTTTCCCATTTTCTCTGAAGGATAAGGCCAAGGGCTGGTTACACTCTCTACCACCTGATTCCATTACTACATGGGAGGATCTTGCTCTGAAGTTTCTTACTAAATTCTTCCCTATGGAGAAAACTACAGCAATAAGGAACCAGCTAACTCAATTTCAGCAGCAATCTGGAGAATCTTTGTGTAAGGCCTGTGAACGATACAAGGAGATGCTGCGTAGGTGTCCACATCATGGCATGCCTGATTGGATGGTTATTAATAGTTTCTACAATGGGTTGGGAGCACAATCTAGACCTATGCTTGATGCAGCATCAGGAGGAGCTCTATGGGCTAAGAGCTATGATGAAGCTTATGATCTTATTGAGACTATGGCTGCTAATGAATATCAGAATCCAACCCAGAGGCTTTCTCAAGGCAAGGTAGCAGGTATTTTCGAAGTGGATGCAGCTTCAGCAATTGCCGCTCAGTTGAAGGCTTTGACTATGAAGGTGGACTCTCTTGCAAATTATGGAGTCTAGCAGGTTGCTAGCGTTTGTGAGCTATGTACGGGCACACATGAGACGAATCAGTGTGCTATTTCTCCTGAATCGGCACAGTTCGTGAGTAACTTTCAGAGACCTGCTGCACCAGTTCCAGCCACTTATCATCCTAACAACAGGAATCATCCTAACTTCAGCTGGAGCAACAATCAAGGTGCTCAACAACCTTATCAGCAGCAGTTTCAGGGACAGCAAGCGAAGCCATTCAACCAGGGCTATCAACAGCCGTATGCTCCAAGGCATTCATATCAACCTCCGGGATTTCAGCAACAACAGCCCCAGGCTCATGCGGGGCAATCTTTAAATGAAAAATCAGAGATGGATGAGTTGAGGATGATGATTAAAAACCTGTCAGCTTCTCAAAGGACCTTGGAAAACCAGATGGGATAGCTTACAAGTGCCTTACTACATATGCAACAAGGAACTCTTCCTAGCAATACGGAGGCTAATCCAGGCAGAAGGGAGGTCCATGAGCAGGTGACGGCAATTACTTTGAGATCAGGAAGGGTTACAACAGATCCAAAATCAGCAACTAAGGAAGATGAAGAGGTGCAGAATCAGCAGGTTGAAAAATCTGCAGTGCCAGAAAGTGAGAAATCTGATTTAGTGGTTGATCAGCTTGATGGTGAGAAGAGCAATAAACCTGTTGAAAAGTCTACTCTGGAGCAATCTTCAAAGAATAATCAGATCTATCCGCCTCCTCCATTTCCTCGACGCGTGCAGAAAAGTCAAGAAATACAGTTTCAGAAGTTTATGGATGTTTTTAAGAAATTGTCCATTAATATACCTTTTGTTGAAGCATTGGAGCAGATGCTGAGATATGCAAAGTTTATGAAGGATATTTTGTCACGGAAGAGAAGGTTGGAAGAATTTGAAACAGTGGCATTGACAGAGGAGTGCAGTGCGGTGTTGCAACAGAAATTGCCTCCAAAACTTAAGGATCCAGGAAGCTTTACAATTCCATGCACCATTGGGAAGTTGTCTTTTGACAAATGCTTATGTGATTTGGGAGCTAGTATTAATCTCATGCCCTTATCTGTTTTCAAGCAACTTGGTCTACCGGAGCCGAAGCCAACTAACATCTCTTTGCAGTTGGCTTATAGGTCGATCACGTATCCGAGGGGTATAGTAGAAGATGTCTTAGTGAAGGTTGATAAGCTCATATTTCCTGCCAATTTTGTGATTCTAGATTTCGAAGAAGATAAGAAGATTCCTATAATCTTGGGAAGGCCTTTTCTAGCTACGGGTCATACTTTGATTGATGTGCAAAAAGGAGAGCGTACAATGAGGGTGCAAGATCAGAATGTCACCTTTAATGTGTTCAAGGCCATGAAATTTCCAACCGAGGATGAAGAGTTTTGCAGTGTGGAAATGGTTGAAACTGGTCAGAAAAAGAAGTTTGATCAGTTATTGAGCGAAAAGACGGACACACACGTGCTAAAGCATCCCATTAGTGATTCCATTGACAGTTCTTCGGTTCGCGATCTCTCGAATGTCAAGCTTGGAAAACTTCCACCACATTTGAGGTATGTCCTTTTGAATAACGAGCTAATGATTTTTGAAGAGGGGCATGATAACGTGTTGAGAAGGTGGAAAAACGATGATAAGGAAGAAGAAATTTTTATTCAGCCGGTTGAGTCGGAGACGCACCTTAGAGGTGTGAAGAAGAAAAAGAAGAAGATTAGGCCGTTCGGTAGTAAAATCAGGTTGAAATATGATGGAAGAGATTTGTGGAAAGCAAGCAACCAAGATGTCAATGTTCGTATAAATGGTTTTTCTGTTGAGGACGGTTCAGTTATTCTTTTAAAACCGTCATGAGTTGAGGAAGTAACGTCAAGCTATTGACGTTAAAGGAGCGCTTCGTGGGAGGCAACCCACGCATTAGTGTAGAAAGAAAAAAAATAATTTTTGAGTGTTTCTTCAAAAAAAAAATAAAAAATAAATGTGTGTAACGCAGGCTGCGCCTGCGTTTCTGCTTCCAGCGCAGATTGCAGCTCTGTAACGCAGGCGCAGCCTGCGTTACTGTCCCTTGAGTAGCTTGCGCGCCTGTTGCGTAGGCTGCACCTGCGTGACTGCTTGATGAGCAGTTTGCGCGCCACGCGCGCAGCTTGCTTCTCCTGCAGTGTTGTCCGAAGTGTGTTCAGCTGTTGTATATAAAAAAAAAAAAAAATCTCAACCCCCAATTCCTTTTATACTCTTATTCTTTCATATCTACACATAATTCTTTTCCTAAATAAATTCTAAAACCCTCCATCTTTTCTTCAAAATTCTAAACATATTCTTATTCTAATTCTTATTTTTTATTATTATTATTATTATTATTATTATTATTATTATTATTATTTAATCCCTAAATCCTATTTCTATCTTACATCAAATTTTATACCTTCTCAAATTTTTCCCTTTTCACATTAAAAATTTTTATTCATCCTATCACTCCATTATATATATATATATATATATATATATATATATATATATATATATACCCACCTATACATACAAATCCAATTCCTCTTCTACTTCTTTAAATCTCTAAAAATTCAATTCTAAAGAGGAATTAATTGCAAGTTCACCTCTTCGATTCGTATTGGGTAAATCTTTTTCTCTAATCTTATTTTTATTACGAATTTATGTTATTGTAAATTGGGGGTTTTGTAGTATTCAGGTAAGGTGGCCAGTCTATGGAGCTCGTACGCCGTATCCACCACCAGATTCATCCGAGGATGAGGACGAGTAGGTATGTTTTTTGCTATCCCTCGTATTTACTTCCATTCAATGCGGACATTGAATATTTTAAGTTTGGGGGTGGTTTGAGGGATTAGTAGTTGTTGTTGTATTATTTGTTCATATAGGATTTCATGCTTTGCATATTAGTAGTAGTAAATTATGCATGATTGTTATGTTCGTGTTATCTATGTTGGTTTCATATAGGACATTCTGTTTTTATTTTTAGTAAATCATGTGAGTTCATTATAGTTGCATTCTCATAGCATGCATAATTCATGATCCCTTAGGACGAGCTGATTCTGAATGGTAGGTAGATGTTTAATTGAGTGTGGTGATGATGAGTAGAGGGCTGATTTATAGTTCCTAAGAAATTGACTTGCATGTTACGGGAACAAAACTTTTACACAGTCTCATTGTTTGCTTTTGGGCTAGGTTGAGGTTATGCTTGTTTGGATGTTTTGAGATTTAATCACTTGATTATATTTAGAATTTTCGTTATTCCCTTGATGGCATAGGAGCACTAAAGTCTAAGTTTGGGGGAAACCAGGGATTTCATGCTAGTTGTTAATATCTGTTAAATAATGGCTAGGTGTCAATTGGCTAGTAGTCAGCTCATATTTATATGAGTAGTCTAGGGTTGGAATTGAGAATTCTCATTCCAGATTGCACGAAAAAAAAATCAGAGAAAAAAAAAAGAAAGAAAAAAAAAGAAAGAAAAAAAGAGAGTCACAAGTCCAATTGTTAAATGCAAAATTAACCACGAGTGAGCTCTTTAATACTCGAGTAATTAAGTCTGAGGGGACTTAGTCCTAGTAACCTAAAGCCCTTGTGGTTTGGGATTGCTGACCTAACACTCGCTACATGGGTATTATTGTATAAGCCTTTTGGGGTCTCATTCATTGCACGGTTAAATAAGCATGCGTATTGTTTATAGTAGTATGTGTCGTAGTGTAGTAAAAAAGCATGAATTCTTGGTTAACTTGAATAAGGATGGAGGTGTTTCTAAGTTATGAAGTGTTTACAGTCTATTCTATTTATAAACCTGTAATTGTCTTGGCGAAGAATATGTATGATTTTTGACCTAGTGTTGGGAGTATTTCTGATGAGCATCGCACACACTCATGTTTCTGTCATGTATTGTTAGTATATGGGGACTTAGTCGAGCTCTATTTGGATTTAGTTGCATTCTTTGAGATATTTGATTGTTAGTTGGTTTTGGTGAGTTTGAAGGGGATCTTTTCATTTTTCATATTAGTTGCATTCATGCATTGCATTGCATTAGGATATATGGATTTTGTGGGTACATTCACTATAGGCCCTCACGAGACCTTACCCGTCCACTAGGGCTGCCTAGGGGTTTAAAGGGCTTGTTGCATATGCCAAATGCAACCGTGATCACCTACGGAAGTGGTACTAATTAGTTAGTTGTAATTGTTAATGCTTGAGGACAAGCATCGGTTTAAGTTTGGGGGTGTGATAAGTGGATTTTATATCCACTTGGAGCGTTCCATATCGGTTTAAATTGATTGTTTTGGACTCAAGTTTGTTATAGTTTTGATGTGTTTTGTGTAGATGTGCAGGCTTGCAAGAATGTCGATTAAGGTGATGCTTCTGTCGTGTTTTGAGGATTAATTAATTAAAATTCGGATTTTCTGGGACGGTTGCGCAGTCTACACTGTTTTGGCCATATCTGGAGTTCTATAAGTCTGTTTTCAGCGATCTTACTGCCCACGCGAAGCTTGAGATATTTTCTACAACATGGAACAGGTGTTGCACGAGCAGGCTGCATGTGGTGAGAGCAGACAGCACGATAAGCAGACTGTTGGAAGCAGGGAAATTACTGTTTTAACCTTTTCAAGTTCTAATTGTATTTTGGGCAGTTTTTACTTTTTAGCACCTTAATTAAATTCTAATTGTAATAGAAGATAAATTCTTGCTGGGCAAGAAATCTAGAGCCTATTTAAACACATCTTAGCATTGTAATTCGTATCAGTTTTATTATTGTAACATAGCTTAGATCTGCAAGGGAGAAAAGGAGAGAAGGATTCAACGCTCGTGACAAGCAACGGATCTAGATCTACTTCATCTTTTGTGTTATTCTGGATTATAGATTTGTTTTCTCAACTCTTTATTTTAATAATATTATTGCATCTTTCTTCCATATCTTGTTTATTATCATTTTTTCATTAAATCCCATGACGATGAACGGTTCAATTATGAGCTAATCGTTGTCATGGAATTCTAACGGAGTTATCTATGTAGCTTAGTAGTTTGATGCTTTAAAGATTACGTGTGGTGAATTCTTGATATCCTCGTACGGTTGTGTTTCATGTATTTAGATGCATCGCGAACATCTAATTTGTTAATCTCTTTCGAACGAGAGTGGATCTTGAGATTTAGAACTTGCCATGCTAGCATAGGATAGGTTGATGTTTTAACTTCATGATTTGTAGCATCAATAGAGATATTATGTTGCCCTATGTGATCTTAATAGACAACTTGTTCTTCAACCGTTATGTTTTCAAATCTTATAGAGATATAGGGTCTAAGCATAATTGGTGTCTATTCATCTTCTATCTCTTTTGTGGATGTATGTTTAGTTTGGTACTCGTATACTGAGAAGTAGCGTTTACTTATTTCGTGTTGTCTGATCAGATATCAAAACCATAACGTGCATTGATTAAAGGCGTCAACTCTAAGTGAAGTAGATAATGAAGTTAGAGTCCCATGTTTATTCTCATATAAGTAATTCGATTCAATTCTCGTTAGTTAATTTAATTCTTAGTTTAATATTTAGCATCTTAGTTTAAATTAGATAATCAAATCTCAAATTGTTATTTGTCTTAGCAGTGAGTTAAAACCATACATTGTTGCATAAGTACATCGACTGATTTAAAACCAAAACCAGATCTCTGTGGAACGAACTTGATTTCTATCTGTATTACTTGTGACCACGTGCACTTGCGTGATTTTGTGTTAACATCCACCAAGCAATTGCCGTTTTAGAGTTGGAATAGAAGATTGGCAATTTCCGTTCTTGAATAAGATAAGAATTGCAATTTTCATGCGTAAGACTGATTCTAGAAAGTAAAAGCTGCCCAGAGCAATTACAATACTTATTAGAAGTAGGAATTGTAACAATTTCCTTGTCAAAGTTGAATTTCTGCAGTTTTTGGAATTCTCTGGCGGCAACAGGCGCGACCGCACGCCACCTGAGTACAAAACAGGCGCGCCCGCGCTCCTTCAATTCTCAGCAAATCTTCAAGAGCGCTCACGCTCCAAAACAAAGTAATCCATGCACGGCCGCGCTCCTCATTCTGCTCCCAAGACTGATATTTGCTACTTTGCTGTTTCTTGTTCCGTTTCTTCCTCAACTTCACACTAATGCACATCTGAACTTACAATCACCATACAATCCAGGAAAACTTCATTCCGACCTTAAGAAAGATATCCTGCACAGTTCTCACAAAAACACATTAAAACACACAAATGCTTGAGATCAAAGCGATCAATTTAAGCCAAAATGAAACGATCCAAGTGGATATAAATCCACTTATCACACCCCCAAACTTAAACCGATGCTTGTCCTCAAGCATAAACAGACATAACTATATACAACTAACTAGTACCACTTCCGTAGGTGATCAGGGTTACATTTAGCATATGTAACAAGCCCTTTAAACCCTAGGCAGCCCTAGTGGACGAGTAAGGTCTCGTGAGGGCCTATAGCGAATGTACCCACAAAATCCTTCTAACTAAACAATGCATAAACAATGCAATGCATGAATGCAACTAATATGAAAATGCAATGATCCCCTTCAAACTAACTAAAACCAACTAACAAGCAAATATCTCAAAACTAGATCAAAAATCATACCTATTCTTCGCCAAGACAATCACAGGTTTATAAATAGAAAGACTGTAGACACTTCATAACCTAGGAACACCTCCATCCTCATTCAAGTTAGCCAGGAATTCATGCTTTATTACTACACTACGACACAGAATACTATATACACTACGCATGCTTTTTTAATTGTGCAATGAATGAGACCCCAAAAGGCTTATACAATAATACCCATGTAGCGAGTGTTAGGTCAACAATCCCAAACCACAAGGGCTTTAGGTTACTAGGACTAAGTCCCCTCAGACTTAATTACTCGAGTATTAAAGAGCTCACTCGTGGCTAATTTTGCATTTAATAATTGAACTTTTGACTTTTTTTTTTCTTTTTTTTTTCCTGATATTTTTTCTTTTTTTTATATATGAGCTGGCTACTAGCCATATGACGCCTAGCCAGTATTTGACAAATATTAACAACTAGCATGAAATCTCTGGTTTCCCCCAAACTTAGACTTTAGTGATCCTACGCCATCAAGGGAATAACGAAATTTCTAAATATAATCAAGTGATTAAATCTCAAAACATCAAAACAAGCATGACCCTAACCTAGCTCAAAAGCACCCAATGAGACTGTGAAATTATTGTATTTCTGAAGCATGCAAGTCAATTTCATAAGAACTATAAATCAACCCTCTATTCATCATTACCACACTCAATAAAACATCTACCTACCAATCAGAATTAGCTCGTCCTAAGGGATCATGAAATATGCATGCCATGAAAATGCAACTAAATGGACTCACATGAAATACGAAAATAAAAGCAGAATGTCCTACATGAAACAAACATGCAATAATACGAACAATAAGAATGAATTACCACTAAATATGCAAAATATGATATCTATATGAACATAATGACATACTACACTACTACACACTACTTATCCCCCAAACCACCCCCAAACTTGAAATATTCAATGTCCGCATTGAATGGAAGTAAATACAAGGGATAGTAGGAAACATACCTAATCGTCGGAACCACATGGGTTGCCTCCCACGAAGCGTTGTCGTTAACGTCATTTAGCTGAACAAATATGATTCAAATCATGGTGGCTCGAAGATCGCATTCGACTTGTCCTTATCGGAAGGACCATTCACCCATTGTCTGACAACCTTCTTGCTATCTTCCCACAACTTTTTTTAAATCAAACTTCACTTTGACTCTTCCTCCAATCGATTTTTCTTTTTCTTCTTCACACCTCTAAGGTGTTTATGCTTCACAGTTGATTGATAAGAACACTCTTCTACCTAATCATCCATGATCCACCTTCTTAACACATTATCTTGACACACTTTAAAAATCACCAACTCATCATTCAGAAGGACATACTTCAAATGGGATGGAAGTTTTCCGAGCTTGACATTCGAGAGATCTCGAATTGAAGAACTATCAATGGAATCACTGATGTGATGCTTTAGCATGTGCGTGTCCGACTTTTCGCTCAACAACTGATCAAACTTCTTTCTCTGACCCGTATCAACCATTTCCATACTGAAACACTCTTTATCCTCTGTTGGAAATTTCATGGCCTTGAACACATTAAAGGTGACATTATGATCTTGCACCCTCATTGTAAGCTCTCCCTTTTGCACATCGACCAAAGTACGGCCCGTAGCTAGAAAAGGCCTTCCCAATATTATGGGAATCTTCTTGTCTTCTTCGAAATCTAGCATCACAAAATCAGCAGGAAATATGAGCTTATCAACCTTCACCAAGACATCCTCTACTATACCCCTCGGATAAGTGATCGACCTATCAGCCAACTGCAAAGAGATGTTGGTTGGCTTCGGATCAGGCAGACCAAGTTGCTTGAAAACAGCCAAGGGCATGAGATTAATGCTAGCTCCCAAATCACATAAGCATTTGTCAAAAGACAACTTTCCAATGGTGCATGGAATTGTAAAGCTTCATGGATCCTTAAGTTTAGGAGGCAATTTCTGTTGCAACACCGCACTGCACTCCTCTGTCAATGCCACTGTTTCAAATTCTTCCAACCTTCTCTTTCGTGACAAAATATCCTTCATGAACTTTGCATATCTTGGCATCTGCTCCAATGCTTCAACAAAAGGAATGTTAATGGACAGTTTCTTGAAAACATCCATAAACTTCTGAAACTATTTTTCTTGATCTTGTTTCTACAAGCGTTGAGGATATGGAGGAGGAGGATAAATCTGGTTCACCAACTTCTTCATCGGAGGAGAGTTTTCAGCAAAATTTTGCTTTTGAAGTCTTTTTGGGAATGGAGGGGGTGGATAGATCTGATTGCTCTCTATATACTGCTTTGGAGTATATTTTTTAGCAAAAGTTTTGCCTTTTTTCGCTTTACCATCCAACTTATAAGCTGCCAATTCAGAATTTGCCTTTTCTTTATCTACAGATCGAAGCCCCCACCTGTTGTTTCTTGATTTCTTCGTCTTCCTCAGCTGCTGATTTTTTATCCCTCGTGACTTTTCCAGATCTCAAAGTAACTGCATTGACCTGTTCCTTGCCATCCCTCCTGCCTGGATTAGCCTCTGTATCACTCGGAAGAGTTCCTTGTTGCCTATTCAATAAGGCACTTGCAATTTGGCCAATCTGATTCTCCAAGGTCTTAAGAGAAATCGCCTGGCTTTTAACCATCAGCCTTAATTCATCCAATTCATATTTTTCAGAATAAGATTGCCCCGTACTTGCATGAGGCTGTTGCTGGAATTCCGGAGGTTGATATTGTTGCCTTGGAGCATACTGCTGCTTATAGCCAGAAGGATTGAATGGCTTAGCTTCATACTGCTAACCTTGAAACTATTGATAAGACTGTTGTGGTTGTTGAGCACCTTGATTATGGCTCCAGCTAAAATTGGGATGATTCCTGTTATTCGGATGATAGGTGGCTGGAATTGGTGCACCAGTTCTCTGAAAATTACTCACAAACTGTGCTGATTCAGAAGAGATAGCACACTGATTTGTCTCACGTGCGCCCGCACATAACTCACAAACACTAGCAACTTGCTGAACTCCATAATTTGTAAGAGAATCCACCTTCATGGTCAAAGCCTTCAACTGAGCTGCAATAGCTGAAACTGCATCCATTTCCAAAATACCTGCTACCTTGCCTTGAGATAGTCTCTGGTTGGATTCTGATATTCATTCGCATCCATTGTTTCAATAAGATCGTAAGCTTCATCATAGCTCTTAGCCCATAGAGCTCCACCTGATGCTGCATCTAGCAAAGGTCTAGACTGTGCTCCCAACCCATTGTAGAAATCATTAATTACCATCCAGTCAGGCATACCATGATAAGGACACTTTCGAAGCATCTCCTTGTAGCGTTCCCAAGCCTCACACAAAGATTCTCCAGCTTGCTGTGCAAATTGAGTAAGAGCGTTCCTAATTGCTACAGTTTTTGCCATAGGGAAGAATTTCGTAAGAAACTTCTGAGCAAGATCCTCCAATGTAGTAATGGAACTAGCTGGTAGAGAGTGTAACCAGCCCTTAGCCTTATCCCCAAGAGAAAATGGGAAAAGTCTCAATTTGATAGCATCATCCAACACACCATTAAACTTGAAAGTGTCGCAGATCTCAATAAAATCCCGAATATGCATGTTAGGATCCTCCGTAGGAGCACCCCCAAACTGAACCGAATTCTGTACCATCTAAATAGTTCCAGGCTTGATTTCAAAGTTGTTAGCAGTAATGGCCGCCCTGATAATACTAGACTGGATGTCATTGATCTTCGGCTGAGAATAGTCCTTCAAAGCCTTAACTGCTGCTGCATCGCCCATCTCTACTGTAGTTACAAGTTCCTCTTCCTTATTATCTACTACAAGATCGTCTTCCACCAGTTTTTCCTAACGAGCTTGCAAACGTGTTCGCATACACGTTCGAGTACCTGAAACACCACGAAAAAAACAAACTAAGTAAGAAATCCGAGTCAGTGAACGCTGACGACCACTATTGACAAGCACATAAACTAAAAATAAAACACCGATGATCCCCGGCAACGGCGCCAAAAACTTGTTTTGATACTTCGCTTAGAGTTGATGCCTTTAACCAATGCATGTGATGGTTTTGATATCTGATCAAACAACACGAAATAAGTATACGCTACTTCTCAGTATACGAATAACAAACTAAACATACATCCACAAGAGAGATAGAAGATGAATAGACACCAATTATGCTTAGACCCTATATCTCTATAAGATTTGAAAACATAACGGTTGAAGAACAAGTCGTCTATTAAGATCACATAGGGCAGCATAATATCTCTATTTACACTACAAATCATGATGTTAAAACATCAACCTATCCTATGCTAGCATGGCAAGTTCTAAATCTCAAGATCCACTCTCGTTTTGCAAGAGATTAACAAATTAGATGTAAGCTACGTATCTAAATTCATGAAGCACAACCATACGAGGATATCAAGAATTCACCACACATAAATCTTTTAAGCAATCAAAATACTAAGCTACATAGATAAATCCGTTAGAATCCCATGACAATGATTAGTTCATAATTGAACCTCTCGTCACCATGGGATCTGATGAAACCATGATAATAAACAAAGTCTGAATAAAAATAATTATGCTAGAGTAATAAGGTTTAGAAAACAAATCCAAAATCTAAAGATCCAAATTATCCTAATAGAAGAAAACAAAAGATGAAGTAGATCTAGATCTCCGTTGTTTGTCACGAGCATTGGTGATTCCTTCTCCACTTTTCTCCCTTGCTTCTATGATAAAACATGATTTTCTTGATGCCTAGATGTGTTTATATAGCCCTCATGTCCTGTCCACCAAGCAATTGCCATTTTAGAGTTGGAATAGAAGATTGGCAATTTTCGTTCTTGAATAAGATAAGAATTGCAATTTTCATGCGTAGGACTGATTCTAGAGAGTAAAAGCTGCCCAGAGCAATTACCATACTTATCAGAAGTAGTAATTGTAACAATTTCCTTGTCAAAGTTGAATTTCTGCAGTTTCTGGAATTCTCTGGCGGCAACAGGCGCGGCCACACGCCACCTGATTACAAACCAGGCGCGCCCGCGCTCCTTCAATTCTCAGCAAATCTTCAAGCGCGCTCGCGTTCCAAAACAAAGTAATCCAGGCACGGCCGCGCTCCTCATTCTGCTCCCAAGACTGATATTTGCTACTTTGCTGTTTCTTGTTCCGTTTCTTCCTCATCTTCACACTAATGCACATCTTAACTTACAATCACCATAAAATCCAGGAAAAATTCATTCCGACCTTAAGAAAGATATCCTGCACAGTTCTCACAAAAACACATTAAAACACACAAATGCTTGAGATCAAAGCGATCAATTTAAGCCAAAATGAAGCGATCCAAGTGGATATAAATCCACTTATCATCAAGCCTATAGATCCTCCCTTAGCTTTTGTCACCTCCATCGTTGGTGCTTCTGACAGTTCCCTAGACCTTCTTCACCTGCTCTGATACCAATTCTTAGCAAACAATATTACTAGAATGTATAAACTGTGAGAGAAGATGGTTCAACTGAATGCCTTGCATTTTATTATTGCTGAAATGATTACATTATATAGAACAGAAAATGACAGAACCGACACACATTACTTCCTAAACATACTCAATCACACATAACTTATTCACCGATCAATGCTAGAAAGGAAATAGAATCAAACCAGATTAGAACAGAATATCTGATCATATCAAACCAAATCAAACAGAATATTGTGATAACTAACTCTGACCATTTTTGAGATTAACTCCAACAAGTTCGAGTTCTATCATCATTCATTTGAGGCTCTTTAATGATTTCTCTCTCTCTTGAGAATTTCATGATATTTTTTAAATAAAGTGATTACTTAACAGGGATTAGTCCAGTTGTCTGATTCTTTTAAGAGAATTATCACTAAAAGTTGCATATAAGTTAAGTGATTCTGGATCTCTTCGAGTAGTTGTAGTTCTAGTTTTAGTGCAATTTTTTTTGTTAATCAGTAATATTTTAAATGTAATTAATATTTACATCCAAGTTCATATTCAATTATTCCAAATAATTAAGTACAAAAATAGAGTAGATACATCCAAACATGTTAGGAGGAATCCTCTTTATAGACACAAAAGTATGGGGATGTTTGGCAACTAATTACTCCCTCCGTCCATCTCATTTCTTTACAGTTACTATTTTGGGATGTCCCTCTCATTTCTTTACATTACCATAAATAGTAAGTTTTCCCACTATTACACCAACTACTTTCCCCCACTATCTTATATTTAACAATAAAAGACACTATTACACCCACTACTTTCCTCCACTATCTCAAATATGTTATTAAATATTGATAGGTCCCACCACTTTACCCACTTTTCATTTAACTTTACTAATTTTTTATGTATTGTCTTGGTCTCCGTGTCCCCTCCAACGTAAACAAATGAGGGGAACGGGGGGAGTATAAATTGAGTGAAGAGTAGAATTTTATTGATTTTGATGCCAAGGGATAATTGAGAAGATGAAAATAGTTAGATTAAAAATTAAAATACTTTATAGGAGTCTTAGAGCAAGTCCAACAATGTCCTAAATATTATCTTAAATCAATATTTAGGACATTTAGTCACTTTTTATACTCCAACAATGTCCTAGTGATGCCTTAAAATACTAAGAAATCCATCTCATGCCCTTTTTTAAAGGCACCTATATACTTGTCCTAAATCAATTTTAACAATAAAAAATTAACTTCCCTCCTTTTCTAGACTTCGCTCTCCTCTTTTTTTTTTCCTTCCCTCCAATTCTCATTCAAATATATTATTATTTTAATTTATAAGACACAAGAATAAGACATGTTGTTGGAATTAATGCACAAAAATCATGACTTAAATCACTAGGATACTATATTTTATTATATTTATAGGGCACCAACTAGGACATTATTGGAATTGCTCTTATACTCCATCCCGCTAATTGAATATCTTTCAAATGGTTTTTAGCTAGTAAACAAAAAGACATTGCACATACAATAGACAGTAAAGTAGTTCTTAAAAAATTATTTAATTAATTTGTATGCAAGATAAGAGGTGCAGAGATCAAAAAAGGCCTGATGCATTTGTTTATTCTAACCAACCGCACAGTGCCAATGTGTAGCAGGAGAATCTGGTCAGGGTTCCAGTGTTGGCAGTTTGATTATGGGTACTTGTTGTTTTGAAGGCATCACAGCAGAATTTATTTTCAGGACTGCACCAAGGCGGTGGAACTACCCATCTAGCACCAACCATCTTCAGTCTTCACCATCACTAACCTTACTATTGTAGCATGCATCCTCCTGCTTTTTCCACCTCCTTCCATTTATAATGACTAATTTTATAAATGTGTATAACCAAACCAGTGAGTACTTGTTAAGTTACTTGGAGAAAGTATTACACATTGACTAGCTTATAACCTGTTTGATGCACGTTGATATGGGCTAAAAGTAAGCCCTAAAGACACATTTAATGTAGCATTAAATGGACCCAATATGGTCAAAACGTGGGGCCCACCAGATGGGCCCAAACCCTATTTATAATATTAATTTCGTAATTGATATTAGGGATAATAACCAGCTCAGCAATAAGAGTCAGATAAGGATATTACTCCTACCAAGCTTAGCCTCCAAGGCACAGAATTCGATATGGGAACTGACTCCTACAAGGAAGGAGTCTAGAACCTTCCTCAAGGCGGTGACTTGCCCACCAAGTCACCTAATTCTACTACGATTCTAGGGCTTCTCAGCCTATATAAAGGGTCTGACCCCTCATTCTCAGAAATACGTTTTGGCTCAATCCTCGAATAAGGACATACAAGCCACTACGTCCTAGGTGAGCCCTCATCGCCATATCCCTGAGGGCACCATCACCTAGAACTACGTCTTGGCTTGATTCTCAATACGAGATACGTAGGCACTCTGTGAGGACCGATTAGTCTCGAACACGGAAACAGCCATTAAAGCACGGAGCTCCCTAACCCTAGCATTAAATACAATTCGTAACCTAGTTTTTATTCCACAACATTTGGCACCGTCTGTGGGAAGAAGACATCAACCATGGTTCAAACACGAAGGACACCGATAATTACCGAGCCTCTTCCACTCAGTTCTGCACTGCCCACTACGGATCCGGCGCCCCAAACGATCGGGGCGATTGTTCAACATCAAGTTTCTCAACCTCTAGGGACAACTTCCCATGTTGAGAGTACGTTACCTCCGATCATCCACACAAATCAAGGGACCAATCCTCTTCAGGTGGTGGTTTCTCCCTTGGTTGTCGATCCTAACAACCCCCCACATGGGGTCCAGATCCATACTACGGATCTCCCCGTGAACACCAACCCAATGTATGGGCTGCCTAACTACCCTCCTACTCAAGGAGCTGGACCTAGTGGCCACGCCTTGCAGATCCGAGATCGAGAATACTATGACTACTCCGGCCCCTATACTGAGGATTCATCGTCTGACGATGATGATCGTGATGAAGCCCCGAGAAGGCGACGTGCTAGTAGAGAATCAAGAAGGAGAACACAAACTATCCATGATGGACCCCCATTGACAGCTGCTGAGAGAATCAAGGCTCATGAGGCTAAGATTCTAAGGATAAAGGATGATATTGCAAGGGAACAAGCTAGGCTGAATCAAACTCAACCTCCTCCAACCTCAGGACCGATTCCCGTCATAGACTTAGAAAGATCTTCAAGAAGGCGGAGAAGGGCTGATGCCCCAACTGGAAGAACAACGAGGGTGGAAACCCCCAAGAGCAACCCCAAGGATCTGATGCCACTTGGGGATCCTGACGATCCCATACCCCCGTTTACTGAGGAGGTGATGAATGCTCGTATCTCGAAAAAGTTCAAGATGTCGACAATTAAAGCTTATGATGGAACGGGTGATCCCGTAAACCACGTTAGAACATTCTCAAACGCACTGCTGTTGCAGCCTGCAAGTGACGCTTTGAAGTGTAGGGTGTTCCCTCAAACCCTATTCGGTATGGCTCAAAGATGGTACAGCCGGTTGCCTACAAACTCGATCGCCTCTTTTAAAGAGTTAAGTGCTGCCTTTGTTAGCCAGTTTATCAGCAGGAGAGTGCATGAGAAAAGTTCTGCATCTCTTATGTATGTGGTGCAAGGAAAGAATGAGAATCTGAGAGACTACCTTAAGAGGTTCACCAAGGAGACTTTGAACATTACTGATCTGGAAAATAAGGTGGCAATGGTAGCCTTGGAGCATGGCACCACCGACCTATACTTTAAAAGGTCATTGGCGAAGCATCCTCCTGAGAATATGGCTGAGCTCCAGCGAAGGGCTGACAAGTATATCAAGGTTGAGGATAGTATAAAGAAGGAGACCACAATGAGCAATGGTCGAGGTAACAGTGATACAAAGAAGAGGAAGCAGGATCAGGAGTATGATGCTAGGGACAAGTATCCCCGTACTAGTAAAGACTCTGAATCAGCACCAAAAAAGAATTTTGGACCGAGGTTTTCTGATTATGCAATGTTGAATGCTCCTAGGAGTCAAATCTTGCTAGAGATTGAGAAAGATAAGGATTTTCGATGGCCGAAGCCACTCAAGGGTGACCCCGCAAAGAGAGATAAGGAGCAATACTGTAGGTTCCACCGAGATGTGGGGCATGATACAGATAATTGTAGACAATTGAAGGATGAGATTGAATTCTTGATCCGCAAGGGAAAGTTGAATAAATTCACTAAGGGTGAAGATCGTGGAACCCAAAGAAGGGACTACGATAGGAGAGACAATGACAGAAGAGATAATGATCGTGATCGTAACACGCAGCCCCGTAGGCCAGTTATCAACATGATTTGGGGAGGCCCGATAGCGGCCGGTACAACTCGAAACTCTCGAAAGGCATATGCCAGGGAGGTGATGCACATCGTGGGAGAGGCCCCGAAGCGTGCTAGAACTGAAATCGTAATTGGTTTTGATGATTCTGATCTTGAAGGGGTGAAGTTCCCCCATGATGACCCGTTGGTTATAACCCCTGTGATTGGGAACTCAGAAGTGAAGCAAGTCTTGATAGACAATGAAGCTTCTATTGATATTCTGTTTCATGATGCGTTTGTAAAGATGGGATACACGGACTCTCAGCTTACCCCAACCAATATGCCAATCTACGGATTTAATGGGGTAGAGTCCAAAGTTGAGGGGACTATTCAGCTACCCATGACAATTGGGCAAGAGCCTAAGGAGGCTACTCAGATGCTGAATTTTCTGGTGATTAAGGCATCCTCGACTTATAATGCAATCCTTGGAAGGACTGGACTTCATGCGTTCAAGGCTGTAGCCTCAACCTACCATATGAAAATCAAGTTTCCAACCGGGAACGGTGTTGGAGAACAAAAGGGCGATCAGAAAATGGCAAGAAGTTATTATGTGTCTGCATTGAGAGCTGATGGAGTCGGGGGGCAGGTACTCCCAATTGAAGACATGGATGTCCATGGTGATGATGAACACCGAGGGAAGCCAACAGAAGATTTGGTCCCCATACCTCTAGAGCTGGGCGACCCAGAGAAAGTTACTTATATAGGAGCTTCACTAAAGGAACCCTTGAAGGGCAAATTGACGGCCTTCTTGCAAGAAAATAGTGACGTGTTTGCTTGCACTGCAGCTGACATGCCAGGGATTGATCCCCAACTCATAACTCACAAGTTGAATGTTGATCTTGGGCGGAAGACAATAAAGCAGAAGAAGAGAAATTTTGCTCCTGAAAGGCAGGAGGCCATTAAACAAGAAGTTGACAAGCTCTTAGAGGCTGGGTTTATTGAAGAAATTCAGTTTGCCGAATGGTTAGCAAACCCTGTAATGGTCAAGAAAGCGAATGGGAAGTGGAGGATGTGTATAGACTTCACTGATTTGAATGATGCATGTCCGAAGGATTGTTTTCCCCTGCCAAGGATTGATATGATGATAGATGCCACAGCTGGACAAGAGATGTTGAGCTTCATGGATGGGTTCAGCGGCTACAATCTGATTAAGATGCACAAGGATGACATCCCTAAGGTATCTTTCATAACTGACTTTGGTGTTTTATGCTATCTTGTTATGGCTTTTGGTCTAAAGAATGCAGGAGCTACTTACCAACGACTGGTGAATAAGATATTCGCCCATCTGATTGGAAAAACCATGGAGGTCTATGTTGATGACATGTTAGTCAAGAGCCTACTCAAGGCAGATCACATTAAGCACCTCAGAGAGGCATTTGAAGTGTTGAGGCACCACAAGATGATGTTGAATCCAGCCAAGTGTGCTTTTGGCGTTGGATCTGGAAAGTTTTTGGGTTTGATGGTTTCGAAAAGAGGCATAGAGGCCAATCCCGACAAGATTAAAGCAATCTTAGACATGGAACCACCCTGTTCTGTGAGGGACATATAGAAGTTAACCGGCAGAGTGGCCGCCCTAGGGAGATTCATCTCCAAGTCTGGTGATAAGTGCTTGCCTTTCTTTCAGGCCTTAAAGAAAGTGAGAAATTTTGAGTGGACTACAGAAAGCCAAGAGGCCTTTGAGCAGCTGAAGAAATACATGGCTGAGGCCCCGTTGTTGGCCAAACCAAGCCTTGGGGAAACTCTATACTTATACCTGGCGGTATCTGAGCAAGCCTTGAGTGCTGTTTTTGTTCGAGAAGAGAAAAAGGTTCAGAAACCTATTTATAATGTGAGCAAGGTTTTGCATGGAGCTGAGTTGAATTACTCAACCATAGAGAAGTTTGCATTGGCTTTGGTAACGGCCTCGAGGAAGCTACGACCATACTTCCAGTCGCACAAAATTGAAGTCCTAACGGACCAGCAGTTAAGGAACATATTGCATAGCCCAAATGCCAGCGGAAGGCTAATCAAATGGGCCATAGAGCTTGGAGAGTTTGATATCAAGTATAAGCCTCGGACAGCCATCAAGGCTGCTCAGGCATTGGCTGACTTCGTGGTTGAATGCACCATTAACAACCAAGAAGTCGGGGGGCAGGAGATGATAACCACCCCTGAGAATGGAGATAAAGATGAAGAACTGATAGCTGATCAGAAGGAATATTGGGTGCTCTATTTTGATGGAGCATCAAAAACAAAATCTAGTGGTGCAGGTTTGGTTTTGCAAAGCCCCGATGGGTTCATAGTTGAGTATGCTTTGAAGTTGGATTTTCCTACTACCAACAATGAAGCTGAGTATGAGGCATTGGTAGCCGGATTGGGTTTGGCTAGAGTCATGAGGGACAAGAACCTCAAAGTGTGTGGAGATTCAAGACTGGTAGTCTCGCAAGTGAATGGCGAATTTGAGGCCAAGGATGAGACTATGGCAAAATACCTGAGAGTCGTGAAAGCTGTTATGACTCAGTTTGAGGAATGCTATGTTGAGCACATTCCGAGAGAAGAGAATGTTAAGGCCGATGCCTTGTCTAAATTTGCTTCTTCTGAAATCGAGAACTATGCAGGGAGTGTTTACTTCCAGGTCTTGAAGGTCCCGACCATCAACTCTAAGTTGGTAGCACCAATTGATGTAGGAGGTTGCTGGATTGATCCTATCAAAGCTCACCTAGAAACTGGATGGCTCCCTGACAATGCCCTGGAGGCACGAAAGCTGTCTGTAAGAGCATTGAGATATGCCTTAATCGAAGGCCTCCTGTACAAGAGATCGTTTGTTATACCATACTTGAAGTGTTTGAGGCCCCAAGAGGCAAAAGAAGCATTGGAAGAAGTTCATGAAGGGATCTGTGGGCAACACTTGGGGGGCAGAGCCCTAGCTCACAAGATCACACGACTGGGATTCTATTGGCCAGAGATGTTGGCCGATGCGCAGAATTATGTTAAGAAGTGTGACAGATGCCAAAAGCACGCTCCAATTGTAAGGCAACCGCCTGAGATGTTAACTTCGATTAACTCCCCTAATCCGTTTGCAATGTGGGGGATGGACATACTTGGTCCTTTCCCTATGGCTTCAGCACAAAGAAAGTTTCTAATAGTGGCCATCGACTACTTCACCAAGTGGATTGAGGCTAAACCTTTAGCCAAGATAACCACCAAACAAGTTGCCCAGTTCTTTTGGGAAAACGTTATTTGTAGGTATGGAATTCCCCGAATCCTTGTGACAAATAACGGGACACAGTTCAACAATGAAGAGTTTAAGAAGTACTGCGAGGAAAATGCTATTGAGCTTCGTTTTACTTCAGTAGCACATCCACAGGCTAATGGACAGGCAGAGGTAGCTAATCGAATTATCCTTGATGGACTAAAGAAGAGAGTTGAACGCTCGAGGAACACTTGGGTGGAAGAGTTACTACCTATTCTCTGGGCATATCACACCACTTGTAAGGTGACAACTGGAGCAACCCCATTTTTGCTGGCTTACGGAGCCGAGGCAGTTGTGTCCTTGGAAATCATGCATACGTCACCTCGAGTTGAGGCATACGAACCAGAAACTAATGAGGAAGGCATGAGGCTTGCACTAGATCTAATTGATGAAATCAGGGACGAGGCAAACGCCAAGAACGTGGAGCATCAGAAGAAGGCATCCTTTTATTACAACCATAGGGTTAAGGAGGGTTCTTCCAGCGAGGTGACTTGGTTCTAAGGAAGATAGAGGCTTCTGGAGTTGGTCAGAAGGGAAAGCTAGCCCCTAATTGGGAAGGGCCGTACCGAGTCAAGAAGACGCTAGGACGAGGATCCTACAAGTTGGAAACCTTGGATGGGAACGAGGTACCCCGTACTTGGCACGCCTTGAACCTCAAGATTTACTATGTTTAAGCTGCCCTTTCAAGGATGTAGCTTTTTATCTATCTATTAGGAGAAGTAGAAATAAGGTTCGATGAAACCATTTCAGGGCTTAACGCCCCGAGTAGGACAATAATAAGTTATGTAAGGGCGGAGCCCATTTCGAATTATTAATGCAAGTTTGTGTTCCTTTAATGATTCTGTGATTTTGTTTATGTACCAAGCACCTGTTGAGTGTAAGTCTAGAAAGACCAAGTACCGAAAGCAAGTAAACAGACAAATGAGGAAAACAAGTGCATAAATAAAGACCCCGAAGGGCCGACAGTTAAGTTACATCACTTAAGCAAATAAAAGTTTGATCCCGAAGGACCTTGGTTGAAAGCTAGAAATATAAAGCCACACGCGGCTAATAAGGCCATGCAAGGGCACAAACCAACTCCAGCTACTCTTCTGCAGACTCCTCTTCGCCACTCTCCTCTTCCCCGCTCTCCTCCTCCGATTCTTCACCGGAGTCATTACCAGGCTCGGCCACTACCATAGGCTGAACCGCAGCAACTCCGGCCCCTTCTTCTTCTTCAGAGGATGAATCAGAAGAAGAACTGCCCTCGTTTCGGATCAATCTCTTACCAGGGATTGGTTGTCGAACCACTCCAACCTTCCTTGCGAGCGGGGGTTTCATCCCGCGAGAGCCAGAGGAGGATGAGTCTTGGCTAGCAACTTGGACAGCTCCCTTAGAGTTGGATCCAGAACGTCGATGACTGCCTTTGGAGCCGGATCCTGATGTCTGAGGAACAACTTCAGTTCCCGAACCAGAAGCTAGGTTAGCCGGGTTGACACCCCAGTTAGGGCAAGGAAAATCAGCCGGGTTGACAACAGAAGGATGCCTATGGCTCACAACATTTATCGCCTTATCCCAACCAACAGACATGTTGTAGGGGCGCACCTCATCGTCATGTTCATCTATGAATCTCAGAAACTCTTCAGACTTATGATAGGCTTTAATCACTTTGTTAGCATCATCCATTCTCTTTCGAGCTAAAGAAGCAAGTTGCTTTCGGGTGGATAAGGCATTCGCTTCGGTGCGGTTAACCTGAGAATGTAGATCATCAATCTCTTCCTTGAACCTTGCTGAATCAGTCGTCAAGGATATATTCTCATCCCTGAAAGCCAAGCCTTGGGTAGAAACAGCCTGGAAGTAGGCATTAGCCTGCAACGAAGAAATTGATAAGGTATGAGAAATTTGTAAAGGATAAATCACACCGAACTTACTAAAAGGAGTGTCATACCTGATATAAGGCTTGAGCGCCCAGAAGCTGATTTTCGTTCATCTTGTCCCCGGCATGTAAAGTCACCCTATCGGGAGGAGTGATTGAAAGCTTGGACCAGTCTAGAGCTAGGTCAAGACTCCCACAAACTGAGTCTTGTTCACATATACCTCATGAAGGTATAAAACGGGTCCTGGTAACCCCATCAGCATTTCGGGATCTTTTCCCGCCTTGGGAGAAGCCTTCCAAGAAGTGAGGGACTCTAGGTTTAGTGGGATTCAGTAACTCTGTAGCCTTTTTCTTCATCCTTTGAGTCACAGTCGGTTGGTTTTAAGGACGACTGTCAATCTCCTCAGCAGCTGAAATGCAACGAGAAAAACATCGGAATAAGAACAAACAGAGGTCATAATATGGCTAAGTAAGAAAATTACCCTCAATGGAAAGAAAGCTAAGTCCAGACTCAACAAGATTCTTTTCATTCAGAAAAGTCTTATAATGGGTACGACCATCATCAGCTAGGAGATTATCTCGATCTAGTAACTCCGGAACCGTAAGTTCACACACAAAATGTGAACTATCTTCCACGTGTCCAAATCTCTTCACAAAGTAGTTGCCCTAATCACCACCTTCCCACTCAAGGATTACAAACTCTCTTTCCCAGAAATGTTGAGAATATGGAAAAGAAAAGGGATTCACCATGTGCGGGAGTTTCTGGCCCCGAAAATACTCCGAAAATACTTTTTTGCAATCAGTGGAGTTTCTGGCCCCGAAAATACTCCAAAACATTGTAGTAGACAATGGAATTTTCAGCTGACGGCACCTTATTATGAAAATAATGATGTACCTCCAGGCATTGGGATACAATTGACAAGGGTGAATTTGATACTCCGCCAACAATCTGATGATAAAATCATCAACCGGAAATCTGAATCCAGTTTCTAGGGCACCCCAGGGAACACAAATCCTCTTAGGATGCCAGTTGCAAGTTCTATCAGTTAGACTTGGAAGACGAACCTTAATAGCATCTGGGAAGTAGTATGTTCTCCTGATCTCTTCGACATCTTTCTCCTTTAACTTGCATGGACTATAAAATGAATCTAAGCTTGCACTATTTGGAAACGCATCCCTCATGATGTTTAGCAGATCTAGTAAAGATTCAAATTTATGCTCAACATATGAAGGGGGTTTTATTTTTTCTTTACCTTTTGCTATCCTCATCTTGCTTCTCTTGGCGAATGCTTCCATCATAGAGACTGGAGGAGCAACTGGGCGGCTGTCTTCTAACATCTTGATCTAGAAACCTGAACTTGATCTTAAAACTTGATCCCCGATTGGGACTAGAAATCTACAGATCTTAAGAACTTGAAAACTTTGAAATGAAGAAGTGAATGAAATGAAGGCCACCACTCTTCTTTTATAGAAGAAGCATGACCTGCTTTGTCAGGTCGAAGTTCAGCTTGATTCGCGTTTACAGGTCATCTATCGTTTAAAGATGAAAAAAGGACAGAAATTGCTCGTTTTATACAGAAAGGATCGTTATAATTCATACAAACCAGAGAGAAACAACTGATATAATTGCTAAAGTTGAAAAACAAATGACCTCTGAAAGGCTAATTATGCTTAAAGAGTTAATTAAGAAGATCAGCCGTAAGTACAAGGTTAGCAATGTTAATTGTTAACTAAGGAGAAATATCGTTAGAAGTCACGAATGACCAAACTGACGACTTGTGATCAAGATCAAGATTTTTGATCCTTAGGATCACGGATGGTTTTAGATCCTAGATCCCTGATAACTTGAGATCAAGATCAAGGTTCTTGATCCTTGAGGACAACGAAGTCACGAATGACCAAAATAGTGACTTGAGATCAAGATCAAGATTCTTGATCCTCAAGATCACGGATGATTTTCAGGTCCGGGCATTTTAGCCAACCACCAGCTAGCCGACCATAGCCGACCACGAGGTGGCCGACCACGAAGCAGCCGACAGCCACGCCCGAGGGAGCAGCAGCCGACCACGAGACGGACGACCACCGCACCCGGGGATGTGCTAGCCGACCACCAGCTGGCCGATCATCCTCCAGCCGACCATGGTTCGGCCGACCATGGTGTTTTAAGGCCCTTCGGCCGATCAGCAGGTAGCCGACCACAAGCTACCCGTTGATCCGGCCGATCACGGGTAGTTTGTGGTCCCAGAACCCGACTTTTTCAGCGAACCTCGGATAGTTTTCAGACCTAGATCTCGACTTTTTCAGCGAATTTCGGATGATTTTCAGTACTGAAACGAGATTAATATTAGCACAGATTAGTGCCGTTTAAGCACAGATTAGTGCCGATTAGCACAGATTAGTGCCATTTAAGCACAGTTTAGTGCCGATTAGCACAGATTAGTGTCGTTTAAGCACAGATTAGTGCCGATTAGCACAGATTAGTGCCGATTAGCACATATTAGTGCCGTTTTAGCACAGATTAGTGCCGATAAGCACAGATTAGTGCTGATTAGCACAGATTATTTCCGTTTAAGCACAGATTAGTGCTTATTAGCAAAGATTAGCGCCGATTAGTGTTGTTAGTGCCGTTTTATGTCATTTAACATCGTTTAACACTGTTTAAACGTTGTTTAAGGCTTATTAGCGCTGTGTAGTGCCGTTTAACACCGTTTAGTGTCGTTCAACATCGTCGTAAATGCGTCAGTCGCTCCACGCTTTACAATAAGATGATATTGTTGAAAGTACTCGCGTAAGAGCAATAAACCCTGACCCAAGTCTCGGAAAGGCCGTTAAAACTTCAAGGAAAACCTGATCAGTTTTCCTAGAAGTTGGGGGGTAAATGATATGGGCTAAAAGTAAGCCCTAAAGACACATTTAATGTGGCATTAAATGGACCCAATATGGTCAAAACGTGGGGCCCACCAGATGGGCCCAAACCCTATTTATAATATTAATTTTGTAATTAATATTAGGGGTAATAACCAGCTCAGCAATAAGAGTCAGATAAGGATATTACTCCTACCAAGCTTAGCCTCCAAGGCACAAAATTCGATATGGAAACTGACTCCTGCAAGGAAGGAGTCTAGAACCTTCCTCAAGGCGGTGACTTGCCCACCAAGTCACCTAATTCTACTACGATTCTAGGGCTTCTCAGCCTATATAAAGGGTCTGACCCCTCATTCTCAGAACTACGTTTTGGCTCAATCCTCGAATAAGGACATACAAGCCACTACGTCCTAGGTGAACCCTCGTCGCCATAGCCCTGAGGGCACCATCACCTAGAACTACGTATTGGCTTGATTCTCAATACGAGATACGTAGGCACTCTGTGAGGACCGATTAGTCTCGAACACGGAAACAACCATTAAAGCACGAAGCTCCCTAACCCTAGCATTAAATACAATTCGTAACCTAGTTTTTATTCCACAACACACGTATTTCTTTTGATATATAAAAAAATTTATTTTATGTTACAATTACATTTTTAGATGATCATTGTTTACAATATTTTATATTAATTTAAATTTACATAATTTAATATAAATTTTTTTAACGATATATATGGTTTAAAATTTATAGTATAAAATTTTAAAATAAGTATGTCGTTGATGGAATTCGAAACTTGAAATTTTAGTAAATTAATTTAATCATATAATATATCTAATCATTATATCTAAAAGTTCTAATTTTTTACTAAAATTTTAACGATCATTATTCGTAATATACGGATTTTAATTATATTTTGTTAGTGATTAGAATATATAGTGTGATATTTTTGGATATATATTAATTATTGCAAGATTCTTTTTTAAATTAAAAGTTAACGTGTTTTAATTAGAAAAGAAATATTATTGATTGGAAGATATGATATTTTAGGTGTTTATAAAAAGTAATATCAACAATTAAAATTAAACATTTTTCAATTAAAAAGGCAATCTGGTAATTATCATTAAACATATTATTATATTATTTATTTTAATAATTAGGATCACCATGCCGAAAACCGAACATACAAACTTTCGATACTCGTGCGATGTAGGGGTTTCTTTTATTATGTTTTTACATAATCATCATTTTTTTATAATTATAAAATTTCATATACTCGTGTTTCTGGATTATACTAATGTTTCCTTATTATAAATAACGTATACGAATTTTTAATATATTTTATTAATAATTGAAAAGTATAGTGTGATATTTTTGGGTATATATTAATGATTGTAAGATTAGTTTTAAATCAAAAAGGTAACGTGTTTTAATTCGAAAGAAATATTAATTATTGGAAAATATGATACAATTGATTTTTTTAGGTGTTTTTAAAAGGTAAAAATATTAATTATTGAAAGATATAATATGATTGATTTTTTAGGTGTTTATAAAAGGTAATATCTTCAACTAAAAGTAAATGTAAAAAAGGCAATATTAACTATTGGAAGATATGATATAATTGATGTTTTTAGGTGTTTATAAAAGGTAAAAATATTAATTATTGCAAGATATGATACTGTTGATGTTTTTAGGTGTTTATAAAAGGTAATATTTTCAACTAAAAGTAAATGTGAAAAAGGCAATCGACTTATTACCATTAATTATATTATGTTATTATTAATTTAGGTGTTTTAATAGTGTATATATATAGGGTCTTGTTCTAATAGAAACTAACTTAGAATAGAAACTAGAAACTAAACCTAAATTAAATATTTCAAGTTAATCTAATGACCAAATTAGGGGTACCCTAATACAAAAAACGTTTAAAATTCTTGGATCTATTCAACGAATAAATAAAAAAAAAATATAAAAAATTGAAAAAAAGTAACTGTTCATGTGATGACGTGGCACGTGAACAGTAACTTTTTTTTTTATATATTTTTGTTGAATAGAGCCAAGAATTTTATAAGTTTTTTATGAAGGTGCCCCTAGCGGGGCCATTAAAATAAATGAAATATAATTTATTTAGTGTAGGTTTCTAGTTTCTGTTCTAAGGTTGGTTTCTATTTGAACGCGCCTATATATATATATATAGGCTAGCGTTCAAATAGAAGCCAACCTTTGAATATAAACTAGAAACCTACACTAAATAAATTATATTTCATTTATTTTAATGGTCTCGCTAGGGGCACCTTCACAAAAAACTTATAAAATTATTGGCTCTATTCAACAAAAAAATATTTAAAAAAAAAAGTTATTGTTCACGTGTCACGTCATCACGTGAACAGTTACCTTTTTTTAAAATTTTTTTTTTTGTTGAATAGAGCCAATAATTTTAAACATTTTTTGTATTGGGGTACCCCTAATTTGGTCATTAGATTAGCTTGAAATATTTAATTTAGATTTAGTTTCTAGTTTATATTTTAAGTTAGTTTCTATTAGAACAAGGCCATAAATATATATATATATATATATATATATATATATATATATATATATATATATATATATATATATAGGCAAATGATCAAAAGAGAACTCTTTTTTTGAAGAAAACTAAGTACTAATCCTAACCATTGGATGTATTATAATCAATGGCCCCGCCAGGGGCACCCACACACTAATCAAATACACCCTCACACACACAATCCCACCTAATCCCCTCCGTTTTTAATTTGATTTTTCCCGTCAATCGGTGATATTTTTTTAAAATCTAATTTCACCACATTTTTCTCCATCTCCCAACGATCAGTTTGAATACCATATGTGCTATATTTTAATTTAGTTTTCTAAGTTCTCCTTTTAAAGGGGTTTTCTCTAGATCCCTACTCTATATATATATATATATATATATAGGTACCACAATTTTTGATGTTTCGGCTTTTATATAATAGTATAGATTTTGTTATATTAATGTGAAAAAGACAATCAACTAATTACCATTAATTTTATTATGTAAATCGATTAATTACCATTAATTATAACGTGTTTTAATTCGAAAGGAAATATTAATGATGGAAAGATATGATACGATTGATGTTTTTAGATTATAAAAAGTAATATCTCAACTAATTACTATTAATTATACTATGTTATTATTTATTTTTGGTGTATTTTTTTTTATAATGAAGGGTAAATAAGTAAATTCACGAAGTACCAAAAAACATGTACCAGGTACTAAAAAATAGGTACCAAAACTTTTAATGTTTCGACTTTTATATAATAGTATAGATATGTTATTATTTATTTTAGGTGTATTTATTTTTTTTATAATGAAGGGTAAATAAGTAAATTCACGAAGTACCAAAAAACATGTACCAAAAAATAGGTACCAAAAAACAGGTAATAAAAAACAGGTACCAAAACTTTTAATGTTTCAGTTTTATATAACAGTATAGATTTGCGGCAATTTAAATTTTTGAGATAATGTTGGATCCTACTCTGGTTTTCGTAATTAAATATTTTACTCTCTCCGTCCATTTTACATGTACATTTTTAAAAAATTACGTATAAATCATCCTCAGGTAACACCCTGAGGTTAAAAGAAGTTTGTACTTATAAATCATGTGGCCTCGCAGGGGTATTTTTGTAAATTTAAGATCCATCCTTTACATTTACAAAAATGCCCTAATTTACTATTATATTTTTTTTAACCTCAGGGTGTTACCTAAGCGCATCCTTAGGCCCAGCATACTTTAAAAAAAATGTTAGTTGGACAAAATTTTCCAATAAATCGTGTAAAATGGAACGGAGCAAGTATGATATGAATAGAGGTACAAATTGGGTTACTATCCCATTTGTATTTGTAGATAGCTAGCCATTTCGCACCAATGCGTATGTCAAAAAAATTGTTTAAAAATTGGTCTTCCCATGAATGCGTATGTCAAAAAAATTGTTTAAAAATTGGTCTTCCCATGTATTCCAATTGACAAAAAGGTATTGTGTATGAATATTTAATTTCCAAATGCGTATCAATAAAAAAAATATTAAAATATTTTAATATCTCAATTACCTAACTGTGATTTGGGTAAAATAATGGGTATAATTCACCAACACTTGTAAATAAGGATATTTTGATTAATCCCCAATAGAAAATTGGTATGAGTAGTGCTAGAGGTACCAAATTAGGTACCAAATTTTGTTACAAAATGACATGACACTAACTACTTGTCATTTTGAAATGTTTTAATTGGTTGGCCCTGGCGGACCCATTTTAACTATAGTCAATCAAATCAATGCCATGTCATTTGGTAATAATTTTTTGTACCCCAATTTCGTAGCTCTAGCATTTTTCAATTGGTATTATTCATCTTTACCATGCTCATTTTTCATTTATTTTCATGCAATTTTTTACAAAAATAATTGGGAAAAAATATTCACAATTTTGTATTAAAAACTGAAAATGGACATATGTTTACATGGGAAAAAAATCACTCTAAAAAAATATAAGGTGGGACACAGGAAATATATTCTTAAGATACTGGTGAAAGTCCCTTAATTTCTGAAGTATAAAGAGTTGCATATTTGGTATTTGGTTGCTAAAATATTTCTAGATCTGATTGAATAATTAAATTGGTACAATGATATAAATACATTTAATTTTTTGATCATGCATTGATACTACGCACGAAATATTTCGGAACTGCCTCTTGCCCTGGTATCTCCTTAATTTGTTGTCTAAATTTTACCTTTCTCATCTCTGTCGTCTCCTATTCTATAAACACACACACACATGACACACACACAGCTTGATGTCGTAAAGAAAAATGTGGACGTCTCTTTCATTAACATCTAGTACGTACTGCTTCTTTTTTTCATCTTTTCCTCTGTATACTGTGCTATTAGCCTATTTGTAGTAGTAGTAGAAGACATAGTAGTAGACTAGTAGTAGTAGTACAATTTTAAGAACTTTATTTGTTGTTTCTGTAAAATTTACTAATTAAGTCTTTGCTTTTGTTTTTATCTTGTGCTAGATATATATTCAAATATTTGGCTACTTGTTCTCAACACTAGGGCTTATCACTCTGTTACTATCATGAATCCATGCATTACTCCGTCATCTACCTGTTAAGCCTCTCCTTGGTCGTTCGTGACGTACTGTATCTAAACCCTTGTGCACTAAGGGTACTAATTATAATACCAGTAGCTTTGTCCCAAAAGATGAAATTTTCTCAGAAGGTGAAAATTTTGTTCTTGGGAAATTTTCCAAAGCCTCAAAATTTTTACTCGGTGAATGTCGATTCCATGTGTGATTTCACTGCGATAAATGTAGTTGATGAACCATTTAAGACCTATCTATCTGGCAGTTCTTTTGTTGGTTGTTGTAATGGTTTAGTCTGCTTGTATGAAGCCTGATGGTATGGATCAGGATGATATTTTATTATGGAAGCCAACCCCGGAGAGATTAAAAGATTACCAGAAACCATTGATCTCATGATTCCTACCAATCTTATAGGATCTCTCCATGGTCGGGTTTGGGTATGATCATGTTACTGATGACTACAAGGTTTTGAGAACCTCATGATAGTCGACTTGCTGGCATAATGGTGTCTGTTTACAGCCTTAAAAACAATTCATGGACACGGGCTGAAACCATTTCTAATCGCATTGCCTTTTATCAAAATTTTGATTTTTTTGCGAATGGGTCTCGGCAATGGCTTGCACGTTATACCGACAATATTATTGCTTTTGAGCTTGGCGTTCATAAACAGAGGGAGCTTGGTGTCTGTTTGTATTAAATGGATGTCTAGGTTTGTTGGATATCTACCCCGGATCACGTACTGATATGTGGATGATGAACAATAACGGGGTGGAGAGTTCTTGGTCCAAGTTATTATCAGTAGAGCAACCAGGAATACTAGGATCTTTTAAATTTGTGTATCCTGTTGCTTTTTCAAAGGCTCATAATGAAATTCTTTTTAGTGGTGGACGATAATAGACTTGTGTGGTATGACTGTGAAACCAATAAAGTTAGGAATATCGAACTTCACGGGTTTCCCGAGTCATTTGATATGCGTGTTTGCAAGGAAAGTTTTTTCCAGATGAGTGATTCTGAATTGGACGGGAAGCACTCAGAAGAAAAAGAAAAGAAACAAAGGAAAAAAGGATTAATATCTTATGTAAGGTTCTATATATAGCTAGTTGCCTTCAGGAGGTTTTGTCGGTCGTGAGGTACCTGTTTTAATATTCTTACAATCCCCATTTCAGTGTTGAGGACCTGAGATTCAAAGTTACAAACAACCTGACCCTGTTAATGGGGAATCTAGGGGGATATACAGCTCCGGCCAATGTACACTGTTTAGTTCTAACCTTTTGCAGACAATAATATGTCAGTGGCTTCTTTAGGCCAGCTCATTTTCACAAGTGTTCTGGAGCAATTATGCATAATAATTGGCTAATCTACACATGTCATACAAATTAACAAAACTTACAACCTTCTTCAGCTGACAATCTGACTGATCCCCATACCCTATACGTGTTCTTTAACATTACATATCTGGGTGAAGGTTGGATCTGTTATTTTGCTTATCACAGTGGTTGCATTGTGTTATTGTGGATGCATTGTGGTTGCTTATGTGTTACAGTAGTTAACTACGTTCATTATATTCACCGACTGTTAAAATTTAATGATCACATTTACATGATCGAGTCATCTTCACGATCTATGGGACTATTAAAACTTAGTATCACATTCACCAATATCACCTTTATTTTCACGGATTAATAAAACTTAGTCATCAGATTCACTTATGTTTGTTATGTATTATCTTCACGGATTATTAAAACGTGAACACATGTCAGGAGGAAGAAAAACCGGCCCTCCATATTTTTCATTCACTAGTATCACCTATTATCTTCACTTATTAATAAAACTTAGTCATCGCATTAACTTGTGTTTACTCATTACTGTGTGTTATCTTCACGGATTATTAAAATATGACCAGCCCTCCATATTATTAAGATCAGACGAACGAAGTCCCTCCATATTTTTCATTTAATTTGTTATTTTTTCAATATTATTTTATTTACATAAATGTTAATCAATTTTGTTGGTCCAGGAAAGTATTGCAGAAGGGGGGTTGAATGCAATACTAATAAATTTCAAAAACTATTTCAACAACTTAAATAGAATTTGTGATTTACTAGTAGAAGAAATGCAAACACAAGTAAAATCAAATACGAGGATTTCACAAAATAAATGTTTTATTTATTTTGCAAAGTTTTGCTACAACCTTAAGAACAAAATAGTTCTCAAGCTACAAAGACTCAAGAGATTACAGTGGTTGAGTTATTTAATGTATAAGTAGAATGCTCTATTTATAGAGTGATAAACTACTGTACTATCACCATCAACATGGGTTGTCGAGTTGCTGTTATATTCCTTTTGCAGCTCATTCCATGATTTATTCCCATGTGATCAGCACAAAGTAACTTAAAGATGCTTTCCACATTTGAGCCACCCAGATCTAGCCGTATTCAATTTTATCTGTTCTAGACTTTACAGGTTGTTCCATGTGATCTCTCGAGCTTCAGTTATAGACTTTCCAAGCTTGCTGTAAAGGTTGAATATTACAACACGCCTGCTTCTTTTGAACATATACTCTGTCGTTTAATTTGACTTAGAAAATTCCTAAATCAAGCTGATTCTATATGACAGTATGTTTGCCACAAAGTTTGCTGTCAATAGATTATGCTTTGGTTGACAGTATGAATTTCCCGCAGATATTACTGTCAAGAATTTTGCTTTGGTTGACAGTATGAATTTCCCGCAGAGATTGCTGTCAAGAGTTGTGCTTTGATTGACAGCATGTTTTTCCCGCAGAGATTGCTGTCAGGAATTCCAAACTTACTGTCGCAGACTATATATCAAAGTTGCTGTCATTAGAATCTCCGCCAATGTTGCTGTCAAGTTGAAACTTGCTGTCGACTTCGTGAAACTTGCTGTCGACCTAGGCAACATTATGTTTCCTTGTAATCTTACTGTCAGGGCTTGACAGTAACTTTTATTCCTTCTGTCGAACTTATGTATTTCTTGAGGCTTGAACATAATCGAACTTCTTCCAAGAATTACACTTATTACATGACAGTATTTATTTAAATTACAAGAATACATTTCAGGCTATGACAGTATGTTCTACTTAGTAAAAACTAAGTATACCAATAAAACTAGTTAAGTTGTCTATTCCATCACCCATAAATCCCAACAATCTCCCCCAATTTGTTTTTATGGACAATAAGGACAAATTTACAAATATCATGCTGACAACTTAACTAACATAGATCAGAAAGAATAAACTCTTCATTTCTGACCAATGATTAAACTGAATTGTTTTCAAACAATATATCACAAAAGTTCACAAAAAAAAAAAACTTTACTTATCTTGATTTGAACTTTTCACTTTGCTCCTTTTCCCTTAGAGCTCTTCTGAGATTTTCAATTAACTCTTTTTCTTCAGGGGACTGTGCATCATCTTCATTTTCCACAATGTATTTTCTGATCATTGAGGAAGCAGTGTTCAATGTATCTCTGAGTTCCATCCAGTAAACATTTTGCTTTACAATTGATCTGAATTTTAGCACATTTCCCTCCATTTTGAATCTCCTGCCAGGAAACTGATTTAGAGTTTCCCTTCTTTGTTTGTCCAGGCTGGGATCCTCTCCTCTCCTCTGATCAAGAATCATATCAAGCTCCCAAGAACACAGTGTTTCAAGACTTTTAGTTGATCCAACCACTTGCCAGTATAATTCTTTTAACACACTGGTCTTCAATTTAGAGAAACTATCTACATAAATTTCTTCTTTGCCATACTTGATTCTCAAAGGATTGTCCAGTACACATGGCTGATAGTTGGATTCTTCACTGTTGATCTTATTGATTTTGCTGTAGTTTTTCTTCATTTCAGCTTCAATCTCATCTTCTATCTGTTGACGAGATTTTTTTCTTGATGCTAATTCTTCTTTGAACCTTTGCTCTGCTTCATACATTTTCATTTCATGTTCTGAATAAGGTTTTCGCATTTCAATCCAGTTATAATCAGGAATAGGATTGTCTTCTTCATACTCCAAACCAAGAATTTGATAGACATCATCATCATTGTGAAGTGTCCAATCACCAAACTTCTCAATAAATTCAACATGCCTGGCTTCATAGTACTTGAGAACTTGATCCATGATTTTCTTTGAAACATTATCATAGGTTTGCAGTAGCTCAACCATCCTTTCCAGATTGAAGAAATCAATTCTTCGTTTTACTGTTTCAGAAGTTTGAATGAGTTTCTTTGAGATCACCTTTGATTTTGATATCTGAGTGAAGTCAGATTCCACTGTAATCAACTTTTCATTGTTTTGCCATAGAATGTATCTTGCAACTTCTTCTTTTGGTCCATCAAATTCTATGGATACAGAGGTGATTGTTTCTTTGGCATTCAGCTGCATCATTTCAAAGCTATTCATTCTTCTCCTCATGATAGGTTTCTTGAGTCCCAATCCTGTAGCTTTTCCTTCTCCTTTGTAGACAGTCTTTCCCTTTGTTGGTCTTTTTGATTTTCTCTTGATTCTTACTGTCTTGAATGATTTGACAGTAGGATCGTTGACAGTTTCTTTTAAAGGGCTTCTGACAATGTCTTCTTTGACAGTATCTTCAATGACTGTTACTTCATCCTTACTGACAGCATCTTTGTTGATATCCTTGACAGCATCTTTGTTGACAGTATCTTTTTCAAGATGTATACTGTCAATTTCCATTTCTTCTTGATTTCCTTTAAATGCTTCAAGTACTTCTTCCTCTTTCTTTTCATCAACTTTCTTGCTTGAGCTAGATTTTTCAGAAATTTCCTTTGATTCTGCTTCTTTGACTTGAGTTTGCTCTTTTGAAGAGTCTCTCAGTTCTATTCTCTTAGGTCCTCCAGCTTCACCTCCATCCTGATTGTCATCATCATCTTTTTCCAAGGTGTCATCAAAAATGCAGTTTCCACCTTGAGCATTTCTTCTTGAATTTGCTTTGGCAATGAGCTTTTTAATTTTGGCACTGTACTCCATGTTTCTCTTTGCCAAAATCTTGTGAATATCTTTAACTGCCTTAATCCTTTCCTTGGTGATGGATGCATTCAGTAATACCTTAAGTACATCCATGATGACTTTGCTTTGTAGAGACGTTTTGCCTTCAAGAGTTAAGAATCCAAGACCTTTAGCTCCTTTGGCTGTTGTCTGTTTAAAGCTCACACCATATGGCTGGAGACTTACTTCTGGAAGTTTGTTGTTGACCATTGTGCCCAGTTGCATAAAGAGACTTTCATCAAAGATGGTAGAGTTTTTCTTCACTAGAATCCCAAGGATATATTGCACTCTGGCAGAGAAAGTTTCCAACAGTTGAGTTGTTATGAATATTGAATGCCCACTTTTCAGGTACACATCAACTGCCCACCTCTTCTCTGAGCTAATCTTTACTGACAGATTTACAATCTTTTCTCTCAAAGCTTCTGCCAACTTAGCAGGTTTTCCTTTAGACACTGTGATTGCTTCATTCACCAGATTGTTGAATTCCTCATCCTTATTATTCAAGGTGCTCTCCATGTGGCTTACTGTTATTAAGTCAGCTTCTTCTTGGGAATATGTACTTCCATCAGTCCAAAAGATAGGCTCTGAAGAAAACACATATTCAGGCAACTTGTCTTTGCCTTTACCCATCTTATTTGATTCCTCTTTTTCTCTCCATAGCCTCTCCAATGTGGATTCTTTCTTCTCAGGAACTGGTTCATTGATTTTGATTGAGGATGCTCTATTTCCTTGTATTTGACTTAATACCTCCTTGGATACTAGCATTTGTTCCCCATCTACTTCAGCTTCAAAAAGCTCCTCAGTTCCAGAGACTATTCCTACTCTCTCTTGCTCCCCCTTACTCCTTTGCTCCCCCTGTCTTTTAGCTTCCCCTTGTAACTCCTCCTTTCTTTCTGGTTGCTCAGCCTCTTTCTGATCTTTTCCTTTCTCCCCCTTAGTTAAGTTTGCAGCATGAAGTAATGAAGAGAGTGACAGTAGTGTGGCTTGAATTTCAGCAAAACCAGTCTTCACAGTAGATGACAGGTTGTCCAGTTTGCTTTCCATTGTAGCACATCGATTCTCCAGTGCTTGGAGCCTGTCATTTGAGGATGCAGAAGGACCACCAGACCTAAGCCTTTTAGGAGGTAAGGGATAAGTCTGGGGCATGGAGGCTGTTGGGGTTCTCACACTCTCAGTGTTTTTATAGATGATCTCATCATCTCTCACAAAAATTCCCTCAAGGCCTAATGCCTTTTCTGTATTGGCTCCCTCATATTCACTCTGGACATGCTCAAGTCCCTCTCCTTTTGCCAGCACATTTGGCTGCCTCTCATTTTTAGTCTCACCTCTCTGTTCTTTTATCTCTCTTTGATGTTTCACTCCCTCACTCATCCTAGATGCAGTAGTATGAGCAGTACTAACATGCAAAAGAGTAGATTTTACCTTGAAGGCCTTTGAAAGGGGCAAGTCATCATCAGAGATATCTTCCACTAATCCTTCTTGTAGTTGTGGTTGAACAGGGATGACAGCATCTTTTGAAGGACTTTTGACAGTATCTTTTGTTGGAATGGTACTGTCACTTGAATGTTTGACAGCACCTTCTGATTTGTCATTGACAGCATCTTTGGCTGTGACAGCAACTTCCCTAGGGTAAGATGCTTTAAGGGAATCGATCAAGATGCTGGCTGTTTCAATTTCTGACAAATTTGCATCTTGATCTAATCCAGTGTTTGATGGAGTGGTATCCATTTCACTTTGAGAAATGGGTTCTTGTGGACCACTAGATGGGGGCTCATCCATGATTTGAGATGGATGATCAACACCTGAGGGGTTGGTACTGTCCCCCTCTCTAGGTTGATTAGAAGAAACAACAGATGTGGGAATGAAAGAAGAAGATTGAATTTCAGATTGATTAATTGGCTGTTCTACAGAAAACGATTGTGGAACATCAATAGTATGAGTGAATTCCTCACTGTGCTCTATCTCAATGTGTGTATCTTCAAATACAGGTTCCTCAAGAGTGAATTCTTGAGTTTGTGCAGACTCTTTACAAGATGCCTTGGGAGACAGGCCAATTTCAATAGATGTCCCTTGTTGAGAAGAAACACCTAGAGGTGAGTTCATTTCCCTATCATCCTCTACAGTCTTTTGGGAAACTGTAGGGTGGCTGACAGTAACCTTGGCCCTTCTAGCTCTCTTCTTCTTAGGCTCAGAAGGGGCTACTGTGGGTTCTTTTTCACTACCAACCTTATTTGCTGCACTAGGTGCAGTGACTCCCTCTTGACTCTCAACTTGTTCACCAGTTGCACTCTCTAGGGTTCTTTTCTTGGATTCCTGTTTGGCCATTTTAAGGGCTTTTGGTAGTCTAGAGTCCCTAGGTGGAATGTATGGTGTGGAATGTGGGTTAGCTGAATTTGGGTCTAATTCAGCTTCATTCTCTATTGTGAAAACAGTGTAACCTGTTGGAAATGGAAAATCAAGGTTGGGCACTTGATTTACCATGTGTTGTGTGAAACATAGTGGAATATGTACATTCAAATTCTGTGTGTTAAGAGATGTGTGAGTGTTTTTCTTTAAAACAGGACATTCTTCAAAATCAGAATTGTCCTCAATATTTCCACAAATACTATTAATACACATAGTTAAAAAGCGAGGATAGATGGATACCTTCTTGCCTATTGCGCCTTTCAACTGTGTCATTATCAGTTTTCCAATGTTCACCTTGTATCCATGAACCAATGAATGAGTGAGCTTCTTGATGTATGATGGTATTCCATTCCATCCTGTAGTCTTGGTAGAGAATACCTTCACCATTACATCAAAAATCATACTCCACTCTTTTCTTAGAAATTTCCTGTCCATTTCTCCTGTTTGATACCACTTATCAGAAGTTTCTTCAAGTTTAGAACCAGAGTACCCAATCTTCAGAAAGAACTTCTTCAGGGTATCATCAGTTGCTAGTTCCGTAAAGCTTTCTTCACTGGTCAACACAATGCCCAAAGCCTCATTGATGTTCTTTACTGTAAGAGAATAACTTGCATCATCTATATTGAACTTAATTGATTCATTCTCTCCAGTTCCTTGAGCACTTGCTGATTTCCAGAATTTTTCAATTCTAACAGTATCAATTTTGGGGGAAGAGGTTATTGCATGACCTAGGTAGGATTTATTCAAGAACGAAATAAGTCCTTTGAAGTTTTCACCAGCATCACTAGGAGAAAAGATACCAGCAAAATTGGTTTGAGCAATGCTTTGTTTAGGTGCCATTGTTGAATGCTTTGAAAAATGAGAGAGAAAAAAATGCGGTTTTTGGATGCAGAAGGTTGAGAGGTCTTTGCAAATGAAAGTGATAGTAGATTAAACGGTAGATTCAGTTTCTAATATGAATCAATTTAACCTCTCTTAATTGAACGTGTGATAATGATATTACTCATTAACTCCACTTGCTATATTACGTGGCAGTTGCTATTAGATCGTGGATTGGTGAAAAGAAATATACGAATGTATATATATATAAAAATTAATATATATATATCTTTCCACTATCTTTGACAGCAACTTCTCGTGACAGCAACTTTCATTGACAGTAACCTGTGCGCTTTTTCTTTCTCTACCAATTCTGACAGCAATTTCTTGTGACAGCAACTTTCATTGACAGCAACTTGTGCGCTAACAATATTTCTGTCAATCAGCTTCATGAGTGACAGTAAGTTTTATCTGACAGTACACTTATCATAAGATTATGCTGTTAGTCACTGTTCACACATAACTTAAGTTAAGGACACATGATTTCTTAAAATCATTTTAAGACAGACATGTAAAACTATTTTAGCATAGTCATAGCAAGCATGATATCTAAAAATCCTTTTAGCATAGTCATAGCAAACATGATATCTAAAAATCCTTTTAGCATAGTCATAGCAAACATGATATCTAAAAATCCTTTTAGCATAGTCATAGCAAACATGTTGTCTGAACAAGTATCACAATGTACCTTAACTTCTCATGACAGTACCTTCTTGTAACAGTACCTTTAAAAGTTTCTGTCATGAGCTTCAACTACTTAGAATTGATAAACCAGTTAGATGATCATACCTGATTTAGCATTCCTAATTCACTCACCAACCTGGTAAATGTTGCTTCATCCAGTGGCTTGGTGAATATATCTGCAAGCTGCTTATCTGTTGGAACATAAACCAATTTTACATCTCCTTTTTCAACATGCTCCCTGATGAAATGATGCCTGATATCAATGTGCTTTGTTCTGGAGTGTTGAACTGGATTGTCTGATATGGCTATGGCACTAGTGTTGTCACAGTAGATAGGAATATTTGACAACTTTAGTCCATAATCCAATAATTGATTCTTCATCCAAAGTATTTGTGCACAGCAACTTCCAGCTGCAATATATTCAGCTTCTGCAGTTGATGTAGAAACTGAGTGTTGCTTCTTACTGAACCATGACACCAATCTCCCCCCAAGAAATTGACAGCTTCCTGTAGTACTTTTTCTGTCAATTTTGCAGCCAGCATAGTCTGAATCAGAATATCCAATTAAATCAAATCCAGTTTCCTTAGGATACCAAAGACCTAGATTTGGGGTGCCTTTGAGATATCTAAAGATTCTTTTAATTGCAACTAAGTGTGATTCTTTTGGATCAGCTTGAAACCTTGCACAGAGACATGTAGCAAACATTATATCTGGTCTGCTTGCTGTTAAGTACAGCAATGATCCTATCATGCCTCTGTAGGTACTAGAATCCACTTTCTTGCCTTTAGGATCTAACTCTAATTTGGTGGCTGTTGAGATAGGTGTCTTGGCAGGTGATGAATCTTCTAAGTTAAACTTCTTGAGAAGCTCTTTGACATACTTAGATTGACAGATGAAGATTCCTTCCTTTTTCTGATAAATTTGAAGACCAAGAAAGAATGCTAATTCTCCCATCATGCTCATTTCATACTTGTTTCTCATTAGAGATGAGAACTTTTCACACAATTTTTCATTTGTTGAGCCAAAGATTATGTCATCAACATATATCTGCACAAGAATGATGTCTTTGCCATGGTATTTATAAAATAAAGTTTTATCCACCATACCTCTAATAAATTGATTTTCCAGGAGAAAAGTGGATAAAGTGTCATACCAGGCTCTTGGTGCTTGCTTTAAGCCATATAGAGCCTTGAACAGCTTGTAGACAAAATTATGCAGTTTGTCATTTTCAAATCCAGGAGGCTGTTCAACATACACTTCTTCTTCTAATTCTCCATTTAGAAAGGCACTTTTAACATCCATTTGAAATACCTTGAATTTGCAGTGTGCAGCAAAGGCTAAGAAAATTCTTATGGCTTCAAGTCTGGCAACAGGAGCAAATGTTTCATCATAATCTATCCCTTCCTGTTGACAGTAACCTTTGGCCACTAGCCTTGCCTTATTTCTTGTCACATTTCCACTCTCATCTATCTTGTTTCTGAAAACCCATTTTGTCTCAATGACTGATTTTCCTTTTGGCCTTGGGACTAGTTTCCAAACATTGTTTCTCTCAAATTGATTGAGCTCCTCCTGCATGGCCATCACCCAATCAGAATCCAACAATGCTTCTTCAACTATTTTTGGTTCCATTTGAGATAAGAAACATGAAAACATGCTTTCAGCAGAGATATTCCTCCTTGTCCTTACACCAGTAGTGGGATCTCCAATAATTAGATTACTGGTATGATCTCTGTTCCACTTTGTTGATTGAGGCAAGCTACTTGTTTGATGAGAATGTCTTTCATCAATATGAGGATTTGATTCTCCACCATTTTCATTATTCTGCTCGTTTTGCTCAAATTCTCCAGTCTCACATTCTTGTTGATTGATGCCTGAAATTGTCTGTGATTGAGCTGAGGTCTGATTTAGATTATGAGAATTGACAGATTCTTTCTCATATCCCATTGATTGAATGAGACTTGGTTCTTCATCAACAAATTCTTCTTTTTCCAAGTATCCTTGATTCTCAAATCTGAAGGGTTGCATTTGACCATCCTCATGTAGCCCTGGAAACTTTGTTTCATCAAACGTGACATTGACACTTTCTTCAATTGTTTTGTGCTCCATGATATAGACTCTTTAGGCAGTCCTTTCTATCCCATATCCCATGAAAATGCCTTCATATGCTTTAGTATCAAACTTGCCTTTTCTTTCATGGTTGTCTTTCATCAAAAAGCACTTGCTTCCAAAAATATGAAAGTACTTGACAGTTGGCTTCTTTCCTGTCAAAAGATAGTAAGGAGTATTGCCATGAGCTTTGTTGATTAGTGTTCTGTTCTGTGTGTAACAAGCAGTGTTGATGGCTTCTGCCCAGAAATATGTTGGTAATTTAGCATTACTCAACATAGTCCTTGCAGCTTCAATAAGAGTCCTATTTTTCCTTTCTACAACTCCATTTTGCTGTGGAGTTCTTGCAGCAGAGAATTGTTGAACAATTCCTTGATCTTTGCAGAAGTTTCCAAGTGTAGCATTTCTGAATTCAGTTCCATTGTCACTTCTTAGAAATTGAACTTTTGCTTCAGGGGTCCTATCAAGTACCCTTATGTGATCAATGATTTCTTAAGCAGCTTCATCCTTTGATTCTAAAAATTTCACCCAAGTGTACCTAGAATAGTCATCTATCATGACCAGTGCATATCTTTTTCTAGATAGTGATTGAACATTCACTGGTCCAAAAAGATCCATGTGAATCAACTTGAGTGCTTCAGTGTTAGTGTTGACTTGCTTTGATTTATGCATTGCTTTCCTCAATTTTCCCATTTGACAATCTTCACACAGTCCTTCTTGACAGAATTCCTGTTGAGGTAGTCCTCTCACCAATTCCTTCTTCATCAGCATGTTCATTGTTTTGAAATTGAGATGAGAAAATTTCTTGTGCCAAAGCATGCTATCTCCAACACTCGCTTTGCTGTAGAAGCAAAATATTCTTTCCTCATTTGTTGAGTTTAAGTCTGCAACAAATAGGCTTCCTTTCCTTACTCCTTTCAGAGATAGGCTTCTATCCTTCTTGTGGTGAATTGAACATTCCATCATGCCAAAGTTTACTTTGAATCCTTTGTCAGTGAATTGACTGACACTGAGCAGATTATGCTTCAAACCTTCCACAAGAGAGATTTCTTCAATGACAACATTTCCAGCTTTTAAACAGCCATATCCCACAGTGTAACCTTTGCTGTTGTCTCCAAAGGTTATTGTTGGGCCAGCCTTCTCAACATATTGTGATAGCAGGGATATATCACCAGTCATGTGTTTGGAGCATCCACTGTCGATTATCCACATGACCTGTTTACCTTTCTTTCCCTGCAAGTCAGAAAGATTTTAATTTGCATTTGGTACCCAAGTCTTGTTGGGTCCTGCATACTCAGTATCATCAGAAACTTTATCAATATTTGAAACAATATTATCAGAAGATGGTTCCTTGACTTCTTTTATTATCCACTTAGTTTTTGTCTTTGACTTTTTCTTAGTGAGAGCAGACTTCTCACTTTCTTTAGTGGATTCAGAAGTCTTTGCAGTTTGCATATAAGCACATAATTCATTTGATGAAATTTGCAAATTAAAACATGCACTCATGGTAGTAATTTTGCATGGCATACAGTCAATGTTATTACAAACTACCAATTCTCTTTGCATAATGGGGGTTCTGTGTAAGTTCCCTTTCAACTCTGTGGCATTAGATATGCTACTAGTTGATTTCTTACAAACATGAGTTAAATGATGTGAGGAGCCACAATTATTGCAAAGTTTCCTTGGTGCCTGCTTAACATATGCATAATTATTCTTTTTGTCAATGCCTAGCTTCCCATTTCTGTTTTTGGACTTAGAGACAACTATCTTGACAATCTGTTCAGAAGATGCTGTCGAACTGTTTTTGACAGCATCTTTTGTACTTGCTGTCTTGACAGTAGGTTTGAAAGTTACTGTCTTGGATGACTTCTTGACAGTATCTTTTGAACACTTGGTTGGACTATTTAATACTGTTTCTGTCATAGACATTTTGACAAAATCTTTTTCTTTCTTAGATTCACTGTCAATCCTCTCATCTTCATCACAGAGTTCTTGATTAATAATTAGGGAGTTTTCATTAACCTCAAACTCTGTACTTTTGAAAATTGGGTTACTCACATTTTTGAGGATGTGAGGTCTTACAGTATTATTATCATCATTTTTCTGTATAATAGCCTCTTTACCAGGTCTCCTGCTATAATCATAGCCTATGCCTATCTTCTTACCTTCAGTATGTTTCTCATGATACTCTTGAACTAATTTAGAGGAATTTCTAAATGCCTTTAGCTTAAATTCATTCTCAGAAATTTCTTTTCTTAGATAATCCTCTATCTCCTTAGCACAGGTTAAATCATTTTTTAATCTTTCGTTTTCCTGAGCTAAAGAATCAATAGAACTGGTCTTAAGCAACAACACATCATTATTAGATCTGAGTACTTCATTTTCTTTAGTTAATCTAGCAATTTCTTCATTTGCAGCAGATAAACTAGTATGAATATTAAACATTTCAGTACTCATTTCCTCAATGGTTTGCTTATAGTCATTTAAAGACATATCTAGTAATACTAGAGATGGTACCTGATTTGACGAGGTTGATGCTTCTTCATCCTCTCTAGCCATCAAGGCTAAATTCACAAATTCCTCTTCTTCTTCATTATCAGATTCATCCCAGCATTTTCCTTCAGCCACATAGGCTTTTCCTTGTCCTTTCTTAAATTGACTCCCAGTTCCTCTCTCCATTCTTTGTATTTGTTTTGGTCTTTTGCATTCAGTAGCAAAGTGACCAAGTTCATTGCAATTGTAGCATCTAAACTTTGACCTATCTACCATTCCTGTTTTGTATCCTCCCTTGGTGCCAGTAGCAGATTTTGATGAGCTTCCTTGGTTATACTTTGGAAATTGACCTTGAGGCTTATATGGCTTGTTCCTCCTGAACCTTATATTTTTGAATTTTCTTGCCATAAAAGCCATGGTTGGATTATCCATTTTCTCCATTTCTTCTAGAGTGAAGAATTCTTCATCTTCAACATCTTCTAGTTGAAGGACAACTTTTTCTTCATCTTCAACCACCTCTTCAATTTTCACAGATGAAAATTGAGATTGTTGATCATTTTGAATTTGCTCACTTGCTTGAAAATATGAGGGTCCTTGAGCAACTAGAGCACCAGCCATGTTTGCCATCAATCCTTTGGATCCACTTTGTATAGCTTTCTTTTGATAAAATTCAAGTTCATAAGATTTTAGAACTCCATACAATGTTTCAAGAGAAACAGAATTTAAGTCTCTCCCTTCTCTTATGGCTGTTACTCTGTGCTCAAGATGTTCTGGAAGAGTTAGCAGAAACTTGATATTGACTTCCTTCTTTTCATAAAACTTTCCATGAATTTGAAGTTCAGCTATCAGTTTGCTAAATCTTTCAAACATGTGAGTTAGATCTTCTCCATGCTTGCCCATAAACGCTTCATATTGTGACACCAATATTTGTTTTTGATTTTCTCTGACCTCTTCACTTCCTTCACATAACAGTTCTATCTTTTTCCACATATCCCTGGCAGAGTTGCATGCTATTATATTTCCACTCATAGCTTTATCCAGGGTAAGTGCATCTAGTAGAATGAGTTGCAGATGATCATCCAGTGCTACCTTTTCTTTTTCTGAGTCATTATACTCAGACGGCTTCTTAGCAACCCAATGAGCTGGGATTACTACATCATTCACTGTAGCAGCTGGAATTTCCTTTTGAGGAATGAAAGGGCCATTTTCCAGAATACCTAGGAATAGTGGGTTCTGACCTTTGATAAATAACATAATCTTCTTTTTCCATATGTTGTAGTTTTCCTTATCAAAAGCTGGAATCTTGATATTACTTGACCTTTGAATACTTGCCATTTGGATCTCAGATATGTGTATTAATCTGTGAGCTCTGATACCAGTTGTTGGTCCAGGAAAGTATTGCAGAAGGGGGGTTGAATGCAATACTAATAAATTTCAAAAACTATTTCAACAACTTAAATAGAATTTGTGATTTACTAGTAGAAGAAATGCAAACACAAGTAAAATCAAATACGAGGATTTCACAAAATAAATGTTTTATTTATTTTGCAAAGTTTTGCTACAACCTTAAGAACAAAATAGTTCTCAAGCTACAAAGACTCAAGAGATTACAGTGGTTGAGTTATTTAATGTATAAGTAGAATGCTCTATTTATAGAGTGATAAACTACTGTACTATCACCATCAACATGGGTTGTCGAGTTGCTGTTATATTCCTTTTGCAGCTCATTCCATGATTTATTCCCATGTGATCAGCACAAAGTAACTTAAAGATGCTTTCCACATTTGAGCCACCCAGATCTAGCCGTATTCAATTTTATCTGTTCTAGACTTTACAGGTTGTTCCATGTGATCTCTCGAGCTTCAGTTATAGACTTTCCAAGCTTGCTGTAAAGGTTGAATATTACAACACGCCTGCTTCTTTTGAACATATACTCTGTCGTTTAATTTGACTTAGAAAATTCCTAAATCAAGCTGATTCTATATGACAGTATGTTTGCCACAAAGTTTGCTGTCAATAGATTATGCTTTGGTTGACAGTATGAATTTCCCGCAGATATTACTGTCAAGAATTTTGCTTTGGTTGACAGTATGAATTTCCCGCAGAGATTGCTGTCAAGAGTTGTGCTTTGATTGACAGCATGTTTTTCCCGCAGAGATTGCTGTCAGGAATTCCAAACTTACTGTCGCAGACTATATATCAAAGTTGCTGTCATTAGAATCTCCGCCAATGTTGCTGTCAAGTTGAAACTTGCTGTCGACTTCGTGAAACTTGCTGTCGACCTAGGCAACATTATGTTTCCTTGTAATCTTACTGTCAGGGCTTGACAGTAACTTTTATTCCTTCTGTCGAACTTATGTATTTCTTGAGGCTTGAACATAATCGAACTTCTTCCAAGAATTACACTTATTACATGACAGTATTTATTTAAATTACAAGAATACATTTCAGGCTATGACAGTATGTTCTACTTAGTAAAAACTAAGTATACCAATAAAACTAGTTAAGTTGTCTATTCCATCACCCATAAATCCCAACAAATTTACTTTATATTTAATAATTGTTAGAATTTGTGATGAGGAATAATTGTAATGTGTGTAATATTAACTTTTAACTTCTGAATTTATAATTTTATTTCACTTTTCATACCTATGTACTATAATCACATTATTAACATATTTCAAACTAAATAATTTTAAATAAATATAATATATCCCGGCATCAGGCTCCAGCAAAAAGATTAGCTAGGGCATTAATAAATTACAACCGATACAATGCAAACATATTCAAAGTAGCTGAGATTTTAATACTAAGTACGTAGCACTGGCACGCTACGAAATCTACAGCCTAATTACACCCCATAACGCCTGTTCCGTTTCTGATATGATTTCATGGCAATTATGAAATCCTCTTGTCTAAAATCAGGAAAAGGAGTATCCGTGAAGTACAGTTCAGCATAAGCTAATTGATAAGACAAGAAGTTGCTCAACCTAAGTTCCCCACCAAATCTTATCATGAAATCAGGGAACGGAAACTCCGTGCAAATATTAGTCCCTAATTCTTGTTCAAATGATTTGTCATTGATTTCTTCTTCTTGGATCAACCCATCTTTTACTTTTTTACACAAGTTTCTGCTTGCTTGAAGTATCTCATGTTGTCCGCCGTAGTTAATAGCAAGAATCAAATGGAGCCTGGAATTGGCCTTTGTTTTCTCCTCGGCTTCAGTGATCGCTTCTACTAGCGACTTGGGTAGTACTCTTGTCTCGCCAATCACTGATAACCGAATGTCATGCCTAAATTTACATATATCATCAAGATTATATGTAAATGTAAAGTAGTTTTTAGATGAAAAATAAATATCATATATATAATTCATGAGATATATAACAATGGTACGTACGTACGTACCTCATTGATTCTTCCAGATTTGACCTTATTCCCTCCTCAAACAAGCTCATAAATGTGTCAATCTCCTGCAAAAAGAAAAGACATATTCAGTCAAAACAATTATTCACTAATGAACATTAAGAATCGGTAATACTGATGCACATGAACAATTAATTAAAGATGCATGAACCAACTTGTGAGCGCTTCATATTTTCAGGAGAGAGAAGGTAAGCAGTTAAAACTTTGATTCCACATTTGCAACAAAGGCGAGATATTTCTTTATACACAGGTGCAAGCTTCATGTGTCCGGACTTGGGTGGCAAACCTTTCTGCCGCGCCCACCGCCTATGGCCATCCGGAATCACGGCTATGTGGTTAGGCATCCGTTCAACTTGCAGACCAGCTCTCTGCATAAATTCTTCATCTAAATGCTGCTCATGATCATAACTTATGTTGTCGTCTACTGATTGTGTTGCTTTCACGTTTATGTTTCCAATGGTGGTGCCTTTGACAGAAGCATAAGCAGGAGATAGAGGAACAAGTGGCGAGTTTCTACCAAGGCCTACGAGACATGGTCTGAATTTCAAGGAAGTAATCGGTGCAGGAATACAAAACGGAAAGTACGTACTCTGCATGTTTACTTAAGTTTATCAGTTTCAAATTTTTCTTGCTCTGTATTTGTAATTATGAACCAACCACATGGGTCATATTTATAGCCTTTAGTGTAGCTGCATAATTAAGTTTTTGATTATGAAGCTAAAGCTTGATCAGTATTGCCGACATGTCTGAGCCTAAGAATTTTCTAAGTCCAAAAATTATGTTTAAGTTCTGGTTACATATCAAAGTGGTCTTGAAGTGAAATCCATATATTATCCCACTTACCAATCATAATAAATATCAAACAGATTCGAAAACTAAAAATAATCTTTTATTAATTCTACCGCAACCAAATGAGAAGTTGTTAAATTCTAGTATTTCAGATAATATATTTAGATTTTTAAAAATCCATTTACTATTTATTTTTAATTCTATAATCATTTCCTTGTTTTAATTAAAAATAAATAGTAAGTAAACGTTTTAAATTTTAAATATATTATCTGAAATACTAAAATTTAACAACTTTTCATTTGATTGCAATAGCATTAAAAAAATGTGCAGAATCAACAAAAAAATACTTTTATTTTTCGAACACATATATTTGGAATTATTTGTTTAATATTTATTATGAATTTATTGATTCAATCAAATGATATCGGTTGAAATGATGAATAAAATGATATACGGGTTCCATTTTAATATTTAACCCGTTTAAGTTCCTTTAGAGCATCTCCAATGCTATTGGCTAAAATGGTTGTCTAAACTTATATAAAATAACAATTATGTAAAATTTGTTGAATCTGTAAGGAATTATACTTCAATGGAATTGGCTATAATGATTGGCTATATTTTAAAAATAGTATGTTATAAATATTTCAGTTGTTAAATATAGAATATATTTTTTCAAATATGGTAACAGATGATGTTAGGTCCAATAAGATTGTAGAAGGGGGGGGTTGAATACAATCTATACCCTTTTATCGAAATTTGTCCTTAAAATTTAAATTTACTTTAGATAAATTTTGTGCGGAATTAAATGAAACAAAGTTCAAGTTAAATATAACAATATATTAAACTTGAGGGTTGTTACAAAATCAGTACAGAGTAATATCAAGTTAATAAAAACAAATTAGAAAATTCGACATGAATTTTTCTTAATTTGTCAATAAAAATCGAGATATAGATTAGGAGTAAAAACTCGCTAATAGTACAAGAGTCACAAGTAATCAAGCTTGAACGGATTAAATATTACAAATACAAAGCTTTTGATTTTCTGGGAATTTATTGCTCTTGAATGATATCTTTTAAGATGAGAGAGAGTTGCTGTGTGTTCTTGATCTGCTTGATCTGATATTTTGTTGTATTTATAGCCCTGCTGTGTCTTTGCCTTGGTTGATTCTTTTTTTGTTGAACAATTCTTTAACGTCCCTGCTAATTTTGATTTCATTTTGTACATCAAAGACAATCTTCAAGACAATCTGTTCTTCCAAGACAATCGCCAAGACAATCTGTTCTTCCAAGACAATTAGATTTGTACTGCCAAGACAATCGAATTTGAACTGCCAAGACAATCGCCAAGACAATCAAGCTTTCCAAGACAATTGATTTTGAACTACCAAGACAATCGCCAAGACAATCCAATCTTCCAAGACAATCGCCAATACAATTGATGAATTGTATTGTTTAATTAAAAACTCGGTTGAATTAATTGTTTAATGATAGAGTATATTTTTATATATATTCTAGATGATTTTATTCTCATATTTATTGTGTTTTGCATTGATTTGGATTTTTATTTAATAGATTTTATTGTTTTATTGTAGGAAATAAAGAATCCATAACTTGGAAGGATTTGGAGCAAAAAGAGCTATTTTGGAGATAAAATAGGAGAAAATTTGTAATATTGGGCTATACGGGCTGCCTGCACTGTTTGGGCCATATCTTGAGTTCCAGAAGTCAGAATTTGACGATCTTACTGTCCACGCGAAGCTTGTGGAATTATCTTTAATTTAGAGGTGGTCCAGTAAGCAAAATCCAACTGGAAGAGCCCAGAAACAGAGGAGAAAAAGAAGTGACGAATTTTACAAGAAAATCCTATTCAATTATGGATATCTTTTTGTAAATTGATTAGGATATTAAAAATACTTTTATTAGGAGATAGATATCAGATTTTATTAAGGGGTTTTATTATAAAAGGAAGAGAAAACGTGGGATAGGGAGAGAGATATATACCGTTTTTACACAAGCTAGGGTTTTGGTTTTTCTCTCTTCATCTCTTCCTTTGTAAGCACTTGGTTTAATTTGGATCTTTATTGTTCTTCGTTTATACAAAGTTTAAGGTACTCTTTATCTCATCTTGTTTATTAGTACATGTTTATTATGGCTTTCTTGATTATTATTATTATTAGTTTTTATTCTACCATGAGTGAGTAGTTTAATTCTAGGGTATTAAGGGGAGCCATGTTTGCACCATGATTTGGGCTTAATTTGATTAGTAGATTGATGGGTAAAGAGTAATTCTGATTGATATGTTATAATTCTTAATTTGTGTAATTGCGCAATATCATGGATTAATTGATTGCAATAGGAGTAATAGATCGAGAGATTTTACTACTAGAGGCTTACATACAATTAGCAGAATTGAAGGTGAGTGTGAGAACATCATTAGATATTCTGAGAGTGTTAATGCTTGAGAAAGATTAACCGTTAATGCTTGAGAAAGATTAACCATTGCTTTAATTACTTAATCCCATTGAAAAGCTATACTTTTGTGATTTGTTTGGTGTAAACATGGTGAACCTGAATTGCCCTAGATCCCTTAATTAATTGATTTAAAACTTTGTTAAATTTGTTTTAGTAGTTAATAAAATTCTCAAATAATCGTTGTGACTAGAAACAATTGATAGCAATTGAATTGAAACTGAAACTGTCTCCTTGAGGATTCGACCCGTATTTGCTAATATCTACTACAATAGATACCGTGCGCTTGCGGTTAGGTATAATTTAACACATCAAGTTTTTGGCGCCGCTGCCGGGGAGACAGCGAGTTTCTATTGATTTTAATTTAGTTGTTTAGATTGTTTCAATTGTCTCGTTGGAACCTTTGTTCCAATTGAGGCAGATTTTACTACGTTTTCTTGGCTTTGTTGAGTTTCTACAGGTTTGCAATGGGTGAAGTTGATACTTTTGCACTACTCTCTTCCATGTTGGAGGCACGCACTCAAGAAATTGCCTCATTCAACCCTACAGAGCCCACTATACGTCCAATGAGTATCAATGAGATGTCACAAGTGGCCCCTAAAACTTACAACTTCTATCAAATTTGCGGTGTGCAGGGTCACTTTGGTTTTGAATGCTCTTACAATGTCTATAATTCTCAGAGTGCTCAGTTGGGACAAATGAATTCTTTTGAAGAAGGATATGGGTACAATCAGTATTCAAACACTTTTGATCAAGAATGCGTGAATCAACCAGATTTCTACTACCAGGACAATGGTGCTCAAAATTTTTCATATCATAATCAGCAACAGTTTGAGCAACAATATTATCAGTCATATGAGCAGCCGTCACAGCAAGAATATCAATATCCTCCTCTACAAGAAGATCTACATGTTTCTCAACCCAGCGTAGATGTGCAAGCTGATCAGACAAATGAGATGTGGGATATCTTGAATAAACTGCTAAAGCGTTCTGAAGAATTAGAAACTCAAAGTTTGGCGATTGAATCTCAAATTGCACAGTTGGCTAACTCTTCTACTACAGGGCAGCTCGACTATTCATCATCATCTATCCGATCCGAAGAGGACCTGATTGCTATCAATCTCACAAGCGATCAGGAATATGATAGTTTCTCCATGTATGTTGATGATGAGGCCATTGATAAAGAGAAGGAGCATGCCACTGAAGACGAGATCAATGATGTTGCTGCTACCGAGAACAATGTGACCGATGATGAGGCTACAAAGGAAAGCAATACAGAGATGGTTGTTGTTTCTCTTCCACAACATGTGCCTAAGCTACCATGTATTGGTAAATTTGCTTTCGGTCTGGCCTCTACTTACAAGGCTTCTTTGCTCAAGACTACCTATTTCAAGGTTGATGTGATAATAAATATTGTCCAAGATGATATTTCTCAAATTCTGGTTGAGGATCCATACAAAGTGGCTCATACGTTTCAAGCTCGAGAAGAGGGAGAAGATGGAAGTGTCTTATTATCCAATGATGTGATAAGCCAAGATGTCCGAATGGCTCCAGTGAAAGTGAGAAGTATAGAAAAGCCACCACCAGAACCTCCACCTTATGTCAAGGGAGTTCAATATTTTCGTGGTGTTGAATTTTATCGTTGTTTTATCACAAAGTTTTCCAAAACTGCACAAGCACTCTCTCTATTGCTTATTAATGACATATTTTATTTTACTGATGCTTGTTTGGAGACTTTCTGCAGGATAAAGACAACCACTAACACTCTTGATACTTTTTGTGGTGGCGAGTTTATGATCGAGAAAGTGGATATTACGCCTTTACCGGAATATTTTTTGAGGAGGTCAAGCTAATGACTCCCTGGTGACCTCTAGTCTGATAGGTTACTTCCTTTTAGGGTGTGAGATAGAATGTGTTTGAGTTTGACTGTAGTCTGGGATAAAAGTTGTTGGGTTTACAACCTTATGACTAAACATGTGAGAAAGCAAAACTCCATGTAGATGAACCTGCATCACAGAATATGAGCAATAGAGATAGAATGATATACAGTTGTGATTTCAAAAGATTTACAATGTAAGCAATCACAACTATAGAAAGAGATTTTGAGTTAGAAAATATAAAGAGATTGAGTCGGTTTTACTAAACAAAAACATAAACAAAAATCCAATTAACAATAAATATTAATCAAATTAATGAATGTTAATGTTTAAACCAATACAAACAAAACTATTTTATCATGTTTTAGATCCTGTATGTTAGATACCAACTGTTACCACTTGTTAACACTTGTTAGGTCTTGTCTTCCAATTGTTAGAACCTGAAAATCAAACGTTAGTTCCTAAACAATTGAATTGACATATACCATTTTGATACCAACAATGGTCTTATATAATAAAATCTGTCAACAACAACAACACAACAAAGAATTAGAATTAAAATTGCAGGTTATGTGTGTGTCAAACAGAAGAACAACAAAAGAACCAAATACAGTGACCTGTTTGTAAGTTTTGCAAGTATAGTGACTAAACTGAAAAACTATACAAACTATTTATATACACATGAAAAATAATATACAAAAATAAGAAATAATATACATAAAAATAATATTAAATAAAAACTAAAGAGAAAAGAAAAATACGATTTTTTTTTTATTATTCAAAAATAAATGTATTAATAATATTTACAGAATATTAGAAATAAAAGAAAATAATTTACAAAAATATTTACAACAACACACAAATATTAGGTCCGATATCGATTTGAGCTTTCAGAGTGAAGTTTTGAAAATTCTAAGTCTGGGAAGATTTTCGAGTTAGTGAGTTAGTGACTATCTCGAACTTCAACTCGAAACTCGACTTAGATTTTCAAGTTAATGACTATCTCGAACTTCAACTCGAAACTCGACTTAGATTTTCGAGTTAGTGACTATCTCGAACTTCAACTCGAAATCTCGAACTTCATCTCGAAACTGACTATCTCGAACTTCATCTCGAAACTGACTATCTCGAACTTTATCTCGAAGTTCGACTTAGGATTCGAGTTCGAGTTACCAGTATGCCTAGTTTTTATCTTCAAAATTTTCGAGATAAGATCTATCTCGAACTTTATCTCGAAGTTCGAGATGAGGACCAATATAACTATTCTAAAAATCAAGTATTAACAGAATATGTACCAGATTATTTACATGAAGCAATTCTAACAATGAAGCAAATTTAATTATTAAAACAAGCTATAAAATAGCAAAATAATTTACACTAAAATTATAAAATCGAATAAAAATTATAAAAACAATCATATGTAGTCCCTTTTATGAAATCAAACATTAATAACAAAAGGACAAACACTACAAACCAATTAATAAACTATTAACTATTTACATAAATATTTGTAGTAAATTAATAAATCTATATATTTTCTTAATAAAGTAACTTTCTTATAGAAAATCATTTAAAGAGAAAATATGACTTATTAAATCAACACAAATATTCAAAAGTAATTTTCAACAAAAATAGATTTCTCATTAATTTCAACTTGTAAAATTTGAGAAAAATATTTTTAGAGAAAATTAAAATATTCTAAAATTAAAAGAAGTAAGTAGGAATATATTAAGAAGATAATGACAATGATTTAAGAATTAACAAGCAAGAAAATAAGTTGATAAAATAATTATACAAGTGATTTTAATAACAAATAATTACAAAGATAATCACTTATAAATTATTAAAGAGCAAACCTCAGATATTAACTAGTTTAATTACTAGGACTATTTAACATACCCAATTCACCAACAATTCTGGTGAATGTGGATTCGTCAAGAGACTTAGTAAAAATATCTGCTGTTTGTTCTTTCGTGGGTACTAAATGTAACTCCACGGTACCATTCATGACATGCTCTCTAATAAAATGATACCTGATATCGATGTGCTTTGTCCTCGTATGCTGCACAGGATTGTTGGAGATTGCTATGGCACTTGTATTGTCACACAAGATAGGAATCCTGTCAAGTACAAAGCCATAGTCCCTTAGCTGATTCCTAATCCACAAGATCTGTGCACAACAGCTTCCAGCAGCTATATATTCAGCTTCAGCTGTTGAGTTGGAAACTGTTTGTTGTTTCTTGCTGTACCAGGAAACCAACCTGCCACCTAGGAATTGACAACTCCCAGATGTGCTTTTTCTGTCTACAACACTTCCTGCATAATCTGAATCTGTATATCCAATAAGATTAAAACCAGAATCTTTAGGGTACCAGATGCCTAAGTTAGGCGTACCCTTAAGATATCTCAAGATTCGTTTTACAGCAATGAGATGAACATCTCTAGGATCCGATTGGAACCTTGCACACAAGCACGTAGCATACATAATATCTGGTCTACTTGCAGTAAGATAAAGTAATGAGCCTATCATACCTCTGTAGCTTGTGATATCTACCTTAGCAGAATTTTCACATGCTCCAAATTTGACAGCTGTAGATGATGGTGTTCTTGCTGAAGATGAGTCCTCCATTTGATATTTCTTGAGGAGCTCTCTGACATACTTGGATTGACAGATAAATATCCCATCTGTCCTTTGACTTACTTGCAATCCAAGAAAGAACTTCAGCTCACCCATCATGCTCATTTCAAACTTACCCTGCATTAACTTAGCAAATTTCTTGCAAAGAAGATCATTAGTAGACCCGAATATTATATCGTCCACATAGATTTGAACTAATATTGTATCATTTTTATGTTTCTTTGTGAAGAGAGTTTTGTCTATGACACCTCTAACAAAACCATTTTCAAGTAAAAATTAAGAGAGAGTGTCATAACATTTCCTTGGTGCTTGCTTAAGACCATAAATAGCCTTGAAGAGAAAGTAGACATAATCCATGAATTCTGGATCTTCAAAGCCAGGGGGCTGTTCTACATATACCTCTTCATCTAGCTTACCATTCAGAAAAGCACTCTTGACATCCATTTGATAAACCTTAAAGTTTGAGAATGCTGCGAATGCCAAGAATATTCTGATAGCCTCAAGTCTTGCCACTGGAGCGTAGGTTTCATCATAATCAATGCCTTCAGCTTGTGAATAACCTTTTGCTACCAGTCTTGCTTTATTTCTTGTCACTGTACCATCTTCATCTAGCTTGTTTCTGAATACCCACCTTGTGTCAACCACTTTCCTGTCTTTGGGTCTGGGTACCAGCTTCCATACTTCTTGTTGTTTGAATTGATTGAGTTCATCTTGCATAGCAATCACCCAATCAGGATCAGAAAGAGCTTCCTCAGTTTTCTTAGGTTCCATTTCAGATAGAAACCCTGAATAGTTACATTGATTTTGAGTAGCACTTCTAGTTTTGACTCCAACATCTGGATCACCAATAATAAGCTCAAAAGGATGAGCTCTATTCCAAACAGTCTGTCTGGGAAGATTTAATCTTGATGATTCGCCTTGTTCTTCATTGTGATGTTGAGTGTGACCAGTTGACCCTTCATTGTCTCCCCCTGAGTTGTTGCCAGGTTGACTAGATGATTGTTCAGGAGTGTCAGGGGTATCTTCATTATTATCATTGTTTTCATCACCATTACCCTGATCATCATCATTATTATCATTGTTGTCATTAGCATCAACAAAAATCTCAGGTGCATTGTCATCATCTGAATCTGTATCTGTCATGTCATCGAAAGATAGCTTTTCAGATGGATCCTCAGTTTGGATACTAGGGAGTTTAGTGTCATCAAATGTTACGTTGACACTTTCCATCATCTTCTGTTCATCAATCACATACACCCTGTATGCCCTCATTGAATAACCAATAAAAATTGCTTCAAATGCTTTGGTATCGAATTTACCACCTTGATCATCACCTTCTTTAAGCACAAAGCATTTTGCACCAAATACATGAAAGTATTTGAGTGATGGTTTCTTATCAGCCATAATTTCATAGGGTGTCTTCATATGATCTTTATTGATTAGAGTTCGATTCTGGGTATAGCAAGCAGTGTTGACAGCTTCAGCCCAAAAGTACAATGGAAGCCTTGATTCACTTAGCATAGTACGTGCAGCTTCAATCAAGGTTCTGTTCTTTCTTTCCTCTACTCCATTTTGCTGAGGAGTTCTTGGTGCTGAATATTGTCTAGTTATACCCTTCTCAGTGCAAAAGTCATTTAGAACTGCATTCTTGAATTCAGTTCCATTGTCTGATCTTATAGCTCTCACTGGATACGTAGAATCTCGCTCAATTAATTTGATGTGATCAATCACCAGTTGTGGAGTCTCATCTTTAGAATTCAAAAATAGGACCCATGTGTATTTTGAAAAATCATCAACGATCACTAGAGCATATCTCTTCCTTGACATAGACATTACATTAACTGGACCAAACAAATCCATATGAAGTAATTGTAATGGTTCAGTTATTGAAGATATGTCAGTGCTCCTGTGACTTGCCCTTTTTAGCTTTCCTTTTTGACATGCATCACACAGTCCTTCTTGAGTGAATTTCATTGAAGGCAAACCTCTCACCAATTCTCTTTTAACTAGAGAATTCATTGTTTTGAAATTTAGATGAGAAAGTTTCTTGTGCCATAGCCAACTCTCGTCATTAGATGCTTTAGTGTAGAAGCAAGTAATTTCTGCAGTGCTTCCTGAGTTCATATTGGCTACGTACAGATTGCCTTTTCTAACTCCTGTCAGTTGTGGCTTTTCATTTCTCTTGTGTGAAATTAGACAATTCTTCTTGTTGAAATAAACTTCATATCCTTTGTCACAGAATTGACTAACACTGAGCAAATTGTGTTCAAGTCCTTTCACAAAAGAGACTTCATCAATGATAACATTTCCAGCTTCAAGTCTGCCATATCCATCAGTTCTACCTTTGTTGTTATCTCCAAAGGTAACTACTGGGCCGGCCTTCTCCACCACATTTGTCAGCAGGGTTCTGTCACCAGTCATATGCCTTGAACATCCATTGTCCAAGATCCAGGTCACTCGATCAACCTGTTTCACACCCTGCATTGACAAATAGGTTAAACCTTCTTCGGAACCCAAATCTGATTGGGTCCAGAATACTTAAAGAATTGGCCTTTGTCAGGCAAAACAACATTTTTAACCTTGACACCAATTTCACCATTAACCAACAAACATTTAACCCTATAAATAGATTTGACAATCTTTTGTTTTATCTTGGGTATCCATGTTTCTTTAGTAGCAATAACATTTGTTTCATTGACTGAACATTTGACCTTGCAAGCAGCCTTACCAAAAGTTTGTTTAGGCTTTGATACAAATGTCTCTCTCCTATCTCGAGGAGGACTAGCAGTCTTTGATCTAACATTTTTATTCCTATTCATATGTTGTCGAGGTGCAGTCTTACTAGCACATGCTTGATTACCATTAAAGTAAGCAGACATTACATTAAAAGCACAAGACATACAATTGACAACACCACATGCTTTATGAGAAACATCAACGATAGGCATGGTATGCATGTTAGACATGTTATTGTTCTTTTTCAACTTGTTACCACTTAACCCAGTTTTAGATGAACTGGTTGAATAAACAACCTTAACTGGTTTCTTAACAGATTTAACATTATCAAGGACTATGACATTTGCACTGTCCTCATTACGCATCTCTTCTTGAATAATGATAGAAGTGAAGTTTGGAGGTTCTGCAATCGACTTCTTAAAGAGCGGATCTTTAACATTCTTAAGCACATGTGGTATACCCCTCTCTTTAGCACTAACAAGGTTAGGGGTATTTATGCCTAACAATCCAACAGCTTCGTTATAACCAAACCCTATTCCTACAGTTCGTTCTATAGCTTGTTTATTGAAATGCTATTTAGAGAGTTTAACAGAATTAAAGCAAGCACTAACCTTGGTTTCAAGTTCAGCAATTTTAGAAAGTTGTTTAGTCACTACTTCTAGAATGGATTTCTCTCTTCTATTAAGTCGTGCTATTTCCTCTTTTTGTTGATCTTGATTAACATGCACCTTTTTTAGTTCTAACACTTCATTTTCAAGTTCAGTGTTTAACAGATTTAATCTAGCAATGTGTTTTTGTGCATTAACCAAGGAACCACCTAACTGACGAACCAACTCAGAGTCAGTAAGTTTTACCTGTGGTTTAGGATCAGTGAGCATGTCACCATTTGCCATTAGTGCAAGATTTCCAAATTCTTCATCTTCACTATCTGTGTCATCCCAGCTTTTACCAGCAGCCACATAGGCTTTTCCAGGTTTCTTCTTTTCAGGAACATAATCTCTCTTCTGGGCTTGTTTGGGTTTCTGACACTCAGTGGCAAAGTGTCCAAGTTCATTGCAATTATAACAACGAATTTTGCTTCTATCAACAGTTCCAGTTTTGTAGCCACCTCTGCTACTGGAGGATGAGGAACCTCCTCTCTGGAATCTGTTATTAGACTTGAACTTAAACTTAGGATTTCTCCTGAATCTAAAGTTGCCAAACTGTCTAACCATGAGTGCCATGGATTCATCCTCCAACTGATCCAATTCTTCTAATGAGTAAAACTCACTTCCATCCTGAGTAGCTGGTGTCTGACCATGTTCCACTTCAGTCTGCTCCTTGTCTGAGCTGTAAGGTCGAACAACCTTAGCTTCCAATTCCTTAGGAGCCTCAACCACTAATGCTGTTGATGAACTTGCAACTCTACCTTTACCATGAATCTCTTTCTGTTGGACTTGATCCAACTCATAGGTTTTTAAAATATCGAAGAGTTTTTCAAGAGAAACTTTATTCAAGTCACGAGATTCTCTTATTGCTGTTATCCTGTGTTCCAGGTGAGTCGGCATAGTCAGTAAGAACTTCAGATTAATCTCCTTCTGTGTATAGTTCTTGCCATGGATTTGCAAGTTGTTGATTATTTTATTATACCTTTCAAACACTTCTTGAATGCCTTCATTAGGGCCAGCTCTGAAGTGTTCATACTCAGAGGTTAAGATTTGAAGTCTGTTCTCCCTGACCTCATCGGTTCCTTCATTAATGGTTTCAATAGTTTCCCACATGTGTTTGGCAGTTTTACAATTCATCACATGGCTATACATCACAGCATCCAGGGAATCTATTAGAATGAGTCTGAGGTTTTTATCAAGCCCTGCATCCTCCTTTTCATCAGGTGTATAGGTAGCAGGGTCCTTTTCATAAGATTTAGCAGGAATCACAATTTTACCCTCAGCTTCAACTTCATCTTCATAGACCATAGGAGTTTTAGGTCCGGTTTTCAAAACAACCAAATATTTAACGTTTGTACATTCTAGAAACAACTCCATCTTATTCTTCCACATATCATAATTTTCTTTGTCAAAGATAGGTATCTTAACAATGGCTTTAGAAGTCATGATGAATTTTTAAGAGAGTTAAAAATTCGAGCTTGATTTTTAATTGAATAAAAATAGGATCTTGATTTGTATATCAATCAAACTGCTCTGATACCAATTGTTAGGTCCAATAAGATTGTAGAAGGGGGGGTTGAATACAATCTATACCCTTTTATCGAAATTTGTCCTTAAAATTTAAATTTACTTTAGACAAATTTTGTGCGGAATTAAATGAAACAAAGTTCAAGTTAAATATAACAATATATTAAACTTGAGGGTTGTTACAAAATCACTACAGAGTAATATCAAGTTAATAAAAACAAATTAGAAAATTCGACATGAATTTTTCTTAATTTGTCAATAAAAATCGAGATATAGATTAGGAGTAAAAACTCGCTAATAGTACAAGAGTCACAAGTAATCAAGCTTGAACGGATTAAATATTACAAATACAAAGCTTTTGATTTTCTGGGAATTTATTGCTCTTGAATGATATCTTTTAAGATGAGAGAGAGTTGCTGTGTGTTCTTGATCTGCTTGATCTGATATTTTGTTGTATTTATAGCCCTGATGTGTCTTTGCCTTGGTTGATTCTTTTTTTGTTGAACAATTCTTTAACGTCCCTGCTAATTTTGATTTCATTTTGTACATCAAAGACAATCTCCAAGACAATCTGTTCTTCCAAGACAATCGCCAAGACAATCTGTTCTTCCAAGACAATTAGATTTGTACTGCCAAGACAATCGAATTTGAACTGCCAAGACAATCGCCAAGACAATCAAGCTTTCCAAGACAATTGATTTTGAACTACCAAGACAATCGCCAAGACAATCCAATCTTCCAAGACAATCGCCAATACAATTGATGAATTGTATTGTTTAATTAAAAACTCGGTTGAATTAATTGTTTAACATAACTTATCACATCTGCTAAGCGAAGACCATTTGCGGGAGAAGAGAGTGTGTTGCACGCGGTGGCTTTTGCTGTTTGCCCATGGCGCGTGTCATCCACGCGCTCTGCAAGAGTGTGTAGATGCTGCCGACAAAACCATGTGCGGTGACAACACTCTTCTTTCAATTCATTGTTTATTCCAGTACATGTGCAGACAACAACTTTCCTTAATTTTGTGTTCACACACAAAATTACAACTTAGTACCTCACCTTTAACAGATCTTGCACTTCAATTGGGCCTTGAGCCCAATGGCTTTTCAACCGGCCCAGTTCATTTCTTTTGGATTCAGCCCATGCAAATTCATAACCCAAATCTCTTTTGTTTTAATTTAATTAATTACTTAATCAATTAATCATTTAAACAAATAATGATTAATTCATTAATTACTTAATTAAATCAATTTAGATTAATACATTAATTCAACGTTAATTAACATGATAATTAATTTAATAAATTAATTAATTCAGAATGAATTAATTTATTAATTAAATAAATTACATAAATATGTTAATTAAATAAGAATTAATATAAATCTATTGATAGCGCAAATTCTTTTTCTCGAACCGTTGAAAGTAATAAAGAAGTACCACCGAATTTCTGCTGACGCTCGATGCACGGTCTGGTTCATGAACGACTAACTTCAACGGCTTTTCTTTATTTTTGACTTTAAAATCTGGTTCCTTTTCTATTCTTCTCTCTCTCTTTTTAATTCTCCTGTACTGACTCTGTCACCTTGAAATCTCTGTCACTTTAAATGAATCCACTTCTTTAACGAATACTTCACTGAGGCTTGATCAGATGACTGAGCTTCTTTCAATGTAGTAATTCCTCAAGTCTGTAGATTGACCTTGATATTTTTCTTCTGACAGATAATACAATCTGAGATTCCTTGTGACAGTCTATATACTATTTACTACTACAATCTTGTTTAAGTTGAGTTGTATCCTCGAAATACAAATAGGCTACATCATATGCCTTTCAGATGATGTGGAGTTTTCTTACAGGTCTCTAGCGATTCGACAAATATAGCCAATATGTAGGGGTTATCTATAATTTTAGATAACAGGAATGTATCATTGGAGATGTAATTATTTTACATATTCTTTAAAATATTTAATTATGGTATGTAATATACGCTTTTAGCTAAGGGTTTTAAACGATTGGAGATGCTCTTACTTTTGTTATATGGAATGAGAATCGCATTCACTCGATGTGAGTAAATCATCCTCCAATCCTGATGCCAATTTTGAATAATATATGGTAAAAATGAAACTTTAGATTTTTATTAAAGAGTAAAAAATATATATAATATGTAGAGACACATAAAAATAATACAAATATATGAGAATGATTTTGCAAGTAAAGTTATTAGAAAACAAATGACAAATTACATATATTTAATTTGTATAAATAATGCGACACAAAATTTTTGAATCATTTGAAACTTGCAATTCATGGAAATACCCTGTGACACCCCCCAAATCCGGGGTCAGGAGATTTGGTTGCCACGCGAAAATCCTTAAAATAAAACATCTGAATAATAATAATCATTCACTTGTGATTGTCCAACACTGGAAATATAACATCTGTGACCCCAAACATACCAAGATCTTTTAAGGTTATAGGGCTAGAAACAAGAATCCAAATTCCATTAGATAAAAAGCATTCCTTCTTTACAACATTCTCTTAGATCAAATCTTAAACCACTGGTGTAACTTCGATAAGAAGTACGCCAGGCTAACTAGACCATCACATAATAATAATAAATATTATAACTCAAATATATAAAATAGATCTTACACTAAATCCAAACATCCTGAGCCAAGTCATCTTCGAAATAGCATCATGCTTCTTCTCTTTCTGAACTGAGCGGATAAGTCTCGCCAAACCACCTTACTGAAATGTTAGGATTTACAACAGCAAGTATGAGCGAAAGAAATGCTCAGCAAGCGTATAAAAATTTTGATATTAAACCAGGATTAGTGGGGCATAAAAATCAAGTGAAATGTAAAACAGTTTATAGAGAAACTGAATCAACAACTGTGATATAATTCAAACCATAACTGAAATCATTTGGCATGTCATAAAAATGAATCATCTGCCAACTCACAATATTTGGCATGTCATAAAAATGAATCATCTGCCAACTCACAATATATAATAGCCATTCGGGTGATATGGATTGGATATATATAACTGAAACATAAAACACCATTGCCCCCTGATCAGGTTCAAAAGCAATGGGACCACTTTATACAACCACCGAATACCTTTCTATCCGCGTGGGTATAACGAGGATTTCTGGGGTACCCAAAATAGGCAAGTAATGTTAGCCTATAGGAAGATGGAATGGTTACCATATCCTCCTTAAATATAGCTGGACCAACTACTCGATGTGGCCTCCTACGCTTTACCATTTTCCAATCCAATAGAGCAATTTCCGAATTCAACAGGAAATGCTTAGTTTTAAATACAGGTCATATCCTATTATTACTACGATAATAAGGATATGAAGAGTTTTTCTTACACAATTCCCCACAACAAGGGTACCAATATCAAGCAACTATGTTCGCACAAAAATATTTAAGAATCACAAATAGCTCTGAACAATAACTATTTGTCATGATATGAATAAATGAAACAGAAAATAAAAAGTGTTTAGGATGATAAAGAAAATACTTGCCTCTGGTCCTTTGTTATTACGTAGCGCCGAAGTAATACAACTATCTTCTTCTATCTCACGTCATCATGTCCTCTGTTGATCATTCGCTGGTTTGACGCTCTTGCGATTGCCACGAGTCTGATCCGTTGACATCGAGCCTGCGCGTCTACTTCTATAGTCACACCCCAGACAATACTTCAGCCTCTAGACGAGATTCTGATATTTTATAAACGCTTACAAACTCAAGTTAAACGTATTAACCATGCTTACCAATATCTCTGTCCGAAAAATAATTGGAAATGTCCCCTTTGAACATAGACGTTTTCCCGGTGTTAAAACACCTCGCAAGTAAACCAGCAATTCCACAAACAAAACTTTCATCTCCAACCTTCTTTATTCCAATCCACACAATACTGCATCCATCTCCAACTTTCTTCGTCTCATACCAACTTAACTCCGCTGACATTTATGCATTCAACTTAGTCCAACTCAATTCTATAAATAATCCTCAAAACATTTATCTTATTCCTCAATAAAGAAACATGAAAATCAATTAATCCTCAAAACACGATTAATCCTCGAGAGATTTATTCAAATCCTCGACAAAGAAATAGAAATATAATTACAACGCTTAACCCTCGAAATAAACACTTTGATAATTTACATTGCACGTATGAAGACTCGATAAGTAGATCACATAATCACATAGCACGTAATTCACATAGCAGATACGACTCACAAATAAAAGAGCACTCAAAATAATTTTAGAATATTTAAAAATATTTTAAAAGGACTTAAAAGAATTTTAAAATATTTAAATAACTCTTCTTGAATCAAAAACGTTTGCTAATAAACCCTCCGGGTAATTATCGAATCTCCAAAATATTTTAACAAATATTTAATCCGGGTTTATAAATAATTTTATAATTTTAAAACTATTTTTATCGCTCCCGGATTATTTTTAGGATTTAAAACAATTTCTTTCTATTTTAAATCACTTTTAAACAGAAAATTGGTTAATTAAAAATTAAATAATCCTAAATAAATTAATTAGAGTCAAGTAATAATTAATTAATGAAATTATCTAATAAATAATTACATTTAATAGATAATCAAATTAGTTAAATAATTATTTGAGATTAATTAATATTATTAAAATTATTTAATTCTTAATTATTTTTGAATTAAAAACAAATAAATAAAGAAATAATTAAAATAGAATTCAGAAATAATTTCCAAATTTATAAAATATTTTCAGAAAATAATATTTCTGGAATTTATAATTAAATTCAGAATTATAAAAGTAATTAAAAGTAAATAAAAGTAAATAAAAGTAAAAGGTAAAAAGTTAAAATCACTTTGTTTTTCACCACACAACTGAAAATGAATTAAAAACGGGTCAAGAAAACGGGTCATGAAGAACGAATCCGGGTCTCCAAGAACAACCCGCCGGAAACTGGGTTTTCCAGAATCCGGCCGGCGTCCGGCCACCGGAAAAAAATGCCGGACTTAGCAATAACATACGGTTTCTGCAGCTTGTTCCCTCTAATAACGATACCACATAACAACAACGTTGTTAAATCAATCACAACGATCGAAACTCGACCGAAAACGACCAACCGTGGCCATCTCCGGCGAGCTCGACCCAAAATTCCGGTGAAACTCCGATTTGCTTAAATCGGAAACTAAACTCCACGATTTATATACCAAAATGAAGCTAAGCACTTGTACAATCGAACCCCTAACCTCTTAAACACAACATATCATCACAAGGAACGGTATAATCCTTTGAAAATTCGGTTTAAAAACTTAATTCGTATATCACCAAATTGAACACAAACGTATCAATTGAATACATCAATTAACTCCCTAGGATCATGGGAAGCTATACAAACCATCAAAACAATCAACAAATCTCTTAAACAAAAAGCCCCAAATTTTGCACATAAACCCTAGAATTTCGAATTAAAACAGAAATTTGAAATCAACACATACACGCATATACACACCCACATATTCAGGTAGTACAGCATATGAGATTCAATTTGGTTATTCATATGAGAGATTTGGATCCCGAAATCACCTTAAAAAGGCTGATTAATCCTCAAGAACACCAAGAACAATTCCACAGAATTTTCCAGAAATTAAATCAAAAAAAAATCTGACTTTTTTTGATTATTTTGATAATTAATAATAAAATTCTGCTATTTATATTAATCTGAAATTTAATACCCCAAAAATATTTTTAACCCCTAATTAAAATTATTAAGCCTTAAAAATAATTTTTATGGGATAAAAATGTAAAAATTTATTTTTAAACAAATATGATATAAATGCCAAAATTCTCCAAAAATTACGACTATTACAAAAATTATAAAATAATACATTTTTGAACATCCCATTATTATATGAAAATACTTTTATGAAAAACAGGGCCTCGAATCCAATACAGGGGCTGAGTCCGAAAATTAAAATGCGAAATAACTGTATTCTAAAAATACAAAAATTACAGAAAAATAGAATAAAATATTCTATGATACACGGAAGTCACATAACATGTATGGGATAATTTTCCTATTTTATAAAAATCATAACGCGTTTAAATGCATTAAAAATAAACTAACACACAGTAAAATCAACTAAAAATATATTTTAGTATAATAAATTACACGTAATTTTTCGGGTCGTTACATTCTTCCCCCCTTATAAGGATTCCGTCCTCGGAATCAGCTAAGGCAACTAATAGGGTTCCTTAACTCCTTCATCATCAGCACTTGCTTGACACGACTGGGGATAGTGTTCCTTTCGTAAACAACTTCTCCAAAATCTCAATTCAACTATAGGGTCTCTATCTGACACAGTTATCACGGGAGTCTTACAACCCATCATTATTCGTTTCAAATATGGCTCGACCAACTTTCCATTAACATAATATCCTTGATAGAGAGAGAGAGAACTGATTCCATTGCGAATCTTATTTCTATCTGCGAATTTCGCTTATCCTGACCTGATTGGCATACCCTTGAAATTCAATAGAGATAACAAAAATCATAAAATTTTAAAGAGAACAGATTCCATATCATAGCAAATGTTCCACAATTGTGGTTATGAATTTTATGAATTTTAAAGCAACCTGATTTGAAATAAGAGAATAACTGAGAGATCAATATGATCACATGAACCCGACGTTGTGTGTCTTAGCTCCGACATTTACAATTAAAGGTGATCAGCCTTCTTGTAATACACAACACACCAGTGATGGCGTCCCATCCAACTTCTATCACACAGACAGATATACCTGGTGTCCCCTATAAATAGGGTTGTTCGTCTCAGTAGGAGTAGAGAAATATGAAAGGAATTCCAAATTTGTTATTTTCCGAAAAGAAGAACCAGGAAGAGAGTACCGAACAAGCTATATTGCAAATAAGGTTATTAACCATTGGAGAAAATAAAAAGTTGAAAGTCTCGGAAATTTGAAAGTAGGTTTCATAATAACCACTGAAACAATTATGATTCAAAAATGGAGATTGAACACAAGTGTCAAAATGTCACTGTTTAGAAGAGGAGAAATATCTTTTAACGAATACCTCTTTAGGAGGGATATCAAAATAATTCATAGAAAGAAAAGGTATTACCAAGGTCACTACTTATGCCTTCTTTGCCAATTCCTTCGATAGCTCGTCATTCGAATTTAAGCTTCTTCATTTCCATGTTTTACCGATATCGATATCGTTTGCCATCGTCAAATCGTAATAATCTCTGAAGATTCCACAGTAGACATCTTCATTCGCCAGGCGATCTATCCAATTCAGCACAACTATCTCAAACGAGTACTCCAATCTTAACTTACTAATTGGTACTATATCAAATAGTCCAACAGGAACTCTACATGAGCTCAGACGTTCCTTACTTAACTATACACACTCTCGTTTCTAGTTTACTATAACCTCAGCTCTGATACCAACTGTGACACCCCCCAAATCCGGGGTCAGGAGATTTGGTTGCCACGCGAAAATCCTTAAAATAAAACATCTGAATAATAATAATCATTCACTTGTGATTGTCCAACACTGGAAATATAACATCTGTGACCCCAAACATACCAAGATCTTTTAAGGTTATAGGGCTAGAAACAAGAATCCAAATTCCATTAGATAAAAAGCATTCCTTCTTTACAACATTCTCTTAGATCAAATCTTAAACCACTGGTGTAACTTCGATAAGAAGTACGCCAGGCTAACTAGACCATCACATAATAATAATAAATATTATAACTCAAATATATAAAATAGATCTTACACTAAATCCAGACATCCTGAGCCAAGTCATCTTCGAAATAGCATCATGCTTCTTCTCTTTCTGAACTGAGCGGATAAGTCTCGCCAAACCACCTTACTGAAATGTTAAGATTTACAACAGCAAGTATGAGCGAAAGAAATGCTCAACAAGCGTATAAAAATTTTGATATTAAACCAGGATTAGTGGGGCATAAAAATCAAGTGAAATGTAAAACAGTTTATAGAGAAACTGAATCAACAACTGTGATATAATTCAAACCATAACTGAAATCATTTGGCATGTCATAAAAATGAATCATCTGCCAACTCACAATATTTGGCATGTCATAAAAATGAATCATCTGCCAACTCACAATATATAATAGCCATTCGGGCGATATGGATTGGATATATATAACTGAAACATAAAACACCATTGCCCCCTGATCAGGTTCAAAAGCAATGGGACCACTTTATACAACCACCGAATACCTTTCTATCCGCGTGGGTATAACGAGGATTTCTGGGGTACCCAAAATAGGCAAGTAATGTTAGCCTATAGGAAGATGGAATGGTTACCATATCCTCCTTAAATATAGCTGGACCAACTACTCGATGTGGCCTCCTACGCTTTACCATTTTCCAATCCAATAGAGCAATTTCCGAATTCAACAGGAAATGCTTAGTTTTAAATACAGGTCATATCCTATTATTACTACGATAATAAGGATATGAAGAGTTTTTCTTACACAATTCCCCACAACAAGGGTACCAATATCAAGCAACTATGTTCGCACAAAAATATTTAAGAATCACAAATAGCTCTGAACAATAACTATTTGTCATGATATGAATAAATGAAACAGAAAATAAAAAGTGTTTAGGATGATAAAGAAAATACTTGCCTCTGGTCCTTTGTTATTACGTAGCGCCGAAGTAATACAACTATCTTCTTCTATCTCACGTCATCATGTCCTCTGTTGATCATTCGCTGGTTTGACGCTCTTGCGATTGCCACGAGTCTGATCCGTTGACATCGAGCCTGCGCGTCTACTTCTATAGTCACACCCCAGACAATACTTCAGCCTCTAGACGAGATTCTGATATTTTATAAACGCTTACAAACTCAAGTTAAACGTATTAACCATGCTTACCAATATCTCTGTCCGAAGAAAATAATTGGAAATGTCCCCTTTGAACATAGACGTTTTCCCGGTGTTAAAACACCTCGCAAGTAAACCAGCAATTCCACAAACAATACTTTCATCTCCAACCTTCTTTATTCCAATCCACACAATACTGCATCCATCTCCAACTTTCTTCGTCTCATACCAACTTAACTCCGCTGACATTCCTAAGTCAATATTTACCAATTAATCCTCGAATTAAACATTTATGCATTCAACTTAGTCCAACTCAATTCTATAAATAATCCTCAAAACATTTATCTTATTCCTCAATAAAGAAACATGAAAATCAATTAATCCTCAAAACACGATTAATCCTCGAGAGATTTATTCAAATCCTCGACAAAGAAATAGAAATATAATTACAACGCTTAACCCTCGAAATAAACACTTTGATAATTCACATTGCACGTATAAAGACTCGATAAGTAGATCACATAATCACATAGCACGTAATTCACATAGCAGATACGACTCACAAATAAAAGAGCACTCAAAATAATTTTAGAATATTTAAAAATATTTTAAAAGGACTTAAAAGAATTTTAAAATATTTAAATAACTCTTCTTGAATCAAAAACGTTTGCTAATAAACCCTCCGGGTAATTATCGAATCTCCAAAATATTTTAACAAATATTTAATCCGGGTTTATAAATAATTTTATAATTTTAAAACTATTTTTATCGCTCCCGGATTATTTTTAGGATTTAAAACAATTTCTTTCTATTTTAAATCACTTTTAAACAGAAAATTGGTTAATTAAAAATTAAATAATCCTAAATAAATTAATTAGAGTCAAGTAATAATTAATTAATGAAATTATCTAATAAATAATTACATTTAATAGATAATCAAATTAATTAAATTATTATTTGAGATTAATTAATATTATTAAAATTATTTAATTCTTAATTATTTTTGAATTAAAAACAAATAAATAAAGAAATAATTAAAATAGAATTCAGAAATAATTTCCAAATTTATAAAATATTTTCAGAAAATAATATTTCTGGAATTTATAATTAAATTCAGAATTATAAAAGTAATTAAAAGTAAATAAAAGTAAATAAAAGTAAAAGGTAAAAAGTTAAAATCACTTTGTTTTTCACCACACAACTGAAAATGAATTAAAAACAGGTCAAGAAAACGGGTCATGAAGAACGAATCCGGGTCTCCAAGAACAACCCGCCGGAAACTGGGTTTTCCAGAATCCGGCCGCGTCCGGCCACCGGAAAAAAATGCCGGACTTAGCAATAACATACGGTTTCTGCAGCTTGTTCCCTCTAATAACGATACCACATAACAACAACGTTGTTAAATCAATCACAACGATCGAAACTCGACCGAAAACGGCCAACCGTGGCCATCTCCGGCGAGCTCGACCCAAAATTCCGGTGAAACTCCGATTTGCTTAAATCGGAAACTAAACTCCACGATTTATATACCAAAATGAAGCTAAGCACTTGTACAATCGAACCCCTAACCTCTTAAACACAACATATCATCACAAGGAACGGTATAATCCTTTGAAAATTCGGTTTAAAAACTTAATTCGTATATCACCAAATTGAACACAAACGTATCAATTGAATACATCAATTAACTCCCTAGGATCATGGGAAGCTATACAAATCATCAAAACAATCAACAAATCTCTTAAACAAAAAGCCCCAAATTTTGCACATAAACCCTAGAATTTCGAATTAAAACAGAAATTTGAAATCAACACATACACGCATATACACACCCACATATTCAGGTAGTACAGCATATGAGATTCAATTTGGTTATTCATATGAGATATTTGGATCCCGAAATCACCTTAAAAAGGCTGATTAATCCTCAAGAACACCAAGAACAATTCCACAGAATTTTCCAGAAATTAAATCAAAAAAAATCTGACTTTTTTTGATTATTTTGATAATTAATAATAAAATTCTGCTATTTATATTAATCTGAAAATTAATACCCCAAAAATATTTTTAACCCCTAATTAAAATTATTAAGCCTTAAAAATAATTTTTATGGGATAAAAATGTAAAAATTTATTTTTAAACAAATATGATATAAATGCCAAAATTCTCCAAAAATTACGACTATTACAAAAATTATAAAATAATACATTTTTTAACATCCCATTATTATATGAAAATACTTTTATGAAAAACAGGGCCTCGAATCCAATACAGGGGCTGAGTCCGAAAATTAAAATGCGAAATAACTGTATTCTAAAAATACAAAAATTACAGAAAAATAGAATAAAATATTCTATGATACACGGAAGTCACATAACATGTATGGGATAATTTTCCTATTTTGTAAAAATCATAACGCGTTTAAATGCATTAAAAATAAACTAACACACAGTAAAATCAACTAAAAATATATTTTAGTATAATAAATTACACGTAATTTTTCGGGTCGTTACATACCCTATACTAAAAACACAACACAACACAACGTACTCAGTATATCCCGCATGAGCAGGGTCTGAGGGGGGTAGGATGTACGCAATCATGCCCCCACACAAAGGTAGGGAGATTGTTTCCGGTTTTTGACCCCCGACAGGAATCGAACCCGTGACCTCACGGTTCACGGATTGGGCACTTACCACTGTGCCAACTCAACCCCTTGGAAATACCCTATACTATTAATATCAATTTTCATTGGGCTAATTAAGGACAAAAAATACCGTGTACTACAGTGATTACCACATATTAAAAATAGAATAATGCTAGGGACACCAAAATTGGTTCCCAAAACTTTCCCCAAATACACATGGCACATTCTGATTTGTTGTAATAATAAATGGGCCCCCTGTATTCACAACAATAAAACCAATCAAAAATACCCATACTGCCACATCAACCATGCCATGTCATTTGGTGGCAATTTTTTGTACCAAATTTTGGTGCCTCTAGCACTACTCTTAAAAATATTATAGATATCAAATGCGTCCGACCAGATTGTATACTTGGGGATGGGGATAGTTCTTATTTTTCAAATTTTCTTTTTTTGTGTAAAAATAAGTATGTTAAATTTTTATATAAAAAAGAAATTGTAAAAATAAGTTATGGAACTATATTGGAACCTTAAAATGCGTGTCAAATATTGAAAAAAACTAATTAAAATCGGAGGGAGTAATACTTAAGATTAATTACATTAAGAGACATATAACAATATTCAAATTTATATATATTAAGACTTTTGTTGTATACATTTTTTTATTCTTAATTTACATGTCTAGAAATTGATTTGACAATGTATTGATTATAATGTTAATTTATGAACTAACTTTTTTTATATAATCAAATTTTATTTTATTATGAAACAAGGTAAACTTTTAAAAAATAAATATTTACATCAATATCTAAATATATGTTATATGATATTTAACCTTTGTATTATATTCAAAAATATATTACATTCAGACATTAATTTACACCTTTTATACAAAATAATTGATGCATTTTATACTTCAATATTAAATCATAATATATGTATAAATAATATTTATTAAAAAAATTACTGTGTTTTTTAATAAAATCAAAATTTAATACAAAACATTTTTAATTTTAATGGTGACCATCATAATAATTATTACAAAAATGTCAATAATAAGTATCTTAGAAAAACATGATTAATATCAATGCATATAAGGATTAATAAATTAATAATTTCATATATTTTTAGATCTATTTATATATTTAGTCATTTTTAAAATAAATATTTAATATTAATGTCCAATTTTCTAATATTTTATAATTAATTCTACAATCAATTAATCAAATCTAACCACAAAAACTTATTTGAATTGAACCAATATATTGTAGAAAGAGGATTTATTTGAACCTTTTTAACCATTGGGATTTATTTGCACTCACTAATAAAACACAAGAATCATTTATAGGAACTTTTTTCGTAAGCTTCGTTAATGAAAATATCCTAAGTCTTAACTATTAACGTTTTTTTCTAATTTATTGAATTTTTCAAAATAATTTCAAGTTATTGAATTTCATTAAAATTTTTGAGTTTTTTTTTAAAATAAAGGTACTAATTCAATAACAAAAAGTTATACGGCATCTACACCAATGATCGAGTCTACACCAATGATCGAATCGAACAAACAGTAATTTGCAATCGCCTGTTCTCATGAAGAGACAGTTAAGCGACATTTTGAAGATAAAGTATATACAAATACAAGTACCCACTTCGTACTTCCTCGTTGGATTATTGGTACCTTCTTCATCATGCCCCGATGGAGTTATTGTTTGAGCTATCGACCAAAGCTGCAATCTCATACAAAACTTCATCACCAAATCAAGACCCCCGCTCACAATTAAGAAACGAATAATAAAATCAAAACCATAAAGATCCATCAAAACCAAAGAAATCCTGCAGAGATCTGAAATCCGGATATTAAAACACACCAAACATACAAAGAACACACCAAACTCTCACAAGGAGAGATAAACTAAACGTAAATAAATTGGAAAAACTCTCACCAAGAATGGAGATTATTGAGAAACAAGAACGAAAACAAAGAAAATTAAAAGATTTGGGGCCTTCCATCTGTAGCTATTAGGCAAGAAAAAAGAGGGGAATAGTGAAACGGCTGTGGAGAGAAAAAAGAGAGGGGAAAAGTTTTCTTATTTCATTGTACTTATTCCAATATTTGTTGGGTTTCAACCCAATATGATGTCATGGGCTTGGGTGGTTCAAGGTGTATATGGTAAGATAATAATTGTATGTGTAGACAATTATTATATATGGTATGTCTTGATCACTAAGTTCGGAAATTAGGTGCCAAGAATTGGAAAGTTTGTATAACAAGTATGGTAAGACTTGTACAACAAGTATGGTAAGTCTTGGTGGCTAAGTTTTGGATGACTATATATACATAGTCATATTGTATTTGTTTGATAGAGGTGAAAGCTTAAGAGATGTAGTCTTAAGTATTGTTTGGGAGATGCTTGAGCATTGTTGGCTCAAGTATCAGGGTTGGGACACCGTTAAGGTGTTATTGTTTTGATGTATTGTTGATTATTGTTAAGATTAATAATACAAGTTTGGGACGTGGGTGTTTCCACGTCAACTATTGTGTGTGTTCTTGTTTTGCGCTTTGGTAGATCTTGTCAATTATTGATTGGTGTGTGTGCGCGCTCTGTATTGGTGATTGTGAATCTCGAATTGTGTGTAAGTCCCCTAACCTAACAAGTGGTATCAAGAGCCAAGGTTTGGGTTTGTGATTGAAGAGGTTGAGGGAAAGTTCGAGAAGGATTTGCTGACAAGGAGATTGCTACTAAAGCGGGTAGAGACAAAGTTACGTGCGGTTTGAAGGTTGACTTGCACCGTGGATCAATCCTGTGTTCAGACTCAAGATGGAAGAAGATGGAAGAGGTCATCGCAATTGCTTCAATGGCTTGATCAACCAGATGAACTGTTTGGATGATACTACGGATTTTCTTCAGGAGGTCGAAGGATTGTGAAAGCAAGGATCGGGTGACTCAACATGTGGAGCACTCGTGGTGGTTGATGCACGTGATTTTGTAGATGTATACATCGTTATGGTAAAGAACGATGGTTTGGATGGTTTGGAGGGTCACTATATGGGTTTTAGCGACACTCAATGATTGGAAGAACAAGAGGAGGTCTTGTTCGAGGGGAGGCATTGGCGAATGGACGTTAATGGCTTGATGGGTTACCGTTCAATCCAATGTGGGTATTGGGTTGAAGGGGAGGATTGTTGGGTTTTAACCCAATATGATGTCATGGGCTTGGGTGGTTCAAGGTGTATATGGTAAGATAATAATTGTATGTGTAGACAATTATTATATATGGTATGTCTTGATCACTAAGTTCGGAAATTAGGTGCCAAGAATTGGAAAGTTTGTATAACAAGTATGGTAAGACTTGTACAACAAGTATGGTAAGTCTTGGTGGCTAAGTTTTGGATGACTATATATACATAGTCATATTGTATTTGTTTGATAGCGGTGAAAGCTTAAGAGATGTAGTCTTAAGTATTGTTTGGGAGATGCTTGAGCATTGTTGGCTCAAGTATCAGGGTTGGGACACCGTTAAGGTGTTATTGTTTTGATGTATTGTTGATTATTGTTAAGATTAATAATACAAGTTTGGGACGTGGGTGTTTCCACGTCAACTATTGTGTGTGTTCTTGTTTTGCGCTTTGGTAGATCTTGTCAATTATTGATTGGTGTGTGTGCGCGCTCTGTATTGGTGATTGTGAATCTCGAATTGTGTGTAAGTCCCCTAACCTAACAATATTGACTTTGTTTCTCAAATTTAATCTAAATTGTCTTTTTTCTATTACAAAATAAAATTTATTAAACCAATTTAATAATTTATAAATCTCAACACGTAGCACACTTATGAATTTTTTGTATATCATGTAAATTAAAAATGTATGACAAATAAATAATCTAAAAAATATTTTAATTGAGAATAAATATAATTTTTAGACTTTCAAAATATATGTAAGTAATATTAAGACACCAATATTTTTACAAATATTTTTTTTCGTTTGTTTTAGTAGATAATCCGTACATGAGTTCATATATTTTATTAATTATTGAAAGATATGATGAAATTGATATTTTTGATGTGTATCGATGATTGAAAAATATAATGTAATTGGTATTTTTTTGATATATTTGTAAAAGCAAATATATTTTAACTAGAAGGTAACATATTTTAACTTAAAAAATCATTAGAAAGTTATTAATATTTTTAATATTTAATTATTTTATTAATTAAAATAATGGATCCAAAATCGAAAATTAAATTTTTCTATATTTTTATAAGTAAATCATATAGCATTTGGTATTAGCTATAGGTATATACACAATTAGATCCACATATGTAACTAACGCCTTGTTCCCGAGTTTTTTAGGGAGGGAAAGTAAGGTAATGTAAGAGAAAGTAAAGTAATGCAAGTAAATTATATTTCATTAACTTGCTCCCGAGTTAGATGGAGCGTAAATAAAAGATGAGTGAAACTACTTTCATTCACGTGCTCCCGAGTAGGAAGGAAAGCATGTAAATGATTGTCAAATTACAATTCTATCCTTAGATATAAAATGTTTCATTTAAATGATTAGGGTATATATATAATATCAAATGTTTTTAATTAAGTTACTTTCACTTGCTTTCACTTTCATCCCAATTTTGGGATGAAAGTTTACAAAACTTGCTTTACCTCTCACTCGGGAACACAAACACAGAGGTAAATTATGTTACTTTACTTCCTTTTCACTTGCTTTCATTCCTTAAAAATACTCGGGAGTAAGGCCTAAATGTTTTAAAAACATTTTGGATTTGTATTTTAGTTTATACAAACTTGTAACTCAAAACGGATATAGCTAAGATATTCGGATTATCAGTAGCATTTTGCATGATAAACTATAAAACAATTTTGTCAATTATGGGATCTAAATATCTAATAGCTAAAAGTAAAATAATAATTATCTATTTTAGTTTTTTCTGAAAAGGAAATTATTTGAACTTCTACCTAGTACTAGGTGCGTACAATGTCAATTATTGGAAGCTAATTATTTGATTATAATTCGAGGGGTTCATTTTATTGAGTACTCCGTAAAAGAGCAAGTTGTCTTAAGTTGAATTTTAAAGAATGAGATCAAGCTCCAATAATTTTGTAAGCATCCCTTAAATTAAATAACTAATAATATAGCTTCATTATTCATTTTAAAGTGAATATAATTTTCTTTTTAATGATTTTTAACCAATATTTAATAATAAAATGTGAGAAATGTCATCATTCTCTCTCTTACTTTATTGAAAAAAATGTGGAATTTTTATATTATAATATTAAATAATCAATAAATTTAAAAGTATTGTTGAAGATAAAATTTCTTATTTATATTCTAGACTAAATCAGTATTTAATAAGTAATTAGTTAAACGATTGTTCCATTTGTTGTAAATGAAATCCAATCGGATAAGTACTCCCTCTGTCCCTTTATTTTTTTCCCATTTGATTTGTCGGCCCTGTTCATAACATGAGACAAATTGCTAATTTACGTCTAATGTATAAGATCAAATATAGTCATGAGTGATCTTATTGGATTCGTATTTATGAGTACTTTAATACAGTAAAGTTTTTATATTTAAAACTAATACGAAATTAAAGATATTAACGATCAAAAGTGTGCATTGGCAAACGTGTCCGGCCAAAATGGGAAGAGTTTTAAGGGACAGTGGGAGTATCAAACATAGCGATCATATAAAGAAAGGCTACCCATCTGACACCTTATCATCGTACATTCGTACCTGGACCCGACAACCTCTGGATGCATGTGAATCCTGAACCTAGGGTGATCTACAATTTTACCCGAGGGCCATATGTAAATCCTGGAAAATAGTTGGATATATTACGAGTTCAAGACTTCACAGGGTTTATTTTAGTGATGGACGGCACTCTTTCCGTTTCTAAATATATTTGTTGTTTCATTTTTTCATGTTTGTCAATACATATTTCTAATTGTTAATATTTTTCATTTCGTATTAGTATTAGACATAAAAAAATTTACAGTATTAAAGTACTAACAAATACGAATCCAAAAATATCACTCATGACTATATTTTATCTTATAAATTATGCGTAAATTAATAGTCAATCGCTTAGAATGAAAGGTACTAAAAATCAAAACATGAGACACATTATGGCAGATAGGGAGTATTTAGCAACGATTTGTTAAATAATTATTTAGCAACAAATTGTTTTTACATTATTAGATTATTATACAATGATTGTGATTTAAAAAAATTCGTGTATACAGTACTCCAGAAAAATTATGGGATATGGGAGATCATTTGCTGTGTGAAACATTTGCGCCTAGATAAAAATAATTGTATATATTATGAGCAGCGGCGGACGCAGAAAACAAATTTAGGGGGTGATTTTACATGATAATTTAAAAATAAAAAATAAAATAGATTTCAACTGTAAATTGAATTAAGAAGTAAAAAAAATAAGTATTAAAAATAAAGACTATATACAATTTACAAGATAAAGCAAAAGTGCTTAAAAGTACAGCTGCGGCCATAGAGTCCTAAGAGTCGAAGGGAAGGAGCCAAAGGCATCAACCAACTATGCTACAGATCTTACACGTCTAAACTACATACTACTTGGTAATATTCAGGGGGGAGGGACCCTAGACCCCTAGATCGGTCACTGATTATTAGGGATGACAAAAAAACCGATCTGACGGATACCCGATCCAATTCGATCCGATTGGATCTTACTGAACCCGATTTTTTGGATTTGGATTTGGATTTGGATTTGATTTTTAAACCCGAAATAGTTTGAATTTGGATTTGGATATTTGCTATATCCAACCCGATCCAAACCCGAAATCCGAAAACCCGATCCAAACCCGAAACCCGAAAAAAAACCGATACATATACATTTATAAATTATAATATATATATTATAATTTATTCCTTAAAAATAAATACCCGTTACTTAGTTACACTAGGTAATTTTGTTCGGGCAATTTTGATACACATGTTGTGCTACTATGAATTTCTTAGTTCAGGCAATTTTGATACACATGCTGTGCTACTGCTAGTCTTCTAGTCTACACTCTGTCTCTGAATATTTATGTGGATATTTATTTGCAATTGTATTTTAATTTTTATGTCTTTAGATATTAATAGTGGTGTAACTTGGACTTATTTATTTTCATGTCTCTGAAATCTAGATATTTATTTGCTATTGTAATTTTAATTTTTATGAAATTTAGCTTAAAAAAATATTACTACTTTTTTACAAAGAATTAAAAATTTCGGGTTTGGATAAAACCCGAACCCGATCCAAACCCGGTGGATCGGGTTTGGATTTTGAATTTCCAAATTCATTTGGGTTTGGATCGGGTTTGGATTTGGATTAAGAATTCGGGTTTGGATTTGGATATTACAGATATCCAACCCGATTCAACCCGTTGCCATCCCTACTGATTATGAGTTTAAGGGATTTATGTTAACTAATGAATATTGGGAAAATTAAATTTTTTGGAACATATTTTTAAAATAAAGAAGCACAATAGAGAATTTGGAGAGACACAATAAAATTGAAAAATTAGTAACTTTTTAATAAGAGTTAAGTAGCAAAAACACCCTATAATATATGTGTAGAAACATATACACCTTTGTAATATTTAAATGATCAAATACATCCCTTTATTTTATTTTAGGGTACAAAAAGACCCTTCCAATTAATTTTTCTTAACCATGGTTAAAAATTAATTTAGAGTGAACAATATTTAATATTACTAATTTCATTAATGTTTTATTGCTCCTAAACTTTAGAAGGTTTTTTTTTTTGCTCATAATTTGAAATTTAAAAAACATTAAATTAAAATCATATTTCATGTTATATATTCTTTATATTTTCTTTTAAAATCGCTTGAATTTTTGGCACGTATTAAAATTTCATTTTGTAAATTAAAATTTTAATTGAATACTTTTATTCACAGAAAAAATGAAACAATATAATATTCACTATGCAATCAAAACTCATTATAGTACCTGCCAAAAGTCAAGCAATTATTAAAAGAAGGCAAAGAGGTATGTATTTATAGAGCCTTAAACTACTACAAACCAACTTATTATTATTATTTTTTTGAAATAATCGTACTTGCATTAAATCAAATCATATGTAAGTACATTTGATAAAAAGCTAGGAGCGACATTATCCCACTCCTGCAGATCTGACATAGAACGAGACACTCTTGCTAACATGTGAGCGACTTCATTCGCAGATCTATGCACAAACTGCACTAGCACATTTTCAAAGTGCTTAATCAACTCAACACACTCTCTAACAATAATATGAAAATAATATCGTCCAGAATTTCCATTACAAGCATCCACCAACAGCTTTGAATCCGTCTCGAAAATACACCGAGTAAATCCATACTACTTCGTCCACGATAGTATCTTTTTGAGACTTAGAGCCTCAGCCTCCCTAGGTGACCACGAACCCTCCACCTGCTTGCATATCGCCTTCAAAAAGTTCCCATTTTCATCTCGAATTACCCCTCAAATACCGATTGTTCTTATTTCAGCAAATATTGCAGCATCCATATTTATTTTTACCCAGTTTCGTTGTGGTACCTGCCATCTTCTTATGCTTGCATTTGGTACTGGTATATACCTGGTGTGATCCAACTGAGCAGCTTTCCAATCCGCCAGCAAATTCATTGCACTACTTGTTGTACCAAAAACAGAAACTGCAACTCTATCCCACAGCCACTTGTTACGACGATTCCAGAGACTCCAACAAATTAAACCTAGCAGAGCACATTGTTCTTTCGTACCTCTACTAAACAATCTTCTGAAGAAGACTAATATCATCTCCCCTAGAATGGTTTGAACCCAATGCATCATACCAGTCGATGCCCAAACCTCCCTTGCAAACTGACATTCAAATAAAACATGTTTCTCATCCTCCTCTTCCAATCGACACCAAGCACATTTACCATCTATATTCACTCGCTTATTTAGCAATGCCCTACAAGTTGGTAAACATGATCTACACGTCCTCCATAGGAAAAAATGAACCTTCCCAGGCAGTTCTAAGTTCCATAATTTCGTCCAGAAAACTGCATCAGATGTATTACATTCTCCAACCAATCAACGATAACAGCTCTTCACCGTGAACTCTCCCTTCGTATCAAACAACCAAAGCCAAGAATCATTCCTATCTCTTGAAGGCAGAGGAACATTCTTTATCAATTGAACATCCCTGCTGTTAAATAAGTCATTCAGAATTTCATCATCCCACTTTCTTTGGTGGACCTCATTAAATCACACACTTTTATATCTTCTAATTCCTAAGGCATACTTGTCATTAAACACCCATTCTCAACACATGGCAGCCAAGGAATTTTTTACACAAATGTATCTTTCCCCATACCAATACTTCTCCGACACCCTTGTTTAACCACCTCCTGAGCTGCGATTATAGACCTCCACATATAACTTGGGTTATCCCCCAGTTTTGCATTCAAAAAATCAGTGTTTGGAAAATACTTCGCCTTCATAATACTAGTAACTAAAGGGTTTGAATCATTTAAGAACCTCCAGCCCTGTTTTGCTAGCATTGCTATATTAAACTGCTGTAAGTTTTTAAAACCCAGCCCTCTTGCTTCCTTCACATCACAAAGCCTATCCCAAGCCATCCAATGCACTCCTTTACTCTCATTTCTACTACCCTACCAGAAACCATTCATTTGACGTTGAATCGTAGTACATACCTCATTTGGAATAAGCATCAAATTTATCCAAAAATTTGGTATCGTTTGTGCTGCTGTTTTCAAAAGGAGGCATTTACCTGCCCTTGATAGAGCCGTTTTCTTCCACACTTGCAATTTCTGATGAACTCGATCACTTAGGAAATTAAACACCTCATTTTTCTTTCTCCCTACTGACATTGGTAGCCCGAGATATTTCCCTGGTGTCATACTTTCCCTCACTTCTAACACCCCACAAATTAGCTCTCTGTTTTCTACAGATGTGTTCTGGCTAAAAGTGATTATAGACTTATTAAAATTCACCGCTTGGCCAGATAAGTCCTCATACCTCTGTATAATTCGATTCATCGCCCTTGCTTCTGATTCCATTGCCTTAAAGAAGAAATAACAGTCGTCTGCGAATAGTAAATGCGACACAGCAGGTGCCCTCCTTGCAATGCTACACCCATGAAGCAATCCCACCTCTTCATTTCTTTTAATTATTGAACTAAGACCTTCAGCACAAAGAATATAAAGATATGGAGATATAGGGTCCCCTTGTCTTATCCCCCTTTGAGGTCGAACATCACCAAAGACTACTCCCTGCTGTATAAAACTGTACGAAACAGTCTTGATGCACTTCATAACTCTCCTGATCCACTGTTCATGGAATCCAAATTTTATCAACATGCCTTCAACGAAATCCCACTCAAGTCTATCATACGCCTTGGATATATCAATCTTTAATCCAGCAACACCATTAATCCCTTGAGATCGATGCTTGATATAGTGGTTTATTTCAAAGGCAATCAGAGCATTATCTGTTAATAAACGTCCCTCTATAAACGCACTCTGATTTGCAGATATCAACATTGGCAAGCACTGCTTCAGTCGATTTGCTAACACTTTGGATAAAATTTTGAACAAGACATTACAAAGGGATATAGGACGTAACTCACTCATCTGTTGTGGTTGCTTTACCTTCGGAATCAAACATACTAAAGTATGATTAACTTCCATTTGTAACTCTCCAGTAGCAAAGAATTGTTGACAAAACCCAACCACATCCCCTTCGACTACACTCCAATAGGTTTGATAAAATGCAGGATTTAACCCATCATATCCAGGTGCTTTTTCTGCATGCATTGAGAAGACTGCTTCCTTTACATCCTCATTAGAGATACTCTCCATTAACTGTGCATTTTGCTCATTTTTAACCCGGTTAACCCTTTCATTGGCTGATAAAGTCCCTGCTTTCATCGTGGACTTAAACAATTTATAATAATACTCCGTAATAACCTGTTGTACTCCTTGCTCATTCTCTACCCATTCACCATTTCTGTCCTTTAACCTTGTTATCTGATTGTTTTTTCTTCTCCCCGAGGCAAATTTATGAAAGAAACGGGTGTTCTGATCTCCTTCCAGTAACCAAAATTGTTTTGATCGTTGTTTCCAGTACACTTCTTGACGCTCCAGCAAGTTTAAGAACTCACTCCTTGTCTCATTACAATTAAACCTCTTTAAAGTAATACTGTTGGGACCGGGAAAAAATATTACATTACCGAATTTATTACTTTATCGATATAATAATATTTTATTACTTTATCGATAAAGTAATATTTAATTACTTTATCGAATTTTTATGTTTATGTATTACAGTACTTTATGTTTAAAAACAAGAATCAATCACATGCAATGTATTTGATCTAAAATTACTTTTGTTATGATTAATTATATCTAAAAACTAGATTCATGCATATAAAAAATTGCACCAGATACATTTAACATGTGTTGTGTACATCGTATAAAAACTCAATCATCTAAAGTTTATTGTAATTCTAAAATATAAATTGATGAACATACAACATAATATTAAATGATAATATTAAAATGATAGAATTTCATGAGCACTTTGAACAATTACTTGTTACAACACGAGCAAAACATACCAAAAATTATTTATGCTTTACATAAAGTCAAGGATGAGGTTAATTTTGGCTTTGGTGGAAAGAAGAAACAAACTACTATAGATTCATATTTTAAAAAAGAATTAAATTTTGTAACTCATACACATTATATATATATATATATATATATATATATATATAATTCTAAAATTATTACTTTACATATTACTTGGGCCCTTAATGACTTTCTAATTTTTTATTATCTTATGCTTTTAGCGAGAATATTACTTTACAACATTGGCCCAAGTTGGGACCGACGAAATTTATTACTTAAGCGAGGTTATTACTTTATCGAATATTACTTAATCGAGGTTTAACTTTATACTTCTTCACACCGTACGCATCTCTTCGTGATCTGAACCTTCTCATAACCCATCTACAATTTTTTATCTTATTACTCAACTCCTTAGCTTTCCCTCCTCCCCATTCATCCAACTTTAAACAACAATACTCAATTTTTTCCATTATATTCTCCAGGCCACCTTTATTCCAACTGCTCTGTACTAGATTCTTACAATCAGCCTCCCTTATCCAAACATTCTCAAACCTAAATCTTCTGGACTTTGGCATATAAACCTGCGAGTTCAACTGTAAAAATAATGGTAAGTGGTCCGAAGTAGATACTTCCATCACTTGGACCTCTACATTTGGGAACAGTTACCTCCACCCTTGATTTGCAAACCCCCTGTCCAAACGTTCTTGTATCCACCATGTTGTTCCACGAGACCTCTCCCATGTAAACTCACATCCATTAAACCCAAGGTCTTCAAGTCCACAGTCTATAATCGTGTTATAAACCCCTCTAATAAACTTCTTGGTTGTGGTCTACCCCCCTTCTTCTCAAACTCAAATAACATATCATTAAAATCTCCTAACACACACCAGGGTAAACTCGATTCTATTGCAAGACCACGAAGCAAATTCCAAGATTCTTGACGTCTCTCCCTTTCCGGACATCCATAAAAACCTGTGTAACGCCACCTACCAATCTGTTCACACATCACCTCAAAATCAATATAATGATTACAAGTACCTTTTATTTCTCCCGCTCCTATATTTTTCCACAACAAAGCTAAGCCTCCACTATGCCCTTGAGCATCAATCGCAAATGAAATAGCAAAATGAATCAACTTACACAGAACTTCAATCTTCTTCATCTTAATTAAAGTTTATGATAAAAAAAACTAAAATGGGCTTATGCTTTTGAACGATTTCTTTCAGAAATCTAACTGCTCGTGGATTGCCCATTCCACGATAGTTCCACACTAATGCACTCATAATGCTAGGCGGGCCTAGGGTTCAGAGCCCACCACATTCAAATTTTTTGAACCAGCTGTTTGATCATTTTGGATTGTTTGAAAAGGCCCATCTGTTTGCATTTTTTTTGGCCCATTATCCTCTAAACTCAATTCACTCTTCGTACGCCTTCTTTTTGGGTCAATAACGTAATCTTCTCCTCCATTTAAACCTCTTTGCATAACTATTTCATTTAACTTTTTCCCGCCCACATCTGTAATCTCATGATTTCGTGCGTAATCCATATTTTTCCAATTATCCTCTAGGTTTGTTACAACCAACTGTCTATTCTCCTTGAATTTCGCCTCATTTTCCTCTTTTCCACTTCAGGTCGCCGGCGTGTTTGAATTTACAGAACTCCCTTCCCAGTTGCCTTTACCTTCTTCGTTTCTCAACCATCTCGAAGTAGTCTCCGTTTTCGTATTCTTATTTGGTGCTCGTAACCACGTTCCATATGTCCGTTCCAGCTCCTTACCCGGATTTGCATAAACCACATCACAATCCCGCTCTGAATGTCCTAACCTCCCACAAACAAAACAAAAAGTACTGAGCCTCTCATATTTAAAGTTTACCCAACTCCAATCTCCTCCCTCCCGTTTAATTTTCATCCTCCTCTTCAATGGTTTAAACACATCTATACGAACTCTAATTCTGTAATATGCTTTCCATAATCCATTAATGTTTGCTGGATCAGATTTCACAAAGCTTCCAATGTAGTTAGCAATACCTTGCAATATAGTTTCTGAGACAAAGCCTTTTGGTATATCGTACACCTGTATCCATATATCAGTTTCATTCAGCGTTATCTCCTTAGGATCTTCCCCTCCTGCTAACTGCTTGTAGACTAGCATCCCCTGTTCAAATGACCATGGTCCACCCTCAACTACTTTCTGCACATCCATGGGATGGTAAAACACAAAAGAATATCGCATATCCCCTATATCATGAATTTCCACACCTTCTTTTGATCGTCATACTGTTGATAGAACATTCTGCATCGCCTTGAAATTAATTTTCCTTTTCGTAAGGAATCACCCAATTAACACAAAGGATTCTTTGCCCTGTTCAAGCACATCATTATCTACAATTATCCCTCCTTCATCATCATCTTCAATTGATAACTTTGCATATAAATCATTTAACCCAGACTTGGAGTACTCCATTGCTTTATTATAGAGAAAGAAAGATAAAATAAGAACTTTTACGTAAATAATAAAACTCTCATACTGAGAGAACTAGACCTCTCATACAGAGAGAAAACATGATCGAGCTTAATTAAAATTAATTTTATGTTATTTCAACTACAAACCAACTTATTATGATGATAAGAAATCTTATTTTGGTAACAAAGGAATATAAGAGTGGTTTATATTTGAGCAAAAATGTATATCAATATATATATATTCAAAATATTTTTTAATGAAAAATTAGGTAAAATCTTATTTTATTTTATATTATTATGATTATCTGAAAATTAATAAATTTTATTGTAAGTATATATGTTTTATATATATTAACATAAAATAAATTTAAATACCGGGTTTTTTAAATTCCAAATTGGGAGTAAACAGCCTTTACTAAATTAATAATAATAGTAACATTAAATATTTTTAATTATAAATTATTTTCTAACCATTGTTAACAAAAAGCTAACTAGCGGGGTCTTTTTTGAACCATAAACTTAAAATATAGGGATATATTTGATCTTTTTTAAATTATAAGGATATATTTGCTCCTACACCTATATCATAAGGGTATTTTTGCTCCTTAATCCTTTTAATAACGCACAAATACATGGAACGCCTAAAGCTAATTTGTATGTATTTTATTTTATGGTAATTCTCCGTAATTTCACAGTATCACTTCTTCTCCTGGATTTCTCATCTTCATCTACCTCTCCCGTGCTCTATCTTCTGGAAATACTTTTGAGTTTTGATTATGTCCACTTATCCTATCTAGTTTTATTTAGGATTTTAAATGAAACCAATTCAAACGAAAGTTAAATCAAACAATATTCGTTAAAGTTACCGCACAAGAAATATAACTCAAACTCGAGTTGGATGATATTTTGAACCGAATTATATATTGAAATATTTATCAAAATTACCATTTTTCTAAGTTATTTTGTGGTTTTACTATTTTGTCAAAATATTTATAAAAATGCTTTTTTAAAAAAATACAATCTTATTTGTAATTGCAATAATACTGTTACGTAGGAGTTTGCATATGTAATTACGTTTATTTTGTTTGCTATCTGGTATTTTTGCGATGATATTTTTGCAAATTATTTTCTTTTCAAAAAAATTTTACAAAAAAGAAAATTTGATCTTAAATATTTATGAGAAGACCCAATTATTAAACTATATTCAAACGAATCTAACAAACCATTGCCCATTCGATTCATTTAAAACATGAACTATTTTTGTACCTAGCATCCCCATAAAAAAAATCTGTGCATTCGTCACTGCTGTGTACATGTGATTGGCATCTAATTTTTAAAGTCTTTTTTTTTTGAAATAGTAATTTTTAAAGTCTTAAAATTCGAACCAAACTTGACCATCAATCCATCATGTAAAATATTATTGGTAGGTAGATATTGTAGTCTAAAAATTTGTTCCAAATTTTACCACACAGGACCCATCTATATGTATATTGTAGGGGTGTTTGAGGAAACTTTTTTTCAGAATAATTCAACTTATTTAAAGACGAAGTTAAAAATTCCTAACTTTTTTCTGATAAAAGTAACTTTTTTTTTTTGCAACTTATAGAATCTCAAACACATATTGAATACATGTATTAAAAAATTTTATCAAAATATGAAATTTTTACCCAAAAATAAATAACTTATTTTAAAGTGTGCCAAACAGCCCCGTAATATGCCTCTATCTGCAAGGGAATCTCTTAGGGTTGTAAATTTTCCTCTGTGAGCAACTTAAGAGGTACTAAGAAAATTAGTAATGTCATGTGGTATGAATATGATACGTAGAAAATTATTGACACAGTATAATATGACATAACATGATACTTAATATTTAATTAAATTGTAAGAATATCAGGAAAATGTCAATGAAATTGATTGGATTAATTTGAGATGTCAAAAATTTGTATTTTAATAAAAAAAAAAGGAATTCACCAAAAATACTAGATTTAAAATCCATATTTGCAAAAATATCATCTTCTTTAATTCATTACAATTTTATCAAACTAAATTTCAAAATTGCAAAAATACTAGGTCCCCCTTTCCCTCCCCCTTTCCCTCCCTCCCACGTCACCATTCCCTCCCCCCTTTCCCTCTCATTCCACGTCACCTCCATTCCACCACCGCATGTGTCCTTTTTTTTTTTTTTAACTTTTTAAAGGTGGGGTGCTATTTTGGGTTGCAACTCAATGCAACCAAATTCAACTTCATGCAACTTTTTTTTTTAAGGTGGGGTGTTATTTTGGGTTGCAAGTTGCAACTCAATGCAACCAAATTCAACCACATTCAACTTCATGCAACCACATGCAACTTTTTTTTAAAAAAGGTTGGGTGATTTTTGTGGATTTGGGTTCCAAGGCCCCGCCACAGGCAATATTCAACTCAATGCAACCACATCCAACTTTTTTGGTGGATTTGGGTTCCATGACCCCACCAGGGGCAATATTCAACTCAATGCAACCACATCCAACTTTTTTCGTGGATTTGGGTTTCGAGGCCCTGCCAGGGGCAAAATTCAACTCAATGCAACCACATCCAACTTTTTGGTGGATTTGGGTTCCATGGCCCCGCCAGGGGCAATATTCAACTCAATGCAACTGAAATCAAAAATTTAGTTGCATTTAGTTGAATATGGTTGCATTAAGTTGAATATGCCCCTGCGGGGTCATGCAACCCAAAATCATCTCACATTAAAAAAAAAAAAGTTTTGAAGTCTGTTGAAGTCGATGTGGTTGAATGTGGTTGCATTCAGTTGCTGATTTGAATGTGGTTGCATTAAGTTGAATATGCCCCTGCGGGGCCATGCAACCCAAAATAGCACCCACCTTAAAAAAAAAAGTGTTGAAGTCTGTTGAAGTCGATGTGGTTGAATGTGGTTGCATTCACTTGCAACCAAAATAGCACCCACCTTTAAAAAAAAAAAAAAAGTACACAAGTCGGCTAAGTCGGCTGATGATAGGAGGAGAGAGAAAGTGAGGGAGGAGGGGGACCTTGTATTTTTGCAATTTTGAATCTTAGGTTGGTAATATTACAAATAACTATTCTTAGCAAAAATAAATGTGCAAAAATTTACTTTTTTCTATATATTTATGAAAAAAGCCCTAAAAAAAATATACAACATATTTTATGAGAAGATATTTAATATTGGTCTTATGAGAGCATCTTTAATTGGAGTGATTCTTAACTAAAAATGTGTAAAAAAGTTTACACATAGATTACCTTTAGGTAAAATGTTAGTTGAACCTCTAAAAACCTATGAAACTCCACTAGTACTAAAATACTCCCTCTGTCCCATCCATTTCTTTACAATTTCCTTTTTGGGCCGTTCCACCATTTCTTTACATTACCCAAAATAGTAAGTTTTAACACTATTACACCCACTACTTCACTTATTTTAACAATACTTTACACTATTTCATCCACTACTTAACTTATTTTAACAATAAAATCACTATTACACCCACTACTTCACTTATTTTAACAATAAAATCACTATTACACCCACTACCTCATTTATTTTAACAATATTACACCCACTATCATTGACCTCCGTGCCCAGCCACCATGTAAAGAAATGGCTGGGACGGAGGGAGTAATATATTATATTTATAATTACTTAAAATAATAATAATAATAATATACTCCCTCCGTCCCTTTTGATTCTTAACATTTCACTTTTTTAAAACTTTCTGGCACGCATTTTAAGGTGCATTTTAAGGATAGTTAAATATTTTTTTTTTAAATTTTCTTTTTCTGTATAAAAATATAATGTTTAAATTTTTATACAGAAAAAGAAAATTTTAAAAAAAAGTTATTTAACTATCCTTAAAATGCACCTTAAAATGCGTGCCAGAAAGTTTTGAAAAAGTGAAATGTTAAGAATCAAAAGGGACGGAGGGAGTATAATATTTTTAAAATACAATCAATAAATCAATTCCATTGGAACACACAAATTATATATAATCATTTTTATTTTTATTTTTTTATACATAACCAATATTTAATATCATTTTAGACAACTCTTAATGTTTTCCATACCCCAACAAACAACTCATCTTTAACTTCCTTGAATATATGATGACTCTATTTATCAAGAAAAAAAAAAACAATCTTTCTGTTGAAGTGGATTAAAATATTGTACTACAATTTAGTTGGATAGTAACTAATTAATTTAAAAAAATATTTTCTGAACTACTGTGATTTTTTTTAAAAATATGCATTATCCAGAAAAACGTGTTCTAAAAGTCATTGATCAGGTGTGGATAGTGAATGACAAAATCACTCAAAGAAATCCAACACACAGTGGCGGATACGGGATTTTACCTATGGTGTGTCAAATACTTAAGACATACACGATAAAAAAAACTGATTCATATAATAATAAAAAGTGTTCAAAAGTTATTACAATTGTTCTGGATGAGTTTTCATATTTTGATACCTATCTATAATATCACTCATCTTAACATTCAAAAACAAATCTGATAAGTAATCAAGCAATCATTCAACATTTGATCTCCCATGCTATTGCGTAGTTTAACTTTCACTTGTATCGTTCCAGAAAACACTCTCTCAACACTTGCTGTTGCAACAGGAAGAATCAACACTAACTTTAACAACAAATACACCCTTTCATGAGTCATAGACTTTCCTGTCTCAACAAGTTTCATTGAAAGCTCATATGACTAGACTATATGAGAGGCTGGTCATTAGCTTCATTATGATATCCTTGTGCTTGGTGTTTAACTAGATCTACATATGACTTGTTAACTGAAGCCCAAGTGATTGATCCAAATAGTGAGCAATCTTGGTCCAATATATAACTGGATCAGTCCTTCCTCATGGCAAGGTGACACACCAGTTACTCATTTTCTCAAGTGTAGTACTGAAATTAGCAGATACTTCATACATACTTTAAGTAGATACTTCTTTCCTTGACGATGTAGAAAAGTTATAACATTAATTCTAATCTACGGGCCAGCAAATCTTATCAACCAGCTTGGGAAAGAAGGCGGTGCAAACGCTTTGCCTATACTAGTTCATTAGTTCTAATTGTTCCATAATATAATCATTGATTTCTTCCTCAAAGATTAAATAAACTATATTCAAAAGCAAAACTATGATTTACTAGACACACACATTCTATCAAATTAAACTAAAAATAATTTGCATTTAAACATAAGAACTCAATTTAGCTTGAAAATAAGTTGACAATGGAATATGAATAATCAAATACTTAAAGAATAGGGGAAAGAAACAGGCTGGGTCAGTGAATCACAGCTAAGGCATGTGTGGGAGAACCCCAAACAACCAACTACGGAGTACATTCTGGAGTAGTTGTTAAGACCAACTTCTTTTGGGGCATGGGCAATGCTCCACATTCCCAAACCATACCTTGTGATATTTTCACAATTATCAACCTAATCCCCCACTTTGGTTACAAGCTCTCTCCCCATCCATGGTTTTAGTGTGCAAATGCATGTATTTACATTGTGTTTGGGTACGGATGTCAATAATAGTGAAGGTAATATTATTAAAATAAATGAAATAGTGGAGTAATTTTATTGTTAAAATAAGTAAAATAGTGGGTGTAATAGTATAAAATGTTGAAAAAGTTGAGTAAAGTAATGGATGTAATAATGTATTTTATTGTTAAAAATTACTATTTTTTGTATAATGTATCCAAAAATTAAAGTGTAAAGAGAATAGAGGGACATAGCGAGTACTAATTCTTAAGGGTATATAGTACACTGTATATGTATTATTATAATTTTTAGTTTTGTGTTTATATTATTAACTTAAAATTTTCGTGTTTCAATAATTTAACTATGATTTTTTATCTTTAGTTTATAACATAAATAAATGTCAATTTCAAAATGGTATTAAATTAAAATAATCATATAATATGGTTTATCATAGAGAAATCAAGAATATAAACTATACTTTCAAAATTTTTTTAAGAAATCTATACTATTATATAAAAGTCGAAACATTAAAAGTTTGGGTTGGTACGTTACCGGTTGATTTTACTTATTTACCCTTACTTAATTACAGATAAAATTTATCTTATTAACTAATTAATTTCTTTTTTTAGATTAGACATATTACCTTTTCTATTTTTCACTAACTAATTAATTTCCCTTTTCAGGTAACACAGTATCTTTTATATTATATGTAACTAAAATTTCTCCTTTCTTATAAACACTATGAGCAATTTTGTTTATTATATTATAATTATTATTAACTAATCAATTACCTTTTTCAGTCAAAACATGTTACTTTTTCACTATTCTGTAACTAAAATATCTCTTTTACCAATTATATCATGGGTGGTTCTATTTAATAAAATAAATAATAATATTATAATCTATACTATTATATTAAAGACGAAACATTAAAAGTTTTGAGAGTTCTGGTTTTCAGTTTGGTTATCCTATTTATTAGAATAGTTTTGGTTTTCGGTTTGGTTATCCTATTTATTAGAATAGTTTTAGTTTTGGTTTCCTTACCTTCTTGATTTAAAACTAATCTTAGAATCATTAACAGATATCCGAAAATATCACACCATAATTTCTAATTATTAATAAAATATTTTAAAATTCCATATACGTTGTTTATAATAAGGAAACATTAGTATAACCCGTAAACATGAGTATAACTATTAGATCTAATGATTAGATATATCATATGATTAAAATAATTTACTAAAATTTCAAGGTTCGAATTCCGTCAATAACATATTTATTTTAAAATTTAATGTTTCGTCTTTTATAATATAGTATAGATGTTTTAAACCATCCATATCATTAATTAAATTTTTATTAATTACTTAATTTTAAATAAATTATTGAAAATAATGATTATGTAAAAATATAATTGTAACATAAAATAAAATTTATTACATATCAAAAGAAATCTGTGCACGGGTTAAAAATAAAAATTAAAGTTCTGAAACATTCAAAGTTTTGGTTTTCGGTTTGGTTATCCTAATTATTAAAATAAATAACTAATAAAATATTGTATTTATTGATAATATTGCCTTTTTCATTTAAAGGCATTTATTTTAAATTAAAGATATTACCCTTTATAAATATCTAAAATAACGTATCTTGCCATCATTAATATTTCTTTTCTAATAAAACATATTACCTTTTAATTTAAAACAAAATCTTCTACATTAAGGATAATTAACTTATTGCTTTTTTCATTTAAAAGACATGTCACCTTTTAATTTAAAACAAAATCTTCTAATCATTAACGATAATTAGTTTATTGCCTTTTTAATTTAAAAGGCGTTTACTTTTAATAAAGATGTCGTATATCTATATTATATTATTATAATAAAACTGGAAATCTTTTGTAATTTGTAGTTTTGTTAACCAAATTATCCATAATCATTGGATCTTCGATTCAAGTAGATCATGATCGTTAGATACAACAGTACTAAAATTTGTTATATACAAAGGTCTATGGTTTGATTCCCGCCAACAACATATTAATTTTTTTTAAAATTATTATATACAAATATTTAAGGTTCACATTCATTCAATAACATATTAAAATCAATATTTATATTATCATATTACACTATAAATAAATTATAAAAAATTAAAAGTAACCCGTGCTTTGCACGGGCTATAAGCTAGTACTAATAATAATCGATTACCTTTTTCAGCTAAAACGTATCATCTTTTCCATATTTCATAATTAAAATTCTTTTTTTCTAGAAATATCATGGTCAACATTAATTTCTCACTATCTAAAGACAATACGAGCAATTTGATTTAGTAAAATAACATAAATTAAATTATAATTACTATAAATTAACAAATTACCTTTTTCACCTAAAACATGTCATCTTTTTAATTTTCACAAAATTTTTTCTATTTTCTCAAGTAAGATAACATAATTGAATTATAATTAATATAAACTAATCAATTACTTTTTTCACCTAAAACATGTTTCCTTTTCAATTTTTTATAACTAAGACCTCTCTTTTTCCAACTAAATCACGGCATTCTATTTAATAAAATTAAATAATAATTTTATAAGTACTTATAATTAACTGATTACTTTTTTCAACTGAAATTTATCATCTTTTCAATATTTTCTAACTAAAATCCCTCTTTTCCTAGAAATATCATAGATAACATTTAGATAATTATTATCAAATCATCTCATTTAAAAATTTAAATCTCCAAAATTCATAATTTTAAAAAAATCATATAATATTAAAAAAAATCCGTGTATCATTTTAAGTTAGTACAGTTAAAGTTTGCGTATGTAAACGTTGGGGGTGCATACGAAGTTGCACTCTATTTTTGAGAAACAAAATTGCAATTTGAATATTTTTGTAAAAAGCCTTTTTATCATACTAGCTACTTTTTATCAAAAAATGTATCATAATATATATAATGTGTTTTTTCTAAAAAAGGTAGAAGAAATTAAGGAAGTTTCGCGTAAATTTCCATTTAGAGCGATTATGTAACAAAATAGTTATAGCCTTATAGAGTTTCATTTTAGATAGTACATGATCAGATGATTACGTACTGTTTTTGGATTTTTTGATATAGAAACAAATGCATGTTTACATTTTGTCATAGCTCACGAGGGATAAGACTAAAGTTTCATGTTTATCAACATAACTTCACAGATCAATATATAAATGTAGTTAACAATTTTAAAATTTTCAATAATAATTAGATTTTGAATATAAATTAAGTGAATTTCTAATCATAATTTTAACTGAATAAATGTTCATATAATAAAATAATATTAAAAATTGTAAAAGATGTGTATAGGAAGGGTATAGAAATTATGATTTGTGTGGAAAATTTTGAACTTTAACAAAATATATATATATATATACATATAGAGAAAATTTTTATGGAGTACTGAGTATTTGGAGTACATATACGTTCTGCATTCAAAATTTTTTAAAATTTATTATTTTGCAAACCTTGTTATATGAATATCACAATTTCATTGATAATCTTGAAAATCATGTATGTTTTGCAATATGTTCATCTTGAAAATTCTTTAGTTTTGCAACCCAAATGTGTTTCGTAGAACAATTCGTTTTGCAATATTTGTTAACAAAACATACAAAATGAAATAGTGATATTTATGTAATAAGTTTTGCAAAATAATAAAGTTTGCAAAATTTTGAATGCAAAATACATATATACTCCAAGTACTCCATAGAACTTTACTTATATATATATACAACCATCCCTATATATAATAAGGGTCCCGGTCCCTGACAATCGTTTGTCAGGGACCGGTTATATCCAACGGCTGAGATTAAAAAAAAAAATTACATTTCCGAGGACCGATCCGCGAAAAATTTCCGCGGACAGGGAATTTTTTTGTAATCCAGGGGGCCGTGATCCAACGGTTTAGAAACTAATTGTTAAATAACCGATCCCTAACAATCGATTGTCAAGGACCGGCTTCCATATAATAAAAACTTATATATAATAAAAGTAAAAATAATTTTATTCATTTTTTTTATAAGCATGGCATTATATTGATTTGAGAAAATTACAATGCCTACTAGAAAACTCAACATGCGAGTTTTACTAGTTACTAGCAACCTGAATACAAACACCATTAACCACCTTGACAACTACTAGAACTTGATAATGAAGAACCACACAACTGCTAGCACTTGATAAAGAAGGTCCACACAACACGGACATACTACATGAGCAATTGCCTTTCATTGCTTGACATTAGCGATTACATTATTTTAGTCATTATATTGTCAAAATAATTTTAATTATTGAATTTAATATTTTTTACATTAATCATATGCGGTGTATAAGACCTAAATTGATAATCATATTCAATGTAAAACGCCTAAATATAAATGATTTAAATCATTGACATTCACTTTTTTGTATTTCAATATAAATATACTTTTTAATTTATATGTTAAAATATAAAATATTTTTTATGCTAGATTCAACATTTTTTAAGATCGAACAGTTCTTATATACTTTATTGCACTAAGGACGAGACTATCTACTACCAAAATTTTGTACAAAATCCCTCATACACTTATTATTATAACTAGCTTTTAACTAGTGCAATGCACAGTTTCTTTTCCAATATCTATAAATATAATAAATTTTTAATATTTATATGTTATTAATTTAATTGTTGTTAATATATATATATATATATATATATATATATATATATATGTATATCTATAATTTACACGTTTAATTTAATATTTATGTTTTATCTTAAATTATTAAAATTTTATTTAGACGATTTTACAGCCTACATGAAATTAACAAAATTATTTTTAATTTAGTGATGGTTTAACAATTATTTTCCAACTAAAATTACGCAAAAACAAAAGAGAGAAGAAATTGACGAATTTTTTTGTTAAAAATTCTATTAGATTTATGAAATCTACTTATATTTCGTTTTGATTATCAAATTACATTTTTTATTATTTGAAAATAGTTTTACTAACGACCAAATATAATTTTAAAAATGAGTGTAAGAATTATTTTGTCCAAAACTTTGGTAGTGGATAGTCTGATCGATCTTCAATACGATAAAATAAATAAGAACAGTTAGATATTAAAATAAATAGGTGAAAACAATGGATTTAGCATAAAAAATACTTTATTTTTTAACATACAAACTAAAAAGTGTATTTGTATTAAAATACAAAAAAAGTGTACTTCAATGATTTAAATCATATAATTTAGTTTTCTACATTGAATAAGATTATCAATGTAGGTCTTCTACACTAAATAGTATTAATGTAAAAATTCGTAATTATATTTTCTCTTGATATTATGAGTGTTTCCATTTCGATAATAATCGTTAAATCATCACTAAATTAAAGACAATTTTGTGAGCTTCGCATGGACCGTAAAATCATTCAAATCTGATTTCTAGATCTCAGGATAGAGCCCAAACAGTAAATATGAACTTCTTTTAATATTAATAAAAAATAAACAAAATTCTCAATTATATCTTTTTTAGATTATAATTTTGTTTTTAATATGATATAATCTTGATCGTCTATTGTTAAAAATATTAGATTCGACGGTTAAGATTATTTTGGTAGTACAGTGACCAAACCAAAAGATCAAACCAAAATTATGGATAAGATCTCTTTTACGCTTATTATATATAAGGATATAATTGTATTTGGTTGGTAGTACAACTATATTCAAGTGATAAGAAGATTATTTCGATAATCAAAACGAAATATAAGTAAATTTTCTAAATCGAATAGAATTTTCAACGTAAAAAATCGTCAATTTCTTCTCTATTTTATTTCTTGGTAGTTTTAATTGAAAAATAATTGTTAGATCATCACTAATTTAAAAAATATTTAGTTAGTTTCACGTAGTTCTAAAATTGTCGAAATCAAATTTTAAAAATTCAAGATAAAACACATATTAAATTGAACATGTAAAATCTTACTTATATATATATATATATATATATATATATATATATATATCAAATTTTTAACAACTATTTGATATGTAAACTAATAATAAATAAATATTAAAAAAATATATAATTATAGATATTAAAAAAAGGAATCGTGCGGGTTATAAACTAGTATTTACGACATAAATTTATAGTACTTGATTTTCTTTTAATTGATGTCCCCAATTTATAGGTCACTAGCTTTGTAGCTCGTGCAAACTCTAGCATCCCATGTTGTGCAATTGTATGTATGCTTGTGAAATATTACATTAGCGATATATTAGTGAAATGTTATTATTAATATAATATAGGAGGGGTAATTTAGCAGTTTCCTGATAATTAAATTGTCTCCCGATATATTAGTAATGAGTTTTACAATATATCCAAAACTAATGTCTAGTATAGTGGTAAGTAATTTTTATTTAAGTTAGAGGTAAAGGGTTCAATTCTCTTTATTACATTAGCGATATATTAGTGAAATGTCATTATTAATATAATATAGGAGGGGTAATTTAGTAATTTCATGATAATTAAATTGTCTCTTGATAATAATGAGTTTTACAAAAACTAATGTTTAGTATAGTGGTAAGTAATATTTTTTCTAAGTTAGAGGTCAATGGTTCAATTCTCTTTATGAAAACTTTTTTATCATTAGTATAATATATAAGGGTTGTCTCACGATATCTTAATAATGAGTTTTAGAATATATTCAAAACTCATATCTAGCACAGTGGTAAGGATTCTCGCTTACAATTTATTTATGTTACTTATAATTAAATGGTGCTAGAACATGTTAATACTTAGCACCCAAAATATATCTAAAAGATTATCTATTAATGATGTATATATAACCAAAAATGTAATATTCTCAAAAATGATATCTATCATAGTGGTAAAAAAATGTCACTTATAAGTTAGAGGTAAGGGATTTAATTTTCATTAGAAACAATTTTATTATCATTAATATAATATAGGATGGATAATTTAGTAATTTAATAATAATTAAATTGTCTCATGATATATTAATAATGAGTTTTATAATACCAATTGAAAACAACATCTAGAGGGGGGTGAATAGGTGTATATGGCTAATTATGCTTATTTATGACCTGTTTTGAATTTTACCAGAAACAGCTTGCTGTTAGTTATAAACAGTTTAACAGATGGCAAGTTGTTTATGCAGTGCAGTAAGTAATGTGCAGGAAAAATAAAGAACACCACAATCTTTTAGCCAGGTTCGACCCCTAATCCCCTATGGTCTACGTCCTGGTCCCTTACCAACTTGGTAAAAGAATATATTATTGATCAAAGATAATCCAATTACAAGATACAACAATATATCTCCCTTTTTCTTAGCTACTGACAAATGGCTTGCTGAACACCTGTTTCTGAACCTGCTCTCTAAGCTATACTTCCCAAGTATACTTCTCTAGCAACCTTGTTCCCTAACCAATCTGCCCAGCAACTAAAATACCCAGCTGCTTACAAATGGCTTGCTGTTTGCTGTGCTGAACTAACTCTCTAAGCAATACTTCCCAAGTACACTTCTCTAGTCTAGTTCAACCCACCCAAAACCTTAAGCCAACCTTGTACAACAACTATTCAATACAATTTGAACAATACAAAGGTTTGAATAAATACAACTCAACCTATGAACCCCTCTGAATATATATGATATATACGTGTATAGGGTTTGAAAGGTTTATAAAGATTTTGCAATGAAAGCTTTGTAGTTGTGTATATCTTCTTGTTTTTGTACTTGTCTGGGGTTCATAAAAACTGAAGATATTCAGTCTTTTAAATAGGTAAACAAGAGTGTTTGAATGAAGGCTTGAAATGGCTCCAACGGGAGGAAAATCAAAAGGTTGAATATGAGATTAGATTTGTTTTGATTCTCAAGAACGTGGGAGAGCTAGAAATTTAACTGATGAAGAAAGAGATATGGAACGTGTATAGTGAATGGAGAATAATATTTGTTTATGATGAGGAAGAGACAAGAGCATGTGGTTGGAAAAGAAAAGTCAAGAATGTCATGCTACTTTTCTTAATTCAAAACAAGGAATATATTGTCCCCAATATACTTGAGTGATGCTCTGGCGTGATAGAATAATTCAGAGGATTCATTACAATATTTCTAAAGATGTCTCCACCAATTGCTCCTTAAAAACCGCAAGTATATATATTTCTGGCAGACAGAATCAGCTTGCTGTTTGTTCTGGTGAGTTCATATCAGCCTGCTGCTTTGGCTCTGATAGGCTGAATGTAAACTTTGTTCTTCCATATCATCAACCAAGACACCTGAGAGTATGAATATGTCTAGTTGATCTTTATCTGCAGGAATTCTGAACAGTTGGAAATGGCTTGCTGTTTGCGACAAACTGATTATACAATCAGTAAGCTGTAGAGCCCTGCAAAACCAAGTTAGCACAAAAACAAGTAGCATGCTATTTTATATATATTAATAAGCCAAATGTATGTGAACATATTATCATCAAAATGAATAGCATGTTAGTATAATAAATAACATTCCAAAATAAGTAATCATCGAATCATCAAAATCAATAGGCTAACAATCTCCCCCTTTTTGATGATTACTAACATATATTTTTAGGAGTACATACTCCCCCTCAACACATGCATCATTGATTTAACAACATGATATTCAATTAAGCACATAAGGATTTATATGGACTAAAATCCCAAACACATGCATCATTGAGAGTTAACCTCCTAAAATCTCTCCCCCTTAATCATTAAAAAGGGTAATCACGTAGCATGTTCAATATAAGCATGAATCAAATCATGGTAATGGCATATAAAGAGTTCAGATACAAATGGTAAGCCAACGTTACCCATTCTGTGCTTGTCAGCTTGCTGACTACACAGTTCACATGCCAAGCTCTCTTCGTATGACTGAAAACCTTTCTTCAGCTAGTGGCTTTGTGAAGATATCCGCTAGTTGAACTTCAGTTGAGACAAATACCAACTCTGGGGAATTATTCTTGACCGTCCTTGTTGACCTTGGTAAAGAATGTTGAGCTATTTCTTCATGAGTTGTCTTTCTCATCTTTTCTGGTGGTGAATGATCTTCTTCATCATAAAGAGGTAGTTCCTCAGTAGCCCTTGAACCTCTAGGACCTTCCAAAGTCATTTTAGCAATTGCATCTTCCACTTTAGCTTGCTGATTTGAACTTCCAGCTTGCTGATTGCTAGAACTTGAGGTTGCATGCTTTCACTTTCACCTCGTTGTTAGCATACTTTAGAGTGGGTAGCCCTCTGATCAGTTTCTTGCTTGATAAGCAAGTCCATGTGTGTATGTCCCAATTTTCTATGCCAAACATAAGGATCATTGTCTATTGCAGCCAAACAGCATGCTGTTTCTTGCATAATACAATATATATACATATATTTGTCCCATCTATATACTAGAGGAAACTCGTTAGTATCAAAATAATAATATACTCATGTTCAAAGGAATATACGAGGACAAATAACATACTTACTACTTGAGTACCCAAATTTTGTTGGATCCACCAATGTTTGTTGATAGAATATAAAGATCATGTAGATCAGATTTCTTGATCCACTGTTGTATCACTTTTGGTGCTTGATTTCTGGTCCTTTGTGTTCTGCCAGACTGATAATGGTAAGCTGTTTGTCTTCTGTCATTTGCTTTCTGGTATGCTGATTGTCTTCTGACTGGTTTACTCTGATAAGCTGTTTGTCTTCTGTCAGAAGCATTCTGGTATGCTGTTTGTCGTCTGTCTGGTCTATTCTGGTAAGCTGTTTTCCATTGATGATTGATTTGAACCACACAATGTCTTTCCAGATGACCTTTTCCACCACACTTGTTGCATGTCTTCCAAGGCATAGCATAATCATAGGGTATGCCATTTTTACCATCATATTTGAGTACACCAAGCTTCTTGTGTATGTCCATGCCAACTCCTTCTCTGACCAATGGAACTTTTGTCTTCTTCATCATTGTTTTTAAACTGTCTTCTCCTTGAACAAAAGTTTCCATCCCTTTCTGGAGATCTTTGACTTCCTTTTCTAAGAGATCGATCAATTCAGCTTGCTGTTTGGTGAGTTCAGCTTGCTGAATTTGCTTTTCAACAGATTTTGAAGACTCGGCTTGACTAGATTCTTTAAGCTTGTATGTCTCCAATGCTTTATCTTTCGTTTTAACATTAGATCTCAGCTCTTTGATTTCTTTCATCCGCTCATTGAGTTCCGCCATCAAGGTCTTGTTTCTCTTTTCATGTAATTTATTAATAGCCTCTAATTGATTATTCTTGGTGTTACAACCAGTTTCCGTTGGTGTATCCGTTCGGCCGGACCTGCAATTGAAGAAGAATGCGAGGGTGTGGCCCCCCGATTCACCTCCGGTGTGAGAATAAGTTAACTGGTTTTTGATGAGTAATATTAAATGCAGAGTGTTTGTATTGTGTAAATTGTGTGTAAGTAATTGAATGAATGATATCAAACCTCTGTTAACCTTTTTATTCCCTATGCTGGCAGTTATCGGAGAGTAGGACGAATGGAGAACGTGTCCCACGTTCCCACGTTCCCAGGGATACACAACTGAATGGACCGTTGCAAATAACTGGGCCGAATGATATGGGCCTTCGCCAGCCTGGAGCCTCTCCAAGCCAATACTCTTCATTCGGTAACTGGGCCTTCGGTCCAGCCCAGTAAGAAGTTGGGCCTCTAACATGTCCCTAGGCTTCGTTCGGAGTTATCCTCAGGACGAAGGCTAAAGCCCAAGTCCATCTTCGGAATCCTGTGTTCATACGTTCCCTTCGGATAAGAATGGCGATGGACAAGACTGAGGCATCCTAGGGAGCCGTGCCCTTTTATGGCTGACAGCTGTCTGCCCTCGAGATTTGCGCTTCAATCCCCGCCGTTGAATATGAAACGGCTCTGTCCAAACGTCACATCTCCTCTATTTAAACTCCACAATTTCTTTCTCTCTTTCTTTTACGCACATATCATTTCTTTAACATTCAAAGCAAAAACTCCCTCCAGAAAGATCTTAATAGCAATTGGGAGCGTTGTTTCATCACCGGAGGTCCCCAAATCGCCGATTTCAGTCGACGCTCACATCCAAGAGGCCTATCCCCACGAACTCGATCTTATCAGAGATCTCAAACAAACCAGTAAGTTCTCATTACTTCCCTTCTTTTCCCGATTCGTCGCACACTTGTATTGCTTTCTTTCTTGTTTTTGTGTTCATATCTGTTTTTCGTATCCATACACACATGTATGTATCTATATGTACATATGTAAAGTTACCTGTGCAATTTATTCTTGTCGTTTTGAGTAGAACATGCGCGTGTCCTTTCCTTTTGATTTCGGTTGCGTGTACCCTGGTATAACCCATTAATTGAGCCTTGGGATTTGCTGAGGAGTTGTCGGGTTAGAGACGTCCTCCGGGATCTCCAAACCTTGAGAACTCCCTTCGGTCTGTCCCAATCCCTCGTAATTTTTATACGGTCCTTAATTTGACTTGCCTTAGATTTTAGGATTCTCCGACCGATCTTGGCTCGCTGTACTCGGCCTCCCCTCTTTTTGTTTTCTTCTCATTTGTCCGAGTACAAGGCTAATGTCTCTTCATTTCCGAATGCAGGGACATGGATCGGTCGACCGAAGGTGCTGGTCCTTCGGAGGTTTCGCCGTTTAGTGACGTCGAGGTATATCCGGCTGCGAATTTCCGGTCGCACCTGACCGAGGATAAAATAGAAGAATTCCATTCCAAATACCAAGTAGAGAGGAAGGTCTGGTACTTCTTCACACCTAGGAAGAGAGACCGTATTTGGCACAACCCTGAGGTTCCACCTCTCTTCGGCGGAAGCGTGGCCACCGGCATATCCGAGATGGCCTTCAAATGTGGCTTTCGGCTGCCGATGCTGCCAATACTGAAAAAATTGCTGAGGCAAGTGGGGATCGCCATAGGGCAGCTGGATCCGAACAGCTTTTTCCATATAAACGCCTTCCAAGCCCGATGCTTGGCTCGGAAGATGACTCCAAGGACAACCCTGTTCTGGCATCATTACGAGCTCCGGAGGAATTCCAAAAGCAACGGCTTCTACACCATAGCCCGCCGAACCGGCAAGGCCGAGTGGGCTCAAACAAATTCTAACAACAGGGGGGCCCATGAGAAGTGGACTTTCATTTCGGGCCCGAAGATGGAGAAGTATGGCCGCTGGCAGGATCTGGACCCATCGAGGTTGCAGTATCCCGAAATGTTGGAGGCGGACAAGCATGATTATCGCCTTCTCTGTGAACTCGATATGGATAGGGTTCCGGTATCGGACGGCCGGGATAACGATTGGTTGGTCGTCCTTTGGGGTAGTGGTAACACTTATCTTTACCTTATTCTTTTCCATCCGAATGCTTCTATTATTGTATTTTCCTTTCCAGTTTCCAATGTTTAACACTAGTATTTTTGTGCAGTGTCTACTCTTCAGGATATCATCGAGCGCAAGCGCAGGAAGGCGTCTCAGCTTTCAATAACCGCTACGGCCGAAGCCGATGCTGCTGCCCAATCGGCCGGCAAAGAGCTGGAATCTGTTCCCGATTCAGGGAAAAGGGTCGAAGCTCCATTGGTTTCTTCTCCTCCGCGAGATCAAGGGGATGGTATCGTCCAGACCCCCTCAGCCGACTCCCGAAAAAGGGGCCGGTCGGGAGATGCCGGGCTGAAAGTATACTCTCCTCCCTGGGGAGTTATCGAGACGGATCAAATCATCGTCCCTGCCCCCCAACTGTCTACCGTAGTAGGCCCTGATCTCTGCCGGGGTCTCATTCTGCCCGCCAACAGGCCCACGTTTGCTAAGGCAAACGACCTTGAGGCTTGTACTGAAATGCTGGCTCTGCTCTCCATGGTAAGCTTTTTCTCCTTCGGTGTTATTTCCTTCACTTGTATTCAGTGTTTAATTCTTTTCCCTTGTTTATTTCCAGGGGGTCTCTTGGTCGGCCGTTGTGACCGAACGGATGGAGGGTATACAGAAAAAGCTGGAGGCGGCCAACCAGACTGAAGTTCGGGCGGTCAAGGCTGAAGAGGACCTCCGGAATGCAACTTCTGACTTGGAGAGGGTCACCGGCCAATCTAACTCCTTGAAGGCCGAGAATGATGTCTTGAAGGCAAAGTTGCAGGAGATGGACGCCTTGAGGGCTAGGGTTGAGTGGAGAAACAAACAGCTCAAACTTACAAGGAAGAACGTTCGGAAGCTGAAGAAGACTCTGGAGCTGACCGAAGAAAGATGCTATCAGATGGGGTATGACGGCGCTGTGTTGAAGGCACATTCTCTAGGCCTTGATCACACCCAGCTGATCGATCTTTCGCTCGGGATGACGGATCCAGTTGGTCGGGAGGACACTGATCAACCCTTGGAGGTTTCTTCGGGCGAAGATGAGTCTCTCTCCGACGATCCTTCAGCTGGTGACGCCTTGTAATTTTTGTAGATTTTTAATATTTTCGAATGTGTACTGTTTAACTTTGCCTTCGGGCTCTTTACTCGTGCCTTCGGGCTTGTAATATTTTACTTTGCCTTCGGGCTTGTTTTATTTAAGTTTGCCTTAGCATAATACTCTTTTTTATGCGTCTTCGGCTTCGGCCTCAGTTTGGCTCCTGTTTCTGTTCATGCGTCTTTGGCTTTGATTTGCCTTGGCATGATTATTTTATTTTTATTTTTATTTTTATGCGTCTTCGGCATTATATTGCCTTGGCATAATTACTTGTATTTTTATGCTTCTTCGGCCATTTTTGCCTTAGCATAATTCTTGCCTTTTTGTGCATCTTTGGTCGTAACCTAGCTGCCCCCAAGTATTTAAGGGGTTTTGTAAATGATTAAGGTCTTGTTCGGTCGGCTGAAAAATATTTCCTCCCGGCCTTAATTAATGTCAAAGTAACTTAAATACTAAGACAATTTTGTAAGAGGCCAAATTTCATCCGGTCGGCCCCAAATTTGGATTCGTCAAGTATTTGTAGCTTAGAACACAATGCACTTGAACACTACCAATAAGTTAAAGGGCGCATGTTTTATACGGTCGGCCCCAAACATGGGTCCATTAAGCTTAATATTGCGTACTTGGCTTTTTGGCTATAAATGTACTTAGCTTAACAATAACGGATAAAGAATGGAGCAAAACAATCTTTTCATTAATCATGCAATTCTTACATAGACTTGATTACAGATTGATGCTAGCTTATGGAATTCAGAATAAAGTTGCATAAGACAAAATACTGAAGTAAAAAACAATAAAAATTGAACCAGTGAGCTTACTGGTAGAAACGTCGAAGGCGAGCGGCATGCCAGGTGTTTTTGATTGGGCTACCGTCTGGATGAGCCAATTTGTAGGTGCCCGGTCGGACCACTTCAATTACCACGTATGGACCTTCCCAGTTGGGCATAAGCTTGCCTTTTTTGGCTGGCATGGAGGTGGCTAACTCCCGAAGCACTAAGTCCCCGGTTCGGAAGGATCTCTTCTTCACCCCCGAATCATAATACTGGGCTGCTTGCAATTGGTACCTTAAGTTTCTTTGGTGGGCAGCCTCTCTTTCTTCTTCCAGTAAGTCCACATTCGCTCGAAGTCCGAACTCATTCGTCTCCACGTTAAACACTTCTGTTCGGTAAGACTCCAAGCCAACTTCGACAGGTAGAAGGGCATCAGTTCCGAAGGCCAGTTTGAAAGGCGTTTCCCCGGTTGAAGATCTCGTGGTGGTTCGGTAAGCCCATAGGACCCATGGTAGTTCTTCAGCCCAAAGTCCTTTAGCTTCCCCCAGCCTTTTCTTGATTCCCTCAAAGATGATTTTGTTGGCTGCCTCGATCGCCCCATTTCCCTGGGGATGCCCTACCGAACTGAACTTCTGTTGTATCCCGAACTGAGCCAGGAATTTTCTGAACTTGCTCCCAATGAACTGAGTGCCGTTATCGGACACACAAACCATAGGTATGCCAAACCTCAAGATGACCTGTTCCAGCATGAATTTCTTCGCGGCTTCTTCGGTAATGGCCGAAAGGGGTTTTGCTTCTATCCACTTAGTCATATAGTCGATTGCCACAATACAGTATTTCGCTTGTTTAGTGCTGGTGGGTAGGATCCCCACAATATCGACCGCCCACATAGCAAATGGGATCGGGCTAAGGACTGAAGACATTTCTTCGGGAGGCTGCTTCGGGATTGTGCTGAATAGCTGGCATTGCTTGCATTTCTTTGCATACTCTGTTGCGTCTTCTTTCATTTTAGGCCAGAAAAATCCCTGCCTGAGGATCTTGAAGGCTAAGGATCGTCCTGCCAAATGTTCTCCACAAATCCCTTCATGAACCGTCTCCAAAGCAAGCTGTTGTTCATCTTTGTCTAAACACCTAAGTAGCGGCTGGCTTACCGATCGTCTGAACAATCGGCCCCCGACCAGAGTGTAATTTCCCGACCGATACTTCACCTTCTGTGCTTCCCTTCGGTCAAGTGGTAGGATGCCTTTTTCCAAGAAGGCCCTGATGGGAGTCATCCAATTGACCCCTTGATGAATTTCCATGCACTGCTTCTTGTCTATCGAAGGCGTCTTTACTTCGGTCAGATAGATGGACCCACTTAGGTTTTGGGTTTCTGCCGAAGCTAACCTCGAGAGGGCGTCTGCCCGACTGTTGTTTTCTCTAGCTACTTGAGTTAACTCGAAAGTTTCAAACAGCAAAGATTGTTCACGTACCTTAAGGGCGTATGCCTTGGTTCGGGGATCTTTTTGCCCATACTCTCCTGAGAACTGTTTTACCACCAACATTGAATCACTGAACGCCCTAATGTGCTTAACTTCCAAATTTCTTGCCAAATCTAGCCCTGCCAAGAGTGCTTCATATTCGGCTTCGTTGTTCGTCAACGGGAAAGTGAACCTGATAGCTTGACGAATCTCGAATCCTTCTGGGCTTGTAAGAATTAGCCCTGCCCCGCACTTTTCCTTGGCGACCGACCCATCGACAAACAACTTCCATTTTCCCGGTGTCTGAATCATTTGTTCTTCCGGAGCTAAGTCATTTGGCCCCGAAAAAGAGCATTCTACCATGAAATCCGCCAATGCTTGGGCTTTGATCGAAGTCCTTGGTGTATACTCCAAATCATGCTCCCCCAGTTCGATCGCCCAAGCAACCACTCTGCCCGATGCCTCTGGCCTTTGCAATATTTTCTTTAACGGTTGATCGGTTACAACTTTGATCGTCCTTCCCTGGAAATAGTGCCTTAGCTTTCTTGCGGCCACTACCAGTCCATAAGCGAACTTCTCTGCATTTGGATATCTTGTTTCTGCATCCTTGAGAATATGAGAGACATAGAACACCGGATGCTGGTTCCCTTCATGTTCTTTGACCAACACGGCTCCAAGTGTTCGGTCGTTCACAGCCAAGTACAGCTGCAATGTCTCCTTCGGGTCGGGTCTCATTAAGAGTGGGGCTTTCACTAAGTACTCTTTAACATCTTCGAATGCTTTCTGGCAGTTTGGCCCCCACTCGAAATTCTTGGACCCCCGAAGCACTTCAAAGAATGGTAGGGCCTTTTCGGCCGATCGGGAGATGAACCTCCTCAGGGCTGCTAGCCGTCCGGTCAGCTTTTGAATGTCCCTGATTGTCTTCGGTGCCTCCATATCAATGACTGCTTTAATCTTCTCCGGGTTGGCTTCAATTCCTCTGGCGCTAACCATGTATCCCAGAAATTTCCCACTATTTACTCCAAACGTACACTTGTTCGGATTGATCCTCATGTTGTTTCTTCTGAGCGTTTCAAAACATTCCCTCAGATCCTCGGCATGATCCCTGAAAAGGGACTTAACAATCATATCGTCCACATAGCACTCCATGTTCCGACCGATCTGGGCTTTGAACACTTTGTTGATCATCTTTTGAAATGTTGCCCCGGCGTTCTTCAAGCCGAAAGGCATCTTTATGTAGGCATAAGTGCCATTCGGTGTGATGAATGCTGTCTTTGGAACGTCCTCGGCATTCATGGCAATCTGGTGGTATCCTGAGAATGCATCCAGGAAACTGAGTATTTGATGCCCCGAAGTAGCATCTATCAGTTGATCAATGTTCGGCAGGGGGTAGTGGTCCTTCGGACAATGCTTATTCAGGTCGGTGTAGTCGACACACATTCTCCACTTGCCATTAGATTTCTTCACCACCACTACGTTTGCCAACCAATCGGGATAGTCTATCTCTTCGATGAACTTTGCTTCCAGCAATTTTTCGACTTCAACTTGAATTACTTTCTGCCTTTCCATGGCGAAATTCCTTTTCTTTTGTCTTACGGGCTTGGCTTCGGGAGCTACATTTAAGCAGTGTTTAGCGACCGCAGGGTCCAAGCCTGGCATATCTTCGGGATTCCATGCGAATACGTCGTGGAATTCCCTAATGACCTTGATGACTTTCTCTTTTAATTTCGGCTCCATGCTCTTTCCAATTTGGATCATCTTTCCCGACTGGCCCACGTACAGTTCCACCTCTTCGGTCTCTGCAGCCGGCTCAGCAATCGGGCTTGACAGGTCGGCCCCAAACTTTTCCAACTCAATGTTCAGCAGTTGGTGGCCGCCCCCAGCTTCAGTCTCATTTCTTTTCCTCTTTCCGGCTTCGGTCATCTCGACATCTTTGTCTTTTTCCAAGTCCTCCAACATGATTATTCTGGCGGCTTTCTGATCGCCTCTCATTTCTCCAACTCCGTGCTCTGTTGGGAACTTTAACTTCAGATGAGGGATAGAGGATACAGCCTGGAACAGAGATAAGGCTGGCCTTCCCAGAATTCCGTTGTACGGACTATCCACCCGAACGACATAGAACTTTGCTTCCTTCACCACAGTGTATGGCGCTTTTCCCATCATGACGGACAAGGTGATGGTCCCTTCTATCGGCACAGGCTGATTACCGAAGCCATATAATGGTGCCTCGTGGCATGGTTCCAGCTGTTCGCCTCCCAAATTCATCTTGCAATATGTTCGGTGATATAGAATGTTGACTGAGCTCCCTTCATCCACCAGCACTTTCCATATCTTGTTTTCCCCGATTACTGGGTTTATAACAAGTGGGTCTTCGTGCGGCCATATCACATCCTCGTAGTCATCTTCGGTGAAGGAGATAGGTAGTGGTTGCTTGGCTGAACTTGACTGGTACAGGTTATAGATCTGTCTGGCATACTTTTTCCTTGCTGTCTTACTGTCCCGATCAAGCACTGTTCCTCCGGAAATTGTTCTGACCTCCCCTCGGTACTTCTCGGAACTTTCTGCTTCCTTCCTTTTCTCCTTGGATTCTAGTTTGTCCCTCAAGTCGCCCACAAATTGGGTCAGCTCCCCATCTTTGATCATCTTTTCAATCAACTTCTTCAAATGATAGCACTCCTCGGTGTTATGACCTTTGTCCCGATGGTAGTCACAATATTTGCTGTCGCTTCTTCTATTCTCAGGGGTCTTCAACTTGGGTGGTCTGACAAACCCAGGTTTACCCTTTATCTCATGGAGAATCTTCGAGATAGGTGTGTTTAATGGTGTGAACACAGTGCTATCTCTATCTCTTCTTCGTTCGGCCCCTTTGTCGGGCCTCGTATCATTCAACCTGCTCTTGATATCTCCTCGACTCCTTCGGTCGTCTCTTCTGTCATCCCTTCGGTCGTCCCTCCTGTCATACCTATCATTTTTCTTGTTCTCCTTGTATCCCCCAATTGATTCCAATTTTCTTCTAATGGCCTCTCCTCTCACATATATATCATTTAAAGATTTGGGAGGCATATCATAAAGAGAGGACCGAAGCTTCTTACCTTTAACAGGGTCGAGGCCTGCTGCGAGGAATCCAGCCGCCTTGACTTTGTCCAAGTTGGTGACCATACCGGCTTCCTCTTTGAACCTTGCTAAGTAATCACCCAAATCTTCGTTCGGTCCCTGCCTGCAGTGGATCAGGGCTTCTGTATCCTTCTCTCTTCGGCACAAATGTGAGTAGTGCCTCAAGAACTTTTTCTTCACTTGTTCGTACGAGCCTATCGACCTAGGTCTCAATGACCTGTACCACATGGATGCATTCCCCTTTAGGTAGGTCTTGAACATCTTGCAGAGCATCACATCACAGTGCCCCATCCCAGTCATAAGTGATTCATATTTCTCACAGTGGTCTTCGGGGTCACCTTTTCCGTTGAATTCGTTCATCTTCGGGAACTGCCTTCCAGGAGGCGGTCGAAACTGTTCAATGTCCTCGGTCACCACTGGCTCGTGGCTGACCTTTCTCTCTCCGAACATGGCCTTCTCGATCCTTCGGATACGATCGTCCGTATGGGGGCCCTCTTCCTCCGAGTCGGAGGAATAAACTACCTTTGACCGGGTCCTCCTCGAGTATGATTCAGAGTCCCCCGACTCATCTTCATCATTTCTGGTTCTTGGCCTCTTATCTCTTCGGTCGTCCACCTCCGTGTCTTCGGCTTCTAGAGCCTCGCGGAGGGTCCTTTCCTGTAGCTCGATCTCCTCCCTTTGGAGCTTTAGGGCTTCTAGCCTTAAACGGTCAGCCTCCCTCTTTTTGGCCAGACGTTCGGCCTCCTTGCTGCTCTTCTCCTTTTCTATTTCTTTCCGTTTCCCCTTGGCCTTTTGTTCCTCTCGCCACTTCATGAGTATCTCTCGTTGTTCTTCGGGAGACGGTATGTCCCCCTCTTCATCAAAAATCAGGAGCCTCGGGGTGATGGGAGGAGTGGTGCGATTATTTCCGGCTATAGTGCTATCGTCAGCTGTTGGTATCTCGGTTTCATTCGCCATTACTAACTGTATAATTCAACACAAACGCAACTCTACGTTCCCCACAGTCGGCGCCAAATGTTACAACCAGTTTCCGTTGGTGTATCCGTTCGGCCGGACCTGCAATTGAAGAAGAATGCGAGGGTGTGGCCCCCCGATTCACCTCCGGTGTGAGAATAAGTTAACTGGTTTTTGATGAGTAATATTAAACGCAGAGTGTTTGTATTGTGTAAATTGTGTGTAAGTAATTGAATGAATGATATCAAACCTCTGTTAACCTTTTTATTCCCTATGCTGGCAGTTATCGGAGAGTAGGACGAATGGAGAACGTGTCCCACGTTCCCAGGGATACACAACTGAATGGACCGTTGCAAATAACTGGGCCGAATGATATGGGCCTTCGCCAGCCTGGAGCCTCTCCAAGCCAATACTCTTCATTCGGTGACTGGGCCTTCGGTCCAGCCCAGTAAGAAGTTGGGCCTCTAACACTTGGCATTTAGCTCCTTGATCTCTGTAGCTTTGCCTAATGAAGTTGAATCCCATTCTTCCATTTTTGGCAACAAGTCTTTTACCATTTTGGAAAGATAGGCGTTCTTATCAGTCAGCTTGCTGATTTCGGCCTTTAGTGCCATATGTTCTTCAATAGTTACACTATTTTGTTCCTGCATGGTTAGTGACTCTAAAATATCATCATCTGAAGATACATAATCTTTAAAAAAATTTACCTCACTTTGATCCTCTTCAGAATCAGTTTCATCACTATCCACAAAAGCTTCTTTTATGGGTCCGTGTGAGCTATCTTCATAATTCAGACCTACAAGAGCCAAATTCATCATGTCTTCGCTTGAGTCATCACTGGAGTCTGAATCATCATCACTATAAGTCAGTGAAGCCTTTGATTTTCTCTTGTTTTTGAAAACAGCATGCTGTTTTGACTTTAACTTGTAGCAATCCCTTTTATAATGACCAGGCTTGCCACATTCGAAACAAGTTTGCTCATTGTTGTTGGAGAAACCTCCTCTGTCCTTTTTCATTCTATCTTTCCTTTCAATCAGCCTCTTAATCTTCTTTGAAATGAGTGCAATTTCTTCATCAGATTCTTCATCAGACTCTGTCAGCTTGCTGGATGCAGTGGCTGGCTTGCTGTTTGCAGAATGAAGAGCCAAATTCTTCATTTTGGCTAGTGGAACCCGAACACCTTCAACCTGACTTTTGTTTATCTTGCTTTCAAACTGTTCTAGCTCAGCAAATACAGCTAGGTGATCCATGGTGTCGATTGTTGAGGATGATTCCAAAGCCGTGACATTAGCTTCATAGATAAATGGCACAGCACTTAACACTTTCATGTTAATTTCATCTTGTGGAATATCCTTTCCAAGTCTCTTTAAAGAATTTATGGTGACCTGGAATCTAGCTTGACCTTCCTTGATAGTTTCATTATTCTCGAGCTTGAAGTTCCCAAAATCATTCATTAGATTGCTAAGCTTTACCTTCCTCAAGGTTGTTGATCCTTCATGATAGGTTTCCAAAGCATCCCACATTTCCTTTGCTATTTTTAGAGAGGAAACTTTGTCATATTCAGCTTGACCCAAAGCATTCATTAGAGAGTTTCTAGCTTCTCCATTATAACCAAGTTTGATAATCTCCTCGGGGTTTAGATCATCAACATCTTTTGGCTTCTTCTCCGTATCTAGAAATTCAAAGTCTCCTTTCTGAATAACTCTCAAGACCAGTGGCTTCTTGGACAGGTATGTTTCCATTCTACCTTTCCACCAGTTGTAGTTTTCCGAGCCAATGAGGAGAGGAGCTCTAAAATCGGATTTAGCTTCGAGATAATATTCACCCATGATCGATACCTTCCTGTTACAGAAATATTAGTATAGCTCGCTCTGATACCAATTGAAAACAACACCTAGAGGGGGGGTGAATAGGTGTATATGGCTAATTATGCTTATTTATGACCTGTTTTGAATTTTACCAGAAACAGCTTGCTGTTAGTTATAAATAGTGTAACAGATGGCAAGCTGTTTATGCAGTGCAGTAAGTAATGTGCAGGAAAAATAAAGAACACCACAATCTTTTAGCCAGGTTCGACCCCTAATCCCCTATGGTCTACGTCCTGGTCCCTTACCAACTTGGTAAGAGAATATATTATTGATCAAAGATAATCCAATTACAAGATACAACAATATATCTCCCTTTTTCTTAGCTACTGACAAATGGCTTGCTGAACACCTGTTTCTGAACCTGCTCTCTAAGCTATACTTCCCAAGTATACTTCTCTAGCAACCTTGTTCCCTAACCAATCTGCCCAGCAACTAAAATACCCAGCTGCTTACAAATGGCTTGCTGTTTGCTGTGCTGAACTAACTCTCTAAGCAATACTTCCCAAGTACACTTCTCTAGTCTAGTTCAACCCACCCAAAACCTTAAGCCAACCTTGTACAACAACTATTCAATACAATTTGAACAATATAAAGGTTTGAATAAATACAACTCAACCTATGAACCCCTTTGAATATATATGATATATACGTGTATAGGGTTTGAAAGGTTTATAAAGATTTTGCAATGAAAGCTTTGTAGTTGTGTATATCTTCTTGTTTTTGTACTTGTCTGGGGTTCATAAAAACTGAAGATATTCAGTCTTTTAAATAGGTAAACAAGAGTGTTTGAATGAAGGCTTGAAATGGCTCCAACGGGAGGAAAATCAAAAGGTTGAATATGAGATTAGATTTGTTTTGATTCTCAAGAACGTGGGAGAGCTAGAAATTCAACTGATGAAGAAAGAGATATGGAACGTGTATAGTGAATGGAGAATAATATTTGTTTATGATGAGGAAGAGACAAGAGCATGTGGTTGGAAAAGAAAAGTCAAGAATGTCATGCTACTTTTCTTAATTCAAAACAAGGAATATATTGTCCCCAATATACTTGAGTGATGCTCTGGCGTGATAGAATAATTCAGAGGATTCATTACAATATTTCTAAAGATGTCTCCACCAATTGCTCCTTGAGAACCGCAAGTATATATATTTCTGGCAGACAGAATCAGCTTGCTGTTTGTTCTGGTGAGTTCATATCAGCCTGCTGCTTTGGTTCTGATAGGCTGAATGTAAACTTTGTTCTTCCATATCATCAACCAAGATACCTGAGAGTATGAATATGTCTAGTTGATCTTTATCTGCAAGAATTCTGAACAGTTGGAAATGGCTTGCTGTTTGCGATAAACTGATTATACAATCAGTAAGCTGTAGAGCCCTGCAAAACCAAGTTAGCACAAAAACAAGTAGCTTGCTATTTTATATATATTAATAAGCCAAATGTATGTGAACATATTATCATCAAAATGAATAGCATGTTAGTATAATAAATAACATTCCAAAATATATGTAATCATCGAATCATCAAAATCAATAGGCTAACAGCATGGTGATAAGGAATCTTCATTATAAGTTAGAGGTCAATGGTTCAATTCTTATTAGGAACAATTTTTTTATCATTAATATAATATATGGGGGTTGTCTCGTGATATATTAATAATTTGTTTTATGATCTTTTAAAAATTGTTGTGTATCCTAATGGTAAGAAGTCTCCCTTTCAAGTTAGATGTCAAGGGTTCAATTCTTTTTAGCAACAATTTTTTATTATTAATATTATATATGAGGGTTGTCTCACGATATATTAATGATGAGTTTTAAAATATATTTAAGTCTCATGTTTAGCATAGTGGTAAGGACTCTCACTTCTACTTTAGAAGTCAGGGTTCAATTCTCACTAGGATCAATTTTTTTTTTTTTTATTATTAATACAAATAGTAGCTGAGGTGACATCTAGGTGGGACGTGACATCTAGGTGCTATTAATAATATAATAGATGTGAACTAGAACTTCCACTTAAATTCAATTTTCATAAAGTTCACTTGTGGTTAATTAAGTTAGTTAATGTGGTTAATTAGTTCCTCACACTAAAATTAATATTAACATTTTGATCGACTTGTGGTTAAGTTAATTTATGTGGTTAATTAGTTCCTTACACTAAAATCAATATTAACATTTTGATCGACTCATGACCTTACGAACCATATATATGCATTCAAACCTTGAGAATTGATTTTCTGAATTACTAACTGTTATGCCCAAATCTGGCATAATAATTATCATGATTTAATTAGCTAAATTAATGGTTCATTATCTACAATGGGCCTCGAAGATGAAGATTGGGTCACTAAAAGCCCACTATTGGAATCAACCCAGCCTAACTATAGGGCCATCTCGCTTCTTATCAAATACAAGGGATCGCTTCGTATGACTCCCGTCAAGGGATCGCTTCTTGCTATCATCATATCTACAAGCCAACACAGGATCGCTATCTCACTCTCTGTTAGAAGGCTCATAGCTAGATCCCGCGAGGTCACATGAGTATCTATACATTTGGGTTCGCTTCGCATGACTCGACCCCTCGAGGTCGCATGCCTCGCTTATGCTGCATCTCTGCTAGCCTCGCTTGAGAGGTCACATTCTTATCCATGCGAGACCATCGGTTTCCTTCTATAAATCATGGATCATGGATAGGATCAACAACTCACTGCCATATCAGCCCTAAACGAGTGGGCTTGGGCTATGACTTATCCTCTAAAACCCTAGCTCAGCTAGGTAACTTGCTACCCAAGAACTACGTACGGCTTGATCCCTATAAATAGGGTACGTAGGCACCTTGATATGGAGGAGAAACACTTCACCCTTGAAATCACCTATCAAGATCAGCCACATCTATACACATAAACCCTAAACCTTATTCTTCCTTTATAAGCTTTATTTCCGTATTTAGCTCCGTAAATCCAGCCACCTCCAAAATATTGTTATACAATATTCTCCCTATAACATTTGGCGCTAGAAGGAGGGGCTAGTCATTGATTGGGAGAACGATGACTAAATCACACAAGAAGAGAAATGGTGAAGGGGAAACACCGGGATCGCATAGGAGGAATAAGGATGATCCCCAGAAGGACATACTAGAAGGCGAAGCGCGTAATGAGGGGATCGAGGATGAATTTGAGAAGGATAAAACGCCCCCTGTCGTTCAACAGGTGGCCTTGCCTGGCGAAGTCATGACATTTTTGAAAGGCCTCGGTGACCAAATGATCGAGGTAAGAGAAAAGATGGCCAAGATGGAGAAGCGGCACAGTTCTAGGGGCTTCAAAAGGAATACAAGGACAGGGGATCGAACTCACCAAGCAGAAAGTAGCAAGGGTCCCGCCAAGAAGATAATTGAGGACTTTGATGATGTGGTGACAGATCGGACGAACCCCGATTGGGAAGAAGAGGTAGCTACTATGGATAAGGAGGGATCGAAAGCGAAGCCCGCCTCATCAGAAGGACGGTCCGTTAGTGTCTTTGACAGAGTTGGAAAGAAACTCAGCGAGCACGATCTCCGTCTCAAGTTGGTAAAGCTCAAAAATAACAAAGATGGAGGGTCTAAAAATAAGAGTAAGGGCTCTCATCAACATTGATCTCCTCGAAAAGATCGTGAGCGGTCACATCATCGCGTTGATAGACCCCCCCTCTCCTCGCAGAGAGCATGAGCGGTCCCATCATCGCGAGGACAGACCCCCTTTCAATCGAGAGCGTGAACGATCCCAGCATCGCGAGGAAGACCCTAAAAATAAGGATCGCAGGAATGACCAAGAAGAGTCTAGTGCCCCAAAAAAGACTCAATCTCATCATGCAAGTACTGGAGGAAAGAAAGATGGAGACAAAGAGGCCAGGATTGGGGATTATAAGTTAGAAGAGTTAAAAAAGGCATTGGATGCGATGAACAACGAGAAGGGGATTTTCAGCAATATGGGTTCCTCCTCGCCCTCCACTCATGAGATCCGCACTGCTCCATTGCCTGCAGTATTTCGAGGTCATCACTCTGACATGACCTATAATGGGGAGACTGATCCAGCTGAGTTCGTTATACGTTTCAACAATGAGATGGAAGTGTATCAAGTATCACAGTTGGCGAGGTGTAGGTTGTTCGCAGCTTCGCTAAGGGGAAGTGCCCAGCAATGGTTCTCGAAGCTGGGATCCCTAGTTGTCATAGATTCTTGGGAACAGTTCGTGGACATCTTTATTAAACAATTTCAATCTTCAATGCTCTATGCACCCCCTGTGTCCACACTGGCGAATATAAAGCAGAAGGAAGGAGAGACTTTGCACGACTACTTCAAGAGGTTCAACGCTGAAGTACCTCGTGTGCGAGGCGCTAATGACGAGGCTGTGAAGAATTTCCTGATTGCAGGGGTAAGGGAAGGAACTAAATTCTGGGAGAAACTACAAGAGCAAACCCCTGTTACACTTTCGGAGTTACATAGGGTCGCTGAGCCCTTCAAGCGCGTCGAGAAATCACTGGCAGATCTAAAAAGGAATAATGAAAGGAGTAGCAGTTGGAGTAGAAATAGAGGAGTAAAAAGAAAAAACTCCAGAAGTCCAAGGCAAAGACGGGATCGAAGCTGAAGCCCCAGCCCAAAAAGGAGAGAACGCAATCCCTTGAGGCGATCCCCTCCTCGAGATCGCTTTTCTAGAAATGAAGACAGGTTTGTCCCTCTGGTTGCTCCGATTGAACACATTTATGCTGTCAATGCGGATAAAGGAATGTTAAAACGACCCACACCGATGGGTTCAATGGGAACTGCGGACACTAGCAAGTATTGCGCCTTCCATGAACAAGCGGGGCATGCTACTAACAATTGTTGGCAACTTAAGCAGCAAATTGATCAATTAATTCGGGATGGAAAATTAACTGAATGGGCGGTTCGTGAATCAAAGAAGCACCAAGGGAATCCCGGCAAACAAGGAGTGGGGTATCATGTTGTGCCACATGAGAAGCAAGATGAGCCCCGCAAAGACAGGGAAGAGCGAGCTGGAAGTATACATGTAATCATTGGAGGTCCCCACATTGGGGGGGAGAGTAATAAAGCTAGAGAAAGATATGCACGCGAGGCCAGGGACCGACCTCTCACTAATGTGCATCATCTACAAGAGCGACCTCCAAAGTTGTTTAAAGGCGAAGACACAAACATTATGTTCACTGAGGAAGATGCGAAGTGGGTTCATCATCCCCACTCTGATGCACTTGTGGTTCGGGTTCGCATTGGGTCCCAAAATGTCTATAGGGTCCTTGTTGATAATGGAAGTGCCGTGAACATTCTTACATAAGAGGTCTACAAGAGGATGGGATATGTTGATAAGGATCTAATACCCACGGTGGGGCATCTTTATGGGTTCACTGGAGCATCTGTTAGTGTTAAAGGCCTCGTTCGGCTTCCCATCACTCTAGGGGACGAGCCTTACATCACCACACAGATCGCTGACTTCATGGTAGTAGATCAACCATCTGCTTACAATGCAATAGTGGGAAGGCCCATCCTGAAAGAAATGAGGGTGGTGACATCTATCTATCACCTCTCTATGAAGTTTCCCACTCCTCATGGTGTTGGTTGTGTGAAAGGAATCCAACATGAATCTCGTGAATGTTATAATAATGCCTTGAAGGCTGCAGAAAAGGGGGTGGCTTTGTACCAGGAAATATGGAATGTAATATAATATCAATTGAAGAGCTCCCAGATGATTACTTTGAAGGCTTGGGTAGCCAGGTGGAACCGATCCCAGGGGCGCTCATGTTAGAGGCCTCGCAGCCTGTGTTAATTCTCCAGGAGGGAATCGTTGAAGAGGCTAGTGACGATGAGGAGAGCCCAGAACAAGCTGCGGTGCGAGCCCGAAAGGGGAAGTGGGTTCGCAAGGAAACTTCAACCTTGGTAGACCTGCCTAATGGAATAACTCAAGAGACCACAATAATAAATGAATATGGACATGTGGGAGCGATCCCTGCTACAGAAACGATGTCGGCCTCACCACAAAATGGGATCGCGAGGAGGAATGAAGCAGAATCTAGCACGGCTCGAGAATTTGAAATTGATTTAGATCCTCGCATACCAGAACATGTTGATCAAGCCGGGGCCACAGAGGATACCATCTCTATCTTAGTCGATGCCAAAGATCCGACCAAGGTACTGAAGGTCGGGTCGCAACTTAATCCAGGGCTTCGCGAGAGGCTCGTCAGTTTTTTGAGAGCCAATTTGGACGTGTTCGCCTGGTCTCACGAAGATATGATTAGAATTGATCCTAATGTTATGTGCCACAAACTTAACTTGGATCCAAGCAAAAAAGGAATAAGACAGAAGAGGCGACCCATAAGCGGTGAGCGAGCCGAGACACTCAAAGAAGAAGTTGACAGACTCCTCGAGGTCGGCCTCGTTAGGGAATCTTTTTACCCTGACTGGCTCGCAAACCCCGTCCTTGTGAAGAAGGCTAATGGGAAGTGGAGAACATGTGTGGATTTTACTGACCTCAACAAACATTGTCCCAAGGACAGTTTCCCACTACCAAGGATCGATCAGTTGGTGGACTCAACAGCTGGGCACGCACTTCTTAGTTTCATGGATGCCTATTCGGGGTACAATCAGATACCGATGTATGGCCCTGACCAGGAGCACACTTCGTTCATCACTGATAAGGGTCTCTATTGTTACATAGGGATGCCCTTCGGTCTTCTCAATGCGGGGGCCACCTATCAACGGCTCGTTAATATGATGTTCGAGAAACAAATTGGGAAAACAATGGAAGTGTAAGTAGATGACATGTTAGTAAAATCTAAGGAGGCTGGGGATCATATCACTCACCTCGCAGAGATGTTTGACATACTGAGAAAATACAGGATGAAGCTTAACCCCCAGAAGTGTGTGTTTGGGGTCGAATCTGGGAAATTCCTAGGGTTCATTGTCAATCATAGAGGCATCGAAGAGAACCCTGCAAAAATAAAGGCTTTAATGGACATGCGATCCCCAAGAAGTGTGAAGGAGGTTCAGAGTTTAACAGGAAGGATCGCAGCACTCAATCGGTTTGTTTCCAAGTCATCAGATAAGTGCCAAGAATTCTTCAAGGCAATCAAGAAGGTGGGGAAGGATTTTGAATGGACCCTGCAGTGCGAGGAGACATTTCAGAAAATTAAGGAGCATTTGGGATCGCCACCTCTACTCTCCAAGCCTCGTGAGGGAGAAACACTCATTGTATACCTCGCAGTGTCAGAGCATGCGATCAGTGCTGTTTTGGTTCGTGAGGAGGAAAAAGTTCAGTATCCTATCTACTATGTTAGTCGACGAATGATAGAGGCAGAGACTCGCTACACTAATATGGAGAAACTTGCTTATGCCTTAGTATTGGCCTCGCGAAAGTTAAGGCCATACTTTCAGGCTCACAAAATTGAGGTTCGCACATCTTATCCTCTAAGACAAGTGATGCATAAACCAGAAACATCAGGAAGGCTCTTGAAGTGGACTGTGGAACTGAGTCAATTTGACATCGAATATAAGCCACGAGGGCCTCTAAAGGGTCAAGCTCTAGCAGATTTTATACTTGAATTTCCTCCCTACGTTGAACAAGGTTCTTGGGCTCTCATACCGATCCCTAAAAAGGTGAGTAGCGAGGTCAAAACACAAAATTCGGCCTCGTGGTGGGAACTTTTTGTGGATGGTGCCTCTAATAAGGAAGGAGCGGGAGCAGGGATCGAGCTTGTTACTCCCGAGGGTCGCAGAATACAAAGCGCAGTTCATTTCACATTTGGAGCATCTAACAATGCATCTGAATACGAGGCCCTAATTATTGGTCTCAAACTTGCAATTCAAATGAAAATTGAAAATCTCAATGCGTACAGTGATTCTATGCTGGTCACAGGCCACATTGGATGCGGTTGGCAAGCTAGAGGACCTCAAATCGAACTCTATCTGCGATGTGTGCAAAGATTGATGAAATCATTTAAACAGGTCAAGGTAGAATTTATCAGGAGGGCAAAAAATCAAGGCGCTGATGCCCTAGCAAAATTGGGTTCGCGTCGCGAAGCCACTTTACTTGGGGTCATACCTTTGGAAATTCAAACGAAGCCTAGTGTCCCTGAAGAGTTTATAATGGAAGTAGCGAGCTCAGAACTAACTTGGATGACCCCTATATGGGAGTATGTGAAGAATGGGGTACTACCTCACGATAAAAAGGAAGCAAGGAAGGTCAAATATCAGGCTGCTCGCTATGTTATTTATGATGAGGTTCTGTATCGAAGAGGGTTCAACACTCCACTCTTGAGGTGTGTAGATGGCAATGAATATAACTATATTCTGAGAGAGGTCCATGAAGGTATTTGTGGGAATCACTCAGGGGTAGTTCGCTAGCTCAGAAAATTCTTCGTCAAGGATATTTTTGGCCCACACTTAAAAGGGATGCATTTGAGTTTTCTAGGAAATGCGATGCCTGTCAAAGGATCGCTAATTTCAACAACGCACCGGTCTCCCAACTCACTTCGCTCACGAGCCCATGGCCCTTTGCTATGTGGGGGATTGATCTAATTGGGGAACTACCCAAGGCTAAAGGGGGAGTTAAGTACGCAGTGGTAGCAGTGGATTATTTTACCAAGTGGGCTGAAGCTGAGCCACTTGCAACAATCACTTCCAAGAAACTAAAGGATTTCGTGTACAGAGCAATTGTGTGTCGCTATGGGATCCCTTATCAACTCATATCAGATAACGGGAAACAATTTGACAGCAAGGAAATGAAGGAATTCTGTGAGAATTTGGGGATCAAGAAAAGTTTTTCAGCTGTTAGTCATCCTCAGACAAATGGCCAAACTGAGGCAATCAACAAAATAATCAAACACACTTTAAAGGCGAAGCTGGAAGAAAGCAAGGGTAATTGGCCTGAAGAGCTACCAAGGGTCCTGTGGTCTTATAACACGACCCCAAGGAGGCCATGGTTCTAGTGGAAGTTGGTTCGGGATCGTTTAGAAGGGAACATTATGACCCTGAGTCTAATGAAGTTAATCATAGGCTCTATCTGGACATGATTGAGGAAACTAGAAGCGAGGCTCAGCTACGCCTCGCAGCTTATCAGCAACGGACCGCAAGGTATTACAATGGAAAGGTCAAAGTGTGATCTCTACGTACGGGCGACCTAGTTCTCAGAAGGGTCATGCCTAACACCAGGATCGCGAGTCATGGTGTTTTTGGTGCTAATTGGGAAGGACCCTACAAGGTTTACGCAACTCTATCAGAAGGAACATACTATCTCACTGATATGGAAGACAAGGTCATTCCGCGAGCTTGGAACGCGGAACATTTGAGAAAATACTATCAGTAAAAGCTTCATTACTGGTAGCCTCTATCTATTTCTACTACTTAGCATGAATAAATTCATACAAAGTACTGGGGGGTAGTGCTCATATAGACACCTCCCCTTTATGATGTAATGACTCTAGGGCCTCGCCCCTACTTATCAACTTTAGGGCCTCGCCCCTATCTTGTAGTACATGAAGACATTTTTACTTATCAACTTTAGGGCCTCGTCCCTACTATGGCAATAAATGGGTTTGTTTACATTCATTATTGTTTGTTAATTTTTGCAATCAAGCTTCACTTGCTTGTTAGAATTTTATATCTTAAAGGACTAGTTCAGCACAACGATGCGAGGCTACTCCCCTTCAGACAACAATCTATTGAAAAATATATTACTTATACCAGTGCGATCCCTAACGGTTCGCATCTGGTGATCTCACGAGAATAGGTCGCACTTACCACAATCAAAGGAATCTAATTAACGAAGACAAACTACATGGAAGATGGAAAATGGAAAATACAACACTATTATGAAGACAATTAACATGGAAGCACATGCAATTATATTGGAAACATGGATGAAAATTAAAGTTATGTGGGTCGCCATGCGATCCCAAAGGAGTTAAATCAGCAACAAAAACATAGTTACATCTCGCGAGGTATTCAAAGGGTACCCGCATCCCTAGTTCAAGGACTTAATGGTTGCAGACAAATTATGGAGCATTCTTATCTTGATTGGCTTTTGTAGCCTCCTCCGTCAGCCTCGCTTCCTCCGCGACCCGAGCTTCCTCAGCAAGGCGCTCCTCCTCAGCATCCTCCTCAGCGATCTGCTTTTTTAAGGTCTCAGCGAAATCAGCATTCCCAGGCCAAAGCTGATCCCAATCGAAGTTAGGGATCGTTCGAATGAACTCTTTCATAAAGGTAACTTGACCTTTGGCGAGGAATATGCTTTCAGCGTTGTCCAGAGAAGTTTGAGCAACAGCCAGATCGTTCTTCACCTTCTCGATCTCCTCATCCTTCTTCTTCAGGGCCGCTTCGCTAGAGTTTTGCAGATCTTTTAAAGATTTCTCAAATTCATTTCTCTCTCTGCGGGCAGTCTTGAGGTCTGTACGGAGGTTAGCAGTGTCATAAGAGAGTTGCTTCTTGTAGGTCTCCTCCAAAGATCGCTTGTCTTCCACCTTTTTGAATTCAAGGACCTTGACCTTGTTCTCCAGCCTCACGAAATCCCTAGTATGGGCAGCTTGACGAATAAAGGCTTCGGCAAGGCACTTTGTTACTGCAGCTGCATTCTCCTCAGGGGTCGCTGCTTTCCACCAATTGGAGGTTTCAGCTTCCTCAGAATATTTTGTCCCAAGAGAAGCGAAGAGATGTTGCGATGCGGTCCCGGGAACAATTCCAGAAGGAGGTCGAGTAAGTCCATCCTTCTGCCCGTCTACTCTGGGCCTCTTCAATGAGTCTGGTCATGAGACTTTTGAGCAACATCACTACCAATATTGGGTTGGATTGGGAGGTCGCTAACAGTTTTTAGTGGAGTTGTGGATTTAGTAGGAGGAGTTTTCAGTGATAAATCTTTTTTAGCCGCTGCACCTTTTTTGCCTTTCGGCTGAAGGAAGGGAGGAATTGGGCCACTCTGGTTCGATTAAGAAAAATACAAGTTAAAAGACAGTTCAATTAAATATATATGAAGATATATATAGTTGAATAAATAAAAGGGGTAATGCGATCCCTAAGTCATATTGCTATCAGGGTATACCCTCATTTACTATCTCAACATGAGAAGATGAGGCCTCTTCTTGCACTTTCCTTTTCCGCGAGGATCGCACCGCAGTAGAAGGCCCCGCTTCAGGAGTAGATCATATGCCTTCCTTAAGAAACCCACATTCGATGAGGTTTTCTAAGGATAGGAGGGTTCGGATATTTCTTTCGGCAGGGGTGGATTTGGTCAACACTTCATCAGCACGGCGTTTCTCTTCGCCTTTCAGAACGGTACGAACTGGGCCAACTGCGATGCCGAAGGAGTTGTTAATTTTGAATAGATTGAAAAGATAAAGTTACTATTTGGATAAATAGCTCACCAGGCAGGTAGTTGAAACTTGTCTTTACCCTGGGGACCTCGTGTATGTACAAGAATGGCTCTCTCCACGACCCAGCATTACTTATTGCCTCAGGAAGAAGATCTTTCTTGTTGAACTCAGGCCATATGGAAAAATATACATAGCCAAAATCTTTAACTCCACATCGCTTCAATTGAAGAAAATAACCCATTGTCTTTGCATCAAGACGTGGGTATCCAAGTTTATGGTAGAGAATATAAAGAGCAATCATAGCCCTATATCCATTCGTGCTTATTTGAATAGGGGCCAGAAAGTAGGTCTCGCAAACATCCCTGATAAATGGATGGAGGGGCGAGGAGACACCTATCTTCATTAAAGGTATTGTTAGCACCATTCTCCGAACCCTGCCCCCATTCTCTTTATGGTTGAAGCGATAGCATCACATTTTCTTCTTAGGGAGGATGATTTTTCCCTCTGGACGAAATCTTTCGACCCCTTCTCTAATTGTCTTCTCTGTCAAAGACGAGGACATATCACGGCATGCAAGAACGCGAGGCTTGCCTGATTTAACGTTTGAGCCGGGCTCGATATTTTCGGGGCGAGGCCCATCAACATATATAACCACCTCTAGCTCTGGTTGAGGGGTCGGTACATAAGGTGTAGGCGATGCCTCAGGGATGTAGTCATAATCTTTAAAATTGACGACCCTTGCCACCTCTTCAAGGCCCCCGTCATCTGATGAAGGTTCCTCGTAGTCATCATCATCAGAGTTGACCTCGTTGTCGGCCCCTCCTTCCATGTCATAGTAGGCATCGCCCAAGGAGTCTACTGGAGAGTCACTCAGGACGATGGGTGAGTTAACCTTTTTACGAGGCACCTTAGCAAGAACTTGTGCTATTTGCGAATTGAACTCCTCTCCTTTTTTCCTCAATGCTTCCACCTCTCTTTCGGTGTCTGTCATATTGATCTCGGGTTCGTATTGGGCTGGAAGAACATCTAGGGAACGATCCCGCGAGCCCGAAGCTTGTTTTGTTCTCTAAGAGATTAAAGGAACTTCTCTAGTGTACTCTTCATTCGACCACAAGGGATCGAAGCATAATTTAAATGAGCTTTCACTTGTACTTGTGGCCCTGGAAATATTAGCGGAAACCGCCTCGCTAATATGCACACTGGGAATTGGGGACGGCGTCCTTGAGCTGTCGTCTTTTGACATCTGAAAAGAATGTGGAGAATTAAGTGTGTGCCCTTACAGAAAGCAAAAAGGGAATAAGGGGAGAAAAGAATAAAAAGACAGAGGTTCTACGTGTCCTCACATCACTCACGAGGTTTACATGATGTTACTATCCTAAGGAATGTGCTATATTCTACTGATAGGGGATCGTTATTCTATCTAAGCGAGGCTGGGGTCGCAGGCATAAATTAGTTCTATGGGATCGCAGTCAAAGGGGATCGCATCGTTTATGATTAAAGTTATTTAAATATGCAATTATGATGGATATGAACAATATTAAATATCAAGAAAGAACGAAGACTTACTTTTTTGAAGAAAAGATGAAGAAATCTGTAGAACTTGGAGATCGTTGTGATTAAACTTGAAAATTTCTTGCTTTTGATCCTTGAGCAAACTGACGGCACTTCGACAATATGTTTGTTAAAGTGAAAAAGGAAATGATTGTGACAGGAGTATATATAGGCATGAGGAGAGAGGATGGTATGGGACACGTGTCAAAATCTCAGCCATTCAACACACATCTCAGTACATGACAACTGTGCAATCCTTTCAAATTCTTAAAGTTGGGGTCGCAACGGTTCCAACAGTTGTATCTATAATAAAATTACAGCTTCGCTTCGCGAGTGGAAACATTGGATTTTTGAGTCCACCTCGCATTTTCAATGACAACATGGATTCGGGGGTAGTTGTTATGCCCAAATCTGGCATAATAATTATCATGATTTAATTAGCTAAATTAATGGTTCATTATCTACAATGGGCTTCGAAGATGAAGATTGGGTCACTAAAAGCCCACTATTGGAATCAGCCCAGCCTAACTGTAGGGCCATCTCGCTTCTTATCAAATACAAGGCACTACAAGAATTTTTCTATCAGACGACACTCATCAGACAACGCTTCGACGAAAAAGCGTTGGCTGAAAATTTCACACAACGGTTTTTTTTTCAAGCTTTTCGTTGTATTGTCTGATAGTGAACTTAACGATAGTTTTAAAAAATGTCGTCTGACAGATCAAAATAGACATCCGTTTTACAACGGTTTTTGAAAGTAGTGTTGTCTAACAGTTTGTCTTACAATGGTTATGAAAACCGTTGTAAAACTTAGACAACTTTTTTTATCAGATATTGCTTCAAAAGTAGTCACACAACGGTGGCTAAATACTATTGTCTGATTTTAACAACGCTTTTTGAAAGCATTGTCTGAAGAAACTTCAGACAATGCTTTCAAAAAACGTTGTTAAAATCAGACAAGTGTTTTGATAGACGTTGTATAAAATGTAATCAGATAATGGTTTATACAAGCATTTTATAAATAAACCGTTGTCTCATGTGACAGCACGTGATTGGTGGAAAATCTTTCACCTGGATTGCTGAGGTGGCGAAATAAGAGCCCTTGATTGAAATGAGATTAGATATTAGCCGTTAGATTAAGAAAATATATATACATGTTCACACAACGGGTTTGTATATAAAACCGTTGTCTTCAACACTTCAGACAAGCTTTTTCAAATTTAAACTGTTGTCATAAACTTATCTATACAATAGTTTTACAAATAAACCGTTGTCTGATGTGACAGCACGTGATTGGTGGAAAATCTTTCACCTGGATTGCTGAGGTGGCGAAATAAGAGCCCTTGATTGAAATGAGATCCGATATTAGCCGTTAGATTAAGAAAATATTAGCTGTTATCAGACAACGGTTTATTATGTTAATTTATATTTATGTTAAAAAAACATGACTAGTGTCAGACAACGGTATCTTTATAACATATCGTTGTCTGAAGCTTCACATTACAACTATATTTGTTAAAATACCGTTGTCTGTTATCAGACAACGGTTTATTTGTCAAAAATCGTTGTCTAGTATCACTCGAGATAACGGTATTTGACAAATAACCACTTCGTTTAGCAAGACCACTTCGTTTATTAAATATTAAATTTTACAAACCAAATTAATTTTTTATTTTTTGAAAATTTGTTAATATCATTATATTAGATATATCTTAACATCCGTACGGTTGGATCGTAGAGAAATAGTTTTTAAAAAATAGAAACAATAATCAGTGACAAAGCACGAGTTATGGGTACTAGTCAATATACTAGTGATCTACTAAGATCTCCAACCAAATTAATTTTTTATTTTTTGAAAATTTGGGAATATCAATATATTAGATATATCTTAACATCCGAATGGTTGGATCGTAGAGAAATAATTTTTAAAAAATAGAAACAATAATCAGTGACAAAACACGAGTTACGGGTACTAGTCAATATACTAGTGATCTATTAAGATCTCCAACCAAATTAATTTTTTATTTTTTAAAAATTTGGGAATATCAATATATTAGATATATCTTAACATCCGTACGGTTGGATCGTAGAGAAAAAGTTTTTAAAAAATAGAAACAATAATCGGTGAGAAAGCACGAGTTACGGTACTAGTCAATATACTAGTGATCTACTAAGATCTCCAGCCAAATTAATTTTTTATTTTTTGAAAATTTGGGAATATCAATATATTAGATATATCTTAACATCCATACGGTTGGATCGTAGAGAAATAGTTTTTCAAAAATAGAAACAATAATCAGTGACAAAGCACGAGTTACGGGTACTAGTCAATATATATATATATATATATATATATATATATATATATATATATATATATATATATATATATACACTAATGATCTACTAAGATCTCCAACCAAATTAATTTTTATTTTTTGAAAATTTGGGAATATCAATATATTAGATATATCTTGACATCCGTCCGGTTGGATCGTCGAGAAATGTGACCAAATACAGTACTAAAAATTTTGGTATCACTCGAGACAACGGTATTTGACACTAGCTTTTACTAAGTTTTTGTTAAAATCTCGAACAACCTGACCTTCTTATTTTTTGATTATTTTTTTTCAACACTAAAATGAGTGCTTATTAACATCCTTACGGTTCGATCATCAAATAAATCATTCAAAAAAATGATTCAGTGAATCTTGCCCCGTTATAGGAAGCGCCACTTTTACTATGTTTTTGTTAAAATCTCATACACGCGTACCTTTTTATTTTTTGATTATTTTTTTCCAACACTAAAATGAGTGTTTATTAACATCCGTACGGTTCGATCGTCGAATAAATCATTCAAGAAAATGATTCAATGTATCTGGATCGTGCCTCGTTATAGGAAGCACCACTTTTACTACGTTTTTGTTAAATTCTCATACAATCGGACCTTGTTATTTTTTCATTATTTTTTTCCAACACTAAAATGAGTGTTTATTAACATCCGTACGGTTCGATCGTCGAAGAAATCATCCAAAAAAATTATCTAGTGCATCTGGATCGTGCCCCGTAACAGGAAGCACCACTTTTACTACGTTTTTGTTAAAATCTCTTACAACCGGGCCTTTTTATTTTTGATTATTTTTTCCCAACACTAAAATGAGTGTTTATTAACATCCGTACGGTTCGATCGTAGAGAAATAGTTTTTAAAAAATAGAAACAACAATGAGTGACAAAGCACTAGTTACGAGTACTAGTCAATGTACTATTGATCTACTAGATCTCCAACCAAATTAATTTTTCATTTTTTGAAAATTTGGGAATATCAATAAATACGATGTATCTTGGCAACCGTACCGTTGAATCATCGAGAAATATTTTTTAAAAAATAGAGACAATAATCTGTGATAAGTACTAGTTACGACTACGAGCCAATTTAGTAGTTTTGTACTAAGATCCCAAACCAAATTAATTTTAGAAATTTTAGAAAATTCTAAAATTTAAATTTATTATATATTTATATATATATATATATATATATTAATAGAAAACTAATTAATTTAATATCTCACAAATGAAAATTATTTTAACACAAACTCACGCCTTTTTTACTTCCCAAATATGTCAAAATTAGTAACCGACATCGATCGCTTTTATATAAAAGCCACCAAAAATTTTAATTTTATTATATATATATATATATAGGGGGATACTCCAATACAAACCTCCTTAAAATACAAACCTACAAACCAAGCATAATCTAATATTTCAAGCTAATCTAATGACCAAACTAGGGGTACCCCAATACAAAAAATGCTTAAAATAATTGGCTCTATCCAACAAAAAAAAATAAAAAATAAAAAAAATAAAAAAAAATTCACTGTTCACGTGATGACGTGGCAGTGGATTTCACTGGTTAACGGTGCTTCGCACCTTCTTGTACGGCGCTTCGCGCCTTTATCATTCTAAAGTTGTAAGGAATGGCAATCAATGGTAAAGGCAATAGACGATTGACGGGTGTGTCGAGAGCCTTCGGCCCTCATGACTACCTAACTCATCCGTTTACTGTCTTAAATGCTTCGCATTTCCACGGCAAGATTTTTTTTTTTTTTTTTTGAAATTTTTTTATTTTTTTTGTTGGATAGAGCCAATTATTTTAAGCATTTTTTGTGAAGGTACCCTTGGCGGAAACCTTAGAATAGATGAAATATAATTAATTTAGTGTTGGTTTGTAGGTTTGTATTTTAAGAATGGTTTGTATTTGAGCACTTGCCTATATATATATATATATATATTAATAGAATGCTAGTCAATTTAATATTTCACAAATAAAAATTATTTTATAAAATTAGTAAAAAAAATTACTTTATAAAAGATTTTATTTTCCTTTCCCTCTTCTTTTGTCCCTCCTTTTTTTCATCGAAGAAACCCAAATTTTTTTTGAAATTTTACTAAACCCAAATCCCCTCCAAACCCAAATTTCACTTCCCCCGTTTTTTGTCTAAAGGGCTCTGTACTCTTATCTCTTTATCTTTCACACACAAACACAAACTCACGCCTAATTCACAATATTCAGCCAAGAGAGAGAGAGCGAATGAAGTCTTTTACCAAGAACAAGAAATCCAGGGCACTCTCTCTCCAGTTTCAAACTCAATCACAAATCAAACAAACAGGGCCTCCATTATTCCATCAAATCAAGAATCAACCCACATGAGTAAGTAATTTAATCTCCATCTCATTCTTTTTTCCCCAAATTGAAAACTAGGGTTTAAATCAAGAATTTGTTTAATTACTTATCTTTTTTGTTCTTATGAATTTTAGATTTTGATTGATAAAGATGGTGACTTGTATGGGAAAAACTCTTCATGAATTGAATCTTGCTGGAAGGAAACAAGAAGAAGCAGGTTTGTTTGTGTTTTCAAGATTTTTTTAAATTTTTTTCTTATGTATTTTTTTGATTATGAATTAAATCTTATGTATTTTCTTGATTATTTTGTTTAAATCCATACTAAGCTTTAGTGTCAAACAGAGGCAAGGACAACCAAGGTGAAGACGTTATTAAACCATACACCCCAACTACTCTGGACTCAGACGTTGGACATTTTAAATTAGTTATAAAGGTATATACTCAAGTTCCTTTCTGAATCATGGGTTTATTGGTTACCTTCATCAGGGTAAACTACTGGAAAACTTTCATTTTTAAAATTATCTTCTAATGGTTACAACATGGTTGATGAAATAGGTATCATTTTTTATGTGTTTATGTTATTTATTTTTGTGGAGGGTGTGTACTGTTTAATGTAAGTGTGTAATATTTGTTTGTTATCAACAAACGGAACATGTAGCTGAGCTCTTGGGACTGCCTTTAACACCAACAAACTGAACATGCCTGTAATATTTGGCAAGCTCACCCAATCTATCCTTTCCTACTGCTACTCAACAGAGATGAATACAATGATCGGTAAGCAAACCACCCTATTTTTATCGAAATTATTTATTTATCGAGATTAAAAATTAATCAGGATTTTGATGTCTAACTCCATCTTATATAGTTGGTTCTCATAACTAAAATAGTTATGTAAACCATTGTCTGATTCTGGAAACTGATATAATTGCAGAGCAAGAAAGATCCAATGATGTTTGTAGAGGAAGTTGTTAGAGAGGCTGATCAGTACAATGGGTTTAACCTAATAGTAGCTGATATTTATTCCAAGAACATGGTTTATGTAACTAATAGGCCAAAACAGGATACTAACTTTATAAAACAGGTTTCACTAGGGATTTATGTGTTGACAAATGCCAACCTAGACACTCCTTGGCCAAAGCTAAAGGATGAGTCAGACATACACTTGCCCTGATTCTTGCTGGTGTTTGATGAGATAATGTTGACTTGTAAAAGTTGGTGTGATATAATTTTATTATCTGTCTTTCATTATTTTTCTAAATGGTATCATTGTTGTACTATTGTGAAATGTTTAGTAATATTCAAGACATATGGTACTACATGCCTTTGCCGTACATGAATCTGTATGTTTTGCAGGCTCAACAGATAAAATAACATTTCACCAATTTCTTGAATATGTATGGTAATAATGAATGTCGTATAGAAACTCCTCAGGTAGACCTCTAAATTTGAGCTTAATTATGAGATTTTACCTGTAATCTTAATCCTCTGGAGAGTGTAACTTTTTATATGTATGCAGGCATTTGATATTATAATTCTAGATCTTCCTGGTCTTCTCTTTTTCTCGACATATACATTACTCGTCCTGTTTTGGGCAGAAATATACCATCAGGTACTAGTTCCGCTAGGATTATGATTTTATAATCTCACATTTTACTTAAGTAACATTGAAGAGCTTATGTTTACTATTTCATTCTTTAATTTTTCAGGCAAGAAGGAATGGGAGGTGGTGGTGGCGGGCATGACCCATTTGACATCTTCCAATCGTTCTTCGGTGGTGGCAGCCCATTTGGTAAGTTGTTTGACAATGTTGCAGTGTGAGATTATGTTGGTACTAGTTAATCTTTGAGCCATATTTGTTTACTCATATGTGCATTGTTTACTCTTTAATAGTATAATGATAAAGAGATAAGGGATTATAATATTAGATACAAATCTTTAATAGTTCAGATCCAAGGTAGCTGCAACTGATATGACTATGTGCTCCACTTTAATAATGAGAGCACATGGAATTAGGAAGGGGAAAATGAATTGCATTCTCAGCTCCTGACAAGTGCAACACTTCAGTTGCAAATTGTAAAATTTAAGTCTGGTCCTTGCTGGTTTAAACTTCTTTCCTGGAGACAGATAAGGTCAGGAGTGATTCAACACCTTCAAAATTGAAGCACTTTTCACGTGGTTTGATGTTCCATAGGCTAAATTAATTTTGTGACAATGTTTTGCGTTTACCATTTAAAATTCATAACAGATCATCTATTTTAAAGTGGTGTGCCATGTGTATGTTCCTGCAATTTTTTTATCTTCTCTATAATTGAAGATGTTAAATCTCTATAATATTTTGAAGTGTTGATCCTTAGCATTTGTTTTTGTTAATTTCAATGACGTGTAATTTATTTTTAGGATAATAATGCTAATGTTTTATTCTGAATGTGCAGATCAATTCAAGTCGATCAGTGATGAGGGTATAATGTACCAGAGGGGCTTCATGAAGGGCAATCTTTATGTTCACTTCAATGTCGAATTCCCAGATTCCTTGACCCTTGACCAGGTCAAGGCACTAGAGGCCATACTCCCACCAAAACCTGTTCAGCAAAGGACCCTAATGGAGCTTGATGAGTGTGAAGAGACTACATTGTATGATGTGAACATTGAAGAGGAGATATGAAGGAATGCAAGCTCAGGCATAGCAGGAGGCACAACAAAGGAAGTAACCTTTGCTTTAACAAGAATTGTTAACAAGAATTGAGTTATAGAGTTGATTGAATTTGTAATCTTTTAAGGCTATATATAACAAAATCACAGGGAAGTCGCTTATTTGCGTTTGTGAGAACGTTGTAGGTTAAAATTTTACACAATGCTTTTGCAAAAATATAAACGTAGTGTCTTATACATTCAGACAACATGTAGTAAGCACAACAAGTGTGGTGTATTTAAAACACATACAACATAATAACGAAATGAAAACGTTGTAGGTTACACATTTACACAATGCTTTTACAAAGATAAAAACGTAGTGCCTTATACATTCAGTCAACATGTAGTAAACAAAGAAATTGTGGTGTAGTTGTAACACATACAACATACTAATGAAATTAAAATGTTGTCTAATTATATTTCACACAACACTTCTGTTACCAAAACACCATTGTCTATACCATAAAGAAACAACAGATTATATTTTATAAACCATGGACTTCTATAAAATTAGACAACAGTTCGACGTCAAAAAACACTTGAGCAACGTGAAATTAGACAATAGTTTCACTCTAAGAAACACTTGAGTTACATGAAATTAGACAATAGTTTCACTCCAAGAAACACTTGAGCTACGTGAAATTAGACAATGGTTTCTTGTGAAACTATTGTCTATACCAGCTTTCATACAACAGTTTTGAAATCACGTCTGTTATCTGTCTGCAACACAGACAATGGTTAAGCTACTGTTGTCTGATACGCATAACAGACGGCATTCCAATAGATCACGGAAAATCAGGGCTTCAGACGACGGTGTAAAACCTTTGTCTGAATCAAAAAATCTTGTAGTGAGGGATCGCTTCGTATGACTCCCGTCAAGGGATCGCTTCTTGCTATCATCATATCTACAAGCCAACACGGGATCGCTATCTCACTCTCTGTTAGAAGGCTCATAGCTAGATCCCGCGAGGTCACATGAGTATCTATACATTTGGGTTCGCTTCGCATGACTCGACCCCTCGAGGTCGCATGCCTCGCTTATGCTGCATCTCTGCTAGCCTCGCTTGAAAGGTCACATTCTTATCCATGCGAGACCATCGGTTTTCTTCTATAAATCATGGATCATGGATAGGATCAACAACTCGCTGCCACATCAGCCCTAAACGAGTGGGCTTGGGCTATGATTTATCCTCTAAAACCCTAGCCCAGCTAGGTAACTTGCTACCCAAGAACTACGTACGGCTTGATCCCTATAAATAGGGTACGTATGCACCTTGATATGGAGGAGAAACACTTCCCCCTTGAAATCACCTATCAAGATCAGCCACATCTATACACACAAACCCTAGCCCTTATTCTTCCTTTATAAGCTTTATATCCGTATTTAGCTCCATAAATCCAGCAACCTCCAAAATATTATTATACAATATTCTCCCTGTAACACTAACTAGTTACAACTGTGTTCTTTTAAACATAGATGACGGGGTAAGTAAGAAATATATAGAGAACCAATTGGTGTACTACTATCCATAAAAGACATACATTTCGAGAGAAGATCTTGTAAGTTACAAACATTGCATTAAATCACTCTCACTCTCGACTCATAACTAAAACAAATGTTACATCTAAAAACAGACTTTAAACACTTGAGAACAAGACACAAACTTTAAGAAGACAATAACAATGGCCAACTAATGCATTCCTTTGGTACAAGGAACGAACTCGAAGCAATAATTTAAACAATAATAACACCCTCGCATCCCCTATGTATAACGATAGCTTCGACCTTACCAACTTATTCAAACATATACATAATAATATATTATATAGAATTCCTTCAATCAATTAATTGTGTGCTGCATGCAATCTCAGTCAAATAGAAGCTCATTGACCCATCCAAGATCCGGTGCACCGTCTGCCCCATTAGCCTCGGGAAAATCAAAGTTTCTGAAGCTCCTGCTTGCAAACTGACCCGATCCGGAAGAGCTCGGATCTGAAGGAGACTGACTTGATCCGAAAGAACTAGGAGCTGAAGGAGACAGGAAAGATGCCTGCTGATCATCTTCGTTAAGGTTAGACACATCCACCCACAACTTATTTTTGTTATGATCTCCACTTGATCCACTGTCACTACTGGCTGAATTTTTTTTATTCATATTCATTGCCTGGAAAGATTCCATTATCTTTAAAAGCTCCTTTTTATAGCCCGGACCATGTCGCCTCTTCAGCTCAGCCAGCTCCGCAACTGCCCTCCGACCGTTGCATCGTGAAATGGGAGAAAACCCACCCATCTGCACCGAGGGCGACAGCGGAGGAGACACATCAGGCATCCTCATCAAAGTAGAGTTCGGGGAACCAACTGAACACTGACACTGAAGCCCTTCGGACTCCTGAGAAGGCAAAATTCGCAACTGTCTAGTAGTATGAGCAAAGAAGCATACCTTCCTCTGGCAGCTCCTACCATCTTTGCAAGCCTCGGTACGATAACGAGCCGGGTGAAGCCAACACTCAAAGACACCGTGTGCAAATTCACAGTTGTCTCCACGTGGGCACTCACCACGGCGAAAATCTTGACAGATGACACCAGAATAATGGTATTTTCGGGGATCCCTCCTACGAGCTTTCTCACCAGGATGGGCAAAGGGACAGTCTGTCCAGTCATGGCTCCGGCTACGAGTGCAGCGGCGAACCTTGAACTCGTACATACGGAATTGGTCAGCAGAATAGAGGTGACCATCATCCTCATCGTCTTGTGGGTTGTTGTAGGGGAGGTATTTTTGCAGAAGGGTTTCCTCAGAATAAATTGGCATGTCCAAGGTGGCGTTGCGCCGAGCAAGGAGTTTTCGTGGTGGGATGTCAACTTGCCGGAGCTTCTTGGCGAGGAAGAGTTGGTGAGGGTGAAACCTTCGTTCATCTCCTCCTGCAGGACTACTCATTCTGGTTAAACAAATAGGTATAAAAGAATGAAAAAGTGTGTGAGTGTGTGTTGAACTAATTGGGTGTGAGTTAGGAGGATGGGAGAGGAGTGAGATAAATAGGGGGATGAGGATGATGAGGATGGCGTGAGCTTTTGTTTTGCAGAGATGCGTGGCTGCACTCTAGCAATGCTGGCATGCAAACCCAGAGCACGTGTCACCTCCTTATTTTTCGTTGCATGCAAGATGTTTGTCGCTTTGTTATTCATTTTCATTTTTCTCGTGTACCCAAACTTAACTAGAATTTAATTTCTATGTTTAGTTTAATTTAAAATTACATCGGTTACAAAACAAAACTTGTTGCAAAAGTACAGTGTATTTGGCAGAAAAATCAAAATTATCATTCGTAGGATAGTAGGTGTGCATTGACGTATTGGTTCCGATAGTTTAAGAGTAAGATTTTGATTGAGAATAAGTTAAAAATATTAATTATTGTTTTATATTTAAAATAAATTTTATGATTGTTTATAATTTAGAGTATTATTGATAAAAATGTTACGATATTAAGTAATTATGTATCCTTTTGATAACAAATATTCGTAATTCTTTTAATTCTATTCACTATTAGGACCCTAATTTAGTTTTTATAATTTCTTTGTGAGATTTAGCCTATATGAATAATTAAATTTTCTCGTCTCTCCTCTCTAGTATGTTAGTGGAGCCATTTTCTCATTTGGTTTTCATAAATGGTAGATGTAGATTAATGTACGTTCAAAATAAATATATCCAGTTTGACAAAAAAGAATATATACATAATCTTTGGAATTTGTTTAATAGTAAAAAGCACTTCGTGTACTTGCACTATACCAAAATCTGCACTTGGGATACTATAGTTCAAAAACCCCTACTTATAATATCGCAGTTTCAAACTTTTTGCAATGTGTGTACTTCCGTTAATTCTATCAAACTCCGTTAGTTTAGATGGGGACATTTTGGTCTTTTTCTCATCATCTTCTTTCTCAAACCCATTTCCACCATTGTTGAATATTCCGGCGAGCTTAATATTCATTCATTCCGACTAAAATCGTCTATTAATTATCGATTTTCTTTGCCCAAACTTCTGGGTAACACTAGACATTCATAAACATCACGAAATCTGCCGGAAACAACCAAAACCTTGCCATTTCCGGCGAATTCGAACCAAATTCCGGCCAAACTCGATTTTTACAAAATCGGGAACGAAATCAGGTGTTCTTGGTCCCAAAACGAAGCTCAAATCACAAGAAGACTGACCATGGCTTCAAATCATACAAACAATCTCTCAATAATGCAAACGAATGGTTTGAAAATTGGAAAAAAAATAGTTAGCTTGACTTACACATATCCGAACACAAACAATGGAATTGATTACATAAATTGACTCTTTAAGATCAGATAAAGCTATTGGAAGCATCAAAATCATTGAACATAGTTTAAATCAAAAACCCCCAAATTATAGTTCAAGAACCCTAATTTTCGAATTAACGGCGTTAGAATAGAATTGACGGAAGTACACACATTGCAAAAAGTTTGAAACTGCGATATTACAAGTAGGGGTTTTTGAACTATAGTATACCAAGTGCAGATTTCGGTATAGTGCAAGTACACGAAGTGCTTTTTACTCTTTGTTTAAGTTTCTCCAAATTCGTAGTTATTTTAAAATGTTTCCCATATAGATATTTCCAAGTACAATTTTTAGTTAGCTTGTGATAGTTAGTACTCCCTCCGTCCCAGCCATATGTTCACATATGGGTTCGGGCACGGAGGTCAAGGAAATATATAAAGAAAGGGGTGAAAAGTAAGAAAATTGAGTAAAGTGGTGGGACCCATAAATATATAATGTATAAAGTGGGTATAGTGGAGGAGAAAAGTGAGTAAAGTAGTGGGACCCATAAATATATAATGTATAAAGTCTACTATTTTAGGAAATGTGAAGAATTGGATGGGACATCCCAAAAAGGAAAGTGTGAAGAAATGGATGGGACAGAGGGAGTAGTTATTTAACTAATAACAATTGCATAAAATACATTAATAAACAAACAAACAAATAAAAATAAATTAGAATAAAACCAACTTCAATTTAAATACAAAGCAAGTAATCTTTAGAGCTTTGGTCAATAATATCCCAAAAACCTATATCACATGACAAGAATACCCCAAAAAACTGATGATGGTCCTAAATACTCATCTATTACGCATTTTATATAAGAGTAATAGAGTTACGCATTTGACATTAGGATAATTAGTATAGATTTTTCCTCTATTACGCATTTGGAGAATGAATAATAGGGGTTACCCATTTTCCAAATGCGTAATAGGCTCCTCTGGCAGGTCTATTACTGCTCTTCCAAATGCGTAATATGTATAAAACTATTACCCCTCTTCCAAATGTGTAATAAAGGGGTATTTATGGCCACCATCCATAATTTGTGTTATTCTCGTCAATTTTATTAAAAAAATGGGATATTTATGTCATTGTTTCTAGGATATTTACCAAAAAATACTAGATTTAAAGTTTCTTTTTGCAAAAATACCACCTTCCTTAATAAATTGCAATTTTACCTAAACAAAGTTTCAAATTGCAAAAATACTAGGCCCATCCCTCCTCCCTCCTCCCTAGCCCAACCCACTCCCCCTCCCTCCCTCCAGCCCACAGTCGACTCTAGTACCTTTTTTTTTTTTTTTTTTTTTTTTTTTTAAGATGGGGGCTATTTTTGTGGATTTTTGTTTGCAACCACATTCAATCAAATTCAACTAAATTCAACTAAATGCAACCAAATGCAACTTTTTTAAAAAAAGGTGGGGTGATTTTGGTGGATTTGGGTTGCAAGGCCCCGCCAGGGGCAATTTTTTTTTTTTTTTTTTTTTTTTTTTTTTTTTTTTTTAAGATGGGGGCTATTTTTGTGGATTTTTGTTTGCAACCACATTCAATCAAATTCAACTAAATTCAACTAAATGCAACCAAATGCAACTTTTTTAAAAAAAGGTGGGGTGATTTTGGTGGATTTGGGTTGCAAGGCCCCGCCAGGGGCAATATTCAACTAAATGATTTTGGGTTCCAAGGCCCCGCCAGGAGCAATATTCAACTAAATGATTTTGGGTTCCAAGGCCCCGCCAGGGGCAATATTCAACCAAATCAACTATTTTCAACTAGTTGCAACCATTTTCAACTACTTTCAACTAGTTACAACTAGTTGCAACTACATATTATTGGTTTGAGTGATTTTGGGTTCCAAGGCCCCGCCAGGGGCAATATTCAACCAAATCAACTATTTTCAACTGTTTTCAAATATTTTCAACTACTTTCAACTAGTTGCAACCATTTTCAACCAATTTCAACTACTTTCAACTAGTTACAACTACATATTATTGGTTTGAGTGATTTTGGGTTCCAAGGCCCCGCCAGGGGCAATATTCAACCAAATCAACTATTTTCAACTGTTTTCAACTAGTTGCAACTATTTTCAAATACTTTCAACTAGTTACAACTAGTTGCAACTATTTTCAACTACTTTCAACAAATTTAGTTGAATATGCCCCTGCGGGGCCAGGAAACCTAAATCCACCAAAATATCACCCTTCTTAAATATATATATATATATATATATATATATATATATATATATATATATATATTAGAGTTCAAAAATGAGGTCGAAAATGACAACTGACAAATGGAACTTGAAATCAGAAATTTAGTTGCATTCAGTTGCAATTAGTTGCAAATTTAGTTGAATATGCCCCTGCGGGGCCAGGAAACCTAAATCCACCAAAATATCACCCTTCTTAAATATATATATATATATATATATATGTATATATATATATATATATATATATATATTAGAGTTCAAAAATGAGGTCGAAAATGACAACTGACAAATGGAACTTGAAATCAGAAATTTAGTTGCATTCAGTTGCAATTAGTTGCAAATTTAGTTGAATATGCCCCTGCGGGGCCAGGAAACCTAAATCCACCAAAATATCACCCTTCTTAAATATATATATATATATATATATATATATATATATATATATATATATTAGAGTTCAAAAATGAGGTCGAAAATGACAACTGACAAATGGAACTTGAAATCAGAAATTTAGTTGCATTCAGTTGCAATTAGTTGCAAATTTAGTTGAATATGCCCCTGCGGGGCCAGGAAACCTAAATCCACCAAAATAGCCACCACCTTGAGAAAAAAAAAAAAAAAAAAAAAAAAAAAAAAAAAAAAAAAGTACACAAAAGTCGGCGGCGTGTGTTATCAGGGGGGAGGAGAGAGAAATTGGGGGAAGGGGGAGGGGGAGAATTAGGGTTAGTATTTTTGCAATTTGAAACTTAGTTTAGTAAAATTGCAAATAGTCTTTCTTAACAAAAGTAAATGTGCAAAAATTTACTTTTTCTTATTTATTTTTCAAAAGAGCCCTATTATTTTTAATTTTTTATATTGTATTAAAAATGAGAATTTTTAATAACATATAAAAATTTAATTATATCTTTATTATATTCTTCTATACTATATTATTATAAGCGAAATAGGGTATATTTGGTTGTCGGTTTGGTACACTTTTTTTATCACTCTTTTTGGTACACTCAATAATAACCGTTAGATTTTAAGATAAATAAATAAGAACCGTTGGATCTAATGCTAAAAGAATATTCCTTTTCTAATATTTGAAATACTCTTATAGGTTCCAAGTTCGAATCCCACCAACAACATATCTCTATTAAACACATAAATATATATATATATATATATATATATATATATATATATATATATACTAGTATTCTACTCGTGCTACGCACCGAAAACACAATTTATAATTTTTTAGAATGATTATATATATATAGAGAATTTTTTTCCACATATATTCATGATTGTTTCATGTTGCTACTATCAAAAATTCATGTTAACACATTTACATTTATGAATAGATATAAGTTACAGTAAACAAATAATACCTGCCAAGGATTTCAAAATATATGAAGTTTGAATTTTAATATCCATAGATGTCAATCAATGTATAAAACATAAGTTAAAAGGATAAATTCAATGTTAACATTGTAAAAAAAATTACATAAAAATACGACGCTTGTAATGTAACTACAAATGTTCAAATGAATGTAAATATTTTACGTCCTAGACCATTTTAGATTTATTCTTCTTATTAGCTTCATTATCACTTTTGTGCTTGCGTTTATTTATTATTGGTTTAGATTCCAAAAGCGTTGTCATCCTTAGAGGAATCAGGCAACTGTTTTTAAAAAAAAATAGAAATAATCAATTTCTATCGATGTGGAATGCGTTTTGGTGAAGACAATTATCAATTTTAGTGGTAAATATTGACTGGCTCTTGTGTATTATGAAAATAAATTCGTAATATATAATAATGTTATTATGATTAATTGTAAATCAAAAGAGTGAAAACTAATATTGCAAAAATCGCTTAATAATATGTATTTGTTTAATTCTGATTGAGTTTGATTTAAAATTTTAATTTGTTATAAATATTTTTTGAATGGATAAGTTAAATCAAATAACTACTATATTCAAATTAGATTTGTTAATTAAATATTGTTAGTATAATAGGATGCGAATGGATATTAATATAATGAAATTAAGAATTTACTTTCTTACGTTAGTATATTAATATAATGAAATTAAAAATTTACTTTCTTACATTAGTAATTTACATATTTGAAAAGTATTTTATTTGGTTAGTGCATTAAATTATTTCCAGGTTTTTATTAAAGGCTGAACAGTTTTACAATTGCAAGAGTGAAAAGGTTTTTTTTTTTTTTAAAGAAGTTTTCGGTTTGGTCACGTGAATAAATTATTAATACTTAATTTTAGTTTTTGGAACTATAGCTAATATGAATTTAATTTTGTTTTTTTTAATGAGTTTTTTATTCTAATATTACACTTTTTATATAAGATGCATGTAATTAAACCATCATTTGAATTGGTATTATTTATGGTAAGATAAAATTATTTTTTAATAATGTAATATTTTTAACATATTATTAAAATTGTGTTGTATAGTATTTTGGAATTTATTAATTTAATAATTCTTTGTACATATTTACTATGCTAATATTAAATTATTTATTCATTAAATTGATTTTTTTCATCTAAAAAATTATTGTATTATCATAAAATATTAATAAAATAAGCTTCCTATTTGTTTACATTTTTATATTAATGTTTATTTTTAATGATTAACATACATTAACTGAAGTAAATTAACCAATCTAAAATATTAACGTGTGTATGTTATGATTTATAATTGTACATGAACTATTTTTTTAACTAAGGCAAGGTTTCAAAAAAGAATAATGGCAAAAACATATAATTAAAATTACCTTTTATACAACAGTTTAATTTATACAACTTAAAAAAGGTTCTGAATTTTTTTGAAAAAAATAGGACTTAAAAAGAAGGAAATTTTATAAATTAGAGGTTATGCTTACCTTTTATACAATGGTTTATTTTATAAAGCTTAAAAAAGGTTTTGACTTTCCTTTAAAATGATTTTGAGTTTGGTGCCCCCAGCTGATGGCAAACTGATCAGTGATCACTGATAAATTACGGCAACTCTCCACTTCTTGGTTTCGAAAACTTTTTGATAGAACAATAAGCACGCCATCAGGATTCAGGATATATAACAAAGGTGTGGCGCACAGATATATAATTAAAGCGGCCGCTGGTAAACTAATGCCTGTGGAAAACTAAATGGTCCAAAAATCTAATCTTGATTATTGATCATAATCCAAGGTTCTCTCTCCATCTCTATATATACAAACAGCTTTGTCTATGCACTTGCAAACCAAAGATCAAAAAGGAAGACAGGACATCTATAAATCCTATGTGACTTATGAACACATGGGATTGAGCTTTCACATACAACCCAATGTGAGCAACATTATACATGATACTGGTATACATCTACCACATTCAGATGGGTTACAATATACAGCAATCTCCATGTGTCTACTTAGCGGAAAAGCCTTTAAGAAAATTGACCTCTTTTTGCCTTTCGGATGGGAGTAGCTCTTTTGTTGAAACTGGCTGTGCCGCCTGCTCTTTATCTGCAAAGGGAAATGCAAGTGAAAGCGATAGAGCTGCAGATGCATCTTCCACAGATGTAATTACAGTCCTACCAAGAGGCTGATCCTGGTTATGGTCATGAGTTTCTGTTTGGGCATCATCTCCTAAAGCAAGATTAGGATTTGGGATCTTATCTTTACGGGGTTTCTCATCCATTGACAATGCTGTCTTCCCAAGAATGGAACTACTATCTGAATCAATTCAATTCAATTAGCACAAATTTAAATGATCTCTCTGATTTTTAAGCAACAGCAGTACTACTGTTCTTTGGTGGAATGCTAGATGATCCTTCCCCGTGGACATTGTTGCTGGTACCTGATTCAAAAACAAACCTAAGACATATTTAGTAGTAAATTGAGTATATTAAATTATATTAAATTAAAATTAAAAAAATTATTAAATAAAAATTAAATAAAAACATAATTGTAATATTAAATAAAATTTAATAAATACTTAAAATATCGTATCCTTCAATCAATTTAAAAGATGTTTACTTTTAAGTTTTAATTGAACATATTACCATAGAATTTGGCTCTATTTTCATTACACAATATGAATGATTGAAATGATAGAACAAAGGATCTGTAGTAGATGATTCAAAGAAACCAAGTCTTATGCAAAATGATTCAACGTAACTAAATTAAATTTAGATCCAACTACCTGTACAGTGCTAATATAAACAAAGGAATAAAATAAATGATTTTATTCAAGTTCAATACATGATTTTATTCAAGTTCATACGCAAACTCTAAATTAGAATTAAAGCCTAATAGTAAACTGAATGTTGTACATCATGTTATCAAAAAAATTGCAAGAGTATAACAATTTTTTTTATTCGAGTTATCAGTGTTGTTGATTCTTAATTTGTGCCTGCAAAATGAGTTTGTCCAGCTCAGGAATATATGTGGAGTGGAGATTACCTCATTTTCTATGAGTAACCCCGATTATACCGAGGGGTTTTGATTGGGGATGAGGGTAGGATGTTCTGTAGACTGTAGTAGTACTGTATACTCTTACCCAGATGTCACTAATACTCCTAAATTTTGTTTACTATCCAGAAACTCAAGGCGCTATTATTGAATCTATCTCCTATAAACATTTTTTATTGTACTCCAACTTGAACCCTGATTTTCCCTCGTAAATCACTTTTTTATCCTCTCCCCATTTTTGGTGGTGCGCATGTTCATAGCAGATAGGTGAACAGCAGTGAATGAGACTCAAAAAGAAACTTTTTGTTAAAAGGCTTAGTGATACATTTAATGCATTGATATTTTCTTAGGGATCTCTAATCTATTTCAAATATATTCTGCCTCACAATTGTTAAACAAAACTTTATGAATAGTAATTTTGTCACTAAATATATTTGTGAGGTCTGTGGAGATCATGTATTTTAGGTTGAGTTTCTATATGCAAACAATACTTACTCAGCCTTCTCATCTTTCCAGTTTTCTTTACAATACAAACCAAGTCATGTTAGTCAATTTGCATTAGGCCCCAGTGAAATAATAAAACCTACATAAAGGTGTCAAGTTCTGTTTCTCTTCATTCTCAAGAATCACTACTTCCGAGTGGTTTCCTACCTAATACTCAAGCTGCTTCTATTTTTCTTAAAATTATACTACTCTAATAGGATTCAGCAGTATTAAAGCTCAAGGCAAATGATATAACTCAAGGCAAATGATATGAAAATCATTTTGAAGTATGATCATTTGTACTCATAATAGGCGTTATTGGGCTTGTCTTTCTTTTGATTAATAATAATTCTAAACCTTTTCCTATTAAAAGAGTAGATAACGACTAATAATTTTTTTTATACAATAGGTACTTCACTACTTCTGCATGATAATCTAATACAACAAAATTTAGAAAAGGATAAAAATAGAACTCTCTTGAATTGAGAGAAGCTCCAACTAAAAGATATATCACCAGGAAAAAGTAACAGTAACAAAAGCTTAAAAAAATTGTTCTGCTTCCATGTTTCTATCATTTGTTTGCTACATGTACTCTATTTCTAGATTTTAAGTTCTGCAATATCATCAAGCAAAACCAAATTCTCCTCAAAACGAATAAAACCTTGTTGAGGAAAAGGAAACCTTATAATTCCACATCTATAGTATGGCAATTAAAAGTATTGTGATTATTCGTATAAAATGGTTACTAATTTTCTCCCCCAACATATGCAGCAACAATTACAACTACGGGATTGGATAATTTGTAGTATGATGATCCGGCATGGTTATCTTTGCCAATCGCCTTTCAAGAATTGTTACTTTTATCTAAGCGTTAACAAAAGATCGGATAAGTTCCTAATTTTATTTCAATGATAAATTGCAGTTTTTTATAACCATCTCAACGGCTAATATAAAACTCTGCTACTGTGTGGTGGAGCATGGAGCCTTAGGAGCCTAGGAGGTGCAGGGGTATTTGGCTGAGTTCAATTTTAAAGACAACACATCAAAGGGCATTCATAGGTGCTAAGGAGCTAAAATAGAACTCAGCTATAATTACACAATACATGGATTTTTCAAAATCTAATGCAAAAATTAAATAATAAACCCTTGATCCAAAACAGAAATTGTAGAATATTAGCATCCTTTACAACTAAAGGAAATATTAGGCAAGACAAAAGCAAAAACAAACTAAAAGTATATGCTAGAAAAGTGAGGAACTTGTAGCATAATTATTTTGGCTTACATGGATTAACCTTAAGACAATTTTAGTTTTAAGTCTAAAGAATTTTTGGCTACTTTAACATATGCAGTTTTCAACAGTGAGAGAAAAGTATTAATCTCTTAGGTTATTATAAAGATCAAAGTGCACTTACGTGGTGACGACACTAAATATTCATATGGAACAAATTCAAATAACTTATCACTTCAAATAATTGAGTTAAAATTTCTAATAATAGCATCAAGTCAGAAAACATACGATATATATACAATTAGAATACAAACATAATTTATCTAAATTGAAGTTCCTATCTTAAATATAATGATTTATATATACAATTAGAACCTAAAAAATATGATATATTACCTTGAGTGAATTAGCAAGAGTTGATTGGAGTTGAAAGTGATCGGCTTCAATTTAGCAGCGGGGAGATCGGAGTTTGTCCGAATTCCTTAAGGATGGGTAGAGGCTGTATATGTAATAAGATGATTCAAAATCGTACCATATAGCAATATAGATACAGTTGACAGTGGCACAACGCAAATATTGAATGAAAAGAATCTAAGACAATAAAAGAAGAACAAAGAATTGGAGACTCACCAATTCAGCAGCGGGACGGCTTCAATTCAGCAGCGGGAAGATCGGAGTTTGTCCGAAGGGAAAGAGGCTGCCTGTGATTATAATTTTAGCACTTTCAGATTTACAAAAGCAAATATTTGGTAGACATCGTGTCTCGCGTCCACTCTCGTGGTATTTTAGCTTGACAACAAATCAAAATTCAATCACTGAAGGAATTTGCTTTTATTAGTTTATATAATATGACTACAATGAATAAACTTAAGTATAAAATACAGATTATGAAAAGAATACAATAAAAAAGAACAAAGAATTGGAGACTCACCATAGATCTTTTTGTTATGATGAGAAAACTTCTGGCAGCTTTAAAATTGACGACTTCTCATATCTCCTTGACTACCCTCAAATTTTGGGTTAAAACTGAAAATACCGACTTTTTTTATAAAAAAAATGAAAATACCGATTGTCGGGTGGTGGTGTTAAAAATAACGATTTTATTACGCATTTCTCACTTGGGTAATGCGTGATACGCATTTCTTATTTGGGTAACAAGATAATACGCAAACATCAATTGGGTATTGCGGGATTTTTTTTATTATTTTTAAATGATACGCAAGTGAAACTTGGGTAATGAGGTTTTTTTTTTTTTTGAATTTTGTTGGTTACGCAATAAGCACTTGGGTAACAGGATTTGACATGTCCTGGGAAAGTGTAGAAGAAAGGAGAAGTTGAATAAAATATATGAAGGATACGCATTATGATAATGCGTATAATGTAATACGCATAAACAGAATGCGTATCTGGAAGACGCATTTGTCAGCTGGGTAACAAATCCGGTATTTTTAACACCCCTCCCCCAGAATTGTTATTTTTGTATTTTTTTTTCAAAAAAAACGTTATTTTTAACATTTTTTCTCAAATTTTAATATCTATATACACACACACAATATCGCTATTTGGGGCACCTTTAAAATTCTAACATGTGCTAGGATTGAAAGGTTTTTACTTTAACTTCTCCATCTACGGTTAGGAATTCAGATGATTGAATAACTCCCTCAATTTTTTATGGATATATACACACACATACACTTTCACATATGTGTACAATTAGCTTTTAATGGATAATTAGATGCTCCACAATACAATTAATCACACACACACTAACTCAAGATAAAAATTGATTATAGGTACATGCTAAGAAGTATTGGATAGAGAATTATACCTATAGTAGATAGATGAGAAAACCAATTGTTGACGCTGGTAGATAAGCTCCCGGGTGGAGGAAGAAGAAAGAGTCCTTAGAAGAAATATAATCGGAGTTTGTCCGAATTGGGATAGAGGCAGGGAGATCGGTGTTTGTCGAACTGGGTAGAGGCTGTTGTTGATTCTTTAGATTATAGACTTAATTGCACTTTGCACCCCTGTACTTAGACGGAAATTTACTTTGGTTCCTACTATTTAAACAATTACCATTTGCATCCCGATTGTTTCAATCCCGTTACAGTTTGCATCACTTTAACGATTTCAAGCTAATTTTGACCGTGATCGTTAGTCAAAATGAGGGTATTTCGGTCATTATACTCTACAATAATTTTTAAAATTAAATTATTTTAATTACTTTTATATTTTTTAGATTTTTATATATACCAATATTTTATCTACAATTCACGGAATTTTTAAAATATAATTTATAATTCATATTTTTATAAATATTTACATTATTAAATTCTCGTAAAATATTATTTAAATATAAACTATATTTGTTATAATTTTCAAAATATTATCCATAAAATAAATATCATAAATTTAAGATTTTGTGTTTTTTTTCAATTTTTTTGAAAAAAAATCAATTTTTAAATTTTGTTTCTTACTTTTTTTTTGAAAATAAATGTTTAATATAATAATTAAAGACTGAAATACCCTTACTTTGACTAACGGTAACGGTCAAAATTAGCTTAAAATCGTTAAAGGGGTGCAAATTGTAGCGGGATTGAAACAATCGGAATGTAAATTGCAATTGTTTGAATAGTAGGCACTAAAGTGAATTTTCGCCTATTTATAGGGGTGCAAAGTGCAATTAAGTCTAGATTATAATATAATTTTAGTGTATCTATTTTTTTTTGTATTTGTATATTATTATTTTTAATGAATTTTTATTGTAATTTTGTTTTTTCTTAACCATACATTGGTTTAATCTGGGTTATATTAGATTTTAGGTGGTTAGAAGGCTAGTCTCTGATTGGTCCTAAAATAATTCCTCGATTCTGATTGGTTAACTGACGTTGGGTAGACTCAGGTATTATAATAAAAGAAAGATATATATTATTTTATAAACTATTCATCTATACAATATTATTATAAGCGAAATAGGATATTCCTTTCCAAATACTTGAAATACTCTTATAGGTTCCAAGTTTGAATCCCACCAACAACATATCTCTATTAAACATATATATTATTTTATAAACTACTCTCACGAGTTTAAGATTCAATTTATGTCAATAACATATTATTAATTATTAAAACACAATTGTTAAAAATATTATCAAACATGTATTATAATTTATTATCTTCTATAATTTATTTTCCTACTAATTAAAAAATATATATGAAAATATGGGTAATAAAACAAAAAATATTAAAAAAATACATTCGTGCAGCACACGAGTGATAAGTTATATAATAAAAAATTACACAAAATCTGGAAAATGCTTACAATATAGAAAACTTTGTACAAAAAACGAAAAAAGGACTACATGATTAGATAAATTTCACTTTTTCTATAAAATAAAAGTTAAATAAAAACAATTGTTATGTAATATTTATATGTATACATTTGTATTTTAAAAGTAATAAATTAAAGCAACCATGCATCACACGGGTTATAGGCTAGTATATATAATAAGCGTAAGAGGGATCTTATCCATAACTTTGGTCGTTGTACTACCAAAATAATCTCAACTATCGAATCTAATATTTTTAAAAATAGACGATCAAGATAATATCATATTAAAAAAGAAATTATAATCTAAAAAGGATATCACGTGCTACCAAAATAATCTCAACCGTCGAATCTAATTTTTTTAAAAATAGATGATCAAGATTATATCATATTAAAACAGAAATTATAATCTAAAAAGGATATCACTGTAATACCAAAATAATCTCAACCGTCGAATCTAATATTTTTAAAAATAGACGATCAACATTATATCATATTAATTAGGAAATTATAATCTAAAAAGGATATCATGAATAAAGGTTATATAAATTTATTTACTTCTTTTTTATTGCTTTTAGGTGTTAATATCTAAAAAGGATATCATTAAAAAAGGTTGTATAAATTATTTACTTCTTTTTTATTGCTTCTAGGTGTTAATATCTAAAAAGGATATCATTAAAAAAGTTATATAAATTTATTTACTCCCTCCGTCCCTCTTGATTCTTTACGTTTGCGGACCAGTTTTCGGCACGGATTTTAAGGTGCATTTTAAGGATAGTTCTATAATTTATTTTTGATATTTTCTTTTTTTGTATAAAAATAGAACAATCCTATTTTTATAAAAAAAATATATAAAAAATAAGTTATAGAATTATCCTTAAAATGCACCTTAAAATCCATGTCAAACATGCACTTTTTTATGTAAAGAAATGGGTGGGACAGAGGGAGTACTTCTTTTTACATTAAAAAAGGTTGTATAAATTTATTTACTAATGATATAATGTTGCTGTTTTTATTATTTGACTATATCAGGGACCTTGCTGAATTTGGGATGGGTTTTAATCGTGGCGGTGGCCACCCAATTATGAGCAGAGAAAAATTTGAAGCTCGCAAACCCACTATAAAGTATAAACGGGATCTTGAAAGAGGCGGAGGAAGGTATTAACTTTTTTTCAAATATATATTACAATTATTGTGCTGTAAATATATATTACTACTTAAAGTTATCGCAACTTAATAATTTACTTTATAGCTCTGGACAAGTAGTTTCATATTTGTATTTATATTTGACATACATAAATAAATATGTATAGGGTAATCATTTGATCTATAATGTTTGATAGATGAATGAATAATCTATACTATATTATAAACGACGAAACATTAAAAGTTTTGGTACGGTACGGTACAGTAATTACCTTATTTAATTGTTTTATTTTATTACCATTAATTATTTTACTTACTTATTAAAAAACAAAACACTAAATAATAATTAACCAACTACTTTTTTTTAGCTATTACATTTTCTAACTTTTTTGACTAAAATCTATTCTTTCCAAAAACATGATCGTTCTAATTAATGAAATAACTAATATATAATTACTAATAAATAACTGACTACCTTTTTCGGCTAAAAGTTAAATAACTTTTCTATATTTTCTAACTAAAATATCTCATTTTCTCCTAAATAATAACTAACCAATTATCTTTTTCATATATTACATTTTATAACTATAATATCTTCTTTCCAAAAATATGATCGTTATGTTCGTTCTAATTAATGAAATAAACTAATAATATTATAATTACTGATAACTAACTGATTATCTTTTCCAGCTAAAAGGTAATGTCTTTTCTAACTTAAATATCTCATTTTCTCATAAATATTAACTAACCAAAAAAAAGAAACATTAAAAAATTTTGGTACGGTAAAAGTACATCTTATAATTATGAAGTTAAATTAGACTACTGTTTTAAAAAAAAGTTAAATTAGACTACTAGAAAATTAAAATTTTTTAAAAATATCATATATAACTATACTGCTATATTAAAGTCCGAACATTGAAAGTTTATCGGTTTGATTTTCGGTACAGTTATCCTAATTATTAAAATAAATTTTGGCTTTCGATACAGTTCTCCTAATTATTAAAATAAATAATAGAATAATATAATTAATGGTAATTAGTCGATTACCTTTTTCATATTTACTTTTAATTGATATCACCTTTTATAAACACCTAAAAATATCAGTTATAACATATCTTGCAATCATCAAAGTTTCTTTTCTAATTAAGTACATTAACTTTTAATTTAAAACATATTTCTTTTCTAATTAAGTATGCTAACTTTTAATTTAAAACTTAATTTTGCAATCATTAATGTATACCAAAAAAATATTACACCATATTATCGTTAGATTTTTAGTAATTAATAAGAACCGTTAGATGTAATTATAAGCTAGGTATATTTTATGATTAAATTGCTTTACTAAGATTCAAGTTTCGAATAATTAAAATTTTATAATATAAATTTTAAATCATGCATATATATCATTAATTTAATTTAAATTAAAATAATATGAAAATAATTTTTTAAAATAATAATTTTTTAAAAACCTAATCATCAATATATATCTATTATATATATAAAGGAGGATACGCGGGCGCTTAGGTGGCGCCTCTAAGATCGTTTCAATCTATTTTTCTAATTTTCTAGAATTTTAGAATTTTAAATACTTATAAATATAAAAATATCATTTAACATATTAGAAATAGAATAGGCGAATTAATAGAGAATAAGAGTTTAAATTTATAGAAAAAAACATATAAATAAAAGTTTCTATTAGAAGTTGAATAATTATTATTTATAAAGCAAATGATTAAAAGTTCTATTGGAAGTAGAATATGAGTTCAAATTTATAAGGAATAAGAGTTCGAATTCATAGAAAAAATATATCAATATATATATATATATATATATATATATATATATATATATATATATATATATATATATATATATATATCAATATATAAAGGAGGATGCGCGGAAGCTTAGGTGGCGCTCTAAGATCGTCTCAATCTATTTTTCTAATTTTCTAGAATTTTAGAATTTTAAACACTTATAAATATAAAAATATCATTTAAAGTATTAGATTTTGAATAGGTGTTCGAATTTATAGAGGAGAAGAGTTCGAAAATATAGGAAGAAATATGATTAGAAGTTCTATTGGAAGTAGAATAAGTATTTATAAAGCATATGCTTAAAAGTTCTATATATTGAAAGTAGAATAGGAGTTCGAATTTATAGAGATTAGAGTTCAAATTTATAGAAAAACAATATAAATAAAAGTTTATATTGGAAGTAGAATAAGTATTTATAAAGCATAAGATTAAAAGTTCTATTGGAAGTAGAATAAGAGTTCGAATTTATAGAAAAACATATAAATAAAAGTTCTATTAGAAGTAGAATAGGTGTTTGAATATCCATATAACTAAATATTTTATAGAAAGTACGATATTCTTAAATTATATATTTTTTATATAAATTAATTATACTTCTATTAGGAAAATTTATTCATAAATTCAATACTATTATCATAAAAAAATTCATCGTATTTAAAAGAAAAGAGTTGATGTGTTAACATTATAAAAGATCATTCTCATGCAGGAATCCTAAATAAAAATAGAAGTATCTATAATATAAAGAGAAAATAAGATGTGTTTTCTGTTAGAATAAATCATGTATATATACAACATAATAATATACATGAATCTCCTGATCAAGACTATCAGAGTATAATTAATAGCGGAAGCGTACCTGAATCAAAAGAGGCCATTAATGATCGTGAGAGAGTCTGAAGAACGTAAGTACTTGAGGGCTTTGATCTTCACTATTCTCCTCTATACGTAAGGATGGGGTGTGTGTATTTTCTGAATATTATGAGAAGTGTAACTTTTGTTCTTGCATAAGATTCATTATATAGAGGGAATAATGGGACCAACCCTAATGGGCTAAACCCATAACCGTCCATCAAAGTTATGGGCTTGGGTACTTAAGCCATTATAAATAAATATATCTAAATAGATATATATTAGATGTAATAATTAAATATATATTAAGTGCTATTTATATATTTAATTATTAATTAGGCTCAAGTCTTATTTAGATGATTAATAATAAAACCCAATGGGCCATAAATAATGGATTGGATCCCGTCGAATCCAACATTCTCCCACTTGGCCGAGGGTCAGTATATCATCAACATACATATAACAAGACTTTTATTACTGAGCATTACATCCCATAAGACAGGCTAAATTTTACATCATACAAGAACAGAATTAAAGGTAGTATCACACTTATGTACAAATATGAAACCGTCCTCCAGTTACAATCCAAGTATAATTATAAAACTTAACAGAGATACTAGCTTAAATCATGAACAACATAATATTTCATAATCAATAGCAAATCAATATGTCCATGAGGTCCTTACATAATTGTTTGTTCCATAAACTTCGAATGTGCACAATAATAGAAGTAACAAACTAAATACTTTGTCCAAAAACCATAACATAAGGTGATCACAATACTAGTGTCTTACAATAAAATCCATGAATCAATAAGAAAGATTATCAACCAAACCCATGCTAGCAACATGTTCTCGAAAGAGATTGGGCGGTAAACCTTTTGTCAATGGATCCGCCAACATAGTAACTGTACTAATTTGCTCAATAGACACTTGTTGTTTTTGAACTCTTTCTCGCACTACAAGATACTTTATATCTATGTGTTTTGTCGCATCACTTATCTTGTAGTCTTTAGAGAAAGAAACAACAGCTTTATTATCGCAATAAATTTGCAGTGGTCTAGAAATAGTGTCAACTATTTTGAGATACATGACAAAATTCCTCAACCATAGAGCTTGCTTCGTTGCCTTATAGCAAGCCACAAATTCAGCTTCCATTGTAGAAGAGGTTTGCAACGACTGCTTAGCACTTTTCCATGATATAGCTCCTCCAGAAAGCATAAAAATGTAACCTGAAGTGGATTTCAACTCATCTTTACACCCAGCATAATCGGAATCTGAATAACCAATGACTTCAAGGTTATCCGTCTTTCGATATGTGAGCATAAAATCTTTTGTACCTTGTAAATACCGCATGACCTTTTTAACAGCTTTCCAATGATCCGGACCTGGATTTATTTGGTATCATCCTAGCATTCCAACAATATATGCTATGTCTGGACGAGTACAAACCTGAGCATACATAAGACTCCCAACTGCCGAAGCATAAGGAATATGCTCCATTTGATCCAATTCCAGCTGCTTTTGAGGACATTGGTTCAAGCTAAATTTGTCACCCTTGACGACAGGAGCAACGCTTGGAGAACAATTTTGCATGTTAAAATGTTTGAGAACTTTATCAATATAAGCTCTTTGTGACAACCCCAAAATTCCATGAGATCTATTTCTATGAATTTCAATGCCCAAGACATAAGATGCTTCCCCCAGATCCTTCATATCAAAATTCTTATGAAGGAATCTCTTAGTCTCATGCATTAAATTCATATCACTACTAGCGAGTAGAATATCATCCACATATAGTACTAAAATAATGTACTTGCTCCCACTCACTTTTAGATATATGCATTGGTCAACAAAATTTTCTTTAAACCCAAAATTTCCAATCACATCATCAAATTTAATATACCACTCTCTAGAAGCTTGCCTTAATCCATATATGGACTTCTTTAACCGACATTTCATGTGTTCCTTGCCTTTGACTACAAAACCTTCCGGTTGTGACATGTAGACATCCTCATGCAAGTCACCATTAAGAAAAGCAGTTTTAACATCCATTTGGTGTAACTCTAAATCATAATGAGCTACTAAAGCCATGATGATACGAGATGAGTCCTTACTCGAAACAGAGGAAAATGTATCATTATAATCAATTCCTTTTCTTTGTGTGATGCCCTTTGCAACCAATCTAGCTTTATATCTTTCGATGTTACCACTAGGATCAAGCTTAGTTTTGTAGACCCATTTGCAGCCTACAGCTTTGACCCCTTATGGCAACTCAACTAGATCCCATACATCATTATCCTTCATGGATTTCAACTCATCCTCCATGGCTACAAGCCATTGAGTTGAATGGTTACTAGCAATAGCTTCTTTATAAGAAATAGGATCAGGTCCCATGCCAAGATTAGACTCAATTTCATCTAAATACACAATATAATCATACGAGATTGCTGATCGTCTTACTCTTTCTGACCTCCTAAGAGGTTCAGTAGTGTTATTATCATCTTGAGGTGGTTCTTGATGTACATTCTCATTTGCACCAACATTTTTATCATCATTTTCTGGTGCACTAATATCTGGAATGATAGGAATAGGGACATTCTCCTGAATCTCTTCCAAATTTATCTTTCGAGATGTACTCCCACTGACTTCAGCATCCTCAAAAAATACTGCATTTCTAGTCTCAACTATTCGAGTGGTGTGTGATGGACAATAAAATCTAAAACCCTTAGATCTTTCGGGGTAACCAATAAAATGACAAGTAATAGTCTTAGGGTCCAATTTCTTGATGTGTGGGTTATATATTTTTGATTCAGCCAAACAACCCCATACATGCATATATCCAAAACTGAGTTCCCTTTCAGTCCATATTTCATAAGGTGTTTTAGGCACGGACTTACTTGGGACCCGATTAAGGATATGCATAGCTGTTTTAAGGGGTTCAACCCACAAAAATTCTGGCAACGTACTGTGACATATCATGCTTCGAACCATATCCATAAGAGTTCGATTTCGTCTCTCAGCAACACCATTCTGTTGGGGTGTACCCGGCATTGTGTACTGAGGAACGATGCCACATTCTCGCAAAAATAAGGCAAAATGTCCTGGATTCTGTCCAGATTCAGAGAATTTTCCATAATACTCTCCTCCTCTATCAGATCTAACAACCTTAATATCTAATTTAAGTTGTTTTTCAACTTCTGCTTTATAAATTTTAAACATATCGAGTGCTTCAGATTTTTCATGCAAAAGATAAATGTAGCCATAACGTGAGTAGTCATCAATAAAAGTAATAAAATACTTATGACCACCTATGCCTGGAGTGTATGGTCCACTAATGTCAGTGTGGATTATCTCCAAGCACTTAGTACTACGAGTTGCACCCTTTTTGTTTGTTTTTACAAATTTTCCTTTAATACATTTAATACACGTGTCAAAATCTGAGAAATCTAATGAATGAAGAAGTCCTTCTTTAACAAGTCTTTCCATTCGACTTTTGGATATGTGACCAAGTCGTTCATGCCACAATTTTGAGGAATTCTCATCATTTCTTTTTCTCTTTTTAGAACCAGTTGCAACTTCATCTTGCACATTCATTGAAATTAAGGATTCACTAAAAGAAGCATTCAAACATAATCTGTAAAGGTTTCCCTTTAACAGCCCAAAGCCAATATACTCAGAATAAAGAAATAGAGAAAAACCTTTATTTTCAAATTTAAACGAATATCCATAAGCGTCTAACTTTGAAACAGAAATAAGGTTTCTAGTAATACTGGGAACATAAACAGTATCCATTAAATCCAAATTAAAACCACTTTCCAACATAAGTCGGAAAGTTCCTACAGCTTCAATTTGTACTTTCTCTCCATTTCCAACGAGTAAATATCGGTCTCCTTTATTTAGCTTCTTCACGGAAAGGAATCCCTGCAATGAATTAGTTATATGCACAGTTGCACCAGTGTCTATCCACCATGTATTTAAAGGAGCTTCAGATGTAAAAGCTTCATAACAAACATAAATGGATGCATTACCTTTCTTATCTAACCACTCGCGAAATTTGGAACACTCTTTCCTTATGTGTCCCTTAGCTCTGCAGAAGTTACATTTAGGACCTCCAAAGTTCTTTGTGCCAGAAGTCTGTCCCTTGTCTTTTGTGACAGCTGCATCAATTCCCTTTTTCTTTTGACTATTGCCATATTTATTTCCTTTTCCTTTAGCGGGTGTCGTGGTCACAACATGAGCACTTTCAACCTTCTCAGACTTAAGGCGTTCTTCTTCTTGAACTCACATAGAAATCAACTCGCTCATCTTCCACTTTTCTTTCTGCGTATTGTAGTTGATCTTAAAAGGACCAAATTGTGTAGGAAGAGAAGTCATTATGAAGTGGACGAGAAAACCTTCAGAGATTTACATGTTCATATCCTTTAACTGAGCAGCCATATCATTCATTCTCATAATGTGATCACGAACACCACTTGAACCATTATACTTAAGAGTGACCATTTTCGAGATCAGTGTAGTGGCTTGAGCCTTAGTGGAAGCCTTGAATTGTTCCTCAATGTTCGCTAGGTACTCCTTTGCATTATCAGATTCGGGAATTGCTCCACGAATTGCACTAGTAATGGAGCCCTTAAGAATCATTAAGGAAACACGGTTGCTATGCTCCCATTTTGCCTAATCAGCCTTTTGCTCAGCAGAGCTTTCGGCTGTAATGGCAGCAGGTTTTGCAACCCTTATGGCATAATCAAGGGCAGTAACTCCCAACGTAAGATCAATTTGCTCTTTCCACTTCTTAAAATTAGAGCCACTCAATGGTTCAATGTGTGAAAAGTAGTTGGTAAGTGAAACAGGACCAAATGCTGAATCAAGGTTAATCACAATCATGCACATAAGTACAACAAGTACAATAAATATAATCCACATGATGAAACACAGTTAGTTCACCAAGTAACACATAAGTTAAATAAACTGAGGGATAAACAGTTTATCTAAATAGGAAAAATAAAATACACAAAAATTTTCCTACAATTAAATTGAATTTAATATTAATATCTTCCATTGGGCCGATTATCAATACTAAATTAATTTTATCATTAAACACGAGATTACAAAAAAAAAAATATTAAATTATATCACCGTTGGGCAGAACATAATTTAAATTCTACAATTTAAACTTTAAAAATTCCGTTTACAAAATTAATATACAAATCTTCCGTTGGGCCGATTCGTACATCAACTTGTACACGTACATTAGGTGATTTTTAATTCTCCTAATAATTAAAGTAAAATATTTTCGTTGGTCCATCCAATACTTTAATAATTAAGAAATCACTACATTAGTCCATAAAATTATTAAATAATAATTTTTATGAGGGACTAATACTTTAATTAATAACCATAAGTATCCCTTTAAAATAATATTATTATAATTAACCAGACTAACATGGCAGGATGTTTAACGGGAAGCTTGGTTGTAATTTTTAGTCCATTATTTTAATGACTAAATAATTAATCATTAAGCATGACATTGAACAATGGCACGGTTATATCACTGAAGTAATAAATAACGGCACGTAATTACTAACATGATGACATTACAACCTTTTATATCCAGAAGTTTTGATTAGCAATTAAAGAAAAACATGCATACTACAGCCAAAATTAATCATATACCAGCAATTAAATTACATGTCAAAACATCGGACATGATTAATACAGTACACATGGTTAGCCTAATCATCACGTGTATTCTAATTAATCATGTACGCACGAAAAAAGAAAAAAAAATTCAGACTATTCAAGCTTTGTCTTTATATTGTCTTCTAAATTGAATCTTCAACAAATTCCGTCCGGCCATATATTAAAGAACCAAATCGAACATAAAACAACACTAATAATATAATATCCCGTTATCTCTTTACGATTCAATCATCATACAATATATTTAAAATTATGATTCAACTCGAAAGAATTAATCTAGGAGTCGGCTCTGATACCAATTGTTAGAATAAATCATGTATATATACAACATAATAATATACATAATAATATACATGAATCTCCTGATCAAGACTATGAGTATAATTAATAGCGAAAGCGTACCTTAATCAAAAGAGGCCATTAATGATCGTGAGAGAGTCTGAAGAACGTAAGTACTTGAGGGCTTTGATCTTCACTATTCTCCTCTATACGTAAGGATGGAGTGTGTGTATTTTCTGAATATTATGAGAAGCGTAACTTTTGTTCTTGCATAAGATTCATTATATAGAGGGAATAATGGGACCAACCCTAATGGGCTAAACCCATAACCGTCCATCAAAGTTATGGGCTTGGGTACTTAAGCCATTATAAATAAATATATCTAAATAGATATATATTAGATGTAATAATTAAATATATATTAAGTGCTATTTATATATTTAATTATTAATTAGGCTCAAGTCTTATTTAGATGATTAATAATAAAACCCAATGGGCCATAAATAATGGATTGGATCCCGTCGAATCCAACATTTTCATTTTCTAAAACTCCATAAATTTTAGAAAGTCTAGATAAAGTATAAATTGAAATTCACTCTATTTTTTAGGTTTTAATTTTAAGGAAAAAAGTTGTTGTGTAAGATAAGTATCATTAATAATATGTAATGAATTTGGAATTTCGACCCAAACGAGAGCGACTCGAAATGTGTTTAACGGGAAGGCGGCTCACTATAAAAAACTGTATTAGCTATTAAAATATCATTTTGATGTTATAATTTTTTTTAATTTTTAGGATTTGATTTTTATGGATAAACATTATCATACAAGTGATATATGTAAAAGTTATGTTTTTGGTCTTAACGAGGGAGCGAATAAATAGTAATAACCGTGTTTAACGAGAAAGCGATTCATTATAGAAGACTAGGAAATTTATCCGCGCTTCACGCGGTTCATAAATTTTATTTTAAAATATTGAAAATATATGAATTATATTTAAAACTTTATTGGTCTCTTAAATTTTTTTTGCAAAAAATTGAATCAAAACAATTTACTTGAATTATAAGTTTGAAAATACTCTCTTCATATATCTAAAATTTTCATAATTTCAAAAATATCATAAACATAAAAAATAACAATTATAATACAAACGTAACCAAAAGTTAAAAATATTATATTTAATAATACTTTTTAAAGCCGATGCCCCTCTCATAACATACATGTTCAATAGTAGTGTAAGAATTTATTTAAATAGAATGTTAATTTATTTCAACACAACATAATGAACAACGGGTATATAACTTTTTTAAATATTTAATCTATCAATAAAGTTGGGTTTTTTCAATTAAATTGCTTTGGTCATAACCCATGTGTAATTTATTCATGTGTAAAAATAAAAACTCTTTGTATTATTTTTATTATAGGTGTTAAGCGAAAATTTATATACTTCTATAATTTATTACGATCATAATTACTAATATTGAAGATTGCTTGAGAAGTTAAGGGTCGTCTGTATTACAATTATTCGAAAAAAAATTGGAGTGTTATTCGATAGAAAATAAAAAAGACGCAATGTAAATAATTTTCAGTCGTCATTTTACCTAAAAATAAACTTAATTATAAATGTAATTACCTTTACTATTAAAATAATAAATATAATGCTCAAATAAAGTTTTATAATTGTTTAATTAAATAAAATAAAATAAAATAAATAATTATATATTTATTATGTATAATTAATTACTAATTAATAAGTCATTAAGAGCTGTTTAATGCAGTAAAATAATTTTAATAAAAAAATTAAAAAAACCAAAATTCAAGAAAGCCATTTTGAACGCTTCTATTAACTTTCGGATCTCCAGGCATTGTAATCCGCGCTTCGCGCGGTTTATAAAGTTATATTTGAAAATATTGAAGTTAGATAAAATAATTTTTATTATTTTTAAAAATTTATTGTTCTCTTAAGAATTTCCTAAAAATTTGATTTAAAACAATTTATATAAATTATTAATTAGAAAACTACTCTCATCGTATAAATAAAATTTTGATAATCTTAAAAATAGAATAAGCATAAAAATTAGCAATGATAATACGAACGTAATCTTTCCGATTAAAATTATAAATATTAAATAGAATAACATTTTTTAAAGCCGACACCCCTCCCATCACAAAAATATTCAATATTAGAGTAAGAATTTATTTAATTAGAATATTAATTTATTTCGACACAATATAATGAACAACAAGCGTAACTTTTTTATCCATTAATCCGCTGAAAAAATAGTTTGGTTGGTTCAATTTAATCGATTTGGTCATACTCCATGTATAATTTATTAATGTGCAAAAATAATAATAGTTTGTATTTTTTTTATACAAATTTCAAATGTTAAGCGAAGATCTATACATTTTCATAATTTATTACGATTTCTAAATGAGTTATAATCAAAATTGTTTGAGAAGTTAAGATCATATTTACTACTTACGATCGTTCGAAAAGAAATTAATGTAGTCTTATAGGGAATGAAAAAGAATGCGATATAGAAGACCCTATGAGGAGAAATGCATTTTACAATTGAGAAACTCAAACCATACCATCACTATCAGGACTTATTAGTAGTAAGAGATTGTTGAGACCAAAAAGGATTACTTGTTCTAAAGAAATGAGAACATGGTTGAGAGAAATGTAGAATATTTTCTTTGAATAGTGTTGAATAAGCTAGGACTATCTCCGTTAATATGTTATGGTGAATAAAATTTTTGGTGGAGGGCAAAAGAGAACTATTGAAGGCACGATGGTGATATCTTAAGTTAGAGTTATTGAGTTGACACTTAGCAAGTACTATTTTAAGTATGTTGTGAATCATAGGAGGATCAAGCTCCTTAAAACGAAAGCATCCAAGACCATATGAGCAGAATATATTTATATTTTTGGGAAAGAGTTGGTAGTATTATTTAACCTACGTAAAGAAGGATTTTCCTACTTCAAATGAGGAAGGAATGGAGATTTTGGACGAAAAATATTAGTAACCCCGAGAGAAAACACAATTATAAGATTGGCTACACCTCTAGGAAACAAGCCAAGTATACACACTTTTAATATGAGTATGACAGATGTTATCAAGGATCATAAGGTCCCATGTCCCGAGATTTCAGACAACGTTCGAAGAAGAATCCAGTGCCTTGACTTACAGCACCTCCTAACAACAAGCCGACAACAAGAATTTTCAACATGATTTTAAGAGATGCCATTGACGAGAGCGATATGATCGCAGGTTTGCTTCTAGTAAACTCCGAGTATGCGTGTGTTCTAGTTGATTCTGGAGCTACCAGATTTTTTTTTTTTTCTGAAAACTTCATGAATAAGTTGAATATTGAGTCTGTGCCCTTAGAGGGAATTCTGAGCATAGAAGTAGCTAATCAAGAAGTTATACCAGTAAACTGTTTATGTCCGAATTATTCTATAGAGATACATGTGCAACGTTTTGACGCAGACCTCATTCCTTTCAAGTTAGGGGAAATTGACGTAATCCTAGGGATGGATTGGTTATCACGTTATGATGCTCAAATAAATTGTCGCCGTAAAAGGGTCAGCTTAAGTGGACCTAATAGTATAAGAATTCCATTTTGCGGACGGAAACCGACTAAGGATTTTCTGTCATTAATTCGAGATAAAAGATTACTTCGGCAAGGATGTCAAGCCTATCTGACTCATGTGATAGATACCGAGAAACAGACCCTACAATCGAAGAGGTCTCTGTAGTTAATCAATTTAAAGATGTTTTATTGACGAGTTGCCGGGAATGCCACTAGATTAAGAGATAGAATCCACAATCGACCTAGCATCAAGAACCGCATCAATCTCAAAGGCGCCGTACAGAGTGGCATCAGTGGAAATGAAGGAATTGGCAACACAACTGCAAGAGTTACTTGAAAAAGGTGTAATCAGACCAAGTGTATCCCCGTGGGGAGCTCCAGTATTGTTCGTAAAGAAGAAGGACAGATCCATGCGACTATGTATTGATTACCGTGAACTAACTAAGATGACCATCAAGAACAAGTACCCTCTGCCTCGAAGCGACGATCTATTTAATCAACTTAAGGGAGCTGTACATTTTTCGAAGATTGATTTGAGATCCGGCTATCATCGATTAAAGATCAAGCCTGAGGATATTCCTAAGACTGCCTTTAGGACCCGATATGGACATTACGAATTCTTAGTGATGTCTTTTGGATTGACGAATGCGCCAGCTGATTTTATGGACTTGATAAATCATGTGTTCAAGAGATACTTGGATAGGTTAGTGATTGTATTCATGAATGACATTATGATATACTGGAAGTCTCCAGAGGAACATGTTGAACGTCTCCGTTTGGTTCTCGAAGCGCTGAGAAAAGAAAAGTTGTATGCAAAATTTTCGAAGTGTGAATTCTGGCTGAAAGAAGTTCAATTTTTAGGACACATTGTGAGCAGCGAAGGGATTTTGGTAGACCCTGCAAAGATAGAAGCCGTAGCAGATTGAGGGCGACCTAAGACTCCAACAGAGGTTAGAAGTTTCATTGGATTGGCCGGATACTATCGTAGATTTGTGAAGGATTTCTCAAAGATAGCTACGCCACTGACTCGACTTACCAGAAAGAGTGAAAAGTTCGAGTGGACCCCAAATGCGAAGACAGCTTTCAAGAATTGAAGAAGAGATTGACTACTGCCCCAGTGTTAACCTTACCTGATGAAAAAGGAGATTTCGTGATTTTCAGCGATGCTTCTCACAAGGGTTTAGGATGTGTTCTGATGCAACACGGGAAAGTAATAGCTTACGCCTCTCGACAACTGAAGGAATATGAGTCTCGTTACCCTACTCACGATTTAGAACTTGTTGCTATTGTTTTTGCCCTCAAGATTTGGAGACATTACTTTTATGGAGAGAAATGCGAGATTTACACAGATTACAAGAGCTTAAAGTTATTCACGCAGAAGGAATTAAACATGAGACAGAGAAGATGGTTAGAATTGATCAAAGACTATGATTGCTCGATAAACTACCACCCAGGGAAGGCTAATGTTGTAGCTGATGCATTAAGTAGAAAGGAGAAACTCAACCTGTTGACAACCTCAGAAGAATTGGTGAGAGAATTTGAGAAAATGGAATTAGAGGTCAAGGTCCCAGTCCAAAACAATGAAAGAGTTTACAGCATTCAGTTTCAACCAGAGTTACTCGAGAAGATTCGCCGTTGTGAGGAACAAGTAATGGAAGAAAGAATATCGGAGTTGACCGGAGAAGAAATTCTGAGTTCAAAAGATGATAATGGAATTAAGTGATTTTCATCGAGAATATGGATTCCAAATGTTACAGAATTGAAGGAAGAAATTATGAGCGAAGCGCACAACTCGAGATATTCCATTCACCCAGGGAGCACAAAAAAAAATGTATCCAGACATCAAGCTGAATTATTGGTGGCCTAACATGAAGAGAGAGATTGCAGAATGGCTAAGCAAGTGTTTGACCTGTCAAAACGTGAAAGCCGAACATCAACGACCAAGTGGACTTTTACAACCCTTAAAGATACCCGAGTGGAAATGGGAACATATTACCATGGATTTTGTCGTAGGATTGCCCCGAACTAGAGCTAGCCACGAAGCTATTTGGGTTATTGTCGACCGACTCACTAAATCTGCGCATTTCCTACCAATTAGTGATAAGTACTCCGTTCAAAGATTGGTGAAGATATACCTAAAGGAAATTGTGGTTCGTCATAGAGTGCCTGCTTCAATTATATTTGATAGAGATGCCGTTTTACTTCTCGATTTTGGAAAAGTTTTCAGGAAAGTCTTGGCACGAAGTTATATCTGAGCACTGCATATCATCCGCAGACCGACGGACAAAGTGAAAGGACAATATTAAAAACCTCGGAAAAGCGCTGAGAGCAGCCTCATTTCTTTCCTCTCTGTAATATTAAGAGCCTGTGCACTTGATTTCAAAGAAAGATGGGATGATCATTTACCCTGGTTGAGTTTGTTTACAACAATAATTACCATTCTAGCATAGGTATGGCACCATAGAAATCATTGTACGGAAGGAAGAGTAGATCACCTCTATACCGGTATGAAGTAGGAGAAAGAAAGATACTAGGACCAGAATTACTTTAACAAACCAATCAGACAACAAAAGGTATTTGAAAAAGGTTAGTTGTAGTTAAGGATCGACAGAGGAAATATACAAATCAAAAGAGAAAGGACAGAGCATTTGAAGGGGAAATAAAGTGATACTTAGAGTTTCACCTTGGAAGGGAGTAATGAGATTCGGGAAGAAAGACAAGTTGAGCCCTAGGTATATAGGACCTTTTGAGATTCCCAAGGAGATATGACCACTAGCTTATCTGTTGGCCTTACCTCCAGACCTTCAGCATAACTATGATATGTTTCATGTTTTTGCGTTAAGAGAATACCATTCTGATTTTAGACATGTTATAACCTACAAACCACTGAAAATACGTTCTGATTTGATATACGAAGAAAAGTCAGTACAAATCCTAGATCATAAAGTGCGAGAGTTAAGAAATAAGAAAGTAAATTAGTGAAAGTACTTTTGAGAAACCACCAAGTTGAGGAAGCCACGTGGGAATTAGAAAGCGAAATGCGAAATAAATATCCTGAATTGTTTAGTGCGTAAGTTGATTCCGAGGACGGAATCCTATAAGGGGGGAAGACTGTAATAACCGCGAATTTTCGAATTAATTTCCCTACTTGATATTTAAATTTTAATTAAGAGCGATGCATTAAAATATTTTAATTAGTGCGTTTCTGTAAATTTCAAAATTTTATATATTTATATGTAAATAAATATTAGATTATGTTTATTTAATTATATTTATGTGGTATTTATTAAAATTAGGAAAATAGGATTTTTAATTTTAATCGAATTTATTTTAGGAAGCGAAATTAGAGTCTTGTTTTAATTGTCCAGCAGGGGAGTAATGAATTTAATATTAATAAATTAGCAATCAGATCGTTATTTATTTAAAGATTACAGCAATGATTTCCATAAAACAAGGAGTAAAACACGGAGGAAGACAAGGTCCTTGTTTCCAGGCCACTTCTTTATGTTTCACCCACGTTTTTGTTCCCTAAATTGATAAAAACAGATACAGCACTGCCACTTATATATACAATAAAACACGAGCAAAGACAATAGAGTCTCTTTCATTTTTATACAAAACACAAGTACAAGACTCTGTCTTTTTAACACAAAACTCGACTACATATATACATACAAAACAGAGCACAAACACACCCATCTCCATTTTCTTTCCACAAAAACTCGATCAAATTATATCCAAAACAGAGTAAACCATCAGTGCTTGTATCGTTCGGATTTGGGATTGTTTGTGTTGTTCCGGTTGTTGTGGTCGGGGAAGGAGGTCATCGGAGGGGAGAGAGGAAGACGGCGGCGATGACAGAGAAAGAGAGAGGGATGTGCTGGGTATCGATGGTGTGTAATTGTTGTGGTTGTGTTGTTGGTGTAGAGATGGTGAGAGAGAGATAACGAAGAGAGGGAGGCGAGAGTGAGCGGAGGGAGATTGAGAGATTAACGGAGAGAGATGAGAGATTGTTGATGTTTGTTGTTGTTGATGACAGTCGAGGGAGAGGTTTAGTGAGGTGTATGTATGTATGTATTGTTGTGATTGTTGGTGTCGATTGTGGGTCTTGGTGAAATAACCACCACCGACGATGGTGGTGGTGGCATGAATTAACAGAGAAGGGGGGTTTAGAGAGGAATTTAGTCGAGAGATTTGGAGGGAGAAGGCGAGAGGCAGAGGTGAGCGATTGAGAGAGATTGAGGGGCGAGACAGGGAGATTCAACATATGTATTGCGTGATTGTTTTTCCGATTGGTTTTTTACTTGGTTGTATCGGGGAGAAGAGAGAGGCGGAGGTCGAGAGTGGTGGAGAGATTGAGAGAGAGATGAACTGGGAAAGAGGGAGTGGAGAAAGCGAGAGAGAGAGAGAGAGAGATAGATAGAGAGTGAGAGAGGACGGATAGAGAGAGATTGATGTCGAGAGAGATTGATGCTGAGAGAGAGAGACGCAGGGGAGGGGAGATGAGGTGGGACCCACACGGTGCAGGTAGGACCCACATCGATGTTGCAGTAAAAATATTAATAAATAATGATATAATATCGATCGGTGTTTTATTTGAGATTTATATTAATAAATAAAATTGGTTCTTTTGTTTTCGTTAAAAATTGGAAAATTATTTAAATTGGGGAGAATTAAATAGTTTAATTAAAAATGATTTAGTTAAGTGATTAATTATTTAAATAGAAATATTTTGTGAGTATTTGGACATAATTTAGAGATTTAATAATTTGTCGATAAGAAGAGGAATAATTGTGAATAAAAAGAATTAAAAAGCCGTATTATTCTAGAAGGTTTATAATTGTGTTTCCGGTTTATTTTTATTAACCGGATCGAGTCAGATTATTTTAGAGATTAAAATCGGAATAATATTAAATTATTTACGAGATTAAAAAAAAATGGAAGAGAAATTAGTTAGTGAGATTAATAATAATTATAGATTTAAACTGAATAAAATGGATTGTTGAATTATTTTGTTTTGAGAATAAATAGAGATTAATATTAAATTAGTGAATTTTAGAGAATTATAGAGAATTCATTAGAGCCTTTTAAATGAGAATTGTATACAATTAAATAAAGTGGAATTTACGGATATTAAAAATAGTATATAATTTCTAGATTTGATTCTGGAGTTCGAAGAGAGATTTATTTATCCGGGAATTATTTTTCGTTAATTATTGAAGAGATTTTCGAGAATTATGTTATTATTATTATTTAAATATTTAAATATTATTAGTGGATCAGGAATATATTATTTTGACGAATCGCTCACGTATTTCTGGTTGCCATTTTTAGAGAATATTTTCCGCGCCGTAGACCGAAGCCAAGTTCACGGGTAGAGTATAAATTTTTATCTGCATTCATTTGCACTACGAGATCGAGGCAAGTTCAATCCTACCCTAAATCTTGGAATTTTCATATTTCTAGCCTGGTTAATTCATTCGTATTTATTTTCGAGCTATCAAATTATGAGATTTATTTTGCTGCTTCTTATGCTACAATGATTCTTTCGAACATTATTTTCTCGTTGCAATATGATTTTACTGATAAGAGTACTTTACTTGCGAATTATATTCCCTATAAGCGTAGAAGACTTTCAATTGTTATCGGGTCGATCTCATTAATTCGAGGCGACTATTTATTTTGATTCAGTTAAACTATTCTCATTCGTTCGAGATAGTTAAATTCATTCTTCTCAGTCGGATTTATTGTTCAAATTCGACAATATTCATTGATTATCTTTTAGTTGGTTCATCGTTCGAATCAACCAATAGGAGTTATATTATTTAAAATTGTTAGAGTTTTACTCATTTATCAAGTGAAACACATTCTATTTATCGTCCTTCGATTTTGAGTATTACAATTATTCGAGTAGTACTACTTGTTCAGTACGACTCATTTTGTTTCATTCTAAGACTATTCTCATTATTTCGAGATAGTTGCCCTTATTGTCAAGGTTTGGCATTTTGTTCATGTCAACCAATAAAATATTATTGAGAGTTTACATCAGTCCATTGTTCGGATTGATGGCGCAATTGAGTCAGACTGGCAGTCCGCCAGATTAACAAATATTTCCTGGAAGAATTTTTATCAAGTCATCTGTTCATTAAATATTCGGGAATTCTGTATTCTACTAGTCAATTTTGGGAAAGAGGCCCATTATAGAGAAAGAGAGACTTGTGTACCATAATACGGACACGAGAATATTTTGGCATTCGTTGCCAGGATTGAATTAATAACCCATTATGATGCTAGCATTCATACATTTATATTATATTGTTGATATCGTATTGTAGCCGTGATCGGGCGAAGTGCGGTGTCATTGGAGGCGGTATTCTCGGTCGGATAGTTGATCGCCCCACCGAGATATCGTGAGGTGGAAGACCAATTCATTCTTAAATCATGAGTTTTCAGAGTTATATCAAATGAGTCTTTCGAGTATTTTGTTTCGAGATGAATTTTGAGTCTTTTGAGTATTCTGTTTCGAGATGAATTTTGAGTCTTTCGAATATTCTATTTTCGAGATGAATATTGAGTCTTTCGAGTATTCTGTTTCGAGATGAATATTGAGTCTTTCGAGTATTCTGTTTCGAGATGAGTATTGAATCTTTCGAGTATGCTATTTTCGAGATGAGTTGGAGCCAATTCAGATTGTATATCCGATATTAAAATTTTGAGTATTTCTTTCGGTAAATATTATTATATTTATACCCCGAGCAATGAAAGAACTTGCTGAGCACTATAGTTGCTCATTCTTGCTTTAAAACATTTTGTTCAGCTATCAAGATGGAAAGATGCGAGACATTCAGCTAGGAATCCAGAGAAAATGGAAAAAGCTCCAAACTATGCTGACAAGAATTAGAATATCCAGCTGGAACCTTTATTTTCTATTTTTGGTGAATTTATGTAAGATATATCTTAAGATGTACTAAGACGTATTATAATATTTTGTGAGACCGATCTTGGATCTGCGGAGTGGGACTTTTATGCTCCGTTGTATTAAATATTCCGCTTTATTACGCTAACGTGTGCTGCAGGATGTTGAGACAATGTGACGATCCGGATCCCCGATCAGGGCGGATTTGGGGGCGTTACATATTTAATGCAAGAACATGTTTTTAATAAAAATTCAAAAAATTGAAAATGCAAGAAAAATATTTAAAACGTTTCTGGTGTATTTCTGATCTCCTGGCATTATAATATATATAGATCGTATAAAAATATTTGAATACATAAAATAAAATGTTTTATTAGAAGTAGAATACGAGGACGGTGGAGACGTCTTACACGATTTTTAAAACTATATATCTTTTTTCCTAGAAATCCTTTATTTTATCTTTTTTATACAAGTTAATTATACTTGCATTGGAAAAATATATCTATAAATTTAATGTTATTCCCGTAACGAAAAGTCTTCGAATTTAATTTTTTTATATGTTAACATAACAGAAAGACATTCCCATGCGGAAGTTGTAAATAAGTACATGAATATCTATAATATACAGAAAATATAAGATGTATTTTCATTTTTAAAACTCTATGAATATTAGAAAATTTAAAGAATATAAAAATTGGAATTTACTTTCTTTATATAATTAGTTAGAATTTTGGTTCCAAATAAGAGCAGCTCAAAACGTATTTAACGGGAAGACGGCTCACTAGAAAAGATTGTATTAGCTATTAGAATTTGTTATTGATGTCATATTTTTTTTTATTGTTCAATTTTATGGATAAAAAATATTGTAGAAGTCTTTGTAATCTGTTATATATATAAAGGAGGATACGCGGGAGCTTATGTGACGTTCTAAGATCGTCTCATTCTATTTTTCAAATTTTCTTAGAGTTTTAGAATTTTAAATATTGATAACTAATATATATTTTTTAACTTATTAGAAGTAGAATTAATATTTCGAATTTGTCAAGGAGAAGAGTTCGAATATACTACTCCCTCCGTCCCTTTGAATTCTTACGTTTGCAGGCCAGTTTTCGGCACGGATTTTAAGGTACATTTTAAGGATAGTTCTATAACTTATTTTTGATATTTTCTTTATTTGTATAAAAAAAGAACAATCCTATTTTTATACAAAAAAAAAAGAAAATATCAAAAATAAGTTATATAACTATCCTTAAAATGCACATTAAAATGCGTGTCAGACACGTACTTTTTTATGTAAAGAATTGGGTGGAACAGAGGGAGTAACATATTAGAAGGAGAATACATATTTATATTTATGGAAGGAAATAGTCTGGATTCAAACAAATTTTCATATATGTACTTATCCGAATAGTAATTATTTGTTGGTTGATTAATCTTCTTATCGTGGTCTTCTCCAAAAAATCATTATCCACAATAATTTTTAGATGAATATGGGTACTACGTAAATGTTGAGTGTTACATGGAACTGGTTTCGTGTGCTTATTGTTTTTTTCATGATTAAGGTTTCTTGATAAGTTGATATGTTCATATCTATATTACGAACACGGAACACATGTTCTAAATTAATGATAATATATACTAATGCTCTAAATTAATTTAATCTTTACATGTTTAATAACGAGCACATGTTCTTACGTTACTAACAGAAGTAGGAAAGAAATTACAAAGTATCTACTCGACTGCCTCCGAATCAGTTGCAGTAGTACTGGCCTCTAGAGTCTAGATCAAGCGGGTACGTATAATTTAAATTTTTCAATTTTCGGTTTATCTGAATCCATTTCTATATATAATAGGAGAACATAGGGATATTATAAGGGCATTTTGAGCCAATAAATCCCCTGAAATTACAATTTTACCCTTAAATATTATAAAATTACATGAGGATGCCACTGTTTTCTTATTCAAAGAAAAAATTTAAGTAAATTATGTTCTTGTAGGGAATTGAACCCATATCCTCTCCAAATAAACTTATCATTATAACCATTGATCTACATAAATTTTGGAGTTTGAACTATAAAACATATTACATAAACCTGGTCTCTCCCTTTTTCTTTTTTTCCTATTAATTTACTTTTGAGTAAATATGTTAATGATAACTTATATTGTTTATTTTCATTATCAAAAAAATCATATATGATTATGTGTAGAACCAATTTTATAGTTTTTTTATATCAAATTTTGATAACAGTATCATGTGTGATGTACATTTATCTTTCTTTTACTTAAATAAATGTTTCTTATGTAGAATGTTAACTAAAATATATATTTTATATCTTTACATAATAGTGTTTTCTTTTTTATATTTGCTTTGAATTAGTTAGATATTTAATACATAAAACATGGTATATAAATTTATATGACATAAATAACGTATTACAAATAATTTACCTATTTATTTATTAATTATTTTTAAAAAAATAATAAAATCAGAGTTAAAATTATTTTAAAATTAGACAATAATCAATGTCATATAACATGAATTGATAACATGTTTACTTGACATTAATACCTTATATATAATAAGCATAAGGAAGATCTTATCCAAATTTTTGGTCATCGTCGGTACTACCAAAAGCATATGATCCGTTGGATTAAAAATTTGGATTAAAAGTCTTCCGTTGGATTATAAATTATATCCTTATATATTTATTTATAATTTTCACTTTGTTAATTTATTATAATACCCTTTCTTCATAATAATTTACTTTGTAATACTCTTTCTTCATAATAATTTACTTTGTTAAATAAATAATTTACTTTGTTAATTTACTTTGTTAAATAAATAATTTTGTGGCTTTCTTTAAATTTTATCTATGTGTAGTGTTTCGTGACATTGAATTCAAATAAAAAAGAAGTTCAAAGTTGTGGCACGTTTATTCATGACTAACATATAATATTATAATATATTGTATAATTTTAAAACTAGAGGGGTTTCTATGATTCTTGAGCATAGTCAAAAAAAATCTGTTCAGCTACATGATTTTCACGTGCAAATTGATCTGGTGCTCTCCCGTACTGCCATAAAATTTGTACGTATATATTTTTGTTGGACGTGAATTTTTTTAATTTAAAACAATGTACAAGGCTTTTGCAGCATTGTGATACTAAAGCTAACGTTCAGATTTTGATTCAGATGTAAAAATAAAATTTATTGTAAGAATGTTTGGCGAGAAAAATAAAATTATATGTATCTTTATATTCAACGTGTTTTTTATTCGTTTACAAATAAACAAATAAAAAAGATGTCTACAATGAATTGGAAAAAAAAATTCTAAATGAATTATGAATTGAAAAAATGTCAACAATGAATTGGAAAAAAAATCCTAATACAATTATAATTACAATATTCTATCAAAAATCTATATATACAACGTGTACACGAATCTATTTCTGTATTCAAACCTAATTGTAGTTATAGTCGGTACATGTATCATATAACAAATTGCAGAGCTTTGTTTAAATTATGATCATCGTATTATTATGAATCAATTGTTGAATCAATTTAGATAATAAATTTTATACATAAGTTTCAATATCAAGATATAAATTTTAAATACTTTTTGAAAATAGTATATATTAATGTAAATAATTTAAAAAATTCAAACAAAATTGATGACTTATATATGGTTAACGTTGTAATGATAAAAAAAATTAATTTAAGGATTTAACTTTTTAAAATGTCATTAATAAAATTTAAAATCATATTTTAAACTATTTAAAAATTAACTCTCAAGTCTACTCAAATAATTCCCATGACTCATATTTTAAAATAGCAATTTTCAAAGTAAAACATACAAAAATTTATTTATTAAATAAAAAAAATTAAAAAAAACCGTGCATCGCACGGGCTATAAGCTAGTCTATGATAATTATCGAATTATACATTTATAAATAAAATATAAGATTTTGAAAAATAATAGATAGTACAAAAAATAAATTAAATAAATCAAATAGTCAAGTTAAAGAGAACTTTCTTCTAAAGTAGGATCATAAATTATATATCAAATATTAGGATTACTTCATATTTAGATCGATTAAAATGTGAGATAATACACTCATAGAAACTTGAGTTGAATAATAAATATTCAAAAGTTGTGATAATTGTATAAAAATAGGATTGGATTAAAATTCAAAGTCAATTTAATAAAGGTCGATATTTTAGAACATAGGATTTTGCATAGCATTCAAGTAGACAAAATATTAGGATCTATCAATTATATTGTACACTTCGAGTCTTTTCAAATTATATGCCTAAAAAGATAAAAGTTTAGAATATGTATTATTTTTCGCATATTGATTATAAATCACCTCAACTGCTTTCATCATTGCGTAAATAAATTTTCCGTTTCTTATGGCACTGAGAATTTCAAAATATAACTTATATACGAATAAATATGTCATCCTTGTGTGACTGACACTTAAACTAGATTCTCGAGTTTATATTTGAAGAGAAAAGGATGAAATCAATAAATTAATTCTTCACTAACATGTGTTTTCTGGATTTTTTTAGTAGAAATAGACTAATTTTGATAAAATATTGAACAATTTCACTTTAGAATTTGAATTATGTGGATGGAAAGTTTTAAGGAAAGTTAAAAAGAAACACACCTATTTTTTGAACTTTATGTTCTCTTAAATTCAATTCTTTATTTTATTCGGCGGAAATATTAAGACACAAAATTACACCAAGTATAAATTATTATACGCTTTCTACATGTAACATAACTTTGTACACATTCTGCAAATTAGTCAAATTGTGCTATATCATCTTAATTATTCCATAAAATTTGGAAAAGTAGTGGTTTAATGTATTTATAAACTATGCCAAAGTCCTTTGATTTCGTATGTGAGATACAAATTTTTGAATACTTTTGATTATAACTGCAATCTTATTATGATAGAATGACTCTAAATTTTTTAATACTTTAATTATGACTGCCATTCTTACTATTTTAATGATAGAAAGATTATCAAAATCGTGAAACAAATCTCAAAATCTAAGAATAATGTGGGTATAGCTATTGATCTTTTAAGTTTTGAGGTTTAGGACAAGAATTGTAATAGTTTAAACTTATTTTCGAATCTAATCAGGTAATTACTTCTACCTTTTTTTCATACAAAACTAACTATGACGAAGCATGCTTTCTGAAAGAAAGAAAAAACTTTGAGTTGAGTTTATTACTAAGTTTTTAATGAAATTAAAGAGACGATATTTTTCCAAAAATCATGGAAGCTATGTGGATTGTTGAAACCCTTCAATTTGTTAGATTTTTGAATTTAATAAATGTTAATTTTAAAAGGTGACTCCTTTTAAAATATTGAAAATCTGAATAATGTAGGTGAAGATCTTTCTGTGTTGACAATATTATCGGAGAAAGTAAGTTAATTAAGAAGTTTACTCGAAGAGAAGGAAATAGAGTGACTTTTATATATCTTAGTGAGATATTTAAAGAAATACATATTAAGGAGTGTACTGATTTTATTTGGAAAATATTATATGATGAGTATTATTCATATTGATGGTATGCCTTTTTATCATTGCTCTAAAAGAAATTATGTTATAGCCTCTACAATATATTTATATGGTGCAAAACATCCTCTTTTTAGTGCTCACATGATTTTTGCATAAATAAAATGATCCATAAATTAAAGTAGTGATATTATAATATGTATATGAACAGAAAATGTGCAATTGTACTAAAAAAATATCCTTTAAATCGTAAAAAAGCACAAATTTGTATCAATTGCTAGAAGATGACCTGTGCCTCGCACGGGTTATTATGCTATTTATATAATACGTAGACATTGATGCTAAAATTGTTCAAATCTTTTGATTGGTATAATTTTTTTTCTTACTCTTTTTTGGTTTAATATTTAGAAATAAAATAGGTGTTCAAATTTGTATATAAGAAGAGTTCGAATTTATAAGAAAGACAAATAATTAAAATTCTGTCAAAATCTATCGCAAATTAAATAGATGTTCGAATTTATAGAAGAGAATATTTAAAATCTATCTATTTATACTGTATTATAATAATTGAAATACTAAAAGTTTGGTTGGTCGCGAGATGTTAGGTGGCGCCTCTTAGATGTTGTCAGTCCATTTTTCTAATTTTTTAGAATTTTAGGATTTTAAACACTAATAAATATAAAAATATCTTTTGACATATTAGAAGTAAAAAGTAGAATAGGTTTTCGAATTTATGGATGAGATGAGTTCAAATTTATAAGGAAAACATATAATTAGAAGTTATATTCGAAGTAGAATAGTTATTTATAAGGCATATGATTACAAGTTCTATTGGAAGTAGAATATGAGTTCGAATTTAATAAGAATAAAAGTTCGAATTTATAGAAAAAACATATAATTAAAAGTTCTATTGGAAGTAGAATAGGTGTTTGAATATATAAAGGAGACATATAATTAAATTTTTTATTGGAAGTAGAATACAAGGATGGTGGTGACATCTTTTACGATCTTCTAAAATTATATATTTTTTTATATAAATTAATTATACTTCTAAACATTTATTCATAAATCCAGTATTATTCTCATAATAAAAGTATACGTATTTAAAAAGAAACGAATTGATGTGTTAATATAATAAAAGAACATTCTCATGCGGGAACCCTAAATAAATACAGGAGTGTCTATAATATGAAGAGAAAATAATATGTATTTTCATTTTTTTTAAACTTCATAAATTTTAGAAAATTTAGAGAAAGTAAAAAATGGAATTCACTATATTTTTAGGTTTTGATTTTAAAGAAAAAAGTTATTCTATAAGTTAAGTATCATCAATAATATGTAATGAAGTTTGAATTTTGATCCCAAACGAGAGCAGCTCGAAACGTGTTTAACTGAAAAACGGCTAAATGCAAAAGATTGTATTAGATATTAGAATTTGATATTGTTGCTATAATTTTTTTTTTTAATTTTTAGGAACTACAAAAGATTGTCTTAGCTATGAGAATTTGATATTGATGTTATAATTTTATTTTTATTTTTAGGAATCGATTTTTATGGATAAATAATGTTGTAAAAAGTTAGGGTTTTGATCTTAACGAGAGGAATAACCGTATTTAACAAGAAAGCGGTTAATTAGAGAAGACTGTATTGAATATTAAAATTAAATATTGATGATATAATAGGAAATGATTTATTTTAATTGTTTTAGAATTTTAGGATTTTAAATATTAATAACTAAAAAACTATCCTTAAACCTATTAAAAGTATAATATGTGACGCCCCCAAATCCACTACTTGTAGACTTAGGTCGCCACTTACTGTCAATACCTGCCTTATCCAAAAATACAATACAATGCATAATAAACATGAAGGTTTTATCGTACAACAGTGGTTCCATCCCACAAATCCAAGCATCGGCAAGTCTCAGAATTATTACAACATATAACTAGTACACACGATATCAATCCACACGTTGGAACAGATGCTAATTGTCTTCGATTGGGTCATCGTCTCTGAGGTAAGCATACTAGTCCCGCTCTGTGCCCTGGTGCATTTTCTCCTTCCCCTTGAAACGAGAGGTTTCGCCTTTTTCCATCTTTACTGAAAAACATTATCAACAACAAGAATGAGCAACTAGGTGCTAAGCAAGTCCACTGACTCGCTCTCTCACTAACAAGGAAGGTGGAAGGAAAACAACTCTATTATGAAATATACTCGTATGCAGGCAAAATACCATGAAAATACTTACTGATAACTTCAACAACTTAACTCTGAATAAAGGAATTGGAATTTAAAACTTAAGATACCGGTATTCCGCCTTTACGATACCCCACAGCGAGATCAGCCGCTGTGTCTCAAGTACCGCACACCCGTGATACCCCATAGCACGATCACTACTATGTCGTAGGTACCACTATATCGTTTTGCTAGCAAAAAGGTGGTTGAAAAATCAATCTTACAATTATTGTGTCAAAATGTTAATATTTCTCTTTCGATACCACGAGTTTATTTCCTTGTGTTGATCTGAAAGAAAACCCATGGGCCACTCCCATGTTGACCAGTAGATTATATGATTATTCCTCTGGATAAAATTGATTGATTTGGATTCCTATTCGATTTTGGCCGACCGCTAGTCTACATTTTGTACGAGACCGACCTGAACAATAGGTCGTCACAATATTTTCAAAAGAAACTAATTTATTTCATTGACATGAACAATATGTCAATTCAAGAAAGTAAATAACAACCTTGCACAAGTAAGGTTCGTTGATTAGAATAATTCATGAAGTCGTATTGAAATAATAAAAACGACTCGATTCAGAAGAAAACTTATAATTATGCTAGAGTACATATTTTAGAGGAAATTCTGATGATATACTATTCTTCTGTTCACTATTCTGGATGCAATTATTTTGATTCGAACAATGAATCAAATTTGAATATTGAAACAACATTTATCGGATCTGAACAATAGATCTGATTAAAGTCAATAAAATTTAACTACCTCGATATATAAGCGTAGTTATAACTGAATAATATTTAATGGTCATCTCGAACAATTAATATACCCTGGATTTCAATCAAATTACAATTTATGAATTTATCGGAATTTTTGGGAAAATCTCTAAAATTTTCTAAATCAATATTATGATAAACAGGATATTTTATAACGAACTGGCAATTCAAAACATAATTTTAACAGAATAATATCTAAACATTTCTCGAAATATTTCAGAAGGAGGGAAGGTCAGAAGGAACTTGCCTCGATCTCGAAGTGCAGTAAATGCAGATAAAATTTATACTCTATCCGTGAACTCGACTTTGATCTACAGCTCGAGAATGACGCTGTAAAAATGGCAACCAGAAAAACGTGAGCGATTCGTCAGAATAAAATATTCCCAATCCGATAATATAATATTTAAATAATAATATATCTCTCGAAAATCTCTACAATAATTAACATAAAAAAATTCCCAGATAAATATATCTCTCTTCGAACTCAGGAATTAAATCTGGAAAATATGTCCTATTTTTAAATACTCATAAATCCGACTTAAAATGAAAATAGGGTTACAACAATTATCCACCTTTGAATCTCATAAATGATTAAATATTAATCCGATTTTTAACCTCTAAAATAATCTGAGTCGATCCGGTTAATTAAAATAATCCGGAAATATTAATTATCAGTTTTCTAAAATTAAAATCATATTTAACTCTTTTTATTCATAATTATTCTCTCTTTTATCAATAAATCAAAAAATCTCCAAATTATGATAAACAATCACAGAATATTTTTATTGATTAAATCATCATTTTTTTAAATCAATTATTTATCACCAATCATATTTTAATTTTAAAAACTTTCCAATTTAATCAAATACCATTTTATTAACTGTTTATTAATAACCAATTTAAAACTAATATACCAAATAATTAAATGCCCTATTATTTTATTATTATTGTATTTAACAGAAAATTGATGTGGGCCCCACTCACCCTACCGTGGGTCCCACCCCCTCTCCCCTGCGTCTCTCTCGACAGTCTCTCTCTCTCTCTCTATCGATCTCTCTCTCTCTCTCTATCGATCTCTCTCTCTCTGTCGATCTCTCTATCCCTCCGATCTCTCTCTGCCTCTCTCTCTCGTCTTCTCCATCTCGATCTTCTCCCTCCCCTCTACGGCCCCTCTGTTTATCTCCCGACTCTCTCCCTCTCCATCACCGGTCACCTCTTTCTTTTTCATCATCAACCTCCCTCAATTCGTCCCTCTCTTTGAATCTCCCTTACCCTCTCCCCGTCTCTCCCTCGACTAACAACAACAACGCCACCAATTTCAACCAAACCAACACCACCAATCGACTTCATCCCCAACAAACACAATACCCACACCACCACACTCCGATTTCAACCTACTAATTACACCCTCGATATACAGCAATCACAACCGACCGAGCCCCTATACTCCAAATTAAACCACCAGTCACTACCTCAACCACCATAACAAAGCAACAACAACAACAAATTACAAGTATTATTCGAACACAAAAAAATTAAAAACGAAGCTAAAGAAGAGAAGAGAGAAAAAGAAGCTTGAAATCCTACCCTGTATATATGTATATGGTTTGAACTTTTTTGATTAAAATGAAAGAGATGTAAGGTTTTTGTGTATGAGATGTTTTGTTTCTGTGAAAGATTAGTGTGTAGCTGTTTTGTTTAGAAATGAAAGAGACGGTATGCTTTGGTGCTTTGGCTCTTGTAGTCTTATAAAATAAAATGTACACCTCTAATAATGATGAGATTTGTAGTGTGGTTTGTAATTAAATAAAAAGAAATAAATCATGGGAGACAAAATAAGTGTATGAAATGATGGTCATGTTAGTGCAAATGTTCGGTAAAACAAATTCTGACCCCTCAATTAGCTTGTTTCCCCGTGCCGACTAATTAAAACGAGACTCTAATCTCATTTCCTAAAATAAATTCGACCCAAAACTAAATCATATTTTTCCTAATTTTAATAAAAACCAAATAAATATAATTAAATAATTATAATATAATTTTACTTGCATACAAATATCTAAAATTTCGAAATTTTACAAAAACACGCTAATTAAAAAATATACTAGTGCATCGCTTCTTAAATAAAATTTAAATATCGAGTAGGAAAAATTTATTCGAAAATTCACGGTTATTACAGTCTTCCCCCCTTATAGGATTCCGTCCTCGGAATCAAAATTACGCATTAAACAATTCAGGATATTTATTCCGCATTTCGCTTTCTAATTCCTAAGTGGCTTCCTCAACTTGGTAGTTTCTCCAAAGTACTTTCACTAAATTTACTTTCTTAGTTCTTAACTCTTGCACTTTGTGATCTAGGATCTGTACTGGCTTTTCTTCGTTTGTCAAGTCAGGATGTATTTCCACTAGTTCATAGGTTATAACATGCCTGAAATCGGAATGGTATTCTCTTAACGCAGAAATGTGAAACACATCATGGATATGCTGAAGGTCTGGAGGTAGGGCCAACTGATAGGCTAGTGGTCCTATCTTCTTGAGAATCTCAAAAGGTCCTATATATCTGGGGCTTAACTTGCCTTTCTTTCCGAATCTCATTACTCCTTTCTAAGGTGAAACTTTCAACATCACTTTATCTCCCACTTCAAATGTTTTAGCTTTTCTCTTTTGATTTGCATACTTCCTCTGTCGATCTTGAGCTGCAGCTAACCTTTTTCGAATAACTTCGGTTGCTTGCTTAGTTTGTTGAAGTAATTCTGGTCCTAGTATCTTTCTTTCTCCTACCTCATCCAAGTATAGAGGTGATCTACACTTTCTTCCGTACAATGCTTCATATGGGGCCATACCTATGCTGGAGTGGTAACTATTGTTGTAAGAAAACTCAACCAGAGGTAGATGATCATCCCAACTTCCTTTGAAATCTAGTGCACAGGCTCTTAACATATCCTCAACTGTTTGAATTGTCCTTTCACTTTGTCCGTCGGTCTGAGGATGATATGCAGTGCTCAGATTTAACTTCGTGCCAAGATATTCCTGAAAACTTTTCCAAAATCAAGAAGTAAAATGGGCGTCTCTATCAGATACAATTGAAACAGGTACTCCATGACGAACCACAATTTCCTTCAGGTACATGTTCACCAATCTTTCCACAGAGTACTTATCACTAATTGATAGAAAATGCGCAGATTTAGTGAGTCGGTCAACAATAACCCAAATTGCATCATGGCTAGCTCTAGTTCGGGGCAATCCTATGACAAAATCCATGGTAATATGCTCCCATTTCCACTCAGGTATCTCAAATGGTTGTAAAAGTCCACTTGGTCGTTGAAAGGCATATGACTCAGCCTATTTATAGTTAGAGGATCCTAATCCAATTAAACTAGATTGTAATAAGTAAATAATATTATCTGTCACAGGAATCTCAGAAGATGCTATCTGTTAGAAGAAAAATCAACATGTCAATCTATAGTTTTGATGTCTTAAACTGGAAGAAGTTCAGTCTACTGATCAAGCCTCAATGTAACATTCAAAGTGATGGATTTATTTTTAAAGAACAGAGATTTCTATCAGTGACAATGAAACAGTTTCTGTACAAATGTATTTGAAGAAAAGTCAAGAAAAGAAAAAGGCCACAGCTTAAAGTCAAGATGAAGAACATATATTGGAGTTAGTCATTCATGAACCAGACAGTACATCGAGCATCAACAACGATCCAGTGTATGTTCTTTATTAAATTATGTGGTACTAAGTGAAGTGTTGTCTACTAAAGGATATGTATTAATTCTCCTTTAATTAATTAAATCAAATAATTAATTTAACTAAATAAATTAATTCTATCCGAATTAATATATTTGTTAAAGTAATTATTAAATTAATTAAATCGGAATTAATATGTTAAAGAAATAATTATTTAAATGATTGTTGCAAATCATTTGATTAATTATAAGCTGAAAATATATGATAATATAACTATCAAAGGATAGTTATATTCAGTTAATGTTGGACAGTCATATTCAGTGCAAGGTTGATAGTCATATTCAGTTCAAGTGTGACAGTCATATTCAGTGCAAACTGGATAGTCATATTTAGTTCAAACTGGACAGTAATATTTAGTTCAAACTGAGACAGTCATATCTAGTTCAAACTGGATAGTTATACCGAAAGTTATATTGAATGGATTGTTATATTCAATTCAAACGGACAGTCATATTACTTGCAAAGGGATAGTCATACCGATTGTTATATCAGCCAGCAGATAGTTATATCAAGCTCAACGGATAGTCATATTTAACTACAATATGACTATGATTAAAGTAATGATCAGGAGGCTATATAAAGAATCAGAAGACAACAGACTAAACAACACACAGACACACGCAAATACTCACAGGAAGAAAAAGAAGAGCAAAACACATTTCATCACTTTCATCTTCAAGCAATTAAATTGCCATAAATTCTTGAGTTCCTTGTAACAAAAATTGTATCCATTGGAACTTAATTATTGTGACTTGTGTACTACTAGCGAATTAAGTTTCCTAGTTCTTGACTTGATATCTTGATTTTTATTAACTAAATTAGAAAAGTTCATGTCGAATTTTCTAATTAGTTATTAATTACTTGATAATCATTTGTACTAATTTTGTAACACCCATCAAGTTAATATATTGTTATATTCAACTTGAAAATGTGTTATTTATATTCCGCACAAATTTGTTTGAATTAAATTTTATTCATAAGACAAATTTTGAAAAAATGATATAGATTGTATTCAACCCCCCTTCTACAATCTTATTGGACCTAACAATTGGTATTAGAGCCTATTGATTGATACACAAATCAAGATCCTATTTTTATTCAATCAAAAATTTATCTCGAATTTTTAACTCACTTAAAAATTCATCATGTCTTCAAAAGCCATTGTTAAGATTCCCATATTTAATAAGGATAATTATGATATGTGGAAAAATAAAATGGAGTTGTTTCTAGATGTTACAAATCCCAGATATTTGGGTGTTTTGAAAAATGGACCTAAAATTCCTATGGTTCATGAAGAACAAGTTGTTACTGATGGAGCTGTTACAACACCTGCTAGATCCTATGAAAAGGATCCGAAGCTATATTCTGATGATGAAAAGGAGGATGCTGGATTGGACAAAAATCTGAGACTCATTCTAATAGATTCCCTGGATGCTGTAATGTATAGCCATGTGATGAATTGTAAAACTGCTAAGCACATCTGGGAAACTATTGAGACTATTAATGAAGGAACTGATGAAGTCAGGGAAAACATACTTCAAATTTTGACCTCTGAATATGAACACTTTAGAGCTGGTCCCAATGAAGGCATTCAGGAAGTGTTCGAAAGGTATAACAAAATAATCAACAACTTGCAAGTTCATGGAAAACAATATACCAAGAAGGAGATCAACACGAAGTTTTTATTGACAATGCCTACTCACTTAGAGCATAAGATAACTGCCATCAGAGAATCTAGAGATTTGAATAAGATTGCTCTTGAAAGGATGTTTGGTGTTCTGAAAACGTATGAATTAGAACAAGTACAGCAGAAGGAGTTCTCTGGTAAAGGCAGGGTGGCAAGTTCTTCTACAGCTCTGGTAGTTGAGGTTCCTAAGGAAGTGGAAGCTAAAGTTGTACAACTTAACAGCTCCAACAAGGAATAAACTGAAGTGGAACATGGTCAGACACCAGCTACTCAGGATGGTGGAGAATTTTATTCACTAGAAGAGCTGGATCAACTAGAAGATGAATCTATGGCTATGATGGTGAGACAATTCAGTAACTTCAGATTCAGGCGAAATCCAAAGTTCAGGTTTAAGTCTAATAGCAGATTCCAAAGAGGAGGTTCTTCATTCTCTAGTAACAGGGGAGGATACAAAAATGGAACTGTTGACAGAAGCAAGATTTGTTGCTTTAATTGTAATGAATTGGGACACTTTGCTACTGAGTGTAAAAAACCCAAACAAGCACAAAAAAGAGATTATGCTTCTGAAAAGAAGAAGACTGGAAGAGCTTATGTAGCTGCTGGTAAAAGCTGGGATGACACAGATAGCGAAGACGAAGAATATGGAAATTTTGCATTGGTGGCAAATGCTGATACATCAACTCGTTATACTACACCGGTAATTCTTACTGACGCTGTGTTGATTGATAGCTTATATAATTCCATGGGTTGCACAGAAACAAATTGAAAGAATAACTCTATTAAACACTAATATTGAAAATGAAGTGTTAGAACTAAAAAAAGTGCCTGATAATCAAGATCAGCAAATAAAAGAAATAGCTCGACTTAACCACAGAGAAAAGTCGATTTCAGAATACATGCATTGCTGAACTTGAAACTAAGATAAAGGAACAGAATGTCAAATTATCTGCTTGCTTTAATTCTGTTAAAATTTCTAAAGAGTTATTCAATAAACAAGATGTAGATCGAACCGTAGGAATAGGGTTTGGCTATAACGAAGCTGTTGGAATGTTAGGCATAAATTCCCCTAATCCTGTTAGTGCTAAAGAAAGGGGAATACCACATGTGCTTAAGAATGTTAAAGATCCACTCTTTAAGAAGTCTGTTGCAGAGTCTCTAGATATGACTTCTCTTGTTATTCAAGAGGAGATGCGTACTGAGGACATTGCTAGTGGAAGTGTCCAACTTAATGAAAAATCTGCTAAGGCACCTACAACCAAAAATGTTAAATCTAATAAGGTTGTTTATAAGGAATCAGTTAAGTTTGTTGAGTCAACCAGCTCGTCTAAAACTGGGTTAGGTGGTAATAAGTTGAAGCAGAACAATAACATGTCTGACATGCATATCATGCCTATTATTGATTCTTCTCATAAAGCATGTGGTGTTGTCAATTGTATGTCTTGTGCTTTTAATGTGATGTCTGCTTACTTTAATGGTAATCATGCATGTGCTGATAAGACTACTCCTCGACAACATATGAACAGGAACAAAAATGTCAGATCAATGACTGCTAGTCCTCCTCATGTTAGGAGAGAGAGATTTGTACCTAAGCCTAAACAAAGTTTTACTAAGGCTGTTTACAAGGTCAAATGTCCAGTCAATGAAACAAGTGTTATTGCTGTTAAAGAAACTTGGATACCCAGAATAAAACAAAAGATTGTCAAATTTGTTTATAGGGTAAAATGTTTATTGACTAATGGTAAAATTGGTGTTAAGGTGAAAAATGTTGTTTTGCCTGACAAAGGCCAATTCTTTAACTATTCTGGACCCAATCAAATTTGGGTTCCGAAGAAGGTTTAATCCATTTGTCATTGCAGGGTGTTGAGCAGGTTGAACGAGTGACCTGGATCTTGGACAGTGGATGTTCAAGTCATATGACTGGTGACAGAACCATGTTGACAAATGTGGTGGAGAAGGCCGGCCCAGTAGTTACCTTTGGAAATAACAACAAAGGTAGAACTGATGGATATGGTAGACTTGAAGCTGGAAATGTTATCATTGATGAAGTCTCTTTTGTGAAAGGACTTGAGCACAATTTGCTCAGTGTTAGTCAATTCTGTGACAAAGGATATGAAGTTTATTTCAACAAGAAGAATTGTCTAATTTCATACAAGAGACATGAAAAGCCACAACTGATTGGAGTTAGAAAAGGAAATCTGTACGTAGCCAATATGAACTCAGGAAGCACTGCAAAAATTACTTGCTTCTACACTAAAGCATCTAATGACGAGAGTTGGCTATGGCACAAGAAACTTTCTCATCTCAATTTCAAAACAATGAATTCTCTAGTTAAAAGAGAATTGATGAGAGGTTTGCCTTCAATGGAATTCACTCAAGAAGGACTGTATGATGCATGTCAAAAAGGCAAGCTAAAAAGGGCAAGTCACAGGAGCACTGACACATCTTCAATAACTGAACCATTACAATTACTTCATATGGATTTGTTTGGTCCAGTTAATGTAATGTCTATGTCAAGGAAGAGATATGCTCTAGTGATCGTTGATGATTTTTCAAAATACACATGGGTCCTATTTTTGAATTCTAAAGATGAGACTCCACAACTGGTGATTGATCACATCAAATTATTTGAGCGAGATTCTACGTATCCAGTGAGAGCTATAAGATCAGACAATGGAACTGAATTCAAGAATGCAGTTCTAAATGATTTCTGTACTGAGAAGGGTATAACTAGACAATACTCAGCTCCAAGAACTCCTCAGCAAAATGGGGTAGTGGAAAGAAAGAATAGAACCTTGATTGAAGCTGCACGTACTATGTTAAGTGAATCAAGGCTTCCATTGTACTTTTGGGCTGAAGCTGTCAACACTGCTTGCTATACCCAGAATCGAACTCTAATCAATAAAGATCTAATGAAGACACCCTATGAAGTTATGGCTGATAAGAAACCTTCACTCAAATACTTTCATGTATTTGGGGCAAAATGTTTTGTGCTTAAAGAAGGTGATGATCAAGGTGGAAAATTCGATGCCAAAGCATTTGAAGCAATTTTTATTGGTTATTCAATGAGAGCATACATGGTGTATGTAATTGATGAACAGAAGATGATGGAAAGTGTCAACGTAACATTTGATGACACTAAACCCCCTAGTATCCAAACTGAGGATCCATCTGAAAAGCTATCTTTCGATGACATGACAGATACAGATTCAGATGATGACAATTCACCTGAAATTTTTGCTGATGCTAATGATAATGATGATAATCAGGGTAATGGTGATGAAAACAATGATAGCAATCAAAATTCCCCTGACTCTTCTAAACAATCATCATCTAGTCAACATGGCAACAACTCAGGGGGAGACAATGAAGGATCAACTGGTCACACACAACATCACAATAAAGAACAAGGTGAATCATCAAGATCAAATCTTCCCAGACAGACTATTTGGAATAGAGCTCATCCTTTTGAGCTAATCATTGGTGATCCAGATGTTGGTGTGAAAACTAGAAGAGCTTATCAGAATCAATGTAATTATTCAGGGTTCCTGTCAGAAATGGAACCTAAGAAAACTGAAGAAGCTCTTTCTGATCCTGATTGGGTGATTGCTATGCAAGATGAACTCAATCAATTTAAACAACAAGAAGTTTGGAAGCTGGTACCCAGACCTACAGATAGACCCGTGGTTGGCACTAGGTGGGTATTCAGAAACAAACTTGATGAAGATGGCACAGTGACGAGAAATAAAGCAAGACTGGTAGCAAATGGTTACTCCCAATCTGAAGGCATTGACTATGATGAGACTTATGCTCCAGTGGCTAGACTTGAGGCCATAAGAATATTCTTGGCATTCGCAGCATTCTCAAACTTTAAAGTTTATCAAATGGATGTCAAGAGTGCTTTCTTAAATGGCAAGCTAGATGAAGAGGTTTATGTAGAATAGCCCCTGGCTTTGAAGATCCAGATCTAATTGACTATGTCTACTTCCTTTTCAAGGCTGTTTATGGTCTTAAGCAAGCACCAAGGAAATGGTATGACACTCTCTCTGAATTTGTAATTGAAAATGGTTTTGTTAGAGGTATCATAGACAAAACTCTCTTCACAAAGAAACATAAGAATGATACAATTCTAGTCCAAGTCTATGTGGACGATATAATATTCGGGTCTACTAATGATCTTTTGTGCAAGAAATTTGCTAAGTTAATGCAGGGTAAATTTGAAATGAGCATGATGGGTGAGCTGAAGTTCTTTCTTGGATTGCAAATAAGTCAAAGGACAGATGGAATATTAATCTGTCAATCCAAGTATGTCAAAGAGCTCCTCAAGAAATATCAAATGGATGACTCATCTTCAGTAAGAACACCATCATCTACAGCTGTCAAATTTGGAGCATGTGAAAATTCCGCCAAGGTAGATGTCACAAGCTACAGAGGTATGATAGGCTCATTACTTTACCTCACTGCAAGTAGACCAGATATTATGTATGCTACATGCTTGTGTGCAAGGTTCCAAGCGGATCCTAGAGATATACATCTCATTGCTGTGAAACGAATCTTGAGATATCTTAAGGGTACACCTAGTTTATGTATCTGGTACCCTAAAGATTCTGGTTTTAATCTTGTTGGATATACAGATTCAGATTATGCAGGAAGTGTTGTAGATAGAAAAAGTACATTTGGGAGTTGTCAATTCCTAGGTGGAAGACTGGTTTCCTGGTACAGTAAGAAACAACAGACAGTTTCCAATTCAACAGCCGAAGCTGAATACATCGCTGCTGGAAGCTGCTGTGCTCAGATCTTATGGATAAGGAACCAACTGAGAGACTATGGCTTTGTATTAAACAACTGTAATAACCGCGAATTTTCGAAATATATTTTTATTTTGAGCCGAATTTTAGAGTCTCGTTTTAATTAGTCAGCGGGAGAAAAACGAAATCTTTTTATTAAATATTTATATTAAATATTTCCATCATTATATTTGTCCCCCATTTTAAATTCTTTTTATTTATTAATTTTCACTTAATTAATAATGATTAGGCTTTATTGTCCACTAAACAATTTTGCAATGATTTTGTTTCCATGATTTTATCTTTTTAAGTTTTTTTAAACTGCATTATTATTATGCATAATGAGGATACAGTTGATTAGTTGATTCGTTTAGTATAAAATTCCTGCAGCATTTCGTAAGTCAAAACAGAGAACAAAACCCCCAGCAGACTATTTCCCTTTAAACCACAATACTTGACCATATACACACACAAAAACAAAGCCACAAACACAGATCAATATACATCAAAAACCAAGGTAGTTTACAATTTTTTTCTGTTAATTATTTGTATCTCGTTTCCAGTTTGTACCAGTAAATGGATTTAATTGTGTTATGTGATTGGTTGTGTTGGTCAGAGAGGGAGTCGAAGGGGAGATAGGGAGAGAGGCGGAGGAAGGGATTGACGAGAGAGAGATTAGAGTGGAAGGGATGGAGTGTGTTGTGTTTCAATCGGAGTTATAAGGAGGACTGTTGTGCTTCTTTGTTGGGTTTGTAAAAATCGAAGGGGGAAAGGGAGACGAGGGCAGGAGGAGAGGAGAGAACGAGAGGGTGAGACTGAGAGGTTGATGTCGAGAGGACGGAGAGATTAAAGTGGGTTGATTGGGTGTGGTTGTGAACCGAGAGTGGTGTTTGTGTTGTAATCGGTAGAGAGGGAGAGATTGGAGGTCGATGATAGGGAGAGATGTAGAGAGAGTTGAGAGAGGGAGGGAGAGATTTAGAGAGATTGGTTGTTGTTGTTGTTCGACGGAGAGAGATGAGAGATTGTTGATGATTGGTTGTTGCTGCTAAGGTTCGAAGTCGGGGGGATGGTGTCGTTTGTTAAGGTCGAGTGCAGAGAGACAGGGGAAGGGGAGGTTGAACAGGTGGGTCCCACGTTGCTGTAGAATATAATATAATATTAACGTAACCAATTTAGGACCATACGTTTTATTCGTGTTTTAATTAAATAGGATTTAATTGGCCCGTTAAAATTGGAACGTTATTAAATTTAGAAGATTAAATAGTTTTATTAATAATGAGTTATTTAAACAAAATAGTGATTGGTTTATTAATTAAATAAGTATTATTATGTGATTTTGAAAACAAATTAGAGATTTATTAATTTACAATAAAAAGGTTATATTTGTGAATAAATAGAATAATATATGATTTTATTCTGGAAAGCTGTTTTTAATATTTTCCGGTTTATTTTTAATTAACCGGATCGAGTCAGATTTAATATTTTATTAAATAAATTAGGATTTGTGAGGTTTATTAAAAGTGGAATTCTTTGATGAATTATTTTAAAAATGAGAATAATTATTTTGGATTTAAATTGAATAAAAAATGGATGTTTGAATTTTTCATTTTGAGTAAGAATTTAGATTTCCAGGTATTAAAAAATAGGATATATTCTCCAGATTTAATTTCTGAGTTCGAAGAGATATTTATTACCCCGGAATTAATTTCCGTTATTTGTTCAGGAGATTTTTTTATGAGATATTATATTATTATTAATTATATTATTGGATCGAGAATATTTTATTCTGAAGAATCGCTCACGTATTTCTGGTTGCCATTTTTAGAGAATAATTCTCGAGACGTAGATCGACGCCAAGTTCACGGGTAGAGTATAATTTTTATATGCATTATTTGCACTTCGAGATCGAGGCAAGTTCATTCCTACCCTAACCTTTGGAAACTGTGAATTTCTGTTCGTGTTATTTAATTCCTTAATTATTTTCGAGATATTATATGTTGAGATTTATCTGTTGCTCCGTATGATGCAATAATTTCTTTTGAGCATTATCTCTCGTTAAATATTATTATGCTGTTAATTTAGTTTATTTGAGAATTATAATCCCTATAAGCGTATAAATAATTTAATTGCGATCGGGTCGATCTCATTAATTCGAGACGACTATTATTTTGATTCAGTGAAACTAATCTCATTCGTATGAGATAGTTACCTTCATTCTTTTCGATTGAATTTATTTTACAAATTCAACCGTTATTTATTGATTATCTTTTAGTTAGTTCCTCGTACGAATTAACCGATAAGAGTTTAAAAATTATAATTGTTAGAGATTTTTTTATTCGTCGATCAAGTGAAAAATATTCTATTTAAACGTTCATCAATGTTGAGTATTATAAATATTGAGAAGTACTATTTGTTCAGTACGACTCCCAATTACTTCAATTTTAAGACTATTCTCATAATTTCGAGATAGTTGGTTTTATTGTCAAGGTTTGGCATTTTGTTCATGTCAACCGATAAATTATTATTATTGAGTATTTACATCAGTCTATTGTTCGGATTGGTGGTAAAAATCAAGTCAAACTGGCAGTCCGCCAGATTTGTAAATATTTTCTGGAAGAATTATTTCAAGTTATCTGTACCCCAAATATTCGGGAATTCTGTATTCTACTGGTCAATTTTGGGCAAGAGGCCCCTTATAGAGAACTAGAGACTCGTGTACCGTTATACGGACCGAGAATAATTAGGCATTTGTTGCCTTGGTTGAATTGATAACCATTATGATGCTAGCATTCATAAATATATATTATAGTTGATATCGTATTGTAGCCGTGATCGGGCGAAGTGCGGTGTCATTGGAGGCCGTTATTCTTGGTCGGTTAGTTGATCGCCCCACCGAGATACGGAGAGGAGGAAGACCAGTTCATTCTTAAATCATGAGTTATCAGAGTTATATCAAATGAGTTTTTCAAGTATTCTGTTTCGAGATGAGTATTGAGTTTTTCAAGTATTCTGTTTCGAGAAGAGTATTGATTCTTTCGAGTATTCTGTTTCGAGATAAGTATTGAGTTTTTCAAGTATTCTGTTTCGAGAAGAGTATTGATTCTTTCGAGTATTTTGTTTCGAGATGAGTAATGAGTCTTTCAAGTATGCTATTTTCGAGATGAGTTTGAGCCAATTCAGATTGTGATATCCTACATTAAAATTTTGAGTATTTCTTTCGGTAAATATTATTATATTTATACCCCGAGCAATGAAAGAACTTGTTGAGCACTATAGTTGCTCATTCTTGCTTTAAAACATTTTGTTCAGTTGTGAAGATGGAAAGAGGTGAGACGTCCAACCAGGGATCCAGAGGAAAAAGAAAAGCGCCATGCTATGCTGACAAGAATTAGAATATCCAGCTGGAACCTTTATCTTTCTACCTTTGTGCACTTTTGTAAGATATTATCTCGAGATGTAATAAGTTGGATTGTTTTATTTTGTGAGACGATCTTGGAACTGCGGAGTGGGACATATATGCTTCGTTGAAATAAACATTTTATTTATTTATTGCGTTATCGTGTGCTGCAGGATATTGAGACAATGTGACGACCCGGGTCCCCGGTCAGGGTGGATTTGGGGGCGTTACAGTTTTGGTATCAGAGCGTTAGTTATATTTTTAGGAATCGTACGAGCCTAAGAATATATCACGACGTGAGAGTTTAGAGATATATTACGATTTTGAGATTTTAGCACTAAGTGCCTTACACCTTTAGCTATATTTATATGCGTATCTAGTCGACTAGAACCTGTTTGGGACCGAAACTTTTTGTACTTTTGGTAGATGTCTACTTCAGGACCAGAGGATTTTAGTTCCGTTAGAGACAGATATCCTACACCTTATCCGCACAGATCTCTAGTTCCCAATTGATTTAAGATAGGATGCCTAAGTTTCCATTATTGTTAAGATTGGATGTTACCCTACAGAGAGTTTCCACATTTTGTAGATGTTATCAATACCCTTACCAGAGTCAGAGTTGGATCAACACGAGGTACGTGCACCAGAGATGGACTTAAAGAGAGATGCAACTATACGTTCCAAGTTCGAGGCTAAATTCTTAAATGATTTCGTGACCGACATTAGTTTTCTAGAGATATACCTTATAGAGGTTGAAATAGTTTTCTACGGTATTGTGTTTTTATACATCCCCTTTTAGAGATTTTCTTCCCTGATGAGCTACCGAAGTTTGCAAGTGTCGCTTTTATTCGAGAATCAATAGTTGTTCCTGAGAGCTTATATTGTGCGGGAAAATCGTTCTTTAAATAACTTCGTTAGCAACGATTATCGATAAATATTATCATTCGAATTTACTCAGGCAACTCCTATCCTATTTAAAAAGGACCTACGTTGTTTTGAGGTTAAGTTACCCATCATCATGTACTTTCATAAATACAAATCCCTTTAATATCCATTTCTATATTTGATACCCTTTGAGATATTGAGATGAACAACCCTATTTATAGGGGAAGACTATCAGTCTCTGTGATTGAAGTCTGGTGGGACGCCACCGTTTGTAATGTTGTTTGTCATTAGAGTACTAAAGGCTGGCCACCTTGTGTACTATGACGGTTGTCCTAATGACACATGCAACAAAACAGATGTTCAATGATCATCATGATCTCTCAGTTAATCCCTTATTAAGATTTTCACTATCAAGAATTGAGTATTCACCTGTTGTTGTTTAACATCAATTCCTTTATGAGAAATCTCTATTTAATGTTCTTATGGATCCTAAAATGATTGGTGTCTAAGAAATTCAAAGAGGTATACTGAAATTTGAATGTGATGAAACGATACTCCCAGAAAAGAGAATTTCAACAACTCGAGTTTGAGTGCCAATTTCTAAATATGAATAGACTAGTACGCAAATTATTCGCTGGTCAGATATTCGAAAGTCTATGTAGTGTCTCAGGGTTATGTATTAAGGTTCTAAAAATTTGGTCTGAATATGGAGCAATTATTGAGTTCAATGCTTTTGAAAGTGAGAAGCGCAATCGATGTCGAGTATACATTGATGATATATTATTTGTCGATGAAAGAGCGATCGTTTTTAATTTAGGAAGAGAAAATATATGTGTCATCTTTCCTTCTGAGTATATTAGTTAAACTACGATTTAACCCTTGGGAGTTTTAAGATTAATGTTTGAGACAATTAACATGATTGTGATACTTCAAACTCTTGAGGCATGTCTTATAGTATTTTCTGAGATTTTCTTGCCCCAAGTACGACAAGTGTTTTACCCTTTATATCTACAACATATCTTTAAATGAAACACCGCGATTGATAATCAAGTGATAATATTTTGGATTATAAAGTAGAGTCAAAACCCAGGACCTAGACTAAAACCAAATTAAGGGTATTTTTGGAAATTATTCCTTGATTTTCGTTAAAACGAGAAGACTTTGTGAGAAGAAATGTGTCTTATGATTGACCATGCCATTGCTATTAAGACTTATATGTAGCAAGATATTGTTGAGACCAAAAGGATTACTTGTTCTAAAAAAAAATGAGAATATGGTTGAGAGAAATGTAGAATATTTTCTTTGAATAGTGTTGAATAAGCTAGGACTATATCCGTTAATATGTTATGGTGAATAAAATTATTGGAGGAGGGCAAAAGAGAACTATTGAAGGCACGATGATGATATCTTAAGTTAGAATTATTGAGTTGATACTTAGCAAGTACTATTTTAAGTATGTTGTGAATCATAGGAGGATCAAGCTCCCTAAAACGAAAGCATACAAGACCATATGAGCAGAATATATTTATATTTTTGGGAAAGAGTTGGTATTATTATTTAACCTACGTAAAAAAAAAAGATATTCCTACTTCAAATGAGGAAGGAATGGAGATTTTGGACGAAAAATATTAGTAACCCTGAGAGAAAACACAATTATAAGATTGGATACACCTCTAGGAGACAAGCCAAGTATACACTTTTAATATGAGTATGACAGATGTTATCATGAATCATAAGGTTCCGTGTCCCGATATTTTAGACAACCTTCGAAGGAGAATCCAGTGCCTCAACTTACAACACCTCCTAACAACAAGTCGACAACAAGAACCTTCAACACGATTGTAAGAGATGCCATTGACGAGAGCGATATGATCACAAGTTCGCTTCTAGTAAATTTTGAGAATGTGTGTTCTAGTAGATTTCGGAGCCACAAAATTTTTATTTCGGAAAGCTTCATGAATAATTTAAATCTTGAATCTATGCCCTTAGAGGGAATTCTGAATATAGAAGTGAGTAATTAGGAGAGCATACTAGTGAACCGATTGTGTCCAAATTGTTCTATAGAGATATATGGGCAACGTTGCGACGCAGACCTCATTTTTTTTTAGGAAATTTAACGAGATGGATTGGTTACCACGTTATGATATTCAAATAAATTGTCATCGTAAGAGGGTCAGCTAAGTAGACCTAATGATATAAGAATTCCGTTTCGCGGACGGAAATCGACTAAGGATTTTCTGTCAGCAATTGAAGCTATAAAAAAAAACACTTCGGCAAGGATGTCAAGCCTATCTGGCTCATGTGATAGATACCGAGAAACAGATCCGTATGATCGAAGAGGTCCCTGTAGTTAATCAGTTTAAAGATGTTTTTTTTTTCTAAAGAGTTGCCTGGGATTCCACCGGATCGAGAGATAGAATTCACGATTGATTTGAGATTCGGCTATCATTAACTAAATATCAAGCCTGAGGATATTCCTAAGACTGCCTTTAGGACTCGATATAGACATTACGACTTCCTAGTTATATCTTTTGGACTGAAGAATACTCCAGCCGCTTTTATGGACTTGATGAATCGTGTGTTCAAGAGAAATTGTGATAAGTTCATGATTGTATTTATTGATGACGTCTTGAGGTACTATAAGTTTCCTGAGGAACATGCAGAACACCTCCATTTAGTCCTAGTAGCCTTGAAAAAAAAAAAAATACGCGAAATTTGCGTAGTGCGAATTCTGGTTGAAATAATTTCAAATTTTTGGAACACATTGTGAGCGGCGAAGGAATTTCCGTAGACCCCGCTAAGATAGAAGCCGTAGTAGATAGGGAGAGACCCAAGACTCCAACAGAGGTTAAAAGTTTCCTTGGATTGGCCGGATACTATCGTAGATTTGTGAAGGATTTCTCAAAGATAGCTACACCATTGACTCGACTTACCAGAAAGAGTGAAAGTTTGAATGGCCCCCAAATGTGAAGACAACTTTCAAGAATTAAAGAAGAGATTGACTACTGCCCAGTGATGACCTTATCTGATGAGAAAGGCGATTTCGTGATGTTCAGCGATGCTTCTCACAAGGGTTTAAGATGTGTTCTGATGCAACACGGGAAGGTAATAGCTTACGCCTCTAGACAACTGAAGGAATATGAGTCTCGTTACCCTACTCACGATTTAGAACTTGCTGCTATTGTTTTGCCCTCAAGATTTGGAGACATTACCTTTATGGAGAGAAATGCAAGATTTACACGGATCACAAGAGCATAAAGTATATATTCACGCAGAAGGAATTAAACATGAGACAGAGAAGATGGTTAGAATTGATCAAAGACTATGATTGCTCGATAAACCTCAGAAGAAAGAAAAGACTTAACCTGTTGACAACCTCAGAAGAATTGGTCAGAGAATTTGAGAAAATGGAATTAGAGGCCAAGGTCCCAGTCCAAAACAATGAAAGAGTTTATAGCATTCAGTTTCAACCAGAGTTACTCGAGAAGAATTGCCGTTATCAGGAACAAGTAATGGAAAAAAAAAAATCAGAGTTGATCAGAGAAGAATTTCTGAGTTCAAAGTATGATAAGCGAATTAAGCGATTTGCAACGAGAATATGAGTTCCTAATGTTACATATCGAGTTGAAGGAAGAAATTATGAGCGAAGCGCATAACTCGAGATATTCCATACACCCAGGGAGCACAAAAATGTATCAAGACATCAAGCTGAATTATTGGTGGTCTAACATGAAGAGAGAGATTGCAGAATGGGTAAGCAAGTGTTTGACCTATCAGAAAGTGAAGGCAGAACATCAACGACCAAGTGGACTTCTACAACCTTTAGAGATACCCGAGTGGAAATGGGAGCATATTTCCATGGATTTTGTCGTAGGATTGCCCCGAACTAGAGCGAGCCACGATGCTATTTGGGTTATTGTCGACCGACTCATTAAATCTGCGCATTTCCTACCAATTAGCGATAAGTATTCCGTTGAGAGATTGGTGAGCATATACCTAAAGGAAATTGTAGTTCGTCACGGAGTGCCTGTTTCAATCGTATCTGATAGAGATGCCAGTTTTACTTCGCGATTTTGGAAAAGCTTTCAGGAATGTCTTGGCACGAAGTTAAATCTGAGTACTGCATATCATCCACAGACCGACGGACAGAGTGAAAGGACGATTCAAACAGTTGAAGATATGTTAAGAGCCTGTGCACTTGATTTTAAAGGAAGTTGGGATGAGCATTTGCCCCTAGTTGAGTTTGCTTACAATAATAGTTACCACTCGAGCATATGTATGGCACCTTATGAAGCTTTGTACGGAAGGAAGTGTAGATCACCGTTATATTGGGACGAAGTAGGAGAAAGAAAGATACTAGGACCAGAATTACTTCAACAAACTAAGCAAGCAACCGAGGTTATTCGAAAAAGGTTAGTTGCAGCTCAAGATCGACAGAGGAAGTATGCAAATCAAAAGAGAAAAGACAAGCATTTGAAGTGGGAGATAAAGTGATGTTGAAAGTTTCACCTTGGAAGAGAGTAATGAGATTCGGCAAGAAAGGCAAGTTAAGCTCCAGATATATATAGGACCTTTTGAGATTCTTAAGAAGATAGGACCACTAGCTTATCAGTTGGCCCTGCCTCCAGATCTTCAGCATATCCACGATGTGTTTCATATTTCTGCGTTAAGAGAATACCATTCTGATTTCAGGCATGTTATAACCTACGAGCCAGTGGAGATACGCCCTAATTTGACCTACGAAGAAAAGCCTGTAGAGATCCTAGATTACAAAGTACAAGAGTTAAGAACTAAGAAAGTAAATTTAGTGAAAGTACTTTGGAGAAACCACCAAGTTGAGGAAGCCACGTGGGAATTAGAAAGCGAAATGAGGAATAAATATCCGGAATTGTTTAGTGCATAGTTTTGATTCCGAGGACGGAATCCTATAAGGGGGGAAGACTGTAATAACCGCGAATTTTCGAAATATATTTTTATTTTGAGCCGAATTTTAGAGTCTCGTTTTAATTAGTCAGCGGGAGAAAAACGAAATCTTTTTATTAAATATTTATATTAAATATTTCCATCATTATATTTGTCCCCCATTTTAAATTCTTTTTATTTATTAATTTTCACTTAATTAATAATGATTAGGCTTTATTGTCCACTAAACAATTTTGCAATGATTTTGTTTCCATGATTTTATCTTTTTAAGTTTTTTTAAACTGCATTATTATTATGCATAATGAGGATACAGTTGATTAGTTGATTCGTTTAGTATAAAATTCCTGCAGCATTTCGTAAGTCAAAACAGAGAACAAAACCCCCAGCAGACTATTTCCCTTTAAACCACAATACTTGACCATATACACACACAAAAACAAAGCCACAAACACAGATCAATATACATCAAAAACCAAGGTAGTTTACAATTTTTTTTCTGTTAATTATTTGTATCTCGTTTCCAGTTTGTACCAGTAAATGGATTTAATTGTGTTATGTGATTGGTTGTGTTGGTCAGAGAGGGAGTCGAAGGGGAGATAGGGAGAGAGGCGGAGGAAGGGATTGACGAGAGAGAGATTAGAGTGGAAGGGATGGAGTGTGTTGTGTTTCAATCGGAGTTATAAGGAGGACTGTTGTGCTTCTTTGTTGGGTTTGTAAAAATCGAAGGGGGAAAGGGAGACGAGGGCAGGAGGAGAGGAGAGAACGAGAGGTTGATGTCGAGAGGACGGAGAGATTAAAGTGGGTTGATTGGGTGTGGTTGTGAACCGAGAGTGGTGTTTGTGTTGTAATCGGTAGAGAGGGAGAGATTGGAGGTCGATGATAGGGAGAGATGTAGAGAGAGTTGAGAGAGGGAGGGAGAGATTTAGAGAGATTGGTTGTTGTTGTTGTTCGACGGAGAGAGATGAGAGATTGTTGATGATTGGTTGTTGCTGCTAAGGTTCGAAGTCGGGGGGATGGTGTCGTTTGTTAAGGTCGAGTGCAGAGAGACAGGGGAAGGGGAGGTTGAACAGGTGGGTCCCACGTTGCTGTAGAATATAATATAATATTAACGTAACCAATTTAGGACCATACGTTTTATTCGTGTTTTAATTAAATAGGATTTAATTGGCCCGTTAAAATTGGAACGTTATTAAATTTAGAAGATTAAATAGTTTTATTAATAATGAGTTATTTAAACAAAATAGTGATTGGTTTATTAATTAAATAAGTATTATTATGTGATTTTGAAAACAAATTAGAGATTTATTAATTTACAATAAAAAGGTTATATTTGTGAATAAATAGAATAATATATGATTTTATTCTGGAAAGCTGTTTTTAATCTTTTCCGGTTTATTTTTAATTAACCGGACCGAGTCAGATTTAATATTTTATTAAATAAATTAGGATTTGTGAGGTTTATTAAAAGTGGAATTCTTTGATGAATTATTTTAAAAATGAGAATAATTATTTTGGATTTAAATTGAATAAAAAATGGATGTTTGAATTTTTCATTTTGAGTAAGAATTTAGATTTCCAGGTATTAAAAAATAGGATATATTCTCCAGATTTAATTTCTGAGTTCGAAGAGATATTTATTACCCCGGAATTAATTTCCGTTATTTGTTCAGGAGATTTTTTTATGAGATATTTTATTATTATTAATTATATTATTGGATCGAGAATATTTTATTCTGAAGAATCGCTCACGTATTTCTGGTTGCCATTTTTAGAGAATAATTCTCGAGACGTAGATCGACGCCAAGTTCACGGGTAGAGTATAATTTTTATCTGCATTATTTGCACTTCGAGATCGAGGCAAGTTCATTCCTACCCTAACCTTTGGAAACTGTGAATTTCTGTTCGTGTTATTTAATTCCTTAATTATTTTCGAGATATTATATGTTGAGATTTATCTGTTGCTCCGTATGATGCAATAATTTCTTTTGAGCATTATCTCTCGTTAAATATTATTATGCTGTTAATTTAGTTTATTTGAGAATTATAATCCCTATAAGCGTATAAATAATTTAATTGCGATCGGGTCGATCTCATTAATTCGAGACGACTATTATTTTGATTCAGTGAAACTAATCTCATTCGTATGAGATAGTTACCTTCATTCTTTTCGATTGAATTTATTTTACAAATTCAACCGTTATTTATTGATTATCTTTTAGTTAGTTCCTCGTACGAATTAACCGATAAGAGTTTAAAAATTATAATTGTTAGAGATTTTTTTATTCGTCGATCAAGTGAAAAATATTCTATTTAAACGTTCATCAATGTTGAGTATTATAAATATTGAGAAGTACTATTTGTTCAGTACGACTCCCAATTACTTCAATTTTAAGACTATTCTCATAATTTCGAGATAGTTGGTTTTATTGTCAAGGTTTGGCATTTTGTTCATGTCAACCGATAAATTATTATTATTGAGTATTTACATCAGTCTATTGTTCGGATTGGTGGTAAAAATCAAGTCAGACTGGCAGTCCGCCAGATTTGTAAATATTTTCTGGAAGAATTATTTCAAGTTATCTGTACCCCAAATATTCGGGAATTCTGTATTCTACTGGTCAATTTTGGGCAAGAGGCCCCTTATAGAGAACTAGAGACTCGTGTACCGTTATACGGACCGAGAATAATTAGGCATTTGTTGCCTTGGTTGAATTGATAACCATTATGATGCTAGCATTCATAAATATATATTATAGTTGATATCGTATTGTAGCCGTGATCGGGCGAAGTGCGGTGTCATTGGAGGCCGTTATTCTTGGTCGGTTAGTTGATCGCCCCACCGAGATACGGAGAGGAGGAAGACCAGTTCATTCTTAAATCATGAGTTATCAGAGTTATATCAAATGAGTTTTTCAAGTATTCTGTTTCGAGATGAGTATTGAGTTTTTCAAGTATTCTGTTTCGAGAAGAGTATTGATTCTTTCGAGTATTCTGTTTCGAGATAAGTATTGAGTTTTTCAAGTATTCTGTTTCGAGAAGAGTATTGATTCTTTCGAGTATTTTGTTTCGAGATGAGTAATGAGTCTTTCAAGTATGCTATTTTCGAGATGAGTTTGAGCCAATTCAGATTGTGATATCCTACATTAAAATTTTGAGTATTTCTTTCGGTAAATATTATTATATTTATACCCCGAGCAATGAAAGAACTTGTTGAGCACTATAGTTGCTCATTCTTGCTTTAAAACATTTTGTTCAGTTGTGAAGATGGAAAGAGGTGAGACGTCCAACCAGGGATCCAGAGGAAAAGGAAAAGCGCCATGCTATGCTGACAAGAATTAGAATATCCAGCTGGAACCTTTATCTTTCTACCTTTGTGCACTTTTGTAAGATATTATCTCGAGATGTAATAAGTTGGATTGTTTTATTTTGTGAGACGATCTTGGAACTGCGGAGTGGGACATATATGCTCCGTTGAAATAAACATTTTATTTATTTATTGCGTTATCGTGTGCTGCAGGATATTGAGACAATGTGACGACCCGGGTCCCCAGTCAGGGTGGATTTGGGGGCGTTACAACAACATTCCTATTTTGTGTGATAATACAAGTGCCATAGCAATCTCCAACAATTCTGTGCAGCATACAAGAACCAAGCACATCGACATCAGGTATCATTTTATTAGAGAGCATGTCATGAATGGTACTGTGGAGTTACTTTTTGTACTCACAGAAGAACAAATAGCAGATATTTTTACTAAGTCTATTGATGAATCCACATTTACCAAACTTGTTGGTGAATTGGGTATGTTAAATAGCCCTAGTAATTAAACTGGTTAATATCTGAGATTTGATCTTTAATAATTGTCAAGTGATTTATTTGTGAATATTTGTTAATAAAATCACTTGAATAATTATTTTATCATTTTATCTACTTGCTTGTTTTATTATTAAATAAGTGTCATTTTGTAAATATTTAGTATTTTATTTTATTTGATTTGTAGTGTTTTTCCTTTTGTTATTAATGTTTGATTTCATAAAAGGGACTACCTATAATTGTTTTTATAATTTTTATTAGGTTTTATAATTTTAGTGTAAATTAATTTGCTATTTTTTAGCTTGTTTTAATAATTAATTTGCGTTATTGTTAGAATTTGCAACATGTAAATATTATGTTAATATTTGTTTATTAGGATAGTTATATTAGTTGTTTTATTAATATTACAATCGGTATAACAATTCATCTGATTGTTATATTCGAATTCGGTGGTAGTTATATTAGTTAAATTAGTATGATATAACTCTAGATATAACTTATTAATTAGATAGTTATATTATTGTGTTATGTAAATATAACTTTAATTAGTTCATAGTTATATTGTGTGTTTTTGCTCGAAATATGACTATCGATATAACAATTCATTCGATTGTCATATTGTGTGTTTTTTGATAGTTATTTTGATAAATTAGCTGCAATATGACTCAGTACAGGTAAGTTATATTCGTTTTGTACGCAATATAACTATCGGTATGACTATCAACCGATAGTTATATTAGGACTGAATTATATATAAACTGATAGTTATATTCCGTAGTTATATCAGTTCACTGCTCTTTTAACTCGCGTGTTAAGTCACCGAGTCTCTCTCTTTTGATACATACATATACACATATATATACGGTCGAATTGCTGCCCAATTCTTGACTCGATTCACACTGCAATCTCATTTCTAAGATCAACAATCGATTACCCAGTCGATTATCTTCATTTCAACGGTCTAAATGTGGGATTTGGTCGAGTTTTTGTGTTCTTGAGTTTGAAACTTTCGATTTTTCGATCTAAATTTCAAGAAGATTGGTTGTGATTTATCAAAAACTAAAAATATACTTGTGTTTGTAATGATATCAAGATCCTTGCCTCAAATTTTCAGAATTTTTGGTGAAGATTTAAATTTTTCGAATTTTGTGAATTAATTGGGTTAATTGTTGAATTTTGCAGATTCCTTAATTTTAATACCTGATTTGGAATGGCTGGTGCTTATAATAATTTTGAGATTGTTAATCACAATTTTATTGGATATTTTAATCCCGAGGATTGCTCGGTTGATCGGTTCAAGCCATGGATAACGTTTCTGAACGAACAAAATATCTGTAGCTATGCTATAACTGCAAATATTCCCATGAAATACGGCCCTCTTAAATTAATGTGTACTACAGCTGTGGTGGCCCCAAATGGAAGCTCGTTTTCTTTTGATTTTAATGATAAGACATATATAGTGGATGAATCTGTCGTCAATGCAGCGCTGGGACTTCCAACTGAACAGTTTGCTGAATTGCCATCAAGTGATGAGCTGACTCAATTCTTTACAAATCTGAACTATCAAGGTCAAGTGGATCTCAATCGACCACTCAAAAGCAACCTTGTTCAAGAATGGAACATCTTCTTCGAAATCATAGCAAAGGTTTTTGCCAACTCTACCAAGAGTAACAATACTGTCATAACAGGTATGCTACAGTCTATTGGTTACTCAATTGCTCATAACAGAAGAATCAATGTTGGCAGCTTGCTATGGTCTATATTGATAAAATGGTTGACAAAGGCTAGAAAGGAGTTTGGAAGACGTAAAAAGGTTAAGTGTCATTATCCTCGATTTTTGACACTAATGTTTAATCATCTTATGCCTAAGGATCAACCTGAACCTTTTCCATATGATAGAGTTCAATGGTCTGGTAAACCAAACAAAATGTTCTACACTAGGTTGGATTCTTCTCAGGTTTTGATGTATGTTCCAGTGGTTATAACACCATATATGGCTACTTTCATGAATTTGCCAAATGTTATGCCACAACCAGTTGCTGAGCTACCTTTGATTGAACAAGCTCCACAACCCGAAGCAGAACAAGTTCCAGAACCTCAACCTGATCCTGAACCCTTAATTGCTCTTGAACATCAACTTGCAGTGGATCAACCCACTCAGAGTGAGAATGTTGCAAATGTTAATGATCAGGTAATTCACTCAACTTCTTCGCAATCTCAATATCTTTCTGATAGTCAAATATTTGTGAGAAGTGACCAAGGGGTTGTAGAACCACAACCTCCTACCAAGGTCAATGCACCAAACACTAATCTTAAATTCTCCAAACACTATCAAAGAAAGAAATTGTCAGCCAAAAGATCTAACCCTAGTAGTGATATCTTGAGTGAAACAACAGATTTGCCTTTACAAAAGAGAAGTAAAACCATATCTGAGGCAACTGCAAACCCTTTCGTTTCTTCAAGCTCACCTCTGTTACTTACAATGGGGGAAGATTTTTTCTTAAATGAAGCTGACAACTTTGTCATGCAAGAAGAGCAAGATACAGTGCCTGCCATTGTTACGGCAGAAGAACCCTCACAGGTTGATAGGGATTTGCGAACTCCCATTGCACCACCACTGACCTTCCAAGAGGAGGCTAGGGTGATTTTAAATGCAGGTACAATGGATGCAGCTTAGGAATATGAGAGGAGTGATGTAAGGATTACCTCAAATCTGAGTGAAACACTAGCACGTGAGGTGAGTGATACTCAGAGAGCTATTGAGATGAGTGCACACAATGACACAAACACTTTTTCTCTCATGGCACAAATTGATTAAATGAAACAAAGACTTGCTAAATCTGAAGCTGAGAACAAAGACCTAAGGCATGACATGAACAACATGCGGACTATCTTCAACAACAAAATCAATGCACTTCAACTCTCTCAACACCAAGCAGTTGTAGACTCTGGAGATGTGACAGTGGCTCAAGATATTATTTCTTCTTTAATGTCAAATCAAATTGAAGATCTTCAGAAAGACATCAATGAGAATCACTTATCCACTGAACATCGTCTTAGTCAAATTGAAAAGCAAAGTGCTCATCAAGCAAAAGGGTTGAGACATTTGTATAACATCATTAGCAGAACTCACTCTGCTACACCAGAAGAGGTGAGATTCTTTGAAGGTGATGGTGAAGATGACCCAAGCCACAGAACTGTAGAGGATTCCTCAACTAAGGGGGAGAAATCAAGAGGGGGAGCAAGTGCAAGTAAATCAAAATCTGATATACCAGTTGAAGATAGGAGTGATAAAGGTGGCAAGGGGAAGAAAGCTAAAGTAGCACAAGATGACACTGCAGAAGGTTATTACTATAAAGGTGAACCTGATAACCTTGATATTTTTGCTGACTTGCAGTTTTCTGATGATGGAGAGGAATTTGGGGAACCAGATCTAAGTTTTTGGGATGATGAAGAGACTGTGGTTCCTGATCCTGTTGAAGTAGAAAGAATGAATTTTGAAGCCAATAAAGAACTTGAACAGAATGAAGCTAATCTGTTAATGAGAGAAGAAAGACTAAAAAAGACTCTGGAACAGATAGCTCATAATGAAAGGCTTCAAAAGGCTGAAAAGGAAGCACTTCAAAAGCAACATGCTCAGAAGATTGAAGCAAGGAAGATGTACATCAGGTACAAGAGTGGTGATAAGTGGGAACGTGCTCAAAGAATTATAGATTAACCACAAACTTCTGAGTATGATGATCTTCGGTTGGGTGATATGTTTGAGAGATTTAAAGAAAAGAATCCCGTACATGATGATTATCTAAAAGCTTTGAAGAATGAAATAATGAGCATAAATTGTGCAAGTGATTCAAAGGACGAGCTTTTAATATTTGTTCATTGTCATAAGCTTGGATAACAGAAAGTATCACTTCAATTCTTCTATGATAGATCTCTTTCAGAACTCTGGATGCTGAGACCAAAAGTCAGAACATCTTATGAGCTTGGCGTACAACTTCACGAAAAATTTCTAGATTTCACTGAAAGAGCTGGTCCTGAAATAATACATGACCCTCCTCAAGTTAAAGTTCTTATAGGAGAAATCATTCACACTGTTAATCTTCAGACAAGTGAGTTACGTGCACATCATGTCAGACACTTGGTGCATGTTGAATATGCTCTTCCAAATCATGGGTTTTCATCTCAGAAGAAAATTGAAGCTGCAGATCATCTTCAATCTTATGCTCAAGACAACATGAAGAAGTACAAGGTTTTTCAAGGTGAATTGAGAAAGAAACTGGGAATACCACTTGAAGCACCACTATTTGGAGCTCCACTAGTTCATCCTGTATCATCATCCAGAAGAGAATTAGTTGTTGATGCTGAATTACACAAGATGCTTCCAGACTTGGATGAACCTGAAGAAGGAAAAATCAGGAGGGAAGAAAGTGCTAAATGAAGAACAGCTCTACATGTTATATTCTTAGAGCTAGATAGAGCAAGATAGGTTATTGTGAAATATGATCAGTCTAGAGGATCATCTATCTTGTATTTATCTTTTATGTTTGAATCTGGATAATGTTATATATGAACCAGAACTTTTCCATTATTTACTTAGCACTTAAAGTTTTATCCTTTACTAGTTTAATTGGGATTAGTTGAAGAATCCTCTAGATATTTGCTTGTTATTGTCTAACAAACAAATAGGGGGAGATTGAAAGGCATATGACTCAGCCTATTTATAGTTAGAGGATCCTAATCCAATTAAACTAGATTGTAATAAGTAAATAATATTATCTGTCACAGGAATCTCAGAAGATGCTATCTGTCAGAAGAAAAATCAACATGTCAATCTATAGTTTTGATGTCTTAAACTGGAAGAAGTTCAGTCTACTAATCAAGCCTCAGTGTAACATTCAAAGTGATGGATTTATTTTTAAAGAACAGAGATTTCTATCAGTGACAATGAAACAGTTTCAGTACAAATGTATTTGAAGAAAAGTCAAGAAAAGAAAAAGGCCACAGCTTAAAGTCAAGATGAAGAACATATATTGGAGTTAGTCGTTCATGAACCAGATAGTACATCGAGCGTCAACAACGATCCAGTGTATGTTCTTTATTAAATTATGTGGTACTAAGTGAAGTGTTGTCTACTAAAGGATATGTATTAATTCTCCTTTAATTAATTAAATCAAATAATTAATTTAACTAAATAAATTAATATGATCCGAATTAATATATTTGTTAAAGTAATTATTAAAGTAATTAAATCGGAATTAATATGTTAAAGAAATAATTATTTAAATGATTGTTGCAAATCATTTGATTAATTATAAGCTGAAAATATATGATAATATAACTATCAAAGGATAGTTATATTCAGTTAATGTTGGACAGTCATATTCAGTGCAAGGTTGATAGTCATATTCAGTTCAAGTGTGATAGTCATATTCAGTGCAAACTGGATAGTCATATTTAGTTCAAACTGGACAGTCATATTTAGTTCAAACTGAGACAATCATATCTAGTTCAAACTGGATAGTTATACCGAAAGTTATATTGAATGGATTGTTATATTCAGTTCAAACGGACAGTCATATTACTTGCAAAGGGATAGTCATACCGATTGTTATATCAGCCAGCAGATAGTTATATGAAGCTCAACGGATAGCCATATTTAACTATAATATGACTATGATTAAAGTAATTATCAGGAGGTGTTAGTTACAGAGGCATGCCTGTACACATCTAATAACAAGCCTAATTGTTTGTAATGCTTTGCATTACTTACATGACCTCTTAACTGAGGGAACCTCTAGTTGTAGAGTTTCTGTTTGTATTGTACTTGTAATAGGCATCAAATCCTAGTTGTGTAACTGTACAAATAGAGTCTAGAATAATGCTTGAAAGAAGTTCCATGGTTCATGCCTCAAGCAAGGAGTTAAAGACTGCCAAATAATCACAGTTGGGATTTGAAGAAATGAAGAATTTGCCTAAGTACCAATTCGAGAAGTATATTTGTCTATTCGAGAAGTCCAGCATTCGAGAAGTCAGAGATTCGATATCTCAAGACACTATTCGATATCTCTGAATACACTGTTCGATATCTCATTCGATATCTCAGGGATTCGATATGTCTACTACTCTATTCGAGATCTCAAGAAGTCAACAAGTCAAGATGGTATTCGAGTTCTCAAAGAGTCAACAAGTCAAAGTCCCATTCGATATCTCAAAGACTCAGAAAGCTATTCGACAACTCGAGGATTCGATAAGTCAAATGCTCTATTCGACAACTCAAGGAATCCTGATGGAAAAGAGCTATTCGAGAAGTGGTTCGATATGTCACTATAACAGTATTCGAGAACTCAGAGTTATCGATCAAGTCAATTCTAGTTCTCGAATCACTTACTTAGTCACTTCTCGAATACATTCTTGGAGACAAAATACTGAAGAAATTGTACAAGTCAGAAACCTGCAACAAGCCAATGCACTTTATGGACCACAATCTGTAACGTGCTCTGGAAAGCCTACAAGGAAGCTTGGAGAGATATAGAAGAGACAAGGAGCTAAAGAAGTGGATCTAAACAGGCTTTGCAAAGTCAAATCTGTAACCGTTTGGACACTTACTCAAAAAGGATAGACAGACTAGAAAGTAATTTGTTTAGCTACCTTATTTGTAGTAAGTGGGCTGTATCCATGTTCTATAAGGACACAGCCTCACTTCATAACTTAGTAACTTTTGTGAGTCTAGTTTTTCATACACTGTAAGCTATATCTCTCTGAGAAAAACGAAGCTGAGAATACTACCATTTGTATTCACAGATTGTAGCAACCTTTATCTAATATACATTAGATTAAAGTGATATTGTGTCTTGTGTTGTTTATTTATCCGCACCTTAATCTCTGCACACACAGGCACTTATCTGCTATACAGACTCAACCCAAGAAAAGTTCAAGAATCCATTCACCCCCCCCTCTGTATTCTTTTGCCGTGTTCAATACTCAACAAGTGGTATCAGAGCGGGCTGTTTATTCAAAAACAGAGAAACGATCATGAGTTCGAATACACCAAAGACTACAGGAACGGTGAAGGTCCCTAAGTTTGATAAAGAAAACTTCAACCTCTGGAAGATAAAGATGATGTTGTTCATCAAAGCCTCTCATCCCTTGTATCCTGAGATTCTCAAGAATGGTCCTTTTGTTCCACAACAAGAGATACCAGAGAAGACTGTTGGAACCATAACAATCCCTAGAGCTTATGAGGCCAAGGATCCATCAAAGTGGACAGAGTCAGAAAGGGAGAAGGTTGCTCTTGACAGCCACCTCATGTTGCTCATCATTGATTCCATGGATATGTCAATGTTTGCAAACATTGCATCATGCACGTCTGCTAAAGAGATGTGGGATCACATTGAGGTGTTGTGTGAAGGGACTGATGAGGTTAAAGAAAACAGGAAACAGATATTGGTCACACAGTATGAAGCTTTCATGGCACAGCCCAAGGAAAGCATCACTGAGATGTTTGAAAGGTTTCACAAGCTAGTTACTGAGTTGCAGATGAATGGAAAGGTTTACAGCACCAAGGAGTTAAATATGAAATTTCTGTTGTCTTCACCAAATCATCTGGAGCAAAGAGTCATTTCCCTTAGAGAGAGAGATTTGAACAGAGTCACCTATGATGTACTCTATGGAGTCCTAAAGACTCATGAACTTGAGTTGCTTCAGAAGAGGGCTATCCAAGCCAACCAAGGTAGGATGATAAACACATCATGTGCCTTGATTGTCAACAAATCCATTCTGGACTTAGAAGCATCTACAAGCCAACTAAGGATAGAGGAGGTGGCAGATGATGAAGAAACTGAAGCTGGGGTGAGTGAACCTGTTGAGGAAAAGGAGGAAGAAGAAGAGGAGTTTTACACTCTGGAAGAACTTGATGGGATGGAAAATACTTCATATGCTTTCATGGCCAGAAAATTTCCAAACATCAGATTTAAAAGAAATCAACCCTTCAAACCCAAAACTCAAAACCATTCAGCCAACAAGAACAAGGCACCTGTGAAACCAAACAGAAATAAGTTCAAAACCGGTTATGTGGATAGGTCATCTGTAAGGTGTTATAGATGCAATGACCTAGGGCATTTTGCCAGTGAATGCAAGAAGCCTAAAAAGAAGGATAGAGATTATCTTGAGCTAGAAGCTAAGTATGAGGCCCTTCTGAAAAAGCAGACACATGGTAAGGCCTACATAGCTGAAGGGAAGTGTTGGGATGATTCTGAGAGTGATGAAGAGGAACAAGAATTCTGCAATTATGCCTTGATGGCCAACTCCAAGGATGACTCATCTTCATCTGATTCTCAGGTACCATCTCTCACTACTATAGACATGTCTGTTTCTGAATACAAATCCATGATTGAACAATTATCTGTTGAAATGTTTAATATTCATACTAGTATGACTGCTGCTAATGAGGAGATTGCTAAACTGTCTACTAGAAATGAAGTATTAACCAAAAAGAATGAGGAACTTGAGCTAACTGCTATGCAAGTAGAAAACCTTAAGAAAGAAGTTGAATATTTGGAGAACAAGGTTTTATGTGCTAGTCAAGTAGAGAAGGCTCTTAGGGATGAATTAGCTGAGAATGAATTCAAACTTAAAACTTTCAAGAAATCATCTGGTTTAGTGCAATCCTACTGTGAGAAAATTGAAGCTAAACCCAAAGCAGCTATTGGACTTGACTATGACTCTCTCAAACAAAGGAAAGGCTATGCTGTCATTGAAGAGGACACAGCTGTTCATGAGAAAGTGCCTCACATTTTGAGAAAAACTGAAAATCCAATTTTTAAGGAATCAACATTTGAAATTGATGAGGATGCCTTACTCATCAAGCAAATGTTGAATGATGAGGATGAGGCACAATCTAGTGAACAGCAAGCATCCTCTAAGGGTGAGAGTGTCAAGTCAAAGACCAAGAAGCCAGTAGTTGATAGGCCAAGACCTAAGAAGTTTGTTAAGTTTGTATCAGCTGGGAAGAGTGAATCAGAAAAGGAAGTGACTAAAAGGAAACAGAACAGAAATGGCAAGTTAGGGATTAACAAGGATAACAACTATGCTTATATGCCTAATGCCCCTAGGAAAACTTGTCAGAACTGTTTCAGTACTAATCATCTAACTCATGCATGCAAGAAACCTGTTAGTAGTGTGTATAAACCTTTCTATGATTGTTCTGTGCCTCTAAGACATAGAGATGCACCTTTCTGTGATAAATTTGACTGTATGCCATGCAATATGAATGTTATGACTAGTTGTTTTAATTTAAGAAGACAGTTCATTGATGGTTGTATCAGTCACAATTCTCACACACACTACACAAGGTCAAAGTCTTCAAGTCCTCCTAAAGCTAGGAAGGTACCTTTGTCACCTAAGTCTGAAACCTCAGGTTCTAAGACTTCCAACAGTGACAAGAAGACTGACACTAAGAAAGTTAACAAGCATGTTGTTTATGATAAAACTGTCTCTAAGTCACATGGACCCAAACTTGTTTGGGTACCAAAGGAAAAGTAATACCTTTGTGTTTGCAGGGCAAAGAAAGTGAGAAGAAGGTCATGTGGATTTTGGACAGTGGATGCTCAAATCATATGACTGGTGATATGGCCCTGCTATCACAGTATGAGGAAAAGGCTGGCCCAATGGTTGCTTTTGGAGATGACAGCATGGGTAACACATTGGGATATGGCAAGCTGAAAGTTGGAAATGTCATCATTGAAGATGTAGCACTAGTCAAGGGGCTCAAGCATAATCTGTTAAGTGTTGGTCAGTTTACTGATAGAGGATTCAAAGTGAATTTTGACAAAGATGAATGTTTGATCACCCACAAGAAGACTGGTGATTTTGCTCTATCTGGAGTAAGGAAGGGAAGCCTGTTTGTAGCCAATATGGACTCTGCAAACAAGGACAAAATTTGTTGCTTTTACTCAAAAGCATCAAATGAAGATTGTTGGCTGTGGCACAAGAAACTATCACACCTGAACTTTAAGGCCATTAATTCTCTAGTCAAAAGAGAGTTAGTGAGAGGCATGCCCACACTTGAATTCTGCCAAGAAGGAGTGTGTGAGGCTTGTCAAAAAGGAAAAATGAAGAGATCAAGCCACAAGTCAAAGACAGTGACATCTGTAACCAAGCCACTACAACTTATCCATATGGATTTGTTTGGGCCTGTTAACATAATGTCACTTGGAAGAAAGAAGTATGCCCTGGTAATGGTTGATGATTTTTCAAGGTATACATGGGTAGAATTTCTGGCATCAAAAGATGAGGCTCCACAAGTAATCATTGAGCATATAAAGAAAGTTGACAAGGAAGCAAAGGCAAACAATGCAAGTGTGATTGCATTGAGGAGTGATAATGGAACAGAGTTCAGAAATGCCACACTTGAAGCATTCTGCAAAGAGAATGGCATTTCTCAGCAATTCTCAGCTCCAAGGACTCCACAACAAAATGGAGTTGTTGAGAGAAAGAATAGAACTCTAATTGAGGCTGCTAGAACAATGTTACTTGATGCAAAAATGCCCACATGTTTTTGGGCTGAGGCTGTGAGCACTGCATGCTATATTCAGAACAGAACCCTCATCAACAAAAACACTGGAAAGACTCCTTACAACTTGATGACTGGAAAGAAGCCGACACTGAAGTATATTCATACTTTTGGAAGCAAATGCTTTGTGCTTAAGGACAATTCTGAATATGTTGGAAAGTTTGATGCAAAAGCATTTGAAGGAATTTTTCTTGGCTATTCTATGGAAAGAATTGCATACAAGGTTTATGTCATCAGTCAAAAGAAAGTTATGGAAAGCACAGATGTAACATTTGATGACAGCAAACTACCTGGACTAGAAGAAGCCAATGATGAAGACAAAGATCCATTGAAGTTTGATAATCTAGATGATTCTGATGAAGAGACTGAAACTAGAGTTGAAACTCAAGTTCAACAAACTCAAGTGAATAATGATACAAGAGAAGAATTTGTGCCAATCAATAGTGAAGAAACAAGCATCCAAGACACACCTGTGAGTAATGGCAACTTCACAGGGGGAGGAAATGAGGATGATCATGATGAGGATGATGAAGCAACATCAAGGATGAGAAATCAGGTTGAACACTCAAGGAAATGGGATAGATCACACACTGCAGAGCAAATCATTGGAGATCCTAATGCAGGAGTAAGGACTAGGAGAGCAACTCAAAATGAGTGCCTCTATGGATGTTTTCTATCACAAGTTGAGCCTAAGAAACTTGATGATGCATTGTTGGATCCGGATTGGATTATTGCCATGCAAGAGGAGCTGAATCAATTTGAAAGGAACAAAGTATGGGAACTTGTGCCTGCACCAAAGAATAGAACCATTGTTGGAACAAAATGGGTTCTGAAGAATAAGATGGATGAAGATGGTGTAATAATAAGAAACAAAGCAAGGCTGGTTGCAAAAGGATACTCTCAACAGGAAGGCATTGATTATGATGAGACATTTGCCCCTGTTGCTAGATTGGAAGCCATTAGAATATTCTTGGCATTTGCTGCTCATTCAAACTTTAAAGTTTATCAAATGGATGTCAAGAGTGCATTTCTAAATGGAGAGTTGGAAGAAGAGGTTTATGTGCAACAACCACCTGGCTTTGAGGATCCACATTTCCCAGAATTTGTCTACAGACTGTTTAAGGCACTGTATGGACTTAAGCAAGCTCCAAGAGCATGGTATGATACTCTATCACAATTTCTTCTTGAAAATCAATTCACTCGAGGCACATTGGACAAGACACTGTTTTACAAGAAGCATGGTGATGATATGATCCTAGTTCAAATCTATGTGGATGATATCATTTTTGGCTCTACAAATGAGAAACTGTGTGAGAAATTCTCTAAACTCATGCAGAGCAGATATGAGATGAGTATGATGGGAGAGTTGACATTCTTTCTAGGGTTGCAAGTCAGTCAAAGGAAGGATGGTATCTTTATCAGTCAAACCAAGTACATCAAGGATTTATTGAAAAAGTTTGACTTGGAAGATTGTTCACCTGCCAAGACACCCATGGCCACTGCCACTAAATTGGATGAAGATGCTAAAGGCAAGAGAGTAGATATCTCAGTCTACAGAGGCATGGTTGGTTCTCTACTCTACCTCACTGCAAGTAGGCCAGACATCATGTTTGCTACATGCTTGTGTGCAAGGTTTCAATCAAATCCAAAGGAATCACATTTGATTGCAATAAAAAGGATCTTTAGATATCTGAAGGGCACTCCTAACTTGGGATTATGGTACCCTAAGGACACAGGGTTCAATCTGGTTGGCTACTCTGATGCTGATTATGCTGGATGCAGAGTGGATAGGAAAAGCACCTCAGGAAGCTGCCAGTTCCTTGGACAAAGGTTAGTTTCTTGGTATAGCAAGAAGCAACAATCTGTGTCAACTTCTACAGCTGAGGCTGAATACATAGCTGCTGGAAGTTGCTGTGCTCAAGTGCTTTGGATTAGAAATCAACTTAGAGATTATGGACTTGTGTTGGAAAGAATTCCAATCATGTGTGACAACACAAGTGCAATCTCTATAGTTGCCAATCCTGTCAATCATTCTAGAACAAAGCACATTGACATCAGATATCATTTCATAAGAGAACATGCAGCTAATGGAACCATTGAGTTGCATTATGTCTCTACAGATAAACAACTAGCTGATATATTCACTAAGCCATTAGATGAAGCCACCTTCACAAGGTTGGTAAGTGAGATTGGAATGCTGAATTCTTCAGATTCTGGCTAAGTGAATACATCATCTAGATTGTTGCAGCAGTAAACACTTACTTTATCTAAATTCTCAATATTTTTGGAGTAAGTGTTGGCTGAAATATGATTTATAAATATTTCAAATCTGTTGCATATGTTGAAAATCATATTTTTAATAACTTAAAATTTCTATGAAATTTTGAGAAAATCACTATTTGATTTGCTAGGATATTTTTCAATGAATATGTCTGGTAAATTCTTACAAGATAGTGAAAATCAAATTTTTATGAGTGATGGGTATAGTTCGATAAGTCAGACTTCTCGAATGATTCACTATTCGACATCTCTAATAAGTCTCATTAGAGTACTCTTGAGTTCTCGAATAGAATCTTTCTGAGATATCGAATAGAGGAATTATTGACTTCTCGAATATAGTAACTGAGTTCTCGAATGACTGAGTTCTCGAACACTATATTTGAGTTCTCGAATCATTTGAAAAGGCTGAATTCTCGCTGAATTTTAACCGATTTTGGATTTTTATCTAAAAATTTAATTCACTCATAAAAACACATTTTATTTAATTTAGAATTATTTCTAAGTTAGATAACTGCCAGCTGTGAGTTTCTATCTGCTTGAGTTATCGATTAAGCCATTCTTGACTTCTCGAATAGTTGTTTTCTACTTCTCGAATGCCTGACTTGTCGATACAAAACAGTCTGCTAATCGACAATTCAAGTACTTCATACTTATACAATCTCACATCTATTCGATTCATTTCATTCGATTTCTCAAGCATCTACACTCTCTAAACCCCTGAAACCCTAGCTACGAAAAGCCAAATTTCTTCTTCAACCTTCAATTTCTTTTCTCTCTTCTACACAAATGGCAACAGTAAAGTTCAACACCAACTTCATCGCTCTCACTAGTGATGTTGAAGCACCCAATGCAAATTTCAAGTGCTTTGTGAAATGGATGGCTGAGTCATATATCAAGGATGCACTCTCTGCCAACCCAACTCTGTATCTCGATATTCTGGAACAATTCTGGAGTACTGCTATTGTGGAGGTTGTAGCCCTGGAAAACGCAATCACTTCCTATGTCATCTACTGCAAGGTTCAAGATAAGGAAATCACTATCACTACTGCAGACATGAACCAAGCACTAGGACTACAACAGGAGTCATTTGACAGAATGGCCACTAACGCAGAGTTGGAGGAATTCTTTGAGTTCATAAACTACTCAGATGGGATTAACCTTGGAAAGCTAAACAGAAAGAATCTGAGAAAGGAGTGGAGCTATGTGTTTGCAACTCTTCTCCAAGTCTTCACTGCCAGGAAATCAAGCTTTGATCAAATCAGTGCACCTGTGCAGCAAATTGGATATGCTTTGGCCTATGGAAAGAAGATAGATGTTGGCCAAATCATACTTCAAGAATTATATGGGAGACTTGGTAAGAACACAACCAAGAGAGGTACTGATATTTTCTTCCCTCGCTTTATTCAATCTGTACTTAATTATAAAAATGCTTCATTGATTGAATTGCCTGGGATTGATAAAAATAAAATAGGCTATCCTAAGTCCATGACCAAACTCATTTTTGGTAACTTGGAAACTAGGAATGATGTGGATGTAAGACTGAACATAACTCCCCATATGGAGAGTTTGTTTAAGACTTACCCCCACAACATGCCAACATTTGATGCAAAATCTAAGTTAGCACAGCCCAAGCAAGTAGAACAAAGTGCTAACCCAGGGCCTGCTAACCAACCCTCTCAACCAAACACTCTACCTCTTACTGAGCCAACTGCATCATCCTCTCAAAAGGGTGATGTTAGTAAAAAGAAGAGAAAGGAAGTAATGTCTGCACCTTTAAATATCTTGTCTGAAGCAGCATTAGCTGTTGAATTAGGTCTAGGATGTGAGGAAACTGAGTTACCCTTACACAGAACAAAGAAGAAGAAAACTAAGACCACCTCTTCAGTCACTCAAATGGCTGAAGTTGTAAAATCAGGGGCACACAGCTCACTAGGTGTATCCTCTCAACAGGGTGCACCTATAGAATCAAGCATTCTCCCCAATGCACCTTCTTGTATAGAGTCAGCACATGGGAGTGATAAGGCTGGCACAACACTGAGTGGAGAGCACATCACTTTTGAAACTCCCTCTATCTCTCAGGGGGAGTTGCCAAAATCTACTCTAAAACACACTTCTCTTCCAGAATCTACCTCTGAAATTTCTTTGGAGCCTGCAACTCAGACAACTGAGATGCAAGGTATTGATCATCAAGAATTCTTTTCTCTTGATGAGCCAATAATTTCAAGTGACTTAGTGCATGACACTTTGTTCACCACTCAGAACCCACATTTAGATGGTGAGGGAATGCATGCTGAGGCATATCCTAATGACACCATCACAAACACAGAGGTTCCCCTAGTTTTTACTAGAGACTCTGTGCCTGTGTCAACTGCTGGTGTAATTCATCCCACTTCTGTGGTGACACCAGTAGTAGAGTCAATCCATCCGGTTACAGAAGTTGCATCTGTAACTGAGGAGACTAGCTTGCCTAGCTCTAGCTCTGACTTCATGTCAACATGGCTGAAGCCTGTGCAACATGACAGTGCTTCAGGATCAGGGTCTGTTCCACAATAATTGACGGTTGAAGCACTTCAAAGCTTAATTGTGGATCAGATTCCTGAGTTCACAAAGATTGCTCAGCACCTTCTCACTGCAGACATGCCCAATCCAGACTATGAGGCTATTCTGTTATGCCATAGGGATGATGTGGAAGTGCAGAAGTCAAAGATCATTGATGATGCTGAGAGAGATGGCAACATAGATGCCTGGTTGCAAGGAAAATATGATATTACTCTCGATGAAGCACTTCAGTATCTCAGGGAGGAATACATCACTTCACTGGGCTCCAATGCAAAATCCCTGTCACCTGGTGAAGTGTATGAAGCTGTAAATGATTCCTACAAGGGTTTCCTCAAGGCTGCACACTATCTTGGCAAAGGAGTCAAAACTGAAGTCAACAGGGTGTGTGATAAGACAGCCACTTCAGTAGCAGAAGTCAAGAGGGCCTTTGATGCTAAATTTCCTCAATTGGACAGTGTGTTCAAGGACATCAAACACTGCAACTCTACCTGCACTCAGGTGGACAATGGGCTGGCTATGCTAAAAGATGCTGTCACAGGTCTGGGGCATCAATTTCAGAATCTATCTGACCAGACTACAGATGCCAATGCCATGCTAAGGATAATGTTCAAGAATCTCTATGGAGATAGGCTAGTGACTGATGTTCCTGTGCATGAATTGTCTAAATATGAAGTGAAGAGGCTGCAGGATCAATCTTTATCTGGTTTTAAGGCCAATGAGCTATTCACTAAGGTCAACACTCTTGAGCAGGAGGTAGCTACTCTCACCAAGACCAATGCTCATCTCACAGACAAGGTTGCATTGCTAAATGATCAGTTGGACACTCAAGCATCCACCACAGCTGATGTCCTTCTGCATCAACGAACCATGTTAGCTGCAATGATGAAGCATATGGGTCTCCCCCTACCTGATGAATCTTCAATCCCAAAGGACATTTCTACAGCCTCTGTGCCTGACAACAAGCCTAAGGGGGAGAAGAAGGCTAGGAGGAACTCAAATTCAAAGGGGGAGACAAAGGGAGAGAAAGGCATAATAATCAAAGAGGGTGGTCAACAAAGGGCTTCTAAGTCTCTAGCAAATGTGCCTGGCAAAGGAAAATCCAAAGTAGATGAGCCTCCATCTATCTTGCCAGTTGTCACCTTACCAACTGTGCACATCACTACTCCAGGAGGACAGAAGCAATCCATAACCACCACAGTGGTTGCAGGGAGCATGCCATCTGACAAACCTCCAACCTCTATATCTGAGAGTGCCAAGCCTGTTGAAGTCAAAGTTGTTACTGAGGCCAAGCTACAAGAAGTTGCTAACTCCAATGTTTATCATGATAAAGCCTTCTTGGAGTTTCTGAAAGCCACAAGGGAACAGGTTGGTGACACTCAGTTCTATCTGAGGGAGTTGAAGAAGCAGATTGATTGCATCACTGTCATTCCTAAGAAAGTCAATAATCTGTGGATCAAGGAGATAGTGATGATATCCAAATTGAAGATATGGCATCTAACATACAAGACTCTACAAGAACTGAAACACTCAGAGATAGATGCCATACTCGAGCTTATAGAAAAGAAGAATGAGAACAACAAAAGTCTGTTTGATGACTTGAGGAATGACCAACCTTCAAGGCTACCAGAAGTGATCAAGAAGCCATGGACAATCATTTATCAGTCTGGCACCAGAATTGAAGATATCAAGCAATTGGTCATTCCCCATGATCTCACCTCCAGAAATCATAGACTGATCATTGCTATCATTGATCAATTACAGAAGAAGGTTGGAGCCAGAAATGCTGAAGAAATTGAGGCACTGCACATCCTCAGAACCTATATTGCAACTGGTGAAATTCCAGAGATGGCTCAACCTAGGAGAAATAAGGATGATGATTCTGAAGACAAAGGTGATGGGAGGAGAAGACATCACAGGAGAGATAAGGGTGATGAAGACAAGAAGAAAAAGGGAGACAAGGATGGAAAGGATGATGATGACCAGGGTAAAACATATGTGAGAAAGAGTGGAAGACAGCAAGCCTTAGGCAATGCTAGCAGTAATCTCACCACAACACAAGACTCTAAGTCTAGGGTGAATACTGTTAGTAGTGACCTAGCAAAATCTACATCTATGGCTTCTGCAACTGTCTTACCATCTCAAGAAAAGAAGAAGATTCAAGTCAAGAAACCATGTGTATGTTTCAGAAAGCAATCTGCTAATGGAATACTACTATGGTCTACCAACCAATGTCAAAGATTTCTGCCAAGCAACCATGTCAAGAGGATAAAATTTAAACATGCTGCAAGGAGAGTGAAGCTATCCAAATCTAGAGCCCTAACAATCATTCCAGGATTAAAGCTCCAGCCACTTGATGAAGACTTTGATGAAGAGCAACTGCTATTTCTAAGAGCTCAAAAGATATGCTATGCTGCAATTGTGGATGATCACCTTGTAATCAAGTACACTGATGGGAAAGAAATGAAATTCAAACAAGGGGGTTGTCAACATTGGGGTAAATTGTATGAGATAGAAAGAATCATTGCATTGCTGGATTCTAAGGACAAGGTGGAGAAAGTATGGAAGCTGGAATTGATTGACTTTGTGAAAATGAAGAAAGAATATGCTGAGAAGATAAGGAAGGGCTGCTATGAGAAATGGTTAGAAAGGGAGAAAGAAATTGATAGACTGGAGATTGAAGCAGAAAAGCTAAGGGCAAAGGGATTGTGTAGAGTTCAGTTTGATCCCTATGTGGTGAAGTATAGGAGGAGAAATGGAGACAATGTCAATATAAGAATGAACCTACTCAGTCACTATCCTGCCAACATTCTGAAGCCAGTGCTTGAAGATTTCAAAAACTCTATTATGATTGAAGAATTGGATGCTATGACAGAAATCATGAGAGCAGTAGATGAGATTGCAAGAAAGGAGAAAGAAAGGAAACAGAAAGCATATGATGATCTACAAGCCAAAGCAATGGAGATGCAATCAAAAGAAAATGGCTAGTACCTCATCATACTGTAAGAGTATTTATCTTGTAATTTCATTTATGTGTTCAATCAAAATACATACCTGTACTTTTAAAAGTTTTATCTTTAATGTATGTTAGGCTTGTTATCAGACATGAAATTGTGACTAAGGGTCTCACTCACAATTTGGGGGAGATTGTTAGTTACAGAGGCATGCCTGTACACATCTAATAACAAGCCTAATTGTTTGTAATGCTTTGCATTACTTACATGACCTCTTAACTGAGGGAACCTCTAGTTGTAGAGTTTCTGTTTGTATTGTACTTGTAATAGGCATCAAATCCTAGTTGTGTAACTGTACAAATAGAGTCTAGAATAATGCTTGAAAGAAGTTCCATGGTTCATGCCTCAAGCAAGGAGTTAAAGACTGCCAAATAATCACAGTTGGGATTTGAAGAAATGAAGAATTTGCCTAAGTACCAATTCGAGAAGTATATTTGTCTATTCGAGAAGTCCAGCATTCGAGAAGTCAGAGATTCGATATCTCAAGACACTATTCGATATCTCTGAATACACTGTTCGATATCTCATTCGATATCTCAGGGATTCGATATGTCTACTACTCTATTCGAGATCTCAAGAAGTCAACAAGTCAAGATGGTATTCGAGTTCTCAAAGAGTCAACAAGTCAAAGTCCTATTCGATATCTCAAAGACTCAGAAAGCTATTCGACAACTCGAGGATTCGATAAGTCAAATGCTCTATTCGACAACTCAAGGAATCCTGATGGAAAAGAGCTATTCGAGAAGTGGTTCGATATGTCACTATAACAGTATTCGAGAACTCAGAGTTATCGATCAAGTCAATTCTAGTTCTCGAATCACTTACTTAGTCACTTCTCGAATACATTCTTGGAGACAAAATACTGAAGAAATTGTACAAGTCAGAAACCTGCAACAAGCCAATGCACTTTATGGACCACAATCTGTAACGTGCTCTGGAAAGCCTACAAGGAAGCTTGAAGAGATATAGAAGAGACAAGGAGCTAAAGAAGTGGATCTAAACAGGCTTTGCAAAGTCAAATCTGTAACCGTTTGGACACTTACTCAAAAAGGATAGACAAACTAGAAAGTAATTTGTTTAGCTACCTTATTTGCAGTAAGTGGGCTGTATCCATGTTCTATAAGGACACAGCCTCACTTCATAACTTAGTAACTTTTGTGAGTCTAGTTTTTCATACACTGTAAGCTATATCTCTCTGAGAAAAACGAAGCTGAGAATACTACCATTTGTATTCACAGATTGTAGCAACCTTTATCTAATATACATTAGATTAAAGTGATATTGTGTCTTGTGTTGTTTATTTATCCGCACCTTAATCTCTGCACACACAGGCACTTATCTGCTATACAGACTCAACCCAAGAAAAGTTCAAGAATCCATTCACCCCCCCCCCCTCTGTATTCTTTTGCCGTGTTCAATACTCAACAGGAGGCTATATAAAGAATCAGAAGACAACAGACTAAACAACACACAGACACACGCAAATACTCACAGGAAGAAAAAGAAGAGCAAAACACATTTCATCACTTTCATCTTCAAGCAATTAAATTGCCATAAATTCTTGAGTTCCTTGTAACAAAAATTGTATCCATTGGAACTTAATTATTTGTGACTTGTGTACTACTAGCGAATTAAGTTTCCTAGTTCTTGACTTGATATCTTGATTTTTATTAACTAAATTAGAAATGTTCATGTCGAATTTTCTAATTAGTTATTAATTACTTGATAATCATTTGTACAAATTTTGTAACACCGATCAAGTTAATATATTGTTATATTCAACTTGAAATTTGTGTTATTTATATTCCGCATAAATTTGTTTGAATTAAATTTTATTCATAAGACAAATTTGGAGAAAATGATATAGATTGTATTCAACCCCCCTTCTACAATCTTATTGGACCTAACAATCGTTGATGTTCTGCCTTCACTTTCTGACAAGTTAAACATTTACTTACCCAGTCTGCAATTTCTCTTTTCATGTTATGCCACCAATAGTTTTGCTTGATATCTTGATACATCTTCGTACTTCCAGGATGAATAGAGTACTTCGAGCTATGTGCTTCGCTCAAAATCTCTTCCTTTAGTTCTGCAACATTTGGTATCCAAATTCTAGAGGCAAATCTTTTAATTCTTTTAGCATCTTTTGGACTCTGAAATTCTTCTCCGGTTAACTGATCCCTCTCTTCTTCCATCATTTTCTCTTGACATCGGCGAATCGTTTCGATCAACTCTGGTTGTAAGGAGATTTCATATACTCTCTCATTGGCTTGAACAGGAATCTTAATCTCCAAATTAAATCTCTCAATTTCTTTATCAGTTCCTTTGACGTTACTACCATATTAAGTCTTTCTTTTCTACTTAATTCATCTGCCACCACATTGGCCTTCCCTGGATGATAGTTAATCGAACAGTCATAGTCTTTGATCAATTCTAACCATCGTCTCTGCCTCATATTCAATTCTTTCTGGGTAAAGATATATTTTAGACTCTTATGATCCGTGTAAATCTCACACTTTTCTCCATACAAATAGTGTCTCCAAATCTTTATTGCAAAAACAATCGCAGCTAACTCGAGGTCGTGAGTTGGGTATCTTACCTCATAAACTTTTAACTGTCGGGAATCATAAGCAATTGCTTTCCCATGCTGCATCAATACGCATCCTAAACCCTTATGGGAAGCGTCACTATAAATTATGAAATTTACCGTATCGTCTGGTAATGTCAAAACCGGAGCAGATGTTAATCATCTCTTAAGTTCTTGAAAACTTTCCTCACACTTGGGAATCAATTCAAACTTCTCATTCTTTCTGGTGAGCTTGGTCAAGGGTGTAGCTATCTTTGAAAAATCCTTTACAAATCTTCGATAATATCCGGCTAGTCCCAGAAACTTCTAACCTCTGTTGAAGTGTTCGGCCTTTCCCAATTTGTAACTGCCTCCACTTTTGCTGGGTCAACAGAAATTCCTTTAATGCTTACAATGTGTCCAAGGAATTGCACTTTACTTATCCAAAACTCGCACTTAGAGAATTTAGTGTATAGCCTTTCCTTGCGTAACGTTTCCAATACTAACCGAAGATGCTCTACGTGTTCTTCTTGGCTTTTAGAGTAAATCAAGATATCATTAATAAACACGATCACGAACTTGTATAAATAATTCTTGAATACGCGATTCATCAAACCCATAAAAGCAGCTGGAGCACTCGTCAATCCAAATGGCATCACTAAAAATTCGTAATGCCCATAGCGAGTTATAAAAGCAGTATTTGGCACATCTTCAGGTTTAATCTTCAACTGGTGATAACCTGATCTCAGATCAATCTTGGAAAAATGAGTTGCTCCCTTCAGTTGATCAAACAATTCGTCAATTCGTGGCAATGGATATTTATTCTTGATCGTCATCTTGTTTAACTCTCGATAATCAATGCACAACCTCATAGATCCATCTTTCTTCTTTACAAATAGCACTGGAGCTCCCCAAGGGGATACACTTGGTCTAATTACGCCCTTGTCTAATAGTTCTTGCAGTTGTGTAGCCAACTCCTTCATTTCAACTAGAGCCATTCGGTATGGTGCTTTGGAAATTGGTGCAGTTCCTGGGGCAAGATCGATATTGAATTATATTTCTCTGTCGGCCGGCAATCCAGGTAATTCTTCAGGAAAAACATCCTCGAATTGATTCATTACAGGAATTTCGTCAATGGCAGGAGCTTGCTTCTCGTTGTCAACCACAGGAGCTAAGTAGGCTTGACACCCACTCCTTAGTAGCTTCTTCGCTTGTACCATAGTCAGAAAATTACGGGTAGGTTTTCTTCCGCAAAATTGTATTCTTTTGCCGTTGGGTCCCTTTAAACTAACCCACTTACGCCTATAATTGATTTGAGCATCATAACTTGCTAACCAATCCATTCCAAGAATTATATCAAACTCCCCTAGATTAAAGGAAAGAAGATCTGCTTCGAAACGTTGTCCTTGAATTTCGATTCCACAATCTGGACATATCTGATCTACAGAGACTTTTTCCTGATTTGCTACTTCTATAATCAATGTCTCCCCTAATGGTACAGACTGAATATCCAACTTGTTCCTAAAATTCTCAGATATGAAGGATTTTGTTGCTCCCGAGTCAAACAAAACACATGCATCTACAGAATTTACTAAAAGCGTACCTGCAATTACATCACTATCAGCAATAGCATCCTTCACCGTCATGTTGAAAGTATGTGCAATTGGCTTGTTGCTAGGAGGTGCCATGAGTCTAGGTGCAGTTGTCTCCTTTGGTGATGACTTGCAATCTCGTGTAATATGTCCTTTCTTCCCGCAATTGAAACAAGTAATTGCCTTCTCCTTGCAGTTAGAAGAATAATGCCCTTTTTGTCCACAATTGTAGCAAACAATACTGGCAAGATTACAAGGTCCTGGGTATTTCTTTCCACACGTTTTGCATTCGGGTAGTGGTGGCCTTCCTTGAATCAGATTGGCTGCCTGCGGGTGTCTGAATTTCTGATTGTTTCCCCTAGTGTCTTGATTTCCAATTCTCTTTATATCACTGCTTCTGTCTTCCCACTTCACAAATGGTTTCTTTCCATTCTGATCGTCCGGCTTCCTCTCAAAATTAGTCCCACGATTCTGAAACTTCCTTTTCTTCATATCCTTGTCCTTTGAGTACAACTCATTTCCACTTTCGACAATAGATGCTTTCTGAACCACAGTAGCATAGTTGGTGATATCTAGTACCGCAACTCGATTCTGGATCCACGGCTTCAGCCCTAGTTGAAAATGTTTAGCTCTCTTTTCGTCAGTATCCACATGGTAAGGCACAAACCTAGAAAGTTCAGAAAACTTGGCTTCATATTCAGCTACAGTCATATTGCCTTGTTTAAGTTCCAGAAATTTGACCTCCATCTGATTTTCCAAGTATTTAGGAAAATATTTTTCTAAAAATAACTGCGTGAACCTAGTCCAGGGTATGACTACATTCCCTTCCATTGCTCTCTTTGATTCCCACCAATAATTTGCTTCACCTTTTAACATGTAGGCTACAAAAAGGGTCTTCTTCTCTTCTTCTACTCCTACAATCTCAAAGGTCTTTTCTATCTCTCGTAACCATAATCTTGCCTGAACAGGATCAGTGGTACCCTTAAATTCAGGTGGATTTAACGACTTGAAAGATTTAAATGCAACTATATTTTTAGCTGGTGTGCAGGAGGTTGATCATTTCTGACTCGAGGTATTTCTTGTCTAGGTGGAGGATTTTGTGTATATTGTCTTATGAATTCCACGAGTAAACCCATAGGGTCATTAGGATTTGGATTTGGTTGTACTGCGGGTACGGGCTCAGGTTCGGTTTCTGGTTGAGGATTGGGATCAACATCAGGGTGGTCCTCTGCTGGGGGTACTCTTTGGTTCGTGCGGGGTCTACCTCTTTTAGGTGGCATCTTTTTATATTAAGATTGAAAACACATAGCTCGGTCAAACAGGGTAAAAGTATATATTTAAAGCAGAATATTGATGTTGATAACGTAAACCCTTAAAGTCATATGTCGAATTCTGAAAATGCTGAAGATATATCTCATGTGTCACGATAAAATATTTTTCCCATTTAGGTAAAACCATTAACGGTTGCAAAGTTCTAAATCTCAAATATCTCGGTTTAAGGATATGTTTTATTTGTTATAGAAAACACATTATTTATTTTTATGAACAGGAGTGCTACTAATAAAGCGCAAAAGTAATAATAAAATCTGAAACAGATAAAGGTGCAAAGATACTAATATCAACATATAATCCATAATGGTACCATAATGTACATTTACTGATTATAAACTATCCAGCTAATACACGATTCAAACCAATCACTCTACTGAAATGTCATACTAAATAATTACTACAATACATACACACCCTAATACAGAAAGATCTAACGTGATAAGAAAGTGGTTCAACACTAGCTATACTAGCCAAAAGATAGAAATAGGCATGTCCAGGCTATGTAATCAGTGATGGTCTCAGCGACCAAACATCTCACTCACGCGTCTCTGGAACTCCTCGATGGCTTTGGTAATCAAATCAGTAACAGGACTACGGTTAACAACTCCTGTACTAGAGGATGGTAGGGCTGTGATATCATTTTGTAGACTGGTCAGAATAGATATAGAGATCTGATGTACAATATCTATAGGAACATCTCTCACAAGTAAGCTGCCTCCTCCATGAACTCCAGCCGGGTCAACCGACAGTAGTCGCAATATGGCATCCCTAGTAACAAAAACCTCCTCATAGCGAAGCCATGCCCAACGAAACTGCTGGAAAAGGTGATCATGAACAACCCAAGGTACTGGCGCTCGATCCATTATTGGTGGCACAGGCCCACCAACTGACTGTACTGGAAAAGATGGAATCACTACTGGAGCAGGGAGATGGATCGCAGGTGCAGGAGGAGCAGTGTCACATGCCAGTGCACCATCGACCGGTGAAATAGTGAAATCCGGTACTGTAGGAACTGTAGGTGTCTCTACATATACAGGTGCCAATGGAGCAGTATCACCAACAGGAGTGTCACTGGTAAGTGAAAAGATGAAGTCCGGTATAGAAGGGACCGTCGGAGTCAAAGTATACATAGGAACAGTAACCAAATTTGAGATAGTTGTAGCCCTAGTAGGTGAAAGCTAGCTCTCACTCACCGGCTCAGTAATCTCGGGCTTTGGAGTCTCAGCTCTAAACATCTCGGGAGCAAACAAAGGTGTAGTCTGCTCTAACTGCTCGGTCTCTGTCTGAACCTCAAGTGGAGGTGTATCTAGATCAATCACATGTGAAGAAGGAGGTGTGAGTATCTAAACAGGAGAATCCTCCGAATCACTATCGATCGGCATATACTCCTCAGATGGATCACTATCCGACTCTGAGCTAGGATCTATAGGTACAAGTGGGTATGGCGTAGGAGATCTATCTCGAACAGGAAAGAAACCGGTAGATCCTGAAGAAGACATCTACAAAAGCAAAGAGTTTCGATCACCAATAGGTTCTAATTTACTATATACGCATATAGATATATAATGGTGTAAAGCACTTAGTGCTAAATTCTCAACATCGTATTATACCTCTAAACTCTCACGTCGCGTTATAATTCTAGGCTCGTACGATTCCTAAAAATATAACTAGTTCTCTGATACCAAGCTGTGATGCCCCCAAATCCACTACTTGTAGACTTAGGTCGCCACTTACTGTCAATACCTGCCTTATCCAAAAATACAATACAATGCATAATAAACATGAAGGTTTTATCGTACAACAGTGGTTCCATCCCACAAATCCAAGCATCGGCAAGTCTCAGAATTATTACAACATATAACTAGTACACACGATATCAATCCACACGTTGGAACAGATGTTAATAGTCTTCGATAGGGTCATCGTCTCTGAGGTAAGCATACTAGTCCCACTCAGTGCCCTGGTGCATTTTTTCCTTCCCCTTGAAACGAGAGGTTTCGCCTTTTTCCATCTTTACTGAAAAACAATATCAACAACAAGAATGAGCAACTAGGTGCTCAGCAAGTCCACTGACTCGCTCTCTCACTAACAAGGAAGGTGGAAGGAAAACAACTCTATTTATGAAATATACTCGTATGCAGGCAAAATGCCATGAAAATACTTACTGATAACTTCAACAACTTAACTCTGAATAAAGGAATTGGAATTTAAAACTTAAGATACCGGTCTTCCGCCTTTACGATACCCCACAGCGAGATCAGCCGCTGTGTCTCAAGTACCGCACACCCGTGATACCCCATAGCACGATCACTACTATATCGCAGGTACCACTATATCGTTTTGCTAGCAAAAAGGTGGTTGAAAAATCAACCTTACAATTATTGTGTCAAAATGTTAATATTTCTCTTTCGATACCACGAGTTTATTTCCTCGCGTTGATCTGAAAGAAAACCCATGGGCCACTCCCATGTTGACCAGTAGATTATATGATTATTCCTCCGGATAAAATTGATTTATTTGGATTCCTATTCGATTCTGGCCGACCGCTAGTCTACATTTTGTACGAGACCGACCTGAACAATAGGCCGTCACAATATTTTCAAAAGAAACTAATTTATTTCATTGACATGAACAATATGTCAATTCAAGACAGTAAATAACAACCTTGCACAAGTAAGGTTCGTTGATTAGAATAATTCATGAAGTCGTATTGAAATAATAAAAACGACTCGATTCAGAAGAAAACTTACAATTATGCTAGAGTACATATTTTAGAGGAAATTCTGATGATATATTATTCTTGTATTCACTATTCTGGATGCAATTATTTTGATTTGAACAATAAATCAAATTTGAATATTGAAACAACATTTATCGGATCTGAACAATAGATCTGATTAAAGTCAATAAAATTTAACTACCTCGATATATAAGCGTAGTTATAACTGAATAATATTTAAGGGTCATCTCGAACAATTAAGATACCCTGAATTTCAATCAAATTACGTTCTATGAATTTATTGGAATTTTTGGGAAAATCTCTAAAATTTTCTAAATCAATATTATGATAAACAGGATATTTTATAACGAACTGGCAATTCAAAACATAATTTTAACAGAATAATATATAAACATTTCTCGAAATATTTCAGGAGGGAGGGTTAGAAGGAACTTGCCTCAATCTCGAAGTGCAGTAAATACAGATAAAATTTATACTCTACCCGTGAACTCGACTTTGATCTACATCTCAAGATTGACGCTCCCGACTCTCTCCCTCTCCATCACCCGTCCATACCCGTGAACTCTCCGGTCTCTCCCCCCTCTGTTTTCCTCCCGACTATCTCCCTCCCCATCACCGATCACCTCTTTCTTTTTCATCATCAACCTCCCTCAATTCGTACCTCTCTTCGAATCTCCCTCACCCTCTCCCTGTCTCTCCCTCGACTAACAACAACAACGCCACCAGTTTCAACCAAACCAACACCACCCATCGACTTCATCCCCAACAAACACAATACCCACACCACCATACTCCGATTTCAACCCACTAATTACACCCTCGATATACAGCAGTCACAACTGACCCAGCCCCTATACTCCAAATTAAACCACCAATCACTACCTCAACCACCATAACAAAGCAACAACAACAACAAATTACAAGTATTATTCGAACACAAAAAAATTAAAAACGAAGCTAAAGAAGAGAAGAGAGAAAAAGAAGCTTGAAATCCTACCCTGTATATATGTATATGGTTCGAACTTTTTTGGTTAAAATGAAAGAGATGTAAGGTTTTTGTGTATGAGATGTTTTGTTTCTGTGAAAAATTAGTGTGTAGCTGTTTTGTTTAAAAATGAAAGAGACGGTATGCTTTGGTGCTTTGGCTCTTGTAGTCTTATAAAATAAAATGTACACCTCTAATAATGATGAGATTTGTAGTGTGGTTTGTAATTAAATAAAAAGAAATAAATCATGGGAGACAAAATAAGTGTATGAAATGATGGTCATGTTAGTGCAAATGTTCGGTAAAACAAATTCTGACCCCTCAATCAGCTTGTTTCCCCGTGCCGGCTAATTAAAACGAGAATCTAATCTCGTTTCCTAAAATAAATTCGACCGAAAACTAAATCATATTTTTCCTAATTTTAATAAAAACCAAATAAATATAATTAAATAATTATAATATAATTTTACTTGCATACAAATATCTAAAATTTTGAAATTTTACAAAAATGCGCTAATTAAAAAATATACTAGTGCATCGCTTCTTAAATAAAATTTAAATATCGAGTATGAAAAATTTATTCGAAAATTCACGGTTATTACATAATAGGTGTTTAAATTTATAAATAATAAGAGTTTGAATTTATAGGAAAGACATATAATTAAAATTTATATTTGGAAGTGGAATAGGTGTTTGTAAGACATATAATTAAGGGTTTTATTGTAAGTAAAATAGGATAAATGTTTGAATATATAAAGAATATATATAATAAAATATTTTATTGGAAGTAAAATACGAGGACGGTGGAAACGTCTTATACGATTTTTTAAAACTATATATTTTTTTCCTAAAAATCCTTTATTTTAACTTTTTATACAAGTTAATTAATTATACTTACGTTAGAAAAATATATCCATAAATTCAATATTATTTCCATAACGAAAAGTCTTCGTATTTAAAATAAAAATTGATGTGTTAATATAATAGAAAGACATTCCTATGCGGAAGCTGTAAATAAATACAGGAATATCTATAATATACATAAAATTTAAGATGTATTTTCATCTTTTAAAACTCCATAAATATTAGAAAGTTTAAAGAATGTAAAATTTAAATTTACTCTCTTTTAAGGTTTAAATTTTTAAGAAAAAAAAGTTATTTTATAAGATAAGTGTCATCAATAATATGTAATGAAGTTAGAATTCGGTTCCAAATAAGAGCGACTAGAAACGTGTTTAATGACAATACGACTCATTAGAAAAGACTATATTAACAATTAAAATTTGATATTGATATCATAAATTTTTTTAGGGTACGATTTTTATGGATAAAAATTATTTTATAAGTTTATATAATATAACTTAAAGTTGATATTTCAATTTTAACGAGAGAGCGGATCAATCGAAAGAATTGTGTTTAACAAGAAATCGGTTCAATAGAGAAGATTATGTAGCTTTAAAATTTAATATTAATAATATAGAGAAAAATGTTCCTACAGTTAACTGTAGGAAAATTACCTAAAGTTATTTATATTTTATATATAAAAGTTTGAGGGCATTTTTGTAATAATAGAATTCACCCCCTGTATTTACAAAAACACCATTACTTTTGTATTGAAAGATGAATTAACTATAGGATATTACCTATATATAGTTAACTATAGGAACATTAAGCCCAATAATATAATTTAACATAAATATGTATTGATTTTTTTAAAAAAAATTGTAACGCCGCCGCGAAGCGCGGCTTTAGCAACTATTTATAGCATAAAATAAAATTTATAGCCTATCAAAAGAAATCCGTGCAATGCACGGGTTATAAGATAGTAAACATAAACCATTGTTATGTTAAAAGTTAAATCGTGAATCCTTTAAAAAAAATTACACTAGTTTTTTCCCCATGCGTACTTTAATCAAACTTCAATTTGAAATATGTAAAACAGAACAGTCTATAAAAGGAGGGGGGGGGAGGGAAGGTGGTGATACATGCCACTGTGATTTTGCATAGCAATTAAGCTTACAAAGTTTAATTCCAGAAAGAATTCACTTACGATGACAATCGCAAAACTAATCCTGCAAGTTTTTCTGTATTGCTATGTACTGTTTTGCAATTTCTGTTCAGGTTTAAAAACTTTGATTCCCGAATTTTCCTTGGAAAATATTCTCTGCGAGCCGTACACAAAGGCTAAGAACTTGTCTTCGGTTCAACCTGCAAATTCTTTCTTGCCAGAAGATATCTTAATAAACATTCTTGCCATACTGCCGGTTAGGTCTCTTCTTCGATGCAGGTGTGTTTGTAAAACGTGGCATCAAATTATAGCTACTCCTTCGTTCGCTAAAACTCATCTCACATATCAAAAAGCCGCCCCCTCATGCGAGTATATACTATACGAAGATTTGAGCTTGTGCACGTTGCTTACCGATAGTGAACCCCTTTTTGATAGTAGAAAACATTCTAAACTGTACTACACCCACAGATTATTCAGGAATGAAGCTCATGCAAATCGAAAGCTACAGATTTACGGGGTCTGTAATGGGTTGTTATGTTTGTCGGAACAACGCTATCAAATCGACAATACAATACATCTGTGGAATCCAATTTGTAGAAAAGTCAAGAAGCTTCCACGACTTACAATCTCAATGGAGGATGGGTATGAAATTAATCCAACAGTTTTGCTGAGTTTTGGATACTACGATGACGATTATAAAGTAATAGTCATTGCCTCTGTCAACAATACATTCATTGTTTCCATTTATGGCTTGAGTACTGATACTTGGAATACTATTGATACTAATTTCTTTTTTGAATACGAATCCGACGGTGTTGGTCGTCTAGCTACCAAGTTTGTAGATGGTGCTGCATATATGGTGTTGAGATCAAGTAGAGTAGTCATATGTTTCAAATTGAGTGACGAAACCATTCAAGTAATCAAGTTTCCTGAAGGATTCAGCATAAGTGGTAGTGCTATAGAAGCATATGGAGAAACAATATCTTTTTTGGGATCTGATCAGGATGATTATCTAACAATGTGGATATTAAGAGACAAGTCCTCCTCATCCACATCACCTTGGGAAAAAAAATTCAGTATCGAATTGACAGATGACATTCATCAACTTGTAGGGTTCTTAAATAATGGAAATTTTTTGACAAGGACTTACAATATTACAAGTGATTTAAGTACCGTAACCAATTTATTTTTGTGCGACGTGGAGTGTGCAACGTTGACAAAATTTAGATCATTCACTGAATTTAGCTTTCATTCGAGTTATTTGCCTGCAATGTATCCATACTATCAAGGTCGCATACATTCTAATTTTGTGGAGAGCCTTCATCTACTCAATGAAGAAAGCGTGCATCCTTTTGTGCAGCCGGAGATGGGGTCCTGTAGCTCTATGTTGTTTATACTACTGTGAAGCTCAACCCAATGAAAGGCATGGTGGAAGAAAAGAAGAAAGGTAACAGCACTGAAGGAGGCGTCTAATCTATCTTTTGCTTTAGAAGTATCCAAATTTAGGATCGGCTTAATGTATGTCCCCTCACCCCTGTACTAATTTGATATGCAGAACAGTGATATATAGATTACTGAATTAATTGATTATATTTGAGAAACATACAAATGAGCTCTAGTACCGAGCAATCTTTAAATATGATAACCCTCTTAAAACAAAAGCCACCGACCAAATAGCAGGGCAGACCCAACACTCCTTTTTCACCCGGGCTGAACTTACCAGATTCATCTTACGGAGACTTTACTCTAATATATATAGTACTGCTTTTTCTAGTTTGTGTGAAGTTTCACCGGGGCCAAACTTTCATTTGTATTGTGTTCTGACTGATACTTATCGAGTGTAAATTTGATTTCCAACAATGTTCTATTCCTGCTACAACTTTTTTTTTTTTTAAGTCTTTCTGATGTTATACTGTTTCCCAAATATTTATTTTTCTACTTTTCTCTACCCTTCCACTTTACAAACAAATATTAGTTTATTCTCCATTTTCTTTCCTCCCTCATTCTTTTTTTCTTCTCTCCATTCATTCATTATTTTATCCATTTTTATTTCAATTCTTTTTTTCTCGCCTAAGTATCTCATTCATCTTTTTTTTTTCTTATCATCCATCATTTAAATTAGTTATAGGGTTAATCTGCATTCATGCATGGTTTAAAACTTGTATTATAAAATTTTAAAATAAATATATCGTTGATGGAATTCGAACTTTGAAATTTTAGTAAAGTAATTTAATCATAATATATATAATCATTAGATCTAACGTTCTGATTTTTCACTAAAAATCTAATGGTCAATGGTTGATTTCTATTATATTTTGTTAGTGATTAGAAGAGATGGTTTGATATTTTTGGGTATATATTAATTATTGCAAGGTTATTTTTGGGTAACGTGTTTTAATTCGAAAGGAAATATTAATGTTTGGAAGATATGATAAAATTAATGTTTTTTACGTTACTAAAACCCGTGCAATGCACAGATTTTTTTTAATATAATATAAAAAAATTATTAATTTAAATTATTTTTTTAAAGCATGAATTTTGGAGGCTAACATTTTTATATGAGATGATTTGATAATAATTATATAAATGTTATCCGTGTTAGAAAAATATAGAAAAGAAGATAGGTTTTAGTTAAAAAGAGTAATTGATTAATTATTAGTAATTATAAAATTATTATTTCATTTTATTAAATAGAATGCCCGTGATACGATTAGAAAAATAGAGAGAATTTAGTTAGTAAAAATTAAAAAGGTAATTTATTCTAGGTGGAAAAGGTAATTGATTATTTTATAGTAATTATAATTTAATTACGTTATTTTAATAAATACAATTGCTTGTAATATTTGAAAAACAACTCCTAGACGGTGGGGGGGGGGGGGGAATAGGTGTTTATGGATAACAATGGTTATTTATGACCTGTTTTAAATTTTACCAGAAACAGCTTGCTGTTTGAGATTAAGCAGTTTACAAATGGTAAGCTGTTTGTAACTAAGATGCAGTGTAGTAAGTAATATGCAGAAAATTAAATGTGACACAAGATCTTTTAGCCAGGTTCGACCCCTAAACTCCTATGGTCTACGTCCTGGTCCCTTACCAACTTGGTAAAAAAATATATTATTGATCAATGAAATAAACCGATTACAAGATACAATAATATATCTCCCTTATAACCCACTTACTGAAAATGGCTTGCTGGAACACTATGTTCCCCTTGAGTAACAGCTCACTTGAACTCCAAAGTCTCTCTAACAAGATTGCTCCCTTGAACACTGAATTCCTTGAGTCCCACTCCTTGAATTCCTTAGTTCCTTGAGCAACCTGTTCTCTAGAACAATGAGTTCCCTAGAACATAAACTCCCCGATCACCAAGATCCCTTTGCCACCAATTCAGCAACTAATCAGTACAACTTGAACACCTTTACACCCAGCTGCTTACAAATGGCTTGCTATTTGCTGTGCTGAACTAACTCTCTAAGCAATACTTCCAAAGTATCCTTCTCTAGTCTAGTTCAACCCACCCAAAACCTTAAGCCAAACTTGTACAACAACTATTCAATGAAAATTGAACAATACAATAAATACAACTCAACCTAATAAACCCTCTGAATATATATATATATATATATATATATATATATATATATATATATATATATATATATATATATATATATATATGCGAATGTATATAAGGGTTTGAGAGGTTTAGAAAGATTTAGCAATGTAAGCTTGAAGTTGTGTATAGGTTCTTGTGTTTTTGCACTCTGATTCTTCTCTTGGATGAATGCATTAGAACCGAGCAAGAACAACCTTTAAATAGGTAAACAAGAACATTTGAAAATTAAGCTCGAAAGGCTCCAACGGATTGATTATGTGTAGCCGTTAGAGATGATTTGATATGAAGAAATGAAGCTTGAATATTTTCAGTTGAGAGAGGAGCGTGTATGGTAAAGAGAATATTAGTTATGATGAGGAAGACAAGCCCATGTGCTTTCCTTGAGTGGAGGTATGGTGGTGAATAAAATAAGGTAAAGTAGAACTTTACTTTCCTTTAATTTAGTCAAAGGAATATGTTGTCTTCCAATAACTATATGATATGAGTATTGGCATGCTGTTTGTGAGAATGGCACGCTGTTTGTGAAACTGGCTTGCTGAACTGTCATTGTTGAAGCATCTTTGGCTTGATGTTTGTGACACACTGATTATACAATCAGTAAGCTAGACAACCCTGCAAAACCAAGTTAGTACATATAGAAATAACATAGCAAGTTCATGTCAGCTTGCTATTTGGTTCTGCCAAGTCCGAATCAGCTTGTTGTTTTGGTTCTGGCGAGTTCATGTCAGCTTGCTGTTTTCGTTCTGGTGAGTTCATATCAGCTTGTTGTTTTGGTTCTGGTGAGCTGAACAGATAGATGGCTTTATACCTTTGCATTTCCATATCACCAACCAAGTTACCTGAGAGTATACTTATACATAGTCACATTTAACCTGTATGGTTAGAGAAGGTGTTATATATACAGATGATTCTAAAAATCCCCGATTAAAACGATTAATCCTCGATTAATCCTCTGTAAGGTAACCAATCGATTCGATTTTTAAAATTCAATTAATCCTGTGAATTTGTTTATAATGATACGTTTAATTAAATTTATATATTAAATATCTATGTTAATTATAAATCCTGAATACTTTTAGCCACAATCTTCCTGTTATGTCCTTCTTCCCACCTTCTTAAATTAACTTTGAAAAGGATATAAATGTAAAATCACTTTAACTCCACGTCAGTAATACACGTCAGAAATCAATCATACCTAATTGTCCGCTATACATGCTAACCCTAAAACCTATCTTGCTTTTCAAATTTAATCCTGGACGATCATACATCTGCAGAAAACAGAAATACAAATTTGAAAATGAAATTGTTATCCTAAATTTTCAATGGACGATCAATCAAAGAAATTAAAATCTGCATCTGATGATACGAATCCAGACGATGAGTACAGAGTTTCGTCGAATCTTGATTTCAAAAGGAGGAAAACAGGTAGACGTAGCATTGTTGATTCATCAACAAAAGTTTCTATCCTCAGCAATCGAAATAAATCAATGAGTTTCTTTTGTGAAAATACTACCGACGGTATGTTTAGATTACGATTTTTGCAAATGTATCGTTATTCTATGATTTTTGAATTACTTTTGTTAGTAATATATCAGGATTCTGTACAGAAACACCATTGTCTCCTTCTCGAAGTGATCGTATTCGGCTGCGTGAACATTGTACTCCTTTGTTGAAGGTTAAGAAGAATCCTGGAAACAACGGAAATAAAGAAAATCTTCATCCCATTCATGCTAATACATCTCAAAGTTAAGTAATGTTGTAAACTGAATAATGTTATTGACATTGATGCTTATTGTCCTGTTTTAAGATATTATATCACCATAATTGTGATTTGTTTATATATTGTGAAAATTTTCATTACTTCGGTTAGTAAGATATGTTTCTGTACAGAAACACCATTGTCTCCTTTTCGAAGTGATCATATTCAGGTGCGTGAACAGTGTACTCCTTTGTTGAAGGTTAAGAATAATCCGACGTCTGCTAATACATCTCAAAGTTAAGTAATGTTGTACACTTATTAATTCTATTTACATTGTTGCTAATTGTATTGTTTTAAGATATTATCTTACCATAATTGTGATTTGTCTATAGGTTCTGAAAGTCATTTTAATAGCTCATATAATACATTCCCGAATGATCATACAAAGCATATAAATCATGCTTATGTGAACAAATGTGGAAGATCTAAGACATGTACACCATTGGATCCTGTTAGTATTAATACAGAAGGTCCTACTCGCAAAAAGCGAGGAAGGCCAATAAAGCTCACTCCAACGTTTACACCATTGGCTCCTGTTAGTATTAACACAGAAGGTTCAACTCCCAAAAAGCGAGGAAGGCCAATAAAGCTCATTCCAACTTCAACCTACAGCAATATATATAATGCTCAAAATAGTCCTCCGGAACCTTCTGCAGGTTTATATATATATTCATCTAGCACATGCATTCTTTCTCTTGAATTTTTATCTATTACGGAGTATAAATTTAAATTTGTTTTACAATCAAGTGCAGGTACCTATGTATCAAAGAATATTAGCATTGATTCTGCAGTAAAAGGACATATTTCCTCAAGCCAGATTAATCGAAGTCCTCTATCAGATATAACGAACAAAGAATGTACGTTCATTTTTTTTAATCCTAATTCTGTATCTTTTAGAGAATAATTCTTGAATATATATTGACTAATCTATGTAAATTCTTTAAAATGTTATTACAGATGTATCCAGACAAACAAAATCAGTCAATGAACCTGTTAAACGGATATCATCTATTCACAATAACAGAACACAGGTTTATCCCACCCAAGGATTTAATTTTGCCTCAAGCCAAAATAATTTGAGTGTGCTTACTGATATAAATCCTACTAATTGTAAGTTTTAAGTTTTAAACAACATTTCTTTTGTGTTATCATAATTATGCCATTTATATCTTAACCACATGTTTCTTATACTCAAAAAAATGTAACTTCTTTCAATGTATAATAGGTGATAAACAGGAATCAGAATTTCCGCAGTTTTCAAGAAGACCTGGTAAAGAAATTTCTGTTGATAGAAATGCAAATGATTTTAACTTGAATATGGATTTACAAGGTATGGAAAATCATTAATCAATTAAAATTTCAATTTTGCATCAATTACTACCTGTCATACAATATATGCTAGGAAATAATTTTATACGCAATAATTCAGGTACAAATAAACCACATCCGAGTGTAACTCATCATCATTCCAAAGATAGGATGGAATTGTTTTCTCGCGACCGAGCTCATTCATATTATTCAGCACAAGAAGATTTTGAAAATTATGGTAAATATGCATCTTTCCGTCCAGAATGTCAACTATGGTGATATCCATTATTTGAATGTTAGATTTGATTCAGTTTTTTCATATGCAGATGGAATTCCTCTTACTAACCCAAATGTTGATAGCGATTTTGATGATGATTTTCATTATTTGTTCCGTCCGGATTCTGATATTGGATCTGATTCGGAGCCAGATATTCCAAATGAAAACTCTAAAAATAGAGAGAATGCTACAACATCCAGACAATTCTCTGAGTTCATTCCAAATCCACCAGTTTCATCTTATTTTGGTATGTACTAAAAGTGTATTATTGAATCTATGTCTAATACAATTATTATTAGTTAACTTAAAATTTCTGGTTGCAGAAAATAATCTTTATGATAATACAAATAGTGAGTCTGATGGTGATGAGTTCAGTAGTGACGGTCATTCTGATGATATATTTTCTGGTGATTCTGAAAATGATAGCCATTCGGAAAATGAGTGGAAAGATGATTTCCATAATAATGCACGACAAACTCAGCAGCATTCTTCCAATGGTGCGACAACTTCATCTAATAAGGAATCATTCAGCAATAGAGATCCAGGTTTTGCGCTTAATGTTGGAAATAGACATTTACCTATTTGTTCTGAATACCGTATCCTTGGAGGTCCAACATCAAAATGCTCTCATTGCAATGCTCAAATGTGGGAAAGGGAGCGCGTGAATAAAGGAAATAAGAATAAACCACCTGTGTTTTCTTTGTGCTGTGGTAAAGGTCAGATTAGGCTTCCTAAGGTAAAACCTACTCCTAAATATCTGCTTGATTTATACATGGACAAGAAGAAATCTCCAAATTTCAGGCATAATATTAGGTCATACAACGCCATGTTCAATTTCTCTTCCATTGGTGGTAAAATAGATCATGGAGTAAATAAAGGTAGAGGACCTAAAGTTTTCCGAATGAGTGGTATTAATCATCATAAAATGGGAAGCCTGTTACCAAATAATGGTGAGCCGCCAAAATTTAGTCAATTGTATATTTATGATACAGAGAATGAGGTTGAGAATCGACTGAAATCAATAAATGTACAACATTCTAGCAAGATAGAACCTGAAATTGTTGAAGGTTTGATCAAAATGCTGGAAGAAAATAATCACTTGGTTCAAAAATTTAGAATGGCCAGAGATCGTTTTAAGAATGATAATGTTATTGATTTGAAGATAGTTATGAAAATCTCAAGGTCTACCAGTGGTCGTGAAAATCACATTCTGCCTTCTGATGAAATTGCTGTAATAATGGTTGGTGATGATGATCCAAAATGTGAAGACCGAGATATTGTTGTTTCAAGTAAGACTGATGGTTTAAAACGCATTACTACTCTGCATCCATTGATGATGGCACTCCAGTATCCGATACTATTTCCGCATGGTGAAGACGGTTTTAGAAAGGGTCTGAAATATTGTGTTAGTGAAGATGATCGCAAAAAGAAAAGAGAGAATGTTACCATGAGAGAGTATTATTCTCATACTTTTATGGTTAGATTGGACCAAGGTATTTTCTCATTCATTACAATATTATGTATTATCATTGATTTCAATAATTCTTTCTACTCATTAATATTTTTGCTTCTACCAGGTCATACTATTAGACTTGGTGGTAGACTATATCATCAGTTTATAGTGGATGCATTTTCTGCTGTTGAACAATCTAGGTTATGGTATATTCGGAAAAATCAGAAGAAACTGAGAGCAGAATTGTACCGAAACCTGTGTGATATAGTTTATAGCAGTGATAATGTTGAAGCAGAAAATGTAGGACAAGGATACATATTACCATCTAGCTTTGTCGGCTCTGCTCGATATATGCAGCAAAACTTCCAAGATTCCCTTGCCGTCTGTCGGAAAATTGGATATCCAGACCTCTTCTTAACTATGACATGCAATCCCTACTGGGATGAGATTCTCCAGATGATGTCATTGCTTCCTCATTGCAAACAGGAGGACTGTCCAGATATAATTGCTCGTGTGTTCAAGCTGAAATTAGACCAGTTGTATGATGATATAAAGAATATAAATAGGTTTGGAAAGTGCCTCTCAGGTATTATTTGATTTTTTACATATTAATGTGATAATCATTTATAAGAATGAATTAGTATTTACACTGCTCACTAATAATTTTCAATATAAAACTGTAGTGATGTATGTTGTGGAATACCAGAAGAGAGGTTTGCCTCATGCTCATATGTTAATTTGGTTGGACCCTACTGCAAAATCTAAATTGAATAAAGATATTGACAGCTTTGTATCTGCTGAAATACCTGATGAAGTATCTGATCCTAATGGATATGCTGCTGTGAAACAATATATGATGCATGGTCCTTGCGGTATTCAACACAGTTATTCACCATGTATGAAAGATAATAAATGTACAAGAGGTTTTCCGAAACAGTAAGCTTAAATAACGCTCAACTATTTTGTTGCAATATGCCTTATCATTTTCTTTTTGACTACAACAATTAAGATACATTTTAACTCATGTTTCTTTATAGGTATTGTGCAACTACAACGTTTGATCAATATGGATTCCCTGCTTATAGAAGGAGGAAAACAAACAACACTGTAGATGTCAGAAATGCTGTTTTGGATAACCAATGGGTAGTTCCTTACAATAGGGATTTGATAGTTCAGTATCAATGTCACATAAATCTTGAAGTTTGCAATCATGGTCGCTGTATTAAATACCTGTTCAAGTATTGTTTGAAAGGTCCCGATCGTGCTACTGTTATGGTCCAGGGTTCAAGCAATTCTACTACATAAAATAACAAATCTAGGAATGAAATTAAAATGTATTTGGACGGCAGGTTAGGATCATTCCTAATTGTAATCTTTTAAAAACATTTATGCAATTTATTTGTCAAATCTTAAAGAGGTTTTTCATCATTGCAGATATGTTTGTGGAGCTGAAGCTGCTCATAGGATATTTGGTTTTGATATACATCATCGTAGTATATCTGTTGAAAGGTTATCATTTCATTTGCCAGATGAAAAGTACGTTACTTTCAACAATAATGATAATCTAGCAAATGTTTGTAGAAGAGCATCTTTTAAAAAGAGCAAGTTAGAAGCTTTTTTTCAGCTTTGTCGAGAAAATCCTCAAGCAAGACAATACACCTATCAAGAAATTCCAGAACATTTTGTTTGGGATGCAGGGCAGTCTGCATGGAAGTATAGAAAAAAAGGTCAGAAGGTTGGTAGGTTGAATTCTTCCCATTATTCTTCTGGAGAGTTGTGGTACTTGCGTATGCTATTATGTCGAGTTAAAGGACCTAGATGCTTTAGAGATTTGCGGTCTTTTGAAGGTAATACATACGATACATTCCAGGAGACATGTGCAGCAATGGGATTACTTAATGATGATAATGAATGGCATGATGCAATACGAGAAAATGTTGATACTGCTATGCCTTGCCAGCTACGATCCCTCTTTGTTCATATCATTGTTAACTGTCAGGTCAGCGACATACTAAGACTATGGACATCTCACTGGAGGCCAATGTCTGATGATATATTAATGAAACGACGGAAATTGACAGGGAAAGATAAGCTATCCTTAAGTGATCAGGAATTGGAATATTACACCCTTGGAGGTAAAAATTAATCCATCTATATATAATTTTTTATCAATGAGTGTAAAAACATTAATATATGTGTTGAATTATTTTTCTACATTTTGCAGAGATTGAGCATTTATTAAATTCTATTGGTAGATCCCTAAAGAATTATCCAACTTTGCCAATGCCTCCAGCTAAATACCTCGGCAACTGCAAGAATAAACTGGTCTTAGAAGAGACAAGTTATTGTAAAAAAGAAATGTCGGAACAGCACCAACGCTTGGTTCAAAATTTAAATTTTGAACAGAAAAAGGTGTATGACGCTGTCCTTGGAAAAGTTGAGAAGAATAATGGAGGATTCTTTTTTGTCTACGGTAGTGGAGGTTGTGGAAAGACTTATCTTTGGAACACTATCATCACTAAACTCAGATCTGAAAATAAAATTGTTCTCCCAGTTGCATCTTCTGGAATTGCAGCTACTCTATTACCTGGAGGTCGAACAGCACATTCAAGATTTAAAATACCTTTGAAATTGGATGACGAATCATCATGTTCCATTCCGCATAATTCAGACATAGCAGAGCTTATCAAAAAAACAAGTCTTATTATCTGGGATGAGGCGCCAATGCAGAACAAACTTGCATTTGAATGTTTGGATCGCACTCTTCGTGATATAATGAAATCTGTTAGTGCTGAAAGATATGACAAACTTTTTGGTGGAATTACTGTATTACTTGGTGGGGATTTTAGACAAATCTTGCCAGTTATCAGTAAAGGTTCTCGAGCGGATATAGTATCTGCCTCCATTTCAAGGTCTCATTTATGGTCTCAATGTCATTTATTTGTTCTTAAAGATAACATGAGATTACGTCGAGGTAATTCAGAGGATGATATACGACGGATTAAAGATTTTAGTAAGTGGGTTCTTGATATTGGTGATGGAAAAATACCACATTTGGATAGTAGTTGTGTGGATGAAATTTCGAAATATATCTGTATACCCGGCCAATATTGCATACAATCTGATACATCTGACCTAAACCAGCTCATTGATGCTATATTTCCTCAGTTGCAACATAGATTCACTGAAGTCAGCTATTTACGTGAGCGAGCTATATTGACACCAACAAATAAAATTGTTGATCATGTTAACGATCTTATACTCCAAAGAATAAATGGTGAGTCATTTACATATAATTCTGCTGATTCAGTTCAATGCCCTGTTGGTTGTCATGAGAACTTAACTTCTGCATTCCCGGTTGAGTATCTTAATTCTATCAAGGTTCCTGGAATGCCTCCTCACAAATTAATTTTGAAAGAGGGTGTTGTTGTAATGCTGTTGAGGAATATTAATCAGACTGTTGGACTTTGTAATGGAACCAGGATGATTGTCAGAAAGTGTATGAAACATACCGTGATATGTGAAATCATTGGTGGAAGTCATGCTGGAGCAAAACATCTCATTCCACGGATTGAGCTTTGTCCATCTGATACAAATCTTCCGTTTGATTTAGTTCGATTGCAATTCCCTCTTCAGGTATGTTTTGCCATGACAATCAATAAGGCACAAGGACAGTCTCTTGATCGTGTTGGAATCTATTTGCCAGAACCAGTTTTTTGTCACGGACAATTGTATGTTGCTGTGAGTCGTGTAACTTCTCCAGAAGGTCTTACTTTCTTTATAGAAAATCCAGAAGGAGCTACATGTAGTATTACGAGTAACATTGTTTATGAAGAAATTTTTTATGATTTGTTATCCAAATTATGACAGTTAATGGCACATCTTTTATGTAACATTCCTATTAAATAAATGTTAAAAGTCTTTTAAAAATTTAGTATTTAGTATTCTAGGTTTTATCATGACTTAATATAACTAATGAATCATGTACAGTGGTCTAATTTTTAAAAAAAGACAAAGAAGACAAAGAATGCCTAAGATTTGCGAGCTTTACATGTTCTCCTGCTTGCCATTTTCTATCTACTGGTGTTATGAAATTTGGTAATCATGGTTCATGCTATCTAAAAGACTTACAATTCTTCTGTCAGTTAATGAAACATAGCCATTAAATGATTTTCCAATCTTTGTCACAAATATCATTTCATTTGGAATAATAGAATAATACATGTTGGGAAAAAGTTTACCGGAATATTAAAAATATAACACAGTAATCTTAGTTAATTATAGCTAAACAGAATACGAGTAATTTAGAAGAATGTTAATATAGACAATATAGAAGATATTAAAGTGGATGCCATACTTACAACTTAGCCTTTGCAAAAAGAATATACCAATACCAAATAAAAAATATCCACATTACAGTAGCAATGTCAAAAGTAACAAAATCAAAGTACTTCATCATACATTCCAAAAAGACAGCTGCAACACTAAATATGTCATAATCGTTAATTCATAATACTAGATATATTCATCCATTTCGGATGTCAAAGATTATCCCATCATCTCCCTCCTCAAATGTGAAAACCAATTTCTGGTATTTTCGTAATTTATTGTCACGAGTAAATTTGTTCCATCCTGCTGAAAACCTTGGCAAACCATTGTTGTTGACTACTATGCCAACCTGCCAGTTTCCAGTAGGAGTTCTAAGGGAAACCTCTTCACCAGCTAGCCAATCTCTATTTTATGGTCTGATGTGTCTTGGTATGTGCTGAAACAAATTAAATTATATCACGATTACAAACTGTCAATAATCAAAAAGGACATATTAACACCACATTTAGGTTTTAATACTATTCATACCACTCCATGAGATGTAAAATCCACATTTGATGGTGCCATGCATGAAGTGAATGTATTATTCATGGCATTAATTGGGTTTCCAATTACCAAATTCTCTTCTTCATTAACAGGATCTTGAGGTTGGTCTTGCACAAATAAACCAAAGTTAGATGTTTCTGCATTATCGTGCATCTCTTGGTCTAAATCCATACCTGTTTTTATAAATTGCATTAAAAATCAGTCCAACTATTTGCATACAATTTATATTAGACAGCAACAATTAATAGGCAAATGTATATAAGTAGAAATTACTACCTGCACTTGCTCCATCTTCAATCAAAATTCTCTCAATCTTTTTCTTATTAAATATGACAATATCAAATTTTCCAGCTCCACAATAGGTAAACAAAACCAAATCTTTTCTCTCAAGATGTTTTAATTGAATTAAAACATGCAGGCCAGACATCATTTTCTCATTTGCCAAGTAACTTCCATGGAATGTATCACCATTCTTCAATGTCAATGAAATTGCATTAGGAATGAACTCTCCAAAGCGCTTATAAAATGATTCTGGAATGATCTAAACAAAAATATAAAACATGGTTAAATACTCAAACATTACGCACTTTTTGATTTTCATTTGGCACAAAATATTGTCATATAATAGTATTATATGACATTAAAAACTTACCAACTCTCCAGATTCATAAACACTACCAATAACAGAAACAAAAAATTTGAATCCAACACCACTGTGGTTTTCTGCATTTTTTTGTCAAAAAGTAATTAGAAGAATCTTAATCTTATAACCAGATTATTATTGGTTTCTAAGTGTAAAATAACGTACCTTGGCGCAATGGTCGCTCTTTTGTAATGTTTCTTATTGGAGTGTACTCTATTTCTGAATAATCATCATTTAATATATGAACCAAGAACTTTCCTTCACCCTTATAACAGAACACAAGTATCGAACCAGAATACTTTGTTATTTCTCTAAAAAATGTACAAATGTTATAGAAACATTGCTCAATCCTATTAAAACCAACGTGTAATTCACGGCCCGATGGCAATTGGATTGTAACATTCAGCAGAATGTTATCTCCATGTTCCAAACTGACTTCTTCGGGAATTTTCTATTCCAAAAATTTAAAGAGTAAATTAAATTTTAGTAGTAGATATCGCACAATTTTCAATCTAATCCATATGTAAAGCGTAAATTTCTTACCATCTTGCCTTTTTCCAAGTGTGCAGGCTTCAAAACTATGATAAAATCAGGAAAGATTGATCTATTTACGAGCATCTACAAAATTTTGTAAAAAATAGTAAAACAAACAGATTGAAGTGCATCCAATAAAATCAAACAATTATATATATATAAACTCAAACCTTTTTGGAACTTTCCGCAACATCCAACTGTTGCATTTGTTCAGCATCACTGTTGCTTTCTTCTTCAGATTCTATAAAGAAAATCCAATCATTACAAATGTGGATGTTGTCAATGGATAAATTGTTCCTTAAATTTAACTCTACCTGTTTCTGAGTTCCAGTTAACATTCCAAAACCATTCAGTGTTGACTGTGCTTGAAATTCCCTTACAACGACTTGCATAATCTATCTCTTTCCCGTCAATATCATAAATCCTTCCGTTTATCACAGAGCTGTTATCAATAGTAAGGATAATGGTCTCTCTTCCCTTCAACTTGAAGCGCTTTAGCATTTGGTCAAGGTTTGAAATATAACCACCCTTACAATTATAAAATATGAAGCAAGCTTCACCAGCAATTTTAAACCTTCGAATATTACTCAATTTCACACCATAATAATCTTTTATCCTTTTTGGAACAACCTGATTAACATAACATTGTTAATATATGAAAGATTTCTGTCTTCGCAAACTGTGACTGCTTAGAATTCCACATATAGAAGTGGATACACAAATGGAAAAATCAAAATACTATAAAATGTTAATAAGTAACATTCAGGGAATATTCTTCAATTTCTGACCATAATAATCTTTAATCATTAAACGAACAACCTGATTAACATAACATTGTTGCAAAATTATAATTTTTGTCTTTACAATTTGTACAAATAGAAATCCACATATAGAAGTGGATACACACATGGAAAATTCATTATGCAATCAAATGATAATAAGTAATCCAAAAAATACATACCAACAAGCCATCATTTATTAAGATCTCTGATACAACTTTGAAAAAAGATGTATTCCAATCTGCAGTTCCTAAATCTGAAGAAACACATTATAATATAATTAGAACTATGAAGTTAAACCAATTCCAATGCTATCTATTTAGAGTAAAATGTTTTCTACTACCTGCACTTTCATCAAATAATTTATCTTTTCCTTTAAAAATGCAGACATTGAAACTATTTGATGCATATGATGGATCCTTATAGAGCACGACAATATCACCAGGTTCGACCTCTGTTTCCTTAGCAAATTCATGCCATCCTTTAACAAAAAAACATCTTCCATCCATCCATTGAATACTTATTTCCCATGCCTTTTCAACAAGGTTGAGATATATATTTGTACCAACCTTCCACTGTTTGTACAAGTCTTCCATATCTGGACTTAAAATCTGTTTTCAATAATAGAAACAAGTTAGTCAAATATATTTGGAATAATACTTTAATAATATATGGCCACAACTCATAAAAATACAACTTTTATATTGTCTAATCATCCAAAAAACAAACCTAACCTGTTTATCAAAATCAACATTCTGGATCATTAACTCAAAATATTGAACATAATTCTGACATGCACTGAAATTCCATAGCGCGCGTGCTTTGTCGTATGCCAATGACCAGCCGTCAATTTCATACTCCTCATTTTTAAAATCAGATAGATTTACTACAGTAAGAAAGTCCTTTGGATTACATTTCAGATACTTTAATTCAATAGTTGATTCCTTGAAAATCTTAGTAACAAACAAATTATCTCCATAATAATCAAACTGTACAAGATTGTACAATTTAATTTCATGGAAATGCATGAACTTTGCTAATCCAATTAGTTTTTCTTTCTCTTCGTCGATTTCAGCTTTCCATGTAAAATTCATGCAGTTTATCTTCACTTTTGATGACAATTGTTTCCCAAAATCATTAAAGAATGATTTAGGAATCCTCTATAATAGAAAGCAGAAAGTAATTAGTACATAATATCAAAGCAACATTATGATCTTAAAATTTTATACCAACAGAATTCATACTTACTAATGAGACACAACAGTTTGCATAATGTATAAATTTATAAGTACAAAATCTTCCCAAAAACCTCAACTTACAAATGACCCAAAAGAGTTTATATTATTATTAGCCGAGAAAAAACTTGAGATCACCCGTCTGCTCCCTGTTACAATACGTGTTTATGATTAAAACAACATCAATATGCATAACATACTATGAAAGAGACAAAATTAGATACCTGCATACTCATCTTTACAAGATTTTGTTTTGGATTTGTCCTATATTTCACCAAAACACAGGAAATTTTAATGTTAAGTGTTGTAAAATATATAAGCTTATACAGTGTAAACCCAATATGTCTAGAATGCTGTTAACTACAATTGAACATTAGCACACATAAAGTAAACATTAGCACACATAAAGTAATCCGGATACACATGATGACTACAGTAACAGATGCATATTTGTTAGGTCATTATATTTTTTTTTTGTTAATTCACCTATCTTACATACACTATAGTAATTAGCAATCAGATAATAAAAAAGAGTATATCTATATATGCATCTTAACAGAATCAAGAACATTCCAGTATAAGGCATTATATGAACTTATCATATATCATCAAATTTGAGCGATATATATATATACATCTATGCATCAACAATCAACAATCAACTACATATATGCATACCTTTATTGCTGATGATTTAGTTAGTTGAAGCATTGTATTCATTCGGGTAGTGTCGAGAGCTCCAATATTGATTTGAGTATCATCCAAGAGAAGATTGTAGTTTCAATACCTATAATGACTCCTATCAAATTGGTTTACTATATTTACGTATGTATATATTGTCTGCTTTAGTACTATCCTAATTAATAGCTTTAAGTGTCGTAGTGTATAAAATAACTGTCATCCATTATCTGTAAAAGTCAAAGTCTATTTTTATTATTTAAATAAAAAATAATTTTTTTATTAATTAATAAATTTTTTTTATTAATCCATTATCTGTCATCCTATTTACACTTCTTCTAAATAGTATTGACAAAAAGATAGTATGTTCATCACTATTCGGAAAATAATATAATCATAATAAATTGTTTACCTCAATTCCTAAAGATACTATCATATTTTTAAGATTACCACTACTTCTGTATTGCAACGGAGAACCCATCATGCAAAAAATTGATTTGGTCTTTTCTATTCACTTCTTAGTTGTGTATAGCAATGAAATTACATAGTGGTTATGTTTTTTAAATCTATTTTTTATCGATATAATGTGTTTTTTCAATATGTAGTATTATAATTGTACATTTAATAATGTAAAAATAAAAGTGTTAATGTACTAATGAAGACGAAAACATAAATTATTGTTCAATATGAAACTCCTCTTGGTTATTGCATTGAATTTGTGTACGGTGCTTCTAATGGGAGATTATATTAGAATGATCTAAGCCTTAGATTAGTTTACATTCTTCAGTTACAATTTTAATTTCTCATTTTAAAATTAAATTATTATGCTTTACTTTATTGTAAATCCAACAATTATAAATAACAAAAATATTATTTTTTTTTAAAATTAAATATAGCAGGAAAAACATTAAATTATTATGTTTTACTTTATTAAATTTTTTAAATCTTAATATTTCTTTACTCTCTCCGTCCTAAAATAAGTGTCGGTTTTACGTTATACAAATGTTTTAACATTTTAAAAGTAATTTTAAAAAAATTATACGTAGAAGTTACTTTTGATATATTGTCAAATACTTCCATAACGTGAAGGCTACATTTATTTCAGATGAAGGGAATATTAAACCTTTTGATGTTTCTCTAAAAAAAAATTCTATTAATTTTCTAATTAAATCTTTGTAATTTTTGGTCAATATTTTCATATTTTTTATAAATATATAATTCATTAGCTCATTATATACATGCAAGGTATCCATTTTTCTCATCACAAAGTAATATATATGTACACTATAAACAATTTAAATTACAATAATTTCCGTATATCTTTGGAGATTTGTTCCCTATGAGATATTTGTTACATAATGCTGACATCTCATGTAATCTTAGAAAAAAAAAATATTTGCTTATTTAGTATTAAGGAGGTACAAAGATTTACATTTTTCATTCTTTCTTTGCTTACCAACTTTAATTGGTGTATTGACAATTATTTGCAAAAATACGTATGAGTATAGTATTCGTGACTTAGACTATATTATTTATTAACATTTAAAATTTTATCATAACTTTTTTCATATTTTGTTTCATATATAAATCACTAGCTCATTATAAACTTGCAAGATATGCATTTTTGCCTAATACTGACTTCTAATGTAATTATTTTGTTTAAGTTTACAAGTTACGAGATATACACTATAGACTATAGACTATGTACACTATAACCAATTTAAATCACAATGATTCCGGTGTATCTCTCGATATTTCTTACATAATGCTGACATCTCATGTAATGATTTTGTTCAATTTTAAAAGTTAAAAATATTTTTAGAATCTTTTATTAGATTCACGTATCCAATTTTAATCTAGATTTAAAACAAAAAACTAATTAAAAACATAGTAGCTGAACAGTCGATTCATATATGCATGCACGCGACGAACTGAGAACAAGATTGAATTAACTGCACCCTTTCCCATTCTCCAAAGCTCAGACATAAAGCTTCATCTAAATATTTTTATGCGCCTCTGCTTAACTTATCACATTTGTATTCAATCTTCATCATACCAAAAAATCAACAAACATACAAAAAATATCATGGATGCTAACAACTTTAGTGAAATACATTTACCTTTTGCGAGACTCCAATCAATAGCCCATATCCAATAACTACTTGCATTATTCGAAAACTGATAACGACGAACAGAGTAATCAATCTCTTTACCATCTTCTTGGTAAACACGTCCATACAAGCTATTATTGGACATTGTAAATATGATAGTTTCTCTTGATCTTATGTGAAATAGCTCAAAAATCTTCCCTACATTAGCCATATAACCTCCAATAATACTGTAGAAGAAAAATATCTTCGAACCGCCAACTACGACTTGGGCTATACAACTCAATAACTTCCCGTAATTCCTTTTAACACATCTGGGAACAACCTGAGGAACACTTATAATTTCTAATTATTTATATTTTTTTTCATGTATATGTATTTTATATCACTTTACACTACATTTATGAAATTGTGAATATAGGAAGTTACAATGTTCCATACCAGCATTCCTTCTTGCAAGGAATATTGTTTAAATCATAATTTAAATCATATTGTTTAAATCATTTTTTTTTTCATGTATACCAACTAAGGAATATTGTTTAAATCATATTCTTTATAAAATTAATCATTATTTATGATCGCAACCTTAGAACCCGTGTGATGAGGATTTCGTTAATATGTGAATTTGATTGCAATTTTTTTAAAAATTATTAAATTTAATTCTATAATAATATAATATGTTTTGTCTTAATGGAGACGACAAAAAGTATTATTACCAAATATGAAGCTCCTTTTCGTTATTGCATCGAAGATATTTTTCTTACAGACGGAATTAAGAAAATCATATTTGATGTTTACTTTCACAGAAAAAAAAATTACTTCTAATGGTTTAGTTATTATAATATGCTTTTTTTATATCTATGCCTCTTTAAAATGTATAATCAAAATAGCAATTATTATTTATTTATTATTATTCATTTAAATTTATTATAGTTTTAAGAATTTAAAAATTTTTATTGCACACCATTTACTAAATCTAATTTATTGTGCATGTTTTGGATTAACCAAGTCATGATTAAGTTTAGATTTGTAAGTTAAAGATCTACATACGTCATCTAAAAGTAAAGACTACATTATTACATGAAATTGAAAGGATAGAAAAGGTGTAAGAATATCAACAGTCACGCCTTACTCCTTACTCGGTTTGCATGCAAGAATAAATACAAGGAACACACACATTTACTCCATCTTCTCCCATTCTCCAATACAGAGTTTATCTTCCTTATTGCTCTTTCAGTTTTCACTTTTTTATCAAAAAATTAGACGATCCATCTGAATCACCTGTAAACAAAATGCTGCAGAATCTTGATACAAATGTTGTTGCCTTGCTGTTTTCATTCATCATAATAGATGTTGGAGACTTCAACATGTTTGTCATGTGTCTTATGGCATGGCTTATTAAGCAAAATACTCCAAAAATCAGAGATGTTCTTGAAAGACTGGACTGGGATTCTTTGTACCAGTTTCATAATCATCCTATGGAGGTTACACGGGACCAGTTCCATGGCTTTATCAGATTTGCTGTTAGGCATAATGTTGATCAAGCTAAGTACTACAATTCCATTCGGTGCTTATTCTTGAATCAGGATGTTCCATATCATCTTGATGTATTATCCTCTCTATCAGGTAATCATTTTCCTTCTTCTTTTTGCTTTATCTTTTTTAAAGCAATAAATAGAACTTTTCATAGAGATCAGAGTGTTCAAGAGATGTATGAAATGCTTAATCGGACACATTTGAGATCTAGGATAATAGAACTTATTAAGTTTCTTGAGGAAATGTACTGTTATCTGTTCGAGATTGATCATCTTCTGCCCATTTACAAGTTTTGCCCAAATGCAAGAAATATAAAACCAATGTATCAACTCGAAGGTCATCCTCTTGAAGATGAATTGTGGAACGCACTCTGTGATAAAACGGTTGAAAGTAGCATTTGCCATAAGAGTCAAGTACATGGAAGATGCTTGACAATGGCACACATGTGGAATACTGATTGTGCTTATTGCAAAGTTCAGATCCTGTTGTTCAAAATTTTACTGTCATCTGTTAGTGATTAAGCAGTTTGATTCTATGTACGTTTAATATTTGTTGTTATGATGAATTTTTAAATTCCCTATTTTATGGATGCATGATGCATTGACTATGTTTTTTGTAAACACTGATTAATGTTTGCTTTACATATGTACATAACAATAAAGAAGACATCCAATACGTTTTACACTAGGACAAAACAAGACACTGCATGACCTTACACAATCTGGTTTGCATCATATGAAGAACAACCATTATCTCTAACATTTGATCTCAAAAATAGTGATACAGTGCGATATAACTAACATGAAATAATAAGGAAATTCAAGAAATATTCGACAAAATGAAGTAAAAGATGGTCATCAAACTGACAAATTCAAAAAGTTCCCTAATGAAAAACAAAACATGAACCAAATTACGTATTAAGCCAATTGGAATCAACAAAGTTCATTACCAGAAACAAATGGCAACAATAGTTCAAATGGTAACAATACGCAAATGGTGAAATGAACAGTTGACGTGTGTCAAACATAGAACACAAATAAACAATATTACAGGAACATATTCCTGAGATTTAACTAAATAACTAAACAATAAGGTTCAGACAATATATAAATCCTTATTAGTAGCAATGCAAAGTGATATGTCAAGAAGCTTCAGATAACTATATATTACGTGAGAAATCCACAAGTCCAGCGCTCATTTTTGCCCTCTGTTCCTCCAATTCACCAGCTTTGGTTAACCAATCATTTAGTTTTTGTGTCCATTGTGCTTCAAATGTCTTGAATCCTCTTAACATCTCTTCCAAAAGCTCTCTAAAATGCTTCACATGCCCAACAAGAGATGTCTGAGTATCATCTACAAACCTGCGTTCTCTACCTATATAGGAACTGTGAACTTGAACATCTTGATTTGAAGATTGACCAGCGGATGCATGTTCGTTTCCTGTCACCACCTCTGTAATATTCCTACATTTTAAAATCATATGCACAGTGTTATAATTTATAAAACAAAAGCATCACAATAAAATTCACACATAGGTATTTACATGTATTTTTCTTCGATTCCAATGGTTCGAGCAAATAGTTCTGTCTGTCTATCCTCCATGCTCTTGAAAAATAGACCGAAATCTTCATTTGCTGAACGAATATCTTCATTTAGATCTGCAGAAGTTAGGTTGATGTTATTCAAGTCATTTACCAGCAATGACTTGATTTTTGTGCACCTTCTCCTCTTTACTGATCTTGAACTCATTTGTTTAGATAATAAGTATAGAGCAAATCATATGCAAGAATGATGTGTATATCCATTTCAATTTATAGACATTTGATTAACTGGCAAAGTGATGTGTTGGTTTTTTAACTGCCACGTTCTATACCATGTTCTACACTAAATAATTGTGAAATCCTTTGATCTTGGCATATACATGATTTATGGTCATCTTTTAAAATATAAACCAATAGAGGCTTTGGTTGGTTTTATAACTGCCACGTCTTTGATTTTATATTATTTTTCAAATTGTTACTTTTATGTTAAATTTTCCATTTTCCCCTTTTATTCATTCTTTAGTAAGTGAATTGTAGAATAAATTAAATATTTTTAATTTAGTTTCCCTGTCAAATGCCCTCATAAAAACAACAAGTTTGATACTGTTATGAGTTCAATATGTTGCAACAAAATTAGCAAGTCTATTCTTATTTTCCTGAAATTCAACCATTTACAGGGTAAAGTTATACTAAATCTTTCTTTGTTCAAGCTGTTCAATGACATATGAATGTTTGGAATTGAAGAACAAACTCCAATCCATCCACTATCTCAGTTATAGTCATAGTCATATATTGATAGTCATAATGCTGTCGTTTTATTTATTGCACGAAATAAAAAAAATGTTTAAAGGAAGATTTGGTTTTGATATTATACATAGATTTATAGGTACATTGCCAAAGATTCAAAATCCAATCAATCATTATCGTATTGTAACAGCATGTAACAACAATAATATATCTGATTCCTTTTTTTCAGCAACAAATCTTCCTAGGTGATAAGTATTAATCTTTGTTTAAATATAAAGATCAGAACTAAAAAACTAATTGCGTGCTTCTTCCTTTGCATCTTGAAGTAGTTGTCCCATGGGTTAATTCTAAAACTTATTTCATCATGCTGCAACTCATATTCTAATCACTACTAATTATACTATGCTTCCATCCTTATGTCCATCTTTCTTTCTTTTACAGATGGAGACATGTTTGATCATCTTGAATCGCTCAACATTTTCAACGACCATCAGAGGATTAAGGTCCGAGTAACACGAATATGGCCAACAAGGAATTTAGAGGGACAAGTACTTGGAATGAATCTTATTCTTCTCGATACCCAAGTAAGATTATGCAGATTTCAATCTCTATAAATTATAAAGTAATATATATGCTTCTGACTTTATGAAATGATATTTACACATTACAGAAATACCATTTGCAAGCATTAGTGAGACTTGATATTTGGAATGCTTTTGCCAATAATATCATGGTTGGAAATGTTTACGAAATATCCGAGTTTAGTGTTAGACATGCATTTGGCCAATACAGAGCAGTTCATTCATCCATGTGTATCATTCTTACAAATAAAAGCAGAGTTCATATGGTTGTTCCTGAAGATCGTTCCATACCGGAAGAAAAATTTGAATTAATCCAAGTGAGCCAAATCATTGAGAATGCTGAAGATTACCATAAAGATCGTACCTATGCAATAGGTGATTTAGCTAACCTTATCTGTTATATGTATTGTAACTTCAAGCAATTGTAAGTTTTTAATCATATTTTTTGCATATGAACCAGATGCAATTGGAGTTGTTGAAAACATCCAACCTGTTCAGATGAAGTACACAACACGAGGACTAAGTCCATTGATTAGATTTAGGCTTGGTGATGGAAGGTATAAAAATCTAAGATTATTCTGTTTATATTGTTATGTGAATGTTCATTGTTATTAATAATCATGTGTCCTTATATGTCTTCGAAGCCAATCTTTACACGTTCACTTATGGGGAGAGATTACAGAGGAACTGAATCCAATTTTTGAAGAGGTTATTGAACGACCAGTAGTAGTAATTCTAGCGGCTGTCAAGGTCCAGATTTCCATGGGTTAGTTCTTTATGTGATTCATCGATGAGAAGTATAATCGTATTTTTAATACATATATTTATTAGGTCTTTTTATAAATAGATTTTGCTTAACATTTACATTTGCAGGTAGAATCACTATTACTAATGTTGCACCATCAAAGGTTTATATTAACCCAAATGAACAAGCTGTTTTCAACTTGCGCCATAGGTATAATAATGTTTCCATTTAATTAGTTTTAAAATACAAGATACATATCATATCAATTCCAATATTGATTCTTTCCTATATGTGACAGGCTTGATACAGATGGTTATGAGGAGCCACCAAATCATCAATGATGTGATTCTACGAGTATATTGTTTAAGAAATAAAGTCAAGAGCATCTTGGAGAATAATATGTTTTTTTTTCAAATAAATTTATGTCTTAATTCATGTAATAAGACATGTAATTAAATCTTCAAAATTTCGACTTCTATAAATATTGTTTTATGTTTATGCTTATTATTAATGCATTTCTCTTAAATTTAAAAATATTAATTTTAAGAACATTTGAACATATTTAACATTGCTTCACATATTCTACAAATTTAATACGGAAAATATAAAACAGTATTTAAAAAAATTCATGACAGATTTTTTTAAAAAAATAATTATTTATTTAGAGTATAACTTTCGTTCACATAAATAAAATCACAAAATTCCCTGTAAAATAATTTACAGTTTAAGGAAACGTTGTGACAGTTTGATTTTTTATTTACAAAAATAATAATATTTTTCTTACAAATTTCTAGGTGTATACAAAATTATTGTAAACATGTTAAAATGATACATGTCTTGAGACATCGATATTTGGTTGAAGTAAAAAAAAATATTTCCTAAATTAAATTTTTAATTTTATATAAGAATGTAAAATGTTAACGATATATAACACATTATACTAAATAATATGGATTTACATTAAATTATAGGTTGTTAAAAGATTGTTATAGATATGAATGAACATAATCTTTCTTAATCAAGTTTGTTAAAACTTTCCTTAAACATTGTTCAAAATTTTATTTATTTCAATTAAATTAAATTCAATAGATTGATAATCCTATCCTTTATAATTTGTTTGTTAAGATCAACAAAACTTGCACAATCGTTGTTAGTCTGATTGAACAACTATAGCTCATTTTCTAATTTTATGTAATATGAAAGATAATATAATTATATATTGGATATGCATAATAATGTAGAAAATTCATATTAATAACCATTCCACAAATATAGTCTTAATTTAAGAGATTGTTCAAAATTTTATTTATTTTAATTAAATTAAATTTAATAGATTGATAATCCTATCCTTTAAAATTTGTTTGTTAAAATCAACAAAACTTGCACGATCATCATTGTTAGACTGATTGAATAACTTTAGCTCATTATCTAATTTTATGTAATGTGAAAGATAATATAATTATATATTGGATATGCATAATAATGTAGAAAATTCATATCAATAACCATTCCACAAATGTAGGCTTAATTTAAGAGATTTGTATTGATATGGAACGATTAACATTAGTGGCAAAACTTCCTGCGTATTTGCCTCACACTAAACATACCAAGATCGTATATAAATGCCTAATAAACCTAGACCTAATTACACACAAAGTTCGCTGCTTTACATCATCGTGAGTTATATCGAAAACTTATCAAGTTTTACTCTGTTTTATGTTTTTTTTATTGTACATCTTAATTTTGCAGTTAAGCATTATGAGCAATGTCAAGTTTGATAGCTTGGATTCACTAAACGACAGTAAGTATGACTGGACAATTAAGGTGAGGGTCATTCGTATTTGGGATAGCTATAGTTCAAAAGGAGATAAAGAGTTCAAAGGCCGTAACATGCTTTTGCTGGATGATAAGGTAATTATACAAAACCTTGAATTATTTGCATTTTTTATGCAAAATGTTTTTATATTCTCTGATGTTCCATTCGTTTATCTCTATAATAACAGCATGTCAGAATGCATGCTTTTATATGGCCAATCTATATTGATACCTTTGAAAAAACGTTTGAAGAAGGCAAGATATATTCTATAAGGAACTTCTCAGTCAAAACCTATCGCAAAGAAACTCTTCGATGCACAAGATATGACAAACAAATTTGGCTATCCAATTATACCAAAGTTATGGTATTTCAAGATTCCGAGAGGATGGACAGGTTGATACGTAACATGGAGTTTGATTTCTTTGACATTGGTGATATCCGCGATATGAGCAAGCAATCTGACAATAACTATCTGATTGGTATGGTAGAATAAATATGGTTATAATTTTGTATTCTTCCTGTATCTTTTAAGCATATACCAACTTGGTAATTTTATTATTTTTCGTAGATATCATTGGTGTGCTAAAAGATCAGGATATTCTTAGAAACAGAATACATCAAAAGGAGGCGGACCAGCGTTGCATCAGGTTTACTCTTACTGATGGAAGGTATTATCTATGACACATATTACTGTCAAGCTTTAAATTACAACTGAATTATTGTGCGAGTAATTACTTATTCGGTTGCCTTTACATTTTATTTTATAGTGCATCTATCAAAGCATGTTTCTGGGACAACTTGGGAGAATCCTTCTTATCAGAACTACTGAAAATTACTGATATCCCAATAGTTGTTATTGTGGCTAGCTGCAGAGTTAATGAGTTCAAGGGTATTTCAGTTTACTCTACTTTGTACTATGAATTGATGTTACAATTCTATCTTATTACCGTCTAATAATTCTGATAAAGTAGTATGCATTATTATTTGTGATTACAAAAATTAGACTCTAAGTTATTAGTGTTTATAGGAGAGCCATACGTGTCCAATGTTGGAGCTACAAGGTTCTTCATAAACTACAATCATCGTAGTGTAACAGAAATGAAAAGAAGGTATATTTATACGATTGCAGACAATTCAACACAGTACATTTAAAATATATCAACTTTTAATCATCAATTCATTCAACTCTTAGGTCCATTCTACCAGAATTCAACCTGGATCAACCAAATATTTTCGCAGAACCAGAAAAAGCAAGTATCTTCACCATTGCTCAACTGAGAGCACTTGATGAGTCTTACATTCAGGTATTGTTTGCGATCTCTTATGGCTGATTATGTTTGTCTCTTTTATGTGTATGCATTGGCTGAAATTTATTATTTTATAACTGAATGTAGAAATTAGTTATGTGCGAAGTGACGGTTAGCTCAGTGAAAGAAACGAAAGACTGGAACTATGATGCTTGCAGCAGTTGTCAAAAGGAAATTTATATGATTGAAGGAAAATTTAGATGTGAGGAATGTAAAAGAAATATTCCTTTCCCTGAAAAGAGGTAATCAAACAGGTCTCTGTTACACAAATGTATGAAAAAATGTGGAGTTTTATTATTAGTATGTTAGATTATTCATGTATATATATGCTTGGTTCTGTAAAAAAGGTTTAGGATATGTTTGATTGCTGGAGATTCTACTGGTGTAGCTGCATTTATCTTATATGATCGCGAGGTTGAAAATATAATTGGTAAAACTGTGTTCGATGTTCTGGCAGAGCAAGATAGGGTATGATCACTGCAAACACATATTCATTTTACATTAAAATTTACGTACACATTTGTTACTGTTTCACAAATACTTCTATATATTTGAAATCCTGATTTGATTTGATGCACCAGGAAGGGAAAGATGTAGAGTTTCCAAGTAGCCTAAAGGCTTTTGTAGGCAATGAATATACGTTAACAATTCGTATGAATGAGGAAAATGTCAAGAAGAATTCTTACACCTACACAGTTGTTGATATCTACAAGGGTTTTGAAATCGTTGAACACAATAAACAAGATGATAGTGATTTCAGTCTTGGTTCTAAGATTTCCCAGGTATATGAAAAACAACCTACACATTCTTATCAGATCATACTTATTTGTCAATGCTGCAAGCATTTCATTTCATTTTTTTACTCACAAACATTTTGAATCACTTTGTACACAGTACTCATCAACATATTCCGTTCAGAATTCTGAAACAAAGACTCTAGATACTGAGAAATCTACATCAAATCGGCTGAAGAGATTGAATGACGAAACTGTCATTTCTATAACAGACCTGGATGCTGTTGATGACAATTCAGTTGAGAAAGAAAATAAACCATTACCTATTCCACTCAAGCAAATTAAATTGGAAAAGGTAAATCATGTTGTTAAACAGTTTTTTAACGTTCTTAAACATAAACATGTTATACAGATACATGACTTAAATCATACATGTTTAATGTAAATGTACAGGACTGAAAAGGATTGCAGTTTCAAGAGATGACTTCTTCATGCAGCATAATTTTCAATTTCCACTTGCTTAATAAAATTGTTTGTTTCGAACTTTTGTTTATTTTGGGTGAAATGATGCCCTTCTTTGATTTTCAGCATGTTTTCAGAATTTTAAACTTTTTACTTTGGCGAAGTATTTGAATCAATCAATAAGAATGTTCTTGCTTTAGACATGATCATTATTAGTGCTGCAAATCATTATTAAATTAATTATGTTTTACAGTGATACATGTGCTCAGTATGGAGAGTATATCATATCCTGCAATTGAAGATTTACGTTTTATAAATGTAATATTGTGTATCATAGAATAATTTATGAGGCAATATGTCTGCTTATGTTCTTTTTAAACCACATTTACGTTTATGTAATATAACATGGTCATGTTTACACTCATTGTTCCATCTGAATACACATTCAATCATGATTACAAAATAGATATTTTGTAATGAGATAGGAAGACAATGTTGGTTAATTTGTTGTCTGTCGTTTATGAATTGAGGTATGTTTTGGATTTTTAAACTAATTTTCCTTTAATTTTAAAAATACATGCGTTCGACCTGAATCATAGGTTTTGTTAATTACAAATAAAATATTTATATTATTCTATCATTCAAATTTTATTACAAACCAGATGAATCGACGCCCGCTCGCAGAGCGCGGGCAAAAGTACTAGTTATTATAATATCCGATTAATCCTTCCAATTAATCCCCGATTATGCAATAAATCTTAAATCAATACCTCAACCGATTTATACCGATTACCGATTTTTACAACCATGATCCAGACACATAATTTTCATACTAAGCGACACACCTAGTAACCTAGTTCTAGACCAGTTGACAACTCAAATGAGAACCTACTATGAGAACTGAGAACTGGGCTTTTTAAAAGCCCAATATGTATGATAACCCATTTCTATCATTAGACTCTGCCAATCAATCTCTCACATCTCTCCACTTCTCGTCCCCTCCTTGTCGAGTGATTCACCCACAAATTTGAAATCGACACCATTTCAAAAATTCAAAATACAATCACATATACAACTTATGTGTGCATCTTCGTGTCAATATTTTGCACATATATCGTGCAAAATTGAAGATTTATAGCTAGATCTACACGTATTGGTCATCAATAATTAAGTATTTCACTATTCTATTATTAATAAATTGTTGACACAAGAAACAAACATTCAAACCACGTTTTTATATATTGTTGTTTTGTATTTAGTGATTTTTGAAATTTTTCTTACCATTTTATGTACTGATGTGATTGTATAAGTGGAGCATGTAATCAATTATCGATATTGTAACTTTTTTTTAGTTTAATTTGTAAAATTTTTAACAAATTTGGATTTTTAATTATCAATTTCAGGTAAACATATGAAATATATATATGGTGATTTTCTTTGATTCTTTTCTTAATTGTTGGTGATATGTATATTTTAGCTTTTTCTAGTAATTTTTTGAAATATGTTTCCTGGTAATTAGGTGATTCTAAAAGCTGATATGTGCTTTTAGAGAATGTTTTTAATATAATATTTGATCCTATGCTCTTGTAAAATATGTATTGATCTTAGTTTTTTAAGTGTTCTGAAAGCTGATTTGTAAAATAATAATAAGAATCACTATTTTTTATGCCCTGTTTTTGGTGATTTGGAATATTTGTCCGGTGATTTGTTCCATGTTATTCGTAATTTGTTTCTTAATTTTATTGATTTCAGTTTAATATAAAGATACATGTTGACATTTGGTGATTTGTGTTAAAAGAATGATAGATAACAACATTGTTATACTTAGTCTTATTTGTATTTTATTGTCATAAATCTGTGATTGCTGATATTTTTTTTCTTTATATGTCAATTATTCTTGTTTTTATTATAATAGTGTGGTTTTTTTGTCGAAAAGAGTAATTCTCCTTTTTTTTTTATAGATTTTATTAATATTTTGTTACTTCAAAATAGTGATGTTTAAAGTTGTATAAGAATTTTTAAGATTATGCGCAGAACCGTAATCTAAGCTCATTGATTTTGAAGCGAGGCAAGTAGTATTCACTAAGACCGAAAGCAGTAATCGAACTTCTATTTTTGGTAGAAAAAGTGGCAACCAAAATGATTATGATAACTGGGATATTGTTGTGATTTGGTCTGAAGTTAGTTATGGTCCGTTACTAGGACGTTTGCAGAGAATTTTTTTACATCCATGTGATCGAAAGTAAGATTTTTACGATCATGTTTTGCTTTTGTGACGTGGTTAGTTTCTATTCTACCTTAGAAACTACACATACACTTGCAAAGAATTTTGTTGTAATTTTGTTTTGTTTTGTTAAGTTTTTTGTTTTATCAGAAGTCTTTTCTTAGATGTATACAAATGTTTACTTGAAAATTAAAGAAATCTCAAGTGCAATTTATTTGAAGAAAAAAATTAAATTTAATAGAATATGTACCCATATATTTTTACAATTTTGTTTAGCCAAATGGAGTACTAGTCTTATTAAATTAAAAAAGGGCAGATCTACTTAGTATGTGAAAATTATGTCTTGGAAATCAACTTTTATCCAAGCCACTTTTTTCCCAATTAAAATTTTAGAATACTAAAAAGAGGTTATTCACAAATGAGTAAAAATTACTATAAAAATTGGATATTGGGCATGTAATCGTTACCGATCACTAAATGAGTAAATTCCAATTGACTAAGAGTGAAACTAAATTTTATATTTTTATAAAAAATCACAAATCATCTTTTTTTTTTGTATTTTATTAGTTGAAAATTTAGAAGAATAATATTTATCATTTTTATTGTAAGATCAACAAAAAATATCAATTTTTATTATATTATAGTCAGTGTTGTAGAATTCGGTAATCGGACAAGATCGGTTATATGACCTTGCAAGGATTAATCGTCGAATCGGGGATTAATCGGAAGATAAATCGGGAGTAATTTAATATTATTAATTAATAAATATAATTATATATACATCAAAATATAAATGAAAATCAAAATGAGTCCTACGAGAATGACAGATGCCAACTTTGATAAAGAGGCCCAAACTCTATACAGTAAAACCTCTATAAATTAATAATGTTGTTACCGGGATATTTTATTAATTTAGCGAGATATTATTATATCGATAAATTAATAATTTATTAATTTAAAGAGGTTTTACGTATAACCTTTAAATTTCTAAGTCCAATGTACTATTTACAATGTATATTAGTTAGAAATGAAAAATAAAAAATAAATTACAAAAACAAGTTCCAAGGCACATTTTATTAATGTACATTCACAAATTAATTGAATTTGACGATGATTCACTAGCTTTGGAACCAGTCACTCGGAAAGAAGCATTGCAAGCGGCAACAATTCTTCATAACTTTTTGTTGAAATACGAGAAGAAAACCCCAACTCTTAAGTGTAATGAGAAAATTTAAAGATGAACTCAATATAGATTTGAAGTTCAACAAAAAATAATTGACTACATAATCATTTTTTTTACTAGACAATCTTAGAATTTGGAATCTTTTAGTAATTATTAATTTATAGTTTCGTTGGGACCAATATATATATACTGGGATTTCAAAAAAGTTATTATCTTATTATTTTATCGATTGGGGTCCAATTTTATACTGGTCCCAAGTTAGAACTGGACAAATTATTAATTTTATCAAGATTATTAATTTATCGAGTATTAATTTATAGAGGTTTTACTGTACTCAACCACACTTCCATCTTCATTCTCTTTGGAATACAGCTGCTTTTCATTGGATACTAATGCTCTGTTCACTTCGCATGAATGGAATCAATTTTGGGGAAATGGAATGTTCATTCTGAGCTGAATGAAAAAAAGAGTTGTTTGGTTGGGCCAATTGAATGGAATGACTCATTCCAAGCCCATTCCGTTTAAAACAATCTAATTAAAATCGATTCTACCCAAAATATTAGATCAAAATGTCGGGCAGCTAATCTCGAGCCGAGTGCTCTCTCTCGCTCCATCTCTCTCTCTCGCTCCCATTCTATCTCTCTCTCTCCCTATCTCTCTCTCTCTCCCATATCTCTCTCTCCATCTCTCCCTCAATTTTCTCATACCAAGATTCAATTAAGCGAGAATTTGATTTGCGCGCTCTCTCTCTGTCCCAAGCTTCACTAATTTTGGTAAGATTTTTATCTTTTTATACCCTTGATTTTGTTTTTATTTTGACCCATTATCCAGTGAACAACTATTGATGATTTTATCTAGTATTGCTATACATTGTAACATACTTGCATTCAAGTGCTTTTGATGCTTGATTACTTGTTAAAAACTGTTAAAAACTGTTTACCTAGTTAAACAGTGTTGGATGCTGCTAATTCGCTGTGTTAATTGTCTTTGTGTTAGTCAATTAATCATATAATCTGATTTTATTGTGGAATATGATTATGTATGATTATCGTAAATTTGATTTTATAGGTTAGTTGTTGTATGTATTATAAGTATGTATATGTTGATTTCAATGTTTACACGGAGTTTTGAACCTTACTCTATCCAGTTTCTTTTGTTTACACGGAGTTTTCATTTCACTTGGTATTGTTTTGAACTGCAAATTAGTCTCTGGTAGTGATAGGGAAGATAGGGATCAGTGTGTATCTTCTTTTTTTGAACCGGAAAAGAGTACTCGTGTTTTATGATATTTGATGTTTAGTGAATTCTTTACTTTCATTAGAGGAGGAAAGATTCAAGAATACTTGCTGTGTTGGTTTATTTTATTTTGCATTTTGGATTTTGGTTTATTTTGGCTTCACTTCTGAGATAGCAAAAAGAATAATAAAAGATTAATTTATTTTGTTTTCTTGTTTTCGTTGTGTACAGGCATGGAATCTAATGTTGATAGCACTAGGGAAAAAGATGACATTGCTGTGGAAAGAGGTGCAGGGAGAAATAAGAGGAAGTGGACTGAACTAGAAGATGAGAAATTGGTCGAGTCTCTTTTGGAACTTGTGAACAATGGAGCATACAAAGCCGACAATGGTTTTAAGCCATGATATTTGGGGTTTTTGGAAAACTCATTGAGTGTCAAACTACCAGATTCAGGTCTGAAGGGAAAGCCACATATTGAGTCTCGACTTAAAACTCTCAAGAAGGATTTTACTATGGTTTACGACTTAAGATATGGAAACACATCTGGTTTTGGCTGGAATGCTGAAAATCAACTCGTCACGGCATCAAGAGATGTATGGGCTGAGTATGCCAAGGTAAATTGATTATGTAAAAGTTACTTTCACATAGTCACACTTATTACTTATAAGTTTAGACAAACTGGCGCTTAATCCAAATGAATAAATCAATTTTACAAGTTACTTGAATATCATTTTGTAGGATATGTTTTTTTTTAATTTATGTTGATTGAAGTTTGTCTGAATTAGAAAAGCTTGAAGTTCTTTCTATGTAGTGATTTACTTTGCAGACATGTCTTACTAACTGGTCTGTTACTGTGACAACAGAATTAAGTCACAACCTGTTAGGAAAGATAATAATTGCCAACAGATACCAAAGTTCAAAACTAGGATACGCTTTGTTATAATTACCAGTAATTTTCACAATATTATACTGGCTACATATATATAGTCCTTGAGTTCAATAGGGATTAATACCAGCCATGGAAAGGACAGGATTAATCACCGAATACAGGAATACAAAAGGACTATTTAGATTGATATATTCCTGTATTTAGATGACAAATACAGGAATGTAATGGATAATAATCGACCCAAAAGGATGTTCAGTAAGTTGTGGTCCATCAACAGACATGGAAGTGAGAAAGGCTAACTATTTCATTTTATTATCAGTTATTGGTGTGTTCATCTAGATGGTAACTTATACTACTGTTCTTTTTCTACCTTCTCTTTTTTTACTCATGCAATATGCTTGTAATTTTTAGAGAAAACAGAGATTTCACTGTGCATTATCGGTGTAACTTATGCTAATAAATGGCATCAAATTTATTATGATAAGAGAGATAAATTCTCATTGTGAACCACATTTTCTGCATACTATTGCAACCACTTGAAGGACTGATTACTGAAACAGAATTGATAATTTGATGTTGGATGTCTGTTGATTCAATGCCACCCGTCTTTGTCTTTAAGAATATCTCAATGTCTGGTGATTAGGATTTACCTTGAGAGAGATATTCTTTGTGCAAAGCTGATTATTCACAATAAACAATCCTTCATGTTGTCTATGGGGCACAACTACAACTTCACCTCCTAATTCACCATTCATGCTAATACGAAACTGATCAACAACTTATTTGGGGGTTAGGGTTTGTGTTGGAAAAAGATCGAGAGATAGGGACGAATCGAAAATATGTGTTCAATTTCTTGAATACGTTTATTGGATCAAAGGTTGGATTTTTGTTTTTTATATCTCAACTCTTGACCCACTGACCCGATTTTTTCCCATTGACCCGAGTATTGACCCGATTCCACCAAAATCGGGTAATACAACGATTCATCTGAATCAGTTCGGCAGCTAGCGTTTCTACAATTTCTCGGCTGAACGGCCGAGTTTTACAACACTGATTATAGTTGAGTTTTTTTAATAATAAAAAAAGTACATACAAATCATCTTTTTTGTATAAGAGGAGGTGATCATTTGTTAAAATTTATCTTTACAAATTTAGTGGGCATTATAAAAAAATCACACAAATCACCAAAAATACTTCAAAATCATCTTTTTTTTTGTTTAAAAAGATGAGTATTTATAAAAATAATATTAATATTGATATTGCATAGTTAAAGAAAAGACACAAATTACCAAAAAAGTACACGGAAATCACCTTTACCATTTTAAAAATAATTATTATTATTTTTATAGCATGTCTATGAAAAACAAACATTAATTATTTTTGTTGTACATAAAGAGGAGAGAAATTAAGAAAATAATGTTTATTGTTTATATTAGATTTCATAGAACATGAAGATTTTAATTATCAAAAATTGAATAAAAAACCTTTTTCTATTTAAATAGTCGAGTTATAGAATAATATTTATCATTTATATCACTTATTTAATAAAGGAGGCACAAATCACCAAAATATATGTACAAATCACCTTTTTCTTAAAGTCAAAGAACTAAATTTTAAGGAAATAATATATATTGTCTATGTTACATACGCAGTGTTGCAGATTTCGGAAATCGGAATTATTCGGTTGAGGTACCGATTTACGATTTATCGGGTGATTCGATTGAAAAATCGGCGATTTATCGGCAATTTTTGCAAAATCGACCGAATCGGTTCCAAAATTTTGACCGATTTTTGGCCGATTTATCGGCGATTTTTCATAAATCGGCCGATTTTTATAACATTGTACATACGTATAAATCACCAATAAAACACACAACTATACCCTACAACTTACCATTTTTTAGTAACAAAATGGGAGAAGGTACATAATGAAAATATATTAACTATAACAAAATGAAAATGGTATACATGAGTGAGGACCCCTACAAAGATGAGTCCATTGCTGCTTATTAAAATCACGTAAAAAAAGATAAAAGGCATGACTGAAAAACAACAAAATCAGAAAACCCTCCTCAGTCCTCATAGATGAGGGCACCAGGACAACAACCTATCCAGCACCAAACGCCCAAAATTGAAACCATCTGCAACATCTCTTTTCCTCTTTTCCTGAAATCTCAGCATCGTAAAAATTGTTTTTTAACAAAAATTTGTTAAAGCTAGCCAAAACAACACAAATAGCGAGGAAATAATTTGATTTGAGAGTTGAGACCATACTTATTAGAACTGAGAATACAAAAAATTAGAGACACAGTGTCTGAAATTTGTAACAAATGTATATTGTCTACATTTGTTACAAATTTTTCTCTAATCTTTGTGATGTTATATTAATACTTGAATAAAAACTGGTTTTTTTTGTAATTCATATATTTTTATACAAATTGCGAACCTAGTACATAATAAAACAATAATATTAATCATGTTCGTGTGTGTGAGTAATAGAAAAGTGTACAAAACAGAGGAACAAATCAAAACATACAAGGAATGAAACATTATAGTTACAACTGAAAAGACTAAGATAAAACTTAAATGTAAAAAGGCTGGTGACCTACTACAAGTTTATTTGGTAAGAGTACTGGAGTGCAGTCAATGCAAGAATTGCAAGTAATTCACAATATGTTACTTCTTTTACTTTTTTTTTTTTGCTAACCATATAAATTATATAAATAGGGGGGAATCCATTACGGAGACCCCAACTCCAAAAGGAGCAAGTTCAAGCTTACAATACAAAAGCAACAAATTCACCAAAAACAATTGTAGAAACAATGGTTCATGTTAAAATTAGGAGAATATCTAAAACTAGACTATTCTACTTAACAATATTATGTCTTCACTGCCCGAATTTGGTACAAAACATTCCTCCGCATAGATGATCCTTTGGCTACATCTCGCTCCTCGCTTCCTTTCACCTGCCATATATTCCTCTCATTTCTGCATTTCTCGTTGCTCTTGCACTTGCTCACATTCTTGTTCTTTATGTGGTTGCCATATGGTCCATAGACTTGCCCAATAGTGCCCTCAACTGCCACTACCCCTTGCATCCTGCAACTTGCAGCAACAACATGCTTGACAACAATGCAATCCGCAAAGCATAGTCCTGTTTTCATAGGACAAGTCTTGTTTCTGCGACGCCACACAAGGCCCTCTGCATTTCCTCTTTAGTATCCAATCAGTTCCTTTGCAACAACACTTTAACAGCTGCAACCACAACCCAGTACCCAACTTTCTTCCATTATTCAGCAGCTGCAAATTACCAGCAACCAAATCACCAACTTCTAGGTGATTGCTACTCTCTTCTAGCACCTCCCACACTTCTAGCACATCTGATTTCACTGATTTCCCAACTTCATGATCAACACAAACAAGATCGTTTTTACTCAACTTCACAAAGCAACACTAACAGCTGTTACAGCACAACAGAAGGTTGGCATCGAGAGTTCCTTCCAGCTCAGCAAACAACAACATAAAAAATGCCCTGTTTGTCTCTACACTGCACTTGAGGTAATTCGCGTCCTGCACTTTAAAGTGACTATGGCCAGAACCAATACTACTAAAGAATTCATAGGTAACATTCACAAACTTCCTAAAAACCACAATTTGAAGCCACAATTTGATAAACTTCCTAAAAACAATCTCAGACCAGAAAGAGGTCTCTCTAAACCGAGACCACAATTTGATAAAATCGTCACGTAGGGAGGTGTCAAAGCTTGATTCAACAAAGTCTAAAGAACCAGTTTTAACAGGTTATTTTGACTAAATAGTAGCTTAATCTGATTCAGCTGCAAATAAATTTTATAATCTGCCCTATGGGTGTAATTTCATTTTAAATTATGTTAATTATGTTTGTGAATTCTAGCAAAACATGTACTCTGAATTGCAGCAAGACAATGCAAATAAAGGAGATATTTACCATCAGTATCGGACCAGAATGGATGAAAGGTACTATAATCAGCTTCTAAGAGAAAGGAAATGAGCAGCCAAACATTATTCCTGCAGATCTTGTCTAAGAGAAACATCACAGTGTGTTCGCCTCCAGATGGAAATGGCTTACTTGTTTCAGAGGCTTCGACAGGTTGTACTGTATCGTAGAGGGTATTATTTCCCATTAACAGTGTCACTCAGGGGACCCATGAGGAGATTGTTCCAAAGGAAGTAATGTGCGTCCTAAAAGATTCGAAGCGACAGGGAAATTTAAGAATACATCAATTGTTTTCTATGAAAGCTGGAGGTACCAAGTGGTTTCCGCCTTGTGATTAGTTTAGAGGTTATAGTTAATAAACTTTTTGACCAACCTTTGTCTAACTTTCCTCTAAAACTCATTTCACAAACCGAGAGGCAACGCAAACAGCTTCAGAGTTTTAACACATGGTAGCTTGACGTGAGCAAGTAGTTGAGTCAACAAGTAAAACTCAGACGACGGGGTGCACGATGCAATCAAAATGAATGTGTCAAGGCCATAAGGAGATCCTTCAAAAAAGGAGAAGAAAGGAATTAAGTAGCAGCAACATGAGGAAAAAAGCAGCGCAAAGAACAGGAAAAATAGAAGACGTACAAATTATGGTGTGTCAAACTTCCATAGTTGGTGATCAGTTGGTGCGTCAGTGGGGAAACAATTGTGAACGGAGTGATACTTAAAGTGATGGTCTTCGGTTTTCGAACCCAATCCGTAGGGATTCTCAGTGCCACCATCAGAAGATCTTATTGTAGTTGTACACGGATTTTATATCATATTTCCGTAGCCTCCATCGGAAGAATTTGGTTCTCGTTTATTGGTTGTCTGGTTTTTGTGTGTTGTCCGTGTGTGTAAAAACTATCCCTCCTTGTGTGTTTTGTGTGTTTGTGTAAATATCTGTGTCCAAAAAATCCTCTCCCCTGTCTGTCCTTTTTTCCTCTATCTTTATCCTCATTTTAGATCTTTTCTTATGCAATTGGGCTTACTATTACTATAATGGGCCAGGCTCATTTTAGATATTTAATTTTTTGAATATTAAAAGAGTGTCAAGGACATGTTTCCTAAAAAAGTGCTTGAATTAAATCCTCAAATTGTTCTAAAAATGGTTTATGCGATCGATTAATTGATGCATAGGCGTTAGTCGGTGCAAAGATAAAAATTAGTCAAAAAATGATTATTTTTTTTTTCAAAAATTGACAATTAATCGGATCTAGGCAGGATTAATCGATAAAAATTTAGGCGGAATTAATCAAATTTAATCGGAATTAATCAGCCAACATGTTATAAAACGGTCAAATTAAGAATAAAACTATAAAAAATGTAAACTTTTATAACGCCTAGATCTGTCTAACGATTGTTAGAACCTTGCCTCAAACAACCTAGCAATAGCAACAACAAAAAAACAATGCCACTCTGAAATCGAGGACTAATGACATGATGAAATATTATTTCACCATTAATAGTAATTATAAAATTTAAATAGCCCAGCACCGCGGGCTTAAATACTAGTTTTAGATCTTTTCTTATGCAATTGGGCTTACTATTACTATAATGGGCCAGGCTTATTTATGGTCCATCATTTGCCCCCAAAATTAGGCGCAATCTTTAGGTTGCTAACATAAAATTCTCACAAGTACTAGTATATGATCGAGAATTTAGTCTCCTGAGACGGTTGCTCTACAGGAACTCATGGACTATTGATTGAAATGAAAAGAACTAAGCACTCGGAGTTCTTGTCTTTGGTCTCTGCAAGGTTCCTGAACTAATAAATCAGTGATTCTAAATTGGCAAGACCTTCTCGAACTGTGGCCTTTGTAAGCCAGCACTATCTCTAACTTTCGCAATAACAATGCAGTTGTGCGGTCTACATGAGCAGTCTACTTTAATTATTATCACATTTAAATGTATAAATGGCGGCGAAAGCAACCACCACGAGATAACAATAGAGATTGTCTGTCAGCCAATTCCCCGACTCAGTACATATGTGGGATATGAACGACCATGAGAGTTTTAGAGATTTCCGTAGGGATCATAAATCTTAGACCGTAGCAGTGGGAACACTAGGTTGTAGCTGCATGAGTCCTACCGATTAGTTGTTAAATGATAATATTATCAATACTTAATTGTCTTAGAATTTCTATATCCATGTTAATGATTTTGATTATTTCCTTTATATGAGCCGTAGCCATTCATTTTTAGGATTCATCAGAGATGAACAAATAACTACGAATGTATAATGATTAAATAACAAGTGCTGTATGCAAGTGTAACACATAACAATGCAGAACGGAATAGAAACACAGCCCACTGCAGGGTGCTGTAAAAAGACTAGAATGCAGAAATGTGGAGCAATTTTTATGTGGAAAAATAGAGCCGAAACCAGAAAATCACAAGAAATTTGCGGAACACAGTAGACAACAAAATTCCCAACTGCGAAATGTAATGAACCGAACATAGACAAAAATAAACTTCTGAAATCAGCAGGAAAAAAAAACCTGGAGAATGATAGCCTGCAGAATATTGAATCTACAAAAATCTGGGTGGATCGCAATATTGCAGAATATGATGATACACATAAATCAATATGTTTCCTAGCAGCTGATGGGATACATATTCTGGCTCTGGCTTTCATATGAGTCGGTCTTAAAATCAACCCAAACCGTAGCCACAAGGAGCTACATATATTGGTTTTAATATGGGTGGATGTTTTATGACGATCCAACTCAAGCTATAGCTAGTGAAGAGATACCACATATACTGTAACTAGCTTTCATATAAGCTGTCATAATATCAAGAATGTTCATGTAAAAGGTATAAGAATAGATAAAGATCTGATTGCTAGTAATATGAAAGTCAAATAATTTATGGATGTACAGGAGTTTTTAACTTGTATAGACTCTAGATAAATAAGTAAAGTAAGGCAGCACATCATGTGTGACGAGAATAAATCGAGCAACGAAACTAAGACCACGAGACCATATAATAAGAATTACTAAGGCAATACTATTTGTCAAGAAATAAGATAAGGTAGTGTGGAAGAATGTGGAACCTACTAATTTAAAACTTAATAATCAGCAACAGGGAAAATATCGCCAAGGCAAGTGACACTTTGTGATTGATGTTCAAGCATAATTTGACCGTAGCTTAGAAATGATAAGTTTAAAAAATAATGATTTTTTATGGGTAAGAACGATAGGTGACTTGTGTTCAAGTCTGCTACTGGTAGGCCTGAAGAGCCTTAGGTTGAACGGATTTATATGTACTTTAAGCCGATGCCAGCTCAAAGCATTAGTGATCCCCAAGTAGTTCAAGCCTCTGCAGTAAACATAAAGAAGAACCAGGGGAGGGGGGAAGATCCAGAAAATACCCCTCTTAATGATGGTCGTAAGATTCTCCGAAGGTGCCGTAGAGTCCAGAAAATACCCCTCTTGTCCCTCGAAATTTTAGTGTAATCTTTAGGTTACACCATAAGAAAAAGGTTTTCCAGGTGCACAAGTATATGCTTGATATAAAAAGTAAAAAGCAGTTAAAACCGTAGTCGTAAAAGGCTGTTTGTATTGATTTTAATATGAAGTGATATTTTATGTAAGTTATTCAAGCCGCAGCCATAGGAGGTCGGGGCTATGATCTGAATAATAGCCATAGCTGCCCCTAAAATTGCATGCAATTTCTAGGTTGCAATGAGATAAGTAAATTTATTATAGTAATGCAACTTATGAGTTGTAAGAATTTATTACTTACATAATTTAAAACATTTATGTAGCGTTCAAAGTGCTTACCGTACCATAGGTGTTGATAGTAGCAACAGAGCCGGAGGGAGCATCAACAACAGAATTAGTTCCGGCTTGTATCAAGAATCGCTGCTGAACCTAGACAATTTACAGAACCAGCAAAAAACCGAGCCGAAACCAATAATGGTGAATCAAGTTAAATGACATGTTATAAAAGACTATATATGGATATCAATCTTAATATAAATTGATGTTTCGACTGTAGTGGCCGTAGCTGTAGAGAGGCTATATGTTGCCCCTAAAATATGAATGTCTGAGTTCGTGAGTTCAAGACCGAGGATTATCGTAGCCCTTGTGATACCACATTTGACAAAATTGTTAAAGTATTTGTGAATTAAGGGATATCGTCAAACAATCTTAAATATAAAGAATAAGAATATGTAAGCAATAAGCTTCTTCCTGTCTGAACAGGGCATCGTAACCGATTCATGCCGTAGTCACGCAAGAACTACATACGTTGGCTTTTTAATGAATAGGTGTTGTACCAGAATCTATTCATGCCGTAACCAACATAGGGCCGCACATATTGGCTTTTAAATGGAAAGATTTCCCCACCACGCCTTTAGTCAATTTAGAACTATTTATACTGACTATTTGAATAGGGGGCTAAAGATATCCTTAAGTACAAAGGCATGACCGCATAGATATAAGGCTATAAACTGACCTCATGGATATAAGGCTATCAGCTGACCTCATGGATATAAGGCTATAATTTGTAATGGCCAGGGCCGTAGCCGAAGGCATTAAAATCCCGTAAGTGGGCATTGTAAACATCATACAGTACGGATACATAAAACGATAACACATTTGCACAAACTAGGCCTACGGCCTTACAACATTTAAACATATAAGGCTTTCATAATGTAAAGAAATAACGAGGAATGATGCTTCAAATAAGAAATGCATATATGAGGTTTTTAGGTACATTTGCTTCTGTTAAGTGTATGATATCATGCCATAGCCCTAGGGATGTTATATTTATTGGGTTTTTAATGCAAAGATTATAATATCCTTATAGACCGAAGGCAATTAGAGGTAGTGTTTTGCTTGGCGAACAATCAGATATCGGGGTTCTCTATAAGAAGTATTTGACGGACATATTACTTTAAATAAGCAGTCTAAATCGCTGCCGTAGGGAAGATACATACAATGATTTTTAGTTTTTTTTTTAAAATAAATTCTTTCTTTTTGACATAAGAAAATCTTTCGTAAGGGAATTGTTAGTCCGGCATTGTAATGTGTGACTTTCCCTAGTAATCCATGGAGCTCTGTCAGCAAGGGATTTACTGCATGATTATGGACCTACCCAATGGGCATGACCGACTGATTGCATCTCAAATGTGATCTTATGCATTACGTCATTTATTATCAGTTTATGGCTTTGTATAAATGCAGAATATGGATATGTAAATATAGTTCATAACATACCTGCAAGTTTGTTTGTAATGGAAGTTGCTTTAGCCATAACCTGTATGTATTTTTGTGTTGCATGCTCCATGTATGACCAGAAAGATGGCAAGCCTGTGCTGATGCCTCAGACATCTGCTCCTCGCAATGTTATAAGGCAGAGCTAGTCGTCGACAAGAGGTTCCTCAGCAGGTCGGACTATTTTGAGCACCTCAGAACCAATATCAATACCAAACATGAGTTTTCCTATAAGTTGTATACTGTTGTCTAGGTGCATTCGATGTGACATAGCTTCAAAAAAACTGTTTCTGAGCTTTGATTTTCCTAGCAGAGCCTTCAGGAGCCTTGCGGTACTTGTTTCAAAAATGTAAAAGATCAGCATCCCGCTGATTAACAGCTTTTGAAGATGACAATCTAAGGGAGTTATCCTCCACGAAAGTAAAGTTATCATTTGCAGGATTTGTCACCATATATATGAAAAGCTCCTCTGTGCTAAGCTTGAGATCACCATATTGCATGACATGGGAACCCCAACCTGAATTGTCATTTGAAGTTCTCTTTCTGACCTGTTGATATTGTTGTCGTAGTGCTTCCATACGCAAATTGTGTATCACTGGCAAAACAGAAGCATTGGATATGAGCAAAATAAGACCAGCATTTTAGCATTCTTTACTTTTAGGACAGCAAACATGTCAATCTCTGTAGCCGAACAACTTCTAGGACGGCATGCATGCCAGAATTTGTATGCCAGCCTTTACCACCAATTACACCTTTGAAAAGGACTTCTTCGGTAATAGAATAAAGCAACAGGGGTGGGATTCTTCATTCTGAGCTAAAATGTTTTCCCGCGGGCTCCAGGAATTATGTCGACAACTTATCACAAACTAGTTTAAGGATCCTCTGTAGACTTCCAAGACATGAGTTGCTGAAAACTGATGTCCCCTCAACTTGACTAGCTCAACCAATTGCTGAGCTATCAGTGTGTAGTCCTTATCGTTAAAAGTTGGAATCTTGGAGCAATTGCCACATGGTTCTTGACAACTTTCAGAACCAAATCTAGAGCCAGAAGTACACACACTCTCATGGATATTCAGAAAACTTTTTCAGGCCAATAAAAAATGAATTCTTCTGCTAATATGAAGCTGATATCCTCAGAGCACGAGGATCAAATCTTTTTTCATTTCTTAGACTTATTAGGAATTCGAAATCACCAATAAATAAGCAGACAACTCAATGAATAAGTAAGCAGACAACACCATAAATTTTATTTTTCTAGCAAAAGCTATTATCTCAAGACCTCTATCACGAGCTCTTTGTTTCTGCCATGTAAACTAGTGTTTTCACACAGGTTTGTGATCTAAATTGCTGCAATCATATCTTGAGTGGGGACCTTCCGTTCCAGCATTCAAGTCACTGGATAATTCCCATTTTTTATTTTACTAACTCTTGAAGTGCACCGAAAGTAGGTAATCAGTTCACTGGATTGACGAACCAGTGCTACCATTATCACTTGTGTGATTGTCATCCAAATTGTTCTTGGGATTGCTATATATCTCACAAAGTATTCTGAAATAATACCTGGTCCAAGACGGTCCAGAAAATTGCAAAAGCTGAAGAGGCTCAACAATATTGTTGTATCATTAACACCTAGGCTTTCTTTTCTTCTTTATTGTTCCCTCCCCCATAGCCAGAAGCAAATCAACTTTCGAAATATCTTCGCTCTCATAGTACTTATCAAGTTGTGCTGCTGTTGAGTGACAATATTATTGAAATAGAAAATGTGAGGCCAAAAAGTCTGCCTTTCATTGCTGGATAGCCCTCCTTATATATACATTTACAAGCTGATCTATACAAGCTAATCTATATTCCTAGCTTAAAGTATACATCATCTATGTTCCTTGCTTAAAGCATACATTATCTATATTCCTAGCTTAAAGATACATCATCTATGTTCCTTGCTTAAAGCATACATTATCTATATTCCTAGCTTAAAGATACAACTAATTCTTTTGACACCCTCCCTCAAATTGATGCGGCTTGTAAATCTACAAGCATCAATTTGCCAACAAGAAAATTATGGCGCTCCCGTGTCATTGATTTGGTGAAAATGTCAGCAATTTGTAGAGTGGTGGAGATATGTGGGAGAGTAATGAGCAAGTGATCAAAAGCTTCACGAATTGAGTGACAATCAACTTCGATGTGTTTTGTGCGTTCGTGATAAACTGGATTAGCGGCTATCTGAATGGCGCTGGTGTTATCAGCATGTAATGGAGTTGGTTGGGCTTGGGAGTACCCAAGTTCAGCGAGGAGACCACGTAGCCAAATAATCTCAGAACAAGCAGCGGACATGGCGCGATATTCTGCTTCTGTTGACGACTTTGACACACGGTTCTGCTTTTTACATTTCCATGAGATAAGAGCGTCTCCAAGGAACATACACCAACCAATGATAGATTTTCTAGTGTCTGGGCATCCAGCCCAATCTGAATCACTGTATGCTTGAAGCCTGAGCGAAGAACCAGCAGGGAAGAACAAGCCACGATTAGGAGTTCCAAGGATGTATTTGATGATGCGTTTGACAGCTGATAGATGTAAATGCCGAGGACATTGCATAAACTTACTTACAATATGTACAGCATAAGAGATATCTGGTCGAGTGATAGTCAGATATATAAGGCTGCCAACCAACCGCCGATATAAAGTAGGATCTGAGAGTAGCTCTCCTTCATCTCGGCGATACTTCACATTAATTTCCATTGGGGTTTCAACAGGAGTAGTGCCCCTTAGTTGAGCTAAATCAACCAAATCCTGAATATACTTATGCTGATTCAAGAAGATTCCTCTTGGTTTATTATGGACTTCTAATCCCAAGAAGTATTGGAGCTGACCAAGGTCTTTCATTTGAAAAGTGGAACTTAACAAATTCTTAAGACAAGCAATGGCTTGTATATCAGAACCAGTGACAAGGATATCATCCACGTAGACAAGAAGCACAACTAGACCCTTACTTGTCTTTAGTAGAAAAAGAGAAGAGTCATATTTACTTTGGGCATACGAAAAACCTAGAATAGTGGATCTGAACTTTTCAAACCAAATTCGTGGTGCCTGCTTTAAACCATATAAAGAGCGTTTGAGTTTGCAAATATGACCAGGTGAAATAGACATACCATTGGGAAGTGTTATGTAAACTTCTTCCTTCAGATCACCATGTAAAAAAGCGTTCTTGACGTCCATTTGGGACAAGTTCCATGATTGAGAAGCTGCAAGAGCTATTATGGTTCGCACAGTAGTCATTTTGGCCACTGGGGCAAACGTCTCTTCGTAATCTATTCCATACTCTTGTTTGTTCCCAAGAACTACTAGTCGAGCCTTATACCGCTCAACGGAACCATCTGGATGAAGTTTAACAGAGAACACAAATTTGCTGCCTAGAGGTTTCACAGATGGTGGACGGGCTACAACATCCCATGTTTGGTTTTCTTCAAGTGCAAGAAGCTCTGTTTCAATAGCTTCCCGCCAACACTCATGTTTCATTGCTTGCTTATATGAAGAGGGAATAGAAATAGGAGATATACTCGTTGTCAATGATACTGGATTAGGAAAACCATACCTGTCTGGTGGCTGGATCACCCGAGTGCTATGTCTACGGGTGGCAGGTGCCGTTGCTTGAACGGGATCAGCAGCAAGGGAATTAGTTTGAGGGGGTGGAGTAGCTTGAACAGGATCAGGAGCTTCAGTTTCAGATGTTGAATTCTGGTTTGGTATGGCTTTAGTGCGTCTTTGATACACCAAAAGTTGTTTAGAAGGGGGTTCAGATTCTGACGACACTGGAGTGGATAACGGATCTGCATAAGAATCTGAGAATAACGGTACACCAGAAAATGAAGGGGAAGGTTGATCATCATTGGTAGAGAAAAAGGATTGTTTCTCAAGGAAAATTACATTTCTTGAAACCCGAATACGCCGTAAATTGGGATCATAACAAAGAAATCCTTTTTGATGTAGAGCATATCCTAAGAAAGCACATTTTACTGACTGAGCTGTGAGTTTTGTGCGTTCATGTGAAGGAAGATGAATATAGCATACACATCCAAAAGTACGAAGACCAGAATAATCAGGAGTACGACCAAATAACCGAGTATAAGGTGAAACATGATTTAAAGATGGTGAGGGTAATCTATTTATTAAGTACACTGCAGTGGAAAGTGCTTCACACCAGAACCTAGATGGCACAGATGATTCTAACAAAAGGGTGCGTACCATATCAAGAAGATGACGGTTTTTGCGCTCTGCTATCCCATTCTGTTGAGGAGTTGAAGGACAAGACCTTTGAGAGATTATGCCATTTGCTTGCAAAAATTCTTGAAATAATTGAGACATATATTCACCCCCATTATCTGAGCGAAGAATTTTGATATTTGCATGAAATTGAGTTTGAACATATGCATGAAAGACCTTGAAGGCCGAAAGTACTTCAGATTTAGAGCGAAGCAAATATATCCATGTAAAACGGCTATAATTGTCGATAAATGTGACAAAGTACTTTTGGCGATCATGAGAAACAACGGGTGACATACCCCAAACATCACTATGTATTAAATCAAAAGGTTTAGTTGCATTATATGTATGAATGGGAAATGGTAAGGTTTTACTTTTTCCAAGCTTACAAGAGTCGCAATCAAACTGGACAGAATTAAGAGAAGATAACTTTGCACTCCCAAGTACACCAGATTTTAACAAACCACGAAGAACTTCATTATTAGGGTGTCCTAGACGCTTATGCCATGCATGGAAATCAATACGGGCAGAATTACATGAAACAATAGGAAACAAATGACATGGAGAAGGAAATTGGACAGGAAAGAGACGTTCAACTTTAGGCCCCCTCGTGATCACCATCCCTGACTGCTGATCCTGCACAATACAACCAGTTTTTGAAAATGTCACTTTACAATTATTTTCTACCAATTGACCGACAGAAATAAGATTAGTGGTAAGGGTAGGAGAAACAAAGGCATTGGTTAGAGAGGAGGAAATATCACCAGTTGCTGTAATAGGTAAATGGCTTCCATCTGCGGTACCGATTTCAAGATTTCCACAATATTTGTTTATATTTGTAAGAAAATTGGCATTATTTGTCATATGATTAGAAGCTGCGGAATCGAAATACCAAGTAGGTGATGTAAGAGTAGATTTACCGGAAAGTCCCAGAGTAGAAAATGCCGAAATGATCATTTGCTGAATCATTTCAGGGGTTATAGTTTGAACAGGAGCAACAACATTCCGTGTAGCATGTTCAGTACTCATCATCCAGCTAGTATTTGAGGATCCAACCAAGGTAGTGTAGGCTTTCTCATATTTCTTTGTTGGACGGATACGACAGTCCCTGATCTCATGTCCTTCTTTCTTACAATAATTGCAGAATTTTTTGGTACAATTTGATTTATAATGCCCAAAACCTTTGCAATTATAACATTGTACATTATTTATATCCCTGCCTCTTGGTTTACCTTGTGTAGCATACGCCATCTGAAGTAACTCAGATTTCTGTTCTTTCAAGGTGTCTTGAGTGAGAAGACGTTGTTCCTCTCGAAGCAAATCACTGAGACAGGTATCCAAAGAGGGAAGAGGATCTCGATTCATAAGATTTGACCTGGTAGCTTCAAACTCAGATCTCAATTTCATAAGAAATTGATCTATTTTAGCAGTTTCAATGACGTCTTGAACTGACTTCAGACCTTCAGCGGGTACCTTAGCATAAACAATATCAGTGTATTCGACCCATAAATTCATGAAGGATGAATAAAAATCAGAGATTGAAAGGTTTCCTTGTTGAAGTTTGCCCATGTCATGTTCCAATTGAAAGCGACGAGCGGTACTCTGCTGACTATATATCTTTTTCAGATAATCGAACGTCGCGGGAGACAAATATCTTATTAGTCTCCAAGTTCATTACTATCCAACCTTTCTTGCCAAATGGGTATCCCAAGAACACACACTTGATACTCCGCTCTCCGAATTTATCTTTGACTCGTGGGTTGTTGTGAGTGTAACACAAACATCCGAAAACCCGCAACATTTGTAAATTTGGGGAAGACCCAAATAGAACTTCATACGGCGATTTTCCTTGTAGTAATGTAGTGGGGGTGCAATTGATGAGATGAACAGCTGCTTGTACACATTCAGCCCAAAGTTTGATTGGAATAGATGCTTGAAACATGAGGGCTCGTGCCACTTCTAGTATGTTTCTGTGCTTGCGTTCAACACGCCCATTTTGTTGAGGGGTTCCTGGGCATGATGTATGTACTAGGATGCCATTGTCACTATAGTAATTTTTTAGTGTTTTGTTGACAAACTCCGTGCCGTTGTCACTCCGGACGACTTTGATTGTTTTTGAGAACTGTGTGCGGATCATAGTGACAAAATGTTGCATCGAGCTAGTTACTTGAAGCTTATCGGTAAGCATATATGTCCAAACAGCACGGGAATGGTCATCGACAATTGTTAAAAAATAATTGAAGCCAGTGCTTGAAGTGGTAGAGTACGGACCCCATAAATCACAATGTATTAAATCAAATATGGCTGAAGCTTTATTATCACTCAAAGGAAACATACCACGAGTTTGTTTAGCTCGAAAACACGTATCACATGATGACACTAATTTCTTCATCTTACTATTTTTGCTAGAATTTGAAATAAAAGCCAAATTTTCACTTGAAGGATGCCCGAGACGCTGGTGAAGAAGAATCAGATTTTCTGCTACAGTTGCATGAGTGGCTATGTTGTGTGTTACTGGCCGAAAACAATACACCCCGTCCTGTGCTTTACCCAGACCAATCGGCATCCTCGTAGTGCGGTCCTGCAAGACACAAAAAAAATCAGTAAACAGTACATTACAGTTGCTGTCACGAGCAAGTTGTCCAACAGAGATAAGATTGCATTTGATGTTTGGGACAAATAGAACATTATAAAGGACCAAGTGGTGACTTAGTCGCACACTCCCTTGCTTAGTTGCTGTGGTGTGTATTTCATCAAGAAGAGTGACCGGGGACGGTACGATATCCGAGCATTGAAAGAGGTGGTCCAAGGTTCCTGTCATGTGGTGAGATGCACCACTATCCAGTAACCATGGTGTGGTATGTTCATAATGGTTACCTGTTAATGAAGGCAGGGGAACAGGAGTGTCAAGCATACTAAGAAGTCGCTTGACTTGGTCATTGCTCAATCCTGGGATCGAGGTTGCAGCGGTTGTAGGTGGTGTGCCATATGTACTCTCGGTGTTTAGAGTTTGAGCAGCGTTTGCTGTTGCAGAAATTTGTGATCCACGTCCAGAAAGTGCTCCACTTCGTCCACGTCCACGTCCACCACGGCCACGCCCACGCGTACCTCCTGATGGGAAGCCAACACGTCGAAAACACACGTCATAGTCATGACCGAGACGTCCACAGTAAGTGCAAGTGATTGCTGCTGTTGATGAAGTTGGAAGATGGACTTGTTTCGATGGTGTAGAAGTCGATGAGTGAACTGCAAAGCTGACAATGTCTGATTTATCGTCGCGTCCCCGGATTATTGTTTTATGGCGTTCTTCTTGGGTGGCCAAGGTGAACGCTTTGTTAAGTGATGGAAAGGGTTCCATGCTTAGGATTTGTGTGCGAAGAGCGCCATACTGATCGTCATCGAGACCAAGGACAAAATTGTGAGTTTTCTCTTTATCAGCCCGAGCTTTTATTTTCGAAGCTGCATCACAAGTGCAACCACATGTGACATCCTCAGATCCGTAGAGTTCGTCCCATATTGCTGTGAATTTATTGTAGTAGGCGACAACAGACATCCCCTTTTGACGGAGTGCTTGATATTCAGACTTCAATTGGTTGATACGCGGCCCGTTGAGAATGGCGTAGCGTTCTTTAATGTCTTTCCACATTTCTGATGCAATCTTGTGTGACACCACGCTTGGTTGAATGGAGTTATCCACGGAGTTGAAGATCCATGAACAGATTGTATAGTTATTGGCTTTCCATGCCGCAAATTCGGGAGTTGTTGTTCCCGAAGGACGCAGGAATTCATTGGAGATGAATCCAAATTTGTTCTTTCCTTCGAGAGCATTGGTTACAGCCTTCTCCCAGACATCGTAGTTGTCCCCTGTTAGTACGTATTTGGTGAGGGAGTTTTGAGGGCCATCGGAGGGGTGGAGAAAATAAATCGAAGACGAGTCATGGATGAGTTGACTCGGCATGATTATGGAAGAAGATGAACTTGAGGGAGGGGTTGCATCTCCTGTCTCTAATACCATGCTACAATGTTGATTTCATTGTGTGTCTTTGCTGAATGAATTCAGCTTACATTTATAACCAAAAATGTAGAGAATAAACTAACATGTACTCTAGGAATCATGCCTTGCACATCACATGATGGAGGAATAATAACATGCCTTGCATGCCTTGCACATGTACTAAACCTTGGCTTGCACAACACCCTCAAGTTCATCTTCTTCCATAATCATGCCGAGTCAACTCATCCATGACTCGTCTTCGATTTATTTTCTCCACCCCTCCGATGGCCCTCAAAACTCCCTCACCAAATACGTACTAACAGGGGACAACTACGATGTCTGGGAGAAGGCTGTAACCAATGCTCTCGAAGGAAAGAACAAATTTGGATTCATCTCCGATGAATTCCCGCGTCCTTCGGGAACAACAACTCCCGAATTTGCGGCATGGAAAGCCAATAACTATACAATCTGTTCATGGATCTTCAACTCCGTGGATACCTCCATTCAACCAAGCGTGGTGTCACACAAGATTGCATCAGAAATGTGGAAAGACATTAAAGAACGCTACGCCATTCTCAACGGGCCGCGTATCAACCAATTGAAGTCTGAATATCAAGCACTCCGTCAAAAGGGGATGTCTGTTGTCGCCTACTACAATAAATTCACAGCAATATGGGACGAACTCTACGGATCTGAGGATGTCACATGTGGTTGCACTTGTGATGCAGCTTCGAAAATAAAAGCTCGGGCTGATAAAGAGAAAACTCACGATTTTGTCCTTGGTCTCGATGACGATCAGTATGGCGCTCTTCGCACACAAATCCTAAGCATGGAACCCTTTCCATCACTTAACAAAGCGTTCACCTTGGCCACCCAAGAAGAACGCCATAAAACAATAATCCGGGGACGCGACGACAAATCAGACATTGTCAGCTTTGTAGTTCACTCATCGACTTCTACACCATCGAAACAAGTCCATCTTCCAACTTCATCAACAGCAGCAATCACTTGCACTTACTGTGGACGTCTCGGTCATGACTATGACGTGTGTTTTCGACGTGTTGGCTTCCCATCAGGAGGTACGCGTGGGCGTGGCCGTGGTGGACGTGGACGTGGACGAAGTGGAGCACTTTCTGGACGTGGATCACAAATTTCTGCAACAGCAAACGCTGCTCAAACTCCAAACACCGAGAGTACATATGGCACACCACCTACAACCGCTGCAACCTCGATCCCAGGATTGAGCAATGACCAAGTCAAGCGACTTCTTAGTATGCTTGACACTCCTGTTCCCCTGCCTTCATTAACAGGTAACCATTATGAACATACCACACCATGGTTACTGGATAGTGGTGCATCTCACCACATGACAGGAACCTTGGACCACCTCTTTCAATGCTCGGATATCGTACCGTCCCCGGTCACTCTTCTTGATGGAATACACACCACAACAACTAAGCAAGGGAGTGTGCGACTAAGTCACCACTTGGTCCTTTATAATGTTCTATTTGTCCCAAACATCAAATGCAATCTTATCTCTGTTGGACAACTTGCTCGTGACAGCAACTGTAATGTACTGTTTACTGATTTTTTTTGTGTCTTGCAGGACCGCACTACGAGGATGCCGATTGGTCTGGGTAAAGCACAGGACGGGGTGTATTGTTTTCGGCCAGTAACACACAACATAGCCACTCATGCAACTGTAGCAGAAAATCTGATTCTTCTTCACCAGCGTCTCGGGCATCCTTCAAGTGAAAATTTGGCTTTTATTTCAAATTCTAGCAAAAATAGTAAGATGAAGAAATTAGTGTCATCATGTGATACGTGTTTTCGAGCTAAACAAACTCGTGGTATGTTTCCTTTGAGTGATAATAAAGCTTCAGCCATATTTGATTTAATACATTGTGATTTATGGGGTCCGTACTCTACCACTTCAAGCACTGGCTTCAATTATTTTTTAACAATTGTCGATGACCATTCCCGTTCTGTTTGGACATATATGCTTACCGATAAGCTTCAAGTAACTAGCTCGATGCAACATTTTGTCACTATGATCCGCACACAGTTCTCAAAAACAATCAAAGTCGTCCGGAGTGACAACGGCACGGAGTTTGTCAACAAAACACTAAAAAATTACTATAGTGACAATGGCATCCTAGTACATACATCATGCCCAGGAACCCCTCAACAAAATGGGCGTGTTGAACGCAAGCACAGAAACATACTAGAAGTGGCACGAGCCCTCATGTTTCAAGCATCTATTCCAATCAAACTTTGGGCTGAATGTGTACAAGCAGCTGTTCATCTCATCAATTGCACCCCCACTACATTACTACAAGGAAAATCGCCGTATGAAGTTCTATTTGGGTCTCCCCCAAATTTACAAATGTTGCGGGTTTTCGGATGTTTGTGTTACACTCACAACAACCCACGAGTCAAAGATAAATTCGGAGAGCGGAGTATCAAGTGTGTGTTCTTGGGATACCCATTTGGCAAGAAAGGTTGGATAGTAATGAACTTGGAGACTAATAAGATATTTGTCTCCCGCGACGTTCGATTTGTTGAAAATGTATTCCCATTTGCCACACCGCCAACTCCAGACACTACTTCTACTATTTCTACATATACTGACTTGGACATGACTCAATGGGTCTCCACTCAACCTTCAGCCGACAGGGGGAGTCCAGCAGAAAGGGGGAGTTCACCAACCTCGCAAATGGCACAACAAGATAACCACTCGATGCCCAGGATGAATAATTTTTGCCATTAAGGCGAACCAAGAGAGTGTCATACTTGTCTAATGACATGACAATCGAGGAGCAGACGGGACTGCAAAAAAATGAAGCAGACGGAACTGCTGATGACGCAACTGCAGAAGAAATGACGCAGACGGAACTGCTGAAATGATGCCAGACGAAACAGGACTGCAGACAACTGCAGAAGAAATGACGCAGACGGAACTGCTGAAATGATGAAAGACGAAACAGGACTGCAGAAAGAGATGAAGCAGACGGAACTGCTGATGACGCAATTGGACTGCAGAAACGGAACTGGACTGCAGAAAAAAAATGAAGCAGACGGAACTGCAGAAAGAAATGAAGCAGATGGAACTGCTAAAAAAATGATGCAGATGGAACTGCTGAAATAGAAATTTACAGTGTTTGATATAGTGGCTCTGATACCATGACAATATTATTGAAATAGAAAATGTGAGGCCAAAAAGTCTGCCTTTCATTGCTGGATAACCCTCCTTATATATACATTTACAAGCTGATCTATACAAGCTAATCTATATTCCTAGCTTAAAGTATACATCATCTATGTTCCTTGCTTAAAGCATACATTATCTATATTCCTAGCTTAAAGATACATCATCTATGTTCCTTGCTTAAAGCATACATTATCTATATTCCTAGCTTAAAGATACAACTAATTCTTTTGACATTGAGGATGGTGTATCACTTTATCCTTCCACAAGTTGTATAATTAAAGAACTAGTTTTCTCCTCTCCAATCGTAGAACGACCCATAATCTACTAAATTCATTTGCTTACCCTTTGGCACCTCGTTTTTGTCCTTGATGGCATAAATTTCTTCAAAATAGACTACATCACATCAATATTTTATAGCCCAGCCTCACTTCAAACCAAACAGGAGTCTTGGACTGGACCCTATAGCCACCAGTAGATAGGCCATATGAGAGTCACATAGTTCATTACTTGACCAGAACTATTAAAACTCCTCACATATATTTACGTCCCTCTGCCAGTCAACAAGCTTCAGGCTCATCACATATATTAAAACTCCTCAGGAATTCAACTAAGTAATGTAGGTTAGAAAGACCAAATCCCTGATCAAATATGGGCTTTACAACTTTCAATCGCCAATCATTTTAACTATGGATGATACCTGGTGTAATTCTCCCCTTGCAGCAATTCTCTCTTTTTTTTTTTCAAACCCCCAAACTTGACACTTTCAACTTTTTCCACAAGCCAACAGAATTTTATCAACATGGCGTATTTGTTGTTTGTTTTGTTTCATGGAAAGTCCTCATACAAAATCGTATTCTCCCACAGCCACTGAAGTTTGGTGCAAACATCTCTTCAAACAACTTATGTGCATAAAATTTCCTTCTTTACACACACATCCTTCAAGTCTCCCGTAATTCTATCATTTGGACAGGCTAGCTTATATATTGTATGGTTCAAGAACGACACCATGAAGTGATCTAGAGCAGCGTACCTTGAGTTGGAGATCGATCTCGACGAGAAGGTCTGCTTTCAAGCACCAAATAATGGCTCCGAACCTTCTCAAGCTTTGGTCCAGATCTCAAACACCAGAATTAGACCACCGATAGTCTTCCATGTAGTGCCATATATAGTTCACCAAAATATGTTCTGGGACGAGTTGATGTAGCAGGCCAAGCTCCAGAAATATTGCTTCCGTGAACATCACAACTTGCTCTCTTGTGAATCTAGAAGGTGTTGGTGTTGCTAGTGATAGGACGTGAAGAAAAAATAAGTGGAAGAAGTTGAAAAAATAACATAAGCGCCCAAAATCTCAACTGGGGCAATCGGTTGCACTTAAACTTGAGCGTGTTTGCTGATACACATCTGAGCTCTCATGCAGGTCCAGGAGACCTAGGGGCGACGAAAAAATATGATGGGGGGCGACGAAAAAATATGATGGGCACTTCCTTTAGTTATTCATTTAAATCAATATCATCAATATCAATATATATATATATATATATATATATATATATATATATATATATATATATATATATATATATATATATATATATATATATATATATATATAGAGGGCTATTCTAGTGAGACCCCTGTTATTGTGAGAACTGCATATTGGGCCACAAACCAGGCCCAATAACCAAACACACGCTGCGCTTAATTTTCTTGTTCAACTATCACTACCACTCCTCACAGCACTTCCCGTTTTTGTTGTTACACACATCACCACATTAGAAACCAAATTAAATGTTATCCAGCATATTTGTGTATATCCTTGCATATCGCCACAGACCCATCAGCCTCTCCTACATCAGAAACCTGTCTTTCCTCGCCATTCCACCTCACGACCACAATCATCACCATAACCACAACTACACCATCATCGCCATCACCAAACACCAATCACCACCATCACCTATAGCAACATCACCACCACGACATCATGTATACACAATCGTCATCACACGGATCCTTAAATTTGAATCAAAATCACTAATATAAAACAAATCGACATAATCACTCTACACTATAAGCTACTTAATCACCAAATTTATATTTAAATCACCAATATTAAGATCACAATCTCTATCAACAACTACAAATTCACTAAATTAAAATTCAACCCAAAATTTAAAAGACAAATCACCAATTTTACACCCAAATCACTAAAAATTCTGGGCACAAGATCAATAAAAAAAATCATATGTAAGTTCGTAATATTATCAAAATCACCAGATCTGAGTCATCATCGCCAATTGCACTAGCCCACACAACCACTGTCAACAACTACAAAATCACCAAATTAAAATTCAACCCAAAATTTAAAAGACAAATCACCAATTTTACACCCAAATCACTAAAAATTCTGGGCACAAAATCAATTTAAAAAATCAGATGTATGTTCGTAATATTATCAAAATCACCAGATCTGAGTCATCATCACCATTTCACTAGCCCACAAAACCATTCACATTCTCGCTGATTATTAGCCTCCGTCGTGGTGAACTAAACTGTGGTGGTGAACTGAAATTTAATTGATCCATGATGTCATCTTCTTCTTTTATACCTTCAAAAGATTTGTCGAAGATCCTATCGTAACCCCAAATCACGATAATTTATATTTTTCCAACCCGTAATTGTCTATAATCGACGTCGGGAAGATGAGAGTCTAGGATGAAATATGATTTCGAAAACTTTTTAAAGGTTTGAAGGTGTTTCGATCAATTTCGAGCTCTTAAAATGTTAGAGTTTGATGAGAGAGAGAGAGAAGATGATATGAGACTGGGAAGAAGAAGAGTGAGAAATGTAAAAAAGTACGTACAAGATAATAGGTGACGAGATGGAGGTAGAGTTGTGTGGTTTAGATTAAAGGAGCCTTATAAAAATAAAGGGCTGAGATTAATTCTCAGTTCTCATAATAAGAGGGGGTCTCATTTGAGCACTTGCCTATATATATATATATATAAAGGAGGGTACGCGGGAGTTTAGGTGGCGCTCTAAGATCGTCTCAATCTATTTTTTTAATTTTCTAGAATTTTAGAATTTTAAACACTTATAAATATAAAAATATCATTTAACATATTAGAAGTAGAATAGGTGTTCGAATTTATAGTGGTGAAGAGTTCGAATTTATAGGAAGACATATGATTAGAAGTTCTATTGTAAGTAGAATAAGTATTTATAAAGCATATGATTAAAAGTTCTATTGAAAGTAGAAAGGAGGGTACGCGGGAGTTTAGGTGGCGCTCTAAGATCGTCTCAATCTATTTTTCTAATTTTCTAGAATTTTAGAATTTTAAACACTTATAAATATAAAAATATCCGTGTTTAACAGGAAGACGACTCACTATAAAAGATTGTATTAGCTATTAAAATATCATTTTGATGTTATAAATTTTATTTTATTTTATTTTTAGGATTTGATTTTTATGGATAAACATTATCATACAAGTGATACATGTAAAAGTTAGGTTTTTGGTCTTAACTAGGGAGCAGATAAATAGTAATAACCGTGTTTAACGAGAAAGCGATTCATTAGAGAAGACCGTATAAAAATGTTTGAATATATAAGGAATACATAAAATAAAAATGTTTTATTAATAGAAGTAGAATACGAGGACTGTGGAGACGTCTTACACGATTTTTGAAATTATATATCTTTTTTCCTAGAAATCCTTTATTTTATCTTTTTTATACAAGTTAATTATACTTGCATTAGAAAAATATATCCATAAATTTAATATTATTCCCGTAACGAAAAGTCTTCGAATTTAATTTTTTTATATGTTAACATAACAGAAAGACATTCTCATGCAGAAGTTGTAAATAAGTACATGAATATCTATAATATACAGAAAAAAAAAAAGATGTATTTTCATTTTTAAAACTCTATAAATATTAGAAAGTTTAAAGAATATAAAAATTGGAATTTACTTTCTTTATATAATTAGTTAGAATTTCGGTTCCAAATAAGAGCGACTCAAAACGTATTTAACGAGAAGACGACTCACTAGAAAAGATTGTATTAGCTATTAGAATTTGATATTGATGTCATAATTTTTTTTATTGTTCGATTTTATGGATAAAAAATATTATATAAGTCTTTATAATATATGTTAAAGTTGAGATTTTGATTTTAATGAGAGAACGGCTCAATCGAAAGAATCGTGTTTAACAAGAAATCGATTCATTAGAAAAGGATATTTAATTATTAAAATTTTAAATTAGTATTACAATATAACGTAAATGTATTACTTTTTTTAAAAAAAATTTATAACGCCGCCGTGAAGCGCGGCTTTATCGACTAGTATATATATAAAGGAGGGTACGCGGGAGTTTAGGTGGCGCTCTAAGATCGTCTCAATCTATTTTTCTAATTTTCTAGAATTTTAGAATTTTAAACATTAATAAATATAAAATATCATTTAACATATTAGAAGTAGAATATGTGTTCGAATTTATAGAGAAGAAGAGTTCGAATTTATAGGTAAGACATATGATTAGAAGTTCTATTGGAAGTAGAATAAGTTTTTATAAGGCATATGCATAAAAGTTCTATTGGAAGTAGAATTGGAGTTCGAATTTATAGAGAATAATAGTTCGAATTTATAGAAAAAACATATAAATAAAAGTTCTATTAGAAGTAGAATAGGTGTTTGAATATATAGAGCAGACATATAATTAAATATTTTATAAAAAGTACGATCTTCTTAAATTATATGATTAGAAGTTCTATTGGAAGTAGAATTAGTATTTATAAGGCATATGATTAAAAGTTCCATTGGAAGTAGAATAGGAGTTCAATTTTATAGAAATAAACATATAAAAAACGTTGTATTAGAAGTAAAATAGGTGTTTGAATATATAGAGCAGAAATATAATTAAATATTTTATAGAAAGTATGATCTTCTTAAATTATAATTTTTTATATTACTCCCTCCGTCCTACCCAATTATTAACACTTTTTTTGTCATTTTCTGGCACGCATTTTAAGGTGAATTTTAAGGACAGTTCATAAATTATTTTTAAAATTTTCTGTTTTGTATAAAAATAGGATTGTTCTACTTTTATACAAAAAAAGAGAAATTTCAAAAATAAATTATGAAACTATCCTTAAATTCCACCTTAAAATGCGTGTCAAACACCCTATTTTGAAATGTTAACAAACCGACAGGAAATATATTCATAAATCCAAATACTATTGTCATAAAAAAAGTCATCGTATTTAAAAAGAAAAAAATTGATTTGTTAACATAATAAAAGAACATTCTCATGTAGGAATCCCAAATAAATACAGAAGTATCTTTAATATAAAGAGAAAATAAGATCTGTTTTCATTTTCTAAAACTCCATAAATTTTGTTAAGACTTAATTGCATGAGGTTGGCCTCAACTATTTTTTTTTGCATAAAAATGGCCCAAGTATTATTTTAAGCAGATGATTGCATTCCATCTAAATTAATGTAAAAATTGTTGTTTATTTTTATTTTTGGGCCATTTTTGTGTTAAAAAAACATTGTTCAGCCATCATGTTGTAGTTAAGTCACAAATTGAATACACTCAGCTATTTAAAAAATATAGTTAGGCCATCACACTGTCTACTTTTATACTTAGGCCATTTTTGTGCAAAAAACAAATAGTTGAGGCCATCCTCCTGCAATTAAGTCATTTTAGAAAGTCTAGAGAAAGTATAAATTGGATTCACTCTATTTTTTAGGTTTTGATTTTAAGGAAAAATTTTTTTGTGTAAGATAAGTATCATCAATAATATGTAATGAAGTTGGAATTTCGATCTCAAACGAGAGCGGATCGAAACGTTTTTAATGGGAAGACGGCTCACTATAAAAGATTGTATTAGCTATTAAAATGTCATATTGATGTTATAAATTTCATTTTATTTTTAGGATTTGACTTTTATGGATAAACATTGTCATACAAGTGATATATGTAAAAGTTAGGTTTTTGGTCTTTACGAGAGAGCGGACCAATAGTAATAACCGTGTTTAATGAGAAAACGGTTCATTAGAAAAGACCGTATAAAAGATGTTTGAATATATTAGGAATACATAAAATGAAATGTTTTATAGGAAGTAGAATACGAGGACGGTGGAGACGTTTTATACAATTTTTTTTAAAACTATGTATCTTTTCTTCCTAGAAACCTTTATTTTAACTTTTTTATAGAAGTTAATTATACTTGCATTAGAAAAATATATCCATAAATTTAATATTATTCCCGTCACGAAAAGTCTTCGTATTTTTTTTTTTGATATGTTAACATAATAGAAAGACATTCTCATGCGAAAGTTGTAAATAAATACAGGAATATTTATTATATACAGAAAATATAAAATGTTTTCATCTTTTAAAACTCCAAAATATTAGAAAGTTTAAAGAATATAAAAATTGGAATTTACTCTCTTTATATAATGAAGTTAGAATTTTGGTTCCAAATAAGAGCGGCTCAAAATGTATTTAACGGGAAGACGGCTTTCTAGAAAAGATTGTATTAGCTATTAGAATTTGATACTGATATCATAATTTTTTTTATTTTTATGGTTCGATTTTATGGATAATTTTTTTTATATAAGTCTTTATAATATATGTTAAAGTTGGGATTTCGGTTTTAACGAAAGAGCGGCTCAATCGAAAGAATTGTGTTTAACAAGAAATCGATTCATTAGAGAAGACTATTTAATTATTAAAATTTAATGTTAGTATTATAATATAACGTAAATATATTGATTTTTTTTAAAAAAATATTGTAACGCCGCCGCGAAGCGCGGCTTTATCGACTAGTTATGAAAAATGCTACAGCCACCAAATTAGTTCCCAAATTTTGACACCCAATAACATGACATTAATTTGATTGGTTATAACAATAATGGGCCCGCCAGGGCCATCCAATTAAAATATCACAAAATGCCAACTAATTAGTGCCACATCATTTGGTGTCAAAATTTGGTACCCAATTTGGTGGCTGTAACATTACTCTTAAATTATTATATAAAAAACATGTAATAAATGATTAACGACCATTGTAAAAGACATTTTTTTCCAAATATTTCAAGATGTAAAATCCTTATTACTAATGGTGTCACACCTTAACGATTAGGGTTCTAGATCTAAGTTAACTTGCAAAGAAAGAAGACAAAAAACGTAAAACTGTTATAATATACTAGCTATAATAACACTACCTGCTAGAGAAAAAGAGTAGAGAGATAAGAGAAGCAGTATAGAATTTATGGCTTCTTAGTACAAAAATTTCACTTACAAATGTAAGGTATTTATAGGAAACTAAGTGCTAGCCATATTTGACTAAAATGATAATCAAGATCAATTGTTCCACGAAGATATCTGAATATATGTTTGATCCCATCCCAATGCCTTTTAGTTGGATCAGAACTGAATCTCGCCAACAGGTTAACAGCAAATGCAATATCGGGTCGTGTGTTATTTGCAAGATGCATAAGAGCTCCAATTGCACTAAGATATGGAACTTCAGGTCCAAGTGCATCTTCATCTTCTTTTCTAGGACGGAAAGGATCCTTCTCAACTTCTAGTGACCGAACAACCATTGGTGTAGTTAGTGGATGAGCTTTGTCCATGTAGAACCGATCAAGAACTTTTTCTGTGTAGGTTGACTGATGAATAAATATGCCTGAAGATAAGTGTTCCACATGTATACCTAAACAAAATCTTGTCTTTCCAAGATCTTTCATTTCAAACTCATTTTTCAAATAGTTAGCAGCGTTATTAATATCTTCAGAAGTACCTACAATATTCAAATCATCCACATATACTACAATAATAACAAAACCAGATTGTGACCTTTTGATAAACACACATGGACACACTTGATTATTTATATACCCATCATTCAATAAATATTCACTAAGCCTGTTGTACCACATACGACCAGATTGTTTCAAACCATATAATGATCGTTGCAATTTAACTGAGTATAAATGTCGAGGCTTAGTTTCCTCCAATTTTAATCCTTCAGGGATTTTCATATAAATATCACTATCAAGTGATCCATAAAGGTAGGCTGTCACAACATCCATGAGACGTGTTTCCAATCTTTCCATACAAGCCATACTCATCAGAAAACGAAAAGTAACTCCATCCATTACAGGAGAGTAAGTTTCCTGGTAATCAAAACCAGGCCTTTGAGAGAATCCCTGGGCTACCAGCCGGGGATTATACCGGCTGGTGTTTGGACTGCAGTTCCAAAAACACCCATCTATTCCCGACGGGGATTATACCGGCTGGTGTTTGGACTGCAGTTCCAAAAACATTTCTCTTGCGCAAGGATTGCAATTCTTCCTGGATTGCAATTTTCCATTTTTGCCAATCATCTCTTTGTCGACATTCTACCACACTTTGTGGTTCAGGATCGGAGTTCATAATAATATCACATGCCACGGAAAAAGCATATATATCATCATCCTCAGTACTCCCACGATCCAGTAATTTTCCATTATGTACATAACTCATTGAGATCTCATAATTTTCAGGTACCTTTGCTTCTATGGAAGCATGTGCCACTTCAGAGACAATATCCTTTTCTAGAGGTAATACCACTTCGGGTGGTTTTGTCACGGCCACTTCAGGGGCTGATAAGTGGATGTATATCCACTTGGAACATGTGATAAGTGGATGTATATCCACTTGGAACATTCTAAATCGGCTTAAATTGATTGTCTTGGGCTCAAGTTTCTTGTAGTTTTGATGTGTTTTGTTTAGTTGTGCAGATTTACAAGGATGTTGATTATGGTGGATGTTTTTGTCGTTTTTGGAGATTTAATTTATTAAAATTCGGATTTATTGGGCTGCACGCGTGAGATTCACTGTTTGGGCCATATCTTGAGTTCTATAAGTCTGTTTTCAGCCCGTAAGCAGTCCACGCGAAGATAACGAGATTCTCTATCATTCTAAGGTGGTCCAGAGGCCCAATTACGTCTGGAACGGCTCTGGAAAACAGAAGAAAAGTCAGCTACGAATTTCCCTTAAAAAAACAGAATCAGTTTAGGAAACGTATCTTGCAGAAATTCTATTATAATTCTGTTTTGGTATTTTCTTGCTGGGGAAGGTGTCTAGAGCCTATATAAACACAACCAACCCTTGTAAATTAGATGAAGAAGATTATCATCATTAGGAGTAGAATTATTACATATCAATTACTTAGATTTATTTGTATCTTTATATACCTTGTTTTTATCATGGTTTCACTTGAACCCATGATGACGAGAGGTTCGATTATGAACTAATCGTTGTCATGGGATTCTAACGGATTTATTTATGGAGCTTTAGTATTTTGATGTTTTAAAGATCTGTGTGTGATGTATATTTGATATCCTCGTATGGTTGTGCTTTATGAATTTAGATGCGTAGCTAACATCTAATCTGTTAATCTCTTGTGAAGCGAGAGTGGATCTTGAGATTTAGAACTTGCCATGCTAGCATAGGATATGTTGATGTTTTAACATCATGATTTGTGGCGTAAATAGAGATATTATGCTACCCTATGTGATCTATGTGGATAACTTGTTCTTCAACCGTTATGTTTTCAAATTCTATAGAGATATAGGGTCTAAGAATAATTGGTGTCTATTCATCTTCTATCTCTTTTGTGGATGTATGTTTAGTTTGGTATACGTATACTGAGAAGTAGCGTGTACTTGTTTCGTGTTGTCTGATCAGATATCATAACCATTGCATATAGTGATTAAAGGCGTCAGATCTAAGCAAAGTATTTAATGAAGTTAGGATTCCATGGTTTTTCTTGCAGAAGTAATTAGATTTCAATTATAGTTAGTTAGTTAATTTATAGTTTTGTTAATTTGCTTCTTAGTTTAATTTAGTTAGTTAAAACCTTAATTTATTAATTGTCTTAGCAGTGAATTAAGATCATACACTGTTGCATAGGTGCGTTTACTGAATCAAAACCATAACCAGATCCCTGTGGGAACGAATTTGGACTTAACCTTATATATTACTTGTGACCACGTACGCTTGCGTGATTTAGTGTAAACAAGTTTTTGGCGCCGCTGCCGGGGATCATCGGTGTTTTATTTTTGGTTTATGTGCTTGTCAATAGTGGTCGTTAGAGTTCACTGACTCAGATTGTCTTTTTTCTCATCTATTCTTGTAGTTAGTTGGTGTTTCAGGTACTTGTCAGAGAAAGATGGATTTTTACTATGGAGTTCAGCAGGTGGCTAGTGTTTGCGAGCTATGTGCGGGCGCACATGAGACGTATCAGTGCTGGAGCAACCATGGTGGTATTCAACAGCCTCAGCAATGTGAGCGGTGTTTGGGCGTTCATGATCCATCACAATATTGTTACTACGAAGGAGTTGATCCATATGTCACTTATGAGGAGCAACCATATTTTCAATACCATCCTCAACAGTACCAGCAAGATGTTCCAGATATGTCATATTACTATGGAAGTGAAGAGTTTCAACATCAGCAACCTACTCCTACTTTTCAGTCAGATGAGGTTAATGTTAGGGATGAGGTTATGATGTTTGTAAAGAGTAGTGAGGAGTCTCTTAAATCTTTGGAGATTCTAGTTGCTCAAGCTGTGAGAGCATTGGAACAAGAGAATCAGCAATTCATACCAGAAGCAATTCCAGAAAATAACGGTGACTTGGAGCAAGGTACTGCATGCTTAATTGAAGAAGACAAATTCCAAGAGGAGGAGAGTGTTCATAAGCCATGTGAGGAATTTGATCAAGCTAGTGAGGTGGATGATTTGGAAAGGGCACTATTTGAGACAGACACTGATGAGCTACGCAAATTTCAAGAATTGTTATGTGCGAATCAAGAAGACACTGTTGGGCTACAGAAATTTCAAGAATGGGTATGTGCGAACCAAGAGGTTGATGATCATGAGAAAGATGCAGGTCTTCTACTTGTCTCAGAGTATAAAGATGGAGGTAGCGCATTAGAGCCAATGGAGAAAGTTCTTTTTGAGGAACCAAAGGCTTCAGCAATTTACATTTACCCTCCTCCATTATATTCAAGCGAAGCCCGCGAATGTGTGTTGTTCTACAAATTGTCAGATTTTGGGTCAACAGATGAAGGCATTGGAAGAGGACATGGTTGTTACCTGAATAGGTCAAGCGAGGAGAAAGGGCAGAAAGTGTGTCGCCGAGATGATGATGAAGTATTGCGAAGAGAGGACCAGGCGAACTATTATCATCCTTAATGGAAACTTGGAAGTAACGTCAAGCTATTGACGTTAAAGAAGCGCTTCGTGGGAGGCAACCCATGCCATTAGTGTAGGAAAAAAAAAATTGAGTGTTGTATGAAAAAAAAAAAGAGTAGTAGTGTTTTGCAAAAAAAAAAAAAAAAAAAAAAAAAAAAGTGAACAGTAGTTTTTCGCGCAGACTGCGCCCTTGTAACGCAGGTTGCGCCTGCGTTACTGCTTTCGGGGCAGTTTGCGCCCGTGTAACGCAGGTTGCGCCTGCGTTACCAGCCCTTATTCCCCCTAACACGCAGGTTGCTCCTGCGTGTCTGCCCAGTCCGCGCCCAACCACCCTGAAACGCAGCTCGAAGCTGCGTTACACCCCGTTTCTGCCCAGATTTTTTTCCGAATTTCAGTGTTTTAACCTACAATTTTTTCCCCAAATTCAATCCTAAATCAAATTTCTTCAATTCTAAATTCCTATATTTATCCTACATCAAATCCTAACCTCTCCAAATCTCTCCTACACTCTAAATTTTTAAATCTCACCTATCCATCATCTTATATATATATCCACCTATCCATACAAATCCAATTCCTTTTCTATTTATTTAAATCTCCAAAAATTCAATTCTAAAGAGGAATTAATTGCAAGTTCACCTCTTCAATTCGTAGTGGGTTTATTTCTTCTCTCAAATTTTATTTTGATTACGAATTTGTGTTCTTGAAAAATTGGGATTTTGTATTATTCTTGGTATTTGGTGTGTTATTGCTTGGTAATTTTTGGTGGAGCTTCTTTTGAGTTGGGAATTGATTCTTTTGGCTCGTAAGCATGGGAGAGATAGTGCTAATGTTGGGGAATTTTCGTTTTCGACGACGGAGGTTAAATTTAATCGATTGTTTTGAGGCCAATTGCTAAGGAAAGGGGATTTTGCGAGAAAAAAAATTGTTGGGTATGCTTCGGGATTCAGGTATGTTTTCTACTTTCCCTTGTATTACTTTCCATTCAATGAGGGCATTGAATATTTTAAGTTTGGGGGTAATTTGGGGGATTAGTAGTTGTATATATATTGTTGTATTTTGTGTTCATATAGGATATCATGTTTGCATAGTAGTGATAATTCATGCATGATTGTTATGTTCGTATTATCTACGTGTGTTCATATAGGACATTTTGTTTTATTTTCGTATACCATGTGAGTTTTCATTTAGTTGCATTTTCATGGCATGCATATTTCATGATTCCTTAGGACGAGCTGATTCTGATTGATAGGTGGATGTTGATTTGGGTGTGATGATGATGAGTAGAGGGCTGATTTATAGTTTCTATGAAATTGACTTGCATGTTACGGGAACAAAATTTATTACACAGTCTCATTGGGGTGCTTTTGGGCTAGGTTAAGGTCATGCATGTGGGATGTTTTGAGATTTAATCACTTGTTTATATTTAGAATTTTCGTTATTCCCTTTATAGCGTAGGAACATTAAAGTCTAAGTTTGGGGGAAACCAGGAATTTTCATGCTAGTTGTTCATAATTGTTAATAATGGCTAGGCGTCAAATGGCTAGTAGCCGGCTCATATTTATATGAGTAGTCTAGGGTTGGAAATGAGAAAGGCTCATTCCAGATTGCAGAAAAAAAAAAGCAAAAAAAAAAGAAAAAGAAAAAAAAAAGAGTCAATAAGTTATTTATTCATATGCAAAATTAACCAGAGTGAGCTCTTTAATACTCGAGTAATTAAGTCTGAGGGGACTTAGTCCTAGTAACCTAAAGCCCTTGTGGTTTGGGATTGCTGACCTAACACTCGCTACATGGGTATTATTGTATAAGCCTTTTGGGGTCTCATTCATTGCACGGTTAAATAAGCATGCGTATTGTATATTCTATTATGTGTCATAGTAATAAAGCATGAGTTTCTGTCTACCTTGGATAAGGGTGGAGGTGTTCCTAGGTTATGGAGTGTCTACAGTCTATTCTGATTATAAACCTGTGATTGTCTTGACGGAAAGCATGTATGATTTTTGACCTAGTTTTGGGAGTATTTCTGATGAGCATCGCACACACGCACGTTTCTGTTCATGTATTTGTTAGTATACGGGGATTTAGTCGAGCTCTGCTTGGATTTGTTACGTTCATTGAGATATTTGCTTGTTAGTTGGTTTTGGTGAGTTTTAAGGGGATCTTGCATTTTCATAGTAGTTGCATTCATGCATTGCATTGCATTAGGTTAAATGGATTTTGTGGGTACATTCGCTATAGGCCCTCACGAGACCTTACTCGTCCACTAGGGCTGCCTAGGGGTTTAAAGGGCTTGTTGCATATGCCAAATGCAACCGTGATCACCTACGGAAGTGGTACTAGTTAGTTAGTTAGTTGTAATTGTTTATGCTTGAGGACAAGCATCGGTTTAAGTTTGGGGGTGTGATAAGTGGATGTATATCCACTTGGAACATTCTAAATCGGCTTAAATTGATTGTCTTGGGCTCAAGTTTCTTGTAGTTTTGATGTGTTTTGTTTAGTTGTGCAGATTTACAAGGATGTTGATTATGGTGGATGTTTTTGTCGTTTTTGGAGATTTAATTTATTAAAATTCGGATTTATTGGGCTGCACGCGTGAGATTCACTGTTTGGGCCATATCTTGAGTTCTATAAGTCTGTTTTCAGCCCGTAAGCAGTCCACGCGAAGATAACGAGATTCTCTATCATTCTAAGGTGGTCCAGAGGCCCAATTACGTCTGGAACGGCTCTGGAAAACAGAAGAAAAGTCAGCTACGAATTTCCCTTAAAAAAACAGAATCAGTTTAGGAAACGTATCTTGCAGAAATTCTATTATAATTCTGTTTTGGTATTTTCTTGCTGGGGAAGGTGTCTAGAGCCTATATAAACACAACCAACCCTTGTAAATTAGATGAAGAAGATTATCATCATTAGGAGTAGAATTATTACATATCAATTACTTAGATTTAATTGTATCTTTATATACCTTGTTTTTATCATGGTTTCACTTGAACCCATGATGACGAGAGGTTCGATTATGAACTAATCGTTGTCATGGGATTCTAACGGATTTATTTATGGAGCTTTAGTATTTTGATGTTTTAAAGATCTGTGTGTGATGTATATTTGATATCCTCGTATGGTTGTGCTTTATGAATTTAGATGCGTAGCTAACATCTAATCTGTTAATCTCTTGTGAAGCGAGAGTGGATCTTGAGATTTAGAACTTGCCATGCTAGCATAGGATATGTTGATGTTTTAACATCATGATTTGTGGCGTAAATAGAGATATTATGCTACCCTATGTGATCTATGTGGATAACTTGTTCTTCAACCGTTATGTTTTCAAATTCTATAGAGATATAGGGTCTAAGCATAATTGGTGTCTATTCATCTTCTATCTCTTTTGTGGATGTATGTTTAGTTTGGTATACGTATACTGAGAAGTAGCGTGTACTTGTTTCGTGTTGTCTGATCAGATATCATAACCATTGCATATAGTGATTAAAGGCGTCAGATCTAAGCAAAGTATTTAATGAAGTTAGGATTCCATGGTTTTTCTTGCAGAAGTAATTAGATTTCAATTATAGTTAGTTAGTTAATTTATAGTTTTGTTAATTTGCTTCTTAGTTTAATTTAGTTAGTTAAAACCTTAATTTATTAATTGTCTTAGCAGTGAATTAAGATCATACACTGTTGCATAGGTGCGTTTACTGAATCAAAACCATAACCAGATCCCTGTGGGAACGAATTTGGACTTAACCTTATATATTACTTGTGACCACGTACGCTTGCGTGATTTAGTGTAAACAGGGGCTTGAACCTCTTCAGGAGGTGATACCACTTCTGGTGTATTTGATGTAGTTACTTCAGGAACATTTTCCATTTCAGGGGCAGATCCATTCAATTTCCGTTTTCGTGGTATAACATCTTTTGCACCAATTGGTCTACCACGCTTCTGGCGTGGTCTTGAATCACCAACCAATTCTTCAGGAATTAATTTATGAATAGGGATTTCAACCCTGGCCGGAGCATTAACGACAGGTATATGCGATTTTATAATAAGTTTGGAATCATTAAAAGCATCCGGCATTTGATTAGCAATATTTTGCATATGAATGATTCTTAAAACCTCATATTCACATTGTTTAGTACGTGGATCAATAGCATTTAATCCTGATGCATTCCATGATAGTTCAGAATTTAATTTATGCAAAACATTATCTCCCCCTAATGGAGGAAACACAGACTCTTCAAAATGACAATCAGCATAACTAGCAGTAAACACATCACCGGTTAACGGTTCAAGATATCTTATGATAGATGGTGAGTCAAAACCAACATATATGCCTACTCTTTTTTGTGGACCCATTTTGGATCTCTGTGGGAGTGCAATGGGAACATATACAGCACAACCAAAAATCTTAAAGTGAGAAATATCAGGAACTTGACCAAGAACTAACTGTTGAGGGGATTGTTTGTGGTAAGCAGATGGTCTTATCCTAATTATATTTGCAGCATGGAGTATTGCGTGGCCCCAAACGGATGTAGATAATTTGGCTCTCAAAAGTAAAGGACGTGCAATAAGTTGAAGCCTTTTAATTAGGGATTCTGCTAAGCCATTTTGTGTATGTACGTGAGCTACAGAGTGTTCGACTGAAATTCCTACTGACATACAATAATCATTAAAAGTTGCAGATGTAAATTCAGCAGCATTATCAAGTCGAATCGATTTAATGGGATGGTCAGGAAATTGGGCTCGCAATTTGATTATTTGAGCAAGTAGTTTTGCAAAGGCTGTATTTCGTGTAGAGAGTAGACAGACATGTGACCATCTAGTTGAGGCATCAATTAGAACCATGAAATATCTGAATGGACCGGATGACGGATGAATAGGACCACAAATGTCACCTTGGATTCTTTCTAAGAAATTTGGAGACTTGTTTTGAAGTTTTACTGGAGATGGTCGAACAATTAGTTTTCCTAAAGAACATGCTGAACAAGGAAGTTCATTGTGTGGTATGACCTTTTGATCTTTAAGGGGATGTCCAACAGAATTTTCTATAATACACGACGCATCATAGATACCCCTGGATGACCAAGTCTTTCATGCCAAAGGATGAATGATTTTGGGTCTATGATTTTCGGAATGGTGATACTATGAGACTCAATGACTCTAATTTGGGTAGCATATAATCCAGAAGATATTGACTGTAATTTTTCTAAGGTTTTCTTTTGACCTGAAAAGGTTGAAGTGATAAGGAGACATTCCTTTTCATTCTCACTAGTAGTTTCTACGTGAAAACCATTAAGACGAATGTCTTTAAAACTTAAAAGATTTCTAGTGGATTTACTAGAATATAGAGCATTATGTATGTGAATTTGTGTCTCGTTTGGTAGGATAAAACTGGCTTTCCCAAAACCCTCTATTATATCTGATGTACCCGAAATCGTCCAAACAAGTGAGCTGGTTTTAGTAAACTGTGAGAAGTATTTCTGATTCTGTAGAATTGTGCGAGTGGTGGCGCAATCAGCAATGCATAAATCTTCCATATTTTATGCTGTGCACATATATCAGTGAACAATAATTTTATTAAAGCAACCCATGTACTTAAAGCAAGAGCATAAAACAAGTATATAAAAACATGAAATTGAAGCAGATACATAAGGAACATAAATTCAAAGAGATACATATGAAAACTAGTCATCTAGGCCATAATAAAGGTTAGCGCCAGTATCTAGTTCATTTGAGGTCTTGGTGATTGGTTCATCATTAAAGCTAGCCAAATTTGTTTCCACCCTTTGCCTATTCTGCTTTTGGGATGACTCGTAAAGATCTACAAGATGTCTGGGTGTGTGACAAGTACGAGTCCAATGCCCATGAGCCCCACACCTAAAGCATATATCTCTAGTGTCTCCTTCTTGTGGTGCCTTTCTTTTATTTGACACCTCATTTTGCCGCTTCTGGTGGCTAGAGTTGTTGTAGCCATCACGCTGCCACTTCAGGTGGCCAGAGTTATAATGATTTCTAAATCGATCACGAAAATTTCCACGTCCACGATTTCGTCCATAATCTCGTCCTCCTCTATGCCCTTTCCCACGATCATTCTTCCGGAATGACGTGTTATGTACTTCAGGTAACTGGGCAGAGCCGGTGGGACGTATCTGATGATTTTTAAGCAACAACTCATTGTTTTTCTCAGCTACAAGAAGGAGAGAAATCAGCTCACTATATTTCTGGAAATTGCGTTCCCTGTATTGTTGTGCCAAGATCATAGTGTTGGGGTGAAAGGTCGAAAGGGTCTTTTCAATCATCTCAGCATCAGTAATTTTCTCACCACACAAGATTAGCTTTGAGCTTATTTTGAACAAGGCAGAATTATATTCAGCAACAGATTTAAAATCTTGTAATCTTAAATTGATCCAGTCATAACGGGCATGTGGCAAATGGACAAGTTTTTGGTGGTCAAATTTGTCTTTGAGATTGGTCCAAAGGGTGAGTGGATTTTTAACTGCGAGGTATTCAGATTTTAAGTTTTCGTGAATGTGGTGCCTAAGGAAAATAATTGCTTTGGCATTTTGTTCAACAGTTGGGGTTTTTCCTGTTTCTATGGTATCCTTTAGCCCGTTGGCACTAAGGTGTAATTCCGCATCGAGTACCCAAGACAGATAATTATTCCCGGACACATCCAAAGCAACAAAGTCTAATTTTGCAAGATTCGCCATTCTGAACGTAAAATAAATATTTAAAACATGGTATAGCAATATGGCATATTAAGACATGAACAATTAATCATGTATCATATAATAAAAATTGTAGCATAGAATAATAGGTAACGTAATATAAATATTAAAATTACGTTAACATAATCAATTTTTGATTTAAACATAAATAAATTTATAAATATATTTAGGTAGAAAATCCTGCATAAGTTAGTTTGTGCACAAATGTTATTTTATGATAATTAATAATTAATCAACAGCATAATAAAGCACATTTTGATAGTGGTATGTGCATTTCTCTTTTAAGACCATTAAGTTCAGAGTTTCTTTTTCGAAGATTCCCGTAGGCGGATTAACCGACCATGTAAATAAAAATTCGGTATAGTAGGCGGATTAACCGACCATGTAAATAAAAATCCTGTTTAGTTAGCGGTGCTCCGGCCATATATGTATAAAAATAAAATTATACCTTCTCAGTTCCGGCAGGGCTTCGTGCTGATAACGTGTTATAATATACTATCTATAATAACAGTACCTGCTAGAGAAAAAGAGTAGAGAGATAAGAGAAGCAGTATACAATTTATGGCTGCTTAGTACAAAAATTTCACTTACAAATGTAAGGTATTTATAGGAAACTAAGTGCTAGCCATATTTGACTAAAATGATAAGAGTAATGCTAGAGGTACCAAATTGGATACCAAAATTTGCCACCAAATGACATGGCATTAAATATTTGGCTTTTTGGATGTTTTAATTGGTTGGCCCTGGCGGGCCCAATATAATTATAACCAATCACAATAATGTCAAGTCATTTGGTAACAATTTTTGGTACCTAATTTGGTACCTCTAGCATTTTTCAAATGATAATCATGAATCACGTTTTACAACAAAAACAAACTAAAGAAACGAAATATTCATTTTTCATTACTCCCATAATCATTGAGATGACAATAATATAGTATCTCTCTCCACTACTCCTTCCCTGCAACTACAACCATTGACTCAATCATAAGGTTATGAGTAGTGCTAGAGGTATCAAATTAGGTACCAAAATTTGCCACCAAATGATATGACATTAAATATTTGGCATATTGGGATGCTTTAATTGATTGGCCGGCGGACTCATTATAATGATAACCAATGACAATAATGATAAGTCATTTGGTGACAATTTTTGGTACCTAATTTAGTACCTCTAGCATTTTTCTAAGGTTATACTCCAGTAGGAAGTAGGAACTACAACATTAATTATATTAAAACCATATCGTTTAACTACGTGCTAGTAAAATAAATCCAATAGCCAATCGAAATAACAATTCAAACGTGACAAATGGTTAACGGATTTATGATATTTCCATGACAATTATCGGAAGAATTTGTTATTGTTTCTTGTGTTTTACCCGTTTGGGAAATCTTATTTTTCAGAAATAAGTTACTTATTCTGGAAAAAAGTTAGAAAATATGTACTTTTTTCTGAAATAAGTAACTTATTTTTGCAAGATAACGAATATTAAACGCTTCCTACACATTTTTCTTAAAAAATTAATATGTAAATACGAAATTTTTTCCAAAATAAGAAACTTATAAGTTGGCTATTAGAATTGCCAAACATGCACTTAGCTGTGTCTCTCCCCTTTTTTTGTGTCTGTGTTCTTGTTTTTAGTCCTCCTTTTTCTCCTGCCAGCCTGTGGTTAGGCGCCTGTAGTTGCAGGTTAAACTGCCGCGTGGCCTTTCTCATCAACACCTGGCCTTGACTTTCTAGATATTCTTATATTACAATTGGTTTGGGCTTCTGAAAATATTGGGCCTACTATTTATGTATCAGGCCCATTCAGTGGAGCCGTGCCGATGGCCACGGGAGTTATAGTTTTTGAGCAGCCTATGGGAGGGAGGGACCGTAGCTGTATATTTTTTGTCCATCATTTGCCTCCAAAATTAAGTGCAATCTTAAGATTGCATTATGATTAAGCCTTGTAAATGAGTAACAGTAACTGGATCTTAGATAGGCTTCTGAAGCTTTGGCATGAGTAACAGAAACTGGATGTTGGATAGACTTCTGAAGCTTTGGCAGAGGAACATATTTTAGCAGTAATAAATCTTGAGTCAACAATGAAACCAATCTTTAACTTGAAGTGTTTAAACTGGATGATGTCAAATGAAGTGTAGTGTAACAAGGTAGAACATGCACTTGCAAGTTCACAAGTAAAGATTTCGGGGTTCAGTCACTGCATCACCAAATGCAGGTTCTTGAGGATGATCAAGCATAAATTCATTAAGAGCAAGCAACCGAGGCAGCTAAAATAAAAAAATCTGCATCCTTAAAAGAAGTCTAATCCTATTGCATTGAAACTGGCTTCTTTATCAATTGCTACTACAGCCACATGTAATGGCTTTGAGAATCAACTTAAATCGCAGCCATCAGAAGCTGTAAATTGTAATGATTCTCGGCTTCACATTTTCCCAGCTTGAAACAAAATCGATAACATTTCAGCATACATTTATCACCTTCAGCTAGCCTTCACTTTCATCTTGTCTTGAGAACTAGCAAAGATACCTAAAGCACCTAGGGGAACAGCTGCACCAGGACCCTTCCCCTAATGCAATTTTAATACAGAAAATAACACATCGTAGAAAAGTTTCTTTCAAGCTAGCATGTTGTAGTTTTAATAATCTGTCAGAAGATAATGAATGCAAATATTATAAGAAAGTTGATCAAGACATGCTTTTTAAATCTAAATGATTATCAGACACACAATAAAAATAGAGTGCAATACTTTAGTTGCATTGTATTAAATATTTGCCACAAGGGCGTATATGATTGATAATAAAATTTAAGTCGAACATACTCACATATAGTTGATATATGAGCAATTAAAATTAATCAAATTCGTAGCAGTACCTATCTGAACCACGAAGATTAATCACAATCACCCCCACGGGTCATGCATAAAAAGTATCATATCATTAATATATATGCTGATCGACATATCTTGAAAGTATATTTAGAGCTGAAATTCTTAAATAGGTAGCCAAATTATATGATCATACTTTTCAAGAAGTTGCCTTTTGAGAAAAAAACAACTTCGAGTTAGTTTGATTGTAGGGATGGCTGGACTTGGCAAGACTACATTAGCTACAAGATTATATAATGATTCTTATGTGGTATCAATACTTTTATGTTCGTGCCTGGGTCACTTGTTCTCAGGTTTATAATAAGAGGCACTTATTGCTTACTATTCTAAGGTATATGTCGTTGAGATTACTAACGAAATTTGTAGCATGAATGAAAATATAGTAGCCCATGAATGGTATCTGTTATGTCATACATGTCTAATAATTTCCCAAATTTCTAATATTATTAATTATTAATTCAGATTAATAATTATAACTTAATCGCTAAGTTTTATCCTCTCCCTGAAACGAGGAAAGAATCAATCTCAATCAATCAATAATGGAAAATATCTCCAAACGATATTCTTCAAATCAGGAAGATATCACAACGATAAGATTAAATCAGATAAAATCACTAATTACCCAGATTAACGAAGTTTGTCCCTAAAGTCTCTAAGGGATAAACACAAATCAATTTCACAGAACTGCGTTGGCTTGATCCTTATAAATATAAGGTACGCAGGCATCTTGAGAAAGGATCCGATACACTAGACAAATCGAGACACCTCTCAAGTCCAGCCCCAAACATCCAAAATCTCAAATCCCCCTATTTTCATAATTCGTTATTCCAGCAACCTCCGAAATTTGTTATCACCAAATTCCTCCGTTAACAATTGGCGCTAGAAGGAGGGCATTATTTTTTGATTGTGGAGGACAATCAAATCATCTATATACACCGGGAATTATATTGGATTTTGGTGAAGAATAAAGTGGTAGCTTCAAAACGACACGAGCACGAACAAAGATGAAGCCTGTTAATTTTTGTTAATATGATTGAAAGATGCAACACGACAGACTTGGCGAGGTAACATAGATTTGACGAAGACACAAGGAAGTGGAAAACTTGAGTTGATTGAAACACAAACTCAACCAAAGTGGTGGGACCCACAAGAAAAAAAAAAGATTTAAATTGTCAAAACTGAAGCCACGTGCATGTACTGGAAACGAAGGGGATCAGTTTGTATTTATAACTTCTGATGGGTCAGGAGTCGAAGTGCATGGTTTGATGACGAGGTGTTTTACGAAAAGAAAAAAAATTAGCAAAGGAGCAAAGTACGAGATCGCGCGCGAAAAAAAAAAAATGGAAGAAGATGGAAGTCGGTACAGGCGATTAAAGGAAGGCAACCGGAAATCGAATTGGTTTTCTCAAAAATTAAGATAAGTTTTCATTTTTCTTTATTTTAAATTTCTGCAATTTAATTAATATTTATGTCATGCAAATTATATTATTATTATTATTTAAATATTTGTGAAATATAAATTATTTTTGATTAAATATTTTATGCATGCTTAAATTAACATGTTTATTATGCATGAATTATGTCTTAAATTTATTATTATTTTTGCGTATATTCTTGCATCATATGTATTTGTCAGAAAATTAATTTCAAATTTACGAATTGAATTTGTTAAAAAAGAAGACCCTCCGGTATATTATTTTTGAAGGCCCTCTTTTTTAGGGGTAATATTTTTGGAAGACTTTTAGTTGAAGATTTTATTATTTTAGAAGACCCTCCGGTATATTATTTTTGAAGGCCCTCTTTTTTAGGGGTAATATTTTGGAAGACTTTTAGTTGAAGATTTTATTATTTTAGAAGGCCCTCTTGGGTAATATTTTGGAAGGTCCTCCTTTGTAGAGTTTATATTTTGGAAGGCTCTTAATTAAAGAGTTTATAATTTTGGAAGACTCTCTTTTAATGGGGGTAATATTTTGGAAGACTTTTAATTGTAGATTTTATTTTAGAAGGCCCTCTTGGGTAATATTTTGGAAGGTCCTCCTTTGTAGAGTTTATATTTTGGAAGGCTCTTATTCGAAGAGTTTATATTTTGGAAGGCTCTTATTCGAAGAGTTTATAATTTTGGAAGGCTCTTATTCGAAGAGTTTATAATTTTGGAAGGCTCTTATTCGAAGAGTTTATATTTTGGAAGGCTCTTATTCGAAGAGTTGATTATTTTTGAAGACCTTTTGTGATGAGGATATTTTTTTTATAGAAGACCTTCTGTGTGTTGCTCATATTTTTTAGAAGACCCTTTGTGTGTTGCTGATATTTTCTAGAAGAACCTTCAAGTGTCGCTGATATCTTTTTTGAAAGAATCTTAGAATATTGATAGGACTTTGGAAAGATGACCTCCTCTAAGGAGGATCTTCGTGGAATATATTTATAAAACAAATGGTCTCCTTTGAGGAGAGTTAATAAAATAAACTTCGGGAAGTCCACCTCCTGTGAGGAGGGATATTTCTGGAATGGGGAACGACCTCCTTTGAGGAGGGTATCCCAAATTACCAAAGTCCTTGCAAAAACCGTACTTCCGGGGGGGATGTCCGTACTTCCGGCGCCTCATCAAGGCACGAACTTCGGGAAGTCCACCTCCTGTGAGGAGGGATATTTCTGGAATGGGGAACGACCTCCTTTGAGGAGGGTATCCCAAATTACCAAATCCTTGCAAAAACCGTACTTCCGGGGGGGATGTCCGTACTTCCGGCGCCTCATCAGGGTTCGAGCTTCGGAAAATCCACCTCCTGTGAGGAGGGTATTTCTGGACAAAAATGATCTCCTTTGAGGAGAGTATTATAAAATTCTGAGGAAAATGACCCCCTTTGAGGGGGATACCCTCTAGGAGACATGGTAGATATGACCTTTTTCGACAAAGCATTTTGAGCAACATACAAAACTTATTATTTACATATTGCATATTGTCTTATTTATATCTACATGTATATTACGGGCACCTTGGTGCTCCATATTATTTATTAATCTTCGTCTCCTAGCTGTTTCAGTGACTTAGGAAATTTGGAAGATCGAAGCATGCTTAGTTCTCCACTGCAGCAAGCTACACTGAAGAACTGGGGGGTAGTTGTTATGCCATATTTTTGGCATGTCTAATAATCTCCCAAATTTCTAATATTATTAATTATTAATTCAGATTAATAATTATAACTTAATCGCTAAGTTTTATCCTCTCCCTGAAACGAGGAAAGAATCAATCTCAATCAATCAATAATGGAAAATATCTCCAAACGATATTCTTCAAATCAGGAAGATATCACAACGATAAGATTAAATCAGATAAAATCACTAATTACCCAGATTAACGAAGTTTGTCCCTAAAGTCTCTAAGGGATAAACACAAATCAATTTCACAGAACTGCGTTGGCTTGATCCTTATAAATATAAGGTACGCAGGCATCTTGAGAAAGGATCCGATACACGAGACAAATCGAGACACCTCTCAAGTCCAGCCCCAAACATCCAAAATCTCAAATCCCCCTATTTTCATAATTCGTTATTCCAGCAACCTCCGAAATTTGTTATCACCAAATTCCTCCGTTAACAGTATCGTGCTTTAAAGGATCGGAGATACCTTATAGTTATTGATGATATATGGAGTAGCATTTGCATGGGATGATTTCAAAAGCTGTTTCTCATACGACCACAATGGGAGTAAAATAATGCTGACTGCTCACCTCACCTCAACTGAGATGAGGCCAAAACATTCCTCCGCTGAGATGATCCTTTGGCTATAATCTGCCCTATGGGTGTAATTTAATTTTAAATTAAGAAATAAATTTATAAATCTGCCCTATGGGTGTAATTTCATTTTAAATTATGTTAAATTATGTTTGTGAATTCTAGCAAAACATCTACTCTGAATTGCAGCAAGACAAGGCAAATAAAGGAGATATTTACCATCTGTATCGGACCAGGATATATGGATGAAAGGTACTATAATCAGCTTCTAAGAGAAAGGAAATGAGCAGCCAAACATTATTCCTGCAGATCTTGTCTAACTTTCCTCTACAACTCATTTCACAAACCGAGAGGCAACGCAAATAACTTCAGAGTTTTAACACATGGTAGCTTGACGTGAGCAAGTAGTTGAGTCAACAAGTAAAACTCACACGACGGGGTGCACGATGCAATCAAGATTATCAGAGATTAGAGACCGAGCTCAAAGATATGAAAGAACAACTTAAAGAGATGGATGAAATGAAGCAGCGAATGAGGGAGATGGAGAGCCTTTTAGCACGAGTGCTTGATACTCAGAATTAGCTTGTAAGAAGTATGAAGAACTTATTAGTTTGCACTCTTTTTATTGTTATGTTGTGTAAACCCGAAGCTAGAATTTTAGCAAGTATGTATCAAGAACTTGGTTTGTACCCCGTTTGCTATTTTCTAATGTGTAACCTTAGCCAGATTTTTGGCAAGTGTTGAAGTTAAAATTACTTGGTTTTACTTTTGGTGTACTTCTATTTTGTGATTACTTTAGATTAAATTTGAGAACAAAAATATATAGAAAATGTGCAATTGCATTATTGAATTGTTGCTAATTGGCAACGGAATTCCGTCGGTAAACAGGTTTTTTAAAATGTGGAATGTGTGTAATTGCATTGCTAAACCGTTGCTAGTTACCAACGGATTTAAGACGAAGTAAATCTGTAAAGAAAAATCTGTTACAATGCCGTTGGCATATGGAACATGATTCCATTATCAATTTTTTACACATCTGTTGCTATACTAGCAACGGAATTTAACTAGCAACGGAATTCCGTCGCTAAGGGGTTGCATGAGTGAGGTCAATCCCATCAGGATTCCATTATCATGTTGTTGCAAGGCCGTTGCTATATTGGCAACGGTATATAAATTCCGTCGTTGAGCCCTTCCCTACGGCGTTTATTGCGACAGACATTTCCGTCGGCAATTTCCATCGTTAATCGATTTAACTACGGAAATCAGCCATTGGCAACGGAATTTTCCGTCGCCAAAACCAGGATTTCATGTAGTGAAAGGAGAAGAAAGGAATTAAGTAGCAGCAACATGAGGAAAAAAGCAGCGCAAAGAACAGGAAAAATAGAAGACGTACAAATTATGGTGTGTCAAACTTCCATAGTTGGTGATCAGTTGGTGTGTCAGTGGGGGAACAATTGTGAACGGAGTGATACTTGAAGCATCTTAAAATGTCAGTAAAATTGGTGTATGTAGGAAAAAGAGAACTAAATACAACTGCTTGTGAATCTAAGGAAAGAAAAGGTTAAGTATCAAAAGGTGTTGGTGTTCCTAGTGAATAATAGGACGTGAAGAAAAAATAAGTGGAACCTGCAAGCGAAGTTGAAAAAATAACAGAAGCGCCCAAAATCTGAACTGGTGCAATCGGTTGCACTTAAACTTGAGCGTGTTTGCTGCTCTCATGCAGGTCCCGGAGGCCTAGTGGCAACGAAAAAATATGATAGGCCCTTAATGATAATCCTTTACTTATTCATATAAATTATTATATCGAAATTTGAAATACATGTAATAAACGATTAACGACCATTATATTAATGAAAAATGTTAGAGATACCAAATTGGGTACCAAAAATTGTTATCAAATGATATAACATTGTTTTGATTGATTATAATTATAATGGGTCCGCCAGGACCATCCAATTAAAACATCCCAAAATGCGAAGTAATTAGTGACATGTCATGTACGTACCCAGTGACGGACCTAGAGCAAAATGGGAGGGGGTTCCAAAAAAAATTTAAAAATTCGAACCGCGCAAAGCGCGGATTTTTTCCTGACTAAATCATGCAAAAAATGAAATTTTTTCACTAAATCATACAAAAAATGATATTTTCCACTAAATCGTACAAAAATGGATATAAAAGAAGACAAATAAACCATCTAAAAGGGGCCATGAAAAAGTAAATATTAACAATATATAATAGTACAGGAGATTGACAGTAGAGGAAAAAGAAGATGTTTATATAGATTGTAGTATTAATTACATTAAGAGAGATCCTATATATAGAAGGTTTGCATACCCCAAAGTCTTAGACGGTACCTAATTATATTGACAAATATGACAGCTTAACTATGTTGTTGATAAACATGACAACCTAACATTTGACAGTAAATTATAGGGCATACCTAGATTTTCCAAAAAAAATTAAAAAATTAAAAACAATTCTCCCCAACCTAGGAGGGGCCAGGGACCCCCCTGGACCCAGGTTCGTCCCTGTACGTACCCCTAGCACTACTCTATATTAATTTTCACTAACATATGTTCCTTACTATATTATATTACTCCCTCCGTCCCTCGTGGTTCTTTACATGGGGGATGAAAAGTGGGTAAAGTGGTCGGACCTATTAATATTTAATACTCCCTCCGGTCCATTATATAAGGCATTTGACTTTTCTGCACGTAACTTTAAGTGTTTTGACTACATAGCTAAAATTATTATTTTTAAAAATTTCTTTTTCTAAGTAAAAATTAAAGTATCATATTTTTATTCAAAAAAGAAAAAATTAAAAAATAATAATTTTAGCTATGTAGTCAAAGCACATAAAGTTACGTGAACAAAAGTCAAATGCCTTATATAATGGATCGGAGGGAGTAATAGATTTGAGATAGTGGAGGAAAGTAGTGGATGTAATAGTATTTTTTATTGTTAAATATATGAGATAGTGGGTGTAATAGTGGGAGAAACTTACTATTTTTGGAATGTAAAGAAATGAGAGGGACACCCCAAAATAGTAACTGTAAAGAAATGAGAGGGCCAGAGTATAACAGCCTCAAACGCAATGCAAGGATAAGATTATCATCTTAACAAATTTGCAATACTAACAATTATTGGCGAAGACATTCAATCGAAAATGTTAAACTACGAATATATCTAACATTGTAATAACTAAAAGCAACTTGAACAAACCCTATTTTGAGAGTCAGCCGCGGCCGCCCCCTCCTTCTTCTTCCACTTTCTCCGCCTTCACTCTTTCTCCCCCCACCTTTCCTCTTTCCTTCCTCATCCCCATCCGTCCCCATCTTCATCCTAATCTTTTCTTTTTTCCTTGTTAATAAATTCAATAATCTCCATCTTTTTGGGTGGTTTATGTCTCTCCTTATTGAGAGTTTATTTATGTCTCTCCTTTTGGAGTGTTTTGATCCATCAAAAGTGTTTCAATTGGTATCTTGGAAGATTGGTTCAACTCGCATCGAGGCTGGGTCAGTGGTGGAAATTGCAAAATCTCACCTTTCACAATCAAAATTTGTTCTTATTGGGAATCCCTCTTTCGGCATGTATATGGATGCTGATTATTTTGAACCTCGGGCTACAGATGAGGCTTATGTGAAGGTCAATTGCGATGCTACTGGTTTCATAATTGATATTGGTTGGATTGTTCAAGGTGTCATTGTAATACTTTTTCGTTTTAAGAATTTGAATATTCTATGTGTTAAGCAATCTGTTAACAAAATGACTATTTGTTTAGCTCGTTTTTTGTTTCACAATCAGATTGTAGTTGCCAATTCGGGGGTTTGTCATGTTTGGATTGTTCATTTTGCTTTGGAAGTTGATTCAGGAAATTAATAAAATTCCTTTTGTTCGTCAAAAAAAAAAATAAAACATTGTAATATTGTATTATGAAAATTGGGCCCCTTAAATTTTGGGATCCCACGCGGTTACCCTCCCTCCCGACCGGCCCTGCTTTCGTGAGTCATGTCTTCATCAAGTCTTGTGCCTGGTGCCCGCTTACAAAATCGATGATCGTACATTTAAAAACAAGAAAAAAGAAACGAGGAGATCTGAATAACATTGCAGATCATAAACAGTGCTGGAGAAAAGTGCTTGAGAAATCTGACTGAATAAAAAAAAGAGGAAGTCATGGGTCCTGTTGACAGCAAATTCTTTTAAAAAAATCATGGAGAAAATTTGGTAGCTCACTGCATACGCTGAACAGAAAGTACAAAAAATTCCCTGATGTTATCAGCCCTCCTGTTGCATGTACAAAGAAATGCACAACTAAAAATTATGGAAGGTAGTTTGGTGCACAACATCCACGATCTTAGAAGTCTAGAAAACTGTCTCCAAACTCAAAACAAGGAAAAAAATAAAGCTCTTTAATGCAGCCAACCGGCATATTGCTACCGAGTTGCACAGTAATTACTCCACGGAACATCATCCTTCATTTAGATGTCAGGCAACACGAAAGAATTCGAATTACAATGCTTGAATGCGAATTAGCCAGCATCGGGCTTATGTAACATTGAACAACGCTGTTATAACTTATAATCATGAAAGTGTTAGGCATCACACCTTCTTTCCAACCTCACCCACCAACCTCATCTACCACCACCAACCCCTCCCCACCTACTACAACCCCCTCCTATAAATACCCCTCTCCCCTTCATTTTAAATTACACCATAATTCTCTATTCTCTCTCTATAGCTGCTAGATAGTCCGTCTAGTAGGGGAGCCGATTTAGCCCGCTTTCAGGAAGTGTCGGGATAGAAGGTCCTCGTACTTAAACTATTCCTTAGGATACTTGGATCTGACTGCAGCCATCAGAGGTGGTCCCGCTGCAGGGATCTTTCTATCACGTTGTGTGGCACTGTCCGGGTTGGGAGAGGGAGAGAAGGAAAGGTTGTCGGGAAACAGTGATAAGGGGAGGTTTTGAGATAAACACTTCAGTGAATTGGAGATATACATAATAGGTATTGTAGGGCTGAATTTTTGTATGAAATTGATGTGGTATATTTTTAAGTTCGTTCACAGGGAGACAAGTTTTATCAATTTTAATTTAATTGTCACAAATTAATTCTATATTAAAAACAATTATTAAGAATTTTTATATAACTAAATAACACAAATAAATGAGTTTTAAGATCGATTAAATAAAAATCTAGGGCGACAGGGTTTACCATGTTTACACCGAAACAAATTATATGGATGTAGTAATTTAACGGATTTAAATAATTAGAGCATGTGTTAATCTCTTTTAAGCATTAACACTCTCGGAAATCCAATTATGCTCTCGCGCTAAAATTCAATTCCGCTAATAGTATGTATGCCTTTAGTGAATAAAATCTCTCGATCTTTTATTCATATTCGCAAATAATTAATTAATGATATCGGCCGATAACACAAATTAAATTTTATAACATATCGATTAGAATTATTTTATATCCGTTAAACTACTAATAAGATTAAAGCATTATTGTGGTGTAAACATGGCTCCCCCTTATACCCTAGAAATAAACTACTCACTCATGTTATAATTAGAATTGACTAAATTAATTAAACTAGACATGTAAAACATATATTAACGAACAAGATAAAATTAAGGAGTACCTCAAATTTGCAATAAAATGGAGAATTAAGCCAAAGTGTACATAAAATAGAGGAAAGAAAATCAAGCCCCTTGCTCCTAGCTCTTGCAGTAGCCGAGTGAAACCATGTAAAACAGAATGTGGTATTGATGTATGCAGTGTGTTTTTCTCCCATGCCTAAATTGGTGTAATCCCCCCTTTTGTAGCCTCCTGCACTTCCTCCATTTATCCCCAAAAATTAATGACTTTCATCATTAATATTCCTCCACCATTCTTCTTCATAATTAGCCCACTTTGACAATTCTTTTTCTTCTTCTTTTGCTAACCACTCCAAGCAACTTTCGGCTGAATATTTTTGCAAATGGCTAAACACTCAATACACACACTTTAAATTTTAAATAAATTACAATAAAATTCCAAAAGTAAAAAGATTTTTTTACTAAAATTCGGAACTGAATTTTCTCCTCAGATTTCGAGCTGCTCCAATCGGATTTTTGCTTATTTAATCCCTCTGAATTGTAGATAATTTTCTAAGCTTTGCGTGGACTGTAAGATCGTCCAAATCCGACTTCTACAACTCCGAATATGAAATAAATTCCGTAGAAACCGAGTGTAGCTCAATAAATCCGAATTTCTTTAATTTTTAGCTCCAAAATTGCTCTTTAATTCCAAATTCTTCCAAACTAAGGAATTCTTGTTTTCTACAATAAAACATTAAGATTTATTAAATAAATACCCAAATTAATGCAAAATGCAATTTAATATGAGAATAAAATTATATAAAATATATATAAAAATATATCTTATCAAACATCCCCACACTAAGCATTTGCACGTCATCGGGCAAATAAGTAAAATATAAACTAAATCCTAACTAATATCACTTTCGTAGATGACACGATTGCATTGAGCATATGCAACAAGCCGTTGAACCCCTAGGCAGCCCTAGTAGGACGAGTGTTGTCTCGTGAGGGTTTATAGTGAATATACCCACAAAATTCATCTATCTCATGCAAAAGACCACACATCAACACAACACCACACACACCCGTCCTCTCATGTCATATCGGCTTAAGGATCAAAATGAAAATGCAATGCCTTGGTGTCTAAAGTGCAAGTATCCACATAGCGTACTCAAAGAAGATGCATAAGATCATAGAAATTCATGTCAAATGTAAGAATAAGTTGGTAAACATGCTAAGCACACAAGAGTACATCTTTGAGACACAACCTGGGATATCCTATGCAAAAGCAACAACTCACCGTTCACTCATAAAAGTATTCACTCAAAACAATTGGTAAGTGTTTCACTCAACTCCAACAATATCATAAACATGCTTCGTCCTTGTTATCAATCTAACCTTTAACGCAACATACATCATCAATGACAATCAAAAGGTCTTTGCTAAGGTTGTAACGGGGCTAGGGACAGGGTATGTCAAGAAAGCCAAAGAAGGTTAAGTCAAAAGCTAGTACCTGACATTGAAATTCAAACAACTCCCATACTTATTAAAACCACTAAATACCTCCCAACACTTGAGCTTTTATTTATAAACAACTTGACTAGTCGAATCAAAGTAGGATCACAAAGAATAAGTATGCTCTCGTATTTATTTTTTTCTCTTTTTTTTTTCAAGAGAGCTAAGTAATAGCAAGAACAATGATCCCATAAATATGATTTCAAACTTCGACTACCAAGCTATGAACCAAACCCCAAATATATTCCCTCAAAGCTATGATCACCAATAAAACCCCCCTTTTATGCACACCTTATCACTCCCTAACGAACAATACTAGCCTTTGACAATTGGGTTCAAAATTAATGTAAGGCCAATAGAATAAAAAGGATAATGGCAAGTAACTTGGTGTGTCACCGAAAGAATAAGATTAGGCTCAAAGGGTTAACTAATGGATCATGTATAAATGGTTTGGATATATAGGAAATATGAGGTTATACCTAATTGCCTTTATCATGTTATCATCAATTAATGTCATGCATCTTAAGAAAGACCTCAAGCAAGTGCTAGCAATGCAAACAACATGTGGACACTCAAGCAAACAAAAAATCATGCAAAAGATATGTATATAGGCTCAAAACTCACTTGGTGTGACAAAACATAATCAATCCCAAATAACAGTCTCTCTAACGCACCTACTTGTACTCAAAGCATATAGACCAAATTACCTTGCACATATTCATGTCATTCTAATCACTTAGCACATTCAATTAAGTCTACCAGTTTCAACTTGCTAGTGTACGTGTGTGCACAAGAACAAAACACAATTCACTTCTCAATCAAAAGCATCCATAAACATAAGATTCCTAAGCATGCATGGGTGCATCAAGCAAAATACAACAACTAATCAAATTGCATGGCTAGAATTATTTTTGGTATTTTTTTTATATACACTACGTTGAGAACACCGAGAACACCTCCCCACACTTAAGCGAGTCAATGTCCTCAATGACTCATACACTAAACAAGGAAATCTACAATATATAAAACAGAAGGAAAGAAGAACTCCCCTTTGCAGAAGCACGATCCATGAGTTGCCTCCCAAGAAGCGCTTTTGTTTAACGTCGTTGGCTCGACTCATCTGGTTCAGATCTCCGTGGAGGGGTTGTCAAGATAAATCACTTCCATCTTCCCTAAGAATGCACCATCCACATAAAATTTAAGGCGTTGACCATTGACCTTAAATTTTGTTCCATCTCGTCCCATAACTTCAATAGCACCATAAAATTTGACATCGGTGACAGTAAAAGGTCCGGACCATCTTGATTTGAGCTTCCTTGGAAAAAGTCAAAGTCTGGAATTGAACAACAACACCTTGTCACCAACCTGAAAATCTCTCCTCTGAATCATCTTATCATGCATCTTCTTCGTTCTCTCCTTGTAAAGCCGAGAGTTGTCATAAGCATCAAAACGAAGCTCATCTAACTCATTAAGTTGAAGAAGTCTCGCTTGCCCCGTAGCCTTCAAATCCATGTTGAGTTCTTTTATAGCCCAAAAGGCGCGATGTTCCAATTCCACTGGCAAGTGACATGCTTTACCATAGACCAACCGATAAGGAGTGGTTCCTATAGGTGTTTTGTATGCTGTCCGATAAGCCCACAAAGCATCATCTAGCTTCAAATACCAATCTTTCCTTGACTTTGCAACCATTTTATCCAAAATGCTTTTGATTTGTCGGTTAGAAACCTCCACTTGGCCACTTGTTTGAGGGTGATATGCAAGAGCAACCTTGTGAGTAACGCTATATTTCTTCAACAAAGTTTCAAACTGTCGATGGCGAAAATGAGAACCACCATCACTTATCACTGTCCTAGGAACTCCAAAACGTGGAAAGATGATATTCTTGAAAAGCTTCATTACTACCTTGGAATCATTTGTTACTGATCCAACTGCTTCAACCTACTTGGACACATAATCGACAGCAACTAAGATGTATCTCATCCCACAAGAAGTTGGGAAAGGTCCCATAAAATCAACACCCCATACGTCAAATATCTTGACCTCAAGAATACCGGTTTGAGGCATCTCATGGCATTTAGAAATATTACCCGTCCTTTGACATGCATCACTCGCCAAACAGAAAGCACGAGCATCCTTAAATAGAGACGGCCAAATGAACCCGGATTGAAGTACTTTAGCAGCAGTTTTGGAAGGACCATGGTGGCCTCCACATGCGAGAGAATGACAATGCTTGATAATGTCATGTACTTCGAACTCAGGGACACATCTACGAAAGATTCCATTAGCACACTTTCGATACAAGAAAGGGTAATCCCAAAAATATTGTTTAGCATCATGATAAAACCTCTTTCTTTGCTGATAAGTCAATTCTGGAGGGTGAGATCCACTAACACAAAAATTTGCAAAATCTACATACCATGGAGTTTGAGTAGCAACCGAAAACAGGTGATCATCTGGAAAAGAATCGTTAATAGGAGTACTTGACGCAATGTCAGATTTGAAACGCAACCGTGAGAGATGATCCACAACCACATTCTCAGCACCCTTCTTATCCTTGATTTCCAAATCAAACTCTTGAAGTAAGAGAATCCAACGAATAAGCCTTGGCTTTGCTTCTTTCTTTGCCAACAGATACGTGAGTGCTGAATGATCAGTGTGAACAATGACTTTGGAGCCAATGAGATAGGCTCGGAATTTGTCAAGAGCGTAGACCACAGCTAGAAGTTTTTTCTCAGTCGTAGCATAATTAACTTGAGCTTCATCCAAGGTTTTACTTGCATAATAGATGGCGTGCAATACCTTGTCTTTCCTTTGACCGAGAACTGCTCCAACAGCATAATCACTTGCATCACACATGATTTCAAATGGAAGATTCCAATCTGGAGATTGGATGATTGGGGCACTTATCAAAGCTTCCTTAATCCTGTTAAAAGACTCCAAACAAGCGTCAGTAAACACAAAGGTGGCATCCTTAAGCAACAATTGAGTGAGGGGTTTTGCAATTTTTGAAAAATCTTTTATAAAACGACGATAAAAACCCGCGTGACCAAGGAAACTCCTCACTCCCTTGACATTGACAAGAGGAGGAAGCTTCTCAATCACCTCAATTTTTGCTTTGTCAACCTGGATGCCACGTTCAGAAATCAAGTGACCAAGTACCACTCCTTCATTTACCATGAAGTGGCACTTTTCCCAATTCAAAACCAAATTCACCTCTTCACAGCGTTTAAGCACTTTAGAAAGATTATGCAGACATACATCAAAATCAGACCCATAAACACTGAAATCATCCATAAACACTTCCATGATAGACTCTATGAAATCAGAAAATATGGCAGTCATGCAACGCTGAAAAGTAGCAGGGGCATTGCACAATCCAAAAGGCACTCTACGATATGCAAAAGTACCATATGGGCAAGTAAATGTAGTCTTTTCTTGGTCATCAGGATGTATAGGGATCTGAAAGAACCCTGAATATCCGTCTAAATAGCAAAAGTACTTATACTTAGCAAGTCTTTCTAACATCTGATCAATGAAAGGGAGAGGGTAATGGTCTTTTCTAGTAGCAGTGTTTAACTTACGGTAATCAATGCACATTCACCAACTGGTGACAATTCGAGTGGGAATTAATTCATTTTTATCATTCTTAATTACCGTTGTTCCTCCTTTCTTAGGGACTACCTGAACTGGGGTTACCCATTTAGAATCAGAAATTGGGTAAATGATGCCTGCATCTAACAACTTCAAAACTTCTTTTTTAACAACATCTTGCATGTTAGGGTTCAAGCGATGTTGTCCCTGTATGCAAGGCTTATGGTCATCATCTAAGTGAATTCTATGCATGCAAAAGTCTGGGCTAATCCCTGTAAGATCATCAATACTATACCCAATAGCCTTTCTATGCGCACACAAAATAGTAAGAAGCTTATAAACCTGGTTATCATCAAGACTAGAGCTAACAATCACAGGACAAGTCTTTTCATCATCAAGAAACACATATTTCAAATTAGATGGCACAGGCTTTAGCTCTAACTTTTTTACCTGAGGTTGACCACAAGAAGTGACAGTGTTGGTTACCTCACAATTCGGATCAGCTACACCATCCAACTCAAGAATCAATGAATCGACTTCAGCATGTCCTTCTCCTTCGTATGTTTCAAGCGGGAGCACTGCTTCTAATGCATCATTCAATAGAATATGAGGCGTCTCATCTTGGACAATTTTATCTATAACATCAATCCTGCAACAAGCATTCTCAAGCAAAGGGGATTTAAGAGCAGAGGTTAGAGTAAAAGTGATTTTATCATCACCAACGCTCAATGTGAGAGTCCCACTTTTAACATCAATTATAGCACCTACAGTACAAAGAAATGGTCTACCTAAAATAATAGGTATTTGGCTATCCTCTTCCATATCTAGAACTACAAAGTCCACAGTAATATAGAATTTTCCAACCCTAACAGGCACATCCTCTAAAATTCCAAGAGGATATTTTATCGAACGGTCTGCCATTTGCAAAGTCATCTATGGACATTTTAATTCTCCCATGTTTAATTTTTGAAAAATCGAGAGAGGCATGACTGAGACGCTAGGGCCTAAATCACATAAAGCTTTATCAATAAAAAATGCACCTAAATGACACGGGATCGAAAAACTACCAGGATCTTTAAGCTTAGGTGGAGACTTATTCTGTAAAATAGCACTACACTCCTCAATAAAAGCTACTATCTCTACCTCACCAAAGGACCTTTTCTTAGTGAGAATATCCTTAAGAAACTTTGCATATGATGAAACTTGAGAAATTAAATCAGTGAAAGGAACTGTTACCTCAAGGTTCTTGACAAGTGTCATGAACTTACCAAACTGCCGGTCCACCTTAGTTCTGTTCATCCTGCTAGGGAATGGGAGATTTTGCACAAATGGTGGAGGGGTGACTGCAGTCTGTTCTTTGTCCTTTTCCTTGCTTTCCTCAGTTTCACCTTCGTTTGTGTCTTCAACAACTTTCTCTACCTTGTCTTCCTCAGAATTCTCTTTTTCTTTCTCAGTAGGAACATCATTAGTAGGCATTGGAGGAGCATCATATGTACGACCACTCCTAAGAGTAATGGCATTCACATTTTCCTTTGGTTGAGTTGGTTGTGCTGGTAGAGCCTTGTTGCCTTGTAGACGAAGAACTAGCCATTTGAGCAATATGAGTTTCCAGCATCTTATTATGTATCTCCATCTGGTTCATCTTTGTTTGTATTTGTATCAATATCTTCATCATATCACCTTGATTATCAGCCTGTGCAGCTTGATTCGCTTGAGGAGCATAATTCTGAGGAGGCCTCTGGAATCCAGGGGGTTCATAGGTCCTTGAGGAGGCCTATACTGCTGCTGTGGGGGCGGCTGATACGATTGCAGATATTGCTGCTACTGATTAGGAACATTTGAATTCTGAGCATTATTGTTCCTATATGAGAAGTTCGGATGATCTTTCCAACCAGGATTGTAAGTGTTGGAATACGGATTGTAATGCTGCCTCTGTTGGAAAACATTTGCTTGCTCCATCTGAAAATGTTGTGAATTTTGAACATTGTATTGGCAATCGTTACCATAGTGGCCTTGGATGCCACAGACTTCACAAACAGGATTATTCAGAGGAGCCATGGATGACAATGCATTGATACTCATAGGTTGAGTAGAGGGCTGAGATGTCTTCAATGAGTGGATCTCCTGAGTCAATGCAGCGAGTTGAGATGATAATAGGGAGTATGCATCCACTTCAAGTTTACCCCTTTTCTTGGCCGCTCTCGGGTTACTGAAGTGATTGGCAGCCAAATTTGAAATAAAAGCATGTGCATCATCAACTCCTTTGTCTAAAAACACGCCACCTGCAGCGTTATCAACCATACCTTTTGTTTCAGGGTCAAGACCATTGTAGAAGCGTTTAATCAGAAACCACTTCTCAAGACCATGGTAAGGGCATGCACGTTGATAATCCTTGAATCTGTCCCAAGCATCCCGTAGAGATTCACCATAATCTTGTTTAAAACCCATCATCTTGTCGATCAAATCGTCAGTTCTGTTGGGATGAAAGAACTCAGTTAAGAAGGCTTGAGCAATTTTATCCCACTCGGTCAAGTCAATATCATTCAACCATTTTTGAGCTTTGTCACGAAGAGAGAAACCGAACAACATGACTTTCAACTGGTCTGGAGTGACTCCCTTATGTTTAATAGTACAACAGAGTTGTTGAAACCTTTGCAGATGAAGTGTAGGGTCTTCAGAGGGAAGACCAGCAAACTGATTATGTTGGATCATAGTGAGCAAAGCAGGCTTGATCTCGAAATTCTCTGCTTGAATAGCTGGCATAGCAAGGCCGGTAGGTACCCTACTCGGAGAGGGCTGTGAGTAGTTCTTCAAAGATTTGGGAGGAAGGTCGGCCATTTTAATCTCTGAGAAATGGATCTTTCGCTGCGTTTTATTTCTCTGTTTATCGATATATTGTTGCAGAGGTTCTCCGGAATCAAGATCCCGAGTAGAATCAGGAGTTAAAAATGCGTCTTCTGTAGACCTGTGCATTAACAACAAAAACAAGAAAAGCAGTAAAACCGGTCTCAATTGGAATTTTAGTTCCAATGAGACAATGGAAAAAATATACTAATTAAAAATTTAACACAAAATTTTAACAAACAAAAAAAAATTATTTTATTTTATTTATTTATTATTATTATTTTTTTTTGAAAAAGAAAATCTAAATTTATTCTCATTTTAAACAACTAATTAAAAATTCTAAATTATTCTAAAATTCCTAAAAACCAAATTTTATTCTAAAACAATTTAGCAACTCAGTATTTAGAAACACAGTAAATTTCGAATCAGTGATAAAGCAACTCAGGAACACAGTTTACAGAGTAAGTGCAACTCGCAAATGACTCAGAATTTATACAGAACAAACACAGCAACACTGCACTCGGGAACAGGACTTAAGAGGTCATAACTCGACAGCAAACTGGGCTCATAAATCCGTACAAATCGGAAGACAACGAACTCAACAAATTCAAGATTCCAACGACAAGTAACGCAGCAACAACTCAGTATATTACAAACTCAAACGAACAAGAAATTCGCACAAAGACAACCAACAGTGTCACAAAACTCAAAAACTCGCATTAATTTTATTTTATTTTTATAACGATTACTCGGCAAACTTCGCAGTAATGAATCTCACCAAAACCGAACACACAAAGCTCAGTACAAATCATAACCAGAACAACACTGTCGCACATACACTACAGCAAACTCAGCCAAACTCAGAATTCAACAAACACGAGACAACTCAACTGTACATTCAAACAAATGACCCATACGAATTCAACGAATGCTTAACACGGAACTACGAACTCAGAGACTCAATTCAGGACTCGGTAAATACTCGGCAACGCAAGCAAAACGGTGACCAATACTCAGACACAGTCACACAGCGACATGGAACTTGGCAGAAGACGGACTCAGTACATTACAACACGAGTCAACTCAGCTGTGACTCAGTGAAGAATGGTGGAGGAGGTGGAAGAAAGAACAACGAAGGTCGGAATGGTCGGAGAAGGCGGAGAAGAAAAAGGGGAGGGAGGAAGTTTTCGCAAATCAGAGATGTGCGTCGTTAGGGTGTGGAGAAATCGGAGGGGGGTATGATTTTGTAAATTGGGGAGTGGGTTTGTAGTATTTGCAGAGAGAGAGAGAGAGAGAGTGAATAGGAAATGGGTTCTTGAAGTGGCGCGGTGTACTGGGTTTTCAGGAAAACAGGGGAGCCAGCTTCGAATTAAAAAAAAAATCGATACAAATTTTTTTTTTCACACTGAATAAAATAAAAAAAACTATAAAAAACAAATAATTTAAAATTGACAATTTTTTTGCCTCCACAGCAGCGGCGCCAAATTTGATGTGGTATATTTTTAAGTTCGTTCACAGGGAGACAAGTTTTATCAATTTTAATTTAATTGTCACAAATTAATTCTATATTAAAAACAATTGTTAAGAATTTTTATATAACTAAATAACACAAATAAATGAGTTTTAAGATCGATTAAATAAAAATCTAGGGCGACAGGGTTTACCATGTTTACACCGAAACAAATTATATGGATGTAGTAATTTAACGGATTTAAATAATTAGAGCATGTGTTAATCTCTTTTAAGCATTAACGCTCTCGGAAATCCAATTATGCTCTCGCGCTAAAATTCAGTTTCGCTAATCGTATGTATGCCTCTAGTGAATAAAATCTCTCGATCTTTTATTCATATTCGCAAATAATTAATTAATGATACCGGCCGATAACACAAATTAAATTTTATAACATATCGATTAGAATTATTTTAAATCCGTTAAACTACTAATAAGATTAAAGCATTATTGTGGTGTAAACATGGCTCCCCCTTATACCCTAGAAATAAACTACTCACTCATGTTATAAATAGAATTGACTAAATTAATTAAACTAGACATGTAAAACATATATTAACGAACAAGATAAAATTAAGGAGTACCTCAAATTTGCAATAAAATGGAGAATTAAGCCAAAGTGTACATAAAATAGAGGAAAGAAAATCAAGCCCCTAGCTCCTAGCTCTTGTAGTAGCCGAATGAAACCATGTAAAATAGAATGTGGTATTGATGTATGCAGTGTGTTTTTCTCCCCCGCCTAAATTGGTGTAATCCCCCATTTTGTAGCCTCCTGCACTAGAGCATGTGTTAATCTCTTTTAAGCATTAACGCTCTCGGAAATCCAATTATGTTCTCGCGCTAAAATTCAGTTTCGCTAATCGTATGTATGCCTCTAGTGAATAAAATCTCTCGATCTTTTATTCATATTCGCAAATAATTAATTAATGATACCGGCCGATAACACAAATTAAATTTTATAACATATCGATTAGAATTATTTTAAATCCGTTAAACTACTAATAAGATTAAAGCATTATTGTGGTGTAAACATGGCTCCCCCTTATACCCTAGAAATAAACTACTCACTCATGTTATAAATAGAATTGACTAAATTAATTAAACTAGACATGTAAAACATATATTAACGAACAAGATAAAATTAAGGAGTACCTCAAATTTGCAATAAAATGAAGAATTAAGCCAAAGTGTACATAAAATAGAGGAAAGAAAATCAAGCCCCTAGCTCCTAGCTCTTGTAGTAGCCGAATGAAACCATGTAAAATAGAATGTGGTATTGATGTATGCAGTGTGTTTTTCTCCCCCGCCTAAATTGGTGTAATCCCCCATTTTGTAGCCTCCTGCACTTCCTCCATTTATCCCAAAAATTAATGACTTTCATCATTAATATTCCTCCACCATGCTTCTTCATAATTAGCACACTTTGACAATTCTTTTTCTTCTTCTTTTGCTAACCACTCAAAGCAACTTTCGGCTGAATATTTTTGCAAATGGCTAAACACTAAATACACACACTTTACACTTTAAATAAATTACAATAAAATTCTAAAAGTAAAAAGATTTTTTTACTAAAATTCGGAACTGAATTTTCTCCTCAGATTTCGAGCTGCTCCAATCGGATTTTTGCTTATTTAATCCCTCTGAATTGTAGATAATTTTCTAAGCTTCGCGTGGACTATAAGATCGTCCAAATCCGACTTCTACAACTCTGGATATGAAATAAACACCGTAGAAACCGAGTGTAGCTCAATAAATCCGAATTTCTTTCATTTTTAGCTCCAAAATAGCTCTTTAATTCCAAATTCTTCCAAACTAAGGAATTCTTGTCTTCTACAATAAAACATTAAGATTTATTAAATAAATACCCAAATTAATGCAAAATGCAATTAAATATGAGAATAAAATTATCTAAAATATATATAAAAATATATCTTATCAGAAATTCAAGGCATCGGATACCCGGATATTGTAATCTCTTTTATCTAGTGTGAAGTTGTTGCTCTTTTGGATGTAGGCTGGGCCGAACCACGTTAAATCTCTTGTCTCTTTTACTGTATTGTTGGTTTGTTGCTTCATTACTATCACATATATTTGTGGGATCTAAGCACACATATTTACTAAATCGCTTCCGTATTCGCAGGGAATCGGGCATATTCCTAACAGTTGGCATCAGAGCTAGTTGTGTCTAAATTATTGGTGCCGAAGGATGCCGAAGGAAAGTCGTTAAGAAAAGTGGTTGTCTAATTTGGCGCCGTTTTGACGGAAGTGCTCCCATTGTTTCTTACACTTACCTGGCCAATTGATTTAGTTGTTTGGATTGGTTTGTGTGTGCAAACGGAGATCATGGTAAGTATTAAAGGATTCACGGTGACTCCATATGATGGTAAAAGAAGTTTTACTCTTTGGCAGAGAAGGGTAAAGGATATCTTAACCCAACATAAGCTAGCAAGGGCTTTGAAGGGGAAGGAGGGAAAACCAACAAAGATGAGCGATGAAGATTGGGAGGATGCTGAGTCGCAATGCATGAGTACCATCAGACTATGCATTACTGATAACATTATCAATAATGTTGTTGACGAAAGCACGCCGAAGGAATTATGGTCAAAGTTGGAGACATTGTATCTCGGGAAGAACTTAACTACAAAGTTAAATCTGAAGCGCGAGTTATACAAGCTGAAGATGGCAGCTTAAGGCAATGTTATTGAGCACATGAATGTGTTTAATGGCATTGTTGATCAACTTGAAAAGGTTGATGTAAAATTGGAGGAAGAAGATAAGGCCCTTATTCTTCTTACTTCGCTTCCGGAGTCATTCGATCATTTGGTCACAACCATTTTGTACAGAAAGGACACGATAAAAATGGAGGAGGTTCAGTCAGCACTTTTGTCAAATGCTGGAAGGAAGAACCAGGATGGTGACAAGGACGGAATGACAATTTTTGGCTTTGCGTAGTCAAAATAATAGAGAAAGGGGTGCTGTGAGAGGATCTACCAATAGCAGGGGTAAATCCAGATACAGTGAAAAGGGCATGCAGTGCTTTGGTTGCAAGGAGTGGGGTCATATTAGGCCGAATTGTCCACTTAATAAGAAGGATCCAGATGCATCATTGGCTGTGGTTACTCTCGATTGTGAAGATGTTTGCACCGTCTTCAATCGAGGCACTAGTTCTCCAGGAGAATGGATATTAGACTCAGGGTCATCTTACCATGTATGTTCCGAGAGGGGGCATTTTGACAAATTCCAAGATACAAAGAATGAAACAGTTTCTTTGGCTGATGGATCTACTTGTGAGATCAAAGGGATTAGAATTGTGAAAATCAAAATGTTCGATGGAATAGTTCGCAGCTTGAACGGGGTAAAATATGTGCCTAAGCTGAGGAAGAATCTAATATCTATCGGTCGGTTAGCTTCAGAAGGCTATAGATGCTCTGTAGTAGGGGGAGCTATGAATATCAAAAGAAGCCGTGTGGTTCGGATGAAGGGAGAGCTACGTGGGGGAATATATCGTCTGATTAGTACGTGGCCAGAACGTGCTGGAACTTCGAAAATCTGGTAATCTCGTGCACGAGGGAAGAGTGACTTGGAGGATACTGCTGCTGTTGTATTGCCTTCCAGTCTAGACGATGGTGCAAAGACTGCTGGGATAGATGCTTGGTCGAAGGGCTTCCACGACATCAACGAGTAGTTGGTGTGTTGCAGCTGCATATGGGCATCGATCAACACAAATCAAGTGAGCAGTGAACCATGAAACAGATTTATTTGTTTGATATGCAGTTGGGGAGTAAATGAAAGATCGATGGTCACACTTGTGTGGGTGATGGTCACACTTGCGTGTGTGATGGACTACATATGGGATTGGCCGACGTGAATCAAGTGAGTATGTGTGTATACAACAGATTGCTTCACATGTATGTAGTTGGACAAATAGAGGTCAATAGTACACTTGTGCGTATAGCAAGTGGCCATTCGAGAATGAATGTGCAAACTAGGGTATAGTTTGGAGTCTTGGACTCGGGGGGAGTTTTGTCGTATGGAATGATACGGATCAAGGAAAGTTGGAGTTGTGCCAACAGGGCGCAGGTATGGAGTGCAAGTGGAGAGCAGTGAGTTTGGAAAGAGGGGGAGATTGTTAGGCAGCACACCATCTTTCCAAACTCACCCACCAACCTCATCTACCACCACCAACCCCTCCCCAACTACTACAACCCCCTCCTATAAATACCCCTCTCCCCTTCATTCGAAATTGCACCATAATTCTCTCTTCTCTCTCTATAGCTGCTACATAGTCCGTCTAGTAAGGGAGCCGGTTTAGCCCGCTTTCAGGAAGTGTCGGGATAGAAGGTCCTCGTGCCTAAACTATTCCTTAGGGTACTTGGGTCTGACTGCATCCATCGGAGGTGGTCCCGCTGCAGGGGTCTTTCTATCAGGTTGTGTGGCACTGTCCGGGTTGGGAGAGGGAGAGAAGGAAAGGTTGTCGGGAAACAGTGATAGGGGGAGGTTTTGAGATAAACACTTCAGTGAATTGGGGATATACATAATAGGTATTGTAGGGCTGATTTTTTGTATGAAATTCAAGGGATCGGATACCCGGATATTGTAATCTCTTTTATCTAGTGTGAAGTTGTTGCTCTTGTGGATGTAGGCTAGGTCGAACCACGTTAAATCTCTTGTCTCTTTTACTGTATTGTTGGTTTGTTGCTTCATTACTATCACATATATTTATGGGATCTAAGCACACATATTTACCAAATTGCTTCCGCATTCGCAGGGAATCGGGCAAATTCCTAACAGAAAGCCTGTTCTCTAAAGCCAGAGCTCTTTTGGCTACTATGGGTAAGTGAGAACAGATACTAATTAATGACTATAGCCAAGCATGTCTATCAGAAACCTGTAATGTGGCCAGAAACCATCAGTTCTTGACCACAAGCCGAAAAATAACTAGCTTTAACAAAAGGATTGAAACTCAAAATGAATCAACGTGGTACAGAGTGATTTGAAGCAACAAACTGAATACTGGCTTAACAAATCCACTTGGTGAGTACCTCATCGTGGTGGTGGAGACAATGAAGAAACAACTATTATTCACAAATGCTTGGTTTGATGCAGTGAAAACCACTTCAGACTCTATTTTGACTCGATTAACTTGGAGATTTCCGGGAAATTCAGTTTGAGCGCAGGCACGAAGTTAGTGTATGGCGATGGCTCGCAGTATGATTGAGTTCTCTTTCTAGAAAATGCTGTGAAAAGCAAGGTGTCGTCTGACAGGAGCTTCTTAACTTCGGCCAATAATAACCAGAAACGCTGGCACAGGATTCATGACAACCCCGTGCGAAGTTACAAGATAGAAATCTGGGTTAAAAACCTGCTGTAGAATTTTTGCTGGAAACTGAAACCGCATTACTGGTTTTTGGCTCACCTCCAGCACTAGTACGAACCAACTGAAGATATGGAGAAGGCGGCCCAACAACTCAATTTTACTTGATAAGTAATGCCATGAAGAAAGGTCGTGCAGATTGTTTAAAATCAGATCAGAGCATTGGCATGAAGTTATATGGGAATCAAGTTTAGCAAATTAAAAAAATGGTACCAAATAGGTCTTGCGAGGAGATTAAAAGTTTGCAGCAGAAGCTTTGCTTTGAGGGGCAGCAAAAACATGAATCTAAAAGAAAAACAAGTACAATAGCTCGCAAGCAAGAAGTTATGAAAAAAGTCAAAGGCGAAACCATAAATGTGGGATCTTGCTACTGATACAACTATACAAGGATTGAAGCAATAAAGAAATGCTCTCAGAAAATACCTCAGGTAACATGAAATCTAATAAAGATAGAACTCGATCGTACAAACAGAAGTAAAAAATCCTTGGTCTAAAAGCTTTTATATCCATGGAAAAATTAGCAGCAAACCGGATGCATGTGTTGGAGAGAGTAATAAATCACTTACCCAGGATTGCTTAAGTAGGGACACAGACGAAGCTGGAAGAAATGGATGCCCCGAATCTGTCGCAAGGGCTTACAGAATAATAAAAGAGCGCAAAATTTCAGAGTTTTATGCATGTGAGCTTACAATATGAGAGGGATGTGAATGCAACATTTATCTAACAAAGCTCAAGCAAACATACAACGTCACATGAATCTCAATCTACAGGAAGCTTTGACATGTTTGCATCAATTTGTTACTGGAAAAACTCACAATTAATGGCTCTGATGCTTGATAGCACAATCATCAAGCAACGTTGCATTCATATATCTCTATTATGGAGTCTGCACATGTACCAACGCGCTAGCATCGTGGCAACATTATGTTGAGTTCAATGGCATTTTACAGCAATTCTAGTACGAAAAAGCTGGCATGAAGAGTTTATACTTTCAAATCAGAACCTGCTTCTCAAACTCAAAAGATAAGTACTGTTACTTATCACACTTAAATATTTTATGTCATGCATAAAAAATATCATATCATTAATATATATGCAGACATATCTTGAAAGTATATTTAGAGCTGAAATTCTTAAATAGGTAGGCAAGTTATATCATACTTTTCGAGAAGTTGCCTTTTGAGGAAAAAACAACTTCGAGTTAGTTTGATTGTAGGGATGGCTGGACTTGGAAGGACTACATTAGCTACAAGATTATACAATGATTCTTATGTGGCATTATACTTTTATGTTCGTGCCTGGGTCACTTGTTCTCAGGTTTATAATAAGCTAGAGGGCACTACAAGGAAAAAGGCCAAACCGACCACGCGATTGGTCAGTTTTGACCCTTTTTTGGTCGGAATTGCCATCAATTCCTATCAACCCGAATGGTAGGAATTGCTCCAATCGCAATTGCTAATTGGTCGGAATTGTTAGTTTTTTTCCAAAAGGCCCCCACATGCCATGTGGCTGCCCATGTGGCTAATGTGTGATTTTCCCAATTCCCCCAATTTGATTGTTTAATTGCTCTTGCTTATTGAGTTGTTTTAATTAGCAATTACAAATCAGACGTGATTATGTTTATTGTTTGAACCATTGTCTATTTATCAACGAGAGTTGGATTTAGATGGTTGTGATTTATCCAATGAGGACATGAACTTCTCCATGAGAATAGGTAGAACGGATTGTTAGGAAGTTAGGGTGCTGTGATTAATGTCTCTAAATTGCATGATACCATGAAAATAGGCTTGATTGTATTTTAGAGAAGCCATTAATACTCGAGAGAGGTTATTGGTAATTTATAGGGCGCACCTTTCCTGTTGAGTATTATACGATTGATTGGGGAGGGAATTCACGATTGCATTAATTCATGCTAGTGGGGATACTTAATTCTGGATATTTTTAATATTTGATTTATATAAACACCATTCTCTTTAGTATAAAATTAGTTTAATAATCTCTCAATATTTATTGTGTTACTTGCTTAGCCGAATTAAATCAGAAATAACTGGTGATTGATACGTTTGTCTCTGTGGGATCGACTCTGACTTACCCTGCTACATAGTTAGAAGGATTTGTTAGATATTATTATTTGATAGGCACGCGACAGCCTTGTCAAATTTTTGGCGCCGCTGCCGGGGACAAAGCAGTGTTAGATTAGTTACTTTTGAGTTAATTTAGCTAAGTCCTTTAGTTGTGTTGCTTCGGCTATTATTCTTGTTCCGTTTTACTCTTTGCTTGTGGAGTTTCTTGTTTCTTGCAAAATTTGAGTTTCAGCTTCCACCAACAAGAAATTAAGCAAGTGAATAGAGGAAGAAGAAGAATGCATGGAGGCATTGGTTAAGACTATGCAGGCATTATCTCAAAAGATAGATGAAATTGAGTCAAGAACTTTATATTTGGTTCCTACTTGTGAAGTTTGTGGTATACAAGGACATACTCAAAATTATTGCCAATATAACACCCCTTACTACCCAAACCAAGCACACTATTGGGATGGTAATTTTCATTACAATACCCAATACCACACTGACCAAAGACCACAATACAATCCTTATTCCGAAACATACAATTCTAGTTGGGAAAATTATTCTAATTTTTCCTACCAAAACAATTCACTCCAACCAGAAAAGTCTAGCTTGGAAACTGCCTTGGAAACTTATCTCTCTTTATGTGCTCCAAACCAACAATTTAATGATCAATTTGAAGAGATATCAGTTAGTCCATGCCAAGCTCAATTACCTCAAATCAACTACTCTCAGCCACCATCAAAATCTAACTTGGAAAATCTTGTGGAAGGATTTATTGCTGCACAGCTGAGTAAGAATGTAGAAGTTGAGACAAGTATCAATGAGATGAAATCTCACAACAAGTTGATTGAAAATTCATTGGCTCAACTAGCTCAAGAGGTAACTGAATTCGTTGAGATGCACACTTAAACGGAGAAAATACCAATGGGTCAATTTGATGATGCAGCTTTGTGGGGTGGTAAGGAGTTCAAAGAGTCGCAAAACGAGGTTAGTAATAGTAAGCTAATTTTTGATGATTATGATGATGAAGATGATGATTTTGAAAGTCTCACTCTTATTGACCCATATGCTTCTCAAGAAATTAACTCGTGTGAAAGCTCGTTTGATAGTAATGAGATTGATTTCTTAGATGACTCTTTTTGCACGCTATTTGATGAGGGTGATAGTATGGTTGTGGTAGATATAAATTTGAATAAGGATATTGTGATTCCACTTGTGGTAGATGAGATAGAACCGAATTTGGATAAACTTGACTTGAATGATGTTAAAATTGAAAATATGTGTATGCCTTTTGTTGACCCAATTTGGGAGGAATTTGTGAAAAGTAACTATAGCCATGTTGGAGAAGATTTTTATAAATACTTTCACATGCCGAAATTTCTTGAGCATCACATGAGTCTCACATGTCAATTTATATATCTTCTTGGTTATCTAATTGGTGCTCATATCATTAGATTAATTCGAATTAGGAGATATGTACATTTGTTTGCTTTTTCACCAAATTGATGATCTAGTTATTGATAAGAAGGTCGAGCTAATGACCTTATAAAAAAAAAGCGCTGCTTGGGAGGCAACCCATGATTTTTATAAGGTTAGTAGATTTTTTTTTCATTCTCTTTTCTTAAAAAAAAAAATCGAAATTTTGAGTGTGTAACGCAGGCTGCGTCTGCGTTTCTGTTCTTTACGCAGGTTGCAGGTTTGTAACGCAGGCGCAACCTGCGTTACTGGTTGAGAGGCAGTTTGCGGCCCTGACGCGCAGGCTGCGCCTGCGTGTCTGCTTGTGGGGCAGTTGCGCCAGACGCGCGCAGGCTGCGTGTTTGTCCGATGGTTTTTGTTGATCAGCAGCTGTTGTGCGCCTATGTATATTAAAAAAAAAACTTTTTCAACCCCCAATTCTTTTTATATCTCTTATTCTCTCATCTCAACACCTAATTCTTTTCCTATTTCAATTCCAAAACCTCCCATCTTTTCTTCCAATTTCTAAACCTATTTCTATTCTAATTCATATTATTATTATTATTATTATTATTATTATTATTATTATTATTATTTAGTTATTTTTTTTTATTTTTTTTAAATCCTATTTCTATCATACATCAAATTTCATACCTTCTCAATTTTTTTTTCTTTTCACATTAAAATTTATATTCATCATATCCATCATCTTATATATATACCCACCTATACATACAAATCCAATTCCTCTTCTATTTCTTTAAAATCTCTAAAATTCAATTCTAAAGAGGAATTAATTGCAAATTCACCTCTTTGATTCGTATTGGGTAAATCTTTTTCTCTAATCTTATTTTTATTACGAATTTGTGTTCTTGTCAATTGGGGGTTTTGTAGTATTCAGGCAAGGTGGCCACTCTATGGAGCTCGTACGCACTATCCTCCACCAGATTCATCCGAGGATGAGGACGAGTAGGTATGTTTTCTACTATCCCTTGTATTTACTTCCATTCAATAAGGGGATTTAATATTTTAAGTTTGGGGGTGGTTTGGGGGATTAGTAGTTGTTGTATTATGTGTTCATGTAGGATTTCATGTTTTGCATATTAGTAGTAGTAAATTATGCATTTATGTTCGTGTTATTTACATTTGTTTCATATATGACATTCTGTTTTATTTTCGTGTATACCATGTGAGTTCATGTTAGTTGCATTTTCATAGCATGCATATTTCATGATCCCTTAGGACGAGCTGATTCTGATTGATAGGTAGATGTTTAATTGAGTGTGGTGATGATGAGTAGAGGGCTGATTTATAGTTCCTAGGAATTGACTTGCATGTTACGGGAACAAAACTTTTACACAAACTCATTGGGTGCTTTTGGGCTAGGTTAGGGTTATGCTTGTTTGGAGTTTTGAGATTTAATCACTTGATTATATTTAGAATTTTCTTTATTCCCTTGATGGCGTAGGAGCACTAAAGTCTAAGTTTGGGGGAAACCAGGGATTTCATGCTAGTTGTTAATATTTGTTGAATAATGGCTAGGTGTCAATTGGCTAGTAGCTAGCTCATATTTATATGAGTAGTCTATGGTTGGAAATGAGAAAGGCTCATTCCAGATTGCATGAAAAAAAAATCAAAAAAAAAGAAAAAGGAAAAAAAAGAAAAAAAAGTCAAAAGTCAAATTGTTAAATGCAAAATTAACCACGAGAAAGCTCTTTAATACTCGAGTAATTAAGTCTGAGGGGACTTAGTCCTAGTAACCTAAAGCCCTTGTGGTTTGGGATTGCTGACCTAACACTCGCTACATGGGTATTATTGTATAAGCCTTTTGGGGTCTCATTCATTGCACGGTTAAATAAGCATGTGTATTGTATTATGTGTCGTAATGTAGTAATAAAGCATGAATTCCTGTCTAACTTGAATAAGGATGGAGGTGTTTCTATGTTATGAAGTGTCTACAGTCTATTCTTTTTATAAACCTGTGATTGTCTTGGCGAAGGACATGTATGATTTTTGACCTAGTTTTGGGAGTATTTCTGATGAGCATCGCACACACGCACATTTCTGTCCATGTACTGTTAGTATACGGGGACTTAGTCGAGCTCTGCTTGGATTTATTTACATTCTTTGAGATATTTGCTTGTTAGTTGGTTTTGGTGAGTTTGAAGGGGATCTTTGCATTTTTATATTAGTTGCATTCATGCATTGCATTGCATTAGGGTAAATGGATTTTGTGGGTACATTCGCTATAGGCCCTCACGAGACCTTACTCGTCCACTAGGGCTGCCTAGGGGTTTAAAGGGCTTGTTGCATATGCCAAATGCAACCGTGATCACCTACGGAAGTGGTACTAGTTAGTTAGTTGTAATTGTTAATGCTTGAGGACAAGCATCGGTTTAATTTTGGGGGTGTTTGATAAGTGGATTTTGTATCCACTTGGAGCATTCTAAATCGGCTTAAATTGATTGTCTTGGACTCAAGTTTCTTGTAGTTTTGATGTGTTTAGCTTAGTTGTGCAGATTTACAAGAATGTTGATTATGGTGGATGCTTCTATCGTTTTTGGAGATTTAATTGATTAAAATTTGGATTTTCCGGGACGGTTGCGCAGCTTACACTGTTTTGGCCATATCTGGAGTTCTAGAAGTCCGTTTTCAGCGATCTTACTGCCCACGCGAAGCTTGGGAGATTTTCTACAACATGGGACAGGTGTTGCACGAGCAAGCTGCGTGTGGTGGGAGCAGACAGCACGTCAAACAGAATGTTGGAATTAGTGAAATTACTGTTTTGCCCTTTTCAAGTTCTAATTGTATTTTGGGCAGTTTTTAGAACCTTAATTGAATTCTAATTGTATTAGAAGGTAATTTCTTGCTGGGCAAGAGATCTAGAGCCTATTTAAACACATCTTAGCCTTGTAAATTAGGGGGGATTTTTATTATTATATCATAGCTTAGATCTGCAAGGGAGAACTTTGACTTTCTTTGAAGATTACATGTTTTTCTATTTTCTTATAATTATGTGTTCAATTTATAATTCTTGTTTTGTTAATTCAATTATGAGTGAGTAGATTATTAATCTACAGTTAAGTAGAACCCTAGTTATGATTGATGTGTGATTTTCCCAATTCCCCCAATTTGATTGTTTAATTGCTCTTGCTTATTGAGTTGTTTTAATTAGCAATTACAAATCAGACGTGATTTTGTTTATTGTTTGAACCATTGTCTATTTATCAACGAGAGTTGGATTTAGATGGTTGTGATTTATCCAATGAGGACATGAACTTCTCCATGAGAATAGGTAGAACGGATTGTTAGGAAGTTAGGGTGCTGTGATTAATGTCTCTAAATTGCATGATACCATGAGAATAGGTTTGATTGTATTTTATAGAAGCCATTAATACTCGAGAGAGGTTATTGGTAATTTATAGGGCGCACCTTTCCTGTTGAGTATTATACGATTGATTGGGGAGGGAATTCACGATTGCATTAATTCATGCTAGTGGGGATACTTAATTCTGGATATTTTTAATATTTGATTTATATAAACACCATTTCTTTAGTATAAAATTAGTTTAATAATCTCTCAATATTTATTGTGTTACTTGCTTAGCCGAATTAAATCAGAAATAACTGGTGATTGATACGTTTGTCTCTGTGGGATCGACTCTGACTTACCCTGCTACATAGTTAGAAGGATTTGTTAGATATTATTATTTGATAGGCACGCGACAGCCTTGTCACTGCTGATACAGCTTATTTAAAACTATATGAAGACAAGTAAGTTACATAAAATGTAATGATACATTTTTGATATAACTTGTCACACACACATACTCAAAGTGATTTCCATTTCTGGAATTATCTTGAAAGTCTTCTTTTCTTGATTTGGACAATCCCAGTAGGCTTTGAGACAGTGTATGTTTCTTTCTTCAAAAGTGACTAAGTTCTTGAGGTGACTTAGCTTCCAAGCCCACGTGATGCTTTCTGCACATGGTCATTTTGATTTTGGATCTTTGTCTCTGAAAGTAGCTTTATCAAAAGGGTTAATCCTTTTTGAGAGTCAATAAGCCTTTCTGCTTATTGAGCTGTGCTAGAACTTTCCAGATAGAATGGCTGATCTTTATGCATTTGTCGAAATATCTTCTGAGTCTTTCAGTAGATGTGTAATCATGTTGGAGGTTGCTTTCACTCTTATTGTTGCCCTTGAAGTCGAATAAACAGTGACTGATTTCACCTTTCACTTGGAAGAGTTTGAGCCTTTGAATATTTACAATTTGACTCCGTACTCGTAACATCCTCTGTGTAATTGATCGCCGTCTATAAGTCACGGGTTGCAAAGTAATTCTGGGTTTGATCTTCATTTGATATGTTTTCTTTAGAGAGCTCTGTTTTATTAACACAGGGTTGAGTTCTCGAACAGATGTATCTTGAGTTCTCGAATGATGACTTCTCGAATAGTTTCTCAGAGTTCTCGAATAGTTCCTTGAATAGACTTCTCGATTAGAGTTGTTGCAGACTTCTCGAATAGAACAGTCTGAACTTCTCGAACTAGAACTTCTCGAATATAACACTCTGACTTCTCGAACTGGGACTTCTCAAAATAAACCCTTTTTGGTAGAGTTCTCGAAAGACTTCTCGAACTCATCTTTTCATGACTTCTCGAATATACTTGCATGGTTATGGCAAACCCCTCTTTTGATTACGGATATCTGATTGTAGCATGTTGTGGCTTGTTACATAGATTAAACCCTAACTGTTTGCAGTGTTTCATTCACAAGATGTAGCCTTTGTTTATCTGCAATACAGCTGGCTTCCTGATTGGATTATCAGCTTCGGTTCCTTGATTCATTTTCTGCCTTGTGGTATTTGTTATCATCATCTTGAAACATGTATGACTCAACAATCTCCCCCTATTTATGTCTTGAGGAAGAACATAAATCCTGAGAGTGATGATAACAAAAACCACTCTTTAGATTTGACTTTCAGCAGAGCAGAAATTATTGATCAAGCTTCTTTTACACATTTTTTAAATTGTACTACTCACTTTCCTTGAGTGCTTAGAACTGCTCCCTGCTCCCCCTAAGTATAGCATATGCCCTGAGAGGTTGTTCTGATTCTCCATATGCTGATTGGTCTGAAGATAAAACTGACCCTTCCCCCTTGGTCGAAGTCACTTTTCCTCTTCCCCCCCTTGGTCGAAGTCACTTTCCCTCTAGTAACTTCTCCCCCTTTTTTGTTATCAGCAGGATCAGAGTAGTAAACTTAGAAAGCAGAGGGATGAGAACCTAGAAATTGCAAAAAGAAATATTTCTCTCTGTAATCCCTCTGTTTTTACATTAGAATCTCATCCTGGCTCACTTCTCACAACTCACCTTCCCTTTCTAAAAAGGTACTCAATCTCTCCTTTTGCTCTCCTGGAAGAAATAGGAGACCACTCTTAATCACACCTCACCTATTGCCCTAAAACAATCAGGCCTCTCCTGTTTTTCACTCCCTTCCCTCAATCCTAAAGAAAAAACAAAAAGACTGAAGAGAAATTGATGTTAACATTAGTGATAGAAGAGCAGTAAAACTATGTGTAGAGTAAGCTCAGTGAGCTAAAGATTGAGTGTTGGCTTCTTCAAGAAATGAAATGAAGAATCAAGATTGTTTGGAGTTGTTAATGAGGTGGTTGATTGTCACAAATTAGGTATCCATGAGTGGGGCTGAATCTTCACATTTACAGAAGATCCATCAACCTGAATTTGAGAAATAGTTAAGAGTAACATGTGTGTGATCCCCATGTGTCAATGCATCTTGTACTAACTCCTGGCTAGTTGACAAGTGACATAGGTTGCACAACTGTGTTCCTTACTGATTGTGTTCCTGGATGGGAACTTGATTCAATAGTTAAAGCCTGTTGAGAGACTAGAACTAGAAATGTGGATGTCCTTTTTAATCACTATGCCTTTTTGGGAAGACATAGGATGGTTAGGCTGGTTTTACACACCCTTACCTTCCTTGTCCTTGTGGCTTCTTGATGTTCACCACTTCCCTCACCCTCACTGTCCTCCTGTTCACTCCCCTCAAGGTAAGATTTACAAGTATTATCAACTACAGTTTGTTGAGAAACTGTAGAGGGGGTTTAAGGATGGAAATGTGAATGTATGGTGTGCTGAGTTGGTAGAGAATCTGGGGGACATTCCAGCAATTCTCAGTTCAGCAAATTTAGGCAAATATTAAGGAAAGAAGATGCTGATGAAAAGGAAACTCAATACCTGAGCTGAGTGAATTGCTGTAAGAGCCTTCTCCACATGAAGGTTTAGTCTCTTAAGTTTGCAGAGCACTACTGAACTTGATTGATCAAATTGACATTGCTTGTAGCTGTACTTAAGAAAAGGTTTGCAGAGACAGTCATGGATATTCATTTAATCATCTGCAAGAATATGGAACTTAAACCTAGTACCATTGTTAGTCAATTCGAAGCATGAGTTTGATCAGCAAAAATACTTATTCATGTGTTTTGGATCAACTATTGAGTCCTGTTTTACAACAGAGTATAGATCAGTTCTTTTCTAATTAAATTCTAATTCTGAGTGTGTTTACACATGGCATATGAAAGAATTATTAAACCTGGTTGATGCAATCACCAAGTTTGCTGTGTAGAGCACATCACTTACTTATCATTACCCTTCGTTGTCAGTTTGAGTCATATGGATTACTGCAGTTTAGACACAAAACTATGCAACTGTGTACCTTTTAAGGCTCACATGTAAGGTTAGATGAGAATGTGAAATTAGAATTAGAACAACATGAATAATATCTAAGTTATCAAATCTAGTCAGTCTGATTCAGAAAACAAAACAAGTTGATTAGATTATTGATAACAAAATGAAATGTGTGCCAAATCACTAACAAATCGATAAATGCATAAGTTGACTTAAGACACTAATTCGCACAAATTAGGTTATGAAGACAACTTAGGTGATTCATGCACTGTTCATTTTAATCTTATCTAAGTGTTCAGAGATGTGTTCAAGTAAAGCAAAGTGAATCTAACAAGTTGAACCAAAGGAGCATGTAAGTAGATCAAGACTATAACAAGCATCAACAAGATATAGATAAGAACAAACTTCATTTCATAAAAAAAATAATAAAAAAAACTTACAAAAATGGTCAAAAAGACCATTTAAACAAACAAAACAAAAATAACAAAAACTTAAAACTCGACCCCCCCCACCTAAGCCAACTAAGCAGCCTTGGCTGGGCCTTCTTGTCCTCAACAGCGTCCTCTCGGTTGCGAGCACGGAGAACCTCCAGTGCCACTCGCATGGTAGCAAGGTTCCTCTCTTCCGCAGCGAGGAGCTCGTCGAACTTCTCCTGGAGGGCCATCACCTTCTCATAGAAGGACATGGCCTCGAACTCCTCTACCGAAACTCTGAGAATGCTCCTAGTCATCTTTGATGAGAGGGTTTGAAGAAGGAGAGAAAGGGTTTTGTTTTTGTTAAGAGCATGTCTAAATGATCTCTGCCCCTCCATATTTATAAGCCCAGAAGTCCTAAAGACACGTCTTAAAAACTATGAAAAAAACGAGTGCAAGGATAACCAAGGGTCACTCACCTTTAATGCACACTTACGCATGCAAAAGATATACACGGTAACCTATACTCATCCTGACAGATCATTTAGAAAGAGTAAAAAGAAAAATATTATGTGTGTGATACGTTCCAAAAACATTTATATTTGACGGCTTAAGTCTAATCAAACCAAGACAAATATTTCTAGAGTACAGAGCACACAAAAGATTCAATTATTCTGGACGAAAGATAGTGCAATATAATATCAACAATTAATTAAATAGTTCGACATCTCAAACCATGACCATTCGATTTGTCTAAACATTTACGTATTCGATATCTCTCAACATTTCACTAGTCGATATCTCTAGTTACACTAGTTCGAAATCTTAGAGAATTAGTTGATCGATATCTCAAGCATAATATCCATTCGACAACTCAAACTGGTGCACATATCCATTCGATATCTCTTATTAATTAATTGTTCGATAACTCCAGAATAGTCAAAAATAAAAATAAAAAAATAAAAAAATCCAGAGAATAAGATTCACTGGCTGCAATAAATTGAGAAGATACTTCAAGATTATGAGAAGTTCAACATACCGAGCTCACTTACCAACCTTGAGAAGGTTGCTTCATCCGGAGCTTTAGTAAATATATCTGCTAATTGTTTCTCACTTGGAACAAAATGAAGTTCCACAGTACCTTCCATCACATGCTCTCTGATGAAATGGTATCTGATGTCTATGTGCTTGGTTCTTGAGTGTTGCACTGAATTCTCAGAAATTGCAATTGCACTTGTGTTGTCACAGAAAATTGGAATTTTCTCAACCTTAACTCCATAGTCCAGCAGTTGATTTCTCATCCATAAAATCTGTGCACAACAGCTTCCTGCAGCAATATACTCAGCTTCAGCTGTTGAAGATGAAACTGAATTTTGCTTTTTACTGAACCAAGAGACCAGCTTGTTTCCTAGAAATTGACAGGTACCTGTGGTACTCTTCTTGTCCATCTTACAACCTGCATAGTCTGCATCTGAATAGCTTATTAGATTAAAACCAGAATCTCTAGGGTACCAAATGCCAAGATTTGGTGTCCCCTTGAGATACCTGAAAATCCTTTTAATAGCTACTAAATGAGATTCCATAGGATCAGCTTGGAATCTAGCACATAAACATGTAGCAAACATAATATCAGGTCTACTAGCAGTTAAATACAAAAGAGATCCAACCATGCCTCTATAGCTTAAAATGTCCACCTTCTTTTCCTTAGTATTCAATTCAAGCTTGGTGGCAGTGGCCATGGGTGTTTTTGCAGAAGAGCAGTCTGCTAAGTCAAACCTTTTTAGTAGATCAAAAACATATTTTGTTTGACTTATAAAAATTCCCTCATTTACTTGTTTAATTTGTAAACCAAGAAAATAAGTTAATTCTCCCATCATACTCATTTCATATTTACATTGCATAAGTTTGGCAAACCTTTTGCAAAGTTTCTCATCAGTAGACCCAAATATTATATCATCTACATAAATTTGGACAAGTATCATAGAGCCATTGACAGATCTATAAAAGAGAGTTTTATCTACAGTACCTCTGGTGAAGTGATTCTCAATGAGAAACTGCGAAAGAGTGTCATACCAGGCTCTAGGTGCTTGCTTCAGGCCATAGAGTGCTTTGAGCAAGTAGTAAACATATTCTGGGAAGTTTGGATCTTCAAAGCCAGGAGGTTGACTAACATACACCTCCTCTTCCAGAATCCCGTTTAGAAATGCACTCTTGACATCCATTTGATAGACTTTGAAATTGGCATGGGCTGCATAGGCTAGGAAGATTTTGATTGCTTCTAACCTTGCTACTGGTGCAAAGGTTTCCTCAAAGTCAATTCTTTCTTCTTGACAGTAGCCTTTGGCAACTAGTCTAGCCTTGTTCCTTGTGACTATGCCATTTTCGTCCATCTTGTTCTTGAATACCCATTTAGTGTCGATCACTGACTTGCCCTTAGGCTTGGGTACAAGTGTCCAAACTTTGTTTCTTTCAAACTGGTTTAGCTCCTCTTGCATTGCTAAAACCCAGTCTGGATCTAGAAGAGCATCTTCTACCTTCCTTGGTTCTTCTTTAGAAAGAAAGCTGCTATACAAGCATTCTTCTCGAGTTGCTCTCCTAGTTTGGACTTTTGCATTGGAGTCACCAATGATCAGCTCAAAAGGGTGATCCTTAGTCCATTTTCTTTGAGGTGGTAAGTTTGATCTTGATGAAGTTGCTTCGTTTTCTTGATGTTGATCATTTTGATTCATTGTTGAGTGTTGACTGTGAGAAACTCCCCCTGAGTGGGTGATCCTCGAGTTGAGAGGAGTTCTAACAGAGAATCCAAATATATTATTCTTAATATTTAAAGAAAATAAAACCATTCAAAATGCTAAAAAAATTATAATTATCAAAATTAAACTACACATAATACACTTCTAAAAAGAAAATTTTAAAAAAGTATTAGGTAAAACACCAAAAAATAAATAAATAAAAACTATAAACTCAAAACAATCATTTGATATATAATGTAAATAAAATTTTACACAAAAACAAAAACAGATAACAATTAGACCACATAATCACCCATTTTAAAAAAAAACCACCTTTAAAAATATCACTCTCAAACACAAAAAAATAAATAAAAAGAATAATATTAATGAAATACTCATCAACAACTTCAATAATAATTATTAAAAAATAATGTATATCCTTTAAAAAAAATATAATAATATATTATAACACAATGCTTTATTATGAAAATATGTGGGAAAAAAACAAAAATAAAACATTTGCAATAACATTCAAAATAAAAATTAACAAAAAAAATATAAAAGCAACCCGTGCATCGCACGGGTATAAAGGACATTTTAGTTCAGTGAGGGTAAGAGCAAGTCACACACCATTTTATATTGGGATATTCCATTTGGTACCATTGTAAAAATGACTTTTCCATTTGGTACCATTTTTCACGTGGTACCACTCACTAGTTTACGTACGATGGTACCGTTTGAAAATACAGATACTAACATTTTGGTTGACGGAGTGGTATTTCATGGAAAAAACAATTGTACAATGGTACCATTTGGAAGTCAAAAATAGTGAATGATATTTCATGGAAAAACCAATTGTACAATGATACCATTTGGAATTTCCCTTTTATATTAACAGAGGTTTCACACACCATTTTTGTGTGTAATCATACAACATGACATCATACGTATAATGGATCTTTTTATTGCTTTCAACTTTCATTGTCAAACTTACATAAATGGAAGTGGAATACTTATCACATTCTGTCATCTTCTCTATGTAGTAAAAAAAAAGGACTAGTCCTATAATTTTATTTGGATGCATTAAATAAGGGTATAGCGAGAATATGATTTCATCAAAAGCTAAAATAGAAGATTTTTTGAAACAAGAAAAAAACTCTAGAAAAGCTATTGTTTGAAAACAGATAGAGTATTACGTTGCAAAAATGTGGTGCTTGGTTCTATTGTTTTTCGTTACTATTTGTATAGCGAAGAGAATTTTCAAGGTTACAACCAAGGATGATTCAACTGTAAGTAATCGTTGATTAATTTCCTAATAGTTAAAAACATGTTTTATTAGGCCAAAAGAAAAAAGGGCCTTTATTTTTTATTGGGTCGTGGACTCAGTTGTTCTTATTCTCTTCTCTTTTTTTTTTTCATTTGGCTACCCTTTTTCATATGTTCTCTATCAATATTGTGACAATATTTTGACGAATTGAAGTGAATTACATGATAGGGTTTGCCTACTTCTCGATAGACCTTGTTCTTTCTTTCTATAAGGGGTTTTATCTTTTGAAGTTTGTAGTTTGTATTTGATACACATTTTCATTTAATGAAATATTTTACCTTGTATTATGAACGCTTACAGGTTCTTGCAGAATTTAGTGATGTATGTTTATTGCTTAGTGTCTGCTCCTTACTTGTTCTTATTTTTCTTCTCTTACCAGACTCACAAGATTCTCAGAAAGGTTCCATTCTGCTAGTTACTAACTAGTGGGGTTGGCTATTGAATCAGAAAAAGTAGCACTCTATTGTCCACTTCTAATAAACGTGATTGCCCCGATCAAATGGTTGTTTATAGTGTGAGGGCCAGTGAGGTCAATCGATTGTCGCCTAAATATCGGAAAGGAACCGGGGTCATGGTGATACGCAACCGGCTTATGTTAGGGTGGATCGATGCCCAAACTGTTGCCCGGGATATGACTGCCAAAACACTTGCTACCACCATCAACGATTTGGCGTTGTCGTGATTGATTCAGCGATTTGCACTATGTTTTAATATTTACTAGTGTTGATTTGATATCGGATATTACTATAGTTTGGTTTAGTATGATGCTTCATTTTCTTTCGGATATTACTATGGTTTAGTTGTATTTACTTATGGTTTGGTTGTTTCGAATCTATGATGAAAAACTTCAAGGGACTTCAAATTTTCCTCCATCTAGTTTAAAACTAGTTTGTTCATAATTTGGTATAGAAGAGCTGACACTTTGCAAACCCCAATCTTCATTCGTATGTTTTTTGTCAATCTTGTGATAACTTGAAGTGAATTACGTGAGTTTAGTAATGAATGTTTATTATTTAGTGTCTGTTCCTTACTCAATTTTTCTTATTTTTCTTCTCTTACAAGACTCTTAACAATGAAAACAAGGTTGTGGTGATTGAAGTTACAGGGGAGCTTGATGGAAACAAGGTTGAGGTGACTGAAATTAAGGATGATTCTAAATTTCTAGTAACTGTAAGTATTTGTTTCACTTCTCCCCACTCCCTACTACATTTTTTATTGGCAAATCCTTTATATTTATGTTGATTAATAAATGATAATATATCATAAATGTATTATATTTACATGTAAATGCACCAGTAACATTTTTATTTTTGTTTTTCATTTATAATATAAATTAATATAAAAAACGTAATTTAGGCCTTTATTTTCTGTAATGGGCCTAGACTCTTATTTTGATGATTAATAATAGCAAGTCACCATGTACGACACCAACTTGGAGAGTACATAAAATAATTTTACATTAACAAGGTTTCAACATTATAACACTATTAACACACCATTTTTAATACGTGCTGATCGATAAAAGGTTATTATACTACTACGTACATCTTGTTTTTAATTTTCAAAAATATGACACTTGTCTATACATTCACAGATCTTGTTTCATACACGCACTTACAATGTCAATTATATAATACAACAAACACAAATTCTTCTGATTCTCTATCACTCTTCATCAAATTCTATTGTTTTGCTTCTCGATTCTCGATCAAAGTTTCAAATCTTTGAAAAGGTATGTTATATGTTAGCACTTTCAACTTTTTTTGTGTATTTAGTTGCAATTGAGCTTAAATTATCTAGGTTTCAATTTTGATCTCCTATAGTTGCTATGTTCGATTTTGGTTGTTTTTAGTTGTAATACAGGTTTATTCTGAGAGGATCAACGTTGATTTTGAGTTTGGTAATTTTGCAACTAAAACAAAATGTTAAATCAGATTTTTTTTTATATTGAGCTAGTCTTGTTGATATTGTTGCTTTTGATGAAAGTTTACTCTCAGAGAATCATCGTTGATTTTGAATTTTGTAATTTTGCAACCAAAGCAACATGTTAATTCAGATTTTTTTGGTATTGAGCTCGTCTAGTTGTCGTGGTTGGATTTGTTTATTTTCAGTTGCAATTTATAATTATCACGACAAAATCACTACTGGTTTTGTTTCTTATATGTGTTTATTTCTGTTTCTGTTTTTGATTTCAAGGTCATCTAGTTGATATTGTTGATTTTGGTTGTTTTCAGTTGCAATTATGCTTTTATTAAAATTATGTATCACTTGTTATCAAATTCTACATATTTGTTCCTAGATTCTCGATTAAAATTGTAAAGCTTCGAGAATGTATGCTATAAATTGATACCTCCAATTTTTTTGTGTATTTATAAGTTGTAATTGAGTTTTAATTAACTAGGTTTTGATTTCGAGCTCCTGTAGTTGCTATGTTCAATTATTGTTTTTAGTTACAACTATGATTTATTATGACTAAATGATCATTGGTCTTGAGTTTTGTGATTTTGCAATCCAAATAACATGTTCATCCTGCTTTTTTTTTCCCCTTTTTAATTTCAAGATTGTTAAGTTGATGTGGTTGATTTTGGTTGTTCTTAGTTGTAACTAAGTTTAAAAAAGAGTGAATCACCATTTAGTATGAATTTTGGGATTTCGCTATCCAAGCAACATGTTAAGTCACCTCATTTTTTATTTCGAGCTTGTCTAATTGTTATGGTTGGATTTTGTTGTTTTCAGTTGCAATTAAGGTGTATTATGAGTGATCTTTAGCCTTTTGATTTTGCGACACAAGCAGCATCTTGAATTTTGTTTTTGATTTTAAGCATATGTAGTTGTTGTAGTTAATTTTGGTTGTTTTTAGTGGCAATTAACGTTTAATTTTCATTGTAAATCACCATTAGTTATGATTTTTGTAATTTTGCAACCCAAGTAGCATGTTTATTCTGCTTTTATTTTTTAATTCCAAACTCATCTAGTTGTTATTGTTGGATTTTGAGTTTTAGGTTACAAGTAAGGTGTATTATGACTGAGTCAGAACTGGTCTTGAGTTTTGTAATTTTTGCGATCTAAGCAACATGTTTATTATACTTTTTTTATATGGAGTTCGTCTAGATGTTTTGGTTAATTTTGGTTGTTTTTAGTTGAAATTAAGATTTATTCAAAAGTGAATCACCATTTCAGTTTTGTAATTTTGCAACCTAGGTTAATTAAGTTTTTTTTTTAAAATGAAACCTGTCTAGTTGTTTTGGTTGTTTCTAATTGCAATTAAGGTAACTCGTTTTTGGTACTTTCTTTGCTTTACATTTAGGAACTGTTATTGCGAATGGGGTTAAGAAAACATTAGTTACCTCGTGTTGCTAGCCAGTCGCAATTTTAAGGACAATTTTTGCCTTAAAATCATCTAGTTGTTTTGCTTTGTTTTTAAGTTACTTTTGGTTGCGAATAAGTGTATGACATATGACAATGAGATCACCTCAACTCTTAATTTGGGGGTTTATTCGGTATCACAAAAGACATGGCTTCATATTTTGGAGTATGGTGGCAAAAATCTCACTAACTTTGTAAGTTCTTATGTTTGTTTAAATTTAGGTTGCATTTTCAAAAAAATACTATTTCATGTAAATTCCCTTTTTTTTCTTGTTATAAATTCTAATGTAGGTTAGTAATAAGTCAAAATATCTTGTTTGTAGCATGTTAATGTATTCTTTTACCATTTGAGATAAAAGTTAAAGTACAACCTCATGTCTCCCATAAAAGTAACTTCTATTGATTCCACCTTTCAGTGTAAAGTTGTTGCTATATTTGACAGTTGGTGCATATAGCTACATGAGTCTGATAACATTACAACCGCTCCAACAACAACGGCTCCATCAACGAAGTCTCCAACGCAAAGGCATATGACAGAAAGAGAAAGGCGAGAGATGTAAATAAATGAGTTGTGTTTTTTAATTTATGACATTAAGTAGTAGAAAAAACAATGTTACTGATGACATAACTATATAGTTCTTTTGGTTCGAGGAATTTGATAATTAATGGTTCAAAGTTTAATAGAAACTTTGTTTTGCAACTATGTTTAGTAATGGTCCGTTGTTTTGAGATTTTATGCAATTATTAGTGTTTGATAATGGTTCATTGTTTTGAGATTTCATGATTTTATACAGAATACAATAATTTATGGTCCTCAATTGGTAATATGAAAAACATTTGAATTTATGTGGAATAGGCCCGCAGGGGCACCCATATTATTAGTAAGATTCAACTATCTCTGTCAGTTGCAACATTTGCAACCTTGTTTGCAACATTTGTAACCTTGTTTTCAAAAGTTACAAATAACATGAAAAAAGTTTGTAACTTATTAAACAACATTTTCAACTTATACAAAATACTTTTTCAACTTAAACAAAATACAAAACCCTTTTGCAACTTAATTAACTTAGCAATTCTACTCAAAATTAAAAAAATCTTGGAAATTTAGAAACACATGTCATATCAGTTCCATTACTACTTTAAACTTAATCAACTTAGCAATTCAATATTTGTTACAGTATTTGTAACTTAACTAGTATATAACTAATTTATTTATTTCGATGGCGGGTTCTATTATGTCCGCAGTGACCTCATTTCCCGTATTTAAATTGTTGAATTGACATATTTGTCTCCCATACAACTTTATGCCTTCTCTTTTTTTGGTCTTCCTATTCTGATTCTGCCTTTCGATGATAATGTGTCCCAAATAGTCATAATAACTTCATACTTATTGTTGGTACTGAGCTTGGCTGACTTGTGATCTTTAAATGGAATAATATAATTCATCCTCTATAGTATTATGTATGACATGTGTGAGCCTTTACAATTTATAATTATAAGCTGCAACCATGTTTGCAACCTTTGCAAGCACGTTTACAGAAGTTGCAACCATGGTTGCAAAGGCTGCAAATATGGTTGTGAAGGTTGCAACTGATAGAAATAGATAGTTAAGATGAGTGCCCATGCGAAACCTACTGATATCACAAACAATGGAGAAATAGGAATCAAGAAATACCTCATCAACATGAATAGGATCATGATGGATGACTAAATTGGATATCTTATTTTTGACTGTTGCCTTAGATTTTGTAATTATCTTTTTTTTTGAAGGTGTTAGGAATTATGTTGTCCTTGATGATATACATAAAACACCTTAAAAACATATTTGTATAAGTTAATGTTTTTGTAACTTATCAACGGATATCCAACTTATAAATATTCGTTGATGAGTAAGCTTATCAATCAATAAGTTAGTATCATGTCAAGAAGTTTCCATATACAGTTATCAATTATAGTACTAGTTGATAGCATCCTAAGTCATGTTACTATCAATGGATAAACAGGATATGTTAGCTAATTGTATATAAGCTGTGTTTTGTAATTCTGTTTAAGTGAAGTAATACAGCAACGGATACGAGAGCTACATCAACGAATAATACTATCAACGGGTAACATGCAACTCGTCAATGGATAATCAGCTACAATAAATGTTTATCAATAATGTCTCGATACTAGCAGTTGATAGTGACACTGCTAGTATCGTGACATAGCTGATTGATCACATGGGTTGGTAAACTTCAAAATGGCATGAAAGCCCGTCTTTGGAAACGAAGAAGAAAAAGAAACATTCTTTTTCTTAGCAAACACTTTGTATGATGAAATCTAGTAATATCTGTCCAAGATAATCGGACAAAGTTATGTCACATGAAGAAAAGGAGTGGCAGCAGACCTGCAAACATATTTGACTTTGTAATATTCGTTTTGTTTGTAGAATTGTAGCATTGGGGTATTTATAACCCAAGTGCAGCATTGCTTATGTACATGTGTGTAGAACAAAAGTTGTATGAGCTATATGAGAGCAAACACATAAAAGAAATACGAAAGGAAAATATAGAGCTCAAAGATAGAGATAGTTAGATTTTCTCTTGTATTATAAGTTTTGTAACCGCATCTGTGTATTCTTTTACACAGATTATTTCTTCAAAATATAAATCTCAGGTCGATCATAAAACCCACCTGAAATTTTGTAAATGTTGTGTATTTGTTTTACATTTCATTTACTTGTTTCGTTTATCTGTTTTATCCAACTGTTTAGTCTTCATTAATTCGAAAAAGTTTGTCAAGATTGTATTAACCCCTTCTACAATCTTATGGTGTTACATGGATTTATCATATAACTATCAGTATGAATTATGAATGCCACATGTAATTAAATGATTTCATCAATTCATTTAATCATTTTCTTCTAGTAGTAGGAATTTTCGTATCACAGGGATGAGGAGTCGGGGGCAATACATGCATCAGTTGTTGTGAACACTGATTAAGCTTATTGCGCACACATAGTCATAACATACGATGACAACGGGGCTCTCAAATATTCTGGATGTTTTTCTATCTCGCTATGCACTATTTTCCGGTTTGTATTCAGGTACCAAAACTTTGATTCTCCGGTTATCAAAGTTTTTATTTGAATATTTTATCTCTGCGCCATATTCAAGTGCTAAGTACTTGTCATCAGTTCAGCCTACGTATTCGACGTTGCCAGATGATATTTTGTTCGAAATTCTTTTTAAATTGCCAGTTATGTCTCTTCTTCGATTCAGGTGCGTTTGTAAAACATGGAATGAAATTATTGCTACTCCTTTTTTCACGAAAAATCATCTCGCATGTCAAATGCCTCTTCCTCAAACAAGTACTCCTATATGAAGATAACAATTTGTGCATGTTACTTACGAAGAGTGATCCTTTTTTTGATAGTAATGAACATTCTAAACTAAACTACAATCCCCAATTATTTAGGAGAGATGTCACTTGTAAGAGGATTGCGATTTAGAAGTTTATGGGGTTGGTGATGAATTGTTATGTTTGTTCAATTGCTCTTATTTTGGCTATAATATACATCCGTGGAATCCGATTTTTAGAAAAATCAAAAACTTCCGCAACCAGAAATCTCAATCAAGGATGAATATGGTTGTAAAACGAAATTTGGCGTGAGTTTTGGATGTTACAGTCACGATTATAAGGTGAGTAATTGCTTATGTGTATTATACATACATTGTTTCTGTTTATAGCTTGAGTACTAATAGTTGGAACATTATTAATACTAATTTCTATAGTTCAAACAATAGCTGTTTTGGGACATGAAAATAATTATCTAAGCATGTGGATATTAAGGGACAAGTCTTCCTCGTCCACATCACCCTGGGAAAAGAAGTTCAGTATCCAATTGCAAGAAGCCTGTCATTCAATTTTGTAGGGGATTCAGGTGTCGAAACCAATTTATTTTTGTGCGACCTGGAGTGTCCAAAGTTGATGGAATTTAGATCATTAATTGAATTTTGCTCTAGCTCTTGATTTTGTCTTCCTCCAGAGTATCCAACTTATCACGGCCGCATACATTCTAATTGTGTGGAGAGCTTTCTTCTACTCGATGAAAATAGTGTACATCCTTTTGTGAAGACGGAGATGGAGTCTTCCTGCAGCTCTATTTTGTTTACATTGCAGTGGGGCGAAACCCTTAAATGCAGGGTGAAAGAACAGACCAAAGGTAGAAACTCTTAAATGCATGGTTAAAGAATAGAGCACAGGTAACAACAGTAAAGGAGGCGTCTATTCTCTGGCTTGAGAGTTATGCAATTTAGGATTTGAGTTATTATCAATTTAGACTATCATAGTTTTTTTTATATGAATGTCTTTATTGTTATGGTTTTGATTGGAGACATGCCTTTGTATTAATTTATCGAAACCCTAATTGGCAAGTGGAAACAATAATATGCCGTTGATAAATCTCTTAACTACCTCATTCTACATGTTTCATTAGTTATTACACAGAAACATATGTGCCCTAACAACAGGCTATCTTTAAATATGCTAATTTATTTAAAACAAAAGATCTGTAGGTACACTGACAAAATAGAATTATAGGTAAAAGAAAACTCCTTCTCGTCCACATTACCCTGGGAAAAGAAGTACAGTATCCAATTGCAAGAAGTTAGTCATCATCAAGCTGTAGGCTTTTCTTAGATAATGGTGAATTAATGGTATGAACTTTTAATTTCGCACGCAAATTTTATGTGTCAAGTTATTTTTTGCGACATGGGGTTTCTAGAGTTCTCCAAATTTAGATCAATAACAGAAATTAGATATCAATCTTGTTTCACGATTATAGTTGGATAGTAGTATTTAATCCCGTAATGTCAACTTGGGTCTTCCAGGCTTCTAATTAAAAGATACAATTTCTTGTTAATCATGTCATTTTTCTCTGGATTGGTGCTTTGAGATGGTTCAGCAGAATTTTGATTTCTGTGGTTTATGAGATTGCACTTCTTTTTCTATTCCAGGCTCTAAATAATCCCCCCCCCCCCTCCCCCCTAACACCCCAACAAAAAAGGAAAAGAAAAACCCTGTCTATAGTCAGTACAATGGTGAAGTTGCATGGTCATGTGCTGATGTGCTATCACCGTTGTTGGTGCTCCTGCCGGAGATACCTATACTTTACCCACCTCCTTCAACTTAAACCCAAGATACTCATGTGATATGGTCGAGAAGTTTTTTGAATTTTCAAGTCCATTAGGTGGAGTGGGGGGATGATGCTGATCATGAGTCTGCAATGTCTGGGTACTCAAGTGGTACATGTTTTGATAATTTATGTCAATCATTTGGAGAAGTAGATAAAAACAAAGCAGTTCCTCAGTAAGACTATTAATTCCATGTCGGTTATTAATTCCATGTTCCATGTAAATTCAGAAAGGGAAGGGCAGGAGCCAATATGTGTCACTTCTTAGCATAAGTTCAAGTATGAAAAACATCCTCTAAACTTGTATTCATCCTTGAAAAAACAGGTACTTTCAGTTTATTTGTCTTTAGATATCTTGCTGATCATTGAATATAATAATTATAATTATAATAAATAGTAGGACTTCCTGATAGCTTTGATAGGAAAAATCTGAAATGTCATATCAAAGTAATTTAAGAAGTATCTGATAGTTAGGAACTGATAAATCAGATTGTGTGGAGTTCCCTGAATCTTTCTTTGGGGTGCCGCCTCAGAATGTTGGAATGATTATGCATGAACTTGTAATAGAACAATTGATTGAAGCATAAGGATGTAGTAATATGGTGTTGGTGTACCCATAGCTGATGCTAGTTTGCAGTACGTATGTTATCAGTGGGCAGGACTTAAATCATGCTTCATCAACTAATTTCGATTAATAGTTTTCAGAAGAATGATTTAAACTGCATATAACATTGGTCATTGATATTGTATTGTAAACCTAGTCCCCCTCCCCCTCTACGATTCCTTTTCTTGGGAAAAAAAATTATAATCCAGTAAAAGCTGAAGCTTTGTAGTTTCTTTGCTTCATAGCTTCAATGTAAATGAGCATCAATTGATGTCGGTTGAATTAGCAGTAGACGTTTCTGGAAAAAGGTTCAAATGTTTGTTTGTTATCTGTTAAAATTTTAATTATAGTTTTATTTTGGAAACTTAAATGTGATACTGAGCTGCTGGATGAACCACATTAACACTTTTGTTTTAACTAGAAAGTAAATTATTTTGAATCAAATGCAAATAAATTCTATAATCTGCCCTACGTGTGCACTTCCATTATGAATTATGTTAGTTTTGTTTACAGGAAAATATTTACTTGTGATGATGGTACCTACAAATAATTACTCTGAATTGCATCAAGACAAGGCAAAGGAGACATTTACCATCAGTATCAGACCAGATTGGAAGAAAGGTATGCGAGTCAGCTTCTAAGAGAAAGGAAAATGAGCAACAAAACATTATACCTGCAGTCTTGTTTAAATTATTAAGGAGAAACATCACAGTGTGTTCACCTTGAGATGGAAATGGCTTGTTATAGAGGCTTTGACAGGTCTTACTGTATCGAGCAGGGTTTTATTAGTTCCCATTAACAGTGTCACTCAGGTGACGGTGACCTATGAGGAAATTGTTGCAAAGGAAGTATGGTGGTCACAGAAGATCCAAAGCGTCAGGGAAAATTAAGAATTATGTTCGACATCAATTTTTGTATGGGGTTGACAACTGAGGGGAAAGCTGGAGGAACTAAGTGGTTTCCGCCTTTAGATCGATTCAGAGGTAGTAGTTAAAATACTTTCCCATCAACCTTTGTCCAGTTTCATCAAATTCTGGTGTTTTTATATATCATAAAACATAATTTTAGTCTTATAGGTTATATTTATAGCCACAGGTGCAAAATCAGAAAAAATATTTAATAGGTACATATAGAAACCCCTGCCAATTTGTGCAATATGTTCCATCTTCCATGCATCTGTTGTCTTTTAAGATTGTTGTTCACAGCATCTTTTGTGCATCCTTTGTTTATGTTTAAGTGATTTCATACATTAAAACACTTTTAATTTAAACAATTTAAAAGTTCCGATTAGCATATTCAAACATTTTCTTGCACGTCAGGTTTCTCACATATTTCTCTTACATTTCACCACCATTCTAGTCGACTTCTATATATGCAGTCCATGGCGCAGTTCTTGAAAATGGATTCCGATATTGGATAATTGATGTCCTATTTTCCTTAAATGCTTTTTATTTCTCTAATGTCGAGAGAGGGGAAATCCAATTCCATGCCGCTGGCTTGGAAAACAAATAAAGAGCATGCTGCAAATGAGACCTACAGGCTACAGCAAGAGGCAATGTCGCGAGTAGCTCCTTTTCTTCTTCCGTTGGCATTGGATATAATTAAGCACTTAACTACATTCTGATCAAACAGTGCCACAGCTCCAAAAACCAGCATCGACAAGAAGCCATGGACAAAATCAAGAAAACGGATCCTATACTTTTCTCCTTCCTCAGGCGTTAACAGAACAATCAACAATCCACAAACCATTAATTGTAGCAACACCATATCGGACTTTCCCTCTTCCGGCCCTGAAGCTGTCCATGAAACAAAAGAAGAAGCAAGAGATGGTACAGAGGCCTAAAAGGACTAGAGTTAAGATTTTATTGACAGCGGTGGGACATGTTCCTTCATGCGTGAATGTAGGGTATAACATATTAAATGCCAGGACTGAACCTGTTGGGAGGAGATTCGCTAACAGTGCCATTCTCTTTAATGTTTTTCGCATGGCCTTTTGCGCTGGTGTTTTTAGTGGTTTTTCCAGGGTTGGACCTGGTGGTTGATGATCATCTAATAAAGGTTGTAGCTGCTCTTCCATGGTGGTAAGACTGTTCGTTCCTTTTTCGTTCTCAATTACATTATCGTTCATGGTTCAGTTCTCTGCCTTTCTTCGTCTTACTTCTAAAAATTCGAGATTCAAACTAAGCTTATTTTCAGAAAATATTGATGAATTAATATGATTCACCAAACAATAGCTTTTCAAATAGACAAGTCATGAACCGAATGTGGAGTTATAAAAATTTGTGTGCATTGAGTTGAGATCATCCAGGTAGGATAAATTTTCATGCTGTATGCCCTGTATTAACAACTATGTTTGGTCTAAATATAGCAGAGGAAGTTACAAGTTTACTAATGCATTCATTGAAGTTGCATTCATGACTTGAAACTTATTAATATGACAATGTAATTAAACTATATATAGTTTATCTTAGCTACCAAGTTTGTAGATGGTACTGCATATATGCTGACATCTAAGCGAGTAGTTGTTTATTTTGAATTAAGCAATGAGACTGTTGGGCCATAATTTACTCAGGTTACACCATAGCCCACTTGTATAGGAAAAATACCTCTTTTAAGACCCACTTGTAATTGCTATAAATAATCCCTCAATACCTTAGTACGAGGGGGGAGAAAAAAGAGATGAGACAAACACAAAGGGAGAGAGGAGAAAAAGCTATTCTATCATTTGGCGCTAGAAGGAGGGCTCGAACCTCCGATCTTGTGGTTAAAAGGTAATTACTTCGGAAGCTGGTCAGAGAAGAGTTAGGGTTAACAATTGATGATATGCTTGTGATGTCATTAAGCAGTATAAATCCCGGAAAGGTCCATTTTTTGCTTCTTAAATCAGCATGGTACATGATTAAAACAGAAACAGCAACAAAAACAAGCTCTATACCTCGCCAAATATAATCTCAAAAGCTTGAAAAACGGCTGTTCTCCAATTTCACTAAACGTAAAAAACAAGTCGTAAATCTCCGGGACCTTCGTGTGTGAGGTCTGTTCGCCGATTTAAGCCAATGCAAGCTCAGCACACTTTAATTTAAGAAGCCATGTTTCAAACAACAGTTAAACTCGACAAAAGCAAATAGCTATTCCATCAGGTTGGATTGCTGAACCAATGTATATGATTCAACCTGTGGATTTGTGGATGCAACTCGCCTTGTTCTTATTAATTGGCTTCATACGTCATTGTATGGACTCGAATAAGCCTCAAGTATATGGAACAAAAGACTATCAGCTCTTCTTAATGAACTGGATGCGTTTTACAAATTAAGACTTCCGTGTGTCTCCATCTTAAAGGTCCAATTATATAATTATGCATGTCTATGTAATTATTGTTACAAACCATAAGTAATTCCCGGACAGCTAGTAGGAAATACTTCATCAATTTTGCTCGTAATTTGTACCGGAAGACCTTTACTACTTAGTAGTTTTTCTTGGAAAGGAAGTTTAAATGCACACTTCACAACTAGCTACTTCCCAAACGCAACTTAAGTATATATTAAATCTTCTCAGTAAAGCATCTATGACATCTGGAATGCCTCTGCATACTCCGTAGTCCGTAACTAGGCAAGTCTGTGTGGCTTTGGTTGGGTACTGATTGACGATATTGAGGTGGATTATGATCGGCTTATCTAGCACTGTCATAAAGCAAAATTACTTACTAATATCTGATCACATACACTTGGTGTAAAACTTTTGGCATTTTAGTCAAGAAAAGTTGTAGTACTACTTGATCCCATGATAACAGTGAATCTAGCTAGTATGACTGACTTGGGCCACTTTATTTCAACATCCAGTACATCTGAACTTTTATTCTTTTGGACCATGCCGTACAAAGAAGTTACCTTCTCGATCACTTCTGGAATAGGCTATGTGTACAGTTATGACACACATGGGTTCAACTGCTTTCTTAAAGAATTAAAACTTGCGAACGATGAGATTGACTCCATACTTAGGCTCTAAAAGTACATTAAACTTGGGAACATGATGATAATGGAATTAGGAGGTAGTGAAGACAGGGAATTGTTATTTTCAGAGCAGTTTTTTTATTTCCAGAGCTATTTGTAGCATATTGTATCACAACATGCAACACTTTGTGAATGTAGGGGGCATATGTTACAAATATTGCTCTGGAAATAAAAAAAACAGCTCTGGAAATAACATTTCCCTGAAGATATTCATTTTGTAAAATGATGTGCATATCTGATAATTTATTTATAAGGATTGTTGATCTATTTCAAGACAAAAGAAGATCTAAAGATCTTCTAACTATTCCGGGGGACAAATGTTGGGCCATAATTTACTCAGGTTACACCATAGCCCACTTGTATAGGAAAAATACCTCTTTTAAGACCCACTTGTAATTGCTATAAATAATCCCTCAATACCTTAGTACGAGGGGGGAGAAAAAAGAGATGAGACAAACACAAAGAGAGAGAGGAGAAAAAGCTATTCTATCATTGGAGTGATCAAGTTTCCAGAAGAATTTCGTGCAATTGGTGTTACTATGGAAGCTTATGGAGAAACAATAGCTGTTTTGGGACATGAAAATAATTATCTAAGCATGTGGATATTAAAGGACAAGTCTTCCTCGTCCACATCACCCTGGGAAAAGAAGTTCAATCCAATTGCAAGAAGCCTGTCATCATCAAGCTGTAGGATTCTTAAATAATGGTAAGTATTTGAGAAGGACTTTCAATTTTGTAGGGGATTCAGGTGTCGAAACCAATTTATTTTTGTGCGACCTAGAGCAAAGCTAGCAACCTTTAAAAGCATGGGTAAAGAACAGAGCAAAGGTAACAACAGTAAAGGAGGCGTCTACTCTCTGGCTTGAGAGGTATCCAATTTAGGATTGAGTTATTATCATTATTATTATCGATTCAGACTATCATAGGTTTTTTTTTTATATGAATGTCTTTATTGTTATGGTTTTGACTGGAGACATGCCTTTGTATTAATTTATCGAAACCAATATACTTCTGACCGAGAAGAAAGGTAACAACACTATAGGAGTGTCTATCCTTCTGACCGAGAGGTATTGAAAGATTATACATGAACTTGTAATAGAACAATTGATTGATGCATAAGGATGTTGTTAGGCAGCCGTCTTCTTTTCAAACCCACCAAACATCTTCACCAACCCCATCACCAACCCCCCACCTACCACACTTCCATTCCTATAAATACCCATATCCTCATTCCATATTTCTTACACCTTAATTTTCTCTTCTCTTTCTATATAGCTGCTAGATAGTCCGTCTAGTAGGAAAGCCGGTTTAGCCCGCTTTCAGGAAGTGTCGGGATAGAAGGTCCTCGTGCCTAAACTATTCCTTAGGGTACTTGGGTCTGATTGCAGCCATCGGAGGTGGTCCCGCTGCAGGAGGTCTTTCTATCAGGTTGTGTGGCACTGTCCGGGTTGAGAGAGGGAGAGAAGGAAAGGTTGTCGGGAAACAGTGATAGGGGGAGGTTTTGAGATAAACACTTCAGTGAGTTGGAGATATACATAATAGGTATTGTAGGGCTGAATTTTTGTATGAAATTCAAGGGGCCGGATACCCGGATATTGTAATCTCTTTTATCTAGTGTGAAGTTGTTACTCTTGTGGATGTAGGCTGGGCCGAACCACGTTAAATCTCTTGTCTCTTTTACTGTATTGTTGGTTTGTTGCTTCATTACTATCACGTATATTTGTGGGATCTAAGCGCACACATTTACCAAATCGCTTCCGCATTCGCAGGGAATCGGGCAGATTCCTAACAGATGTAGTATATGGTGGTGGTGTTATAGAACAGATTGTGCAAGTGCAGAGAACAATATTGAAGTAAAAGAGTACGTATTTGGTGATCATCAATTTGTCACTGAAGTAGACACTGACTCGACCATTTCGTCCAGTATATCTAAATTCTCACATATGTTATAAAATTTATGACAACGTTACGGGAATAATTTCATAATTTTACTTACAACTGTGAAATTCAATAGTTCCCTGGGATTCCAAGCTATCGAATCGGTCCTCGTCTGTAAGCAAAATATAAAAAAAATAGGTCAGGATGTGCAAAAGTAAGCATAAAAGTACTTGTATCATACAATACAGCTATTATTCACAAATATGTGGTACAACTGAACACGAAACCTTTGTCCCGGTTTGTTCAAGGCAGTGACGAAGGCGAAACATTTTTCGAATTTATACTACAAACTTAGAACTTTTTTTAAAAAAATAAATATTAATGTAAAACGAATGGGAAAAACAAGAAAGAATAAATTTGTGTAATCAACAATTAAATTTGGCAGATTTAAACTTTGAAATATTTGAATTTTTTTAAAAACATGTCAAAAAAATGAAAGATTAAAACTAAAAATTAAAAATTAGGGAAGTAGAGAAAAAACTAATTGAAAAACATGCCACAACTTACAAGGGTTCGAACCCGGGTTTTCAAGCTAGCTGACGTACCGTATTACCAGCTCAACTACAAGAACACATATTACATTATCAATACTACTCTATTAATATCCCAAATCCTAAGAGGGGGCCAGGGGCACCCGGACCCCCTGCCTCCGTCACTGTTCAAAAATACTTGTAAATAAAATAAAACTGAATTCCCACTGAACAGAAAAACTATTATACTAGCCAAAATTTTATAGTAATTCAAAATCAACTTTACTAAACTCATTTTCTTGTTTACCCCAAATAGATTAGCATAAAATTACTTACGATTGGTAAACACATGACACACATACCATCTTCGTGACTGGTAAACCTTTTCATTTTGATTCCCCATGAGGTTCCAGCTTATTGTTTGGTGAGATGCTGAGACCAAATTCAAGTGATAACATTAATTTTATCATGAGATAAAATCTAAAGTATAAATTTTTAATATCTCAGCAAAAAGTTCCCTGAGATCAATCTAAAGTATTTAGTTTCTATACTTTAGTAAAAACAGAATTTTTTAATTAGCCTTGCGGGCCCAAACAAATCTAAAGTATAATTTTTTAATATCTCAGTAAAAGTTCCTTGAGATCAATCTCATGATCTTTTTTCTCTTTAAATAATGGTAAATATTTGATAAGGACTTCCTATATTGCAGGGGATTCATGTGTTTTAACCAAGTTATATTTGTGGACCTCGAGTTCCCAAAGTTGACAAAATTCAGACCGATAGCTGAATTTAGATCTCGATTTTGTCTCTCTCCAATGTATCCAACCCATCACGGCCGTATACATTCTAATTGTGTTGAGAGTCTTCTTCTACTAAATAGAGATTGTGTGCATCCTTTTGTAAAGACGGAGAGGGAATCCTTCTACAGCTCTGTGCTTTTTACCCAATCAAATTCATGGTGGAAGAAAAGAAGAAAGGAAGCAACACTAAGGCTATGTTTGGTTCAAGAGAGGGGAAGGGAGGGGGTTTTAATGGAGGGGAGGGGATGGAAAGGGGAGAATTTTAATACTAATATTTATGTTTGGTTCATACGAGGAGAAGGGGGGGAAGGGGATTTATTTTTTGTTTGGTAAAATAGGGGAATAGGGGAAGGGAGGGTTTTACGAGTAAATTACATTTATAATCTTCATACATGCAAAAAGAATATAAATTAGAAGTACACATGTAAGGATATTTTTGTCAAATAAATGTTTCCCCTCCCCTCCCCTCCCCTCCCCTCCAAAAAACCCAAAATTGGAGGGTGATAAAATTAAACAAAAACTCTCCTCCAATCCCCTCCTCAATTTTGAACCAAACATAATTTTACATTTCATACATCTTCCCTCCCATCTCCTCTCCTCCAACCAAACACGGGCTAAATTATGGAGACGTATCCAAATTTAGGATTGACTTCTTATTTATTTTTCTTTTCAGAAAATTATAGTATTGCGATATTAATGTTTTTTATAGTATTGTGAGACGTCTATATTTATTATATCTTTACATATAATAAATGTAAGAGGATTTTATCCATCATTTTGGTCACTGTACTACTAAAATAATCTCAATCGTCGAATCTAATATCTTTAAAAATAGATTATCAAGATTAAATTATATTAAAAAAGAAAATTATAAGCTAAAAATGAAATAATTAGAAAAGGTTGCATTAGAAGTGAATTTTAAAAATAAAATATAATCTAAAAAGGATATAATCAAAAAAGGATGTATTAGAACTGAAATTTTTAAAAAAATTATAATCTGAAAAGTTTACAGTTAAAAAATGATGTAGAATTGAATTTATTTATTTATTTATAAGTATTAAAAAAAATCAAATTTACTATTTGGGCTCTATTTTGAAATTTAGAAATCAGATTTGGATAATTTTACAATCCACGCAAAACACATAAAGTTATCTTTAATTTAGTGATGATTTAATAATTATTATACAAATGGAAACACTTAGAATCTAAATAAAAAATTTAATCACGAATTTTTACATTAATCATATTCAATGTAGAAAAACTAATTATATGTAATTTAAATCATTGACATATACCTTTTTCGTATTTCAATAAAAATACAATTTTTAGTTTATAACATATTAAAATATAGAGTAAATTGCAGCAAGGTGGCTTGTACTATTTTAAATTTGCACTTTGTTGGCCAACATTAAAAAGTCAGCATTTGCATGGCTAGAGAAATGTTTTTAAAGCAAAGAGGGGGCTCCGCCCAATCCAGCTAGACGGCGTTAACAGCAGTAAGGTTATTTTAGTCAGTTTATATTCCAATGTCTCTATTGCGTGTATATATGTATGTATTAGCAAGGCTTCATCCAACCTAATTGATTGCAACCTAAAAATCAAACCTACCTCAAACCCAATTGATTTAAAAAATGAGCAAGCAAAGTTTTTGCAGAAAGTGGGCAGTGGAGAAGACATCGAGGACTAATTACAATCCGGGCCGTAGATTTCTTTCATGTGCTAATGGTGCCTGCAACTTCTTTGGTGCCTGCAACTTCTTTAGCTGGGTTGAACCAGGGTTTGATGCTCGAAAAAAAGGTGTGATTAACAGTCTAAAAAGAGGCATAGGAAGGAAGGATGATGAACGCCTCATGGAGTTCGGGAGTGTTCGAAAAGAATACAGTGAGCAAGTCTTGCAGTTGACGAATGAAGTTTAGAAGTGGAAATGTCTCTGTGTTCTATACTTCTATTGTTGTTGTAATTACAAGTGTACCCTTCAATATATCACGTAATTATGAATAAAGTTAACGTCGTTAACTTTTTTCTAATAGAGACAGCACGGAGCCCTTTTTCTGCTTTAAAAACATTTCTCCAGCCATGCAAATGATGACTTTTAAATATTGGCCAACAAATTGCAAATTCAAAATAGTACAAGCCACCTTGCTGCAATTTACTCTAAAATATATAAAATATTTTTGATTTTTTTACCTATTTATTTTAAGATCTAACATCGTACGGAGGAGCAGACTACGATTATCAAAGTTTTGGACAAAATTTCTCCTACACTTATTATTAAAATTGTATTAGGTTGTTAGTAGGACTATCTTAAAATAATAACAAGATTATTTTGATAATCAAAATAAATTATAAGTTGAATTCATAAATCGAATAAAAATTTCAACGTAAAAAATCTTCAAATTCTTTTCTCTTTTGTTTCTACGTAGGTTTAATTGAAAAATAATTGTTAAAACATCACTAAATTAAAGATTATTTTATCTGAAGATCTTATGTGATGGTGTTTTTCTTTGGAAAAAGTTATTTTTAGAGCTATTTTTTTATTTCCAGAATAATATTTGTGACATATGCCTTACATTCACAAAGTATTGCATATTATAATACAATATACTACAAATAATTTTAAAAATAAAAAAATAACTCCGAAAATAACATTTCCTTTTTCTTTAATACCCCTAAGTTGACACACTAAACAGTTTCCAAGCCAGTCAAATTTTCTCAAACATACATGTGTTTGCTTTGTTGCAAGATAACGGATCAGGTTCAAACGAGTTTCGTAAAATTCAAATTCAAATTCATAAATTTTTGGATTTAAAGTTTAATTTGAAATCAAAAAATCAATTCCAAATTCAAAACTAACGAGTTCTGGATCAGATCGGATTTTTTTCGAATATCCAAAATTTAAAAAGATTAGATCGAGTTTTTTCGAATATCCAAAATTAAAAATAATGTAATCAAGTTAGTACATTAACAAATTCTCCCTTAATTAATATTAAAATTAAAAATAACATTGATCATGTATATATACTAGTTAAAATTAAAAGGATTAAATTAAAGTAATAGTCAAATGTAATATATTACACGAGTTAGGATCGTAGATGAAACCAAAGATATATTAACAAAATAATACTTGACATGCCGATACAAATAATGAATATCTATGGAAAGAAAATGAAAGTTACATTTTAAGTATATGGGTGAGAAACATAAGTTCTAATTCACCAAATGATTGTTATTGAGTATTGATTGATGATGAAATATTATTGATTGATGATGAAATATAGATTACATTATTAAATTATTATAAATAAATTATTCATATCGAATTTTTATCGGATTTTTTGATTTAAATCAGATTTCAAATTTCGGATCGGGTATTGGTTTAGTACACTTGAAATCCAAATTCAAATTTATTTTTTTGAGTTTGAAATGCATTCAAAATCCAAAATTTCGAGTTTGACAATTCAAAATTTTTATATTTTTGATCCGATATCCATCAAATCTAATTATTTTGCTATTATAATTGGACTACACTTAAAACGTAATTTGGGCCTGTTATTTTTTGTAATGGGCCCATTATTTTGCATTGTATAACCGTAAATAATTTTTTATCAGCTATCATTAGGTTGAAAGACTTTTAATTTACCGTACTCGTATAAACAGCTAGCTAAGCTGCCTACTGATAATATTGGGGGGTGATGGCCCTAAATGCCCACCTCCCAAAATATTTGGTCCAAAATGTCTATTTTCGGAAGGAATGGTCCTAAATACCCACGGGACACGCATGTGGGAAAGGAGTATCCGGACACTCCTTCGAAACATGCGTGTCCTTCACAAAACTCAATTCTGTAGAATTCTGGACGACTTGTGATACGCATGTTGCACATGCATTACTTTACATACGCATGTCCAACATGCGTATGTGCTGTACTGTTCATCGTCTCCAACCTCCAGTCAACGTCGTGTTTTCCGGCCAAAAATTTGGAACACTCGTTCAGCCCTTTCCAGCACTCGAACACTAGCATATGATATACCAAAACGATCGTTTCTTCACCTTCTACATGCCTGTACCAGTAGTTTTCAGTTTGTTTGGCCGGAATTAAAAGCCCCAATTCGAGCTCCACTTTCCGATTCAAAAACCGATGTGCTCGTGCACGCCCTGCGGGACCACATATCAACAAACGAGTATGGCAAATTGACGAGGGAGCTCTGGGCATCGTTTTAATGTCCTCAGTTTTGGTGGAAGTTGCCGGAGGAGGTAGATCGAACATAGGCATTTTTTGGGCAATTTTTTGGTCACGGGAGTTCCGAAGCGTGTTGTGTGATAATGACGTCAGCTGACGTCATCACGCATTCTGAGAATGCGTGATCCCTGTTGCGCATGTGTGGAATGCGTATCATAGGTCACGCATGTACAGAATGCGTGACCCGTCGGTAAATAGGGCCGCCTTCCCGGAAATCAGTATATCGGACCTTTGCTTCCCAAATGTAGGCATTTTGGGCATTTTCTCTAATATTGGGGGTTTTGGGAACTTATTTTTCTAAATAAGTCAACTTATTTTATTTTAAGATAAGTTAGAAATTCTTAACTTTTTTTTGCAACTTATAGAATCTCAAACATACATTAACTATTTGTATAAAAAAAACTATTAAAATATTAATTTTTTATCTGAAAATAAGTTCAAAAGAATTTATTTTAAGTTGGTGCCAAGCGCACCCATTGTTTTACAACTCCCTGCTGAATTTTCAAGTTTTAACTTTTAACCGGATAAATGGATTGGCTCAAAAAGTAGAACTAAATATATTGGCATTTGACGATCTTACTGGACACTAAGAGCATCTCTAATAGAGGTTGTCAACATTGTTGCCAACTTCTACCACATCAACACATATATTACTTTTTTATTTCTTCTCTCCTCCATCTCATTGTTAGCAACTTTTGTTAAAAATCTACTCCAATAGTTGGCAACTTTAAAAGTTGCCAATGTGCTCCCATACGTAAATTTTATATTATCTTATAGATATATTTAATATGAGAGATATAAAAAAGGATAAAGTTAAATACATTTTTGGGGAGTTATATGTGTTTTAACTAAATGGGGAAGTTGCCAACTTTTGAAAATTTTGGTTGGCAACTTGTTGGCAACATTGATACTCTTCTGTAGTTCTGTGAGCCAATATTTTTGGACCATTTTTTAATTAAATCCAATTGAATTTTCAACATTCGGACTTTTTTTTAATACATTTCTACGAGGAAGATGCCTTAGGCTTATAGGCTACTGGCTAGGTGTCGTCTAATTTCTCTTTGTTTTTTTATATTCATTTTTGTGTTGTTTCACAAAAAACGGGACACGTTTTTACAGGAGAAGCCATTTCTCTTTATAGCATCCCCGGCATGTGAATCTGATAATATAAATTTGAAAAAGGAATATTTTTAAATTTAAAATTTTATTAACATATGAAGATAATTTGTGAACACTACAAAGAACTTGTTAAGTAATTAAAACTTAATAATTCCGAACCTTAAGTTATTATTTTATTTCTGGTGCAAGATGTGGGCATGCACGGAAATGAGGAATAGATCAGCAGGGTTAAGAAGATGATCAATCTGAGTCGATGTTAGGGTTGCTTGTAGTAGTTCAGTTTATCTGGTTCCAGTTTAATTTTTAGTTTAAGTTGTGTGTTTTGTTAAGTAGAGGTCATGGTTTTTGTGATTGAAGTTAGCACTAGTGCACAGTCATTTTCCAACTATTGGTCCAAGCCTGTTTTTCTTTGTCTAAATGGTCCTAGTGATGTCTATTAGTGCAGTTAGGGGCTTCGGCCCAGTAAGTAATGGGCTTTGCTCTTTTATTGCTCTTTTCTCGGTACGGCTCTTGTGACTATTCCTCTTAACTAACAATCTCACTTGATAGTAGTATATTGGTTTTCTAAAAAATGTTTGAGTAATGCTACAGGTATAAAAATTGGTATCAAAATTTGTTATCAAATGACGTGGAGAGGTGACGTGTCAGTTTGGAAAAATTTTATTGACTTATTAATATGAATGCAGGGGGTCCGACTCATTAAATATTGCTGAAACACCAATTAGATTGTGACATCTATCATTTGGGAACCATTTTGGGATTCAATTTGGTATCCCTAGCATTTTCCAAAATGTTTTGGCATCGATATTTTGTATATTTTGTTATATGTTTATCCATATGCTGATTTTTTTTTGTTATAAATATTAAAAAAAAAATTGAATTGTGTAAGCTACTCTTAGCTTTGATGTTGTGGTTGAGGAGATTCCTGACCTCAGTGGGAGAGTATGCCACTTGATATATCAAAGATGCAGCTAAGAAGAAAAAAAATTGTAGTGATGGAGATCACAAATGATTCAAAGGATTCTAAAAAGGTAACCTCTCCATACACTTCCAGTCAAATCATATGCAAAAATTTGTTTACTTAGTCTAAAGTCTTACTTTTTTTTATCTTACCATACCCACGAGATCTGCTCTTGACCTTGGTTCTATATTGATTTTTAGCGTTACGTGTAGCGAGCTTGATGAATTGAACCACTATTTTAGAAAGAATTGCCCCGGCGTGATGTTTATTCACACCAATCGGATATTGAGGTGAATCGATGCGCGAATTGTTGCCAATGAGATGTGTGTTATAGAATTTGTGAACCTCATTAACGATATGGTATGTATTTAAGATTATTAACGATATGGTATGTATTTTAGTTGTTTTTTTTTTTTTGAAACTAAACTATCTATTGTTTTTTAATGTGAGTTTAAACTCTGTGAAGTGTTAAACTTTTTAAATTCTATGTTTTTAACTTAAATTTTAAGGGTGAATTTGCTGTGGTAAGCTATGTTTGTTTTCAATAATTTTTGCCCACTTATTTTAAATTTCAATTTTTGGTATTAATCGAATCATATATATATATATATATATATATATATATATATATATATATATATATATATTTTTTATAATCTGATGTTCGAATATAAATATATATATATATATATATTTTATAATCTGATGTTCGAATTTGCGTGCATCTCGACTAATTCGGAGGACATACTAGCACACCGAATCATATATTTTGGTTCAAAGGCTGGTCCTAGCAAACATTTACTTTGTTATAATCATGATCAACTCGGGGACCGAACTAATATGTTATCTCTGGCTTATAGGTTCAAGTATAATCTGGGTCAATGACTAACCTCAGATTTTAATAAATTCCGAATAAAATTGATAAAGGTAAAAAAGTATAGATAATATTCGATTAAAATTGATTATTATGCTGTAAATATATATTACTATTTAAAGATATTACAACTTAAGAATTTACTTTACACACGTATACATAAATATAGCTCTGGACAAGTAGTTTCATATTTGTATTTATATTTGGCATAAATAAATATGTATAGGGTAATCAATTGATCTATAATGTTTGATAGATGAAAGAATAATAAACAATTGTTATGTTAAATCAAATTACACTCTAATTTTTTCCCCATGCGGACTTTAATCAAACTTCAATTTGAAATATGTAAAATAGAACAGTCTATAAAAGCAGGGGGGAGGGAGAGGTGGTGATACATGCCATTGTGATTTTGCATAGCAATTAAGCTTACAAATTTAATTCCAAAAAGAATTCCCTACGATGACAATCGCAAATCTAATCCTGAAAATTTTTCTGTATTGCTACGTACTGTTTATCAATTTCTGTTCAGGTTTAAAAACTTTGATTCCCAACATCACCGAATTTTTCTTCGAATATAGTATTCTCTTCGAGCGATACACAAGGGCTAAGAACTTGTCTTCGGTTCAACCTGCATATTCTTTCTTGCCAGAAGATATCTTAATAAACATTCTTGCCATACTGCCGGTTAGGTCTCTTCTTCGATGCAGGTGTGTTTGTAAAACGTGGCATCAAATTATAGCTGAAACTCATCTCACATATCAAAATGCCACCGCCTCATGCACATATATACTATACGAAGATTTGAGGTTTGCTTACCGATAGTGAGCCCCTTTTTGATAGTACAAAACATTCTAAACTGTACTACACCCACAGATTATTCAGGAATGACACTCGTGAGACTCAAAGGCTAAAGATTTACGGGGTCTTTAATGGGTTGTTATGTTTGTCCGAACCATGCTATCAAATCCACAATACAATACATTTGTGGAATCCAATTTGTAGAAAAGTCAAAAAGCTTCCACAACTTAAAATCTCAATGGAGGAAGGGTATAAAATTAATCCAAGAGTTTTCCTGAGCTTTGGATATTTCCAGAGGACTCTAGCTGTTATCACTTGTCTTACATACCTGCATGGTATAAACTAGCTGCCACCTTATTCTTTTGTCATAATATTAATGCATCTATTAAATATAAACACCCAGCTGTTATTATTAGTACGAGTTTGAATTCTAGCAAAAAAATGGTACCAAATAGGTCATGCGAGGAGATTAAAAGTTTGCAGCAAAAGCTTTGCTATGGCCTATGAGGCAGCAGCAAAAAACATGAAACAAAAAGAAAAACATGTACAATATCTCGCAAGCAAGAAGTTACGAAAAAGTCAAAGGAGAAACCATAAATGTGGGATCTTGCAGCGGATACAAGAATTGAAGCAATAAAGAAATGCTCTCAGAAAATACCGCAGGTGACCTGAAATCTAAAAAAAATAGAACTCGATCGTACAAAAACAGAAGTAAAAAATCCTTGGTCTAAAAGCTTTTATATCCATGGAAAAATTAGCAGCAAACGGGATGCATGTGTTGGAGAGAGTAATAAATCACTTACCCAGGATTGCTTAAGTAGGGACACAGACGAAGCTGGAAGAAATGGATGCCCCGGATATGTGGCAAGGGCTTACAGAATAATAAAAGAGCGCAAAATTTCACAGTTTCATGCATGTGAGCTTACAATATGAGAGGGATGATAAGAATCATGAGGATGCAGAGTATTTACACTGAGTTGTCACCACACAAGATAGCACAAGAAGTCAATACAGTCAACTAAATTGAAGATAACAGAATGACAGCTCAGATTCTTTAGCTATATAATCATTCTCATTAGAGTAGAGAAAAGTTATTAGAAATGATATTCTTTTCTCTCTCCTTCTCTCATCACCTGATCTCTCTCAATCTCTCTCTCTCGATCTCTTTAGTAAAGCAGTAAATAGTTTTAGTTCTCTGATTATCGTTCTCTTGGAATAAGTAACTAGTAGTTGATTTCTGTTTTTCTCTGGTGTAACAATGGAGATTGGAGATTGTATTGTTTTGATTCAGTTACAATGTTAATAAGTTGATTTCAGTGATTTTATACACTGTAAGATGGTATTAGAGCAATGGCTTGCGATTCTGTATTGAGTAAGTAGATTTGTTCTCTCTTCCGCTTCGATTCATCAAAGTTTCTGATAATTATTGTCATTTCTGGTGTTCGTATTATATTCTTGTCATCATAATCATTTTGTTTCTGATATTTTCTTAGATCTCTTGATATTTGTTCAAAGTTCTTGATAATCTCTTCGATTTCTTGATAATCTCTTCGATTTCTTGACAATTTTTCTCGAATTCTTGATAATTTCTTTGATTCCTTGATAATTTTTGATCGATTATCATGGCTACTCATACTGTTGATCCTTCGCAAGATCCTGTTTCACCTTATTACTTGCATCCTTCGGATAATCCTGGCATGAAACTAGTTTCTATGAAATTTGATGGTAATGGATACACAGATTGGAAACAGTCATTGTTAATTAGTCTTTCTGCGAAAAATAAAGTAGGATTTGTTGATGGAACCATAACAAAACCTACTGTCACTGATGCTACACTTAAAGCTTGGGAAAGATGCAACTCTATGATGCTATCTTGGTTGTTAGGAGTGTTAGATCAGAATATAGCAAGAAGTGTCTTATACTTCAAATCAGCAAGGGAAATTTGGTTGAACCTAGAAGAACGATATGGACAAGCATCTGGTACTACATTTTTTGCACTTCATCAATCATTGTTTGAAATTAGGCAAGGTTCAGATAATATCTCTGGATACTATACTAAAATCAAGATGTTGTGGGATCAGTTGGATTCAGTGGATCCACTACCAACTTGTTCTTGTGCTAATTGCACTTGTCAAATTACTCAGAAGTTAGTGAAATCACAAGATGACAGAAGACTTGTTGAGTTCTTAATGAAACTGAATGAAGGTTTTGAGATGATTAGGGGAAATTTTCTGGTTATGAGCCCTTTGCCATCTATTGTATAAGCTTATAGGTTGTTACTCCAAGAGGAGAGTCATAAGAAATTGTATCAGAATGTGTCTATAACTCAGAGTAGTTCAATTGAGGAGACAATGGCTTTTAATGCTAGGAGAAATTTTCAAGATAAGTTCAGACCACAATACTCACAGAATAGACAAAACTATGGAGATACAAGGAGGCCAAGCAATTATTTTTGTGATCATTGTAAGATGTCAGGACATACCATTCAGAAGTGCTATAAAATTCATGGATATCCTCAGAACAACAGATATGATAAAAGGCAGGTCAATGCAATTCAATATGAAGAAGAGGATATGAACAAAGGACAAGCTGAAACTGTTTCATTCAATACAGCTCAATATCAACAAATTTTGCAGCTAATTGGAAAAGATCAAAATCAGCATGAGAGTTCAAATAATGATACAATCACAAGTCAGAGAGCAGCAAATATGGCAGGTAAATTTTGCTTTATATCATCAACTAGAACTAAATGGATAATGGATAGTGGAGCAACAGATCACATGTGTTGTGATTTGTCATTTTTTGATTCATATGAGGATCTACAGGGTTCTAATAATTTCATTACCATCCCAAATGGTAAACAAGTACAGATTACTCAGACTGGCACAGTGATGCTTAATCCAGATATTATCTTAAAGGAGGTTCTTTATGTACCATATTTTAAGTATAATTTGGTATCAATACCAAAGATTTGCAAAGATATGAATTGTAGTGTGACATTCACTAACAGTGGTTGTTTCTTACAGGGCCTTTCAATGAGGCCACAACATCTTGGTAATTTCAAGAATGGATTATACTACCCGGAAGATACTGTCAATTTCAAATCTAACAATTCCAGTTCTAGCTCAAGTCAAGCTTGTTTTTCAAGTGAAGATAGAAATTCTCTGGCATGCAATACTACAGCTCATACTACTGCAGAAGTGAATAAAGTCAAGCTATGGCATCTCAGGTTTGGACATATGCCAACAACCATGTTATCTCATGTAAAGAATGTTTTTGATCATAAACCATGTGATATGAATTGTATCTGTCAAATCTGTCTAATGTCCAGACAGACCAGAAATTCTTTTCCTTTGAGTACGATTGTCACAAAGAAACCATTTGAATTGCTTCATGTTGATACTTGGGGTCCTAACAAGTTTAGTGATCAAAATGGTTGTAAATATTTTCTCACAGTAGTGGATGATTTTACAAGAATGACATGGGTTTTTCTGATGAAATATAAATCTGATGCTGTTCAATTGTTGAAGTCTTTTTACTGTTTTTATAGAAAATCAGTTTCAGACTGCAATTCAGAAAATTCGAACTGATAATGCTTTAGAACTTTGTGAAGGAGAGATTAAGAGTTTTTACTCTAGTAAAGGGATCCTACATTAGAAATCTTGTGCTTATTCTCCACAACAAAATGGTGTTGTGGAGAGGAAACACAGACATCTTTTAGAGACTTCAAGAGCACTATTTTTTCAATCAAAGTTACCTCAACAATTTTGGGGAGAATGTGTTTTATGTGCAGCCCATCTTATAAACAGGATGCCACTACAGGTTCTGCATAATATCAGTCCTTATGAAAAATTGTATAAGGAACCTCCAGATGTAGATTATTTTAGAGTGTTTGGTTGCCTATGCTATGTTTCTACTGGAAAGGTTCATAGGACTAAGTTTGATGCTAGGGCACAACCTCATATTTTTGTTGGCTATCCTGTTGCACAAAAAGGATACAAAGTTCTTAATCCTATAACCCTGGAAATATCTATTTCTAGAGATGTTTCTTTTCATGAGCAATACTTTCCATATCATATGGATAGTGCTTCACCTCCATCTGCTATTTTTCTTCCCATATCTACACCATCTGTTCCATTTCATCATGATCTTGTACCACCTATTCTTTCTCAGAATCATTCTGATTCAGATATTCCACATGAAACTTCTAATGACACATCTGATATAAACACTTCCCATGACACAACTACATCTTCTACTACAGATGCATCTAATGTCAGAAGAAGTACAAGAGTTGTCAAACCACCATCTCATCTTACTGATTTTATTTGTAATATTTCACTGACACCAACCACTAATCATTGGTGTAATATTGTGGAATATACTCATTTGTCATCTGTTGTCCAGTCTTTTGTTCAAAACACAAACTCTTTGGTAGAACCACTTACTTATGCAAAGGCTATTAAAGACCCTAGATGGATTGATGCTATGAATAAAGAAATAGAGGCACTGCATAAGAATCATACCTGGAATCTTGTTCCTTTGCCAGATGGAAAGAAGGCCATTGGTTGTAAATGGGTATACAGAATTAAACTTAAATCAGATGGTACTGTGGAAAGGTTTAAGGCCAGATTGATTGCTAAAGGATATAATCAAAAATGGGGCATTGATTTTCTGGAAACATTTTCTCCAGTAGTTAAAATGGCTACCATCAGGTGTTTACTAGCTGTTGCTTCACATAGAGATTGGCCTATTTTCCAGCTAGATGTTAATAATGCATTTCTACATGGTGATCTAAGTGAAGAAGTCTATATGCAGGTTCCTGATGGTGTTCCAAATCCACATAATTTGGTATGCAAACTTGTCAAATCATTGTATGGTTTAAGACAAGCTTCTAGACAATGGTTTGCCAAGTTAGTGGGGGCATTGTTACATAAAGGATTTATTCAATCAAAGAATGATTATTCTTTGTTTTTGAATCATAATGCAGCTGGTAAGACAGTCATAGTAGCTGTCTATGTGGATGACATAATTTTAACAGGAGATAACACTGAAGGAATTGATGATTTAAAGAGGCACTTGGATGAGATTTTTAGTATTAAGGATCTGGGAAAATTAAGCTACTTTCTTGGTATTGAGGTTGGATATGTTAGTGATGGAATTACTTTAAGCCAAAGAAAGTTTTCAAAGGAATTACTGAATGATGCTGGTATTGTTACACACAAGTCTGTTGTCACACCACTGCCTATAAATCTCAAGTTACAAGCTGATGAAGGAGATATTTTTAAAGATCCAAGCTTATATAGGTGTTTGGTAGGGAAATTAAACTTCTTGACACACACAAGACCAGACTTTGCTTTTACAGTGCAGCATCTAATTCAATTCTTACAACAACCTAGAGTACCTCACTACAAAGCATTACTACATGTTTTGAATTATGTTGCTTCAACTGTAGGGCAAGGTATTTTGCTAAAAGAAAATGATCAGCTAACTCTACAAGCATATTCAGACTCAGATTGAGGAGCATGCTTAAATACAAGAAGATCAATCAGTGGATATGTGTTGATGCTTGGAAGTTCACCAATAAGCTGGAAATCTAAGAAACAGAATACAGTTTCCAAGAGTTCATCAGAAGTAGAATACAGAGCAATGTCTAGTGCAGTAAGTGAAGTAGTTTGGATGGTCAGATTACTGGAGGAATTAGGAGTGAAAAATCTTAAACTTGTCATGTTTCACTGTGACAATCAAAGTGCTATTCATATAGCTAAAAATCCAGTTCAACATGAACGAACAAAACATATTGAGATTGATATTCATTTCACTCGAGACAAAGTAATGGAAGGTTTGTTGCAAATATCTTATCTTCCAACAGAGCTACAGATTGCAGACACATTGACAAAGATATTGCCATCTGCACAATTCAACAAGCTTCTTTCCAAACTAGGCATGACAAATAGACAGCCTAGTTTGAGGGAGGCTGATACGAATCATGAGGATGCAGAGTATTTACACTGAGTTGTCACCACACAAGATAGCACAAGAAGTCAATGTAGTCAACTAAATTGAAGATAACAGAATGACAGCTCAGAAAACAGAATGACAGCTCAGATTCTTTAGCTATATAATCATTCTCATTAGAGTAGAGAAAAGTTATTAGAAATGATAGTCTTTTCTCTCTCCTTCTCTCATCACCTGATCTCTCTCAATCTCTCTCTCTCTCGATCATTTAATCTCTCTCGATCTCTTTAGTAAAGCAGTAAATAGTTTTAGTTCTCTGATTATCGTTCTCTTGTAATCAGTAACTAGTAGTTGATTTCTGTTTTTCTCTGGTGTAACAATGGAGATTGGAGATTGTATTGTTTTGATTCAGTTGCAATGTTAATGAGTTGATTTCAGTTATTTTATACACTGTAAGAAGGGATGTGAATGCAACATTTATCTAACAAAGCTCAAGCAAACATACAACATCGCATGAATCTCAATCTGCAGGAAGCGTTGAAATGTTTGCATTAATTTGTTACTGGAAAAACTCACAGTGGCTCCGATGCTTGTTAGCATAATCATCAAGCAACGTTGCATTCATATATCTCTATTTTATATAGAGTCTGCACATGTATCAACGCGCTAGCATCGTGGCAACATTATGTTGAGTTCAATGGCATTTTACAGCAATTCTAGTACGAAAAAGAGCATAGCTGGCACGAAGAGTTTATAATTTTAGTTCTTCAATCATTTTATATAAATTTATAAATATTCGGTTAAGTTTGATGGAAAACTATATGCTATTAGTTATTTGGAGAACTAGTTCCCATTTGAGTTTCGCCCTATTACCCTGTATATGTTCAATGTTCATTGATCTTAATTATGTATTATAACTAACAATTACTCTTTATTTTCTGCAGATAATATGCTCGAATACGCTATACTAATGTAATGATTGACTGTATAGACTCAAAAACTAAAGACCTAGCTAGCTAAAAAACCGCATCATACAATTGGATGGAGTGGTTACTTTCACACAATAATTTTAAGATTCAGGAGTTCGAATAATTTCCATCTATGTAGAATTACGACACAGCTCGTGATTCTTGTGAAGTAGAAGTTTCAACTACCAAGCACTGTCTCATAAAGGATGTGAAGATCTGTACTTAATATGATGAGTTATAAATGAAGAGACAAAGAAACAATTTAGCAAAAAAAAGAAGAGACAAAGAAACACATGTGTATGCAAATTTAAATAATTAATTAGTATGAAGCTATGTGTTTAGTAGTTGTAATTAATTACCTTCATTTTTCTCTTGCCTTGATGATTCTTGGATGATTTTTTTCTTTTAGCTTCTTCCTTGGCTGTTGGAAGTTTTGCTGCAGCAATCTCATCACTCTTATTCCCTATTTCGTTCCCTTGTTTCAATATGCTTGAACCCGATCCAAAATCACTTTATCTTCCTCCTGATTGTAACTTCTTGGGCTGATATTATCAAAATTTTCTACGTATAAAGAAGTTGCATTCGTCCCGGTGAATTCTATATGTATGGTTTGGACATTAAAACCAAGAAAATGTATAAAAAATGAGTAAAAAGTTAGATGAAAAGTGGGTAAAGTGGTGGGATCTATTAATATTTAATAATAGATTTTAGGTACTGGAGAAAAGTAGTGGGTGTAATAGTATTTAATATTGTAAATTTGAGATAGTGGAGGAAAGTTAGTGGGTGTAATAGTGTTTTTTATTATTAAAACTTTACTATTTTTGTAATGTATACAAATGATGGAACACCCCAAAATAGCAAGTGTATAGAAATCATGAATGGGATAGAGGAAATATAATTTTTGCTAGATATATATCTATTATATAAAGTTAATCGACTCCTTAGATTCGCAAATTTGAGTGAGTGTTTATACACGGATATACCTTTCGAGAGGACAACTTAATTTGTTGGGTATAAGTTTAATATGTCCCAAATTTAAAGGTCAATTATAGATATATTCCTTTTTATATAATATTTATAATACCCATAATAATATACAAATAAGGCATGAGTCTAGAAAATAGGTTATTTTCATTTATCACGTAATACCTACAGATCACGTATAACTCTCGCGTTGCTTTAGGCGTATAACTCCCGCCTTTGCTTTGTCAGGAAAGATAAAGAAGTGGAATTGGAAGGATCATCTAATGATCAAACTCACAATTATGGAGAACAAGAAGATGCAAGAGATTATATCTACCAAGTCTGTGAGGTAATTTGTTTTTATGGGTTAATCCTTATTTTATTTTGTTAAACTTTGTAAGATTTTTGTGTGTATTGATAGTAATGGGCTACGGTTATTTATAACAGGGATTCACCTTCAATTGTTTGTAACCCACAAATTGGTATTCCACACCTAAAAAGTTGGTTTGTAAATCATCCATGACAACATATACTCCCAGAAAAAGTCCAAGACTGATTGAAAAAGCTAACAGATTGAGTAGTACTGTTTCAAAGATGGTACTGGATTTTGAAAGTCATGTTGAAGAGCCTAGATATCCTACTGAAGCTAGTGTTGCATATAATGATATGGATGTTGATTCCCAAGGTCAGAATTTCTGGAACTTAGTCTCTGAAAAAGTAGATAATGTTGAAGAAGCATTCGGTGCTCTAAAAGAACCAATTTTGCATCTTCAAAATTTTGAAGAAGATGACTGTCATCCTGATGATCAGCCATGGAGCCAACCACTCATGTATAGTGAGGGTGAAGATGATAGAGACTGTGATGAGTTTCTTCAGTATTTTTGCATGAAAAACAGGGATGTCGATGAGGATAGTGAGAAAGAAGAAGAAGGTTTCCAATTTATCAAATAATCAAGTTAAAGCATCTGATAATGGGGAAACGGAGAATTTTTCTAATATTCCAAGAAGTAATGTTGGTGTTGAGCCAATGTTAATCGCTAATGATTTTGATGAATTATTTGCGGCTGATATAGTGGATAATGAGTTGTTTTCTGAATCAGATCATGATGAAAAAATTGAATCTGATAAAATTGAAGTGGGTTTACAGTTTTTTGATAAGACTGATTTTCAAAAACATCTCAGAAAATTTTGTGTATCAAATAGGGTTGTATGCAAGTTTCAGAAGAGTGACAATGTAAGGATCAAGGCTGTGTGCCAAGGTTTTGGACAGCCCGTCATGTGTCCTTGATTTGTATCTGCACGAAAGATACCCGGTGAGCCAACTTGGAGTATAAGGAAGTGTAACCTTCAACACACTTGTGTTGGAGATCCTTATGGGAGAAATTCAAGTGCAAATCATGAGTTTGTAGCGGATCATTTGATTGAAAAGATAATGAAATCACATACCAAGGAAATACCCAAACCTAGTGAGATTGTCAATGAGTTTTGGACGAGTCACAACACCTTAATTCCGTATCATGTCGCATGGAAGGCTAGAAATAAGGTTTCGGAGAAAATTAATGGTAATTACGATGAAAGTTTCAAACTCATACCAAGTCTATGTGAGATGATTACAATGACCAATCCAAGATCAATTGCTACGTACACATATGGAAGGTAAAATTTAGTTTCATATTTTTGTTTTGTTCTAATGTAAACTGTCTATGTTTGCTATTTCTCTATTTTATTTTGTTTAGACATGCTATTGATCCTTCCAAAGATAGACATTCTTAAAAGCATACAACCCTATGTGTAAACAAACCAACTATGTATTAATTTTATGATAGACATAAAAGCATACAACCCTATGTATTAGTGTAGATGGTGCGGTGTGGCGCGGCAATATTAATTTCTTTCTTATAATTGTCGGAGGTATTGCTTTAAAATTTTATGATTGATGTATAAAAAGATGGTTAGAAGAGAAAGATCCCCTTAGACAGTGCACTTTAAAAACTACCTGCAGTTTGCTTTAATCTTGTTGGGTCATATCTCATAAGAGCTTGCCAATGAGTTTTATTTACAATTTTTATGTATTGTGTTCTGGTATTTGTTGCATTTTGTTTGCTTTGATGATCTGACCCCGAATTAACAATTATATATATGTTTGCTTATCTGGGCTGCTGAACTATCCTCTGCTGAAATTGATACGACTAATGTTGATTATCAGTGTGAGTCCATGATACCACGCGCGTGCTCCTCGGTTTGTCAAAATTATTTATACCAAGCTTTTGGTATGTGATTATCTACTAAGCGTCTACGATCAATTGGCTAACATAATAATTTCACTAAGTCCTAAATGGACTAATGTAGGACCGAGAAATAGCATAATACTCCCTCCATTGGGTAAGGAAATCAAGAAAAATGGTAAAGTATGTAGGAAAAAATATAAATGTGAGTAAAGTGGTAGGACACACTAATATTTAATGTATAAAGTGAGTATAGTGGAGAAAAGTAGTGGATTTAGTTGATTTTTATATTATAAAATTTTATTATTTTAGGTAAGTTTTGAAATGTAAAGAATTGGATATGACATCCAATGACATCCCAAAAATGAAAGTGTAAAGAAAAAATTTGGATGGGACATCCCAAAAAAGTAAGTTAAAGAAATGGTTGTAAGAGAGAGTAACATAATTAGACCCTGCAATTTTGAACACGACACGAAAAAACGATACGAAATTTTTGTGTTTGTGTTTACATTTTTAGTACACGACACTGGCCTCCTTTGAAGGAGGTCAGGGGTTCGACTCCTGCGTGTGCGTGAGTTTCCTAGTTTGTATTAGGTTTCATTTCTGTATTTGTATTTCTGTATTTGTAATTCTGTACTTGGTCGGGGGTCCTTCGGAAACAGCCTCCCTATTGTATAGGGGCATGGTCTGCGTACATCTACCCTCCTCAGACACCACTTTGAGTGGTATTATAACTGAGTAAGTCTTGTTGTTTTGGGTTTACCCTTTGAGTACACGATACGACACGAAGTACACAAAATAAATATATTTCTATTTATAATAGATGTATCTATATTTATATATAGGATTATACATAATTTCATAATATTGTTTATAAATATGATGTAAATATATGTATTTAATATATATTCATTAAAATGTATCTAAAAATATATAATTTTTGTATATTTATTTATTTATTTTATTTATTTAATATAACACGAAATACAACGCTAAAAGTACACGACACAAAAGTACACGAACACGAAAATACACGAATCCTAAATGGGTCATGTTTGATTTAACATTTAAGTACACGACACGAATAGGTATACGACACGAAAGTACACGAAACGACTTAATTGCGAGATCTAAACATAATAACATTCTTTTGAAATTATCACTTCAAGCCTTCATTTAATTTACTTTATAGGCTTACTCAGAAAGTACATAAACAATCCATTTTATTTGATAAACCATTTATTAAGCAAACTCACAATTCCAATCATTTTTCTATCACAAACTCACTAAATTCATCTTATCTTCTTTCAAATCTAAGCAAAAGTTCTAATTTTAGCTAATTAAACCAATACTACAAATACAGTAGTACATCATAATCATTCCATTACTTTTTCGGCTAGGGTTCTTGTTAGTTTTTTTTCCCTCACTTATTGTCTTTCACTATTCTAATTAGGATTTTTTTATTTACAAAAATTGGGGTTAACATGCATAATTTGAGGGGTTTGAAGATTGTTGGTAATGAATTTCAGGATTTTAGACATTAATGTTCTATTGGGTTTCAACCCAAGGTAGTGTGGGTTTTAGAGAATCCAAAACAAAGATAATTCATTAATAATTATATGTTATAATTATTATAGATGATATTACTTGTTTGGTAATTAGGTACTAAGAAAAGGAAGATTTGTTAAACAAGTATGATAAGACCTGCATAACAAGTATGGTAAGTCTTGTTTGCTAAGTTTGGGGTAGCGATATATACATAGTCATAATATTGTATTTATAGAATATGCTTAAGAGATGCAGTGTTAGATATTGTTTGGGAGATGTCTGCGTATCAAGTATCAGATTGAGATACCATGTGTGGTGGGTTTGATTGTATTGTTATAACAGGTCGGATTAGCAATAAAAGTTTGGAAGCATCGTGAGGTGTTATTGTTTAAATATATTATTGATAACTGTTTTGATTAATATACAAGTCAGTTGGGGCGTGAGTGTTTTCACGTTAAATTTAACATTCTTACGTTGTTTTTGTTGATAGCTAATTGTTTAGTTGTGTGTATGCTTTGCTTTGATAGTAGAGCTGGCAAATCGGGTAAACGGATCGGTTTCGGATCGGATCTGCTTTGGATCGGATCCACTTTCGGTTAAGGTACTATTTAGAGCCTGTTCAGTTCTGATCGGATCTGATTCGGTTTGGATCCACTTTCGGTTAAGGTACTATTCAGAGCCTGTTCGGTTCGGATCGGATCTGATTCGGTTCGGGTAAAATTCGGATTAAAATCGGATAAATTTTGGATTAAGATCGGATCAAATTGGGTTCGGTTCTCTTTCGGATTTTTACTGCTCGGATCCGATTTTGTTTGGATGTAGGAACATTCGGTTCGGATCAGATTGTCGAGATATATCTAATTTTTTAATGTACCCAAATTTTCCAAAAACCAAAAAATTATTTTGGCTTGAGATCTTAGCAATGAACAACTAAATTGACTAGTACTAGTAACTAGTGCTTTGTTACGGCTTTTTGTTTCGTTTTAAAAAAAAATTCTCGACGATCCAACTATCGGATGTCAAAATATATCTAATTTAGTGATATTCGCAAATTTTCAAAGATAAATAAATTAATTTGGTTGGAAATCTTAGTAGTCAACTACCGAATTGACTAGTACTCATAACTAGTGTTTTGTCACGGATTGTTATTCTATTTTTTAAAAATTATTTCTCGACGATCCAACCGTCCGGATCTCAAGATATATCTAATCTAGTAATATTCCCAAATTTTCATAAAATAACAAATTAATTTGGTTGGAGATCTTAGTAGTCAACTACCGAATTGACTAGTACTTGTAACTAGTGTTTTGTCACGGATTGTTTTTCTATTTTTAAGAAATATTTCTCGACGATCCAACCGTACGGATCTCAAGATATATCAAATATAGTGATATTCCCAATTTTCAAAAAATAAAAAATTAATTTGGTTGGAGATCTTTGTAGTCAACTACCAAATTGACTAGTACTCGTAACTAGTGCTTTGTCACGGATTGTTGATTCTATGTTTTAAAAAATATATCTCGACGATCCAACCGTACGGATCTCAAGATATATCTGATTTAGTGATATACCATAATTTTCAAAAAATAAATTTGGTTGGATATCTTAGTAGTCAATTACCGAATTGACTAGTACTCGTAACTAGTGCTTTGTCACGGATTGTTGATTCTATTATTTAAAAATTATTTCTCGACGATCCAACCGTACGGATATCAAGATATATCTAATCTAGTGATATTTCCAAATTTTTAAAAAATAAAAAAAATAATTTTCTTGGAGATTTTAGTAGTCAACTATTGAATTAACTAGTACTCGTAACTAGTACTTTGTCACGGATTGTTGTTTCTATTTTTTAAAAATAATTTCTCGACGATCCAACCGTACGGATATCAGGATATATCTAATCTAGTGATATAACCAAATTTTAAAAGAATTAAAAAATAATTTTGTTGGAGATCTTAGTAGTCAACTACCGAATTGATTAGTGCTCGTAACTAGTGCTTTGTCACGAATTGTTGATTCTATTTTTTTAAAAATTATTTATCGAAGATCCAACCATACGGATCTCAAGATATATCTAATCTAGTGATATTCCCAAATTTTCAAAAAATAAAAAGTTAATTTGGTTGGAGACCTTAGTAGTCAACTACCGAATTAACTAATACTCGTAACTAGTTCTTTGTCACGGATTATTGATTCTATTTTTAAAAAAATATATCTCGACGATCTAACCATACGGATCTCAAGATATATCTAATTTAGTGATATTCCCAAATTTTCAAAAAATAAAAAATTAATTTGTTTGGAGATCTTAATAATCAAATAACGAATTGACTAGTCCTCGTAACTAGTGATTTGTCACGAATTGTTAATTCTATTTTTTTAAAATTATTTCTCGTCGATCCAACCGTACGGATCTCAAGATATATCTAATATAGTAATATTCCCAAATTTTCGTAAAACAAAAAATTAATTTGGTTGGAGATCTTACTAGTCAACTACCGAATTGACTAGTACTCGTAACTAGTGTTTTGTCACGGATTGTTTTTCTATTTTTAAGAATTATTTCTCGACGATCCAACCGTACGGATCTCAAGATATATCAAATATAGTGATATTCCCAATTTTCAAAAAATAAAAAATTAATTTGGTTGGAGATCTTAGTAGTCAACTACCGAATTGACTAGTACTCGTAACTAGTGCTTTGCCACGGATTGTTGATTCTATGTTTTAAAAAATATATCTCGATGATTCAACCGTACGGATCTCAAGATATATCTGATTTAGTGATATACCATAATTTTCAAAAAATAAAATATTAATTTGGTTGGATATCTTAGTAGTCAACTACCGAATTGACTAGTATTCGTAACTAGTGCTTTATCACGGATTGTTGATTCTATTTTTTAAAAATTATTTCTCAACGATCTAACCGTACGGATCTCAAGATATATCTAATCTAGTGATATTCCCAAATTTTCAAAAAATAAAAAATTAATTTGGTTGGAGAACATAGTAGTCAACTACCGAATTGACTAGTACTCGTAACTAGTGCTTTGTCACGGATTATTGATTCTATTTTTTAAACATTATTTCTCGACGATCCAACCGTACGGATCTCTAGATATATCTAATATAGTGACATTCCCAAATTTTCAAAAAATAAAAAATTAATTTGGTTGGAGAACATAGTAGTCAACTACCGAATTGACTAGTACTCGTAACTAGTGTTTTGTCACGGATTGTTTTTCTATTTTTAAGAATTATTTCTCGACGATCCAACCGTACGGATCTCAAGATATATCTAATATAGTGATATTCCCAAAATTTCAAAAAATAAAAAATTAATTTGGTTGGAGATCTTAGTAGTCAACTACCGAATTGACTAGTACTCGTAGCTAGTTCTTTCATCTTTGTCACGGATTGTTGATTTTATTTTTTTTAATTATTTCTCGACGATCCAACCGTACGGATGTCAAGATATATCTAATTTAGTGATATTTCCAAATTTTCAAAAAATAAAAATGTTAACTCGAATAACTTGTAGAAGGGGGGTTGAATACAAGTTATATAATCGTGTCTGATTTTTGCTTGATTAGATAAACAAGAATAAACGAATGAATCAAACTGTTTGTATTAATAAGATCAAATACAAACTCTACCAAAGGTGTACAAATACCTTTAGCAGCTGCTGACAAAATAAATCTCTCTCTCTGTTTGTTTCGAACTCTCGAATACAAACCTTATACAGAGCTACGCACACGAACTCAATTGCTAAACTCACAATTGCTTCGCACGACCACGACACTTTTTACAATGATATAGAGAGAGTATTTATAATGTTACCTATCAACTAATAACAGAAAGATAATCTATACATGACAATGTTCTGCCGTCCAGTTGATAGTTTCCATCAATAGAAAATTCTTTCCTTCATGAAATCTTCTTGCTTGTTCTCCAAACAAAGATCCTGTTTTATGCATCCATAATGACATCATCAGTAACACGACTGATATCAGGATTCCATCTTGCATCAGGATTTGACCATCCCATCAGTACTCGATCAGTATTTGACTAGACATATCAGGATTCAATCTCAGTTCCTGACATGTAGTACTCGATGCACTGTTCCTGACTTAATTCTACATATTACTGTCTAATACATATATCCTATATACAAAGTACTAAATCCTTTATAAATCAGGATATACAAGAAGTATAAGTAAAATTCTATTCTCAACATCACAACTCATGAATTATTCCTAACAATCTCCCCCTATTTATGCTTTAAAATCTGAAGCATAAATCTGAGTTGTTGATGTCAAAACATATAACAATACAATCAGAATAGAATTTATGAATTCAAAAATCATGAAGTTAAGCACCTCATTCTTCAAATGTAGACAAAGTATCTAGTACTTAGAAGAAAGAATTCAACTATTTGATGCTTCTTTTCCTTTACCACTTCCATAATAAGATTCACCTTTGTCATCCTTAGTTCTTCGTTTATCTCTCCCAGTCTGTTTATCTCCTCCCCCAGTCTATTGCCTTTGAATTGTTTTTATCTCCCCCTTTTTGACATCAGCAACATTAATTCCAAGAGATTCAGTAACAGAACAAATGAGATTCATCAGAACTGTTTGATTTTCCATAATAATGACTTGGTTATCTTCAAGTGTTTGAAGTCTTGATTGAATTTCAACTTGAGATTTCTGAATGTCATGTAGAATTTTCAGAATCGACTTCAATGTTGGAAGTGTTTGGAATATCTTCAGATTCAAGTCTTGTAGAAGAAGTTGCCTGTGTAGAATGATATTCAAGTAATAATACTCGATTAGAGTTACAAATATCTTCATCTTTCTGATCTAAAGCTGCAATATGATCATTTTGTCCTTCACCAGTATTCTGTGTACTAACATCTACAAATCCTGACGCCTCCTTAGATTGATCAGATATTGTTGATGTCTCAATTCTGGATGATATTGGTAGTACAAACAAAGGAATACTAGGATCATTAGGAATATCTTCTGGTACTGGTGGTGTGGAAGTTTGTCTTAGCCTTTCTCCTCTTCTGTTGATAATTCCTGCAAGCCTTTCTTTCTGCTTCTGAGCTTTAACTTTTGGCTTTGCATCGTGCTTTGCTAAGTCATTCTTCTCATACATCTTGATAAAAGAATAAGTACCAGCATCCATACCAAGATTATCAGACCAAGATTCAGGAAAAACCTGATCCCAGAAATCAAACGATGGCGGTTTCCTAATTTTCTCTCCCTCACTATGGAGTTGATCATCCATACCCTCATTCTCACTTTGACTATCTAAAGTCAACACTCTTTCTACCTCTCCTTTTGCCTGGTCAGGAGCCAACCTCTCAGATTGTGGATCAATATCCATCTTTTCAAGTGTATCACTCAAATTTGGATAAGTACACTCATGACCTACAGAAAAATAGAGTTTAGAAGAAGTTTTTATACCTGAACTCACATGGAGAGAGGGTTCCTCATTTGGCAAGGGGCTTGAGGTTTTCTCCAAGAAGTAAGCTGCTATAGTCTCTGAACCCTCATAAACATCTTCTTTCCTTCCAGAGACTACAGGCTCCAGTATACCACTTTCAGGTTCTCTACTAGACTCTGATGTCTTCAGTAACACTTCATTAGACACCATAGTTAGTATGTCACCGTCTTTAAGTGTTGTTTGCTGAGACTCACCCTCAAGGTGGATAGACTCTGACTGAACAATATTTATTTGATCTTCAGGAAAATCAGTCAAAGTTATTCCTCCCATATCATAGGGTTTCTCACTTGCAAATTCAATCATCACAGAAGACCTTTCATCATCAGCTATCACAGCTCCTGAGTCATCCAACCTCTGACTAGATGGTTCTTGTGTTGCAGTGACTGTGATCTGATATGTCCTACTATCCACCACTGGTGCAATAGTATCTTCTGTTGACTGCATTCCTCTATCTACTTCCTCATGTTGTTCACCTTGAGCTGAAGCATCTTCAATAATGACATCTTTGTCAAATAAATATACATGAAGTGATTGAAGTGAAACATGCTTTGAGAGTCCAAATTTCTTGACTATTTGTCTTCTGACAGATACATAGAAATACATCTTCATTAAGTCAAGTCTTTGATGTAGAAGTCCATATTCTTCTGGAAATAAAAGTTTTGGTACTCTTTCAATTATAAACTCTAGAACAGGCTTGGACAACTTCACTTTGATAGAAATAACTCCCATAGCCAGTCTGTATGATAATGTATTTTCCCATGAAGAATCAATATCAAGATCTCTATAGTCATTTGCTGAATTAATTGTAGTTTCATTTGTAGAGACCTGCATGATATTAGTTGGACTAGACTCTATGTGTGTAGGTGACAATTGAATCTTTCTCCTTGTTCTCCTAGTATAGTGAGCAAAAGATTTATCCTGAGAAGACTCAAGAGGTGTAGACACAGAAGTGATCTTGGGATGAGATCCTTTTTCAATAGACACGGTCTTTTGAGAGACAGTATCCAGTAACTGTTTTCCCTTTTTAAGTACTACAGTCTTTTGAGAGACTGCAGCCTGGCTGTGACTAGGTGCTTCATCTCTTTGTCCTAGCTTAGAAAGTTGAATTGCAGCCTTCAATTCTTCTCTCTCAGCAAGAGATATATTATCATCATCTTCACTAGAACTACTACTACTTGACACAACAAATCTTCTCTTCCTTACAACTGATGTCTTTTGAGAAACACCAGAGGTTGGTTTCTTTGAAACAATAGGCTGTGGATCAAAACTTTGTTCTTGAATTGTTTCAGAGACTATAATGTTTTGGGCTACTTGGGTAGACACAGGGGGGTTCTCCTCCAAACGAGATTCCTGAGTCATTTCACCACAAAAGAAAGAAGAGTTGTAAAGAGTAGGAAGATGAGTTTTAAGAATTACCTGAACAAGATGTGGATAATGAATTGCAGGTATTTCATCTAGATTCTTTTCATTGTCCTTCTTTGTAATGTCAGAGAAAATTCTCTTTTGTTGTACATAAGAAGAAACACAATGTTCTCTACCAAATCTAGCTTCAACATCAGGAATAAAATGGTTAATAAACATTTGCATAAATCTATGATGATAAACCATTTTCCTGTTTTGATCTCTTGACCCAAGTTTAATACTCATCTGACTTAAGATAATGTGACCATTGTTAATTACTCTGTCATAAAGCAAACTGTAAGCAATATGTGATGTAACAGAAGTAATTTGCTGAAAAGAACTACATTTACCAGTAAAACATTTAGCAATTTGATCAAAGAAGAAAGACCATTACTTTCTAAGAAAAGACCTATTTAACTCGCTCATGTTGTCTAGAGGTCCACTATAACCTAATGCAAACAACATAGTTCTTACATCATCATCAGATGGTTCACTTGCATAATTATCAGTAACAGGTAAGCGAAGTACTGAATTAACAACAGATTCAGTAATGTCATAAGTATCTTGTCCTAAGTGTAGAACAATCTTACCTGATTGACTCTGAGTAGAATCAATTACCTCAGCATTCTCCCAAGCTTGTGAAACAGCAACTTGATTTATTTCTGGAGATGCTGTCAATGCATAATGCAAAGGTCCAATAGCCATAAAATCCATTACTAGATGAAAATCATCTAATACTCCTTTGAGCTGCCATTTTTGATCTGAAAAGAACTTGAAAGCTACTGATTTAGGTAGACTTCTTTGAGCTGCCATTTTTGATCTGAAAAGAACTTGAGAAATCTTGAAATTGATTAGTGATTTTGAGCACTTGAAAGAATGTTTTTGCTTCTGGAAATACGAATTAAAAGTTAGCAATAAAACAATCAGAGTCTCAAAATAAAGATATATTCAAAAATCCTTCAGACCCACTAACCCATGTTGACACGTAGGTTGACAGGTGTCAGTCCCTGAAAAATGCAGTTTACCCACAATTTTTGGAAAATAAAATCCAAAATTGATTTCAATTAAATAAATCAGGGTAAAATTAAAATCAATACTGATCAGCTTCATTTTCTGATGTGATCTTTTTCACCAAGATAATCACAACTCTGAATGTGATTAAAAATAATAAAAATAATCATCAATCCTGATGAAATCACTTTCATTTTCCTGATCACTATCATCCTGATTCCAAAGATTAAATGGAGTTCCACGTGGCAATTTTAGAATTTAACCTGAAAAGAACATCAATAATCTAAACAAAAAAAACTTGTTAGATTATCAAAAATATCTTGGAAATATGAAAGAACCAGTCATACGCATAGATGTATACTCCGATACATTGAATATTTAAAATGACTGTTCAGCTTCTCACTCTTTCCTTTATAAACCCTTGATGCCTTTTCCTTTCTTAACTCCAAAAACACACAAAACTCTCTGTAATCACAGAGCTTCCACAATACACAATGACCTTCAACCAAATCTTTCGATTTCTCACAAATGATGAACACCAAAGATTCAATATTCATCTCTTTGAAGAGATGACTTTTCTCATCGTTTTAGACATGGTTGGAGTAGATCCACATAATGTCCAGAACCTTCTCTTAGAACATCCATCTGTTGGATACAATCACCCTCTAACCTCCTCAAAACTTGAGGATGAAGAATTTGGTCGAGAGTCTGAGGTTGATCTTGATGGGGATGCTATACATTCAAGTCAGCTACTCTCATTCAAGTCGCCCAGACAAAGAATCCAGGAGTAATCACCAAAGTGACTCTTGAGATGCTCCTTGTCCTGAAGTAGATCTTCGAAGACTAAGAACAACAACAACTTTAGACAAGATTAGGGTTATCAGTAGAAGTTAGACAAAAAGATATTTGTATTTCATTTCCAAGTATGTACTGCTTTCAATTAATGAAAATACAATTTCTTATTATCTGCTTGTCTTTTGTTGTTTATTGACTGATTTGAATGACCATATAAATTATCAGTATGAATGAAATAAAATTTGATAGCATAGACTCAATCAAAACTCAGAATTGGACTACTTAAAACATGAACTTCAGGATTTAAAACTGTTAAACACAAAAATTTCATTATCCTGATACTGACGATAAAATCCTGATGATGTCAGCATACTGATAGCAATCCTGATACTAATGTTTATTAACAAGTCTATCATACTGAAATTTATCAAAGTACAATGTTACAGCTTAAGCATTTAACAATCAAATATAGATCCTGACAAGAATATCAAGTCTATAAGCTGAAAACAACATACCTTGCTACTTTTGCAGATGTTAAAGATCTAGAAATTTAACATTCCTAACTCACTTACTAACCTACTAAATGTAGACTCATCAAGTGGTTTAGTTAGAATATCTGCAAGCTGTTTGTCAGTAGAAACAAAATGAAGTTCCACAGTACCATTCCCAATATGTTCTCTAATAAAATGATAACTGACATCAATGTGCTTAGTCCTTGAATGTTGACCTGGATTTTCTGCAATTTTGATAGCACTAGTATTATCACAAAACATAGGAATATTACTAAGTGTCATACCATAATCCATCAACTATTTTCTTATCCAAAGGAGTTGCGCACAACAACTGCCTGTTGCTATGTATTCAGCTTTTGCAGTTGAGGTTGAGACAGATTGTTGCTTCTTGCTTGCCCAAGAAATCAATCTGTTTCCCAAGAATTGACATGTACCTGTAGTGCTTTTCCTGTCTATTTTACACCCTGCATAATCAGAGTCTGAATAGCCAATTAGGGAGAAATCAAATTCTCTAGGATACCACAAACCAAGATTTGGAGTTCCTTTGAGATATCTAAAAATTCTTTTCACAACAATTAAATGAGATTCCTTAGGATCACTTTGGAATCTAGCACATAAACAGGTAGAAAACATTATATCTGGTCTACTTGCAGTTAAATATAACAATGAACCTATCATGCCTCTATAACTAGTATTATCCACACTCTTTCCCTTAGGATCAGAGTCTAGTTTAGTGGCTGTTGCCATGGGCATTTTTGCAACTGCACAGTCTTGAAAGTCAAACCTTCTTAAAAGATCTTTGATATACTTTGACTGATTAATGAAAAAACCAGTCTCAGTCTATTTGACCTGCAAGCCTAAGAAATAATTTAGTTCACCCATCATGCTTATCTGATACTTAGACTGTATAAGCTTGCTAAACTTAGCACATAACTTTTCATTAGTAGAACCAAATATAATATCATCAACATAAACTTGAACTAAAAGCAATTCACCTTTTATTTTTCTAAAGAATAGAGTTTTGTCAATTGTACCTCTTGTGAAGCCATTTTCAAGAAGAAATTTAGACAAAGTCTCATACCATGCTCTTGGTGCCTACTTTAGTCCATAGAGTGCCTTGTCAAGTTTTTAGACATGATTTGGAAATTTTGGATCAACAAATCCAGGTGGTTGCTCCACATACACTTCCTCATCACCATTTAGAAAAGCACTCTTTACATCCATCTGGTATACCTTGAATTTTGAATAAGCTGCAAATGCAAGAAACATTCTAATTGCTTCCAATCTTGCTACAGGTGCAAAGGTTTCATCATAATCAATGCCTTCTTCCTGAGAGTAACCCTTGGCCACCAGTCTTGCTTTGTTTCTTACATTCATACCAGATTCATCTAGCTTGTTTCTTGGTACCAGTTTCCAGACTTTGTTTCTCTCAAACTCATTTAACTCCTCCTGCATTGCAATTACCCAATCAAGATCCTGTAAGGCTTCTTCAACCTTCTTAGGTTCATTCTTTGAGAGAAAGCAACTATACAAGCATTCATTCTGAATTGATCTTCTAGTTCGAACACCACTATTTTGATCACCAATAATCAAATCTTCAGTATGATCCTTTGTCCATTTTCTAACAGGTGGTAGATTGACTCTGCAAGTCTCTCCCCCTAAGTTAGTGGTTTCTCTTGTAGAAGAACTCTCTCTGCCTTCAATAGCTCTCCTTTGATCAATAGAATCAATAGATTCCATATTGCTGCTAGTTACTGATCTTTCATCAGTAGATTCTGAAGGATCGGTTCCTGATGGAGTAGACTCTGAATAGCTAGTCTGCTCCTGATGATCACTGTGTCCTCCTTGATTTATTTGCTCCCCCTCAACAGTAGCATTCCTTTGAGAAGCAATAGAAATTCCTTCTGGAGAACCTTCATCATCACTGGAGAGTATCTCAGAATTCTTCAGATTTTCAAATTCCAATTTGTCATGGCTTTCATCAGTTTGCAGAATTCCAAATTTCTTGTCATCAAATGCGACATGAATTGATTCCATAACAATGTGAGTTCTGAGATTATAAACCTTGAAGGCCTTTGATGCTGAATATCCTAGAAAGATTGCTTCATCCGATTTGGCTTCAAATTTTCCAAGTTGTTCTGGATGAACTTTTAGGACATAGCATTTGCATCCAAAGATGTGAAAATATTTCACACTTGGTTTCTTTCCTTTGATCATCTCATAGGGAGTTTTTCCATGACTATTTACCAAGATACAGTTTTGAGTGAAATATGCAGTGTTAATAGCTTCTACCCAAAAATAGGTTGGAAGTTTTGCATCTGCAAGCATGGTTCTTGCTGCCTCTATGAGAGCCCTGTTCTTTCTTTCCACTACACCATTCTGCTGAGGTGTACCAGGTGTAGAAAACTGTTGAGTGATTCCATTGTCTGCACAAAACCCCTCCATTGTAGAATTCTTGAATTTTGTACCATTGTCACTCCTAAGTACTTTGACTTTGTACTCAGAGTTACTCTGAATATTCTTGACAAGTTCAATGATTTGCTGAGGAGCTTCATCCTTCTTGTGTAGAAAGAACACCCATGTGAACCTTGTGAAATCATCCACTATCACTAGAGCATATCTTTTCTTGCTGATAGACATAATGTTTACTGGACCAAACAGATCAAGATGTAGCATGTGAAATGGTTCAATAATTGAATTTTCAGTCTTGCTCTTGAAAGTGGTTCTTCTCTGTCTTCCAAGCTGACAAGCATCACAAAGTCCATCTTGCACATAATTTGCCTGAGGTAGGCCTCTCACCAGATTGTACTTAACAAGTTGATTAAGCTTCTTGAAGTTGAGATGTGAGAGCTTCTTGTGCCAATTCCAGCTTTCATCACTTGTTGCCTTGCTGTAGAGACATCTAACAATTCCTTTAGATGTATCACTTAAGCTGGATTCATATATGTTACCATGTCTTTGACCAGTTAGAACAATGTCTCCATTCTGCATATTCAAGATTTTGCATTCTTCTCTGTCAAAGATTGATTTGTAACATTTATCACCCAGTTGACTTATGCTTAACAGTGTATGTTTCAAGCCTTCAACCAGTGCTACATTTTCTATGATGACATTCCCTAAAACAATTGAGCCATATCCCAGAGTTTCTCCTTTGTTGCCATCACCAAAAGATATTACTGGGTCAGCTTTCCTTTCAAACTTTGTAAGCAGGGACTTCTTTCCAGTCATATGCCCAGAGCATCCACTGTCCAAGATAATTGAATGCTTCTTTCCGGTGCCCTTAACAGAAGATGAAGAAGTTTTCTTTGGAGATTCAGGTTTATCTGAAACATTTGCCATCAATGCAATGTTGTCATAATCCAATTCTTCTTCAGAATCACTGGAATCAGCCCAATCCTTCTGTGTGACCATAAGTGCATTGCCCTTTCCTGAATTCCTAGGTTTCTTACACTCACTAGCAAAGTGTCCAAGCTCGCTGCAGTTAAAGCACTTGATCTTGGCCTATCAAGCTTGACAATTGTACTTTTGCTTTTGTCACTCTTCTTCTCCTCCTTCTTTTGAAAAGGTCCTTTGCTAAATCTTTTCCTGTTGAATCTTCCTTTCTTGAAAGCTTTAGCAAACATAGCAAAGAGTTCCTGCATCTCTGATTCAGAATCACTATTGTCAGGATCTATATCAGTAGTCTCTGACTCAGAACTTTCTTTGCTTTTCTTCTTCCTTGAGTTCTTTACAGCAGGCTCTTCATGTTGTTCCTCTGGAAGCTTCTTTGATTCAGATTGAGCAGTAAGTGCAATAGTTTTCATCTTTCCTTCACTCTTGCTCTTCTTCTACTGCTTGTCAAGTTCATAAGCCCTCAGTTTTCCATACACTGCCTCTAATGATATCTCATCTAGATCATTAGCTTCCTCAATTGCAGATATTTTTTCATTGTAGAAATCAGGCAAGGCTTTCATGAACTTAGTATTCATATCCTCCAAGTCATAATATTTACCATGCATGGCCATCTCATTGATGAGTTTTGTAAACCTATCAAAGGTATCATTAAGTGACTCACCAGACTTGGATTCAAAGTACTCATACTGTTGTATAAGTAGTGTCCTCATATTCTTCCTGACAGGCTTAGTTCCTTCACAGTGAACCTTAAGATTGTCCCATATATCCTTAGCAGTTCTACAAGAGAGAACATAGTTAGTGAGAACAGAATCAAGACTGTTGAATAATATGTTTCTCACTTTAGCATCTTTAAGAACATTCTCCTTGTCCTTATCTGACCACTCAGATTTAGGCTTCTCTGCTGTATGTTCTGGAACAACTTCACCATCAACAGTTGCTTGTCCAACAACCTTCGTTGGGATAAAAGGTCCATCTCTGATTCTGTCAAGATAATCAGGATCTGTTGCTTCCAGATGATGCAACATCTTTACTTCCCATAGAGTATATTCGTTTCTCTTGAGCATAGGAATCTTAGTATTCCCATCCTTGTAACCAGACATGATAGCAGATCTTTATGATTATTCAAAATCAACCTGCTCTGATACCAATTGTTAACTCGAATAACTTGTAGAAGGGGGGTTGAATACAAGTTATATAATCGTGTCTGATTTTTGCTTGATTAGATAAACAAGAATAAATGAATGAATCAAACTGTTTGTATTAATAAGATCAAATACAAACTCTACCAAAGGTGTACAAATACCTTTAGCAGCTGCTGACAAAATAAATCTCTCTCTCTGTTTGTTTCGAACTCTCGAATACAAACCTTATACAGAGCTACGCACACGAACTCAATTGCTAAACTCACAATTGCTTCGCACGACCACGACACTTTTTACAATGATATAGAGAGAGTATTTATAATGTTACCTATCAACTAATAACAGAAAGATAATCTATACATGACAATGTTCTGCCGTCCAGTTGATAGTTTCCATCAATAGAAAATTCTTTCCTTCATGAAATCTTCTTGCTTGTTCTCCAAACAAAGATCCTGTTTTATGCATCCATAATGACATCATCAGTAACACGACTGATATCAGGATTCCATCTTGCATCAGGATTTGACCATCCCATCAGTACTCGATCAGTATTTGACTAGACATATCAGGATTCAATCTCAGTTCCTGACATGTAGTACTCGATGCACTGTTCCTGACTTAATTCTACAGATTACTGTCTAATACATATATCCTATATACAAAGTACTAAATCCTTTATAAATCAGGATATACAAGAAGTATAAGTAAAATTCTATTCTCAACATCACAACTCATGAATTATTCCTAACAAAAAAATATTTTTAAAAATATACATGTGTCAAAATTTATTAAATAAGACCGAATATGTCAAAATTAGATACATCACTTATATAACGCTTCCATAAGCGCTATGGAAGTGAATGCACTTACTTAGACAGCGCTTCAATAAGCGCTATATAAGTGAATGCACTTTAATTTCTGCCCAGGATATGCAGAATTTATTTATTTATTTTTTTTTGCTAATTATGTGCAGAATTTATTAACTTATATTTGCAAATTGAATTAAAATATTATTATATACAAAATATCGTAAGCAATATTCAATGACAATAATAAATATATAGCAAATCAGAAAATATAAAAATTGACAAAACTAAACAAATTATAAAGGTCAAGAAAATATTAATCTATATAAAAATATTTTATCGGATATTTTTCGATTAAGTTATTTTTAGTTTCGGATTTACATCGGATTCAAGTCATATTCGGTTCGGGTAAATTTTTATTCGGATTTGATCGGTTCTGATTATAATCGGATACATGGTCATTATTGGATACAGTATTTCGGATAATTTTTGGTTAAATTTCCGGTTCGGTTAATTTTCGGATCGGGTCAAATCGGTTTTCGGATCGTTATCGAATTCGATTAAATTGAACCGGTTTCGGTTCGGATTCGGATTATTTCGGTTTCGGATCCAATTTCGGATAATCTATTTTGGATCCAATTTCGGATTCGGTTCCACATATTTCGGTTCGGTTTTTCGGATCCAGACCCATTTTGCCGGGTCTAATTGATTGGTTGTTGTGAATCTTGTTAATGGTTTAATCCTTTCCTCCTAACATGTTCACCTTATTTGTATATGTATAATCTGGTATGTATATATTTGTGTGTTTAGATTTCGGATAGCTCGAATTCCAGTGAGCTTGAGCAGGTATCCCGGTGAGTGATTTAAGTTGTATGTATGCACTAGTGTGTATATGTATATATTTGGGGAGCGGGGCGGGCGAGATTTAAGAAACATAAGGTATGATCCATGAAAAATGTACCACATCACCAAGATTTTAACTGTTAGAATATTATTAACGGAATGATCTAGATCAAAAATTTTAAAAATTAAATTACTCGAAATTCCAGATATCCGAAATACCAAATCTTTTATTCAGGGACAAAAATAATAAAATGATAGAATCTTTTTAATGCAAGAACTTGAATTAGAAAATTTTAAGTTTAAATTACCCAAAATACAAAAGAGTAGTGCTGAGGATCCCAAAATGGTTCTCAAAATAGTTTCTGAAGACAGGCATAACTATGTTTAAATGATTAAAGAGAATGAGAATGAAGAAGACAGAAGATGTGATAGTTCATTGATCAGAAGAGTGAGAACCCAATAATGGTTGCACTGAAGTTTTACAAGACAAATACCAGCTATATGAAGACAAACTAACAGACAAAACCAAGTAGACAAAGGACAGACAGGCCTGCCATAATAATAAGGACCACACAGAGTTTTTAAAGGACTGATTGCTATCACATTATTGATACATAAATAGAGAAAATACTAGTGTATTTCCTTTACACTCCCCCTCAAGCTGCAGACTGTGAAGAGGCTGTCAGCTTTTCCAAGTGAGTTTGATGAAGCTTGACAGGAAGCAACTTGGTGAAGATGTCAGCGACTTGGTTTTGAGAAGTAACATGCTGAGTTGTAATGGTGCCAGCTTTGAGTTGATCACGAACATAATGGCAGTCCAATTCAACATGCTTAGTTCTTTCATGGAAGACAGGATTTGCAGCGATGGCCAAGGCTGCTTTGTTGTCACAATTTAGCACAGTAGCTGGAAGATTTTTTAGTCCAAGTTCTTTGAGAAGAGCAGAAAGCCATGTGACTTCACATGTGGTGAGGGCCATGGCTCTGTACTCAGCTTCTGCTGAGGATCGAGCTACAACATTTTGCTTTTTTGATTTCCAAGAGATAGGAGACGTGCCCAGGAATATGCAATAGCCAGTTGTAGATCTTCGTGAAGTAGGGCAAGAGGCCCAATCGCTGTCACAATAGGCAGAGAGTTTTGCAGCTGAATTTGAGGCCAGCAAAATTCCTTGAGAGACAGATCCAGACAGATATCTGAGAAGCCTGAGAGTTGCTTGGAGATGAACAGTAGTAGGTTGATTCATGTACTGAGAAAGTAGTTGTACAGTGAAGCATATATCTGGTCGCGTGATGGTAAGATAGATCAGTTGACCTAGGAGCCTTTGGTAAATTGACGGATTAGGAAGTGGATCTCCAATGTCTGGACTGAGTTTGATATGAGAATCAAGAGGCAGTTGCAAGGGCTTGGAATTAAGAAGTTTGTGCTCCTTTAATATATCAGTTGTGTATTTCTTTTGAGAGATGAATATTCCATCTGAGGACCTGGCAATTTCCAGTCCTAAGAAATATCGAAGTTGGCCTAAATCCTTCATATGGAAATGCTGAGATAAGAATTGTTTGAGGGAGTCAATGCATGCCAGACTTGATCCACAAATCAGCAAATCATCAACATAAATAAGAATCAGAGTAATGGAAGAGGATGTATGAAAACTGAATAGACTTGGATCTGTTTTGGATTGCTTATATTCCATTTGCAGCAAGGTACATGATAGTTTAGAGAACCATTGTCTAGGGGCCTGCTTGAGGCCGTAGAGAGATTTTTTAAGCTTACAAACCAGATTTGTAGAATGCTTTGACAGCACCATGTTTGTAGAGATTCTGCAGCCAACAGAGGTATAGCCAGGAGGCAATTTCATATACACATCTTCTTGAAGATCGCCATGTAGGAAGGCATTTCGTACATCCATTTGAACTGTGTGCCAATTTTGCATAGCAGCAACAGCAAGCAAGGTTCTCACAGTTGTCAACTTCGCAACTGGAGCAAAGGTCTCTGAAAAATCCTCACCTGGTCTTTGATTGCATCCTAGGATTACCAGTCTTGCTTTATGCTTTTCTATAGAACCATCAGGCTTGTATTTTGTTCTGTAAACCCATTTGCTTGGAATTGCACGTTTTCCAGGTGGAAGTGGCATCAAATCCCAAGTTTGATTCAGCTCTAAAGCTTCTAGTTCATCATTCATAGCAGCTACCCAGTGTTCAGATTGAACAGCAACTTTGAACAAGACAGGGTCATTATTTTGTTGAAGTGTCGTCATGAAGCATCGAAAATCTTGGTTTAAAGTGGTTGTAGCAGAGTTCGAAATGGGATTTGTTGGAGTGACAAAGTTCTTTAACCAGGCAGGAGGAGCATGAGTTCTAGTAGACCTTCTCAACACTGGAGGAGGCTGTGTGACTGGAGACATATCAGATTCTGTAGTGGTGTCTTCAGAGTCAGTCACATCATGGCCAGCAGAAGAATTGTCACTGCAATCATCTGGAGTATTCACATCTTCTTCAGTTTCAGAACAATTGTCAACGTCAAGTATTATTGGCATTGATGGAGGTACAGGTGTCATATACTTTGAGTAGGTGTTAGGATGATTGGGAAAAATTTCTTCATGGAAGATCACATCTCTGGCAATGAATTCTTGCTAAGTGAGGAGATTCATGAGTTTGTATCCCTTAGTGAGAGGGGGATATCCCAAGAAGATGCAAGGTACACCTCTATGATCAAATTTATCAGAGGACTGAATGGGATTAGATGCAAAGGCTAAACAGCCAAATACTTTCAAATCTTCGTAAGTTGGAGATGACTTATACAACAGTTCATAAGGGGTTTTGTAGTTCAACACGATAGATGGAGTCCTGTTTATCACATACACTGCAGTCAAAACACATGCTCCCCAGAACTCCAATGGTAGGCCAGAGTGAAATCTTAGTGCTCTTGCAACCTCAAGAATATGTCTGTGCTTTCTTTCTGCACGAGCATTCTGCTGAGGTCTGTAAGGACATGTTTTTTGATGAAGTATTCCATGAGCAGAGAAGAATTGTTGACAAGAAAGAGAGTCAAACTCTAAAGCATTATCAGACCTGATATGCTTTATCTTTTTGTTGAAGTGAGTGAAAGCATACTCAATAAAAGACTTCAAATGAGCAAGTGCTTCAGATTTGAGTTGAAGCAGATAGATCCAAGTAGTTCGAGAGTGATCATCCACCAATGTAAGGAAATATCTATACTTGGATTTATATGGAACCTTGTACGGTCCCCAAATGTCCATGTGTATGAGCTCAAAAATATCAGAGGCCTTAGAGACACTGGTTGAGAAAGGAAGTTTAGTAAACTTGGCCATTGGACAAGAGGTGCATATTTGGTGGTTTTTCTCAGACGTGGAGTATTTCAGATTGGTGATCTTCTTAATAGCAGAAACAGAGGCATGACCAAGTCGATGGTGCCAAAGTGTCATAGATAATGTGTTTGTATTAGCAGAAAAATATGCAGATGCTACAGAAGAGTTAGCAGATATATAGTACAGCCCGTTCCTAGCACTACCCACAGCCTTAATCTGTTGTGTATCACAATCTACCACAGTGCAATGAGTGGTATAAAACCTAATGTGACAGTTACTATCCTTAATCAATTTTTGCACAGAGAGTAGATTATGTTTAAATGTAGGTACATAAAGGACTTTATCAAGCACAAGGCCAGGGGCAAGAGGTACCTGACCAATGTGAAATATAACCACAGTGTCTCCATTTGGCAGGTTTATTCTGTTGTTTGTAGAGAATGGTGCAGAGTTCTGAAGAGTATCCAAGTTGTAGGTCATGTGGTCGGATGCTCCAGAGTCAACAATCCACTCTGTGGGTAGACTTTGAGCACTCAAACAGGAGATCATCCCTGAAAAATGGCAATCAAGTTCATCATCTATATCTGGCAGCTTACTCCCCCCCATTGTTAGTTGAGGAACCAATTTTGCAAGTTGTTCGAGTTGTTGTGGGCTGAAACACAACCCCGAGTTGGTTCCTGGAGGTTTCTGTGTTTGAGCACTGGCGGCCATTCTTGGTGTTGGCCCACCCTGAACTGGTGATTTGGTCCACCTTGAACTAGAAGAAGCATTCATAGGTCGTCGTGGAGATGAAGTAGGCTTGTATCTTGAATGCCATTCGGGATAGCCTACCACTTGCCAACATCTGCTCCCAGAATGACCTTTGACTCCACATACTGTACATACAATGGGCTTGTCATTGTTGTTTCTGCTGAACATAGCCATCAAGTCAGATGAGGGAGGAGTAACACCAAGAATTGAGCGTTGAGCCTCTTCTTGCTCAAGGGAAGCACAAGCTGATTCAACTGTGGGAAGAGGTGTTTGTAAAAGGAGTTGGCTTCTTTGTGAGTTATACTGTTCACTCAGTCCATTCAAGAATTGAAATAACCTTGATTCTTCCCTTTGAGCATTAATGGCCGCCAATAATTTGACCACATCATCAGCAGGGCTGGCTACGACAGGCAACATATTTAAAAATCTAGTTCCTCCCAAATAGCTTTCATACAGGTGTAATACTCAGTAACAGAGTTATTATGTTGTTTGAGTTCATATAGATCTCGACTTAGCTTGTACTTTCTACTGCCATTAGTCAAGGAGAAACGTGTTTCTAGATTCAGCCATATATCTTTGGCAGAGGACATATACATGATAGATTTTTTTATAGAAGGAGAAACATTAGAAGTAAGCCAAGCAATAACCATATTATTACATGTTTCCCACATTTCAGCCTTAGCTACATCATCTGTAGGGAGAGGAATAGTACCAGTAACGAAGCTAAGCTTTCGCTTTGATGACAGGTTGATTTCCATAGATCTTTTCCAGCTTCTGTAGTCTGAAGAACCTTGGAGTTTATCCACCTGAATGGAGGTGGCATTATCAGAAGGATGTAGAAAGAGAGGAGTCATCATTTCTTGGTATGTGATACGATTTCCAGCCATTGAGATGGTAGATGAGATTTAAAAAAGGGATATCAAGAAAACGAGAGAGACAGAGTTTAAGGAAAGAAAGGAAACAAGAAAAGGGTTTGTAGAAAGTGAGAGGAAAAAGTAGATCTGAGATGAAGAGGTCGTGGCTGCAACACCAACAAAGACAGTTACAAGAAAGAAGTAGATGTTACAACTGAAACTTCGAGCCTTTATGGCTCTGATACCATGAAGACAGGCATAACTATGTTTAAATGATTAAAGAGAATGAGAATGAAGAAGACAGAAGATGTGATAGTTCATTGATCAGAAGAGGCCTGCCATAATAATAAGGACCACACAGAGTTTTTAAAGGACTGATTGCTATCACATTATTGATACATAAATAGAGAAAATACTAGTGTATTTCCTTTACAGTTTCCAAATGACAAGTGTCATATTTTAATTGGTGTTATTGGTATGAATGCAGGAGGGCTCTCATCATTATTATTATTAACCTTCAATCAATGTTTGACACATAAGCTTTTTGTACCCAATTTGGGAAAAATTTTGGGAACTCTAGCATTTCTCCTCTATTATTCACAAACCCAAACAATAATATTAGGATGAAAGAATTTATTTTCAGTATAATATACATTAATGTTCGAACAGCTCCTTATTTGATGTCCTAAATTAAAATATAAGGAATATGTCAAAAATAATTGTTCCAACAGCTCCTTAACGTTCCTTAAAGTGCTAGGACAACCATCTTTTTCCTTATTTATAAGAGCAACTCCAAGAGCCTCCTAGGGCACTCCATATAAATAATATAAATAATTAGCATTCTAGTAATTTAGGACATTACAAGGAGTATCAACTCCAACCATTCTCTTTATATATCCTCCTTATTAATATTATATTAGTAAAATTGGAGGGAAAAAAGAGAAATGAAAGAAAAAGTAGATTACAATGGTAGGAAAATGAATATTTTATTCATAAAAAATAAGATAAGGGGTGGCTCATCCTCCTTAAAGATACGGAGGATATGAGATGACTTAAAATTATAAAGAACACATAGGGAGCCTATTGGAGTACATAATTCTTCCAAAATATTTAGACTTAGGAGATGATATAAGTAGCCTTTTGGAGTTGCTCTAAGGTTGCCCTAGTGATTCCTTATTTCACTTTTATTAATAAAATATTGGTCTCTCTCTCTTGTTTCACTTCTTTCTCTTACTTTTCCCTCTTCTTTTATTTTAAATATATTATTATTTTAGTAAATAAGGAATGAAGATAAGGAATCTCTTGGAGTGCATATATGAAATTGATGTTTTAAATCACTAGGACACAATATTATATAGTATTTGTAAGGAAGCTCTTGGACTTGCTCTTAGACGAGTAGCAATCCTAGTTAAGCATAACAAACAAACAAATCCTATTTACAACACTACTCGGAGCTGAGCTTTTTCCCAGTTCTATATATTTAAGGTGCTCATAATATATTTATTTTTTATTTGACTTGAAGGAAAAAGAAGAGTTCTGGACTTCGTTAATTCAAGTGTGAGACGAACGAAGCAAAATATTAAAGGGCAAGAAGATCTAACGAAGATGTTTGGTGATCAAATAAAGATGCTTGGTTTCTTCATCCTCTCAATTCTTAATTTCTTTCTCGCATTATTACACAAACTACTCGATACTCAGCATTACTCGTTGCGTGAGCCAAAAGAAACCCTTGGTGAAAGTAATAAGGATCATGCAAAACAAGAAGAAGAAGAAGAAGATATCAACTTATGGTCTGAACTGGATCCCAATCTACTGGGTGAAATTCTTGGCAAACTCTGCCTCGCTGACCAGCTTCGTTTTCGTGTTGTTTGCAAGAACTGGCTGCATGCTCATCCCATAAATCCTATAAAAAGACCATTACTCTGGTATCTAAGTTTTGACCGCAGTCTGTTTGAATTCCAACTCCATGACCCATTATCTCCCGACCCAGCTTCAGTTCAAAATATATCATTATCTAAATTTGGTATCCCATCTCATCTTTCTTGTGAATATGTTTCATCAATCCTCCTCAACCCTAATTGGTTATTTATTTGGATCGCTAAACGGAAACTGTATTTCTGGAAACGAAAATACATCTTATTATTCTCGCCTTTTACTAAAAAGGTCATCACCCTCCCAACAATTAAATATCGATGTCCTTTCCAATATTTCACATTAACGTCTTCCTCCCAACCTGACTCATCAGATTGTGTCTTCTCTATCGTAGACACTTGCGATGCTGAGAAAGTTACTATCTTTTCATATCGCAATGGTGACAAAGAATGGACTGCTAAAGAATTTAATACAGTTGCTAATTTTAAGCCTTGCCCTTGCGAACCTGTCTACCTAGGTGGAATTTTGTACATGGTCTCTCCTTATGGACAGCTAGCTTCCTATAATATTGTTGATGGAGAATTTAAGTTTGAAAGTCTGTTTGTTGACGAGCTGTTTCGTCTAAATATCCGTTCATCGAGGCAATACAGAGTGTTCGAGTTGAATGGAGAGCTGATGATGACATATCTTGTCCTATTTGAAAACAAAAATGTTGCTTTACCCGGCAAACCGTGTATAAAGAAATATAATTGGTCAAACAAGGAGTGGATTCCTGTAAGTAGCTTGGGCGTTGTATCATTATTTTTCAGCGAGAACAATGATCAAGTTGCAAAAATTAACCAAGATGATGATATGAAAAATAATGGAGTTTTACCCAACAAGATATATCAATTTTCCAAGAACGGGTGCATTATTTATTCGTTAGAGGAGGATGGTGAATTAATTGAATTTAAGTCAATTAATTCAAACTTGATGGAGGAGGAAGAGGGTGGCAGTGATTTACCTGAATACAAGTATAAAGGTGGTACTGTATCTTCAGATACAACAACTAAGTCAATTGACTGGTTAGAACCTCCGCATGTCTACAAGTAGACTATGGTTTTTATTTATGCATTAATGTAGATCCATCATGAGTAAGAACTTGCCAACAACATGTTGGTGCAGTGGTTGAGCCACTGGCCTCCTTTGAAGGAGGTCAGGGATTCTACTCCTGCGTGTGCATGAGTTTCCTACTTTGTATTAGTTTGGTTTGGTTTGGTTCATTATGAGTAAGAACTGAACACACAATTATAGCCTGTATTTTCTTTAGTCAGTACAACAGAGTGTCAAATTTGTTTATACAGAGTTCAACCTTACATTTACAATTTTTGTAAACAATTTGAGAATAAAGTACAAGTTTCTTTATAACCAGATTTACATAGAATACAACCTTTACAAAGAGGCCAGAATTGTTCTCTTTTTTTTTTTTTTAATCCGGAAATGTTCTCATGATCTGTAAGAAAGTAAGAAATATCTCAACTTTTTGTTTATCCTTGCTTTCCAACATTCTTTGTAAGATAGTATATCGTCGCTGCTTGTAGATGTTATAACTCAGGGATGCTATAATTTCATGCCCTCATGTAGTCATGTGTGCTAGACGGCCAGTGCAGTTAACAGAGCATGTTCAATCGTGATGTAAAATAAGACACTCCCTCCAATGATTTGTTCTATATTTACCTAATTTTGTTTCAAATTTAACTTTTCATACCTTTTATGGTTATATAGAAATACAATATTTCCCTCCTTAATCAATCTTCCTCTCTTTTTATCCATTTCCATCTCTTTTTCACTTTTTTGATGATGTGGCAATTATAGAGCGCTTTATTATATCTTCTCTAAATATAGAACAAAGTTTAGCATTGCTCTATTTTAGAGCAAGATATACATCACGATTGGAGTTGTGTTTTTTGGTTTTTGTTCTATAATATAACTATAGAACAAGGTTTACATCACAATTGGACATGCTCTCATATATTCATTTCTATGCTGTAGTTTGTATCATCAAGATAACAATGTAAAAAGAAAATGATACTTTTATGAATTAAACAGCAAAATGAAGCATACAACACACAGAACAAAATGGTAGTAACTGTCTCAGAAAAACATGTTCATTAGCTTGAGACTACAATCTTGTCATTGTGCTATTATAGGCTAGAGGATCGTACTACTACTTCTAACAGAAAGATGCTAAGCATTAAAGCCTAGAGTACTCTTAGTTGTCTTATTTAGCACTACATGACATGACAATATAACACATTAAAATGTGCAACTGAAATATAAAGGGTGCAGGAAATAAAATGATAGAGGTCCATGTCTTCATTGACTCTTTACTCCCCCTCAAGCTTGGAGGGAAGTGTAGCTGCAGCTCCAAGCTTGAGGGGGAGTAAAGAGTCAATGAAGACATGGACCTCTATCATTTTATTTCCTGCACCCTTTATATTTCAGTTGCACATTTTAATGTGTTATATTGTCATGTCATTGTGCTATTATAGGCTAGAGGATCGTACTACTACTTCTAACAGAAAGATGCTAAGCATTAAAGCCTAGAGTACTCTTAGTTGTCTTATTTAGCACTACATGACATGACAATATAACACATTAAAATGTGCAACTGAAATATAAAGGGTGCAGGAAATAAAATGATAGAGGTCCATGTCTTCATTGACTCTTTACTCCCCCTCAAGCTTGGAGGGAAGTGTAGCTGCAGCTCCAAGCTTGCCTAAGAGATAGTAATGCTGCTTAGTTGAGAGGGCCTTGGTGAAAATGTCAGCAACCTGTGAATGAGTTGGAACATGCTTCGTAATCATAGTGCCTGAATTGATCTTGTCCCTAACAAAGTGACAATCCACCTCCACGTGTTTAGTTCGTTCATGGAGAACAGGGTTAGCAGCTAATGCCAAAGCAGACTGATTGTCACAAAACAACGAGGCAGGAGGGAGTTCATTGAGACCCATATCCTTGAGCAGGGCTGATAGCCAAGTAATTTCACACGCAGCAAACGCCATTGACCTATACTCAGCCTCAGCAGTGGAACGAGCAACAACTGACTGCTTCTTTGTTTTCCACGAGATTGGAGAGTCTCCTAATAGCACACAATACCCAGTTGTAGAGCGTCTGGTCATTGGGCATGTGGCCCAGTCACTATCACAGTAGCCCTTGAGTTCAGCAGCTGAAGAGGATGCAAGCAAGATTCCTTGACCAGGATTAGATTTGAGATATCTTAACAATTTAAGGGCTGCTTCCATGTGTGAAGTTGTTGGATGCTGCATGAACTGAGTGAGAATATGAACTGAAAACGTGATGTCTGGACGAGATATGGTGAGATAAATCAGTTTACCAAGTAAACGTTGATAAGGGTGAGGGTCCGTAAGATAGTCTCCAGTATCATTATTGAGCCTCAAATGAATGTCCATGGGCAGCTTGAGAGAGGACACATTGCTAAGACCAAACTCCTCGATGAGATCAAGAGTGTATTTTTGCTGTGAGACAAAGAAACCAGCAGGGGATCTGCTTATTTCGAGGCCCAAAAAATATCGTACATCGCCCAAGTCTTTCATGTTGAAGGCACTAGACAACATTAGCTTCAGATGATCAATTTGCTTGCAATCATTACCGGCTATGAGCAAGTCATCCACGTACACTAGCACTAACGTTATTGTTGTTGAGGTCGTAAGGGTGAACAAACTGTAATCAGACAGAGATTGTCGAAATTGAAGGTCCTTCAAAGTGTTTGACAATTTACTAAACCAATTCCTTGGTGCTTGACGAAGCCCATACAGTGATTTCTTCAACCTGCACACCCATTTTGATAGAGGGTCTTGACATAGGTTGGCTGTTAGAGTCTGAACTCACATTTGAAGCTGAGGGACCTCTGGGACTAAAAGGTGGTCTACTGTTCGACCAACGAGTATTCGAAGGTCGTGAGTTTCGAGGTGAAGATGTACCAGAAGGAGGTTTGGGTTTATAGGGCCACTTAGGATATCCAATAGTATTCCAGCACTTGTCACTGGTATGACCTTTTCTTCCACAGGTTCCACACACTGGTGGATTTCCAGTATTCACAGTTGCCTTGCTAAACAACGCAGACATTTCAGAGTCCAATGTTAGTGGACTTTTGAGAATGGCTCGTTGAGATTCCTCTTGTTGAATAGATGCACATGCCATCTCCACACTTGGCAAGGGGGTCACCATCAACAGTTGGCTACGTTGAGGCCCATAACATTCATCGAGACCATTCAGAAACTGGAAAAGTCTTGACTCTTCTTTTTGTGTTTGAATGGCCTTTAACAAATTTGTCACATCATCACCTACAGTTGTGATGGTGGGCAACAAATTCATAGAATCCAATTCAGCCCATATACTACTCAAGGCTGTGTAATATTCAACGATCTTGGCCCCATTTTGTTTTGTCCCAAACAACTCTTTACTCAGTTTATATTTTCTAGATCCATGTGTTAACTGAAAGCGATTCTCAAGTTGCTTCCACACTTCAGATGCAGACGTAATAAAGAGTACAGACTGCTTAATAGAATCACAAATATTATTATGGATCCAAGACGTTACCATACTATTACAAGTATCCCACTGGAGTGCCTCCACTTTGTCTGTAGCATTCCGAACCTCGGTGCCATCTACAAAGCCCAGTTTTCGTTTGGAGGAGAGTTGTATCTCCATAGACCTTTTCCAAGACCGATAATCACCATCTCCCTGCAGCTTGGGAACACTGATGGAGAGTGGATTGTCTGATGGATGCAAGAACAACGGGTTCTGCATGTCTGAGAACGAAAACTTACTCCCAGTTGTCATGATTAGACTTAACACTCCAAGTACTACTCACACAATACTTTACACACTGTGTAAAAGAAGAAGCTTTGAACCTTGAGACTACTGAACACTCAATCACTACTTTCTCTTTTCAATTTACGTTACAATCAATGCTTCATCAGCTGCTCTGATACCATGATACTTTTATGAATTAAACAGCAAAATGAAGCATACAACACACAGAACAAAATGGTAGTAACTGTCTCAGAAAAACATGTTCATTAGCTTGAGACTACAATCTTGTCATTGTGCTATTATAGGCTAGAGGATCGTACTACTACTTCTAACAGAAAGATGCTAAGCATTAAAGCCTAGAGTACTCTTAGTTGTCTTATTTAGCACTACATGACATGACAATATAACACATTAAAATGTGCAACTGAAATATAAAGGGTGCAGGAAATAAAATGATAGAGGTCCATGTCTTCATTGACTCTTTAGAAAACAGCTACGCAAATTATTTACGAACCCATTCTCAGTCACAGCTTGTTATGGTGATTCTGTTAAACAAATTAAACAACTCAAGCTTAGTCACATCTTTTTAAGGTGAAATATTAGCATACACTGGGATTGCCTACTAACCTATGATAAACATGACTAACAATTCTAAAGTGTAAGACACGCCCTTATAATTAAAAAGAGGGACCTTCTCGAACTGAATTGGCTCTATCTTAAACCTGGATGACTAACCTTTCCCAGCACTGCTCTAGCTTCATGATTAGTTCATTGATGACTGCACTGTCATCTATAGAAGATGCAGAAAGGTTTGTGGCTTTCTCGTTAGTCTCAATTTCGACGCTTTTCTATGGTTAAAACTCTGGAACCATTACTCTGTCAACAGCTTATGCGAATACCTTGGGGATGGTCCAACCAGGAACAAGAATGTCAAGTGTCTCGACACGTAAAACAAAAGCATTCATGACAAAATGCAAGTGACTACGATCAGCAGTAATGAACTGCAGTGGTTGGAGAAACAGTTAAGGGGCTGACAAAAATGGAGGCTCCGGTACTTATAAATTTAGTCAATGATCCATAAGAATAAGTCATAGCACAAGTACATTGGAGCCTCAACCACTGCCGTAATGAGGACAAACAGACAAAGTCTTGGTTATGACTTATTATCAAGTATATCATAGCTGCTCAGCACTCTTTGCAATATCCATGACTGGGTAAAAGGACCCAAGCCTTTACCTTCTATACATATATTCAGTGTCCTATTCCAGCAAGACTATATCCAGTATCTATCCCTCAATAAAGATCTTCCTAGAAATAATAGTAAGATTTGTACAACTAGTTGATCCAGTTGATAAATATTTTTCCAGCTATACATTTACATAGTTAGTCGTTCAGATGCATTTGTGGCCTGACTATAAATTTTGATGTATATATTGATTACTCTTTATCAGTATCCTGTAACTCAAGACTGAATTTCTAATTTCTACGATGAAAGAAAGATGAGAAAACAAGTATAGATAGAAGACTATTTTAATATTCATTAGTAGAAAGATCATTATACTTGATGCAGGAATGTTAACACAATGAATAATTGTCTGACTTTACACATTTGTGGCTAGAAAGCCACCATTAGGCTATCGTTGGCCTCTATGGTAGAATCAGTCGCTTCTCCTTAGAGAGACAAGATCTACAGCAGAAGAAGCTATTTGCTATTTAGGTATGACAATATAAGTCAATTCATTAAAATTAACAAGTTTAAAAGAACTACAAACTGTCATCAGTATCTAATCTCCTATAAATCTTCTACAAGATATACAAGCAATGTAACAACAAAGGCTTTTGTCAGTCCACAAAACAGTAGTTCAGACTTTTTGGTCGACTAAAACATCAATCATCACCACATCAGAAACAACTAATGAAATTCATACAACTAGAACATGTATTAAGAACCATTCACGACAATATCTAACTATGCAATAGGAACAATTTGATGTTCAGTATTTCATTAAGACTATGTATTCCAACAGGAAATTAACTAGCAATTTATATCCAACAAACTAGTTCCACCATTAAACATAATGATGGTTAAGAGACAGCTTTAAGGTTTATAAAAGCAGATAAATAAAAACACAGAGAAAATAAATAGTACGTCGACATAATCTTTTACACTCTTGATTGCCAAAATCCGTTTTCTTATAAAATCTTCCAACAAGATATAGGAGCAAATTAATAATATATTTCTCTTTTACAGATGATTCTGTATTCAGCTAGAGTAAGGCAAAACGCAGGCTTTTATAGGTGGGACATCTTATTAGTGTACTACTCGTACGAGTCTACGCCATTAATATAGTATCTTGAGGCTAGGTCTGCGATATTACTTATTATTAGTAATTCAATTTTCGATATATCATTATAATATTTGATAATTGAACTAATGGTCTTGCTTTAGGTATGTGGTTGAAAGGATGGATGGTGATCTCTGGGTAATGTTCTTAATCCTAAAAACAAATAAAGGCGCAAACTTATGTTTTAAGTTGTTTATACTGCTTTGCCTGAAAGCAAGAGCCCCCTGAGAAATTTTTGTAGCTGTTAAAGCTATCATGATTGCTAATTTTTCATTGTCATTAATTCAGGAGCTGGAGAAGATTGTTAGTCCACACTCTGCATCTGCTGGGAACTTTAATCTGCAAGACTTGCTTTTCTTAAGGGCGATAAATGCTGATACATCTAATGTAATGCTTTTCATTAATGGACTAGATAACTTTGATGGACCTGCAGTTGGTAAGGTGGCAGTGGAAGCCCAACTATATGAAGAGGCTTTTGCAATATTGAAAATGTTAATATCCAAGACATTGGTCGGGCTGTGGAGTTTGCATTCGGTGTTAAGGAAGATGCTGTTTGGAGGCAGGTGGCTAAAGCTCAACTTAGAAAGGGATTAGTAAGCGATGCCATTAAATCATTTATTTGTGCTGATGATACAACTCAGTTTCCGAATGTTATTAAAGCTGCTAAGAGCGGGGATGTATATCGTGACTATATTTAGTACCTTCTAATGGTCAGGCAGAAGACAAAGAAGCCCAAGGTAGACAGTGAACTCATTTACGCGTCTGCAAAAAACTGATAATCTCAAAGACATTGAAGAATTCACTCTCATGCACAATGTTGCTACATTGCATGATCTCAGTGTTGCTTCATTTCGTGATCTTGGTCGCCGCTTAGACGCTTACATGATGCAAAATTATTTGAGGCAGCAAAGATAATAAATGCTTTCATTTCTAATTCTAATTGGGCCATATCAGCTGTCAGCTTTGTTAACCTGAAACAGTTTCAAGGCGCCGTTGATGCTGCTAAGCAAAAAGAGTCAAGACATGGAAAGAGGTTTGTTTTGCTTGTGCTGATGCTGAGGAGTTCTGCTTGGCGCAGATTTGTGGGCTCAACATTATTGTACAGGTAAACGTTGTTAGTTGATGTTAATTACTCCTAGAAAATGAAGTTTTACAAAATAATATCTAAATTATTATCTATCTTGATTCTTTATTTTGAGTAATGCACTCTCTGATGAAACATTTTAAATTACCATGTATTGATGGGGATCAAATCTCCAACTTTATCGAACCTGGGATATGGATTCATAAATGACAGTTTCAGGGCAAACTTCCTTGGACTGCAATGTCCTGCTTTTGGTATTTCATATTTGGTATTCACAACTATTGCTGAATTATAAACAAAATTTGGTTTATTTGGTATTTTTTAAAATTTTCGGATGTCACAATTTCTGGGTTCACTTTTACTTTTCTTATATCACCCACCCTTTTTTTTGTAGTAGTTCACACCGTGGGACAGGACGGTTTAAAAATATTTGCCAGTAGCTATCAACAAATATTCAGTTTCTTGTATATTGGTTTTATATTGCATTAGTTCGTTTCTCATATTTCTTAATTTTGCAAGTTAAGACATGCAAAAAGATTACCGCACAATACTAATTTTGAGTTTTTTTTATTAAATCAAATATTGAAATATGTATTTTTCAAGTTTCTTTTATTTGTATGTCCAAGAATAAAACTTAATTTGATATATAATTCAATATTAATAATTATGAGTTGTATTAAAAATGCATTTAAATCAGTAATCTAACCAAAGGGACCCCCCTTGGTTTAGATTTTCTTAAGTTTGGTGTGAATTATATATCTAGTCAGATATTATGTTGATAATATTTATAAAATGTCGGGAAATTATATTTTATGGATTAATGTTCTTTTGTCTTTTTTCTTTTTCATAGGTGCATTTGGACGTCTTGGTTGGATGGAATTTGTTTACAAAGGCAAAAATGGTGTACAATAAATCTTTCTAATCTCGAGATTCAGATAAGTTTTTTCATTATTACTGACATTTTTGTTTCTTGGGCTCTTTTCGGATTTTAAGATTTTATTGTCTAAACTTCCGGGGCATCTTTGCATGACCTTCGGTTAGATGATAAGCTTTATGGAATGAAAGAAATCCCTTTTTTGTGGTATTGTATTTCGGTACAATTCATTTTACAAGAATGTATTTCTCTGACAAAAAAAAATATTGAAATATGTATTGAATTACCCTGAACAAAAAATCAGGGTAAAGAAGCTGAGTATCGAATTACAAGAGTCCACTCGGAACAAAAGATCATCTGGTGGTGGCGGCCACTGAGCAAGTAGAAATTTAAGTATGGCGTCAACTCGTCATTCACTTGAATATCAGTCACAGCCTAGCTCATAGGTAACAAAAGATGATGCATCGAAAAAAGCTTATAGTAGCCATGCAATATGGCATCCTGACCTGATAAAACAATTAAAAATGCCCATCACAAGATCGGAGCCAAAACTATATACTAACACTCTAACAGAACTCTAAACTCTAAAGCCTTTGATGTATGGCCTCTCTCTCTCTCTCTTTGGTTATCTAGACTACTAGGAATAGGAATATTAGGAGATGGCTGTGAATTATTACCGCTGTAATCCCTAATAAGGATTACGATCCGAAGTCATAGCCATTATCTAAAGATTTTATATGATGTTGCTTTCTTTTGTGTCCCCTAACTTGACATACCAAACAGTTTCTACAAGCCAGTCAAATATTTTCAAACACACAAAAACCTGATAATATTATTGTTGGACTAGACTTGGAACGAAATTTGGGCCTTCATTTTATGATAATATTATTACGCTGGTTTATAATACTTTCAGAAAAATATTTTCAGGAAAATATTATTACCACTAATTTATAATATTTTTTATTTAAGCGATTTTAAAGTCGAAATCGATCCGATAAAAACCGAATCGGGGTTTTTAAAACCGAAATCGATGATTCGGTTGCGGTTGTGGTTTCGGATATTAAAAACCGAAGATATGCGGTTTCAACTTAAGTTTTATCTAAAAATCGAACAATTTTATCCAAAAACCGAAGAATCGAGTTTTGCTCTCCCCTATTGTCTACAACATGGTTTAAGAGTTTCATGGACTTCATTAAAAACAAGCTACAGTAAAACCTTTATAAATTAATATAGTTGGGATCGGAAACTTATATTAATTTATAAAGATATTAATTAATCAATAAATTAATAATTATTAATTTATTGAGAATTTTTAATGTCAAAAAAAAATTAATTTCCAATTATATATATTTAAATAGAATTAATTGTACAATTTATGTTTTATATTTAATTCAATTAATTAAATATACATCATTTTTAATAAAATTCATAAAACTCTCGTACTAGGTTGTAGACAAGGTGAATAAGTAGTGGATTACTAACACTGTGACACTCAGTTTATGCCCTGCCAGTGATCCCAAACAAGTAACAAAATTTCAACATTTTCTTCTTTTTTTTCTTCAACGCTGCACCAACTATACACATGAAAATGCACCAACTATACATATGAAAATAATAATTATTTTCCGCCTCGCCCAAGAAACTATTATTATTTATCAAAATTTAATAATTTTTATTAATTTGTTTATTGAACCTCATGCGCGAACATATATACAGGAGTAAAAACTTTCAGAAATATTTTTTCCAAAAATAAATATATTTTTGGAAATTTCTTGGAAAATATTTTTTCCCAAAAAATATTAATTTTATAATAACATTATATTATAATTTCTCCCAAACACCCCGATTTAGGATATTGAAAAATTAATTCAATATAGTTTAAATTGTACTCTCTCAACCCTCCCTCAACATTCTAAAACCTAAGGGAATTTATTATATATAAATTTATATTTTAATTTTTTTTTGAAAATAGACTAGAAATTGTACACTATTGTTGCTATAATACTTGTCAGCTAATGAGTATTATTTACCATTTTTATCGGTTATTCTTCTTAAACGAGTACTCTTTTCAAAATTTAAAATTCACTAATATTTCTAAAATTAGAACGGTTACCAACTACTGATCTTAAATAAATCGAGGCACGTGGAATAAATTAACAAAAAGATATAATCGACTCTATCACAATATATTATACGAATTAATGTGACCCGTGCCTTGCACAGACTATCATGCTAGTTTATATAATATGTCCCAAATTAATGTAGTCATTTATCAATATGTCCCTTTTTATATCTATTTTATGAATATGTCCTATTACCTTATTAACACACTTAAATATAAATATCAAGACTAATATACCCTTAGATTTACTTAATGTACTGTATATGACTTGTAACTAATAATTAATGAGTTGATATATAATTATTTTATTTTCACATGTTTTAATTTATAGTAATTCAATTTTTTTTTGAAGATGGGTGTTGTAATACTGGTTTTTTATTATCTAGTTATTTAAATAATGATATGATTAAATTTTGAATCTTATTATAGTTATATATAAAATATGGGTTGGTTAGATCTTATCACTATTTATTTTTTTTCTTTCCATTTTTATTTTAATTTTTTGTGAAACCAAAATTGTAAGGAGAAAGTTTATTTTAAACTTTATATGTTTAATGTATACTAGCTTAAAACCCGTGCGATCTACGATTTTTTTTCATTTTAATATTATATGAATTTTTTCATTTATTTAAATTAATTTTTAAAAACATGAATTTTGGAGGCTTATATTTTTATATGAGATAATTTGATAATAATTATATAAATGTTATCCGTGAAATTTCTAGAATTGGAGGGATTTTAGTTAAAAAATATAAATAAGATGATAGGTTTTAATTGAATAGGTAACCGGTTAATTATTGGTAATTATAAAATTATTATTTTATTTTATTAAATAGAATGCCCGTGATATGATTATAAAAAGATAAGATTTAGATAGAGAAAATTAAAAAGGCAACATGTTCTAGGTGAAAATTGTTTAGTTTATAATAATTATAATTTAATTATCATATTTTACTAAATATAATTTCAAGTAATATTTTTAGAAAAGAAGAAATTAACATTGTCGTGATATTTCTATTAAAAGAAGGATTTTAGTTAGAAAATATAGAAAAGATGATATGTTTTAGCTGAAAAAGGTAATCGTTTAATTATTAATATTAAAATATTATTAGTTTATTTTATTAAATGAAACCTCCCTTGACATAATTGGAAAAAGATAGATTTTAGTTAGAGAAAATAGAAAGGTAACGTGAAAAATTAAAAAGATGACATGATTTATGTGAAAAATGTAATTGATTAGCTTATACAATTATAATTTAATTATGTCATTTTACTAAATAAATTGCTCATAGTTTTTAGAAAATGAGAAATTAGTGTTGCCCGTGATATTTTTAGAAAAAAAGAAAATTTAATTTGAAAATAAAAAGATTATACGTTTTAGCTGAAAAGGTAATCGATTAATTATTAGTATTATAATATTATTATTTTATTTTTATATGAGATAATTCGATGATAATTATATTAAATGTTATCCATGATATTTCTAGAAATGGAGGGATTTTAGTTAAAAAAAATATAGAAAAGATGATAGGTTTTAGTTAAAAAAGGTAATCGGATAATTATTGTTAATTTTAAAATTATTATTTTATTTTATTAAATAGAATGCCCGTGATATGATTAGAAAAAGATATGATTTAGTTAGAGAAAATTAAAAAGGAAACATGTTCTAGGTGAAAAAGGTAATTGATTAGTTTATAGTAATTATAATTTAATTATCTTATTTTACTAAATATAATTTCACGTAATATTTTTAGAAAAGGAGAAATCAATATTGTCGTGATATTTCTATTAAAAGAAGGATTTTAGTTAGAAAATATAGAAAAGATGATACGTTTTAGCTGAAAAAGGTAATTGGTTAATTGTTAATATTAAAATATTATTAGTTTATTTTATTAAATAGAGACGCCCTTGATATAATTGAAAAAAGAGAGATTTTAGTTAGAGAAAATAGAAGGGAAACGTGAAAATTAAAAAGATGACATGATTTATGTAAAAAAAGGTAATTGATTAGCTTATATAATTATAATTTAATTATGTCATTTTACTAAATAAATTGCTCATAGTTTTTAGAAAATGAGAAATTAGTGTTGCCCGTGATATTTTTAGGAAAAAAAATAAATTTAATTAGAAATATAGAAAAGATGATACGTTTTAGCTGAAAAGGTAATCGATTAATTATTAGTACTAAAATATTATTATTTTAATTTTATGAATAGAAACATATGTCATATAATTAGAAAAAAAGAGGTTATAGTAAGAGAAAAGAAAAAAGGTTGAAAAAGGTAACCGTCCATGATATAATCGGAAAAAAGAGATGTTAGTTAAAGAAAAAAGAAAAGGTAACGTGTTTTGGGTGAAAAAGGTAATTGATTAGTTAATAGTAATTATAATATAGTTATGTTATTTTATTAAACAAATCTGCTTGTACTATTTTAAAAAAAGGGAAATTTTAGTTAAATAAAATGTGAAAGATATTTTATTTTACCTGAAAATGCAAATTATTTAGTTATTGAAAAATAGAAAAGGTAATATGTTTAATCTAAAAAAGGAAATTGATTAATAAAGGATAAATTTTAGTTAGATAAAATATATGAGGATATTGTATTTTACCTGAAAAGGGAAATTATTTAGTTCTTGAAAAATAAAAAAGATAATATCTTTAATCTCAAGAAGGAAATTGATTAGTTAGTAGATCTGTAATTGAGTAAGGGTAAATAAGTAAAATCAACAGTTACCGTACCGACCAATCAACCAAACTTTTAATGTTTCGGCTTTTATATAATAGTATAGATAGATTAGAATTATGCAATAAAATAATTTGGTCTCAAATTTAGATATAGAGGATTGAATTTATAAATATTATTTAAATATTACATTTATATTATAATTATTTTACATATATTTTTAAATTTCAATAATTTTAAGTTACAAGGATAAAAATGTCCTTCTAAAATTATTAAGATGAAGAAAATTGTGTATGGGACATATTTGTAAATATAACTAAAAATAGGACATATTTGAATTTGGGACATATCAAAAAAATCCTCAAAACCAAAACCCTAATCCTCTTTCTTTTTTTCTCCGAACTCAACATTTTCAATATTCAATTAATGCCAAAATGGTTAAAATTTTGATTTTAAACAATTATTCAAATATAATTACTAAGTGTTTCGACTGATACAATAAAATTCATATAAATTTAGTGTCACAACCACAAAATTTGATTATATAATTAAGAAAAACATTAATCAACCTAGTACTGATTTTTTAATTATATATATACAAAAGTTGTACATTTTTTTGGTAATAGTATAGTATAGATAGTATAGATTATATAGTTTATTTATTTAATTTTTTTTATTTAATTTAATAACTAAATAGGAAAGTTGTACATTTTTTTGGAAGGTGTTAACCAAAACCAACCAACCAATTATACCCTATTTCGTTTATAATATTATAGAATTTAAAGTGTAATACAATACCAACCAATTATACCCCATTTCGCTTATAATAGTATATAGTATAGATTTTTTTATTTAATTTAATAACTAAATAGGAAAGTTGTACATTTTTTTTGGAAGGTGTTAACCAAAACCAACCAACCAATTATACCCCATTTCGCTTATAATAGTATAGTATAGATGACACCTATAATGACTTTGTATAGTATAGATAGATTATATAGTTTATTTAACCAAAACCAATCAACCAATTATACCCCATTTCGCTTATAATAGTATATATATAGTATAGATTTTTTTATTTAATTTAATAACTAAATAGGAAAGTTGTACATTTTTTTTGGAAGGTGTTAACCAAAACCAACCAACCAATTATACCCCATTTCGCTTATAATAGTATAGTATAGATAGTATAGATTATATAGTTTATTTATTTAATTTTTTAATTTAATTTAATAACTAAATAGGAAAGTTGTACATTTTTTTGGAAGGTGTTAACCAAAATCAACCAACCAATTATACCCTATTTCGTTTATAATAGTATAGTATAGATAGATAGATTATATAGTTTATTTATAATATTTTATTTAATTTAATAACTAATTAGGAAAGTTGTACATTTTTTTGGATGGTGTTAACCAAAACCAATCAACCAATTATACCCTATTTCGCTTATAATAGTATAGTATAGATAATATAGTTTAATTATTTAATTTTTTTTATTTAATTTAATAACTGAATAGGAAAGTTGTACATTTTTTTGGAAGGTGTTAACCAAAACCAACCAACCAATTATACCCTATTTCGCTTATAATATAGTAAGTATAGATTTTTGGAAGGTGTTAACCAAAACCAACCAACTATACCCTATTTCGCTTATAATAATATAGTATAGATTTTTTTGGAATGTGTTAACCAAAACCAACCAAATACACTCTATTTCGCTTAAAATAGTATAGTATAGACAGTATAGATTATGTAGTTTATTTATTTAAATTTTTTTATTTAATTTAATAACTAAATAGAAAAGTAGTACATTTTTTTGGAATGTGTTAACCAAAACCAACCAACTATAACCTATTTCGCTTATAATAGTATAGTATAGATAGATAGATTATATAGTTTATTTATTTATAATTTTTTATTTAATTTAATAACTAAATAGGAAAGTTGTACATTTTTTTGTAAGGTGTTAACGAAAACCAACCAACCAATTATACCTTATTTCGCTTATAATAACCAACCAATTATACCCTATTTCGCTTATAATAGCATAGTACAGATTGAATAGATTATATAGTTTATTTATTTAATTTTTTTTTATTTAATTCAATAACTAAATATGAAAGTTGCACATTTTTTTGGAAGGTGTTAACCAAAACCAACCAACCAATTATACTCTATTTCGCTTATAATAGTAATAGGAAAATTGTACATTTTTTGGAAGGTGTTAACCAAAACTAACTAACCAATTATACCATATTTCGCTTATAATAGTATAGTATAGATTTAACAGAGTATATTAGAATTCATTTTTTGCGAATGAAATCTTTATGTACTAAAACAGCCGATATTGAGAATTTAAAGTGTAATACAATACCATTTGTTGTTGACACCTATAATGAGTTTATATAGTATAGACAAGGTTGTAAAAATCGGAAATCGGACCAACTCGGTTTTGGTCCAGAAAAATGAGTAATCGGAAACTCGGCGAGTACTCGGAATGAGTACTCGGACTACTAATCGGATATTGTTTTTTGACTTTTTTTTTTCTCATAATTTATATGTATTTATTCTAATTTTAGTGTACATGTGTTAAACTTAAAACTTAACAATAATATTAATATTACTAATAATATTATTACAACCCTGCTAACAAGTAATAATATTAATATTACAGTAGAATCTCGATAAATGAATGTTCGATAAATGAATAACCTCGTCTAATGAATAAATTTCTTCGGTCCCAACTTGGTACAATGGGCTTAACGAATAACCTCGCTTAATGCATTAATGAATAAATACAAATGAAGTTTTTATAGGCCCTATGTAAATATAAATGAATAATCACTATATTTCAAATAATATATTTTTATTTATATAATATATCATGAATACATTTCATCCAATGACTAATTTTCAAACACATTAATAAGTTATATTTTTTCGAAAAATGCCTCCAAAGTTGATTGTTTCTTTCCTCCCTCAAAATGCATATGATCCTTGATTTTGTGTAAAGCATGCACCACTTCTGGAATATTTTGATCATGTTGCAGCATGTAATTTTGTATAGTGACAACAGCTTAAAAAGCTTCTCTTGAGGACACTTGTGGTATAATGATACTATCATCGAGTTCGGGATTATTTGCCTCATCATTTAGTACAGCTTTAATGATTTCTTCGTCCGTAGGAGATTCCATAACCGCATTATCCTCTTCAGGAGATTCCATAATCACATTATCTTCTACAGGATAGTTCAGAAGATGTTCAACATCCATCACATTTCCATAGCTCAATTTTGAAAGGAGTTTAGTTAAATCTTGGATCTTGCTCTAGCCGACCATCTTCTACTTCAGGAACATCAACTTCTTCTGATCGAATTTTGCAGTGGCGAAAAAGTTTAAAAATATCATCTAAATGAATTATTATTCATTTATCGATAAATAAATATTATATTCATTAATCGATAAATAAATAATCTCGCCAAATGAATATTTTTTTTTGGTCCCAAAGGTATTCATTTATCGAGGTTTTACTGTACTAATAATATTTATTCTAATTTTAGTGTACATGTGTCCAAGTAATAATATTAATATTACTAATAAGATTAAAACGTGATGTAAGTGTATGTATAGAATCTTTGAGAGAGAGGACTTTTAATTGGGCCGAATCTAGATTATAACTATAGTCTATAAGTTGAGCAATAAAAATTATATTTTAGTACTTAGCAAAAATAAATATTTTTAGTCAAACCCGAGTTTGACCCCGATTACTCGGAGTCAACCCGAGTCTTGACCGAGTTATAGCAAAAACCGGTTTTTGGTCCGATTAATCACTACTCGGATCGGTTTAGGGGTCCAAAACGAGTACTCGGCCGAGTACTCGGCCCGAGTTACCGATTTTTACAACCCTGAGTATAGATAGATTATATTGTTTATTTATTTATAATTTTTTATTTAATTTAATAACTAAATAAGAAAGTTGTACATTTTTTTGGAAGGTGTTAACCAAAACCACCCAACCAATTATACCCTATTTCGCTTATAAGAGTATAGTATAGATAGATAGATTATATAGTTTATTTATTTATAATTTTTTATTTAATTTAATAACTAAATAAGAAAGTTGTACATTTTTTTGGAAGGTGTTAACCAAAACCAACCAACCAATTATACCCTATTTCGTTTATAATAGTATAGTATTGATTGATAGATAGATTATATAGTTTATTTATTTATAATTTTTTATTTAATTTAATAACTAAATAGGAAAGTTGTACATTTTTTTGGAAGGTGTTAACCAAAACCAACCAACCAATTATAACCTATTTCGCTTATAATAGTATAGTATAGTATAGATAGATCGATAGATTATATAGTTAATTTATTTATAATTTTTTTATTTAATTTAATAACTAAATAAGAAAGTTGTACATTTTTTTGGAAGGTGTTAACCAAAACCAACCAACCAATTATACCCTATTTCGCTTATAATAGTATAGTATTGATTGATAGATAGATTATATAGTTTATTTATTTATAATTTTTTATTTAATTTAATAACTAAATAGGAAAGTTGTACATTTTTTTGGAAGGTGTTAACCAAAACCAACCAACCAATTATACCCTATTTCACTTATAATAGTATAGTATAGATATAGATAGATTATATAGTTTATTTATTTATAATTTTTTATTTAATTTAATAACTAGATAGGAAAGCTGTACATTTTTTTGGAAGGTGTTAACCAAAATCAACCAACCAATTATACCTAATTTCGCTTATAATAGTATTTCGCTTATAATAGTATATATAGTATAGTTTATTTATTTATAATTTTTTATTTAATTTAATAACTAAATAGGAAAACTGTTCATTTTTTTGGAAGGTGTTAACCAAAACCAACAAACCGATATATTATACCCTATTTCGCTTATAATAGTATAGTATGGATATAGATATATATAAAGGAGGATACACGGGAGTTTAGGTGGCGCTCTAAGATCGTCTCAATCTATTTTTCTAATTTTCTAGAATTTTAGAATTTTAAACACTAATAAATGTAAAAATATCATTTAACATATTAAAAGTAGAATAGGTGTTCGAATTTACAGGGAAGACATCATGATTAGAAGTTTTATTTGAAATAGAATAAGTATTAATAATGCATATGATTAAAAGTTGTATTGCAAGTAGAATATGAGTTCGAATTTATGGAGAATAAGAGTTCGGATTTATAGAAAAAACATATAAATAAAAGTTCTATTAGAAGTAGAAAAATATCATTTAACGTATTAGAAGTAGAATAGGTGTTCGAATTTATAGAGGAGAATAGTTCGAATTTATAGGGAAGACATATGATTAGAACTTCTGTTATAGGGAGAATATTGTATAACAATATTTTTGAGGTTTGTTGGAATCATGGAGCAAAATACGGATATTTCACTAAGAACACGAAGAACACGGAAGGAGATTGATGATTTTTTGTGGCTGATCTTGTTTGTTGATATTCCAGGGGTGAACTGTCAATCATCATTTACAAGATGCCTACGTACCCTATTTATAGGGATCAAGCCGTACGTAGTTCTTAGAGAAGAAGTTACCTAGTCGGGCTAGGGTTTTAGTAGATAAGTCATGGCCCAAGCCCACTCGTTTTAGGGCTGATGTGGCAATGAGTCATTAATTCTATCCATGATCCATGGTCCAAAGAAGGAAGCAAATGGTCTCGCATGGTTAGAGTCATGAGGCCTCATTTGTGAGGCTAATGGAGAGCTTATGAGGACCGCGCATGCGACCCTGTGGATGCAGGCATGCGACCTCGTGGGTACAGGCATGCGACCTCGTATGGGTGCAGGCATGCGACCTCGACGGTACAGGCATGCGACCTCGACGGTACAGGCATGTGACACCGTCGGTACAGGCATGCGACCTCGTATGGGTGCAGGCATGCGACCTCGACGGTACAGGCATGCGACCTCGACGATACAGGCATGCGACCTCGTTGGTACAGGCATGCGACTTCGTCGGTACAGATACTCGTGTGACCTCGAGGGGCCTAGCTACGAGCCTTCCAGTGGAGAGTGAGATAGCGATCTCGTTTAGTATGTGGATATGATGATAGTACGAAGCGATCCCTTGACGGGAGTCATACGCGAGGCGATCCCTTGACGGGAGTCATACGCGAGGCGATCCCTTGACGGGAGTCATACGCGAGGCGATCCCTTGACGGGAGTCATAAGAGAGCTGATCCATGTAGATGCGACCTTGAGGCCGGGCTAGCATGATGCTTAAATCAACTGGCCTCGCTGACGAGGCGAATGGAGAAGCTGCATGGCCTCGCATGCGTCCTCGCTGGGCTAGTCATGCGAGGTGGTCCACGCTGTACGGAGATAATTATACTCACGCGACCTCGCTGGGCCTGACCGTAAGCCTTCATAATAAATATGCTCTAGGCCTCGCTGGACCTCTAGGCCCCGCTGGACCTTGCAGAGAGAGTATTCTAGGCCACGCTGGACCTCTAGGCCACGCTGGACCTTGTAGAGAGACATGCATGATAGATGCTATCCCATACTAGGGACTTTGCTGGCGAACTAGACCCGTAGCTTGGGGTTGCGAACTTTCACATTGTGCTTGATAGTATCTTAGACTGACTCCCGGTGGTGGGTTTTAGTGACCTAATCTTCATCTCTAGGCCCATTATGAGTTATGGACCTCTATTCAAGCCCATTAGGCATGCTTAGGGCTTATGCCAAGATTTGGGCATAACAACTACCCCCCGAGTCCATATTGCCATTGAAAATGCGATGTGGACTCAAAAATTGCTTTGTCAAAACTTCGATGCGAGGCTTGTGCTCGATATAGATTGATGTAGATGAAAGCATAGCTATCTCAAGTGCCTTGGAATTGCATCGCGATCCCAATGAATTTTAATGATTGCAGACAACTATCGTATTTCAAGATCTTCTCCCAGCTGTTAAGATGATGACATGTGTTGCATGTCTTGCAATTAATGCGAAGCCATGTATAAGTGAGTGATGGTGACCTCGAAGGGTCCTTCCAAGCGCAATATGGTCCTGCAGGGACCTTGAGAGGCGACCCCATAGGGCCTTGCAGTCATAAGTTTTTACAATTATATCTTCTATCATGCTGATATGTGAGCTTGGACTTTCACCTATATATTCAGGTCTTCTTAAAGTATGATGAAAGTGTTATCCTCTGCTCCTTGTTATTATGATGAGAGGCCTCCTCGTAAATTGAGAGGACTCCTTATAGCTTCATATGTTGTGAGGCCTCCTCGCAGCCTCTTACATTGCGAGGCCTCCTTGCAGCCTCATATATTGCGATGCCTCCTCGCATCCTCTTACATTGTGAGGCCTCCTTGCAGCCTCATATATTGCGAGGCCTCCTCGAAGCCTCATACGTCGTGAGGCCTCCTCAATTCTTGTAATAAGTCTGCTTAGAGTTTGTATCAATTTTCAAGCATAGCAACTACCCCCTAGTTCTTCGGTGCACGCAGATGTAGCGGAGAACTATTTTTTCTGGTCTTCAAAATTTCTTCAAAAATAAATCAAAATAATTATTTGATTTGTCGGGAAGCCTCCTCGCTTGACAGCTTTCAATTTTTAATTTAGTACGAGCCCATGTCTCCTTGTAGTGGCCACCTTAATATTTTTTTTCTTCGCTTACGCAACCTTCTTGCGTCTCTTCTCGCCTTGTGGAGCCGTGGTCCTCGTATTTGTACTTTCACCTCGCTGATTTTTTTTTTAATATTTTCTTTTTTCACTTTTGCTGAGATCTCCTCGCCTTTCGCTGCTTCCTTCTGTTTTTATTAACTCTTGCTGATATAATAAGATGACTCCTCGTGGCCTCATATATGGAGAGGCCTCCTCCTGCTGATATAATGAGAGGACTCCTCTATACATGTATATGCGAGGACACTTTGTTTTTTTTAATAATCTGCATGTGCTCCTGTTAGTCCACACGCTGACCCCTATTCGTCTTTTTCATTTTAGTTGATCATGCTGCCCCACTTTTTAACTTCCTTTTGATCCTTGATTCTGTGGCCTCGTATTCCACCTTCTTTTATAGCCTTGTAGACAGATTGCATCCATCATGCTGGTGGGCCATGAATCTTTGAAAACTGATAATTTTGAATTTTTCCAAGTGCTTTGGGATACCTGATTGAGTCTTCATATGCTCCCTCCATCATCGCCACTGGGGTCAACTGGCCTCACACGCAAGATATCGGGCTTGCGACCTTGCAACGCTATGTGCGGCCTCGCAACGCTAGGTGCTGGCTTTGTCTTGTAATTCCTCAAATGTCCCACTAAAAGAGGTGTTTATGTAATGGCACTACCCTCGAGTCCTCATTATCATCGTTGATATGATGAGGAATCAAAGTATTTCAGCAATCTTCTTGTATTGTTTGGAGTTGACACCATTTGTAATGAAGAGAATTTTGATGTGACCCCGCTATGAGTTCTCCTTCAGATTGGGGCAATGTATGCTGATATTAGTGAAGTTCATACCAAGCAGGGGGCTTGTTTGATAGATGCTCTTCCTCGTGTATTGAGGTAGTTGAGGTCCTCCTCATTGCCGCCAAGGATCGGGGGCGTCCCCCCTCTCCCCAAGGATCTCCCTCTCCCCAAGGATCGGGGGCGTCCCCCCTCTCCTCGACGTAGAGGTATTTCACCAAGAAGCATCTCATGTAGAGGCATCTCATTGATCTCGATAGCCACATCATATAGGGGTCTCGTTGAGTCTTCACATGCTCTCATTTGCTTATAGACTGACTTTAATGCATGCATAGAGATAGATCCACGTTGTGTAGATTTACGGACTGATCCATTATCGCCAATGGGGCCAAGAAGCCTCACATTGCAAGATAACGGGTTTGCGACATCGCAAAGCTAAATCCCATCTTCTTATAGACTTCACATGTAAGGACATTGACTACGCTCCCATTATCCACGAGGACCCTGTAGATATTTTGAGATCCTATGTGAACCCGAACAACCAGAGATTTAGAGTAGGGATAATGAACCCACTTCGCATACTCCTCGATGAACATGATATTTGTACCCTCCCCTTTGAAGAGCTTTGGGGTCTTTCCTGAAGGTGATGTACATTGGTGAGGGGCCGCTTCTTGGCCTCACGAGCATACCTCTCTTTGGTCTTGTTGCTATCTCCTCCAATATGGGGCCCTCCATAATGACATTAATACTCCCAACTCGCTCCTCTCTTTCTTTTTGAAACTTTTCTTTTTGCCCAAGCGGTGGGACATTATTGAAACCAAGACCTAGCTTAGTGCCATGCTTCTTCACCTCACGAACTACCCATTCAATTAGCTGGGCCATTGCGAATTAGCTCTTCAATTTGCTCCTTGAGCTGCCTACAACTTGTAGTATCATGCCATGTCTGTTCGTTAAAGACACAATATTTACGAGTATCCCTGATTGCCCGACTATTCATAGCTGAGGGCTTCTTACACATCCCTTAGTCAGCATTAATTGCATAGATGTGATCAATGGGGGCCACTAAAGGTGTGGACTGACCGTCATTCCATCCACTTTGAGCTCGCGGTGGTAACCTCCTTAGTGGACCGCAACTCCTCCTCTTTGGACTCTCACTGCGATCCCGTCTTCGCCTAGGGCTCCAAGAGTCCTTCCTCTTCACTTCCTTGCTCTTACTTCCACTGTTGCTAGCCTCATTATTCTTCTTCAGGTCCTCCATCGAATTTTCAATCCTTTTGTAAGGCTCGGCCTCCTTATAGAACTCAAAGAGAGTACTAGGTGTCTGTGCCTATAACTTCTTCTAGAACTTGGTGCCCTCTCACAGCCCAACAATAAGAAAATTTTTAATGGCCTCGTCATTTGCTCATCGCACCCTAGGGTCTTCGGCGTTAAACCTCTTGAAGTGGTCCTGTAGGGTCTCACCCTCCTTCTGCTTTATGTTCATCATGGTGGATACAAGAGGTGCCTAGAGCTTGGAGGACTGAAAATGTCCACGAACTGCTCCCAGTAGTCTATAGTGATGTGAGCCCCTAACTCACTGCTGGGCACTACCCCTCAACGAGGCCGCAAATTACCTGCACCTAGCCAATAGCGAGACCCGATACACATCCATATCATTGTTGAATCGAATAACAAACTCTGCAGGATCAATCCTCATTATAAGTCATGTCTGGGTTAATACTCCAGATTATAGTGGGAAGTGGAGTGGTCCTGATCTCTTGAGTGAAAGGCGAGGCCAGACTTATGGGGTTAAGGATCCCCTTATCTGCATTTCTCTTATCCAAGGCCATCTTTAGCTCCTCTATCTTGTAGTCTCCAACCCTGGTCTTCTTATATTCAACTTTTTCCTTTCCCTTTCCCGTGTTGTCATGGTGGGATTGGGTCTTCTTGGGAACTCTAGACTCATCTTGATCCTCCTTGCGATTCAGGGGGTCAGGTACAAACTCCTCGGACCGCTCACGCTCTCGATGAAGAGAGGGGGGTCGTTCCAAACCTTGGCTCCAAACCTGGGATCGCTTATACTCTTGTCAGCTGTAAGTTTTCCGAGCTTGAGGCGGAGATCATGCTCTGCTAACCTCTTTCCAAGACGATCAAAGGCACTAACTGACCTCCCCTTGGATGAGGCGGCCTCATTCTGCAACAATTCATTTGTCTTAGTAGGCTCTACATCCTCCTCCCGCTCGAGGTTTTCATAGGAGTAAGGGTTTGCTTGATCCGTAACAACATCATCAACATCCAAGAGTTTCTTGGTGGGACCTTTACTGCTCTCCTCCTGATAGGACTTGGGCCTCTTCCTGGCATTCCTCTTCGCGCCCCTCGAGCTATACCGCTTCTTCACTCTTGTTATCCTTTCTTGTACTGCTGTCACCTTCCCGGGCCCGTCCTCCTTCTCGCTCCTAGGGGGATCGCTTTTGGGTGTCTTGTACGACCCCGGGGTCTCACCGTTGTTGTACCCTCCGTTCATCTTCTTGTTCGAGTCAGTCATCTTTCCCCCAATATGATGACTTCCCCTCCTTCTAGCACCAAATGTTATAGGGAGAATATTGTATAACAATATTTTGGAGGTTTGCTGGAATCATGGAGCAAAATACGGATATTTCGCTAAGAACACGAAGAACACGGAAGGAGATTGATGATTTTTTGTGGCTGATCTTGTTTGTTGATATTCCAGGGGTGAACTGTCAATCATCATTTACAAGATGCCTACGTACCCTATTTATAGGGATCAAGCCGTACGTAGTTCTTAGAGAAGAAGTTACCTAGTCGGGCTAGGGTTTTAGTAGATAAGTCATGGCCCAAGCCCACTCGTTTTAGGGCTGATGTGGCAATGAGTCATTAATTCTATCCATGATCCATGGTCCAAAGAAGGAAGCAAATGGTCTCGCATGGTTAGAGTCATGAGGCCTCATTTGTGAGGCTAATGGAGAGCTTATGAGGACCGCGCATGCGACCCTGTAGGTGCAGGCATGCGACCTCGTGGGTACAGGCATGCGACCTCGTATGGGTGCAGGCATGCGACCTCGACGGTACAAGCATGCGACCTCGACAGTACAGGCATGTGACATCGTCGGTACAGGCATGCGACCTCGTATGGGTGCAGGCATGCGACCTCGACGGTACAGGCATGCGACCTCGACGGTACAGGCATGCGACCTCGTCGGTACAGGCATGCGACTTCGTCGGTACAGATACTCGTGTGACCTCGAGGGGCCTAGCTACGAGCCTTCCAGTGGAGAGTGAGATAGCGATCTCGTTTAGTATGTGGATATGATGATAGTACGAAGCGACCCCTTGACGGGAGTCATACGCGAGGCGATCCCTTGACGGGAGTCATACGCGAGGCGATCCCTTGACGGGAGTCATAAGAGAGCTGATCCATGTAGATGCGACCTTGAGGCCGGGCTAGCATGATGCTTAAATCAACTGGCCTCGCTGACGAGACGAATGGAGAAGCTGCATGGCCTCGCATGCATCCTCGCTGGGCTAGTCATGCGAGGTGGTCCACGCTGTACGGAGATAATTATACTCACGCGACCTCGCTGGGCCTGACCGTAAGCCTTCACAATAAATATGCTCTAGGCCTCGCTGGACCTCTAGGCCCCGCTGGACCTTGCAGAGAGAGTATTCTAGGCCACGCTGGACCTCTAGGCCACGCTGGACCTTGTAGAGAGACATGCATGATAGATGTTATCCCATACTAGGGACTTTGCTGGCGAACTAGACCCGTAGCTTGGGGTTGCGAACTTTCACATTGTGCTTGATAGTATCTTAGACTGACTCCCGGTGGTGGGTTTTAGTGACCTAATCTTCATCTCTAGGCCCATTATGAGTTATGGACCTCTATTCAAGCCCATTAGGCATGCTTAGGGCTTATGCCAAGATTTGGGCATAACAACTTCTATTAGAAGTAGAATAAGTATTTATAACGCATATGATTAAAAGTTCTATTGGAATTAAAAGTTCTAATAAATAATCAATATATATGAAATCATCAATATATATATGAAATCATCAATATATATATATATATATATAGGGTTAGGCGAACACCCTTAAAAAGACAACGAGCGAACACATCATCTAACCATTGAATCTATTAGATCTAATGGTCCCGCCAACAACATCCAATACAAAAAAGTCTTATAATTCTACCCTCTATCCATTCATTAAAAAAAATATAAAAAAAAATTTTTTGAAAAAAATAATAATGATGATGCTGTCACTGTGACGTCACACCAGGTTTTAAAATTTTATAAAAAAATTAATTTTTTTTATGAATGGATAGAGACTAGAATTATAAGTTTTTTTGTATTGGGTGCCCCTAACGGGGCCATTAGATTTAATAGATTCAATGGTTAGATGATGTGTTCTCTTGTTCTCTTTTTAAGGGTGTTCTCTCTAGAACCTTGGCCTATATATCTATTATATAAAGGAGGATACGCGGGCGCTTAGGTGGCGTTCTAATATCGTCTCAATCTATTTTTATAATTTTCTTAGAATTTTTGAATTTTAAATAATAATATAGAATTAAATATCTTTTATTATATCGTATTTGAAGTAGAATAAGTGATAGAAGAGTTTAAGTTAATGGAGGAGAAGAATTCCAGTTTATAAAGAAGATAAATTAATTAACATATTCAAAGAAGATTAATTCTAAGAACTAGAAAAAGTATTCAAATTTAAAAAAAGATAGGAATTCGAATTTGCCGGAACATAGCAATATAAATAGATTACAAAACCTCTGTAAATGAACATGATCATGCAACACTAGACTATATCAAATTATATTACCAGTTGTAGTTTATGATTACGTGATGAGATCCTCAATTCAAATTTCGTCATTTTTTGAAGTTTAATCCAATTTTTTATCTTTTTGTTTGACAGAATTATTTATTAGGAGACAAAAGAGAAGATTTGTGGATGTGAGGGTCATAGACACAGGGACCGGTGAGTAACCTGCAACCTCTTCCTACCCTTTTGTCGGTAATCAAATTTATGTATATGTATAAATAAAATATGATTAGACCGTTATTCGTTCAAATTTACAATTGAAGTATTCACAATAAATTATTTTTTATTGTTTCATCTTCTTAAATTACAAAATAAATTATTTTCTATTACTTTATCTTCTTTAGTTATTAATTTACAAATGTGAGTTCCTTGATTGAATTTTTTCTTTATAAATTGAAACTTGCAAACGAAGTTGTAGGCTAAAAAGTTTAACAGAAGAATTTTTAGAAGTTGAAGGGTTTGTAGCACATATTATTTAAGAATTTTGAATACAAGAAAATAAATAAAATATTTTTTAACATCAATCAATCAATCAATCAATCAATCAATATCAATCATCAATCATCAATCAATATATATAAAGGAGGATATGCGAGAGGTTAGGTGGCGTCTTATATGTTCTCAATCTATTTTTTCTAATTTTTTAGAATTTTAGGATTTTAAATACTAATAAATATTAAAATATTTTTTAACATATCATAAGTAGAATAGGTGTTCAAATTTATAGAGAATAAGAGTTCGAATTTATAGGGAAAATATATAATTAGAAATTCTATCGAAAGTAGAATATGTATTTATAAGTCATATGGTTAAAAGTTTTATTAGAAGTATAATAGGAGTTCGGATTTATAAAGAATAAGAGTTCGAATTTATAAAAAAACATATAATTTATAGAAAAAACATATAATTAAAAGTGCTATTGAAAGTCAAATATGTGTTTGAATATATAGAGGAGATATATAATTAAATATTTTTTTGCAAGTAGAATACAAGGAAAGTGGTGACATCTTTTACGATCTTCTAAATTTATTATTATTTTTATATAGGTTAATTATACGTCTTTTAAGAAAATTAATTCATAAATCCAATACTATTATCATAAAAAAGTCTTCGTATTCTCATGTGAAAATTCTAAATAAATACAGGAGTATCTATATGAGAAAATAAGATGCATTTTCATTTTTTAAAACTCCATAAATTTTCAAAAGTTTAGAGAAAATAAAAATTGGAATTCACTCTATTTTAAGAAAAAAAATTGTTCTATAAGATAAGTATCATCAATATTATGTAATGAAGTTGGAATTTCGATCCCAGACGAGAGCGGCTCAAAAGGTATTTAACGAGAACACTGCTCACTGTAAAGATTGTATTAGTTATTAGAATTTGACTAGCTTATAACCCGTGCGAAGCACGGGTTTCTTTTGATATGTTATAAATTTTATTTAACATTACAATTTGGTTTTATATAATTATTATTTTCAATAATTGTTTTAATTTAACTTTAATATAAATTTAAATAATGATATACATGGTTTAAAATCTGTAAAATTCTAAATTAAAAATGTTGTTGACGGGTTCGAACCTTGAATTTTTAGTAAAGTAATTTAATCATATAATATATCTTATTATTAGATCTAACGATTCTTATTTATTACTAAAAATAATGATTTGAATATATAGTGTGATATTTTTGGGTGTATATTAATGATTGTAAGATTAGTTTTAAATTAAAAGGTAAGGTGTTTTAATTGCATAAGAACGCACGGGTTTCTTTTGATATGTTATAAATTTTATTTAACATTACATTTTGGTTTTATATAATTATTATTTTCAATAATTGTTTTAATTTAACTTTAATATAAATTTAAATAATGATATACATGGTTTAAAATCTGTAAAATTCTAAATTAAAAATGTTGTTGACGGGTTCGAACCTTGAATTTTTAGAGTAATTTAATCATATAATATATCTTATTATTAGATCTAACGATTCTTATTTATTACTAAAAATAATGATTTGAATATATAGTGTGATATTTTTGGGTGTATATTAATGATTGTAAGATTAGTTTTAAATTAAAAGGTAAGGTGTTTTAATTGGATAAGAATTATTACTTAAAATAATAACGAAAAATCTAGGTGACGTTATGTAGAACCGACTCTCATTTTTGTTATAAAGGGTAATATTTTAAATTAAAAGTAAACATGAAAAAGGCAATCAGTTAATTACCATTAATTATTTTATGGTATTATTTATTTTAATAAATTGGATAACCAAACCAAAAACAAAAATTTAGGAGAAAACCAAAACTTTTAAAACTTTCGATGTTTCGGCTTTAATTTTGTTATAAAGGGTAATATTTTAAATTAAAAGTAAACATGAAAAAGGCAATCAGTTAATTACCATTAATTATTTTATGGTATTATTTATTTTAATAAATTGGATAACCAAACCAAAAACAAAAATTTAGGAGAAAACCAAAACTTTTAAAACTTTCGATGTTTCGGCTTTAATATAATAGTACTAGCTTATAGCCCGTGCGAAGCACGGGTTACTTTTAAATACTTTTAAAATTATATAATTAAATAAAATAGAGAATAATTTATTACGAATTTATTAGTAATAATAATAGTTTAATAAATGATATGTATTGATTAGAATTAATAATATAAAATTTTAATGTAAATTTGTTGTTGATGGGATTTGAACCTTGATCTTTGGAAGAGGGATTTAAATAAAGAATATTCCTTATTATTAGATCTAACGGCTATGTGAAAAGTATTTATGTTTGATATATGGTGTTAAAAAGAAGAGAAAAGTCGAAGAAGATTGTATATTGAATTGATGAAGATTGCGCAGATGAGGTTTAGTAATGGTGTAAATATAAAATACTACTCTGTATTGGTTTAACGGAATTCATTTGATTTGTTTTATATTATAAATAATTTAAAATTAAATATTTAGAGTGAAAACCAAAACTTTGGAGAAAACCAAAACTTTCAATGTTTCGGTTTTAATATAATAGTATAGATATTAATGTTATAAAAACGATTTTACAAAAAGATGAAAATAATCATATGTTTTTACAAATGTCATTAATTTTTTTTTAAAAATTCATCGGACCCATAAATGGAGTGAATATTCAAGGTAAAATAGTACTGTATCTAACTGGTGTTAAGAAATTGCGAAAATTTACGCGGAAGCCATGAACCTAAATTACTCTAACATAGACATGCACAAAAAGCCCGAGCCAGAAAATTTGATCCGGTCCGATCCGGCAAAGCCCGGTCAAAGCCCGGTCCGGTCAAGCCCGGTCCGAGGACCTTGAACGGTCCCTATATTTTTGGGCAAAGCTCGGCCCGTCCCGGCCCGACAAAAGCCCGGTTTTTTAAAAAGCCCGGTCTTTGGCCCAGCCCGATTAAAACCCCGGTTCGACCTGAAAAAACCCAGGTAAAATTCGATTATTCTAGTATACTTACATGAATATTTGTGTATTTACACTTCCTACAAATATAAAAATAATTTAAGTAAATATATATTTACATATTCATTATTAATAATAAGATTATTTATATGTATATATATATTACTATAAATGAACGAAAACAAGTTAAGTACACGTGTAATCAATTAATATATCATCAAATCAAATAGTAAATCGATAAATGAAATATTTGTATTGGCAATATAGATTGTTTTACATAAAGAATATTCTTATATCGATTTTATCCCAAAAAAAGCCCGATCCAACCCGGCCCACTTCAAGCCCGGAAAAAAGACCACTGGCGACTCGCTTGAGGGCCTAAACACTTTCGAAGAGTCACAACACCCCAAACAAAATTATCCATCCGGTTCAAATTAGACAGCAGTGTAAAACCCTAACAAAACCCCCAAACAACATCTCCTCTAATTTCCCCAAATCAATTCAATACACATCGCAAACCTATACATACAATCACAAATCCAGCCAAACCTATACATACAATCACAAATCGAGTAACCAAGCTCATGGAAAAAACACAGAACAACATCTCCTATGATCACCAATATTCCAATTTGAATTATTGGTGCTTGCTTGTATGGTTTTTCCTTACTGTTTTCAGAGAAATTGTTTGTATTGCAAAGAGAAAGGTTCTTGTATGTTTGCTTGCAACCAAAGATGATTATGCTGTAAGTAGTTTCACTTCTCCACACTCCAAATCCTCCTTTGTATTTATGTGATTAATTTCCGAATAGTGTTTGTGATTTTTGTAAAGTTGTCAAATTGTTTAACAAAATGCTAGTTTGGTCTATTTTATTGTGTTGTATTTTGTTGATATTTTTACTGATCTAGCATATGTATCACAGAGCGACTTGAAAGCCAAGTGGGAAACAGATAGGCTGATGCATGAAAACTCAAAGAGTGAAGCTGAGAAGAAATGTAATGAAATAAATGAGCAGGTATTTTGCAAATACAAGAAAATTTTCATTTAGTTGTTTGCTAGGGCTTGTAAGAAAATTTTCATTTAGTTGTTTTTAACTTTGAGTTTAAAGTCATTCAACTGCATCATATGCCAGATAGAATAAATTGGGTTCCCTAGCAAATTAGAAGCTTGGTAAGTGTACTCCTAGAGGATCCCTGCTTTGTTTTGTGAGTATCTGCGATGGACAAAGGAAATTATGAGAGTTGCACCTAATCTTTGTTGATTGTTTTTTGCTTGCCCAATTTTGTACATATCTTTATGTCAATATATTTTTTTTAACGACCTATGTTTAATTGAGCTGTTTGAATCTATTGTGAGAGTCGTTACATGAATACCTTCACTCAATCCTCCTGTTTATATTTGCAACAAACAGAGCAGAGCAGATGATTGACCTGATTAGTAGTTAAGCACCATAATTGTTGAGTACGACATCAAATGGACGTAATTCTTCTTGTTATGTGGAAAACTGAAAAGAATTCAGGGTCTTTTTAATTTTTTACCATTTGGTTAATCGTTACTCGTTTCTGTTAGTGTAAGCTTCCAAATGTCCACAATCACTTGGTGATGGTGTTTCCACCCTTATGATCCTTGCTTGTATCCTCCATGCTTCATATCATATTCATGAACTATTGTATTTATTGTGGGTTATGTTATGTATTATACAGCTTGACATCGCTATGACGGCAGAGACATCCCAGGCATCACTTCGAGCTGAGCGAGACGAAGAGTTCAAGTCACTTAAACTTCAGGTTTGGTTTGTAGGTTTTAAAACTGGGCCTGGGCTTTACTTAACATACACACTATATTTGAACACACACATATAGATAGCTGACTGTATGTATATTGCAGAAGGAAAACAAAGTCTTCTGTTATCTTAAAATAAAACGATTACATGCATAATATATAAAGACTACATACTAATGCTCACCAAAATGGTGGCTACAAAGTAGGAGATAAACCAGCAACTATCCTGACTTGACTTATTCATACGCTAACACTACTCCACTAAGCTCCTAATAAAACGCAACGTTCTACTTGACCTAGGCTGCTGATCATTAGCTGATCAAAACAAATAACGATTTATTAAACTTAAAACAAAACATTATCTAAATAAATAACTAAACATATGTGAATTTAGATTAATCCCAACAATCTCCCCTTAATCTAAATTCATCTAAATGTCTGTCTGGCAACTGGCAACCTGTTTGATCCAGCCCGTGTGGCCTTTCTGTGCCCCTCTGGCACCACTGATCTCAGCCCGTATGGCTTCCTGGTTTGCCCATTTTGCAACTTATTTCCTGCCCGTATGGCATTCAGTTCATAGCCCTTTTGGCTATTATTCACAAGCCCGTATGGCTTGTTTTTCGTTGGCCCATATGGCCTTTACAGCAAGGCTGGTTCGTCATCATGAAACTGTACAAGATTTGCTTCATGACTGTGTTCCTTCTTTCGTCGAGGTTTGTCACATTCTGAGGCATAGTGACCATAGACATTGCAATTGAAACATTTGATCTTGCTCTTGTCAGGTTTTCCCTTCCATTTCTGAGCAAGAAGAAGCTGTTGTTGCTCACTTTGCTCATTCCTACCTTTCATTCTTTCTTCATGGGCCTTGAGATGTCCCACCAGTTCTTCAACTGACATGGCTTTAACATCTCCAAATTGTTCAATGTTTGAAGCTATTTGGAGGAACTTATCAGGCACAGCACGTAGAATTTTTCGCACAACACTAGATTCTTCCATAGCCTCTCCAAGAACTCGAATGTTAGTCACAATGCCACTCAGTTTTAAGCAAAAATCTTCTATCTTCTCTGAGTCTTTCATCATGAGAGACTCGAATTCGCCCTTTAATGTCTGCACTCTAGCCTCCTGTACTCGTTCCACCCCCATACACATTGTCTTGATTGCCTCCCAAGCCTCCTTTGCTGTTTCCTTTTCCGCAATGGCCAACAACACATCCTCAGGCACACCTTGATAAATGGCTGCAAGAGCCATCTGCACAGTCCTTTCATCGACTGCAGCCCTGGGACTTTTCTGTTCAATAGCGCCCCAAACACCTTGTGCCTTCATGAAGACCTTCATTTTTAAAGACCAGGCAGTGTAGTTGCTCTTGGTTAGCATAGGATAGTTCACGGCCACAGCACCTTCCTTTGTTCTTGGCGTCTCCATGGTTCTGATGTGTGTCGTGGTTGATACTTTGGCATACACAGGACCTTCGAACCTGGGGAGCTCTGATACCAAGTGTAGGTTTTAAAACTGGGCCTGGGCTTTACTTAACATACACACTATATTTGAACACACACATATAGATAGCTGACTGTATGTATATTGCAGAAGGAAAACAAAGTCTTCTGTTATCTTAAAATAAAACGATTACATGCATAATATATAAAGACTACATACTAATGCTCACCAAAATGGTGGCTACAAAGTAGGAGATAAACCAGCAACTATCCTGACTTGACTTATTCATACGCTAACACTACTCCACTAAGCTCCTAATAAAACGCAACATTCTACTTGACCTAGTCAGCTGATCATTAGCTGATCAAAACAAATAACGATTTATTAAACTTAAAACAAAACATTATCTAAATAAATAACTAAACATATGTGAATTTAGATTAATCCCAACATGGTTTACCCTAGGAATGATGTTTCTTGTTCCCTCTTTGACTTTTGATGTAAAATTATCGTTTACGGAACATGTATGTTTTGTCACACCCTGTTCTTTTAACTATCATCAGGTCAACTTGCTTCGTGAAAGTAATGCCCAACTTAGGGAGGATAACAAGCTTAAAGTTGATGAATGCCAGGTTTGTAGTAGATGACTATGTACCTATATAGGATGTCGTGCAAGTGGGTTTTTTTAACAAGTAATTTTGTCAAATTCTCAGAAACTACGTGAAACTTCTCAAAAAGCTAGGACTGAAATTAAGGATTTAGAGACAAAACTTGCAGTGAAAGAGAAGGATGTGACAGCTTTGAAAAAAGAGAAGGAGCACCTCGAGAGGAGGGTTGATGAGGTACTACCTTAGTTTATTTGTCGATCTTGTTATTTATTTATTTTCTTTTAAATATTTGGTATTCTTAAAGATTATTTATTGTTTAAGCTGCTTGAGAGATGCCAAAATATCAGTGTAGAGGAATATGATCGCATGAAAGTAGATGTTGATTGTTTGCAGAGCAGATGATTGACCTGATTAGTAGTTAAGCACCGTAATTGTTGAGTACGACATCAAATGGACGTAATTCTTCCTGTTATGTGGAAAATTGAAAAGAATTCAGGGTCTTTTTAATTTTTTACCATTTGGTTAATCGTTACTCGTTTCTGTTAGTGTAAGCTTCCAAATGTGCACAATCAATTGGTGATGGTGTTTCCACCCTTATGATCCTTGCTTGTATCCTCCATGCTTCATATCATATTCATGAACTATTGTATTTATTGTGGGTTATGTTATGTATTATACAGCTTGACATCGCTATGACGGCAGAGACATCCCAGGCATCACTTCGAGCTGAGCGAGACGAAGAGTTCAAGTCACTTAAACTTCAGGTTTGGTTTACCCTAGGAATGATGTTTCTTGTTCCCTCTTTGACTTTTGATGTAAAATTATCGTTTACGGAACATGTATGTTTTGTCACACCCTGTTCTTTTAACTATCATCAGGTCAACCTGCTTCGTGAAAGTAATGCCCAACTTAGGGAGGATAACAAGCTTAAAGTTGATGAATGCCAGGTTTGTAGTAGATGACTATGTACCTATATAGGATGTCGTGCAAGTGGGTTTTTTTAACAAGTAATTTTGTCAAATTCTCAGAAACTACGTGAAACTTCTCAAAAAGCTAGGACTGAAATTAAGGATTTAGAGACAAAACTTGCAGTGAAAGAGAAGGATGTGACAGCTTTGAAAAAAGAGAAGGAGCACCTCGAGAGGAGGGTTGATGAGGTACTACCTTAGTTTATTTGTCGATCTTGTTATTTATTTATTTTCTTTTAAATATTTGGTATTCTTAAAGATTATTTATTGTTTAAGCTGCTTGAGAGATGGCAAAATATCAGTGTAGAGGAATTGGATCGCATGAAAGTACGTGTTCAGCACATGCAGGTAATCTTTGTTTTCTTTCCATTTACTTCGTTGAAGTACATTTATGTACTGGTGTAGCACCATTCATACTGTACTTCTCTACAATGATTATTTGGTACCTCATTATATAACTTGCAAGTTAAATTTTTGAAGACTTGAATGTTATAATTTACATATAAATTGCTGTATTTAGAGCACAAAGTTAGCAAGGTCAAGATATAATATTTTTTGTACTGTATAAACTCAGCTAAGAGTCAATACCTGTTTATGAAATTTTAATATGTTAAAGTAATCTAAAATTTTAAAAACCAAATTTAGAATCTCATTTTCACATTTAAATTCATCATGGTTAATTTATTACCATCACTAGTCTCTAAACGAGGCGTAGTTTCACAGTCACTCCCATAGCATGAGTCTGAATCATCTATGTTTCTTATTTCAGTAGTAGCGCTCCCGCCCTCATTGTTTCCATTCAAGCCATCATCGCTTCGCTCATCCTTGCCGCTAGAGCTAGTTTTTGTTTCAGTGTCGTCGTCTTGCTTAGTTTCACTTTGCTCTTCCTTGCATTCAGTCTCTTTAGGCGTAGTTGAATTGGAATTAGTAGGCGTATTAAGGCTTTCATTGTTGTTGCCGCTTCGCTCTTCCTTGCTTTCTTGCGCTGTTGAAGAGCCATCATTGTTGTGTTGCTTTCAGTTGTAGTTTCCTTGTTACTTTCTGTCGTTTCTTTAGGCGTAGTAGAAGATATTTCGTTGTCTTCGTTGTTTTCCGGTACTTGACTGGCAGTTTCACTTCGATTCAAGAGATCTGATCTATCGTTATTGTCACTGCTGTTGTCTGAATCATAGCTTTCACTCAGATCAATATCACTTTCATTGTAGCCATCGTTGCCACCAGAGCTATCATCACTCGAAATGGTTGTTAAAGAGTCATCGTTGTTGTTGACATCACTACTAGAGCTAGAGTCAGAGCTAGTTGAAGAAGTGCTATTGTTATTGCCGTAGCCGTCTGAGCTATTGTCTTCACTAGCCTCTCCGTAGCCAGGGCTACTATTTGTTCCATGAGTCGTATCTGTTGAGTCATCAGGTGCATTAGTTTCAGAGTCATAGCTTGAATTAGAACTGGTGATTGGGTCTTTGCCTCTACATGAGCTATTCTCTTCTGAATCACTACTAGAACTCCAGCTTTCACTCAGATCAATATCAGAAATGGTTGGCCTTTCTTGTGCTGTTGAAGAGCCACCTGAACTATTAGGCCTGTCATGGCTGCTATCATCACTCAGATCAAGCGAGGTTCTTACAGCATCATTGTTTCCATCTTTCACATCCATAGGCTTATTAAGACTGTCATAAGTGCTATAAGAAGTGCTATCAGTTGTAGTCTTGTTGCTAGAAGAATCATCATAAGAAGTTGTATCTCTTTCTTTTTGTTCTTTTTCTCTTTTCATCTTTTTTACAAGTGCATCCCATCCTGAAGAACTGTTAGTTGTGGTAGGCTTTAAAGTAGTAGAATCATCATTCTTACTTTCCGTAGAATAAGAAGTAGTTGTCAAAAAATACATATAGGTTAATGTTACCCCTTATAGAGTAATAACTGGCCTATCTCTATAGTAGTAATATTCATATAGTTTCTGCAATTTATAGAGTGTGGATACCCTGGTGTGGACTATATTAGGTTGTAGGGCAGTCGGGAAGTTGAGTAAGATTGATTCCCGGTAGAAAATATCCTTTCCATATTTGGGCCTTCTTGTATGGATGCCCAATCCCTGAAAGCACAGAGGTGGTTGATTGGTTCCTGCCTCTCCCTGCTTATAAGGTAACGTATAGTATTACACCAAGCCCACAGGGTGGCGGCCCATGATTCATAATACCCCCTTTCTTGAGTATATGATAAGGAAGAACTCTTCTAAATAGCATTCAATTAACACAGAATGAAAGAATGCTCTATTAGAATTGTATACCTAAAACATATCCAAGAATAGGTATTATACCATGCAAAATCCAGGTTTTTACTGTGTAAAACTAAAATTTGAATATGATGTCTTTTGAGTCGTTATTCTTATGTGTCTGTTCTATCTTGTTCTATTGATACCCCATCACGCATAGTTCCTGCTCATTGCTATATGAACCTGCGGTATATGCGATCTACAATTGGATCTTTGATATCCAACAATGCTCGTGCATTGGATGTATCTAAAATAACCGATAAGCTGGAAGAACTCACTCTGCATGATAATAATGCTAGTGAATCATCATCCTCAAATGTTGTATCTCGTCTAATTCCTCGTAGCCTTACTAGTTGTATAACTAAACATATACATATACATCATTATCCTCGTAGTGTAATTAGTTCACACATGTCTAAAATCTGTAATTATATGAATAATATACAAGCGCCTGCCCGCATAAAAGAAATAATGAGAACAACACATAGCCCTTTTACGGCTCTATCTCCTGGGTTGCTGGATTGTGTTTCTTCAAATAAAATCTTTTTATGGGTTTGGGTTATCGTTTTAAACCAGGTCATTCAAACTTTTTAATTCAAGATTTAAAAATACCGGCTTGTTTGGATCGTTTTAAACTCTTGTGTGAGTCGCTTGGTTTATCAATAAAAAAGAGTACGTCACCGATACGTGAGTTGTGTACGTTTAGTCGTCAGGATGGTATGAAAAGTGCCGTAGAGGCGTAGATGTTAATTACTACAAAAACTTAGTTGAGGTGATAACCCTCTTTAATTGGACCTTTGGTCGTTTTTTAATACTAACCTGTACAGGTCTTGGTTGCACAGTGTGGTATACGTTTTATCCATGTATTGACGGACAAATACCTACGGATCTCTTTGCACCTATTGTGACATATGATCCTTTTTTCAACATAGACTACCTAGCGGCTAACTTTAGTAGTGTTGAGTTTACAGCCGCTAGTGATATATCTGAGAAGATCAATTCTGCCTATTCTAATGTGCCCCCTCTATCAGAGATAGGGGTACCCGCTAGTGGTGTTGTTCTTCGGAATGTATGTTTAGGCGTAATGATAGCCTTCTTAATTACTACAGGTGTAGTAGATATCAGTAATGTAATGATGGGCATTGTACTTCAATCACTTAGTGTGTCTAACGTCTTACGGTCTTTCTACTACAAGAATTCAAACTCTATCAGTTCTTATTGTATTCTAAAGCGCTTTCACCCCCATTTATGTTCACGTGAACAGTTATTGGAAGATATTCTCTTTGTTTATAACGATTTAACGACAACTACAAGATGGTCTATGCCTCATGATCAATCAATTAGAATCAATTCTACGACAAATATCATCGGATGAGTACCATCTATCTCCACTAAGATATCTTCTCATCCCGGAGTATGCTTTTTCAAAGTATAATGCCGAAGTACTTATATCATCTTATCTTGATATCATGATTCGAAAATGTCGTCGTTATCGTGGTTGTATAGAGGTTCTTCAACCACATAAGGATGATGTAGTGGTTTACACTGGTTTATCACGTTTCTTATATCGTCTCTCTTGTGGTAGCTTACCGCAAAATGATGATTACCGAATATTGAATCAATCAAGTATCGAGTCTTTTTATAAAAGTCTTCTAGGTAGAAGGGTTCAAAGGTTGTACTCTATTGAATTAGTTGAATCCTTGAATTTCATTCCAAAAAGGCTTTTATTAGAGACGCTGTCTCCTGTCCTTTTGATAGGTCTATCTGTAGACTCAAGTTACAAGTATACAATCAATGAGTAACTAGATCTGAGCTTTGAACAAATGGCAGGAGACTGAGCTTTATGTCCGTGGAGAGAAAATAGACTCAGGTTTTCTGAATTGCGATAATAAAATTGTTGCAAGCTATGTTAAGTTGCTTATGGGCTTTTCTGAATTGCAATAATGAAACACTAGGACGGATCCCTTTGATTCAACGTCTTACCCCAGTATTTAGTTTTTTACTTATTGTTATAGACATAGATTATATGCTCTTGTCTGTTATTGTTCAAAGTCTGATTTACAAAACTAGTTTGTTTATAATTTCGTATAGAAGAGCGGACACTTTGCAAACTCCAATTGTTCTTTCTTTCCATAAGGGTTTTATCTTTTGAAGTTTGTAGTCTGCATTTGGTACACATTTCCATTTAATGAATTCTTTCAAAGCTGTTTTTATTGCATCAGCATCGTATACCTTTATTATGAAAGCTTACAGGTTCTTACAGAGTTTAGTAATGTATGTTTATTGTTTAGTGTCTGCTCCTTACTCAGTTGTTCTTATTTTTCTTCTCTTTCTTACCAGGCTCTTAAGGTGCCTGAAGTTTCGGGGGCGATTGCAGGTATGAATATTTACAATGGATACCAAGGCAAAGTCATTGTATTGGAAATTAAGGATGATTCTGCGTTATCTGTACATGTAAGTATTTGTTTCCCTTCTCCCCACTCCCCACTACATTTTTTATTAGCAAATCCTTTATGTTTATGTTGATTAATTTTCGAATAGTAAAAAACATGTCTTATTGGGCCAAAAGAAAAAGGCTTCTGTTTTCGAATAGCAAAGATAAGTGCTGTATTTTTTATTGGGACTTTAATTTTTATTGGGCAGTGGACTCGATTGTTTTTGATTCTCTTCTCTCTTTTATCGTTTGTCTACCTTTTTTCTCATTTTTCTCTATATCTCTATATATTTCTCTTACCAGACTCATGAGATTCTCTGTCAAGCTTCCACCATGCTAGTTGATCAAACGGTTCTTTTTAGTGTGAGGGCCAGTGAGATCAATCGATTGGAGGATAGTCTTCGTGAGAAACGACCCGGGGTCATGATGATACTCAACCGACATAGGTTAAGGTGGATGGATGCCCAATTTGTTGCCGAGCTGGAGGCCAAAAACCTTGCTATCACCATCAACGATTTGGTGTCTTATTATTTGAGTCCCTGATTTGCACTATGTTTTAATATTTACTAGTGTTGATTTGATATAGGATATTACTATGGTTTGGTTGTATTAGTACGATACTTCGTTTTCTTTCGGATATTTCTATGGTTAGGTTGTATTTACATATGGTTTGGTTGTTTCTGATATTACTATGCTCGAAAGACTTCAAGGGACTTCATATTAAAAGTTTCGTAGTACTTAATAAGCTATGTAAGATTTGTTCTTAACCCATGGAGAGAGCCTTGTTACAGCTCGTGTGTATGGTTTCCTGCTGCAACAAAAAATTGCCTATTTCAATAGACTTACCCATGTTATGGTATGGTAGAAGTGAACAATAGTACAGTGAGAACAAAAAAATTAGCAGTCCAGACCTAGTTCAATAGACTATATAGCAAACCACCAATTGGATACTAAATTGCAATATCAATACACATAATTATTTTGTGCACTTAAATGAAATTTTATCCACAGTTTCATATGCGAATGCATCCATTTAAGGAGAGAGCAAATCACATATAATTAGATCTCCAAGTGGAGAGACTTTAAAAGGCCTAAAATGAAAAGAACTTGTGGTTGCGCGTGTATGTGTTTAAACCTAATGGCTCAAACACACATAACCAAGGCCATTGCTCCAAAGAGACACTTTCCATAAACAAATGCATTTGGAATGACCGCCGTCACCGTAAAATCTGTTGCAGCACATAACTACTTACCTATTGTAGAATGATGAGGTTCTTTTTTGAATAAATTGACTTATATGCCTTTACAAATGAGTATCTTGATAAGCTCTAACCACTTGAGCTATCCCATCGCGCTCTAGACCGATGAGGTTGTGTTTGTGGTACAAGAAGATGTTTAACATCATAAAACGGACTATAAGACCGCACCACCAATTTGATGCATTGTATTATTGCAATTATTTTAGGAGTGGAATATATAAAGCTCAACAGGAAACATACAATTATACTAGGATTGTGCCCGCTGTCGCGGGCGTCTAAGTTGTATTATTAATGATAACTAGCTTATAAGTTATAACCCGTGCAACGCACGACTCCTTTTTTAATATCTATAATTATATTAATATTTTTATTTTTTATATGTTATTAATTTACATATCAAATTATTGTTAAAAAATTGATGTATATAAGATTTTACACATTCGATTTAATATTTATACTCTATCTTGAATTCTTAAAATTTGATAAATACACTTATTACCAGATACAATTTTAATAATAAGTGTCGAATAAATTTTATCGAAAACTTTGATAATCGGTAGTTTGGTCCTCCGTACGACAAAATAAATAGGAATCTTTAGATCTTAAAATAAATAGACGATAACTGTTGGATCTAACATAATAAAACTTTTAATAATTAAATATGTTATAAAGGAAAAAGTGTATTTATATTGAAATACAAAAAGGTGTATGTCAATGATTTAAATAATATATGATTATGTTTTTTACATTGAATAGATCAATGTTTGTTTTCTACATTGAATAGGAATAATGCAAAAATTCATAATTATATTATCTATTGAGATTTCGAATGTTTCCATTTGAATAATAATTATTAAATTATCACTAAATTAAAGATAATTTTGTGAGTTTTGCGTGGATTATAAAATCATCCAAATCTGATTTCTAGATTTCAAGATGGAACCCAAATGGTAAATATGAATTTTTTTAATAATTATAAAAATTAATAAAAATCAATTCTAATATAACCTCTTTTTATTATATTCTTTTCAGATTATGATTTTTCTTTTAAAATTCAATTCTAATACAACTTTTTTTTATTTTATATTGAAATACGAAAATGTGTATGTCGATGATTTAAATCATATATGATTAGGATTTCTACATTGAATAGATCAATGTATGTATTCTACATTTTATAGGATTAATGAAAAAAATTGTAATTATATTTTTTCTTGAATTTTTAAGTGTTTTCATTTGAATAATTAATTATTATATCATCACTAAATTGAAGATAATTTTATGAGTTTCGCGTGGATTATAAAATCGTCCAAATATAATTTCTAGATCTCAAGATAGAGTTCAAATAGGAAATATGATTTTTTTAATACTAATAAAAAAACAATTATAATACAACATTTTTTAATTATATCCTTTTCAGATTATGATTTTCTTTTTAAAATTCAATTCTAATACATCTTTTTTTAATTATACCCTTTTTAGATTATAATTTTCTTTCTAAAAGTCACTTCTAATGCAACATTTTCTAATTATATCCATTTTAGATTACAATTTTCTCTTTTAATATAATATAATTTTGATCGTTTATTTTTAAAAATATTATATTCAACGATTGAGATTATTTTGGTAGTACAGTGACGAAAATAATGGATAAGATCCCTCTTACGCTTATTATATATAAGGATATAATTTCACGGCAGTTATACGTGGTTAGAATTGAATATCGATATTAAAATTATAATAATTCGATATTAATTTAATCTGGATGTAATCTACGTACAACATTGTACTTTAATTTTTTGTGTTCTGTTTTGTTGTCTGTCTATGCATCAAGAAAGACACATGGCAGCTATCTCTTTTTTATTACAATCCCCATGACGTTTTTTTAAAATTTATCAAATATATTAATTTTTTAATATTTATATGTTATTACATATCAAATTGTTGTTAAAAATTGATATATATATATATATATATATATATATATTAGATTTACACGTTTAATTATGATTATATCCTTTTTATATTATATTTTTTAACATATCAAATTAATTTAAAAAAGAACACATATCAAATTAAAATTCGTTTTGATTATATTAAAAATTAAAACCTAATTTCCCATTGGAGTTTGAACTTTTCCTGAACTCCTGAATGAGGAGATTGTGAAGAATTGGTGAACGGCTTCCCACTGCGTGATGGGGCCTGATCAGTGATCATCAATGTACATACCAATATAATCAGATAGGAGTACATAATAAATTCAGTAGGGTATAAAAAATTGATATGTATTAGGTTTTCCATGTTTATCTTTTTCATATTAATTTCCTTTTTAATATGATATAATCTTGATCGTCTATTTTTAAAAATATTAGATTCGACGGTTAAGATTGTTTTGATAGTACAATGACCAAACCAATCTTTTATAATGCTATCATTTTTAGATTATAATTTCCTTTTTAATATGATATAATCTTAATCCAAAATGACCAAACCAATCTTTTTTAATGCTATCATTTTTAGATTATAATTTCCTTTTTAATATGATATAATCTTAATCGTCTATTTTTAAAAATATTAGATTTAACGGTTGAGATTATTTTGGTACTACAACCAAAAATTTGGATAAGATCTCCCTTATGCTTATTATATATAAGGTATTAATTAAGACAAATAATTATTGTTAATTTGAATTTATTTATGTTTAATTTTAAAAAATAATTAATGAAATATTGCTTAAAATATTGTTTAATAAATTGAGAAATTTGTTTTTTTTGATACGTTAACTCCTGTTGATAATTAATTATGCTTGCCCACTGTTTGGGTTATTAAGTTACGCCTATTATAATTATGATACGAAAGTCGTACCGCGTTACGATATTCAATGTAACCACTATTTGGCTTATAAAATTATAAATCTTGCAATTTAAATTCATATCCAAATCGAAATCCAAAAAATTTGATTCGGTAGATCCAAAAATTTAGGTTTCAAAAAATTTATGAACGCTTACAGGTTCTTGCAGAGTTTAGTAATGTATGTTTATTGTTTAGTGTCTGCTCTTTACTCAATTTTTCTTATTTTTTCTTCTCTTACCTCTTAAGGTGCCTGAAGTTTCAGGGGCGATTGCAGGTATGAATATTTACAATGGATACCAAGGCAAAGTCATTGTATTGGAAATTAAGGATGATTCTTTCACTTCTCCCCACTCCCCACTACATTTTTTATTAGCAAATCCTTTATATTTATGTTGATTAATTTTCGAATAATAAAAAATACGTCTTATTGGGCCAAAAGAAAAAGGCTTATGTTTTCGAATAGCAAAGATAAGTGTTATATTTTTTTATTGGGCCTTTAATTTTTATTGGCCTGTGGACTCAATTGTTTTTGATTCTCTTCACTTTTTTTTTGTTTGTCTACCTTTTTTCTCATTTTTCTCTATATCTCTATATATTTCTCTTACCAGATTCATGAGATTCTCTGTCAAGCTTCCATTCTGCTAGTTGATCAAACGGTTGTTTTTAGTGTGAGGGCCAGTGAGATCAATCGATTGGAGGATAGTCTTCGTGAGAAACAACCCCTCACAACCCGGGATCATGCTGATACACAACCGGGATAGGTTAAGGTGGATGGATGCCCAATTTCTTTCCCAGATGGATGCCAAAAACCTTGCTGCCACCATCAACAGTTTGGTGTCTTTTATTTTGAGTCTGTGATTTGCACTATGTTTTAATATTTAGTAGTGTTGATTTGATATTGGATATTACTATGGTTTGGTTGTATTAGTACGATGCTTCATTTTCTTTCGAATATTACTATGGTTTGGTTGTATTTACATATGGTTTGGTTGTTTCTGATGATATTACTATGCTAGAAAAACTTCAAATTTTCCTCAATCTGTAAGACTGTAGCTACCCCACATTATTTTGTTGCTAACTTCTGATTACTGTAGGATAGTCTTCGGCTCTTTGCCTAAATCAAACTAAACAAATCCCGGTTTGTCCCACTCGAAAGTTGGACATTGTTTCTGTTATAACGGAAGCAAGAAAGATTATATGCAGAAGAGAAATAATTTTATAGATCTGAGAGGATAAACAGATTACATTTTCAGATGCTCAGATGATTTCAAATGCTTACATACATTTCTTATTTATAGACAAAATCTAAGGGGTTAGGTGTAGTAGGTGGGTTAGGTGGTGCCGCCGGAGGAACAATAATCAAGGCATTGGTGTCGTCGGTGGAACATTTGTCAAGGCATTCTAACAAATCTCCACCTTGACTTGAATACTCACAAATAACAGATAACAGATGTACCAAACGCATCATAATAATGCCAGATGTACCAGATAACAGATCTCCACCTTGACTTGAATCCTCTCACAAAAATAGATAACAGATGTACCAGATGCATCATTATAATGCCAGATGTACCAGATAACAGATCTCCACCTTGACTTGAATCCTCTCACAAAAACAGATAACAGATGTACCAGATGCATCATAATAATGCCAGATGTACCAGATAACAGATCTCCACCTTGATTTGAATCCTCTCACAAAAACAGATAACAGATGTACCAGATTCATTATAATAATGTCAGATGTACCAGATAAAAAACTCTTCTGCCTCAGATTTTGCCCTCAAAAGGGCAGTCAACAACTCCGAACAATTAGCAAGTTCAAACAATGTTGAAACTTGCTATGTGGAACCGGCTTGGTAAGCATATCAACTGGGTTATCAGCAGCTATCAACATATCATCTACATATAGGACCAGATAAATGAAAGAACCATTTGATGTCTTACTGTGATAAACACAACAATCATACGGACTCCTAGTGTAGCCAATACCTATCATATAGCTGTCGAATTTCTTGTACCACTGCCTCGAAGACTGCTTTAGCCCATACAAGGACTTCAGTAACTTGCACACATAGTCTTCTTTACCAGGAATCTGAAAACCATCTGGCTGAGTCATGTACATCTCCTCTTCCAGCCTTCCATGCAGAAAAGCTTTCTTCACATCGAGTTGTTCACGCTCCAGATTCTGATGTGCAACTATCGCTAGTAGCACCCTGATGGAAGTGTGTCTGACCAAACTGTGCTGATTTACTACTGGTACTGATGATTCTGATTCTGACTGTGGTTCACTCTCATCTTGAGAGACTTTAAAAGGCCTAAAATGAAAAGAACTTGTGGTTGCGCGTGTATGTGTTTAAACCTAATGGCTCAAACACACATAACCAAGGCCATTGCTCCAAAGAGACACTTTCCATAAACAAATGCATTTGGAATGACCGCCGTCACCGTAAAATCTGTTGCAGCACATAACTACTTACCTATTGTAGAATGATGAGGTTCTTTTTTGAATAAATTGACTTATATGCCTTTACAAATGAGTATCTTGATAAGCTCTAACCACTTGAGCTATCCCATCGCGCTCTAGACCGATGAGGTTGTGTTTGTGGTACAAGAAGATGTTTAACATCATAAAACGGACTATAAGACCGCACCACCAATTTGATGCATTGTATTATTGCAATTATTTTAGGAGTGGAATATATAAAGCTCAACAGGAAACATACAATTATACTAGGATTGTGCCCGCTGCCGCGGGCGTCTAAGTTGTATTATTAATGGTAACTAGCTTATAACCCGTGCAACGCACGACTCCTTTTTTAATATCTATAATTATATTAATATTTTTATTTTTTATATGTTATTAATTTACATATCAAATTATTGTTAAAAAATTGATGTATATAAGATTTTACACATTCGATTTAATATTTATACTCTATCTTGAATACTTAAAATTTGATAAATACACTTATTACCAGATACAATTTTAATAATAAGTGTCGAATAAATTTTATCGAAAACTTTGATAATCGGTAGTTTGGTCCTCCGTACGACAAAATAAATAGGAATCTTTAGATCTTAAAATAAATAGACGATAACTGTTGGATCTAACATAATAAAACTTTTAATAATTAAATATGTTATAAAGGAAAAAGTGTATTTATATTGAAATACAAAAAGGTGTATGTCAATGATTTAAATAATATATGATTATGTTTTTTACATTGAATAGATCAATGTTTGTTTTCTACATTGAATAGGAATAATGCAAAAATTCATAATTATATTATCTATTGAGATTTCGAATGTTTCCATTTGAATAATAATTATTAAATTATCACTAAATTAAAGATAATTTTGTGAGTTTTGCGTGGATTATAAAATCATCCAAATCTGATTTCTAGATTTCAAGATGGAACCCAAATGGTAAATATGAATTTTTTTAATAATTATAAAAATTAATAAAAATCAATTCTAATATAACCTCTTTTTATTATATTCTTTTCAGATTATGATTTTTCTTTTAAAATTCAATTCTAGTACAACTTTTTTTTATTTTATATTGAAATACGAAAATGTGTATGTCGATGATTTAAATCATATATGATTAGGATTTCTACATTGAATAGATCAATGTATGTATTCTACATTTTATAGGATTAATGAAAAAAATTGTAATTATATTTTTTCTTGAATTTTTAAGTGTTTTCATTTGAATAATTAATTATTATATCATCACTAAATTGAAGATAATTTTATGAGTTTCGCGTGGATTATAAAATCTTCCAAATATAATTTCTAGATCTCAAGATAGAGTTCAAATAGGAAATATGATTTTTTTAATACTAATAAAAAAACAATTATAATACAACATTTTTTAATTATATCCTTTTCAGATTATGATTTTCTTTTTAAAATTCAATTCTAATACATCTTTTTTTAATTATACCCTTTTTAGATTATAATTTTCTTTCTAAAATTCACTTCTAATGCAACATTTTCTAATTATATCCATTTTAGATTACAATTTTCTCTTTTAATATAATATAATTTTGATCGTTTATTTTTAGATAATTCCTTTATTCTACTTGAAACCTTCACAAATCTCATCATAAATTTGCACTCTCAATTTCGTTACTCGCCCTCATAACCTCCTTCACTTCCTTCTCTTCTACCAAACTACCTCAAATCTTCCATTCAGTTCCCTCAATTCTAATGCCTCACAATCAAATGAAGCAATGAATCAACACAGCCTTTTTAGTGGGTATAACAGTATAACTTATGACATCTATTTATATGACCTACCTCGATGGGTATGATTGATAATAAGAAATCAATAATGCTGGTGCACCAGATCTACAGGATTATCTTTATTAAAAGATACAAGAAACGACATACAATTCATTCCTTACACCCTCATTCACTAGCTCTAACTAAATAGCCAGTGTCGGTCTACATGGTTATAACTTATAACGAAAAGAAAGTAAAAATCAGTAACTCACAAATATGTCACAAATATGGTGATATGGGAAGAATGACTTTGATTGATTTTTCTGAAGATCAAACAAATATTGTTCAGTCAGACCACCTTGAGGGTGTGTCTCAGCAAACAACACTTAAAGATGGTGACGCACAAACTATAATGTCTAATGAAGTATTACTGAAGGCATTAAAGTTCAGTGTAGAACCTGAAAGTGGTATACTGGAGCCTGTAGTTTCTGGAAATAAAGTAGATGCTTGTGAGGGTTCAGAGACTATAGCAGCTCACTCCATGGAGAAAACCTCAAGCTCCTTGCCATATGAGGAACCCTCTCTCCACGTGAGTTCAGGTAAAAAAACTTCTTCTAACCCCAATTTTTCTGTAGGTCATGAGAGCACTTATCTAAATTTGAGTGATACACTTGAAAAGATGGACATAGATCCACAAACAGAGAGGCTGGCTCCTGACCAGGCAAAAGGAGAGGTAGAAAGAGTGTTGACTTTAGATAGTCAAAGTGAGAATGAGGGTATGGATGATCAACTCCATAGTGAGGGAGAGAAAATTAGGAAACTACCATCGTTTGATTTCTAGCGCCAAATGTTATAGGGAGAATATTGTATAACAATATTTTGGAGGTTTGCTGGAATTACAAAACAAAATACGGATATTTTGCTAAGAACATGAAGAACACGGAAGAAGATTGGTGATATTTGTGATTGATCTTGTTTGTTGATTCATGGAATATCAGAGAAAACTGTTTATTCTCTGTTGCTGCCAACTGTCAATCATCCATAACAAGGTGCCTACGTACCCTATTTATAGGGATCAAGCCATACATAGTTCTTGGAGAAGAAGTTACCTAGACGGGCTAGGTTTTTTGAAGATTCATCTTGGCCCAAGTTCACTCACTTTTGGCCTGATGTTAATAGTGTACTGGCCTAAGTCCACTCACTTTTGGGCTGATACTAATAGTCCATTAATTCTGCTCATGACCCATGGCCCAATAAAGTTACCTATGGCTAACATGATGCTAGAATCACATGGCCTCACTGGCGAGGCTAATGGAAAAACTACGTGGCCTCGCATGCGACCTCACTGGGCTTAATCAGGCGAGGCGATCCCACGCTATGGAGATAATCATACTCATGCGACCACGCTGGGCTTAACTATATCTACTCATGCGACCTCGCTGGGCTTAGCTATGAGCCTTCATAAGAGTATTTTAGGCCTCGCTGGACCTCTAGGCCTCACTGGAGCTCTAGCCTTTATAAGAGTATTCTAGGTCTCGGTGGACCTCTAGGCCTCGCTGGACCTTGTAGAGAGATGAGGCGGGTGTGATCTCATACTAGGGACTTTGTTGGCGAACTCGACCCATAGCTAGGGGTCGCTTATACTTCCATATTGTGCTTGATAGTATATTGGACTGACTCCTGGTGGTGGGTTTTAGTGACCCAATCTTCATCTCTAGGCCTATTATGAGTTGTGGACCGCTATTCTAGCTTATTAGGCCTGCTTAGGGCTTATGCCAAGATTTGGGCATAACACCTTTCATTCACAACTGTTAGATCGGTAGCTCAAATAGATGATGATCGTTTGATGCAATACTAAAATTGTTATAAAAATTGTTATATACAAAGGTCTAAGCTTCAAATCCCGTCAATAATATCTTACTTTAAAATTAATATTAAAAGATGCTACATAGAAAGGTTGAAAATACGATTCCCGCCAACTATCATTTAATTAATCATCTATTAAATTTAATATTAGAAACTCATTAATCATATATTAAATTTGATATTAGTACACGCCAAAAATTTAGTTTACAAGATCGTATTGAAAAATTGCGAGTACATAAGCACGAAGTAACCCTCATCTCTTCAATAGAAAACTACTACGCCCTAACTTTCGGGAACCAATCCAAAATAAAACATATGATAAAATTCACTTTTCAAAACTCATTAATCATCTATTAAATTTGGTTGGCACTACTACCGTGAAAGTAATAAGAATCGTTGGATCGAAGACAAATTTAACGATCAAGATTATATCATATTTACAAAATTTATATCCTAACTAAACTAAACAAATTAAACAGCGGATGTACATGAGGAGAGTCGACTCTCTCTAAACCTAGCAGCAGCCGCCCCCCTCCACCCTTTTTTTCTTCGCCCCTCCCTCCCTCCCCTCCCTCCTCTCCTCCTCCCCTTTTCTTCACCGCCCCCCTTCTTCATATCTACCCATCGGCCATCTCTCTTTCCTCCATCCATCCATTCTCCAATCCTCCCCCAATCATCTAATCCCTCTTTACTTTGTATTTGTTCTTTTATTTTCAATAAAAATTGAACCAAAGTCAAGCATCTTAGAATTTATTTCTTAGATCTATCTTTATTTTGAGTCGATCTACTCAAATAAATAATACCTTGAGATTCAATTGAATTTCGGTTTTTCGTCTCGTCTTAGATCTAAAACCATCAGAGTTTCCGTTGTCATTCTTCTCTGATTCAAGCGGGTGGATTTTTGATTCGGTTTCTCTTGTTTTTGTGGTTTCGCTCCGGATCTAAGGATTGCTTGTTTTAGTTTGTATTTGCAGTTTGGATTTCTAGGTTGTTATTTCATTTTGTTTGGCTGTGGTCTCTCCTTGGTGAGAGGGTGATTTTCTCTCCTTTTTTTGTGAGAGTTGGTTTGAATTCAAGGATAAGAGCTTGATACGAATTGCATTTGTGGTTGATAGCTCAAATGGACTATGAAGAAGATATTGGGCGTAGAGCAAGTATCTATAGAAATATCACTTTTTTTCATACTGTTTATTTGTCTCATTTTATGAAGACAGGCGTGTCATCCTGTTCTATGTTTGATCGTTTTGATCATTCTTGTAGATGTCGTATTGCTTTTATGAATTGAATTACCCCTTTCATAAAAAAAAAGAAGCTAACAAGGAAAATGAGCCTTAATTTTGTACAAGAATCCTACGGCAACAATAAATTTATTTTATCAACCTTACAATTTTCCCATTAAACAATAAATTTATATCCTATACAAAAATAATTATTTTTGAAATAAAGTCGGAGAGTGAAATTAGTATATCATTAGTTTTCTTGAAAAAATATTCAAAGGTCATGGAATAATTAAAATATATAATGAAAAATAATGTAATTATATTCAATACAAATAATTTAAGAAAATTTCATTATATAAATTATGTAAGGAGACTAACAATATAACATATATTAATATATTAAACAAAAATTAGAAGAATAACGGCAAGAATATTAAACTTTTTTAAAGAATATTGAAACAAAAAAATGTATCAAATATAAAAGAAAAATCGTGCATCGGGTCTCAAATACCGTGCATCGCACGGGTTCTAAACTAGTATTGTTTAATAGAAGTACATGGAAACACGTTTCAGTTGTCACTACAAGAAAATCGCAATCAGACAACACTCATCAGACAACGCTCGGACGAAAAAGCATTGTTTGGAATTAAGAGACAACGGTTTTTTTGTAACTTCAGAAAAGTATTGTGTCATCCAGGTACCCTACAACGTGTTAAAAATGTTGTCTAGCAAATTGATTCAGACAATGGCTTTTGCAATGTGGTGTTGTAAAGACGAGTAAGGTTGCACAACGGTTTTTACGAACATTGTCTAATCTGTTTTGAGACAACGTTTATAAACCGTTGTATGATTCACACAACTATTTTCATATACAATTGTGTCATTACAATTCACACAACGGAATAATTAACCGTTGTTAAATCGTGTTTTGATGAGAACCGTTGTCTGAACTACAAAAAAATTGAATAATTTTGGTGGGAAATAATGAAATATTTGGTGGGCATAATGAAATAATTTGAACTGAATTTGGTGGGAAATAATGAAAATAATCAGACAACGGTTTTCTTATAAAACAATGTTGTGTTATATTAAGCACAACAACAATTTTTAATAAAAAAACCGTTGTTTAATGTTCTTGTATGATATTTAATGGTCAACTATCAAAGTACTCCTTGGTCAAATTAGTATAATTTTTGAATAATAATTTTTTTTAAAAAAATTTGGACGATCCAACAGTGCGGATGATGTTATATACAAATTTTAGTGATGATGTTTATTAACTTTCGTATGGTTCGATCGTCGAATAAATCATTCAAAAAAATTTTTCAGTGAATCTGGATCGTGCCTCGTTATAGGAAGTAGCACTTTTGCTACGTTTTTGTTAAAATCTTGTACAATCATACCTTTTCATTTTTTCATTATTTTTTTCCAACACTAGAATTAGTGTTTAATAACTTTCGTATGGTTCGATCGTCGAAGAAATCATTCAAAAAAATTATTCAGTGAATCTGGATCGTGCCTCGTTATAGGAAGTATCACTTTTGCTACGTTTTTGTTAAAATCTCGTACAACCCGACCTTTTTATTTTTTGATTATTTTTTCCCAACACCAGAATGAGTGTTTATTAACTTTCGTACGGTTCGATCGTGGAAGAAATCATTCAAAAAAATTATTCAGTGAATCTGGATAGTGCCTCGTTATAGGAAGTGGCACTTTTGCTACGTTTTTGTTAAAATCTCGTACAACCCGACCTTTTTATTTTTTGATTATTTTTTACCAACACTAGAATGAGTGTTTATTAACTTTCGTACGGTTCGATCGTCGAAGAAATCATTCAAAAAAATTATTCAGTGAATCTGGATCGTGCCTTGTTATAGGAAGTAGCACTTTTGCTACATTTTTGTTAAAATCTCGTACAACCCGACCTTTTTATTTTTTGATTATTTTTTTCCAACACTAGAATGAGTGTTTAATAACTTTCGTACGGTTCGATCATCGAAGAAATCATTCAAAAAAATTATTCAGTGAATCTGGATCGTGCCTCGTTATAGGAAGTAGCACTTTTGCTACATTTTTGTTAAAATCTCGTACAACCCGACCTTTTTATTTTTTGATTATTTTTTCTCAACACTAGAATTAGTGTTTAATAACTTTCGTACGGTTCGATCGTCGAAGAAATCATTCAAAAAAATTATTTAGTGAATCTGGATCGTGCCTCGTTATAGGAAGTAACACTTTTGCTACGTTTTTGTTAAAATCTCGTACAACCCGACCTATTTTGTCTTTGTCTCTGTCTATATTGGTCAGGGAAATTTTTCCTTCATTGCAGCATGTTAGTTTCTTCTAATTTGTTTGCACTATTTTAAACTTTTGTTCTCCTGGCCAGAACCAGAAGCTTATGGTTGGTGTTGACAAACCTACACTTGTACTACATAAAATGTTTTGTTAATTGTTATCTTTTCGTGAAAGTGCTAATATTTTCCTACATTAATCTCGTATGTATTTTAGAGAGATGCGTACAGCTTCTTTTACTGACTTTTTTAATCCCACTCTGCTCCTGCAGAGAGCATGGTGTTGTAGGTGATATGAAAGATGCATGGTCCAATGCTCGGGTAGGGAAGAATGTTTCTCTTATACGCACGTATCATGGATTCAAAGGTACTCATCGAACTCTAATTCAAATTCTAGTCTTGGTGTAGTTTTAGTTTGATAAAAAAATGTGGCATCAATTTATTATCTGCTTCTTTCAGGTGACAAGCAGGGAGCTCTCGAATTCCTCAAATTAGTATTTTGAGCATTTTGCTTGTGTTGGGATCGCCAAACTCAAGACTTGCATGTGGACTGGTTTCTTTTCAGAGGCAGAGCTCTCATTCCAGTATCATAGAGCTCTCATTCCAGTATCATCTGAAGTGGTTAGTGATAACATAGATGGGTTTTATCCTTCTTCTCACTATCCCGTGTGTGTGAAGGCTATGGCCGATGAAAGTCCAAATGATCGTAATGACAGAGGTTATCCATAGTCCATACATTTTATTTTACGTAGAATTAGTTAATATATTTAATCAGATAATTGTATACATAAGTCATCATTTAGAATCATAAATAGGTATTCTCTTATATCCATACCAGTTGCGCTTCTGTTACATGATATGGTTTTCTTTTTTCTTGCTTGCCCAGCTGTTTTTGCTTAGGACTGCTGGTTTTCTTCTTCCCTGTTACATTATGGCCTGGGCTATTAGTGTATTACAGCGACGAAGGCAGAGACATGCAAGTAGCTTCTGGTGTATTTCATTATAATTTTTCTATTTGATTTCCATACTTGTTTTTTTCATATATGAAAAAGTAAGAATGTGAAGGCACTTTACAGGAGGGCTCAAGCTTATATCAAAATATATTTGGAGTACTTTGGTTATTCATTTATGTTGGCTGCTTGTAGGGATGTGAAGCTCGAGTACAAGGTTCTGAAGGAGAAGGAAAAAGAAATCAACAAGAAGGATGCTCAGTTCTATGGAAATATGTTTGCCAAACGGAACAAACTGGAGCCTTTTGACACAGAAGTGAGTATTTGATGGTCATACTCAGATTAGTTAGCATAGAAGAAAATAACAAGTTTCGGAAGCCTGGAAATGAGGCTGGAGGCAACCCACCAAGTGGTCTAAAGAATTTTGTATCAGTAGTAGATTTATTGTGATTAATATTGATGGTAGTTTCTGTTTAGATGAATATTGGTTTTGATTAAAATGGTTAGTTGCTAGTATTGTATAAACTTTGATTTTTGTTGTAAATAAAAGTATTGTTTCATTTATCATTAGCCAATGTTATCATCTTGATAAAATATCATCGGACAATGGATAAGTTTCAAGAAAGCATTGTACCAAAAAGAGTTGACCACTGTATAAAAATTGTAAAACCATTGTGTGAAAATAACAAAAACAAGCATTTAAGAAACAAAAATGTTTGTATGCTCAGCTATCCAACAATGGTTATATTTTAAGAAATCGTTGTTAACATAACGAATGAACAATGTTTTATTTTTTAGGAACCATTGTATTCCTCATTTTCTAACAACGGATTTAAATGATTGCGTTGTGGTTTCTGGTTGTGCTACAACGCTTTATGAGCATGGTGTGTTGTTGTTACGGATATCAGACAACGATTTGTGTACCGTTGTCTGAGGTTGGTAAGAGACACCTGCTCGATAGACAACGCTATTCCAGGGCATCAGACAACGGGCAATAACCATTGTATATTTCAGTTTTCCTTGTAGTGTGTTTTCTTTGAAAAATATTTAAGATAATTGATCGTAATATTTTTTTATTCTAAGTTATAATAAAAAATTGCTAATACAATATAAGATTTATAATAATAATAATAATAAGATTTCAATTTTATTATGTTTTTTAAAAAAATAACATATAATCGCATGAAATATTGTTCTAGAGTAGTGTATAGAAACATGTTCTAATTGTTCTCCTTGAAAAATCTTTCGGAGAATTGATCGTATTATTTTTTTATTCTAAATTATGATAAAAAATTGTATTATAATTATAATAGGATTTCAATTTTATTATTTTTTTAACAAATAACATAGAATTAAAAGGGAAATATGATTCTATGGGTGAAACTATTTTTTTTATTTAAAATTTTAATAAAAGAATTATAATTATAATAGGATTTCTATTTCATTAAAAAACAACATAGAAATAGAATTATAGTAGAATAGGATTGTAGAATGAAACCAAAATAGAGTGCGAATCAAAAACTGAGGTGTTTCGCTTATTAATAAAGGTTATACATATAGTAAGTCTACCCTATATACCCCATGCGGACATTAATCAAACTTTAAATTGAAATATGTAAATCAAAGCATATACACCTCTATACCTGTACTATAAAGAGAGGGGGGGGGGGGGGGGGGGGTGTTGATATATACATGCCTTTGTGATTTTGAATAGCAACCAAACTTGCATAGTTTAATTCAAAAAAGAATTCCCTTACGATGACAATCGGAAAACTAGTCCTGCAAGTTTTTCTGTATTGCTATGTACTGTTTTGCAATTTGTGTTCAGGTGCGACAGCTTTGATTCCCACCGTTATCGATTTTTTCTTCAAATATATTCTCTGCCAGCCATACACAAGGGCTAAGAACTTGTCTTCGGTTCAATCTGCATGTTCTTTCTTGCCAGAAGATATCTTAATAAACATTATCTCCAAACTGCCGGTTAAGTCTCTTCTTCGATGCAGGTGTGTTTGTAAAACCTGGCATCAAATTATAGCTACTCCTTCATTCGCTAAAACTCATCTCACATATCAAAAAGCCTCCTCCTCATGCAAGTATATACTATACGAAGATTCATTAATGTGCACGTTACTTACCGATACTAATCCCCTTTTTGATAGTACAAAACATTCTAAACTATACTACAACCCCAAATCATTCAAGAAAGATGTCACTGGTAATTCGGGAATGCTACGGATTTACGGGGTTTGTAATGGGTTGTTATGTTTGTCGTGGTATGGGATCGACATTATACATCTGTGGAATCCAATTTGTAGAAAAGCCAAAAAGCTTCCACAACTTAAAATCTCGATCGAGGATCGGCATGATTTTCATTCACTACAAAGAGCTTGTGTGAGTTTTGGATACTACGATGACGATTATAAAGTAATAGTCATTCCCGCTGTTAATAATAAAAAAAGTGTTGTTTACATTTATAGCTTGAGTACGGATAGTTGGAATACTGTTTATACAAATTTCTATTTTGATGACTTATTCGGTGCTGTTGATAATCTAGCTACCAAGTTTGTAGATGGTGCTGCATATTTGGTGGTGGAATATAGTAGAGTAGTCATACGTTTCAAATTGAGTGACGAAACCATTCGAGTAATCAAGTTTCCCGAAGGATTCAGCGGAATTGGTAGTACTACAGAAGCATATGGAGAAACAATATCTCTTTTGGGATGTGAGAATCATGATCATCTAACAATGTGGATATTAAGAGACAAGTCCTCCTCGTCCACATCACCTTGGGAAAATAAATTCAGTATCGAATTGAAAGATGTCATTTATCATCAAGCTGTAGGGTTCTTAAATAATGAGAAATATTTGGTAAAGACTTTCAAAACTCCAGCCAAGTTCTTTTTGTGCGACATTGAGTGTGCAAAGTTGACAGAATTTAGATCATTAACTGAATTTAGCTTTCTATCTAAGTTTCACGGTAACATACATTCCAATTTTGTGGAGAGCCTTCTTCTGCTCAATGAAGATAGCGTGCATCCTTTTGTGGATTCAAGAAACTTTTCTAGTTCCTGTAACTCTATGCTGTTTACAATAGTTCCTGTAGCTCCTGTTTACACTAGTGTGAAGCTCAACCCAGTGAAACGCACCGTGGAAGAAAAAGAAGAAACGTAACAACACTAAAGGAGGCGTCTAACTTTTGCTTGAGAAGTATCCAAATTTAGGATCGGCTTAATGCATGTTGTCTACATTTGTTTTAATATTATGATTCATCTTTCGTTGAGACTTTATTCGAATTTACAACTTTTTCTAGTTTGTGTGAAGTTTCACCGGGCCGAACTTTCATTCGTACTTGTGTTCTCACTGATTCTTATAGAGTGTAAATTTGATTTCCAACAATATGTTCTATTCCTACAACTTTTTTTTTCTAGTCTTTCCGATGTTAAATTAACTCGGTAGTGTAAGAATTTTTTTAATATTTATAATCATATAAATTGAAGTTTTTTTTATAAATATTCACGTTCAGATTTTTTTTAAAAAAATAACATTTTTTAAAAGAAGAAAATTTTGCAAAAATACCAACTTTTAAAAAATATTTGCAAAAGTGTGTTATACAAATTTTGCAACCACATTTGCAAACAAAATAAATCATAAATGAAATTTAAATTTTAATAATTGAAATCATCTTTATTTGCATAATAGGTTGCTTAACAATTTGCATCGGTTAAACCAAATACAACCTTGAATTCAACCAAAAATAACCTCAAATGCAATCAAAATCAAATATATTTCAGAAAAATGTAAAAACAAGTTGCATTTGATTGTTTTGGTTGCAAACAATATTTTTGCAAATATTTTCAAAAGATGATAAAATCGCAAAAAAACTTAGAAAAAATTGATATTTTTGGTAATTTCCCTAAACTATATTAACAAATAAAATTTTCTTAATATTTACATTTATTTAAATTGAATTTGACTTTTTTCAGATAAATTTTAATATTTTATTGAAGAAAATATAAAATGATTAAATTTGAAAGATTTAGAGAAAAATAACCAAATTTGAGGATAAATTAATAAAAAAAATGTTATTTGTTAGACTTGAGACGTTCAATTTCTATTAATTTAGCTCTATCTTGAGTTCTAAAAATCAGATTTTTAGACAATTTTACAGTCCATGCAAAAATCAAGAAATCTATACTATTATATAAATTCCGAAACATTGAAAGTTTTGGTACCTGTTTTTTGGTACCAATTTTTTGGTACCTGTTTTTTGGTACTTCGTGAATTTACTTATGTACCCTTCATTATAAAGAAATATATATATTAAAAATATCCTTTGTTTATAATAAGGAAACATTAGTATAATCCGTAAACAGTGTATATTAAATTATATTAATTAAAATTAAAAATTATGTAAAAATAATGATTATATAAATTGGTACCAGTTTTTTTGTACCTATTTTTTGGTACTTCGTGAACTTACTTATTTACCCTTCATTATAAAGAAAAATATATATTAAAACACCTAAAATAAATTTTAACATAATATAATTAATGGTAATTAGTCGATTGCCTTTTTCATATTTACTTTTAGTTGAAGATGTTACATTTTATCATATCTTCCAATCATTAATATTACCTTTCGAATTAAAATACGTTTCCTTTTTGATTTAAAACTAATCTTACAATCATTAATATATACCCGAAAATATCATATAATATTTTTCAATTATTAATAAAATATATTAAAAATATCCTTTGTTTATAATAAGGAAACATTAGTATAATCCGTAAACATGTGTATATTAAAATATATTCATTAAAATTAAAAATTATGTAAAAAATAATGATTATATAAATTGGTACAAGTTTTTTTGTACCTATTTTTTGGTACTTCGTGAATTTACTTATTTACCCTTCATTATAAAGAAAAATATATATTAAAACACCTAAAATAAATATTAACATAATATAATTAATGGTAAGTAGTCGATTGCCTTTTTCATATTTACTTTTAGTTGAAGATGTTACCTTTTATCATATCTTCCACTCATTAATATTTCCTTTCGAATTAAAATACGTTTCCTTTTTGATTTAGAACTAACTGTTTTTTCGTACCAATTTTTTGGTACATGTTTTTTGGTACTTCGTGATTTTACTTATGTACCTTTCATTATAAAGAAAAATATATATTAAAACACCTAAAATAAATTTTAACATAATATAATTAATGGTAATTAGTCGATTGCCTTTTTCATATTTACATTTAGTTGAAGATGTTACCTTTTATCATATATTCCAATCATTAATATTACCTTTCGAATTAAAATACGTTTCCTTTTTGATTTAAAACTAATCTTACAATCATTAATATATACCCGAAAATATCATACAATATTTTTCAATTATTAATAAAATATAATAAAAATATCCTTTGTTTATAATAAGGAAACATTAGTATAATCCGTAAACATGTGTATATTAAATTATATTAATTAAAATTAAAAATTATGTAAAAATAATGATTATATAAATTGGTACCAGTTATTTTGTACCTATTTTTTGGTACTTCGTGAACTTATTTATTTACCCTTCATTATAAAGAAAAATATATATTAAAACACCTAAAATAAATATTAACATAATATAATTAATGGTAAGTAGTCGATTACCTTTTTCATATTTACTTTTAGTTGAAGATGTTACCTTTTATCATATCTTCCAATCATTAATATTTCCTTTCGAATTAAAATACGTTTCCTTTTTGATTTAAAACTAATCTTACAATCATTAATATATACCCGAAAATATCATACAATATTTTTCAATTATTAATAAAATATATTAAAAATATCCTTTGTTTATAATAAGGAAACATTAGTATAATCCGTAAACATGTGTATATTAAATTATATTAATTAAAATTAGAAATTATGTAAAAATAATGATTATATAAATTGGTACCAGTTTTTTTGTACCTATTTTTTGGTACTTCGTGAATTTACTTATTTACCCTTCATTATAAAGAAAAATATATATTAAAACACCTAAAATAAATATTAACATAATATAATTAATGGTAAGTAGTCGATTGCTTTTTTCATATTTACTTTTAGTTGAAGATGTTACCTTTTACCATATCTTCCAATCATTAATATTTCCTTTCGAATTAAAATACGTTTCCTTTTTGATTTAAAACTAATCTTACAATCATTAATATATAGGGAAAATTAATTCCTTAGTCCCTAAACTTTGGGTCGTTTTTGGTCTAGGTCCCTAAACTAAAAAAGTCAATCTTTCGATCCCTTAACTTTCAATTTTTCTGATTAAGGTCCCTCCGTCCAAATAAGGCTAACGCCGTTAGTGGATAAAATTCGAAAAAAAAAAATTCTGAAATATTTAATAAAATTCAGAAAAATTCGAAAAAAAATTTAAAAATTCAGAAATATTTCATAAAATTTCAGAAAAATTATATGAATTAAAGTAAAGAATTCTGAAAAATTATAAAATTAAAATTATATGAAATTTTCAGAAAAATTTTGTAAAAAAAATGAGTATTTTCGAATGATTAACACCTAATTAAATTTAAAAATGAACCTAATGCTAATTAGTCGATTGCCTTTTTCATATTTACTTTTTGTTGAAGATATTACCTTTTATAAACACCTTAAAATATATACCCACCATAATTTTCAAGAAAAATATAACACCTAAATTAAATAATAACATAATATAATTAATGGTAATTAGCTGATTAACATGATAAAATTAATGGTAATTAGTCGATTGCCGTTTTCACATTAACATAATAAAATTAGTCGATTGTCTTTTTCACATTTACTTTTAGTCGAAGATATTACCTTTTATATGTACCTAAAAACATCAATCAATCATTAATATTTCCTTTCGAATTAAAACACATTACCATTTTAATTTAAAACAAATCTTATAATCATTATTATATACCTAAAAATATCAAACCATATTTTTCAAGAAAAGTATAACACCTAAAATAAATAATAACATAATATAATTAATGGTAATTAGTCGATTGTCTTTTTCACATTAACATAATAAAATTAAAGGTAATTAGTCGATTGTTTTTTTCACATTTAATTTTAGTTGAAGATATTACCTTTTATAAATACCTTACCTTTTTTTGAACCTTTTTTATTTAAAACAAATCTCATAATCATTAATATATATCAAAAAATATAACATCATAATTTTCAAGAAAAATATAGCTCGAAAATATCGCACCATATTTTTCAATTATTAATAAAATATATTAAAAATCATATACGTTGTTTATAAGAAGGAAACATTAGCATAATGCGTAAACATGAGTATATTAAATTATATCAAATTAAAAAATTATTAAAATTGAAACATTGAAAATTTTATCAGTTTAGTTTAGGTACAGTTATATTATTAATAAATAAAAAATAATGCAATTAATGTTAAGCATCCGATTGCCTTTTCTAATTAAAATATGTATTTATACTACTATATTAAAGTCGAAAGATTGAAAGTTTGTACATTTGGTTATCCTAATTATTAAAATAAATAATAAAATCATATAATTAATGGTTATTAATCAACTTCCCTTTTCACATATACTTTTAATTGAAAATATTACCTTTCATAAACACCTAAAAACATTATAATATTTTTCGATCATTAATATTTTATTTCGAATTAAAACAAGTTACCTTTTTAATTTAAAACAAATCTTACAATCATTAATATATACCCAAAAATATCACACCATAATTTTTAAGAAAAATATACCACCTAAAAATAATAATAACATAATATAATTAATGATAATTAGTCGATTGCATTTTTCACATTTACTTTTAGTTGAAGATATTAAATTTTATAAACATCTAAAAAGATCAATTGTATCATATATATTTCAATCATTAATATATCCTTTTTAATTAAAACACGTTACCTTTTTAATTTACAACAAATCTTACAATATATACCCAAAAATATTACACCATATTTTTCAATTATTAGTAAAATATATTAAAAATCGTATACGTTGTTTATAATAAGGAAACATTAATATAATCTGTAAACATGAGTATATTAAATTATATCAAACTAAAATTAAAAAAAATATTAAAATTAGTGATTATATAAAAACATAATTATAATATTAAATAAAATTTATAACATAATATAAGAAACCCGTGCATTGCACGGGTTATAAGCTAGTCATCTTTAATTTATTGATGCTTTAATAATTATTAGGATTGGGAGTGTTTGAGGAAGTTTATTTTCCAAAAAAGTTGACTTCATTCAAGAAAGAAACTAAGAATCCTAGCTTTTTTCTAAAAAAAACACTTTTTTTCAACATATGAAATCTCGAACATATATTAAATTCAATCATAAAAAAATTATTAAAAAATGAAATTTTTATCCGAAAATAAGTCCATAAGAACTTATTTTAAGATGAGCCAAACTACTAGGAAATTGAAGAGAAAATAATGTTATGAACTTTTACATTGAAAATTCTATTCAATTTAAAAAACCTACTGATATTTAGTTTACATTATTAAAATTTACTTTTTAGTAATTGTTATGCCCAGATCTGGCATAATAGTTATCATGATTTGATTGGCTAAATTAAAGGTCCATAATCTATGATGGGCCTAGAAGATGGGAATTGGGTCATCAGAGCCCATTATTGGAATCAGCCCAACATGCCTTGATTATAATGTTTCTACTGCGAGGCCACCTCGCTAAATGTCACCTCGCGAGAGGCCGCCTCGCTACATGAGCATCTCACTAGTGGTTCTCATCAAGGGATCGCTTCACTTCTATTATCATATCTACATTGGGATCGCTATTTCACTTACTGCTGGAAGACTTATGGCCAGATCTAGGGTCGCATGAGTAGCTGGATACATGGGGTCGCTTCGCATGGCCAGATCCCTCGAGGTCGCATGCAAGGTCGTTCTTTACTGGTCAATTCTATCCGTTCGAGACTATGGGCTTCCACATCTGGGCCATAGATCATGGATAGGGTTGATGATTTATTGCCACGTCAGCCCTAAACGAGTGGGCTTGGACTTTGGTTTATCTCCTAAACCCCTAGCCCGCCTAGGTATCTTGTTCTCCAAGAACTACGTCAGGCTTGATCCCTATAAATAGGGTACGTAGGCATCTTGATACGGTATGAAAAACAGTTTACCTGAAATCACCTATCAAGCTCAGCCACATTTAAACACACAAACCCTAATCCCCAATTCTTCTTATAGCAAAATATCCGTATTTTGCTCCGTAAATCCAGCAACCTCCATAAATATTGTTATACAATATTCTCCCTATAACAGTAATATAATCTTAATATCAATTAAATAAATAAAAGTTTTAATATTAGATCTAATAGTTCTTATACATCTATTTTAAAATCCAATCGTTTGTTGATTATTTCACCAAGTGGGCCGAGGCCGAGCCACTTGCAACCATCACTGCGAAAAAACTCAAGGACTTCATGTATAGAGCTATTGTGTGTCGTTATGGGATCCCTTATCAGCTAATTTCAGATAATGGAAAAAAATTTGATAGTAAGGAGATGAAAGAATTTTGTGAGAATCTGGGGATAAAAAAGAGTTTCTCAGCTGTAAGCCATCCCCAAACAAATGGACAAACTGAGGCCATCAACAAAATCATCAAGCACACTTTAAAGGCTAAGTTAGAGGAAAGCAAGGGCAACTGGCCTGAGGAGTTACCAAGGGCCTTGTGGTCATACAACACGACCCCAAGGACCACTACTGGGGAAACCCCATTTTCTTTGACTTATGGTTGCGAGGCCATGATCCCAGTGGAAGTAGGCTCAGGGTCGTTTAGAAGGGAGCACTACAATCCCGATGCGAACGAAGTGAATCATAGACTTTATCTGGACATGATAGAAGAAACTAGAAGCGAGGCCCAGCTACGTCTCGCAGCTTATCAACAGAGAACAGCAAAGTACTACAATGGGAAAGTACGAGCACGACCCCTATAGACAGGTGACCTAGTGCTCAGAAGGGTCATGCCTAACACTAAGGTCCCGGGTCACGGAGTTTTTGGTGCTAACTGGGAAGGTCCTTACAAAATCTACGCTACTATGGCAGAAGGAACCTATTATCTCAAGGATATGAAGGACAAGAAAATTCCGCGAGCTTGGAATGCGGAACACCTACGCAAATACTATCAGTGAAGGCCTCGCCCCTGGCAGTTTTTATCTACAACTATTTAGCATGAATAAATTCATACAAAATACTGGGGGGTAGTGATCATGTAGACACCTCCCCTTTATGATGTGATGATCTTTGGGCCTCGCCCCACGTTTCTGTTATTGGGCCTCGCCCCACTCTTCATTTTACGGGCCTCGCCCCGCTTGTTAAAAAGAATTGGGCCTCGCCCCTATCAATAAAATTGGGCCTCGCCCCATTTACCTACATATGTGTTTGCTTACTTTACGAAGTTGATTCTTATTTTACGTATAAAATAGACTTGCTTGCTTGTTAGCATTTACATTTTAAAATCCAAGCCATCTCAACGATGCAGGGATCATATTTTATGACAAAGTAATCTTTGGGCCTTGCCCCTATTATAGGGCCTTGCCCCTACTTTATCAATTGCAGGGCCATACCCCTACCCTAAGAAAAAGGAATGCACAGACTAGCAAGTGCGAAGCTAAAGCAACAATAATTCATAGTACAAGGGTCGCCATGCGATCCCAAAGAAGTTCAAGAGTTAATGGACAAAACAATATTACATCTTGCGAGGTATTCAAAGGGTACCCGCATCCCTGGTTCAAGAATTCGAAATCATTTAACATATAGAAGATTCAAACAGTCTTGTCTTGATGAGTTTTGGCTGCCTCCTCTGCGATCCGCGCCTCCTCAGCGACCCTGGATTCTTCTTCGAGCCTGGCCTCCTCAGCATCTTCTTCAGCTATTTGCTTCTTGAGGGTCTCAGCAAAATCAGCATTTCCAGGCCCAAGCAGATCCCAATCAAAATCAGGGATCGTTCTGATGAACCCCTTCATGAAAGAGACCTGGCCTTTAATCAAGAAAGCATCCTCAGCAGTTGACAGAGTGGCTTTGGCAGCATTCAGGTCGTTTGTCAGCTTCGCGATCTCCTCATCCTTCTTCCGGATGGCCTCTTCACTGGACTTCTGCAGCTCCTGAAGGGATTTTTCAAAGTCATTCCTTTCTCTGCGAGCCGCTTTCAGATCGGTGCGGACCTGCGCAGTCTCATAAGATAGCTACTTTTTGTACTCAGCTTCAAGGGATCGCTTGTCTTCAATTTTTTGGAATTCCAGGATCTTGTTCTTTTTATCAAGTTGGGCAAAGTGCTTGGTGTGAGCAGCCTGACGGATGAAGGCCTCGGCTAAACATCTGGTCAGAGCTGTAGCATTGTCCTCCGGGGTCGCCTTCCACCATCCTGAGGTCTCAGCCTCGTCAGAGTACTGTGTCCCAAGTGCAGCAAAAAGGTGCTGAGAAGCCGTAGCAGTGACGACCCCAGGAGGTGGTCGGGTGGAGCCTTCTTTGAACCCATCGGTTCGAGGTCGCTTGAGTGGAGTTTGTTCAGAAGAATCCAGAGGTTGTCGCGAGGCCAGGCTGGATTGGGCAGGGGGATCGTTAACAACCTTCGTTGGAGGAGCTGTTGGCTTAGGAGGAGGAGTCTTTGCGGCAGGTTGAGTTTTGGCAGCGGAGCTCTTCTTGCCTTTCTTGGCATTAAGAAACGGAGGAGCGCTTTGGTCCGACATGCCTGTACAAAAGAAAAGGAATTAGAAACACAATTTAATAAGGCACGAAGGCAAGTAGCAGTTATGCACATATGCAAAATTACAATACAATATGCGAGGATGAACAACAATTAAGCATGAAGATAAATTAATGAAAGCGCAAGTGTCATAGGACGGATCGCTATTACTAAGTACCCTCATCGATTATTTTAATGTGAGAAGACGAAGCTTCCTCGCGTAATTTCCTTTTTCGTGAGGCTAGCTTCGCAGTTGAAGGCCCCGCTTTAGGAGAAGCACCTACTCCTTCCTTGAGAAATTTACACTCTATCAGATTCTCTAAGGATAGCAGGGTTCTAATGTTTCTCTCTTCCTTGGTGGATTTAGTTAACACCTCGTCGGCTCATTTTTTCTCTTCACCTTTGAGGGTAGTGCGAACCGGACAGACTGCGAAGCCAAAGGAGTTGTCAGTTTTAAACTTTTACGAAGAAAAAATATTACAACCTGGAAGGATAGCTCACCAGGGAGGTAGTTGAAGCTTGTCTTAACTCGGGGGACCTCGTGTATGTACAAGAAAGGTTCCTTCTACGAGCCAGCGTTGCTAATTCCTCCAGGCAAGAGATTCTTTTTGTTGAAATCAGGCCATACGGAGAAATAGACGTAGCCAAAATCCTTTTCTCCGCATCGTTTGATTTGGAGAAAGTAACCCATAGTCTTCGCATCCATGGGTGGGTATCCCAGTTTGTGATAGAGGATGTAGAGGGCAATCATGGACCTGTACCCATTAGTGCTGATTTGGATGGGTGCGAGGTAGTATGACTCGCAGACATCTCGAATAAAAGGATGAAGGGGTGAGGAGACACCAATCTTCATCAAGGGCACCGTTAAAACCATCCTCGGTACCCTGCCACCATTCTCTTCATGGTTGAAGCGGTAACATCACATTTTCTTCTTGGGTAAGATGATTTTACCCTCAGGGCGGAACTTCTCAACCCCTTCTCTGATGGTCTTCTCAGTGAGGGTAGAGGACATGTCACGACATGCGAGGATGCGAGGCTTGCCTGGTTTAATTTTCGAGCCAGGCTCGATATCTTCGGGGCGAGGCCCATCAACATATATAACCCCCTCTAGTTCTGGTTGAGGAGTCGGTATGTAAGGGTCAGGCGATGCCTCAGGAACATAGTCATAATCTTTGAAATTTACAACTCTGGCCACTTCGTCAAGGCCACCATCGTCAGAAGAAGGCTCTTCGTACTCAGAGTCATCAGAATTAGCTTCATTGTCAGCCCCCCCTTCGATGTCATAGTAGGCCTCGCCCAGTGAATCTACTGGAGAATCACCAATGTCAATAGGGGTCGCGGTTGCGCGAAGAGGAGCTCTATGGAGAAGATGCTCCACTGGCTTCATTATTTCCTTACCTCGCTTAAAAAGGTCCTCTATCTCTTTCTCTACTGAGGTAGGGTGTTGTGAGGAAGGTTGGTGAGATGAAGGGGTCTCAAGGGGTTGACTTTGCGACCTTGAAGGTTGCTTAGATCGCCACGAACGTAGAGGAACCTCCCTGGTATAGTCTTCATTGGACCGTAAGGGGTCGAAATATAATTTAAAGGAACTTTCACTAGTGCTCGTTGCTTTTGCAATATTAGCAGCTGCCGCATCACTAATATGTACGCGGGGAAGAGGAGAAGGTGTCCTTGAGCTGTCGTTGTTGGACATCTGAAAAGAATGTGAAGAATTAAGTGTGCCCTTACAGAAAGAAAAAAGGGGATAAAGGGAGAAAAGAATAAATAAGTAGAGGGGTTCTATGTGTTCCTAGGGATCGCATCTGGGTCTACGAAGGGAACGCTTCTACATTTCCGAGGGAAAGATCGCATTTCTATCTCAACGAGGTAGGATCGCTACTTGAAATTAACATGATGGGGTCGCGACTAAAAAGGGTTGCATCGCATACAGTCAAAGTTATCTAATCATGCCATTATGATGAAGAACATCAATTTAAATGCAAGGGAAGGATGAAGACTTACTTTTTCTTGAAGAAATTTGAAGAAATTCGGGATCGCTTGTGATAGGGTTCTGAAATTCCTTGCGTTTGATCTGGGAGCAAACTGGCAGCACTTCCACAATATGTTAATAAGATGAAAAAGGAAATGATAGTGACAGGGATATATATAGCCCATCAGGAGAGAGAAAAAGATGTACATGTGTCAAGATCTCGGTTGTTGAATACACATCTCGAGATACAACCGTTGTCAAACCTCTTCAAATTCTTGTGGTCGCGACTACTCCAACGGTTGTATCGATGTCAACGGTCGTATCAATGTCAACAGCGAGCCATGGCCTCGCATCGCAGCATCAGCAGATTTATACCTGAGTCCACATCGCATCTCTAATGGCAACATGGACTCGGGGGGTAGTTGTTATGCCCAGATCTGGCATAATAGTTATCATGATTTGATTGGCTAAATTAAAGGTCCATAATCTATGATGGGCCTAGAAGATGGGAATTGGGTCATCAGAGCCCATTATTGGAATCAGCCCAACATGCCTTGATTATAATGTTTCTACTGCGAGGCCACCTCGCTAAATGTCACCTCGCGAGAGGCCGCCTCGCTACATGAGCATCTCACTAGTGGTTCTCATCAAGGGATCGCTTCACTTCTATTATCATATCTACATTGGGATCGCTATTTCACTTACTGCTGGAAGACTTATGGCCAGATCTAGGGTCGCATGAGTAGCTGGATACATGGGGTCGCTTCGCATGGCCAGATCCCTCGAGGTCGCATGCAAGGTCGTTCTTTACTGGTCAATTCTATCCGTTCGAGACTATGGGCTTCCACATCTGGGCCATAGATCATGGATAGGGTTGATGATTTATTGCCACGTCAGCCCTAAACGAGTGGGCTTGGACTTTGGTTTATCTCCTAAACCCCTAGCCCGCCTAGGTATCTTGTTCTCCAAGAACTACGTCAGGCTTGATCCCTATAAATAGGGTACGTAGGCATCTTGATACGGTATGAAAAACAGTTTACCTGAAATCACCTATCAAGCTCAGCCACATTTAAACACACAAACCCTAATCCCCAATTCTTCTTATAGCAAAATATCCGTATTTTGCTCCGTAAATCCAGCAACCTCCATAAATATTGTTATACAATATTCTCCCTATAACAGTAATATAATCTTAATATCAATTAAATAAATAAAAGTTTTAATATTAGATCTAATAGTTCTTATACATCTATTTTAAAATCCAATCGTTTGTTGACCGTTTTAAAATCCAACAGTTCCATATCAATTTGATCGGTCAGTTGACCGTACTAAAAAACGGTATAGCATCCCTCTTGCACTAATTATAGAAGTAGTAAAAATGTACCAAAAAAACTTTTGGAAGAAATTTCTGTAGGATATGATTGCAATTTAAGAAATTACTGCATGTAGGAAAAAGTTCATTTTTAGATTTCAGAGTGGGAAAATAATTTGTTTGCACATTTTTACTTATCTTGTTATGATTACTACTTATTTTATAATTTAGTACTGATTTAAATTAGAGTGGGAAATTATTTGATACTTCTCTAGTTTGATTTGTTATTAATGGTAATTCTAAATAATAGTAAAATGGTACTATTCATAATTTTTCACATAATAAATCAAAAAATTAGGGGTATCATCTATAAAAAAGTGTATTATTCTCAAAAGTCAAAATCAAAGCAGTATTATTCATAATTTCCTTTGGTAGGTTTGTAAGTTTCTCCCTCCATCTCATCCATTTCTTTACAAACTATTTTACTATTTACACGTATTTTAAGGTGTATATAAAGTATAGTTACATAACTTATTTTCAAAAAAAAATTTTGTTAAATAAAAACTTAAATATTAAAATTTTATTAAAAAAAATAAATAAATTATAGAACTATACTTTAAAAGAGCCTTAAAATGCGTGTGACGCCCTCGTCGCCCAATATAAAGAACCTATGGAGGGAGTAGGAGTTTATATACTCCTTCCGTCCCAATGAATTGTATATATTGGGGAAGGGATGTGGCACACATTTTAAGACTCCTAACTACTATAGTTACATAACCTTTTTTTTACATTTTTTTGTATAAAAATAGAACAGTCCTAGTTTTATACAAAAAAAAGAAATTTTAAAAATAAGTTATGAAACTATACTAGTTATGTACCTTAAAATGCGTGTTAGACACTTTAAAAGAAACGTATAGCAATAAATGGGACAGAGGGAGTATCAAATTATTACTAAAAAATTGATTTATATATTTTTCATGTTCAATTTTTCATGTTTTTTTTAATTTTTAAAACTATTTAATTATATTTCGTTAAAATTTTAAGTTATATATATATATATATATATATATATATATATATGTGTGTGTTTTTATTATTAAAACATTTTTTAAATTTTATAAATTTCATGAATATAAATATTATTCTAATTATGTATTTTAATTATTACTTTCAAATACATATGTATATAATTATATTACATAAAAGTGGTTTTTTTAACTATAATTTTTTGAAAGAGTAAAATTTACCTAATCATGCAGACATTTTTTCGATTTTTATAAAACAATTTCTATATTGTAAGTGTTTTCCAGATTTTATATAATTTTTAACTATATAACTTATAACTCGTGTATGCACGAATGTTTTTTTTAATAATTTTATATTATTACTCATATTTCACATATATATAGTTTAATTAGTAGGAAAAAAATAATTTATGATAATAAAATATCATAATATATTTTTGATAGTATTTTAAACGATAATATTTTAATTTTTAACTATAATATGTTATTGACGGAAAGTTTTAGGAGTATCTTATAAGATAATACTAGCGTTCTATTCGTGCTACGCACCGACCGATAAATTGTATTAATAAATTAATATAAATATATAATTTTTATTTTTATTTAGAAAAATATATAATTTTATTGGAATGTTAATTAACGTAAGTATAAAATTACTTATCCGTGAATTCATACCAATTGAATTAATATTAATATTATGAACCAATCATCAAAACAAATACAACCCCCGTTGAAAATTCAAAATTCCTCTTTATTATTTTTTAAAATTTAGCTTTCATTTTGTTAGGTCGAATACACAATATATAATCAAGTACTGTATGAATAAGTAACAAGAACACACGTTTTAACTCTTAAAACTGTTTGGAATTAATAATTCCTCTCTCGGTGATATGTAAAGTATCACAGAGAGCTGCTTAGGTTACAAGAATGATATTCGTTCACGATGGATACCCTTCTAGGGTTAACCTAACTGTATTTATAAGATATACAGCTACGTACAATCGTAAATTGATTCTCCTAAAATTAAGCTATACAATTGATATCAATTACGATTGCTACACGTCTTCTAAGTCAACTCAATCTCTTTGACAGCTATCCAATCTTCAAAGATATCACTTCCATATTAATATTAAATTAATCTTCAAACTCTGTTGACTTGTAGACGCTCCCAGTAGACAGACTTTAGCAAACTCTGTTCTCTCCACGCTAACAGTGTTTGCGCTTCCATGTATTCAGCTATCAGTGTTTACGCTTTCCTCTGTCAGCGTTTGCGCTTCCAGCAATCAGCGTATACTCAAACTCTGTTACAACTGCTTTTAATAACAAGTTAAACTCTCTTTACCTGTAACACTTAAACACTGACATTAAATCACATCAATTATATCTAACAATCTCCCCCAACTTGTTCATTAGAAAAATGTACAAGTTCTCAATAATTGATGATGTCAAAACTAACAAATAAAAACACAGTGTTTAACATATAATCAGAGTTTAAACTTGACTTAGCAAAATTTACAGAAAATACGAATCACTTACAAATTCTGTCTACCTAACCTCCTCAAGATCTGGAGTTGTTCTGAGATAATCAATCAACAATCTCCTCTCAGCATTTTCAAGTTCAATCTCCATAGCTTGCTTGATCTCTCTTAAATCTGGATCATTCTCATCAGTTTGAAAAATAGCAGCCCTGAGATCATAGATCTTGTTTCTTCTCATTTCATTTCCCAGTCTGATGTACTTTAATTCTTCAGACTTTACATTGAAATCCAGAACTGTAATTCCAAGATCAGTCTTCAGCTTTGTAGTTCCCTTCTGCATTTCAATCAGATTTCCATTCCAGTCTCTGTACTTAGGAACATACTTTTCAGCAGACTTTGTTCCTGTAGCAACTTTAGCTTTCAGCATATACTCCCTTATAGAATTAGCAATAAGCTGTGTTCTTTGATTTCTAACTCTGAAGATATGCAAAACATACTGAAGTTCCTCAAATAATTTTAGCTTGATTGCTTCTTCATTCACTCTATACACTGACCCATCTGCCATAAAGTATAGTAGAAAGTGAATGTCTAAGCTCCTTTGATGAACTACCTGAACTGACTCCAACTTGTCTAGATTTTCTTGAGTTATACCAGAACCAAGAGATACAAGTGCAGAAGGATCTCTTGGACTGTTACTAACCCTCAAATCTCTTCTTGAACCTAAGCCAGAAGTATTCCTGCCTGGTGGCTTTCCTGAACATGCAACATTATGTTGATATCCACCAGTCACTCCTGCTTCTTCTTGCATTGGAATCTTTGGCCTTGAAAAACCAGGTAAGAGTTTACTTTGAGTCTGTACAACTTGTGTAGCAACAGAGGTTGTAACTATCATTTTGCCCTTGCTCTCTTCATCAATTTTCCCTTTTAATTTCAACTTTGCATCAAGAGAAGACTTTCTAACCAGCTTTCCAGTATCTTCTTCTTCTTCTTCTTGAATACCAGATAGTTTTTCTTTGATTTCAATTCCTTTCATTACAGGCCTTGCAGACTTTGAAACTTTAACTACTTTCTTCACTTTCTTGGACTTTTGAGCTTTTAAATGCTCTTTCTGCAACAGCTTTTCTTCAGCTTGAATATCCTCAAGTGTAGCTTCAGCATTCTCTTCACGAAATAATTTTGCAGCCAACTCTTCATCTGTTTATGGATTATCAGAGAATGACAAATCCTTTGGCTTTGAACCAGAAGTACTCTGAGTATTTGAATCTAACACCAAATTCGGCTTCGACCTTGAAGACCTTCCATGTCCTTGTCTGAGATTTTCATTTCTTAAGCCCTTATCAGCATTGGTGCCTTCATCATCAAAATGATCTTTCTTTGACAGAGTTTGATCTTTTCTGCACTTGGTTTTAGAAATTCTCTCCCCCTTTTTGACATCATCACCATCTTGAATCAGAATCGAGGTGATTAACTCAAGAGAATTTGCAATGGAATCAACCTTCTCAGTCAATAAAATCTGATTCTTCTCAACTGTGCTCAGTCTGTCATTAATATTTGCTTGAGCTTTGGCAAATTGTTGAAAGAGCTTAGCATTCGCTAGTTGAGATTTCTCCTCATGAGTAGCAACTTCTGTTCGAAGATCAACAATAGATTTCTGAGTATCATCAAATCTATTATTCAAAGTTTTGATTTGAATCACTGTGCCTTGCAAACAAGTGAAAATTTCTGGATTTTTAATCTTCTTAGAATTGGCTTCAAGAAACATTGCTGCCCTTCCAGGAGGAAAAATACAGTCTGACTTGTACCAATCAGCAGTTTGCTTGGCCAAATAACTATCATCAACTTCATTTACAGAAGGCCCAGCAAAATCTGGTTTTTCACCCGTTTTCTGACCATCAGGCTGATTTTGTGGTTGTTCAACTCCTGTACTGTTAGCTTCAACTGAATCACTCATCGACTCACTAGTAGAGGCAACAGAAGCAATAGGTTCTTGAGCAGAAATAGGTTCTTGAGCAACCTGTTTTCCTTTATCAACTGGAGTTTGCTCTGAAGAAATAACCTTTTCTGGTTTATCAACCTCCTCACCATGAGCAGAAACATGATTGGCATCAGAGTTCAACTCAGTGTGTGATGCAACCACAGTGTCTTCAAGAACAACAGTAGGCTCATCAGCAACACCAGTATCGATAGAAAGTGTAACCTCCATGAGTGGTGGAGTAGATGCTTCATGATTAAAAGAAATTGGAGTTTCAGCAAACTCTTCCATTGGAGACAAAACATCTCTAACAGCTTCATGTTCTTGAACCTTAACAACTTCTGGTTCAGAAAGCTTGACTTCAGATTCTGGTATTATAGGTTCTATGATAACCTCTGGCTCATCAGTAGGAATATCAAAAGAGATTTTCTCTTGAGCCTCTTCAACATGCTCATCATCAGAATCAGTTAGAATAAGCCTCCTCCTTTTAGCTTGAGGCACTGCAACCTGTTCTGCATCTTCACTGGAACTTTCACTAGAACTTTCCTCAACCGATGGTGTTGAAGGTCTATTTGCCCTTTGTATGAATCTTCTAGAATAAACAGCCTTTGGAGTTGTCTGTTTAGCCCTAGAATGTTTGGTGTTGATTGCAGTATGTTTCTTCCTTTTCGTCTTTGGTGGTGGTTGTGAATGAGTGGTAGTGACAGGGTTTGTTGGTTCAGTAGTCATTTGGTCAGGTTGTGTTTGAGGTGATATGGGTTGATCAGTGGTCGTTGGTATTGGCTCAGGTGATTGAGTAGGTGGAGATGGGATGTTTTCTGTACGATCAGTGGCTAAAGGTTCAGGCATAGGTTGTGGTTCTGGTTGTTGTGGTTGATGTGTTTCAGCTTGTGATGATGAAGAATTTTGTGGCTGATTGACAAAATTCTGCAAGGCAAGTGGTAATACGAGAGGAGGTATGACCTTACCAACATCTTTGTTAGTCATATCAGAGAATATTCTCTTAGTGACTCGAAAAGGTTGAATTTCATCAGCTTCATCAATAGTTAGCCCAGAAACACATGCATTGAACAGAAGTTGACAAAATCTAGCAAAGTAAACTGTAGTAGACTCTGACAACTTATCACCCAAATTCATTAAAACATATCTATCAAAATCAAAATTACTACCATAAAGTAGAGAATACCCAATTTGTAGACTGTCCATTGGAATAGCATCCCAGTTGGTGACCTTCTTCTGGAATGTCCTGGTGATACAATCAAAGAAGAAATTCCACTCTTTTCTCAAGTTTGGCCTCCTCACACTGCCCAGCTTAGCAAGAGATTCCATGTACCCAATCTCTGTTAGCATTTCCCTCAGATTTTGCTCAGAGACAACAGCATATGAAGTATGTGTGTCAAAATCCATGACATCACGAACAGTTTGTGGAGTAATCACAAACTCTTGGTCTTCATGAGAGAAGATGATAGACGGAGTTCCATTCTCTCCTCCTTCTATATATCTTGAATTTTGCCAGAAGTTAACGACTTGGGAAGCAGATAGAGTTGCCGGTTCAACCAGCGCTTGCCCAATCTCAGAATCTCGAAGAAAATTTTGCATAAGATGAAACGCCTCTGGAGCCCGGTCATTCTCAAGTAAAGCTGCATAGTTGTTAGGCACAAAGCGTAGACCAAAGACAGTGAAAGGTTTAGTTGCCATTGAATCAAGAAACAAGCAAGAAACAACTGTGAAAATGTTTTGCAAGAAAGGTGTTTGTGAAAATGCCAAAGTGAAAAACAAATATGTTCTCTGTTTTGGTAAAGTGAATACGAGTGGATAAAAGTAATTGTGGCAAAAAGTAATTTGAGTTTTAATTAAAAACTAAACTCAAACGATTTTACTTGAAAACACGCAACTGTTCCCTTGAAAAGTGTAAAAGTGAGACATAATGATGAGTGAGTGGGACAGGTGTCACACATGCAACGGTTCACTTAATACATGCGCAGTAAAAGCCATTATTACCGCTGTCGTTCCGTTTATCAAGACACGTTACCACGAATTACACTAATTAACAGTTGTCAACTACTCCATTTACTCCAAAATTTTCAAATTATCTTAATGAAAATATACCTTAGAGTACATAGCACAATCAATCAGTGTTTATCAAATTTTCAATCTTTATCACAAAAACCCTTTCAAAAATGCACAGTCGTGATTTTCGTGTGTGAGTAGCAGAGTTTACCAAATCAATTTTTATAGCATCTAATATTTCATAAAATCCATAAATCAAAAACAATAAACACTGAATGCACAAACTCTCATATTAAACACAGAGTATATGATGAATGCTAAACTCTGTAGTTCCTTAATTACAGAAATCTGAATATCCCTGTTCCAGTTTATGATCATGATTATCCACGTAAGCACACAGTCATTAAAGACAAAAAGATCAGGAGATAAACATCAAAGCATCATTCAGTGAGTTACATGTCAAGGATTGTCTCACAAACTCTCACATCACACAAGTGTTTAGGTGAAGTGTTTACTCTCAGATTCAATCAATAAAAGCAGATACTACCATAAGCTTGAATGTCCACCAAATCTACACCACTTCGATTACATATATGCACAAATCAAAAGGACTTTATTCAGGGTTGTAATTGAGTGAAATCAAACAGATGAGAAGAGATGTTTTTCGAATGAGAATTTCGAACTGAACAATTTATTTGATCAAAATGTTCAGTTAAATGGTTAGTACATTTTTGTACAAGATGATCAGTATATATACCTCATTTTTTTTTTTATTTATTTACATATATATATACTGAGTAGGATATCTTTTCTTGAGAAATACTCACCTGCTTGAATTTAATTTAACAAACGAATATAACTGCTCTTAATACTTCAGTATTCAAGAAAAATGAGCAGTTAATTAGGCTCAAAAGGGTTTACTACAGGTCGTGTTTATGAACAGTGTTTATGATCAGTGTTCATGATCAGTGTTCAAAGATGTTTTGAACAGTGTTTGAAGAAAGATGGTTAATCATAATGCCTTTATCATCTTTATGCACACATATATCATGTAGTCCCAAAATGGTTTAATGCAAGTTCTAGAGCAACATACTTACTGATGAACATCACACAACAATAAAATCTGATTGATATAAAATGTATCAATCACTTATTCGGCTCAAAATCTCACAGGGTGCAGACATGAACTGTTTCTCACCAAACTAAACAATGACATATCTCAAGTTTTAAAATTTTCACAAGTGCAAACACAGAATCATCAAGAATCAAGTATGACTTGGAAACAGAGTGTCACTAATCAGAGTTTAGAGTTCATCAATATCAGAGTTATTCATGAGAGGCAATGCATGAAGTATTCATAGATTCAGAGTTTAGGATCAAATAAACTAAGAGATGCTCTAAATATGAAACAGTATCATGTTGTGTTAACTTACTGTGCAATTTCTGATTAGATTACAGTGACTCAAAAAGAATCTTGATTTATCACTGAAAATCATGCTTTATACATTTTTCTTCATCGGTATTTTCATTCAGACAAAAATCAACTCAGAATTCACAGAGTTTAACAAACGTATTAACAGTGTATGATCCACAATCATGCTGACAGAGTTTAATTAATAAGGTTCACATAGCACTTTAGCAATTTACAGAGATATGAGCAACACATTTTATTTGAAAGAGTTTGAGTCTAACCAACATGTTTAGTCAAAACCAGATACCATCCCTAGTTCATTGACCAGTCTTGTAAATGTTGCTTCACTTAGAGGCTTTGTGAAAACATCTGCAAGTTGTTGATCTGTAGGCACAAAGTGAAGCTCAATATTGCCTTCCTCTACATGCTCTCTGATAAAGTGATACCTTATGCTGATGTGCTTGGTCATTGAGTGTTGTACTGGATTACCTGTCATTGCAATAGCACTTTGATTATCACAGAAAATAGGTATTTTACTATACCTCAACCCATAATCCAGTAGTTGATTCTTCATCCATAAAATCTGTGCACAACAGCTACCAGCAGCAATATACTCTGCTTCAGCTGTAGATGTAGATATTGACTTCTGTTTCTTGCTGTACCAAGACACTAGTCTGTCACCAAGAAATTGACAACTTCCACTTGTGCTTTTTTTGTCAATCTTACAGCCAGCAAAATCTGCATCAGAGTAACCAAGTAGCTTAAAATCTGATTCTCTTGGGTACCACAGCCCTAAGGTTACAGTGCCCTTGAGATATTTGAAAATCCTCTTCACAGCTGTTAAATGTGGTTCCCTTGGATCTGCCTGAAATCTTGCACACAGACAAGTGGCATACATGATATCAGGTCTACTAGCTGTTAAATAGAGTAGAGAACCAATCATTCCTCTATAGCTTGTCATATCCACTGATGAACCTGTATCTTTGTCCAGTTTTGTTGCTATTGCCATGGGAGTTATTGCAGATGAACAGTCAAGCATGCCAAATTTCTTGAGTAGATTTCTGGTATATTTTGCTTGATTAATGAAAATTCCATCATCTGTTTGCTTCACCTGTAAGCCTAGAAAATAGCTTAACTCTCCCATCATACTCATTTGATATCTAGACTGCATGAGCTTGGCAAATTTCTTACAGAGTTTATCATTAGTAGATCCAAAAATGATATCATCTACATATATCTGTACTAAGAGCAGGTCATTACCAGATTGAAAGTAAAACAGAGTTTTGTCAATAGTACCTCTGTGAAACCCACTTTCTAGCAGAAATTTAGCAAGTGTTTCATACCATGCCCTAGGTGCCTGTTTAAGTCCATAGAGTGCCTTGTCTAACCTGTAGACATGATCTGGATATTTTGGATCTACAAAACCAGGTGGTTGTTCAACAAATACTTCTTCTTCAAGTTTTCCATTCAGAAAAGCACTTTTCACATCCATTTGAAAAACCTTGAATTTCTTGTGAGAAGCATAGGCAAGAAACATCCTTATTGCCTCCAATCTGGCAACTGGTGCAAAAGTCTCATCATAATCTATTCCTTCCTGCTGTGAATAGCCTTTAGCTACCAGTCTTGCTTTGTTCCTTGTGATCACACCATCACTGTCAGTTTTATTTCTGAAAACCCATTTAGTACCAACAATAGATCTGTTCTTTGGCCTTGGTACAAGGGTCCACACCTCATTTCTCTCAAATTCATTTAGCTCTTCTTGCATTGCTGTTATCCAGTCAGCATCTTTCAGAGCTTCTTCTACTTTCTTTGGCTCAGTTTGTGACAAGAATGCATGAAACAGACATTCATTTGTTGTTGCACTTCTTGTCCTTACTCTTGCATCTGGATCACCAATAATTAAATCAGGTGTATGTGACTTAGTCCATTTTCTTGCAGAAGGCAGATTGCTTCTGTCATCATGTGATCCTCCCCCTTGATCCATGCTCTCCTGATTTTCTTGGTGTCTCTCTTCATTTTCAGATGCTCCCCCTGAATGTGACTGCTTAGAATTTGAATGATCTAAGTTTGAATCAACAGTGTTTGATTCAGAGTTATCAATTGAGTCACTATCAGTGTTTGAATTATCACTTTGATGTGATTCTTCATGCTCCCCCTCAACTGGTTCTTCCCTTGTTTCTGATTGAAAAGTTTCTTCAGTGTTTACCAGTAGAGGTTCAGAATTGACCTCAACAGTGTTTGTCAGATTTGTATCATCCGAGTTTAATAAATCTTTATTTTCAAAGTGCAGTTGATCATGCTCATTAACATCTTCAAGTCCAGTTATTTTCTTGTCATCAAATGACACATGAATAGACTCCATGATCACTCTGGTTCTCAGATTATAAACTCTGAATGCCTTTGTTGACAGTGGATAGCCAACAAAAATTCCTTCATCTGCCTTTAGGTCAAATTTGGTCAACTGTTCAGGATGAGTCTTCAACACAAAGCACTTGCATCCAAAAATATGAAAATATTTTAGATTTGGCTTCTTCTTCTTCACCATTTCATATGGTGTTTTACCATGCTTGTTGATCAGTGTTGCATTTTGAGTAAAACAAGCAGTTTGAACTGCTTCTGCCCAGAAATATGTTGGCAACTTTGCTTCATCTAGCATGGTTCTGGCAGCTTCTATCAAAGTTCTGTTCTTCCTCTCCACTACACCATTTTGTTGTGGAGTGCCAGGTGTAGAAAACTCTTGTTTGATCCCTTTACTCTTGCAAAATTCTTCCATAGATGAATTCCTGAACTCAGTTCCATTGTCACTTCTGATTATCTTCACTTGATGCTCTGACCCTTTGTCCAGTTGGATTATATGATCTGTCAATGTTAAAGCTGTTTCATCCTTCTTTGCAAGAAAATATACCCATGTGAATCTGGTATATTCATCAACAATGACTAATGCATATTTCTTCTTTCCAAGAGACATCACATTTACTGGACCAAAAAGATCAACATGTAGTAGATGATAAGGATCAGCAATTGAAGACTCAGATTTGCTTTTGAAAGAGGTTTTTCTCTGTTTGGCCTTTTGACAAGAATCACACAGGCCTTCTACATTCAACAATGACTTTGGTAGTCCTCTTGCAAGATCATTCTTTATGAGCTCATTGATGTTGTTCAGATTCAAATGAGAGAGTTTCTTGTGCCACTTCTAACTCTCTTCACTGGACATTCTTGTTGACAGACATACTGCTTTGCCATCAGTGTTTGTTGACAATTTTATTTCATAGATGTTGTTGTGTCTGTTTCCAACTAGAGCAACTTTCCCTGTAGATTTACTGATCACTTGGCAATATTCAGGCTGAAAATCTACATGATATCCTCTGTCACAGATTTGACTCACAGATAGCAAATCATGCTTGAGTCCTGGAACCAGAGCTACATTTGTGATGATGACATTTCCAAGATTAATATTGCCATATCCCAGTGTATGTCCTATGTTGCCATCTCCATAGGAAACTTCTGGGCCAGCCTTCTCCTCATACTCTGATAGCAGGGCTTTATTTCCAGTCATGTGTCCTGAACATCCACTGTCCACGACTAGGGTACTGACCCTGGTGCCCTGCAATCACAAACAATCACTGATTATTAGTTTTAAGGATCCAGACTTGCTTGGATCCTTTGGCTTTCTTAATTCTGTTAGCTTTTGCAGCGGAATTCACATTAACAGAGTTTAAGCTAACTTTTTCAGAATTTTCATTTGCAGAATTTACTTTAACCCATTTCAAATTTGGCTTGGGTTCATAGTAATTATAATAAATAGCATGATAATCTCTGCAAGTGTAAATAGAATGCCAAGTACTTCCACAGTGTTTGCATAAAGTCTGTGGTCTAGTTCTCACATAATCACTCTTTACTGCAGTTTTAGAAGGCAAAGAATTAATGTTCTTATTCTTACTGCAGAAACTAGCAAGATGATTAGTACTACCACAATTAAAGCATGTTTTCCTGGGAGCTAATGAAGCAAGCATTGGCTTAATTCCTGAGGTTATGCCTATTTTTCCATTTCTGTTTTTCTTAGGCATTCTTTGTTTGTTGACAGACTTTATCTCCTTAAGCTTATGCTTGAGTTGTTTATCTGTCATTAAGCCAATGTTAGCCTCTTTAACAAAAGTTTTAGCATATGACTCTTTAACAGCCTTTTTCTGTGCTTCAGTCTTAGGTCCACCTGTTCCCATGACATTACCTTCAGATGAACAATGTGGTCTTTTCTTTACCTGATTTTCAAATCTAAGTTCATCTCCTACAGAGTAACCTAGACCTACTGTATCTGATTGAAACACTTCTTGAGTGTCTTTACCAGAGTGTGTCCAAGTTTTAATGATGTGTTTAGTATCCTCCAATTCTGATTCTAGTTGCCTATACTTACCTAGCAACTCCTGTTCAATAAACACTGCATCATCTCTCTCTTTTTGAATTTTATTCATGTTCTCTAGCTGTTCCTCAACAAATTTATTTCTTTCTTTGAGTTGAGAACACTCAGACTTTATCCTCTCATTTTCTAAAGTCTGATCCCTATAACTGATATGCAATGCTTTAAGATAAATTCTCAATTCAGTTATATTATCAGTGTTATAAGCATAGGTAGTTGGAGGTACCTTGAGATCATCATTTTCAGTCTGAGTAGTAGCCATGAGAGCATAGTTGACTTCCTCATCTGAATCTGAAGTGTCTGCCCAATCTCTGCCTTTGGTGTAGAGTGCCTTTTCAGTTTTACCCTTCTTGCACTCAGGAGCATAGTGACCCATCTCCTTACACTTGTAGCATTGAATTTCAGACTTATCTTTCTTACCAGATTTGAAGTCCTTTCCTTCAGATTTCTTGAAATTCTTCTTATCAAACTTTGAGTAGTCCTTGGAGAATCTCTTTCCCTTCTTGAAGTTCTTGTATCCCATCTTCTTGAAGGTCTTTACCATCAATGCAGCCATTTGCATCATCTCCTCATCATCTTCAGAATCAGATGATCCATCTGTGTTTGAGTCAACATCAGTGTCTGATGACTCATTCTCTGAATGTATGACTAAAGCTTTTCCTTTTGCCTTTCTCCTTGATGCTTCCTTCTTTGATGGTTTCTCCTCAACCTTAAGAGCAACAGACTTTGACTTTCTACTTGATCTTTTGTTTCTTTGCTCCAATTCCAATTCATGGGTTTTGAGCAGTCCATAAATTTCATCAATCTCTGTTTCACCAAGTTCATAATTATCTCTTATAGTGGTTGTTTTCACATCCCACTTTTCAGGTAGAGAGAGAAGAAACTTGAGATTTGAATCTTCTAAATCATACTCTTTGTTCACCAATGACAAATCATTGAGCAGTTTACAGAATCTGTCAAAAGTTTCTGTCATGGTTTCATCAGATTTTGCCTCAAAATGCTCATACTCCTGAGTGAGTATGTTCCTTCTGTTCTTCTTAATTGCAGGTGTTCCTTGACATCTAACCTCAAGTGCATCCCATATTTCCTTTGCAGTTGTGCAGTTTATCACTTTATTAGACATAACATTGTCTAACGCACTGTGAAGTAAATGCCTTACCTTCGCATCCTTTGCAATAGATGAAAGATCCTCAGCAGTTAGATCTTTCTTCTCTTTTGGAATGACTTTTGATTCCTCACCAGCAGCAGCAGCAGATAACTTTGTAGGTTTGTGAGGACCTTCATAAATTCTGTCCAGATATTCTGGATCTGTGGCCTCCAGAAACATGGTCATCTTCACCTTCCAAATTGCATACTCTAATGGCCTCAGTATAGGAACCCTAATTGTTTCATACCTACTCACAGTAGTAGGGGCTTTCTCAGATGGTGGAGGTATCTCTGCCATTGATTACTATTGTGTTTGGATCTTTAACTGTAATAAAGTAACAGATTTTGCTCTGATACCACTTGTTAGGTCGAATACACAATATATAATCAAGTACTGTATGAATAAGTAACAAGAACACACGTTTTAACTCTTAAAACTGTTTGGAATTAATAATTCCTCTCTCGGTGATGTAAAGTATCACAGAGAGCTGCTTAGGTTACAAGAATGATATTCGTTCACGATGGATACCCTTCTAGGGTTAACCTAACTGTATTTATAAGATATACAGCTACGTACAATCGTAAATTGATTCTCCTAAAATTAAGCTATACAATTGATATCAATTACGATTGCTACACGTCTTCTAAGTCAACTCAATCTCTTTGACAGCTATCCAATCTTCAAAGATATCACTTCCATATTAATATTAAATTAATCTTCAAACTCTGTTGACTTGTAGACGCTCCCAGTAGACAGACTTTAGCAAACTCTGTTCTCTCCACGCTAACAGTGTTTGCGCTTCCATGTATTCAGCTATCAGTGTTTACGCTTTCCTCTGTCAGCGTTTGCGCTTCCAGCAATCAGCGTATACTCAAACTCTGTTACAACTGCTTTCAATAACAAGTTAAACTCTCTTTACCTGTAACACTTAAACACTGACATTAAATCACATCAATTATATCTAACACATTTTATTTCTCTCTTTGTTAGAGAATATTTCTACGTATCATGTTAACAAAATTTTTCACCTATATTCTGATAATTTGGGATATTTATTAAATATCAAATCCTTAAAATATTTATTATATTAATTTATTGAAAATATTTGTATGATCGTGGTTAATTTTTCGATTACATATTTAAAATGTGTAGAAACTTAATCCTCACGACTCCAATAAATTATTAGACTGTCTATAAAAAAATGTCGCATGTTTCAGCGATATAAGAAAGGATATCTATTGTGCAAGATATATGAAACGAATGTAGTTATAACAATAGAAACTTTCATCTAATCTAGTTTGCTATGTGATTGTTCAATATCATTTTTACAAATTATATGTCCTTTTATTAATGAATTAATTTACTATAACATTTGTTTTATCAACTAACCAAACAAATTCAATATATCACGCTATTAAACAATACAAAACCATACCACCAGATATCCTTTTCTCTCTTAATCAATGAGAGTCAACCGTCGTCCTTAGTCCCCCTTCCCTCATTTTTTTCCGATCTGTCCTCTTCTTCTCCGTTTAAAGCTTCATTCCTCCCTTCTAATCCTCCTTCGACCCTCCAACCATTCTTCTAAACTTTCTTTTTATTTCAATTTCAATAAAATCAAGCCTTATGTTAGGTTTTTGTTTAATTTAAATCCGTTCTTTGTTGTGTTTGTTCCCAATTTATTTGGGTTTTGTTTATTCTCTCCTTGTGAGAGTTTTGTGTGTTTTTGATTTGTTTTGCAGTGAATTAATGTCCGGGATGTTAGATCTGCAGGATTTTCAAGGTTTAGATTTAGCGATGAAAGTTTTTATGAGATTGCATTTATGGTCGATAGCTCAAACCAGATGTGGCGAAGCGGGTACATGTACATATATCAGTTTCAACAAATCGCTTGATCGTATATCCAAGAGGTCTAAGAAGACTGGATTAATCTGCGATTGTATCTTTTTACGGTTTGTTCGACTCGATTGTTCTTGTAGATGCCGTATGGCTTTTTATTAATGAATTAAATCATTTGTTCAAAAAAAAATCGCGTTATTGGAGTAACATATAATTGTTAGATTTTATGATTATTGCCATTAGCTTATTTGTAAAAACAACTTAAAATGTGCATTTTCAGTTTGGAAGTTTGTATTTTGGTTTTTTTTTATTTTTTTTTAAGTAAAACATGGAATCATAATTTTTAGTTTTCTTTTATTCTTAAAATAAGACATATGAAAATGAGTATCACCTATCTTTTTTTAATTTGACTAACTTGTGAAAATAAGCTACTGTCCATAAAATTGAAATCAAGTTTGTAGTATATCGACACATAATCACATTATTATATATGTGTTCTTGTAATTCAGATTTTGGGTTAAATAACATGAATCATTTTCCTTTAATAGTGAGTATATTTTTCTTACATATATAAGAAGAAATAGCTTATGTAGACATGACAAATCCTTTTGTACATTCATGTCATGTACTTTAGGGTCTTGAACGAAAATGACATGATATTAAATCGTGTACCTAAAATTTGAACACAAAATGACACTAAATTACACAAATTTTTCCGTGTACACGAAATGAAATGAAATACACGAATAGAAATAATATAATAATTATATGAAATATTACTATGTATCCAAGTTATGTAAATATATAATCATATGTCTTAGAACAACATTGAGATATTACAAAACAAAACTAATAGTTGCATGCATGGTGTAAAGTCTCCCAAACAAAATGAAACCGTCCTTTTTATTTTTTCTTATTTCTCGTTAACAAATATCTCTCTTTGTGAAGAATATTTCTACCAAGTTATTTAGTTTTCTTAGCCATTTTTTATGCTTTGTTGATGAAAAAAATATAGTCAACCAACCAAGCAAATTCAATATATGCTCTTAGGTTAAGATATGGGAATTGATACTATTACTTTAATTCAACAATACAAAATTCAAAAGGGCACCCTTTCATTAAAAACAATATATAATTTTAAATGTATCAACCTTTTTATTTATCATTATTAATAATTTTTATAACAAAAACTGTAGCTGCTGCTGCTCTCTCCACCTTTCCCAAAAGATGTTAAACTAAAGTTTAGGAGCTAATACCAGTTTTTAAGTTTTTTTTAAAAAAATTTATATTGATTTTTCTTTATTTTCAATAAAAATATCATTAAGAGTCTAGTACCCCGTTGCCCGTTGGTGGATTTTATCTACAAAAATATTAGATTTTGTACTAACGCCTTGTAAATGATAAGCCCTATTTTCTTTTCCTTGATTTTACTTTGGCTTTCACTAAATATCTCTCTTTATTGAGAGCCTAAAATATCCCGTTCGTGGATTTTGTCTACCCATATATAAGATTTTGTTATATTAGTTCATTGATTTGGATAGTATAGAATCACAGTTCGTCGGTTGTTTGAATACGTTATGACAAATCAGATATACATATTCTTCACGTTTATAACAAATTGTTAGATTATCTCGCCGAAAAGACTGTATAATTTAGTGACATAAGCTAGAGATGTACCATATTGAAGATTTGTTCAATGATTGGATAAAGGAAATTAGTGAATAATTTACTATGTGTTTGTTCAATTTTAATTGTTTTTTTGATGTTGTATGCCCTTTTGTTGATGATTTTTGCAGGTTTGATTGTTTTTGTGTATGACATATGTCCTTTTATTTATGAATTAATTATCAATAAATAAATAGTGATTTATAAGAAAATTTGTGCTAAATTGACCAATTTATTATGGAAATATTCACTAACAATATTTTCATTGACTTTGTAATATTTTTTATTTTTTGATTGATAATTTATACCCCAAATAATGTAAAGTACTATTTAAGAGTATATTCAACATTTTGAATAATTCAAATATATTGTAGGTCAAATTTTTTTCCCATTAATTTTTGCATAGTTAAAAAAAATCGAAATAAAAATGTTGAAAGATGATTGGCTTAAAATTCATTCTAACATTTTAATTGGTTGATTAGATTTTTTTTTTTGACTGAATTATTTAATACTTTACATATGTTAAAATTTGAATGTGTATTTAGAATAGTGTGGTAAATATTTTTTTATTGTAAATAATTTTTAATTCAAGATTTTAATTGTACCTTATGATTTTTAATTAAAAGTTTGAGATCTATTATAAATATAATAGATTCATGTATTTGATGGTTCAGATCGCATACACGCAGCGAAAACAGTACAAAATAAAATCGAAACCAACCCGGATCCATGTATAATAATTCTGATAATCATGGTAGTAAGAATGTTTACCTTATTATAGCTTTATGATTGTAGAATAATGATGATGAAAGCCTCCCACGATCACCGAGTGTTCCTCTTCGAAACCTCCTCTACGGTATCCACACGAACACCTTCAAGAACGTCTCACGATCTTGTCCGGAAGAGAGGTACTAGCCTCTAATGGAAATAGGTTTAGGGTTAGGGTTTTTGTGCGGCTTCTTCTGTTTTTCACACGTTAAAAACTTCACCCCATATCTTAATATATATATAGGATAGTGTAAAGCCAAAAAGCCCATGTCATAACCTAGCCCATATTTGATTTATTAAATAATAGAATGAAATCCTATTATTTAAATAAATAATAATTAAGTCATACTCAATTATTAAAATCATAAAAACATATCTCATATATCTTTGCATTTTATTATAGCTTAATTAAGTCCCACTTAATTAATATAATAAAATCCAACTTATCATTAATTAATTTAAATTCATGATTTAAATTAATTCTTCCTTTAAATGTTCTATGTGTGTGACCCTATAGGTTATTATTTAATTGGCAATAATTTTATTCTCCAATAAAATTATAAACAATGAGCGGCATCTAGTAATACATCATTGTTACCCAATTAAATAATAATTAAATCGTGATTCGATAAAACCTTTCGTGATTAATGTCTCCGTGTAATATAATCCCTTTAACCAAATATTATAGATTAAACTCGAGACATGTTTATTGTCATCCTCTTCATAATTTAATCCAGGTTTACTTGATCTATGAGTAGACTATTAAAATAAATCATTATTTGAGCACGGCCATGCATTTTATAGTCTCACTCAATCAAGAGGCCAATAATATCTCTCCTAATTATAGGAGGGTTAAATCCTTTATCTATCATTCATATTTCTCATACGAATCATAATATACCCGATGTCCACTTTTATCATCACCTGGTCAAAGGTAACTTTTAATGTTGTCAAAGTATATTAATCCTTGTATAGAAATATAATGATCTCAAGTCAAAGGATCATTACACCATTACCACTGTGAGTTATTCTCATGACTTTGTTAAACATGAAGAATCTCACTGTGGGTCTGTCCAGTACCATGTACTCTTACATGTACCTATGTATTGACTTTAGTATCTCCATACTTATAACCAATGAGATGTGGTTATCTGTCAAACAACATACTAGTCTATTTATATATTATTATTGTCCTATGTAATAATAATCAACTAGGGACCTTTAAGAATATGATAGATTATATAATCTCAAGTTCAAGTCATGTACTTAAACTATATAATGTGTATCATGATTCTAAGGACATTTATTATGCTAAAAAATATATCGCAGTAATTAAAGTCATAATAAATACATTTATTTAATAATCAAATGACATAAGGTTTATTCAAGAAACAATGTATTGCCTCTAGGGCACCTACAATAACAATCTCCCACTTGCACTAGAGCCAATCACCCATGTATCTAATACCCATGGAACTAGTGTGACCGTCGTGCTTCTGTTGCGACAGGCCTTTGGTCAGTGGATCTGAAATGTTATCATTTGTGTGCACTTTACATATGTGTATGTCACCTCTTTCATTAATCTCTCGAATGAGGTCATATCTCCTGAGTATGTGTTTGGATCGGGAGTGCGATCTAGGCTCTCTAGCCTGTGCAATGGCCCCATTATTATCGCAGTATAGATCAATGGGATCTGCAATCGATGGAACTACTTCCAAATCAGTAATGAATTTTCGAATCCAAACAGCCTCCTTAGCCGCTTCACAAGCTGCAATGTACTCAACCTCCATTGTAGAATCAGCTACTGTTTCTTCCTTTGAACTCTTCCAGCTTACAGAACCTCCGTTTAGACAAAACACAAAACCAGACTGTGATACAGTATCATCCCTGTCTGTTTGGAAACTTGCATCGGTGTAACCTTTTACAACCTGTTTCTCCTCTCCTCCATACACCAAGAATGAATCTTTAGTCCTTTTCAGGTACTTTAGAATATTCTTGACTGTCGTCCAGTGACCTTCACCTGGATTAGACTGGTATCTGCTCGTCATGCTCAAAGCATACGAAACATCTGGGCGAGTGCATACCATTGCATACATGATAGATCCAATTGCTGATTCTTATGAAACTTTACTCATGTGGTCCTTCTCATCTAATGATTTCGGACACTTGTCTTTAGAGATCGTTATCCCTGAGACACAGGGACATATCCCCTTTTTGCATTTTGCATACCAAAACGATGCAAAACCTTATCAATGTATGTACTCTGACTTAGACCGATCATCCTTTTAGATCTATCTCTATAGATCCTCATTCCTAGAATGTAAGTTGCCTCTCCTAAGTCTTTCATAGAGAAATTGCTCCCTAACCAAGTCTTAACAGCCTTTAGAGAAGGAATGTCATTCCCCATTAGTAGTATGTCATCAACATACAGTACTATGAATGCCACATGGCTCCCACTAACCTTCTTGTAAACATAAGGTTCATCCTCGTTTTGAATAAAGCCATACTCCTTGACTGTTTCATCAAAACGAATATTCCATCTCCTAGAAGCTTGATTCAATCGATAAATGGATCGACGTAATTTGCATACCTTGCCAACATTCCTTGGATCGACAAAACCTTCAGGTTGTGTCATGTACACATCCTCTTCTAGGCTCCCATTAAGGAAAGCTGTTTTGACATCCATTTGCCAGATTTCGTAATCATGGAATGCTGCAATTGCAAGCAAAATCCGTATGGACTTGACCATGGCAACTGGTGAGAAAGTTTCATTATAGTCAATACCATGAATTTGTTTGAACCCTTTCGCAACCAGTCTTGCTTTATAGGTCTGAACATTTCCATCCATGTCAGTTTTCTTCTTGAAAACCCACTTGCACCCTACGGGTTTTACCCCTTCAGGTGGATCAACCAAATTCCAAACTTGGTTTTCGTACATGGAATCCATCTCGGATTTCATGGCTTCAAGCCATCTCTTAGAGTCTGGACTGTTCATAGCATCTTGATATGTGAGAGGCTCATCTTCATCTGTGAGCATCAAATCCCCACATTGAGTCAAAAGAAATCCATATCTCTCTGGCTCATGGAGAATTCTACCAGATCTACGAACAACCTGTGTTTCTTGAGCATTATCGTTATTCTGCTCTTGTTCCATCTCAGGTTCAATGCTATTTTGTGGTTCTCGATCTTCATCGAGATCTATAGTTCTCCCACTGTTTCTTTTGGAAACAAAATCCTTTTCCATGAAGACGGCATCTCGAGCAATGAACACTTTCTGCTCAGAAGGACTTTAAAAATAATACGCCTTTGTTTCTTTAGGGTATCCCATAAAATTGCACTCTTCGGATTTAGGTCCAAGCTTGTCAGATACTTGACATTTTACAAACGCCTTGCATCCCCAAACTTTCATAAAGTTCATGCCTGACCGTTTCTCCTCCCATATCTCATATGAAGTCTTTTGAACCTTCTTGGTTGGAACACGGTTAAGTGTGAAAGCCGCTGTTTCTAGAGCATAACCCCAGAAACTTATTGGAAGATCTGCATGACTCATCATCGATCGTACCATGTCCAACAGGGTACGATTTCTCCTCTCTGAAACTCCATTCCATTGAGGTGTCCATGGCGGAGTGAGTTGTGATACAATACCAAACTCTTTTAAATACTCTTTAAATTCGGTGCTTAAGTATTCACCCCCACGATCGGATCGTAAGATCTTAATACTTGCACCTCCACCTATTTGCTTCTCTACTTCAGCCTTGTATTCTTTGAACTTTTCAAAGGAATCGGATTTATTCTTCATAAGATATACATATACGTATCTACTGAAATCATCAGTAAATGTTATGAAGTAGTAGTAGCCTCCCCTAGCCATCACACGCATTGGGCCACATACATCACTATGTATTTGCTCCAGACGTTCAGTGGCCCTTTGACCCTTACCAGTGAAAGGGGCTTTAGTCATCTTACCAAGCAAACAAGATTCGCATTTATCGTATGATTCAAAATCAAACTTATCCAAGTATCCATCCTTGTGTAATTTAGATATGCGACAATGCAAGAGGTATGTTTGATTTGAGTTATTAACTTTAAGTCGTTTGTTTTCTATGTTACAGATAGGATTATCTAAATCAAGAACATATAAACCATTAAATAAACGCGCAACACCATAGGTTAAATCATTCAAAGCAAAAGAGCAACTATTGTTCTTTATTATAAACGAAAAACCTTTCTTGTCCAAACAAGAAACTGAAATAATGTTTCTGCGAATCGCAGGCACGTAAAAACAGTCTTCAAGTTCTAAAACAAGCCCAGAGGGCAAAGATAAATAATAAGTCCCTACAGCTAAAGCAGCAACTCTTGCTCCATTGCCTACTCGTAGGTCCACTTTTCCCTTAGCCAAAGTCCTACTTCTCTGTAGTTCCTGCACATTTATAAAAATGTGAGAAGCACATCCAGTATCCAATACCCAAGATGTAGAAATAGACAGATTGACTTCTATAACATAAATACCTGAAGTAGAAGCTTGATGAGCCTTCTTCTTCTTCAGATACTCCAAATAAACATGACAGTTTCTCTTCCAGTGACCAGGCTTGTGGAAATAGTGACATTCACCTTTGTCAACATTTGTGACATCTCCCTTCGGCTTTTTAGCCTTTTTGAAAGAGGGCTTAGAAGGACCAAGATCTTTCGATGCTACCTTTTTCTTGCCCTTCCATTTCCCTTTTCCTTTAGCACCTTTCTTGCCCACCATCATTATGGGAGCTTTCTCAGGTGCTTTGACCATATTTGCTTCAGTGGTCCTCAGCATGGCCAACAATTCCATAGGAGTCTTATCTTGCTCAGTCATATTAAAAGTCATAATGAACTGAGTATGGTCGCTGTTCAAAGATTGCAAGATTATATCGTCTTGAGCCTCTCGCTGAAGCGGGAAACCCAAACGAGAAAGGTAATCATAATACCCAATCATCTTTAGAACATGTTGTCCGACTGGTCCGTTGCCCTGCTTGCACGAGAAGAGTGCTTTGCTCGTGTTGAACTTTTCCACACGAGCCTGTGATTGAAACATCGTCGAAAGATGTTCAAACATAGTATAAGCATTCATATCAAAATGCTGCTTCTGAAGCTCAGCATCCATAGTAGCAAGCATAAGACAAGCCACATCAGTTGCATCATCAATATGCTTCTGGTAAGCATTTCGTTGAGCAGCAGTGGCATTGTTAGCAGGGGCTGCTGGTGCAGGAATATCAATCACATAAGATTTCTTTTCCTGCATGAGAACAATTCTCAAATTCCTAGACCAGTCAAGGAAGTTCGATCCTGTCAGCTTGTCCTTCTCAAGGACTGATCGCACAGAGAAAGTGTTGTTTGTGTTTTGTGCCATTTATTTTCTACAATGATAAAATGCATAAGATAAGTTAGATTGTTACATTAATTATGTTCAAGTGATTATGACATATTCATAATATATCTCCCACCATTTTTATCAAATTAATAGCCCTTACTATTAAATCGGAAAGAATATCCCATAAATCTTTCTAGTGAGCCAAGATCCATATTTCGTCATATCCTAAGTCAACCACTGGTATTCCTTAAAACATGATTATTTAGGTAGACAACAGTTGTCAATTATATCATATATAATTCTTGGATAGTTTGGTGAACAACAATTGTTCATATCTATCTTATAGATTTTGAACCAAACTCTATGCTTCTAAGTTCATAATAATTGAATATAACCTTTTATTTTCACCTTATTATGACGACTCAGTTAAGTTAGACCCAATGATACAACGGCCGAATATAACCGCTTATATTCGTCACATCTCACCATGATAGACAGGAGTCCTCTGCCACTGGCAGTCCTTCCCCTTATCGATCTAGGATTCAATGGGTGTTCATTCATTGGAAAACATCCGATTAAAACTTAATATTTTGTTAAGGGGTTTCGAAATTAAAACGACCATGATCCCATCATAAAGAGATTCCCAATTTTTCCTTGAATTAAATACTTCAAATCAATATTCATCAATAGTTTGATTTCCAGGTTGTTGGAGGAGTCACAAGTGGCCTCACTTAATACCCAACTTCCTTACAGGTAAAAACCCGTTTTTGACAAAATCTCCCCATATCTAAATAATTGAAAATTCGTATTTTAATTCCGTGTTTCATAAACACAGAAATCTCAAGATCGTTTGTTCATTTTAAAATCTTGAATCGTTACAGATTTTATCTTGTTTAGCATGGCAAGTATGGTATGGGTGATGTATCTAATACATGCATACATCATTAATCTAATTAAAACATGCATACATTTTCTACTCTACACATGCATCATATGTAAAGTGCATCACATAAATTAATATGCTATGGTTATGGTCCAATCCTATGCGATTTTTCCAAGCTAATGGAAAAATCAAGGTCAATCTATGGTGGTAATAACTAATTATTACATAATCTCTTGCTTCGCTTCGAAAGCTGCCTTGATTGCCTCCAAGCTCCTCTTGAAACATTTTACAAAAGAACTCGAGTTGCATTCGAGATAAAATAATTACAAAAGGAAAAACGACATGCAAGTCGTATTTAATTATTACAAACCATAAATTAAAATTAATAAAATAAATTAAAACTAGGTCTTGGGGCCATAACCATGCATCATGCTCACATAGCAATTAAAAGCATCACATATTGTATAGTCACAATTTTATACAACATAAATTAAATATGATCAAATCATAAATAATAAAATTAACACACTTTAATTAAATATTAACCTAGTAATCAAAATTACTAATTAATAATTATTTTTTTTTTTATTATGCTAGGTAAAATAAATCATGCAAACCCTAGCAGGATATCTTTGTGATTTATACAGAACTTAACTATAACGCATGTCCGTGTCACGTTAACAAGCAGCTACATTCATTTAACCACGATACGCATGCTATAGATGCGTGTTTACTGTTAATAAGTTACGATACGCATACTGTGTATGCGTGTCTCCTGTACAAACCCTACTATAGTATATTCCTGGGATTTCAGTACATCGTGTTCATCATATTTAATCCTTTTGTTTTGTTTCCAGACTGATTATTCAGACCTACGATTACTTATAGTAACAACACAGTCATATATTACCGACTCTGTATGATCAACATCTAAAAACTTGTTGCATATTTATATGAACCCGTATGTATCTATATATATTTATACTTACGTAAAACATGCATGAACTGATTCTGCCTCCTAATCATGATTATCGACTAGTTTCTCAGAAGTCCAGGTCTCGTTTATATCTTATTAAAACGGAGCAGATGCAACAGATCAAAGAAACGCAGCAAAGACAGAATCACAGTAGCAAATATAACCGTATGAAACATGCATGATAGTTCTCAGGCGAAGGAAAACAGTTCTGGTAATTCAAATAGCATATCGTATACATCAAACATGACCAGATTATCATATTATACAAGCAGCTCTGATACCAATGATGGTTCCGATCGCATACACGCAGCAAAAACAGTACAAAATAAAATCGAAACCAACCCGGATCCATGTATAATAATTCTGATAATCATGGTAGTAAGAATGTTTACCTTATTATAGCTTTATGATTGTAGAAAAATGATGATGAAAGCCTCCCACGATCACCGAGTGTTCCTCTTCGAAACCTCCTCTACGGTATCCACACGAACACCTTCAAGAATATCTCACGATCTTGTCCGGAAGAGAGGTACTAGCCTCTAATGAAAATAGGTTTAGGGTTAGGGTTTTTGTGCGGCTTCTTCTGTTTTTCACACGTTAAAAACTTCACCCCATATCTTAATATATATAGGATAGTGTAAAGCCAAAAAGCCCATGTCATAACCTAGCCCATATTTGATTTATTAAATAATAGAATGAAATCCTATTATTTAAATAAATAATAATTAAGTCATACTCAATTATTAAAATCATAAAAACATATCTCATATATCTTTGCATTTTATTATAGCTTAATTAAGTCCCACTTAATTAATATAATAAAATCCAACTTATCATTAATTAATTTAAATTCATGATTTAAATTAATTCTTCCTTTAAATGTTCTATGTGTGTGACCCTATAGGTTATTATTTAATTGGCAATAATTTTATTCTCCAATAAAATTATAAACAATGAGCGGCATCTAGTAATACATCATTGTTACCCAATTAAATAATAATTAAATCGTGATTCGATAAAACCTTTCGTGATTAATGTCTCCGTGTAATATAATCCCTTTAACCAAATATTATAGATTAAACTCGAGACATGTTTATTGTCATCCTCTTCATAATTTAATCCAGGTTTACTTGATCTATGAGTAGACTATTAAAACAAATCATTATTTGAGCACGGCCATGCATTTTATAGTCTCACTCAATCAAGAGGCCAATAATATCTCTCCTAATTATAGGAGGGTTAAATCCTTTATCTATCATTCATATTTCTCATACGAATCATAATATACCCGATGTCCACTTTTATCATCACCTGGTCAAAGGTAACTTTTAATGTTGTCAAAGTATATTAATCCTTGTATAGAAATTTAATGATCTCAAGTCAAAGGATCATTACACCATTACCACTGTGAGTTATTCTCATGACTTTGTTAAACATGAAGAATCTCACTGTGGGTCTGTCCAGTACCATGTACTCTTACATGTACCTATGTATTGACTTTAGTATCTCCATACTTATAACCAATGAGATGTGGTTATCTGTCAAACAACATACTAGTCTATTTATATATTATTATTGTCCTATGTAATAATAATCAACTAGGGACCTTTAAGAATATGATAGATTATATAATCTCAAGTTCAAGTCATGTACTTAAACTATATAATGTGTATCATGATTCTAAGGACATTTATTATGCTAAAAAATATATCGCAGTAATTAAAGTCATAATAAATACATTTATTTAATAATCAAATGACATAAGGTTTATTCAAGAAACAATGTATTGCCTCTAGGGCACCTACAATAACAATCTCCCACTTGCACTAGAGCCAATCACCCATGTATCTAATACCCATGGAACTAGTGTGACCGTCGTGCTTCTGTTGCGACAGGCCTTTGGTCAGTGGATCTGAAATGTTATCATTTGTGTGCACTTTACATATGTGTATGTCACCTCTTTCATTAATCTCTCGAATGAGGTCATATCTCCTGAGTATGTGTTTGGATCGGGAGTGCGATCTAGGCTCTCTAGCCTGTGCAATGGCCCCATTATTATCGCAGTATAGATCAATGGGATCTGCAATCGATGGAACTACTTCCAAATCAGTAATGAATTTTCGAATCCAAACAGCCTCCTTAGCCGCTTCACAAGCTGCAATGTACTCAACCTCCATTGTAGAATCAGCTACTGTTTCTTCCTTTGAACTCTTCCAGCTTACAGAACCTCCGTTTAGACAAAACACAAAACCAGACTGTGATACAGTATCATCCCTGTCTGTTTGGAAACTTGCATCGGTGTAACCTTTTACAACCTGTTTCTCCTCTCCTCCATACACCAAGAATGAATCTTTAGTCCTTTTCAGGTACTTTAGAATATTCTTGACTGTCGTCCAGTGACCTTCACCTGGATTAGACTGGTATCTGCTCGTCATGCTCAAAGCATACGAAACATCTGGGCGAGTGCATACCATTGCATACATGATAGATCCAATTGCTGATTCTTATGAAACTTTACTCATGTGGTCCTTCTCATCTAATGATTTCGGACACTTGTCTTTAGAGATCGTTATCCCTGAGACACAGGGACATATCCCCTTTTTGCATTTTGCATACCAAAACGATGCAAAACCTTATCAATGTATGTACTCTGACTTAGACCGATCATCCTTTTAGATCTATCTCTATAGATCCTCATTCCTAGAATGTAAGTTGCCTCTCCTAAGTCTTTCATAGAGAAATTGCTCCCTAACCAAGTCTTAACAGCCTTTAGAGAAGGAATGTCATTCCCCATTAGTAGTATGTCATCAACATACAGTACTATGAATGCCACATGGCTCCCACTAACCTTCTTGTAAACATAAGGTTCATCCTCGTTTTGAATAAAGCCATACTCCTTGACTGTTTCATCAAAACGAATATTCCATCTCCTAGAAGCTTGATTCAATCGATAAATGGATCGACGTAATTTGCATACCTTGCCAACATTCCTTGGATCGACAAAACCTTCAGGTTGTGTCATGTACACATCCTCTTCTAGGCTCCCATTAAGGAAAGCTGTTTTGACATCCATTTGCCAGATTTCGTAATCATGGAATGCTGCAATTGCAAGCAAAATCCGTATGGACTTGACCATGGCAACTGGTGAGAAAGTTTCATTATAGTCAATACCATGAATTTGTTTGAACCCTTTCGCAACCAGTCTTGCTTTATAGGTCTGAACATTTCCATCCATGTCAGTTTTCTTCTTGAAAACCCACTTGCACCCTACGGGTTTTACCCCTTCAGGTGGATCAACCAAATTCCAAACTTGGTTTTCGTACATGGAATCCATCTCGGATTTCATGGCTTCAAGCCATCTCTTAGAGTCTGGACTGTTCATAGCATCTTGATATGTGAGAGGCTCATCTTCATCTGTGAGCATCAAATCCCCACATTGAGTCAAAAGAAATCCATATCTCTCTGGCTCATGGCGAATTCTACCAGATCTACGAACAACCTGTGTTTCTTGAGCATTATCGTTATTCTGCTCTTGTTCCATCTCAGGTTCAATGCTATTTTGTGGTTCTCGATCTTCATCGAGATCTATAGTTCTCCCACTGTTTCTTTTGGAAACAAAATCCTTTTCCATGAAGACGGCATCTCGAGCAATGAACACTTTCTGCTCAGAAGGACTTTAAAAATAATACGCCTTTGTTTCTTTAGGGTATCCCATAAAATTGCACTCTTCGGATTTAGGTCCAAGCTTGTCAGATACTTGACGTTTTACAAACGCCTTGCATCCCCAAACTTTCATAAAGTTCATGCCTGACCGTTTCTCCTCCCATATCTCATATGAAGTCTTTTGAACCTTCTTGGTTGGAACACGGTTAAGTGTGAAAGCCGCTGTTTCTAGAGCATAACCCCAGAAACTTATTGGAAGATCTGCATGACTCATCATCGATCGTACCATGTCCAACAGGGTACGATTTCTCCTCTCTGAAACTCCATTCCATTGAGGTGTCCATGGCGGAGTGAGTTGTGATACAATACCAAACTCTTTTAAATACTCTTTAAATTCGGTGCTTAAGTATTCACCCCCACGATCGGATCGTAAGATCTTAATACTTGCACCTCCACCTATTTGCTTCTCTACTTCAGCCTTGTATTCTTTGAACTTTTCAAAGGAATCGGATTTATTCTTCATAAGATATACATATACGTATCTACTGAAATCATCAGTAAATGTTATGAAGTAGTAGTAGCCTCCCCTAGCCATCACACGCATTGGGCCACATACATCACTATGTATTTGCTCCAGACGTTCAGTGGCCCTTTGACCCTTACCAGTGAAAGGGGCTTTAGTCATCTTACCAAGCAAACAAGATTCGCATTTATCGTATGATTCAAAATCAAACTTATCCAAGTATCCATCCTTGTGTAATTTAGATATGCGACAATGCAAGAGGTATGTTTGATTTGAGTTATTAACTTTAAGTCGTTTGTTTTCTATGTTACAGATAGGATTATCTAAATCAAGAACATATAAACCATTAAATAAACGCGCAACACCATAGGTTAAATCATTCAAAGCAAAAGAGCAACTATTGTTCTTTATTATAAACGAAAAACCTTTCTTGTCCAAACAAGAAACTGAAATAATGTTTCTGCGAATCGCAGGCACGTAAAAACAGTCTTCAAGTTCTAAAACAAGCCCAGAGGGCAAAGATAAATAATAAGTCCCTACAGCTAAAGCAGCAACTCTTGCTCCATTGCCTACTCGTAGGTCCACTTTTCCCTTAGCCAAAGTCCTACTTCTCTGTAGTTCCTGCACATTTATAAAAATGTGAGAAGCACATCCAGTATCCAATACCCAAGATGTAGAAATAGACAGATTGACTTCTATAACATAAATACCTGAAGTAGAAGCTTGATGAGCCTTCTTCTTCTTCAGATACTCCAAATAAACATGACAGTTTCTCTTCCAGTGACCAGGCTTGTGGAAATAGTGACATTCACCTTTGTCAACATTTGTGACATCTCCCTTCGGCTTTTTAGCCTTTTTGAAAGAGGGCTTAGAAGGACCAAGATCTTTCGATGCTACCTTTTTCTTGCCCTTCCATTTCCCTTTTCCTTTAGCACCTTTCTTGCCCACCATCATTATGGGAGCTTTCTCAGGTGCTTTGACCATATTTGCTTCAGTGGTCCTCAGCATGGCCAACAATTCCATAGGAGTCTTATCTTGCTCAGTCATATTAAAAGTCATAATGAACTGAGTATGGTCGTTGTTCAAAGATTGCAAGATTATATCGTCTTGAGCCTCTCGCTGAAGCGGGAAACCCAAACGAGAAAGGTAATCATAATACCCAATCATCTTTAGAACATGTTGTCCGACTGGTCCGTTGCCCTGCTTGCACGAGAAGAGTGCTTTGCTCGTGTTGAACTTTTCCACACGAGCCTGTGATTGAAACATCGTCGAAAGATGTTCAAACATAGTATAAGCATTCATATCAAAATGCTGCTTCTGAAGCTCAGCATCCATAGTAGCAAGCATAAGACAAGCCACATCAGTTGCATCATCAATATGCTTCTGGTAAGCATTTCGTTGAGCAGCAGTGGCATTGTTAGCAGGGGCTGCTGGTGCAGGAATATCAATCACATAAGATTTCTTTTCCTGCATGAGAACAATTCTCAAATTCCTAGACCAGTCAAGGAAGTTCGATCCTGTCAGCTTGTCCTTCTCAAGGACTGATCGCACAGAGAAAGTGTTGTTTGTGTTTTGTGCCATTTATTTTCTACAATGATAAAATGCATAAGATAAGTTAGATTGTTACATTAATTATGTTCAAGTGATTATGACATATTCATAATATATCTCCCACCATTTTTATCAAATTAATAGCCCTTACTATTAAATCGGAAAGAATATCCCATAAATCTTTCTAGTGAGCCAAGATCCATATTTCGTCATATCCTAAGTCAACCACTGGTATTCCTTAAAACATGATTATTTAGGTAGACAACAGTTGTCAATTATATCATATATAATTCTTGGATAGTTTGGTGAACAACAATTGTTCATATCTATCTTATAGATTTTGAACCAAACTCTATGCTTCTAAGTTCATAATAATTGAATATAACCTTTTATTTTCACCTTATTATGACGACTCAGTTAAGTTAGACCCAATGATACAACGGCCGAATATAACCGCTTATATTCGTCACATCTCACCATGATAGACAGGAGTCCTCTGCCACTGGCAGTCCTTCCCCTTATCGATCTAGGATTCAATGGGTGTTCATTCATTGGAAAACATCCGATTAAAACTTAATATTTTGTTAAGGGGTTTCGAAATTAAAACGACCATGATCCCATCATAAAGAGATTCCCAATTTTTCCTTGAATTAAATACTTCAAATCAATATTCATCAATAGTTTGATTTCCAGGTTGTTGGAGGAGTCACAAGTGGCCTCACTTAATACCCAACTTCCTTACAGGTAAAAACCCGTTTTTGACAAAATCTCCCCATATCTAAATAATTGAAAATTCGTATTTTAATTCCGTGTTTCATAAACACAGAAATCTCAAGATCGTTTGTTCATTTTAAAATCTTGAATCGTTACAGATTTTATCTTGTTTAGCATGGCAAGTATGGTATGGGTGATGTATCTAATACATGCATACATCATTAATCTAATTAAAACATGCATACATTTTCTACTCTACACATGCATCATATGTAAAGTGCATCACATAAATTAATATGCTATGGTTATGGTCCAATCCTATGCGATTTTTCCAAGCTAATGGAAAAATCAAGGTCAATCTATGGTGGTAATAACTAATTATTACATAATCTCTTGCTTCGCTTCGAAAGCTGCCTTGATTGCCTCCAAGCTCCTCTTGAAACATTTTACAAAAGAACTCGAGTTGCATTCGAGATAAAATAATTACAAAAGGAAAAACGACATGCAAGTCGTATTTAATTATTACAAACCATAAATTAAAATTAATAAAATAAATTAAAACTAGGTCTTGGGGCCATAACCATGCATCATGCTCACATAGCAATTAAAAGCATCACATATTGTATAGTCACAATTTTATACAACATAAATTAAATATGATCAAATCATAAATAATAAAATTAACACACTTTAATTAAATATTAACCTAGTAATCAAAATTACTAATTAATAATTATTTTTTTTTTATTATGCTAGGTAAAATAAATCATGCAAACCCTAGCAGGATATCTTTGTGATTTATACAGAACTTAACTATAACGCATGTCCGTGTCACGTTAACAAGCAGCTACATTCATTTAACCACGATACGCATGCTATAGATGCGTGTTTACTGTTAATAAGTTACGATACGCATACTGTGTATGCGTGTCTCCTGTACAAACCCTACTATAGTATATTCCTGGGATTTCAGTACATCGTGTTCATCATATTTAATCCTTTTGTTTTGTTTCCAGACTGATTATTCAGACCTACGATTACTTATAGTAACAACACAGTCATATATTACCGACTCTGTATGATCAACATCTAAAAACTTGTTGCATATTTATATGAACCCGTATGTATCTATATATATTTATACTTACGTAAAACATGCATGAACTGATTCTGCCTCCTAATCATGATTATCGACTAGTTTCTCAGAAGTCCAGGTCTCGTTTATATCTTATTAAAACGGAGCAGATGCAACAGATCAAAGAAACGCAGCAAAGACAGAATCACAGTAGCAAATATAACCGTATGAAACATGCATGATAGTTCTCAGGCGAAGGAAAACAGTTCTGGTAATTCAAATAGCATATCGTATACATCAAACATGACCAGATTATCATATTATACAAGCAGCTCTGATACCAATGATGGTTCCGATCGCATACACGCAGCAAAAACAGTACAAAATAAAATCGAAACCAACCCGGATCCATGTATAATAATTCTGATAATCATGGTAGTAAGAATGTTTACCTTATTATAGCTTTATGATTGTAGAAAAATGATGATGAAAGCCTCCCACGATCACCGAGTGTTCCTCTTCGAAACCTCCTCTACGGTATCCACACGAACACCTTCAAGAATATCTCACGATCTTGTCCGGAAGAGAGGTACTAGCCTCTAATGAAAATAGGTTTAGGGTTAGGGTTTTTGTGCGGCTTCTTCTGTTTTTCACACGTTAAAAACTTCACCCCATATCTTAATATATATAGGATAGTGTAAAGCCAAAAAGCCCATGTCATAACCTAGCCCATATTTGATTTATTAAATAATAGAATGAAATCCTATTATTTAAATAAATAATAATTAAGTCATACTCAATTATTAAAATCATAAAAACATATCTCATATATCTTTGCATTTTATTATAGCTTAATTAAGTCCCACTTTATTAATATAATAAAATCCAACTTATCATTAATTAATTTAAATTCATGATTTAAATTAATTCTTCCTTTAAATGTTCTATGTGTGTGACCCTATAGGTTATTATTTAATTGGCAATAATTTTATTCTCCAATAAAATTATAAACAATGAGCGGCATCTAGTAATACATCATTGTTACCCAATTAAATAATAATTAAATCGTGATTCGATAAAACCTTTCGTGATTAATGTCTCCGTGTAATATAATCCCTTTAACCAAATATTATAGATTAAACTCGAGACATGTTTATTGTCATCCTCTTCATAATTTAATCCAGGTTTACTTGATCTATGAGTAGACTATTAAAACAAATCATTATTTGAGCACGGCCATGCATTTTATAGTCTCACTCAATCAAGAGGCCAATAATATCTCTCCTAATTATAGGAGGGTTAAATCCTTTATCTATCATTCATATTTCTCATACGAATCATAATATACCCGATGTCCACTTTTATCATCACCTGGTCAAAGGTAACTTTTAATGTTGTCAAAGTATATTAATCCTTGTATAGAAATTTAATGATCTCAAGTCAAAGGATCATTACACCATTACCACTGTGAGTTATTCTCATGACTTTGTTAAACATGAAGAATCTCACTGTGGGTCTGTCCAGTACCATGTACTCTTACATGTACCTATGTATTGACTTTAGTATCTCCATACTTATAACCAATGAGATGTGGTTATCTGTCAAACAACATACTAGTCTATTTATATATTATTATTGTCCTATGTAATAATAATCAACTAGGGACCTTTAAGAATATGATAGATTATATAATCTCAAGTTCAAGTCATGTACTTAAACTATATAATGTGTATCATGATTCTAAGGACATTTATTATGCTAAAAAATATATCGCAGTAATTAAAGTCATAATAAATACATTTATTTAATAATCAAATGACATAAGGTTTATTCAAGAAACAATGTATTGCCTCTAGGGCACCTACAATAACAATCTCCCACTTGCACTAGAGCCAATCACCCATGTATCTAATACCCATGGAACTAGTGTGACCGTCGTGCTTCTGCTGCGACAGGCTTTTGGTCAGTGGATCTGAAATGTTATCATTTGTGTGCACTTTACATATGTGTATGTCACCTCTTTCATTAATCTCTCGAATGAGGTCATATCTCCTGAGTATGTGTTTGGATCGGGAGTGCGATCTAGGCTCTCTAGCCTGTGCAATGGCCCCATTATTATCGCAGTATAGATCAATGGGATCTGCAATCGATGGAACTACTTCCAAATCAGTAATGAATTTTCGAATCCAAACAGCCTCCTTAGTCGACTCTACTATGTATAAAAGCTTGGTTGGAAGTCTTCGTTATTTGGTCAACACGCGCCCAGATATTGCCTATGTCGTTGGTGTTGTGAGTCGCTACATGGAACGACCTACCATGCTTCATCTTAGCGCTGTAAAAAGGATATTACGATACCTGAAGGGCACACTACAGTTTGGGTTGGTGTATTCAGAGAAAGGAGGGAATAATGTTATTTCAGGGTATTCGGATAGTGATATGGGTGGTACAATGGATGACAGGAAAAGTACGGGGGGAATGGCTTATTATTTGAATGAAAGTCTCATATCTTGGGTCTCTCAAAAGCAGAGGTGTGTGGCCTTGTCTACGTGTGAAGCTGAGCTTATGGCGGCTACAGCGGCAGCTTGCCAAGGGATTTGGTTGAGGTAATGTTCTGAGTCAAATAACTTCGGACTATGTAGGGCCTGTTTATACACTCTACATCGACAACATTGTCAGCCATCGATTTGGCTAAGAACCCTGTGTTCAATGGTAGGTCTAAACACATTGATATTCGTTATCATTTTATCCGTGAATGTGTAGAACGTGGCGAGGTTGTAGTCAAGCATGTAAGCAGTGAGATGCAGCGGGCTGATAGCTTAACCAAGGCAATGACAACGATAAAGTTTGAGAGAATGCGTAAGCTTCTGGGAGTGCAGCAGCTGGACAAGACATTTGAGATTAAGGGGGGAATTGTTGGATAATCTCAAATAATTGTTTATTTGTTTTACTTATTTTGTTGTTTTATTTGCTGGGTTGTTTGTACCTTGTCAACGTATGACTTGGTCATGCTATTTATCAGGAGTTTTGTAGGCTAGTATTTGCACAATAAGGGAAGTAGAGATCGTGTTGGAAGTTGTTGGTATATGGACGTTGTGGTCCTATTTTATAGCTTAGGCAGTTCTCAGTTGTTTCTATATATTTGTATTGTTCCCAGCATAATAAAAACTAAGTTCTTGGCATTCTTGTTTTTCTCAGTTTTATAGATCATACCAAGTATATGTTTCTATAACTAATAGTAGCAGGTGTGTGTATAAGAAGCAGTGGTGGTGTACGTATGTGTTGCAAGTACAAAGCAAGGAAATATGTTGCATTCTTTGTGGGCGTTTTGGTACAAGTGTATGGGTCTGTGCGCGTGGTCTTGTGCTGGTGCGTGTATGCATGATTGAGTCTGCAGGTCTGGTGTGCGAGTGTGAACTTGTTAGTGAATGGGTGTATGTGGTTGCAGTGTTGGAGCAGGGAGCAGCCGAGAGATAGCGGGAGTATATGGAGGGGAAGCCACCACCTTTGTATAAGATTATATTTTATTTTATTAATTGAATGTTTAGAGTGAATTTTGGGAATTTTAGTTGATAATTGGGGAAGAGTTTGTGTTTGAGAATTTGTGGATAAATTGAGAAAATAACATAGTATTTGATTAGTTTATTAGGTGATGAAATAGATTTTGAGATATTAGTTTATAAATTGGGTAAAATGAATAAAAGATAGGATTTGGGATGATTTTATAAAATAGTGGAGGAGTTGGATTTTGGAATTTATGATTTTATTTGGCTAGAGGATTTTATGAAGAATATTATGATAATTTTTGGATAATTTTATGAGAATGGAAATGGAGATATGAATTTTATTTTAATAATAGAATAAAATGAATTATTAAATTACTTTGTGGAATTTGGGAACTTGGTTGAATTATATTAAATAATGGATATGGTGAAAAATTCTGAAATTTGGTTATTAAATCAAGGAGGAAATGTAGTAATTTATAAGATATTTGGGAGTGTTAGGAGTAATCAGATGAATTAGTTATTAATTTCAGAAATTGATTAAAATGGAGACCTTGAGGAATTCTTATAAATGGTGGGAGGTTTGATTTTCGGAGGAAGTGATTTTATTTGGCTTTGGGATAATATTAGAAGTTTATGGAGATTTTTATTTTGATTTAATGATGAAGATCGATGGAGTTATGGATTTTACTAGAAAATGGATTATTAAAAGGATTATTAAATGGTCATTTCTAAGGAGACACGAGTATTTTAATTAATTAAAATACTTCCTGAACTCGGAAATTTACGGATAAAATATGGACACGATCGTATCGAGATGCACTATTTAATCAGGTGGATTTCATTCAGATATTCTGAAGAGAATGTGCTGTGTTAAAGGAGAGAACAGATTATCGACGACAACAATCTTTGTTTGGATATTCATTATGTTAGTTGTCTATATTACATAGATATTGATTCGAGAGTTCTTAATTGAAGCATGATTAATACGTTCGAGTTGAGTTTATAAGCGTTTATAGAATATTAGAATTGTCGTCTGGAGACTGAATTACCGAAAATACAAGGAGAAGTGCAAAATATACATTTGAAACACTTGTGAGTTGTGATATGGTTGAGGAGTATCCTTTAGGGAAGCAGGTGGTAGAAAAGCAGTTCCCCTGTAAGCTCCTCCATTTGAGAATACCTTGCCTTGCAGTCTTGAAAAGCTTTATGATGGAACTGCTATGAAGATAGCCAGAGTTGTTTTTTGCAAGAGGGGATATTTGTTCGTCTAGCTTTGTTGTAATGATATACTCCTGCACTGGTTTCTGCATAAGTATCATAATTTTTGCCATAATTTTCAGTTTTATGCTATAAGATGAAACTAATGATGCTTCATTCTTTTATTCCTGACTATATAACAAGAGTAATTAAAGTGGTAAAGTCAAGGAATAGGGTTGTATAGGTTACTAATTCCATGTTCCACGAAATGCAGAATGGGAAGGGCAGGACCGAATATGTCACTTCTTAGCTTAAGTTCAAGAATGGTAAACATCCCCTAAACTGGTTTACATCCTTGAGAAAACAGGTACTTTTTGTTTGTTCGTTTTCAGATATCTTGTCGATATTTAATAATAATCATAATAAAGAATCAAATATCTAGATTGCTTTAATATAGGAAAAATCTGAAAAGTCATATCAAAGTAATATAAGAAGAATCTGATAGTTAGGAATGGATATTTCAGATTGTACGTAGTTCCCTAAATCTTTCTTTGATACCGCCGTGCAATGTTGGAATGATTATACAGGAACTTGTAATAGAACAATGATTGAAGCATAAGGATGAAGTATATGGTGTTGCTATACCCATAGCTAATGCTATTTTGCAGTATGTATGTTATCAGTGGGCTGGAGTTGAATCATGCTTGATCAACTTATTTCAATCAAATGGCATTTTTCAATCTGAAACAAGTTCTTTAAAATATAGTCAATTACGGTTTTATAAACTTCTATCTGTAGGTGGGTACATCTCAATTTTGTAGAACCTAATTGAAAGAATTTGAAAAGCAGATAAAACAGAATTCTAATAGTTTTCAGAAAACTCATTTAAACTGCATATTAACATTTGTTATTAATATTGTATTGTTCAATTATGTTCATCCGGTATCATGTAAACATAGTCCCCCTCCCCCTCTCCAATTCCTTTTCTTGAAAACAAAATTTATAATGTCCACTTAATAAATTAGTCTGTCTGATAGAAATTATGGATGTTGGTTCAACATTCATAATTTACCACTATGTAATGACCTACTTCTTTTTATAAAGAGTGCATAGAGGTAATGGCAATGGTGATGGTTTTAAAATTGTTGTTATAATCCAGTAAAAGCTGAAGCTCTGTAGTTCCATTGCTTCACAACATGAAAGTAGATGAGCATCAGTTAATGTCGAATGAAATTAGCAGTAGGTTCCTGGGAAAAAGGTCAAATGCTTGTTTGTTATCTGTTCAAATTTTAATAATTGTCTTTATTCGAAACTTATATGTGATACTGAGCTGCTGGATGAACTACATTAACAGGTTATTTTAACTAAAAAGTAGCTTAATCTGATTCAGCTGCAAATAAATTTTGTAATCTGCCCTATGTGTAATTTCATTTTAAATTATGTTAATTATGTTTGTGAATTCTAGCAAAACATCTACTTGTGCTCTTACTATCTACAAATAATTTACTCTGAATTGCAGCAAGACAAGGCAAATAAAGGAGATATTTACCGTCAGTATCGGACCAGAATGGACGAAAGGTACTATAATCAGCTTCTAAGAGAAAGGAAATGAGCAGCCAAACATTATTCCTGCAGATCTTGTATAATAGAAACATCACAGTGTGTTTGCCTCCAGATGGAAATGGCTTACTGTTTCAGAGGCTTCGACAGGTTGTACTGTATCGAGGAGGGTATTATTTCGACCCATGAGGAGATTGTTCCAAAGGAAGTAATGTGCGTCCTAAAAGATTCGAAGAGACGGGGAAATTTAAGGATTATGTTCAACATCAAGTTTTCTATGGGGTTGATAACTGAGGGGAAAGCTGGAGGTATACCAAGTGGTTTCCGCCTTGTGATTAGTTTAGAGGTAATAGTTAATAAACTTTTTGATCAACCTTTGTCTAACTTGGCTCTACAACTCATTTCACAAACCGAGAGGCAATGCAAAAAGCTTCAGAGTTTTAACACATGGTAGCTTGACGTGAGCAAGTAGTTGGGTCAACAAGTAAAACTCACACGACGGGGTGCACGATGCAATCAAAATGAATGTGTGAAGACCATGAGGAGATCCATCAAAAAAGGAGAAGAAAGAAATTAAGTAGCAGCAGCATGAGGAAAAAAAACAGCGCAATGAACAGGAAAAATAGAAGACGTACAAATTATGGTGTGCCAAACTTCCATAGTTGGTGATCAGTTGGTGCGTCAGTGGGGAACCAATTGTGAACGGAGTGATACTTAAAGCATCTTACAATGTCAGTCGCTTGTGTCGGTCTCTGCATGGTATAAAAATTCAGATAAAGAATGAACAACCAAATACGAAAAGGAAAAATTGGTGTATGTATAAAAATTGGTGTATGGTATGGCCGTCGGGATTTTAATGATTTTCCGTTGGCGATCATCGGAAGAGTCCTTTTCTGTGTCGTTTTGTTTTATTCGTCTCCCCTTTTCTTTCCCCTCTCTCTCTCTCTCTCTGTGTCTATATCTCTTTTTTCCCCCTCTTCCCTTCCACGTGGAGAGGTCACAACATGCCTCGTGTAGTCGTGTCCTCTTCCCTCTCTGTCATCGATCCCCTCCCTTGTAAAAGAAAAGTTTTTCTCTCAAACTTTTCTCCCCCTTCGTCGTCGTCTTCAACCTCTGCTCCTCCGGCGGTGGTTTATCCACCGACCGGAGGCCCTTTTCTTGTCCAATTTTTTGTTTTCTTTCAATAATCATACTCCTTTTGTGAAGATTGTGAGTATTTGGTTTGCTTACCCATTAATTGGGTTTATTTCTCTCCCCTTGTGAGAGTTTATTTTTCTCTCCTTGTGAGAGTTGGTTTGATTTGCTTAGTTTGTGTTATGATCTGCAACGGATCAGATATGCTAAGAATGATTTTGTTGATGCTTTGGGGGATCTGGAATGTCCGCATCGAAGCTGGGAAGCTGACGATTTTTGCAAAAGCTCACCTGGGGGTTCCCATTTTCGGCATGTCTATAGCTGGTATCCGGCATGTAGATAGCTGGAGTGGAATTCCAACTGAGGTTTCTGAACACTGGGGTATCAACGGATCTTACGTGACGTGGTCAATTGTAACACCGCTACTTTCAGGCATGTTGGCACAGTTTGGATCGCTTCGAATTCAGTTTTAGATTCAAGAACTTTTAAGTTCATTTTGTTAAACGATGAGAAAACAATTTATTTTTTTTCAACCTCGTCGTATCGACAGTCGGGGGTTTGTCCCACTGTTTTATGTTGAATTGGTTTGATTTATTAATATAATCACCTGCATTTCGTCAAAAAAAAAAATCTATTTTCTTATCTCTATATATTGCACTTGGGCTGGGCTTACTATCTTGGATTGGACTTATTATTCTGTTATGGGCTTAATTGCCACAGGGGATCATCCCGTAAAGCCGTAGGGAGGTAGGTGATTTTATTAGTCCATTAGATGCCCCGTGGTTACTAGGCTTTCTTTAGGAAGCCATAGGAGCGAAACCAAGACTACGTGCTGATCCAAATGGGAGAAACAAAATTACAACGATTCATATTCGGCAATCCGAGAGCGATACCCCTCTCTTTGGAGCATTTGGTACTAATAAGCCATGAACAAAATGAGCTTGGTTCGGGATAATCATCTGAGTACTAAATTGGACAAGAGAACTCAAAGCCCTGTCTGAGATGATTATAGCATGCAATTCATTGTAATAGAAGATATATCTTTCTGAGACCAAGTACAGTAAGAGTATTAAAGTGAGTGATCAAGGTTTCGGCTCTTGCCTTGATTGTTTGGACACAATCAGGAGCAGAATTTTAAGTGAAATGCTTTAAAAGAATGAACCGCTTTAAAAGAAAAGATAAACTTTATCAATAATCGTAAATTTACAATTAGGTGGATATGATATTAGAACTTCCATCATACTTCATACTTGATATATAATTAATTAGAATTAACTAGATGAGTAATGAAAATCAACCAGAGATACATGATTGTTTTACAACCACAAAAATGGATTCAAATCATAAGAGATGCCAGTGGGTTATAAACAATCAAGATGTAATCGGGAGACCAATTCAAACCGTAGCTGTAGGCAAAATGAGCCGTAAGGAGCTACATATATAGGTTCTATGACGAATTTGATGTCTTCCGGTCAATCTTCTTTGTGGCAAGAGGATACAAGAGAAACATAATATAAAAATAAAATAAAACAATGCGGATTGCAGCAAATAAAACAATAGAGATTACAGAAAAACATAACAGAAGGCAGAAAATGAAGCAATGTGGAATGCACAAATTAAATAATGCAGAATGCATAGAAAAATGTAGATGAACATAGCGGTTTTAATGCAGAAAGCAGAATTATAGAGAATCTGCTGAACAAAATAAGCTGCAGAATGTAATAAATAGAACATAATCTGTCCGGGTAGATTGCCATATTGTACCACATGAATAAACACATATGCCTATATGGTTTCTAGTTACCAACTGGATACTGATGGCTGTGAAATTTCCAGACACTAGGGAGCAATAAAGGCCATACTTGTTAAAGAAAGACCGCATTACTGGCTTTCGTATTCTAGCTTTCATTTGAGTTGGTTTCGAAATCGACCCAAACCGTAGCTGTACTACATATATTGGTTTTAATATGGGTGAAATGTTTTAATTTATACGGATATAAAAGGTATTGATAAATTCTTGATGTTGGTAATATTAAAGTCAAAACAATTTCTAGATGTATAAGAGTTTTCAACTTGGATAGATCCGAAGTAGGTAGAATAAGAAATGAAACTAATGACACAATTAAAGCAATTGTAGCCAAATGAGACTATGAAACATACAATATATTAACCACCACTAATAAGATAAAATATGATGGAACAATATGAAACCTACTAATTTAATAATCAGTAACATAGAAAATTAACGCCAAGGCAAGTGATACTTCGTGATTGAGTCTCAAACATAATTTGACCGTAGCATAGAAAATGATAAGTTTGAAAAATACGAATGATGTTTTATGGGTAAGAACGATAGGTGACTTGTGTTCAAGTATGTTACTTGATAGGCATGAAGAGCCTTAGGTTAAAGGTTTTGATCTTAGGTCGTAGTCATAGGCTCAAGGGCCGTAAAGCTATTTCGTCTTAGGACTTAGCAGAAACCTTAGGCCGTAGAGTGATGATGATATTATAACAAGCCATATATTTGAACTTCCATATGATAAGAACGTCCACAATTATAATTTATTAAAATCGTAGCCCGCAATACTTGCCCCTAAAATTAAATGATGAGTAAATTTATTATAGTAATGCGGCTCATGACTTGTAGAATTAAAAACTCGAACAATTTAAATCATTTTAGTGGTTTACAGTGCTTACCATGCCATAGACGTTGATATGGTAGCAACAAGGAAGATCGATCTATGTCGTAGATATGGGTGATGCTACATATATTGGTTATTTTTGGGTCTACCCGTAGCCGAGATATGCTACTTATATGGGTTAGACCCCTTCCGTAGCCAAGGTAGCCTAGATTGGGGATTTTGAGTCTAACTGTAGTCGAGATCTGCTACTTATATTGGTTAGACCTCTACCGTAACCTAGATAATGCTACCTATATTGGGGATTTCGAGTCTAGCTGTAGCCGAGATATGCTACTTACATTGGTTACATTGGCCGTAGCCTAGATAATGCTACCTATATTGGGGATTTCGAGTCTAGCCGTAGCCAAGATATGCTACTTACATTGGTTAGACCCCTACCGTAGCCTAGATAATGCTACCTATATTGGGGATTTATTAAAAACAAGAACCAACTATGCTTTAAAAATACATAGGCATCTCATGTCATTTGACCAACCAGTTCAAACGGTGTAAGCCATAGTACAAACTTTTTACAAATGGTTCGTCAATTAGAAGTAGTATCTTCCTAGGTAGGTGAATACTCATATATTGGGTTTCTTTATAAGAACCACTTTAAAGGGATATTTATATAAATACTTAGTTTAAATCATAGCCGTAGGGAGACTAAATACGATGTTTGTTTGTTTTTTGCTGTAAGGGGCTAATCTTATAATGAGATAGCAGACAAAAATATTAAAAATAATCAATCAAAAAGTACGACATTAAATGAACTTGAAACAGATTATGCAACTTATGTCTAATAATCGCAAAAATTCAGTGAATTAAGGAAAGAGTTCAATATAGAGCAGACCAGTAAATGATGTTTTCTGAGGCCAGCTTATCTATTTAGTTTATCCTAAAATCATTGCATAAAATTGAAACACATGTAATCATATACGTTGTAAATTTTACCACAAAACAAAATTATATCAATAATTAAACTTGACACTTGGGACGTATATATAACCTTAAAGATACTATTGTGGTAAGAAATATAATCGAAGGTCATCTAATATGTTCATAGAAAAACACCCTTAGTGGCCCTATAGGTTATGTCATTATAAACGTGTCTAGTAATTCATGTTTTATGGTACTAAGTTAAGAACAAGTGTTTTAAATCTGCTTACATACGTTATTGACTACTGAGCAAAACAATGAACAAGCGATGAAGAAAATATAACAATACTAGGCTCCTAGAAAGGAAAGCGAAAAGAATCATTAAGGGTTGATTTGTTAGTTACCTGACGGCAGCAAGTACTTGAGCATATGTTAAGATCTTTCTCTTCAGTCATTGGATGAGTGAAAGACCCCGAAACCATTCTTTTGTAGAGATTCTGCAGGCTAGCCAGAACAATAGCACTGTTCTGGTACTTTCCGTTCTTTTCCAGTAATCACAGGACAGCCACCATGCAAGTTTGATGGATCCAATGAGGCGTCACGCCTCATGCTCCAGAAAAGCGAAGCATCCCCAATTCTGGTTTCACAGATAATTTCCTATGCACAATCAGACCACTCATTCCACCCTGGTATCTAACTTTGAAGTTCCCAGGTCCGGTGCCAAGCAAAGAGTTCTGAGAGATTCAGAAGCGAAGCCATTCATCAAAAGTGTCTTGTTCTTCGGTTCTTCAGATAATGGCACTAACTCTCCGTTCCTACCAACAATCTTATGACACATTCCTCAGAATATTTCTGGTGTCCCCTCGTAACACCTGCCTGTCACCTGGTGTCTGGCTTTTTTTTTTTGACCAAATTTGAAGGCTCAACTTTCACCATTTTTGCCTTTTTGCAGTGTGCCATACTATCACCTTGTAAAATCAATGCGAACCCTGACAAACCTGATTTATATTTTCAGATACCGAACTTCTCAGCATTATTCAAATATGGTTGCCAACAGCATACTTTCTTAACTTCATCACATTTGAAAATTTTAGTAACCACCATATGATTTGTCGTCCAGGTTCCAGCTTTATCAGTATAAATATAGGAATTTAGATTGTGCTTAAATTCCCTCTGAATAGTATATGTGACTGGAAATGAACTAGACTTGCTACTTTCCATGTACTCATCTATCTTCCTGCTTGCTAGCATCAATATAAAGGTTCTTGATACCCTCCAACCCAGTTAATCTAGCAGAAACTCTTCATATATTAGTTCTGCAGGCACGCAAGAACTATAGCACTGCTCCGGGAACCCTTCAGGAAGTTGACATAGTCCTGTGTTGTGGCATCGTATATAGGCCCTGGATTCAGGGCGCGGTTTGGATCAACCTGACCAGCTCCCATAGCTAGAGGAGTAGCAACATCGAAATCTGTGCCAACATCCCGAATCTGTTGTCCAGAGGGTTTGCGGTGGTCATCATTACAGAACGAATAGGTGCAGGGCTCCATTCAGGGTGTGTGCCTTTTAGAAGAGCTGCAAGACCCGACGCATGAGGACATGACATTGATGCCTGAAATTGTAGTGAAATCACTAGATAATTCTATGTCAGGTCCAATAACAGATGAAGAAATATTTGGATTCCATGCAAATAAGACTAATGACCCCGGTGCCATGATATCTGGCTTCAATATACCCGGATAACTTGATGAAGGGCCCCTCGAAGTATATGCAGCAACAGCAGGAGTAGGTTTTGTGCCAACAAAGGTTTGTTGGAATGTGATGCTAGCGGATGGTTTTGAGCTTGTTTGTGCATAATTGATCACTTCAAGTCCCTGCTCCGGGCTAACTACAATTCCAGGATAAGGAAACTTATTGAACTCAAATAAAAATGATGATAGCATTGGTAGGAACTAATGCTCCATATTCCGCTCCATCATTTTCATGAAATGAAGCAGTATTAAGAATACTCTGCTGGGCCTTCGTCCACTGATTGAGGTAAGCTCCTGTCAACTCTACCACATCAACTACAGATAACCTTTTTCTCTGCCACGCCCAGTCATTACGAGGTTTCCACAGCCCCCGACATACCGCAGCAATCTCACCAGCCTCCCGTGTGTCAACTAAACCAAAGATATGGCCAACTAATCTTTCATGGGCTGTTTCAATATTGCAACTTTGGTGCCTCAGAACATAGAGGTGATGATTTCAGATCTCAGAACCTGGATACACTTACAAAAATTCTGAAAAATCACAACATGGAAGGCCAAAAATTTTGATTTTGCTGCGAGCAATTTCTTTAGTCAATGAGAGATCCTATAAACCGGTTTCACTCGCACCTTAATACCTAAACATGGTCCACCAATTATGACACCATGAGGAGCAAGATCGAAATCCTTCTTGATAAATAATATCCTCATTTCACTAACAGAATTTTAGCTGAACTATATAACTATATAACTCAAGATAATACCCATACTCAAGATAATGAATATGACTTAATTAATTTTCACTTCCACATGCTTTGCTTCTAAACTATATAACTTTCCACAAAAACCAACAAAAGATTGCAAACGAACAAAAATTACCCATTACCAGAATTCATTCTTCCAGTTTAGTTTAGTGGGTACCAAACAAAACCCTTCTCTACGATGTCGTTGTAGTTTCCTTTCAAAGAACTTTTGTCGAACAGGTTGTACTCCCACTCCCGTCGCTCAATAATCCATCTATTCAAACTTAGGAATTCGTTGTAAGTAGGGAAGTATCTCGTCCCCGGCGGCAGCGCGTCGGGATTTTAATGATTATCCGTTGGCGATCATCGGAAGAGTCCTTTTTTGTGTCGTTTTGTTTTTGTATTCGTCTCCCCTTTTCTTTCCCCTCTCTCTCTGTCTATCTATTAGGCTGTAACCGTGCGAGGCACGGGATGCTCTAGATATAAAAGAATGAGTTAATAATACATTTCGCATCTTACTATAGATTTGAGAATAGCTAGATAATTCATTTATAAATATTTACAATCTGTTTTCTGGAAACATCATGGCTATTTGTGTGTAGCATGTTAAACACAAGTTTTAATAATGACTAAATATAGACATGGGTCTGCTTTATACACAAGACACCATTCCTGGTTGCTATGATTCCCACCAGCAAGATGTCAAAAAGAAGGCTGGAGGATTCTTGAGATTAAATTCCTTTGCTAAGCCATCATAGAGGAAACAAAGTATAGACCTACAAACATTAAAGCAGGAACAACGGTTAAGAAGATGTATATTCATAAACCTGTCCATATCCAACAATTTGTAGTATTCAGTCTTCGGGTTATAGCATCATAAACATATCAGAATTTAGAGGTCCTTCAGGATACATACAACAATAATGAGCATGCATTTCACTACCTTAATCACACTGAAATGCTATATGGTAATGGTTTATAGAAGAAAATTGTCAAGTTTTCCAATGTTGTCACAAGAGAAAGGTACTAAATAGTGACTCTGTTACAAGTCTCCGCTTGAGAGCATACAAGTCTCCGCTTGAGAGCATACAGTAGCATACAATCAACGCTATATTAAAAATACATGCATTGCTCAGTTTAAGCAAATCAAGTGTACATGTTTAATCTTTTAGTTATTATTAGAACTATAATTATATAATGTAATTTGATGCGAAGGGGCTAGTAAATTAGGAGGATCAATAAATATATAACACAAAAGCATGAATTAAGAATTAAGTCTCAGAAAATGAATACTCAAGTCGATAAATAGAGAATTGGTTATTACCTTCAGTTTAAGTTCATTAATCATTATAAAGTGAAAGTCTAGTGGTCACAATTTATATAAAGAATTTATATAAAGACATGAAAGGTAGACTCACTCGCGCACACACACAAACAAAACCCACCAAAAAATATACTGGCATGGACAAGAATAATATATTATCTTGTAGATATGAACAACTTCCAAGTGGTCCTGAGCTGGCATGAGGTACAGAAAATACTAATGGGATCGAATTTCTTGGCAGGCAATTTATTTACAAGAATGATATGTATGCTAAAAGGTTTGAATGTTCAGCATAACTTGTTCGGAGCATGCAACAACAGAGCAGCCTACATAGCACTACCCTTTGATTTAACTTCTTAGATTTAACTATCAATGTTTCATATTTCGGCTAGATAACTCCAGCTGCAAAGAAATGAACCAGCTTCCTTTTCTTTTTCATGGAATTTACGAGAATAGGTAGGTTTGATTTATCCGTTCTTGCGTAGCTGGTACATCCTTCTACGATTTTGCCAATAATATATTATATTGGCTCTTATCTAGACAACTAAAGTTTATAAATCAATTACGCCGGTGTGATTCTATACATGGGGTTAGTGTGATATGAAGTAGCATACTAATGAGGCCAAAGTTTTCTGAATCCAATGGCCACGGTAATTAGCGTAATTATATATAGTATGTTATGAAAACTGCATATAGGTATTAAAACAGTCATAAGCATCTCTCCCGTTATTTATTAAATATCAATACAATGAATGTAAAAAAGAGTGAAGTCAATATATTTATATACCTTGTCAAAATGTTCATTTTGCTGGTCGCCACTGCCAAATACTCCATATTGGAGATGGTTCAATCAGTACATCTCCTTTTTTCTTGTTTCATATGATATGCTCCAAAATCAATCCTAGAAACTCTTTTGGTGTTTAGTAATGCACAATCTTTAACATGCTAATTCACTTTAGTCAAGAGCTCACAAAACCGAGCTAAGTTGCCCACATGTTACATCATCATATCTACACTCGCAAAACAGAAAGTTTGTTAATAAAGTTTATAATGTTTATTCGTAACTATTCTACAACAAACTAATGTAACAAAACTTGATTTTCATGTGCAATATGATCGGCCTACTTTCAGAGAAGATGTTTCTGTCAAGTATACTCCGTTTCTTTGTTCCGAACCATTCCTTTACCCTAGTCCAAGCCATCCCAACGAGGGAACCCCTGGGGCGTTCATAATGATATGTACAAGTTAGATGGGTCTAGGGTGTTCATAATGAAATGTACAAGCTAGAATGTTCCCTTTCAGAAAATAAGGTGATATTAGCGGGAAAGGTTAGCCTATACTGACTAAAGGCCATGCTTCGAATCAGCTCAAAAAAATAACTGCTCACAAGCAAATAACTCAACCATGTGTTATATGTGAACAGTTATCTCATGAATGACAGCACATCATAGCTAGACTATACACACCTCTAAAATGACAAAGTGGGCAAGGGACTGTTGAAATAATTAGCTAGTGAGAAAATTTTGTTGACTCCTCGCACGTGTTTTGCAAAATTTGCCCAGAAAAATACTTGTTTGACATCTGGTCTGCATAAAGACGTTGCATTATATTTGCAAAACTGAACATTCAAATTAAGTAAATGATCTCAAATATGTTTTATTTCAGTCCTCTTGTTAAAGTGTCCAAAATGATGCCAAACTATTTGTTTCTCCAATGCACAAACAAAAAGGGATAATTCTAAGATAGCGGGAAAAATATTCACTTAAATTACCTAATATACATGATTTATTAATTTGTTACTATATTATTTCAAGTGGTATACTTTTAGTTAAATTGTAATGCAAAACCACCCAAGTCATTACCCTTCAATGTACCATTTTAGTTGTTACATATATTTATAACAACTAATGTTGCAATATCTGATTATGGGAAAATTCACAATGCTGCATCAAATAATTTTCAAGTTAAAATTTTATTTAATTATAATTTACTGTAAATAGGTTCATATAATCTGAATTTCACCTTTCCACATGCCACTCATATTATATGTTAATGGACCAGGTCCTTCTGGAACATTGAAAGTAGCCTGCAAATATTCAACAGCACTTACTCCCATCACTTAAACCAACAGCACCGGTAAATGTCATTTTAAGAATTCAAACTTTCATAAGCAATTCTTATTACTATCATATTTATAACAGAAGGCATGATACTAAATCTACAAAAACTGTGTTGGAGATAGCAGCAAAATAAATATTGATACATTTTAAGCGGAAAGATGATATACAAAATGAAATCGTGCAACTATCTTTGGAAAAATTAGAAGCCCCCTACATTAGCTCAGTAACGCGATGTTGAGAATAGGATCCTTTCTATTGTTCATGAGTCATTCAATGCTATATTCACGATACAGAGAATAGGTAGGAAAACAAAAGCATCCTTACCAAGATTGCTGAGGTTGCACCAATAAATATCTCCAAAAATGATAGTGCTCGTGTAGATAGCTCAGCATTGTATCCTTGGGAAATGTAATACCCAGCTAATGCATGACACTGTGTGCATAATGAAAAGAATCTGACATGTTTTATGATGTGCAAGCCACCTCGAAAGACAATATGGCAAATGTATGTTACTGAGCCTTACATAAGAATATAATTATTCATTATATTTATCTATACATATAAGAAAAGTAGTATACAATCATGAGTTGTACATCTTTCAAGTCGCTTTCCTTCTAAACGAATATTTTTCTACTAAAGAAGAAATAAATTGTTATAATTAATATGTTCTAAATCCTAAATTTTATCAATATCAATAAAAATTTGAATCAAAAAACTGTAGAGATTACCTCTTTGTTCATGGCCTTTCGATGTATTGCAGATTTGCAGCATGCCATAAAGTTGATCCTATGCCTTTGATTTGATGTTAGCACAAACCTTAAGTTCATTCTACTGCATCATCATAGCACAAGCCACTCCTATAATGACACACCTTAAACAAATAACTTACAGAAATTATAGATTGCATAATATCCCCAGATGAGTATAAAATCCAAACTAAAATGCTGGAGGAAATAAACAGCTTTATGTTCCTATATCTGCTAGCAACCACACTGATAACCCCAGAGCACCTCTTATTTTGTGCCCTAGGCTTAGGTAGTCAATTAATAACTCAGGAGGTAATGAAGAAGCCATTATTTTAGCCGTGATCCTTACCCCCAACTAAACCCAACTTAAAAAACTAAAATAATGGGATTACGCAACATGAAAATTATATAATTCGATATATCAAGTCTAAAAATGGTTAGGCAGAGTATTAGAGGTACCTTATTTGCTATAGTAACTCATGGAAGCTTCTTGAATAGAGGGTAATTAGTAATCACAGTGGCCAAAGTCTGGGTGACAATCCAATCCAATAAAACTGAACACCAATACCAATCCAATTTTGCAGACTATTATATTTCTGCTAATCCAAGAGACATGCAGCTACGACAGAAAGCATAAACCAAATAAGGGAATAGTAGTTGGCAAACCATTTGATCACGCCACAAAATTTCCTAAAACCAGCCAAATATTTCATAGAAGCTAGTAGTGGCACTTTTCTACCATTTAACAAATTACCGAAAAATTTAATTTCAAAATGGTCTAGAAATAACCTACACAACCAGTTCGACATGCCAAAAGATGCCAAATGTCGTAGTTGTCACCTTATCAGACAGAACCCATTCATCAACGGGCTTATAAGCTTGCCTATGCAGACAAGCAACACCATTTGTTGCATCCTATTTTAGCCCGTCTCGATGGCTTTTTGTCAGTCAATCACACGAAGGCCATGCAAACCAAAAGAAATCGAAAACTGATAAAAAAAATCACTCTCTTTTGAAATATCAAAGTGGTGATATTTCAAAGTTGGTCGGAAACATTGCAAAGATTGGAATGAGTTTTTTATTATTATTAATAAAACTGAAATGAGCTTTTGACCTAAAATTTGATCTCTGAGCATAATTATCAAATACTATACATGCCCTAATACAAAGTTTACAGGTAATTGACACCAAAATAAACCCAAGGTAACATGAGCGAAAAGAACCCAAACCTCTCTTTTAAGCGTCACCTTATTGCTTGAAAATAATAGAGAGAGTTATGATATCGTGGTTCGTAGAGGAGCTGCATAGAGGCAATACGTTTATACCCACATTGTTAGGGAGCAGGATAACCATATTACATGCTTAGTTCATTAATCAAATATGAACAGATTGTATTGAGAGCATCTCCAAGGACCTTTCCTATCCTTGTCACCTAAAATAATGATTATTAAAAATATAGGGGTTCAAAAAACTGCTTTTAGTCCAATCATATTTCCTATATTGGTACCCTATTTTAAAAGTACCCAAAAAAAACAACGGCTGGAGGGAAATTGTAGCAGCGGGAGATGACCTGGCAATATAGGGGTGTGCACTCTCGTTCCTCACATGTAGGGTCCTACTTTTTCTCCCCTAAAATGTATTGGGAAGGGACCAAACCGTTGGAGTGTATTTTTTTGGAGGAAAACCCTAAATGTGTCCAGCTGTCTCAGATATAGGTAAGGGTTATGGGCCCTTGGAGATGCTCTAAAGTAGCAAGAAAAATGGCATTCAATTGGCTGTAAATAAACACTATAATTAACAAACCAATCACTCAATTATCGAAAAAGATAAACATGATATACACAAACAGTAACAAAAAGAAAGTATAATAATTGTAGAAACGTTTCTAGAATGAATACCAGAAATCGTCCACTTTGCATTATGTATACCCGAAATTGCATGATTCATCTGAAATGAAGCTATGAAGCCTTAGTTTAAATAATCAGGTATGCGAAAATAGTTGATATTGTTAGGGTCCCCATAAATAAAATGTTATCTATGTAGCATACTGATCATTCCCTCCCTCTCTCTTACCAACCCCTATTTTGCAGTATACAATCGGATACTCAAGCAATTCATCAAACAGATAGCGAGCAGATAGGGCAAGGTACACAATAATGACAAAATTGCTTTGTTTACTCATAAGAGAGGTAAAAAATGGGTATGTATATGTCATGATCGGAGATATAACTATTGCTGGGCCATATTGTTACTGGGCCAGAATATACAGCTGGACTCATAAATAGGTTAGGTCTGAGATAGAGTTGGGCTTGTAGAATTCAGTTGGGCCTAGTAAGATAATCTGAAGAGTAGCTCCATTTTATATATTGCATTTTCTATTTCAATTGCGATATGAATGAAATGATATGAATTTTATTTTATTTTTGTTTTTCTGCATTTTCCTTCTTGCTTTTACCTTTCTGTTCTTACTTTAAATTTACAAAAACCTGAAACACTGCCAAGACCATGACAAATGGTATCCAGAGCCAGTCTGTCCTCGGCACGGCGAGCCCAATTCAAACTCCAAACCTTAACTGGTTTAATCCGTCTGGATTGTACCAGTATACACCACCTTATTTCTACCACCCATCTCAACTACCACCATACTATACAACTCAAACACCACCTCTTTTCTCCTATGTTCAAACATCACCTCTTTTCTACGCACCACCCTACACTCTCTCCACTGAACAATCGTATTTCGCTATTGAAGCTGGTGCCAACCGCATTGAACTTCAACAATCAGAGGTCTCTTCAGATTTGGTAAGTGAGTTTCCTCCAACTCCTACACATGTTTCTACTGCCCCTCTCATGTTTGATGAAAGTCCTGATAGAGTCCGAAAGGTTGTGTTGCTGCCCGTTGCTACTGAAGAGGTGAGGAGTGGAAATGATTTGATTGTTGCGAGTGAATTAGGTGTTGAAAATGATGAGGGTGAGGAGAATGTAGCGGGCTACGAGCCGTGGAATAGGGAGTGGGATTGGGACGATGAGAGTGATGTTGAGATAGAAACGGCAGTTGAAGATGACAATGAGTCGGTTCTTGGTGGAAAGGTTGTTTTTAGGGATAGTGGAGATGTTTATGATGAAGGTGAGGAGAATTGGGATACTTCAGAGGGATGTGAGCTGTGGGATAGGTCGTGGGATTGGGATAGAGAAATGGAAGAAGATGGTGAAGTTAAAGAGAAACGTTGAGGAGATTGCAGGTCATGAGGATATGGGTTTGTTCGGATCTACGATGAAGGTGTGTGATGAAATGCCCGTGAGAGGTGTCCCGGGTAGGGATGCTGTTTTGTGGTGTTACTCTCAAAATGAGCGGTGGGAGAATAAACACAATCAAATTATTCAAATACTCGAGAAAATGGAGAATCCAGTGATGAGGAGGCAGGGGATAATTAGGGTTAAGGTAGAAAACTCTCGCAAGAGATCTTCAGAAAACACAATATATTATTCTCAATAATAAAACTCTAATGAATTACAATAATAAAGTTCAATATATAGTAAACTACTTTCCTAATCAACTCAAATTCTAATTAACTAATAATATCCTAAATTAAAGGGATTCTAATTAGCTAATATCCTAAATTAAATGGATAACAAATATTATATAAACTCATTAGGCCTCCAAAGCCTTTTATATTGTTGCCAAATACTCTCTTTGGGCTTCTTAACCCACTGTCCTGCATCAATTCTCCTCCGCTGAAAAGAACTCGACTCCGTCGAGTTAATAAAATCAAAAGAAGCACGAGATAGCACCAAAGATAGTTGAACAAGTGGCATGTGAAAACGAGCACAAGTAAGAGTATGTCGTCGACCATTCTTAACAATCGTATATGTGTTGGCACGTGCAACATGATGAGCATCTCGATCAACAAGCCATGGACGCCCCAAAATGACATCACAAAGCTTCAATGGAAGAACATCATACATCACCGCATCATTAAACCTCCCAACTGAAAATGTCACCAAACACCTTTCCCGAACACGCAATTTCGTATCATCTATCCATGCTATATCATAAGGTTCAGGATGCAATTCCACTTTTAATCCCAACTTACAAACTGCTTCCTTCGAAATCACATTAGTACAACTCCAAGTATCAGTGACAAGAGTACACAACTTACGAGCACAAGTAACTTGAGTGTGAAAGATTTGTTGGCGTCGTACATGGGAGTCATTTGCACCATCCTTTGTTGCCTGCATAATCCCAAGATTAGCTGCATTCTCTAAGTGTTCCTCCGCCTCTAAATCTTCTTTAGTCATCTCAGCATATAAATCATCATCGTTTTCTTTTTCCACCACATTGACCCTTTTTGACGTTCTATTTTGTTTAGGAGAAGGACACTCGAATGTCATATGCCCAATTCCTTGACAGTTAAAACATCTGCTAGTGTTGTTACCTTGTGATGAAACTGGAGCACGATTATATTTGCTAGCAGCCATTTATTGGCCTTGAATAGGATCTGAAATAACATAAGCATTCCTCGACATCCCAATGCTCCTCCTTTTCAGATCATCCTCAATTGAATATGCAATTTGAATCGCATCCTTCAAAAGAAAACATCTACTACCAGCTACTTTACCTGAAATATCATGATTCAAGCCTCGTCGATACATAGAAATAAGGACATCCTCATCCCACGGAAACTCAGATTGTACTGCCAAAACTATAAAACTGTCGAGTGTAATCTGCAACGGATTTGCTTCCTTGCACAAGCTCAGTAAACTGAAGTGAAGCACGTTGTTTATAATCTGCAGGTTTAAACTGACGGACCAAAATAGCTCTCATGTCTTCCCATCTTTCCACATGATGATACCCAGATCTCTGATGTTGCTCCCACCAAATACGAGCAATTCCTCTCAATTTTGCAGCAATGAATACAACCTTCTTATCATCGGCCAGATTGTACCATCGAAAGAAGTTATCAACACTATGTAGCCAATCTAGGAATACATCCGGTTCATGATCTCCACGAAACTCAGCAACTTCAAGTTTCATTGTATTGATTTTCTGTTCAGTAACATTAGGTTTAGGTTGAGGTTGAGGTTCTACACCAAGACGGTCACTAATTAGTTTGAGCGTTGCTTGCACATCTTGCATTTGCAAACTCAAACCTGCAACTGTATCCTCAAGATTCCGTAGTCTCTTATTGTTTTCCTCAATATGTGTGTCAAGACTATTGCTAACTTCTCCACCATTAACCATTATGAAAATTCAGGGGCTGTTCTTCAGTTTTCAGAAAACTTAGGGGCTGTTCTGCAGTTTACAGAAAGTCAGGGGATTGGTTGGCAATTTTCTGGAAGGGCAGGGACTCTTGTGTGTGTGTATATATATATGTATGTATATATAACCCTTAACAGATCTTTCTACCTTGTTTCTTTTCGATTTCTTTTCTTCGTCTTCTTCAGGTTTTTCTTCTTCTCCAAGGTCGCTTCACAAAGGCTGGTTGGGGTTGTTTTACTGATTTGGGTATGCTTGAAAGGTGTTTGACAAAAGTTTTGAAAGAGATGTGTATATATGTAGGCAGGGATACAAGTATTTTCTGGTGCGGCTAGGGTTTAAAAATGGATTTGGGCAAAAATTGGTGACTGAAGGTAGGTGACTGGCGGCTGTTGGTGATGGTGTTTGGTTGGAATGGTGGCTCTAGATACCACTTGATGAGGAGGAAGGGGATAATTAGGGTTAAGGTAGAAAACTCTCGCAAGAGATCTTCAGAAAACACAATATATTATTCTCAATAATAAAACTCTAATGAATTACAATAATAAAGTCCAATATATAGTAAACTACTTTCCTAATCAACTCAAATTCTAATTAACTAATATCCTAAATTAATGGGATTCTAATTAGCTAATATCCTAAATTAAAGGGATAACAAATATTATATAAACTAATTGGGCCTCCAAAGCCTTTTATATTGTTGCCAAATACTCTCTTTAGGCTTCTTGACCCATTGTCCTGCATCATCCAGTTAATGAGTTGTCCTCAAATAAGGTATATCACTCTTCTAATACGTCTACTCTTGTTTCAGTTGTCAAAAATCCGGATGATTTGTGTAGAATTAAGAAAATAATTGATGATAACAGTGAGGATTTGAAACAATTACAAGTATTAACAGCTACAAAAAATGCCTTGGATTTATTTGATGCAAGTCCTGAGACTGTTTTCATTGTTTTTATTGTTAAGTCCAGTGAGAGAACTATGAAAAGAGCTTTTGTGTATCATTTTACAGAGTATGAAATGATTCTAAATTATAAGCTTCATGAGAGTGAGTATGATAAAGTTCAAGAAATGTTCTATGGTAACTGTAAGAATATGATCAATGCAACTCATGTGTTTGATATAAGTTTCGAGACAAAGTATGATAAGGTTATGATTTACAAGCTTCACAAAGATGAACATGGCAAGTACTGTATGAAAGGGAAAGATAAGGAAAGGGATAAAGGTCGATATGATGGATATAAGAGTCCTGCTACCTTTCAACTTGCTGAACCAGAGTTGGATCAGGCTTATAAAGGGATAATGTATAGAGTGATGGAAATAGATCAGTTGCCTTTTAAAGGTAAGTTTTCTTGGAATATGATTTTGTTGGGGTTGGTCAATAGATATGGTAATGTAAGGGGGTGTGAACTGGTTAATAATAAGCCTTGCAGAAATTTAGTGGTTTGGGAAGGTGAAGGTGAAAAATTATTTTACAAGTTACACGAGGACGAGCATGGTAAGGATGAGGCTCTTCTAGGAAGTTGGAAATCTGAATCTAATCGGAAATTGCTTGAGAAAGTGATAATGGCTTTTACAAGGGGACTTGTCGATCAAGCAGGGGGAAGTCTCAAATGGATGGTAGAAAAGAAAATAGCATCTTATATTGAATTGTCAGCAAAAATATGTAAAATAAAAAGATGCTTGGTTGCTCTAGTTTTGCTCACAAAAATGGAGGGAATGGAGCTTAATCAAGCAGTTATGCTTATGTCAAAGAACGATTACATGGCGATTCAGAAGGAATATGAAGATGAGAAAAGTGGTGACAGTACTTTCGAAGGTAGTTATGATGAAAGTGAAGGATTAATGGGAAACATTTTGTAAACTAAAAGTTCCTTGAAAGACATACACGAAAATGGTGACAAACAAATTATTGTTGTCAATTGCAAAGGTGAACATAAACTGTTCGATGCTAAAGAAATTCCATCAATTTTTCTTACAAAAATGAAAGAGTTTGTTGACGCTTCTCACAGTAAGGAAGTCAACAACATTATCACCTTACCTGCTCATTTTAATAATTCAGAGATGCTAGCAACAAGCTACACTAGTGCTATCTCTGGACTTAAGGTGGTGCAGATTGTCAACAAGCTTACGACTGTTGCAATGGCTGGTGATGTGGATAAGGAAATTCGTTGTAGAATTAAGCTGGAGAAAATTTCATGTTCTGGTCCTCTTGAAGGTGGTGTTTTCTTAAATATATCCCCTACGAAAATACATGAGGATGCTATTGGCAAAGTTAGTGGGCTACAAATATTAACTAGTCTAATCTTAAAGTGCACTACTGGTGGGGGAGGAGTTCTTGAGCGTGCAGCTCGGGTACTTGTAAATATGGCTACAGAGAGTGTTGTAAAAAGCGGAAATCGGATTTAATCGGTAGAGGCACCGATTAGCGATTAATCGCCGATTAATCACCGATTTTTCCCGATTAATCCCGTTCGGAGAGGCACCGATTACCGATTAATCGCCGATTAATCACCGATTAATCCCGATTTTTAGAACACAGCAGAGAATAAGTATAGCATTTTTGCTGATCAAGCTAGTAGTCTTGGTGGTTTGGTATTTCTAGCTCGAAGCTGCATGTGCAAGGGTATGCAAAAGTATGTTGCTCATACATTAGCTAATTTGTCTTTTCATGGAGAAAGAAATGGTAGTAGAACTATTGTAGCAAAAGATGGAGCTTTATGTTGCTTAATAAATTGAAGTTAATGCAGTCCGTTAAATCTCATGATGGAATCACCATGGATAGGAGTGTGAATCCTGACGATGCTTCAGGTTTCTATGCTAGATTTTTCTTGTACACATATCCAAGGATGCAGTGGAGACCTGGAATTTTCTTTCTGAACCAAAAAGAAGATGGACACTTCCCAGGAAGAACTGAAATCACAACAAACACAAGTGTCTTGGAATTTCTCTTTCTTGCAGATCAACATATGAATTTTATTCTTCTCGAAATCGCTGGCATCCAGTAATTGACAAGGAAAAGTGGTACAACATCACTTTTATCTTTTACTCTTGATATAAGTGTCGTCGCAGTGAGTTTTCAAAGTGCACTCAACTTCTTTCAATGAAATGGAGCCAACACTCAAAGAATGAGAGCATTGAAAGGTTTCGGGGCAACAAACGCAACGGAAAAACGATAATAAACAATATAAAAACCGAAACCTAACCCTAGGATCCGTGTATAAGACATGTTGATTATGGAGAACAGAATCTGTACCTTTTAATAGCTTTCCGATTCGGTTGATAGATGGAGGTCCAAGAACGATCACCACACAGTCCTCTTCGTGAGATCTGCTTCTCTAATTAGTCCACACGAACGTACGATTGTCTCCACAATCTCCGGAGTTGGTACTAGCCGTAATCTGCCCTCTATCTCTCTCTCTCACTCTAGCTACTAGGGTTTTTATTAAAACGATTTTGGCAAAAGCTTAACACTAAAAACAATACATCTTATGTATTTATAGAGAAAGAGTTTGGGCTTAAAACCTAAATCTGTTTTGGGCTTCCTTAAACCCAATCTGATTTTGGTTTTAATATTAATTCGAATTATATTATAACTAATCAAGTCCTACTTAACCAATTATATAATTCGAAATAATAATGTATACATATATTTAAATTCGTAATTTAAATAAGTCTCCGTTTTAAACGTTCTTATTGTGTAACCCTTTAGGTTATTATTACGTTGGCAATAATTTTAAAATAAAATTATAAACAATTAGTGGCATCTAGTAATACATCATTGCTACCCAAGTAATAATAATAATTGGTGATCCAATTAAACCTTTCGTGATATAATGTTTCCGTGTAATATAATCCCTTTAATCAAATATTATAGATTAAACTCGAGGCATGTATTCAGTCATCCTCTTCATAATTTAATCCGGGTTTACTTGATACATGAGTAGACTATTAAAAACAAATCAATATTTGAGCATGGCCATGCATTTTCATAGTCTCACTCAATCAAGAGGCCAATAATATCTCTCCTAATAATAGGAGGGTTAAATCCTTTATCTATCATTCATATTTCTCATACGTCTCATAATATACCCGATGTACATTTTTATCATCACCCGGTCAAAGGTAACTTTTAATGTAGTCAAAGTATATTAATCCTCGTATAGAAATATAATGATCTCAAGTCTAAGGATCATTACACCATTATCACTGTGAGTCTTTCTAATGACATTATCAACATGTAGAAACTCACTGTGGGTCAATCCAGTGCCATGTAGAATATTACATGCACCTATGTTCTTGACTTTAGTATCACTATACCTATGACCAATGAGATGTGGTCATCAGTCAACAAACATACTAATCTTTATGCATTATAATTGTCCCATATTAATAATGCTCGATTAGGGATATTTAGGAATATTAACACTATTCTTATAATCTCATTTTTAAGTCACATACTTAAAGATATAGAATGCATGTTACATATTCCAAGGACATTTATTGTTCTAATATTTATATCGCAGTAAATAAAGATATAATAAATCATTGTTGAATAATCGATATAACATAATCACTGAATAACAAAATAGTTTATCCTAGAAGCACAATTACATTGTCTCTAGGGCACTAACACTATCAAGCATGATCTATGCAAAGGTGGTAGATGACTGTCCGAACTCTACCCAGATTCATCCTTGAGGACAAGGATAATTTTAAGAGGGAGGTATTGTCATGATCAGAGATATAACTATTGTTGGGCCATATTGTTACTGGGCCAGAATATACAACTGGACTCATAAATAGGTTAGGTCTGAGATAGAGTTGGGCTGGTAGAATTCAGTTGGGCCTAGTAAGATAATCCGGAGAGTAGCTCTAGTTTATATATATTGCATTTTCTACTTCAATTGGGATATGAATGAAATGATATGAATTTTATTTTATCTTTGTTTTCCTGCATTTTCCTTCTTGCTTTTACCTTTTTGTTCTTACTTTAAATTTACAAAAACCTGAAACAATGCCAAGACCGTGACAGTATACTCATCCACACTCTATGTTAATCACGTAATATATATCCTCACCTCACGTTTCATACTTCCGACTAGATGTTGGCGTCATTCTGCGAACGTAGAACCCAGAATTATGAGCGAAAAATTATAATACTGATACATGTATGAATAACGAAAAGTTACAATTCTCAACACCCATGTTGAACGCCTGGCAGGCCGTTTCAAAAGTCCGGAGGAACGCAAAAGATCAATTGTAAAGGCATACAGTATACAAACAGGGGCGTAGTCGATAACGGGGGTTAACGAATGACGTTAAGTTGCTAACGTGGAATAAAATATTTCACGGAAGGGCATGTTGCAGCATTAGATATGTAATAGATTAGAGGCGAGCCGGGCGAGTTCGAGCCGAGCTTTTAATCGAGTCCGGTTTTTTTTTTTTTTGACAAGTTGAGCCGGGCTCATTTATTAAACGAGCCGAAAATTCCCGCTGAACCCGACTTGTTTATAATACGAGTCGGGTTGAGTTTACTCGCGAGCCTAACGAGCTGAGTCGGGTATCTATTAAACAAATCGGGTCGAGTTTTTTCGCGAGCCTGACACGAACCGAGTCGAGTATCTGTTAAACGAGCCGGGTCGAGTTTAGTTGTTAAACGAGCCGAGCCGGTAGCTCGCTTAGTCATTAAATTTACATTTATTCTTAAATTTTGAAAATTACTGATTTTGTATTTTAAAAAAAAAATCTCATCCAATTCTTAACACTTTTTTTGTCACTTTCTGGCACGCATTTTAAGGTGAATTTTAAGGATACTTCCATAACTTATTTTTAAAAATTTCCTTTTTTGTATAAAAATTGGATTTTTCTATTTTTATACAAAAAAGGAAAATTTCAAAAATAAATTATGAAACTATCCTTAAAATTCACCTTAAAATGCGTGCTAGACACCCTATTTTGGAAATGTTAACAAATGGATGGGACGGAGGGAGTAGTGATCTACTAAGATCTCCAAACAAATTAATTTTTTATTTTTTGAAAATTTGGGAATATCATTAAATCAGATATATCTTGACATCCGTACGGTTGGATCGTCGAGAAATATTTTTTCAAAAATAAAAACAATAATCTGGGACGAAGCACTAGTTACGAGTACAAGACAATATAGTAGTGTTCTATTAAGATCTCCAATCAAATTAATTTTTTGTTTTTTGAAAATTTGGGAATATCATTTAATTAGATATATCTTGACATCCGTACGGTTGGATCGTCGTGAAATATTTTAAAAAAAATAGAAACAATAATCTGGGACGAGCACTAGTTACGAGTACAAGACAATATAGTAGTGTTCTATTAAGATCTTCAACGAAATTAATTTTTTATTTTTTGAAAATTTGGGATTATCATTAAATTAGATATATCTTGACATCCGTACGGTTGGATTATCGAGAAATATTTTTTAAAAAATAGAAACAATAATCTGGGACGAAGCACTAGTTATGGGTACAAGACAATATAGTAGTGTTCTATTAAGATCTTCAACCAAATTATTTTTTTTTTTTTGAAAATTTGTGAATATCATTAAATTAGATATATCTTGACATCCGTACGATTGGATCGTCGAGAAATATTTAAAAAAAAATAGAAACAATAAGGGTTTTTTTCTAATATATCCCATATTGAAATGTTATTTATAATTGTGTCCCATCTTTATTTGTTATTATGAATATATCCCATTTTTCTAATTTGTCCTGTTTTTTATAGTAACCATGATTAAATAAATAACTACACATTCCTAAAAGATAATTTTATCCTCTAATTATAATTGTTGTACCAATAACAGAAAAAAAAATATCATCAGGCCTTTGTCCTTTTATTGGCCTTGCGATAATAATTTTTCAACACTAAAGGGTTTCCCTCCTTTTTCTTATTTATTTTTCACTTAAGGTAGTTAACAAAACTCATAAGCCAAAGGATCTTGTTTGTACAGAGTGACAGTTTAAGGTTATTGAATACTGCAAGTTGAAACCTGTTGTACATAACTAGATAACAAAAACTCTGCAAGACTTCTTGTTTGCAAAATTATTAAACTAAGAGCTCATCAACTTGGAGGATTTTTGTAAAGCCCTATGGAATGGAAAAAGGATATTAATCAAATACAGGCTATAAATGAATACAGGCTACATATATTTAAGCTGTGAGTTGTTTATTCGCCAAAGAATCAGATTGCTTTACAAGGATTAATTTTAGATTATGACCGACACCGATGATTATAAAAAACTAATAAGTTAGTTTGCTTACTTGTATAAACTGTTCTAATTAGCAACATGTTCTAATTAGTAACATTTTTGCGTATGAACAGAGACATGTAGTTAGGCAAATTATTGAGACAGTCACTTCTGCAGTCCTGCTCCATATATCTCGGCCTCAGTGGACAATCATAAGTGTAAGCAGTAAAAGGAGTATAGATATTTATGCAGGGAACCTATTCATTAAAATTCTCAACTGGCACTTATTCTTTGATTCGGAAGATGACACTAACACTGATAATGTCAAAAATTACAGAAAAACTGCCGAGGCAATTATGTGCAACATCCTACCAAAATCTCCAAAAGCTTCAGACAGCAGAACAGAGAGTAATATCCAAATCTTTTGAACTGGACTTTTATTTGATCTGTAGTATTACGTGATGGGTGAAAATAACCTATCATGCCTTGTCTGTATATGTTATGGCCTTGTGGGTATTATAGTCTTAATATGAATATCATATATAATTACATGTATATGAGTTAACTTTAACCAAAAGACATATTTTAGTAAATCTATACTATACTATTATAAGCGGAATTTGGTATATTTAGTTGGTAGTTTAGTACATTTTTTTGGTACACTCAACGTTGGATTTTGAGACAGATTAATGAGAATCATTAGATGTATTGCTAAAAGAATATTCTTTTTATAATATATAAAAAAACTCTTATAGGTTCAAGGTTCGAATCCCGTCAACAACATATTATTATTAAACATTTATATCATCTCATAAACTATTCCTAGAAGTTCAAGGTTCGATTCCCCTCAACAACATATTTAGTTAAAAATTTGTATTATCTATTTCACCAATTTATTATTAAACATTTATATTATATTATAACTACTCCAAAAATTTCGTTGCTCAAAATCCTTTCAACAACATATTAAATTTAAAAGGTTATTTATCTATTTTCAATATACATGCAAAAAACTATCATTTATAATATTATCAAATACGTATTATTATATTTTATTATCTTCAATAATATTTTTCACTAATTAAAAAGCAAATATTAAAATTATGAATAATAAGACAAAAATCTTAAATATTTAGATAAAAATATTTAAAATCTTCTGTGCATCGCACGGGTTATAAGCTAGTATTATATAAAAAGGGATATATCTATAATTGACCTTTAAATTTGGGACATATTAAACTAATACCCAAACAATAATCTGGAACGAAGCACTAGTTACGAGTAGAGACAATACAGTAGCGTTCTATTTTGATCTCCAATCAAATTAATTTTTTATTTTTTGAAAAATTTGGAATATCATTTAATTAGATATATCTTGACATCCGTACGGTTGGATCGTCGTGAAATATTTTTTTAAAAGTAGAAACAATAATTGTACTATTAAAATATTACAATAATAGAAAAAATGTTGTAGTACTATTAAAATATTGTTGTACTATAATTTCGATAATATTTCAATAATGGAAACAATGTGGTAGTACTATTATTTATTAACTAGCTTTATAGCCCGTGCGAGGCACGGGCCAGAGCTAGATGAGGTTGAATTGTTTTAGATTATATGAATGCAGGAGTCCGAAATAATAATTTACAACATGTTTGTTTATTTAGGTCTATTAACGCAGTGGATGCCATGGTTCTTCTAGTAAGAGTTTATTATAAATAATCTGCGCTGATATGAAATAAGATATGAAATAACACACAAGTAACCTTATCAAAAGCTAAAAATGACCGAGCGACTCCAAGGGATTCAACAATTGCATCCCAACACAAAAAAGTATGAAATTTTTACCTTACTTAGTGCAAGGCCTGGAGCGAATCAAAGAGTTCAACTACAAGTAAAACAAACCACTATCTAATATTTGCAACATATAGAAAGAAAGTACTTTATTTCAAAAAAAAAAAAAAGTCCACCAGAAATGGTTCTTCACCCCCTGTCTATCCATCAATCCGACTGCTATCTTCAAACCGACCTGACCAAGTTCTGACATTGGCACGATCAAAAAAGTAAAAACAGTCCCAACCGTTATTGCAGCTGTAAAATAAGAAAGATAGAAGAAACTTGCGCTATGAAAATGGTATGATACAAAGCTGTTAAATTTTGATGACTAAAAAAATACAAGATAAAAAATTATTATTAATTCACATATGAATTTCCACATAAAAGAAGGGGTAACATTGTTTCCAGGAGACCGCTTCTGTCTCCACTATCAATCACACGTAACACAACACAGTTCCTAAATGGTGTAGTTCTTAAAAATATATGTGTTGCAGATTTTTACAAGTCACCTGGTCCGCTCTAAAACGCCAAAAGCGGTGTCCTAGTAGACTGTATAACTCGATGTAAATCTGCTCTGAACTGCAACAACGGAATAACTAAAATAAGTAGATGGTCCAAAAAAATATAATACTTTCAATACTTCCACGTGCTTTCACTTCCCTTTTGATGCATACACTATATGGCCTACACATTTTTCCTAATTAACCACTGAGCTTAATATTTTGAACATTAATGCTTCAATGTGCGCCAATAGTCTCCATACGAGACTAAACCTGCATGTTGTAGAACAATTACAACCTATAATTCTATAGTTCATATTGCATAGCATGCTGTCATCAAATTACACCATATCTTATTTGCATTGTATCAAATCAAAAATTATAGTTACAGGCGCTGAACTCTCAGTTGTAACTACAGTACCTTGCCACAGTTCTCGTAATGACAAATGTACTGTCTCTCTCCATACATCTCTTTATGAATGTGGGAGTGCTTCCTTTTATCCCCATCATCGATGAAAGTCTTCCAACAACTTTCATAACTGATGAACTGCAGAGGTAAGAACTTCAGTAGTTAGCTCAGGTTACAGTTCAGCAGCATCAGGCTCTTTTAGCTCCTCCTTTAAGGCATTTTTATCTCCTCTTTCAAGGCCTGCAAAGTTGCCTCTATAAAATGGCAAAGAAAATTAAGTGGGGCCAACATTCTAAATAATCAGAGACACATTGAATAAGAAGCTGATAATAATTTATCCACTGCACAAAAATTCTGCAAAAGAGGAAGTTTTATAATGGGATAAGAATTCCATAATGAGACTCCTAATATCATAAGGAGAAGCAACCTAGCTAGATTTGTCATAAGTAGTATTTAAGTAATTAAGATAAGGGATATAATACATCTGAACACCTTACGATCATGCATTTAAAGGCTAAAGCAGTAAGACATGTAATTAACCAACCAAATAATCATGTAGCCATGTAGATGACGATTACAAAATAAAACACAAGGAAAAATATTCACTCAACTAAACAACAATGATAGCCTAAATTGTTTTACTAATCAGATTCCGTTTTCTGACCTCCTTCCCGAGAAACGTAGATACGCATATATAGCTAATTTATAAATATCTTCTACGTTATTCATGCATATATTATGTCCTACGTCTAGCCTAATCACATTGAGCAATCAAAAGTGGAACTTAAATGAAAACCGACATGGCTACATTATCTTTATCAATTACAGGAGATACATTTATTGTTTGGGCCATCAAAACACCTAAAGTTAAACCCCCAGTAATGTTGGCATGTCATACTCAGTAAATACAGAAAATTAATTTAAATTTAATTGACTCATTCGTTATATATGTGTATAACAAGTTGGACCCTTATCTTGCGCTTTAAATCGGTAGGTAATAATACTAATTAGAAGCTGCAATCTACATTTGGCTGCTAGAATACCAAAGGATAATCAACACCATCCAATTGTCTAAAAAAATTCACCAAAGATGACACGAAATACAGGGAAGTGCAAAGCTGATAGACTTTGAGAGTGTGCGTTAGAATATCAGAAGTTACAAATGCAAGACAAGGGGAAGACTCTTTTCCAGTCCTAAAAGCTTGGTTTAACCATTTCATTTTTATAGAAGTACCCCTGAAAGTGGCATTCAATAACTAATTCTCTTTAAGAAGAGCTAAAATGTAAGGCCAATTTTTTCTTTGATTTGACCAATTTTTAAGAAGAGCTTTAACCTTTCTTAGTGGTTGTAGGTCTTGCAAGAACCTAAGTCTTTCTTAGTGGCCGTAGGTATTCTAGAAATAGAAAGAGTAGACCCTGAGCCTGCTCGGTCTTCCTCTACTTCCCCACTATACTGACTCTGCAATCAGCTACTGCTATTTCATAAAATTGGTTCATAGCCACTCTTTGTTTGTAACAGTATATGGCCAGTACTAAATTTACATTGACAACCTGAGCTTCAATTTTTCACCTGGTTAGCTAACCCAGATGATGCAAGCTTTCCTATAACTAAAATCTAGAGTAGATCTGACATTTTTTTTCTAGCAATCTAAACATATTTATTTCTGTAGGCGACCTAATTCTCCAGCAAATTATTTTTGACTGAAGAGATGATATCAACTATAACCTCACATCTTTATGCAGGTTGTTGAAAAGGTATAATTTCCACACCATCTAACTAATTTTATGCAAACAAACAGAGAGAGAAATAGCAATACCATAATCTATCAAGCACAAAAGCGAATAAAAACGCACGAGAAAGCATAAGCACAGAAGCAAATGAATCCCTAATCTGAATACAATGATAACATCCAATCCCCAGGAATAAAATTATTCACCAAACTGTATGTTGCATAGTTATATTTACACCACTAATAACTACACAGAACTACAAATCAAAGAAAACAAATTAGGCACAACATATATATATAAAATCACATGGCCAGGGTATACTCACATGTATGTCATACTGATCCAGTAAAATCAGGAAGCAAAATGGCGCTGAAGAGGCTGAAAATATAGTCCTAGACTCCTATACACACAAGTATATAGTAAGAACAAAAAGAAATGAGAAAGCTGATAGACCGGCTAGAACCCAATAATCCTCCACTATAAAGTATGAAAGACCCAGATTTTGACTAATGAAGCATGATCCTGCAGTCACCTTGTTGTCTCTTATCACTGGAAATAATGGCCTATATAATTTATGTGGTAATAATGTATTAGTGGGATAGAGAGAAGAAAACACCATTTATAAATATATCGATAGTCTATATACCTTGTTGGTGAAGTAAACCTCGTTCCTTATCTCCAATTTCTGGTTTTAGCATATTTCTGCAATTGTCATGCATATGTGCATTTCCCACAACAAACATAAACGATCACAAGACAGACAAATACATAGAGAGGGAGGGCTGACCTTCCCTGCCTCTGCAACTCTTGTACCAGGATGAAGAGATATAACCAGAGCAAGAGTTATGATACTGTGGTTCGTAGAGGAGCTGCATAGACACAATATGTTTAGACTAACATTTTTAGGGGGAGAATCACACATATTACTTGCATAGTTAATTAATATAATATGCAAGCAAAATGGCATTCAACTGGCTAAAACTAAACACTATAATTAACAAACCAATCAGTCAACATGGTATACACAAACAATCACAAAAAGAAAATGAAATAATTGTAGAAAGGTTTCAAGAATGAATACCAGAAATTGTCCACTTTGCAATATGTATACCCGAAATGGAACGATTATTCATCTGAAATTAAGCAAGGAAGCCCATCTAAATAATCAGGTCTCTGAAAACAGTTGGCATCGTTAGGGTTTACAGTTTGTTATCTGCCCATAATTAAAATGTTATCTATGTAAAAGTTGCGGAGCCAGATACATATATACGTATACCCGGCAAGTGTAACAGACAGCAAAGCTATTTGACGATGCGGCTGGTTGTTACACATATCCGCACCTTCGGCGTTTAATGGCGTAATAGGCGATGATTGTGACATGTATACGAGCAGGCTTAATTATTGATCCCACCTCAGATGAGAGGCGAAAGGTTAGAATGAGCGGACATTGATACAGAATGTAGGATGTAGCAGCGAATAATAGGGGCAGATTTGTAATTTAACAGGGAATATACACATAATGTCCTTTGAAATTAACAGGATCCATTTTTAGCAAACCTTTTTTTTAACATGATAAAAATTCTAATCAAGTCTAGGAAATGGCTTAGATTCAAACATAATTCTACTACAAGTAACAAAGATACACTTGATCAAGCAAATGTGAATAAGGAAATTAAGAGTTTCAAGCAAACTATCCCACTGCATTAAGTTCTGCAAGTGCCTCAAGCACTGTAAATGAATTTCTAAAAATAATTTGGCATCTCTAAGCATTCTTGGAGTCAGTAATTAAGGGTTGTAACTTTAATACGATCAAGATCTACTATCTCTAAAAAAACATGTAAATAAAAAAATAGTTTAAAGAAGGCATCAACTCATATGATGAAGGCTTATAATTTTAGACAGGACCAAAATTAAAGAACGAAACCTTACATACAGTATGGTTGAACAAAAAAAAATCAGTTTGGTTGCATTCTGCTATTCAGTTTACAACTTTCTTTTATACAGTATCAGATAACACATTACAAATATATTAAGTTCTGACACAGCCCATGTCTTCATTTAATCTGTCATGTTACTTTGGTCTTTAATATGTAAACGCTCAACGCTGGGCCATGATATGTAGAAAACTTAACAATGATGATAAGAGAAATTAATAGATTTCTATAAAAAGAGATATAAAGAAGCATGTGCAATAAGTAAACAAAGTCAGTCAGGCTTCTTAACGATATCAGTACTTTCGTCAAGGTCGGATTGAATACAATTCATTTGTGTTTCTGTTGGAATAGAATGACATGTAAAAGGTAAGTTATTTTGCTCCATCAAAAAATTTTAGCATGAGGATTCATGAACAATTTTAGCATATTCATGACCCCAGGAACATATTGATACAGTGAAGAACAGGTTCTCTGCGCCCAACCCTTAGCATCTCCATGGTTGATATTAGGAAGCTGCTGCCCAAACGCAAGTAGTGAACTTTTGAGAATATACAGATTAAATTCATGCTAAATGTAAAATAAGAAAAGAAAGTGATTTCTGAGGGTCGTTCCATATATGACAATCAATGTCCGCAACCAAAATGTTAGTTTAGTTGCAATAACTTCTTTTTCTACATATTATAGATCGAGTTCTCAGTGTTTTCCACTGTTTATTGTCAAGATTCTAGCGAACAAAAAGCACGTGCTTTACTTAAACCTATCCAATCTTGTTTGCAAACATGAAAACCTTAATGCATACCCACTAAAGCAAAGCACTGCCAACAAAACAGCAACAATACACCCCATACCTTTACTAAAGATAATCTACCACGAAATGCTTTAGAGGGTTCAACAATCAACAGTGTTGCACAAAACTTGTAAACAAACTTAGCAATGCAGTGTGACCTGTGGTGATGAACGCACATAGCCCCAATATATGTACCAACGTCATCAGTGCTAAAGTTGTTGAAGTACAAATTTTGGAAAAAAAAATGAAGATTTAAACACTCAGGCAAAAAGGGCGTAAATAAGATCAAGTTTTTTTAGACAAGGGAAGGATCAAACCTTCTCGTCAAATACAGTAGACGCTTTTACGTTCTTTCGCTGCCCCTCAAAGTAAGTTGGGCATGTCGTGTAGTAAGGATCACTACACATTCCAAGTGGACCAGACCTTAATAAATGTCCATTTGTCCTCTCATGGTTTGTATCTGACCAATCATTTTGATCCACTCCTTTGATTGAAGGGTAATTATCAAATGTAGCCTCCATTGCATTGCTCCCCATTGCACCTTGTGTAGGCTCAAATAAGTTCTCATTCCTGCGCCCATTTCTTAAAAATCAAAGTCACATAAATATATGTTAACCAACAAAATGAGGCATAAATTCAAAAACAAGGCTTATAATTTTAGACAGGACCAAAATTAAAGAATGAAACCTGACCTTGAGAAATGCCTAAAGAACAAAATATGTTGTTGCTGCTGCTGACCAACATTATCTACACACTCTTCATTCGATGAATCATTAAATTGAGCAGTTCATATACGAATTTAACCTGAAAAAACAGAAATAATAAGATTTCAATCCTCAAAAATAAAAACTTTAAAAGGCCTCGACCCATTCAATGTGGGTAAGAGAAATTCGTTGTGGGTAAGAGAAGATGAATGAAGAAGGAGATTATAATTGATATGTATACACACACATATATAATCAACTGTTAAAATTGACATATTCTCACATCTACAATTCACAATGCACAGTGGTTTAGGGCAGCTGGCGTTAGAGAAAATGAAAGTAAGAGCAGTGCAAACAGTTGATGGCAGGAAGGATACGGATCAGTAGATAACGGAGAAATAACGGAGGCTGGAATAAAATTATTCACGGAGGTGTGAATTGCAGTATTAGATATTAATATTTCGAATATTATTTTGGTTTATTGTGTATATCTTTAATTATTAATACTATTGTTTATTACTTTCAATCTTTCATTTCATTAGTATTTCATCAATTCATCTCAAGTCTTACTCGTACATTTCATCAATTCATCTCAAGTCTTCAACCCTAATTGAGTGGTGACTTGCCGACTTCCTAAGATCAAATTCAGTTATTCAAGTCAGCGCAAGATAAAATTCAACTATTCAAGTGAGCTTGTTACCCTAAATCCTAATTATTTAGTTTTTTCCTTCTAAATTTTTTTGTTGTATACAAGGTGTTTGTTTATATTCTTGAAAGAGCTTGTTACTTCTTCGATTCTTTGCTACTGTCTTATGTGTTTAAATTCAACTTTAGAATGTGCGTTTAATTGTAATGTTTATGCCTTATGTGTTGGCTATTGCAATTATTTGAGTGAAATGTACTGAGCTAAGTTCAAAGAACACATCTTTGTATTTAAGGTCTTTTGTCGGGGACAGTTCAAAGATGAAGCTATAATTTATACGAGTCTTCCTCCACGCAAATATGTTGCATCCGTACAAAAAGAAATGTAGAAATAACAGGCTGAACATGCTAAAATTGTTAATCTAACAAATCCCTAATTCTCTCAAGGCCGCCCCCCTCCTTCGTTTTCTTCTTCTGCAGCCCCTGCCAAGTCCGATTAGCCTGATAAGAGTCGGTTAAAGGTCATCTTCGCGAATAAAAGGGTACTCTTTTTCCTCAATAGGTTTTTAATGAGGCCCTCCAAATAAAATTTAGCTATAATTTCTTTTCATTCTTATCCTTTTTGCTTTTTCTTATTTTATCGGAGCTAAGGTCTTTAAGCCTTTTCCGATTTTGCCTCGGATCGATTTTAGTTTAGTTTGTATTTTGTTTCTCAATTTGAATTTGTAATTCGTAATTTTATTTTGGAACTTGTAATATCGGTTTATTTGGGTGTCTCACCGTTTTGTGTGAGTTTTGTTGGTTCTCACCGATTGGTGTGAGTTTGACGTTTGATTTAGTGATGAAAGTGCTTAGGGTTTTGCATTTACGATCGATAGCTCAAATTGGTTGTGGCAGAAGTGGCGAAGCGGGTACTGTAAATATCATCTTCAACAAATCGCGTGATTCCATCTCCAAGCATGGATTAATCAGTGATTGTTTCTGTATTTTGTTTGTTCGACGCGACTGTTTATGTAGATGTCATATGGCTTTTTATTATTGAATTAAATTTCCATTGCTCAAAGAAAAAAAAACAGGCTGAACATGCTGCAAAATTTTAACATCTCTGTTAATATCATTGGCAAGTAAACATGTAGCTTAATTTCTTGATTATGTCCTAAAATTTCAAGGTAATATTAGCTGGTTCTGAATTAGTATCCTTGCCTAAGAACTGGATAAACAGTTTCCATGTACACTGTATCAGACTGAGGTCTATACATTCCTGCAATATGGGCCATAATGTCGTAGCCAATTAAGAACGTGATGAAGCATCCTGTGAATAACCCTGTTACAGAATCATAAACAGAATATGGTTACTTTTCCAGGACAAGCTAAAGTATATAATTCTATATGGTTACTTTATTTATGTTGGATATGGTATTACGCTGCATCTGTTAAGTAGGAAAGTTTGTGACTTGTGAGTCTTCTGTTTCAAGGTATATTTCCCATCTGTTAGTTGCTCTTCATTGTACTAGTTGTGTTTTATGGCTAGTACAGTAGTTAACTTTCTAAAAATGGCAGTTCTGGTACTCAGGTAAGACTCCTGTTTCATCCACTTTAAGAACCAGATAACCTTATTTCATGTTAAGGAATTAGATGTTACGTAGTTGGCAAGGCTCTGTCTACTGCTTTCTTGCAAGGTTCAAAATATACCATATAAAACAAGAACAAGATAATTATGATGGCAGAGTACACAGAGCACTATCGCAACAGAGACTGTTAGTTGATATAAGACAGATATACTAGCCTGTAACGCTTGGTTGTTTACATAATTACCTTTTCACATACATTACAAGAGATTTTACAACATTTAGGTTAATTTAAAGCCACAGCCACCAAATAGTTTTACATCACCAGGAACCAGCTAGCCAATCAAACACAAACAACAGCTTATCCAATTGTAAACTGAAATCTTTGATATTGCATACAGTAAAGCATATGTGTATCTACCATCTACTTTGGACCAATCTGACAATCAACATGGGAGCAGGTTCCTTGCCTCTCTCTCTAAATGTCCTCATCCCCTTCTGAACAAGCTAATAAAATAAATGCCCACATTTCACAAATGTATCTACTCCACCATGCTTCAATGTTTGTCATGTCTCATGAATCTTACTCATCTACTTAATCATCTCATCTACAGTCAGTTACCCATTAACCCTACTATTTATACTACACATATAGTTATATAAGACAACCCTATTTGCTTACCAAGGCTTATTATTCAGTTACACTGATATAATTAATAATTCAGAACTATATTTCACTCGAATTTGTGGAGATGATATATCTTGCTACATGTAAACAGATAACCTATCTATATGTAGAGAAGTTTGTTGGTAGAAATGTAGGAATAATGGGATATTAATCATGTCGACTGGTAATTGCATATGCACTCCTAGGAGTAGGATCTGGTGCCTTGGTGTCTTTTTTCCATCATGGACACCATTCGACTTGATATCATTTTTTTAGAACAAATAGATTTCCTAGTTTATCTATAACTTGCTGATTTCTATTTTTTTTATTTTAGAAAAAACCAATAAAACCTGTGGAGATCAGCTTGTATTAGTAGTAAGTACCAGTATGCATGCCACAAGTGACAAGGTATTATTATTCTAACTTAGACTTTCAATTTACTCAAGTCTTTTATTGTTTTTAACCTTATTCACTGTCTTAAAACAGGCTTATTGTGCACTTTTGTTGCTGCATTTTGTAACTTCTGTTAATTAAATATCAGAAGCTATTTTTGGAGACTAATGGTTTGCTTAACGATGATGTGCTACTAATTTTTGCTTTGCTGAATGCTGAATTGCTGATGGATTGATGGCTGAGTGGCTGGCCTACTTAGCAGGAATGCAGGATGCATAAAATTGGAATGTTTAGTTTAAAAAATCTATATTTGTATCACTGTAATAGTATTATGCAGACTTGCAAAGGCCCTGTTGAACATTTATGTTTTTTGATTTGGTCTATTTTGAACAATGGTCATCACTCATCAACTTGTGACTATATGTAGACAGTAAGCTGTAGCTAGTTTGTCTCAAACTTGACAGTTGACATGATATTCAGTATGTAGCATTGCATATCAATATATATGAATTTTTAATTTTTGAGTTGTTTTTTTTAATGAGCTCGAGCTCGAGTCGAGCCGAGTTGTCGTTATCGAGTCGGGTTATATTCGAGTTCGGCACATACTCGGTCCGACTCGTTAAACTAAATGGGTATGAAATGTTGTTCGAGCTTGACTCGTATTCGAGTTCTAGGGCTGTCAATCGGATAAAACGGATACAGATACAGCTATATCCGAATCCGAATCCGGGAATTCGAAACCGTATTCGAATCCGTATCCGAATCCGGAAATATCCGGGAAAGCTATATCCGTATCCGAATCTGTCGGATATTATCCGGATACGAATAATATCCGGATCCGAATCCGGCTTTCAAAAAATGAAAAAAATTTCTGAAATTTGCAAATTACCAGAAAAATACAAATTAAAATGATAAATTCAGAATAATCAAAATCATAATCAAAATCAAATTAGTCATCTAAACAAGCAAACTTAATACTTCTTTGAAGCAAATCATCAATTACAAAAACAACTAATTCATATTTTATCTACTCTATCTTTTCTTTTTCTACGGATGCAGGTGCAGCATGAACAGAACAGGAACAGCTTGAGTAGTAACGTATTGCAAAATCCCGAAAGCTTTAGCTTGGCCTTGCTGTGCAAACTTCTGAACATTTTGAACTGCGAACTTCAACTACGTTATACATGTCTTCAAACCTGTTGCATGATAATAAAAAAAATAAATAAAATACATCAAATGACCAAAACACTTAGTTATAGCTTTCAAAAGAAAAGCAGATGCATAAATGGTTAATCAATCTGTTAGCCCTGCTTCTTAAGATGCATAAATGTAATTCTGTATATAGAAAAATGGAAATATATATAAAATGTGAGAACACACGTAGTACTTGACAACGTGATGTTTGATTGTTACTCGGCTAGACCGTGATACATGTCCAGAACTTCAGATGGTATAGCATAGGTCTCGATTTTTTCGAATGTTTGCCAAACTAATATCTAGAGTTTACCAGCAATTCAAAACAAATGACACCCTGGTGATTCTCTGTCCTGGAATGTTTTCCTCAACTTCTGATTCTCTCATCTCCGAATTCTTTTTGGGTTGTGCTATGATAGAGTAAAAGGAAAGCTCAAGTCATGTAGAGAAAATGGTGCACATATCTAAATATATTGATGTTCTTGGTTTTTTAAAATCTTTTAACTGATTATTTCTAATAGAAACGGGCCAACAGATAACACCTAAAGTCATGTACAAATACAGAGCAGTGTACACCTTTGCCATTTTTGCAATTTCATATTCACTGTCATTGTTAGATCAAACAGAGTATCTACGATTCTAAACTAAAGGTGAATATGACAAAAGGATAATGACTAGATTCATGCTGCATGCATGCAGCCGGTAATTTAAATAATAACACAGACTCGGACCAAGTCATGAGTCATTATGAAGGGCTAATCATGTTCAACAAGGCACATAAAGCACAAAGGAAACATCTGAATCCATGTTTTTTTATTCTCTGCTGAAAAATACATAATAGATATCTTTCTAGAGAAATTTATTGAGTTTTACAATTTTCCAGTCTATATGGATATATCTATATATATACTAATAGCAGGAGACTTGAGCAATGAGGTGGCAGCTTAAAATTTCTCTAAAGCTATGTTTCTATTATCACATATGTTTCTATTATCACATGTAGCAATTCCTATAAAAGTGGCGCCTAATCTGAGATTCATGATCAATCCCTCACTCCAACACTTTATTTTTGCTTTTTTTTTTTCTCTTAACATTGTTTTCGGTGGGATCAATAAAACTTTTAGTATGAAATGTAGTTAAGTATTTCTCAATAACTACAAAATATTTTTTTTAGTTTATTTGAAATATTAAACTTTATTTACAAAAAGCAGGTAAACTTCAATTTTAATAAAATAAATAAATAGAACACCATAATAAAACTAATAGCAGGAGACTTGAGCAATGAGGTGGCAGCTTAAAATTTCTCTAAAGCTATGTTTCTATTATCACATGTAGCAATTCCTATAAAAGTGGCGCCTAATCTGAGATTCATGATCAATCCCTCACTCCAACACTTTATTTTTGCTTCTTTTTTTTTCTCTTAACATTGTTTTCGGTGGGATCAATAAAACTTTTAGTATGAAATGTAGTTAAGTATTTCTCAATAAGTACAAAATATTGTTTTTTGTTTATTTGAAATATTAAACTTTATTTACAAAAAGCAGGTAAACTTCAATTTTAATAAAATAAATAAATAAAACACCATAATAAAATTAAAAGTGAGTGACAACTCTTTATTTGTAAGATCATTTATTTGTACTAACTTATAGTTCGTGCAAAACATGGGTTACTTTTAATATTTTTAAATTTGTTTATAGTGTAATATAATATTAAAAATATTAATTTTAATATGTTATTGGAAAAGTTCGACCCTTACATTTTTGTATATAATAACTTTTAGTATTAAATATAAATTAATATGTTGTTTGCGGGAATCGAATCTTGGACCTCTGTATATAACAACTTTTAATATTATTATATCTCACGGTCATGATCTATTTGAGTTGATGATTCAACGGTTGTGGATGAGGGATAACAAAAAATGGGGATAACCAAAAAAAAAAGTTAACCAAACTATAAATTATACCCCATTTCGCTTATTATAATATACTAGCCTATAACCCGTGCGATGCACGGGTTAGATAATCTCTCTTTTTTATAAAGAAATTTATGTCAAAATGTATCTTTAAAATAATATTTATATGAACAATATTGTATTTTTGGTTTAGCTTTAGTTAGAACTTAATTTACTTTGTTTTCAATTTCATATGTTTCAAAAAGAGAATTTCTTAATAGCATTTTAATTATTTTGTTAAATTTAGGGTTAAAATTAAATATGAAGTAAAATAAGTGATTATATGTTATTTTAATTATGTTATTTTTGGTTCTTATAGAGATAATAACCTTGTCACATGCTACTGTATTACTCTATTATTCTGATTTTGATGAAAGATTTTAAAATTTATCTATAGCTCAAAAAATATAGTCGAATATCTAAAAAATTGAAGTTAAATTTGATTATATGTTAGAATATGTTAAAATTATTGTATATATTTGAGAACATAATCTAGATCATTACAATTTTTTTATTTAAATTGAATTAATTTAAAATTTAATCATTCAAAATGTATTAAATTTAAAAATTATCATTTATCTTGAATCAATGTTTAAAAAGAAGTGTTTTCTCTTCATGTATCATTTACAACACTGATCTATGTGCCCGCATGAGTTTACAGGATAATTATAATATCAATACTTAAAAAAGTGTTTTTAGGCAAATTTCATCACAAACATTACATGAGGTCTTCCATAACAAATGAGGTCTTCCATAACAAATGAGCTCCAAAAGGGTGATGGAAACACCCAACAAAAACCTGACAGTAAACTACTAATAACATAAATCTATTTATATCTACTTATACATAGACTACTTGACAACACATGAAGTTGCTTGCCATTTATTTAAAAAACACGATCACATATTCTGTCAATCAAAAACTGCAATTCGTTCTCCATTTTCACACATTTAGCGCAGGACCACTTGCAAGTCTCTAATGTTAACACCACTCTTGAAATTTTCCTAGCTTACTCCGTTGACGGTGAGATAAAAGGTCAACATTGCAATTCTTTTCCATTGAAATTTTCCTAGTTCCCCTTGCAATTCTTATCCATGATCCCGATAGCTTTTGGAGAAAAGGTCCATCATTGCACCTTGCATTTGTCAACATTTTCTCCGTACCTTTATATTTCGTGTCTGCCATGGTTTTGGAACCTTCAACCTTAAAAAAAGTGTTTGCTGCTGATATGTTACAATGGGTGAGTATAGATGACTTTCTACAGTTCTATAGCCGCAAGTGTAGATTTCAAGGTAAAATATATTAAAAGCAGGGGAAGAAAACATACCAATTCTGTAGAGATAAAAGAAAGATTTATGCAAAAAAAAATGTAGAAGCCGAAAAAAACTGCAAAAAAATCTGCATGAAAAAAGCCAAAAATAACATATATATATATATATATATATATATATATATATATATATATATATATATATATATATATATATATATATATATATATGCGGGAACATATAAGATTATGTCGTTACTAATTCAGTGATGTTATCACTCTTTACTTAAATAACTTGGTTTATTGATTTCATTTACAATTCATTTATAATTTTTATGCATCCTCTATTAGGTACATGTCAGGCACCTTTTCCTATTAAATAGTTACACTATATGTATAGAGAGGATGGGAGTTGAAATGCATCAAGATAAATGCTTGACAGAAATTCAGAGGACTGATATCTACATAGCTACTTTGTGCTTAATCTTTCAGCCAGCGCATCACTTACATGTGCTGTAAAACTGACATCAAGTTAACTAAAGACTTGATCACTATGGACAACGATAGTACAACTCCAAATTAGCTTTTTTTATAACACAAGTCTGGTTCTAATTTTTTTACTTCTACAGTCACCAACATTTATTTATATGGTTGACTTGGAGAGAGATATTCCATGAAAGGCCTTGTGATATGCACTTAAACACAGGTTTGGGTGTGGTGTCGGAGAATTGCATGTATTGCTACTTAATTTAAGACTACCGTAGGGTGTAAACTAAAAGACAAATAGCCCAAAATAAATAGACACAAACTCTTCCAATTGTAATAATAAATTGAATTAGTCATTCACACAAATAATTCGAGAAATCCCAATCTCATGTACAAAATCTTTAACCAAATTACCAAATTAAACAAATAAACCAATAATTATAATTTTCAATTATAAATAGATACAAACTCATGTGGTTGTAAATTGAATAACCGAGAAACTGAAAAAACTAAAATTAACAAATCATACAGACCAACTTTAAAAGCTGTGAATACTCACATATTGATTTAGAGGGAGATCATATAAGTTCAATTGATTTTCAGAAGTCCTAACTCAAATGGTTTTTCAAACGTCCCAAACTTGAGTTTCTGAGAAGAAGCTAGCGATGGGAGCAACAGTAGTTATGTTGACGACGAAGGGCGAGGACGGGTGTCCAGAAGTTATGTATAAGTTTGGGTGTATGTTATATTATTCGTTTTTTTGAGTTTGCTATAATATGATATTGCAACTTTGTAAAAAAAATTACTATTTTACTCAAGTAAAACACCTTTTTCTTTCTTGGCAAGAACCTGCAAATTGAGTTGACAAATCCAAATTCGTTTATACCTACCTAGCTTCTAGTTTAGTCAGTCTCCTTGTAGCAACGCCAGATGTTGTAAAATGGATGCTCGTGTGCCATATCTGCCAAGAGAGCAATCTATGAGTGCATGAAATACTACATTAAAATCAAGATTGTTACATTAAATTCTAACTTAAGAACGTACTATCTCAGCCTAAGCACAAAAGAAAGACATCTAAATTCAAGAATAATTAAAATAATAAAAAAGCTTATAATAAATAGCTAAATTCAAGCTCTTTTGAATGTTTGGACATAAACTGATAATTCTAGTAAGTCACTCCACTGACCTCCAGAATCCAGAGTTTTGATAGTCAGTCAATCTTGTAACGTCTAATAATTTCTCTAAAATCTCATCTTGGGTGAGAATGCAGCAAAAAAATGTCTCATTCATAATTGTTTCAATTTTGCAGTCACATTGTCCACTTGAATTCCAATGTCCTTCCCTGTCAAAATTATGATATTTCTATTCAATATGATTAAAATGTATAATGCTAGGCTATCAAAGAAAAGTATAATAAATTTAAATTATGATATTGCAACTTTATAAAAAGATTTACTATTTTACTCTAGTCTGGAAAATTGGAAAAAAAAAAAATCTTCTTTGGCAAGAACCTGCAAATTAAGTTGACAAATTCAAATTCGTTTGTACCTACCCAGCTTCTACTTCAATTAGTTTCTTTGCAGAAAGCTCCTGCACCATATCTGCCAAGAGCAGAAATCTATGAGTTCAATAATATACTACATTAAAATCTAGATTTTAATATTAAATTGTAACTTAAGAACGTACTTACTTCTGTTAACAATGTTGATGGCCTCGTTAAGCTATCTCAGCCTAAAAATAAAAGAAAAATAGCTAAATTCAAGAATAATAAAAAGAAGCTTAGAATAAATAGTTAAATTCAAGTTCTTTGAATGTTTCGACGTATATTGCTAATCCTATTTATGAAAAAAAATTGATAATCCTAATAAGTCACTCCACTGACCTCTAGAGTTCCGAAAATCGGTCAATCTTGTAACGTTTCATTCTTTCTTTATACTTTCTATGAAATCTCATATTGGGCGGGTATGCAGCGAAAAATGTCTCAGTCTTGATTGTTCAATTTTGCAGTCACATTGTCCCCTTGAATTCCAATGTCCTCCCCTGTCAACATTATAATATTTTTATTATAATCGAAAATGATTAGATGATTTAAATGTATAATGTTAAGAAATCAAACTAAAGTATAATACATTTTATGTATGCTACAACATATTATTATTCTCTATCTCACTACTTCCATTCAACAAACAAAAATGGAGATCATTAATTGCACTTTCTTTTATTTGAGAATATACAACAAAAGATTCAATGTGAGGTGGGGACGTAAATGGGGAATGAAACATGACTAACCTACCAGAGGTTTGAGTTTTCAGCTAGCCAATTGCAATATTCTCCTTGTGACATAAATAGCATGTACAACCCAATCATGTCAAGTCCCTTTATTAAAATAACATAACATTATTGGGTTCGACATATTGAGTGACATGGATACAGTATATTTGAGTCTTTTATTACCATGAGGGTTTATATGTATTATGTAATAATCAATTCAGATATAACATGCGTAATGTATAAATTGGACAAACCCTATCTGGTTTGCATCTAAAAGAGTAAGTCTTTTTCACTTCCTTGTCATCTTACACTTATTTTCCTACAAATTAGTGACAATGTTTTGTGGATTTTTATATTTGATTTTTCTAAATGGTTTTTTCAGCGCTAGTCATGGTTGAAAAACTAAATGAATATTTTAAGAGTGGATTACGGGGGTTTGAGAAGGGATATATAACTTCAGTTGAGGCATATGGCATGATCAAATTATTCTTACAATTGGAACCTAGTTCACAAAAATTTCTCAGGGGACTTCAATCAAACACTTTACAATATTACTCAAACCTTTGTTTAAAAACCAACAAAAAAACACAGAAAATCAATTTTAAGAACAATAAAACGGATAAGGGTCCTAGTTGCAAAATATTGAACAGAGACGTAGCAAACATAAAGGAAAATAATACAAACATATAAAGATATAGAGATCGAGCAAGTGATATACCTGATATCAGTATGAACTGCTTGCCAACGTTGGGGAGAATGATTATAGTATAGATAGAATTTTTGAAGGAGGGTGAAGAAAGAGTTGTTGAGAAGAAGCTGGAGATGGGGTAGTAGCAGTAGTACTGTCGATGACGAAGAGCGCGAGTGTTGATGAAGGGGATTTCTTGGTAACTACTAACGATAATTTGTGCGTATATGTTTTTTTTTTTTTAAGGATGGGATGACCAAAAGAAGGGATAACCAAAAAGAGGGGTAACCAACTACAAAATATACCCCTTTCGCAAGTGGTGTGTTTTGATTAAGAGAAGAGTTTTGATCTAGAGGTGTTTTGATTAAGAGTAGAGTTTTGATCCGAGGTTGAGAGGAGTGTTGGTTTGTTTTCCGGTTGATTGCAATCGGATAGGGAGGTATAAGAAAGAGAGGAGAGGCGGAAGGGAGATGTCGAGAGAAAGAGATACGTGTAGAGGGAGAGACGATGGAGAGATTGTGAGAGACAAAGAGAGGTCGAGTGAGAGAGAGAGAGAGAGAGAACGGAGAGAGAGCAGTAGAGAGATTGGGAGAGAGAGAGAGAGAGAGAAAAGAAAAGATGTCGAGATAGGTGGGAAGGTCGAGAGAGATTGTGGGTGAAGAAACAGAGAAATTGAGACAGAGAGGAGTAAAGAGCGAGAGATAGAGAATAGAGGGGATGACCTAAGTCACTCGGACTCGGGTACGGAGTGTCGGACACGACACGGATCCGAGTGTCGGGTTCGAAAAATCTGAAATTTTAGGACACGGGGACACCGTCCAAAATTTGGACACGGGTACGGGGACACGGCAAATATTTTTAATAAATATTAATATTAATATTCATAGCAAAGACAAAAAAACCAATTACATAAGTTCCATAATCCATACAATACCAATGCAAAAATAAAAAGAGTCTAATACATTCAGAATCAAAATGTAAAACATTCAAAGATGATGCACCTTCAATCCTCAAATGTGACTACTTCAATCTCCGGATCATCCAATGATAAATCTGCAATTTCCAACAAACTATCACCTTCAACATTGTCCCCTCCTATATAAGAAGACAAAAGAAAAGAATGTAAGTGTATAAAAAAATTGCATAAAATGAAGAAAATATGATATATATTAATCATACCTATATCCCAATATTTAGATGGACCTTCTATATATTCTTTTTCCTTTCTTGAGAGCAATCTAACATTGTTGTGAATGTAAACCAAACTCTCAGCTCGCTCATTAGCTAGTTGATTTCTTTTCACACTTTGAATGGTGCCATAAGTACTCCAATTGCGCTCACAACATGATGATGATGCTGGTTGTGAAAGCAATCTAAATGCTAGGCCTTGTAACAATGGTGTATATGAACCATAATTTGCCCACCATGACATGGGGTCTTCTTCCGATCTTGCTGCTATTACATGTGGCTGACCAAAATAGTCAAGGTCACAAGCAAATGCACCAAACTCTTTACAAACCTTTTTCAAGTCCTCTGGATTGTTAAAAAGTCTTTTAAAACATAAGTCCCTATTCATTGACACCTCTTCATCCTCGTGTGGCGCTACACGACCAATACCATGACCCTCTCCTCTCAACCACTCCTGACTATAATACTTTGGGACAAGGGAATGTGCTAAACAATGAAGCGGTGTGTTACTTTTATTCCACCTATCTTCCAAAACCTTCTGAATAGCATCAAAAAAAGCTGATTTACCCGTTAACAAGTCCTCATTTTCATGCTCAAAAATATGACCCCTTACATCTTCAATCATAGAATCCCACATATCATAAATAAAATGTAAAACACAAGAATCTTTATCTGCAACTCGCAAGAATTCCATCAGAGGTTCAGTAAATTTCAATATATAATCAACTTTGTCCCACCAAGTATCACTAACTAATGTGTCTTTTATTTCTCTAGATTTCAACTCATTTGCATTCCTCAAATTACCTCTATTTTTTTTCCAATCAGGATCCATTACAGTCTTTTCCAACGCATCTTTTACTCTCTTAATTCTTCTTAACATCACAATATGAGAAGCAAATCTTGTTTCTGCAACTTTTAGTAACCTTACATCCGAGTAACGAGTGAAAATAGTGAAGGGCAAGGTATGATTTAGTATGAAATAAGTAATATCACGTGCTTGGGTTACTACTTCATTTATCCATGCACAATGATTATAATGTGGAGATGAAGTACCAGGTTCACATATATACTTAATTGCTAAATTTAAACAGTGAACCACACATGGAGTCCAAAAAACTTTAGGATATTTACCCTCAACCAAAGCACCTGCTGCCTTGTAATTTGAAGCATTATCAGTGACTATTTGCACCACATTAGAAACACCAATTTCTTCCACAATTTCCATGAATATCTTTGCAACATACTCAGCATCTTTAGTGACATGGCTAGCATCAAAAGCTTTCAGAAACATGGGTCCAGCCGCAGAAGCAATCATGATGTTGATCAAAGCATTTTGTCGGAAATTAGACCACCCATCAGAGCATATCGATGCCCCCTTCTTCTTCCAACAGTCTTTTACGGGTTGTAGAAGTCTTTCAACATGACCTTTTTAACTTTAACTTCATCTTTTTTTTTTCTAAACAACTTTAACCTTAACTTTAAGTTTATCATCGAGAAATATTGTTTCTATAAATAATTTAACTTTATAAATCATTTTCATTTTTTAAAAATATGAATGTATTGTTAAAAAAAATTTATATATTAAAAAAATGAATTTAAAAAATGAATTTAAAAATTTATAAGTTATATCTAATTTAATGATATTCCCCAATTTTCAAAAAATAAAAAATTTATTTGGTTGGAGATCTTAATAGAACACTACTATATTGTCTAGTACTCATAACTAGTACTTCGTCCTAGATTATTATTTCTATTTTTTAAAAATATTTCTCGACGATCCAACCGTACGGATGTCAAGATATATCTAATTTAATGATATTCCCCAATTTTCAAAAAATAAAAAATTTATTTGGTTGGAGATCTTAATAGAACACTACTATATTGTCTAGTACTCATAACTAGTACTTCGTCCTAGATTATTATTTCTATTTTTTAAAAATATTTCTCGACGATCCAACCGTACGGATGTCAAGATATATCTAATTTAATGATATTCCCCAATTTTCAAAAAATAAAAAATTTATTTGGTTGGAGATCTTAATAGAACACTACTATATTGTCTAGTACTCATAACTAGTACTTCGTCCTAGATTATTATTTCTATTTTTTAAAAATATTTCTCGACGATCCAACCGTACGGATGTCAAGATATATCTAATTTAATGATATTCCCCAATTTTCAAAAAATAAAAAATTTATTTGGTTGGAGATCTTAATAGAACACTACTATATTGTCTAGTACTCATAACTAGTACTTCGTCCTAGATTATTATTTCTATTTTTTAAAAATATTTCTCGACGATCCAACCGTACGGATGTCAAGATATATCTAATTTAATGATATTCCCCAATTTTCAAAAAATAAAAAATTTATTTGGTTGGAGATCTTAATAGAACACTACTATATTGTCTAGTACTCTTAACTAGTACTTCGTCCTAGATTATTATTTCTATTTTTTAAAAATATTTCTCGACGATCCAACCGTACGGATGTCAAGATATATCTAATTTAATGATATTCCCCAATTTTCAAAAAATAAAAAATTTATTTGGTTGGAGATCTTAATAGAACACTACTATATTGTCTAGTACTCATAACTAGTACTTCGTCCTAGATTATTATTTCTATTTTTTAAAAATATTTCTCGACGATCCAACCGTACGGATGTCAAGATATATCTAATTTAATGATATTCCCCAATTTTCAAAAAATAAAAAATTTATTTGGTTGGAGATCTTAATAGAACACTACTATATTGTCTAGTACTCTTAACTAGTACTTCGTCCTAGATTATTATTTCTATTTTTTAAAAATATTTCTCGACGATCCAACCGTACGGATGTCAAGATATATCTAATTTAATGATATTCCCCAATTTTCAAAAAATAAAAAATTTATTTGGTTGGAGATCTTAATAGAACACTACTATATTGTCTAGTACTCTTAACTAGTACTTCGTCCTAGATTATTATTTCTATTTTTTAAAAATATTTCTCGACGATCCAACCGTACGGATGTCAAGATATATCTAATTTAATGATATTCCCCAATTTTCAAAAAATAAAAAATTTATTTGGTTGGAGATCTTAATAGAACACTACTATATTGTCTAGTACTCTTAACTAGTACTTCGTCCTAGATTATTATTTCTATTTTTTAAAAATATTTCTCGACGATCCAACCGTACGGATGTCAAGATATATCTAATTTAATGATATTCCCCAATTTTCAAAAAATAAAAAATTTATTTGGTTGGAGATCTTAATAGAACACTACTATATTGTCTAGTACTCTTAACTAGTACTTCGTCCTAGATTATTATTTCTATTTTTTAAAAATATTTCTCGACGATCCAACCGTACGGATGTCAAGATATATCTAATTTAATGATATTCCCCAATTTTCAAAAAATAAAAAATTTATTTGGTTGGAGATCTTAATAGAACACTACTATATTGTCTAGTACTCTTAACTAGTACTTCGTCCTAGATTATTATTTCTATTTTTTAAAAATATTTCTCGACGATCCAACCGTACGGATGTCAAGATATATCTAATTTAATGATATTCCCCAATTTTCAAAAAATAAAAAATTTATTTGGCCGGAGATCTTAATAGAACACTACTATTTTTGTTATATTTTGTTAAATAAATGAAAATTAGATTTTTTTTTGATAATTTTTAAAATTTAAATTTTCAAAATTATATTCAATTAATATAAATTGATCATAACTTTAAAAGTCATTATTTAAATGTAATTTACAATTATGAAAATTTTATAAATTCGATTATTTATGGATAAGATTTTCAAAATCATGATGTTCAAATATTATAAAATATGTAAAATATGAACTTATAAATTGTGAAGTGTTTGGTAAAATATGAATTTATAAGGCAAAAAAAAAATGAAAAATTACTACCCAAACACAATTATAAGTATTAGAAAATCGGTTGAACATCTAAAAATTAATTAATAAATTTGGAATTAATTACAAAAAAAAATCGGATATATTAATTCGCATATTACAAAATATACAGATTTTCAAGCACTTTGGACTTTGGAGGTATCAATCTTGAAGATTTGAGTGATGGGGAAAATCAATTAAATTGAAGTAAAAAATGATTGTGTTCAGCACTACCGAATTGTTTTCTTTAAAAATATGGGCATTAGCTCCCAACTTTACTTTACATTATGGTCCTGTCAAAAAAAAAAACTTTACATTATGAGAAGTTCCTGAAAAGCTTTCTTTTCCATCCCCACCACTGTCCACTTTAGTCTTTCTCCTTCCTCACAACGCGACCTGCAAAAAAAAAATCCGGTGAGCTTCAAAATTTTTCCGGCGACAGCAACAACGGATCCGATTTCAAGCACACGAATCCGGCACGTATCCCGTGTCGTGTCCCGGGTCGTGTCGTGTCGACGCCGGTACGGCTGCCGGAATTGCCGAGTCGGAGTATCGTAGGGGATGACTAAAAAAAGTGACGAAAAAGAGTGAGAGAATGACGAAAAAAAGTGACGAAAAAAAGTGACGAAAAAATGAGTACCAAACCAAATATGTACTATTTTGCTTATAACAGTATAGTATAGATAGTATAGATATAGATTCTCTCTCACCCGACTTCTATTATTATGGCCTCACTTACCGGTCTCGTCTTTACACTTAGTTAACATCTTTAATTTAGTTTTTAAAGAGGATTTATAGAATTTTAATATCCAGCATTATAATTATAATTCTTTTGGTAACTAAACCGGAGCTACAATATATAATTTTATATTTTAAGAAGTATATTTTTATTGCAATCGGTATTTGATATGAAAATAAATAAGAAATACGTATTGATTTTATATAGAAAAAAACTTCATTGAACTTATTACTATTAACTTATATTCATAAAAAAAACATTTGAAGGGGTCGGCAAAACCAAATAAAATTAGTAAAATGTTAAGTGGCTGTTTGGTAGGAGTAGAAAAAAAATTAATTTGGCCCATTTCTTTTGTTGGTGTTTGTATGATAAAAAATTATCATTTTTTATTTTGAAGAATTTTTATATTCAATTTGATTTTGATATGAGTCATGCCCCCGTTCTCCACCCCCACTAGGTTTTTCTTTTCAATTTCCTAATTTCCTTCCGTTTTCAATTACAATTTATATTTTAAGCATTAAAACATATATTCGCTCACCTCCGAGATTTATTAGAACTAATATTCATTTGCAAGATATAAAAGTATAATTATTCGGAAAAACATATAGTAACATGTAAATTATTTTTAAAAATTCAAAAAACAATTTAAAATTTTAATTTTAATGAATTAAAATAAATTTTAGATAATTTTTTTATTCCGTTTCTAGATGAAAACTGAACGAATAACAATATAGGATCATTCATTTCCTTTCTCATCCTTTCATTTTCTAAATCCCAATCATTTGCCCAACGCAAAACAAACACTCCGTAATAAAATTGTCAACCTTTCAAATATCTTATATTTATATAATAACTAAACTTGATATTTATTACACTTTTGGAATAAAGTATGAGGATATTATATCTGATCAACTATTCATATAAGTATTTTTTGTACAACCAAAATTTGTAAAAGACAATATTTAACTGTTAAAAGTAAAAATTTAATGCAGCTGCGCGAAGCGCGGCTCTATTTAATAACAAAAGATCTGAGAGATTTTCACTCAGAAACTTCAATATATTTTTCTTGAATTTTCATATTTTTGATTTTTTTATTAAAATATTTTTCTTTCTTTTAATAACATTTTAATTAGTCATTAATTGTACATATTAATTATATATTAAATATACTTTATTTTATATTTAATATAAAATTTTAGAAATTTTTATTAGAACATTATAATTATTATAATTTTATGAAATATTAATTATTGGTGAAAAAATGCACACGTGCACTCACTTGTTGTTGCTTTACAAATTGTGATCGAGTTATGGAGAGCTGCGATGGTTTGGTGGGATACAAGTGACTTACAATTGTCATATTGGTATTTTTTTATTGTTTCTTTTTTGTAGTATATTTCATATAAGTTATAATATACACACAAAAGTCGAGGGTCTTTTGAAAACAGCCTCTTTATTCTTTTGAGTGACGGTAAGATTGCGTACATCATACCCTCCCAGACCCTGCGATAAGCAGGATATACTGGGTACGTTTGGTTTGGTTTATTAATTACCTATATAAAAGTACAATTATTTCAAGATAAAATGATAAAATATAACTATTTATATCGTCGATTTTTCAATCCTTATTCAAAATCATTGAAATTTATTTCGGCAACAATAAATAGACGATCTTAACTTTTACAGTGATCATGAGAATCATGATAAGATACGGAAGTATATACAAATTTTTTAATTAACATGCACAATTTAAATACAAGTAATATTGTACTCCAAAGAGTATAATTTACTTTTACACATGAACAAATTACACAAAGGGTGTGACCAACTCGATTAAATTGAACAATCCCAACCCATTTTTTCACTGATTAAATCTATAAAAAAGTTATACATTCATTATTCCATTATATTTTGTTGGAATAAACTAATATTCTAACTAAACACATTCTTATACTATTACTAATCAATTAATCATGCATGTTTGTTAATTAGCAAGTTATATTCAATAATTTTTATTATAAAAGTTATGTTGACATGGTAATTTGGTATGAAAAAAAGTAAGAGAACTTTATGGAGTTGATAATATGTTAGAGGATTTTCATTTTGTTTATATAATTATTTTAAAACGACTTAGTGCTTATTCAGATTCCAATGATTTTTAAATTCATTTTTATTTATTATTAAATTGGAGATAGAAAATAATTACATGTATATGTTTATTATAAGATTTAATATAAGAGTATTAGAATATGTAAGTACCATTTGAACATGTGTGCATGAATTTAAATTTAATATTACATACAAAAAGTTTTTTATAAATGCTCAAAAATATTAATCAAATGAAGACATACGGGTGTCGGATCACTCCAAAAATATGAAGCATGACTTAAAAAATGCATTTGAACTCTGTTTTGTTTATCATACAACCAAATTTATCGACAAGTCAAGTCAATCACACCTCTCCTCACCTTACATTCGGCTTCTTTTCATCATACAATCAAATTTATTAACAAGCTAAGCAATAACGTCTCTCATAATGTCATCGACAATTAAAAAGATTCAAAAATATTAATTATACTTATCCATTATTGCCAAACTTTGCAAATGTATATCAATATTGAATTTCAAAAGCATATTTTATGCGACAAATAGGTGTCATTAATATTTTCTAAAATATTATTATTAATACTTAAGAGTTTAATTGAAACATGTTTTCTTTCTGCTAATTCTTTTCTCTATATTTCTTAAACATTCAAATTTAATTGTATTGCACACAAGTTTCAATTTATCATTTCAATTTCTAAATAATAAAACTTAACAATAGTGATAGTGTTGTTATGTATAAAATTTTTAAAAATGTTTTCGTGCCGCGCGTAGCGCGGCTTTGTTACCTAGTTTATTTAATAGATAGAGTTCCAACACTGTTAAATGCTCTTATTATTAGCTTAAAGTCAGTATATGATGGCACAAGATATTCAATACAGTAGGAAAAGAAAAAAAGACACAAATCATATACTGAAGTAGAACAAACGTATTTAACATGTTAGAAAAACAACACCTGGGTACATGCTGATCTAGTTTGCTGCAACTATGTGACAACATTGTAGGTGTGCTACATGAACCTGCAACTAATATCACAATTACCTACACTTGAGTACTTAAGGATATATACTGATTTAGTTTGCAATTAACTATTCTCTGTAATTCAATTAGTCCAAGTACAATCTTACTTTTAATCTTTAAGTTGTTAATTCAGCAACTCTCCCAAGACTTTTAAGCATTAGTACAGTAACTTTATAGGGCAACTTATTTAAGGTTCCGTCCTCCTCACTCGAAATCCATATCCCTCTTAGTCCTATGCAAAGTTTCCCTCACACTCTGCTGCAAATTCCACTCAGTAAGTTCCTCTTCACTAATAAACCCATCTATACCTTTACTAATAAACCTCCAAAGTAAACCAAAAGGTTGAATCTGAATTCCCCAGCCATATATACATACATTTATACCTTTACTGCCTTATACTTTAATACTAAAACAATGAGATACAAGCTACCATATCATATACTCTCTAACGGTTCATATACTAAAATACATACAATATCTAAGTTCTAACAGAGTAGTAACAGTTAAGATTCTAATAATCAAATAAGGGAATTAAGTAATTAACTGAATAACAGTGAAAAATTAAGGTTGAGATCGAACCTTCTTAGTATTGAATTAGCAGAGGCGGCGTGGGACTGGGAGAGGCGGCGTGGGACGGCCGGACTGGGAGAGGCGGCGATTTGGGAATTAGGGTTTTTGTTTACAAGTTGGGGCGAAATGGCGAATGGTTTTGATATTTTCAAACTAAGTCGTGTGATAGATTACTTATTAGTACTTGTCTAGTTGTCTAGCTGTCTTTTTGTTTTTGCTAATACTCATTACATTATAATATTATTAGACATGTATTTTATAACCTTTAATTTTTTATGTAATTTAAATATAAAAAATTAAATTTAATAATTTAAATCAAATATCAGTAGGTCTAATTTAGTGATATTCCCAAATTTTCAAAAAATAAAAAATTTATTTGGTAGTAGATCTTAGTAGATCACTTCTATTCTAACTAGTACTAATAACTAATGCTTTGTCACGAATTATTGTTTCTATTTTTTGAAAAATATTTCTCGACGATCCAACCGTACGGATGTCAAGATATATCTAATTTAGTGATATTCCCAAATTTTCAAAAAAATAAAAAATTAATTTGGTAGGAGATCTTAATATATCACTTCTATTATAAATAGTACTAGTAACTAATGATTTGTCACGAATTATTGTTTCTATTTTTTGAAAAAAAGTTCTCGACGATCCAACCGTACAGATGTCAAGATATATCTAATTTAGTGATATTCCCAAATTTTCAAAAAATAAAAAATTAATTTGGTAGGAGATCTTAATATATCACTTCTATTATAACTAGTACTAGTAACTAATGATTTGTCACGAATTATTGTTTCTATTTTTTGAAAAATATTTCTCGACGATCCAACCGTACGGATGTCAATATATATCTAATTTAATGATATTCCCAAATTTTCAAAAAATAAAAAATTAATTTGGTTGGAGGTCTTAGTAGATCACTTCTTTTCTAACTAGTACTAGTAACTAATGCTTTGTCAATAATTGTTGTTTCTATTTTTTGAAAAGTATTTCTCGACCATCCAACCGTACGGATGTCAAGATATATCTAATTTAGTGATATTCCCAAATTTTCAAAAAATATAAAATTAATTTGGTTGAAGTAAATTAACCAAAATAGTTTAAATCTGATTTATTGAACTCAAAATAGGGCAAAAATAGTAAATTGATCGTTTGAAGTATAATAAATATGTACTTATGTTCAAATTTGGTTATTGTGTCTCTAAATCTTTCAAATTAAAGAGTTCTTTCTTTTCTTCAATAAAAGATTAAAATTTATCTGATAAAAATCAAAATGAAAATCAATAAATCTTAATAAATATAAATTAAAAATTTGTTTGATAATATAACATTACAACTTATGTAATTGTAAATATTAAAAAAGAATCGTGTATTGCATGGGATTATATGCTAGTCTATTTAAAACTGAATTAAATGTATAACGGTATATTTATATATCATATATACTTAATTTCGGATTCGGATATTTTCTGATACGAATACGGATAATGTCCGTCAGATATTGAAAGCTTCGGATCCGGATACGGATAATATCCGATTTAAATCGGATACGGATAATATCCGTTTTTTTCCGGATACGAATACAGATATTTCGGACGGATATCGGATTTTCCGAATTTTTTTGACAGCCCTATCGAGTTCGAGCCGAGTCGGGTCTGTCTAAAGGAGCTCGAGCTGCTCGCGAGCAGCCCGACTCAGATTATAGCCCATGACTATATATATATATATATATATATATATATATATATATATATCTTTTTTCCCCATCTTCCCTTCCACGTGGAGGTCACAACATGCCTCGTGTCCTCTTCACTCTCTATCATGTCATCGATCCCCTCCCTTTAAATCTAGTTTTTGATCTCTTTATAATGCACTTGGGCTGGGCTTACTATCTTGGATCGGTCTTATTATTCGGTTATGGGCTTTAATTGTCACATCCCACAGAGGATCATCCCGTATGGCCGTAGGGAAGGTAGGTGATTTTATTAGTCCATCATTACCTCTCACATTAATCAGAGAACTAAAGACAACTGCTTGTTTTTGGATTTTATGATCTACAACAAATCAGATCCGCTGAGAATAAGTTTGCTGATGTTTTTGGGGATCCGGAAAGTCCGCATCAAAGCTGGGAAGGTAACGATTATTGCAAAAGCTCACCACTCACAATGAAAGATTGTTCGTCATCTGTTGGAGATTTTCACTTTCGGCATGTCTATAGCTGGTATTCGGCATGTCGATAGCTGGGGTATTGCTCATCCTTTGGGGGTTCCTATTTTCGGCATGTCTATAGCTAGTATCTGGCATGTAGATTGCTGGAGTGTCGTCCCTCTACTTTATGGAAATGAGCCTTCCGAACACTGGGGTATCAACGGTTCTTATGTGATGTGGTCAATTGTAATACCGCTGCTGTCAGGGATGTTGGAGGAGTTTGGATCGCTTCGGATGTCTTCGAATTTGTTTTTAGCTTCAAGAACTTTTAAGTTCAGTTTGTTAAACGACCAGCAAACAATTTATTTGTTCTTCAACCTGGTTGTATTGACAGTCGAGGGTTTGTCCCGCTGTTTTATTGGTTTGTTTCAGTAATATAATCTTCTGCATTTCGTCAAAAAAAAAGACAACTGCTTGTGAATCTAAGGAAAAAAAAATAGGTTAAGTATCAAAAGGTGTTGGTGTTGCTAGTGAATAATAGGACGTGAAGAAAAAAATAAGTGGAACCTGCAAGCGAAGTTGAAAAAATAACAGAAGCGCCCAAAATCTGAACTGGGCCAATCGGTTGCACTTAAACTTGAGCGTGTTTGCTGCTACACATCTGAGCTCGCATGCAGGTCCCGGGGGCCTAGGGGCGACCAAAGAATTGTTAGAGTATGTGATTGTACTCAGTGGTGTAGCACATGTAGAGTAGTGTGGTAGCACATGCTTGTTAGTGGTAACTCATGATAGCAACATATGTATTGCATGAATGGCAGTAGTAGTGCGATCGATCTGGTTTGTTAACCATACTATATATATGTGTACACTGTCCAGTTATGAGAAATCCAAGTATTCACAATGTAGTCCATGTATTCTTCCATTTGTAATACAAGCTTGTAGTTGTTCTTGTGTCAAGTCTAGTTATTATCTACTCATCTATCTATCTACTGTTCTCATAAATCTCTCATCGTATCAGAGCTAGGGGGAACCAAGGGCTTCACAGCCCTCCCTTCGATCTTGCTCAGTTTTTCTGAATTTTTGTTTCAGTTTGTAATGCATCAACACCGCAAGCAACATCAATTCTCGACCACATCGAAAGCTACAATTCAAGCGGCTGTTCTTGTTTAGCTTAGAAACCGATGCCGGAAGCCCAGAGCCGGAGCCAAAAGAGCCAGAGCAAATAGCCAAAGACAAGAGCAATCAAATTCAAGTCCGCAAAAGTTAACGCTTCATGTTGGTTGGTTGTCATTGTTGTTCAAGCCAAATGTTTCCGTTTCTCTCCCACATTCATCTTTAGGGGGATGTTAGAGTATGTGATTGTACTCAGTGGTCAGTGGTGTAGCACATGTAGAGTAGTGTGGTAGCACATGCTTGTTAGTGGTAACTCATGATAGCAACATATGTATTGCCTGAATGGCAGTAGTAGTGCGATCGATCTGGTTTGTTAACCATACTATATATATGAGTACACTGTCCAGTTATGAAAAATCCAAGTATTCACAATGTAGTCCATATATTCTTCCATTTGTAATACAAGCTTGTAGTTGTTCTTGTGTCAAGTCTAGTTATTATCTACTCATCTATCTATCTACTGTTCTCATAAATCTCTCAAGAATATGATAGGACCTTAAAGATAATCCTTTAGTTATTCATATAAATTATTATATCTAAATACATGTAATAAATGATTAACGACCATTGTAAAAGACATTTTTTCCAAATATTTCAAGATGTAAAATCCTTAGCAATGGTATCCATATCAATTTTCACAAACATATGTTTCTTACTATATTATATTACAATATTTGGAGCTAAAGATTTAATAAGTATAAAAAAAAAAGTATAATAGCCTCAAACGCAATGCAAGGACAAGATTATCATCTTAACAAATTTGCAATACTAACAATTATTGGTGCAGACATTTATCAAAAATGTTAAACTACGAATATGTCGAACATTGTATTCTGAAAATTGGGCCCCCTTAAATTTTGGGAGGGCCCCACGCGATCGCCCTCCTCCGGGACCGGCCCTGCTCTCTTGAGTCATGTCTTCATCAAGTCTTGTGCCTGGTGCCCGCTTACAAAATATCGTACGTTTAAAAACAAGAAAAAAGAAACGAGGAGATCTGAGTAACATTGCAGATCATAAACAGTGCTTGAGAAATCCGACTGAATAAAAACAAGCGGAAGTCATGGGACCTGTTGCCATCAAATTTTTTTAAAAAATCATGGAGGAAATTTGGTAGCTCACTGCATACGCTGAACAGAAAGTACAAGCTATTATCAAATCCTCTGATGTTATCAGCCCTCCTGTTGCATGTAATGGAAGGTAGTTTGGTGCACAACATCCACGATCTTAGAAGTCTCAAACAACTCTGGCTCCAAACTCAAAACAAGGAAAAAAAATAAAGCTCTTAAATGCAGCCAACCGACATATTGCTACCGAGTCGCACAGTAATTACTCCACGGAACATCATCCTTCATTCAGATGTCAGGCAACACCAAAGAATTCGATTTACAATGCTTGAATGCGAATTAGCCAGAATCGGGCTTATGTAACATTGAACAACGCTGTTATAATCATGAAAGCCTGTTCGCTAAAGCCAGAGCTCTTTTGGCTACTATGGGTAAGTGAGAACAGATATTAATTAATGACTATACCCAAGCATGTCTGTCAGAAACCAGTAATGTGGCCAGAAACCATCAGTTCTTGACCACAAGCCGAAAAATAACTGGTTTTTAACAAAAGGATTGAAACTCAAAATGAATCAACGTGGTACAGAGTGATTTGAAGCAACAAACTGAATACTGGATTAACAAATCCACTTGGTGAGTACTTCATCGTGGTGGTGGAGACACTGAAGAAACAACTATTATTCACAAATGCTTGGCTTGATGCAGTGAAACCCACTTCAGACTCTATTTTGACTCGCTTAACTTGGAGATTTCCGGGAAATTCACTCTGAGCGCAGGTACGAAGTTAGTGTCTGGCAATGGATGGCAGTATGATTGGGTTCTCTTTCAAGAAAATGCTGTGAAAAGCAAGGTGTCGTCTGACAATAATAACCAGAAACGCTGGAACAGGATTCATGACAACCCCGTGCGAAGTTACAAGATAGAAATCCGGGTTGAAAACCTGCTGCAGAATTTGCGCTGGAAACTGAAACCGCATTACTGGTTTTCAGCTCACCTCCAGCACTAGTACGAACCAACCGAAGATATGGAGAAGGCGGTCCAACAACTCAATTTTACTTGAAAAGTAATGCAAGTGAAGAAAGGTCGTGCAGATTGTTTAAAATCAGATCAGAGCATTGGCATGAAGTTATATGGGAATCAAGTTTAGCAAATTTAAAAAATGGTACCAAATAGGTCTTGCGAGGAGATCAAAAGTTTGCAGCAGAAGCTTTGCTATGAGGGGCAGCAAAAACTTGAAACAAAAAGAAAAACAAGTACAATAGCTCGCAAGCAAGAAGTTATGAAAAAAGTCAAAGGAGAAACCATAAATGTGGGATCTTGCAGCGGATACAAGGATTGAAGCAATAAAGAAATGCTCTCAGAAAATACCGCAGGTGACCTGAAATCTAAAAAAGATAGAACTCGATCGTACAAACAGAAGTAAAAAATCCTTGGTCTATAAGCTTTTAAATCCATTGAAAAATTAGCAGCAAACGGGATGCATGTGTTGGAGAGAGTAATAAAAAATCACTTACCCAGGATTGCTTAAGTAGGGACACAGACGAAGCTGGAAGAAATGGATGCCCCGAATCTGTCGCAAGGGCTTACAGAATAATAAAAGAGCGCAAAATTTCACAGTTTCATGCATGTGAGCTTACAATATGAGAGGGATGTGAATGCAACATTTATCTAACAAAGCTCAAGCAAACATACAACGTTCGCATGAATCTCAATCTGCAGGAAGCGTTGAAATTACTTATGTGGTATCATACTTTTGTGTTCGTGCCTGCAGGGTCACTTGTTCTCAGGTTTATAATAAGATAGGGGGACATGTCACATATTGCTTACCATTCTAAGGTATGTCGTTGAGATTACTGACGAAATAATTTGTAGCATGAATGAAAATATGTTAGCCCATGAATGGTATCGTGCTTTAAAGGATCGGAGATACCTTATAGTTATTGATGATATATGCAATAGCAATTGCATGGGATGATTTCAAAAGCTGTTTCTCATACGACCACAATGGGTGTAATTAAAATAATGCTGACTGCTCAAAGACGTTGCTTTGCATGCACAATCCTACGGGAATCCACTTTGTGTACGTTTCCTAACGGGAGGTGAAAGTTTTGATTTGTTTAGAAGGAAATCTTTCGCAACGGGAAGAATTTTTGACTATTTGAATTTGATCGAAAAGCGTATTACAGGAAAATATCGTGGTTTGCCTCTTGCAATTGTTGTAATTTCCAGACTTCTCAAAACAATTTGGAGATGGTTTGGTGGGTGAAGGTTGATGAAAGTGTAAGTTCACCTCACCTATCAACAAGTAGTATAACAAGTATATGCTCTATGAAGATGACAATTCGTGCACGTTACTCACTGTTAGCGATCCTCTTTCTAATGGTATCAAACTGTTGGAACCAAATTTCTGGTGAGTCTTGATGCGGTTTGACCTGCAAAAATGAGAAGAATGCGAGGGATGCACTACACCACAAATGGTCTATGGCAACACCCAAAATAAGTGTTAAAAATGCTGAAAAATGTTACCATAGGATTTAAGGCAACACTTTGGTCAATTTTGAAGGTGTTGGGAATTTGCATGTGGGCTTAGAGGTTAAGCCAACACATTTTGTCAAATCTATGGCAACATCAACATGATGTTGCCTTAGACACTTATGCCAACATTTCATGCACTATAGCAACACTATTTTGGGTGTTGGCATAAAATCTATGGTAACACTGTCTACTCAACACCAACACCCTTGTGATGTTGCCCTATAGGCCATTCCAACATCTTTGTCCCTCTACAGCAACACCAGTTGATATAAATTTTCAGAAAATTTTTATTTTTATTTTTTTTTGGATTTTTTTTATTTGTGATATTCTTAAATTTTTCAAAAATACAATAAAAATTTAACGCAAGTCAAGGTAAACTAAAACATAATTTAATCAATCACATTTATCAAGATTTATAAAACTAAAACATATCACTAATTCCGTTTCAAAAAATTACTAATTACAAAAGTCAAATCATTATACAATTAAATCTACACTCCATTTCAGTGTCCTTCTCATGCTAATCATTTCCACCTCTGTTTGAAACTGCAGCTCACCACCCGGCGTTCGTTCTTCTTTTAGCCTTTTAACTGCCACAAGGGAGCCATCTGCAAGGTGTCCCTTGTATACCTTACCAAATCCACCTCTTCCAAGTATGTTACTAAAAGTATCTGTTGCAACTTGTAATTCTCGCAAAGAAAACCTCTTCAGCTGACCCAGGTGCACTTCTGGGTCCTCTTCAGCTGAGGCGAAATAAGAAAAGTAAAGACAGTTTCTAAATAAAATATGTGCTTGAATAAATTGTAAGTTGCATGACTAACCTGGGACATCAAAGAAATGTTCTCGAGGTTTCCTTCGTCGCCACCAAGCGAATGCCATTGCAGGTGCAGCAAACAGTAGAGCAGCACCTGCAGCTACTCCTCCAGCAATAGCTCCAGTTGGACCATTTTCTCCTGCAATAGTATATTTAGACAAAAAATTAAGAACAAGTTTGCAGGTCTGAAAAAAGGTAATGTTTCCATGTCATAAACATTTAAAAAATAAAATGTTTCCATGTCATCACCTGGAGGCTGTACTGTTGACGGTGGGATAAACAAAGGAGGTGGAGAGAATGGAGGAGATCCAGGGCAAGGTCTCCCAGTAACGGGTCCACATAAATTCAGATTATTGGCAAAACTGCAAGTGAAAATCCAAATATAGGAAGTAGAGGAAAATATTAGCTTAGCTTACATTATAGAAATAAGAACCCGAACATGATAAAATTTACTAGCACGAAACCTTATAGGAGTGGACAGAGAAAATGAGCCATTGTCCGGTACTGGTCTTGATAACCGATTGTTTGATAAATCCCTGATGACCATAGTTAAAGGTACAATTCAAACACCCACAACAATAAAAAATTTGGAATACGTGGAAATTGGATACACATTTTGACAAGCAAACAGATCTATATAGAGGATATCGACCTTAAATCGACCAAGCTGAACCATTTGATATTCAGTTTCATGACTTGTTTGATACAAGAGAAAATTAGAACTTGGAAATATAATCACAAAGCACGTAGAAAGAGAGAAGCCAAACATTTCCACTGCTAATAATAGAAAATGAAAAAGCATTTAACCATTTAACCCAAAAAAGAAAAAGCATTTACTTTCACTCCTGGTCTATATATCCCTCGTCCACAGTTACTGAAGGTTGAGAGTTCAAGCAATTGAGCCTCAATGGAGGTAAATGTGTGCATGGGTATTTAAATTTCTTGTAATTACCTTGCCCAAAAAATAAATAAATTATGTAGCACAAGACTGGAAAAAAATTCTCTGGGACAGACCACACTATTTTAGATGCTAAAAGAAACAGGTACTATAAATTTTTCAACTGACCGAGAGGAACCAATTGACCAGACAATGCCGCATTCCCAAGATCGCTGCATGAAGACATACATAATTATCAGTACCAGGCCTGCTTTCTCTAGGAGCACGTCAAAAAAATCCAAAATATAAACCTGAATGAGTTTCCAAAATGTATAACATAATCTATTGTTTTTTTGTGTACCCAGTATAACATTACTTAAGTGTATGTCCACTTGGATGTTGTCCCTGTATTGCATCTGGATTATTAGGAGATGTTAGGAAAATGCACTTTGGATTCTCCTAGTCGACAACTTTAGCAATCATTTCTACATCCAAGTTAAAATCTGACTTCCGTGGTATTGCAACTTAGATGATTGCACGTGAGCTCATGCATTCAACGAGGAAGATGATCAATGATGTGAGATTTGTAATTAGGTGAGATGAACACTAAAGAGTATGGCTTGGTGGCTTATGTAAAAGTAGTACTTACATAACCTTGGACAAAAAAGAGTTTATCGTACTCTATAGATGTTCCAAAAAAGGAATGGGGATTTGACATCTGAATTGATGGAGAATTTTTAGAACTTTCAGGGGGTGGCAGCCGCCCCTCATCCAGTGTGGTTACATTTTGATTGTAACTAGAGATGATAAAAAATATTCTAAGTACAGTTCTCAAATTCTGATTCATGTCATTAGACAATTTAAAGACAAAAACAAAATGTATATCGAGGAGAAAAGGGTCAATACAAGCATACCAGTAACCAATTATACATAAATGCCAGCACACATTTAGATATATAACCACGGACACCATAAAGGTTGCCTTCTACTAAAAGCCAGTTCTATACCTAACAAATATAGAAACAGAAGGTTATCAGTTTAAAGGAAAAAATGACTCATCACAATTAACTTTAGTAGAAAGTTGAACCATATTAGAATTAACAAGTGTATAACTACCTGTCACAATGTTTAAATCTGGGTGACCTTTAAGGCTTCTGAAATAGCTCCTATCAATGTACATATATTACACACTATGAACTGCCTATGAGACTATATATGCACAATCATAATAATAGTCCACTATAAAGAATAAAATCAGGGATCTTGAGCAGTAAATTTATTTACACTCAACTCAATATATGATTAATAGAAAATCAATAACTCAATACCAAATTACAAAGTAAAGTTGACTACTAACTTTGACGCATTCTAGGTTTCTTACATCTGTATATCAACAACACAATATTTATTTTCAAAAGAATGTTTATTTTCACCAATAAAGAAACACTGCTTTTACCATCCATTGCATCAAGATCTATAAGTGTTGCAACCAGCAATTCAAGCTGCTCAGAGAAAATAAAATGTAAATGAACAAGCTTTGCAGCTGTAACCGCATTAGTATATCCAGGAGTTATTTGCTGCTTAATTCAAACCTCTTCTGGATCAGAGTAGTCAACTCCATCAGCTTCAGATGCTATATCCTTATAAGAATATATGTTGCCATATCTTCTAATTTCAGAATATTAGACTTAAAGACTATAAGTTGCAAACTCAATTGAGAAGTTTACAGAAAATACCTGAATAGTAGTAATTCGATCAGCAAACACCCCCTGGAAAGAAGTCAAGGCTAATCCCATTTTTTTCAAGTGTTATACCTCTTGCCATCTCATTAGCAAATAAGGAACCCTTACTCCTATGAAGAGGTTTGACATTGGTAAAACAAAATCAAGCCTTTTAAGACCCAAGTATATTACGAGAATAAAACGAATGTACAATCAAAAGAGGAACTCACAGCGTGTACATCTTGCACACCATCATATCATGGATGTCTTTTATATACTGTAAAACCACAAACAACGGGTAAGTCTCAAAGATATAAGACAATAATGCCATTTTTTCACTTATGCGAAGTGAGATAATGGTAGCAAAAAGAAACTCTATAGAAAAAGGTATTAGCTTTGTCTTCAAAATTTAGCAATACAGAGTACTACCGAGCATACCTCCAAAATTGTTACCGGAACGTGTCTATAAAATCACATCCATACAAACAAAAACTAAACGAACAAATTACAAAGTAATCAGAAAATATAATAAGAGCACATCCACAATTTGTAACAGAGTACTCAAAATCAGAACAATTACATATATATACACAAAAATAGAAAGAAGATTAAAACATACACACAAACTATATATATAAATATGGGTATGTGTACAGAGAGGGAGAGAGAGATAGAGAGATATGAAGAATACCTAAAATTAGGTATTCAATTAGGGCACGAATCAATTGAGGTAATTAGAAATATACCACGCACGAACTAATTGAGAGAGATAGCCGAGATGAGCGGAGATGGACACTGGAGAGATGAGAGGGAGAGAGAGTGAGAGAGATGAGAGCCGAGAGCCGAGAGAGATGAGAGGGAGCTGTGAGAGAGAGAGAGATGAGATCTGTGAGCTTTTTTTGTTTTTGTTTTGTTTTATTTTGTTTTCTTTTGTTTTAGAGGAGAGCGGGCTTTTTAACTTATGTGAAAATTTGAGCGGGCTTCTATTTTCACCAATAGCGGCAAAATTTTAACATTTTTTCAGGTGTCTAAGGCAACACCAATTCATGTGTTGGCTTTGAGGACTAAAATTGAATTTAAGGCAACATGAATGGCAACATCCGGTTATGATGTTGGCTTATATCAAATTTATTCAATTTTTAGCATCTAAGGCAACATTTAACGTGGCAACATCGGTTTTCAGTGTTGGCAAAGACCATTTGTGGTGTAGTGATGGGACCCCCGATTCACCTTCGGTGTAAGAATCAGTACGTGAATAGGTTTTTAGAGAATAATAGGTAAACGTAGAGTGTTTTGTCTTGTGAATTATGGAAAAGTTGGTTCTTATCTTCAACCTGGGGATCCTTTTATCCTTCTATTTCTGTCTGTTGTATGAACATAATCATTGATATGATTATGTTTCCCTCTTTAGGAGAAAAGTGGTCTTGATGACCGTTGTATAATAATGGACCGAACAGTCTTGATTTAGAATTATTGTTGGGCTTTTATTCCAGCCCATTAAGGAGATGGGCCTCCAACATGTCCCTAGGCTTCGTTCGGGATTATCCTCAGGACGAAGACTAAAGCTTAGGTCCATCTTCTAAGCATTCGTTCGGAATAATACTCAGGATGAAGGTCAAAATTCCGAATCCTTCTTTGGAATATTCCCTTCGGGCGCTTTGTTTTGATAATGATTCCGATGGACAAGGTCGAGATGATTCATTGGGAGTCGCGTCCTTTTAATGATGACAGTTGTCGTTTCTCGAGATTCACGCTTCAATCTCAACCGTTGAATTCGAAAAGCCCTTTCTCCAATCGACGTGCCCTTTTTAAACCTGTACTTTTTTCTTTAACACACATCATCTCTCAAAACCAAAAGAACTTTCTTTCAAAAAACAATTGGAAACGTAGCTTCGTCGCCGGAAGATCTTGGTTCTCCAATTCCGGTGTCCTACCATCTTCGACAATATTATCCCCAAGAACTCAACCTTATCATCTCAAGTAAGTTCTTTATTCTTCTTTCATTGTTTTCAGATGTATGCTATTACTTCATGCGCTTTTGAATATATATGTATGTATCTGTATGTACGTATCTATATATACGTATCTGTGAGCATACGCATGATTTTACCTGTGTTCTTTGGATAAGAAAGAGGCCTGTTAGTGTCCCTTTGCCCCATTAGACCTGTGTATCTCATTAGGGTTTCTGGAATTTATAAATTGTTTAGGAGAGAAACATCCTTTGGGATATTTGAATCTGTCGAGTTTCCTTCGAACTGCCTTAAGTCTGAATTACTTTATCTTTAGATGGTAGGGATTTTTCGGTCGGTCCTAGCCCGCTGTACTCAATCTTTTCTTCCTTTAGATTATCTTCTTTTTTGTCCTAGTACTCGGTCGAATGAAGGTACAGATCCTTCGGTCCCTTCTCCTTTTAACAATATCGTAGAATATCCGGCCGCCAATCGTCCGTCACAGCTGACCGAAGACGATATCGAGCATTTTTGTTCGACCTATTGTGTATTGAAATACGTATGGTATTTCTTCACCCCAAGGAAGGAGGATAGGATTTGGCAGAATCCCCAAGTCGCAGCTGTTTGCGGGGGAGGGTTTGCCACGGGTATATCCGAAACAGCGTTCAAGTGCGGCTTCCGATTGCCCATGTTGCATATTTTGAAGAGCATTTTGAAGCAGACGGGCATTGCTATCGGGCAGTTGGATCCGAACAGTTTTATACATATAAATACCTTCCAAGCCCGATGCCTGGCTACTGGAGTGAAGCCCAGAACGTCTTTGTTTTGGCATCATTACGAGCTTCGACGGAATGCGAAGAGTAATGGTTTTTACACCATCGCTCGGCGAGTGGGCAGAGCCGATTGGTCCTTTACGAACTCGAGCAACAAGGATACTCATATTAAATGGGTCTTTGTCTCTGGTCCAAAGTTGGAGAAGTTTGGTAAATGGAAGAGGTTAATCCCTTAAGGTTTGTATATCCCGAACTATCGGGAGCGGATAAGCACGATTACCGACTATTATGTGATCTTATTATGGACAAAGTTCCATTTAAAGATAGTAGGGATGAAGACGGGTTGATCGGTCTTTGGGGTAATGGTAACATTCTTTTCATTTTTGCCTTTCGTATGATAGCTTCTGTTCTTCTGCGTATTCTGCATCTTCTTTACTGTTTATTGCCTTAGACTGTATATAATGTTTGTCTTCTTCTTATGTAGTGACAACTCGAGAAGCCATTTTAGAACGAAAGAGGCAAAAGGCGGCCGACCTTGCTGCTGCTGCTCTGGCGGCCGAAGAAAATGTTGCTAAACAGATCGTAGGGATGGAAACCTTGGCTCCTGATCATGGGGAAAGGAGCTTGGTCGTAACTCCTCCTGTTTCTTCGCCTCCTAGAGAATCAGGATCAAATGAAGCTAATGATCAAGATACTCACATTAAGCCGAGGAAGAGACTTCGGTCGAAGAATAATGTGTATTCTCCTCAATAGAGTGTTTTGGAGACCGACCAGATAATTGTACCAGTTCCTCCTTCAGCAAAAAATGTGGGTCCTTATCTATTTCGTGGTATTATTCTTCCGGCCGATCGACCGAACATTGCAACGAAAAGTGACGTTGAAGCTTGCACCGAAATGATGACTCTTCTTTCTATGGTAAGATTCTTTTCTTTCGGACATATTTTCTTGCCTTAGATATTTTTAACTCTTTCCCATGTTTGTGCTCATGGTGCTGCCTGGTCGGCTGTGGTGACCGAACGGGTAGAAGGAATGCAAACCAGACTGAAGCAAGTTGATCAGCTGGAAGTTAGGACAGTCAAAGCCGAAGAGGATCTTCGAAACTCTTCTACCGAACTGGATAGGGTCACCGGTTAGGCTGAAGCTTTAAAGTCTGAAAGGGATGCCCTTAAGGAAGAGTTGGAAAAGTTGAAGGCCATAAGCTCAAGGCGCATCGAGTGGAGGAACACCCAGCTGAAGCAATCAAGAAAGAGTGCTCGGAAATTGCATAAGTAGCTTCTTTTGACAGAGGAACGATGCTATCAGATGGGTTATGATGATGCCGTGGTGAAGGCCCATTCCCTTGGTTTTGATCATACCCAACTGATTGATGCTGAAACGGGTATGACTGATCCAGTGGGTAGGGAAAAGTCAGATGATCATGAAGTTATTTCTTCGAGAGAAGATGAGCCGCTTCCTGACGAGCCTCCTATGGAGTAGCCTTGTATTTTCTTTATTTGATGGCCTTCGGGCTTTGTAACTTAACATTTGCCTTTGGTTTATGAATTGGTGCCTTCGGGCTTTTTATATTTGCCTTGGCATAATTTGATGTATCTTAGCTTTTTCTACCTTAGCATAATTTTTCTTTTCATTCTTATGCATCTTCGGCTTTTGCTTTAGTATAATTGTTTTCTTTAATGCATTTTTGGCTTTGGCCTAGCATATATAATGCATTTTGGGCTTTGCCTTAGCATTTTTTAGCTTCCATGCATCTTCGGCTTCGGCCTAGCATATATAATGCATCTTGGGCTTCGGCCTTAGCATTTTTTAGCTTCCATGCATCTTCGGCTTCGGCCTAGCATATATAATGCATCTTGGGCTTCGGCCTTAGCATTTTTTAGCTTCCATGCATCTTCGGCTTCGGCCTAGCATATATAATGCATCTTGGGCTTCGGCCTTAGCATTTTTTAGCTTTCATGCATCTTTGGCTTCGGCCTAGCATATATAATGCATCTTGGGCTTCGGCCTTAGCATTTTTTAGCTTTCATGCATCTTTGGCTTCGGCCTAGCATATATAATGCATCTTTGGCTTCGGCCTTAGCATTTTTTAGCTTTCATGCATCTTTGGCTTCGGCCTAGCATATATAATGCATCTTGGGCTTTGCCTTAGCATTTTTCTTCTATGCATCTTCGGCTTCGGCCTAACATATATTATGCATCTTGGGCTTCGGCCTAGCATTTTTTAGCATCTTCGGTCGTAACCTAGCTGCCCCCTTGTATTTAAGGGAGTTTGTAAATGATTAAGGCTTTATTTCCATCAGTGAAAAATATTTCCTCCCTGCCTTAATTATGTAGCTTGAATATTAAAACAAATGTAAGAACGTATATTTTATTCGTTCGGCTCCAAACATAGGTTCCTTATACTTGGTTTTATGTACAAACATTATAGAAAGATCTTACTGGTAGAAACGACGAAGGTGAGATGCATGCCATGTGTTTTTGATAAGACTCCCGTCCGAATGAGCTAGCTTGTATGTGCCAGGACGAATTACCTCTATCATAGTGTAGGGTCCTTCCCAATTTGGCGTCAGTTTGCCTTGCTTGGTTGGCATTGAAGTAGCTAGTTCTCGAAGGACCAAATCTCCCACATGAAAAAATCTTTTCTTTATTCCTGAATCATAATATTGAGCTGCCTAAAGTTGGTACCTTAAATTCCTTTGATATGCCGCTTCTCTTTCTTCTTCAAGCAGATCTACATTTGCTCGGAGCCCAAATTCATTTGTTTCCACATTAAACACCTCCGTTCGGTATGACTCTAGACCGACTTCTGCCGGCATCAGTGCATCGGTACCGAAGGCAAGTTTGAATGGAGTTTCTCCAGTAGATGACCTTGGAGTTGTTCGGTAAGCCCATAGAACATATGGCAATTCTTCGGCCCAAAGTCCTTTAGAATCTCCCAGCCTTTTCTTGATTCCGTCAAAGTTGATTTTATTAGCAGCTTCAATCGCTCCATTGCCTTGAGGATGACCGACTAAACTAAATCTTTGCTGGATTCCGAATTCAAATAAGAACTTCCTGAATTTGATTCCAATAAATCGTGTCCCATTATCTGACACACATATCATCGGGATACCAAACCGTAGTATAACTTGTTCTAACATGAACGTTTTTGCAGTTTCTTCGGTGATACCCATTTGGTCATGTAATCGATGGCTACGATGCAATATTTGGCCTGTTTAGTACTAGTCGGCAAAATGCCTAAAAAGTCTATAGCCCACATAGCGAAAGGAATCGGGTTGAGTACTGATGTCATTTCTTCGGGTGGTTGCTTCGGAACATTACTGAATAATTGACATTGTCTGCACTTTTTCACGTAGTTCAAAGCATCTTCCCTTATCGTTGGCCAATAAAATCCTTGCCTTAAGATTTTGAAGGCAAGTGATCGGCCGGCAAGGTGGTCACCACAAATGCCTTCGTGAATACTCTCTAAATCCATCTTTTTGTTCGTCGGGGTCTAGGCATCGGAGTAATGGCTGAGTAGCTGATCTTCTGAATAGTTTGCTATCGATGATTGAGTAGTTGGCCGATCGATATTTAATTCTCTGGGCTTGTTTTTTGTCGAGTGGAAGGGTATCCTTTTCTAGGAAAGCTCTGATTGGCGTCATCCAATTAACTCCTTGATGTATTTCTAGGCATTGTTTTTTATCTATCGAAGGTGTCTTCACTTCAGTTAGGTAAATTGAGCCTGTAAGGCTTTGGGTTTCCGCCAAAGCCAGCCTTGATAAAGCGTCGGCTCGACTATTGTTTTCCCTAGCTACCTGGTTTAGCTCGAATGATTCAAATAATATTGAATTCTCGCGTACCTTTGTGGCATAAGCCTTCGTCCGGGGATCTTTCTGCCCATATTCTCCTGAAAACTGCTTGACAACCAACATCGAATCACTGAAAACTCTCAAATGTTTTACCTCCAAATTTTTTTCCAAATCTAGACCTGCTAACAGTGCTTCATATTCGGCTTCGTTATTAGTCAGAACGAAGGTGAATCTGATCGCCTGACATATCTCAAAGCCTTCGGGGCTGGTTAAGATTAGGCCTGCTCCGCATTTCGACCCGGCTACTGAACCATCTACAAAAAGCTTCCATTTTCCTGGCGAACGAATCAATTTTTCTTCTAGAACCAAATCCTTCGGTCCAGAGAAAGAACATTCCGTTATGAAATCGGCAAGAGCTTGAGTTTTAATCGCTGTTCTCGGAACAAATTCTAAGTCGTATTCTCCTAACTCGACCGACCAGGCTACCACTCTGCCCGAAGCTTCGGGTCTTCGCATGATTTTCTTTAGGGGCTGATCGGTCACTATTTGAATTGTTCGGCCTTGGAAGTAGTGTCGTAACTTTCTCGAGGCCATTACCAGTCCATAAGCAAAAATTTTTGCATTGGGATACCTTGTTTCTGCATCTTTTAGTATGTGAGAGACGTAGAACACTGGATGTTGGTTTCCTTCATGCTGTTTTACCAATACTGCCCCGAGTGTTCTGTCGTTCACTGCCAGATATAATTGAAGAGTTTCGTTCGGGCTTGGTCTTATTAAGAGTGGAGTCTTCACTAGATATTCCTTCAGTTCTTCAAACACCTTTTGGCAACTGGGTCCCCATTCGAAGTTTTTCGATCCCCGAAGCACCTCAAAGAATGGCAGAGCTTTTTCGGCTGATCGAGAAATGAACCTTCTTAAGGCTGCCATTCGTCCGGTCAGTTTCTGAATGTCCCTTATTGTCTTTGGTGCTTCCATGTCGATAACTGCTTTGATTTTTTCAGGATTCGCCTCAATCCCTCGGGCACTGACCATATAACCTAGAAACTTTCCACTACTAACTATGAACGTACATTTGTTCGGGTTAATTCTCATGTTGTTTTTCCTGAGTGTTTCAAAACATTCCTTCAAGTCTTCGGCATGATCCCTGAATAGAGACTTGACGATTATGTCGTCTACATAACATTCCATATTTCGGCCTATTTATTCTTTGAAGACCTTGTTGATCATTTTTTGAAAAGTTTCCCCCGCATTCTTTAGTCCGAAGGGCATTTTGATGTAGGCATAAGTGCCATTCGGAGTGATGAAAGCTGTCTTTGGGATATCTTCGGTATTCATGGCAATCTGATGGTATCCGGAGAAAGCATCCAAAAAGCTTAGTATTTGATGGCCCGAAGTGGCATCTATCAACTGATCGATATTCGGCAAAGGGTAGTGGTCTTTCGGACAATGCTTGTTCAGGTCGGTGTAATCGACGCACATTCTCCATTTACCGTTTGATTTTTTGACCACCACCACGTTCGCTAACCAATCGGGATAGTCTATCTCTTCAATGAATTTAGCTTCCAGAAGTTTTTCGACTTCGGCTTGAATCACCTTTTTCTTTTCCATAGTGAAATTCCGCTTCTTTTGCTTCACCTATTGGGCATCGGATTTCACACTGAGGCAATGTTTGGCGACCGAGGGGTCTAAACCTGGCATGTCTTCGGGATTCCAAGCGAATACGTCATGGAATTCCCTGATGACTTTGATAATTCTTGTCTTCAACTCGGAATCTATATTCTTGCCTATCTGGATTGGCCTACGTATAGTTCCACCTCTTCGGTTTCGGTTGCCGGTTCGGCAATCGGACTAGACAAATCGACTTCAAATTTTTCCAGCTCTATACGATATATATTAATCTAAAGGAGACGTACCCCCGAAGTCTCTAAACAATATATATTTGAGGGGAGAGGCTATCAGAAGAAAGTTCATTAGGTTCCTTGTATCCTCCGATAGACTCCAGAATTATTTGGAAGAGATGTCACCGGTAATTAATAATATTAATCTAAAGATATAGGGGGTCTGTAACGGGCTGTTATGTTTGTCGGATCAGTATTATCGTATCGACAATACGATACATAAAGCCAAGAAACTTCCTGAACTTAAAATATATATCTTCAGTTAAGGATGATGACGATGCTGGTTTTACTCGGATTGTTTGTAGTATGGCCTTTGGGTATTACGATAAGGATTATAAGGTGATAGTAACTGCTCATGATAAGAATGCATACATTGTTTCTGTTTATAGCATGAGTACTAAATTACTATAACTGGAATACAGTATATACTGATTTCTTTCATTGTTTCGGAGTAATTTTTTTGCACATTCTAGTTACCAAGTTTGTGGATAATACTACATATATGATAGCATCTGCCAAAGAAGTCATGTTTTGGATTGAGCGACGAGACCATTCAAGTGATCAAGTTTCAGAAAGAATTTCGTGCAATTGGTATTACACTGGAAGCAAATGGAGAAACAATATCTAATGGAAAATGCTAGAGTTACATAAAGTTTCACAAAATTATAAGTGTCTTAATTTAATTGGTTATAACACAATGGGCCCCATGCATTCACGTTAGTATCAACCAATAAAAACATTTATTAGTGGAATTCACCTCATTCTGTAAATATTTTTATGCAAATTTTCTGTGCACCTAGCACTACTCATATCTAATTTGGGACATGAAAATAATATTCGAACTATGTAGATACTGAGAGACAAGTCCTCCTCGTCCACATCACCCTGGGAAAGTCAGTATCAAATTACAAGAAGCCGGTCATCATCAAGCTGTAGGGTTCTTAAATAATGGTAAATATATATATTTGATAAGGACTTCTTATATTGTAGGGATTCATGTGTTTTAACCAAGTTCATAGATTCATAGTGACTTCATCTAGTTTCAGGTCCTTGTTCTTGATCATTTCTTTGTTCAGACTAACAATAAACATCGGCTGCTTGTTTTGCTCATAGCCTCCAGGATCAAAGATACACATTCTCCTCACCAACCATGCAGTAAATCTTTTAACAGCAAATGTACGTATCATCCATTGCATATGTATGTTGATGATCGTACAGACATTTGAGACCTTAGGCTGGAAAAATCTAACAAGAACTTGAGATAGTTCAAAAAAGTTGATTTGCTTATCCTTTAACATTCCATGAAAACATTCGGAGACAAATCACCAACAAAACGCAACAATTTTCTGATGTAAACTATCACCATAGTGAAATAGAAGATAGATTTGTAGCTTTTTGAGCCATAAATTGATCAAGATAAAAAAACATTGTTAGGCCATCCAAAAGCATTAATTATTATTAAATCTTGAACTTTGCCTAGCATTACTTATGTCCTTCTCATTTATGGTCCTTTGTTTAGCTTCACAAACATCCCATTGAACATGTTTGTTGAGCAAACTAGGATTCAGTTCTGTCTCTATAAGTTCTGCAGGAACATTATCATGCTCATCCTCACATTTATCCAATGTGAAGCTAATCCACTTGAAAATTAAATTGACTTGCAAACCAAATGTCAAAAATCTTATTTATTTTCCAAAAAATATTTTAGCTTTACTTAAATTATTGTAGGTGTGTCTATTGAAGGGGTGTGTTCTATTGAAGGAGTTATTATGTCATAACTAGACATCAAAATTAGTCGATCTAGACATCATTATTAGTGAATCTGACTTTAATATGAGTTTATTTATGCCAGAAGTAAATAAAATTTGAAATTAGATTTTGATTCACTTTATGGTTAAACAAAATATTTTAACTTAAATAAAAAAATTCACATATTTATATTATATTATTAAAATCGGAATATTAAAAATTTCGGACAATCGAAATTGATTAGCAATTTCTACATTCTTATTTATTTTAAAAGAAATTTAATGGATCTAATAGTAACTAGCTATTCTAATTAAAAAATCATTTTAAAGTTTTTATTTTAAATATTTTCAATTCCTAAAAGAATAGGGAATAGGGACGTGAGCCGTGAGATACAAAAAGAGGACAATCAATATCCTCTCAGTGAGAGTCGTCTAAAACTCTCAGCCGCCTCCCCCCTCTCCTCCCCTTCTCCTCACCATCCCGCTCCTGCTTCCGCCTCTCTCCTCCCTCCTCCCTCCGCCTCACTCCTTCCTTCTCCCTCTCTTCTTCCGATCTACTTCCTCCTCTCCGGTAACTTGTTTTTTTCCAGATTCAATAAAATCGAGCCTTTATGCTAGGCTTTTGTTTGATTTAGATATGTTCGGTGTTGCTTTGGTCCCAATTTATTTGGGTTTTGATTTTCTCTCCTTCTTGTGAGAGCTTTGTGTGGTTTTGGTTTGTTTTACAGTGATCTAATGTCAGGGATGTTAGATCTGCAGGAATTTCAAGGTTTTGATTTGGCGATAAAAGTTTTTATGGTATTGCATTTATGGTCGATATTTCAAACCAGATGTGTCGAAGCGGGTACATGTACATATATCAGTTTCAACAAATCGCTTGATATTATATCCAAAAGGTCTAAGAAGACTGGATTAATCTGCGATTGTATCTTTTTACGGTTTGTTCGACTCGATTATTCTTGTAAATGCCGTATGGCTTTTTATTAATGAATTAAATCCTTTGTTTCAAAAAAAAAAAAATAGGGAATAGGGACACTGTGGGCCTTTCAATTCCTAAAAGAATTAGTGTCCCAAAAAAAGCCCAATATTATCTTTTTATGTGAAACGCTCTGTAAACAAGAGATGATGGAGAAAGTTAAGAATTGGCTAGGGTTTGAAGGGATGGTAGCTGTAGATTGTCAGAGGCAAAGTGGGGGAGTAGCGTTATAATTTTGTTGTTATCCTTAGATTACTATATCAAGACTAGCTGTATTTATATTGTATATGATATCTTTTCCACATTAAAGAGAAGCATTATTAATGGACAAAATAAAAATGCCACTAGCTTTTCTGGAGACCCAAATTTAATCTTTTGTGCTAGTTACGAGTCGATAGAAGTACTTTGGTAAAACAACTATGGAAAGGTGACTATAATTTATAAGGATGGTCAGGAACTAGTTCTGGGTCTTCTGGCTGATAAAAAAATGTTTTTTTTGCCTTGCTTTCATTTTTTTTTTTTTGGGATTGGGTAGAGTTTCTCAGATTCAATATGTTGTCTGGCAAACCAAACACTTTTGATCCCCAGACATTTGAAGCTAGCATATTTGAACATCTTCCCTTGCTAACATCTTATATAGAGATTTTCTCTGTAAGGCTTATATACACTGCCGAAAAGAGAATTCGTTTGAGGTACACTCTTTTACTGATTCTGATATTGAGTAAGAGACATTTTGGCCCCAGTGTTTAACCTTAACTATAACCCTCGATAGGACTGAGTGGAAAACTGAGAAGATCTTTGATCTTCATTCTGATTTACAGAGGAAATGCAGAGAAAGAGAAATGTAAAAATGTATATTCACAGTGAAGAAGTCGTTACAGAGTTTGTTACAATCAGAGTATATATATACAAGCTCTAAAATGATAGAATGACAGATGTACATGATCTGTACATTTAGTAATGATTGGCTAATCATTGCTACTCTTACTGACTAATATCTACACGTGGCAAGGTATAACTTAATACCCCCAGCAAGCTGGACATCAAGGTGGATCAAATTGAAGGCCAAGCTTGACACTGAGAAATTTATGATGAGTAGCATCCAAAGGTTTAGTAAGAATATCTGCTAGTTGAAGAAAAGTATTGATATGAGTGAGATTGATGAACTGTGAATCCACATACTCTCGAATAAAATGGCAATCTATCTTCAAGTGTTTAGTACGCTCTTGGAAAATCTGGTTCTCAGCAATATGTTGTGCAGAAGTATTATCACAGTAAAAAGGAATTGGCAATGGAACCTTGACCTGTAAATCTTGTAAAAGACCTTCTAACCAAATCAACTTAGAAGTAGTATAACTCATGCTACGATACTCAGATTCTGCACTGCTTTTAGAAACAATTTTCTGTTTCTTAGTTTTCCAGGAAATCAATGAAGAACCTAAGAAAATAGCATAACCAGAAAGTGATTTTGCTGAAAAAGAACATGTTCCCCAATCTGCATCAGAATAAGCAGACAACTCTAACGAAGTATTAGCCTTGTAAAACAATCCAACATGTAAAGTGCCCTTTAAGTATTTAAGAACATGAAGAGCAGTATCAAAATGATTTTGAGCAGGTTCTTGTAAAAACTTAGAAAGCTGTTGAACTGCAAATGAAATATCATGCCTTGTAAGATTGAGATAAAGCAACTTGCCAACCAATCTTCTGTAAATTTCTGGATCGGGCAATTTTGGTAAATCTTAATGTAATCCTTTTGATAATGGAAAAGCAACAAGATTGCAATCTGTCAAGTGAAAATCTTCCAACAAATGTAAGATATATTTTCTCTGATTTAACTGAATACCAGCAGCAGTTCTAAGAACTTCAATGCCAAGAAAATATTTGAGATCACCTAGATCTTTAATAATAAATTTCTGATGTAACAATGCCTTAATAGAATCAATCTCTGACAGATCATTTCCAGTCACTAAAAGATCATCAACATAAACAACTATTGCAGTAAAAAAACTGCTTGAACTTTTAACAAACATGGAATAATCCTGTGTAGATTGTTTATACCCTTGAGAAATCAAATAAGAAGAAAGTTCTTTATTTCATTCTCTTGAAGCCTGTCTGAGGCCATATAAAGATCTTTTTAACTTGCAAACCATACCAGGAGCAGCCTTTGAATAACCAAGAGGAGGTCTCATGTAAATATCTTCAGTAAGATATCCATGCAAGAAAGCATTATTAATATCAAGTTGTTTTAAATGCCAACCAGATGCAGCAGCCAGAGCAATCAAAGTTCTTACAGTAGTAAACTTAGCAACAGGGCTAAAAGTGTGTTTAAAATCTTTGCCCTTAATTTGCTTATCCCCTCGTGCTACTAACCTAGCTTTATATCTCTCAACACTGCCATCAGGATTAAATTTTGTTTTAAAAACCCATTTGCAATCAATAACATGCTGATTAGATGGCAAAGGAACAAGAGTCCAAGTCTCATTTGCCTCAAGGGCCTTTATTTCTGCATCCATGGAAGCAACCCAAAGAGGATCAGATTTAGCTTGATTGTAAGAAGAAGGTTCTTTTGGATAAGTAAGAACATTATTGAGACTAACATAATAGTCATCAAGATGAGTAGAATCAAAAAGAGAAGTCACTTGTAAACCATGTGTGGGTTTAGAAATTATGAAGGTGTCAAATTTCTTAGGAAGAACAGAAGCTCTAGTAGATCTCCTCAAAGGAACATGTTTATTGTCAATAATAAGAACATTAGCAGTTGGAGGATTAACAGAATTATCAGACTGAGTTTGAGGATTAACAGAATGAGCAGACTGAATTTCTGGAGAAAAATTATTTTGCAAAGGCACAGATGAGGTGGAAGATGAAGAAGGAACTTGAAAATGAGGAATAGAAGAAACAATAGGAATTGGTTCAATATATGCAGGATTGACTGGTGGTAACTGAATAAATGTTGTAGATTCAGTAGAATGTAAATTTTAAGTTTTGAAGGGAAAAATTGTCTCTTTAAAAATGACATCTCTGCTTAAGAAAATAGCATGAGAATCAATATCATATAACTTGTATCCTTTTTGTGCATAAGGGTAACCAAGTAATATGCATTTCCTTGCTCTATGAGCAAATTTATCTGAGCTTTTCACAGCAGCAAAACAAAGACATCCTATGACCCTAAGATTATCATAATTTGGAGATTTTTTCATGAGAAGAAAATAAGGAGTTTGCCAGGATAAAACAGAACTAAGCATAAGGTTGATCAAGTAAGTGGCTGATAACAAACAATAACCCCAGAATTTTATAGGTAAATTGGCATGTATCCTAATAGCCCTAGCAGTATCAAGCAAATGCCTGTGCTTTCTCTCAATTCTACCATTCTGTTGAGGTACCCCTGCAATACTTCTCTGATGAACTATACCTTTAGATTGAAATAGGGAAGTACAGAAATCTTGCAATATTTCTGTACCATTATCACTTCGGATAATTTTAACAGTAGTATTGAAATGATTTTCAACATAAGCTAGAAAACCAGAAATGATATTTGGAACCTGAGTCTTAGATTGCAGTAAGTGAGTCCATGTCACTCTAGTATGATCATCAAGTATAGTAAGAAAATACTTGCACCCTGAGTATGTAGGTGTCCTGTAGGGACCCCATAGATCTATATGCAACATGTAAAAAGAAACAGGAGCTCTAGATTGTGATTCCATAAAAGGCATTTTATGATGTTTAACAAGAATACATGATTCACAATTAAAATCATTCAAGTAAGTAGAAGAAAATACATTCAAATGTTTTAACTTCCTGATAAGTGGATTTTATATCCACTTGGAACATTCCGTATCGGCTTAAATTGGTGTATTTGGCCTCAAGTTTGTCGTAGTTTTTATGTGTTTTATTTACTTGTGCAGGTTTGGAGAAATATCGATTAGGGTTGAATTTTCCGTTGATTTTGGAGTTGATCATGCTATGGAATGAAGAATGGTGACTTAATATCAACTATCAAGAGTATTGCAAGACATTGGAATAAAGGCGGGAAGTGAATGCAAAAGGAACGGAAGAAAACGGACGAGAAACGAAAGAAAAAACTGCAGAAAAAATCAGCCTGGACAGCAAAGGCAACGCATGCTGCGCTTGGAGCTGCGCTCTGGACAGAGGAGGCAGCGCAGGCTGCGCTCTAGCTGCGCAGGCAGCGCTCCTGCGGGGGAAAAATAGCTGAAAATCTCCATTTTGCCCTTAAACGAATTCTAATTGAATTTTTGGTATCCAAACCTATTTCTAATTGTATTCTAGGGCAAGATATCTAGGCCTATATAAACACATCTTAGCCTTGTAAAATAGATATAGTTTTATTATTGTAACCTAGTTTAGATCTGCAAGGGAGAAAAGGAGAGAAGGGTTCAACGCTCGTGACAAGCAACGGATCTAGATCTACTTCATCCTTTGTGTTACTTTGGATTATAGATTTGTTTTCTCAACTTTTATTTTATTAATATTATTGTTTCTTTCTTTCATATCTTGTTAATTACCATGTCTTCATCAAATCCCATGACGATGAACGGTTCAATTATGGGCTAATCGTTGTCATGGGATCCTAGTGGATTTATCTATGTAGCTTAGTAGTTTGCATGCCTTAAAGATTTGTGTGTGGTGTATAATTGATATCCTCGTATGGTTATGCTTAATAGATAGATGCGTCGCGAACATCTAATTTGTTAATCTCTTGTGAAGTGAAAGTGGATCTTGAGATTTAGAACTTGCCATGCTAGCATAGGTTCATAATTGTTTATCAATATGATTTGTGGTGTGAGATGAAAATACTTATACTGCCCTGTGTGATCTTTATGGATAACTTGTTCTTCAACCGTTATGTTTTCAAATTCTATAGACATATAGGGTCTAAGCATAATTGGTGTCTATTCATCTTCTATCTCTTTTGTGGATGTATGTTTAGTTTGGTATGCGTATGCTGATAGGTAGCGTATACTTGTTTCGTGTTATCCGATCAGATATCAAAACCATTGCACATAGTGATTAAAGGCTGCAACTCTAAGTGAAGTAGATGATGAAACTAGGATTCCATGTTTTATTCTCATATTAGTAATTCGACTTTAATCTCTTTAATTAGTTAATCTTTAGTTTGATAATTAATTTAGTAGTTAATAAAAATCCAATTTGTTATTTGTCTTAGCAGTGGATAAAAACCATACATCGGTGCATAGGTACATTAATTGAATTGAACACCATTCTAGATCTCTGTGGGAACGAACTTGATTTAATCATATATTACTTGTGACAACGTGCGCTTGCGTAAATTTTGCATAACAAGTTTTTGGCGCCGCTGCCGGGGATCATCGGTGTTTTTATTTTAGTTTATGTGCTTGTCATCAGTGGTCGTTAGCGTTCGCTGACTCGGATTCTTACTTAGTTTGTTTGTTTCGTGGTGTTTCAGGTACTTAAGTTTGTATGCAAACACGTTCGCAAGCTCGTTTACAAAAACTGGCAAAAGACGGTCGTGTAGAGAATTTAGAGAATAAGGAAGAGGAGGCTGAAACTACAGTAGCAATGGCAGATGCAGCAGCAGCTAAGGCTTTGAAGGAGTATTCTCAGCCGAAACTCAATGACATCCAGTCTAGCATTATTAGGCCAGCTATTGCAGCAAACAATTTTGAGATTAAGTCTGGCACAATTCAGATGGTGCAGAATTCAGTTCAGTTTGGGGGTGCTCCTACGGAGGATGCCAACATGCATGTTCGGGACTTTATCGAAATCTGCGAAACTTTCAAATATAATGGTGTGACGGATGATGCTATCAGGTTGAGGCTTTTCCCATTCTCTCTGAGGGATAAGACTAAGAGCTGGCTACACTCTTTGCCACCTGGTTCCATTACTACATGGGAAGATCTTGCTCAGAAGTTCCTTACTAAATTCTTCCTTATGGCGAAAACTGCAGCATTAAGGAATCAGTTGACTCAATTCCAACAGCAATCTGGAGAGACATTATGTGAGGCTTGGGAACGCTACAAGGAGATGCTACGCAAGTGTCCTCATCATGGCATGCCTGATTGGATGGTTATTAATGGATTCTACAATGGGTTGGGAGCACAGTCTAGGCCTTTGTTAGATGCAGCATCGGGTGGAGCTCTCTGGGCAAAGAGCTACGATGAAGCTTATGATCTTATAGAGATGATGGCTGCTAATGAATATCAGAATCCAACCCAGAGGCTTTCTCAAGGCAAGGCAGCAGGAATTTTGGAAGTAGATACAGCTTCAATGATTACAGCTCAGTTGAAGGCTCTTGCTATGAAGGTGGATTCTCTTGCTAATTATGGAGTTCAGCAGGTGGCTAGTGTTTGTGAGCTATGTGCGGGCGCACATGAGACGAATCAGTGTGCTATCTCTTCTGAATCAGCACAGTTCGTGAGTAATTTCCAGAGACCTGCTGCACCAGTTCCAGCCACTTATCATCCTAATAACAGAAATCACCCCAATTTCAGCTGGAGCAACAATCAGAATGTTCAACAACCTTATCAGCAACCCTATCAGCAGTTTCAGGGTCAGCAAGCAAAGCCATTCAATCAAGGCTATCAACAGCCTTATGCTCCAAAGGTACCATATCAACCTCCTGGATTTCAGCAGCAACAGCCCCAGGCTCATATGGGGCAATCATCTAATGATAAATGAGATGAGGTGTGGATAGCGGTAAAGAACTTACAAGCTGGTCAGAAAGTCTTGGAAACCCAGTTAGGACAGATTGCAAGTGCCTTACTTAGTAGGCCTCAAGGAACTCTTCCGAGTGATACGGAAGCTAATCCAGGTAGGAGGGAAAGCAAAGAACAGGTCAATGCAGTTACTTTGAGATCTGGAAGGGTCACGAGTGATCCTAAATCAGCAACTGAAGAAGATGAAGATGTTCAGAATCAGCAGGTTGAAAAATTTGCAGTGCCAGAATTTGAGAAATCTGATTTAGTGGCTGATCAGCTAGATGGTGAGAATAGCAAGAAACCTGTTGAAAAGTCTACTCCGTAACAATCTTCAAAGAATAATCAGATCTATCCACCTCCGCCATATCCTGGACGTTTGAAGAAAAGTCAAGAGAAACAGTTTCAGAAATTTATGGATGTCTTCAAGAAACTGTCCATTAATATTCCTTTTGTTGAAGCATTAGAGCAGATGCCAAGATATGCAAAGTTCATGAAGGATATTTTGTCACGGAAGAGAAGGTTGGAAGAATTTGAAACAGTGGCATTGACGGAGGAGTGTAGTGTTGTTCTGCAACAGAAGTTGCCTCCTAAACTGAAAGATCCGGGAAGTTTCACTATTCCATGCACTATTGGCAACCTTTCATTCAGCAAGTGTTTATGTGATTTGGGAGCTAGCATTAATCTTATGCCCTTGTCTGTTTTCAAGCAACTTGGTCTACCGGAGCCAAAACCAACTAACATCTCTTTGCAGTTGGCTGATAGGACGATCACTTATCCGAGGGGTATAGTAGAGGATGTTTTGGTAAAAGTTGATAAGTTCATCTTTCCTGCTGATTTTGTGATCTTGGATTTCGAAGAAGATAAGAAGATTCCCATAATCTTGGGAAGACCGTTCTTGGCTACAGGAAAGACTTTGATTGATGTGCAAAAAGGAGAGCTTACAATGAGGGTGCAAGATCAGAGTGTTACCTTTAATGTGTTCAAGGCCATGAAATTTCCGATAGAGGATGAAGAGTGTTTCAGTATGGAAACGGTTGATACGGGTCAGAGAAAAAAGTTGGATCAATTGTTGAGCGAAAAATCGAATATATGCATGCTAAAGCATCCCATCAGTGATTCTATTGACAGTTCTTCTGTTCGAGATCTTTCGAATGTTAAGCTCGGAAAACTTCCATCCCATTTGAAGTATGTCCTTCTTAATGATGAGTTGTTAATTTTTGAAGAGGGTCACGATAATGTGTTAAGAAGGTGGATCATGGATGATGAGGTTGAAGAGTGTTCGTATCAATCAACTGTGAAGCATAAGCACCTTAGAGGTGTGAAGAAGAAAAAGAAAAAGTTAATTGGAGGAAGAGGCAAAGTGAAGTTTGATTTAGGAAAGATGTGGAAAGATAGCAAGAAGATTGTCAACCAATGGGTGAATGGTCCTTCTGCTAAGGACAAGTCAAATGCGATCTTCGAGCCACCATGATTTGAATCATATTTGTCCGGCTAAATGACGTTAACGACAGCGCTTCGTGGGAGGCAACCCATGTGTTTCGGTGTTTTCAGGTATGTTTTTTTTTGCTATCCCTTGTATTTACTTCCATTCAATGAGGACATTGAATATTTTAAGTTTGGGGGTGGTTTGAGGGATTAGTAGCTGTTGTTGTATTATTTGTTCATGTAGGATTTCGTGCTTTGCATATTAGTATTAGTAAATCATGCATTTATGTTCGTGTTATCTATGTTTGTTTCATATAGGACATTCTATTTTTATGTTCGTATTTTATGTGAGTTCATAATAGTTTGCATTTGCACCCATGCTTGATAGAAATTTTGTGTTGTTGACGCTTTTGATTGAGAAGTGATATGCTTTGTTCTTGTGCACACACATACACTAGTAAGTTGAAGCTAGTAGACTTTTTGAATGTTGTAAGTGATTAGAAGGACATGAATATGTGCAAGATGATTTAGTTTGCATGCTTTGAATACAAGTCGGAGCATTAGAGAGATTGTTGCTTGGGATTGAGTATGTTTTTCCACCAAGTGAGATTTTGAGCCTTATTGCATATTGCATATTTGCAACTTATTCGTTTGGTTGAGTGTCCACGGATTGTTTGCATTGCTAGCAGTTGTTTGAGGTCTTTCTTGAAATGCATGACATTATTTGACGATTAAAATGATAAAGGCATTTAGGAATAACCACATATTTTCCCATATTACCATACCATGTTTGCATGATCAATTAGTTAACCCGTTGAACTTAATCCTATTTTTTCGGTGACATACCACATTACTTGTCTAGACCTTTTTCTTGTATTGGTCTTACATTAATTTGAACCCACTTTGTCAAAGGCTAGTAGAGTGCTTAAGGGAGTAATAAGGTGTGCAAGGAGGGGTTATTGTTGGTATTACTTTTGGGGGAAATATTGAAAATTGGGTTTGGTTGTTTGCTTGATAGTCGACATATGTAATAAAATTGTGGGATCATTGTTATTGTTTATATTATTGTTTGTGTTCTATTTAGCTCTCGAAAAAAAAAAGAAAAAAATAATAATAATAAAAAAAGAGAGAAAAAAAAAATATATTATGAGAGCATGTTTGTGTTTGTTGTGATCCTATTTCAGTCGACTAGTCGAGTGTTTGTTTTAGTAAAAATTATGTGGGGGAAAATATGGTGTTGTGTACGATGTATTATGGTACTTACTAGCTTTTGACACTTCACCTGTTTTGGCTTATTTGACATACCTTGGCCCTAGCCCCGTTACAACCCAATTAAAGACCTTTTGATTATCGTCATTGATGTATGTTGTGTTAAGAGTTAGATTGATACCAAATGTCAAGCATGTTTATGATTTTGTTGGAATTGAGTGATACACTTACCCTTGTTCTTGAGTGAATATTCTTTTGTGAGTGGATTGTGAGTGTTTGCTTGTTCTTGCGTATGAGATCCCGAGTGTTGTCTCAAAGATGTACTCTTGTAGGCTTAGCATGTTTACTAACTTATTCTTACATTTGACATGGACTTGTGAGAACTTATGCATGTTCATTGAGTAGACTATGTGAATACTTGCACTTTCGACACCAAGACATTGCGTATTTACTTTGATTCTTAAGCTGATGTGGCATGAGAGGATTTGAAGGTATGGTAGATTAGATTAATTGCATTTTCATTTAGTTGCATTCATGCATTGCATTAGGTTAAATGGATTTTGTGGGTACATTCACTATAGGCCCTCACGAGACCTCACTCGTCCACTAGGGCTGCCTAGGGGTTTAAAGGGCTTGTTGCATATGCCAAATGCAACCGTGATCACCTACGGAAGTGGTACTAGTTAGTTAGTTAGTTGTAATTGTTTATGCTTGAGGACAAGCATCGGTTTAAGTTTGGGGGTGTGATAAGTGGATTTTATATCCACTTGGAACATTCCGTATCGGCTTAAATTGGTGTATTTGGCCTCAAGTTTGTCGTAGTTTTTATGTGTTTTATTTACTTGTGCAGGTTTGGAGAAATATCGATTAGGGTTGAATTTTCCGTTGATTTTGGAGTTGATCATGCTATGGAATGAAGAATGGTGATTTAATATCAACTATCAAGAGTATTGCAAGACATTGGAATAAAGACGGGAAGTGAATGCAAAAGGAACGGAAGAAAACGGACGAGAAACGAAAGAAAAAACTGCAGAAAAAATCAGCCTGGACAGCCAAGGCAGCGCAGGCTGCGCTTGGAGCTGCGCAGGTTGCGCTCTGGACAGAGGAGGCAGCGCAGGCTGCGCTCTAGCTGCGCAGGCAACGCTCCTGCAGGGGAAAAATATCTGAAAATCTCCGTTTTGCCCTTAAACGAATTCTAATTGAATTTTTGGTATCCAAACCTATTTCTAATTGTATTCTAGGGCAAGATATCTAGGCCTATATAAACACATCTTAGCCTTGTAAAATAGATATAGTTTTATTATTGTAACCTAGTTTAGATCTGCAAGGGAGAAAAGGAGAGAAGGGTTCAACGCTCGTGACAAGCAACGGATCTAGATCTACTTCATCCTTTGTGTTACTTTGGATTATAGATTTGTTTTCTCAACTTTTGTTTTATTAATATTATTGTTTCTTTCTTTCATATCTTGTTAATTACCATGTCTTCATCAAATCCCATGACGATGAACGGTTCAATTATGGGCTAATCGTTGTCATGGGATCCTAGTGGATTTATCTATGTAGCTTAGTAGTTTGCATGCCTTAAAGATTTGTGTGTGGTGTATAATTGATATCCTCGTATGGTTATGCTTAATAGATAGATGCGTCGCGAACATCTAATTTGTTAATCTCTTGTGAAGTGAAAGTGGATCTTGAGATTTAGAACTTGCCATGCTAGCATAGGTTCATAATTTTTTATCAATATGATTTGTGGTGTGAGATGAAAATACTTATACTGCCCTGTGTGATCTTTATGGATAACTTGTTCTTCAACCGTTATGTTTTCAAATTCTATAGACATATAGGGTCTAAGCATAATTGGTGTCTATTCATCTTCTATCTCTTTTGTGGATGTATGTTTAGTTTGGTATGCGTATGCTGACAGGTAGCGTATACTTGTTTCGTGTTATCCGATCAGATATCAAAACCATTGCACATAGTGATTAAAGGCTGCAACTCTAAGTGAAGTAGATGATGAAACTAGGATTCCATGTTTTATTCTCATATTAGTAATTCGACTTTAATCTCTTTAATTAGTTAATCTTTAGTTTGATAATTAATTTAGTAGTTAATAAAAATCCAATTTGTTATTTGTCTTAGCAGTGGATAAAAACCATACATCGGTGCATAGGTACATTAATTGAATTGAACACCATTCTAGATCTCTGTGGGAACGAACTTGATTTAATCATATATTACTTGTGACAACGTGCGCTTGCGTAAATTTTGCATAACACTTCCCAACAGAGGGATGTCCAAGCCTAGCATGAAAAACATTTACATTTGGAACAACAGAAAAAGAAAAACAAGAGTCTGAACTATGCAAAGAAGAAATTGCAGAAGCAGAAGGACTTTGAATGTGGGGAAAGAATCTGTACAATCCAACATTCTTCTTGCCAACAGCTAGGATTGTACTATTCAAAGGGTCCTGAAAATATGATAGAGTATATTTTTATTTATATTTTAGATGATTTTATTCTCATATTTATTGTGTTTTGCATTGATTTGGATTTTTATTTAATAGATTTTATTGTTTTATTATAGGAAATAAAGAATTCATGATTTGGAAGGATTTGGAGCAAAAAGAGCTATTTTGGAGATAAAATAGGAGAAAATTCGTAATATTGGGCTATACGGGCTGTCTGCACTGTTTGGGCCATATCTTGAGTTCCAGAAGTCAGAATTTGACGATCTTACTGTCCACGCGAAGCTTGTGGAATTATCTTTAATTTAGAAGTGGTCCAGTAAGCAAAATCCAACTGGAAGATCCCAGAAACAGAGGAGAAAAAGAAGTGACGAATTTTACAAGAAAATCCTATTCAATTATGGATATCTTTTTGTAAATTGATTAGGATATTAAAAATACTTTTATTAGGAGATAGATATCAGATTTTATTAAGGGGTTTTATTATAAAAGGAAGAGAAAACGTGAGATAGAGGGATAGACATATTCATACGTATTTTTACATAAGTTAGGGTTTTGGTTTTTCTCTCTCCATCTCTTCTTTGTAAGCACTTGGTTTAATTTGGATCTTCATTGTTCTTCGTTAATACAAAGTTTGAGGTATTCTTTATTCTCTTGTTTTATTATTATACGTTTTACATGGCTTCTTTCATTATTCTTATTGCTTTTACTTCTACCATGAGTGAGTAGTTTAATTCTAGGGTATTAAGGGGAGCCATGTTTGCACCATGATTTGGGCTTAATTTGATTAGTAGATTGATGGGTAAAGAGTAATTCTGATTGATATGTTATAATTCTTAATTTGTGTAATTGCGCAATATCACAGATTAATTGATTGCAATAGGAGTAATAGATCGAGAGATTTTACTACTAGAGGCTTACATACAATTAGCAGAATTGAAGGTGAGTGTGAGAACATCATTAGATATTCTGAGAGTGTTAATGCTTGAGAAAGATTAACCATTGCTTTAATTACTTAATCCCATTGAAAAGCTATCTTTTGTGATTTGTTTGGTGTAAACATGGTGAACCTGAATTGCCCTAGATCCCTTAATTAATTGATTTAAAACTTTGTTAAATTTGTTTTAGTAGTTAATAAAATTCTCAAACAATCGTTGTGACTAGAAACAATTGATAGCAATTGAATTGAAACTGAAACTGTCTCCTTGAGGATTCGACCCGTATTTGCTAGTATCTACTACAATTGATACCGTGCGCTTGCGGTTAGGTATAATTTGACATATCAAGTTTTTGGCGCCGCTGCCGGGGAGACGCCTAGTTTCTATAATTTTAGTTTGATTGTTTTATATTGTTTCTCTTGTCTCTTTGGAACCTTTGTTCCAACTGAGACCGATCTTACTGCTTTTCCTTGTTTAGTTGTTGATGCCCAAGACCAGGTCTCAAACGAAAGTAGATCAAGCGAAAAAGGATACAACTCCTCTTAGTCAACAAAGGAAAGAGAAGCAGCAAAAGATACCTGAACCAAAGATTGAGATGGCGGACCTTCCTCCCAAATCTTTGAAGAATTACTCACAGCCCTCTCCGAGTGGGGTACCTACTGGCCTTGCTATGCCAGCGATTCAAGCAGCAAATTTCGAGATCAAGCCTGCTTTGCTCACTATGATCCAACAGAATCAATTTGCTGGGCTTGCCTCTGAAGACCCTACACTTCATCTGCAACGGTTTCAACAGCTCTGTTCTACAATTAAACATCAGGGTGTCACTCCAGACCAGTTGAAAGTCATGTTGTTCGGTTTCTCTCTTCGTGACAAAGCTCAAAAGTGGTTGAATGATATTGAATTGACCAAGTGGGATGAGATTGCTCAAGCCTTCTTAACTGAGTTCTTCCCTCCTAACAGAACCGACGATTTGATCGACAAGATGATGGGTTTTAAGCAAGATTATGGTGAATCTCTACGGGATGCTTGGGACAGATTCAAATATTATCAACGTGCATGCCCTCACCATGGTCTTGAGAAGTGGTTTCTGCTTAAACGCTTCTACAATGGTCTTGATCCTGAGACAAAAGGTATGGTTGATAACGCTGCAGGTGGTGTATTTCTGGATAAAGGAGTTGATGATGCACATGCTTTTCTTTCAAATTTGGCTGCCAATCACTTCAGTAATCCGAGAGCAACCAAGAAAGGGGGTAAACTTGAAGTGGATGCTTATTCTTTATTATCATCTCAACTAGCTGCATTGACTCAAGAGATCCACTCATTGAAGACATCTCAGCCCTCTACTCAACCTATGAGTATCAATGCATTGTCATCCATGGCTCCTATGAATAATCCTGTTTGTGAAGTCTGTGGCATTCAAGGCCACTATGGTAATGATTGCCAATACAATGCTCAAAATTCACAACATTTTCAGATGGAGCAAGCAAATGTTTTCCAACAGAGGCAGCAGTATAATCCATACTCCAACACTTACAATCTTGGTTGGAAAGATCATCCGAACTTCTCATATAGGAACAATAACACTCAGAATTCAAATGTTCCTAATCAGCAGCAATATCAGCAGTCGTACCAGCCTCCTCCACAGCAACAGTATAGGCCTTCGCAAGGACCTATGAATCCCCCTGGATTCCAAAGGCCTCCTCAGAATTATGCTCCTCAAGCAAGTCATGCTGCACAGGCTGATAATCAAGGTGATATGATGAAGATATTGTTACAAATGCAAACAAAGATGAACCAGATGGAGATACATAATAAGATGCTGGAAACTCAGATTGCTCAAATGGCCAGTTCTTCATCTACAAGGCAACAAGGCTCTCTACCAGCACAATCAACTCAGCCAAAGGAAAATGTGAATGCCATTACTCTTAGGAGTGGTCGTACATATGATGCTCCTCCAATGCCTACTGACGATGTTCCTACTGAGAAAGAAGAAGAGAATTCTAAGAAAGACAAGGTAGAGAAAGTTGTGGAAGATACAAGTGAAGATGAAACTGAGGAAAGCAAGAAAAAGGATAAAGAGAAGACTGCAGTTATTCCTCCACCATTTGTGCCAAAGCTCCCATTCCCTAGCAGGATGAACAGAACTAAGGTGGACCAGAAGTTTGGTAAGTTCATGACACTTGTCAAGAACCTTGAGGTAACAGTTCCTTTCACTGATTTAATTTCTCAAATTCCATCATATGCAAAGTTTCTTAAGGATATTCTCACTAAGAAAAGATCTTTTGGTGAGGTAGAGACAATAGCTTTTACTGAAGAGTGTAGTGCTGTTTTACAGAATAAGTCTCCACCTAAGCTTAAAGATCCTGGTAGTTTTTCGATCCCGTGTCATTTAGGTGCATTGTTCATTGATAAAGCTTTATGTGATTTAGGCGCTAGTGTCTCAGTCATGCCTCTCTCGGTTTTTCAAAAACTAAATATGGGAGAATTAAAATGTACACAGATGACTTTGCAAATGGCAGACCGTTCGATAAAATATCCCCTTGGAATTTTAGAGGATGTGCCTGTTAGGGTTGGAAAATTCTATATTCCTGTAGACTTTGTAGTTCTAGATATGGAAGAGGACAGCCAAATACCTATTATTTTGGGTAGACCATTTCTTTGACTGCAAGTGCTATTATTGATGTTAAAAGTGGGACTCTCACATTGAGCGTTGGTGATGATAAAATTGCTTTTACTCTAACCTCTGCTCTTAAATCCCCTTTGCTTGAGAATACTTGTTGCAGTATTGATGTTGTAGATGAAATTGTCCAAGATTATACTCCTCAGATTCTATTGAATGATACATTGGAAGCAGTGCTCATGCTTGAAGCTACAGAAGGAGAAGGACATGCTGAAGTCGATTCATTGATTCTTGAGTTGAATGATCACAACATTGATTCCATTGACAGTTCTTCAGTTCGAGATCTCTCGAGTATTAAGCTTGGGAAACTTCCACCACATTTGAGGTATGTCCTTTTCAATAATGAGCTAGTGATTTTTGAAGAGGGGCATGATAACGTGTTGCGAAGGTGGAAAACCAATGATAAGGAAGAAGAAAGTTTTGTTCAGTCGGTTGAGTCGGAGAAGCACTCTAGGGGTGTGAAGAAGAAAAAGAAGAAGATTTGGCCGTTGGGTAGTAAAATCAAGTTGAAGTCTGATGGAAGAGCTTTGTGGAAAGCAAGCAGCCAAGATGTCAACGTTCGTAGGAATGGTCTTTCTGTTGAGGATGGTTCAGTAATTCTTTTGAAACCGCCTTGAGTTGAGGAAGTAACGTCAAGCTATTGACGTTAAAGAAGCGCTTCGTGGGAGGCAACCCACGCATTAGTGTAGGAAAAAAAAAGTGTTGTATCCTAAAAAAAAAAAAATATATATATATATATATATATATGAACAGTGTTTTTTCGCAGGCAGCAACCGTGTAACGCAGGTTGCGCCTGCGTTATTGCTTTTTCCGCAGTCTGCCTTCATGTAACGCAAGCTGCGCCTGCGTTACTGCTGCTCGCGCAGTCTGCACAGGTGAAACGCAGCCTGCACCTGCGCATCTGGATGTGGTGCAGGTTGCTTCCACGCGCGCGGTGATTGCCTCTCTAACAGATTTCATCCGGTTTTTAGCTGTGTTGTTTTATAAAAAAAAAAGTTTTTTTTCACCCCCCATTCTTTTTATACTCTCCTCTAAATCTATTCTAATCCTATTTCAATTCCAAATCCCTCCCATCTCTCCACCAAAATTCTAAACCTATATCTATTCTAATTCTTATTTATTATTTATTATTATTATTATTATTATTATTATTATTCATATTTATTATTATTATTATTATTATTTATTATTATTATTATTATTTATTATATTTATTATTATTATTATTATTATATACCCACATATACATACAAATCCAATTCCTCTTCTATTTTCTTTAAATCTCTAAAAATTCAATTCTAAAGAGGAATTAATTGCAAGTTCACCTCTTTGATTCGTAGTGGGATTTCTTTTCTCTATTTTATTACGAATTTGTGTTCTTGTAAATTGGGGATTTTGTATTATTCTTGTTAATTGGGTATTTTTGGAGTGATATTGCTTGGTGGTTTTTGCAGGAAATTTCTTGGTGGATGGAAGTGGTGAGTGGATGGCTCCTAAGCAAATGAGGGATGGTTTTCACACCTGACATCTTGATTCTAGGGGAGTTTTCTTTCTTTTCTTTTTAGTGTAGTTTTATTTTGTTTTTAGTTGTAGTTTTGTATCTTGTTCATTAGTTCATTGGGGACAATGAACCGCTTAAGTGTGGGGAGGTGTTCTCAACGTAGTGTATTACTTGTTTAAAAAAAAAAATCCAAAAAAATTAAAAAATTAAAAATACCAAAAATAATTCTAGCCATGCAATTTGATTAGTTGTTGTATTTTGCTTGATACACCCATGCATGCGTAGAATTCTTGTGTTCTTGACGCTTTTGTATGAGAAGTGACGTGCTTTGTTCTTGTGCACACACTTACACTAGCAAGTTGAAGCTGGTAGACTTAATTGGATGTTGTAAGTGATTAGAATGACATGAATATGTGCAAGATGACTTGGTTTTCATGCTTTGAGTACAAGTAGGTGCGTTAGAGAGTCTTGTTACCTGGGATTGATTATGTTTTGTCACACCAAGTGAGTTTTGAGCCTATATGCATATCGTTTGCATGATTTTTCGTTTGCTTGAGTGTCCACATGTTGTTTACATTGCTAGCACTTACTTGAGATCTTTCTTGAAATGCATGACATTACTTGATGATGAGATGATAAAGGCACTTAGGTCTAACCTCGTGTTTCCCATATTTCCACACCTTTTATACATGATCAATTAGTTAACCCTTTGAGCCTAATCCTATTCTTTCGGTGACACACCACATTACTTGCCATTATCCTTTTTATTCTATTGGCCTTACATTAAATTTGAACCTAAATTGTTAAAGGCTAGTATCGTGCTTAAGGGAGTAATAAGGTGTTCATAAAAGGGGGGTTATTGATGATCATACTTTTGGGGAATATTAATTTTGGGTTGATGCTTGCTAGTCGAAATTCATAAAAATATCTAGGGATCATTGCTTTATTCCTTAGCTCTCTAAAAAAAAAAGAAAAAAAAAACAGAAAAAAAAGAAAAATAAATAAATAAATAAATTTGAGAGCATTCTTATGTTTGTATGATCCTTCTTCATTCGACTAGTTAAGTTATTATGTAAGGGTTATTGAAAAATCCAAGTGTGGGGAAGTATTTGTTGTTTTAATAGAAAGGGAATTGAATAATGATTATTGTTGGGTACTAGCTTTTGACATTAACCTGTTTTAGCTTTACTTGACATACCTTGTCCCTAGCCCACGCTACAACCCGAATAAAGACCTTTTGATTGTCATCAGTGATGTATGTTGTGTTGAGAGTGAGATTGATTGCGAGTGTCAAGTTGTGTTTATGATTTTGTTGGAATTGAGTGATACACTTAACCTTGTTCTTGAGTGAATATTCGTTTTTGAGTAAAAGGTGAGTTATTACTTGTTTTGGCATAGGAGATCCCAGGTTTAGACTTAAAGATGTATTTCTTGTGGGCTTAGCATGATTACCAACGATTTTTACACTTGACATGAATTTTTATGACCTTCTGCATGTTGGTTGAGTAGACTACGTGAATACTTGCACTTTCGACACCAAGACATCGTATGTTTGCTTTGATACTTAAGTTGATGTGGCATGAGAGGACTTGTGTGTGTGGTGTTGTGTTAGCATTGATCTTTTGCATGGTTAGATGAATTTTGTGGGTATATTCACTATAAACCCTCACGAGACAACACTCGTCCTACTAGGGCTGCCTAGGGGTTTAACGGCTTGTTGCATATGCTCAATGCAATCGTGTCATCTACGAAAGTGATGTTTGTTAGGACTTAGTTTTTATTTCACTTATTTGCCCGAGGACGTGCAAATGCTAAGTGTGGGGATGTTAAAATAACAGGTACCTTGATCAAATTTAGCAATCAAACTATTTTGATCAAGAAGCTTTCCAACAGATGAAAGATTATGTTTAAATTCTGGTACATAAAGAACATCTTTCAAGATAATATCAAGAGTCAATCTGATATTTCCAATCTTGTTTACTAGTTTTGAAGTACCATCTGGCAGACATATGGTTATAGGTATGTGTGAATCATGTATATGATCAAATAATGCACAATTAAAAGCCATATGATCACTAGCTCCTGTATCAATTATTGAAAGGCAGAGTGTATTAACTTGTAACACTATAACTAATGTAACTCAATTAAACGAAAAGATACTTAACCAGAAGACAATCAAGAACAAGAAGTCACAAGAAATCAACACTATATGAAGACAAGGTAATTGATACAATTGAACATGTTAACTATGATCAAGCCAAGAAGAAATCATTGAGAGAAGTTCAAGTCAAAGTTGTTCAGGCCTCAGTGATTTGAGAATTCGAGAATCAAGATCATAACTATCAGTATCAACAAGACCAATTGATTTCAAGTGAACAAGAAGGAAAGCAAATATTGGAAAGCCAAGTTACTAAGTGAATATGGTAATTTATTCAAGAAGCAGAAACACTATCAAGACTAGTCACTTATGAACCAGACCAGTGCATCAAGTGTCAGGACATTGATAGCAAGTTTATGTCAGTAATAAGGATCCATGTTCAAGAGCTTGTAGAAGAACAAAGAAGATATGAAGATATCACAAGCTCAAGATGTGCATTGAAGTTTCAAGTTGAAGACCAGAATATTTTCTAAGTAAGAAATGTTCTAGATGGCTAAGTCGAAATTCTCAAGTAGAAGTTCTACTTAGAATTTCGAGTTGGCTAAGTAGAAATTCTCAAGTAGAAGTTCTACTTAGAGTGCAGCTTCAACATGACACATGGCATCTTCTGATTGGCAGATTTCCAAGCTTTCAAGATAAGACAAGATTTATGTGGACATCATTGGGCCACGTACACCTTAGTCTTTGAAGACTACAGGTCATAGATTACATGTAGTATAAATAGAAGCACTTGTGTAATGTTTTAGTTAGTGAGCAATATTGAGAAAAACACAAGAAAAAGAGAGAGAGTATTCACAGAGCTTAGAATCATTCACTTCTCTCTCAACTTCTGTTATACTTTGTAATGAATGTTGTAGCAACCTTTTCAAGTTATATATAAAAGAAATATATTCCTTGAATCTGTGTGTTCATTTATTGCATCGTATTTATTGCTACTCATAATCGAAAAGTTGTATTCACCCCCCCTCTACAACACATTTGGACCTAACAATTGGTATCAGAGCGGTTGTTTAACATACAAAACATAGATCCTTGTGTTTAGAAGAAGAATCGTGAGTTTTCATTTTCTAGATCTACTTTTCATTTTTTCGAAAAGTGAGCTTTTATTCATTTCCAGTGAAAACTCATCCGGGAAAAATTATTTAAATACTCCAGGTGTGATTATTTGGCTTGGGTGTATTTTAATTAATTTTTGTGAATTAATCTGGGTTCATTAATATTTGGTGTTCTTGAGTGTTCATCATTTGTTCTTATCAAGAATATAACCCAGCAACTTTTCAATTTCCTTTTCAAAGAAATTATAGTCAAAAAGGTGTTTTTGGTACTTTTGATTTGATTATTATTTCTTAGCCGAAAGCAAAAGAAAGTGTACTCAGTGCTTAGCAGGTGGGTTAGTCACTTTCGGTGTGTAAAGAAATCAAAAGTCAAAAAGGTGTTTTAGTGGTGATATTGTTTATTCAATATTAAAGTAATCTGCAGAAGAAAATTATTCTAAGGACAAAAGTTCTACATAGAATTTCTACTTGAGATTTTCTACATAGAATTTCGACTTGGACAATTTCTACTTGGTGAATCTCGACTTGGACAATTTCTACTTAAGAGAAATTTCGACTTGAGCAAAAATTTCTACTTAGAGAAATTTCGACTTGGCAGAAGTTCTACATAGATATTCTACATAGCCTAGTCTTGGGTACTTAGAAATTTTTAGTGACAAGATTTGAAATGGCTCCTAAAAATTCTTTCAAGATCCCAATGTTCAACCGAGATCACTATGAAGAATGGGTTTTCAGAATGAGACTCTACTTAGAGAGTATTAACCCTGAGTATCTGGAAGTCCTTGAAAAGGGTAAATTCGTTCCAATGAAAGCTATTCCTGAGCGTACGGAAGGAGAGGAGGTTATACCTGCTCGGTCTGAGCCCAAAAAGGCAGCGGACTTTACGGATGCTGACAAGGAGCAAATAGCTTATGATACTGCTGTAAGACAAACCTTGATGGAATCTCTCGATCATGAAATGTTCAACATAGTCAAGGGTTTGAATACAGCCAAGAAGATTTGGGACAAGATAGAAGTTGTCATGGAAGGATCTGCAGAGGTTCGAAGTAACAAGACACTTATACTCAAGATGGAGTATGACACCTTTAGAATACGAAAAGGAGAGAGCATAACAGACGTCTACCTACGATTCAGTCAGTTGGTATTGGATTTGAATCTGAGAGGTGTTACTCTCCCCATGGTTGAAACCAATACAAGATATTTGAGGAACCAGCCAAAGAGCATTGAACATAGAGTCTACGCAATCAGAGAAACCAGAGATTTGCATACAACTTCTCTGGAAGAATATTATGGAATTCTGAAGACCTATGAGCTGGAGACTCTTCAAGATCAAGCATGGGAAAATGATTCAAAGGGAAAAGAAACTGCATCAGGATTAGTTGCTGATGAGGAAGAGCCTAAGAAGGCAATGGTTGCAGCAAAGCCTAAATCATCACCTGCACCGCATCAAGTTGATAATGATGACGAGTGCGCATCCAACAGTGATGATGACTACTTCACCCAAGAAGAGCTGGACAACATGGACGATAGTGTCGTGGCATACATGGCAAGGAAGTTCAGCAACATGAGATTCAGAAAGAGCAACCGACCACAGAGAAATTCTTCATCTTATTATCGGGCTGCTAAGGGTGGAGGTAGTTCGTCAGGCTACCAAGGTAAAGGCAAGAGTACCAGCTACAAATCTCCCTTGGATTTCAAAATGAAGTTCAAATGCTATAACTGTGGAGAACCTGGACACTTTGCCTCGGACTGCAAAAAGCCTAAACAGACTTATCCAAAAGAGACATTTGAAGCCCTCAAAAGCAAGTATGAATCGCTGATGAAAGAAAAACATGGTAAAAGAGCTTTAGTAGTGACAGAAGGAAGAGCTTGGGATGATTCAGATGAGGAAGAGGTTACTCATGTAGCAAACTTTGCGCTCATGGCTGAGACATCAGAGGAACCAGAGGTACCAGTTCTAACCCTTAAAGTAGAAATGTCTATTGATGATTATAAGGAACAGAACGGGGCTCTTAGCGAAGAGATCTACATGTTGTGCAAAAGCCTAGACACTTCTCAAAAGGAACAGAAAACACTTGTTGCCAAAAGCAGAATGCTTGAAGCAAAAGTGGAAGAGTTAGAGGCTGCTTGCACTGTAGATACTTCTCTAAGAGATTTTATTAAATCTTTGGAACACAAGCTCGTCCTTAAGGAGGAAATAGAATCATGTTTAAGGAACAAACTAGCTGAGTTAGAAACTAAATGTGAAGCTTACAAACTAGCTGCTAGTAAAGTGTATGTAGATAATGATGTGTTTAAAAAGATAACTGGAGTAGGTGTAGGACTTGATTATTCTAATCTTTCTAAGAAAGATGGGAAGAGACCTATAGACACTAGTTCCAGTGACCCTAAAAATGATATTCCTAGCATTTTTAAACCTTCTATCAAACCCATCTACAAACACCTTGTTCCTAAGATAGAAGAAGAAGAGACTGAATTGATAGCTAGATATGAGATTGAGATGGAAGATCGTCAGAACACACAACCTATAACTCCTATTAAACAAGTTAAAATCAATTTTCCTAGAGATGAATCTAGACTAGGAATAGGAGCTAAGGCTGTTAAACAACAAGGGAAGAAAGGCATAAAAGAGGTTAAGGCTGAACGAATAAAGAAAGCATGTTATCACTGTAAATCTACTGAACATCTTTCTTATGCATGCACTGCTACACATGCCATGCCTGTCACACATACAATGAATAATCTGCATCAGAATCATGCACAGTGTGGTCAACCTAATTGTATGCCATGCACTTTTAACGTCATGCAAACTTTTGTGAATTTAATGAATGCATCTAGCCAGTCATGCTCAAATACTGCTGCTAGTTCAAACAACAAAAAGAAGTTTGGGAGAGCCAAGACTGTCAGTCCTCCTAAAGTTAGGAGTGACAAACCTTCTCCTAGGACTGATAAACATATCAAGTCTGAGAAAGGAAAGGAGGAAGTCGAAAGCTCTAGTTATGTTAAGAAAAGTGCATCTCCTGTTGTTAAATCTGTTGATTATCAATCTTATCGAAAAGCCGGGCCCAATCAAAGTTGGGTTCCGAAGAAAGTCTAATCAATATGTTATTGCAGGGCATTAAGCAAAAGAGAAATAAAGTTATATGGGTGCTAGACAGTGGAGCATCGAGGCATATGACCGGAGACAAGTCCCTGCTTACAGAGTTGGTTATGAAAGCTGGCCCTTATGTTACCTTTGGAGATGACAGCAGAGGTGTGACAAAGGGATATGGCAAACTGAAAACTGGCAATGTCATCATTGAAGATATTTCCTATGTTGAGGGATTAAAGCATAATTTGTTGAGTATCAGTCAATTCTGTGACAAAGGTTACGAAATTGTATTCAACAAGAAAGGTGTATCAATCACTCACATCAAGGAACGCTTACTGGCTTTGAGAGGAGTTCGAAAGGCAGATCTTTTTGTTGCAGACATGGATTCAGCAAATCAGAATCAAGTCACCTGTTTCTACAGCAAAGCTTCGGATGATGAAAGCTGGTTATGGCACAAAAAGTTATCTCACTTAAACTTCAAAACGATGAATGCTCTCGCGAGGCGAGAATTGGTGAGAGATCTACCTCAAATGGAGTTCGCTCCGAAAGGACTCTGTGAAGCCTGTGAAATGGGAAAGTCGAAGCGAGCCTCGCATAAAAGCAAAGAAATTTCTAGTATCACTGAGCCTCTGCAACTTCTTCATATGGATTTGTTTGGCCCAGTGAATGTCCTATCTTTGTCTAGGAAAAGATATGCTTTGGTAATCGTGGATGACTTCTCTAAGTATACATGGGTATTGTTCGCAATGACGAAAGACGAAGTACCTTTCCTAATCATTGATCACATCACTCAAATTGAGAATGTTTCAACACTTACTGTGAAGACGATTAGATCAGACAATGGCACTGAATTCAAAAACGCAGTGCTAAATGACTTCTGTGTATCTAAAGGAATACGTCGTCAGTACTCAGCCCCGAGGACTCCACAACAAAATGGAGTAGTTGAAAGGAAGAATAGAACATTGGTTGAAGCAGCAAGAACTTTGTTGTGTGATTCGAAACTTCCTCTGTATTTCTGGGCAGAAGCAGTGAGTACCGTGTGTTACACTCAAAATCGATCCTTGATCATAAAAGATAAAGAAAAGACACCATGTGAGCTAATGAACGGCAGAAGACCAACAATCAAATATTTTCATGTATTCGGAGCAAAATGCTATGTACTTATAGATGATGAAAATCTAGGCAAGTTTGCAGCAAAAGCTCGTGAAGGAATCTTTGTTGGTTACTCCACAGATGTGGTAGCAGCTTATAGGGTGTTCTTAGTAAATGATCGAAAAGTGACTGAAAGCTACAACGTCAGATTCGACGATACCAAACTCTCATCAATTTCAAGAGATTCTAGTGAACCTGAGTCCCTAAAATTTCAGAATCTGGACTTAGAAGATCTTGAAGATGAACCTGAGTTGGTTGTCCCATTAAATGTTCCAAGTGTACGTGAAGAACCTGAGTCTAGTGAACAAGCTAATTCTACAAGATCAGGAGAGACTTCTTCAGTACGAACCGGCAACAACTCAGGGGGAGTAAATAGCAGCTCAAGGACTACTGTTCAAGGCTCGAATCGAGTTGACTCTAGTTCTGTAGGAGCTGGCACTAACTCAGGGGGAGTTAGTGAAAGTATTCAAAGTAGTCAGCACCACAATTCAGAAAGTCATGCTGAATCATCAAGACAATTTCCAAGAGAACGAGTATGGAATAGAGACCATCCGTTTGAATTGATTATTGGTGATCCAGATGCTGGTGTGTCTACTAGAAGAAATACAAGAGCTGACCTAGCTAATATTTGCTTATTTTCTGGGTTCTTATCCAAGCTTGAACCTAAAGAAATAGAAGAAGCTCTTGGTGATGCTGATTGGGTGATTGCAATGCAAGAGGAACTCAATCAGTTTGAAAGGCAGAAAGTTTGGAAGCTGGTACCCCGACCAAAGAACAAATCAGTAATTGGAGCAAGGTGGGTATTCAGAAATAAAATGGATGAAAACGGACTTGTAACACGAAACAAGGCTCGTTTGGTTGCAAAAGGTTATTCTCAACGAGAAGGAATTGATTATGATGAGACCTATGCACCAGTTGCAAGACTTGAGGCAGTCAGGATGTTTTTGGCATTTGCAGCACATAAGAACTTCAAGGTTTTCCAGATGGATGTGAAAAGTGCCTTCCTGAACGGAGAGTTAGAAGAAGAAGTGTATCTGGAACAGCCGCCTGGCTTCATTGATCCAGAACTTGAAGATTTTGTGTACCTTCTCTTCAAATCAGTCTATGGCCTCAGGCAATCCCCAAGATGTTGGTATGAAACCCTATCTGTATTCTTAATTGAAAGTGGTTTTACTAGGGGAGTAATTGACAAAACATTGTTCTATAAGAATGTGAAGAATGATCTAATACTTGTTCAAGTATATGTGGACGATATTATCTTTGGGTCATCGAATGAGCGCTTGTGCGAGAAATTTGCTAAGCTAATGCAAGACAAATACGAGATGAGCATGATGGGAGAGCTGTCCTTCTTCCTTGGATTACAGATCAGTCAGAGAAAAGATGGTATCTTTATCTGTCAATCCAAGTACGTCAGAGATTTACTCAAGAAGTATAATCTAGAAGATGCATCAGCAGCCAAGACTCCCATGGCAACAGCCACGAAGCTTGATGAAGACAAATCAGGTAAATCAGTTGACATCACAAGCTATCGAGGTATGATTGGCTCACTTCTCTATTTAACTGCAAGTAGACCTGATATAATGTTCGCGACTTGTTTATGTGCAAGGTTCCAAGCGGATCCTAGAGAATCACATCTCATAGCCGTCAAAAGAATTTTTAGGTATCTCAAGGGCACACCAAATCTAGGAATTTGGTACCCAAGAGATACAGGTTTTAATCTAATTGGCTATACGGATTCAGATTATGCAGGTTGCAGGATTGATAGGAAAAGCACATCTGGTGCTTGTCAATTTCTTGGCAGAAGATTGGTGTCCTGGCAAAGTAAAAAGCAACATACAGTATCTACTTCTACTGCTGAAGCTGAGTACATTGCTGCTGGAAGCTGTGTATCTCAAATACTGTGGATGAGGAACCAATTGAAAGATTATGGCATGGAGCACAAGAAAATTCCAATTATGTGTGACAACACAAGTGCTATTGCCATAACCAACAATCCTGTAGATCACTCAAGAACAAAGCACATCGACATCAGGTATCACTTCATAAGAGAACATGTCGAGGAGGGGACTGTGGAGCTACATTTTGTGCCCACAATGCAACAAATTGCAGATATATTCACCAAACCTCTTGATGAAGTAACATTCAATAGGTTGGTTGGTGAATTGGGAATGCTTAACACAAGTTAGTAAAGCCTTCTATCTGTAAAATCCATGGTTATGTTGGTATATGCAATATATTTAATCATTATGTGTTTAGACTTTAAAATGCCTAATTAATGATTATTATAGGATGCATATAGTGTGATTTTGCATGAATTCAGTGTGTTTTAAGTGTCTTTTATAGCACAAATCTGTGAATTTATGCTTATTAGATTGCATGATCATAGGGGGAGTTAAATTCATAATATTCTAAATATTGCATGATTTTTAGATGAATTTATCTGTGTTTTTCATGTAATTAGAGGCCTTAGAATTGTCAAGGAATGTTTTAATTATGTCATATATTAAAATCCTTGAATTGATATTTATATTAATTTGACAAAATTAATTGTTGAGTTTTTCAAAGAAAAATTGTCAAATTATTCTAAGTATCTTCAAAATTTCGAGTTAGTTACTATCTCGAAACTCATCTAGAAATTCGACTTGAATTTCGATTTGAGCTTCCAGTGTGAAGTTTTGAAAATTCTAAGTCTGGGAGAAATTTCGAGTTAGCCTCTATCTCGAAATTCAACTCGAAATTCGACTTAAATTTCGAATTAGAGTTACCAGTGTGCCTAATTATTATCTTCAAAATATTCGAGATACAGTCTATCTCGAACTCTATCTCGAAATTCAGATGAGAGTTCCATTTTTGGGGATATTTTGAAAAGAATTGAGAATAACTTCGAGTTAACCTCTATCTCGAAGTTCAACTCGAAGTTCGACTTAGAGTCCAACTCGAAGTTCGACTTAGAGTTCGACTTAGAGTTTGAGAGAATTCTCAATTGGTTAAAAGGAATTTTCGAGTTAACTCCTAACTCGAACTATATCTCGAATTTCGACTTAGAATTTCGAGATAGATTTCCTTGTTGGTTGTGTGCTGTTTACATGGTCATCTACAAGAAATGGTAAAGGTTTTCGAGTTGACTACTAACTCGAACTTTATCTCGAATTTCGAGATAGGTTTTATTGCTAATTTTTGCTAAGTGCTAAAATTTCGAGTTACAGCTATCTCGAACTCTATCTCGAAGTTCGACTTAAGAAAGTTCGAGATAGACTTCGAGATAGAGTTCTCCCTGTGTGTACTTAAAGTTTTCATGATTTTTAACAGGGACAATGTAGTCATTTCACAGTAAAGTCTATATATACATCCTTAACTCGATGTTTTCATTTCACTTTTACCTAATTGAGTTTTACAGCCGCACCATATATACAGGCGATTTCATACATTCAATCACTTGTTCGTGATTTTTGTGACAAATCTCTTACAGACAACGAATTAATGCCCGATTTTTGACTGATATCTTCTGTGTGTCATCATTAATCATTGTTCTTGTGTTTGTGTAACTGTTCATTTCCATTGATATATATATACACGCGTATATACACACAAGTTTACAGATCTGTTCAAAAACGCTTTTACACACTCACACTTAACTGTTAAAGCAGATTTAATCATTGATTTGAAATTTGCCTTTCATTAACTGATTACTTGAAGCCCGTAGTTTGATTTTTCAAAAAGAAACTTTTGTGTTCTTGATAAATTAAAAGGGTTCTCACGGTTAATTGTTAAATTAATTGTTTTTCAGAAATTAAATTTAAAATTTCACATTTTTTTTTTTAAAGAAAAACTTTTAATTAAAATGGCTCACCAATTTTCACTTGCCAAAAACAATTTTTATAATATTTCTACGGAAATTGGTGATCAACTCCCGCGCTTTAAGTCTTGGATACGATTTCTAAATTTGTATTCCAAAGCTAGCACTGCTTTTACGGCTAAACCTACACTAGTGCATGATGCTTTACAGCAATTATGGACTAGTGCGGTTTCTTTTGGGAGCAAATCAACCCCCTTTGGTTTCAGGTTTACCTTAGCGGGTCAGGAATATGTGGTGACTGAACAAATTGTCAACAAGGTTCTTGGATTCCCTGTTAAAGATGCTTATGATCCAGAACCTACAGCTGCAGATCGCCTCAAATTCTTTGAAGAAATAGGGTGTTATCCTCCGACTGGCCGGATCACTGGAAACATCCAAAAACAATTTCTTCATGTGGAATGGAATTACTTTTTCGAGGCCATCACAAGATGTTTTCGGGCACGAGAAAGCGATTACCATCAAATTTCCATTCCCATGCAAAACCTCGGAATTGCCCTAGCAAGAGAGCTGGATATCAATTATGGACGAATAGTTCTCTCTGAGATAGTGGCTGTGATGGGATCACCTGCAAGCAGAGATCTCAACACCACAGATGTTGTCTGCTGGTTTCCTCGGTTCCTACAGATGCTGATCAATGGTTTAGTACCGAAGGATGCTCTTGCAGTTAGACGGAGTTTTGCCAGTGGTTCATCATCTGCACCGCTAGGGATGGGCACTAAGTCACTTTCAACAGTTGAAAATCAGGATAAACATCATGGAAAACCGATGTCTATTCCTGAAACCTTACAAGTGTGGCTTACATATGATGAGGGAGTTACTACCTTGATGGACTTCTCACAAGCTTCATCACATGCTCAGAATCGGTCTGCTCATGCTGAGGCATTTGAAGAGATTCCTGATGAGCAAAGCGGAGATGATCAAGGTAATGAATCAGGTAATCTCTCTCTACATTCTACTCATTCCTCCTATGTTTCTGATTCCCAGACCCAAGAGACTGCTAGCCCGCAGGATCTATCCCAGGGTGAGAGCTATATTTCTAATTCTATATCATCCCAGTCACCGGAATCCAAACAGCCAGCACAAGTAAATGTAGGACATGATGAGGAGAGTGAACCCGAAGAGCAGCCTCTTATTCGCAAGAAAGCCAAAATTTCCCATGCTGCTACTTCTAAATCTCAGTCAAACCCTAGAGTGTCACACGCAACCACTCCACCTCACGAGAGTGGTTCACCCCATGAACAATCTGCACATAGGGATTTTGATTTTGGTGATGAATATGTACCTCTTAAAGATACTGTTGCTTCAAGAGGACATGAAGCTTTAAAAACTTCAACCGTACCTTCACCGGTACGTACTGATGCTACAAAGAGGATCGGTTCTGATGTTGTACAAGAACACTTTGTAGCCTCTCAGCCTGAGATTCCAACTCAGGAACAAACAGTATTTGATCCCATAACTGCAAATTATATTTCTTATCAAGTTTCTGCAGGTACTTCTTCATATTTTGGATCAATTATTGAAGACATACACGAGCGTGAGACAGGGAGTGTGTGTGAGAGGTTAGGGAGAGAGGGACCTTCATTTTTAAGGCCCGAAACCGAGCGCCAAATACCAACAGAACGAGAATTAGAGCGAGGTCACCTAAACCAAACACCGTCCCTTAATTCTGAAAATCTTGAATCTCGTATGTCTTCTATGGAAAGTCAAATGAAGGAGTTTGGGCAGTCAATGGGGCAGTTAGGGATGAATGTTGGAGATAATCAAAGGGCACTTGACGACTACGCAGCACGAATGGCACTTCAAGCTTCAGCTTTTACTGATTTGAAAAATCAAGTAAATGACATGGGCCATGCTGCTGGTGTCTTGGGAAACACCCTGAATGACAGGATGGGAGCAATGGAGTTTACAATGGATAATCTGACTGTGGAAATAAGCAGAGTTATGTACGCAATCAGAAGTTTTGTGCCCCCGGAATGTTTCGCGCCGCAACAACCTCCCCCCGATGCTGGTACAGGTGGTGCTAGTGGAGCAGGAGCCTATGGTTCCGGGTTTGAAGATTTTGATACAGCTGGTGGATCTGGAGACCAGGGTGGAGTTCAGGATAACTCACCTAAGGGGGAGAGAATAAAGGAGACGAGACAGCAGGGAGTTCAAATCGAAGAAATTCAAGAACATGCTGATCTTGTAAAAGAAATGGAAGTTGAGCCGTCCATTGATGAAGAGGCTCTAAGAAGGAAAAAGGGTAAGGCAATAGCGATTGAGCCAGATGAGCCATTCGTTGATCTGAGTTATCAAGAAAAAGTACAGGAGGTACTTGACTCAGATTCCGATATGGAAGACGCACCGTTGAAACATGCTATAAAGAGATCATTGAAGGATCAAGGTGGAGGTGCTGGAATGTCTTTCGGATTGCCTGAAGAAATTACTGTCGATAAGGAAACCCTTGAAGCTCAACAGTTAGCCTTGGATCAAGCTGAGTTCTTTAAAATGAAGCAAATGCAAGGTCGTGCTGCGTTTCAGGAAAAGAAAGCGGAGCTACAAGGAAAGCAGTACGATTTTGAGCTTGCAAGGCTAGCTGATCCTCAAATCGATCTGGACAATAGAAGAATAGGGAAGAAGTGGGATGACGCAAGAAAGATTTTGACGGGACCATGTACAAAAGGAGAGCATAACAAGGAAGCAGATGATCTGTTCTACCAACTAAATTTGCAGAATCCAATGGCGGCTGACTACATAAATGCTTTAAAGAGATTAATTTCTAAAGTCAGGGTTGGATACAATTCATCGCAAAAGGAGTGGCAGGTTGTTTTGTCTTTCACAGAAGGAGCCCCGATGTCTTTCATGTATGTGGATGATCAATTTATGACGAGAAGATCTGCATCAGAGTTGTTCTTGCTAGCTACAAAAATTCAATACTCTCAGTCTGAGAACCTAAGCATTCTGTATAGGGATCAGTTAATGCGGCTAGCAGAGGACAAGGGTCCAGAATTCTCAGCACATCCAAATGTTGTCCGGATGGTGGTTGACAGTAAGTTGAAGAGGGTGAGCCTGGAGGAAAAGGAATTAATGGAACTTTCAGTGGAATCTCTTAAGGCCGTCTGTAGGCAGATGATGGGTAAGGGATTCGCTTCTGTGCTTAAGGATAATACAGTGAAGACCATTGAAAGTGTCATACTAAAGAAGAGCAATGAGGTGTGGAAGTGTGATGTCGTTGCTCCGAACCCTCTTGATAATGTGAAGATTGAACCAGAGCTGATAGAGAGGAATTGGAATATTCTTCAAGCAAGGAAGAATGTTGATGAAGCTCTGAATCTTCCTACTGGAGAACTGGAACAAGGAGAGATAAGGGAGGCAGTTGGTGTTCCAGGAAGAGACAGCGTATACTGGATACATTCTTTTGCTGATAATGCAGCTGATGCCTTAGTATTCATAGATGCAGACCAGAAGCAAACAATCTTGCATATGAGTAGAGATTGGCTGAAGCAGACTCAAGATGCTGCATTTCTAGAGAAAGTGTTATATGTGTTCAAATGGGAAGATGTGGAAGTTAAGTATGTGACAGAAAAGCAGAGACTCGTGAGTTACCTATCTGATGTAGTAGTGGAAATGAAGCGATTGGAGCGAGACGCGGCTAGTGTCCACAATACTAACCGTGTCATAGGCTATCCCAAAATGATCTACTGTCAGTTTAAATCTGATAAAACTCATAGGAAACCTCGGCTTATCATGAAGAAATTTGAGGACATTCCAGAGATCAGAACTACTCAGGAGGTGGACAAACTCAGAAGGCTTTTCAAACATCCTTACCCAGAACCCAGGAACCCTCTAGAGATGGAAGCAGTAAGTTTGTTGAATACTAGGTGGACGCAACTTCATAATCCAGTATATAAGAAACAAAAGCAGCAGGAGGAAAGGCGCAGAAGGCAGAAAGAAGAAAAAGATCAAGCTGCTGAAGCTAGGAAAAGGAAACGGAATTAGGGTTAAAGGTCAGAGTGGTGTGAACTTGAAGTTGGAAAACCTTCATGTCTTTCGGTTGCTTTAACTCACTTGAGGAAAATTCATCTTAGAATGAATCCAATAAGGTGATATAAGTTTGACTAAAAGATATGAAATAATCCAGGTGATAGGAATCATTCAAATGATCTTTAATTCGAGGTTCGAATTCTGTTTCTAGTTTAAGTTCTTTGTATTGTTTTCATGTACTTGTAAATTGTATATTTTTCAAGACTGTAATGTTAATTATCTTTTCTCGTCTCTTGTTTAGTTGAGTTATCCTTCATTAATTTGAATGTCATTGTTAGACAATCAAATTGGGGGAGATTGAAAGGCAGAGTGTATTAACTTGTAACACTATAACTAATGTAACTCAATTAAACGAAAAGATACTTAACCAGAAGACAATCAAGAACAAGAAGTCACAAGAAATCAACACTATATGAAGACAAGGTAATTGATACAATTGAACATGTTAACTATGATCAAGCCAAGAAGAAATCATTGAGAGAAGTTCAAGTCAAAGTTGTTCAGGCCTCAGTGATTTGAGAATTCGAGAATCAAGATCATAACTATCAGTATCAACAAGACCAATTGATTTCAAGTGAACAAGAAGGAAAGCAAATATTGGAAAGCCAAGTTACTAAGTGAATATGGTAATTTATTCAAGAAGCAGAAACACTATCAAGACTAGTCACTTATGAACCAGACCAGTGCATCAAGTGTCAGGACATTGATAGCAAGTTTATGTCAGTAATAAGGATCCATGTTCAAGAGCTTGTAGAAGAACAAAGAAGATATGAAGATATCACAAGCTCAAGATGTGCATTGAAGTTTCAAGTTGAAGACCAGAATATTTTCTAAGTAAGAAATGTTCTAGATGGCTAAGTCGAAATTCTCAAGTAGAAGTTCTACTTAGAATTTCGAGTTGGCTAAGTAGAAATTCTCAAGTAGAAGTTCTACTTAGAGTGCAGCTTCAACATGACACATGGCATCTTCTGATTGGCAGATTTCCAAGCTTTCAAGATAAGACAAGATTTATGTGGACATCATTGGGCCACGTACACCTTAGTCTTTGAAGACTACAGGTCATAGATTACATGTAGTATAAATAGAAGCACTTGTGTAATGTTTTAGTTAGTGAGCAATATTGAGAAAAACACAAGAAAAAGAGAGAGAGTATTCACAGAGCTTAGAATCATTCACTTCTCTCTCAACTTCTGTTATACTTTGTAATGAATGTTGTAGCAACCTTTTCAAGTTATATATAAAAGAAATATATTCCTTGAATCTGTGTGTTCATTTATTGCATCGTATTTATTGCTACTCATAATCGAAAAGTTGTATTCACCCCCCCTCTACAACACATTTGGACCTAACAATTATCCATGATGCAGTAGAATTATGAATATTTGTAGACTGAACTTGAAAAGAAGAAACAGTACCTGCAAAATTCACAGAAGATTCTGCAAAATTCACAGATGATTGCTGATAAGAATCACATAGAGGAGAAGTAGGTTGTTGTTGCATCATCGTGAGCACTTCTTGATAAACTGCAGACACCATCTTATTGTCAATCTGAGAAATATTTGATTGAGAGTTGATGATGCCAGAATTTCCTCCAGGAACAGGACCAAGCACACCTTGATCAGTGACATTTGCAGCCATCCTAGTATTAGACTTTCCCTTAAGAGTAGTATACCAATCAGGATATCCTACCAACTTAAAACATTGATCAACAGTATGACCCTTCCTTTTACAGTGATCACAAAAACTGTCAGTTTTATTTTTCTTGAAATCCTTCCTGAATCCAGGCTGTGGTTTACCAAAACCTTGAGAGAAATTAGACTGTGGAGTTTTCTGACTATACAAAGCACTGACTTCTGATGGATGAAAACCAGTAATATTCAATTGATTCTGCTTTTCAATTTGCTGTAACATATGATAAGCTTTCAGCACAGATGGAAGAGGTTCCATACTCAAGATATTTGTCTTAACAGAATCATATTGCCTATTTAGTCCACAGATAAACTGAATCAATCTCTTAGTTTCATCAGCATCTAAAGCCTTCTTCAACAGATTACAAGTACAATTCTTCATAGCACCACAGGAACACACAATTGGACATTCTAATACTTGCAATTTATCCCAGACATTCTTCAATTTTCCATAATACTCAGCAATTGTCATATTATCTTGTTGTATTTTAGTCAAACTAGTATGCAGTTTGTACAACAAAGGAGCATTTGATTTTCCAAAACGCTCAGCAATATCACACCACAATTCATATGCAGATGTAGCAAAGATAAAACTGTCAGATATTACCTGTTCCATAGATGAAGTTAACCAAGACATTACCATGTAATCATTACGAATCCATTTGTTAAGATCCAAAGAATCAGAAGCTGGTTTAGGTAAAGATCCATCGATAAAACCTAGCTTATTCTTAGCACCAAGCGCCATCTTCACACTACGGTTCCAGTTTATGTAATTGTCTGCAGAAAGCAACATAGTTCCCAATTGTTGCCTTGGATTATCACCAGAAGAGAGATAATAAGGATCATTATAGTTGACAGCCTGATTCTGAGAATTCGAGTTAGTTTCTTGAGAATGAACTGATGATTCAGCCATCAAAGATCACAGAAAAACACGTAAATCACAAGAATCAAGAGAAATCAAGAAAGAGATCAAGAATAAAACGAGCGAGATCGAGCAAGAATTCGATGAACAAATCGTAAAGATCAAAAACAAAAAGTAAACAGTTCGTAGAGAAGAAAAGCTATGGATCGATCCATGAAAGCTCTGATACCATGAGAAGATCTTTGATCTTCATTCTGATTTACAGAGGAAATGCAGAGAAAGAGAAATGTAAAAATGTATATTCACAGTGAAGAAGTCGTTACAGAGTTTGTTACAATCAGAATATATATATACAAGCTCTAAAATGATAGAATGACAGCTGTACATTTAGTAATGATTGGCTAATCATTGCTACTCTTACTGACTAATATCTACACGTGGCAAGGTATAACTTAATAAAAACCTTTGGGTTCAATTTGTCAATAATTTGAAGTTTAAGTTGAATAAAGTAATATTATCGACTGTTAAGTAAGATTGTGTTTTTTCGTTTAAATATGAGAATCTGGATTGCCATTAACCCTTTTTTATTTGGTTGTACAATTTTTACTGGTGTATATCTTTCTCAAAGATCCGAATATGCTTATAGCATTGACATGAATTTGCAATGTTGAATAAATTAAAGAATAAAACTAAAACAGTACACTAAAACCCAGGTTATGTGTTGATAAAAGGTCGAATTTTCTCTTTTTATGTATTTGTGGATTGAGGTAGTTAGATTTGTTGTATATTAACCTTTTTTTTAATCTTTTATTATTTCCTTTGTAAGCCTTTCTTGATGGAAACCCAAGCAGTGAAAAAGCAAGAGATTGTTTGTCTTCCACTAAAGTTTAAATCTTGTTCTCTTTATGATCGAGTACTTGAATTTTGAAGATATTATCTGATGGATCTAATGAGGACAGGTAATCTTGGTAAAATTTGATCGTAATATTGTTGCAAAGCAGTCTCTACGTCAGTCTGGTTTAATGCTCAGTTTTTTTTCCAGATGCCTAATAACTCTACAAGCCTCTGCTTAAAATGTGGCACCTAATACACATAAGTAGTGTCCTCAATTTCGAGATGATCTTGCTGTTAGTAATGCAAGGGAAGATGACCAGTTAAAGAACCTGAATGGCGGGCCTCATATATTAAATCGGTATTATCAAAATACTTGTGGAAAGTATGATGGATTGAAGCCTGGTGCAACATTTGATGATCTTCTTCCTCGTGCGTTTAGAAATGCAAGAAAAGATCACCAGTTAAAAAAAACCAGAATGGCGGGCCTGATGTATTAAATTGGTATGATCAAAATACTCCTACTTATCTTGTATCTCAAAATTTAAGGAAATTTAGCCACCTTTATATTGTTATATCATATTAAATTGTAAATATGCTAGCATTGGTTCATCAGGTCTAGCTACCTTAACATTATTATTAAAAGGGTCAATTTGCATAGTTTTTGTTTAAATGAGAGGGAAAAAATGCATGATCAACGAATCAACCTTGTACCGCGGCTGCCAACTTTATCTCATTTACCAGCACGCCAGCCTGTATTCAACTAGAGTAAGGCAAAATGCTGGCTTTTATAGGTTGGACATCTTATTAGTGTACTACTCGTACGAGTCTACGCCATTGATATAGTACTTTTTTTTTCCTTTAACTATATCTTTATCTTGAGGCCAGGTCTGCGATATTACTTATTAGTAATTCAATTTTTGATATATCATTATAATATTAGATAATTGACACTAATGGTCTTGTTTTAGGTATGTGGTTGAAAGGATGGATGGTGATCTCTAGGTAATGTTCTTAATCCTAAAAACAAATAAAGGCGCAAACTTATGTTTTAAGTTGTTTATACTACTTTGCCTGAAAGCAAGATCCCTGAGAAATTTTTGTAGCTGTTAAAGCTATCATGATTGCTAATTTTTCATTGTCATTAATTCAGGAGCTGGAGAAGATTGTTAGTCCACACTCTGCATCTGCTGGGAACTTTAATCTACAAGACTTGATTTTCTTAAGGGCGATAAAGGCTGATACATCTAATGTAATGCTTTTCATTAATGGACTAGATAACTTTGATGGACATGCAGTTGGTAAGGTGGCAGTGGAAGCCCAACTATATGAAGAGGCTCTTACAATGTTGAAAATGTTCAACCTCAGTGTCGAGGTTGTTCATGTTTTAGTGGCTAATAATATCCAAGACATTGGTCGGGCTGTGGAGTTTGCATTCGGTGTTAAGGAAGATGTAACACCCCTATATTTTTATGCTAATTTAAAAAAATATTTAATTCAATAATTACCGAATTGTAGTGATTATGTGTGTGGAGTGTTCTTTTATGTTAGTCTTGTAAATCTAATTTCCTAGATTAAACGTTGTTTTCTTCTCTATTTTGCTTTTATATGAAAACTCTCTGTACATCTCCTACATAAGATTGTTTCACTTCTTTCTGCATGGACGCACTAGCATTTAGTATTTAAGATTGAGTTAAATTTATATATTGAAGTGATGGTAATATTGTAACTACGTGTGAATGTAACAATATTTCTATTATTTTAATTAATTTGTGCGAACAATATTGAAAAAATTAAATTGAAATTGTACTATGTCATTAATAAATATATCTTATTTTTTTTATTGGTTTTACTAGAAAGGCAACTCTCTTTATTTGTTTATTACTGTTTAAAAACGTATAACTGTCAATTTAATTGATTTCCATTGACATTAATGTATCCTAATTAGAGTAATTATTATGAGTAGCCACTTCGTTTTTGTTTTGTAACCTGCATGCATATTAATTTGTGTAGTGTATTTGCATTATTAAATAATAACTAGCATGAAAATCCGTGCAAGGCACGGGTCATTTTCTAGCATAAACTTTAAAATTCCAAAATTTTGTTCTATTTCTGATGGTACATGGATCGTATAACAGGCGACTTAGCACGGGTACAAAAATTGCACTTGAGTTATGTAGTTAGATGATTATTGTTAGAAACCATTCAAGATTGATGTCTTTTTAAGTTGTGAAATGAGTAATTTTGATACTAATGATGTTTGGCGTGTGCAAGATAAATACTAAAACATTTTTATGTTTAAGTTGTTACACGTCAGTGTATGAGATTGTGTACAATGTTCATTAAAAGTGAAAATCAACTTTCCCAGGATTTTCAGTCATTGTTTGTGAATTTTCATTTACAAGTAATTAGATAAAAAAGTTAAACCCTATGACAACATGAATGAGTTAATCCAAGGCTAAAAATTTCCTATTTAACCACGTAAGTAGCAACATTTCTATTTTTCAGCTAATATAGTTTAATCCTGACATAGTCGTTCCACTATAAAATGGGCATTGGTACATGTTGTGCAGTACATATTAGTGAATTGTTGGATGATACTACAATTGGTTGTGTTCATATAATTTTCTTTTTATGCAACTATATTGATGCTTGTACGATGTGCTTCACAATGAACTGTGACCTAGTAGATGATGGTTATACATGACAGTAATTTTACTCTTGGGAGCACTGAGTGCGTGTGATTAATGATAATTATTGAGCGTTTGTATGTTCTTCTAGATTCTCATGTGATATCTTAAATTAATTGATATAATACTAAGAAAGTGACCTGATTGTGTATTTAAAAATATTATTTTTTTGCTAGTAGTAAAGGCTCGGGGATGGAGAAATGAAATTTGATGATACTGATGTCCTGTAACGAGTTTGAACGATGAGATGCAGGGTAACTTTGCAAGTTCACTTGGTTGGGTGATTAGTTCTACAAATTGGGTTGTATGTAGTTATCAATATGCCACGTAAAAATGTTTCTCATTTTTTATATAAGCTACCTGGTATTTCTTACAGTCTATTCTGCAAGTAAGAGAACACGTGGGAAAAAAAGCCCACCGAGATCGATAGGGGGATGAAATAAGGGATGGACATCGAGTCATTTCGGGACTTAGAAGTACTATCATGTTCTCGATCCCCTTTCCCGAACAAGTCTCGATCCCCGAGCGGAGATTTTTTTTACTCTCTAATTTCTGCCCTGAACGGGAAAAGTGGATCCTTGTAGGAATCTGAGAATTCTTTCCTTTTAAAATAAATAAATAAATGTTTTGTCAAATATTTTCCAAATAAGAAGTTAATAAATCATATTGTATAACATTTAGTTTTTTTATATCATACTTTAAACATTATTTTCAATATAAATTTATTTGTAATTTAAATAAAAGATAAAACTAAAAATACATGTATTCTAAAATAATTTTTTTAATTAATAAACTGGTTAAAATATTTGAAACTTATAAACAATGTAAATTATAGCTATTTTTTATAATTTATTTTGTTTAATATATTAATTTGAATAATTTTTTTATTACATTCGTGGACCAGATAATAGGAAGCGGGGTGGGGAATGAGGAATGGGGAATTTCGGGACGAGAAGAGACACTAACCCTCGTCCCCGTCCCCACCACAATCCCTGTAACTTTTATAAATTTTCCCGTTCTCCGTCTCAAAACAAAGAAACCCACAAATCCATAACTAACTAAAAGATTACTTATGTGTGCTGATATGACTGTACCCTAACCCAATATGTTGTCAAGGAGCTGATGAGAGATATTAAAGGTTTAAATCTTAGTCTATACATAAAAGATATCGTAGTATAAATGAGAGATATTAATGCAAGAATGATATAGTTTGGTATTCTGCCTTACACAATCAGAATTTACATTTTATTCAAAAATAGTTGTTGTAATTAAATTCACTTTCACGGGATGACAATGCCATGCCATCATGCAAAACTAAAATAAAGTTTAAATCTAACAAAATATAAATTCAATCTTAACTTGTGTGAACCAAACAAAATACAGAAATGTTGGTAAAATGTTTATGAAAGTTCAATAAAAGTCATGTAACCCCGTGACGGGGGTGACTGTTACCTTCAGTTCTTTAATATATGTTCGACAATTTAAATGGAATGCCCAGACATGCCAAAGGTTTTCATAAAACTCTGTACTATAAACTATAGGTTGTCCGTTGCATTTTTTGTGCTAAAATTTTTGCAATCCTTTACGCGAATGGTTGGTGTTAATACTTATAGACTAATTAAATTATCTCCTTATTCTTGATTCAGGATTTGAATGTTAGACATTTATAATTGAACTAACATCACTAAATGTTTAGTGTACAAATATATTAATTGCGTTCTTAATTTGAAAATAATATTATTAATTTAGGTAAATTTATATTGTTACTAAAATGTTGGGATAAATTTTTATTATTGAAAATATTAATTTTATCAACTGTTATTAATTTATCGAGATTCTATTATAGATATATTTCATTCCACTTCAATATAGTTAAATTTTTTTACATCATGGGTACATAACAGATATATCATATTAATTAAGAATGTATTATGCATTTCGTTTATTTTTTACATACAAATTTATACCTTAATTAGATATTCATTAGCGATTTTACATAATAAATTAATTTAAGTAAATTGAAAATTTATAAGTTTATAATAAATATATTACAATTATTAATATATTTCACATACTAATAATTAATATTATTTCACTAAATTGAATGATTTAAAAATGTATGAGTTGACTACATATCATACATCCCTAATTTATACTACAAAATAAGATAATATAAATAAGTAAAAGTTAAAAGAAAAGGATGTTTAAATAGTATTAATATGTCTCAATTATCAAAACATTAAAAAAAATTCATTTAGCAACACACACGTACACATAGTATGTGTATGATTGTTAACACATAAGATTAAGTGGCCTAGTGGTATGTTGGTGTGTAAATGGATGCTGAGACCCGGGTTCAACTCCTTGCAACAACAATTTTTTTCTAAAATAATATGCACAAGGGTAATTCAGACATTTCAAGTACATTAAAAAGTCTCACAATTTTATCTTGTGTTGGTGTATTATATATATAATAGATAGATAGATTGAGTAATCTATGTAATTGTTACAAATAAATACTGAGCCGTTACATTTTGTGGTGCTTGAACTCAACGGGTTGGATTCATTGGGTGACTATTTATTTAAAGGTGAATATAATACATGGATTGTTTTGTTAAGAAAAGGGGAAAAAAACAAAGTGTTTTAATCTTTGCACTCTCTCGCCTACCACTTATTATATTTGCTCTTTATCTACAAAAACAATCATCTTCTTGTACTCGTGCATGCATGGCTGCTACAAGCTTTCTTGTCAAAATTTACATTGAGAGTGGTCATGATCAATGACTTATTATAAGGGTTGTGATAAGAATTATGGGTAGATTAAGGGTTGTGATGTTTGCACGGTTCTTTCCGATTATATGGCGTCAAGAGTATTGACAAGTGTCTCGCACCATGCTTCTCTCCGTTTATTTATTTTATTTGATTAAAGTAAGGTAAGTTTTCTATCCGAACTTTCTGGTTATTTCGAATTTATGTTTATATGTTCTAAGTCCTAGAAAATGAAGTTTTACAAAATAGTATATAAATTATTATCTATCTTGATTCATTATTTTGAGTAATGCACTCTCTGATGACACATTTTAAATTACCACGTATTGATGTGGATCAAATCTCCAACATTATCGAACCTGGGATATGGATTCATAAATGACAGTTTCGGGGCAAACTTCCTTGGACTGCAATGTCCTGCTTTTGGTATTTGGTATTCACAACTAACTATTGCTGAATTGTAAACGAAATTTGGTTTATTTGGTATTTTTTAAAATTTTCGGATGTCACAATTTCTGGGTTCACTTTAACTTTTCTTATATCACCCTTTTTATGTAGTAGTTCTGAATAATTTCATGATGTACATGGGCCTTGCTAAGCTCATCTAAATGGTTGCAGTAAAAGTTTCATGTGCATAAATACTAATTACTAGTCTTTTTTGCGCGCGCTTGCGCGCACGGGTTGACAATTTTTTTTTTGAAACATTTTATTATTTATTCTAAAATATATGTTTAACGAAAGAGGCTATGTAATAGTATATGAACGTAATTTAGTTGAAATGAAGGTTTTTTAAAAAAATAGTATGCCTAGTAAACGCGTCGTAATAGTTGCGTTTACAATGTATTAGCATTTAGGCCCGTGCTACGCACACGGGTCTTTTTAAATTTTTTTTTTACTTTATTAATTAAAAAAGTAACCATTAACACTCGTCAACTATCATAACTACATGTTCATTACAAAATATTTGATGGATGGAAATAATGTTATTGAATAAAAACTTAAAAAGAGATAATATTGCAACCATTACAATTATTCATTACTAATAAAGATCAACAAAATACTTGGAAGTAAACTTCTAATTATTACATGTCTTAAGATATCAAAGATAGATAAAACTTTTGTAGACGTAGATGTATGAAGTTTTTGAATGTTTGCAGACTCAATGGTTCATTCCTCAAAGAACGGAGGAGGCGGGGGAGGCTGATATCCTTCATTAATCAACCTAAAAAACAACCAAGTGTTAATGTCTATCATATATAAAAACAAAAGACGATTTACTACGTGTGAAAATCAAATATTCATTTTTTTAAAACACCTCTGATTGAAATAATAAACATCAGGATAGTCAAGATTAATATAAATCCTGGAATAAGGGAGATTGGAGATCTGAAATTTATCTTCAAAATAAAGAGGTGTAAATTTGGTTAAATTTATAACTTAATAACAATTTAATAACATTTTATTTTTCATCTCAATTATGACATAACAAATATTTACCCTTATATTTGGTAACTCTAGTACTTTCCAATAACAAAATTATTGGGAGTTCCAAATTCGGCTGTTTATATAATGGTTTTGTGTTTGAATCGAGGGGTCCAAAAAAGGAAACTGCTTGTTCCGCCATGTTTTGAACAAAAAACCAAAAATAAGTTACTGATTTGCAATTTATGAATAATATGATTGTAGTTTTTACTGGAGATAAAAAAATACTACGCATAGATAATGAAACAAAGGTTACCTTCCATCAGAAATTGTGAATTTTACAACTTGTTTCAGGCCAAATCTTGTTTGAATCGTCTCGACTGGCTGAAGGTTTTCCATGACTCCAATAATATCTACAATAGTAGAGTATGACGAATTTTGTTTCACCCGCAATTGGTAAAATAGTTTAGTCTATAGTGTAAGTTAACCTGTGGAATACAATAGCTTCTCATTCTGCTAGAAAAACTGTTGAATGATCATGCAGATCTCGAACTTGGACTATATCAAACTTGTGCATCGGAAAGACAATATCTTCGGGCAAAACATTCACTATGTTTAAATTTAGAAAAGTCATGATCTTCTGCATTGGATATCCAAGCCTATAATGACCAAACGTTGTTCTCACGCGAATATTAATGATTTACAAAACAGATATACAAAATCTAAATAATTTTATCTTTGATTGCATTTGTTATAATATAGAAAAATAATATTTTATTAATATTATTTCTTTCAATATTAATTTATTTGATCTTAAATATAAAGTTACTTTCTTTATTTAATCGTTATTATTATATATCTTATTATGAAATTTAAATATAAAGTTACTTTCTTTGTTTAATCATATTTTTAATCGATGTCAAAAGCATCAAATAAAAACAATAACATTCGTCTCCTACTTGTCATATCCGGTTATTCTAGAAAAGAGGTACATAACTCCAATTCTAATTACAAAAAGATAGCATATTAGATATTTCACTAATCAGATAAATGTATACAAAAATTTATATAAATTCCGTTCAGAGTTTCTCGTCGTCGCCTAACGGCGACTTATCGCATTTTAAACATTTTGAAACTGAAAATTGTAATTAAAAGATAAAAATTCAATTATGAAAAAGCATTTTAAAATATTTCATGACGACATAAATAAGTTTATATAAATATTTGGTTTAAGTTTTCTCGTCGTCACCCTTAATTTAGATATTGTAACTAAAAAACTCAAACCGATTATTAGAAGGTATCATATCTCATATTCCATTAACTGCATAGATGTCTATAATAAAAATTTATAAATTCAGTTCAAGGCTTCTCGCCATCGCCTAATGGCGATGCTCGCAATTTAGATATTGTAAAATTAAAAATTGAAACAAAATATGAATATTGATTATGAAAATGTATCATATCTCATATTCCACTAATTGCATATATGTTTATAAAAAAATTATAAATTTAGTTCAAGATTTCTCCCCCGTCTCTTAACAACGAAGACGTGCAATTTAAATATTGTAAAATTAAAAATTTTAAATAAAAAATATCAATCAATTATGAAAAATTATTATATCTCATACTTCACTAACTGCAGGAAATCATAATGTGATAAGAGGAAATCAAGTAAGAATTTGAATACCAGGAAGTTTAACAGTTTCCTCTAACTGGATACAGTATATTCCATTCAGTTGATAAGAATAGTATTTTGAACCACTATGACTGAAAATCATCTTTGTGGAAAATAATACCATGTCTTAACATTAAAGTCATATTGTTCTTGAGAGTTGTGAAACTGGCAATTCATTCTCATTCTCCCGTTTTCTCAATTATTTGTAATTGAAGCCTCGAGAACAGTTGGAAGTGGCATTAAAGTAACTGATATAACACCATATGATGTCTATTTAATAGAAATATACAACTTGATTAACATAAGAATGCTTACAATGAAGATACCCGACAACATTATAATTTTAAATAGCCCAGGCTATTCTCATGTACAACGATGTTTCTTCTGCATGTCTAGTGCTTCAATAAGGATACTTTTAACACCTGAACTGCAGTCAATAATGATACTTATAACACCAGAATTAAAGTCATTAATGATACATTTGACTTTATTAAGCATTTCATATATTTATATAGTTAATATAGAGTGAGAGGAGCGAAACAATTTTTTTTACCTTACTTTTACTCAGCAAGGTCGTAATCCATCAATCATTTATGCATTACAGATCAATTTTAAACCAACCTAAAAGAGTAGTCTGCTATTGTGGATGAAAATTGATGTTCATGACATATTGACATTGGATCCTTAATTAAGGATCCACACAATAGTTTATGAAATATCTCTTGGCAAGTACATATTGAGAGGATGCGTTAAGCCAAAGAATGAGACATGTGTACAACATGATTCAACATGTTAAATTTAAAGTTAAAAATCATCATCTGGGTAAAAAATTGAGTAGACTGTAGACCTGTGCAATAGAAAGAGTAGGCACTTCAGTTCACGCATACCTTACGGGCCTGACGCATACCTTTAGCAATCGATATATGACCAATATAAATACTAACTCAATACGTCCATTTGTAGGAAAAAGTGTATAAATTTAAAACCTGAAACAAACACTTTAAAGATAAAAAAACGTATATCATAAACAAAAATTGGATATTTGACCAAATATACACATTGAAATTGACTCTAGATTGAAGACCTTTTGCTTGAAATTGACTCTAGATTAAAGACCTTTTGCAGCTCCCGATAAATTCAGAACCCCAAACAAAATACAGAAAACAGGATGAAGCCATTTCTCCGATTTCTCTCGTCAAAGCTGCAAAAAAGCAAAACAAAGCATGTCAAAGAACATCAAAATAAAAACAAAATACAATTTAAATCATATAGAACTTTAATCAAACACCTTCTATGCAGACTTGTTAGAACTATTTGCCATTGACAAAGAGAAAATAATCAGAGAAGAAAATATTGATTAAAACATCAATAAAATGCATGGATAAAGAGAAAAAATGGGAAAGAAAACCTTGCTAACAATCAGAGAAGATGATATTGAATCGAGATACAGGTTTTTAGAATCAAGATACATACCCAATTAATCATATTCACCGTTGAATTTGTATATTGTAAATTGTCTCAATCACAAATTCATTGTAAAATCATTCTCGTTTCATATTCTGTAAATTCAAACAGGCAAATATTAGTAAAAAAAATAAATATAGTATACACATACACACATATATGAATACATAAAAAAAGACCACGAAGACTGAAAGAAAGAAAAAAAGATGAGAGAGATTAATGATATTTTATGTGTACCGCCATTCTTGAGAGAGAGGATGAGAGAGATTAAAGATATTTTATGTGTACCGCCATTTTGAGAGAGAGCTTGAGAGAGAGGTGAGAGAAGTTGTTTATATAATATTCATCAAATTAATCCGAGCTCTAATATGAATATTGTTTCTTGATTGATCCATATTTTGTGCGATATTTTTTGAATTATGGCTACAATTAAGAAAATGGTATTAACTGTGTGTTCATATATATGAAGCAATATTTTTTTGAATTTTAAAAAAGATATGAAGAAATTTGTGTATATATGAGGAGATTATGAACTTTAATCAAGGAAAGATTTTAAAAAGATTGAGTTTGTCACTAAGCAAGAACCATAAAATTTAAATTCAAAATATGCTTAAATTAAGGAAGTAAGATTCAAAAGTAAACCCAAGAATCATAAATTATGCAAGTACTTCCAAATTTAGATCGTAACATTCCTAAATTAAGATGCAAGAAATTAGGAGATTGTTAAGTAATTTCAATTAATTTGTGCCTACGTGGTTTTTTTTGAATATTTTTCATTCCTAAGTGATTTTACTTTTCAGTCCCCTATTGTCCAATTGTAGGAAGGAAATGAACAATTTAAGAAAGGTTAAAACAGGTAGTACATGCCAAAAAGTATTCAGGATTTATAATATACATAGATTTCTAATATTTTGCTATATTACATTGTCTAATGTGTTTCATACTCTTAGTAGGTGAATTAACTTGAAGAAGTTAGTGAATATTATCAGAACAGAGGCCTTAGGTTTTGTTGGAAAACAACTCTTGTGTTTATCTCTAAAAAACAACTCTTGTGTTTCTCTCTTTTATTTCTCTTGGTATATATTACAACTCTTCTCTTGGTTGTGCATTTACAAATGAAACAAATCATTCTATTTATAGGCTACAGATTTACCATGTTACATCATGGCATACCTCATTACATAATAAATATAGACACGTTTTATTTAGACACCAAACTTGACTCTAGCTGCTAAGGTTTTGTTTATTCTTGGTTTCATATCTTAGCCTACCTTATTTTACTAGCCACCGTCTTTGACTATTAGAAGTTGCACACCTGCTGTTATTTCCTTTATTCATACTAGAGGGTTTGAATTCTAACACTCCCCCTCAAACCCGACTTTCCATTCCGAGTGATTTCTGAAACTCATAAATCTTTGTTGCAGATAAGCTCTTCGTAAATATATCTGCAACCTGATCTTCAGTCCTGACTGTCTTTATGTCAATATCTCCTTTAAGTACTTTTTCTCTTAAGAAATGATAATGCACTTCGACATGTTTGGTCCTAGCATGAAAAACCGGATTCTCGGCTAAACGGACTGCTGATATATTATCACAGTGTAATGGAACTCCATCTTCGGTTGGTTGGTTCAAGTCCTTCATGAATTGAGTCAACCATGCACACTCTTGTGCTGCCATCGCTCCTGCTCTATATTCTGCTTCAGTGGTTGAAAGAGAAACAGTAGGTTGTCTCTTACTGCACCACGATATAGCTCCTGACCCAAGATTAAATACATATCCTGTAGTCGATCTCCTGGTGTCATGATCTCCTGCATAATCAGCATCATAGTAGCCGCTGACTTTGCTTTGTACTCCATTCTTGTAGAAGAGTCCCCAATCAATTGTACCTTTAACATATCTCAAGATTCTTTTAACTGCTTCAAGGTGTGTCTTCTTTGGGTTTTGCATGAACCTGCTAACAACACCTACTGCGAAAGCTATGTCTGGTCTAGAAAGAGTTAGGTAGATAAGACTACCTACTATTTGCCTATACATTTTTGTATCCTTCAAGTCTTTTCCATCGTAGGCACACAACTTTAAGTTTGGCTCCATTGGGGTAGAGATCGGCTTGCACTCAGCTAGCCCATACTTTTCAATGATATCTCTTGCATATTTTTGTTGACCAAGAAATATGCCAGCTTCTGTTCTTTCAACTTCCAATCCTAGGAAGTGCTTCAACTCACCAAGCTCCTTCATTTGAAATCGAACTGATAAGTTTGTCCTTGTTCGTTGAATCTCATCTTCATCATCTCCAGTGATGATTAGATCATCTACATATACAAGGACAATTGATAATTTTTCCCCTTGAGATTTCACGAACAAGCTCGAATCTGCTGGGGCAACATGATAACCACTTTGTACTAGGAACTCAGCAATCTTCCCATACCATGCTCTGGGTGCCTGCTTCAAGCCATATAATGCCTTCTTCAACTTGCACACATAATTTGGCTTTTCATGATTCACAAATCCTTGGGGTTGATCAATATAAATATCACGATCAAGTTCTCCATGTAGAAAAGCATTCTTCACATCCATCTGCCATAATTTCCATGACTTACTTGCGGCTAAGGCTAGTAAGACACGAACTGTAGTAATCTTTGCCACTGGACTGAATGTCTCGTCATAATCTAGGCCATATTCCTGAGCGAACCCACGAACAACTAATCGAGCCTTGTATCGCTCGATCGTACCATCTGGGCGAATCTTTAACTTGTAAACCCATTTACAGGATATGGGTTTAACAGCTTCAGGTTTTGGCACTAAATTCCATGTTTGATTTTGTTTAAGTGCCAAAATCTCTTCTTCCATGGCCTTTCTCCACTCTGGACTCTTTGATGCTTCATCAAAGTTAGTTGGCTCTTTGACCTCAGCATAGGCAGCATCTATATACTTTGGATTTGGCCGTCTATCTCTGTTCGACCTTCGTACTTGTTGTTGCGAAGGCTCTTGTTGTTGCTCTTCCGGTTGATTAGTCTGTACTTCATCTGGTGTTTCATGAACACCTGTTCTCCAAGGGCTTCTTGACTTGGATCGTACCTCCAATTGATCCATCGAGGATTGTGGTTCCTCTGTATCGCCATTGTTTTGAGATGAATCTAACTGTAACTTGATTTGTAGCTTCTCTTGCAGTTCCTGTGTATCTGGCAATACTACCTTGTTTGTGTACCATGAAGATGCCTCATCGAATACAACATTTCGTGAGACATATATCTTGTTTGTATTGGGATCACAACATCTCCAACCTTTCTTCTGTTCGTCATATCCCACAAAAATGCAGCGGATAGCTTTCTTATCAAACTTACTACGCTCTTCATCTGCAATAAACACATAACATACACAACCAAATACCCGGAAATAATTGACAGTTGGTTTTAGGTTATGCATCTTCTGAAATGGTGAAACAAATTCCAACCTTGGTTGTGGTAGCCTGTTAGTGATATAGACCACCGTCTTCATGCATTCTGCCCAAAACTTTGTATCAACATTCTTGGCATGTAGAAGACTTCTACACGTCTCTGCTAGATGGCGGTTCTTCCTCTCCGCTACTCCATTCTGTTGTGGAGTTTTTGCACAAGTGAGTTGTCTCCGGATGTTGAACTTCTTGAGGTAGTTGTTGAACTCATTTGAAATGTATTCTCCTCCATTATCAGTGCGAAGGCACTTGATTTTTCTCCCGAGCTCGCGTTCTACCGAGTCCTTGAATTCCCTGAATTTTTTAAAAACCTCATCTTTATGTTTTAAGAAGTATACCCACACATACCTCGAAAAATCATCAATGAAGGTTAACAAATATTGATAACCACGAGTTGATGGTTGTTTGATTTTTCCAAGAACATCTGAGTGCACCAGCTCCAATGGCTCCTTTGCTCTAAACTTTGACTCCTTGTATGGCAATTGATGCGCCTTACCATATTGACATCCAGCACATACAGTATCATGGCGGATCTCAATTTGTGGGAGTCCCTTCAACATTGACTTTTGCATCATAATCTTCAATTTGCTGTAGTTGACATGCTCGAGTCGTGCATGCCACAAGTCGCCTGTGTCACTCTTTCTGGCCTTGTCTACGTAGGCCTCTTCAGCTGACATCACATAGATAGCCTTCATTTTTGGTCCTTCTATGAAAGGTGTACCTATGACTTTTAATTCTTTATACACCTTCACATCATCTGGGCCGAATAATACGTAGTTCCCTGAAGTTGTTAGTTGGGGTACTGACAGCAGGTTCTTCTTCATCCCTGGGACATGATAAACATTTTCTAGTTGTATTCCTTCATGTCCGTGCTTTTGTGGCAGCTGCGTCTTGCCAACATGGGATATTGGCAAATGTGTGTTATCTGCTGTTACGATAACACGATCTCCTATGTACTTCGTTATGCTCGACAATTTTGACTCATCTCCGGTCACATGATTTGAACAGCCTGAATCAACGATCCAATCATTCTTGTAGTCGACTGACTCCTTACATACAGCAGTAAGTGCATGTTCTTCTGTTGGGCCTTTCCCTCGTGCATCAACAATGTCTTTCTCTTCCACAAAGAAAGAAGTATCGAAGTTCCAATCTTCTTCTCCAGCGTCTTCGGTTTTAGAAGATGTTGCGACATTTCCTTCAATTTTCTTGGACCAACAATTTCTTGCGTAATGTCCATTCTTGCCACAATTAAAACATTCCTCACTTTGACGATCCTTTTGTTGCCACCGGTTCTGACCACCCTGATTATTTTGAGCTCCTCGAGCTCCCCCTGATTGGAAACCTCTATATTTATTTCCTCGAACGTCTCTTTCTTGACTATTGAATCTCCCGGCACCACGTCCTAGTCCTCGACCTCTACCACGACCACGACCGCGTCCTCGGCCGTCTCTCCTGTTGGTGAAAAGAGCCGTCTCTTCACGAATGGTTGATTGATTAGACATGGGTTTTTCTAGATCCTCTTCGTTAATTAGCAAATTCTCCAGATCTGCTAAAGTTGGCTCGGTGGCCCAGCCCCGAGTTGCTGTGATAATACTCTTGTATTCCGGCTTTAGTCCATGGATGATAATTCTTTTCATCCGGGTTGGTGTAATACCATTTTCTGGATCCAGTTTGGAAATCTCGTCACAGAGAGATTTTACTTTTGAGAAATATTGACTCACGGTCATATTCTGTTGGGAGATGGACAAAAGCTCATTTTCGAGCCTTTGTAATTTTGCGTCATTCTTCTTAGCGAAAACTCCTGTTAATATGTCCCACGCTTCTTTCGGCGTTTGGGCATCTTTGATTCGCTGTAGAAATTCATCCTCCACAGCTACGGTTAAAGCGTACATGGCTTTGCCTGCCTTAACCTTCCATTTCTTTAAGATCTCAGGGTCAGCTACTTGTTTTTGAGGTGTAGCATCTGGTCGTGCCGGTGTTGAGGTTGAATCGTCGGAACTTGTGACTATACTTTTGGCCTCCCTTGGTGGTGTTGTATCACTGCCATTTACAACATCCCATAAATCCTGTCCAAGCAGATAAAACTTTATACGGGTACTCCATGACCCATAATTACTGTTGTTGAGTTTCTGAATAGAGTTTGTAAAATCTCCCATAATTTTTATAGTGAACAGTATCGTCTGTATGAACAGTGCCGTATGAATAGTACCTAGGGGTGGAAATCGGATAATTCGGATACGGATATGGCCATATCCGTATCCGAATCCGTTTTTTAAAACCGTATCCGAATTCGTATTCGGATTCGGAAATATCCGAAAAAATCTTATCCGAATTCGAATCCGACGAATTTTATCCGGATACGGATAATATCCGAATCCGAATCCATTTTCCAAAAAATGATTTTTTTTATTTATGAAATTTGCATTTAAAAATAAAAAAATTCTATAGAATTAAAAAATCAGATCTTTACAAATAATAAATTAACAAACACTACTTTATTCATCACCCTTGGCCACGTCAGCATCACTCAAACCATCCATAACCTTATCTCCCAATTTCTCCGGCACCTCGCCGCCTTTCTTCCCGGCGCAACCTCGCTGGACAAAATCAGATCTCTTCATTCTCTGATGAAAGCAACCATGACATGTAACCAAAACTCAATTACACTTGAACTAGCACATAAAATTACTGACAAGTAGTTACTCGACTATACAAACCCAGAAACAAGATTACAACATCAAACTTCGATAATCAAGGGACAAACTGGCAGTAGTGGTTCGATTGAACCATAGTGACTGACCCATACCCTCAGCCGAGCGTATACACACACACAACACATCTACATACATAACTCACACACCCATCGCCTAATACACCCACACCTCTGCTATTTCACGATCTGCAGCCACATATACACACGCCATACTCTGGGTTTTTGCAAAGAGGTCGAGAGAGAGATTTAATGTAGATAAGTAAGAGAGACTATAGACAGTAGACACAACCGAGACCCTTCTGGATAAGTCTGGGTTTTTGATTAAGGATATGAAATGAATACTATATGATATGAAAATCAATAATGAAATGAGATTTTAGGGTTTGACTAGTGGATTGGACTACAGTGTTAGTGGGCTGGGCCAAAAGAAATAATAGTATGTATATCAGTATATATGATATATATAATTAATTAATTATATATTAAAATTATATATTATATATAATTAATTTCGGATACGGATATTTTCGGATACGGATGCGCCTATATCCATATCCGCATCCTAAATTCCCGGATTCAGATACGGATAATATCCGTTTGATTCCGGATACGGATAATATCCGCTTTTTTCCGGATACGAACACAGATATTTCGGACGGATATCGGATTTTCCGGATTTTTTTTCCAGCCCTAATAGTACCGTATGAACAGTACCGTATGAACAGTACCGTATGAATAGTACCATATGAACATTACCGTATGAATAGTACCGTATGAACAGTACTTCGTCTTCTACGGCGTGAACAGTAACTTTACCGGAATAGTAACTTTCGCCGGAAAATTTGCAGAATTTACAGATTTTAACAACCAAGCTCTGATACCAAATGTTGGAAAACAACTCTTGTGTTTATCTCTAAAAAACAACTCTTGTGTTTCTCTCTTTTATTTCTCTTGGTATATATTATAACTCTTCTCTTGGTTGTGCATTTACAAATGAAACAAATCATTCTATTTATAAGCTACAGATTTACCATGTTACATCATGGCATACCTCATTACATAATAAATATAGACACGTTTTATTTAGACACCAAACTTGACTCTAGCTGCTAAGGTTTTGTTTATTCTTGGTTTCATATCTTAGCCTACCTTATTTTACTAGCCACCGTCTTTGACTATTAGAAGTTGCACACCTGCTGTTATTTCCTTTATTCATACTAGAGGGTTTGAATTCTAACAGGTTTATGGACAGTGGTTTAGGTTTGGAAAGGGCACATATAGGGATCTTTACAGAGTTGGGGGTGCACTACAAGAAAAACGCAAACAGACGACACTGATCAGACAACGCTCAGAGAAAAAAGTGTCTTCCAGATTTTACAGACAACTGTTTATTTTTAGACTCGAAAAAGTGTTGTCTGAGCCAATGTTGTACAACTGTTTTTAAACCGTTGTCTAAAAAATTTAATCAGACAACGCTTTTTAACTGTCGTGTTGGGCAAATTAATAGCTTCGTACAACGGTTTTAAAAACAATTGTCTGAATAAACTTCGGACAACGTTGCAAGAAACCGTTGTTGAAATCAGACAAGTGTTTTTTGCTCGCTGTTATGTAAAATGTCTTCAAACAACGGTATGATATTGTGTTGTGTGAATGATTTTATCAGACAACGTATTTTAAATTGTTGTGTTGTGCAAGGCAATAACTATAGACAACGGTTTATAAAAGTGTTGTTTGAATAGGCTTCAGACAAGTTTTCAAGAAACCGTTATCTGAACTACAGAAAATTTTGAATTGAATTTGGTGGGAAATAATGAAATAATTTGAATTGAATTTGGTGGGAAATGAAAAAATTGAATTAGATTTGGTGAGAAATATTGAAAAAATCAAACAACGGTTTTATTATAAAAAATGTTGTGTGATATTAAGCACAACAACATTTTTAGAAATTAGACTTGTTTCAAGCATAAATTGACTCCAAATATTTTTAAATACGTCCACATCATTTTCTAGTTTTTTAGAAATTTTTCTAGAATTTTCTAGAATTTTAAAATCATTTTCTACATTTTTAAACAATTTTATACTATTTTCAATTCACTGGAAACTATTAAAAAAATAATTATAAATTAAATAACTTTAATTAAATTAATTAAAATCATTTAACAATCAATTAATAAATTATTTAATAAATGTTCAAATTTATTAAATAATGAAATTAATTAATCATTATTTGAAATTAATTAAAATAATTATAAGTATTTAATCCTTAATTGTTTCCGATCAAAATAAAAACAATTGTGAAAAGTACATAAATAATATACCTTTTTAAATTAAAGGTAATTTAGTAATTAGAAGTAAATAAGTTAAAAGGTGAAAAGGTTAAAAACATTTCCGTTTTTACCTTTTTACCAAAACAGGATTAAAGCAATACTATTCATCACCATCTTCAAGCTTTCATTCCAAAAACACCAAGAACACAATAATCAATCTCCCATTTCTATATGTTATGGAACTCAAAATCCAACATATGATATATGAAATTGACCAGAAAAACAAGATCTACAACATGGCATCTTCAGATTTCACAACAAACACTGTTTGCAAATTTTTGTTTTTTAATCCTAATAATTTCGAAAATAAATTGAATTTTAGAAATAAATCGAAATCACCTGCACCATATTTGTTGGCAAAAACACGTAGGGTTCGTTGAGTGCTTCGATTCGACTACAGGAGCGTCAAAATCCGAAGTCAATAACATCTTCGAATTGGACTTTGATCTTCAAGAACAATATTTACCGGAATCTATACTATTACAACGTTTTCGTTTTTGTTAAAATCTCGTACAACCCGGCCTTTTCATTTTTCTATTATTTTTTCTCAACACTAAAATAAGTGTTTATTAACATCCGTACAGTTGAATCGTCGAAGAAATCATTCAAAAAAATTATTTAGTGAATCTGGATCGTGCCTCGTTAGAGGAAGCATCACTTTTACTACGTTTTTGTTAAAATCTCTTACAACCCGACCTTTTTATTTTTCGATTATTTTTTCCCAACACTAAAATGAGTGTTTATTAACATCCGTACGGTTCGATCATCGAAGAAATCATTCAAAAAAATTATTCAGTGAATTTGGATCATATCCATTTATAGGAAGCATCACTTTTACTACATTTTTGTTAAAATCTCGTACAACCCGACCTTTTCATTTTTCGATTATTTTTTTCCAACAGTAAAATGAGTGTTTATTAACTTTCATATGGTTTGATCATCGAAGAAATCATTCAAAAAAAATTATTCAGTTAATTTGGATCGTGCCTCGTTACAAAAAGCAGCACTTTTACTACTTTTTTGTTAAAATCTCGTACAATCCGACCTTTTTAATTTTTCAATTATTTTTTCCCAAAACTAAAATGAGTGTTTATTAACATCCGTACGGTTGGATCGTCGAAGAAATCATTCAAAAAAATTATTCAGTGAATCTGGATCGTGCCCCGTTACAAGAAGCAACACTTGTACTACGTTTTTGTTAAAATCCCGTACCACCCGACCTTTTCATTTTTTGATTATTTTTCCCCAACACTAAAATGAATGTTTATTAACTTTCGTACGGTTCGATCATCGAAGAAATCATTCAAAAAAATTATTTAGTGAATTTGGATCATATCCCGTTATAGGAAGCATCACTTTTACTACATTTTTGTTAAAATCTCGTACAAACCGACCTTTTTATTTTTTGATTATTTTTTCACAATACTAAAATGAGTTTTTATTAACATCCGTACGGTTCGATCTTCGAAGAAATCATTCAAAAAATTTATTCAGTGAATCTGGATCATACCCCGTTATAGGAAGAATCATTTTTACTACATTTTTATTAAAATCTCGTACAACCCTACCTTTTTATTTTTTGATTATTTTTTCACAACACTAAAATGAGCGTTAAAAAGGATGAATCTTGATCTCCGTATGGTTGGGTCGTCGAAAAATATTTTTTAAAAAATCGAAATCCCAAACCCTAACAAAACCCTGTTTAAGGGTTTTGGTCAAAGTACTGGTTGACAGTTAAATTACTAAATCAAATATTTTTTTAAATTTTGGTAATAACATTTAAAAGGATGGATCTTGAACCCCGTATGGTTGGGTCATCGAAAAATATTTTTTAAAAAATCGAAACCGTAAATCCTGATAAAACCCTGTTTACAGGTTTCGGTCAAAGTACTAGTTGACCGTTAACTTACCAAATCAAATAAATTTATTTTTTTCTAAAATTTTGATAATCACATTAAAAAGGATGGATCTTGAACCCCGTATGGTTGGGTCGTCGAAAAATATTTTTAAAAAAATCGAAATCCCAAATCCTGACGAAACCTTGTTTAGGGGTTCTAGGTAAAGTACTACTTGACCCTTAAATTACCAAATCAAATGAATTTATTTGTTTTTAAAATTTCGGTAATAATAAATCATAAAATATAAATAAATAAATTTCTAAATAAATATAATACATAAAAACAACTAATATTTTTTTAAAAAAAATATTACAACATTTGGGAGGAAAAAAAGAATACAGACATTAATAGTCTAGTACGTTACAAATTGTAAGAGCGGCAACTTTTCAGAACTAAGCCGCCCAAATTTTCACAACTCCAAAACTTTGCACAACTAGCCGCCCAAATTTTCACAACTTTTTCACTACTAAGGCGCCCAAAATTTCATAACTCCTTCTTACTAGGGCACCCTCTTCCACTCTCAATTACGGGTTCAATTAGGGCTTTCACTTTTACTCTCTCACCTTGGTACGTCAGGTTCAATTAGGGCTGGTTAGGGGCTCAATTACTCATATTTCAAATTACATCTCACTTGGTCGATACTTTGGCTTTTCAGTCCAGGCTTTGGTTCTTCAAATTAGGGCTCTGATTCTTCATTTTGAGTTCAATTTCTTAAATATCTTCACTTGAATTTCATCTAATCGAACACTATTGTTGATTTTAGGTCTTCTTTAGTTGGGTTTTGCATTTGAAGGTCTCCCTCTCTCCCCGCTTCTCTCCATCTCTCTCCCCCTCTCTCTCTCTAAAAGGTAAGTCCTCTATGCAGTGTTAGCAAAATATCTTATACTTAGATGGGTTACTGAACAGAAAAGTTAATTGCTAAATTAGGCCAAATGATTCTACTACCATGGTTAGCCTTGCTAGTGGCAGCCTTTCAGGCCTTGCATCTTCAACAGGTATGTTGATGTTCTATTAGATAATAGGATTATATAAGTCGACTATACCATTACCGCCTAAATCTTCACTGATGTGAGTACTTTAATTTATGAGATTAGCTTCCACAAACACCCCCTTAGTTTTACTGTAAAATGAGTACTGTACTTATTTTTTCAGATTAACTGGAAGTAACACCCCTTATGTATGTAATTTAAATGCTCAAACATTTGTTGTCAGTGTAAAATGAGTAAATCTTGATATACTTGTATTATGTATTTTATTTTGTTTCTTTAAATAGTTGGTGCTATTCTGTTTTGGTGGTGCACTATCATTAGTTTTATTAGGTATTGGCTTGCCTTGTTGGTCATATTCGTTTTTATTGTATGCAATTTACCTCTACCACAAAAAAAAAAGACTGCTGGATGTCTATAAGTTATATATAGGTCCAATATATGCTCACTTTATCACTTCTTTGATGCAGGAATTTGTGATGCTTGGTTTTTATTCTTTCATCCTAATGGTTATAATGGGTTTACTGGCATTATTCGCGGAGGTATGTTCTGAACTATTTTATGTTTCTGCATGTTTTCCATAATGATGCAATAAACATAGGTTTTATACTTTCTAACTTCCCTGACCATGTTCCAGAAAAATATAGACTTAAGAACACTAGCTCTTGATGCAGATTTTTTTAGCTCGAGGGCTTCAACTAGAGAAAACAAGTAAGATTGCAAATGTTAAGTACCTTGAGGTAATATTCTTCATTTGTAATGATTCTTTTGAATTAAACAAGATATTGCAGCACCTAAACAATGTCATGGATCTGTTTACTTTAGTATGCTAAAGGAAATTTGATGTAGCATGTAACTGTAGATTCCTTGTACGTCCCTCTTTGGTCCATAGTTTTAGAAACAGGCTGGCAAGTGACCGAGCATGAACACTGAATTTACAGTTCAGTGATTAATCTGAGGTTCAGTTTTGTTAAGACGTTCATATATATAATATAAAATGTATATATGTTATATTAATCTTCAAATAATGTGATAAGAAAGTATTTGTTGTATTAATTGTAGTTAAATATTATATGTAGAGACTAGTCAGATTATAATTGTAACAAGGGGTCGTACAAAATCTGAGGTTCAGTATAATTGCTTATTATTTTTCATGTCAGCAATGCTGCAGGTGTAGCTCGTACAGAATCTAGTTTGTCCAAAATGAAAGCAGTGTAATTCTTGCTTCAATTATTTAAATTATGAACTAATGATGATTAATCAGCATTCTTCTTAGGTTTATATGTATTACTAATTAAATGGACACTGATGGATCTAGTTAGTAAGGCACGAGAAACCAATTTACTGATAATATTTAGATCAAATGAAGGCAATGGCCGCATGTTTTATCTCTCTTAAACTGTGATACCAGATTTATTATTTTTAGAATTCCCTACTTGGTAGATATTTGACTACGATAACTTCTATAGAAATTCAATTATACGCTCCTCTTTCAATAATGCTAATGCTCTTGTTACTTTAATACCGTGCAGTATGCACGAGCATTACAGGAGAAAGGAGTATATGTGAAAATAATGTTGTTTCCTAATGATGTGCATGCCATCAATAGGTAAACTTATTTACTACTATTTTCTCCACTTCTTTACATTTTATTGCATTTGTGCAACATCTGCAACTATTAAACTTTTCGCAGGTTTGTTTTTTGTTGCTAAGCTATGAGTTGCTGGATATTCTGATATGTACTATTTTATAATTCAAACCATCTGGAACTTTGTTCATTTATGCTCCTGAATTCCTCATTTATGCATGTGACTCGCGTAAAAGGACTTCAGCTGAGGAGTTTGCTTCAGCAGATTTTAGTATTATGTTTTGGACCAACCTGTATGCGTACATTTTTTTCACTTGGCAAATAAAAATTTACTTGTTTTGTGTATATCATTTTATTTGTTTAATCACAGGCTAACACACATGTAAATATCCACCAAGACTTGAAGGATGTTAAAATTTGGTAAGTTTATTCATACTCCACATCTTCACTTAAGTACTTTATATGTTTCTTTCTTATAAACTTTACATTTATGTGCATAGGTCCACACTCTTGAGAAAGGACTGGAATTCTCTTTTATAGCAATTCGGGAATTGCTCAATACCAAATATGTTTCTGTCCTTGGGCAATAAATATGGGATATTTTTGTAAAGACAACATAGCCAATGTTATTATTTTTAAAAACACTTGTGGACATGCATAGCTAGTTTTGGAAAATGTTGTCTGATACCTAGTTTTGTAACATCATTCTAACATTGTAATAAAGACGATGGTAATGGTACTTTGTTGGGAATTGGTACCGGTAGTAGTTTTGTAGCGATGAATATTGATTGGTATGTAGTTTTTGTTATGAATATTTGTACTGTATAAACTCTAAATTTTGTTATAAATAAAAGTGTTGTTTCATTTATCATTAGCCAATGTTATTATTTTTAAAAACACTTGTGGACATGTTTCAAGAATCCATTGTCTCTTCTATGCACATGCAACACATAAAAAGAAAAAACCATTGTCTCACTACAAGAAACACAAATAAAAACCGTTGTTTAAAGAGAACACATGCAACACATAAAAAGAAAAACCATTGTATGACTACAATAAACACAAGCATTTGGAAGGAATAAACTGTTGTGTGTTGGAGTTCTAACAACACTTAAAGATAAACAAAGCTTTGTATGTAGAGAACTTCAACAACGGTTTCCTTCATAATAAACAATTGTGTGAGAGGCACTCATGCAATGCATTTGTTTCTAAAAACTATTGTGTCACACACGTTAGAACAACATTTTTTATTTCAAAAACCATTGTCTTTTGATTGAACAACAACAATCATAGTTTTGAAAACACTTGTCTGAAATGATTTCAGACAAGCATTTTTCAACCGATTGTTGTTGTTTCTAGGTATCAGGCAACATTTTCCAAAACTAGCTATGTTGTCTTGTACACGATCAGATAACGATTTGTGTGCTGTTGTCTGATCTGGATATCAGACGGCATCTCAATAGACGACGGGAATAGGGGTCATCAGACAACGGGCAAAAACAGTTGTCTGATCCAGTTTTTCTTGTAGTGGTGCTGTATGCTAGATATCGTTATGAGAAATTTCTGGAATATATATTAAACATATTTCTACCCGTCTGAACATCCGCAAGCTAATTTGTACGTGTGATGAACTACATCACTGGAAGGAACTAGTCTATCTGTGTTGGAATTAAACCAAATATATGAAGGAATTTACGGACGAGCGGAAGCGTGATATAACAATTATTCCGTAAAAACCATGTATCGCACATATAGAAAATCATATAAAACGAAATAGCGGAGGAATCGAAACCTTACCTTGAAAATCGAAGCTTATAAAATCGATGGTTGCTAGCAGTTGCTTCTCAGAGTGTGAAGCACTCTACCGGTATCCACCAAGATTGATTCTTCGATAAAACCTTTTATAAAACCAAGCTTTTATAAAAATGGTGTTTTGAGAGAGAGGGAGAAAGAAGATGGAGAGGGAGGCAACTAGGTTTTCACAAAACCACTCTTGCATACTAAAACACCTCCCATCTCATTCTTTATATAGGGCTCATGTAGGTTTAGTATAATTAATATATCATGTATATATTAATATATATAAATCCCACAAATTGTTTAAATAATAATTAAACTATTTTAATCATTATTAAAAACAACTTGCTCTCTCAAAATACCTTCATCAATAAATTAATCTTTTTATGGTGTGACCCTGTAGGTTCAATATTAAGCCGGTAGTAGAAATAAATAATAATAAACTTTTTATTTATTATTTATATGAATTCTAAAATTCATTAAATATAATTAATAGAATAATTATATTTATTCTACATCGTGAGTGATGCTTCTCAACATATCGCGACTATCCGGATAATATGAATTCACTGCTTAGAATACCAAGAACCTGTCAGTGACTAGTTACCGTACAATCAATTCCTTCTACCCTACAATATCCCGATTAAATACAAGGCATGGAACTCGTGTCAAGCCTATCAAATTTAATCATATGATTTCTTATTCATAATGCAAAGTTCATATTAATGCAAATTAGAAACTCCTTTCTAATTTCATACACTCTGGCCAGAGATTCCAGAACTCGCATACTAAGAATAACATAGGATATTCACTTCTTTACTGGAAGGGGTAGATCCTTTATTGACCGTTAACTATCTCCATACACAAATCCCTATGCCCAGAATAGACCTAATGGATGTCCTTGAGACTAAGGACTAAACCAAAGCACAGTTCATTATATACAAGATTACTCTAACGATCTCAAGTCTAAGGACACTTGTACAACTAACACTTAGTGAACAACTATCGACACGTGAGTAAACTCCATTAGTTGTTCAACTTATCGAGTCATGTTCAGTGAACTTATTCCCTAATAAGCACCTACATACTAGCTATAGTGTCACCACACAAATGCCTATGAGAACAGACATCCTCCTGAAAGGAGCAAGCATAGTATGTACTAATCTTTGCGGATTCACTAACTTCCAATTAGTTATCCTACGATCAGGAACTGTTTAAGTCTAGAGTTATCATCTTCTAGATCTCACTATTATAATCTCATTATAATTCTAGAAGCTTTACTTTAAACCATGGAATATCTTATTTAAGACACTTTAAATAGATAAAGCCCGTAACAAAAACAAATAAGTCTTTTATTAATGTTAATGAAATCAAATAAGAGTACAAGAAAGTTCTTCCTAAATCATCATGCATGATTGGATTTTAGGACAAACTCTTTCAATCTCCCACTTGTACTAAAGCCAATCACTCTGGTATCTAATACCCATTCACTCATTATGACGATCGAAGTGAATCTGAGATAGCGGTTTAGTGAGTGGGTCTGCTATGTTGTTATGTGTGTCAACTCTCTCAATGTTGACATCTCTACTTTCAATGATCTCCCTAATCAAAAGAAAGCGCCACAAAACAGTTTTGCAGCGTCACTTACAACTATAAACTCTGCTTCCGCTGTTGAGTCAGCCGTTTGTAGGCTATTTAGAACTCTTCCAACCAAACGCTCCACCCTTCAGAGTAAACACGTACCCTAACATGGATTTGTTATCATCACTTTCTGATTGAAAACTAGAGTCAGTATAACCCTCTATTTTCAACTCAGATCCACCAAAAACAAGAAAAATATCCTTAGTCCTTCGCAAGTACTTAAGGATGTTCTTCACTGCTTTCCAATGGTCTTCACCTGGATCGGACTGATATCTGCTCGTCAAACTAATTGAATAAGCAACATCAGGCCTAGTACATAACATCGCGTACATGATAGATCCTATTGCTGAAGCATAAGGATCTTACTCATATGCTCTCTTTCCTCACGTGTCTCATGAGACATCTTCTTGGAAAGGGATACTCCACAGCTCATCGGTATGAGACCTATCGTGGAGTTTTCATGCTAAACCTTTTAAGCACTTTCTCGATGTATGTACCTTGGGTAAGACCTATAATTCTTCTCGATCTATCTCTATAGATCTTCATACCGAGAATCTAGGATGTCTTTCCCAAGTCCTTCATAGTGAAGTTCTTTGATAACCACACTTTGACTGATTGCAGCATCGGTATATCATTTCCTATAAGAAGTATGTCATACACATACAATACAAGAAATGTTACCGCGCTCCCACTAACCTTCTTGTAGACACATGGTTCATCTATGTTTTTGATAAAATCAAACTCTTTGATTGTCTCATCAAAATGGATGTTCCATCTACGAGAAGCTTACTTCAATCCATATATGGATCGCAAGCAAAATCCGAATTGATTTGAGTAAGGCTACAGGCAAAAAAGTTTCATCAAAGTCAATCCCTTGCCTTTGTCTGAATTCTTTTGCCATGAGCCTAGCCTTATAGGTCTCCACCTGGCCATCTACTCCAATCTTTCTCTTGTATACCCTTTAGCACCCAATAAGTCTAACGTCCTCAGGTGCTTCAACCAAGGTCCATACTTGGTTGGTATACATAGAATCCATTTCGGAATTCATGGCACTCTGCCATTTCTCTGAGTCAATACTATGCCACATAAGGTTGTTTAGTTTGAACAAGTGTTTCCTCTTGAACCGTAGTAGTTTGTGTTTCATGAACTTCTTTAAGTTCAATCTTGCTCCCACTGTTCCCTTCAAGGATAAACTATTTTTCTAAGAAGGTAGCATGTCTAGAGACAAACACCCTATGATCGGTGTAAAAGTGATACCCTAAAATCTCTTTAGGATAACCCACAAACCTACATTTTACGGATCGAGATTCCAGCTTATCATGGTCAACTTTCTTAACATAAGCTGGACATCCCCAAATCTTAACGTGTTTAAGACTCAGTTTCCTTTCTTTCCATATCTCATATGGAGTTTGAGGAACAGATTTGGAAAGCACCTTATTCAGTAAATATGCTGAGGTTTCCAATGCATAACCCCGAAGTGATACTGGAAGATCTGCATAGCTCATCATGAATCGAACCATGTCTAACAAAGTTCGATTTCTCCTTTTATTATTATGTTCAATTTGTAGTAAATTATGCTCTACGTCACATACATACAGACCATTATTTAAAATACCACTACCATAAAGAACATTATCTCTAAGAATTGAACATTTATTATTCTAAATAACAAACGAAAATCCAGCCAAGTCTAACATGGGAATAGAAATAATATTCCTCACAATCGAGGGAACAAAATAACAATTATTTAAAACAATAGTCTTGCCCGTAGGCATATGTAAATCAAATGATCCTACAGTTACAGCAGCAACTCTTGCTTCATTTTCCATCCGTAGAATCACCTCCTCTTCCTCAAGAGTCCTACTTCTCCTTAGTCCCTGCAACGAATTGCAAATGTGAGAACCACAGGAGGTATCCAATACCAAAGTAGAAATTTGATTTAATGACATATTCAATTCAATCATGAACATACCTGAACCAGAAGCGGCAGTCTCACTACCCTTCTTCTTATTCAACTCTGCAAGGTAAACCTTGCAGTTCCTCTTCCAGTGCCCCACCTTGTTACAGTGGAAGCAAACAGCTTTGCTCTTGGGGTCTTCAGCTTTTGGTGGAATTGGCTGTTTCTCACCTACTTTCTTCTTCTTGGGAGGGTTCTTCTTCCTTTTCTTAGGATTGGAACCTTCACCAATTAGAAGAACAGAACTCTTCTTAGAGGGAAAGTTCGATTCCGCAGTCTTCAACATGTTGTGGAGTTCAGCCAGGCTGACGTCCAACTTATTCATGTGAAAGTTCACAACAAACTGCGAAAACGAATCCGGGAGCGATTGCAAGACTAAGTCTTAGCTTAGCTCCCCATCCATAACAAAACCAAGTTGTCCAAGACGTTCAATCAAATTGATCATCTTAAGTACATGGTCATTCACAGATGATCCCTCTGGCATCCTACAGCGGAACAGCTCCTTCGATATCTCATATCGAGCTGTCCTCCCTGCCACATCATACAACTCTTGTAGATGCGTTAGGATAGTGTGAGCATCCATAAGCTCATGCTGCTTCTGTAGCTCAACGTTCATGGAAGCTAGCATGATACATTGAGCAACATTAGCATCATCTATCCACTTACGATACACTTCATGTTCATCATCATGTGCATCGTCAGCAGGTTCAGTGGGCTTAGGTGAGTCAAGAACATATTCCTTCTTCTCAACCCTGAGAACAATTCTCAAGTTTCGAAGCCAGTCAGCATAATTCGGACCAGTCAATTTGTGAGCATCTAGTATGCTCCGGAGTGATAGTGCAGAAGACATAATGTATATAGTAAATCTGTAAATGATAAACACATAACAACACTTAGCAAATATTCAATTTCAGTTCAAAACACTATATGAATCGGGTCTTTATTCATAAGTGGCTCCCACTAGTTTATCTAATTTATACAACCCCCTAAGTGAATAAATAAGCATTCGTAATGCTAGTGGGAATAGGGATCCTACATTCCATCACACAACCTCGGCTGTAGCACGAAACGCCATGTGATGTTCAATAGGCAGACAACTCTTGTCAATTACATCTCATGTTATTCCCTAATAAAACTTTAGCCTCTTGAATAATTGAGTCACGGCTGTAGCACGACAAACTCAATATTCTAAGTCAAGTCTAACCCAACATTTCGTACAATTGAATCAGTCTCCAACGGCCCACGGCTGTAGCACGTAACGACCATTAGATTCTAATTCATTGTACACATCTTTATGTAATAGACAAGTATTTCTAATTTTGAAATCAAAGCCCTCGGCTGTAGCACAAAACGACAATGATTTAAAAATGAGAACTACTTTCTACCATGTTGGAAGGCTATGACCGACACAAGCCCGTTGTGTCATTGGCCAATTACTACTTGATATTATTAAGAGGGATTTTATTATAAGGTTTATAATTATATATATTTATAGACAAAAATTTCAACTAAATTTTTCTATAAAGTATCATAATTACTAACCAATTTATTAATAATTAAAACTATTTTAATCATTTAAATTATTTCTAAACCTTTTAGAAAATAATTTTTCTGTTATTAACTAATAATTAAAACTCTTTTAATCATTAATTCTATTTCTAAACTCTTTAGAAAATTAATCTCTCCCTTAATATAATTTCATAAATTAAATAAATAATTAATAATATTAAGATCACATCTTAATTATTTTATAATAAATTAAATCTCATTTAATCAATTAATAAAATTGCTAACTAATTATTATTTCATAAATAAATAATTATCAGCCATTATTAATTAACTAATATTATTTAACAATCATAATCATATTATAAAGAGATTCTTTTCTTCAATTAAATATTTCAAATCAATAATCGATAATAAGATGATTCCCAGATCGGGGGGAGCATTGTCAAGAGGCGTCACTTAATACCCCTTTCTTACAGATCAAAATCTGTTTTTGACAGAATCATCCTTTCTCTCAATATTGAAAATTCATATTTAATTACGTGTTTCAAAAACACAAGAATCTCATGATTGTATTCATAATATAAATATTAAGGCAAGAAACGATTCCTATTTCTAGATTTTCTAGCGCACGCCTTATTTTGATTTAAGTTCACCTAAATCTATCATCTCATGGTAAACATAGGCATATATCTCATATATAAACATAAATAAGTAAGTAAGCATGCAAGCAAGCAAGCAATATCATGTCACACATTGATATAATGATGTATGGATTTATTATAGCATTTAAAAGCAATTTAAAACATGCTTTAAAACACTTCCGGGAATATAAGCATTTCAAAAATATTATATAAAAAATATTAGACCACTCCATTAGATCCGTCTCGGAAATACGAATCCAACGATATATTGCACGCCCAAAACGGAGTTACGAAACTCCGAGAAAATCAAATTTAATGTGACAGAAGGGCTGTAACGCATTTACGTAATGCGTTACAACCATTTAAATCTATTAAATGATGTAACGCATTTGTCTATAGAGCAACAATACTGTCACGCATTCCAAGAATGCGCGACACCCCTCCCCGCGTGCTCTGCACGCACCCGACAGCAGACAACAGTTTTTTTTTTTTTAATCTTCCGACCGTTTGTTAGACTGTCTTTGTCAGGTGTTTTGTAACTGTTGTTCACATCAATTCTGTACAAAACTGACCAGCCCATTATGGTAACAATAATAACTATTATTATTATTGTTTTAATTTTACTATTAATAAATTAGTTAACAATTAATTAATAAATTAATAAAAAATCAAAATAACATGATTTCTAAAATCAAACAGCAGTAAAATGATCAGATCAGCCAGGGTCCTTGTGCAAATTTTAATTTCATAATATTCACATGCATGATTATTTTATTTTATGAATTTTAATCAAAATAATTTTAAAAAATTCATAACAAATAATCTACACATCACAAAATTATGAAAAAAATATCTAGATGATCCATAACACTTATAGAATCCAGATCCAGGGTCAAAACTTCATGCAAATATTATTTTGAATTAATTCATAATTAAATCCAAATAAACTTGCAAAAATCATAATAAATCCATACATGCATAAAAAAATCTGATTTTTTTTTATATGAATCTCTATATGCAAGAACCTAGCTCTGATGCCATTGAAGGAATTTACGGACGAGCGGAAGCGTGATATAACAATTATTCCGTAAAAACCATGTATCGCACATATAGAAAATCATATAAAACGAAATAGCGGAGGAATCGAAACCTTACCTTGAAAATCGAAGCTTATAAAATCGATGGTTGCTAGCAGTTGCTTCTCAGAGTGTGAAGCACTCTACCGGTATCCACCAAGATTGATTCTTCGATAAAACCTTTTATAAAACCAAGCTTTTATAAAAATGGTGTTTTGAGAGAGAGGGAGAAAGAAGATGGAGAGGGAGGCAACTAGGTTTTCACAAAACCACTCTTGCATACTAAAACACCTCCCATCTCATTCTTTATATAGGGCTCATGTAGGTTTAGTATAATTAATATATCATGTATATATTAATATATATAAATCCCACAAATTGTTTAAATAATAATTAAACTATTTTAATCATTATTAAAAACAACTTGCTCTCTCAAAATACCTTCATCAATAAATTAATCTTTTTATGGTGTGACCCTGTAGGTTCAATATTAAGCCGGTAGTAGAAATAAATAATAATAAACTTTTTATTTATTATTTATATGAATTCTAAAATTCATTAAATATAATTAATAGAATAATTATATTTATTCTACATCGTGAGTGATGCTTCTCAACATATCGCGACTATCCGGATAATATGAATTCACTGCTTAGAATACCAAGAACCTGTCAGTGACTAGTTACCGTACAATCAATTCCTTCTACCCTACAATATCCCGATTAAATACAAGGCATGGAACTCGTGTCAAGCCTATCAAATTTAATCATATGATTTCTTATTCATAATGCAAAGTTCATATTAATGCAAATTAGAAACTCCTTTCTAATTTCATACACTTTGGCCAGAGATTCCAGAACTCGCATACTAAGAATAACATAGGATATTCACTTCTTTACTGGAAGGGGTAGATCCTTTATTGACCGTTAACTATCTCCATACACAAATCCCTATGCCCAGAATAGACCTAATGGATGTCCTTGAGACTAAGGACTAAACCAAAGCACAGTTCATTATATACAAGATTACTCTAACGATCTCAAGTCTAAGGACACTTGTACAACTAACACTTAGTGAACAACTGTTAGGTCCAAATGTGTTGTAGAGGGGGGGTGAATACAACTTTTCGATTATGAGTAGCAATAAATACGATGCAATAAATGAACACACAGATTCAAGGAATATATTTCTTTTATATATAACTTGAAAAGGTTGCTACAACATTCATTACAAAGTATAACAGAAGTTGAGAGAGAAGTGAATGATTCTAAGCTCTGTGAATACTCTCTCTCTTTTTCTTGTGTTTTTCTCAGTATTGCTCACTAACTAAAACATTACACAAGTGCTTCTATTTATACTACATGTAATCTATGACCTGTAGTCTTCAAAGACTAAGATGTACGTGGCCCAATGATGTCCACATAAATCTTGTCTTATCTTGAAAGCTTGGAAATCTGCCAATCAGAAGATGCCATGTGTCATGTTGAAGCTGCACTCTAAGTAGAACTTCTACTTGAGAATTTCTACTTAGCCATCTCGAACATTTAGTACTTAGAAAATATTCTGGTCTTCAACTTGAAACTTCAATGCACATCTTGAGCTTGTGATATCTTCATATCTTCTTTGTTCTTCTACAAGCTCTTGAACATGGATCTTTATTACTGACATAAACTTGCTATCAATGTCCTGACACTTGATGCACTGGTCTGGTTCATAAGTGACTAGTCTTGATAGTGTTTCTGCTTCTTGAATAAATTACCATATTCACTTAGTAACTTGGCTTTCCAATATTTGCTTTCCTTCTTGTTCACTTGAAATCAATTGGTCTTGTTGATACTGATAGTTATGATCTTGATTCTCGAATTCTCAAATCACTGAGGCCTGAACAACTTTGACTTGAACTTCTCTCAATGATTTCTTCTTGGCTTGATCATAGTTAACATGTTCAATTGTATCAATTACCTTGTCTTCATATAGTGTTGATTTCTTGTGACTTCTTGTTCTTGATTGTCTTCTGGTTAAGTATCTTTTCGTTTAATTGAGTTACATTAGTTATAGTGTTACAAGTTAATACACTCTGCCTTTCAATCTCCCCCAATTTGATTGTCTAACAATGACATTCAAATTAATGAAGGATAACTCAACTAAACAATGAGACGAGAAAAGATAATTAACATTACAGTCTTGAAAAATATACAATTACAAGTACATGAAAACAATACAAAGAACTTAAACTAGAAACAGAATTCGAACCTCGAATTAAAGATCATTTGAATGATTCCTATCACCTGGATTATTTCATATCTTTTAGTCAAACTTATATCACCTTATTGGATTCATTCTAAGATGAATTTTCCTCAAGTGAGTTAAAGCAACCGAAAGACATGAAGGTTTTCCAACTTCAAGTTCACACCACTCTGACCTTTAACCCTAATTCCGTTTCCTTTTCCTAGCTTCAGCAGCTTGATCTTTTTCTTCTTTCTGCCTTCTGCGCTTCTCCTCCTGCTGCTTTTGTTTCTTATATACTGGATTATGAAGTTGCGTCCACCTAGCATTCAACAAACTTACTGCTTCCATCTCTAGAGGGTTCCTGGGTTCTGGGTAAGGATGTTTGAAAAGCCTTCTGAGTTTGTCCACCTCCTGAGTAGTTCTGATCTCTGGAATTTCCTCAAATTTCTTCATTATAAGCCGAGGTTTCCTATGAGTTTTATCAGATTTAAACTGACAGTAGATCATTTTGGGATAGCCTATGACACGGTTAGTATTGTGGACACTAGCCGCATCTCGCTCCAATCGCTTCATTTCCACTACTACATCAGATAGGTAACTCACGAGTCTCTGCTTTTCTGTCACATACTTAACTTCCACATCTTCCCATTTGAACACATATAACACTTTCTCTAGAAATGCAGCATCTTGAGTCTGCTTCAGCCAGTCTCTACTCATATGCAAGAGTGTTTGCTTCTGGTCTGCATCTATGAATACTAAGGCATCAGCTGCATTATCAGCAAAAGAATGTATCCAGTATACGCTGTCTCTTCCTGGAACACCAACTGCCTCCCTTATCTCTCCTTGTTCCAGTTCTCCAGTAGGAAGATTCAGAGCTTCATCAACGTTCTTCATTGCTTGAAGAATATTCCAATTCCTCTCTATCAGCTCTGGTTCAATCTTCACATTATCAAGAGGGTTCGGAGCAATGACATCACACTTCCACACCTCATTGCTCTTCTTTAGTATGACACTTTCAATGGTCTTCACTGAATTATCTTTAAGCACAGAAGCGAATCCCTTACCCATCATCTGCCTACAGACGGCCTTAAGAGATTCCACTGAAAGTTCCATTAATTCCTTTTCCTCCAGGCTCACCCTCTTCAACTTACTGTCAACCACCATCCGGACAACATTTGGATATGCTGAGAATTCTGGACCCTTGTCCTCTGCTAGCCGCATTAACTGATCCCTATACAGAATGCTTAGATTCTCAGAATGAGAGTATTGAATTTTTGTTGCTAGCAAGAACAACTCTGATGCAGATCTTCTCGTCATGAATTGATCATCCACATACATGAAAGACATCGGGACTCCTTCTGTGAAAGACAAAACAACCTGCCACTCCTTTTGCGTTGAATTGTATCCAACCCTGACTTTAGAAATTAATCTCTTTAAAGCATTTATGTAGTCAGCCGCCATTGGATTCTGCAAATTTAGTTGGTAGAACAGATCATCTGCTTCCTTGTTATGCTCTCCTTTTGAACATGGTCCCATCAAAATCTTTCTTGCGTCATCCCACTTCTTCCCTATTCTTCTATTGTCCAGATCGATTTGAGGATCAGCTAGCCTTGCAAGCTCATAATCGTACTGCTTTCCTTGTAGCTCCGCTTTCTTTTCCTGAAACGCAGCACGACCTTGCATTTGCTTCATTTTAAAGAACTCAGCTTGATCCAAGGCTAACTGTTGAGCTTCAAGGGTTTCCTCATCGACAGTAATTTCTTCAGGCAATCCGAAAGACATTCCAGCACCTCCACCTTGATCCTTCAATGATCTCTTTATAGCATGTTTCAACGGTGCGTCTTCCATATCGGAATCTGAGTCAAGTACCTCCTGTACTTTTTCTTGATGACTCAGATCAACGAATGGCTCATCTGGCTCAATCGCTATTGCCTTACCCTTTTTCCTTCTTAGAGCCTCTTCATCAATGGACGGCTCAACTTCCATTTCTTTTACAAGATCAGCATGTTCTTGAATTTCTTCGATTTGAACTCCCTGCTGTCTCGTCTCCTTTAAACTCTCCCCCTTAGGTGAGTTATCCTGAACTCCACCCTGGTCTCCAGATCCACCAGCTGTATCAAAATCTTCAAATCCGGAACCATAGGCTCCTGCTCCACTAGCACCACCTGTACCAGCATCGGGGGGAGGTTGTTGCGGCGCGAAACATTCCGGGGGCACAAAACTTCTGATTGCGTACATAACTCTGCTTATCTCCACAGCCAGATTATCAATTGTAAACTCCATTGCTCCCATCCTGTCATTCAGGGTGTTTCCCAAGACACCAGCAGCATGGCCCATGTCATTTACCTGATTTTTCAAATCAGTAAAAGCTGAAGCTTGAAGTGCCATTCGTGCTGCGTAGTCGTCAAGTGCCCTTTGATTATCTCCAACATTCATCCCTAACTGCCCCATTGACTGCCCAAACTCCTTCATTTGATTTTCCATAGAAGACATACGAGATTCAAGATTTTCAGAACTAAGGGACGGTGTTTGGTTTAGGTGACCTCGCTCTAATACTCGTTCTGTTGGTATTTGGCGCTCGGTTTCGGGCCTTAAAAATGAAGGTCCCTCTCTCCCTAACCTCTCACACACACTCCCTGTCTCACGCTCGTGTATGTCTTCAATAATTGATCCAAAACATGAAGCAGTACCTGCAGAAACTTGATAAGAAATATAATTTGCAGTTACGGGATCAATTGCTGTTTGTTCCTGAGTTGGAATCTCAGGCTGAGAGGCTACAAAGTGTTCTTGTACAACATCAGAACCGATCCTCTTTGTAGCATCAGTACGTACCGGTGAAGGTACGGTTGAAGTTTTTAAAGCTTCATGTCCTCTTGAAGCAACAGTATCTTTAAGAGGTACAAAATCATCATCAAAGTCAAAATCCCTATGTGCAGATTGTTCAAGGGGTGAACCACTCTCGTGAGGTGGAGTGGTTGCGTGTGACACTCTAGGGTTTGACTGAGATTTAGAAGTAGCAGCATGGGAAATTTTGGCTTTCTTGCGAATAAGAGGCTGCTCTTCGGGTTCACTCTCCTCATCATGTCCTACATTTACTTGTGCTGGCTGTTTGGATTCCGGTGACTGGGATGATATAGAATTAGAAATATAGCTCTCACCCTGGGATAGATCCTGCGGGCTAGCAGTCTCTTGGGTCTGGGAATCAGAAACATAGGAATGAGTAGAGTGTCGAGAGAGATTACCTGATTCATTACCTTGTTCGTCTCCGCTTTGTTCATCAGGAATCGCTTCAAATGCCTCAGCATGAGCAGACCGATTCTGAGCATGTGATGAAGCTTGTGAGAAGTCCATCAAGGTAGTAACTCCCTCATCATATGTAAGCCACATTTGTAAGGTTTCAGGAACAGACATCGGTTTTCCATGATGTTTATCCTGATTTTCAACTGTTGAAAGTGACTTAGTGCCCATCCCTAGCGGTGCAGATGATGAACCACTGGCAAAACTCCGTCTAACTGCAAGAGCATCCTTCGGTACTAAACCATTTATCAGCATCTGTAGGAACCGAGGAAACCAGCAGACAACATCTGTGGTGTTGAGGTCTCTGCTTGCAGGAGATCCCATCACAGCCACTATCTCAGAGAGAACTATTCGTCCATAATTGATATCCAGCTCTCTTGCTAGGGCAATTCCGAGGTTTTGCATGGGAATGGAAATTTGATGGTAATCGCTTTCTCGTGCCCGAAAACATCTTGTGATGGCCTCGAAAAAGTAATTCCATTCCACATGAAGAAATTGTTTTTGGATGTTTCCAGTGATCCGGCCAGTCGGAGGATAACACCCTATTTCTTCAAAGAATTTGAGGCGATCTGCAGCTGTAGGTTCTGGATCATAAGCATCTTTAACAGGGAATCCAAGAACCTTGTTGACAATTTGTTCAGTCACCACATATTCCTGACCCGCTAAGGTAAACCTGAAACCAAAGGGGGTTGATTTGCTCCCAAAAGAAACCGCACTAGTCCATAATTGCTGTAAAGCATCATGCACTAGTGTAGGTTTAGCAGTAAAAGCATTGCTAGCTTTGGAATACAAGTTTAGAAATCGTATCCAAGACTTAAAGCGCGGGAGTTGATCACCAATTTCCGTAGAAATATTATAAAAATTGTTTTTGGCAAGTGAAAATTGGTGAGCCATTTTAATTAAAAGTTTTTCTTTAAAAAGATGTGAAATTTTAAATTTAATTTCTGAAAAACAATTAATTTTTAGTTAACAGTTTTATTCCTTTTAATTTTTCAAGAACAACAATAGTCCCTTTTTAGAAAAATTAAACTACGGAATTAAAACAATTAATTTTTTTTTTTTTTTTGAAGAAACCGTTAAATCCCTTTTAATTAATCAAGAACACAAAAGTTCCTTTTTGAGAAATCAAACTACGGGATGCAATTAACAGTTGATGGAAGGCAAATTTCAAGCCAATGATTAACTCTCCACTAACAGTGAAATACTTGTGTGAAAACGTGTATGAACAGATCTGTGTACTTTTGTGTGTATATACGCGTGTATATGTCTCAAGAAAGATGAACAGTTACACAAACACAAGAACACTGATTAAAGATAACACACAAGTAATAGCAGTCAAAAATTGGGCATTAATTCGTTGTCCGTAAGAGATTTGTCACAAAAATCACGAATCAGTGATTGAATGTATGAAATCGCCTGTATATATGGTGCGGCTGTAAAACTCAAATTAGGTAAAAGTGAAAGAAAACATCGAGTTAAGGATGTATATATAGACATGACTGTGAAATGACTAACTTGTCCCTGTTAAAAATCATGAAAACTCTAAGTACACACAGGGAGAACTCTATCTCGAAGGCTATCTCGAAGTCTATCTCGAACTTTCTTAAGTCGAACTTCGAGATAGAGTTCGAGATAGCTGTAACTCGAAATTTTAGCACTTAGCAAAAATCAGCAATAAAATCTATCTCGAAATTCGAGATAAAGTTCGAGTTAGCAGTTAACTCGAAAAACTTAAACCACTTGAACCATTAATCTATCAAAGATCATGTAAACAGCACACTACCAACATTACTAGGGAAATCTATCTCGAAATTCAAGTAGAAATTCGAGATAGACTTCGAGTTAGGAGTTAACTCGAAATAAATCCCCTTGAACACAACTGAGAGCTCTATCTCGAACATCAAGTCGAAATTCGAGTTGATTTTCGAGATAGAGTCTAACTCGAAATTATTCAGTAACTCGAAATTTTCTCAGTTCTTTTCAAAAATATCTCCAAAAATGGAAACTTATCTCAACCTTCGAGATAAAGTTCGAGATAGAAATTATCTCGAATATTTTGAAGAAAAAGATAGGCACACTGGTAACTCTAAGTCGAACTCTAAGTCGAACTTCGAGTTGAATTTCGAGATAGAGTCTAACTCGAAATTCTTCCCAGACTTAGAATTTTCAAAACTTCCCTCAGAAAGCTCAAATCGAAATTCAACTAGAATTTCAAGATGAGTTTCGAGATAGTGACTAACTCGAAATTTTGAAGATACTTAGAATAATTTGACAATTTTTCTTTGAAAAACTCAACAATTAATTTTGTCAAATTAATATAAATATCAATTCAAGGATTTTAATATATGACATAATTAAAACATTCCTTGACAATTCTAATGCCTCTAATTACATGAAAAACACAGGTAAATTCATCTAAAAATCATGCAATATTTAGAATATTATGAATTTAACTCCCCCTATGTTCATGCAATCTAACAAGCATAAATTCACAGATTTGTGCTATAAAAGACACTTAAAACACACTGAATTCATGCAAAATCACACTATATGCATCCTATAATAATCATTAATTAGGCATTTTAAAGTCTAAACACATAATGATTAAATATCTTGCATATACCAACATAACCATGGATTTTACAGATAGAAGGCTTTACTAACTTGTGTTAAGCATTCCCAATTCACCAACCAACCTATTGAATGTTACTTCATCAAGAGGTTTGGTGAATATATCTGCAATTTGTTGCATTGTGGGCACAAAATGTAGCTCCACAGTCCCCTCTTCGACATGTTCTCTTATGAAGTGATACCTGATGTCGATGTGCTTTGTTCTTGAGTGATCTACAGGATTGTTGGTTATGGCAATGGCACTTGTGTTGTCACACATAATTGGAATTTTCTTGTGCTCCATGCCATAATCCTTCAATTGGTTCCTCATCCACAGTATTTGAGATACACAGCTTCCAGCAGCAATGTACTCAGCTTCAGCAGTAGAAGTAGATACTGTATGTTGCTTTTTACTTTGCCAGGACACCAATCTTCTGCCAAGAAATTGACAAGCACCAGATGTGCTTTTCCTATCAATCCTGCAACCTGCATAATCTGAATCCGTATAGCCAATTAGATTAAAACCTGTATCTCTTGGGTACCAAATTCCTAGATTTGGTGTGCCCTTGAGATACCTAAAAATTCTTTTGACGGCTATGAGATGTGATTCTCTAGGATCCGCTTGGAATCTTGCACATAAACAAGTCGCGAACATTATATCGGGTCTACTTGCAGTTAAATAGAGAAGTGAGCCAATCATACCTCGATAGCTTGTGATGTCAACTGATTTACCTGATTTGTCTTCATCAAGCTTCGTGGCTGTTGCCATGGGAGTCTTGGCTGCTGATGCATCTTCTAGATTATACTTCTTGAGTAAATCTCTGACGTACTTGGATTGACAGATAAAGATACCATCTTTTCTCTGACTGATCTGTAATCCAAGGAAGAAAGACAGCTCTCCCATCATGCTCATCTCGTATTTGTCTTGCATTAGCTTAGCAAATTTCTCGCACAAGCGCTCATTCGATGACCCGAAGATAATATCGTCCACATATACTTGAACAAGTATTAGATCATTCTTCACATTCTTATAGAACAATGTTTTGTCAATTACTCCCCTAGTAAAACCACTTTCAATTAAGAATACAGATAGGGTTTCATACCAACATCTTGGGGATTGCCTGAGGCCATAGACAGATTTGAAGAGAAGATACACAAAATCTACAAGTTCTGGATCAACGAAGCCAGGCGGCTGTTCCAGATACACTTCTTCTTCTAACTCTCCGTTCAGGAAGGCACTTTTCACATCCATCTGGAAAACCTTGAAGTTCTTATGTGCTGCAAATGCCAAAAACATCCTGACTGCCTCAAGTCTTGCAACTGGTGCATAGGTCTCATCATAATCAATTCCTTCTCGCTGAGAATAACCTTTTGCAACCAAACGAGCCTTGTTTCGTGTTACAAGTCCGTTTTCATCCATTTTATTTCTGAATACCCACCTTGCTCCAATTACTGATTTGTTCTTTGGTCGGGGTACCAGCTTCCAAACTTTCTGCCTTTCAAACTGATTGAGTTCCTCTTGCATTGCAATCACCCAATCAGCATCACCAAGAGCTTCTTCTATTTCTTTAGGTTCAAGCTTGGATAAGAACCCAGAAAATAAGCAAATATTAGCCAGGTCAGCTCTTGCATTTCTTCTAGTAGACACACCAGCATCTGGATCACCGATAATCAATTCAAACGGATGGTCTCTATTCCATACTCGTTCTCTTGGAAATTGTCTTGATGATTCAGCATGACTTTCTGAATTGTGGTGCTGACTACTTTGAATACTTTCACTAACTCCCCCTGAGTTAGTGCCAGCTCCTACAGAACTAGAGTCAACTCGATTCGAGCCTTGAACAGTAGTCCTTGAGCTGCTATTTACTCCCCCTGAGTTGTTGCCGGTTCGTACTGAAGATGTCTCTCCTGATCTTGTAGAATTAGCTTGTTCACTAGACTCAGGTTCTTCACGTACACTTGGAACATTTAATGGGACAACCAACTCAGGTTCATCTTCAAGATCTTCTAAGTCCAGATTCTGAAATTTTAGGGACTCAGGTTCACTAGAATCTCTTGAAATTGATGAGAGTTTGGTATCGTCGAATCTGACGTTGTAGCTTTCAGTCACTTTTCGATCATTCACTAAGAACACCCTATAAGCTGCTACCACATCTGTGGAGTAACCAACAAAGATTCCTTCACGAGCTTTTGCTGCAAACTTGCCTAGATTTTCATCATCTATAAGTACATAGCATTTTGCTCCGAATACATGAAAATATTTGATTGTTGGTCTTCTGCCGTTCATTAGCTCACATGGTGTCTTTTCTTTATCTTTTATGATCAAGGATCGATTTTGAGTGTAACACACGGTACTCACTGCTTCTGCCCAGAAATACAGAGGAAGTTTCGAATCGCACAACAAAGTTCTTGCTGCTTCAACCAATGTTCTATTCTTCCTTTCAACTACTCCATTCTGTTGTGGAGTTCTCGGGGCTGAGTACTGACGACGTATTCCTTTAGATACACAGAAGTCATTTAGCACTGCGTTTTTGAATTCAGTGCCATTGTCTGATCTAATCGTCTTCACAGTAAGTGTTGAAACATTCTCAATTTGAGTGATGTGATCAATGATTAGGAAAGGTACTTCGTCTTTCGTCATTGCGAACAATACCCATGTATACTTGGAGAAGTCATCCACGATTACCAATGCATATCTTTTCCTAGACAAAGATAGGACATTCACTGGGCCAAACAAATCCATATGAAGAAGTTGCAGAGGCTCAGTGATATTTGAAATTTCCTTGCTTTTATGCGATGCTCGTTTTGACTTTCCCATTTCACAGGCTTCACAGAGTCCTTTCGGAGCGAACTCCATTTGAGGTAGATCTCTCACCAATTCTCGCCTCGCGAGAGCATTCATCGTTTTGAAGTTTAAGTGAGATAACTTTTTGTGCCATAACCAGCTTTCATCATCCGAAGCTTTGCTGTAGAAACAGGTAACTTGATTCTGATTTGCTGAATCCATGTCTGCAACAAAAAGATCTGCCTTTCGAACTCCTCTTAAAGCCAGTGAGCCTTCCTTGATGTGAGTGATTGATACACCTTTCTTGTTGAATACAATTTCGTAACCTTTGTCACAGAATTGACTGATACTCAACAAATTATGCTTTAATCCCTCAACATAGGAAATATCTTCAATGATGACATTGCCAGTTTTCAGTTTGCCATATCCCTTTGTCACACCTCTGCTGTCATCTCCAAAGGTAACATAAGGGCCAGCTTTCATAACCAACTCTGTAAGCAGGGACTTGTCTCCAGTCATATGCCTCGATGCTCCACTGTCTAGCACCCATATAACTTTATTTCTCTTTTGCTTAATGCCCTGCAATAACAGATTGATTAGACTTTCTTCGGAACCCAACTTTGATTGGGCCCGGCTTTTCGATAAGATTGATAATCAACAGATTTAACAACAGGAGATGCACTTTTCTTAACATTACTAGAGCTTTCGACTTCCTCCTTTCCTTTCTCAGACTTGACATATTTATCAGTCCTAGGAGAAGGTTTGTCACTCCTAACTTTAGGAGGACTGACAGTCTTGGCTCTCCCAAACTTCTTTTTGTTGTTTGAACTAGCAGCAGTATTTGAGCATGACTGGCTGGATGCATTCATTAAATTCACAAAAGTTTGCATGACATTAAAAGTGCATGGCATACAATTAGGTTGACCACACTGTGCATGATTCTGATGCAGATTATTCATTGTATGTGTGACAGGCATGGCATGTGTAGCAGTGCATGCATAAGAAAGATGTTCAGTAGATTTACAGTGATAACATGCTTTCTTTATTCGTTCAGCCTTAACCTCTTTTATGCCTTTCTTCCCTTGTTGTTTAACAGCCTTAGCTCCTATTCCTAGTCTAGATTCATCTCTAGGAAAATTGATTTTAACTTGTTTAATAGGAGTTATAGGTTGTGCGTTCTGACGATCTTCCATCTCAATCTCATATCTAGCTATCAATTCAGTCTCTTCTTCTTCTATCTTAGGAACAAGGTGTTTGTAGATGGGTTTGATAGAAGGTTTAAAAATGCTAGGTATATCATTTTTAAGGTCACTGGAACTAGTGTCTAAAGGTCTCTTCCCATCTTTCTTAGAAAGATTAGAATAATCAAGTCCTACACCTACTCCAGTTATCTTTTTAAACACATCATTATCTACATACACTTTACTAGCAGCTAGTTTGTAAGCTTCACATTTAGTTTCTAACTCAGCTAGTTTGTTCCTTAAACATGATTCTATTTCCTCCTTAAGGACGAGCTTGTGTTCCAAAGATTTAATAAAATCTCTTAGAGAAGTATCTACAGTGCAAGCAGCCTCTAACTCTTCCACTTTTGCCTCAAGCATTCTGCTTTTGGCGACAAGTGTTTTCTGTTCCTTTTGAGAAGTGTCTAGGCTTTTGCACAACATGTAGATCTCTTCGCTAAGAGCCCCGTTCTGTTCCTTATAATCATCAATAGACATTTCTACTTTAAGGGTTAGAACTGGTACCTCTGGTTCCTCTGATGTCTCAGCCATGAGTGCAAAGTTTGCTACATGAGTAACCTCTTCCTCATCTGAATCATCCCAAGCTCTTCCTTCTGTTACTACTAAAGCTCTTTTACCATGTTTTTCTTTCACCAGCGATTCATACTTGCTTTTGAGGGCTTCAAATGTCTCTTTTGGATAAGTCTGTTTAGGCTTTTTGCAGTCCGAGGCAAAGTGTCCAGGTTCTCCACAGTTATAGCATTTGAACTTCATTTTGAAATCCAAAGGAGATTTGTAGCTGGTACTCTTGCCTTTACCTTGGTAGCCTGACGAACTACCTCCACCCTTAGCAGCCCGATAATAAGATGAAGAATTTCTCTGTGGTCGGTTGCTCTTTCTGAATCTCATGTTGCTGAACTTCCTTGCCATGTATGCCACGACACTATCGTCCATGTTGTCCAGCTCTTCTTGGGTGAAGTAGTCATCATCACTGTTGGATGCGCACTCGTCATCATTATCAACTTGATGCGGTGCTGGTGATGATTTAGGCTTTGCTGCAACCATTGCCTTCTTAGGCTCTTCCTCATCAGCAACTAATCCTGATGCAGTTTCTTTTCCCTTTGAATCATTGTCCCATGCTTGATCTTGAAGAGTCTCCAGCTCATAGGTCTTCAGAATTCCATAATATTCTTCCAGAGAAGTTGTATGCAAATCTCTGGTTTCTCTGATTGCGTAGACTCTATGTTCAATGCTCTTTGGCTGGTTCCTCAAATATCTTGTATTGGTTTCAACCATGGGGAGAGTAACACCTCTCAGATTCAAATCCAATACCAACTGACTGAATCGTAGGTAGACGTCTGTTATGCTCTCTCCTTTTCGTATTCTAAAGGTGTCATACTCCATCTTGAGTATAAGTGTCTTGTTGCTTCTAACCTCTGCAGATCCTTCCATAACAACTTCTATTTTGTCCCAAATCTTCTTTGCTGTATTCAAACCTTTGACTATGTTGAACATTTCATGATCAAGAGATTCCATCAAGGTTTGTCTTACTGCAGTATCATAAGCTATTTGCTCCTTGTCGGCATCCGTAAAGTCCGCTGCCTTTTTGGGCTCAGACCGAGCAGGTATAACCTCCTCTCCTTCCGTACGCTCAGGAATAGCTTTCATTGGAACGAATTTACCTTTTTCAAGGACTTCCAGATACTCAGGGTTAATACTCTCCAAGTAGAGTCTCATTCTGAAAACCCATTCTTCATAGTGATCTCGGTTGAACATTGGGATCTTGAAGGAATTTTTAGGAGCCATTTCAAATCTTGTCACTAAAAATCTCTAAGTACCCAAGACTAGGCTTATGTAGAATATCTATGTAGAACTTCTGCCAAGTCGAAATTTCTCTAAGTAGAAATTTTTGCTCAAGTCGAAATTTCTCTTAAGTAGAAATTGTCCAAGTCGAAATTCACCAAGTAGAAATTGTCCAAGTCGAAATTCTATGTAGAAAATCTCAAGTAGAAATTCTATGTAGAACTTTTGTCCTTAGAATAATTTTCTTCTGCAGATTACTTTAATATTGAATAAACAATATCACCACTAAAACACCCTTTTTGACTTTTGATTACTTTACACACCGAAAGTGACTAACCCACCTGCTAAGCACTGAGTACACTTTCTTTTGCTTTCGGCTAAGAAATAATAATCAAATCAAAAGTACCAAAAACACCTTTTTGACTATAATTTCTTTGAAAAGGAAATTGAAAAGTTGCTGGGTTATATTCTTGATAAGAACAAATGATGAACACTCAAGAACACCAAATATTAATGAACCCAGATTAATTCACAAAAATTAATTAAAGTACACCCAAGCCAAATAATCACTCCTGGAGTATTTAAATAATTTTTCTGGATGAGTTTTCACTGGAAACGAATTAAAGCTTACTTTTCTAGAAATTTAGAAAAGTAGATCTAGAAAATGAAAACTCACGATTCTTCTACTAAACACAAGGATCTATGTTTTGTATGTCAAACAACCGCTTTGATACCAATTGTTAGGTCCAAATGTGTTGTAGAGGGGGGGGGTGAATACAACTTTTCGATTATGAGTAGCAATAAATACGATGCAATAAATGAACACACAGATTCAAGGAATATATTTCTTTTATATATAACTTGAAAAGGTTGCTACAACATTCATTACAAAGTATAACAGAAGTTGAGAGAGAAGTGAATGATTCTAAGCTCTGTGAATACTCTCTCTCTTTTTCTTGTGTTTTTCTCAGTATTGCTCACTAACTAAAACATTACACAAGTGCTTCTATTTATACTACATGTAATCTATGACCTGTAGTCTTCAAAGACTAAGATGTACGTGGCCCAATGATGTCCACATAAATCTTGTCTTATCTTGAAAGCTTGGAAATCTGCCAATCAGAAGATGCCATGTGTCATGTTGAAGCTGCACTCTAAGTAGAACTTCTACTTGAGAATTTCTACTTAGCCATCTCGAACATTTAGTACTTAGAAAATATTCTGGTCTTCAACTTGAAACTTCAATGCACATCTTGAGCTTGTGATATCTTCATATCTTCTTTGTTCTTCTACAAGCTCTTGAACATGGATCTTTATTACTGACATAAACTTGCTATCAATGTCCTGACACTTGATGCACTGGTCTGGTTCATAAGTGACTAGTCTTGATAGTGTTTCTGCTTCTTGAATAAATTACCATATTCACTTAGTAACTTGGCTTTCCAATATTTGCTTTCCTTCTTGTTCACTTGAAATCAATTGGTCTTGTTGATACTGATAGTTATGATCTTGATTCTCGAATTCTCAAATCACTGAGGCCTGAACAACTTTGACTTGAACTTCTCTCAATGATTTCTTCTTGGCTTGATCATAGTTAACATGTTCAATTGTATCAATTACCTTGTCTTCATATAGTGTTGATTTCTTGTGACTTCTTGTTCTTGATTGTCTTCTGGTTAAGTATCTTTTCGTTTAATTGAGTTACATTAGTTATAGTGTTACAAGTTAATACACTCTGCCTTTCAACAACTATCGACACGTGAGTAAACTCCATTAGTTGTTCAACTTATCGAGTCATGTTCAGTGAACTTATTCCCTAATAAGCACCTACATACTAGCTATAGTGTCACCACACAAATGCCTATGAGAACAGACATCCTCCTGAAAGGAGCAAGCATAGTATGTACTAATCTTTGCGGATTCACTAACTTCCAATTAGTTATCCTACGATCAGGAACTGTTTAAGTCTAGAGTTATCATCTTCTAGATCTCACTATTATAATCTCATTATAATTCTAGAAGCTTTACTTTAAACCATGGAATATCTTATTTAAGACACTTTAAATAGATAAAGCCCGTAACAAAAACAAATAAGTCTTTTATTAATGTTAATGAAATCAAATAAGAGTACAAGAAAGTTCTTCCTAAATCATCATGCATGATTGGATTTTAGGACAAACTCTTTCAATATACACTCACACTATATGTATATAACTGTTTATATAAAACGAGAAGAGCAAAGGCAAATACTGATATTACTAAACTTGATAAAAGAAAACAATGTACATGCAGGGATTAAATAGTACAATATGTAGACTACGTGATCAGCTACGTGATCAGCTACTACTACTCCTAGAAGCTCGTCACTAAATAAACTTAACTAACTGGAAGACTAAGTCCCAGCTCCTGCAAACTCGGTTTACAAATAACAAAGTAAAAGCTAATAAATAAATAAAACAAATACTTAAATAATAAGTTTAAGATTAATTTCCAACAATCTGTACATACAAATATGATGACTTTGACAATTCTACTACAAGCGTCATGAAACATTCCCCAGATGCTTGGGATCACATGCAATTCAAAGATATTGTTGTCAAAGTGGCCAATGTGGAGCTTTATTACGAGGCCTTAGACTTTTGCTTGGAATCACATCCAGAACTTACATCTTCGAAGTATTTTATCCTTCCAATAAATGATATTCTCAATGTTCCTGCACTTCGAGTTATATCAGTTACGGTATTTTTTCTTTTTATGGTCTTCTTTTTTATATCAGTTACGGTATACAGTTTCTTGTGGTATTAATAATACCAAGTGACTGTTGTCTCAATTGTGCATCAACTAAAATTAATTTTGCTAGAATAGTAATACCAAGTGAGGTGTGTGTTGTTTTCTTAGTAAGGCAGTACACTAAAAGAAACATCAAAGGAAGTAAAAGATTACATCAAATTTGAGTGTACTAGTTATAAAACAACAGGGGAAAGAAAGAACTTACATAAATAAGTTGTGAGCAGTCTGGTAAAATCTACACAAGGGACGTTTACATAGTCCAGGTCCCATCTCATGGCTACCGAATGTCCAATGGGTTAGCCATGCCATAAAACTCAACCGAACTCAGAGACTTTGAAGTTTGAAACAGTAACCTGAGATCACACCGTGGGACAGGACGGTTTAAAAATATTTGCCAGTAGCTATCAACAAATATTCAGTTTCTTGTATATTGGTTTTATATTGCATTAGTTCGTTCCTCATATTTCTTAATTTTGCAAGTTAAGACATGCAAAAAGATTACCGCACAAAACCTAATTTTGAGTTTTTTTTTTAATAAATCAAATATTGAAATATGTATTGAATTACCCTGAACAAAAGATCAGGGTAAAGATGTTGAGTATCGAATTACAAGAGTCCACTCGGAACAAAAGATCATCTGGTGGTGGTGGCAACTGAGCAAGTAGAAATTTAAGTATGGCGTCAACTCGTCATTTACTTGAAGCCTAGCTCATAGGTAACAAAAGATGATGCATCGAAGAAAGCTTATAGTAGCCATGCAATATGGCATCCTGACCTGATAAAAAAATTAAAAATGCCCATCACAAGATCGGAGCCGAAACTATATATTGGAGTAACACACAAAAACCTGATAATATTATAATTGGACTAGACTTGGAACGAAATTTGGGTCTTCATTTTATGATAATATTATTATGCTGGTTTATAATATTTTCATGAAAATATTGTTACCACTAATTTATAATACTTTGTATTTAAGCGGTTTTAAAGTCGAAATCAATCCGATAAAAATCGAATCGGGGTTTTTAAAATCGAAACCGATGATTCGGTTGCGATTTCGGTTATCAATATTTAAAACCGAAGATATGCGGTTTCAGTTCCAGTTTTAACCAAAAGCCGAACAATTTTATCCAAAAACCGAACCGAACCGAGGTTTGCTTTCCTCTACAACCTAGTCTAAGAGTTTTATGGACTTCACTAAAAACAAGCTACAGTAAATCTTTATAAATTAATATAGTTGGGACTGGAAACTTATATTAATTTAGAAAGGTATTAATTAATCTATAAATTAATAATTATTAATTTATAGAGAATTTTGAATGTCAAAGAAAATTAATTTCCAATTATATACATTTAAATAGAATTAATTATACAATTTATGGGTTTCAAAAAAAAAATTATGCAATTTATGTTTTATACTTAATTTAATTAATTAAATATACATCATTTTTAATAAAGTTCATAAAACTCTCAGACCAGGTTGTAGACTAGACAAGGTGAATAAGTAGTGCATTACTAGCACTATGACACTCAGTTTATGCCCTGCTAGGGGTGAACACGGGACGGGTTGAAGAAAAAAACAACCCAACCCAATCTATACGGATTTTTTAAAAATTAACCCGTTCAACCCACGGTTTTGGATGAGACGGGTTGGTCGGATTTTGGACGGTCCGGTTGGGTCGAGCTGGTCGGGATACATGAATTACAGGTTACATATTACAATATTTGTTAAATTGGGAACTGTAAAGACAACACTAGCAAAGTAGCAATCGGTGATGGAGTGAGTGATCAGTGATCACACATGTACCAGAAACTTTTACACCCAAATGTCAATCTGCCATAACATATCCGACCAACCAATCTGCCATAAGTCGATTTAAAAATAATTTGTCAAACAGGTCCTATATGTTGTTTATATATGTATAAAGCTTGCACAGGAAACGAACTAGCAAAGAAAAAAAGAAAAAATTGTAGAAAATCAAATTTGTAGGATTATTCAGTTAATAATGTAAGGTTGTAATCTGAGGAAGATATAGAGTAGTAGTTATGTATCAGAAAACTTTAAAACCATGGAAAGATTCTAAATCTTCTTCTTCTTCTTCCTTCACATGAACCAAATCTAATAGCATATAAAAGCTATCCTTTGAATTTATATTTCACACATACTAGAACATATAGTTTCGCAAAACACGAAACATAGAAATTGCTGACTGCTGAGACGGTATAAGAGACTGAAAGAGTGAGAGTGACTAAATGAAATTAGGTTATGTATGTAGTACTGGACTGGACTAATGGACCTTGAATAGTAAACGGGTTGAATGGGTTGGGTCAGAGTTATAATATGTTAAATTTTAACCCAACCCAATTTAATCGGGTTTTTTAAAAAACAACCCATTTAATTCTCGGGTTTAAACGGTCCGGTTTAATCGGACGAAACAAAGATCGGGTTTTGCGGGTTGGGTGGATTATGTTCACCCCCAAACAAGTAACAAAATTTCAACGTTTTCTTCCTTTTTTTCTTCAACGCTGCACCAACTATACATATGAAAATGCACCAACTATACATATGAAAATGACAATTATTTTCCACCCCACCCAAGAAACTATTATTATTTATTAAAACTTAATAATTTTGATTAATTTGTGCCTACCTATATATTTATTTAACCTCACGCGCGAACATATATATAGGAGTAAAAACTCTTTGAAAATAAATATATTTTTGAAAATTTCTTGGAAAATATTTTTCTCAAATATATTGATTTTGTAGTAATAATATATTATAATTTTTCCCAAACACTCCGATACCGATTTAGAATATTGAAAAATCAATTCAATATAATTTAAATTGTACACTCTTAACTCTCTCTCAACATTCTAAAGCCTAATGAAATTTATATAATATGTCCCAAATTAATGTAGTCAAATATCAATATTTCCTTTTCATATCTATTTTATGAATATGTTCTATTACCTTATTAACACACTTAAATATAAATATTAAGACTAATATACCCTTAGATTTACTTAATGTACTTTATATGACTTGTAACTAATAATTAATGAGTTGATATATAATTATTTTATTTTCACAAATTTTAATTTATAGTAATTCAATTTTTTTTGAAGATGGGTGTTGTAATACGGTTTTTTTATTATCTAGTTATTTAAATAATTATATGATTAAATTTCGATTCTTATTGTACATATATATAAAATATGGGTTGGTTAGATCTTATCACAATTTATTTTTTTCCCATTTTTATTCAAAAAATTTTGTGAAACCAAAATTGTAAGGAGAAAGTTTATTTTAAACTTTATATGTTTAATGTATATTAGAATTATGCAATAAAATAATTTGGTCTCAAATTTAGATTTAGAGGATTGAATTTATAAATATTATTTAAATATTACATTTATATTATAATTATAATACATTTATTTTTAAATTTCAATTATTTTAAGTTACAAGGATAGAAATGTCCTTCTAAAATTATTAAGATGAAGAAAATTGTGTATGGGACATATTTGTAAATATAACTAAAAATATGAAATATTTGTAAACAACTTTTAAATTTGGGACATATCAGAAATATACTCAAAACCCTAATCCTCTATACCCGAACCCGACCCGAAAATTTTATATATATAATATATATTTATATTAAAAAATATATACATTTGTCATATAATTTGATATTATTTAAATAATTTTATTCAAATATCATCTCATAAAGTTATTATTATAATTTTTTTAAATATTTTTTAAATAAAAATAATTTAATATAATTATAATAATTAATTTTTAATAATTTTCGAGTCAAAACAGGTCATTTTCGGATTGATCAGCTACATAACATGTTGGGTTCAGGTTACAAATTTCAACCTGTTTCGGGTTCGGGGCGTTTCGATTGACCCAAAAACAGAACCAGGTATAGTAAACCCGACACGAACCCGACCTGTTACCCGAAATTGCCACCCCTAATAGGAGTAAAAACTCACAGAAAATATTTTTTCGGAATTTTTTTGAAAAATATTTTTCCTTAAAAATTTTGATTTTGTAATAACAATATATTATAATTTTCCCAAATACCCCGAGTGTTAGAAAATTGATTAAATGTAATTCAAATTGTACTATCCCTCAACACTAGAGATGTTCAAAAAGCCTGAAGTCCGAAATCTGGCTCGATTCGATCCGGAAAAAAAAAACCTAAAAGCCCGGCTAGAAAAAAAGGTCGGCCCGGTTCGGCCCAGCCCGAGGGCCTAAGATGGGCCTCCTATTTTTCCCGAAGATCGGTCCAGCTCGGACCCGGCCCGAAGCCCGAAAAGCCCGGGCTTTTGAAAGCCTGGATAAAGCTCGGACTTTTAAAAAGCCCGGTTTAACCCGGATAAAAGCCCGAATTTTTTATGAAATCCGGATAGAAATCCAATTTTTTATAGATAAAATCTAAAAATATATATTATTTTTAATAAAATTCAAGAATATTTAAATTAGCAATACGATGTGATGGATCATGAGACGAGGAAAAATCAACAATATGCAAGATAAATCCTTCTTTGAAGAAGATTTATTAAGTGTAGAGGATGTACTTCTCGAAATGGTCATATACGAGAAGATTTGTACGGTGTGCTTTTTATGTATTCTGGATTCCAGAAGTTCGGGGTGTAGCTATTTAAAGATTGTTTTTTTCGTAAGAATTTCTTTTTTTTGTTTAGTAATATATTAGCTTTGCAAAAAAAGATAAAAATTACATATATATAAATTAAAGTAAAGTGCACTTTGTGTACCTGTACTTTGGGCAAGACACCACTTGAAATATCACATTTCAAAAACTGCCACGGGCAATACCGAACAAAGTAACTTTTTACAAAGTGTGTACTACCGTCTATTTTTGTCTAACGGTGTCAAATGGGCAGGGGTAAAATAGACATTTACAGTAACAATTGCGCGCCACAGAAGAACTACGCGGGAATTACACCTATATATACAACATAGCAGCCCCCTTTGCTATTGCAAACCCTAATTGATTCTCTAATCTGAAAAATGGAGGCTAGACGTCGTACGGATGAAGAAATCGATGCCATCTTGGACCTTGCTACTGCGACCAGATGAGTGTAATGAAGACTCAATGGTTTGGCCCAAATGCAGGGAGGCGATTCAGGGCATGTCCTAACAACATTTGCGGCTATCAGGAATGGATTGATAAAGAACTTGGGCCTCGCACTCTAGAGATTATTAAGGAGTTGCAGGAGTCTCGGCTGGAGAGTGATGAAAGGTATAGGCGCAGGATTGTTCGTATGAGGGAGAGGCATCAAGCTGAGATGTTACAGTTGAAGTCTAAGCAACAGTGTGTAGCTATTATTGGGTTGTTTGTGCTTGTTAATTTGATGATGAATATGGCTTTGAACACAATGAGGGAGGACACTGAAGTGGAGGATGATGACTACGATTCTGTTGATGAGTGAAGCTTTGATTAGGTTACACTAGGACTGTTAGGTTTAATGAATGTCATCGTCTGTTTAATGCCAAAGGTTTGCTAGGATTGAAGCTTTGGTTAGTTTGTTCTAGGACTGTTAAGTTTGTTGAATGTGGCTGTTCAATGTTAAGCTTGTTAAGCTTTGGTCTGTAATGGAACCATTTTGTCAAGTGCTTTACTCTTGTTTTTATGTACCTTCTTTGCACATAGAATCCAAATCTAAGTGACAATAAACTTGGTAAATAAAAGACACTATGCTGTTAAAAGTGCTTACACATTGCACCTAATAATACCTAATGAAACCAAAGTTGTTAAATCAATACCAAAAGGTATCCTTCATTTCATTACAAGCCAAAAGGTTCTTACAAGGTTCGAAAGAGACCATTACAAGGTTCGAAAACAGACCATTAAAAGAGACCATCAAAAGAGACCATTACAAGGTTCATAGAGATCATTAGAGACCATTAAACAGCATTACAAAGGTTCTTACAGACCATAATTCAAAATAACCATAATTCAAATAGATCACTGCTTCCAAATTGGCTTTTGTTTGAGCCTGCTTTCTCTTTTCTTTCTAGCAAGCTCCAGGTTCTTCAAAGATGTAACGTTGCTCTTGTCCTTGGTTGTAAAGCTCAGGGGCTACACACCCAGAGGATTGTTGCTTGCTTCAGGATTGTTGGGTGTTTGAGAAGTCTTAGGGTTGGTTAACACCCCTCCCTGGCTGCCTTCACCTAATGTTGTAGTTGTTCTTCCAGTGCCTATATTGCCTTGTTCAGGAGTTGTCAAATTCACTTTTGTTCCACTCTGATCCTCATCAGCCTTCTAGGTCTTTTTGTTCTTCTGCTTCTCACATCCATTAGCCCTATCATGTACCTGTCAACACAAAAGCATATGCATTCAGTTATCAACTAACATAGACTAATATGAGTGCAAGAAAAATCATAACCATACCCTAGCTGGACAAGTCCTTGTGTTGTGAAAAAAATTCAGTGCAATAACTGCACTTGATCTTGGTGTTCTATCTTTTTAACCTAGTTGCACCAGGTGTTGTAGCATCATTTGTCTTATTCCTACTTTTTTTTGGCCTCCCTGTCTGCACCTTGACCACAGGAGGTTGTGGTCTGGGATACTCAGTCCTAAACCATTCTTCTTCACCACATATGGGTTCAAGGGTGTGGCTGTAACAAGCAATAAAGGTGTCCTTTGAGTAGCATTCATGAAAAAATTCCTCATATTTTTTTTTGACCATGCAATGCATGCACATGCATGGTAACAGGGTATACCACTCAACTCCCACTTTTTGCATGCACACTTTTTAGCATCCAGGTCCACCACCATCTGATACCCCCTGCAGACATGGTGACCAAGTATTTTGCCCCCCCAGACCAGATCACATGGCACCCTTTAGTCATTTCAACAGTCCTAATAGAAAACTCATACACATTAGACATGATTCTAATTCTAATGTAAAATAAAGAAAAAGACAGAATAATGTATGAAAATGCTTACTTGTTTAATCTCCTCATAGCATTGGGACAGATAGGGTTCAAAGCATAACTGTTAATCATTTTGTCCCTTCTTTTTTGGATTCTTGTCATCACATCTATATGTATGGCTTATAGCATAGCATAGACAGTATAGGTAGATCTCTATGCTTACCAATAATGTTGTTGAAGACCTTACATTGGTTATTCACAAACTGATCAGATTTTGCAGTCATTCTAAATGCACTTCTACTCCACTGACTCCTAGGTTTCTCAGCCAACCAATCATAGCACTTCTTAGACAGCTGGGAAATAAATAACAAAGTTAGGAGAAGTTGTAATGTAAAATGCAGGTAGTACAATTTCTAAGTATTTTAAAAAGAGATAACTTTCCCCATTCTTCCATGTGTTTATTGTAGGTGTAATCAGTGGTGGCCCTTGCTGCATTCCACAAGCACATCCTCACACCAATTCCTTTGTGGTCCTTCCACATATTTTTGTACAAGTGCATAACACAGAACATATGTTCTGCATTAGGCACTATGTTCTCAAGAGCATTGATTAAGCCTTTCTGCCTGTCAGAGATGAATGTCCAACTACCATCATTAACAATCTGCAAGTCTTCAACCACATTCTTCAAAAACCAATTCCAAGAGTCAGAATTTTCTGCTTCCACAACTGCCCAAGCCAAGGGGTACATGCCATCATTAGCATCTGTCCCAATGGCTGTTAGTAGTTTGCCCCCATATGGTCCCTTCAAATGGCACCCATCAAGTCCAATTAGTGGCCTGCAACCACTATTGAATCCCTTCTTAATTGGACCAAAACAAGTGTAGAATATTTTTGAATAGCTTCTTCTCAGGATCTGTTGTGTCCTCTGTCATTACTAGCACTGTGCTATCAGGCATTGCCTTTAGAAGCTCATTAGCATAGTCCCATACCTGACCATACTGCTCATCATGCCTGCCTCTAATTTTCTGCAGTGCCATCTTTTTAGCTCGTGCAATCATTGACAACTTTTTTTAAAAATGCTGCCAAAGGCCAAGTAGGATTTATCCTAATATCATTTTCATAATGATTAGCTATCCATCTTGAGTTAATTTGCTTCTGCTTAAATGTTTGAATGCAAGTATGTTTTGGATTGTAGACTCTTATCTGATAAGTGTCAGAGTTTGGCATTTTTGTCCCATAAATACTCCATTTACAACCTCCATGTCAAACAAATTTGACTCTGGTACCATAATTCCTCTTCTGAATGATCCCTCTTCTATCCTTGATAGCTTGCTTCTTGATAGCATCTCTAAGCACTTTTGCACTGGGAAACAACTGGCCCAGCTCAAATTTAGGATTGTCCATCTCAGCTTTATCAAACACTGGCCAACTTATCTCATCCTCATCAGTGGAGTTGGCAGCCATTCTTTCCTCTTCACTATCATAGAAAATAGAGTCACTAGAGGAACCCATATTCTCATCTGTCCCCATCTTTGTGGCACTCTCTTTCTCTTTGTTACACTCAGCTTGATCACCATCCTTCCTAGTACCCTCCTTAGCATTTTCACTCTGTTTACCTGCTTGCTTACTCTCCTTAGCAGCTTTCTTACCCTCCTTAGTAGCTTTTGCAATCTCTTTAGCAACCTTCTTCTTTGCTCTTTCCTTCTTGTAGTAAGCCACATCTTCGTCTGTACTGTCCTCATTTGAAGAGTTAGAATGGAATGAATCATCACTAAGTTCATCATATTGGTTTACCACATAGTCTTCATCTTCTGAGTCACTGTCATTGTAGCTTGCATTCTCATCGTAACCACCATCCTCATCAAACATTTCTCTAACAAAATCTCCATCATATTCAGCCTCAACAAATTCCAAGTCTGGATCTTGTGATGGAATATATCTCTGTGATGGAATTTGGATTTCCTTAGCTAGAGGCTGGATTTCAACAGCAAACACTAACACCAATCTAGAAGGTGGCACCAGTTCACACATTTCCAAAACATCACTATCAGTTTCTAAGGTCCAAAGACCATTAATCCAATCAGTTTTAGGGAACTTATAGTAGTACATTTGACACCCAAGAACCCCACATTCCTTAAACATACCACCCAGTTCTAACATGGACATCATGTCTACATTACTGAAGTCCACATAGTCAAAAGCACCACCATCATAGTGTCTTGGATTGTCTATCATTACCCCCCTCCATGAAACAGTTTTATAGTAAACAAATCAGGCACTGGAACATTGACAAACAAAACAAACACAAGTGGGGTTTCAAAACGAATACAGATCGAATAGACATAAACAAATGAATAAACAAATCAATTTGGACCACAAAAATTAAAAAAACCTAATTACTCGCAGAAATCAATAAAACACCTAAACCCACTGCATTTAAAACCCTCGACAACATGATAAAAGTATGAAAACCATTTACAAAACCCTAATTACATAAACAACACCCCTAATTTTAATTAAACCCTAAATACGAAAAAGATGATTACATATATACTGTGGGGCCTCATTTGGAGCAAATGTGTCTCTGTCCTCTCTTGGTCGAACAGCCCAAGCCATCGTCTTCTTGATTAAAGCCCTACAATGTCTGATTAAAGGAGAGTAAAGTGTTCAGATGCTTAGAGTTTTGTTCTTGATTAAAGTAGTAGATGTACAAAAGGGAGGCAAGAAGACACTAAAAGGACCGCGCTTAGTTCTAGTGCAAATGTCTGTTTTACCCCTGCCCATTTAACACCGTTAGACAAAAATAGACGGTAGTACACACTTTGTAAAAAGTTACTCCCTCCGTTTCATATTAAGTTTCCTATTTCCTTTTATCACGTTTACCAACACACACTTTTGATCGTTAATATCTTTAATTTCATATTAGTATTAAATATAAAAATTTTATTGTATTAAAGTACTCATAAATATGAATCCAACAAGACCACTCATGACTATATTTGGTCTTATAAATTAGGTATAAATTAGTAATTTGTCTTATGTTATGAACAATACCGACATATGAAATAGGAAACTTATATTGAAACGGAGGGAGTACTTTGTTCGGTATTGCCCGTGGCAGTTTTTGAAATGTGGTATTTCAAGTGGTGTCTTGCCCAAAGTACAGGTACACAAAGTGCACTTTACTCTATAAATTAAGAAAAAACCCGATCCGGTCCAATCCCTGACCTAAAATGAACCTCATATTTTAGTAAAAACTCGACCCAAATTTTAAAAAAGTCCTAACCCGACCCGATTCTTAAAAAGCCTAGTCTTTTTAAAATCCAAATAAAACCCGGACGGAAGGTCTTTTTTTTGCATCTCTCCTCTAACACTCGCTCAAACCTAACCTATTTTCCCAAACAAAGTTTCGCACAATCACTCCATACCCGACCCACCCCACCCCACTCCCCCCTGTCCAAAACAAGCCTGTGAGAGTATTTTAAAAAAATGTGGTGGTGTTGGGTTGAGTTAGTATTAATATTTTTAGGAGTTTTGATGTGTATTGCGAAGGGGGATGGAACGAACAACGTTGATGAAGATGGTGATGTTGGGTTGCAGAATGTGGTGAAATATCTGCGACGGACAAAGCAAATTGTGAGAGTTGCACCTAATCTTTGTTGATTGTTTGCATTTCGGGGGGTGCACTAATGCTCTTTGTTTGCTAATTTTCAGGCAGAGACAGAGATTTCTCTATTAAAACTAGAGATGCACAAAAAGCCCATCGGGCCGGGCTTTGAAAAGCCCGGGATTTTTGGTCAAAGCCCGACCTGGGCTTTGACTTTGACCGGGCCGGGCCGGGCCAGGCTTCTGTGAAAAACGTGAGCCCGTTTAGGCCCTCGAAGCGGGTCGCGGCGGGCTTTTTTCCGAGCCTGAAGCGGGCCGGGCCGGATCGGGCTTTTTTCGGGATCAAATCGGATCGAGATTTTATGTTATATAAGAATGTTCTTTATGTAATAATGGGAGACATGTGTTAAACAATCTATATTGCCGATACAAATATTACATTTATCGATTTACTTTTTGATTTGTTGATATATTAATTGATTACACGTGTACTTAACTTGTTTTCGTTCATGTATAGTAATATATGCATATAAATAATCTTATTATTAATAATGAATATGTAAATATTTATGTACTTATATTATTTTTATATTTGTAGGAAGTGTAAATACATAAATATTTATGTAAGTATACTAGAATAATCGAATTTTACCCGGGTTTTTTCGGGCCGAACCAGGCTTTTAATCGGGCCGAGCCGAAGACCGGGCTTTTTAAAAGACCGGGCTAAGATCGGGTTTTTGCCGGGCCGGCCCGGGCTTTGCCCAAAAATATAGGGACCGTTCAAGGCCCTCGGGCCGGGCTTGACCGGGCCGGGTTTTGACCGGGCCAGGCTTTGCCGGATCGGGCCGGGCCAAATTTTTGGGCTCGGACTTTTTGTGCATCTCTAATTAAAATAGATGAAATTTCGGCTGCAAGCACAAGTTAGCGCACCTCAATCTTTATATTCTGTGTGGCCAAATTTCATATTTAACTGTATTTGGACCCAGATTTTTTTTTTGCTTGCCCAATTTTGTACATATCTTTATGACATATTTTTTTAGCGACCTATGTTTAATTAAGGTGTTTGAATCTATTGCGAGATTCGTTACACGAATACCTTCACTCAATCCTCCCGTTTATATTTGCAACAAACAGAGCAGAGCAGATGATTGAACTGATTAGTAGTTAAGCACCGTGATTGTTGAGTACGACATCAAATGGACGTAATTCTTCTTGTTATGTGGAAAACTGAAAAGAATTATTCAGGGTCTTTTTAATTTTTTACCATTTGGTTAATCGTTACTCGTTTCTGTTAGTGTAAGCTTCCGAATGTGCACAATCACTTGGTAATGGTGTTTCCACCCTTATGATCCTTGCTTGTATCCTCCATGCTTCATATCATATTCATGAACTATTGTATTTACTGTGGGTTATGTTATGTATTATACAGCTTGACAGCGCTATAGAGACGACAGAGACATCCCAGGCATCACTTCGAGCTGGGCGAGCAAATTCACGAGCATTGTTATGCACAGACGTAGAGTTCAAGTCACTTCAACTTCAGGTTTGGTTTACCCTAGGAATGATGTTTCTTGTTCCATCTTTTTGATTCTATTTTGTAGTTTTTGTTACAAAGTGGTCAGTTTGCCCTTTTTATTGCGGTTGATAGTTTGTTTGGCTGTTGTATTCGAATTGGTTGTTTACAGGTGTATGTATCTTTTTTGTCTGTAGTAGCTTTACGGGTGTTAGTTGTTTGCTAGGGCTTGTAAGGACTCATTTTATACACTATGCACCCGAAGATGATAGATTTGCGTCATTATAGTGTTTTTAACTTTGAGTTTAAAATCATTGAACGACATCATATTCCAGATAGAATAAATTGGGTTCCCTAGTAAATTAGAAGCTTGGTAAGCTTTGTAATGAATTTACGTTGTTGAACTATAAAGGGTTTGGAATGGAAGGAGAAAGCGGAAAAACTTCAAATTGAACTTCAACGATGTTCTAAAGCTCAATCCCGATTGTGGAACAGCTTGTTGTGGAACTTGATGAATCGAGAGCTTTAAAGAAGAAAGAAGATTTAATTGCCAGTTTGCAGAATGATTGTAGTCAATCAAGGTTGGCTTAAACCCATATTATATTTATGCATAATCTTTGTCGGTAAATTAGGTGCTATATAAATAATTGAATACGGGTTTCATGCTGCAGAGATATGATTGAAAATGTGTTGGAGATACATGTCAAGGAGGTGATGACTCCCCTTGCAGAAGTATTTGCCATTGACGCGGGTGCTACACTATTAGAATTCCACAAGTTCTGGGAGACTCATCCATACTCCAGGTATGTAAATTTCATCATGTTACACTTACACATTTCCTTAGTTTTCATTGACTAAAGATTATTGAATTGAATGTAGGGTACCAGTGTTTGAGCAGCGCATTGATAATATTGTGGGTATTTCTTATGCAATGGATCTACTAAAATATCTGCAAAAGGCATGTCGGTTCTATTTTTGTGTTGAACTTCTCAATTACTTAATTATGTTGTGTTTGCATAGTAATGTATCTGACATAAAATATTTTGCAGGGAGAAGTACTAGAAACCACATCTGTGGGAGATATTGCAGACAAACCAGCGTATTTTGTTCCTGGTATGATTTTATTGCCCTAAGTAATTTCTAAATTCGTGTTTTCTTGCAGAAACTGGTTGGCTTGTATCATAGACACATATCTCTGCGTTCTGCTAGGAATTTATCCTGATTGATCTATTGATGCTCCAATGTTGTTTGAGACTGAATCATGATTTTCTTCTCAACATTGTTTTGGAAACATAATCATGTCTTGATACTGTTGCAGATTCAATGTCGATCTGGAATCTACTTGAGGAGTTTCACATTCGGAAGGTCCACATGGCTATAGTTCTTAATAAATGTGGAGGAACTGTGGGAGTAAGTTTGTACTTGTGATATCCATTGTTAATTATCTGTTATCTCATCCAAAATTAGACACTTACTTACCAATTCTCGTTAAAATGCAGATTTTCTTAGAAAGTGAATTTTAATTGACCTATTTAGAAATATCGTTCTGTGTGCTTTTAATTTACAGTTGCTTCTAATTTTATATTCTGGAGTTCTGTCTATCATATCTAGTAGTCTGTTGGTTCTGTATGGGAACTAAAAGGTGTGTGGTGTGGAGTACAAGTTTCAACACAGACATGAGTGTGCAGCATGGCATTTGTGAATTGTGCTTACCACACTGCATTGGCCATAGAAAAATATTGAGAAATATCACTACAAGGATTTTTGCTTTAGACAACAGGCAAAACGTGTTGTCTGAATGTACCAAAAATTGTTGACTATTGAGAAGCCGTCTGATACACACCTCAGACAACACACAGCAACTGTTGTGTGAAAGTAAAAATCACCTGAAAAGTGTTGTCTGATACCCAGAAACAATAACACTTCTTTGGAAACCACTTGTCAAAGATCCAATAACACAACACTTTTTAACGAATATATTGTTGTTCTTAAGCAGTAAAGACAATGGTTTTTAAAAGACAGCCTATTGTTTAAGTGCAAAAGATACAATCTTTTACTCGATCAGGGCTGTTGTTGTATGTCACTACAGACAATGGTTTCTTAGCAAAAACCATTTGTTTTATGGTTAGTTGTACAACATGATATCCCATATGGCATGTTGTTGTACACTAGGAAGGATAACACTTTCTTAGTACATAACTCTTGTTTGAAATTATTTCAAACAATGGTTTTTGCAAAGTATAACATGTTGTTATTTGTTAAAAGAGACAACAGTTTTGTGGGTTTTAACCTGCTGTGTGTATTCTTCTCCCACATTACTTTGTTAAATGGTACATGTTGTTTGATTGCATTTTTTACAACTGTTAACATTAGCTAATTTTTATTTTCCTGTTGTGTGAGTCATTTTCTCACAAGGGATTTTAATAAAAGCATTGCTTGATATATAATACAACAAGTGATAATCATTGGTGGACATTGACTAAAATAATCTTAAACAATGGTTCTGGAAATGTAATAAATATTCATAACAAAAATTACGTACCAATCAATATTCATCGCTACAAATCTACTACCGGTACCAATTCCTAACAAAGTACCACTACCGTCTAAATTACAATGTTAGAATGAGATAACTCAATTTCTTTACCTACTTCTCTAGCTTTATTTTCTTCTCTATTTTCTTTTCAGTGGCAGGAGGCTGGGATACTTGGACAGTCATGGTGTTAGTGCTTGTTGTGGTTGTTTATGGGTTGCTGCACTTCAAGCTACAATAGCAATGGCTTTGCAGCTAGGTGACAAATCTGTTGCAGAAAGATACAAGAGCAAATTTGTGAAGACCAAGTCAATATTCGAAGCAAAACTACATAGTTCACAAGAGAATTAACAACTACAGCAAAGAATTTAACCACTTACATAATTCTGTTTAATCATCAAGAACTTAATTAAACTATATATAATTCTATCAGATGGCCATGAAAGCTCACATGATGCTTTGATCGACAACTGATACACCTACTCAAAATAAACAAAAAAAACAGAACAAGAAGACAATAAGAATGTAAGCAAACATGTTAGAAGATTGAGTTAGCTAGCATATACAAGTATATCAGTTTTTAGTTACCAAATAATGTGTGCATATATAAACGCCTCTCCTCAAAAATCTGCCTAGCTGAGCTCTCTTCTTTAATTGACCTATAATTGTCATTCACATAATTATGATGATATATCAGACATTAACTTCTAGTAGTCATCTAATTAGACAGTTAGGATTGTTCATTATTAAGACAAAGAATTACCGATACTCTGAGCTACCGTCAAAAAGCTGCTTGCATTCAAGTTCCTTGTCGATGATCAGAAAGGCCAGTAAACCAAAACCTAGTGTACCTCAAAATTTTCTATTTAACCACGAGAAATAGTTTAACATACACGAACATTAATTGTACATAAGCTTTATGAAGCAGGTAATTACAAAGTACTCATAGGTTCATTTGCAAATATTTTCTGATCAACTTGGAGTTTGAGTTTTCTGTTAGTACATAGACATTGATCTCTAATCAATTTAGAGCTGCTAACTACTAATTACAATGATGATGTTCTAAAAGCATTAATGCAAAAGTACATAAGCACCTAATATCATACCGGAAGTAACTAAAAATATATAAGTTGAGTGTTACATACAGTGTTTAGATGTTTACGTGCATCGGGGCCGAGTAAATCGATATGGTCTAGCACAACTGCGCAAGAAATGATCCACGAGCAGTGAGCAAAAGCACCTTAAGCACCGGCACTGAAGCAGCAAGAAAAAGGCTGAAAAGCCTCATTTGCCAAATCACTCCGATCACTTCACTTTAACAAGTTAAATTCTCTGAGTATGATTAAGTTCTACTACGTATGCATCCTGGACAGTGAACCAAACCGAGGTTCTAAACAGCTTGCCATACCAAAACGTTTATCAAAATTTATTGCGTTAAAAATAGCATGCCTCATATAAGTTCCACAACTGACTCCTTTTCTTTTCTCTCTTTTTTTTGGAAGACCTAATTAGCTTTATTCCATATGATGCACGCAAAGTGTTCAGTACCTTTTTTCATACATAGTTTGGGCAACAACTTCATTTGCCCAGGTGTCACAGTTAAGCTGCAATACACTGCAATACACACAAAAGTAAAGACTACAAAATCCAAAAATTATTATTAGATTACATTATCTGCAGAATTGAAGGATTCTGAATAATTTATTAACCATAACCCATACCACAGTACATTGTATCATTTAAAAGCATCGTCTGATCTCTGAGCCTGTTGTAAATTGTAAACTAAAAAGTAATACTCTTATCTTTAAAAACATCTTCAATTCAATCATCAACAATAAGAAATCACATATTCATTTATACACACGAATTGACAAGCCATAATAATTCTTGCCTTGTGAACTGTTGTAATCAAGAGACCTCTGCTAACAAGTGTGTCCATAATCCAACATCCTATATTTGCAAATATGGCCATAGTTAATCATGGAAGTACACAAAGTAGCCCAGATTTAGTCAAGTTAAACTTGAAGACTTGAGAAAGTAAGCACAATTTCATGAGAAAACATGAGTTTACCTATTAGATTATTAGTATACTGATCTCTCTTTAAGAGCGGCTCCTGAGGAGGTAATCCTAAGTCTGGAAGCAACTTGGTGAAATGACTAAAGCTCATTCATGTCATCACAATTTCAGTTAAATTGTCTTCCTTGCTGTAGCAACTGCGAGATTATTTCAAATAATTATTAACCAAAAACACGAAAGAAACCAAATATTATATTATGTTTATGAATTTGAAACCGAAAAAGTGATGATTTATACATGGTGCATCAGTTGTCATTATGGTTTCGAACAAAACCCCTAAATATAAATACATCCATGTAAATAAAAATCCAAAGCAGAGAAGTCAATCAAAATCCCTAAATTGAATTTAATTAAAACCCAAATCAATTAAATTGATGAATTACCTGAATCAATTTGGTTTCGAGCTTTAGAACAAATCGGGCAATTAGGGTTTATGTGTGATGTATAGATTCGTATTTGTGTGCGAGTTCAAATCGAGTTAAATATGAGTTAGGGTTTGAATGAATCAACCTAAATATGAGCTCAGTTTTGAACAACCAGGGTTCATGTTTGTGAGAGAGGTGAGTAATTGAGTTTGTGAGAGAGGTGAGTAATTGAGAGAAGGGGGTGAGAGGCATGAGTTTGTGTCTGTGTGTGTGAGAGATAGAGTCCTAGAGAGGCCTGTGAGAAAAAAAGAGGGGGAAGTGAAATTTGGCTAAGCGGGGAATTTAGGTTTAATGAAATTTCAAGAAATTTTGGGTTTGGTCGGAGGTAAAGAAGAAGAGGGAAATGAAAATAAAGAAGAGGGAAACGAAAATAAAATTTATTATAAAATAATTTTTATTTGTGAGATATTAAATTAACTAGATTTCTATTAAAAAGTAGTAAAATAAATTTAAAGTTTTAGAATTTTCTAAAATTTCTAAAATTAATTTGGTTTGAGATCTTAGTACAAAACTACTAAATTGACTCGTAGTCGTAACTAGTGCTTTGTCACATAAGAATATAATTAAATCATATAAGATTAATATTAAATTATATAAATTACAAAATCATATAAGATTAATATTAAAATTTCTAATTTTTTGTACACATCACAAAAATCAGTATATAACATCATCCGTATGGTTGGATCGTCAAAAAAAATTTTAAAAAAATATTCAAAAATTATACTAGTTTGACCAAGTAGTACTTTGATTGTTGACCATTAAAATATCATTCAAGAATAATTTATTTTTTTCTAATTTTTTTTACCCATCACTAAAATGAAAATATAACATCATCCGTATGGTTGGATAGTCCAAAAATATTTTTTAAAAAATAGATCATGTTCAATCGATACGATACTAGTTAGAAAGAGTAATACTTTTGGCTGATTTATATTGTAAACACGTGTAAGGATGATTTATTTTTTTATAATTTTTTATACACATCACTAAAATCAGTATATAACATTATCTGTATGGTTGGATCGTCCAAATTTATTTTTAAAAAAATAGATCATGTTCAATCGGTACGACACTCGTTAGAGCGAGTAGTACTTTTGAAGGATTTATATTATAAACACGTACAAGAATGAATTTTGTTTTTCTAATTTTTTGTACACATCACTCAAATCATTAGATATTAACATCTGTATGGTTGGATCGTCGAAAAAAAATTATAAAAAATATTATTCCAAAATTATAGTAGTTTGACCAAGTAGTACTTTGATAGTTGACCAATAAAATATCATACAAGAATGATTTGTTTTTTTCTAATCTTTTTTACACATCACTAAAATCAGTATATAACATCATCCGCACGGTTGGATCGTCGATAATTTTTTTTAAAAAAATAGATCATGTTCAATCGGTACGACACTCGTTAGAGCGAGTAGTACTTTTGGAGGATTTATATTATAAACACGTACAAGAATGAATTTTTTTTTCTAATTTTTTGTACACATCACTCAAATCATTAGATATTAACATCCGTACGGTTGGATTGTCGAAAAAAAAACTATAAAAATATTATTCCAAAATTATACTAGTTTGACCAAGTAGTACTTTGATAGTTGACCATTAAAATATCATACAAGAATGATTTGTTTTTTTCTAATCTTTTTTACACATCACTAAAATCAGTATATAACATCACCCGTATGGTTGGATCGTCGATAATTTTTTTTGAAAAAATAGATCATGTTCAATCGGTATGACACTCGTTAGAGCGAGTAGTACTTTTGGAGAATTTATATTATAAACACGTACAAAAATGAATTCTTTTTTCTAATTTTTTGTACACATCACTCAAATCATTAGATATTAACAGCCATACGGTTGGATCGTCGAAAAAAATTTAGAAAAAATATTATTCAAAAATTATACTAGTTTGTTGACCATTAAAATATCATACAAGAATGATTCGTTTTTTTCTAATTCTTTGTACACATCACTAAAATCAGTACATATATAATTTTAAATTTAAAAAAAATAAAAAAAGATCATGTTTAAAAAATATAAATTTTAAAATTTATCATATATAATTTTTTTAATAAATATTTACTCAAATTACTACTACTACATTACTAATTCATTTTATAATATAAAAATGAAATTTTTATCATTTCCTCAATTCATTTCCCTCCCCCACGCCAATTTCATTTCCCCCCTTTCAGCTCTTAAACCTAAAATTTCATTCCCCCCTTTCAGCTCTAAGAGCAAGTCCAACACAAAGAGATGGTGTGAGCCAAAGAATTAGAAGCTACAATTCGGTCTTCAATCTTCAAAGTATATTACATCTCTCTCTCTCTCACTCACTCTGTCTTTGTTTTCTCTGTTGTTTAAAGCTCGCGATCCAAAGAGATGGTGTGACCGGAGGTGAAGACAGGTGGAGAAGATGGCTGAGCAGTGGTGGGAATTTGTGGTCGGAGAACGATAGGGGGTTGGAGGTGGAGCAGCGAGATGTGGTTGTAGGCTGAGTGTGTTGTGGGTGAAGAAGGAGAAACGGAGGAGAAGTGTAGGTGAAGGGAGAAGAAAGGTGGAGGTTGAAAGGGAATTGCAGGTGGCGATGAAGGTTGTTGGGTTTGAATTGTGGTAATGAACTGAAGAAGAAGAAGAATGGAGGTGTGAGGTTTGGTTGGAGTTTGTGGATGCCGGAGTTGGTGGGTGCTGTTGTGGTGGACAGAGGGGGATTGAACGGAATGGAGTGGAGCAGTGTTGGGTGGTGGTGTTTGATGAAGGAGGTGGGAGAACGAGGTGATGAAGCAGGCGGCGGTCGAGTTGTGATGATGAAGAACAAAGGTGGGATTGGTAGTGGTAAGGAGATACTTCTTAGATTTATACTTCCTAATTCATGGTAACGCTCATTTTGTGTCTACATTTTGTGATTTATACGTTGGTTTGTAATGAGTTCGTAGTGTACATGTGCTGCTGGTTCCGTCTGATTGTTGTCCGAGTTGATCGAGTCTGCTGTGTGCTGCTAATTTTAGTACTGAGTCTTATTGTTTCTGTTTTGCTACTGGGTTTATTGACTCGAGTTTGTGAATTCTATTTTTGCTGCATTTCTGAGTCAGGTTTAGTTGTAGTTTAGAGTCTGAGTTTGCTTGTTCTATTTAATTATTGTCGAGTAGTTTTGACGTAGTGAATATTAACTTTTAATATGAAGTTAAAGTTGGACAGTTGGAATTGCCCTAACATAATTAAGTTAAAGTTGGCTATCAGGAAGTCTTGTTAATCATTTACCATTGTTACTTGTTAATCATTTACCAAACCAGTAGAGAAATGAAGCATATAATTTATGTGAAGTACAATGTTGAATGACAACTACTCTGCCTTCTTAATTTTCATATGCAGTATCAAAGTGATCATGGCTCCTGGTTCCAGAAGAAAATCCGTGCAAACATGATGGTCTTGACAGACCACATATCAAAAGAAATGAATGAACTTAATCTCATTCGATGTCAAATAATTCCTAAGCGACGAGGTGCTGATTGGCAAGACCTTCCTCATGAAAAGGTATTAAATAGCTTGTTTCTGAATTCAAGTTCTCAGGCATGTGAAACTGTTTAATACCTCTGAATGGGATCAGCCCGAAGCTTGACTTGCCCTCTGTATTTGATATGGTTTTTTTTATATAGGTTATTGAATTAAGTTATACACAATCGCAAAGGGTATCTTACTAATCTTTTAAAAATAAATATATGTAAATGAGACAAAGATAAATGATATTCTCGTGGCTTTTAATTTCCCCTGCACCCTTGATGTTCACCTCTTTGAAATGCTTTCTTTGTACATGGACAAAAACAATAACATACATTGCAGTACCATCACTTACAAAGTTGACTATATTGTGTAGGTTCGGTCCTCAAGTCTTAGAGATAAGTTTTCCAAGTCTTGGAGATAAGTGTTCTAGTATGCACGGGTAAAAGGGTGTTCTAGGTTTTCTGGAATCTCAGGAGAACTTCCCTTTCACGAGGCAAGGCATAGTTCCGGACATTGTCATAAACCCACATGCAAAGTGATGCAGGATCTTTGTTTTAACCTTTATGAATCATTATGGTTCATTATGGTGTATTTACGGAAGTAACATTTGGAACAGAGATAAATGAAGTTAATTAGAGCTTAGAGATTTAAAGAAGTAGAACTAGGTCTGAGCCTAGATCTTTACACTAAATTCTTGTATTATGTAGTACTAGTATTGCTTTTACTTGTCAACCAATAACATTTGATGAACTAATACAACTTTCGTAATGTAATAAATTAATTTGTGCTCTTTAATTTGTAACTATAACTCTTGATAGATTGTTGGTTGGTTTGTTCTCTTTTGTTTGGCCTTTGTTGATTTGTTGGATGCCAATTTGGTAGGTTAGTCATCTTTTAAATATATTTTTTTTGTGTACAGTTTATTAGACAACAGTTTTAAACATAAGACACTTGTATGAGTTGAAACACACAATAGGCCAGAACATGTTGTGTGTTGGATTAAGTTCATACAACACTATGTAAAGCACTTGTGTTAAATATCATTACACAATACCACATTGGAAACCACTTGTCTCATTCTAACAATACTTTTTACGAAGTATTGTCTATGCTTCATTCACATAATATTTCTAAAAAATGTTGTGTGTTGGTTAATTGTCACACAACACTATGGATAACATATTGTATGACTGCTACGTAGACAACAGACCTAAAAACACTTGTCTGATCTAAAAATACTTATGCATTTAGACAACACCCCTGGTTAAGAAATGCTTGTCTGGTAAGATTGATCACACAATGGTTTTGGCCCATTGTGTGAATGTAGGATTAGACAATACTTTCTCTAAGTAGGAAAATACCAGTTGTCTGATCATTTCGGGCAACACTTTTTTCCATGGGTGTTGTCTGATACGTGTCGTCTATTGCCAGATTTCTTGTAGTGTATGTGGAAAACAACAAGCATGAATCACTGTAAAAGAGACTTTTGTATATTTGGATGTCTTCTTGTTTTGGTGGATGAATCTTGTAATGTCATTAAACTAAAGGGGGATAACCTATTTAATTTTATTTAAATAGAGAAAAATAATGAGAAATATGTGGAAAACAACAAGCATGAATCACTGTAAAAGAGACTTCTGTATATTTGGATGTCTTCTTGTTTTCGTATTTCTTATTATGTTATTATACTAAATGAATCTATTCGGATAACTTATTTAATTTTATTTAATATTATGCCCCAGAACCCCTATCCAAATATCAATCGCTACTACTACCCGGGTCAAGAATTGAATTCTACAGGATTCAAAATCTTGCCCATTCCTGACACCTTCATCTTGAGTCATGTAAACATAATTTCCATCTGTACTATCACATGACTAGATAAAAAATATGAAAGCTCTCCCAAGTTGTTTGAAAGTCTGATGCTGTAATGAGGAATGTTATCTGTGTAAATTTGCCGTTATGCTTCAGTATTTAACCTCTTTCTTGCAGTACTTTATTTGCCTATATTGTGGAAGAAAAACACTGGAGGGTGGAGGCAGTAAAAAAATTTCAAGTTGATCCAAATCTATTTTGCTTACATTGTTTTTATTAGTATAGAATACAGCATGTTAAATTTTGTTTCAAACTTTTAGTCAGCTTCGGCAAAATATAATTAGCTATTTGTGTCCTAAATTATTTCTTTTTACTCAGTATAACCCCAGTACCCCACATGCTTTTTTTCGTGTTTGCAAGATCAGTAATTTGTCAATCAAACATTTAACACTCTTATATATTTTTAATATTTACTGGGATCTTATACATTGTCTTTTTAATTCGGTTGAAGCAGATTGTTACTCTGGAAGATGTTGTTCAGGAAGTTGTTGGTAAGATCTTTGATGAGTTTGACAGCAAGGAAGGTAATCAGATCCTTCGTAGAAGACTTGAGGCCTTGCACGATAAGTTAGCTGAGAGGGAACACGGTTTGGCTGGAAACTCGTCTAGAAACGTTGACGAAGATTTTTCTGGTGACGATGTGACAGCTTTGAAAAAAGAGAAAGAAATACTAGAGATGGAGAAGGGTTGATGAGGTGCTCCATTAATTTATTTGTCCATCTTGTTATTTATTTATTTTCTTTTAAATATTTGGTATTCTTAAAGATTATTTATTGTTTAAGCTGCTTGAGAGATGCCAAAATATCAGTGTAGAGGAATATGATCGCATGAAAGTAGATGTTCAGCACATGCATGTAATCTTTGTTTTCTTTCCATTTACTTCGTTGAAGTACATTTATGTACTGGTGTAGCACCGTTCATACTGTACTTCTCTACTTGAATGATTATTTGGTACCTCATTATATAACTTGCAAGTTAAATTTTTGAAGACTTGAATGTTATAATTTACATATAAATTGCTGTATTTAGAGCACAAAGTTAGCAAGGTCAAGATATAATTTTTTTTGTACTGTACTACTCAGCTAAGAGTCAATACCTTTTTATGAAATTTTAATATGTTAAAAGTAATCTAAAATTTTAAAAACCAAATTTAGAATCTCATCTTCACATTTAAATTCATCATGGTTAATTTATCGCCCAAAAGGGGCAACTTCCCAGACAATCCGATAAATGACATCGCCAGGAACATCCACAAGATTGTTCTCTATTGTTAATGCTAGCCAATTGAAAACATGCATCTGTACAGAATTCATTCTAGTAATTCTTGGCATATTAGTGGTCATAAGACAATTAGTTTTATATATAGAGCTGGATTTTGCATAGCCTGCTAATTCCGATATTTGCTTCTATAAAAGAAAGGAGCAAAACACTGCCTATGAGGCCGACTACCTGGACACAAAACAATATCCATCTATGCATGGAGAGGGAAGGAAATTGGTCAGCACAACCCTCGATTTTGTATACTACGGAGACAGTCCACATCTATACTTTGTCTTCTAGTAGCGAGACTCTCCCATTGCCGTAGATCATTTTTAGATTATAATTTTCTTTTTAATATGTTATAATCACTACAAGAAAAGGGTCAATAGACATCAGTTTATGGCCGATGTCTATGTTATTTTGCATGTGATGTCTAGGTCGGAGATGTCTATTCTAGACATCGGCCAGAAACTGATGTCTGTGCTAACATAGACATCGGTATTTACTTCAATACACATCAGTTGTTCTACAAAATAGGTTACATATAATTAATTTTATAAACAACTTGCATGCCTTATATTCTAGAAAACATATAAAAAACTAAGTTATTTTTCACATAAACATCACTTTCTTTCTTTGGAAAAGATGTCTATTTGGATATTAGACATCATAATTTTATCAGATAAAGTGATGTCTATAGTTATCTTAGACATCATCCTAGACTGATGTCTAATGTTCTTATAAACACCAGTTTCTTTATAAAAAAACCGATGTGTATAGTGACCATACACATCATCCTAGACTGATGTCTATTGTTCTTATAAACATCAATTTTTTTTTAGAAAAGATCGATGACAAAGAACTGATGTTGTATTCTATGTTAGACATCAAGTTTTTAGTCCAAAGGTGTTGTCTGTTGTTTAGAATCAATTTCCTACACTGTTTATACACTAAAATAGCCAAAACATAAATTATGCACAAAATAATAACCAAAATTACTAAATTTATCATTGAAAGAATAAATCCAGAATACTTGCATCATTAGCAAAATCAAAATGGCTTACAATATTTGAGTCTATATATACCAAATCCCCAAAACCAATTGTCACTACATAAATTAGCAAAAGAAAATAGCAAACACCAAACTAGCTATGTTATCGGTTTTCAAAACCAGCATGTTGTGTAGATCCACAAACTGTAAGACCCTGAGGTTCAAGACCAATCACTGCAATTATCTGCAAAGATGAAAGTAATGGTAAGATGATACAAATTAACTAAAGCTCAAGTTCATAGTACTTGAGCTGAGTGCTCAGACATAAAGTTCATAGACTTGATTACAAGAGGGTGAAGTGTCTATTTTCGACATAAAAGATCAGACACATATCCACACAGCACAACCATGTCCTATCGTGGGTAAAATTGGAGACTCTGGGTTCCAATTCTTATTTTTGTTAGGTTCCGGTTCTTGTTTCCCTTAAGGCGTCAAGGTTAGTATATTAATTTGCTCAACCTTAATACAAAAGAAAGCAGAATAGTTAAAGCATACGCAGAATATTGCAGCTGTAACGCTCAGAAGAAACTGCAACGCTGACAGGGCCTTAACACTCTGATAGAAGGGTAAATAGAAACTGAGTATTGAGGCAAACATAATTTGCAACAATGACACACCTTGCCAATGACAACAGTGTCCCCCTCTTTAACACCAAGCCTTGTAAGAGACTTGAATACTCCACACGCCTCGAGAACATGTTGATACCTTCTGTCAGAATCTCCAAAACTGTTGACAAATGTTTGTATAAGTGTTATAATTTGCAACTTGTGCAACATTTAATTTTAATTCACTATCTACTCCTAAAGTGTAAAACTACAGTATAACAAATACACAGGGAAATAATTATCATGCTGGTGAGGTTTTATAGTGCAAAATAACCATGCAGGACAGTCCTTGCAAACACTGGTCCAAAAAGAGAACTTATATTCCAAATCTGGACAATAATATCAACTTAAACAAAGGAATAACGCAAGCTACGATTGTATTTTACGACCTCTTATCCTAAATGCTGCCCCTTAGAGGGTGCAACGATGCAAGTGTAAACTTTGGCAATCGACAATCTAGGAACAAAACCAACCAGTTTAGCCTAGATCAGATTTTTAAGGAACTAAACCACATATGCCCTTCTTAGTGAAATGAAATGGGATATACTCATTTGTCACCACTCCAACCTCATTATAGACTTCAACCTATTCAGTTAAAGACAAGACATAATTATTCTCTCCATCTCTCTTTCAAAAAAATAAAAAAAAATATGTAATGGCAAATTACATTTAATAAATTTACATTTTCTTAGTCAATTTGTATGAGGCAATAAATTTACATTGTGATAAATTTATATTTTTATGAAGTTTTCCTGGATTAATTTACATGACAAAAGTGAATGATGTTAAGTTTTAAAATGTGATTTCTAAGAATTATACATTGTTGGGAAATGCAAAAATTGGATGCATGCTCTGTAGGATACATAATTAAGTACGCATAAGGTCCACTTTAACACTTACTATGATTACTGACTACTGAGAAGTAAAAGCACATTACAATCGAACTATAAGAATAAATCTAGAATAGAACCAAATGGTTGATTTTTAAATGACAAAAATAAAAGAACCTACTATTTAGTACCTGATGTTAGTACTCCATTAGAACCCATTGTAACAGAGAATAGGGTTGTTTGAAATAGCTACATTGCTGCAGGAAAACCTATTTGTGCTGTTATATCTTGCCTGGTATTGGCAAAGGAATCAATCTGTGCATCCAAGTTGATTCTACCACCCTGCAGAGTACATTGCATACATAAATATCTCCAACTATCAAAAGCACATTATTTTCACAAAGGAGGAGGGATTATAGTGTGCACAAAGGAAATAAAGTAAATATTTTCATAAAAGAGTACGCATGCATGAAAGCTTCAAAAGTGACAAGGTAAGTTGGAACCTCGGAATCAAGTTTTACTAACTTGAGAACGTTGACCGACTCAATGTCATACTTTGCAACGTCAAATAGTTTCAACTGTATGTGTAATTTCAAAAAAATTGTTCAGATAATAACAATTAATGGGATTTTTAATTAAAAAGAAAAACATTTATTTAGGTACAGTAGAGAATTAAAGACAGACCACGTCGAAGTTATAGCAAACAAGAGCATACTGGGAGAGATAAATGGCAATCTCAAGTCCTTCTAAACTGTATTTAGAATCCAATCTCAAGTCATGCAGTGTTCAGACATTCATATAGATAATTCATATATATATATGAACAAATAAATAGGAATAGTAAAGCCAAGTGTAAAAGGAACACGTAAACATACGATGGTATATGTATTGATGAATTGAGAGCGGTCTTCAACGACTTGAGCAATGTGATCAGATTCCGAAGGCTGGGAGTTCTTCGACTTGTTGTGACCAGGTTTCATCCTAACAAACAAAATCTGAAACTTTGGACATGGGTGGTAAAACTCATTTATTTTTGTCTGGAAGGTTACGGAACCCCCTGTATTCCTTTCAGCTTCAAAAGTAATATAGTGAGTGTGAGGACTTTGACAACTCGAAAGTATGTACCATGTATTTATACGTAGTAGTAAAATGAGTAGCTAACAAGGAATCATATAAAAGAAATTAGATGGTATGGAAAAGTAGTATGATATACCATTCAGCCTTTAGCTTATAGCCCAATATTTATCTGCATGATTTTTCGTACGAGTGGTGCTTCGTCTGCATTAGCTTACAATTCTCTTTCCAGGCTACAAGCAGAAGGTTATATTCCTCTCAAAGGTATGTGTTTCAAATATGGCTGACTTTCTTTGGGCAAAAACATTGTAGATCTAGTTACATAGTGCATTCGTACAATAGGTAGTAATCAATTGCAATCTTTTGTAAAAAAAAAAAAAGCTATCTTAATAAATGGATGTAGTGCAGCAAGCAATCAAGATGAAGTAAAGTGAAACTATGTTTATTCTTTACCTGAGATACGAGTTACATAAATCAGCATACTCTCATATAAATTTGTTTTTGTTACACCCCTACCCAATATCATCCCTTCTAAAACTACAACATAGCAATCAATCGAATGAAAAAAAAAGTTTCTACCTTTAAAATGAATATTTTCGATAATAACTCCGTAAAGCAAATAGCAAACATATTATTACACAATCTAGAAACAGTATAACTATCAGTAGTGTTTACTGGATAACCATTACATCACTGTAGAATAATCATTCCATAACTGTTAATCAATGAATTAAATCCCAACTATGTACAGATCTTTAACACACACATATACAAGTATCACATACATATATCCAATATGGAACAATTAAATCAAATCAAATCAAACACAACAATAGCAAGAGGAATTACAAGGAATAAAACAAAAGAAAAACGCATAAAAAAATAATATGATTTGAGAAATTCAAATAAGAAATTCAAAAATAAAAAATTACCTAAAATCACAGCACAACCACAACCATATGACAGAGGTCTTGTAAAAAAACAAATTCAACATAATAAAGGTATAAAAAATACATCCAAGTAAATGAAAACACCCAATTTAAGAAATTAGGGTTTCGATTTAAAAACCCCAATTTCAGAAATTAGGGTTTTGATTTTTAAAAACCCCAAATTAAAACTTACCAATTTCAGCAGAGGTGAGTGGTGATGGTGGTGGTGAGTAAAGTAGAGCTGAGTGGTGCTGGTGGTTAGTAAAGCAGAGGTGAGTGGTGGTGGAGGATAGTTGTGGTGGTGAGAGACGAGAGAGAGTTTAAGCAGTGAGAGAGATTTGTGAGAGTGATTTGAGAGAGAGATTTGCGAGAGAGTTTTAGCAGAGAGATCTGTGAAAGAGTTTTAGAAGAGAGATTTTTTTTTTGAAACAAAGAAGAGAGATTTTTGGGAGAGTTTTAGCAGAGAGATTCAGTCGAGAGAGTTCGACTGAAGGAGTGTTTCAATTTTTAGTTTTATGTTTTTAGTTTTTAGTTTTGTGATTTTTTTTTTTTTTTTTTTGTCAGAAATAACTTACTCGTTCATAAATTGTACCGAAATACAATAAAACGTACATAGGGGATTTTTTCATTCAAGAAAGTTCACCATCTAACCCAAAAGGCTCGCATGTTGCCTCGGGACGCTTAGACAATAAAACTTTCAAGTCTGAAAGGAAGAACCCCACAGAAAGAAGGCCTCGTTAAAACCCTCCAAGAGCAAAACCCTGTGGGAAAAAAGCTCAAGGGGGAAAAAGAGTACCCTCCAAAAAATAGAAAATACATCATATTACAACTTGCTACTACACACAGAACTACTTGTTGCTTATGAGAGTCTCCACTAGCATCAGTTATTCCCACATACTAGCTTTACTAGTTTTCTTTTTTCCTTGTCTCTTGGCTGCTCCATAATCACTTAGACAATAAAGTTTTAAAAAATGAGCAGGAAGACCGTATACTTCACACCTGAAAATGACAGAACAGATTAAAACTGAAGCACACTAGTAGTAGTAATAATAATAATAATAATAATAATAATAATAATAATAATAATAATAATAATAACAATAATAATAACAATAATAAATCCAAAAAAAAAATATATAGTATTTAAAATAAAAATAAAAAATAAAAATAAATATCTAATCAAAGGGGACCCCTTTGATTAGATACAAATTTAAATAATCCAAATAAATCAAATAAAATATTATAACTAATTTACATAAAATTTACATTTAAAACTTAAAATACAAACAATGTGTAAATATGAATACTAGAATCATTCCCCTTCAACATAATATACATTAGATAAAATAAATATAAGTCAGAAGTGAAAAATATTGAAGGCCAATAATTTTCAACTTAAACTATTTAATTAAATAAATAATAAATATGCGTCTATATAACTTATACTCAATAAAATTCCTACCACAAGAAAATATTATTACATAATTTAAAAATAACCAAAACTTAGTTAAATATGCCAATAATAGCACATATTAAATATTAAAATCGTAACTTAATAAATAAATTTTGAAATAAATTATGGAATAAACAAGCCATCAAAATGGCACATCATTACCTCTTAAAGGTCCAAAATCTACTCCATCAATCATGGCCACCCATAAATGGTACAAAAACTTAAAATACTTTTAAAAATTAAAAATACATCGATTCTTAACCATAACACCTACCACACAATTAAGCACATTCAAATACTATCAATCATTAATTAATAATATAACTGAAAAATAATGATCAAATCATTAATAATTATTCAAAAACTAAATTTTTTGAATAGCATTGTCAAATTTCAAATTATAATTAAAGAAAGAGTAAATTAAGGGATTTAAAATTTAACACTTTAATACATTAAAAATGATTTAGGTCAAAAATATTGAATAAGACGTTACAAATTTAATACCACAAAATTAAAGAACATTAATAAGTCAAATTTGAATAACGTATGCATACAAATACTATAAAAAAACAACAAAGTAAAAAGCAACTAATTACTATAAAAACATTAATTAACCAACTTATTTAAGATCCTTTATTAATTCGAACCATAAACAAATTAACCTAACCCAGAAAGATTCCTAAAAAAGTAACACAATCAAGGGACATTAAATAATAATCAAAATTAATACACACATTCCAAAGTCAAATCATAATCAATTCTAAAAAACAAAACTGAATAATTAACAAATTTCAATGAAAAGTAAATATTAACTAATTATGGCAAAATCATAGGCAAAATTATCAACCAAAATCAAGGCAAAAATAACAAGGAAAAAATCTTAAAAGCCTAGTTAAGAGCTAAATCAATTAAGACTTAATAAACAAAATTAGTGCTCTCATAAATCAAAATCAATTCTAGAAAACAAAATTAAACCCGTTTACCAAACCGAAAATTAAATACTACATTGAATAATAGCAAATAATGGGCATAAAAGTAACAAATAACATTTAAAAGGCAAAAATTAAGTATTGATATTCAAAATTTGTAACTGAAAAAACTCAACAATTAACTCAACACCCCGCCGCAACGATAACTCAAAACCCCAGTCCACAACAAGCACCTTTTACATTGATTAAAAAACAAGTAAATAAATTTACACAATATCACATTTCCTAGCACAAACTCTATGAACTATACCCAACCCAAAACATTATACTAACACATACAAGAGATCTTACTAAGAATGCAGAACAATTATACTTGACTAGAAACTGAGAACTTTAGACAGATAAAACCCACAATGTACAAAGAACTAATAATTGAAATGACTGGTTGTGCGAAAAATTCTTTGTCTGAGTAAAAATAAATCTTAGTACAAAAATCCTATTTTTACAAATTCTACTAACAAGACAACATGTAAAAACGACAATGTAATGAAATCAAAAAATAGTAATGGTCCAGCATGGAAAAGTTTGGAGGTGGTGAGATAACTTTTAAATAAAATTCAGAATTAGTTAAACTTATTCAATGAATAAGACTAGTTATGAGTTTAAGAATTTCATACCATGGTCGTGGATCCTTTCACGTTCCTTACCATTTAATGATACAAAATTGATGTTGAGGCATGAGAGATAGCTGACATGAGTTGCAATTTGTCTGACTCACTTGAAATCACGTGGAAACTGAGTTGACTCACCGAGTTGGCACCTTTTGGATGAAATGGTAACATCTTGAGATTCTCCTTCGTGGGTAGAGCCTGGAATCGCCGTGACCCATCACAAAACATCACCGGAGAAATTCAATTGTCGTTGATACTGAGTTGAGCCGAGTTCGATTTAGAACGAAGAAAATGATGGAGGCATTTTTACTGTTGTGGGTTTTTTTGAATTACAAGTGTATCTACAAAACCCATCCATTTTGTTTATACTGTAAGGGAGCATTATTACTTCCCTAAAATGGGGTTGTGCGGTTTTTGTTGTTATCGGAAGGAAGGAAGGGGGAAACAGTGGTTGAGGGTGTATACAACCACCACCGATGTGGTTGAGGGTGTTGGTTGTTATCGGAGAGATGGGGAACCGGGAGAGATCGAGGGTTTATGCATAAGTTATCAATTCCCAAGTTTAATCGAGTCGGTTTGGGATTTGCAATTTCTCGGACCGGTCAGTTGTATTCGTTTGGGATTTGATTCTTGCAGAATGCTAGATATTTTTACTAGGACTCAAGTCAATCTGAATATCTTAGTTTTGTGATTTAATTTGTCTATTAGGGGAATAATTGTAGGCGGGGAGAATATTTGGGTGATATGGGGGGAAATTTTGACTTAGGGAGTGTTAAGGCTAATTTTCGTACGCCCTAAATTGAATTTGTAATTAGGGTTGAACGTATAGAATAGGGTTTATAAATTTGGGGCTGAGCTTGAGAGGTATTATCCGAGTGTATGGAATTCTGAATGATCTCTCAAGGTGCCTACGTATCCTTTATATAGGAAATCAAGCCCACGTAGTTCTAGGGTTCGTTCGTCCACCGCCTTTATTCCTCACGCGCAAGTAACGGATTATTCTTCATGCGCAAGTAACGCTCTGATTGACAGGTTTCCTTCCATCATAATATTCAAACTTGCCTTGGAATTTATATACTTGTGGCGGTGGAACGAATGGATAATAATGTATTTGGACTGGGCTAATTATAATTTAATAAGCCGTCCGAACGGACAATAATGGTTTGTCAGCCCAAACTGGCATAATTGAATCCAGTAAACTCAAATTATTCTTAGGCCTAACCCGAATTAATATAATTCGGATGACCTAAAATTTATCGAGTCTATCCTGTATCAACAAGTCCCCAGTCTTTTTTAGAACTTGTTTTGAAGAAGACTCAAATAATTTATGAGACCATAAAATTTATTCGAAGTAAAATAATTAACTTCATTTCAATTTTAGGTCTGTCTCGCCCTTGATTCTTTTCAACTAAACAGTTCAGTTTCAAGGTCTTCCATTTCTTCGCCTACTGTGTTGCTAATAAAACGGGCAAGAAAGCAAGCGGGCGAGAGACTTTAAAGATAAGGTCGGGCGAACATTTGGAATAAAGTATAGACCACATGTAATTCCTTTGTTCTACCTTTTGCTGATTGCTTTTGATACATTAATTTAAGAACAAGCTTTTAATGTCAACTTGCCTTTTAATTAATATACCATAAAAATAAACAAACCAAGCAGGCGTAGCTTGGATGCTACTAAGTTAATACCCTCTCATTTTATTCTATACTAATGGGACCCGCTAAAACAAAAGTCCTAACATGATGCCAGACCAAGATATTTTTTCAACCAAAATTCATGTATCTAGTACCATTCTGCATGGGATATTGGGATGTAGGCAATTCATTTTTTATTTACACGCCCACTACCTACTAATATAAATATAGTAGTGTTCCTTTTTGTAGTTCTCTCTTTGTAAAATAAAGAAATAAAGTTTCATCTTCTGACTAACCGGAGATAATTTTGGTGCGGGCCAACATCACATTTTCTCCTCTTTCTTCATCAGATCTGGTATCTTATTTCCTGAGCATCATCAAGTAAGTTTTCATTTTCTTTCTCATTGTTTTAATCTCCGGCCTTTGACTCTAAATCTTTGAATTCTTGATTTTCCGACGCAATTTAAATTTCTTCTACAACTGTTACACATAAAAGCATATATATACCATGATCCAGTTGTATTTTCCTGGCTTCAATATGATTTAAACATGTCTGAAATTATCATTTTCGGCGATTTTTGAATATATCCGGCAACTTGTAGGATAGGGTCTTATTTTTCCGGCGAGTTTCTATTTAATCACATATAAATTGCCTGCTAGTATTGTGTACTGAACGAAGACTTTTTTCTTGTAAAATCATTCACCCGCCTGGCTTGAGTGACTCGTTCGCTCATTTTGAGATTGATGAATATATAGGCTTTCGTTCACACATACTAGAGAATTTACAATGTAATAAAAACAAAAAGCATACCCACATATTTGTTTAAGTATAAAAATAAGTTTTGTAAATACCTCACAAATTTCCTTCGTTCGCCCGGTTCGAATAGTGGCTATCAACCTTGTCTACTCGGCCTTGCTAACTCCAGATTGTCACCCAATTGTTTAGGTGTCCAGCAAGCTAAAGTAATTATTTAGCCCGAATTCTCATGCCCAAATAATTATGCAGACCGAATTCTTATGCCCGTACAACCTATCCAGTCCATCCGTTCGTCTTGGAATCGTTCTGCAATTCTCTGGGCTTATCCCTTAGATGAAGTGTCAAGTCCCCGGGCGATTAACTTAAATATTTTTATTTTAAATATTTTTTGTATTTCGCTCGGGCTCACCTTGACTCTTTGCATATGACTTCCAAACGGACGAGAGATAATCCTTCCGTGGCTTTAGTGCCAACCCCAGCCATATATGAAGTTGGATCTAGTCAACCAGTAATTTTGAACGAAGACATAGTTGGTAATGCTGGTCTATTTTCTAGCTTCAATCGTCGAAGCAAAATTAAACCAGAAAAATTTGATAGAATGGGTGATGATTTTAACTTCGCAAATGAGTATTTTGTTATGATGCCTGATGCTGATGATAAGGTGTATACCGAGGTAAGGTATCATAACGTTAATGGATTAGGAATTTCTCGGCCGTCCTTCTCCTGCGGCCTTCGAGTCCCCATTCACCCATTCGTCCGAAAGGTTGTTCTTGAGACCGGATTGGCTCTCGGCCAGATTGCACCTAACAGTTTTTATCAGATAAACGCCTTCATCTATAGGTGTAAACTTAAAGGTGTTGAACTATCCACCCGACTATTTTGGCATCACTTCAACCTAACCGGCTCAAAGAAATGTCCCGGATTTTATGCTATCGGGCTTCGTCCGAAAAGACAGAAATGGACATATACCGTCTCAAACAACAAAACCGCTTACACGGAGTGGGTTTACTTGTTTGGTCCTGGGTTGGATGGGCTTAACAACTGGGCAGCTGAACCAATGCCCATCCCCAAATACTCGTTGGAGGATGATGAAAAAGTTGAATATGCTAAACTCCTTAAGGATTGGACGGAAGATGACATCATGTCAGCATCCGAAGGAGTAGATGAACATCACTTACTTAAAATTCATGGTAAAAGGAGTCGCTCGTACATACCTTAGAGTCAGCTTTTGCTTTTTATTTATCTACCATGCTCTCTTGTTTCATTTTTTCTCTTGCATGTTCATACGTCCTTATTGACTTACTGACTATTGTCACGACTAATTTGTTTTCTGACTTTCTTTTTCAGTGTCCGGACGAAATGTTGATCTTGAGAAAAGGAAGGAACAGATGAGAGCCAACACGAAAACAAAAGCACTTGCAAAACAATCATCTGTTGCTATTGACAAATCAAAGGGCGTAGCATCAACTGACAACCGGACGGATGATCGTGACATTTCTCACATAGAAGCTACAGAGGCAGTGCAGAGTAGAAGGAGGTACAGGGATGTTATGGATTTAACAGCTGAAGGTTTTGCGTCCAAATGCCTTAGGATTGGTGAAGATGAATTCAGTGTTCAATTGCCACGTTCTGCTATGGTCTCAGCCAGCTCTTCCTCCGTTACCTTCGGTCATCAGGTCTCGTCACTCATCTGCCTTCCAGACGACCAGGATAAGAGGGATCTTCCTCTTTCGGTAGGTAATGAGCAAGCGCTTGCCCATGCCACTCAGGTATACTTTTTATTTATCTTTCTTGTTTTCATTTAGTCATATACTTGCCATATCTAAGTACCCCTTACTTTTCCCAGGCTGTGATGTGGATTGCCTCCCAGGCGAAGGAATCCTTACTGGCGAGCGAAGCAAGACTCAAGCTTCAAGAAGACTTGGAGAAGGAACGCATGCTCAAGATGAAAGCAGAAACAAAGCTAACTGAGGTAAACTTGGCGAACGATGGCCTACAAAAGTCCCTGTCAGAAGCTACTACTTCCCTTGAGAATTTGAAGTTAGAGGTAGCTAGGGCCCAGAAGAGCGAAGAGGAAGCTCAAGAAATCTGGTATGCCGAGGGGTTGAAGGATCGTCTGCTCAAAGTTCGATCCCTCGTAGGGGACAAGTACACAGACTTCCTTCTTGAGGATGAGATAGATCCCATTAAGGATACCCCTGCCGAGCAAGGGGACGAGTCATAGGTCTCCTTTCCGTATTTACTTTCGTTCGGCTCGACCAAACTTACTTAAAAGTTTATTTTCCTGTTTGTAATGGGATTATTTTCTGCAAGCCTTTATTTAGTTGTTCGCCTATCTAGGCCCAACTTACTTAAGAACTTTCATAAGTTATCCCAGCTTTGCATTTTATTCTATTTTGTACACATGACTTACTCTCTTAGTATTTCCAGGGGAGATCCCTAATAACCAAGCACTTAATCACTTTGTGTATATAGACGATAGGATACACCTTTATAAGGTATTTCTCCTGTTAGCACTTTTCATAAATTAACATCCGTGAGAGGTTTTACGATTAATGCCCTAGTTTCCAAGCATCAAGCAATTCGACTTGGGCCCAAGTCATGCTTGATTCTACTTGCACTATTTTGTTTTAAGCTAATAAAACATTGTTTGACTATACATGCTCGTTTTCGGATGTTAGCACAATACTTTGTTGCTTATCTAAACAAATTTATGATCGATCGTACCTTATCCCCCCAGTGATCGTTCTACTTTAAATGCTAGAAGATCACTAGTCTAAGGAAGGTTAAGAAGTATTTCTAAAACACATGTAATAACAATAACATATGAAGAAAAACCTCAAAAATTTATTAATAGTAGGAAACATATAACTGAGTTCGATGTTGGGAATACACCAAAACACAACTTTAATAATAATCCTATATGCGGGACAACATGTCCTTCAATAAATAAATAGATAAGTAAATAAATATCACCAACCTACTGATAGTACTTCTTGAGTCTGGACGCATTCCAAGTATTCTTAATCGGTTGGCCATCCAGGGTAGCTAATTTGCACGTTCCTACCCTTGGCATCCCAATTACCTTGTACGGTCCTTCCCAATTTGGCATTAGTTTGCCCTGCTGGGTAGGCTTCGAAGCAGCTACTTCACGAAGGACCAAATCTCCAACTCTGAATAGCCTCTTTTTTACCCCTGAATCAAAATACTGAGCCACCTTTTGTTGATAAGATACTGTTCGAAGTGTTGCTTCATCTCTTATTTCTTCAATGAAGTCAAGGTTCGCCCTTAGTCCCTCCTCATTTTTGTCCATACTGAAACATAAATTCCGGTACGATGGCAAACCAATTTCCACTGTAACCAAGGCATCCGTTCCATAAGCTAGCCGAAAAGGCGTTTCATTGGTTGCAGTTCTAGGTGTCGTTCGGTACGCCCAAAGCACATGCAGTAACTCATCCACCCATAAACCTTTGGCTTCCTCTAGACGTTTTTCGATACCATTGAAGATTGATTTGTTAACATTCTCAACCTGTCCATTCGCCTGAGGATGAGCGACTGAGCTAGTTCTATGGTCAATCTTATACGTCTCCATCAGCTCACGAAACTTGTCACCTGTGAACTGGGTGCCATTGTCCGATATCATAACCTTTGGAACTCCGAACCGAAAAATAATGTGCTCTTGGACAAATTTTACAGCTGCAGCCTCTGTAATCTTCTGAAGTGGTTTTGCTTCCACCCATTTAGTCATGTAATCAATTGCAACAATGCAATAGGCCGCCTGACCTTTTCCAGTTGGAAGCTTCCCTACAATGTCTATTCCCCACATAGCAAAGGGAATGGGGAACATAATGCTTGTAAGCTCAGTAGGAGGTTTTTTTGGCACGTTCGCATGTATCTGACACTGATGGCATTTCTCCACGTAACTGACAGCATCCTTTCGAATGGTCGGCCAAAAGTATCCCTGTCTTAGAATTTTATGGGCGAGAGAACGCCCTGCTAGGTGGTCTGCACAAATGCCCTCATGTACCTCCTCGAGAATGAGTCTCGCTTCTTCCGGACTGACACACCTTAACATCGGTTGAGTGGCTGATCTTCTGTAAAGTAAACTGCCCACCATAGCATAACTGGCCGCCCGATAGAGCACTTTCCTTGCTTCCGTACGACCAGGAGGAAGAATTCCCTTTTCAAGATAATCCCTAATTGGAGTCATCCAATTAATAAATTGAGCAATGAAATTTACTTCTCCTTGAATCACCGATGGTTGTTGAACAATTGTAAAATAAACCGACCCATCCAACGATTTACCCTCAACAGTGGCCAACCGGGACAATTCATCGGCTCGTCCGTTGTCCTCCCTTGCCACACCTAGCAAGTCGAATTGTTCAAATTCCGAAGCGAGCTTTCGTACAGCCTCTGCATACACCTTGAGTCTTTCTTCCTTCTGCTCATATTCCCCCGAAAAATGTTTAACAACCAATTGGGAGTCGCTATAAGCCTCCAAGTACTTTACCTCCAGACTCAAGGCTAATCTTATTCCAGATAACAGTGCTTCATACTCTGCCTCATTATTAGTAAGTTTGAAGGTAAAACGAACGGCTTGACATACCTCAAACCCCTCAGGACTGGTTAGGACCATTCCTCCACCATACTTATCTTGGCTTACAGAACCATCAACATACAAAGTCCACAATTTAGGAATACTTGATAAGGGTGGATCTGGTACCTTATCAACGCCAGTGTTGTTGGCCTAGAAAGAGCATTCCACCATAAAATCCGCCAATGCCTGGGCTTTGATCGCGGTCCTTGGCCTGTAAACAATGTCAAATTGCCCCAGTTCGACCGCCCAAGCTACTAGTCTTCCCGATGCCTCTACCTTCTGCAGAACTTTCTTGAGGGGCTGATCAGTAATGACCTCAATAGTTCTGCTCTGAAAGTAATGTCGAAGCTTCCTTGCGGCCATCACCAATCCCAAAGCAAACTTCTCAATGTTGGGATACCGTGTTTCAGCGTCCTTCAATGCATGACTTATATAGAACACCGGCCTCTGAATGTTTGCTTCTTCTTTTATAAGGACTGCGCCGACCGTTCGATCTGTGGCTGCTGGGTACAGTTGCAATGTCTCTTGCTCGTTTGGCTTAACCAGAAGTGGTGGTTTCGCCATGTACTCCTTTATTTGCTGAAATGCCTTTTCACACTCTTGTGTCCATATAAAATCTTTCACTCCCCTTAAAGTATCAAAAAAGGGAAGAGACTTTTCTGCACTTCTTGATATAAAGCGGCGTAGGGCTGCAAGTCTCCCGGTCAACCGTTGAACTTCCCGCTTGGTCTTAGGAGCTTCCATATTTATGATTGCATCAATTTTCTCTGGGTTAGCTTCTATACCTCGTTCACTTACTAGGTATCCAAGAAACTTTCCCGAACGAACACCAAATGTACACTTAGTCGGATTCACCCTCATCTGATGCTTTCTGAGCGTCTGGAAGCACTCTCGAAGATCGGATACATGACTTTGATCACTACTCTTGACAATCATATCATCTACATAGCATTCCATGTTTCTCCCAATTTGATTTGCAAATACCTTATTTATCATCCTCTGGTATGTCGCCCCTGCATTTAACATCCCAAAGGGCATCTTGATGTACTGGTATGTCCCATTATGAGTGATGAATGAAGTCTTTGGTATATCCTCCTCTGCCATAGCAATCTGATGATATCCTGAGAAGGCATCTAGGAAACTTAACATAGAGTATCCGGCCGTTGCATCGATGAGCTGGTCAATGTTTGGCAATGGATAGTGGTCTTTTGGACAAGCTTTATTTAAATCCGTATAGTCTACACACATCCTCCATTTGCCATTTGCCTTTTTCACCACCACGACATTCGCCAGCCACTCTGGGAACTTGGCCTCTTCAATGAACCCGGCTGTTAAGAGCTTTTTTACTTCCTCTTCGATCACCTTTTGCCGATCAGGAGCAAAATTTCTTTTTTTCTGCTTGACAGCATTGTAGTCTGGCTTGATGTTCAACTTATGGACTGAGATGTCTTTGCTGATTCCTGGCATATCCTCCGGTCCCCAGGCAAAGATTTCTTTGTACTCTTTCAAAGTGGCAATCAACTCCGTTTTGATGAAACTTGGAATATCCTTACCAATGGACACCGTCCGTTCGGGTTTCCCAGGTTCCAATTCCACATGCTCTACTTCATTTGAAGGCTCCAGCCTTGACTTTGTCAAATCAGCACCGAATTTTTCAAGTTCAATATTCATTGTCATTTTCTTTTCCCCAATCTGATCAACCACAGCTCTACCCTTCTTTCGACCACCTGCACCTTTAGTAATGGCTTGGTCACTTGGCTCTACCTCCTTATCCACTCTTGCATATTGTTCGTTCATCTCTTCGAGAGTTAGAGTTCGGGCAGCAGTCTGATCCCCTCTAACCTCTCCGATTCCCTCTTCTGTTGGGAACTTCATCTTTAAGTGTGGCAATGAGTAGGTCGCCTGGAAGGCTGTGAGCATGGGTCATCCCAAAATCATGTTATAAGGCGAATCAACATCCACCACATAGAACTTCAACTCTTTTTCTGCTGTCCTTGGGTCAGTCCCAATTTCAACTTTAAACATTACCATTCCTGCGATTGAAACAGGCTGGTTGCCAAAACCGAACAGAGGTGGCTCATTACAAGTTTCCATTTCCTCTCCGTCCAACATCATTCTATCATAAGCATTCTTGAATAGGACATTCACTGCACTTCCACTGTCAATCAATACCTTGCGGATTTTGTGATTATGAAGCATGCATGTAAACACAAAAGGATCTTCATGCGGCCAGGTGACTCCCTCATAATCGTCCTCTGTGAATGAGATAGGTAGTAGCTGTTTTGGCCGGTCGACCTGCTTATAAAGATTGTAAACCTCTCCGGCATACTTCCTTTTAGCTGTTTTAGTGCTTTTTCCAAGGATGGTTCCTCCTGAGATAGTGTTAATCTCCCCCCTAATCTCTTTCTTTTTCTCCTTCAGCTCCTGACGTTCCTCCTTATCTTTAGCAATGAATTTTCTCAGCTCACCATCCTTAATCAACTTTTCAATTAGCCGCTTAAGGTTAAAACAGTCTTCGGTTGTATGGCCTGTATCCTCATGGTACTCGCAGTACTTCTTCTGGTTCTTTCTATTACTGGGCACATTCATTTTCGGAGGGCGTTCAAACCCGGGCTTGTTCTTGATCTCATTAAGGATTCTGGACCGAGTGGTATTAAGTGGCGTGTATATCATATCAGCCTCCTTGACAGTATCCTTCTTGATAAACTTTACTCCATTCGTTTTCCCTTTTTTTGAAGAGTCCACTGCTTTGTCCTTCTTGATGTCATGTGTCTCCTTTTCTGGGCTATATGGAAGAGCGCCTAGAGCTTCCTCTTTTCGACGTATATTTTCAGCCCTTTGGTACATATCATTAAGACTCTGCGGAACAATCTTATAAAAGGAAGAGAGCAATTTGCGACTCTGTATGCGGTCCAATCCACTGTAGAAGAAACCCATTGCCTGTGATTCGTCCAATGACGACACCTTCTCACATTCTTGTTTAAAGCGCTTCATGTACACAGCCAGTGACTCGTCCGACCTCTGCCTCACATTGACAAGTGAAGCGGTCAGTTGTCCAGTCCTCCTATTGTAGTCAAAGTGCTTCAAGAACTTGCTCCTTATCTGTTCATACGACGTAATAGAGTTAGGCAACAGAGTACGGTACCACCCTTGAGCACCATCCTTTAGGTAAACTTCAAACATCTGGCACATGGTAGTCTCATCATGTCCAGCTAGCCTCATCTGTCTTTCATACTGGGTCACATGCTCGTATGGATCTCCTTTACCATTATAGTATGTCATCTTTGGGATAGTTCGTCCAATTGCTGGCACATATTCACGAACAAATCTGACCAAGGGAGATTCAGTCGAATAGTTACTCGTGCCTCCTCCGAGCATAGCACGCTCCATATTCTCTAACTTCTCCCTCAGGATTGCAGACTCATCAGCATATCGGTCATATCTGTGCTCATAGTATCGATCATCACGCCTTCTATCCTCATCATATCTTCGATCATCATATTCCCTTCGTTCGCTCCTCCTATGACCATCGTCGTTCCTTCGACCATCATCACCAGGTCGGGATCGATCACGCGGAGGAGAACGTCCTCCTCCTATCCCTTCCCCCCTTCTAGGTGATCTGTCTCTGGACCTTCTCCTAGGGGATGGAGATCTTCGTGGAGGCGAAATTCTCGGAGGAGATCTCCTGGGCGGTGAGCCTCTTTGAACCAACCTTCGTTCCAAGCGTTCACGCTCTCGAGTAATTTCTCTCTGCTGCTCATCCAATGCCCTCATCCGCTCCTGGAGTTGATCTACATCTTCAGTAGGAGTTCTATCACGCACTCTCTCAAAGTCTCTCTCCAAATTGCGACCCCTAATAGGGCTTGGATCGCGACGAATTCTTTGCTCCTCTCGTGCGGCTGTTCGGTTCAATGCCTCACGACGATCATCACTCAAAGCGGCCTGAGCACTTAGATGGATCGGGTGGTTCTGAGCATCTGCCTCACTCCGAGTGATGGTTGAGCGAAGACGTGTGGAGGTCTCCCCTTGGATGAGGTTTGTAGAGAAAGGTAAGATGATTGGAGTTTTGGTTGGTTGAGCCATAATGGAGAATTTGTGTTTGCTTTAAAGGTTTAAGGTTTCTATACGCCTCCCCACAGTCGGCGCCAAATGTTAAGGCTAATTTTCGTACGCCCTAAATTGAATTTGTAATTAGGGTTGAACGTATAGAATAGGGTTTATAAATTTGGGGCTGAGCTTGAGAGGTATTATCCGAGTGTATGGAATTCTGAATGATCTCTCAAGGTGCCTACGTATCCTTTATATAGGAAATCAAGCCCACGTAGTTCTAGGGTTCGTTCGTCCACCGCCTTTATTCCTCACGCGCAAGTAACGGATTATTCTTCATGCGCAAGTAACGCTCTGATTGACAGGTTTCCTTCCATCATAATATTCAAACTTGCCTTGGAATTTATATACTTGTGGCGGTGGAACGAATGGATAATAATGTATTTGGACTGGGCTAATTATAATTTAATAAGCCGTCCGAACGGACAATAATGGTTTGTCAGCCCAAACTGGCATAATTGAATCCAGTAAACTCAAATTATTCTTAGGCCTAACCCGAATTAATATAATTCGGATGACCTAAAATTTATCGAGTCTATCCTGTATCAACAGGGAGAAAATTTTAGTTAAGGGGGAAAATAAATGAAGTGGCGCGCGTTTGATTTTTTTAAGACGGACTTTAGACATCGTTTTTAAAGAAGATGATGTTTACGAAATACAAAGACATCAGTTTAATGTGGGGTGATGTTAATACATCTTTTAACATCAGTGGCATTTACAACCGATGTCTAATGTGTGATCGATGTCTATTGAACTTTTTCTTGTAGTGAATCTTGATCGTCAATTTTTAAAAATATTAGATTCGACGGTTAAGATTATTTTGACGGTATAGGACCAAAATTTTTGATAAGATTTCATAGACTTCTGGTTAGTACAATGATGATTAGTACAATGACGAGACCAAAATTTTGGATAAGATCTCTTATGTTTATTATATACTAGCTTATAACCCGTGTAACGCACGATTCCTTTTTTTAATATCTATAATTAAATTAATTTTTTAAACTTTTGATTTTATCAAACTTTTATTAAAAAGTTGATATATATAAAATTTTACACATTCGATTTAATATTTGTACTCTATCTTTAATTATTAAAATTTGATTTGAACGATTTTACGGTCCACGTGAAATTAACAGAATAATCTTTAATTTAGTGATGGTTTAGGAATTATTTTTCAATTAAACCTACGCAGAAACAAAATAATTGAAGAAATTGACGATTTTTTTTAATTAAAAATTCTATTCGATTTTTGAATTCTACTTATAATTCATTTTGATTATCAAAATACCATTGTTATTATTGAAGGTAGTTCTACTAACGACCAAATACAGTTTTAATGCTAAGTGTAGGAGAGATTTTGTACAAAATTTTGATAATCGATAGTCTGGTTCTCCGTACGACAAAATAAATAAGAACCGTTAGATCTTAAAATAAATAGATGAAAATCGTTTGATTTAGCATAAAAAAATATATATGTTTAGGAGAGATTTTGTCCAAAACTTTGATAATCAGTAGTCTGGTCTTCCGTACGACAAAATAAATAAGAACCGTTAGATCTTAAAATAAATAGATAAAAAAAGTTGGATCTAACTTAAAAGAATATATATTTTATATTTTAATATGTTATAAACTAAAAAATTTATTTATATTGAAATACAAAAAGGTGCTTGTCAATGATATAAATCATATATAATTAGGTTTTCAACATTGGATAGCATTATCAATGTAGGTCTTCTACATTAAATAGGATTAATACAAAAATTCGTAATTATATTTTCTATTTAGATTCCGATTTTTTTCATTTTGATAAAATATGCTATCAAGTTTATACTTTATTCATTTGCCAATCAATACTTAAATACATAAAGTTTGACTTGTAGCACAAGACATACCAAGTAACTCCAAACACTCGAAAGGGAATTTACTATTATCAATAACATAAATAAAAACAATATCCCAACATACAGAATATATAATATATGAATATCTTTTAGCAATAATAATAATATACGTTAACATCCCCCCTCAAACTCACGATATTCAATCGAGAGTTTGCCAAAAATAAAAAAAATGAATTATTTGCTCCAATCGACATAATCACCCACTTGAATCAGCTTTCTAGGTGTAATCAGATCTTCATCCTCGTCTTCATCATCTCTATCATCGTTGCCTCCGTTATACTTTCTGTCATGGTTCTCCTCAATATTCCTCTTTTTGTTGACGTTAATTTGAGACAATCCCTTACACAAATCCACCAAAACACATCATCATTGTCGTTGTGCTTCCATCTACTGCCGTCTTTGTTCTCAAGATTTTTCTTTCTTGCATACCCAAAAACTCTCGCTGATTTTTTTTTCTCCCACGAACTTTCGTAAGATAGTTTTCTCAAACCCACAAACTCTTGTCGGTTTTTTTCACACACCCACAATCTCTTGTAGGTTTTTTTTCACACACCACGAACTCTCGTGGTGTTAATTATTCTCACACCTACCAATTCTAACAGGTTTAATTTTACTCACACTCGTAAACTCTTACGGGGATAAACTAGGCTCTGATACCATGATAAAATATGCTCTCAAGGTTATACTTTATTCATTCGCCAATCAATACTTAAATACATAAAATTTGACTTGGAGCACAAGACATACAAAGTAAATCCAAACACTCGAAAGGAAATTTCCTATTATCAATAACATAAATAAAAGCAATATCCCAACATCCCAGGATATATAATATATAAATATCTTTTAGCAATAATAATAATATATGTTGACACATTTGAATAATAGTTATTAAATAATCACTAAATTAAAGATAATTTTATGAGTTTCGCGTGGATTGTAAAATCATCCAAATCTGATTTTTAGATCTCAAAATAGAGCCCAAAGAGTAAATATGAAAAAAAAATACTAATAAAAAAAATCAATTATAATACAACCATTTTTAATTATATCCTTTTCAGATTATAATTTTCCTTTTAAAATTCAATTCTAATACAACCTTTTTTGTTATATTCTTTTTAGATTATATTTTTCTTTTTAAAATTCACTTCTAATGCAACTTTTTCTAATTATATCATTATGATTTTCTCAATTAAATTGATGTAATCTCGATATTCTATTTTTAAAAATATTAGAATCGATGATTAAGATTATTTTAGTAATACGGTGACCAAAATTATGGATAAAATCCCCTTACATTTATTATATGTAACGATATAATTTCACGGTACGTGCTTAGAGTTGAATATCAATATTAATATATTAATGATTCAATATGAATTTAATTTGGATCTAATCTACGTATAGCATTGTACTTTAATTTTTTGTGTTCTGATTTGTTATCTGAATCTGTATTTGTATAATGCTGATGGACACATGACAACTATCTCCTTTTTACTTACAACTCCACGATCTTTTTTTAATATCTATTGAATGTATTAATTATATAATTTCACGGTACGTGCATGTTTCTTGTTGAATATCAATAAGATATTAATAATTAAATATGAATTTAATTTAGATCTAATCTACGTATAGCGTTGTACTTTAATTTTTTGTGTTTTGCTTTGTTGTCTGAATCTGTATTTGTATTTGTATAATGCTGATGGACACATGACAACTATCTCTTTTTTACTTACAACCCCCACTGACTTTTTTTTAACATTTATTGAATATATTAATTTTTTAATATTTATGTGTTATTACATATCAAATTGTGTTAAAAAATTGATATATATTAGGTTTTACACGTTCAATCATGATTATATCCTTTTCATATTTTAAGTTTATTTTTAAAATTAAATTCCAATACAACCTTTTTTTAATTATTTCCTTTTTAGATTATAATTTTCTTTTTAATATTAAATAATCATGATCGTTTATTTTTTAAAATATTAGATTCGACGGTTGAGATTGTTTTGGTAGTATAGTGACCAAATCAAAATTATGGATAATATCCCTACTACGCTTATTATATATAAGGATATAATAAGAATATAATAGTTTACGCACACATAAACATTATTGTACAATTAGTTTTACATTTAGATTTATATTGTCATAAATAAATCTATATCATGTAATCAACTAATTTATTAAAATTTGATAGATTAATGTATAAAAACAATTTCAATTTCAATTTCAATTATTTAATAATATATAGCAAGTCTAGCCTCTACCCCATGCGGGGACATTAATCAAACTTTAAATTGAAATATGTAAATCAAAGCATACACACCTCTATACGGCTATACCTGTTACCTGTACTATAAAAGGAGGGGGAGAGGGGATGTGGTGATATATACATGCCTTTGTGATTTTGAACAGCAATCAATTAAACTTGCATAGTTTAATTCCAAAAAGAATTCCCTTACGATGACAATCGGAAAACTAATCCTGCAAGTTTTTCTGTATTGCTATGTACTGTTTTGCAATTTGTTTTCAGGTGCGACAGCTTTGATTCCCACCGTTATCGATTTTTTCTTCAAATATATTCTCTGCCAGCCATACACAAGGGCTAAGAACTTGTCTTCGGTTCAATCTGCATCTTCTTTCTTGCCAGATGATATCTTAATAAACATTATCTCCAAACTGTCGGTTAAGTCTCTTCTTCGATGCAGGTGTGTTTGTAAAACCTGGCATCAAATTATAGCTACTCCTTCATTCGCTAAAACTCATCTCACATATCAAAAAGCCTCCTCCTCATGCAAGTATATACTATACGAAGATTCAGTATTGTGCACGTTACTTACCGATACTAATCCCCTTTTTGATAGTACAAAACATTCTAAACTATACTACACCCCCAAATCATTCAAGAAAGATGTCACTGGTACTAGAATGATACGGATTTACGGGGTTTGTAATGGGTTGTTATGTTTGTCGTGGTATGGGATCGACATTATACATCTGTGGAATCCAATTTGTAGAAAAGCCAAAAAGCTTCCACAACTTAAAATCTCGATCGAGGATCGGCATGATTTTCATTCACTACAAAGAGCTTGTGTGAGTTTTGGATACTACGATGACGATTATAAAGTAATAGTCATTCCCGCTGTTAATAATAAAAAAAGTGTTGTTTACATTTATAGCTTGAGTACGGATAGTTGGAATACTGTTTATACAAATTTCTATTTTGATGACTTATTCGGTGCTGTTGATAATCTAGCTACCAAGTTTGTAGATGGTGCTGCATATTTGGTGGTGGAATATAGTAGAGTAGTCATACGTTTCAAATTGAGTGACGAAACCATTCGAGTAATCAAGTTTCCCGAAGGATTCAGCGGAATTGGTAGTACTACAGAAGCATATGGAGAAACAATATCTCTTTTGGGATGTGAGAATCATGATCATCTAACAATGTGGATATTAAGAGACAAATCCTCCTCGTCCACATCACCTTGGGAAAATAAATTCAGTATCGAATTGAAAGATGCCATTTATCATCAAGCTGTAGGGTTCTTAAATAATGGGAAATATTTGGTAAAGACTTTCAATACTCCGGCCAAGTTCTTTTTGTGCGACATTGAGTGTGCAAAGTTGACAGAATTTAGATCATTAACTGAATTTAGCTTTATATCTGAGTTTGACGGTAACATACATTCTAATTTTGTGGAGAGCCTTCTTCTGCTCAATGAAGATAGCGTGCACCCTTTTGTGGATCCAAGAAACTTTCCTTCATGTAGCTCTATGCTGTTTACTCTAGTTTCTGTAACTCAACGCCGTTTACCCTAGTGTGACGCTCAACCTAATGAAACGCACGGTGGAAGAAAAAGAAGAAAGGTAACAACACTAGGCGTACATTCTTTTGCTTGAGAAGTATCCAAATTTAGGATCGGCTTAATGTATGTTGTCTACATTTGTTTTATCTATATTTGTTTTAATGTTATGGTTTTTATTGGAGACCTGCCATCCCCTGTATTGATTTGATGATTTGCACAACACTACTATATAGATTACTGAATTAATTGATTATATTTGAGAAACATACAAATGAGCTCTAGTACCGAGCAATCTTTAAATATGATAACCCTCTTAAAACAAAAGCCACCGACCAAATAGCAGGGCAGACCCAACACTCCTTTTTCACCCGGGCTGAACTTACCGGATTCATCTTTCGTTAAGACTATTCATATCACTGATACTTATCGAGTGTAAATTTGATTTCCAACAATGTTCTATTCCTACTACAACTTTTTTTCCGTAGTCTTTCTGATGGCATAGTGTACCGTCCCTTTTAATATTTATAATTTTCTTAAATTGGGTTTTTTTAATAAATATCCAAGCCCAGAATTTTTTTGCAAAAATACTATTTTTGATTATTTTTTTTTTTGCAAAAATACAAACTTTTAAAAAATATTTGCAAAAATGTGTTCTGGAACTTTTGTAACCATATTTGCAACACAAATTTTAAAATTTTAATAATTGAAATCATATTTGGTTGCATAATAGGTTACTTAACAATTTGCATCGGTTAAACCAAATACAACCTCGAATGCAACCAAATACAATCTCGAATGCAACCTCAAATGCAATCAAATTCAATTTATATTTCAAAAAAATGTAAAAACAAGTTGCATCTGGTTGCAAAAGATATTTTTGTATATATTTTCAATATATGGTAAAATCGCAAAACAATTTTAAAAAGTGGTATTCTTGATAATTTTCCTAAATGATATTAACAAATAAAACTTTCTTAATATTTAAATTGAATTTTATTTTTATCAGATAGATTTTTATATTTTATTGAAGAAAATACAAAATTATTAAATTTGAATGACTTAGAGAAAAATACCCAAAATTATTAAATTGAAATATGTAAATCAAAGCATATACACCTCTATACCTGTACTATACAAGGAGGGGGGGATGTGGTGATATATACATGCCTTTGTGATTTTGAACAACAATCAAACTTGCATAGTTTAATTCCAAAAAGAATTCCCTTACGATGACAATCGGAAAACTAGTCCTACAAGTTTTTCAGTATTGCTATGTACTGTTTTGCAATTTGTGTTCAGGTGCGACAGCTTTGATTCCCACCATTATCAATTTTTTCTTCAAATATATTCTCTGCCAGCCATATACAAGGGCTAAGAACTTGTCTTCGGTTCAGCCTGCATGTTCTTTTTTGCCAGAAGATATCTTAATAAACATTATCTCCAAACTGCCGGTTAAGTCTCTTCTTCGATGCAGGTGTAATGAAGTTGTTTACTGGAGAACAGAGACAACCAAGTAGTTTTCCATGCATTTCTCTATGTAATAAGAACAAGATTAGTGTCTTGTCCAGTAGCTGATGTTACATGTTGCTGGGGCATACTAGTGCCATGTAACCAAGTAGTAATCTAAGTGTCGAGTCCAGTCATAGCTAAGGGTAATGTAGTCTTTGAGTAGTTGGTTGTTAGAGTAGTGGCAGTGCTGAGCATAAAAGACAATGCAGAATGTCTGTAGTCCTTAATGTGAACATTGCAGTAGTAATTGTTCTTGTTTTTATCACATTCTCTCATTATCATCTTCTACATAGCTTTCTTATGCAAACTGAAATGTCTTTATGGTATCAGAGCAGCGTTTGAAAGACTAGATTAGAAGAGAGTTATTTTAATAGTGAGACATTTGAAAGGCAAGTGTGTGGTGGTCGAGTTGTTGCTTTCGTGATCTGAAAAAGGAGATTCTTTACACCTTAGTTTCAGATTGACTCATGGCTACCAACAAAATATCATACACAGATCTCCAGAATCCTTTGTTTTTACATCCTTCAGATGGACCAACCTCGGTGAGTGTGTCAAAGCTGCAAGGACCAGGGGATTATAGAGCATGGAAAAGGATGTTTGAAATACAACTGTCAGCTAAAAGGAAGCTAGGTTTTGTGGATGGGTCAGTGACAAGGAGTGCAACAGATGCTACAGAGGCTAGTCAATGGGATACCTGCAATAACATGGTAATATCTTGGATCCATAACAATATTTCTGATAGCATTAAAGCATCTGTACTTTTCATAAACACAGCCTATGACATTTGGAAACAATTGGAAAAAAGATTTTCATTGACTAACGGATCCAGAAAGTACAAACTAAATAAAGATTTGTTTAGTCTTAAACAAAATGGCATGAAAATCAATGACTACTATACAAGCTTGAGCAGTTTGTGGGAGGAGATAGATTCAATGAATGTGTTGCCAGCTGTCACTACTGTCACGCCTGAGGTTACAAAGTTGTTGAAGGCCATTGAGGTCATGAAAGAGGAGTCGAAACTGTTTCAATTCCTAAATGGGTTGGATGAAATGTATGGAGCTCAAAGAAGCCAGTTACTCATTTCATGTCCACTGCCATCTGTGGAAGAGGCATGTGCTGCTTTACAGCAAGAAGAATCGCAAAAGGAAGTCTTAGCACGACCTGGAATGGGGGATAATGAAACGATGGTGATGTACAGTAAGGGAGTGACTGGAGGAAACCTGATGTGCAGTGCGTGTGGCAAAAGAGGCCACACAAATGATAGATGCTGGGGAATAACAGGGCTTCCCAAGTGGCATTATAGGTACAAACCACAACAAAGAAACGGGGCAGGCGGCTCGAATGGAATTTCTGGTGGAAAATGGATGGGAAATAAAGGAAACAACACTAAAATGGCTAACAATGTGCAAGGAAATGTTGACGAGTCACAACCCATAATGATGACAGCACAGCAGTTGGATAGAATTCTGAAAATGATACCGAAGCAAGGGGGAGCTGATACAGATGAAGAATTGGACTATGGGTTCTCAGGGATGGTAAATGTCAACAAAAACAAAGAAGCAACAGTGGAGTCGACCAACTGGATCATTGATTCTGGGGCTTCAGATCACATGACATCCTCACTAAAGAACCTGGTGAATGTCAAACCAGCACCCTCAACCTTTACCATCACCTTGCCAACTGGTGCAACTGCTGTAATAACTCATGTTGGAGATGCTGTTTTGTCCAATGGCATGAAACTGTACAATGTGTTGCACGTGCCTCAGTTCAACCACAATCTACTTTCCATTCGAAGGTTGGCACACGATAGCAAATGTGATGTGATGTTTAGACCAAACGATTGCACAATTATTGACTCTAAAAGTAAGAGTGCAATAGGTATGGGAGAACTAAAACAGGGACTGTATTACCTCACCAACAAGAGGATGGAGGAATGTGGTGCAGCTATGAGCAGTGAAAAATCAGTGGTACAGAATGGGGAAACCCAAGGAGAAAGTGCAAATCAATACACCCTGTGGCATCAAAGATTGGGACACGCATCTCTGTCGAGGTTGCAACATGTGGAGGTGGTCAAGCCATTCATTCATCAACAAAAGCAGCAGGTATGTATCACCTGTCCTCTATCCAAGATGACCAGATTACCATTTCCAATTAGTGAGTCACATGCCAAGAATAATTTTGACTTGCTGCATACGGACATATGGGGGCCATACAAGGTTGTTACAAGGGGAAAATTTCGCTATTTTTTGACCATTGTGGACGACTGTAGCAGAGTTACATGGGTGTACCTTTTGGAAAGAAAGTCAGAATATTTACAAAGCATGATGAAATTTGAAAAATATGTGAACACCCAGTATAAAGGAAAGATAAAGGTGATAAGATCAGACAATGCACTGGAGTTTGCAGACAAGGAATGTAACGAGTATTTTGCAGAGAAAGGGATCATACACCAGACATCTTGCCCATACACTCCTCAACAAAATGCAAGGGCAGAACGTAAGCACAGACATGTCCTCGAAATGGCAAGAGCACTACATTTTCAATCTGGTTTGCCCTTATCGTTCTGGGGAGACTGCGTACTAACTGCAGTCTACATTATCAATCGACTACCAAGTGCAGTGTTGAAGTTCAAAGTGCCATATAAAGAATTGATGGGTGAAAAGGTCGACTACAATGCTATGAAGGTGTTTGGATGTCTGGCAATGGCTTATAATTCTGTGCGTGGAACGGATAAGTTTGTACCAAGAAGCATTAGGTGTGCATTCATTGGCTACCCAGTGACCACAAAAGGGTACAGGCTACTTGACTTGGCAAATATGCAGCCTCTAGTCTCAAGGCATGTGGTGTTCCATGAGAACGTGTTTCCACTCAACAAAACCTCAGTCAAGACATATATGGTGCCAACACAACCTGGTGCAAGTTCCCCTGAGGTGTATGCATACGAAGACGAGCTGGAAACTGGGGGAATTGATCAAACAAGGCCACAAGAAGATGCTGTGAAAGAAAGTGAGACAGATAATGCAGAAAATGAAGAAGACAACACTGATGATACAACTGATGTTGACACGTCTAATGCACACATGGAACCTACAATCTCAGGGACAAGAAAATCGACCAGGACGAGTCAACCACCTGCCTGGCTTAGGGAATTTGTCACCCCTAAATCAAACAATGTTGAAAGCATAGTTACAGTGGCCTCTCAACTTGTGAGTCCCAAGTTTGATTGCTTCTTGGCAGCCATAGTACCACAAGTTGATCCCACACATTTCAATCAGGCAGTTCAAATCAGTCACTGGGTGGATGCAATGAACTCAGAATTGGAGGCATTGGAGCTGAATAATACTTGGGAAGTGACCACATTGCCACCAAACAGAAAGGCAATTGGGTGCAGATGGGTCTACAAGACGAAGTTCAAGGCTGATGGCTCGATTGAGAAGTACAAGGCACGCTTGGTGATATTGGGGTATAAACAAATGTATGGCATTGATTTTGTCGAAACATTCGCACCAGTAGCCAAGATGACTACAGTGCGAGCTTTACTTGCAGTGGCGGCTATGAAAAATTGGCATGTGCATCAACTAGATGTCTCTAATGCATTCCTGAATGGGGACCTTGATGAAGTTGTTTATATGAAATTACCCCTGGGATATAAAGGAAATGGGAGTAGGGTGATTCTGAATGAGCAACAGACTCGAGATGATGGAGTTGAGCAGTTGGTGTGCAGACTTAGGAAGGCTATTTATGGTTTACGTCAAGCATCAAGGCAGTGGCATCATAAACTTTCGGTGACTCTTATTGCAGATGGTTTTAAACATTCAAAGGCTGATTATAGTCTATATTCCAAAGTCACAAACGAAACGATCACACTGGTGCTAGTGTACGTTGATGACATCTTGATTTCTGGGAACAGTGAGGAAGCTATATCAGAACTGAAAGAGGTCTTGGCCAGTCATTTTCGAATGAGGGACCTTGGTGAAGTGAACTATTTCTTGGGGTTGGAGATAGATCGTAGTGAAGCAGGATTTTTTATATCACAGAAGAAATATGTGACAGACATGCTCAAGGAATTTGGTATGTCAAAGGCTTCTCCATTAAAGTTGCCAATGAACACACACATTTCCATCACTCCAGACAAGGGAGTACTCCTCTCAGACCCCCATCCATATCAACGTCTACTTGGAAAACTCATTTACCTCACAATCACGAGGCCAGATCTCTCCTTTCCTGTTCATACTCTTGCTCAATATATGCAAAGGCCCACGAGTGTGCATATGCAAGCAGCTAAACGGATACTCCGTTATCTCATTGGGAATCCAGCACAAGGAATTCTGTTGGCCAGTTCTTCTGCTGCCCAGCTCACTGCTTATTGTGACAGTGACTGGGCAAGTTGCCCTACAACCAGAAAGTCGACATCAGGCTACTGTGTGTTACTAGGATCGTCTCCTATCTCTTGGAAAACGAAGAAGCAAACTGTTGTGGCAAGGTCCACAGCAGAAGCGGAATATAGGGCTATGGCCCTCACTTGCTGTGAAGTGACATGGCTGTCTTCTCTGTTGAAAGATCTAGGCCTGCATGATCTACCACCTACAACCATCAAAAGTGACAATCAAGCTGCCCTTTCCATTGCAGCGAACCCTGTGCTGCACGAACGCACCAAACATATTGAGATTGACTGTCACTTTATTCGGGACAAGATTGTTGAAGGTGCTGTAAGCACTGAACATGTGCCTTCCCATTCTCAAGTCGCAGACATACTCACAAAGCAGCTGCCTGTCAAGCAACACAAGTACCTTTTGAGCAAGTTTGGCGTCTCGGCTGGCACCTCCACACCACTTGAGGGGGAGTAATGAAGTTGTTTACTGGAGAACAGAGACAACCAAGTAGTTTTCCATGCATTTCTCTATGTAATAAGAACAAGATTAGTGTCTTGTCCAGTAGCTGATGTTACATGTTGCTGGGGCATACTAGTGCCATGTAACCAAGTAGTAATCTAAGTGTCGAGTCCAGTCATAGCTAAGGGTAATGTAGTCTTTGAGTAGTTGGTTGTTAGAGTAGTGGCAGTGCTCAGCATAAAAGACAATGCAGAATGTCTGTAGTCCTTAATGTGAACATTGCAGTAGTAACTGTTCTTGTTTTTATCACATTCTCTCATTATCATCTTCTACATAGCTTTCTTATGCAAACTGAAATGTCTTTAAGGTGTGTTTGTAAAACGTGGCATCAAATTATAGATAATCCTTCATTCACTAGAACTCATCTCACATATCAAAAAGCCTCCTCCTCATGCAGGTATATACTATACGAAGATTCATTGTGCACATTACTTACCGATATTAATCCCCTTTTTGATAATACAAAACATTCTAAACTATACTACACCCACAAATCATTCGAGAAAGATGTCACTGGTAAATCAATGCTACGGATTTACGAGGTTTGTAATGGGTTGTTATGTTTGTCGAATCAGTGGTATTGGATCGACAATATTATACATATGTGGAATCCAATTTGTAAAAAAGCCAAAAAGCTTCCACAACTTAAAATCTCGATCGAGGATCGGGATGATTTTCATTCACTACGAAGAGCTTCTGTGAGTTTTGGATACTACGCTGACGATTATAAAGTAATAGTCATTCCCGCTGTTAATAATACAAAGAGTGTTGTTTCCATTTATAGCTTTAGTACGGATAGTTGGAATACTGTTTATACAAATTTCTATTTCGATGACATATTCGATGATCTTGATAATCTAGCTACCAAGTTTGTAGATGGTGCTACATATTTGGTGGTGAAATCTAGTAGAGTAGTCATACGTTTCAAATTGAGTGACAAAACCATTCGAGTAATCAAGTTTCCCGAAGGATTCCGCGGAATTGGTAGTGCTATAGAAGCATATGGAGAAACAATATCTTTTTTGGGATGTGAGAATGATTATCTAACAATGTGGATATTAAGAGACATGTCCTCCTCGTCCACATCACCTTGGGAAAATAAATTCAGTATCAAATTGAAAGATGCCATTTATCATCAGCCTATAGGGTTCTTAAATAATGGGAAAAATTTGGTAAAGACTTACATTGTGTATTCATGTACAACCAAGTTATTTTTTTGCGACATTGAGTGTGCAAAGTTGACAGAATTTAGATCATTAACTGAATCTAGCTTTCTATCTGATTATTATCCTGCAATGTATTCCACCTATACCGGTCGCATACATTCTAATTTTGTGGAGAGCCTTCTTCTGCTGAATGAAGACAGCGTGCATCCTTTTGTGGATTCAAGAGTCACTTCTTCCTGTAGCTCTATGTTGTTTACTCTAGTGAGAAGCTCAACCCAATGAAAGGCACGGTGGAAGAAAAGAAGAAGGTAACAACACTAAAGGAGGCGTCTAATGTTTTGCTTGAGAAGTATCCAAATTTAGGATCGACTTATTGTATGTTGTCTACATTTATTTGATTTATCTATGTTTTAATGTTATGGTTTTTATTGGAGACCTGCCGTCGGCCCTATGTTATGTTTTAATCTACACTACTATATAGATTAGGGAATTAGAAGAAAGTTCTATGGAGTACTATTTAAATTAGAGTATTGGAGTACTATATCTTAACCATTAATTTGTTTATTATCCAATGGTCCAGATTTTTTTACTTTTTTATGTAATTAAAATTGAAAGGGTAGTTTTGTAGACTTATATATGATAAAGATATTTCAGTTATATATTTCGAATGGATCAAGTTTATGAAGACAGGTGGTTACTTTTTTTAAGGGATGCAGTTTTGTTGTTTTATGGATACTGCTATTTGTAGAAATTTGTCATTGCATCTTCTTCCTTGCCTGTTTTTAACATTTGTTGAAGTATGTATATTGTTGTAATATGACTCTTGGCGAAGTTGGTTCAGGTAATGTCACGGATTGGAGTTTTTTTGTCCTGCAGTTGTACATTGTTTTTGTCACTTACCTTAATAAGAAACACAAACCTTCCGTAGTTGCACTCATGATCAGATATTCTTTGTTTCCTTATTTGATGATACTGATTGCAAGGTTATGAGTACGAAACTGTACGAAACTATAAAGATCAAACATGTGAAATGCATTATTTTCGCTTGTACAACAAGAAAATAAAAATAAAAACCCTGCTCTATATTTCAAGAAGATTTGAAATACGTAATCCCAAAACAAGAAGATTTTGGATTGTAGAAATCGAGAAATCCATTACAAGAATATTTCAAATCATTAATCATAAAGGTTTTGTGAGCACTCAATTAATAGTTCGTTATGTTCCCAGTTGCAAGTTTCTACTTATTCTAATTGACATGTAATGCACTTTATTCTCTACTAACTGCCAGAGTGATGGGAGAGTATGAGAGTGTTGCGCTTTTTTTGGTTTTATTCGGTTACGCCTCTTTTTTAAATTAAATCCTGACCACATAATCTATTTCAATCTAAAGGTGATGTTATAGTACTCCAAGTACTCCAAATAATAAGTACTCCATAGAGCCAAACTCTAGTAAATTAATTGATTATTGTTAGGCCAAATTATCAGTCTCAACCTCGCCTTACCTGGAGGCGTCGTCCTCACTACGCCATAAACGCACATACGCAACCCCTAAATAAAGTTGCAAAAGACCCGAAAAGCGTTGCGTAAGGTCTTACGCAACACTAGAGAGGCGTTGCCAATACCGGCGTTACGTAAGACCCCTAATGCAACGCTTTTCCAAGCTATTGCAACACCACGAAAACATTGCATAAGAGACCTTATGCAACACCAAAAGCATGTAAAGGCAACACTACATGGGATTGCATAAGACTTTTAGCAGTGGGGCTCACCATGGTGCCACGTCAGCAGTGGGGCCATGTCATCAAGATGCCACGTCATTAGTTGGGCCCGCCATGGTGCCATGTCAGCATTGGGACACACCAAGGTGTCACGTCGACAATGGACCCACATGCCACGTCATCAATGAGGCCCACATGCCACGTCAGCAATGGGGACCACCGTCTATTGCAACACTAGTTGAGTCTAATGCAACACTAATTTTTTTTTAAGCTAACATCAAAAGTATTTTTAGCAACACTAAATATACCATAATGCAACATCATATATAGTCAAATGCAACACTTTTTAACAAAAAATTTGAAATGACTGCTTTGTTTATACATAAAACCATACATTAAACCATCCTGTCCAAACCAACATGTACTAACCAAATACTGAATAACAATTTTACAAATTCTTACCATGTACTAAAACTAAAAATTGATTGTTTTGTGTGGGATAAAGGCCAGTTGTGGAGTTCCTTGGTACTTGGGAATCTCACCTCCCCCCTCTCCGTGATATCTTCTGCTTCTAATAGTCCCTCAATTTTTGAATTCTTCGGAATCAATTGCTCTTCATTATTCACTTCCCGTGCGCGTTGTATGGAAGTCAAAGGAAGCATATCAAATCTGGTGTGTAGGCGACCCGTCTTCTTTTCATCAGAAGTACTAGAACAGCTAGATCTACTGGCAACTTGAACTGATAATTCAGGTTCCTTGACCACTTTGCAATCCTGATCGACTGGTCCTTCCTACAGGAAGAAAAAATGTTAGTTAAAAACCAACAATCCAGCACATAATATCGACTCTGGTTTATACAGGGTCAACCAAAGACATGGGTCCATTCATAATGCTCATCTATAAAATAAGAAAATAATCTAATCACCTTGCTAGATAAGAACAAGTCAAGTATGTTCCACAACTAAATATAGCTTACCAGGTAATGTATTAACCAGAAACAAGATTGTACAAGAGATGTTAAAAACATGGTTAAAAAAAGTACCAATATATTGACTATCATAGGAGTTTATCTGACCAAAGGGGTTAACGAATATTAATTAACAGGTGTAGGTGTATTTTCTAGTAAACAAAGTGGGTACATCCCATTGATTTGAACAGAAAAATCCATTAAAAATCCCATTGGTCTGACTGTTATAACCGTGCTCAACCATACCAGTTCTTAGATTATTTAATAAAGACGATTAAGTAATTGTTTTTGATAACATGATTCTGATACATAGCATCAAACAAAAAGCCACTATTTGCCTATTAATTGTGTGCGACACAATCTTAAGTCTTAAGTCTTAACACAATAAGATTTGTCACGCATGCCATGCATATTTGCAACTCTTAACAATTACCAGAATAGTTCTCTGTCAGCACTTATATAAGCAATAAGCAATTGTTAAATAAAGTATGCAGCACATTTGCATTATACACAAGTTCTAGCACATACAGTGCACAGCAGAAAATGTGTGAAGTCCAAGAAGCTACCTTTTGTATCAATGTAGGCAATTCACATGATTTAATAGGAACTTCATTGTCTGCAATTGCATGATTGATACCTCTATGCTTTCCAGTAGAAAATATCATCAGAAAGTAATAATAATGCGGGAAAAAACAGGTCAATATTATTACGTGTACATATAAAGTTTCACAAAAGAACAATGTAAAAGTAGGTGACATGAAAGCAATGAAAAACTTAACAACAGTCAACAGGGGTAGTAAGTCAGAATTATAACAAGAGAAGTACAAAGAGAGTGAGAAGAATGTTTATATGTGTGTGAAATATACTTTTACGATCAGAAAAAAAAAACAAGCAATAAATATCACACACTCTTCATGAATACTATATGTCAAGCTAAGCAACTAATTTATCAAACACATACACAAAAAAACCTAAGCAGCTATTTTAAGTTCAAAAAACTACACTACACAATTGCAAGACCAACTTCTTGACTGCATTTATTTTTAGCAACAATGTAAGTAAAATAATTTCTATCCAGCAGTTATTTCATTAGCAAATTATCCTCGATTGGGATATATTTTATTAAAGTATTAACAGGCAGTAAAAATAATCTTCAGTTCTTTACAACAATGTCTTTCTCGCTATTCTCCACATCTATATACTTATCTCTTATTAATAGTATCTACCAAACAAAAGCAATACCTGTTCCGGATCCAGAGTATGCATTTTCTCCAGTAAATCAAGAGCATGACGGTCAAGACTGCAAGAAATTTGAAAAATTAGAGCAATTTAAATCCTACATGCTATGAGATGAAAACCAATTACATTCGTAATTTCATATACTTAACTGCTTGAACATCTCCCGGACTCGCCTCTTCGTAGGCCTTGAAGGCACAAACTTAGTATACCAGGGAGTCCTACAGAGGACACCAATAATTCGACTATGGTGATTTGGTTATAGAGTATTACACATTACAAGCATATGGAAATGATTTAAATCAACTCACAAGCTCAAACTAATTAAATCAAACTAATTACACCTAGAGCAGCAACACCTGCTTTTGAGATATGCTGCTGGCACCTGATGTGAACTACAATAACAGAGAATCACAATCAGAGTATGCAAGATTAGTTGGGAAATAAATTAATTGATCGAATAGCGTTCAATCATGTCGAGCAGATATAAATGGGTAAACAATTAACTTTGGCACATTTGCTCATTCTTTATCATGCTGCAAGCTGCATCACATGCATGAAAAAGAACATTTTGCTAAGACAAGAATTTGAAAAAAATTACCATTTAGAATATAGATCATGTGTGGGTCAGTAATACAATCATTATCATTGTTAAAAAGGGCTAAAGGTTTTACTAAAACTGAAATTATATTACGGTTGCATGTAATTTTAATATGACAGCCTTCATAAATAGAACAATTTATCAGACATATACATGCCGAAACAAAGTGTTTGGGACCAGCAATATATCCAAGTGTCCAACCAGTCATCGCAAAATCCTAAGTTCAAATTTATGACAGGGACCAGTAAAGATACATTTTTATATTTAAAGAAGAGAATTAAAAGAAACAGGGGTAATGATCTTGAATAACTACAACTTGTCTGTAAGTTTCGTAAATTATGAAACTAATACAACAGCTCAAAACCAACACAATTTACTCACATACTTAATAAAATTTTACTACAATATCGAGTGTCACATAAATTAATCGACCTTGAGAATGCATAAACACACACAAAACTGAGATTAACAAAACCCTAAATTGAAACAAATTCAATTAGAGATTTACTACCTTGAGAATAACAAGCAAACAGATTAATGAATGTCCTAAAATGAATGGCCAAAAATAATCACATGAAAAATAAAATAAAAACCCTAAAAATTCACAATCGGAGAAAATTACCAATTGGAGCTTGTAATCTCTAAATCGGAGCTTGTAATCTCTGAATCGGAGCTTGTCCATAGTGTGAGCTAAATCAACATATATATATGAGATAAAAGTTTGTAATATATAAACTTTGTCTACCGTCATGATTTCATTACAAAATCTAAATGTAAAAATCGGCATAACCTTACACTAAATTTGTCATGGTGCTAGAAATTAACACAACCTTAAGTACTGTTTATCCTTTGCAAAAATAATAGTTCACTAATAAACCAGAAGAGAATAAAGGTTTCTGATACCCTTGGTTCTTGTTATGACATGGCATCAATCATCACAAAGAAAGATGAATCTCCTGACTATGGATGACAAACTTGGTATAATTTATCCCAGTTCTTTACTATGAAGCCCACTTTATTATGCTACAAATAAAAGACTATAATTGCTACATTTGACATTTCATTACTACCATAAAACTTCATATAAAAATTTAATAATTGCAAAGTATAGTAGATAATTTGAGCACACCTGGTTGTGGATATGGGTGAAGAACAGATCTGTTGCTATAAAGGCATGTGTTGTTTCCACTATACGTGCCTCTCCAACACCATCCACCCGTTTTTTGACAGTCTCATTTCCTCAAATCCTAAACACGGCTACAACAACATAACAAACAGGGATTAGAGTTAGTAATTCAATTTTCTGGGTCAAACCCAAAATCAAGTTCAAAACACACAAAGCACGACCCAAATTTTACCCAAATACAAAACCCAGAATTAGGTACAAATCACACAAAACAAAACCTTAAATATAAGTTGGAGATTACCTGCAAAATAAAAATCCCATAGTTGAAGCCCTATTTAGCTGCAATTTCAAGAAAAATAGAAATGAGTTTTATGCATAATTGATAGGAAATAGAAATGAGTTGTAAATCGAGAGTTTGTATTCAACTACCAATCAAAGGTGTAGACAGAGTTGTAAATAAATAGAAATGAATTTGTGTAGAGAGCATAGAGTTATCGAGAGAGAATGAGAGGATGGATGAGTAGAGAGAATGAGGCGAGTCTTTCTTGATGTTTGTTTAAGAAAAAATGCAAAAAATAACGATTATTTTAAAAAAAATCTGAAAATACCCATATACGGGGACGGAAGTGAAAAATACCCATTTGATGACCCAACAGGCAGTTGCGTATTGGCCATACGCATGTCTGTAATGTGTATCACGTGTAATGCATCACAGACATGCGTATTGACGTCATGTGACGTCATTTTTTACAAGAACGCCGGTCGTTTCTTCCGGCGAAAATTGCCTCTCCGGACACCATCCTTCGATCTTGGCCATCTCTCAATAATCCTTTCATCTGAGCACATGAATAACATCCCCACACCTCACTCTACCTTCCTTCCTGATCTGTTTTAGCCATATTTGTCCCCGCAGAGGCGTGTGAAGGTCCTCGGATTTTGAATCGGAAAAATAGTTGTGATTTGGGTGTTTACAATCATGCATACCAAATGTAATAAGATTGGTATGGATGTGTAGAGCTTGGAACGACGATTTTAATGGTATATGGTATGTGTTTGGAAAGTTATGGATGTGGACGAACCAATGGATTGAAATTTCTTGCCGGAATTGCAATGAATCGCCGACTGGAGCTCTAGAACGACGATGACGTCATCACGCATGATGAAAATGCGTTACAGGTGATACGCAAGAGGAAAATGTGTATCCCAATTCACCCTCCTTTTTGCAATACATGTGTTACCCGTTTGATATTTGCGTAGCCCCTATTACCCAAACCCCAAATGCGTAATACGCGTTACCCCAACCCCAAATGCGTATTCAAATGGGTATTTTCAACACCTCATCCCGAAAATTGTTGTTTTCATTTTTTTAATCAAAAAAATGATATTTTTTGCATTTGTCCTTAGTTTAATCTGTGTGAATTATTTCATTTGGGGGAAAATATCCGCCCAAAATTTTCACCTGGGAACCTGTGCAAGACCACTGCTTTTTTATCAAAAAAAACAAATTAGTTCTTAATTTTTTTTGTATAGTACAAATTTAATTTTTTAATTTTAAATTTACAAAATTTTAAAAAATTAAGAACATGATAGACACTTGTAAAAACAAAATCCCATTACTAAATTCGTTAGATATTAATATCCATATGGTTAAAAAAAATTAAATCTAGAATCAAACCATTATAAAATCAAATTAAAAAAATTTATAATTTTTTAAAAAAATTTCCACAATACTAAAATCATTAGATCTTAACATCTGTATGATTGAAACGTCGAAAAAATTATTTAAAAAAATAAATTTATCATTCGAGATAATATTAGTTAAAAGGAAAGTATACTTTGACCGATTTGACCGTTATAAAACCAAACCAACTACATCTAGTAATTTTTTAAAAAATATTATCACATCACTAAAATCGTTATATCTTGACATCCGTAAGTGTGGAACGTCGAAAAAATAATTTAAAAAAATAGAATCATCATTCGTGACAATACTAGTTAAAAGGAAAGTCTACTTTGATCGCTTTGACCATTATAAAATCAAACCAAATAAATCTAGAATTTTTTAAAAAAATCATCACATCACTAAAAGCATTAGATTTTAACATCTGTATGATTGGAACGTCGAAAAAATTATTTAAAAAAATAGATTCATCATTCGGGACAATACTAGTTAAAAGGAAAGTATACTTTGACTAGTTTGACCATTATAAAACCAAATCAAATACATCTAGCAAATTTTTTAAAAAATTACTACATCACTAAAATCGTTAGATCTTGACATACGTAAGTTTGGAATGTCAAAAAAATAATTTTAAAAAAAAGATTCATCATTCGGGACAAGACTAGTTAAAAGGAAGTTCGACTTTGACCGGTTTGACCGTTACCAAACCAAACCAAATAAATATATAAAATTTTTTAAAAAATTACCACATCACTAAAATCGTTATATCTTGACACCCGTACGATTGGAACGTCTAAAAAATAATTTAAAAAAAATAGATTCATCATTCGGGACAAGACTAGTTAAAAGGAAGGTCGACTTTGACCGGTTTGACCGTTAGAAAAACCAAACCAAATAAATATAAGAAATTTTTTTAAAAATTACCACATCACTAAAATCGTTATATCTTGACACCCGTGGGATTGGAACGTCGAAAAAATAATTTAAAAAAATAGATTTATCATTCAGGACAAGACTAGTTAAAAGGAAGGTCGACTTTGACCGGTTTGACCGTTCTCAAACCAAACCAAACAAATATAGGAAATTTTTTAAAAATTACCACATCACTAAAATGGTTACATCTTGACACCCGTGCGATTGGAACTTCAAAAAAAAAAAAATAGATTCATCATTCGGAACAAGACTAGTTAAAAGGAACGTCGACTTTGACCGTTAGAAAACCAAACCAAATAAATATAAGAAATTTTTTTAAAAAATTATCACATCACTAAAATCGTTATATCTTGACATCCGTGCGATTGGAACGTCGAAAAAATAATTTAAAAAAATAGATTCATCATTCGGGACAAGACTAGTTAAAAGTAAGGTCGACTTTGACCGGTTTGACCGTTCTCAAACCAAACCAAATAAATATAGGAATTTTTTAAAAAAATTACCACATAACTAAAATCGTTATATCTTGACACCCGTGCGATTGGAACATCTAAAAAATAATTTAAAAAATAGATTCATCATTCGGGACAAGAATAGTTAAAAGGAAGGTCGACTTTGACCGGTTTGACCGTTAGAAAACCAAACCAAATAAATATAGGAAATTTTTTAAAAAATTACTACATCACTAAAATCGTTATATCTTGACACCCGTGGTATTGGAACGTCGAAAAAATAATTTAAAAAAATAGATTCATCATTCGGGACAAGCCTAGTTAAAAGGAATGTTGACTTTGACCGATTTGACCGTTCTCAAACCAAACGAAATTAATATAGGAATTTTTTTAAAAAAATTACCACATCAATAAAATCGTTATATCTTGACACCCGTGCGATTGGAACGTCGAAAAAATAATTTAAAAAAATAGATTCATCACTCGGGACAAAACTTGTAACAACCCAGATTTTTAAGATTTATTATTATTCTTATTTGAATATTTTATTGGGTTTTCCATAAAGGAAGATTAATATTAGGAATATTTTATTCTTATTGAATGCTTATACGTGTATAATTGCCAATAGGTTATTCGGTTAGACTGTATTTGGTACTGTTTGTGCTAGTAATTATTTTTCTTATTTTATTAAAAATCGATATTTTTATTGACATTGATAAATTGAGTTCATTTTAAAATTTTATGGATCGAGTTGGTATTTTATTTGTACCAAAATTATACTCGGTATTCTATCCATGTGCAAAAGTTTTATTTGTGTAAATTATCAAAAGTTTTGAAAATTTGTTATTTTTACATTTTTGGTAAATTGAGATTATTTTAAAATTCCAGGGATCAAAACTATATTTTTCTGTACAAATATTTCACCCGATATCTCATTCGTGATCCCACTGATATTTGGGTACGTTATGAAAATATTCAAAATTGTGTATTTTTATATTTCTGTACAATCCGGGATTTATAAAAATTTGGTGCATAGGTATTTAAATTTTTGGAATGAATAAAATTTCCAATTTTATCCGAGTGAATCTTTTCGGGATTAAAAAACTGATTTTGCAAAATATTTATTCATTTTATTTGTAATATAAAAAAATTATTATTTTCACCCGCTAATTATTTAGTTGACAATTTTTGAGTCCAACTAATTTAATTTGGGGCCATATATTATTATGGGGTGCATTTTTAGAAGCATTAAGTAATTTACTTATTTTCTATCCTAATCCTAAACTACCCGTGACAAAACACACCCCCCCCCTCGCCCTCGCCCTCGCCCTCGCCCTCGCCCTCCTCTTCTCTCCCTCCCGTGACCTTATCTCTCTTTCTCGTCTCTCCAGCCTCTTCCTTCTTTTCTTTTTCTTAAATTTCGAAGAATCAAATGATTCGTTGTGAGTGATTTCGGAGTCCAAATCCATCATATAAATAGCCAAACTCTTCCTCTCTTCCTCCTCTACATCGTTATGCCATCGAAACCGAGTTTCGGTAAATTTTATGTTTCGACAAAATTCAATATTGAATTTTGGTTGATGTTTTGCTATTTTCGTTGATGTAGTGTTATAGATCGTTAAGCTTTAAAGCTATTCATGTTAAAATTTTGATTTTCTGGGTTATTTTTAATTTTGCCGAAAAATTCTTGTTCACCGAAATTTGAGTTTTATTTGTGGATTTATAGTTTCGTTCAGGTGTATATATAGAACGGTGTATGTAGTATGTCATATATTTTTGGTGGATTTTTCTGGGCTTTATTTTAGATCGCCGGAAAATGGACTGGTATTGTCGGATTTTCAGTTTTGGGTTCGATTTGTTGATGTTTTGTGATGGTTTGAACTGTTAAAACTAGTAGGAATGATAATAGTTGAAGGAAATAAGTGTTGATGTGATTTTGGGAATGTTTTGGGGCTTGCCGGAGTAAAATAGTGGCGCCGGAATCTGGGGAGCTCGCCGGATTCTGGAAAAATCCGGTCATGTTCTTCGTTTTCGGCAGACATTCATCCTGCTCTTTAAAATTTGGGTTTTTGATCTGTAAAATCCTAATCTGATTTCTATAAAACGTTTTTGAATAAATTTTTTTTAAAATTCAGAATTCTTTTAAAATTCAAAAATCTTTATAAATTAGAAAATTTTAATTTAATTAATTAGTATTAAATTTAGTTGATAATTTTATTAATTTAATTAATCAATTAATTTAATTATTAATTGGTTAATTCTATTAATTAATTATTAATTATGATTAATTGGATTAAAATTATTATTTTGGATTTAAAAAATGTGATTAAATACAATTAACCTTAATCTGTTTGGGTTAATAATCAATTATCTATTAATTGATTAATTTTATTAACTAGTTATTAATCGGAATTGATTATTTTAATTTGATTTAATTATTCGATTTGTTATTAAAAATGATTTAAGTCGTTTAAATTGAACCATAAATATTTCTAATAATAGAGCGAGTCGACTTTAGAATTTTCAATCTATATTGTCAATAGATGACGAGATATTTTGCCAAAAGAATTTCAATTTATATTATGTGTCGTGTTAGTTAGTTAAATTTTTCAGTGATAATGAATCCTAATGTGATTATGTGATCTACTTATCGAGTCTTTATACGTGCAATGTGAATTATCGAAGTGTTTATTTCGAGGTTTAAGCGTTGTAATTATATTTCTATTTCTTTATCGAGGATTTGAATAAATCTTTCGAGGATTAATTGGTAAGTATTGATTTAGGTTGTCAACGGAGTAGATGTTTAATAAAGGAAGTTGGAGGTGGATGAAATATTCTTTGTGGGTTATGATGAAGAAGGTTATGAAGAATGTGGGAGATGAAAGTATTGTTTGTGGAATTGTTGGTTTACTTGTGAGGTGTTTTAACACCGGGAAAACGTCTATGTTCAAAGGGGATATTTCCGATTATTTTCTTTCAACTGAGATTTTGGTAAGCATGGATTAAAACTTTTGAGTTTATAAGCGTTATTAGAATATCAGAATTATCGTCTAGAGACTGAGGTGACTATCTTATGTTTGACTATAGAAGTAGACGCGCGAGCTCGATGTCAACGGATCAGACTCGTGGCAATCGCAAGAGCGTCAAACCAAGGAATGATTGAAATAGAAGATTGTGATGCCGTAAAATAGAAGAAGATAGTTGTATTACTTTGGCGCTACGTATTAGCTAAGGACCTGAGGCAAGTATTTTCTTGATCATCCTAAACACTTTTTATTTTCTGTTTCATTTATTTATATCATGACAAATAGTTATTGTTCAGAGCTATTTGTGGTTCTTAAATATTTTTGTGCGAACACAATTACTTGATATTGGTACCCTTTGTTAGTTACAGAGGCATGCCTGTACACATCTAATAACAAGCCTAATTGTTTGTAATGCTTTGCATTACTTACATGACCTCTTAACTGAGGGAACCTCTAGTTGTAGAGTTTCTGTTTGTATTGTACTTGTAGTAGGCATCAAATCCTAGTTGTGTAACTGTACTTATAGAGTCTAGAATAATGCTTGAAAGAAGTTCCAAGGTTCATGCCTCAAGCAAGGAGATAAAGACTGTCAAATAATCACAGTTGGGATTTGAAGAAATGAAGAATTTGCCTAAGTACCAATTCGAGAAGTATATTTGTCTATTCGAGAAGTCCAGCATTCGAGAAGTCAGGGATTCGATATCTCAAGACACTATTCGATATCTCTGAATACACTGTTCGATATCTCATTCGATATCTCAGGGATTCGATATGTCTACTACTCTATTCGAGAACTCAAGAAGTCAACAAGTCAAGATGGTATTCGAGTTCTCAAAGAGTCAACGAGTCAAAGTTTCATTCGATATCTCAAGGACTCAGAAAGCTATTCGATATCTCGAGGATTCGATAAGTCAAATGTTCTATTCGACAACTATAGGAATCCTGATGAAAAAGAGCTATTCGAGAAGTAATTCGATATGTCAATATAACAGTATTCGAGAACTCATAGTTATCGATCAAGTCAATTCTAGTTCTCGAATCACTTACTTAGTCACTTCTCGAATACATTCTTGGAGACAAAATACTGAAGAAATTGTACAAGTCAGAAACCTGCAACAAGCCAATGCACTTTATGGACCACAATCTGTAACGTGCTCTGGAAAGCCTACAAGGAAGCTTGGTGAGATATAGAAGAGACAAGGAGCTAAAGAAGTGGATCTAAACATGCTTTGCAAAGTCAAATCTGTAACCGTTTGGACACTTACTCAAAAGGATAGACAGACTAGAAAGTAATTTGTTTAGCTACCTTATTTGCAGTAAGCAGGCTGTATCCATGTTCTATAAGGACACAGCCTCACTTCATAACTTAGTAACTTTTTTGTGAGTCAAGTTTTTCATACACTGTAAGCTATATCTCTCTGAGAAAAACGAAGCTGAGAATACTACCATTTGTATTCACAGATTGTAGCAACCTTTATCTAATAATACATTAGATTAAAGTGATATTGTGTCTTGTGTTGTTTCTTTATCCGCACCTAGACTTCTACACACACAGGCACTTATCTGCTACATAGACTCAATCCAAGAAAAGTTCAAGAATCCATTCACCCCCCCTCTGTATTCTTTTACCGTATTCAATACTCAACAAGTGGTATCAGAGCGGGCTGTTATTCAAAAACAGAAAAACGATCATGAGTTCGAATACACCAAAGACTACAGGAACGGTGAAGGTCCCTAAGTTTGACAAAGAAAACTTCAACCTCTGGAAGATAAAGATGATGTTGTTCATTAAAGCCTCTCATCCCTTGTATCCTGAGATTCTCAAGAATGGTCCTTTTGTTCCACAACAAGAGATACCAGAGAAGACTGTTGGAACCACAACTATCCCAAGATCTTATGAGGCCAAGGATCCATCAAAGTGGACAGAGTCAGAAAGGGAGAAAGTTGCTCTTGACAGCCACCTCATGCTGCTTATCATTGATTCCATGGACATGTCAATGTTTGGAAACATTGCATCATGCACGTCTGCTAAAGAGATGTGGGATCACATTGAGGTGTTGTGTGAAGGGACTGATGAGGTTAAGGAAAACAAGAATCAGATACTGGTCACACAGTATGAAGCTTTCATGGCACAGCCCAAGGAAAGCATCACTGAAATGTTTGAAAGGTTTCACAAGCTAGTTACTGAGTTGCAGATGAATGGCAAGGTTTACAGCACCAAGGAGTTAAATATGAAATTTCTGTTGTCTTCACCAAATCATCTGGAGCAAAGAGTCATTTCTCTAAGGGAGAGAGATTTGAACAAAGTCACCTATGATGTGCTCTATGGAGTCCCAAAGACTCATGAACTTGAGTTGCTTCAAAAAAGGGCTATCCAAGCCAACCAATGTAGAATGATAAACACATCATGTGCCTTGATTGTCAACAAATCTATTCTGGACCTAGAAGCATCTACAAGCCAGCTAAGGATAGAGGAGGTAGCAGATGATGAAGAAACTGAAGCTGGGGTGAGTGAACCTGTTGAGGAAAAGGAGGAAGAAAAAGAAGAGTTTTACACTCTGGAAGAACTTGATGGGATGGAAAATACTTCATATGCTTTCATGGCCAGAAAATTTCCAAACATCAGATTTAAAAGAAATCAACCCTTCAAACCCAAAACTCAAAACCATTCAGCCAACAAGAACAAGGCACCTGTGAAACCAAACAGAAATAAGTTCAAAACCAGTTATGTGGATAGGTCATCTGTAAGGTGCTATAGATGCAATGACCTAGGGCATTTTGCCAGTGAATGCAAGAAGCCTAAAAAGAAGGATAGAGATTATCTTGAGCTCGAAGCTAAGTATGAGGCCCTTCTGAAAAAGCAGACACAAGGTAAGGCCTACATAGCTGAAGGGAAGTGTTGGGATGATTCTGAGAGTGATGGAGAGGAACAAGAATTCTGCAATTATGCCTTGATGGCCAACTCCAAGGATGACTCATCTTCATTTGATTCTCAGGTACCATCTCTCACTACTATAGACATGTCTGTTTCTGAGTATAAATGCATGATCGAACAACTATCTGTTGAAATGTTTAATATTCATACTAGTATGACTGCTGCTAATGAGGAGATTGCTAAACTGTCTACTAGAAATGAAATATTAACCAAAAAGAATGAGGAACTCGAGCTAACTGCTATACAAGTAGAAAACCTTAAGAAAGAAGTTGAATATTTACAGAACAAGGTTTTATGTGCTAGTCAAGTAGAGAAGGCTCTTAGGGATGAATTAGCTGAGAATGAATTCAAACTGAAAACTTTAATGAAATCATCTGGTTTAGTGCAATCCTACTGTGAGAAAATTGAAGCTAAACCCAAAGCAGCTATTGGACTTGACTATGACTCTCTCAAACAGAGGAAAGGCTATGCTGTCATTGAAGAGGACACAGCTGTTCATGAGAAAGTGCCTCACATTTTGAGAAAGACTGAAAATCCAATTTTTAAGGAATCAACATTTGAAATTGATGAGGATGCCTTACTCATCAAGCAAATGTTGAATGATGAGGATGAGGCACAATCTAGTGAACAACAAGCATCCTCTAAGAGTGAGAGTGTCAAGTCAAAGACCAAGGAACCAGTAGTTGATAGACCAAGACCTAAGAAGTTTGTTAAGTTTGTCTCAGCTGGGAAGAGTGAATCAGAAAAGAAAGTGACTAAGAAGAAACAGAACAGAAATGGCAAGTTAGGGATTAACAAGGATAACAACTATGCTTATATGCCTAATGCCCCTAGGAAAACTTGTCAGAACTGTTTCAGTACCAATCATTTAACTCATGCATGCAAGAAACCTGTTGGTAGTGTGTCTAAACCTTTCTATGATTGTTCTGTGCCTCTAAGTCATAGAGATGCACCTTTTTGTGATAAATTTGACTGTATGCCATGCAATATGAATGTTATGACTAGTTGTTTTAATTTAAGAAGGCAATTCGTTGATGGTTGTATCAGTCACAATTTTCACACACACTACACAAGGTCAAAGTCTTCAAGTCCTCCTAAAGCTAGGAAGGTACCTCTGTCACCTAAGTCTGAAACTTCAGGTTCTAAGACTTCCAATAGTGACAAGAAGACTAACACTAAGAAAGTTGACAAGCATGCTGTTTATGATAAAACTGTCTCTAAGTCACATGGACCCAAACTTGTTTGGGTACCAAAGGAAAAGTAATACCTTTGTGTTTGCAGGGCAAAGAAAGTGAAAAGAAGGTCATGTGGATTTTGGACAGTGGATGCTCAAATCATATGACTGGTGATATGGCCCTGCTATCACAGTATGAGGAAAAGGCTGGCCCAATGGTTGCTTTTGGAGATGACAACATGGGTAACACATTGGGATATGGCAAGCTGAAAGTTGGTAATGTCATCATTGAAGATGTAGCACTAGTCAAGGGGCTCAAGCATAATCTGCTAAGTGTTGGTCAGTTTACTGATAGAGGATTCAAAGTGAATTTTGACAAAGATGAATGTTTGATCACCCACAAGAAGACTGGTGATTTTGCTCTATCTGGGGTAAGGAAGGGAAGCCTGTTTGTAGCCAATATGGACTCTGCAAACAAGGACAAAATTTGTTGCTTTTACTCAAAAGCATCAAATGAAGATTGTTGGCTTTGGCACAAGAAACTATCACACCTGAACTTCAAGGCCATTAATTCTCTAGTCAAAAGAGAGTTAGTGAGAGGCATGCCCACACTTGAATTATGCCAAGAAGGAGTGTGTGAGGCTTGTCAAAAAGGAAAAATGAAAAGATCAAGCCACAAGTCAATGACAATGACATCAATAACCAAGCCACTACAACTCATCCATATGGATTTGTTTGGGCCTGTCAACATAATGTCACTTGGAAGAAAGAAGTATGCCCTGGTAATGGTTGATGATTTTTCAAGGTATACATGGGTGGAATTTCTGGCATCAAAAAATGACGCTCCACAAGTAATTATTGAGCATATAAAGAAAGTTGACAAGGAAGCAAAGGCAAACGATGCAAGTGTAATTGCACTGAGGAGTGATAATGGAACAGAGTTCAGAAATTTCACACTTGAAGCATTCTGCAAAGAGAATGGCATTTCTCAGCAATTCTCAGCTCCAAGGACTCCACAACAAAATGGAGTTGTTGAGAGAAAGAATAGAACTCTAATTGAGGCTGCTAGAACCATGTTACTTGATGCAAAAATGCCTACATGTTTTTGGGTTGAGGCTGTGAGCACTGCATGCTATATCCAGAACAGGACCCTCATCAACAAAAACATTGGAAAGACACCTTACAACTTGATGACTGGAAAGAAGCCTACTCTAAAGTATGTTCATACTTTTGGAAGCAAATGCTTTGTACTAAAGGATAATTCTGAATATGTTGGAAAATTTGATGCAAAAGCATTTGATGGAATTTTTCTTGGCTATTCTATGGAAAGAATTGCATACAAGGTTTATGTCATCAGTCAAAATAAAGTTATGGAAAGCACAGATGTAACATTTGATGACAGCAAACTACCTGGACTAGAAGAAGCCAATGATGAAGACAAAGATCCATTGAGGTTTGATAATCTAGATGATTCTGATGAAGAGATTGAAACTGGAGTTGAAACTCAAGTTCAACAAACTCAAGTGATTAATGATACAAGAGAAGAATTTGTGCCAATCGATAGTGGAGAAACAAGCATCCAAGACACACCTGTGAGTAATGGCAACTTCACAGGGGGAGGAAATGAGGATGACCCTGATGTGGATGATGAAGCAACATCAAGAATGAGAAGTCAGGCTGAACACTCGAGGAAATGGGATAGATCACACACTGTAGAGCAAATCATTGGAGATCCTAATGCAGGAGTAAGGACTAGGAGAGCAACTCAAAATGAGTGCCTTTATGGATGTTTTCTATCACAAGTTGAGCCTAAGAAACTTGATGATGCACTGCTGGATCCAGATTGGATTATTGCCATGCAAGAGGAGCTGAATCAATTTGAAAGGAACAAAGTATGGGAACTTGTGCCTGCACCAAAGAATAGAACCATTGTTGGAACAAAATGGGTTTTGAAGAATAAAATGGATGAAGATGGTGTAATAGTAAGAAACAAAGCAAGGCTGGTTGCAAAAGGATACTCTCAACAGGAAGGCATTGATTATGATAAGACATTTGCCCCTGTTGCTAGATTGGAAGCCATCAGAATATTCTTGGCATTTGCTGCTCATTCAAACTTTAAAGTGTATCAAATGGATGTCGAGAGTGCATTTCTAAATGGAGAGTTGGAAGAAGAGGTTTATTTGCAACAACCACCTGGCTTTGAGGATCCACATTTCCCAGAATTTGTCTACAGATTGCTTAAGGCACTGTATGGACTTAAGCAAGCTCCAAGAGCATGGTATGATACTTTATCACAATTTCTTCTTGAAAATCAATTCACTAGAGGCACATTGGACAAGACACTGTTTTACAAGAAGCATGGTGATGATATTATCCTAGTCCAAATTTATGTGGATGATATCATTTTTGGTTCTACAAATGAGAAGCTGTGTGAGAAATTCTCTAAACTCATGCAGAGCATATATGAGATGAGTATGATGGGAGAGTTGACATTCTTTCTAGGGTTGCAAGTCAGTCAAAGGAAGGATGGTATCTTTATCAGTCAAACCAAGTACATCAAGGATTTATTGAAGAAGTTTGACTTGGAAGATTGTTCACCTGCCAAGACACCCATGGCCACTGCCACTAAACTGGATGAAGATGCTAAAGGCAAGAAAGTAGATATCTCAGTCTACAAAGGCATGGTTGGTTCTCTACTCTACCTCACTGCAAGTAGGCCATACATCATGTTTGCTACATGCCTGTGTGCAAGGTTTCAATCAAATCCAAAGGAATCACATTTGATTGCAATAAAAAGGATCTTTAGATATCTGAAGGGCACTCCAAACTTGGGTCTATGGTATCCTAAGGACACAGGGTTCAATCTGGTTGGTTATTCTGATGCTGATTATGCTGGATGCAGAGTGGATAGGAAAAGCACCTCAGGAAGCTGCCAGTTTCTTGGACAAAGGTTAGTTTCTTGGTATAGCAAGAAGCAACAATCTGTGTCAACTTCTACAGCTGAGGCTGAATACATAGCTGCTGGAAGTTGCTGTGCTCAAGTGCTTTGGATTAGAAATCAACTTAGAGATTATGGACTTGTGTTGGAAAGAATTCCAATCATGTGTGACAACACAAGTGCAATCTCTATAGTTGCCAATCCTGTCAATCATTCTAGAACAAAGCACATTGACATCAGATATCATTTCATAAGAGAACATGCAACTAATGGAACCATTGAGTTGCATTATGTCTCTACAGATAAACAACTAGCTGATATATTCACTAAGCCATTAGATGAAGCCACCTTCACAAGGTTGGTAAGAGAGATTGGAATGCTGAATTCTTCAGATTCTGGCTAAGTGAATACAACATCTAGGTTGTTGCAGCAGTAAACACTTACTTTATCTAAATTCTCAATATTTTTGGAGTAAGTGTTGGCTGAAATATGATTTATAAATATTTCAAATCTGTTGCATATGTTGAAAATCATATTTCTATTAACTTAAAATTTCTATGAAATTTTGAGAAAATCGCTATTTAATTTGCTAGGATATTCTTCAATGAATATGTCTGGTAAATTTTCAAAAGATAGTTAAAAATCAAATTTTTACGAGTGATGGGTATAGTTCGATAAGTCAGACTTCTCGAATGATTCACTATTCGACATCTCTAATAAGTCTCATTAGAGTACTCTTGAGTTCTCGAATAGAGTCTTTCTGAAATATCGAATAGAGGCATTCTTGACTTCTCGAATATAGTAACTGAGTTCTCGAATAATTGAGTTCTCGAACACTATATTTGAGTTCTCGAATCATTTGAAAATGCTGAATTCTCGCTGAATTTTAACCGATTTTGGACTTTTGTCTAAAAATTTAATTCACTCATAAAAACACATTTTATTTAATTTAGAATTATTTCTAAGTTAGATATCTGCCAGCTGTGAGTTTCTATCTGCTTGAGTTATCGATTAAGCCTTTCTTGACTTCTCGAATAGTTGTTTTCTACTTCTCGAATGCCTGACTTGTCGATACAAAACTTTCATCTAATCGACAATTCAAGTACTTCATACTTATACAATTTCACATCTATTCGATTCATTTCATTCGATTTCTCAAGCATCTACACTCTCTAAACCCCTGAAACCCTATCTACGAAAAGCTAAATTTCTTCTTCAACCTTTAATTTCTTTCCTCTCTTCTACACAAATGACAACAGTAAAGTTCAACACCAACTTCATCGCTCTCACTAGTGATGTTGAAGCACCCAATGCCAATTTCAAGTGCTTTGTGAAATGGATGGCTGAGTCATACATCAAGGATGCACTCTCTGCCAACCCAACTCTGTATCTAGATATCCTGGAACAGTTTTGGGGTACTGCTATTGTGGAGGTTGTAGCCCTGGAAAACGCAATCACCACGTACATCATCTACTGCAAGATTCAAGATAAAGAAATCACTATCACTCCTACAGACATGAATCAAGCACTGGGCCTACAACACGAGTCATTTGACAGACTGCCCACTAATGCAGAGTTAGAGGAATTTTTTGAGTTCATCAACTACTCAGATGGGATCAATCTTGGAAATCTAAACAGAAAGAATCTGAGAAAGGAGTGGAGCTATGTGTTTGCAACTCTTCTTCAAGTCTTCACTGCCAAGAAATCAAGCTTTGATTAAATCAGTGCACCTGTGCAGCAAATTGGACATGCATTGGCCTATGGAAAGAAGATAGATGTTGGCCAAATCATCCTCCAAGAACTATATGGGAGACTTGGTAAGAACACAACCAAGAGAGGTACTGATATTTTCTTCCCTCGCTTTATTCAATCTGTACTTAATTTTAAGAATGCTTCATTGATTGAATTGCCTGGGATTGATAAAAATAGAATAGGCTATCCTAAGTCCATGACCAAACTCATTTTTGTTAATTTGGAGACTAGGAATGATGTGGATGTAAGACTAAACATAACTCCCCATATGGAGAGTTTGTTTAGAACTTATCCCCACAACATGCCAACATTTGATGCAAAATCTAAGTTAGCACATCCCAAGCAAGTAGAACAAAATGCTAACCCAGGGCCTGCTAACCAACCCTCTCAACCAAACACTCTACCACATACTGAGCCAACTGCATCATCCTCTCAAAAGGGTGATGTTAGTAAAAAGAATAGAAAGGAAATAATGTCTGCACCATTAAATATCTTATCTGAAGCAACATTAGCTGTTGAATTAGGGCTAGAAAGTGAGGAACCTGAGTCACCCTTACAAAGGCTAAAGAAGAGGAAAACTAAGACCACCTCTTCAGTCACACAAATGGCTGAAGTTGTAAAATCAGGGGCACACAGCTCACTAGGTGTATCCTCTCAACAGGGTGCACCTATAGAATCAAGCATCCTCCCCAATGCACCTTCTTGTACATAGTCAGCACATGGGAGTGATAAGGCTGGCACTACACTGAGTGGAGAGCACATCACACTTGAAACTCCCTCTATCTCTCAGGGGGAGTTGCCAAAATCTACTCTTAAACACACTTCTCTTCCAGAATCTAACACTGAAATTTCTTTGGAACCTGCAACTCAGGCAACTGAGATGCAAGGCATTGATCATCAAGAATTCTTTTCTCTTGATGAGCCAATAATTTCAATTGACTTAGTGCATGACACTTTGCTCACCACTCAGAACCCACATTTAGATGGTGAGGGAATGCATGCTGAGGCATCTCCTGATGACACCATCACAAACACAGAGGTTCCACTAGCTTACTAGAGACTCTGTGCCTGTGTCAACTGCTGGTGTAATTCATCCCACTTCTGTGGTGACACCAGTAGTAGAGTCAATCCATCCGGTTACAGAAGTTGCATCTGTAACTGAGGAGTCTAGCTTGCCTAGCTCTAGCTCTGACTTTATGTCACAATGGCTGAAGCCTGTGCAACATGACAGTGCTTCAGGATCAGGATATGTTCCACAACAATTGACGGTTGAAGCACTTCAAAGCTTAATTGTGGATCAGATTCCTGAGTTCACAAAGATTGCTCAGAACCTTCTCACTGCAGACATGCCTAATCCAGACTATGAGGCCATTCTGTTATGCCATAGGGATGATGTGGAGATGCAGAAGACAAAGATCATTGATGATGCTGAGAGAGATGGCAACATAGATGCCTGGTTGCAAGGAAAATATGATATTACTCTTGATGAAGCACTTCAGTATCTCAGGGAGAAATACCTCACTTCACTGGGTTCCAATGCCAAATCTCTGACCCCTGGTGAAGTGTATGAGGCTATGAATGATTCACACAAGGGATTCCTCAAGGCTGCACACTATCTTGGAAAAGGAGTCAAAACTGAGGTCAATAGAGTGTGTGATAAGACAACCACCAAAGTAGAAGAAATCAAGAGGACCTTTGATGCCAAATTCCCTAAGCTAGACAGTGTGTTCAAGGACCTCAAACACTGCAACACCACCTGCACCAAGATGGACAATGGGCTAGCTCTGCTAAAGGATACTGTCACAGGTCTGGGGCATCAATTTCAAACTCTATCTGATCAGACCACAGATGCCAATGCCATGCTGAGGACCATGTTCAAAAATCTATATGGAGACAGACTGATCACTGAAGTCCCAGTACATGACATGACTAGATTTGAAGTATAGAGACTCAAAGAACAATCCCTGTCTGGCTTCAAATCTACTGAGTTATTCAGCAAAGTAGATGCTCTTGAGAAGGAGGTGGCTACTCTCACCAAGTCCAATGCTCATCTTACAGACAAGGTTGCACTTCTAAATGACCAGTTGGACACTCAAGCATCCACCACAACTGATGTCCTTCTGCATCAACAATCCATGTTAACTGCTATGATGAAGCATATGGGTCTCCCTCTACCTGACGAATCTTCAATCCCAAAGGACATTTCTACAGCCTCTGTGCCTGACAACAAGCCTAAGGGGGAGAAGAGGACAAGGAACTCAAATACAAAGGGGGAGAAAGGCATAAAAATAAATGAGGGTGGTCAACAAAGAGCTTCAAAATCTCTACCTAATGTGCCAGGCAAAGAAAAATCCAAAGTGGATGAGCCCCCATCTACCTTGCCAGTTGTCACTCTACCAACTGTGCACATCACTACTCCTGGAGGACAAAAGAAATCCATAACTACCACAGTGGTTGCAGGGAGTATGCCATCTGACAAACCTCCAACCTCCATATCTGAGAGTGCCAAGCCTGTAGAAGTTAAAGTTATTACTGAGGCCAAGCTACAAGAAGTTGCCAACTCAAATGTTTATCATGATAAAGCCTTCTTGGAGTTTCTGAAAGCCACAAGGGAACAGGTTGGTGACACTCAGTTCTATCTGAGGGAGGTGAAGAAGCAGATTGACTACATCACTGTCATCCCCAAGAAAGTCAATAATCTATGGGTCAAGGAGATAGTGATGATATCCAAATTAAAGATATGGCATCTAACATACGAGACTCTACAAGACCTAAAATACTCAGAGATAGATGCCATACTTGAGCTTATTGAGAAGAGGAATGAGAACAACAAGAGTCTGTTTGATGATTTGAGGAATGGCCAACCTTCAAGGCTACCAGAAGTGACCAAGAAGCCATGGACAATCATTTATCAGTCTGGCACCAGAATTGAAGACATCAAGCAATTGGTCATTCCCCATGATCTCACCTCTAGAAACCACAGACTGATCATTGCTATCATTGATCAATTACAGAAGAAGGTTGGAGCCAGAAATGCTGAAGAAACTGAGGCACTGCACATCCTCAGAACTTTTATAGCAACTGGTGAAATTCCAGAGATGGCTCAACCTAGGAGAAATAAGGATGATGATTCTGAAGACAAAGGTGATGGGAGGAGAAGACATCACAGGAGAGATAAGGGTGATGAAGACAAGAAGAAGAAGGGTGACAAGGATAAGAAGAATGATGATGACCAAGGAAGAGTCTATGAGAGGAAGATTGGAAAACAGCAAGCCTTAGGCATTGCTAGCAGTAACCTCACCACAACACAAGACTCTAAGTCTAGGGTGAATACTGTTAGTGGTGACCTAGCAAAATCTACATCTATGGCTTCTGCAACTGTTTTGCCACCTCAAGAAGAGAAGAAGATTCAAGTCAAGAAACCATGTGTATGTTTCAGAAAGCAAACTGCTAATGGAATACTACTATGGTCTACCAACAAAGGTCAAAGATTTCTGCCAAGCAATCATGTCAAGAGGATGAAATTTAAACATGTTGCAAGAAAGGTGAAGCTATCCAAATCTAAGGCACTGACAATTATCCCAGGATTAAACCTACCACCTCTGGATGAAAGCTATGATGAAGACCAACTGCACTTTCTATGGGCTCAAAGAATCTATCATGTTGCCATTGTTGATGATTTTCTTGAAGTTAAGTATTCTGATGGAAGACAGAAGAAATTCAGACAAGGAACATGCCAGCACTGGGGCAGGCTGTATGACATAGAAAGGATAATTGCAATGTTGGATTCTGAAGACAGAGTGGAAAGGGTGTGGAAGCTGGAGTTAATTGACTTTGTCAAGATGAAAAGAGATCACCAGGCAGAAATGAGAAAGAACAGTGAAAAGCTACTAAAGAAAAGGGAGGAGGAGTTTGCTGCAATGGAAGCTAAGGCTGATGAGTTGAGAGCTATGGGTCTGTGTAGAGTCAAGTTTAATCCTTACATCATTGAGTACAAGAAATATGGTAGAAATGTGAAGATTAGAATGGACTACATCAGTTCCTACTCTGAGAAACAGCTAAATGAAGTGCTCAAGGATTTATCAGGCTCTCCTCTAATTGAAGAACTCACTGCAATGGAAGATATCATTCTTGCCATGGAAGAAATTGCAAAGAAGAAAGCCAAAGAAGCTGAAGATAAGATGAAAAATGAGAATCTGCAAGCCAAAGCTCAAGAGATGAATCCAAAAGGATATGGCTAAGTAGTTCCTCATAACTTGTAAGAATACTTCTATGTAATTTCTTCAATCAAATTCATACCTGTACTTTTAAAAGCTCTATCTTTATGTATGTTAGGCTTGTTATCAGACATGAAATTGTGACTAAGGGTCTCACTCACAATTTGGGGGAGATTGTTAGTTACAGAGGCATGCCTGTACACATCTAATAACAAGCCTAATTGTTTGTAATGCTTTGCATTACTTACATGACCTCTTAACTGAGGGAACCTCTAGTTGTAGAGTTTCTGTTTGTATTGTACTTGTAGTAGGCATCAAATCCTAGTTGTGTAACTGTACTTATAGAGTCTAGAATAATGCTTGAAAGAAGTTCCAAGGTTCATGCCTCAAGCAAGGAGATAAAGACTGTCAAATAATCACAGTTGGGATTTGAAGAAATGAAGAATTTGCCTAAGTACCAATTCGAGAAGTATATTTGTCTATTCGAGAAGTCCAGCATTCGAGAAGTCAGGGATTCGATATCTCAAGACACTATTCGATATCTCTGAATACACTGTTCGATATCTCATTCGATATCTCAGGGATTCGATATGTCTACTACTCTATTCGAGAACTCAAGAAGTCAACAAGTCAAGATGGTATTCGAGTTCTCAAAGAGTCAACGAGTCAAAGTTTCATTCGATATCTCAAGGACTCAGAAAGCTATTCGATATCTCGAGGATTCGATAAGTCAAATGTTCTATTCGACAACTATAGGAATCCTGATGAAAAAGAGCTATTCGAGAAGTAATTCGATATGTCAATATAACAATATTCGAGAACTCAGAGTTATCGATCAAGTCAATTCTAGTTCTCGAATCACTTACTTAGTCACTTCTCGAATACATTCTTGGAGACAAAATACTGAAGAAATTATACAAGTCAGAAACCTGCAACAAGCCAATGCACTTTATGGACCACAATCTGTAACGTGCTCTGGAAAGCCTACAAGGAAGCTTGGTGAGATATAGAAGAGACAAGGAGCTAAAGAAGTGGATCTAAACAGGCTTTGCAAAGTCAAATCTGTAACCGTTTGGACACTTACTCAAAAAGGATAGACAGACTAGAAAGTAATTTGTTTAACTACCTTATTTGCAGTAAGTAGGCTGTATCCATGTTCTATAAGGACACAGCCTCACTTCATAACTTAGTAACTTTTTTGTGAGTCAAGTTTTTCATACACTGTAAGCTATATCTCTCTGAGAAAAACGAAGCTGAGAATACTACCATTTGTATTCACAGATTGTAGCAACCTTTATCTAATAATACATTAGATTAAAGTGATATTGTGTCTTGTGTTGTTTCTTTATTCGCACCTAGACTTCTACACACACAGGCACTTATCTGCTACATAGACTCAATACAAGAAAAGTTCAAGAATCCATTCGCCCCCCCTCTGTATTCTTTTACCGTATTCAATACTCAACACCCTTGATGTGGGGAATTGTTTAAGATAAACTCTTCATATCCTTATTATCGTAGTAAATAATAGGGATGTGAACTGTATGTGAAACTAAGCATTTCCTATTGAATTCGGAAGTGCTCTATTGGATTGGAAGTTATTAAAGCGTAAGAGGCCATGATGATTTCATGGTCCATCAATATTTAAGGAGGATATGGTAACCATACCATCTTCCTATAGGCTAACATTATTTGCCTATTTTGGTACCTCATGAAATCTGGGTTATACACACGGGTATAGAAATGTACCGGTGGTAGTATAAAGGGTCTCATTGCTTTTGAACCTGATCAGGGGCAATGGTGTTTCAGTTATAAATATCCAATCCATATTGCCCGAATGACTATTATATATTGTGAGTTGGCAGATGTTTCATTTTTATGACATGCCAAATGATTTCAGTTATGGTTTGAATTATATCACAGTTGTTGATTCAGTTTTCTCTATAAATTGTTTTACATTTCAGTTGGTTTTTATGCTCCACTTATCCTGGTTTTATATCAAAATTTTTATACACTTGTTGAGCATTTCTTTCCCTCATACTTGCTGTTTTAAATTCTAACATTTCAGTAAGGTAGTTTGGCGATACTTATCCGCACAGTTCAGAAAGAGAAGAAGCGTGAGGCTATTTCGAAGATGGCTTGGCTCAGGATGTCTGGATTTAGTGTAAGATCTATTTTATATAATTGAGTTCCAATATTTATTATTATTATTATATAATAGTCTAGTCGGCTTGGCGTACTTCTTATCGAATTTACACCAATGGGTTAAGATTTGATCAAAGAGAATGTTGTAAAGAATGAATACTTTCTATTTAATGGAATTTGGATTCTTGTTCCTAGCCCTAAAACCTAAAAAGATCTTGGTATGTTTGGGGTCACAGATGTTATATTTCCAGTGTTGGACAATCACAAGTGAATGATTATTATTAAACAGATGTTTTATTTTGAGGATTTTCGCGTGATGACCAAATCTCCTGACCCCGGATTTTGGGGGTGCCACAAGACTAGTTAGTAAAATAAAATAAATATCTAATGCAACACTTCAAACAACAAATTCAACACTACTTTTATCTAATGCAACGCTTCTGACACGTTAGCAAATGCCTCTGACACGTCAGCAAATGCCACGTTAGCATAGGTGGGTCCTACTTCTACCACGTCAGCAATTGGGGGTACCACAATTGCCACATCAGCATTGGTGGGCCTCCTGCCACGTCACCCTTGTGGGTCCCACAATGCCACGTCAGCAATGGTGGGTCCCACACATGCCACGTTAGATTTTTTTGTAAAAAAAATAATATCTAATACAACTCTTCAAACAGCAAATGCAACACAAATGCTATCTAATGCAACTTTTTTGCCACGTCAGCATAGGTGGGTCCCACTTCTGCCACATCAGCATTGGTGGGCCTCCTGCCCAGTGTTGTAAAACTCGGCTGAGGCGGCCGCCTAGGCGGCGCCATCAAAACGCCCCGACTCGGGCCTAGGTAGTTAAAAAAACATTTTTTTGTGTAAATCGGTTAAAAATCGGCTTAGACGTTCAAAAATCGGTCTAGGCGGTCAAAAAATCGGCCTAGGCGGTCAAAAATCGGAAAAATTCAGCAAAATACGTTGAAAAATTCAAAAATTGGCAAAATATTTGACAAAAATATTTAATAAATAAAAATATTAAAAATAATATTTAAATATATCTGATTAATGCTCCAATTAATCCGTCCGATTAATCCCCGCCTACCCGATTAATCGCTAGGCGGTACCCCGACCACCCTGGGCCGCCTAACGATTTCTGGAACACTACTCCTGCCACGTCACCCTTGTGGGTCCCAGACTGCCACGTCAGTTGTGGTGGGTCCCACACCTGCCACATTAGATTATATATATATATATCAAATGCAACACTTCAAACAGCAAATACAACACTACTGTTATCTAATGCAACGCTTCTGACACGTTAGCAAATTCCACGTCAGCACATGTAGGTCCCACTTCTGCCACGTCATCATTTATTAAAATAAAAAATATCTAATGTAACACCAGCAGTTAGGCATGATGTGAAACACCGTGGGTAATATGCAACACTAAATTATATCTAACGCAACACAAGTTCTACTCAGTTGCAAAAGACCCAAAATTTCTATCTAACGAAACGCTTTCTGTGCAACGCTTTGTAAAAATCGTTACGTATGATCACTTATGGCCTCTTCCTTACGCAGCGTCGCCCTCCGGTCGTCGGATGAGGAGACATCTCCATTTTTTACCAAGGAGGAAGACACGTGGCCTTACTTGGAGGCATCGCCTTCAGTTGGACCAGAGGAGAATGACCCGACTTATAGGCCATAATAGGAAGGAAGAATTTAAACATTGAGCCTGACCTATTGTCTACATAAAATGACACATCTTCAGAAGATCTCGCCCATGGATAGAAGGGGATTGCCCTACAACTGGAATGTCAATCAGGGTAGGGATCTCGCCTTCAGAAGGGACCTCGCCCTCGCACCACTGGAAAAAGGGAATCTCCCCTAATAACCTTATAAGAAGATAAAAGGGTCTTGCCCTCTATTGATGAAAGGGGGATCTCCCCTAGGGAACGATAAATGAAGATATGGCTTTGCCTAGGCTATCAGGAATTTCCTCATTGAGGAGTCGCTCCTTAGTGATCCGGAGGGCTAGCCCTATAACTAATTATTCTCCCATTGGTGGCTCAAGGTGGGCATTGACCCCGACAATCTCGGGTCAATGACTTAACCGCCACGCTCCGATAAAATAGTTGGGCTAGAAAGGCCATGATGATTCCACTAATGGCGGTGGCCCAATCCGAGGGACTTCCGTAAACAAGGAAACCTGGCCCATGTCGGTGACTTGTTCCCCAAGAACTACGTTTGGCTTGATCCCTATATATAGGGTACATAGGCACATTGTATGTCATGACTCATGATGCAACCCTTGCGAAAAAGAAAGAATTCAACATTCGATCTAAATTGCAATAACTCTCACATACAATCTCAGCCATCCCCAAATCATAAATCCTAACCCTAAACGTCCTACGCCATTTACCGTCATCAACCACCTCCACAATTCCAGCAACCCTCCCCAAATTTATTTTCCCAAATTCCTCCATTAACAATTGGCGCTAGAAGGAGAGCCTTTTTGACATCTCTGGAGGAAGGATGTCGCAGTCAAACTAAGAACGTGTTGATGATGGTCGTCAGGTGGAGGAAGTTCCACGTCCAGATCTACCCCCGCCACCACCAAGGAACTCAACCTCGTGGAACTCTGCTTTAAAAAACTTCGATCGTTTACTCCCATAGGGAACACCATTACTCAGGAGGAGGCTAGAGTGGATACGATAGAGAGGATCTAAAGGAGAGTCATCATTACTGGGAGATGAGTTATCAAACACCCGGAGGAAATCAGCGTGCCGAAAGAGAATCTACCATAAACCAAAGTAATATTTCTCATAGGGAGGTAATGTGCTTCCTGTCCTTGTTATTCTTTCTCTTAATTTATTTTCATGAAAGTATAGGGGGGTAGTGCATATACTCTTCTTTAGCCAGGATTTATATTTATTAACAAAACATGCCTGTTTTAATCTCTTATGATGCTTGGAATGCTTTACTGAATATGTCCTTCTTTGATGAGGGCACCAAAACATGTAATGAGTATGTCCTTCTTTGAGGAGGATACTCGTATAAGAATACGTCCTTCTCTGAGGAGGGTATTCGCCAAAACACGTACTGAGTATGTCCTTCTTTAAGGAGGGTACTCGTTGTGGGAGCATGACCTTCTTTGAGGAGGATACTCGTATAAGGATATGTCCTTCTTTGAGGAGGGTATCCCGAATTATTAAAGTCCTTGCAAAAACCGTACTTCCAGGGGGGATGTCCGTACTTCCAGGGGGATGTCCGTACTTCCAGGGGGGATGTCCGTACTTCCGACGCCTCATCAAGGCACGAACTTTGGAAAATCCACCTCCTGTGAGGAGGGATATTTCTGGAATGGGGAACGACCTCCTTTGAGGCGGGTATCCCAAATTATTAAAATCCTTGCAAAAACCGTACTTCCGGGGGGGATGTCCGTACTTCCGGTGCCTCATCAAGGCACGAACTTCGGAAAAATCCACCTCCTGTGAGGAGGGATATTTCTGGAATGAGGAACGACCTCCTTTTAGGAGGGTATCCCAAATTATTAAATCCTTGTAAAAACCGTACTTCCGGGGGGGGGGGATGTTCATACTTCTGGCGCCTCATCAAGGTTCGAGCTTCGGAGAATCCACCTCATGTGAGGAGGGTATTTATGAAGTAATAAATGACCTCCTTTGAGGAGGATATCCTAAGTTTATGAAATTCTGAGGAAAACGACCCCCTTGGAAGGAGATGCCCTCGAAAAGACATGGTAGTTATGACATTCTCCAAACTGGAAGATATTTAAAAAGGTTCATTTTTATAAATTGAATAAGATTAAAGAAGGGCGAGATGCCCAGAAGGGCGAGATTTCAGGTCGATTGAATACTTGTGCAATGCAAGGAAAAAATAGACAGATACTTGAAGAAGACATAAATATGGAAAGAGAATAGATGAAGTTAATACAAAGGCGACGCCATTAACAGGAGAGAGCGCGCACTCCAAAAAGTTCAGTATCAAAAGTAATAATTAGGACGGTTACAAAGGCGAGGCCATTATAGGAGGGACCACACTCCTATGGTATTAGCAATTACGAATAAGTCATGCAGTCAAGAAACAGCAGTTTGAGTGGGCGTCATTGTCCTAGCATTCTCGCCTCCAGCTAGGGCTGAGCATTCGGTTCGGTTAACCGAATACCGAACCGAAATAACCGAAATAATTCGGTTTGGTTAACTGAACCGAAATATTTCGGTTCTAATTCGGGTATGGTTTTTTGTGTTATTCGGTATTTCGGTTATTTCGGTCTTTTTACCGAAATACCCGAAATAACCGAAATAACGGGAATATATAAAATATAATAATATAATAATATATATATTAAATATACATATAAATAATCAAATAACCCAGTAAGGTAGTAACCCCAGTAGTTCAAGTCGCCGTTTTTACTTTATAGACTTCATTCAATTTCTTTCTATTTTCTTCAGAATCAGACTCGACTCTTCACTCTAATTCGAGTATTCGACTCTTCACTCTTCAGTCTTCACTTCTTTAGTCGATTAATCATCACTTCATCTTTTTGGTTAGTGGGTTCAACCGTTCAACACAAAAGGTACTACTACTAACTGATTCAATTAAGTAATTAACTGATTCATCTTTCTGGGTAGTGGATTCAAGAGTTTATTAGGGTTTTACTGTCTTCTTGATTTAGTTTCTGAGTGTGATTTGTGCATTTCTGCGGGTTTCTTGATTTTTGGATTTTTTTTGGTTTTAGCTTCTTATTGTTTGTGTAGTTCTTGTACGTATGACTAAATTTGCATACTTCTTGGTCCCTGTCATGGGTCTCTGTTTGGGCAGAAGAACTATTGTTTGTCTCTGAATTTTTTTTGGTTTTATGCAGTTAAATGGAAGAAAGCAACGACCCCCTTGGAAGAAAACTGATTTTTTTTTCTAATTCGGTTATTTTATTCGGAATTTGGTTTTAACCGAAATAAAAATTTCGGTTCGGTAAAATATCCGAAATTATTTTGGTTTACTAATCGGATATGGTTTTGAGCTTATACGGTAATTCGGTAAATTCGGTTTTCGGTAATTCGGTTCGGATATAACCGAATAATCAGCCCTACCTCCAGCTGTCTCCTTATTTCTCGCCTATTCCTCGACCATAGCCTTCTTCCCTGCTTCAATCTTCAGTCGAAGCTCTTCCTTAGCAACAGCGATGATCTCAGCGTTATCAGTCTGGAATTGCAGCATGTAACCAGGAGTAGAGGGGGTGAAACATGCAGACCAGTCATAGTTGGGATCGGCTACGAAGAAACTGTGGGGTAGTCTACCTGGAAGCGTCACCTTTTGTTAGAAGGATGAAGACTTTTAAGTGCAGGAAGATAGACGACATTATTTTATAATAGGCGACGTCTTCTAGGAGGTTTACACTTTTGAAGAATAAGGCTCCAGTAGGAAAGGCATTGTTTGCTAAATCACGCAAGCGTACGTGGTCACAAGTAATATATGAATAAGTCCAGTTCGTTCCCACAGAGATCTGGTTATGGTTTCAATTCAGTTTTGTACCTATGCAACAATGTATGGTTATTATGCACTGCTAAGACAATTAACAAATATGGGTTTTAACTATCTAAATTAAACTAAGATGCAAATTATAAAACTAAGAATTAACTAACTAACGAGAATTTAAATCAAATTACTTCTGCAAGAGAAAACATGGAATCCTAACTTCATTAAATACTTTGCTTAGATCTGACGCCTTTAATCACTATATGCAATGGTTATGATATCTGATCGGATAACACGAAACAAGTATACGTTACTTCTCAGTATACGAATACCAAACTAAACATACATCCACAAAAGAGATAGAAGATGAATAGACACCAATTATGCTTAGACCCAATATCTCTATAGAATTTGAAAACATAACGGTTGAAGAACAAGTTATCCACATTGATCACATAGGGCAGCATAATATCTCTATTTACGCCACAAATCATGATGTTAAAACATCAACATATCCTATGCTAGCATGGCAAGTTCTAAATCTCAAGATCCACTCTCGCTTCACAAGAGATTAACAAATTAGATGTTCATGACGCATCTAAATTCATAAAGCACAACCATACGAGGATATCAATTATACACCACACACAGATATGTAAAGCATCAAGATACTAAAGCTCCATAAATAAATACGTTAGAATCCCATGACAACGATTAGTTCATAATCGAACCTCTCGTCATCATGGGATCTGATAAAACCATGATAAAAATAAAGTATGAAAAAATACAAATAAATCTAAATAATTGATATGTAATGATTTTTTTTCTGTCCCCCAAGATGTGTATTTATAGCCCCAATTTGCCTCTCCATCAAGCAATTGCCATCTTTAAGTTGGAATAGAATTGTGGCAATTTCCATCTTTAAACGGGATAAGATTTGCAAATTCCATGCGTAAGACTGATTCTGGAATGTTCCCACCGTCCAGGCCAATTACCATATTGATTAGAAGTAGAAATTGTGGCAATTTCCTGTTTAGAATTGAATTCTGGCAATTTCTATTGATTCTGTTTTGAAGGAAAATTCTCTTCAATAATTCTGGACTCCGGACCACCTTAGAATGATAGAAAATTCCGTTATCTTCGCGTGGGCAGTTGAATCGTCCAAAACGGACTTGTAGAACTCAAGATATGGCCAAAACAAAATCAGAAATTCTGGCTGATTTTTCACCCGATGACTGCTACTGTTCATGCGCGTCCGTTACTGTTCATGAGCGTCCGTTTGCTCTATTTTCTTCGTTTTTACTCCGATTTTCATTCCGTTTCTTCCGGCTCTCTTGCAATTTGATGTACTGCTATTCTTTAAGCTCAAAACCCACCATTTAAGCATGGAAAACATCATCCCACATCCGACTCTTATTCCTGCACAAATTCACTAAAAACACATAAAAAAACACCACATACTTGAGTTCAAGTCATCAATTCAAGCCGATACGAAGCATTCCAAGTGGATATAACATCCACTTATCACACCCCCAAACTTAAACCGATGCTTGTCCTCAAGCATAACAATTATAACTATATACAACTAACTAGTACCACTTCCGTAGGTGATCAAGATTGCATTTGGCATATGCAACAAGCCCTTTAGACCCCTAGGCAACCCTGGTGGACGAGTAAGGTCTCGTGAGGGCCTATAGTGAATGAACCCACAAAATCCATTTATCTAATGCAATGCAATGCATGAATGCAACTAATATGAAAAATGCAACGATCCCCTTGAACTAACCAAAACCAACTAGCAAGCAAATATCTCAAAGAATGCAACTAAATCCAAGTAGAGCTCGACTAAATCCCCGTACTCTAACAATACATGACAGAAACGTGCGTGTGTGCGATGCTCATCAGAAATACTCTCAAAACTAGGTCAAAAATCATACATGTCCTTCGCCAAGACAATCACATGTTTATAAATAGAATAGACTGTAGACACTTCATAACTTCGAAACACCTCCATCCTTATATGAGTTAGCCAGAAATCCATGCTTTATTACTAAACAATACGACACATAATATACAAGCATGCTTATTTAACCGTGCAATGGATGAGACCCCAAAAGGCTTATACAATAATACCCATGTAGCGAGCGTTGGGTTAGTGGATCCCAGACTATAAAAACCTTAGGTCACTAGGCACAAAGTCCCCGCGAACTTAATTGATCGAGTATTAAAGAGCTCACCCTGGTTAATTTTGCATATAAACAATTAAAACTTTTGACTCTTTTTTTTTTCTTTTTTTTTCTGATTTTTTTTCTCTTTTTTTCTATGCAATCTGGAATGAGAATTCTCAATTCCAACCCTAGACTACTCATATAAATATGAGACGGCTATTAGCCATTTGACACCTAGCCTTTATTTAACAATTATTAGCATGAAATCCCTGGTTTCCCCCAAACTTAGACTTTAGTGCTCCTATGCCATCAAGGGAATAACGAAAATTCTAAATATAATCAGGTGATTAAATCTCAAAACATCCAAACAGGCATGACCCTAACCTAGCCCAAAAGCACCAATTGAGTCTGTGAAATTATTTTGTGTTTCTGAAGCATGCAAGTCAATTCCATAAGAACTATAAATCAACCCTCTATTCATCATTACCACACTCAATTAGACATCTACCTACCAATCAGAATTAGCTCATCCTAAGGGATCATGAAATATGCATGATATGCAAATGCAACTATATGAACTCACATGGTATACTAAACAAAAACAGAATGTCCTATATGAAACAAACATGCAATAATACGAACAAAACATGAATGAATTACTACTAACATGCAAAACATGATATCTACATGAACACAATAACATAAATAACTACCACATGCTACTTATCCCCAAACCACCCCCAAACTTAAAATATTTAATGTCCCTATTGAATGGAAGGTAATACAAGGGATAGTAGAGAACATACCTAACTGTCGGCAGGATCACCCTCCTCGAGCGGCACCGTATCTCTATATGGCCATTTAATTATCTTTTCTGGGGCTACATCCTTGATGACAAGTTTCAGCCTTCTTTGCTCCTCAAAAGTATCAGTAACATTGTTCTCTTCGCTACCTGACAAGTTAGCAATAATACTAATAAGCAAAGCAGATGATTGACCCAAGTATACATACCTCAATTGATCTGGTGGTTTAAGCTCGAGTTTGGAAGCATCTTCAACATGATGATTTTCATTATTAACCACCAAAGACTGAGCAAGAGTGGAAATAGACGGATTAGGAACGAAAGTGGGTAGTTCACCAACAGAAGTCTTTACAACAGACTTAGGATCAAAAGAACTCTCCTCAAGTTGAATTTCATGCTTAGAACAAATAGCATTCAATTCCTCCAACATCTCATCAAAAGTAAAATTCCTATACAACTTATGAAGATCTTTATTGCTCTCACACTCTAACAAAGCATCTTCCTCAAGAAAAGACTCAATTGCACTATCCTCAAGATTTGACCATGAAACAACCTCATCAAACAGCACCTTAGAATCCCAGAGATCAGCCAAGCCTAGTGACTCACAATCTTCCTCCTCATCACTATCCACCACAGGTTCTGACAAAACAGAATTTTCTTCTTGTTCTGTAGGGTCTTGATCTTGAATTTCTTCTTCATCCTCAATTGTTGAATTCTAATCGTTCGTGACTTTTCCAGATCTGAGTGTTATGGCATTAACCTGCTCCATGCCATCTTGTTTTCCTGGATTCACCTCTGTGTCACTAGGAAGAACTCCCTGCGGTCCGTTGAGAAAGGCACTTGCAATTTGCCCAAACTGATTCTCCAATGTCTTGAGAGATACCGCCTGACTTTTAATTATCAACCTCAATTCATCCAATTCAGATTTTTCATTCGAAGATTGACCATTATCCCCATGAAACTGTTGCTGCTGAAAACCTTGATTGTTGCTCCAGCCGAAATTGGGATGATAGGTGGCTGGAGCTGGTTGCGAAGGTTGCTGGAAGTTGCTCACAAACTGTACCGATTCAGAAGATATGGCACATTGACTCGTCTCATGTGCGCCCTCACATAGCTCACAAACACTAGCAACTTGAGGCACCCCATGCTTTGACATAAAATCCAATTTCTTATTAAGTGCCTCTAGCTGAGCTGCTATAGCTGTGACTGTATTAACTTCCAGAATTCCTTCTAATTTGCCTTGTGATAATCTCTGAGTTGGATTCTGGTATTCATTCGCAACCATCATCTCAATTAGCTCATAAGCTTCCGCATAGCTCTTAGCCCATAAAGCTCCACCTGATGCTGCATCTAGCATGGGTCTTGACTGTGCACCTAATCCATTATAAAAGCAGTTAATCACCATCCACTCAGGCATCCCATGATGTGGACACTTCCTTAGAATCTCCTTATATCGCTCCCAAGCCTCGCATAAAGATTCTTCAGACTGCTGTGAAAATTGAGTAATAGCGTTCCTGATTGCTACAGTTTTCGCCATAGGGAAGAATTTAGCAAGAAACTTCTGACCAAGATCCTCCCATGTAGTAATGGAACCAGGTGGTAGAGAGTGTAACCAGCCCTTAGCTTTATCCCTCAAAGAGAATAGGAAAAGTCTTAATTTGATAGCATCTTCCGACACCCCGTTGATCTTGAAAGTATCGCATATCTCAATGAAATTCCGGATGTGCATGTTAGGATCTTCAGTCGGAGCACCCCCAAATTGAACCGAATTCTGCACCATCTGAATTATGCTAGGCTTGATTTCGAAAGTATTAGCTGCAATAGCTGGCTTGACAATGCTAAATTGGATGTCATTGATCTTTGGTTGAGAATAATACATCAATGTTTTCGCTACTGCTGCTGGTTCTCCCATTGCTACCTACAACACATAAAACTAAACAACTATATAAGAAACAATCCGAGTCAGTGAACTCTAACGACCATTATTGACAAGCACATAAACTAAAAATAAAACACCGATGATCCCCGGCAGCGGCGCCAAAAACTTGTTTGCTAAATCACGCAAGCGTACGTGGTCACAAGTAATATATGAATAAGTCGAGTTCGTTCCCATAGAGATCTGGTTATGGTTTCAATTCAGTTTTGTACCTATGCAACAATGTATGGTTATTATGCACTGCTAACACAATTTACAAATATGGGTTTTAACTATCTAAATTAAACTAAGATGCAAATTATAAAACTAAGAATTAACTAACTAACGAGAATTTAAATCAAATTACTTCTGCAAGAGAAAACATGGAATCCTAACTTCATTAAATACTTTGCTTAGATCTGACGCCTTTAATCACTATATGCAACGATTATGATATCTGATCGGATAACACGAAACAAGTATACGCTACTTCTCAGTATACGAATACCAAACTAAACATACATCCACAAAAGAGATAGAAGATGAATAGACACCAATTATGCTTAGACCCTATATCTCTATAGAATTTGAAAACATAACGGTTGAAGGACAAGTTATCCACATTGATCACATAGGGCAGCATAATATCTCTATTTATGCTACAAATCATGATGTTAAAACATCAACCTATCCTATGCTAGCATGGCAAGTTCTAAATCTCAAGATCCACTCTCGCTTCACAAGAGATTAACAAATTAGATGTTCATGACACATCTAAATTCATAAAGCACAATCATACGAGGATATCAATTATACACCACACACAGATCTGTAAAGCATCAAGATACTAAGGCTCCATAAATAAATCCGTTAGAATCCTATGACAACGATTAGTTCATAATCGAACCTCTCGTCATCATGGGATCTGATGAAACCATGATAAAAACAAAGTATGAAAAAATACAAATAAATCTAAGTAATTGATATGTAATGATTTTTTTCTGTCCCCCAAGATGTGTATTTATAGCCCCAATTTGCCTCTCCATCAAGCAATTGCCATCTTTGAGTTGGAATAGAATTGTGGCAATTTCCATCTTTAAACGGGATATGATTTGCAAATTCCATGCGTAAGACTGATTATGGAATGTTCCCACCGTCCAGGCCAATTACCATATTGATTAGAAGTAGGAATTGTGGCAATTTCCTGTTTAGAATTGAATTCTTGCAATTTCTGTTGATTCTGTTTTGAAGGAAAATTATCTTCAATAATTCTGGACTCCGGACCACCTTAGAATGATAGAAAATTCCGTTATCTTCGCGTGGGCAGTTGAATCGTCCAAAACGGACTTGTAGAACTCAAGATATGGCCAAAACAAAATCAGAAATTCTGGCTGATTTTTCACCCGCTGACTGCTACTGTTCATGCGCGTCCGTTACTGTTCATGAGCGTCCGTTACTGTTCATTTCGCTGATTTTGCTCTATTTTCTTCGTTTTAACTCCGATTTTCATTCCGTTTCTTCCAGCTCTCTCGCAATTTGATGTACTGCTATTCTTTAAGCTCAAAACCCACCATTTAAGCATGGAAAACATCATCCCACATCCGACTCTTATTCCTGCACAAATTCACTAAAAACACATCAAAAACACCACATACTTGAGTTCAAGTCATCAATTCAAGCCGATACGAAGCATTCCAAGTGGATATAACATCCACTTATCAGGCATCTTGCGTAATTACATTTGGAAGGCCCTTCAGGGTGATATTTTCTTTGAAGACCCTCAGTGGGTAACTCTATTAAAAGACCCCCATGGGGAGATTCGGCTTTGAAGACCCTCGGGGGATGATGCTATTTTGAAAGTTGTCATACGTCAAAATAAAATCGAAGGAGTATCAACGATCAATTTGAGATTCTGAAGAAATAACAGATATTGAAGATGGTGTACACACTCTTCTGGAGCAACCTCGCCCTCTTTTGAAGCGACCTCGCCCTCTTATGGCCTACTTCAGAATGTGTGTTAGAATTGATATTTGAGAATATAATGAGATATTAAAGATGATGGCTTTTGCCTCGTTGTCAACTAAAGGTCTCTCCCATTTTCAAACGACGTCTCCCATTACAACAACGTCGCCTACATGTAACCAAGGTCAAGAAATTATGACGAAGACAGAAGAATAATGTGGCAGTTTCTCATCCATATCAGCGTCGCCCTCACAAAAGGCCTCGCCTATATCTATCTCAGCATTGGGAAGTTCCTGAATCATTTTGAAGTACTTTAGACGAAATCTTTATTCAGGAACAACACCAACTCCAACTCATTATGAAGTATAAATGAGAAGGAATAGAACATTAGGCGTCTTCCCAAGTTTTAGCATTTAAGGAGATCACACGGCCAAAGAGGAAATACATCAGTAGCAGGAAGCGACACCCCATGTCAAGGCTCGCCTTGGGATTTTTATGAAGATCAGGACTTAGTGTCTTTTACAAATAATTGTTGCAAGAAACTCAGGGTAGTTGTTACGCCAAATTATCAGCCTCGCCTTACCTGGAGGCGACGTCCTCTTCCTTACGCAGCATCACCCTTGGGTCGTCGGATGAGGAGACATCTCCATTTTTTACCAAGGAGGAAGACACATGGCCTTATTTTGAGGCATCACCCTCAGTTGGACTAGAGGAGAATGACCCGACTTATGGGCCATAATAGGAAGGAAGAATATAAACATATATTGAGCCTGACCTATTGTCTACATAAAATGACACATCTTTAGAAGATCTCGCCCATGGATAGAAGGGAATTACCCTAAAACTGGAATGTCAATTAGGGTAGGGATCTCGCCTTCAGAAGGGACCTCGTCATCGCCCACTGGAAAAGGGAATCTCCCCTAATAACCTTATAGGAAGATAAAAGGGTCTTGCCCTCTATTGATGAAAGGGGGATCTCCCCTAGGGATCGATAAATGAAGATATGGCTTTGCCTAGGCTATCAAGAATTTCCTCATTGAGGAGTCGCTCCTTAGTGATCCGGAGGGCTAGCCCTATAACTAATTATTCTCCCATTGGTGGCTCAAGGTGGGCATTGACCCCGACAATCTCGGGTCAATGACTTAACCGCCACGCTCCGAGAAAATAGTTGGGCTAGAAAGCCCATGATGATTCCACTAATGGCGGTGGCCCAATCCGAGGGACTTCCGTAAACAAGGAAACCTGGCCCATGTAGGTGACTTGTTCCTCAAGAACTACGTTTGGCTTGATCCCTATATATAGGGTACGTAGGCACATTGTATGTCATGATGCAACCCTTGCGAAAAAGAGAGAATTCAACATTCGATCTAAATTGTAATAACTCTCACATACAATCTCAGCCATCCCCAAATCATAAACCTTAACCCTAAACGTCCTACGCCGTTCACCGTCATCAACCACCACCACAATTCCAGTAACCCTCCCCGAATTTGTTTTCCTAAATTCCTCCGTTAACAATTATATTTGAGAAACATACAAACACAAATTGGACCTATTGCGTCGCCACCTATAGCATCGGTTACTGACCTATAGCGTCGACACATTACCCATTGCGTGAGTTGTTTGCATTAACCGACGCTTATTGACTTCTGCCAGAAGCTATGGCGTCGGTTGTTTGCATTAACCAACGTTATAGGTATAGCATATAGCGTCGCCAATTAAAAGGCGACGCCGACGCTATAGACTATAACTATAGCGTCGACATTTTAGCCGGTGACGCTATAAGTATAGCTTATAGCGTCGCCCTTTTAAGGGCGATACTATTGGTGTCGCCCCTTAAAAGGGCGACGCTAAAGGTATACCTATAATTTTTATTTTTTTATTGTTTCCCCATTTTTAACTAGTTTGTTAAATAAATAAAAAATTAAATAAAAATAGGAAAAATTTCAATTTTTGGAAATAAATTCATACACACCAAATTAGTCATACTCACTATTTGTGTGAAAAAGTGTTACCCAACTTTCACTAATTTTTTTTATTTTCCCCCATTTTTAACTAATTTGTAAAATAAATAAAAAAATCAAAAAATAGGAAAAATGCTAATTTCTGAAACTAAATTCATACACACCAAAGTAATCATACTCACTATTTGTATGATGAATGTTACTTATTTTCACTAATTTTTCATTTTTTTTATTTTCCCCATTTTTAACTAATTTTTAACATAAATAAAAAAAAATAAACAAAAATAGGAAAAAATGACAATTTTTGAAATTAAATTAATACACACCAAATTAGTATTTGTGTGATGTATGTTACCTAATTTCACTAATTTTCCATTTTTTTTTATTTTTTTCCCATTTTTAACTAGTTTGTAAATTAAATAAAAATAGGAAAAATGACAATTTTTGAAAATAAATTCATACACACCAAATTAGTCATACTCACTATTTATGTGATGAATCTTACACTACTTTCAAAAAATTTCCATTTTGTTTGTTTTCCCCCATTTTTATCTAATTTATAAAATAAATAAATATTAAAATTAAAAAGGAATCATAACATCACATTTTACAAGATGAAAAAATTAAACAAAAATTGAGTAATTTGTTTTAAGTAAAAAGTTAAATTATGAAATTCTTAATTAACCGGGTTTCCTTTTAACCCTAACTAGCGTAAAAGCCCGTGCGAAGCACGGGCACTCAAAAAATTTTTCGCTTGAAAATGTATATATATTAACATAATTTTGTAATTAAATACGATAAATGAAAAAATTCGATTTTATCTCATATTCTTATTGTTATTTTATAATATTTTATACAAAATTCATGTACCAAATATTTTATAATTTAATTAGATTTCATAAAATTTGGATAATTATCAATACGATAGTAATCATGTTTACTATTAATTGGTGAAATATTAATTTAGTGTTTAAAATTGTATGAAATCAACTTTATCAAAGTGAATATTTGAGTATAATATAAATAATTATATTAATAAATCCATAAATAACATAGAGGTTTGTAAATTCACATGATTTTAACGTAAAGAAATTTTTTTACAAAATCTCTTAATTTTATGTAAAAGTCATCTTTGTGGTTCGTTTATACATACATATTTATGAGAAATTGCCCAAAATACCTACATTTTGGACTTGATGGCTCGAAATGCTGATATTCAAAAACGTGGCCCAAAATACCGACGGCATCCGCATTTTAAAAATGCGTATCCTGGGATACGCATTCTGTGAATGCGTATCAGGGGTCACGCAAAACACGCCGGCGTTGCTCTGATGCTCAAAATCGCCTTACAATCGCCACCCCTTCGTTCTCAATATTCCGGCCACCTCCACTGATTCTGGGAGCATCAAAATGAAGCTCAGACATTCCTCTTACTTTTGCTCCGTTTATTTCTTGATTTAAGGCCCCGCAGGGGCTAGTACGAACTGATCGGAAAAATAAGTCGGAAAAGAAGCTTGATTTGGGTCTTTTCAATCCTGCAAAAAAAACAAAAAAACAAGAACATAGACTTGTAGAGGACGATAAGACGATGATTTTGATGTATAGAATGGTAGTGCTAGTTTCCTGGAAATCACGAACGGTTTGGTCAAAACTTTCAGTCGGAAAAACGATGCCGGCTGAGCTTAGAGACGGTGAACAGTTGTTTGCCATACACATTCTGGTGATGCGTATCCTTATATACGCATGATCAAAATGCGTATGCCAACCAACTGTTCATCGAGTTCAGATGCAATTTACAAATGATACGTTTATAGAAAATGCGTGTCCGGACACTCCATTCGCAAATGTGTGTCCGGTCAGTATTTAGGGCCGCCCTGATTGAATATGGGCATATCGGGCCATTGTTTCCCAAATATGGGTATTTAGGGCCATCACCCCATATTTATACACATTTAAATTCAAATGTTTTCTTTTAGTCTAATGCTTATTACACAATATGAAATTCTGTTTTAAAATGAGGTAGTTTGAAAAAAAATTATAATTTTGAATTATTTTTTAACACAAGTTTAATTTTTTTCAAATATTAAAATTGAAGTAAAATATGATTAAACAAATTTAATGACTTGTACATCTATATGATATCCGAGATCAAATTTTTTAGTTATAGCTATAGTAATAATACAATAGTAATACAATTATGTGTTACAACCCTAGCATTATATATTATATTTATCAATTTATTATATTATATGAAAATTCATATAATCGTACATTATAGTTGAGTTATAGTCTAATAGATCATTATTTATAATTATTTCAGTTTTGTAATATTTATGACTTAAAAATCATATCTTCTTTCATTCATTATTGAAAATTAGTTACGTTATTTTTTATATATAACATAGATTTATCTTTAGAGTTCTCACCTTTTTAACATAAGTTCAATTATTTTTCGTAAAATATTTATGTTTTAACACCAATCATACATATAAATTACTGAAAGTCTAAATAGTAGGTCAACTAAAACTCTCTAATATGATTCACATATTTAAAATTTTATATATTTAAAATTTTATATATCTAAAAATTATGTCATGCAATTATTAATTATGTCTGATTTGATAAATACGATTTACATATTTCTTAAAACCAAATTTTATCTTTTATTTTAATAATTTAATATCTACTTGTATAAGAATGTAAATAAATTTATTTTTTCCCAGACTCGGTTATATTTTTGTAAAATCTGAAATTTTATTTTAAATTTCAATCATTTAAAATGCCGAAAGAGAATCGTAGAGTATGTTCAATAGATTAAAATGTTTTTCGTAATTATATTCTGAGTAATATTCTAAAAATAACAAAAGCCAATATGTAATTGAGCCAAAATAAAAGTATAAAAAATGGGACAAAATGAGAAGATGTGATTTATCAAATAAGATTTTTAAAGCACACTCAAAACTAAGTATAGCACAATGGTTATGGCATTAGTTTGTGAGTTGAAGGTCATGGGTTCGATCCTTGACTTTGAGGGTAGCATATTTTACAAAAAATTTAAAAGGATGACAATTTTGTTATTTTTTAATAAATAAGGATAAAACAATTTTTTCAATGATCAAGAAACTAATTCTTTTAATATATATCAAGTTTATATATACTAGCGGAAAAATAATTCACATGTTTATACATGTGAATTATATATATACTAGTTTATACATGATCCTTGGTCATGTATATATACTAGCGGAAAAGAAACTAATTCTTTTAATATATATCAAGTTTATATATACTAGTTTATATATATACTAATTTATTCTTTTCAATGATAAGGATAAAATTCACATGTAAAATTATTTTAATATATATCAAGTTTATATATACTAGCGGAAAAGCCCGTGCAAGGCACGGGCATTGAACTAATTATTTTTCCAAAACTGTATATATATTCAAATAATTTTATAATTAAAAATATGATAATCGATGAGTATTTTGAGATTTTAAACCTAATGAGAATGAGAAAATGACCAAAATACCACATTTTGGAGGTCAATGGCCCGATATACCCGTTTTCAAAGTTGTGGCCCTATCTACCCACGGGATACGCCGTTGGTAGTGGCGTATCCCAAGCCCAGATTTTTCAGAAATTTTCGAAGTCCTCCAGCGAAGGCAACCTTGAGCTCCCGACCGGAAATCGCCTTCGGCATCGCCATGGCCTCTCCCCTCGATTCCGGCGTCGCCCACAGCTTCTGTGCACATAGAAACGATCACCGGACCTTGCTCTTCATCTCTCCCTATATCTTTATCAATATCTATCCCCGTAGGTGTGTGTGAACGGAGATCGGAAAAATAATCGAAAAAAATGGGTGGTTGTGGGTTTTTAAAATCCGGTACTATAATTGAACAATTAAGGACATAGGTTTGTAGAGCATGTTGTGACGATTCTAGTGATATGAAAACCCCCATGGGAAAGTGTCTGAAAGTGTGTGAACGAGCAATGGCCGAAAAAAGCAGTGAAATCGCCCGACTGGTCGCCTCCGAGGCGTTTCTGGAGAGCACGACGATGACGTCGTCACGCATATGCGTGATGCGTATCGCCTGTTGCGCGGTTTCCAGAGGCGTGTCTGGAGCTACAGTACCCGAGGTTACTCCTCACTCAGTAGCGTGACACGAGGTTACTCCTCACTCAGTAGCGTGACACGAGACACGGTTCTATCAGTAGCGTATCCCAGGGGTATTTAGGGCCGCGATTTTGGATCTGGGTATTTTGGTCACCCCTCCCCCCAAAATGGGGTAGATAGGGCCTTCACCCAATGAGAATTGATCCCCTCTCTCTCTCATCTCTTTCCTCACCCGCCGCCTCCTCTCCCTTCTACTTCTTACGTACATACACTCAATCTAAATAACCATAGCCATCGCAGAAGATCCATTTTCTCCTTTCTCTTATTTTCTTTTTATTTTTTCCTTAAATAATTTTCAATAATCTTCATCTTTGGGTGAGATTTTGATTCTTGCATCCATTTTTTGAATGTTTTATGTCTCTGCTTTTGCAGTGGTTTGTGTTTCGTATGGTTCAGTATGTTTTGGGTGTTTTGGTTTGTTATTTTATTATTTTGATAATGATTCAATTGGTGTCTTGGGTGAAAATGCCGATTCGAGGCTGGGTGGTGGTGATTATTGCAAGACCTCACCTTTTCATAATAAAAGATCGTTCATCCTTTGGAGATTTCACTTAAGGCATGTCTATAGCTGGTATCCGCCAAGTAGATAACTGAGGTGCAGTTTCTCCAACCTCAGTTTATGCAATTGGGGCTTCTGAACATTGGCCTACCAAGTGTCAATTGTGATACTATTATATTAATTCAGGGATGTCACTGCAATTTAGATTGATTGGTATGTCTTTAATTTCATTTTTAGCTTCAGTAATGTTTAAATTCTGTTTATTAAACGACTAGGAAACAAACTAATTGTGTTAGCTTGTCTATTTGTTTTTCAACCTGGTTGTATTGTGAGTTGGGGTTTTGTCCCGGATGTGTTTTGTTCTAATTAATGAGAACTGTTATATTTTCTTGGCAAAAAAAAAATGATAATCGATAGTATTTCAATTTATTTAATGTTTTCATAGTTATTTTTTAATTTTGCATTCATATTTTTTATATTATATTTTGAATTATTTTTTCATTCAATTTTAAAATTTTCTAAATATTCCAGTCGATGTTACATATGATTAAACGACCTTAATGACATGTGCATGTATATGAAATTTAAAATCAAATTTTTTGATTTTATCCTATACTGATCTTGTTATAACTCAGCCATTATATATTATATTGATCAATTTGTCATATTATATAAAAATTCATATGTACCATAATTTATAGTCGAGTTATAGTCTAATTGATCATTGTAAATAATTATTGTAGTTTTGTAATATTATGATTTAAAAATTCATATTTTTTTTATTTAATTTGAATTTGAATTATATTATTTTTTATATATATACGATAGATCATATTTTTAGAGTTCTCATTTTTTTAACATAATTTTAATTATTTTTTGTGTATATTTAAATATTTATATTTTTAGACCAATCATATATTTAAATAATATATTTAAATCGTTGAAAATCTAAATAGTTGGTCGACCAAAGCCCCCTAATATAACTCATGTATTTAAATTTTTATATACCTAAAACTAATATGATGCAATTATTAATTATGTATGATTTGATAACTAAAATTTATGTATTTCTTAAAACCTAATCTTATTTTTTATTTCAAGAATTTAAAATTTACACGGAGACGCATGTAAATAAATCTTTGTTTTGTACTCGGTTACATTATGCATAATCTAAAATTTTATTTTTATATCAATTATCTAAAATGGCAAAAGCGAATTGTAGAGTATACTCAATTGATTAGAATATTTTTTGTAAAATATATGGTTTATCTTATAGAATTTTTAAACAAATCTCAAAATTAAGTGTAGCACAGTTGGTTATGACATGAGTTTGTGAGAAAAATGTTAGTGGTTCGAATCCAAACATCAACATAATTTCACTACTTTTTATATATTTATTAAATATTGGTATTTTTGAAATTATAGGACTAAAATTATAACTTCACAAGCATTAAAATGACAAACTTTACTAGTAAAGTAATAGAATCGCCAGTTTCCACAAATCATTTCTTCGGCTCTGTGTCTCCCGACTCTCATCTCTCACGTCTCTCTCCTACCTACATCTACATCTCATCTCTCCCACAAAATCCCAAACCCAATCTTCTTTCATAATTCTCTACCTTTTCTTAGTCTCAATTGAAATATACTCCGCAAGTAGCTCGATTTGTAAGTGATTTTCTAGTTTATGCTCAAAACTTATTTTTGAGTTTTAGTCTCTCTTATTTTTACAGATTGGGTCCATTTTCTTGAGGAGCTGGGTTTGGCCGTTTAGCTTGTAACAACTTCAGATTTAAGAACAGAAGAGATTTGGACTTGTAAAGTTACTGGGAAGGGTAATTTCAGATTAATTTGTATCGGAAGAGATTTTGAACTTGTAAAGTTACTGGGAAGGGTAATTTGACGTATGAGGAGGTGTTGGTGTCGGAACAGAAGGCGATTGAGAAGGTTCAGCAGTTTCCTAGTGAATTAGTTGTTCTGGTTCTTCGGGAGGTTCAATTTAGTATGTGTTCTTCAAACTCTTTACATGTTCTGTGTTTTCTTGTTTACGGATTTATGTCGTGTTAGCTTAGTTTTTTCGTTTGGTATATGCTTGAATCGTGGAAATGGGAGTTTTTTCAGTGTACAATATTGGATGTTTATTCATGTTGTGGCCTTGTGGGTACCTCTGTTTTATTCTAGTTCAATTACTCTCATTTCCCTTTTGCTATTACTTCAAGTTATCAATCATTTACACTTTTGAATTCATGTGTTTTTTGTTTTATTTATATTCATGTTCTGCTAATTGTGTATCATCATTTGATGGTGGTGTTGCAGGGTGTTTTTCTATTGTATAGGATGGATTTGGTGTATTACTCATAAAATCAGATCGTATATTACTCATCCCTGTAAGATTAACAAAAAAATAATGCCAAAAAATATTAACATGCCATCACTGAAAGGCTGGCCTGTTTGTTGAACTTGTCGTATTATGATATGTTTATCGGTTTTGTTGATTAACATGCTTGTTTAGTTTATAATCCAATGCAGAGTCCTTATGTGATGCTGCATTTTTGCATCTCATTGACTTTAACTACTAGTTAGCATTTCCTCGTCTGATAAAAATCACAAGGGATTGTAAAAACCTTTTTTAGCAGATGCATAACTTCTCAAGTGATAGTCGAGTGTCTTAGTTGTACGTTCTTGGAAAAGCAAAGAGTCAGTTTCTTTAACTAATAAACAGATACCAGAGAAAGTAGAAAAGTCCAGTTGGTGGAGCAACCAGTACAGAAAGTTACAGGAAGAAGTTCACAGCTTGCAAGGCCGTTACCTGCAAGTCAAGAACGTCCTCTTTCAGCCGATGAGATCCAAAAAGCTAAACTATGTGCTCAGTTTATGCAGAGCAAATATGGGAAGCCTGTTACCACTTCTGATGGAAGCACTAAGAAAGTGCTCAGTTTATGAATCAGGATGTATATGAGCCTGTGTTGAAGATCAAGAGGGTTCAAATTTCATGGCTAACACCTCCAGGTATACCTATTTGATGCTGCTACTTTGTTTATGCTGTTGTGACTAGAATCTTGTCTTTCAACTCAGTTTGCCTGATATGAATAGATTAAAGCAAGTTAGAGAATTAATACGAGACCACCTAGCTGATATGAATAGATTAAAGCAAGTCAGAAATTCAATACCTTCATCCAAATGGATGACTAAGTTATCAATGGATGACTAAGTTATCAAACTAAGTGGAACTCAGTTTTCTTAATGTTATTGTATAACATTAAGTACTCCCTCCGTCCCATCCATTTCTTTACAATTTCCTTTTTGGGTCGTCCCACCATTTCTTTACATTACCCAAAATAGTAAGTTTTAACACTATTACACCCACTACTTCACTTATTTTAACAATACTTTACACTATTTCACCCACTACTTAACTTATTTTAACAATAAAATCACTATTACACCCACTACTTCACTTATTTTAACAATAAAATCACTATTACACCCACTACCTCATTTATTTTAACAATATTACACCCACTTTACATCCACTATCCTTGACCTCCGTGCCCAGCCACCATGTAAAGAACTGGCTGGGACGGAGGGAGTATTATATAAGGACAACACTTTAAGTAAAAGATCGATTTAAGGGCACTTTGACAAATTATCTTTTTCTTAAATCTCTTACTCTCGCAGATTGAAATATAACAGATATATTGTATATAGGTACGGGATAGAGAGATAATTCTTACAGCTGCAGCAGATTACCATGGAAAAGACATGCACTCTCTCCTACAAGACATACAGATTTTACAGAGGTAGGTTAGGAGTTAAGTTTCTTTTCCCTGCTTGTAAGTCATCGGAAAAGTAGTTCAAAAGCACTTCTAGCAACAAATTTCGACATGTAATTGTAAGTCGGACAGAAAAAAGTTAGCCTGGGTACCATCAAATCTGAGTATAAATTCCCACAACTGATTGTTGGTAATTTAGGAACTTTAACAATGTGTGTTTGTCATTAAAACAGGGTAGTTGGTTGCAAGATCTGCGGACTCAAATTGCAGGCTGTTTGTATTCAGTTATCTCCTGGTTTGACTTAGTATTGCATTTTTACTTTCTAAAAACTCACTTCTTTAGACATAATTCCAGGATGGAGTTATAACAGATCTCCAGGAAACAAAAGATGCTCTTGTGAAGGCATCTGATCACATGCGCCAGACAAAAGATGCACGCACATTCAGAGCTGTGAAATTGCTTGATGAATTGTTTTTCCTCCCATCAGATTTGTTGTTTTGATTGATTCAGATTTGTGATTTGTTTCATAGGATTTGGAGGATCGTTAGATTTGATTCGGAACATTGCTGCTGAATGTGATGTTGATTTCGATGAGGTGAAATTTGCCTTATTTTTTTTTAGATTTGCTTGTTACTGAATTTAGATGTGTAAGCATCTCCCACAATCACCCTACACAGTACATTCACAATCCCAGGTTATAAAATCATTCTAGACTATTTATTTCACGTAATTGAACCAAAGCTCTGGTTTGAGGATGTATATCTCAGACTTTAAGAATTTGTTCAGACATGAGCTTGATTAATTATTTGCGGAACCAAGATTAGTAACATAAGTCATCTCTCTGGCCAATAGTTTGGTAAGGTTACTAAGTTTCTTTCCATCTTTGTGTCCTTGCTATAATGTTACATGTAAGTGGTAATTATGGTTTGCCTAATTGGCTGATCACTTTGTATTAGAGCTGAATGGGCTGCATGACATTGCCTTTAACGAGATGTAATAGCAACATAAATGTGGCATCTGGCGGGAATGCAACTAGTCTGTCTTATCTAAACTATGCTGGCCTGTCTTATTTGCACCCGATGCTAACAGCAAGGTTAGCTTTTACAATGAGTTGTGCTATAGCATGTTTAAACTTATAGAGTTAGATTTGGTCTTGTTAAAAGTGGAGGAGGATAGGCTTGATCTTGCAACATCATTTGGAATGGACCTATGGGTGTTTTTGAGTTTGACAAGTTTGCAGCAGGAACAGAGGTATCAAATATTTGCCCGATTTTATCAATTTTGACTAATATTTGTTTATTTTTAAAATCGCGATTTATAAAAAACAAATATTGATCCAGTTTTAGAAAAATCAAATCAATTATTACTTTGTAGCAGTTCATAATTGGGGGAAACTAGCTAAGCCCTAGCTTGGTTTTTTGCTAGGTACACATTTTTATTCTAAATTTGAATTTGAATCTAAATTTGAATTCTCCTTGGTTTTTTGCTTGGTACACATTTTTATTCTTTGAGTCTTTATTGCCTAGCACTCTGTTGTAGGCATCTATTCGCTTTGTCTGCCCCCCCCCCCCCCATAAATGTTTTTTTAAAAAATTGACTTACCTCGTGCTAATAAGACGTTGATTTATACTTTTCACTTTTCAGGGCATCCTAGTGGTTTCTTCAGCCAAGTACATTCTTTGCTACACAGTTGAGTCGAAACAAGGACAAGTGCAGCCATCTTATAAGACAAAGCTTATAGTTACATTGTAGGGGTCAGGCATTGTGCAATTTGGATTTCACTGTATAAGGAGTTTATATTATCAGACCAGAGGTATGTTCAGGGACATCTACGTAAAATTAGTTGGCTTTAACCTAATTTATTTTGGCTTAATAACAGTAGTTCTATAAGTTCAACTTTATTCTATTGATGTTCTTATTCGTGTCTAGGCTGCTGAATGGAAATCAACTAACAGGGTCCTTGCCCGAGGAAATGGGTTATCTTCCATTCTTCCCAACCTTGATAGAATACAAATTGACCAGAACCACATATCAGGACCAATTCAAAAGTCATTTGCAAACTTAAACAAAACAAAGCAATAGTAAGTACTTCTCCTGAACAGCCACAAAACAATTGAAATTTATTGCTGTTATCATGATCTCTGAACAGCCATGTGAACAATAACTCAATAAGTGGCCAGATCCCTCCTGAGCTGTCTAAATTGTTATTATTGTCTAAATTGACCATAACTCAATAGTTTTATCTTTCATCACTTCTGCAACATTTGTTTTTCCATGAAACTGAATAGAATTGTCTGAATTCTTATCTATTAAGCAATATAGTTTCCCTGTTTTGCATGCCAATATGCCATAGTTGTTATAAGATTTCTTTTCTATTATTAGGTGTAAGTAAAGAATTGAGCTTGAATCATCAAGTGCATATCTTGTATGTGAAAATTGATGTCGTCGTTAAAGTAATCTCTGAATACTATCTATCACATGTTAAATCCTGTTTTATCTGCTAATAGCAGAAACTCTTTAATCATTCCCTGACTTTCCTATTGAAATTCAGGTCAAGAATGTTCTCCGGCTGATTCTATTGCTAGTGATACCTCATTCTACATCGTAAAGTTCAATGTGAGGAGCTGGAGTTGGTCTTTTTCGCATCCTGTGTTATCGGAATTAGATTGTATTGATAATCAAATTTACATTTGTGGATGTAGTTGTGTATTTTGTACTTGGGATAATTGTAATTGTGTAATTAAATTTACAATTATTGGGATAATTTTAATTATTTTATAGTGGTATTTGTTGGGTTTGATGTAAAGATCATTGAAATTGCTATTCTGAAAATATTATTTTTTTTTAAAAAAAATTGACTTTATGCGTCGGTTGTTTCATACTGGTGATTTTTTACAAAATTTGGTGATTTTTTACAAAATTTGGCGATTTCGTAAAAAATCACCAGATTTCCTAAAAAACACCATATTTTGTAAAAAAAAAATACCAGTATGATGTCAGCATGACGTAAAAAATTAAAAAAAAATTCCAATTTTTTTTATATTTATGACATCATGATGATGTCATCAGGGGGTGAGGTTAGTGTGTGTGAGGGTGTATGTTATTATTGTGGGTTCCCCTAGCGGGGTCGCTACATTAGATTAAAATGAAGGGATGAGATTAGATCTCATATCTCACCAAAATAAGAGCTTATTACTTGAGCAAAAACATATATATATATATATATATATATATATAGGGTCTTGCTCAAATGAGAACCCCCACTAATAGTGAGATATGAGATCTAATCCTAGCCGTACATTTTTTATATCTACATTAAATCCTAACCTTACAATTAATATTTAAATTTTTTTATTATTTATTTAATTCAACATCATCTTCCACCATCATCTTCTTCCCAAATCTGGTCACCATTTCCGGCGACCAATTCCGGCCAACCCAGAAAATCACCACCGATAAACAGAAAATCACCGCACTACCACCCCCTCCAACCACCATGCCGCCACCATCACCAACAAAAATCACCACCTTTAAACAGAAAATCACCGTACTCCACCATCTCCGACCACCCCAGTGCCGCCACCACCACCAATAATCACTGACTGAAAACAAAAATCACTGTGACCAAAATCACCACATCACCGCCACCACCAACAAAATCACCGGTAACAACCGAAAATCACCACAAATAACTCGAAAATCACAACATAACTAAAATCTCAAAAATCTCACATGTGTTACCACTGTACAACACCACGCCACTCACAACTCCACCCCAATCCCCCAATTCACACTACTCTCTTTCCAATTCACACCGCCTCACCGCCATAACTCCGTCGAAAATCACCACACACACCACCGTCAATGACCAACTACCCTCTCCCCCTTCTTCGAACCTTGGATTTGTCGCCGCCTCTCTCCTCCACCGACCTTTGCAACATTGCCTACGAGATCTCTGTCGTTGCGTGCCGTACGTCCACCGAAAAGCCGCTGACTTACATTCCGGTGATGAACAAATCAACAAAAAATGAGGAACAGAGAGAGAGAGGTGAACGAAGGTGGTGGTGATAAATGGGCGGAGCTCCAACAACGAGGGGCTGTGGAAGATTGGTTGGTGGATGGGCTGTGAGAGGTTTGTGCTGCGGTTGGAGATGAAGAATAGCCGAAATTAATGGAAGTTGTGTGGTCGGAGGTTGGTGGTGATCGGAAAGAAGAGCAGAATTGACGAAATGTGCAAAAGTGGGGTGAAACTAACGTGGGGTGGGGGGTCGTGTGGTCAGTGTGTGTATGTATGTGTGTTGTGTGGTAGCCTGGGTGTGTTTAAAATGTATGTATGGTTGAAATTTAATTTAGATATTAAAATGAAGGGCTGAGATTAGATCTCAGTTCTCACCATAGTATAGGGTTCTCATTTGAGCAAGATCCTATATATATATATATATATATATATATATATATATATATATATATATATATATATATATATATATATATATAGGTTTAGAAATTTGAGGTTCTTCGCATTTTAAGACCTTGTGCTATAAAACTTTTGGCACACCCTCATGGACGGCTCTGATTTTAAATCCTAGGGATTGCAGCGTAATAATGAAATTATAATATCGTTATATATAATAGGTGTAATAGGAAGGAATATTATCCTGGTTTGGTCTTTTGGTTTGGTCACTGTACTAACAAAATAATCACAACCATCGAATCTAATATTTTTAAAAGTAAACGATCAAGATTATATCATATTAAAAAGAAAATTATAATTTAAAAAGGATATAATTAAAAAAGTTTGTATTAGAATTGAATTTTAAAAAGAAAACTTTAATATGAAAAGGATATAATTAAAAAAATATACAATTGAATTTTATTTATTTGTGCTCTATCTTAAGATTTAGAAATCAGATTTGGATGATTTTACGGTTCACACGAAGCTCATAAAATTATCTTTATTTGGTGATGATTTAACAATTATTATCAAAATGGAAACACTCAGAATCTCAAGAGAAAATATAATTACGAATTTTTATATTAATCCTATTCAGTGTAGAAGACATTCATTGATAATCTATTCAATATAGAAAACCAAATTATATGATTTAAATAATTGACATACACTTTTTCGTATTTCAATATGAATATACTTTTTAGTTCAAATGTTAAAAAATAAAAAGTTTTTATGCTTGATCCCTCATTTTTCATCTATTTATTTTATGATAAAATCATTCTTATTTATTTTGTCGTACTGAATACCAAACTACCGATTACCTAAATTTTGGACCAAATCACTCTTACACTTATTATTAAAACTATATTTGATTGTTAGTAGAACTATCTTCAAATAATGAAAAAGGGTATTTTGATAATCAAAACGAAATATAAGTAGATTTCATAAATCGAACATAATTTTCAACGTAAAAAATCGTTCATTTCTTCTCTTTTTTGTTTCTGCGTAGTTTTAATTGGAAAATAACTGTTAAACCATCACTAAACTAAAGATTATTTTGTTAAGTTCATGTGGCCTGTAAAATTTTTCAAATCAAATTTTAAGAATTCAAAATATAGCACAAATATTAAATTGAATGTGTAAAATCTTATATATCAATTTTTAACAACAATTTGATATGTAAATTAATAACATATAAATATTTGGGTTGAATCCCTAAATACCCACATTTTCAAATCAAAAACCTAAAATACCCACCAGCGTAGCAAGCCGCTCAAAATACCTATCGAATACGCATTTCCAAGATGCGTAGCTTGTTATACGCATGTCCAACATGCGTGTACTTCATTATATATTTTTTAAAACAAGCAACGCATTGGTCTCACACGTATAGATAATATTTATGCCCCTGCAATACGCATGTATAACATGCGTATTCGTTATAGTTTTTTTAGAAAAATTAGACCACGCATCATTGGCTTCGTGTAGTTCATTTCCTAATTTGTTTTACTATTTTTTGATGACCATGTGGCTGACCAACAAACATGCTCCATTCCATTATAAGTGGAATACGCATAGTTGATAGTACCTATGCGCATTGAATGGGTAGAAAGGACGGTCTCTCTCACCAGTGGGTATTTCGGGCAATGAGTTCCCAAAAGTAGTGTAATTTGGTCATTCTTTCTAAATATTTCCAAATTCGTACCTTTCCGGCATAAGCCATATATCTCAGAAAAAATGAGTCCCGACGCCAATTCCAATCATAACATAAAATAAATGTATTTTAAAATACTTGAACTAAAAAGAGAAGCCAAAGCCTTTGCTCGATAGTTTACGGAAGGCTAAGAAGGCGGCTTTCCCCCCTTTTTTCCTTTTAGCCTCATATAAAAAAGCGAGTAAGACCATCTCCAACCCAAGACACCAAAATAGTGTCCTAGGAACACTATTTTGGTGACAAAATTACATCATTCACAAAATGCACTCCAACCCATGATCACTATACTTGACACTAAAAAGAATCTTTCCTTTTTTCCAAAAAAAAAAAAAAAATTCCTAAAAAGAAAAATATTTTTTTTAAAAAAAATTATATTTATGACATCATCATGACGTGGGTTCTCATAGTTCTCATAATAAGAGGTTCTCAATGGAGCAAGACTATATATATATATGTGTGTGTGTGTGTGTGTGTGTGTGTGTGTGTGTGTGTTTAACTTTTGAATAATAAAATAGATCTAAAATTTATATTTTTAACAATTGCTCGAAAATTACAATTGTATTATCTACCCGGACAATTACATCATTTATATAATTTTGACGTTTTTGTAATTGTTATAATAATATTTTCGTTATAATAGGGTCTCGAAAATTCAAGACAGCCCGATTATGATCCGAAATCATTGCCATTATCTAAAGATCTTTTTTTTTATTATTTTTTTAGTGGGATGAATTATTTACAATCAATTTATAAAAAATTAGTGGAAAGCCGAGATAAAATCTGGGCCCCCACTCCTCTAGCTATAGCAAAACCCATCCTGGTAAAGATATGAGCCGCGGCACGAGCCCCAATATCTTGAGTTGTTGAAAACTTTTGAACCCGCTTCAGCAACGCAACAGCATTCTTATCCAGCTCCCCCAGAGAAGAAAAGGAGAAAGGAAGAAAACCATAACCAATTTCCCGACAACGTGCCTCGTACTTGACCCGCTTTCGATTAGCCGCATCAATCACAACCCGTCCCGGAACAAATCCAGACAATCCAGTTTGTGTCAAAGGAGAAGATCCTGTCAAGTCAACACACACATCACGACCCTGATCCCAAGAATAGAGTAACACGTCTGTAGGTCGCAGAGCTCCATCGTTCCCTCCAGACAGTCCAATATCAACCTCTTTCCTTGCCGAAATCCCGGACCGATAATAAACATCAACAAGGGTGTCACGAACAACATTATGTCGATATTTAATACCCACGATACCAGCACAAGACACCGCATGATCACCGAAGATATCCCCCGCAAACACCCTGGAGCAAGCAGAACATGGTGTCGAAATATAGAACAAAGGAACACCCAACCGATAACACAACACACAACGGTAAGTCTTAGCATTCATTGTCTGTCCCAGACCCGATATGGGGACCGCCCGAAGCAATACAGAGGTATGATCTCCCTGCTGCGATTTCCACAATATATATCTGTCAATTTCTTCATGAGTTTAGGGGCAGCGACCTCACTAGGATTACTCAAAATGTCAGACTCCACAGTTCTATTAAAAAGACTCAACGCATCCTCAAAAGCACGACCAAGACCAAAAATACCAGCATGCCGTAAAAGCTTTGTCTGCAAACCAACAGACTGCAATCGAAAATCAAGAAAAGCATAATGACGAGCATCACCTGCAGAATAAACACCAAGCCCTCCAAACGAAAAAGGTAAGGTGGCAAGCCGCCACTGCCAATCACCAAACCCCGGTCCCGAAGCAGTAACAATACGCTCCAAGGAAGATCGAAGAGCCACATCGAATGTGCGTTGAGCCGCCTCAAAAATACAGGGAGGACAAGTACGCAGAGTAAAATAGAGTTTAGAAATTCCGGTACATGCCCTTAGTAACAACAACTCACACTGAGGATCATCAAGCTTAGCAACCTTATCCATCATGAGCTCAATAGTCTTGGTCACCCTCTGCATCACAAGCTCACCACTAAAAACGGAATTGGAACTGGCAGGACTGCCCAACAACTTAACACCATGCAAAGGTCGAGCAATATTAGGGGGAAAGACACCCACAAGCCTGCTTCGAGGGTCTTCTATAGGCCAAAAAACTTCAGTTTTTTCAATATTGAGATGTAACCCGAAACGAGGCCCTTCTTCCATAATCAACTGCAAAATCTTCCCAACCACCAAGGTGTCACCAACAATAGTACCATCATCCAAATACCAAGCCTGAAGACATACATCAAAAACGTCTCTAATTTTACACACCAGGGGTTGTAAACCAAAGCAAAAAGAAGAGGACCAAGGGGATCACCCTGTTGCACCCCTTGAGACGACCATAAGGTGTGCTCCCCATAATATAATCTGGATGGCTTAGAGTAGCAGAATTCAACCCAACGTGAAATGGCCGGACAATGAAGACGAACTTCACGTAACATGACCACTCGATCAACTAAATTGAATGCATTTTAAAAATCCACCAACAACATAGAAAGTCCCACATCAGTACCGCAATCTTCAATCAACCGATTCACAGCATGAAGAATAGCCTCACCACCTGTAGAAACCCCAACACCAAATTGAAGACCATCAAAATAACTTCCCAATGACTGACCAACCATAACAGCACCAACCTTCGAAACCAGACGCCGCCAAACAGTACCCACAGCTATAGGACGAATACCACCACCGGGCTTGACAAGAGGTGTGAGAGGAGCACTAAAAATATACTCTCCCAAAACCATATGACATTTTCCAGCTAGGAAGAGATTAACCACCTTAGCAATAGAGTTAACTAACTCATCTGAAACAGCCACAGCAGCACCACTCAAACAATCCATAAGGTGTTGATGTTTTCTTTCGTGCCCCCAAACTTGACACACTAAAAAGTTTCTACAAGCCAGTCAAATATTTTCAAACACACATGTGTTTGCTTTGTTGCAAACAAAAACCTGATAATATTATAATCCATTATATTTATATATATTATAGGCCAACATGGCCTTTTCACCCATTTAGTAATTTACTAGAATATCCCTGCAATCATATTAATGTAAAAAAAATTGATTTCAATGAATTTGAACCCATGACCTCCATGTACCAATTTTCTTTTGTCCACATTATTACCACTACACTAGAACACTTTAGGATACACTTCTTAAAATCATTAATTGCATATTGGGCTAACAAAGGAAATTGATTGTATGAATAAAAAGATAATTAAGGATAATTATTGAAGGAGAAGAGGTGAAGAAGCGTGCATAAAATCCAAACAAGTTTGTTCGATTATTCATATTATGTTTCTTCCTCCATCACTTCAGTAAGTTCAAAGTAATGGTAATTCCTTTATTCTACTTGAAACCTTCACAAATCTCATCATAAATTTGAAGTCTCAATTTCGTTACTCGCCCTCATAACCTCCTTCACTTCCTTCTCTTCTACCTGTCAAATCTTCCATTCAGTTCCCTCAATTCCAATGCCTCACCTCACAATCAAATGAAGCAATGAATCAACACTGCCTTTTTAGTGGGTATAACAGTATAACTTATGACATCTATTTATATGACCTACCTCGATGGGTATGATTGATAATAAGAAATCAATAATGCTAGTGCACCAGATCTACAGGATTATCTTTATTAAAAGATATACAAGAAATGGCATACAATTCATTCCTTTCACCCCCATTCACTAGCTCTAACTAAATAGCCAGCGTCGGTCTACATGGTTATAACTTATAACGAAAAGAAAGCAAAAATCAGTAACTCACAAACATGTCAACTAAACCTTAAATTCAAACCACTAGAAAAAACACAAGTGGTTTTTTAGTTACTTATTTTACGAATTATGTTTCTAGAGAGCATTACTTCAATAAGTTTAAACTAAAGGTAATTTCTTTTTGTCATGAATGAATGCTCATTCCTTTATTCTAATTGAGACCTTCACACATCTCATCATAATTTTGCACTCTCAAATTCATTACTCGCCCTCATAACCTCCTTCACATCCTTCAAATCTTCCAATCAGTTCCCTCAATTCCAATGCCTCAAAACAAATGAAGCAATGAACCAACAGAGCCTTTTTAGAAGGTTTAACTTATGATGTCCATTTATTAGGCCTACCTCGATGAATATGATTGATAATAAGAAATCAATATTGCTGGTGCACCAGATTTACAGGATTATCTTTATTAGACAGTACAAGGAACAACATCAATCCATTCCATTCACCGCCAGTGTCGGACTACATGGTTATAACTTATAAAGAAAAGAAAGCTAAAATCAGTAACTCGCAAATATGGCAACTACCCTAAATCAGACAACAACAAAAACACAAGTGGCATTACAACATACTCATATAACTGACTCTTAATTCCACAACCAATATCATAGATTCGTAGTAAACATCTTACTTCCAGAGCAAAATTAAACTTTTACTATGAAAGTTTAATTCGGAATGTTAAATCCAGAGCAAAATTTTTATTTCCAGAGCAAATTTTTGTGAAAAGATAAAACTGCCCTTATTTTAAACCAAGTCTAGCCCCCTGCATTCACAAAAACAAGGGTAATTTGGTCTTTTCACGGAAACTTGCTCTGGAAATAAAAATTTTGTCCTGGATTTAACATTTTCCTTCGCATTTTCTCCTCACTCTCTCCCTCACCTGCTCTCTTCTTTTCTTACTAATTCATCTTTCAATTATCTCCTTAATCTTATAACTCATGCTAATTCTTTCTGCCTTTTATTATCAAAACTTTATAACTCATGTTGTGTTTTGTCATATAGATTTTGTAGTTAATTTTTTGAATTTGATATGGTTGTTTATGATTACTTATTTGATGAGCATTTTCTTTTTGATTTTCTATCTATCTTGATTTAACCGATCTACGTTCTTTTGGTTAATGGGCAAGTTTCTTTTTCATGTTTTATATAGCTTATGATTTTATATTTCTGCACTCAAAGTGTTTGATTAAAGATCTAATAGAGTTTTTGATTGTTAGTTCTATATTTTTAGCTACATGTTGGTACTACTAAATTTTGGAACTCTTAGAGCATCTCCAAGGCTTACAATCTGTTAGCTATAATAGTGATGTGGCAGTCATTATAGCTAATAGCTATTGTTTTTTCTCCTCCAACCATGCATAATGTTAGGTACATTTTTAGATAACAAGATACATATATTCTATACTTATATTGTAACACATCATCAATTTGGTTTAATCTTATATATATTTACTAATTAAAATAACAATAAAGTACTATTTTTGAAATATAGCTAACAATTATAGCTAACACCATTGGAGTACAACTCCTTACAGGTTCAGTAAATTTTACATAACCATTATTTTATATTATTTTAGCTAACCATTTTAGCTAGTACAGTTGGAGATGCTCTTACTGTATGGAATTTACTTCAATGGCTAGGAGGTAGGTGACAATTTGGAGCCTTTCAACACGGTACAGAACAATCAAACACTTGAAGAGGCATCGACATCGATGGTACCGATCTTGAAGGTACCAATTACCTATCAATTTGTTAACCAAGTTCTGTGTTCTGGATAGTTTCGTTGCTTATCATGTGGCCTTCATCATTCTAAACCTTATACATAAGCCGATAGCATTAATTAACTTATAGAAACTATTCTGGCCTTATATATTGTTGCCATGAGATGCAATTGTGTTTTTCTAATGTATGTGCTGCAACTCAACTTGATTATATTTAAGTATGATAAAAGTATATTTGTTTAGCGTTGTAATGTGTATGGAGTATGGACCATATGGGTCATGAAAGCTTGATTGCAGTTTTCAAGAATTCAAATTAAATCATGTGTCTGAGTTCTTTACCTCTCTCTTTCAGTCTCTTCTTCACTTTTTTACTTGGGTCCAATATGACTTCTTTTCCCTCTATTATGTATTTCATTTGTTTTTGTTTTTCATCGCAAAAGAACAAACTGCTTGATGGGTTGGGTATGAGGAAATATCGATAAATATATTCAACCAGTTATGAGGCTTAAGTTTTAAGGTGTGAAATTATTGATTGTTTTCTTTATTTATTGTTTCTGATTTATGTATGTATAAAAGTTACTATAAAAGTTAACTCCAATGATTGTGACTAACTCTTGGCTGTAGGATTTTGTATGTCCACAAACTGTTTGGGTGAAGTTCTGATGGAAAAAAGTTATTTTCTGATCTTTCTGTTGGTGGTGAACAATAACTTCAAATAAGCCTTAAGATAAAGTGTTGCTAGGTTTAGTCTTAACACACAATTGTAGGCGATACCAAGAAGTTTTTTGTAATGTTAATGAAATCTTATTTTTAAATATAATTACGTTATTCTAAAATCGTGTGATTATTACTTTTAATTATAATATTGAGCCCTACAAAGTAGTCACCTGAGTGGTCTGTTGTGTTGAGCCCTACAAAGTATGAACTGTTTGTATATTTCACAGAGTCAGCAGCAGCTATTATTAATGTTTAACTGGAAGGCTTATCAACCTGGAATTTACAGCTCCTGGATAGTCAATGTTTGTGGGTATATATTGTAAAACAAAAGACATTATTAATGTTTGATATGCATGAAGTAAATGCAGCAGCTGTACACAGAATATGAAGGAAAGAAAATAAGAGCAGCAACTCCTAAAAATATGGTCGGCAATAGATTACCAATACATGTAAGGTGGCAATCAAATACGTGTATAGTAAATTCAGAAGGTGGTAATATCCAAGGTTGACATTGCAGCAGCTATCTTGCAACAGAGGAGCATAAATCATGGTAGGCTGCATGTGTTCACAACATGAGTCAGCAGTTGGTGTTTAGTATTATGTGCATGCAAGAATGCTACTACTCCCTCCGTCCCTTAATGTTTTTCCTGTTTTGACTGGACACGTTTGCCAACGCACACTTTTGATCGTTAATATCTTGAATTTCGTATGAGTATTAAATATAAAAACTTCACTATATTAAAGTACTCATAAATACGAATCCAACAAGATCACTCATGACTATATTTGGTCTTATACATTAGACGTAAATTAGTAATTTGTCTCATGTCATGAACAGTCCCGACATTTGAAACAAGAAAAGTAATAGGGGACAGAGGGAGTAATGTTTATCTATAGCTGTAACACGGTTTGTAGTAAAATCAAGGTCAGTCAATAGTCTAGTATGTAGGCTTGTAATAAATAGGTTGTGATGTAAGGGGTGATGCAAAGTCATGCAGTTTGAAGCCTATAAAAAGGCTACCCAGCTAGCTCATAGTACAATATACACAACGAAGAAAAAACAGAGTGAAAAAGAGCTGGAGCTCAGATAGAATACAGAGAAAGAAGAAAGAGAGCAGTAGCTCTAGAGAGATAGAAACAAAAGGCTGAAGCCTTGCGTCTGTAAAAGAAAAGTTGTTGCTGTTATTGTGAGAAATAAAAGCTTGTCCTTGTTTTATTATCCAAGTTATTTATACAGTATACATAGAGTGTGTGTGTGTTTGAGTCATATCAAGTTGATATATATTGTTCAAGGCCCATCTACGTTTCCAACAAATATGGAGCGGATATAAAATGTTCAAATAAAAAGTTTAATAACCGGAATTCAGTAATCTATATAGTAGTGTTCTGCATATCATCAAATCAATACAGGGGACGGCAGGTCTCCAATAAAAACCATAACATTAAAACATAGATAAAACAAATAAATGTAGACAACATACATTAAGCCGATCCTAAATTTGGATACTTCTAAAGCACAAGATTAGACGCCTCCTTTAGTGTTGTTACCTTCTTCTTTTCTTCCACCGTGCCTTTCATTGGGTTGAGCTTCACACTAGAGTAAACAGCATAGAGCTACAAGAAGGAAAGTTTATTGAATCCACAAAAGGATGCACGCTGTCTTCATTGAGCAGAAGAAGGCTCTCCACAAAATTAGAATGTATGCGACCGGCACAGGGTGAATACATTGCAGGATAATAATAAGATTTTACAAAATTTGAACGCATGTGATCGGTATTGTCTGGATACATTGCAGGATAATTATCAGATTTTAATGATCTAAATTCTGTCAACTTTGCACACTCAATGTCGCAAAAAAATAACTTGGTTGTACATGAATACACATCGTAAGTCCTTACCAAATATTTCCCATTATTTAAGAACCCTACAGGTTGATGATAAATGGCATCTTTCAATTCGATACATAGCAATACAGAAAAACTTGCAGGACTAGTTTTCCGATTGTCATCGTAAGGGAATTCTTTTTGGAATTAAACTATGCAAGTTTAATTGATTGCTGTTCAAAATCACGAAGGCATGTACATATCACCACATCCCCCTCCCCCCTCCTTTTATAGTACATTGCTTTGATTTACATATTTCAATTTAAAGTTTGATTAATGTCCGCAAGGGGTAGAAGCTAGAGTTGCTATATATTATTAAATAATTGAAATTTAAATTTAAATTATTTTTATCACTTTGTTGTATTGGTTGCTTAGAATATCATTATTCTAAGTAGTACTACTTAGAATATCACTATTTTAAGTAGTACTAGTAACTAGTGCTTTGTCACGGATTGTTGTTTCTATTTTTTAAAAAATATTTCTCGATGATCCAATCATACGGATGTCAAGATATATCTAATTTAGTGATATTCCCAAATTTTTAAAAAATAAAAAATTAATTTGGTTGGAGATCTTAGTAGATCACTACTAATTTAACTAGTATTAGTATTTAGTGTTTTGTCACGAATTGTTCTTTCTATTTTTTAAAAATTATTTTTTTCGGCAATCCAACCATACGGATGTCAAGATATATCTAATTTAGTGATATTCCCAAATTTTCAAAAAATAAAAAATTAATTTGGTTGGAGATCTTAGTAGATCACTACTAATTTAACTAGTACTTGTAACTAGTGCTTTGTCACGAATTGTTGTTTCTATTTTTTAAAAAATATTTCTCGACGATCCAACCGTATGGATTTCAAGATATATCTAATTTAGTGATATTCCCAAATTTTCAAAAAATAAAAATTAATTTGGTTGGAGATAAAAAAATAAAAAAGTAAAAATTTACTTAGCAAAAAAAAATTTATTTTTTTCGAGTTTTAACGAGTCAATGAGCCGAGCCGATCTTGAGCCAAACCGAACCGAACTCTTATCGAGCCGAGTTTAACGAACAAAAATCTTGTTCGAGCTCGAGCCGAACCGAGCTCGGAAGCCGAGCTCGAGCTATTCGTTAAAAGCTCTGTTCATATAAGATTCTGGAAAAATTTTTAGTTGTAAATTAGTGAGAATCAGAGAGTACTTATATTGTTATTAGTTTAATTTGTTTGGAGTTCTTGGTGACTCATATATGTTGACTATTGTGCCTCTTATCAACATATGCAGTTACAGACTAACCCAGGTTAAAATGTTCCAACCTCGGCTGGCTTTCGAATACCAAATTAAAAATTATTGTTTAAACCCTGACTTTACCATAAAGAATTGGTAGAAAATATATAAACTGGAATGGAGAATTTTGAGCCATTGCTGTTATTACTAGGGATAGTGGTATAAAGATACTTGCAAATGCGGCTGGTCTCAGGTCCTTAAGGTCTATTGAATACCCGCCCTTTGAAGCATTAAGAACAGCACCAGAGCCAGACGCGATTAAGGTATTAGCCTTTCCAAGTGTAGCTGTTATTTTGGATGTTTGGAAAATACAATGTGTTAGTATGTGAGCATGGACTCTATTTGCACGATCTTTTCAGGAATAATGTCCGTTACACCAATTCCTAGATGTCCACCCCTGTGGCTGTATATCTGAAGTAATTATACAGATGATATTGGTTACTTGTATTTGTTTTTTTAGATGTTCTTTAGTATTTGATTATTCAGTCCGCAACTTAGGTGTACTTTTCTCTTTATGTGCCCATATTGATATTTTTTATTCCATTACCAAGAATGGACCTGATTCTGTGGCTAGAAGCATGGAAAAACCTTGGCATGTTGATGATGTGACTGAAAAATTCAAGTCCTGGCAGTTGATTGAGATTATAGATCCTGCTCGCTGTCGGTTTGTGACATTGCCTGACAGAATTGATGCTACTAACAAGGTGTGCAACAAGTCATGCTCACATTTTTCCAGTAGTGTTTAGTGTATAGTTTGTTACTGATATGTATTAACACATCTAGGTTGCTCGACATCTATACACAACTTCTGGCATGGGAATTTTGGCACTTGGGTCAAATGGTATTCAACGGCTTTGGAAGTGGACATGCAATGAACAAAATCTTAGTAGAAATGTAATGAAGAAAAAAGAATTACCCTGATCATTAAGATCTTCAGTTGCTTTCTTTTTGGTGAATAGTTTGGTCAATATTCTGGTGCTGTTTGGTTTTAAGGCCACTACCAATGTTGTCCACAACATTGGCAACCAAACAGTGGTCTTCTTAAGACCCATATGTTTCAGGTGTCACCCTTGAGGAAGCGTTTTCATGCATAGGCCTATTAATGAATGATTCTTATGTAGTGTTGGCTTCTGGTGGAAAGGTTTCATTGTTTAACATGATGTCAGTCAAGGTACTTTTGCCATATTGATACGCTATACCGCACCGGTACCTACCTCAACTGCCATTCCAGAAGAGCTGATTTGGTTGCATCGGTGTAGTATACCACCCTTTTTCCGAGCTTCAGGTTCCTAAATACACTGGTAATCATCTTCACTTTTTTGCCTCAATCCATCCCATATGTATACCTACATTTATTTAAATCCCGTAATTATTCTTTCAAGTGTAAGGTATGTGTATTTGTGTATTAAACAAAATCCTGTATAATTACAAAGACGTGTATGTGTTTGTGTGTTATCGGATGGCTTAATTAAGTATAGATATCATTCTGAATTTTTTTGGCGGTGTGCAAAGTACGTCCTCGTGAGAGGTTTGTGCTTGATCTTCTTAGATTATGGAATATGTGCATGCCCAAATTTTCCAATTTTATATAATAACTAGTCGATAAAGCCGCGCTTCGCGGCGGCGTTATAAAATTTTTTTAAAAAAATTAATACATTTACGTTATATTGTAATATTAATTTTAAATTTTAATAATTAAATATCCTTTTCTAATGAATCGATTTCTTGTTAAACACGATTCTTTCGATTGAGCCGCTCTCTCATTAAAATCAAAATCTCAACTTTAACATATATTATAAAGACTTATATAATATTTTTTATCCATAAAATCGAACAATAAAAAAAATTATGACATCAATATCAAATTCTAATAGCTAATACAATCTTTTCTAGTGAGTCGTCTTCTCGTTAAATACTTTTTGAGTCGCTCTTATTTGGAACCGAAATTCTAACTAATTATATAAAGAAAGTAAATTCCAATTTTTATATTCTTTAAACTTTCTAATATTTATAGAGTTTTAAAAATGAAAATACATCTTATTTTTTCTGTATATTATAGATATTCATGTACTTATTTACAACTTCTGCATGAGAATGTCTTTCTGTTATGTTAACATATAAAAAAATTAAATTCAAAGACTTTTCGTTACGGGAATAATATTAAATTTATGGATATATTTTTCTAATGCAAGTATAATTAACTTGTATAAAAAAGATAAAATAAAGGATTTCTATGAAAAAAGATATATAATTTTAAAAATCGTGTAAGACGTCTCCACCGTCCTCGTATTCTACTTCTATTAATAAAACATTTCTATTTTATGTATTCCTTATATATTCAAACATTTTTATACGGTCTTCTCTAATGAATCGCTTTCTCGTTAAACACGGTTATTACTATTTATCTGCTCCCTAGTTAAGACCAAAAACCTAACTTTTACATGTATCACTTATATGATAATGTTTATCCATAAAAATCAAATCCTAAAAATAAAATAAAATTTATAACATCAAAATGATATTTTAATAGCTAATACAATCTTTTATAGTGAGTCGTCTTCCTGTTAAACACGTTTCGAGCCGCTCTCGTTTGGGTCGAAATTCCAAATTCATTACATATTATTATTGATACTTATCTTACACAACAACTTTTTTTCTTAAAATTAAAACCTAAAAAATAGAGTGAATTCCAATTTATACTTTATCTAGACTTTCTAAAATTTATGGAGTTTTAGAAAATGAAAGCACATCTTATTTTCTCTTTATATTATAGATACTCCTATTTTTATTTAGGATTCCTACATGAGAATGTTCTTTTATAATGTTAACACATCAATTCTTTTCTTTTAAATACGATGACCTTTTTATGATAATAGTATTGGATTTATGAATAAATTTTCCTAATAGAAGTATAATTAACTTATATAAAAAATATATAATTTAAGAAGATCGTACTTTCTATAAAATATTTAGTTATATGGATGCTCTATATATTCAAACACATATTCTACTTCTAATAGAACTTTTATTTATATGTTTTTCTATAAATTCGAACTCTTATTCTCTATAAATTCAAACTCCTATTTTACTTCTAGTAGAACTTTTAATCGTATGCTTTATAAATACTTATTCTACTTCCAATAGAAACTTTTATTTATATGTTTTTTCTATAAATTTGAACTCTTATCTCTATAAATTCGAACTCCTATATTCTAATTTCAATAGAACTTTTGTGACACCCCCCAAATCCGGGGTCAGGAGATTTGGTTGTCACGCGAAAATCCTCAAAATAAAACATCTGTTTAATAATAATCATTCACTTGTGATTGTCCAACACTGGAAATATAACATCTGTGACCCCAAACATACCAAGATCTTTTATGGTTATAGGGCTAGAAACAAGAATCCAAATTCCATTAAATAAAAAGTATTCATTCTTTACAACATTCTCTTTGATCAAATCTTAAACCACTGATGTAACTTCGACAAGAAGTACGCCAGGCTAACTAGACCATTACATAATAATAATAAATATTAGAACTCAATTATATAAAATAGATCTTACACTAAATGCGGACATCCTAAGCCAAGTCATCTTCGAAATAGCATCACGCCTCTTCTCTTTCTGAAGTGAGCGAATAAGTCTCGCCAAACCACCTTACTGAAATGTTAGGATTTGCAACAGCAAGTATGAGCGAAAGAAATGCTCAGCAAGTGTATAAAAATTTTGATATAAAACCAGGATAAGTGGGGCATAAAATCAACTGAAATGTAAAACAGTTTATAGAGCAAACTGAATCAACAATTGTGATATAATTCAAACCATAACTGAAATCATTTGGCATGCCATAAAAATGAATCATCTGCCAATTCACAATATATAATATGTTAGAAATGATTGATGAGAACAGTGTTTGGAAGCTATAGTGACAAAACAGAGTTTAGCTGGAAGCAGTCAGAGTTTAGTTAAACACTGACTGGAAGCGCAACAGAGGTTATTAAACTCTGTAGCGGTATTGTCTGAAGAGTCAACAGTGTTTGAAGATTGATACAAGATAAGTATGGAAGCAATATCTTTGAAGATTGGAAAGCTGTCAAAGAGATTGAGTTGACTTGGAAGACTGGAGCAATCGTGATTGATATCAATTATATAGCTTAATTATAGGAGAATCAATTACTGATTGTACGAAGCTGTATGTTTTATAAATACAGTTAGGTTAACCCTAGAAGGGTATCGAACATTGAGAAATTCATTGATTTGTAACCTAAGCAGCTCTCTGTGATATTTTACATCACTGAGAGAGGAATTGTTAATTCCAAACAGTTTTTAAGTGTTAAACAGTGTGTTCTTGATAAGTTATTCATACAGTATTTAATTATCTATTGTGTATTCGACCTAACAAGTGGTATCAGAGCCTAATCTGTTACTTTATTACAGTTAAAGATCCAAACACAATAGTAATCAATGGCAGAGATACCTCCACCATCTGAGAAAGCCCCTACTACTGTTAGTAGGTATGAAACAATAAGGGTTCCTATACTTAGGCCATCAGAGTATGCAATCTGGAAGGTAAAGATGACCATGTTTCTGGAAGCCACAGATCCAGAATATCTTGATAGAATATATGAAGGTCCTCACAAGCCTACAAAGTTATCTGCTGCTGCTGCTGCTGGTGAGGAATCAAAGGTCATTCCAAAAGAAAAGAAAGATCTAACTGCTAAGGATCTTTCATCTATTGCAAAGGATGCTAAAGTAAGACATTTACTTCACAGTGCATTAGACAATGTTATGTCTAATAAAGTGATTAACTGCACAACTGCAAAGGAAATATGGGATGCACTTGAGGTTAGGTGTCAAGGAACTCCTGCAATCAAGAAAAACAGAAGAAACATACTCACTCAGGAGTATGAGCATTTTGAGGCAAAGTCTGAAGAAACCATGACAGAAACATTTGACAGATTCTGTAAATTGCTCAATGATTTGTCATTGGTTAATAAAGAGTATGATTTAGAAGACTCAAATCTCAAGTTTCTTCTTTCTCTACCTGAAAAGTGGGATGTGAAAACAACCACTATAAGAGATAATTATGAACTTGGTGAAACAGAGATTGATGAAATTTATGGAATGCTCAAAACCCATGAATTGGAATTGGAGCAGAGAAACAAAAGATCAGGTAGAAAGTCAAAGTCTGTTGCTCTTAAGGTTGAGGAGAAACCATCAAAGAAGGAAGCATCAAGAAGAAAGGCAAAAGGGAAAGCCTTAGTCATACATTCAGAGAGTGAGTCATCAAACACTGATGTTGACTCAAACACAGATGGAACATCTGATTCTGAAGATGATGAGGAGATGATGCAAATGGCTGCATTGATGGTAAAGACCTTCAAGAAGATGGGATACAAGAACTTCAAGAAGGGAAAGAGATTCTCCAAGGACTACTCAAAGTCTGACAAGAAGAATTTCAAGAAATCTGAGGGAAAGGACTTCAAATATGGTAAGAAAGATAAGTCTGAGATTCAATGCTACAAGTGTAAGGAGATGGGACACTATGCTCCTGAGTGCAAGAAGGGTAAAACTGAAAAGGCACTCTACACCAAAGGCAGAGATTGGGCAGACACTTCAGACTCAGATGAGGAAGTCAACTATGCACTCATGGCTACTACTCAAAATGAAGATGATGATCTCAAGGTACCCCCAACTACCTATGCTTATAATACTGATATTATAACTGAATTGAGAATTTATCTTAAAGCTTTGCATATCAGTTATAGGGATCAGACTTTAGAAAATGAGAGGATAAAAAATGAGTGCTCTCAACTCAAAGATAGAAATAAACTTGTTGAGGAACAGCTAGAGAACATGAATAAAGTTCAGAAAGAGAGAGATGATGCAGTGTTTATTGAACAGGAGTTGCTAGGTAAGTATAAGCAACTAGAATCTGAATTGGAGGATACTAAACACATCATTAAAACTTGGACACACTCTGGTAAAGATACTCAAGAAGTGTTTCAATCAGATACAGTAGGTCTAGGTTACTGTGAAGGAGATGAACTTAGATTTGAAAATTTAGTAAAAGTTAGACCACATCGTTCATCTGAAGGTAATGTTATGGGAACAGGTGGACCTAAGACTGAAGCTGAGAAAAAGGCTGTTAAAGAATCATATGCTAAGACTTTTGTTAAAGAGGTTAACATTGGTTCAATGACAGATAAACAACTCAAGCATAAGCTTAAAGAGATAAAATCTGTCAACAAACAGAGAATGCCTAAGAAAAACAAAAATGGAAAGGTAGGCATAACATTAGGAATTAAGCCAATGCTTGCTTCATTAGCTCCTAGAAAAACATGCTTTAATTGTGGTAGCACTAATCATCTTGCTAGTTTCTGCAGTAAGAATAAGAACATAAATTCTTTGCCCTCTAAAACTGCAGTTAAAAATGATTATGTGAAGACTAGACCACAGACTTTATGTAAACACTGTGGAAGTACATGGCATTCTATTTACACTTGCAGAGATTATCATGCTATTTACTATAATTACTATGAACCCAAGCCAAATTTGAAATGGGTTAAAGTAAACTCTGCAAATGTAAACTCTGAAAAAGTTAGCTTAAACTCTGATAATGTGAATTCCGCTGCAAAAGCTAACAGAATTAAGAAAGCCAAAGGATCCAAGCAAGTCTGGATCCTTAAAACTAATAATCAGTGATTGTTTGTGATTGCAGGGCAACAGGGTTAGTACCCTAGTCGTGGACAGTGGATGTTCAGGACACATGACAGGAAATAAAGCCCTGCTATCAGAGTTTGAGGAGAAGGCTGGCCCAAAAGTTTCCTATGGTGATGGCAACATAGGACATACTCTGGGATATGGCAATATTAATCTTGGAAGTGTCGTCATCACAAATGTAGCTCTAGTTCCAGGACTCAAGCATGATCTGCTATCTGTGAGTCAAATCTGTGACAGAGGATATCATGTAGATTTTCAGCCTGAATATTGTCAAGTGATCAGTAAATCTACAGGGAAAGTAGCTCTAGTTGGAAACAGACACAATAACATCTATGGAATTAAATTGTCAACAAACACTGATGGCAAAGCAGTGTGTCTGTCAACAAGAATGTCCAGTGAAGAGAGTTGGAAGTGGCACAAGAAACTCTCTCATTTGAACCTGAACAACATCAATGAGCTAATAAAGAATGATCTTGTAAGAGGTCTACCAAAGTCCTTGTTGAATGTAGAAGGACTGTGTGATTCTTGTCAAAAGGCCAAACAGAGAAAAGCCTCCTTCAAAAGCAAATCTGAGTCTTCAATTGTTGATCCTTATCATCTCCTACATGTTGATCTTTTTGGTCCAGTGAATGTGATGTCTCTTGGAAAGAAGAAATATGCTCTAGTCATTGTTGATGAATATACCAGGTACACATGGGTATATTTTCTTGCAAAGAAGGATGAAACTGCATTAACACTGACAGAACATATATTACAACTGGACAAAGGGTCAGAAAATCAAGTGAAGATAATCAGAAGTGACAATGGAACTGAGTTCAGGAATTCATCAATGGAAGAATTTTACAAGAGTAAAGGAATCAAACAAGAGTTTTCTGCACCTGGCACTCCACAACAAAATGGTGTAGTGGAGAGGAAGAACAGAACCTTGATAGAAGCTGCCAGAACCATGCTAGATGAAGCAAAATTACCAACATATTTCTGGGCAGAAGCAGTTCAAACTGCTTGTTTTACTCAAAATGCAACACTGATCAACAAGCATGGTAAAACACCATATGAAATGGTGAAGAAGAAAAAGCCAAATCTAAAATATTTTCATATTTTTGGATGCAAATGCTTTGTGTTGAAGACTCATCCTGAACAGTTGACCAAGTTTGACCTAAAGGCAGATGAAGGAATTTTTGTTGGCTATCCACTGTCAACAAAGGCATTCAGAGTTTATAATCTGAGAACCAGAGTGATCATGGAATCAATTCATGTGTCATTTGATGACAAGAAAATAACTGGACTTGAAGATGTAAATGAACATGATCAACTGCACTTTGAAAATGAAGATTTATTCTCTGAGAAAGTAAACTCTGATCAGACTGATTTGACAAACTCTGTTGATCTAAACTCTGAGCCTCTACTGGTAAATACTGAAGAAACTCTTCAATCAGAAACAAGGGAAGAACCAGTTGAGGGGGAGCATGAAGAATCACATCAAAGTGATAATTCAAACACTGAAAGTGACTCAGTTGATAATTCTGAATCAAACTCTGTTGATTCAAACTCTGTTGATAATTCTGAGCAGTCACATTCAGGGGGAGCATCAGAAAATGAAGAGAGGCACCAAGAAAATCAGGAGAGCATGGATCAAGGGGGAGGATCACATGATGACAGAAGCAATCTGCCTTCTGCAAGAAAATGGACTAAATCTCACACACCTGATTTGATTATTGGTGATCCATATGCAAAAGTAAGGACAAGAAGTACAACAACAAATGAATGTCTGTTTCATGCATTCTTGTCACAATCTGAGCCAAAGAAAGTGGAAGAAGCTCTTAAAGATGCTGACTGGATAACAGCAATGCAAGAAGAGCTAAATGAATTTGAAAGAAATGAAGTGTGGACACTTGTACCAAGGCCCAAGAACAGATCCATTGTTGGAACTAAATGGGTTTTCAGAAATAAAACTGACAGTGAGGGTGTTATCACAAGAAACAAGGCAAGACTGGTTGCAAAAGGCTATTCACAACAGGAAGGAATAGACTATGATGAAACATTTGCTCCAGTGGCTAGATTGGAGGCAATCAGAATTTTTCTAGCATATGCCTCTCATAAGAAATTCAAAGTGTTTCAGATGGATGTGAAAAGTGCATTTTTAAATGGGAAACTTGAAGAAGAAGTGTTTGTGGAACAACCACCAGGTTTTGTAGATCCAAAATATCCAGACTATGTCTACAGGTTAGACAAGGCACTTTATGGACTTAAGCAAGCACCAAGGGCATGGTATGAAACCCTTGCCAAATTTCTACTAGAAAGTGGATTTCACAGAGGTACTATTGACAAAACTTTGTTTTATTTCCAAACTGGTAGTGACTTGCTTTTAGTTCAGATATATGTAGATGACATCATTTTTGGATCTACTAATGATAAACTCTGTAAGAAGTTTGCCAAACTCATGCAGTTAAGATATCAAATGAGTATGATGGGAGAGCTTAGTTATTTTCTAGGCCTACAGGTGAAGCAAACAGATGATGGAATTTTTATAAATCAAGCAAAATATACCAAAAATCTTCTCAAGAAATTTGGTATGCTTGACTGTTCATCTGCAACAACTCCCATGGCAACTGCAACAAAATTGGACAAAGATGAAGGGTCATCAGTAGATATGACAAGTTACAGAGGAATGATTGGTTCTCTACTCTATTTGACAGCTAGCAGACCTGATATCATGTATGCAACTTGTTTGTGTGCAAGGTTCCAGGCAGATCCAAGAGAACCACATTTAACAGCAGTAAAGAGGATTTTTAAGTACCTCAAGGGCACTATAACTTTGGGGCTGTGGTATCCAAGAGAATCAGAGTTTAAACTTCTTGGTTATTCAGATGCAGACTTTGCAGGCTGTAAGATAGACAGAAAAAGCACCAGTGGAAGTTGTCAATTTCTGGGTGACAGACTTGTTTCCTGGTACAGCAAGAAACAGAAGTCAATATCTACATCTACAGCTGAAGCAGAGTATATTGCTGCTGGTAGCTGCTGTGCACAGATTTTATTGATGAAGAATCAACTGCTGGATTATGGATTAAGGTATACCAAGATACCTATTTACTGTGATAATCAAAGTACTATTGCAATGACAGGTAATCCAGTACAACATTCAATGACAAAGCACATCAGCATAAGGTATCATTTCATCAGAGAGCATGTAGAGGAAGGCAACATTGAGCTTCACTTTGTGTCTACAGAACAACAACTTGCAGATATCTTCACCAAGCCATTGAGTGAAGCTACATTTACAAGACTGGTCAATGAACTAGGAATGGTCTCTAGTTTTGACTAGAGATGTTGGTTAGACTCAAAAACTTATTGCTCATGTTATACAAATTGTTAAGTGCTATGTGAACCTTAGTATTAAACTCTGTTCTGCATGCTTATGTTTAAAACTTGTTAAACTCTGTAAGCATGTCTGTCTGTTAAACACTGTTAACATGTTAGATACACTCAGTGAATTCAGAATTGATTATTGTCTGAATGAAAACACCAATGAAGAAAATGTATGAAGCATGATTCTCAGTAATAAAATCATGATTCTTTCTGAGTCACTGTAATCTAATCAGACTTTGTGCAGTAAATCAACACAGCATGATACTGGTTCATATTTATAGCATCTCTTAGTTTATTCAGTCCTAAACTCTGAGTTTATGAATATTGTGTGCATTGCCTCTCATAAATAATTTTGGTTATTGATGAACTCTAAACTCTGATAAGTGACATTCTGTTTCCAAAGGTATGGTTCCTGATGATTCCTTGTTTGTACTTGTGAAAATCATAAAACTTGAGATGTGTCATTGATTAGTTTGGTGAGTTCAGATTCATGTCTACATCCTGTGAGAGTTTGAGCCAAATCAGTGATTGATACATTTTCTATCAATCAGTATTTATTGTTGTGTGATATTCATCAGGAAGTATGTTTCTCTAGAACTTGTATTAAACCAGTTTGAGACTACATGATATGTGTGTGCATGAAAATGATAAAGGCAATAGGATTTACCATTTCTTCAAACACTGTTCATAAATTCCTTCCTTAGTAAACCCCTTTGAGCCTTATTAACTGCTCATTTTTCATATACTCTGAAGTATGAAGAGCAGTTATATTCTTTTGAAAAAAAAATCAAGCAGATGAATGTTTCTCAAGAAAAGAAAAGTTTACTCAGTATATATGCTAAATAAAAAAAAAAAAATAAAAAAAATAAAAAAAAGGCATATATACTGATCTTGTACAAATATATACTAACAGTGTGACTGAACAATTTGGTCTATTAAAATGTTCAGCTTGATATTCACTCCTGAATAAAACATCTCTTTTCATCTGTTTGATCTTACTCCATTTAAACCCTGAATAAAGTCCTTTTGATTTGTGAATACATGTATTCAAAGTAGTGTAGATTTGGTGGACATTCAAGCATATGGTAGATTCTGCTATTTCTGATTGAATGTGAGTGTAAACACTTCACCTAAACACTTGTGTGTTTGAGAGTTTGTGAGTTTATCAAGTTCATGACTGGTATTCACTGAATGATGCTCTGATTTCTATCTCTTGATCTTTTTGTCTTCAAAGACTGTGTGCTTACTTGGATAATCATGGACATCAAAGGGAATAGAAGTTTTCAGATTTCTGTATTACAGTAACTACAGAGTTTAGCATTCATCAAACAATCAGTGTTTAATATGAGAGTTTGTGCATACAGTGTTTATTGATTTTTTGTTATGGATTTTATGAAATATTAGATGCTCTAAAAATTGATTTTAGTAAACTCTGCTTCACACACACTCATATTCACAACTGTGCAATTTTTGAAAGGATTTTAGTGATAAAGTTGGATAATTGATAAACACTGTTGAGTTGTGTTAAGTACTCTAAGGTAAAGTTTCATTGAGATGATTTGACTATTTTGGAGTAATTGGGGTAGTTGACAACTGTTAATTAGTGTAAATATGTCAAAGTGTCGTGATTATAGGAATGACAGCGGTAATTATTAAGTGATCCATTGGTTGTTTGACACGTGTCCCATGATAGTGTCCCACTCACACATTACTCTACAATCAGTTGCGCGCTTTTACTAAATAAACGATTGAGTTTTAATTTTACTCTAATCGTCTTTGTTCTCTCACTCCATATCGATTCATATTCACCCACTCACAGTTACTTGCATACTCATTCACTTTCAAAATTCTCATACACTCTCCTTCACATTTTGGTAAACACTTACCATACATCTTTTCTCTGAATATCTTAGTATCACATCTTACTAATGGCAACTAAAGCGTTTGATGCAGCAGGGTTAGTTTTTCTTCCTAGCAACTATGCAGCACCACTGGAGAATGCAAATGCTCCAGAGGCGTTTCATTTGTTCCAAAATTTCTTGAAAGATTCTGAAATAGGGAAGGCTTTAACTGCACCTCCAACACTCTCTGCTTCACAAATTGCCACTTTCTGGACAAACTCTGTATATGATGATGGAGAAGAGTCTGGCACTCCCACAATCACTTTCACTCATGATGAATCAGAGTATATCATTACTCCAACTACGGTTAGGGATGCTCTGGATTTTGAGACACACACTTCTTACAGTGTTGTTGGTCATGATCGCTTAAGGACAATGTTGGAGCAAATTGGATGTGCAGGCAATTTGAATAAGCTGGGGTCTTTGAGAAGGCCACTTTTGAGAAAGGAATGGAGCTTCTTTTTCGATTGCATTACAAGGGCTTTTGGAAAGAAGACAACAAACTGGGATGCACTTCCTCTTGACACTCTTCAAATTGGTCATGCTCTACTATATGGAGGTAATTTCGATTTTGGTAGACTAGTGCTAATGAACTTGGGAGAGCGTTTGTCTGAGCCTACTTCTGTTTATTTTGCTCGTTTTTGTCAAATGCTATTTACTGCTTGTTTGCCTAACATTCCAATTGATGAAGCTGATGTGATTCAGCCTTTTCAAGTTGCTAAAAGAATGTTTTCTGATTTGACAAACAAAGATGTTACTAAACAGCACATACCTACAGAACAAAGATGTTTTCTGATTTGATAAACAAAGATGTTTATGCCTTTAGCCTTACAGAACTATGTAAACCAACCTCAAGATCCTCAATCACCACAACAAATGCCTGAACCATTAGACACCATACATTCTGAACCAACACCCACAACACCTACAACCACTGTACCTACTACATCTCATCAACCACAACCAGAACCAATAAACTCTCCAACAATAAACTCTCCACCACTAAACTCTGAAACCTTAAACTCTGAGCCAGCAACTACTGAAAAAGCCAAATCCAAACCAAAAAGAAAAAAACACACCGCCCAAAACACTAAACACTCAAAGGCTAAACAGACATTACCTGGAGCTGTTTATACTAGAAGAAAGAAACAAAAGGCAAACAGACCTTCACTTTCACCACCTAAAGAGAGCTCAAGTGAAGAAGAAGAAGAGGTTGTAGTGCCTCCAGTCAAGAAGAGGAGATTAATTCTTTCAGATTCAGATGAAGAGAATGTTGTTGAAGCTCCAGAGGTGGTTTCACAGCAAACACCTACTGTTGAGGTTGCAGACAATGTTGAAATACCTGCAGAGGTTGAAATGCCTGCAGAGGATACTGTCAATGTTGAAATACCTGCAGAGGTTGGAATGCCTGCAGAGGATACTGTCAATGTTGAAATACCTGCAGAGGTTGAAATACCTGCAGAGGATGCTGTTAATGCTGAAGTACCTACAGAGGATAATATGCCTGTAGAAGAGGATCACAGAGATGGTTTTTCACCAGTGAATGATGTTCTTGATTCATTTCAACCAATCCTTGATCCTATCTCACCTATTGTTAATACTGAAGCTCCTTGTGTAGCTGATGAGCCTGCAGTTAATGTTCCTGAAGCTGCAGCATCACACACAGAGCTGATATCTAATGCTTCTCTTATTCCAGACAAAGGTGATGAGGTTGATCAGGCAAATAAGATAATTTCTGAATCTATGCCTGTTGAAGATACAAATATAAACTCTGTTGCAGAGCCTGTGCAACATGAAGAGATTATTGAAAAGATTGCAGAAGTTGTTGCAGAAACTGTGGCTGACACAGCTCAGCACAGTGGTTCTTTAAAAGATGCTCAAGCTAAAGAGGCAAGTGCTGAAGCTGACTCTGACAGCAGTGCAAACTCTGGTTCTTTTCTGAGTGCACCAGCACAGACAGAGAATAAACATAAACCTTTTGATCAGCCTTGTCCATCTCATGCAATTGAAGTAGAGCACCTTGCTAAATCTGCTGAAAATTGGTATAAACAAGACTGTATTTTTCCAAAAGGGAGAGCAGCTGATTTTGTTAAGCAGACTGCAAAGCAAATTTCAAATCCAGATATTTTATCATGTTTAAAGGCAACTATAGTACAAGTCAAAACTTTGGATGGAAATTTTGCTGACACAAAATAAGAAATTGCTTTGTTGAAGACTGAGATACAGTCAAGAGAACTGAAGATGGAAAGAGAGTCTAAAATCAAAGCTGCACAGCTGTCTAAAGTTCAAGATACTCTCTTTGCCAGGCTAGGAAAGGTTGAAGAAAATCAAACTGCTTTGTTTTCTAAGGTTGAGTCTATTGCTAACTCTTTGGAGCTCATAACATCAATACTCATTCCTGATGATGTCAAAAAGGGGGAGAGAGTTGCTAAGTCTAAATGCAAAGTTTCTCAAACTCTGTCTCAAAAGGATGATGCTGGAGAAGGAGGGGCAAGTGATAAGGGTAAGGTTTTAAACTCTGAAACACTAACTCTGAGATCTGGCAAATCTCTTAAGTCACAGTCTGTTGGAATAAACACTGAAACTCAAGGTACTTCAAAAACCAAGAGTTTGGAATTAATATCAAATCCAAAGACTGATGAGGAGTTAGCTGTTAAGCTTTTCATGGAAGAGAATGCAGAAGGAGTTACTATAGAAGATGCTAAAGCTGAAGAGAAGAGTCTACAAGAAAAGCATTTGAAGGCTTTAAAGTCTGATAAGTTGAAGAAGAATGTGAAAGTTGCTAAAGCTGCAAAGCCTGTTCTTAAAGGCATTCAAATCAAAGAACCAGTTGGTACAAATCAAAGAATGCAAGTATTCAGAAAACCAACAGATGCAGAAGCTAAGCAAAAGCTGAAAAGTATTGTTACAACCTCTGTTGATACACATGTTGTACAGAAAAATGAAGACACAACCTCTGTTGCTGCACAAGTTGTGACCACACCATTATTGTCTTCTCAGTTGAAATCAACATTTGGAAAAGGTGTTCTTCATGATTCAAGGCTAGAAGCTACAGTTCCAATGGATTTTACTGATGGTAGAGCTTTATCTGGTAAAGTTGGATACAACAAAGAAGGCATAGGCTCACACAGAGACAAAAGGCAATATGTTGGTCCTAGAGATCCTTCTTCACTGTTTGTTCCAGGTCGTGGTGTCACTCAAGAGAGTTTAGACAGACTGGAGTCAGTACAGCTTGTATATCAAAAGAGTTTAGAGAAGGATTTCCTGCTATATTTCATGGCTGATGGAACAGTATTTAAAGTTTCTGAAAAGGATATTGAATTGAAATATGGGGAAGAACTTGAATATGTCCTGTATATTTTCAGAGTGAGAAATCAAAGAGCTCAGTCAGTTGCAAATGTGCTTAGACAAAGGATGATTCAGAACCTTGCAAGAAGACAAATGAAAATCAACAGTAAGTATGTTCCTAAATACAGAGATTGGGATGGCAATCTGATAGAAATGGAGAAGGGGACTACAAAGCTGAAGACTGATCTTGGAGTCACTGTTCTGGATTTTAATGTAAGGTCTGAGGAATTGAAATACATCAGGCTGGGAAATGAAATGAGAAGAAACAAAATCTACGATCTTAAAGCTGCTATCTATCAAACTGATGAGAATGATCCTCAGTTGAGAGAAATCAAGGAAGCTATGCAGATAGAGCTTGAAAATGCTGAAAGAAGATTGCTTATAGACTATCTCAGAACAATGCCTGATCTTCAAGAGATTAGAAATTAAAGTCTGTAAGAATTTTCTTATTTTCTGTAGAAATTGTTAAGTAATAGCTTAAACTCTGTTTGTATGTTAAACACTTTAAACTTTGTATTTGTTTTGACATCATCATTTACTGTAAAACTTGTACATTCTTGCTAATGGACAAGTTGGGGGAGATTGTTAGAAATGATTGATGAGAACAGTGTTTGGAAGCTATAGTGACAAAACAGAGTTTAGCTGGAAGCAGTCAGAGTTTAGTTAAACACTGACTGGAAGCGCAACAGAGGTTGTTAAACTCTGTAGCGGTATTGTCTGAAGAGTCAACAGTGTTTGAAGATTGATACAAGATAAGTATGGAAGCAATATCTTTGAAGATTGGAAAGCTGTCAAAGAGATTGAGTTGACTTGGAAGACTGGAGCAATCGTGATTGATATCAATTATATAGCTTAATTATAGGAGAATCAATTACTGATTGTACGAAGCTGTATGTTTTATAAATACAGTTAGGTTAACCCTAGAAGGGTATCGAACATTGAGAAATTCATTGATTTGTAACCTAAGCAGCTCTCTGTGATATTTTACATCACTGAGAGAAATATCACAGAGAGAGGAATTGTTAATTCCAAACAGTTTTTAAGTGTTAAACAGTGTGTTCTTGATAAGTTATTCATACAGTATTTAATTATCTATTGTGTATTCGACCTAACATAATAGCCATTCGGGCGATATGGATTGGATATATAAAACTGAAACACAAAACACCATTGCCCCCTGATCAGGTTCATAAGCAATGGGACCCTTTATAATCACCGGTACGTTACGGCACCCGTGTTATAATTCGGATTTCTTGAGGGTACCAAAATAGGCAAGTAATGTTAGCCTATAGGAAGATGGTATGGTTACCATATCCTCCTTAAATATAGCTGGACCAACTACTCGATGTGGCCTCCTACGCTTTACCATTTTCCAATCCAATAGAGCAATTTCCGAATTCAACAGGAAATGCTTAGTTTTAAATACAGGTCATATCCCATTATTACTACGATAATGAGGATATGAAGAGTTTATCTGAAACAATTCCCCACATCAAGGGTACCAATATCAAGCAACTGTTCGTACAAAATATTTAAGAACCACAAATAGCTCTGAACAATAGCTATTTGTCATGATATGAATCAATGAACATAAAATAAACAGTGTATAAGATGATCAAGGGAAAAGAAAATTCTTGCCTCTGGTCCTTAACTATTGCGCAATGCCGAAGTAACACATTTATCTTCTTCTTCTATCTTACGGCATCACAATTTCTATTATAATCATTCGTTGGTTTGACGCTCTTGCGATTACCACGAGTCTGACCCGTTGACATCGAGCCCGCGCGTCTACTTCAATATCTCTGTCGGAAGAAAATAATTGGAAATGTCCCCTTTGAACATAGACGTTTTCCCAGTGTTAAAACACCTCACAAATAAACCATCAATTCCACAAACAATACTTTCATCTCCAACCTTCTTTATTACAATCCACACAATACTGCATCCATCTCCAACCTTCTTCATAACCCACAAAGAATATTACATCCATCTCCAATCCCTCTTCATTAAATCTTCTTATCTCCGCTGACAACCTAAATCAATACTTACCAATTAATCCTTGAAAATAAACGATATCGTCATCGTTGCCAGTAAATCAAAGAAAACGTCGTCTACTCTTAATGGCATCGTATAATATAAATCATATAAACAATTAACACACATTAACTATATATATCGATCAAAACTCGATTTACATCATAACCCTCGATACTTAATACCTTGACAATTTACATCGCACGTATAAGGACTTGATAAGTAGATCACATAATCACATAGCACGTAATTCACATAGCAGATACGACTCACAATTTAAAAGAGCACCCAAAATAATTTTAGAATATTTAAAAAAAATATTTTAAATCACTTAAAAGAATTTTAAAAGATTTAAATACCCTTTTTGAATCAAAAAGGATCGCTAATAAACCCTCCGGGTAATTATTGGATCACCAAAATATTTTTATAATTATCTAATCCGGGTTTATAAATAATTTTAGAATTTTAAAACTATTTTTATCGCTCCCGGATTATTTTTAGAATTTAAAACAATTTTATTTCATTTTAAACAATTAAAGAGGTAAATATTAAAGGTAAAATAATATTTATAAAATAAATAAATTATTTTATTTCCAAAATAATTAAATCTGATTATTTTTCATCATATTTAAATAATATTTAATTAATTACATTAATTGATTATTATTAATTAACCAATCAATTTAAATTAATTAAGATATTAGCTAAATAGATTTAAAATAATCAAATAAAATAAATTTCGAATTAAAAATAATTTATTAAAATTTTAAAACTATTTTTCGAAATTAAAAATAATTTTTTGAAATTTAAAAATGATTTTTCGAATTTCTGAAAATAAAATTCGAATTTATAATAAAATTTGGAAAATAATTTTCCAAAATAATTTTCAGAATTTGGTTTTCAGATTTTGAAGATCAAATGGGCACTGTTCATCACCACCTTCACTGTTCTTCGTATGAATGCTCGAAGAACATCCACCACCTTCAATGGCAGATTGCCCAGAATCCGGTGGCCGGATAAAATTCCGGCGACTCCGGCGACATCAGAAACGTACCATTCGTTACGTTTTAAGCACAAAACATACTCCAAATCACATCCTAAATTCAACCCTACAATTCATTCATTCCCAGATTCGACCAAAACAAAAATCCGGCCAAAACCGAAATAACTTCCGGCGACCTTCAATCATTTTTCCGATCAAAATTCGTTTTTGCTCATTTCTCAACCAAATCAAACGTTCTACATACCAAATCAAAGCCCAGGAGTTCAATGACTCATATCAATCATCAAAAACACCAAACAATCATCAAGAAATCCGGAAAATTGAAAATTATATCTCACCCCCAAATTTTCGATTTCGAGTTTTAAGCTACTAAAAATCAAACAAAAATTATCATGATGCTCCTGAGATTGTATACAATCTATAGACACTAACCACATCAACAACAAATCATCCTACAATCCAAAATAAATTCGAGAAAATTCGAATATTAAACTAAAATTATGAATTTTCGATTCAAGCAATTTAGGATGTTAAAACACACATAAACATGTAGTAGAGATCAAGAGCTTCAGTTTGGTTACCCATATGAACGATTTGGATGCCGGAAACACTGTCAAAAGTGTGTTTGATCTCCAAGAACACCAAGAACAATATTCAAAGAATTTTCCAGAAAATAAAATCAAAAATCTGATTTTTGATCAATTTTAACAATTAAAAATAAAATTCTGCTATTTATATAAATCTGAAAATTAATACCCCAAAAATATTTTTAACCCCTAATTAAAATTATTAAGCCCTGAAAATAATTTTTTTGGGATAAAAATGTAAAATTTTTATTTTTAAACAAATACAATATATATGTCAAAATTTTCCAAAAATTATGAACATTACAAAAATTACAAAATAATGCATCTTTAAATATCCTATCATTATATAAAAATAATTTTATCAAAAACAAGGCTTCAGATTCAGTATAGGGGCTGGATCCGGAAATTAAAACGCGAAATAATTATATTCTAAAAATATAAAAAGTACAGAAAAATAGAATAAAATATTCTATTATACACAGAAGTCACATAACACGTATAAGATAATTTTCCTATTTAATAAAAATCATAACGCGTTTAAATGCATTAAAAATAAACTAACACACATTAAAATCAACTAAAAATATATTTTAATATAATAAATTACACGTAATTTTTCGGGTCGTTACAACTTTTAATCATATGCTTTATAAATACTTATTCTACTTACAATAGAACTTCTAATCATATGTCTTCCTATAAATTCGAACTCTTCACCACTATAAATTCGAACACCTATTCTACTTCTAATATGTTAAATGATATTTTTATATTTATAAGTGTTTAAAATTCTAAAATTCTAGAAAATTAGAAAAATAGATTGAGACGATCTTAGAGCGCCACCTAAACTCCCGCGTACCCTCCTTTATATATATATATTGATGATTGGCTATGAAATTGCGAAATATTGTGATCGTAAATAGTTTGTTATATTGTTGCCCAATTTAAGAGCTTGTAATGATTTTGCCCAAATTTCCAAATTTTATATAAAATTGATACGGAACGTGATGTTCTCGTAATAATATAGTAAAGACAACTTATAATGTAAACAGTAAACTCTGAATCTCCAAAGATGGAGAAACAAAACTTTAACTCTAAATTTCCGAACGGAAAAATAAAACTCAAACTCTGAATTCACTCCTGAATTCGATTCTCAAAGCTATCGAATAGTCAAAATTTTATTATCAATATTGTCTCCCAAAAGATTACAAGATTAGAGTATATATAGGCTAAATAAATAACCTTATCCTGGATGGAATCCAGAAAGGATTCAAGAGTAGCTAGAATTTAGCTAATACCTGAACCCAGCTAGGAAACCATTAAAATCCTGGTCTAGCTTGAAATATAAAATCCTAAGCGCTTAAAACAAGAAAAACCCTTTCAAGTGAAAGGTAAAAACTTGCAAGCCAAATATCTACTTTCTCAATTAAGTCCATAAACAATTGGACTTATTATTAATAAACTGAATAATTAGAACTCGTTTAACTAATACCTATAAGATATTTTCTGAATACTAGATATAAATAAAGTGTATAAAAACTCTATTTTACTTCCACTTCTATTCCTTATCAAGAATTATCATATGATATGTAATTGCTATATACTGTAACCATCAATGAGCTTCTAATTATTTGGGTCTGAACATTTTGTTGGCTACGGTTTAAATACTCAAGATCGGTTGGTTGCAATGATTTTAGTATGAATAGCGAAGCTATAAATTTACGCACTAATTTTTAATGGCAAGTATTGTGATTGTTAAAGAGTTTGAAATGATTTTGATCTGAATTTTTTGTCTTAATCTTCAAAATAATAGTCAATATTAATAATGTTTCAACTATTATATAGTACTCAAGCTATAAACAACTAGACCTGGTAAAATGGGTCTGGATCCGAAGAACCAAACCGAAATTCATGGATCCGGATCCCATTTTGTATCTGAATTGGAAAATCCGATAATTATCCGAAAATCAATTTGATCCGATTCGAAAAATATCTGAATCGAAAATTTAACCGAAAATCATCCGAAATACTAGACCCGATTACGATCAGGAACCGACCAAAACCGAATAAAAAATTATCCGAACCGAATATGACTCGAAATATTGGATCCAATGTAGATCCGAATTCTAAAAATGATGAATTAAGTAGTTGTTATAATTTTAACGGGTTATAACGAATAGGTTGTATACATTACCGCACATTTCATTCAATATTTATCCATTCATAAGCAAGATGCACATTTAAAATAATTTTTCTATCAAATATATCATAATTATTTAATCACTTTCTTTTGAATAAGTACATAATTTTATACTAGAAATATAATATTTAATAATAAGGTACTTTTTAAATTAAAATAACGAATGAAAGATGATCCGAATAGATCCGAACCATATCTGATCCGAACCGAATTTCATCCGACCTTAATCCGAATTTCATCCGATTTTAATCCGAATCAGATTCGAACCGAATCAGATCCGATCCGAATTCTGTTCAAATATATCATAACCGAAAGTTGATCCGATCCAAATTTGATCCGATCCAAAACCGATCCGGTTATCCGAATTACCAGGTCTATAAACAGCAATGATGTATTGAATACACATAAGCAATTACTATCACCTTATAATCTTCGTCGTAATATCCAAAACTCACACCAAATTTCGTTTTACAACCACTCATCCTTGATTGAGATTTCAGGTTGCGGAAGTTTTTTGGCTTTTCGATCTACATATCGGATTCCACATATGTATATATATTATGGCCATTATTCTAGAGAGGACCTTCTTGGAGAATATGCGAGAACTACTAATTTTATATGATTCTATAGTAGAATCAAAGTTTTAATTTTTGGTTCTATAAAAAAAAGGACATTTTTTTTTGTTCTATAAAAAAAAAAGACCATTTTGATGATTCTATGATAGAACTAAACATTTATTTTATTTTTTTTAAAATAAAAAAAATTATTTTTTTTAAAAAAAAATTAAAAAAAAATTTAAAAATCGAACTGCTGCCACGTCAGCACTGCTGGCGCCACTGCTGACGTCACTGCTGACGTGGCAGGCTAGAATTTTTTTAAAAAAAAAAAAATTTGGGAAAAAAAAAAGGGTTCTACTATAGAATCAGAAAAAATGCATGGTTCTCTCATATTCTTCATATAAGGAGGTCCTCTCTAGAAGGGGACTCTATATATTATAGCCAAAACAAGAGAAATTGGACAAACATAACCCATCAAAAACCCCGTAAACTTCTAAATCACAATCCTTACAAGTGACATCATTCCTAATAATTGGGGTTGTAGTTTAGTTTAGAGTAAATTACAGAATGATGGTCATATTTTACACTAATTTTCAAAAAAATGAACAATTTTTTAAATTCGTAAACTAATGGCTAGATTTTATTTTTGTCTTCTAAAAAATGGTTCTCGCTAATTGTAAACGTGAAAAGGAGTCATTTTCTTAAAAAGTAGAAACAAAATATAGTCATCCTTTTAATAAAAGGTTAGCGGGCCGGAGTCACTTTTTTAAAATGCGGGAACTAAAATTGGCCAATAATTTGAGAACTTAAAAGTTTGACCATATTTTTGAAATTTGATATAAAATAAAACCACCATTTTTTAATTTACTATTTAGTTTAGAATGTTAATTACTATCAGAAAGAGGATCACTATCAGCAAGTAACATGCACAAATTGTTATCTTCATATAGTATATACTTGTTTGAGGAAGAGGGTTTTTGACATACTAGATGATTTTTCATGAAAGGAGTAGCAATAATTTCATTCCATTCCATGTTTTACAAACGCACCTGAATCGAAGAAAAGTCTTAACTGGCAATCTATAAAGAATTTCGAATAAAGTATCATCTGGCAACGTCGAATATTAGGCTGAACTGACGACAAGTACTTAGCACTTGAATATGGCACGGAGATAAAATATTCAAATAAACAACCTTTGTCTCTCTATTTTATACATTAATTTTTTTAAAGTCAGACGAGTTTTATTTTATTAATTTGGATCTTCTGTGTTGTCCCCTCTGCATATCAATCTCCTTGTGTTTTTTCTGCGGAGACTGGACCATAGGCCAATTTTTATTCCAGTTGTCTTCTTTACAGTATACTCCATATTAACAACTTTTACTTCCATTGTTTGATTAAATTCCGTACGGGAAAATATCTTTTATCATTTTTGTTTAGTTTTCAGAGTAGGCATAAGTTAGAGTTTATCTTATAAATTACCAAATCTCCAAGAATTATGTTTGGAATGTAGATTTTTGACAACTTGATAAAGGTTCAGGCTGATCATGTTTTAGGCTGCTTAAGAATACATATCAACAAACAACAATATAACAAGCATCATGTTTGAAAGGAGTCTGGGAGAAAAAAATGACAAACCTAGATACTTAAAGGCCACTCTCCGTGAACAGAGTTCCGGATTGTTTGGTAACATAAAAAGCAACATGATAACCTTTATTATGTTTAAAGTAGTATGGCTGCTAACGGAGAGTTTGATCATAATACACGCCATAAATTTCCAGAAGCCTAACATGTCTAATAAAATTTGTAAGCTTTAATGAGCTTTTAGATAATTTCATGGAGAACTCGCCAAATCTTAAGCAATACCAGACCTTTTGCTTCTCTCATTTCTAGATTTCTCAAGTTTTTAATACTCTCTATGTATATATGTGTGTTTATGTTGTAATCAAAACAGCAAATATACTAGTAATTACTACTTGCTTCTCTCTTACTGCTGGAATAATATTTTTGGTGGCGTCATAGCACCAGTAGTAAGTCTTCCTGCATCAAATATGTTGATAAGGTACTAATTTTGCTTCACAGTAGCTTAGAATAGACACTTCTCCAAAGATCTTGCATCTATATTAAAGCTGTAGATTTCACATTTTTGATCAAGAACTCAAAAATCATCTTAGTGTCTCATCTTAGTAATAGACACTTCTCCAAAGATCTTGCATCTATATCCACTATCCACGGGTTCTGCTGCTGCTCTCTGCATTTCTCACCGGAAAGAAATAAGCATGGGCCTGCAATATCATTTATCAATTATTCCAATGAAGTCTCCGGATGGCATGCAGACAATATAAATGACTCAACCTCATCAGTTAATAATCTACCTAATCATCCGCTTGGAACTCGCAATCCTACTAAATGTCATGACACTTCTAAACAGGCAATCAGTTCTCTACAACTCATTTTGCCCCACTAAAAAAACAGCTATTTAAATATCTAGAAAAAGGATAATATCAAAATTCAGGCCACGACACTAGTAAACCTAAATTATATATTGCTAAGGCACCTGCCACAGCATCTATATAGCACCCACGACATTTATATGTAGAATTTCAATTACAAATATATAAATATATATGTCAATAACAATCTATTTTACAGCAAGTTGTTCGATTCAAATTCTTATTCTCGTAAGTATATAAAATAAAATATACGTTCTAATTTTTTTTATTTATAATACTAAATTTTTGACACTTAACTACTATATGAAACTAACAAATAAATGTTGTTCACCATTTTAATATTAGATACATTTAATGAATATTTGCAATATATACTGTTTAAGATGTGTCAAATAATTATATATAACTAATTAGAGTCTAGGCAATAGCGGTGGCACAGCTACAGCTTTAAATGTATGTGGATAGTGTAGCCAATCATCTTTCAGGACACACCACAATAACTATAAATAGAAATATAGAATGCCTAAAACTCACTCCCTCTCTCTCTACATATATAAATGCTCATTTACACGCATGCACTAAAGTGTTTCTATAAAGTAGATTTCATAAAAGGGCTTTATTCAGAGTTTCAGATAGTGATCTTACCATTGCTTCTTTCGCAGTTGGCCTTTCTTGATGATCATAACGCAGCAACTTGTCAAGGAAATCTACAGCCTACATGCACACACATGTCAACATTATAATACGAAAAAATGCCATAACAACTATGTAAGTTACCAGGAACAGGTAGCAAAAGAACTACCTCAGCAACGACTATATGTTGATTATCAGCATTAATGAATTGTACCCAAGGTTTCCGGCTATGCCTATATTTCCAAAAGAACACGAAAAGCATCAAGAAATGTACAATTCCCTATAAAAAAAACAGAACTAGACTACTAAATCCACTGACTTTCCAACAAGTGCTGCAAGATTTGGGTCTAACTCTAACCGGTACTTGTTTAAATAAGAATTTAATTCTTCTGTCCCCAACACCTGGTCATCAGATACACTCTTTAATAGAACTCATGCACGAGAACTACGATGCATGCTTAATCAATTAGAAACAAAAATACGAATTTAAAAAAGAATACCTCGGCAATTTTGACAAGTTGATCATTTTTATCATGCCCATTAAAGAATGGTTCCTTGCGGAATATCTGCACAAACAAGTCTAGACTGTAAGCAGCAGAAAGTGAACACATTTCTGGTTAATCTAAAAATATATAAAGTCTCTAAAAAATTCAGAAACACGTGACTAATAATGTAAACAGATTAAAACTGGTTCCACACTCATGAGTCATGATTAAAGATGTTAAATTACAACTGTAGTGGTTGAAGGCCTCAAGAGGAATTAATTACACCCCGGTCCACTTCACTTAGCTCAACACTATAATGGCACACATCACGCCATCTAAAAACCCCATTATACAAATATGCAAATATTTCTTTAACTTAATAATATATAAGCTAGAGAATTGAGATGCCAAGGATATACATACCATCCCAGCAAACATACAACCCAGACTCCACAAATCTAAAGAATAATCATAATCATTCAGATCAACCAGAAGTTCAGGACCTTTAAAATATCTGCAAACAGAAATAGGTATACAACATAAGAAAATGTTAGTAATGAAACAATTCCATTTCCCACTGTGATCAAGCTATCCAGCAAGCCATTCTTAGTGAGTCGAAATACAACCAACACTCAAGTTTTATTAACTTTATACTGAAATGCATACATTTTCTTGCATCTATATATATAAGATATAAACAAATACTCCCTCCGTCCTTTTTGATTGTTAACATTTCACTTTTTCAAAACTTTCTGGCACGCATTTTAAGGTGCATTTTAAGGATAGTTAAATAACTTTTTTTTAAAATTTTCTTTTTCTGTATAAAAATTTAAACTAAATTTTTATACAGAAAAAGAAAATTTTAAAAAAAAGTTATTTAACTATCCTTAAAATGCACCTTAAAATGCGTGCCAGAAAGTTTTGAAAAAGTGAAATGTTAACAATCAAAAGGGACGGAGGGAGTATTGTGTATGCACTCACAACAATATGGGAAGCTGAAAACATAAGGATCAAGGGATTTAGTTTGACAGGCCAATAGGGTATCCAGTGTATATCAAGCATGTATGGAGTCTAAATTATATTGCAGATAATCACAATGATTCATAGATCTACAAAACAGAAGTCAACAACAAAATCAACTCAAAGGAACTGGGTCAAGGGGTGAGTATCTGGTAATTCGCATACTGAAATTATTTCAGACATCTATATTTCTGAATAGAATTACTTTTTCCAAATACCGGGGAAAAAAAAAACCGGAAGCGAACTAATGGAATTTTTCAATTCGGTGTGGCAGAGACAGACCTTGAAGCAACGAGCACATTATATTCTTTGCCAGGATGATAGAACTCTGCAAGACCCCAATCAATAAGACGAAGCTTTCGTTGCTCGTGATCAATCATCACATTCCGGGGCTTCACGTCTCGATGCATAATGCCTTGAGAATGGCAGTAATCTAATGCCTGATATATATATACAGAATTCACAAATTACCAGCAGAATCTTATTAAAAAGTGAAAACAACAAAAATGTGTCACAAACATAACTATATAAGATTTAACACAAATGACTTCCAAAAACCTACCTTGAGAAGTTCATAGATGTAATACCGAATGTCAAAGTCCGAAAATGTAGGATACAACACTTTAAAATCGGTATTATTCACATATTCAAATATTAAACTTGGAGTCTTCGATTGCTGATCTCTAACAATATCGAGCAATTTCACAATATTTGGCCCGCCACAAAGGTTCTGTAGTATTTTTATCTCCCTTTTGATCTGCAAAAACGAAAAAAATGCATTTCAAATAACATGATACGGTAGTAAGAAGTCCCTAAATCCATCTACTTTATAAAATCATGTCAAAGCAATAACACTATAATCCCTTAGTTACAAGTAAAGGGTGTAACGACTAACGAGTCAAGCTATTCAAGCTTGGCTTGTAAATTATTCGAATTAATAATCATATATTCATTGTCATATCATTAAGTTTATGTTGGAGAACTGTATCCTTAAGAAAAATGGAACCAAAAAAAAAGAGTAGGCAATAATTGAAGATTAGAGTCAATAACACTGTTTTGTGGAACAAGCGAATAACTTAATTTACATGGAATTGTACACAATAAAAAACTATGTTGTACATCTTCTATCCTTGCGGTTTTAAGATCCTTCTGGCTTCTATTCCCTCGTGTGTACACTTGTTACATCCAAACACCAGTACATCTAGGAACACAAAAGGTCCAGATTACACAGGAAAAAGAAAACTCTTGACTCTTGCAAAAAGCATGGCATTTCATTACATCATTAACTTGACTGATTATTCTTCCTATATTTACAGCTTAGTTACATTGCTTTGACCTCCATTCTTATCTGTGAATCAGATTAACTCGTACAGTTATCTTTTTCTTCAATAGGCCCTAGTAGCTAAGCATATGTGAAACCAATACTATGAATCAATAGAATAACTCTTTGTCCACAGCCTAACACATAAACCGAAATCTCATCCAATGACGTCCTTAAGATTTAAGACATTACAAACCAAAAAGATTATATACAAACAATAACTTAATATCACAAAAGCAAAATTACCTTCTTCTCCTTAACAGGCTTGAGAATCTTAATAATGCACTTCTCATTCTTGTGAAATCCCTCAAAAACCTTGCTATATTTCCCCTTCCCAACTTCCCTCACAACCTCGTAATCATCTTGCTCCCTACAATTCAATCCACAAAATCTGTTATAGTAACAGAGATGAAGAAAACGGAAATTTTTATTCAAGTAAAGCAACAGCCTGTGTATAAATAATAGCCGGAGTCCTAGCAATTCTAACTACTGCTGACATAATGAGTCAAAGCTAACTAATATCCTAAAAACAAGGAATAACAATTAATTTATTCAAACAAAGAACATAAATATCCCTAACAAAATCAAACCAAATGGTTTATCGAGAGAGAGAGAGAGAGAGAGAGAGGGAGGGAGGGGGAGATTAATTACCCCCATTGAACAGTAATGGACTCATAATCCCAATATTGCTTAGGTCTACAGACATTGATATCTGTGTACACCGTAGCCATGGACGGCGCGCCAGGGCGGCGAATTGATTTCCCGATCTTCTGCGCCAGCGTTTCGGTGACGGCGGCGAAGAAACAGATTGATGCTTTATAAAATTATCAGGGAGAGACGATAAGTGAGCGCGAGAAACGATGTGACGGAGATTGAATAAGAGGAACAAACGGCTTCGTTTGTATTTTTTATATTAACAGAACAAGGTAAATTCAACTAAAAATTACTGTAAAGAACAAAGCCATTATTAAATTGATGACTTGGAAAAGAAGAATACAAGTATACAACTCAGTACTGGTTTACAAGAGAGAAAAAAGAAAGTAAAATACTAAGAAATGTAAAACGCGTGATTTTCCAGTCTGACTTCTCCTTCTCTCTCTTGGCTATTTCCACTCCCTCATTGGTCCACGTGTCAGCTTCTCATAGGAGTAACCAACCCACTTGATAGGAATGGCAATTTGTACCGACCAGAAGGGTACCCGATCCATTCCAATCGGAATAAATCCTATCGAACCTGAAATTTTGGATTTGAATCCGGATTTGACTTTTATTTATAGACCCGAATAAATTTTGAGTCGGGTCTGGATATTTCATTAATCGAACCAAACCAGGACCGGTTTGAAACCCGAATAAATTATACTTAATATTATATATATATATATATATATATATATATATATATATATATATATATATATATATGTGTGTGTGTGTGTGTGTGTGACTCATATATATCTATCCTATTATATTAAAGCCGAAACATTGAAAATTTTGAAAATTTTGGTTTTCGGTTTGGTTATCCTAATTATTAAAATAAAAAATTAAATTACAAAAATAACTTAAAAAGCTAATTACTAATGTTAACGTAATTATATTCCGATTAAAATTCCTTCATTCACATTGAACTTCTACTTGGACTCTTTTTTCTGCTCCAACAACTCAATTACCCATTTTTTCAAAAGATTTTACTTCTAATTAAAACACTTTACCATTTAATTTAAAACAAATATTACAATAATTAATATATATCCAAAATATCACACCATATCTTTTTGTAATTATTTTTAGTAGTAATTTTTGTAATTAAAACACGTTACTTTTTAATTTAAAATTAATCTTGCGATAACTAATATACACCCAAAAATATCTCACTATATATTCAAATCATTATTTTTAGTAATAAATAAGAATTGTTATATCTAATAATAAGATTAAAGTAATTTACTAAAAATTCAAAGTTCGAACCCGTCAACGACATTTTTAATTTCGAATTTTATAAAATAAATTTCAAACCATGCATATCATTATATAAATTTATATTAAATTAAAATTAAAAAATTATTAAAAATAAGAATTATATAAAAACATAATTATAATGTTAAATAAATTTTATAATCTATCAAAAGAAACTCGTGCTTCGCACAGGTTATAAGCTAGTATATATAATAGATATTATATATATATTTATACTATTATATAAAAGCCGAAACATTAAAAGTTTTGGTACATGTTTGTTGGTACTTAGTGAATTTACTTATTTACCCTTCATTATATAGAAAAATATATATGATATCTATATTATTAAAACTCCTAAAATAAATAATAACATAATATAATTAATGGTAACTAGTCGATTGCCTTTTTTCACATTTACTTCTAATTGAAGATATTATCTTTTGTAAATACTTAAAAACATCAATCGTATCATATCTTCCAATCATTAATATTTCCTTTCGAATTAAAACACGTTACATTTTTAATTTAAAATTAATCTTACAATCATTAATATATACCCGAAAATATCACATCATATTTTTCAATTATTAATATATACTATTATATAATAAAAGTAAGAGGGATAATAAGCAAGTACTACCATATGTCGAGGGTTCGATACTCCCTACCAACATGTTAAAGTTAAATATTTGTAAATAATAAAATAAATTATATATTATAATATAATAAGAATAAGGGAGTTTTATTTAAAAAAAACTACCTTTGTTAGGAATAATTCATAAGTTGTGATGTTAAGAATAGAATTTACACATTATACTTCTTGTAATCCTGATCTTATAAAGGATTTAGCACTTTATATAGGATTTATGTGTAAGACAGTTATCTGTACAGTTTAGTCAGGAATGAACAGTGTATCGGAGACTACATGTCAGGAACAAAGAGCAAATCCTGATAACAGTCTAATACTGATGATGATCAGATACTGATGCAAGATGAAATCCTGATATCAGTCTTGTTACCGATGATGTCATTATGGATGCTACAGAAACTGGCAAGTGCTATAAAACAGGATCGTTGTTTGAAGAACAAGCAAGAAGATATTATGAAGGAAAGAGTTTTCTATTGATGGAAACTATCGACTAGAAGGCAGAACATTGTCATGTATAGATTATATCTTTCTGTTATTAGTTGATAGGCAGCATTATAAATACTCTCTCAATATCATTGTAAAAAGTGTCGTAGTCGAACAAGTGTGTTGTGAGTTCGTGTGCGTAGCTCTGTATAAGGTTTGTATTCAAGAGTTCGAAACAAACAGAGAGAGAGATTTGTATTGTCAGCAGCTGCTAAAGGTATTTGTACACCTTTGGTAGAGTTTGTATTTGATCTTATTAATACAAACAGAGTTTGATTCATTCGTTTATTCTTGTTCATATAATCAAGCAAAAATCAGACACGATTATATAACTTGTATTCAACCCCCCCTTCTACAAGTTATTCGAGTTAACAATTGGTATCAGAGCAGGTTGATTTCGAATAATCATAAAGATCTGCAATCATGTCTGGTTACAAGGATGGGAATACTAAAATTCCTATGCTCAAGAGAAACGAATATACTCTATGGGAAGTAAAGATGTTGCATCATCTGGAAGCAACAGATCCTGATTATCTTGACAGAATCAGAGATGGACCTTTTGTTCCAACAAAGGTCGTTGGACAAGCAACTGTTGATGGTGTGGTTGTTCCAGAACATACAGCAGAGAAGCCAAAATCTGAATGGTCAGATAAAGACAAGGAGAATGTTCTTAAAGATGCTAAAGTGAGAAACATATTATTCAACAGTCTTGATTCTGTTCTCACTAACTATGTTCTCTCTTGTAAAACTGCTAAGGATATATGGGACAATCTTAAGGTTCACTGTGAAGGAACTAAGCCTGTCAGGAAGAATCTGAGGACATTACTTATACAACAGTATGAGTACTTTGAATCCAAGTCTGGTGAGTCACTTACTGATACCTTTGATAGGTTTACAAAACTCATCAATGAGATGGCCATGCATGGTAAATATTATGACTTGGAGGATATGAATACAAAGTTCATGAAAGCTTTGCCTGATTTCTACAATGAGAAGATATCTGCGATTGAGGAAGCTAATGATCGGGATGAGATTTCATTAGAGGCAGTATATGGAAAATTGAGAGCTTATGAACTTGACAAGCAGCAGAAGAAGAGCAGGAGTGAAGGAAAGATGAAGACTATTGCGCTTACTGCTCAATCTGAAGTAAAGAAGCTTCCTGAAGAACAGCATGAAGAGATTGCTGTAAAGAATTCAAGGAAGAAGAAAAGCAAAGAAAGTTCTTAGTCAGAGACTACTGATATAGACTCTGACAACAATGATTCTGAATCTGAGATGTAGGAACTCTTTGCTATGTTTGCTAAAGCTTTCAAGAAAGGTAGATTTAACAGGAGAAGATTTAGCAAAGGACCTTTTCAAAAGAAGGAAGAGAAGAAGAGTGACAAAGGCAAAAGTATAATTGTCAAGCTTGATAAGGCCAAGATCAAGTGCTTTAACTACAGCGAGCTTGGACACTTTGCTAGTGAGTGTAAGAAGCCTAGGAATTCAGGAAAGGGTAATGCACTTATGGTCACACAGAAGGATTGGGCTGATTCCAGTGATTCTGAAGATGAATTGGATTATGACAACATTGCATTGATGGCAAATGGTTCAGACAAACCTGGATCTCCAAAGAAAATTTCTCCATCCTCTGTTAAGGTATCACTTCACTCTCTTGATTCATTTGATAGCTTAAATTCTGATGAAATTAGATCTATCCATGCTGAGTTTAAGAATCTTATGACTAATTTTAGAATTCTTACTTGTGAAAGAGATGAACTTAAGATTAAGAATGATAAATTAGTTGATAAAATAATTTTCTTGAATCTGAATTAATTCAAATGGAAGAATACAAGTTAAGTTCTGATAAAGCTAAGCATGATTATAGTGTTATTCTTGAGGCTTATGACTATGTCAGAAAAGAACTAGAGGAAGAGAGAGATGTGATTAAGACCATTAACAATTCCAGTAAAAAGACTATAGAAATCTTTGAAAGTGGAATTCGTGGTAAGGTTAATGGTTTAGGTTTTGATAAGGCTAGACAAGAAGAAAAAGTAGCTATTGTCAATGATGATAGTAAGGTAGAAGCTAACACATCTAAATCTGAAGGTAAGAAAATTGTTTCTGAACCTAATCATGTTAAATTTGTTGATTCAAAAGGTACCCCTGTTGTACACAAAAGGATTAACAGTAGTAATTCAGATGAGAAAGTGTTAGAGAAACCTAAGAATGTAAACATAGGGTTTCTGTCTAAGTCTCAGTTGAAACAGAGATTAGATGGTCTTTCAGAGTCTAGCAAGATCAAAAGAAATAGGAATGGAAAAGAAGGTATTAACAAAGAGAATAATTACAAGAATGTACCTGATGCACCTAGGAAAAAACGCTATAAGTGTGGAAATCATAATCATTTGGCCCTAGACTGCAATCAAAAACCTTCTTGGAAAACTGAGTCCAGATTCCCCAAGACTCAGAAAATTCAATACCAACCACAAAAAGCTTGTTATCATTGTGGTAGTTTACTTCATTCCATTTACATGTGTAGAGAATATCATGAACTGTATTATGACTATTATTCCTTGAAATCTGAAACTCCTAGTCACAAACAGTTTGTAAAATTAGAGTCTAAAGTTGACTCTGCAACAGGTAAAATAAAAGCAAAATCTTCAAAGCCTGTCGTTTCTAAATCTAGTAAGAAAGGATCCAATCAAAGTTGGGTCCTAAAAAAACTCTAACTAGTTACTTTTTGTTTGCAGGGCACAGGAAAGAAGCATTCAATTATCTTGGACAGTGGATGCTCTGGACATATAACTGGAAAGAAGTCCCTGCTTACAAAGTTTGAGAGGAAAGCTGGCCCAGTAATATCTTTTGGAGATGGCAACAAAGGAGAAACTCTGGGATATGGCTCAATTGTTTTGGGGAATGTCATCATAGAAAATGTAGCACTGGTTGAAGGCTTGAAACATACTCTTTTAAGCATAAGTCAACTGGGTGATAAAGGTTACAAATCAATCTTTGATAGAGAAGGATGCAAAATCTTGAATATGCAGAATGGAGACATTGTTCTAACTGGTCAAAGACATGGTAACATATATGAAGCCAGCTTAAGTGATACATCTAAAGGAATTGTTAGATGTCTCTACAGCAAAGCAACAAGTGATGAAAGCTGGAATTGGCACAAGAAGATCTCACATCTTAATTTCAAGAAGCTTAATCAACTTGTTAAGCACAATTTGGTGAGAGGCCTACCACAGGCAAATTTTGTGCAAGATGGACTTTGTGATGCATGTCAGCTTGGAAAGCAAAGAAGAACCACTTTCAAGAGCAAGACTGAAAATTCAATTACTGAACCATTTCACATGCTACATCTTGATCTGTTTGGTCCAGTAAACATTATGTCTATCAGCAAGAAAAGATATGCTCTAGTTATAGTGGATGATTTCACAAGGCTCACATGAGTGTTCTTTTTACACAAGAAGGATGAAGCTCCTCAGCAAATCATTGAACTTATCAAGAATATTCATAATAACTCTGAGTACAAAGTCAAAGTACTTAGAAGTGACAATGGTACAGAATTCAAGAATTCTACAATGGAGGGGTTTTGTGCAGACAAAGGAATCACTCAACAGTTTTCTGCACCTGGTACACCTCAACAGAATGGTGTAGTGGAAAGAAAGAACAGGACTCTCATAGAGGCAGCAAGAACCATGCTTGCAGATGCAAAACTTCCAACCTACTTGCAAAACTTCCAACCTACTTTTGGGCAGAAGCTATTAACACTGCATGTTTCACTCAAAACTGTACCTTGGTAAATGGTCATGGAAAAACTCCCTATGAGATGATCAAAGGAAAGAAACCAAGTGTGAAATACTTTCACATCTTTGGATGCAAATGCTATGTCCTAAAAGTTCATCCAGAACAACTTGGAAAATTTGAAGCCAAATCGGATGAAGCAATTTTTCTAGGATATTCAGCATCTAAGGCCTTCAAAAGTTATAATCTCAGAACTCACATTGTTATGGAATCAATTCATGTTGCATTTGATGGTAAGAAATTTGGAATTCTGTAAACTGATGAAAGCCATGACAAATTGGAATTTGAAAATCTGAAGAATTCTGAGATACTCTCCAGTGATGATGAAGGTTCTCCAGAAGGAATTTCTATTGCTTCTCAAAGGAATGCTACTGTTGAGGGGGAGCAAATAAATCAAAGAGAACAAAGTGATCATCAGGAGCAGACTAGCCTTTCAGAGTCTACTCCATCGGGAATTGACGTTTCAGAGTCTACTCCATCAGGAACTGATCTTTCAGAGTCTACTGAGGAAAGATCAGTAACTAGCAGCAATATGGAATCTACTGATTCTATTGATCAAAGGAGAGTTTTTGAAGGTAGAAAGAATTCTCAAGAGATACCACTAACTTAGGGGGAGAGACTAGCAGAGTTAATTTACCACCTGTTAGAAAATGGACAAAGGATCATACTGAAGATTTGATAATTGGTGATCCAAATAGTGGTGTTCGAACTAGAAGATCAATTCAAAATGAATGCTTGTATAGTTGCTTTCTCTCAAAGAATGAACCTAAGAAGGTTGAAGAAGCCTTACAGGATCCTGATTGGGTAATTGCAATGCAGGAGGAGTTGAATGAGTTTGAGAGAAACAAAGTCTGGAAACTGGTACCAAGACCTAAAGATAGATCTATTGTTGGTGCAAGATGGGTTTTCAGAAACAAGCTAGATGAATCTGGTATGATTGTAAGAAACAAAGCAAGACTGGTGGCCAAGGGTTATTCTCAGGAAGAAGGCATTGATTATGATGAGACCTTTGCACCTGTAGCAAGATTGGAAGCAATCAGAATGTTTCTTGCATTTGCAGCTCATTCAAAATTCAAGGTATACCAGATGGATGTAAAGAGTGCTTTTCTAAATGGCAAACTTGATGAGGAAGTGTATGTGGAACAGCCACCTGGATTTGTTGATCCAAAGTTTCCAAATCATGTCTACAAACTTGACAAGGCACTCTATGGACTAAAGCAGGCACCAAGAGCATGGTATGAGACTTTGTCTAAATTTCTTCTTGAAAATGGCTTCACAAGAGGTACAATTGATAAAACTCTATTCTTTAAAAAAATAAAAGGTGAATTGCTTTTAGTTCAAGTTTATGTTGATGATATTATTTTTGGTTCTACTAATGAAAAGTTGTGTGCTAAGTTTAGCAAGGTTATGCAGTCTAAGTATCAGATGAGCATGATGGGTGAATTAAATTATTTCTTAGGCTTGCAGGTCAAACAGACTGAGACTGGTATTTTCATTAATCAGTCAAAGTATATCAAAGATCTTTTAAGAAGATTTGACTTTCAAGACTTTGCAGTTGCAAAAACACCCATGGCAACAGCCACTAAACTAGACTCTGATCCTAAAGGGAAGAGTGTGGATAATACTAGTTATAGAGGCATGATAGGCTCATTGTTATATCTAACTGCAAGTAGGTCAGATATAATGTTTTCTACCTGTTTATGTGCTAGATTCCAAAGTGATCCAAAGGAATCTCATTTAATTGCTGTGAAGAGAATTTTTAGATATCTCAAAGGAACTCCAAATCTTGGTTTGTGGTATCCTAGAGAATCTGATTTCTTTCTAATTGGCTATTCAGACTCTGATTATGCAGGATGTAAGATAGACAGGAAAAGCACTACAGGTACATGTCAATTCTTGGGAAATAGATTGATTTCTTGGGCAAGCAAGAAGCAACAATCTGTTTCAACCTCAACTGCAGAAGCTGAGTACATAGCAGCAGGTAGTTGTTGTTCACAGCTCCTTTGGATAAGAAATCAGTTGATGGATTATGGTATGACACTTAGTAATATTCCTATGTTTTGTGATAATACTAGTGCTATTAAAATTGCAGAAAATCCAGTTCAACATTCAAGGACTAAGCACATTGATGCCAGGTATCATTTTATTAGAGAACATATTGAGAATGGTACTGTGGAACTTCATTTTGTTCCTACTGACAAACAGCTTGCAGATATTCTAACTAAACCACTTGATGAGACTACATTCAGTAGACTAGTAAGTGAGTTAGGAATGTTAAATTTTTAGATCTTTAACATCTGCAAAAGTAGCATGGTATGTTGTTCTTAGCTTATAGACTTGATATTCTTGTCAGGATCTATATTTGATTGTTAAATGCTTTAGCTATAACACTTTGCCTTGATAAATTTCAGTATGATAGACTTGTTAATAATCATCCGGGTTAGATTTGTTATCAGGATGCTGATGTCATCAGTATTGTGTCAGTATCAGGATTATGAAAATTGTTTCAGATCCTGACGTTTACTTTGTGTAGTAATCTAATTCTGTGATGTGTTAAGTCTATACCAGCAAGTTTTAATATTTGCATACTGATAATTTATACATCATTCAATAATCAAAAGACAAGTAGATAACAAGAAATTGTATTTTCATTAATTAAAATCATTACATATATGGAAATGAAATACAACATCTTTTTGTCTAATTTCTACTGATAATTCTATACTTGTCCATTGATATGAATTCTGAGGTACAGGACAAGGAGCATCTCAAGAAATTCATCAGGGGATTGAATAGCCTCGTCTACTCTTGGATTCCTTGTCTGGGCGACTTGAATGAGAGCAGCTAACTTAAATGAATAGCATCTCCATCAAGATCAACCTCAGACTCTCGGCCAAATTCTTCATCCTCAAGTTTTGAGGAGGTTAGGGGAAGATTGTATCCAACAGATGGATATTCTAGGAAAAACCTCTGGATATTTTCGAAAACCAATCCATCCATGATTAGTTCGATGAGAAGAGTTGTCTTTTCAAAGAGATGATCAAGAACAGGATGTTCATCGATCGAGAAAAATCTAAAGAATGGATTTGAAGGGAATTTTGGTTTGAGAAGCATTGTCGAGAAGAAAAGAAATTGAAAGGTTTATGGAGAATGGCATAAGGCGTCTGTTTCTTTTAAAGAAAGACGTGAAAAGCTGAACAGTCACTTGGAAGTTTTAATGAAGTCAGATGCTAATTATTGTGTGTGACTGTATTTCTTGTTTTCAAGAAATATTGAATATATCTAACCAATTGATTTTTGTTCAGATTAATTGTTTATTTCTTTTTCAGATAAAATAAAAATGCCACGTGGAAACTCCATATTAAGTCTCTGGAATCAGGATAATATTGGTCAGGATTTCATGTGTGATCATCAGGATTTGAGAATTATTATCACATTGTATTTTGTGATTATTTTGATGAGAGGTCAACAGGAAAAGGAAACTGATCAGTATTGATTATTTATACCCTGATTTATTTCATGAAAATCAATTTTGGATTTTATTTTCCAAAAATCGTGGGTAATCGCACTTTTCAGGGACTGACATCTGTCAATCTACGTGTCAACGTGGGATAGTACTAGTCTGAAAGATTTGTGAAATATATTAGTTTTGAAACTCTAATCATGTAATTGCTTTCTCTAATTTTACATTCTCTAAAGCAAAAACCACTCTTGAGTTTTCAAAAACACTAATCCATTTCAAGAATTTTTCAAGTTCCTTTCAGATCAAAAATGGCAGCTCAAAGAAGATTACCTAAATCAGTAGCCTTCAAGTTTGGTGACTTCGATTTTATGACAAACAATCATGTAGCAGCTATCACCAACAAGGAAGGAGTGTCATCTGATTTTCATCCAATCATGGACTTTCTGGCGTATGGACCATTAAGTTATGCATTGACAGCATCTCCACAAATTAATCAAGCAGCTATTTCACAAGCTTGGGAGAATGCTGAGGTAATTGATTCTACTCAGAGTCAATCAGGTAAGATTGTTCTACATTTAGGACAAGATTCATTTGACATTACTGAATCTGTTATTAATTCAGTACTTTGCTTACCTGTTACTAATATTTATGAGAATGTACCATCTGATGATAATATAAGAACTATGTTGTCTGAATTAGGTTATAGTGGACCTCTAGACAACATGAGCCAGTTGAATAGGTCTTTTCTTAGAAAGGAATGGTCTTTTTACTTTGATCAAATTGCTAAATGTTTTACTGGTAAATGTAGTTCTTTTCAGCAAATTACTTCTGTTACATCACATATTGCTTATAGTTTGCTTTATGACAGAGTAATTAACATTGGTCATATTATCTTAAGTCAGATGAGTATTAAACTTGGGTTAAGAGATCAAAACAGGAAAATGGTTTATTATCATAGATTTATGCAAATGTTTATTAACCATTTTATTCCTGATGTTGAAGCTAGATTTGGTAGGGAACATTGTATTTCTTCTTATGAACAGCAAAAGAGAATTTTCTCTGACATTACAAAGAAGGACAATGAAAAGAATCTAGATGAAATACCTGCAATTCATTATCCACATCATTTTCAGGTAATTCTTAAAACTCATCTTCTTACTCTCTACAATTCTTCTTTCTTTTGTGGTGAAATGGCTCTGGAATCTCAATTGGAAGAGAACCCACCTGTGTCTACCCAAGTAGCCCAAAACATTATAGTCTCTGAAACAATTTAAGAACCAAATTTTGATCCACAGCCTATTGTTTCAAAGAAACCAACCTCTGGTGTTTCTCAAAAGACATCAGTTGTAAGGAAGAGAAGATTTGTTGTGTCAAGTAGTAGTAATTCTAGTGAAGATGATGATGATTTAACTCTTGCTGAGAGAGCAGAATTGAAGGCTGCAATTCAACTTTCTCTGTTAGCACAAAGAGATGAAAAACCTAGCCACAGCCAGGCTGCAGTCTCCCAAAAGGCTGTAGTTCTTAAAAAGGGAAAACAGTTACTGGATACTGTCTCTCAAAAGACTATGTCTATTGAACAAAGATCTCATCCCAAGATCACTTCTGTGTCTACACCTCTTGAGTCTTCTCAGGATAAATCTTTTGCTCACTATACAAGGAGAACAAGGAGAAAGATTCAATTGTCACCTACACACACAGAGTCTAGTCCAACTAATATCATGCAGGTCTCTACAAATGAAGCTACAATCAAGTCAGCAAATGACCATAGAGATCTGGATATTGATTCTTCATGGGAAACTACATTATCATACAGACTGGCTATGGGACTAATTTCTCTCAAAGTGAAGTTGTCAAGGCCTGTTCTAGATTTTTTGGTTGAAAGAGTACCAAAACTTTTATTTCCAGATGAATATGGACTTCTACATCAAAGACTTGACTTAATGAAGATGTATTTCTATGTATCTGTCAGAAGACAATTAGTCAAGAAATTTGGACTCTCGAAGCATGTTGCACTTCAATCACTTCATGCATATTTATTTGACAAGGGTGTCATTATTGAAGATGCTTTAGCTCAAGGTGAACAACTGGAGGAAGTAGATAGAGAGCAGCAGTCAACAAAAGATACTATTGCACCAGTGGTGAATAGTAGGAAAGATCAGATCACAGTCACTGCAACACAAGAACCATCTAGTCAGAGGAAGGATGACTCAGGAGCTGTGATAGCTGATGTTGAAAGGACTTCTGTGATGATTGAGAATGCAAGTGAGATACCCTATGATATGGGAGGAATGACTTTGGTTGATTTTTCTGAAGATCAAACAAATTTTGTTCAGTCAGAGTCTATCCACCTTGAGGGTGAGTCTCAACAAACAACACTTAAAGACGGTAATGTACTAACTATGGTGTCTAATGAAGTATTACTGAAGACATCAGAGTCTAGTAAAGAACCTGAAAGTGGTATACTGGAGCCTGTAGTCTCTGGAAGGAAAGAAGATGATTGTAAGGGTTCAGAGACTATAGAAGCTCACTCCTTGGAGAAAACCTCAAGCCACATGCCAAATGAGGAACCCTTTCTCCATGTGAGTTCAGGTATAAAAACTCCTTCTAAACCCTATTTTTCTGTAGGTCATGAGAGCACTTATCTAAATTTGAGTGATACACTTGAAAAGATGGACTTAGATCCATAAACTGAGAGGCTGGCTCCTGACCAGGCAAAAGGTGAGGTAGAAAGAGTGTTGACTTTAGTAAGTCAAAGTGAGAATGAGGGTATGGATGATCAACTCCATAGTGAGAAAGAGAAAATTAGGAAACCATCATTTGATTTCTGGGATCAGGTTTTTCCTGAATCTTGGTCTAAAAATTTGGATATGGATGCTGGTACTTATTCATTCATCAAAATGTATCAGAAGAATGACCTAGCACATCACAATGCAAAGCCAGAAGTTAAAGCTCAGAAGCAAAAGGAGAGGCTTGCAGGAATCATTAACAGAAGAGGTGCCAGGATAAAGCAATCTCTTGATACATATGTACCAGATGAAGTTCCTAATGATCCTAGTGTTCCTTTGTATGTACTTCCAATATCAGCTAGAATTGAGACATCTACAGTCTCTGATCACTCTAAGGAGGAGTCAGGATTTGAAAATGTTAGTACACAGAATACTGGTGAAGGAGATGATGATCATGTTTTAGTTCCAGATCAGAAAGATGAAGATGTTGATACTTCTAATAAGGTTTTATTACTTGAATATCATACAACTCAAGCAACTTCTTCTACAAGACTTGAAGATACAGTTCTTTCTGATTCTGATTCTGAAGATACTAGAAGCACTTCCAACATTGAAGTTCATTCTGATGTTTTGAAAGATATTCAGAATTCTCAAATTGCTATGCAAACAAGACTTCAATCACTTGAAGATAACCAAGTCACAATTATGGAAAATCAAGCAGTTCTGATGAATATCATTTGTTCTGTTTCTGAATCTCTTGGAATTAATGTTGCTGATGTCAAAAAGGGGGAGATAAAGACAATTCAAAGACAACAAAAACAACACCACCAGACTGGGGGAGATAAAGAGCAGACAAAGGGAAGTAAAAAGAAGAACCAGGAGTGACAGTGGTGAATCTCAGCTAGGAAGTGGTAAAGGAAGAGCAGCATTAATAGTTAAAATTCTTTCTTCTAAGTACTAGATAAACGTCTACATCTGGGAAGGAGGTACTTAACTTCATAATTCTACATTCATAAATTCTATTCTGGTTGTATTGTTATATGTTTTGACATCCACAACTTAGATTTATGCTTCAGATTTTAAAGCATAAATAGGGGGAGATTGTTAGGAATAATTCATAAGTTGTGATGTTAAGAATAGAATTTACACATTATACTTCTTGTAATCCTGATCTTATAAAGGATTTAGCACTTTATATAGGATTTATGTGTAAGACAGTTATCTGTACAGTTTAGTCAGGAATGAACAGTGTATCGGAGACTACATGTCAGGAACAAAGAGCAAATCCTGATAACAGTCTAATACTGATGATGATCAGATACTGATGCAAGATGAAATCCTGATATCAGTCTTGTTACTGATGATGTCATTATGGATGCTACAGAAACTGGCAAGTGCTATAAAACAGGATCGTTGTTTGAAGAACAAGCAAGAAGATATTATGAAGGAAAGAGTTTTCTATTGATGGAAACTATCGACTAGAAGGCAGAACATTGTCATGTATAGATTATATCTTTCTGTTATTAGTTGATAGGTAGCATTATAAATACTCTCTCAATATCATTGTAAAAAGTGTCGTAGTCGAACAAGTGTGTTGTGAGTTCGTGTGCGTAGCTCTGTATAAGGTTTGTATTTAAGAGTTCGAAACAAACAGAGAGAGAGATTTGTATTGTCAGCAGCTGCTAAAGGTATTTGTACACCTTTGGTAGAGTTTGTATTTGATCTTATTAATACAAACAGAGTTTGATTCATTCGTTTATTCTTGTTCATATAATCAAGCAAAAATCAGACACGATTATATAACTTGTATTCAACCCCCCCCTTCTACAAGTTATTCGAGTTAACAACCTTAGATGGATTGTTGTTAAAAATTGCTGTGTTGTTAGAAAAAGTGTCGTTGTAAAAAGCTAAAGACTGTTTGGTAATATTCTTTATATGTGCATGTTTTGATGTAAAAACATATTAAAAATAATGTTTTTGATGAGATTTGATGTTGAAATCAAATACTCCTTTCCGTAAAAGCTGGAAAGCAGTTTTTTTCAAGAGCATGTGGTTCCTACTTTTTCTAAAAGCAATTTTTAGACTAAAAACACTTTTTAGAAAAATAGCTTTTAAATCTGCAACAGCAATCCCAAACACATCCCTATACCAAGACAATCCAAATAACCAAGAACTTTTTTCCTCTTTTTAGCGAAAAGTCTTGCGACTTGAGCTCTACGTTTACCCCTCAAATAATGAAATTAAACGAGTCACTCTACGTTTACCCCTCAAATAATGAAATTAAACGAGTCTAAAAGAGACTATGTGAAAAACGCTTCCATCACATTTTATTAGTATCTTTAATTATTTTGTTTTAATTGAATTAGTAATCTGAGTATAATAATAGTGTTGTGATTGCTTTTGTCAGTATAAGTTAATCAGGAAATAGCTTCATGTGAAGTAATAGGGATTTTATTCAATTATTACCGAATTTTAAATATTTCAATATTTATCAGTAATATATTTATATTTTTAATTTGAAACTTTAAAAATATTAAGATAAGATGAATATTCGAATCGTATCGATAACATATTATTATTGATTATTTATAATCTCAAAATAACTAACATAATTTTAAAGTTCCAATTTCATTAATAACATATTAATAAATAATATATTATAAAATTTAAGAACACGAACAGAGGAATGAAATTTAATATTTTTTAATATTTATGTTGACGGAGGAATTTTGTAACAACAAAATTCGAGGTACTTCGCCGGAAACAAGATCTACAGTGGTGGTTCTTTGCTGAAAAGAGTGGTGGCGTATGGTGGCTGTATGCAATTGGTGGCTGAGATCGATAGGGTTAGTGGCGGCTATTCAGAGCTCTCGACTTCCAACCCCTCAATCGGCCTACGTACCCCGGTATTTATAGGGGATCAAGCCATACGTAGTTCTTGGAGAGCAAGAAACCCAAATGGGCTTGGATAACGGACCAGCTTCCGGAATGTTCTACTATGAGGCCTAACCACAAAAGGCCCAAGGCTCATCCAGGATCTCAAGACTTCACGGATAAGGAAACTTCCCCCGTCGAGGACTAGTCCTATCCGCTACCAGCTATTTCTTGATTTCAAGGATGCAGGTATAGCCGTGATTTACCCCAAGTGCAGAACGCATCCCTGTCCCCCGAATGAGAAGCACCCACCAGATAGCATGACAGGTGATCCAGAGCTTTTGGGTGCAAAGTGCAGGATTACTCCAAAGTTCCCCAATGAGGGCGCGCCCATTGGCTACAGGAATAGAGCTCCCAAAGCACACACCAGAAAGTCCCCATCTTTCCACCTTAGGGCGCACCCTTAGTGTTTATGAAGGGTCCTTATATCCAGGCAAACCCCTGGAGGCCTTCTGCGACGGACATCCCCCTCCTGAGATACGACAGGAGGGAATTTCTTCAATAATCAAATACGAAATCAACATTATAACATTCTGGAATTCCACCATACCCCAGGGCGCGGCCTAAACCCCCCCAGGGCGCGCCCTAACTTCTAGAAATCCCTAATTTATTCTCTAAAATCCCAAATTGAACCAGTTATTGACCCGAATCCATCATGAAAATACCCGAACTGAATTTTGGCTATAACAACTACCCCCCAATTTCGTATGAAATCAAAGATGATATACGGAATTTCTATCATAAAACCCAAAATTCCCAATTTCTCCTCAAAATATTTCACTGGGGGGCGCCCTGGTAAAGGACGCGTCCTTAGAATTCCAATCGACCCAAGTGGTTGACAGCTGTTTTCCATTATCCCATATTTCTCCTATAAATACCACTTCTCTCCCCTACTTTACTCTTTTTTCACTTCTCTCTTCAAGCAAAACCGACTCCGGCGACTTCATATTTTCCGAACGAAAATCCGGTCAATCTCAACAGTTTCTTCCAATTTCTTTCCACAAATCTTGAAACAGAACTTCCAAGGTACGTTTTTATATCTTTCACCTATTGTTTCACCGTGTAATTTGTATGCTTTTATGCTTTGACTGTCCGACTCCACCATGTTCTTCATTTTTGATGTATGTATATCTGTATGCATTATCGTTTGATCTGGTTTCGTTATCACCATTCTCTAACAACATGATTCTGAATATTAGACTAAATCCTTGGGCGTGTCTTACACTTAGGGCGCGCCCTAAGGTCTTCTGAACAATTCTGAGCGTCCAATTAATAATGTTGTCACATAATTAGTTTAATTCGTAGTACAAACTTTCCTTCATTTTTCTTCCCTTAGGCGCGCCCTTAGTGCTCTTATTTTTAATTTTGCAGCTGGAGGGCGCGTCTCCGCCTTTTCACCCATTTAGGGAATTCAACGATCGTTTAGGGATCCATTCTCCTCTACCAACCCCTTTGTCTCCTGAGCATTATAGGCCTCCTTTCTCTTTTATTTCTTCAGAAGATAAGGCGCGCCTTATTGAAGATTTTAACGAAGGCAGGATGAGTTTTTCCAGTGAAGACTCCTTTGATGGTATCCCCCTCAACACTCAAATACCTGAAAAAACTCCAACACCACTACCTGAAAAAACTCCAAATCCCCTATACACAGATCCTTCTGACAACGATTTCACCCCAGACTCTAATTCTTCTAGTGATACACATTTTTCTGATACTTATTCTTCGGAGGGCGCGCCCTCATCTTCCTCTATCTCACCCATGGCTGATTCCGAACCAACATCTCCACTACCTTCTCATATCCCGTTTGAACACTGGGAAGTTCTTGATGAAGAAATTGACATTGACTGGGGAAGATATAATGGCATGTCTGAGAAAGAGAAAAATCAACTAAGAAAGAAACAGGGCAAACTTGCCTATGTAAACATGTCTTCCATTGCCACAAGTGACGAAGTTGGATGGGCTATGCAGTATTATGGTCAAGAAGGCATCTGGGCCATCCCACATGCTCATCACCGCCCCCACATCTTCAATTACGGGAAAAATTTCAAAATTCCAAGGATGGTTCTAACACCAAAACTTGTAGCTCTAGGCGTGGGCGCGCCCTTACACCCTTACCTTCAACAGATTCTGAGGTGGTATGACATAGCACCCATTCAACTTTCCCCCAACAGTTACAAACTTGTACATGCTTTATTCATTCTTTATCATGATCTTGAGTTAGGAACTCCTTCTATGCATGAGGTCAGCTATTTCTTCAGCATTCGACAATCCAACATTGGTTACTACTACCTTGTAATCAACAAACCTCACAACAACAAAGGTTTTTCCGAAGGAAGAATCAGCCATCTTAAGTATTGGAAAGAACCTTTCTTTTATGTATGGGATGTTTCCCGAGTTCGAATACAATTCAACATGAATCCTTGTAAGTGAGGACGCGCCCTTTACCTTTCTTAACTTTTTAATTTTCAATCGTTTATTGACTCCTTTAAATCCCAACAGATAAGAGAACACAGAAAACGCTTGAGGGCGCAACCTTAACTCGGGCAAAAGCCGTTCTGAAAGTTGCATCAGAGAAATTCAACCTTCAATCTTTAATCACAGAAGAAAACTTAAAGAGAGTAGGAATTTTATCTGATAGAGTTGGACACATTTGTAAATTTAAAAGGTTTAAAAAAGGAATACCCATTCTCACAATCTCATCTAGTAACAGTGAGAATTTTGATTCTGATGAAGGTAATAGTTATAATGTAGGGAATACCCATTTTTCTTCATTTCTTATGTTTCATTTTATAATTTGCCTTCTTTACCCAGGGCGCGGCCTGACCTTTCTTCTCTTTTGTCTTGTACAGGTATGGCTCCCAAGATTCCTCGTGGGTTTGGAGCTGCCAAGAAAAATAACAAAGAAAAGAAAAACGACCAAGCTGGTATATCTGACTCCAGGGCACGCCCTGTGCAGGGAAAGGATTCTAGTGACATAGTCACTCCGTCTACAGAATCCTTGAAAAGAAATGCTGATACTCAAAACCTTACCACTGACAGGGGCAAGAAGCCAAGAACCGAGGGCGCGCCCTCATATGTGGAAACCTTAATTGGCCCTGCTGCTGCTCCCCTTGTTGAAGAAAAGGAAGTTGACATTTGGCAAAATATGAATACGGATGAGGAATCTCAATCCATGATTCGGGCATCTGCTCAACTACTTATTCAATCTCTAGGGCGCGCCCAGAGGGTTCATAAGGAAAAACTCCACATTAACAGACTTGAAACTGAGAACAGGAAGTACTCGAAGATGATTGTTGAAACCGATAATAAGTGGAAAAAAGAGTGTGATGCTAAGGATGCCACCATTGCTACTCTGCAGTTGGATCTTCAAAAATCTGTCGATTACGGCCAATATCTTTGTGACCAACTCGAAAGAGTGAAGAAAGAAAGGGAGGAATTCATAGCTCAACAAAGTGATCTAGAGATTGAAAAGGCCAAGTTGAAAGAGCAGAGGGAAGCCATTGAGGATGAGAACTTTGAGAAGGGATTCAACTTCTACCTCACTGGTTTTCTAGCCAACGATCCTGACTACAACTGGGAGAAGTTTGGTCCAACTTCTTCACAGGGCGCGCCTTAAAACATGGAGTATAACCTCTTGTAATTCAATCAAAAAATCTTCAAAAAATGTCAAAAAATGTCTTGGTATACTTCATTAATCTTCAAATAACGTCTTTATTGAATTCAAACCTCGACAGAACAAGGGAAGATATACATGTGCTACCCCCCGTGCTAAGGAGAATAAGTTTATAAAAAACGTAAAATAAAAATAGCAAGTCTCGACTAGAACTAGGGAAGGCGTATATGTACTACCCCCCTAGACTAGGAGAACAATTATTGATACTAGTCTAACTTATATATCCTTCATAAAATAGGGGGTCAAAGCCGTACCCTACTGATAATACTTTCTCAAATGCTCTGCATTCCATGCTCTTGGGATTGTGTTGCCATCCAAGTCTTCTAGATGATAAGTTCCTTCCCAGATGATAGACTTGATCTTGTAAGGTCCTTCCCAGTTGGGACCAAAAACTCCATGTGCTGCTACTCTTGTATTTGGCATGACTTTCCTCAGAACTAGATCACCCACCTTGAAAGGCTGAGTCTTCACCTTCTTGTTATAATACCTTGCTGCTCTTTGCTGACAAGTTGCCAATCTCAACTGCGAATTTGCCCTCATCTCTTCTAGGAAATCAAGATTTAGCCTTTGATTTATCATATTCGATTCTTCATCATAGAAATCCCTTCGGAATGATCCTGCCCCAATTTCCACCGGCACCATTGCCTCACATCCATAAGACAACATGAAAGGAGATTCCCCAGTTGTGGTCCTTGGTGTTGTGTTGTAAGACCATAAAACCATAGGAAGTTCCTCAGGCCAATTCCCTTTACTTTCTTCTAGCTTGGTTTTCAAAGTATGCTTGATTATCTTGTTGATAGCTTCAGTCTGCCCATTGCTCTGAGGATGATACACAGCTGCGAATTCCTTCTTGATTCCCAAGTCTTCGCATAACTTTCGCAATTCCTTACTGTCAAATTGCTTTCCATTATCTGAAATAAGCTTGTAGGGGATCCCGAACCTACACACAATGGAGTTAAACACAAAATCCCTAATTTTCTTTGCTGTGATTGTGGCCAAGGGCATTGCTTCCGCCCATTTGGTGAAGTAATCCACAGCAACCACAGCATACTTGACTCCTCCCTTAGATTTAGGGAGTTCTCCAATAAGATCTATTCCCCACATAGCAAATGGCCATGGACTTATCATAGAAGTCAAAGTAGTCACGCAAACCTCTGACATTTATCACATGCCTTGACAAACTCATAGGCATCCTTCTTCATAGTAGGCCAATAATAACCTTGCCTTAACACCTTCATTGCCAACGAACCACCCCCCGAGTGATTACCACAAATTCCTTCATGCACCTCCCTTAGGATATAATTGCATTCATCTCCATCTATGCATTTCAGAAGCGGTTGATTGAAACCTCTCTTGTATAAAATTTCATCATACTCTACAAACCTAGCAGCATGATATCGAAGTCGCCTTGCTTCAATATTATTGCTCGGAAGAATCCCCTTACGGAGATAATCTAAAATTGGAGTCATCCAAGTAACTTGCGGGATAATTTCCACTTCCATGATTTTTACTTCCGGAATACTGGGCACTTCTTGAACCTGTAGAGGAACCGTTCCCAACAACATAGCATCTTTCTGAGATCCTAACTTAGCTAAAACATCCGCACTACAATTTTCATCCCGAGGAATACAGTCCAACCTTACTTCTCGAAACTTCTGAATTAATCGCTGTGCACACTTCATGTAAAGCTCTGTTCTTGGACCTCTACACTGAAAACCTCCTTTGATCTGCCTGACTACTAACTCCGAATCACTTGATACGATCAAATTTGCTACCTTCATTTCTAAAGCCATCTTCAATCCATTAATCAAAGCTTCATACTCCGCATCATTATTAGTTGCCTCGAATTTGAAGTGAATTACACTCATGAATTGATTTCCTTCAGGCGTCACCAAAATTACTCCTGCACCAGCTCCCCCATTGTTCACAGCTCCATCTACGTGCAACTTCCACCAAGGTTGGGGAACTTCCTCAAGAGGGCGCGCCCTCTTAGGAGGAATTCCAGGTTCCACTAATATAATCGACTTTTCCTCGATCTCTGAATCAAACTCCAGGATGAAATCCGCTAAAGCCTGACCTTTAATTGCTGTTCTTGGTGTATATTCCAAATCAAATTGCCCTAATTCGATGGCCCATTTCAACATTCTTCCCGAAGCTTCCGGTTTGTGAAGAATAGTCCTCAATAGATAAGCAGTACGAACCTCGATCTTATGAGCTTGAAAGTAAGGACGAAGTTTTCTTGTCGCCAATATTAAAGCGTAAACCAACTTTTCCATACTGGTATATCGAGTCTCTGCATCATGCAAACGTTTGCTCACATAGTAAACCGGGGACTGATGATCAATCTCTTCTCTTACCAATACTGCACTAATGGAGTATTCCGAAACTGCCAAGTACAATATCAAAGTTTCTCCTTCCACGGGCTTGGCTAAGAGCGGAGGATTCCCCAACTGCTCCTTGATTTTCTGAAAAGCTTCTTCACATTTAGGAGTCCACACAAAATCGTTGGACGCTCCCTTGATTGCCTTGAAGAATTCTCTGCATCTATCCGAAGATTTTGACACAAAGCGATTTAGTGCGGCAATTCTCCCAGCCAAACTCTGAACTTGCTTCACACTAGATGGAGATTTCATGTCAAGTAAGGCTTTAATCTTGGCTGGATTCGCTTCGATCCCACGATGGTTAACAATGAATCCCAAGAACTTTCCGGATTCCACTCCAAACACACATTTTTTAGGATTCAACTTCATCCTAAACTTCCTCGATACTCCGAACATTTGCTCCAAGTGCTTCACATGGTCTTCCGCCCTCAAAGACTTAACAAGCATATCATCCACCTACACTTCCATAGTTTTCCCAATCAGGTCTTTGAACATCATGTTTACCAACCTCTGATAAGTGGCTCCGGCGTTGATCAAACCGAATGGCATTCCAATGTAACAATACAAACCTCTATCTGTGATAAAAGAAGTATGCTCTTGATCTGGCTCATACATAGGAATCTGATTATAGCCCGAGTAAGCATCCATGAAACTCAAATGAGCATGGCCAGTTGTAGCATCCACCAACTGATCAATTCGAGGGAGAGGAAAACTATCCTTAGGACAAGCCTTGTTCAAATCCGTGAAATCCACGCAAGTCCTCCACTTTCCATTAGGCTTCTTGACAAGAACTGGATTAGCCAACCAATCTGGATAATATGATTCCTTGATCAAACCAACATCTAGAAGTCTATCAACTTCCTCTTTTAATGCTATAGCTCTTTCTCCACTCACAGGTCGACGTTTCTGGCGAATTCCTTTCTTAGTGGAATCTATGTTCAGATGGTGACACATAACCTTTGGATCGATTCCCACCATATCAGCATGACTCCAAGCAAAGACATCCAAATTATTCAAGAGAAAATTGGTGAGCATTCCTCTCAACCTGGAATTCAGTTGAGATCCAATTCTCAAAACTTTACCTGCATCTTTCTCATCCACCATGATTGGGATGGTATCCTCTGCAGGACCAGTCTTTTCCACAGGTTGTGGTGTTCTTGGATCTAGATCAAAATCAAAGCTTCGTGGATCCTCGATTGGTGTTACATCCCTGGAGGGCGCGTCCTCTTTAAGAGGGAAGTCTTCCTCAACAAGGGTATGCGCCAAGCCTTCAAGTAACATTCGCCTCCCTTCAACCAGCTCACCTCTGATATTAACTGAAATCACCTCCTCTAAATCTTCTTCAATTTCCTCCAAAATTCCATCCTGAAGATCATCAAGTACTGGAATACTCTCTTCAAGGCGCGCCCTAAATGGGGGCGTGTCTTCTACTGGTTCTTGGACAAGATAATGGACTTTTACCTCTCCCGGGACAATACTCATAACCCCTGAACTACTTTCATTGAGGGCGCGCCCTCCATCCTGAATCCTTTGATTGCCTTGTGATAACAATCTCTCGAGTCATGCTGGGATCCTCGGATCGTTCCCACACCATTTGGCGTAGGAAACTTCATTGCAAGATGATAAATGGAGGTTACAACCTTCATTTCTTTCAACAAGGGACGTCCTACCAAAGCATTATGTGACGATTCTACATTCAAAATCATGAAATCCATCATTTGAGTCACAAAAAGAGTTCCTTCTCCGAGAGTTACTGGTAACTTGATAGCCCCCATGACCTTTACAGATTCGCCCGAAAAACCATAGATCCATTCGTTATCTTGAATCATATCCTTATCTAAAAGTCCCAACTTTTGGTAAGTGCTGTAATACAGAATATTCACCGAACTTCCATTATCAACAAAAGCTCGATGCACATTCTTGGAGCCAATCTGAATTGCCACCACCAAAGCATCATTATGAGGATGGTGTACCCACCTTGCTTCTTCTTCGATGAAAGCGATATCAGCACATTCCCCTTTGAACAATTTAGGCGGCCTCAGTTCCAAACTATTCACATTTGTAAGAGGTCGGTATCTTGCTTCCTTAGTATACCTCTCTATAGCATGATTGCTGTCACCTCCCAGGTGATGTCCACCAAAGATGATGTGAATACTTCCTTCCTTGACAAACTTCTTCTCTTCAGGCTTGCCGTCAACATGGAGGGCGCGCCCTCCATATCTCTTATCAGGATTCTCCCTATGTTTCTTTACCTCTCTGACAATCCATTCTGTCAAATATCCTTCCTTGATTAGATCCTCGATTTCATCCTTCAATTAACGGAACTCATGAGTATTGAGCCCAGAAGACTCATGGAATTCACAGTACTTTCTCTTGTCTTTACTTTGCCAAGAAGAGAGAGGCTCTGGCTTTCTGAAGAATCCTTTATTTTTGTTTACTTCGAAAATATGTTCAATGGAGGCTGTCAGAGGTGTATAACTACCTGGCCTTTGATCGTAGGTGTAAGTATCTAGGGAACCCCAATTTCTGTCAGATTCAGTTAAGTTCACCCGATTGACACCAGTTGCTATACGGCGAGTTGGACTAGGAGACCTATCCTTCCTCTTTCCGACCTTTACCTTAGAACTGTTTTGATTATCGGTCTTTCGATTATCTGCCAAAGACTGTTCCACAATCTTGAAAGATTCAGCTTGTGCAAACACATTAGCCAATGTCGGTGGATCTCGTCCTTGAAGATGTTTCCAGAAATCAGTTCCCACTGATAATCCAGCTATTATAAAACTCTTGAGCGTTTCATCAGTTGCTCCTCTCACCAGAGTTGATTCCGAGTTAAATCTCTTGAAGTAGGATTGCAGACTTTCACCTTCCCTCTGCTTGATATTGGCCAAAGTTGTGACGGGAAGGGAATATTTCACCGCCGCCTGGAATTTAGTCAAAAACAAATTCCTCATCACCTGCCAAGATGTAATAACTCCCGGGCCAAGTTTCTGAAACCATTGCTGAGCACTTTCCCTGAAAGTTGCTGCCAACAACCGACACCTAGCCAGCTCTGTCACTTGATAAACATCCATCTCGATATCAAAGCGTCCGAGGAATTCAACAGGGTCTGCATTTCCGTGAAAGCGCAAATCATTTGTCATGGATCTATACCCAGTAGGAAGCTGCGCCTCTCTTACTTCGGTTGAGAATGGAGAAGATGTTTGCACAGTAGCAGATATTCTTCCTCCGTCCAAATGAGCAAGGATCTTCTTCAAGTCATCCACATTGAAAGTTCCAACCCCGGGAACATTTTGAATATTTGGTTGTGTTGCAGTTTGTACACCTTCCGGGGGTGGAGGTGGAGCCGCTGTTAAAACACCTCCTTGTGTTCCTGCTTGAGGTTGAACCTCAACATCCCCCTGAGCTTGAGTTTGTTGACCTTGAGGATTTCCCTCACTCTCTGGATTTCCCTGAGACCGTTGATTCCCTCGAGGTTGTGGATTTTCTCGCGATCCTCTTTGATATTGTTCCCCTGTGTTAGGGCGGGTCCTTGACCTGGACTCACTTGAAGTGCTCGAAGGAACTTGATGAATGCGAGGGGGTCTAAAACCTGAGGGCACACCCTCTCTATTACGAGGTCGCACGTCTCCTCTGTATAGCTCCATTCTTCTATCACCGTCAGCACTGTTATTTCGCCTTCCAGCATTGCCTCTGTAAGGAGCTTGTTCAAGTCCAAGGGGCCGCGTCTTGTCATTAACAGGGGGCGCGCGCTGTGGATTTCCATTCTGAGGAAGGGCTCGCTCATGTCCAAGGGGCCTCGACCTGTCATCGACAGGGGGCGCGCGCTGTGGATCATGGGGCCGCGATTCCAAATTTTTGTCTTTCTTCTGAAGTTCGAGGAGATATATCCTAAGGTCATCGTCATTAAACCTTATTCCAAGGCGTTCTTTCAAACTTGCAAAATCTCTCTTCTCCTTAGCAATCTGTTCTTCATCCCGCTGAATCTCATTGGGGGTGCGCCCTGAACGGTGAGGGTGAGAGCGCGCCCTAGCTTCGGGATTCAACAACCTGCGCTCAGAATTATCTTCACTAGGATGTTCAATAATAGGATCAGAGTTGTCTAACCTTTGAGGAGTAATTAGCTGAAATCTCTTCTCCTGCACTTCGCCGTCTCTACGGGAGCTTTCCTCGACTTGAAGGGCTTTCCCTGTTCGATGATGATTTCGTGGGATACTCCGAGATTTTCTCCTTGATTCCTGATTTTCCTCCACAGAACACAATCTTGCCCCGAAATTATTTAGGGCATCACCCATGCGGTACAGTTGTTCCATTAATGACGCGTTACTGATAAGAACAGGCGGCTGACCACCCACGGTGACTGGAGTCCCCTGATGATGCGGAGGAGCGGAGATTTCCTCCGGAACATAAGCCTCATGGTGGGTTTGGTTACCCCCCAAACTATCTTCAGAATCGTAATCTTCTTCTTCACGAGAACCCCTGCGTTTATTGTGAGACATCTTTTCCTCCTAAGATGAAGATCTTGATTGGCTCCCCTCCTTCTAGCGCCAATTTGTTGACGGAGGAATTTGGTAACAACAAAATTCGAGGTACTTCGCCGGAAACAAGATCTACAGTGGTGGTTCTTTGCTAAAAAGAGTGGTGGCGTATGGTGGCTGTATGCAATTGGTGGCTGAGATCGATAGGGTTAGTGGCGGCTATTCAGAGCTCTCGACTTCCAACCCCTCAATCGGCCTACGTACCACGGTATTTATAGGGGATCAAGCCATACGTAGTTCTTGGAGAGCAAGAAACCCAAATGGGCTTGGATAACGGACCAGCTTCCGGAATGTTCTACTATGAGGCCTAACCACAAAAGGCCCAAGGCTCATCCAGGATCTCAAGACTTCACGGATAGAGAAACTTCCCCCGTCGAGGACTAGTCCTATCCGCTACCAGCTATTTCTTGATTTCAAGGATGCAGGTATAGCCGTGATTTACCCCAAGTGCAGAACGCATCCCTGTCCCCCGAATGAGAAGCACCCACCAGATAGCAGGACAGGTGATCCAGAGCTTTTGGGTGCAAAGTGCAGGATTACTCCAAAGTTCCCCAATGAGGGCGCGCCCATTGGCTACAGGAACAGAGCTCCCAAAGCACACACCAGAAAGTCCCCATCTTTCCACCTTAGGGCGCGTCCTTAGTGTTTAAGAAGGGTCCTTATATCCAGGCAAACCCCTGGAGGCCTTCTGCGACGGACATCCCCCTCCTGAGATACGACAGGAGAGAATTTCTTCAATAATCAAATACGAAATCAACATTATAACATTCTGGAATTCCACCATACCCCAGGGCGCGGCCTAAACCCCCCAGGGCGCGCCCTAACTTCTAGAAATCCCTAATTTATTCTCTAAAATCCCAAATTGAACCAGTTATTGACCCGAATCCATTATGAAAATACCCGAACCGAATTTTGTCTATAACAATTTATATTATTACTTCCAAATGATCCGATTTAAATAACTATGGAAAAGATAAAAAAATTTAACCAATATTTATTTTAATATTAAGTTAATAAATAAGGAACTCGTGCTTTGCACGGACTATAAGCTACGATAGTTATTTAAATTTTAAATCTATAAAATTTATGTCTTTAAAATTTCAATTAAAAATAATTAATTTTTATAAAATATTAGAAAAAATCCGTGCATCGCACGGGTTTTAAGTTAGGATATATAAATTCGAGTAAAGTCGATATTTTTCGAAAGAAAAGTTGTTTCCAGCATTTGTCCAAACAAAAGAAAAAGAAAAGGGTAAAATAGAGAAAACAGAAGCAGGTAGCGTATGTTGTAGGCCTAGGAAGATCTTTGTCATAAGAATAAAAAAATGATGAGAAAGCGAATATGGTCGGACCCAACCAACCTCAACCTCAATTCTGGGAGTGACTAGTCACATTTAACCTGTGTGTTTAGAGAAGGTGTTATAATGTTATATATATCCAGACAAAAAAAAAAAAGAAAAAAAGAAAAAAAAGAAGGTGTTATATATATCCAGAGTGACTTTCCAGACACATAATTTTCATACCAAGCGACACACACCTAGTAGCCTCGTTCTAGACCAGTACGACAAACCCCGCTATGAGAACTGAGAACTGGGCCTTTTAAAAGCCCAATACGTATGATAACCCATTTCTAGACTCTGCCAATCAAATCTCTCACATCTCTCCACTTCTCGTCCCCTACTTGTCGAGTGATTCACCCGCAAATTTGAAATCGGCACCATTTCAAAAATTCAAAATACAATCACATGGAGTACAACTTATGTGTGCATCTTCGTGTCAATATTTTGCACATATATCGTGCAAAATTGAAGAATTATAGCTAGATTTACACATATTGGTCATTAATAATTAGGTATTTCACTATTTTATCATTAATAAATTGTTGACACAAGAATCAAAAATTCAAACCATGTTTTTATATATTGTTGTTTTGTATTTAGTGATTTTTGAAATTTTTCTTACCATTTCATGTACAGATGTGATTGTATAAGTGGAGCATGTAATCAATTATCGATATTGTAACTTTTTTTTAGTTTGACTAACTTGTGAAAATAAGTTACATATAATGTTAGATTTTATGGTTATTGCCCTTAGCTTATTTGTAAAGACAACTTAAAATGTGCATTTTCAGTTTGAAGTTTTGTATTTTGGTTTTATATTCTTTTCTAGTAGAACATGGAATAATAAATTTTAGTTTTTTTTTATTCTTAAAATAAGACATATGAAAATGAGTATCACCTATCTTTTTTTTAATTTGACTAACTTGTGAAAATAAGTTACTGTCCATAAAATTGATATTCAGTGTGTAATATATAAACACATAATCACATTGTTACTTGTAATTTAGCTTTTGGGTTAAATAACATGAAATTCATTTTCCTTTAACAGTGCGTATATTTTTCCTACATATATAAGAAGAAATAGTTTATGTAGACCTAACAAATCGTTTTGTACATTCAGGTCATGTACTTTAGGGTGTTGAACGAATATGACATGATATTAAATCGTGTACCTGAAATTAGAACATAAATTGACACTAAATTACACAAATTTTTTCGTATATACGAAATGAAATGAATATGCGAATATAAAAAATATAACAATTATATGAAATATTACTATGTATCCAAGTTATGTTAATATATAGTTATATATCTTAGAACAAAGTTGAGATATTACAAAACAAAACTAAGAGTAGCACGCATGGTGTAAAGTCTCTCAAACAAAATGAAACCCTCCTTTTTATTTTTTTCTTATTTCTCGTTAACAAATATCTCTCTTTTTGTAGAATCTTTGTACCACGTTATTTAGTTTTCTTAACCATTTTTTATGCTTTGTTGATATAATAAAAAATATAGTCAACCAACCAAGCAAATTCAATATATGCTCTTAGGTTAATATTACTTTAATTCAAGAATACAAAATTCAAAAAGGCACCCTTCTCTTAAAAACAATATATAATTTTAAGTGTAGCAACCTTTTTATTTATCATTATTAATCATTTTTATAACAAAAACCGAAGCTGCTCTCTCTCTCTCTCTCTCTCTCTCTATCTCTCTCTCTCCACCTTTTCCAAAAGATGTTGAACTAAAGTTTAGGAGCTGATATCTGTTTTTTGAGTTTTTTTTTTAAATTTTTACATTTATTTTTCAATAAAAATATCATTGAGAATCTAGTACACCGTTGCCCATTGGTGGATTTTATCTAACAAAATATTAGATTTTGTACTAACTCCTTGTAAATAATAAGCCTTATTTTCTTTTCCTTGATTTTACTTTGGTTTTCACTAAATATCTCTCTTTATTGAAAGCCTAATATCCTATTTGTGGATTTTTGTCTACCCATATATTAGATTTTGTTATATTAGTTCATTGATTTGGATAATATAGAATCACAGTTCTGGTCGGTTGTTTGAATACGTTATGACAAATCAGATATACATATTCCTCACGTTTATAACAAATTGTTAGATTATCTCGCCGAAAAGACTATATAATTTAGTGACATAAGCTAGAGATGTACCATAATTAAAGATTTGTTCAATGATTGGATAAAGGAAATTAGTGATATAATTTGCTATTTGTTTGTTCAATTTTAATTGTTTTTGTAGATGTTGTATGCCCTTTTATTGATGATTTTTGTAGGTACGATTATTTTTATGTATGACATATGTCCTTTTATTGATGAATTAATTATCAATAAATAAATAGTAATTTATAAGAAAATTTGTGCTAAGTTGAGCAATTTATTATGGAAATATTCACTAACAATATTTTCACTGAATCTGTAATATTTTTTATTTTTTGATTGATAATTTATACACCAAATAATGTAAAGTACTATTTAAGAGTATATTTAATATTTTGAATAATTCAAATATATTGTCAGGTCAATTTTTTTCCCCATTAATTATTGCATAGTTAAAATTTTTTGTAATTAAAATGTTAAAAGATGATTGGTTTAAAATTCATTCTAACATTTTAATTGGTTGATTAGCTTTTTTATGACTGAATTATTTAATACTTTACATAACTTAAATTTGAATGTGTATTTAGAATAGTGTGGTAAATAGTTTTATATTGTTAATAATTTTTAATTCATGATTTTAATTGTAACTTATGATTTTGAATTGAAAGTTTGAGATATCAAAATATATATTATAAATATAATGATTCATGTATTAATATATAAATTTTAAATTAAATAAATATTGTATTTAGAATAAAATTGTTAAGTGATCACTGAATAACATTGACAACCCAACACTGTAAAAAAATATTTAATTATAGGCACACCTAATAATGTAAACAAATCGGTGTAATGGGATAAGGATTGATGCCTACAATTTAGTAAGTCGCTGAATTATTGAAGTTTGCTATTGAATATTCTAACGGGAAGTAACTCTGAGAGAATCCGGACTGGGGATGATGATAACCTAAATCGTTTTTTTTTTAAGAAACGTTTTTCTGTTGATTTTATTGGACAATTAAAACACGACAAATATGATACATATATAAAATCGAAATAAAAAGATAATTTGTCCAAGTATAGAATGCCATATAATAAAAAGATATAAAGTAGTACCTTAACCGAAATTGATATGATTTAGCCATGAGAAGAATTGATGCATACACTCAGTTTATCAAAGTTGGCTAAGTCTGACACGGAATAGGGAATAAGCGTCTTAGATTTCCTGTAATGTTTAAACTGATATAATAATTATATTTTTTTAGTTTGTAAGAATTTTATTTTATATAAATTGTTTATTAGTTGTTGGGATTTATGGGTGATAGCATAGAGACAACTTAACTATATTTCCCTGTACTTAGTTTTTACTAAGTTGAACATACTGTCACAGCCAGAGTATGTCTTCATATTCGAATAATTGTTGTCATGTAATAATTGTATGATTTGGGAGAAGTTCATACATTTGTTCAAGCCTCAAGGAATACATCCAGAAGACAGCAAGAATAAAGGTTACTGTCATGTCCCTGACAGTAAAGTTACAAGAAGGCAAATGTTGCAAAGTCACGACAAAGCTACATCTGACAGCAACATTGGCCGAAGCAAGAGACAGTAACATTCTCACACTTGACAGCAAGTCTGGAGTTCCGACAGCAACATTGGCGGGAGCTCGTACTGTCAACCACTGAATATTCCTTTGACAGCAGACTCTGCGGTTAAGGTTACTGTCACATTGAATTATTTGAATTGGGTATTTTCTAAGTCAAATCCCGTGACATGTTACATGTTCAAGAAACAGATTTGCTGCAACACACTATCGTTTGTAGCAGACCTGCAAGACTACGACAGAAGCTTAAGAGATTTACAAGACAAAGCTGGTCAATTTAAGGAGTATGTAATATCCACATCTACTAGAATTGTATTAGCTAGAAATAGAAAGAATCTAGGTTGCTTTACTTATAAGGTTTATCCTGACTGTATAGCAAGTTGGGAAAGTCACATGGGTGTGTAAATTGTAATGAGCTTCCACTTGAAAACGATAACAGCTCAACACCCCATGCGATAGGGACAACAGAGTATCTTAGTCTACTTAGATACATCTTATATTCTTTTCTATTCATGTACGCACACGAAGCAATCTGTATCTCTTGAGATATCGAAGCTGGAGAAACACTCTCTCCAGGTTGTAGCAACACTTCACACAAAATAAATAAAACATTTATTTTGTGAGAAATCTTGTTTCACTTATTGCTTGCATACATCTACTGATAATCTGTAATCTTTATTTTCGTTGTTGATTTAAAGATTCAATTTTATCAGTATTGCATTCAACCCCCCCCCCTTCTGCAATACTCCGGGACCAACATTAGTTAATCGTTAAAATTAAAATTAGTAGTTATTATGTATAGTTAATTGATATGAAAAAATAAAAATTAATTGTTATTGAGTGTAACTTGATTTGAGTTTAGTCTTGACTGAAACGTAGAATCTAGATCCAATACAGAAACATGTTACCTTAAATTTAATTGATTTAAATTTAATAGATTCTGATTGTTTACTACACTAGCCAAGAAAGAGTGTAGTATACTCTATTTGCCCATGTTGTCCAAGAAAGCGAGGTCCTTTTTTAGAATAATATTGTTAGGTCCGATAAGATTGTAGAAGGGGGGGTTGAATACAATCTATATCAATTTCTCGAAATTTGTCCGTTAAATAAAATTTAGTTTAGACAAATTTGTGCGGAATAAATTGAAACAAATTTTCAAGTTGAATATAACAATATATTAACTTAATGGGTGTTACAATTTCAGTACAGATTATTATCAAGTAATTAATAACTAATTAGAAAATTCGACATGAACTTTTCTAATTTAGTTAATAAAAATCAAGATAAGAACTAGGAAACTTAATTCGCTAGTAGTACAAGAATCACAAATAAACAAGTTCCACCGGATAAAATATTACAAAGGCTTAGAACTTGAATTTACAGAAATTAATTAGAGCTTGTGTTCTTGAGCTTTTTGAGAGAGAAGAAGGCTGCTGGGTTTGTTTTGATATGATGTTCGTGTATGTCTGTGTTGTTTTAAAAGTGAGCCGCCTGATGCCTTATAACATCTTCTGTCTTTTCTTTTTTTCACTTGCAGACTATCTGAAAGACTATCAAATGACTTGCAGACTATCCAGTTGAGTTGCAGACTACCGGTGTGACTATCATTGATAGACTATTAAATGGCTTGTAGACTATCCATTTAATAATACAGACTATCAATTATTCTTGCAGACTATCGATGTGACTATCCTCTTTAAAAATAGACTACCGGTGTGACTATCTGAATTATTTCTTTGTTAAACAAGCTGGACTTCGTCTGTCAACAACGACCAGTCGCAGGACAGGAGAGTGCAGGACACGCGGCCAGTTTTGCTGACTTGTCCTGGCGCGTGACAGACACGCGCATAGTAGGCTCGTGTGGAGCTTGCCGACAGTAGCACATGCAACATTCTGATCCATTTTTCATTCCTTTGTTTATTAAATAAACAAACAATGCACTTGATTCACTCGTTTAATTAATCAGCCACCGGGCCACCTTTTAACTATTTAATAGAGGTTCCGTTGAAATGCTTTTTAACCCGCACAGCTTATAATCTTTAATTAATAAATAATTATTTTAATTCAAAAATTATAAAAATAAATATCTAATATTATTAGATATTTATAAATATAATTTTCTAAATTAATAATTTATTTATTAATATAAATAAATCCTTAAACTATAAGCTGCGGTTACCTGAGCGTCTGGAATCGGACTCCTTTTGCTTAACAAAAAATATATCAATTCCAACCGGAGTTCCAGATTTAAGAATATATCACTTTCCACATTCTTGTGATAATTCTATTTTCTCATAACCCGTCGAGGTGTAAGCTGCGGTCTCTTGAGGATGTGAAACCGGACTCCTTTTGCTTAACAAAAAATACAACAATTCTAACCGGGGTTTCAGCATTAAGAATATATCAATTTGCATTTCTTTGTGATAAATCTTTTTCCTCACAGCCAGTCCACTTGATAGTAAAATCCTTGTGATTAATGAATTTAGCACTTCTGTTGCTTGCACAATGATTTTCTCTCATACCAATATTGATATCTTGAACCACTGAATTTAATGATGAACAACCACTGTTAAATGTTGACACTCGATGTACTGTCTGGTTCATGAGTGACTAACCGCAATGACTGTTCTTCATATATTGACTTTAAAATCTGGTTCATTTTCTTTTCTCCTCTCTCTCTTCAATTCTTCTGTACTGTCTCTGTCACTGTTGAAATCTCTATCACTTTAAATGAATCCACTTCTTAACGAATACTCCACTGAGGCTTGATCAGATGACTGAGCTTCTTTCAATGTAGTAATTCCTCAAGTCTGTAGATTGACCTTGATCTTTTTCTTCTGACAGATATTACAATATGAGATTCCTTGTGACAGTCTATATACTATTTACTAATACAATCTTGTTTAAGTTGAGTTGTATCCTCGAAATACAAATAGGCTACATCATATGCCTTTCAATCTCCCCCTATTTGTTTGTTAGACAATAACAAGCAAATACCTAGAGGATAACTCAACTAACTCAATTAAACAAGAAAAAGATTAAGCATTTAAGAGTTTAGTAAATAATACAAAAAAAATTCTCTGGTTTAGATTTAACAATTCCAGAATCCTCAGTTTATGAAATAATAGATGATTGTTCCTCTAGCACTGAACTGATCTTCAATAGATAACTCATCTTCATTTCTGATTCTTCATATATTTGCCTGATAATCCTTCACATCTTACATTGGTGATTATCAGCAGTTCTTGATTTACAATCACTTCCCTTCTTTGACACAACTTTTCTCACTTAAGAAAAACAACTGTTCATACTATGTAGACAATGGTGAATCAATACCATTTCTATAACTTCTGGGAAATCTACTACTCCTCCACTTAGCCTTTATACATAGTACATTGAAAGACTAATAGAATAGTATTGTGATGTAATCTTCTCCTTATATCTCCCCTTTCTTCTCAAATGAATCTCCCCTTACTTTTCCATCTAAGGCTCCCCCTTAGTAATTTTACTTGCTTCTCTTCCAAAGCACAGTCTGTAAATGCTCCCCCTTTTCAACCTACTCTCCTTTTTCTTGTACCCCTTTACTTCTCCCCCTTAGTTGAGGAATCCTCCAATCAACTAGTTGACAAAGTAGTTGTACCAATTATAGAGTTCTTTGTTAGAAAGGAAGTTTCATTTTCTTCCTCACTGTGAGTGTGTGATAGTGTTTAGTGTATCACTCTTGTCTCCACTCATTTGTTGAGTGTCTCACTTCTCTCTGTGTTTACACTCTTGCTCACTAGTGTATCACTCATATCACTCATAGCTCCAACATCCTTTAGTGTACCTGCAAGGAAAAATCACCCTAGCCCCTTCAAGAGAGGTCAGTGGTGGTGCAATGGGAGTTCGCAAATCCCAAATCCTCGTTGGACTCGTCAGACGAATCTGAGTCATAATCTACAAGTTGCTAATTTTCCCTTTTTAGGGTTTTCAGATTTGAATTCTGAGAAGATAAACAATGATCTAGAAATTTAGCATTGAGATCAAGATTTCCTTCTAATGTCTGTGAAGACACTTAGTTCATTAAAGAACCTTTAACTTATAATCCTAACCGTAAAATGGTTGGATTACAGGTTTCCGTCAATTCATCCTTAGTGTGTGCATTCTCACTTTGTGCATATGAAATATTTTGGTTAGTGTATAAGGTAGTGACTCTCCAACTGAATATCCCACACATCCTTATTTGCTGCATCACGTGCAGTTACTCCCTGGTGACCTTTAGTCTGATAGGTAACTTCCTTTTAGGGGGTAAGTCAGAATGTATTTGAATTTGACTGTAGTCTGGGATAAAAGTTGTTGGGTTTACAACCTCATGACTAATCATGTGAGAAAACAAAATTCCATTTAGATGAACCTGCATCACAGAATATGAGCAATAGAGATAGAATGATATACAGTTATGATTTCGAAAGGTTTACAATATAAGCAATCACAACTATAGAAAGAGATTTTGAGTTATGGGAAAGATATAGATCTTGAGCCGGTTTTACTAAACAAAAACATAAACAAAAATCCAATTAACAATGAATATTAATCAAATTAATGAATGTTAATGTTTAAACCAATACAAACAAAACTATTTTATCATGTTTTAGATCCTGTATGTTAGATTCCAACTGTTACCACTTGTTAACACTTTTTAGGTCTTGTCTTCCAATTGTTAGAACCTGAAAATCAAACGTTAGTTCCTAAACAATTGAATTGACATATACCATATTGATACCAACAATGTTCCTTAATAAGAAATTCTGTTAATAACAACAACACAACAAAGATTAGAAATTAAAACAGCATGATATGTGTGTGTTAAACAGAAGAAGTACAAAAGAACCAAGTACAGGGACCTGTTTGTAAGTTTTGAAAGTATAGTGACTAAACTGAAAAACTATACAAACTATTTATAAACACATGAAAAATAATATACAAAAGTAAGAAATAATATAAATAATAACAATATTAAATAAAAAACTAAAAAGAGAAGAAAAATACGAATTTTTTTATTCAAAAATAATTGTATTAATAATATTTACAGAATATTAGAAATAAAAGAAAATAATTTACGAAAATATTTACAACAATATAACTACTTAACAATAGCTAAATAGAAAATAGAAAAAGCTAAAAACACCATAGGTTATCCTTTTTACGAAATCAAACAATAATAACAAAAGGACAAACACTACAAACTATTTAATAAACTATTAACTATTTACATAAATATTTGTAGTAAATTAATAAATCTATATATTTTCTTAATAAAGTAATTTTCTTATAGAAAATCATTTAAAGAGAAAATATGACTTATTAAATCAACACAAATATTCAAAAGTAATTTTCAATAAAAATAGATTTCTCACTAATTTCAACTTGTAAAATTTGAGAAAAATATTTTTAGAGAAAATTAAAATATTCTAAAATTAAAAGAAGTAAGTAGGAATATATTAAGAAAATAATGACAATGATTTGAGGATTAACAAGCAAGAAAATAAGTTGATAAAATAATTATACAAGTGATTTTAATAATAAATATTAACAAAGTAATCACTTATAAATTATTAAAGAGCAAACCTCAGATATTAACTAGTTTAATTACTAGGACTATTTAACATACCCAATTCACCAACAATTCTGGTGAATGTGGATTCGTCAAGAGACTTAGTAAAAATATCTGCTGTTTGTTCTTCCGTGGGTACAAAATGTGACTCCACGGTACCATTCATGACATGCTCTCGAATAAAATGATACCTGATGTCAATGTGCTTGGTCCTCGTATGTTGCACAGGATTGTTGGAGATTGCTATGGTACTTGTATTGTCACACAAGATAGGAATTTTGTCAAGTACAAAGCCATAGTCCCTCAGCTGATTCCTAATCCACAAGATCTGTGCACAACAGCTTCCAGCAGCTATATATTCAGCTTCAGCTGTTGAGTTGGAAACTGTTTGCTGTTTCTTGCTGTACCAGGAAACCAATCTGCCACCTAGGAATTGACAACTCCCAGATGTGCTTTTTCTGTCTACAACACTTCCTGCATAATCTGAATCTGTATATCCAATAAGATTAAAACCAGAATCTTTAGGGTACCAGATGCCTAAGTTAGGCGTACCCTTAAGATATCTCAAGATTCGTTTTACAGCAATGAGATGAACATCTCTAGGATCCGATTGGAACCTTGCACACAAGCACGTAGCATACATAATATCTGGTCTACTTGCAGTAAGATAAAGTAATGAGCCTATCATACCTCTGTAGCTTGTGATATCTACCTTAGCAGAATTTTCACATGCTCCAAATTTGACAGCTGTAGATGATGGTGTTCTTGTTGAAGATGAGTCCTCCATTTGATATTTCTTGAGGAGCTCTCTGACATACTTGGATTGACAGATAAATATTCCATCTGTCCTTTGACTTACTTGCAATCCAAGAAAGAACTTCAGCTCACCCATCATGCTCATTTCAAACTTACCCTGCATTAACTTAGCAAATTTCTTGCAAAGAAGATCATTAGTAGACCCGAATATTATATCGTCCACATAGATTTGAACTAATATTGTATCATTTTTATGTTTCTTTGTGAAGAGAGTTTTGTCTATGACACCTCTAACAAAACCATTTTCAATTAAAAATTCAGAGAGAGTGTCATACCATTTCCTTGGTGCTTGCTTAAGACCATAAATTGCCTTGAAGAGAAAGTAGACATAATCCATGAATTCTGGATCTTCAAAGCCAGGGGGCTGTTCTACATATACCTGCAGAAAGGCACTCTTGACATCCATTTGATAAACCTTAAAGTTTGAGAATGCTGCGAATGCCAAGAATATTCTGATAGCGTCAAGTCTTGCCACTGGAGCATAGGTTTCATCATAATCTATTCCTTCAGCTTGTGAATAACCCTTTGCTACCAGTCTTGCTTTATTTCTCGTCACTGTACCATCTTCATCTAGCTTGTTTCTGAATACCCACCTTGTGTCAACCACTTTCCTGTCTTTGGGTCTGGGTACCATCTTCCATACTTCTTGTTGTTTGAATTGATTGAGTTCATCTTGCATAGCAATTACCCAATCAGGATCAGAAAGAGCTTCCTCAGTTTTCTTAGGTTCCATTTCAGATAGAAACCCTGAATAGTTACATTGATTTTGAGTAGCACTTCTAGTTTTGACACCAACATCTGGATCACCAATAATCAGCTCAAAAGGATGAGCTCTATTCCAAACAGTCTGTCTGGAAAGATTAGATCTTGATGATTCGCCTTGTTCTTCATTGTGATGTTGTGTATGACTAGTTGATCCTTCATTATCTCCCCCTGAGTTGTTGCCATGTTGACTAGATGAATGTTCAAGAGTGTCAGGTGTATCTTCATTATTCTCATTGTTTTCACCACCATTACCCTGATCATCATCGTTGTCATTAGCATCAGCAAAAATCTCAGGTGAATTGTCATCATCTGAATCTGGATCTGTCATGTCATTGAAAGATAGCTTTTCAGATGAATCTTCAGTTTGGATACTTGGGAGTTTAGTGTCATCAAATGTTACATTGACACTTTCCATCATCTTCTGTTCATCAATCACATACACCCTGTATGCCCTCATTGAATAACCAATAAAAATTGCTTCAAATGCTTTGGTATCGAATTTACCACCTTGATCATCACCTTCTTTAAGCACAAAGCATTTTGCCCCAAATACATGAAAGTATTTGAGTGATGGTTTCTTATCAGCCATAATTTCATAGGGTGTCTTCATATGGTCTTTATTGATTAGAGTTCGATTCTGGGTATAGCAAGCAGTGTTGACAGCTTCAGCCCAAAAGTACAATGGAAGCCTTGATTCACTTAACATAGTACGTGCAGCTTCAATCAAGGTTCTATTCTTTCTTTCCACTACCCCATTTTGCTGAGGAGTTCTTGGAGCTAAGTATTGTCTAGTTATACCCTTCTCAGTGCAAAAACCATTTAGAACTGCATTCTTGAATTCAGTTCCATTGTCTGATCTTATAGCTCTCACTGGATACGTAGAATCTCGCTCAATTAATTTGATGTGATCAATCACCAGTTGTGGAGTCTCATCTTTAGAATTCAAAAACAGGACCCATGTGTATTTTGAAAAATCATCAACGATCACTAGAGCATATCTCTTCCTTAACATAGACATCACATTAACTGGACCAAACAAATCCATATGAAGTAATTGTAATGGTTCAGTTATTGAAGATGTGTCAGTGCTCCTGTGACTTGCCCTTTTTAGCTTGCCTTTTTGACATGCATCACACAGTCCTTCTTGAGTGAATTCCATTGAAGGCAAACCTCTCACCAATTCTCTTTTAACTAGAGAATTCATTGTTTTGAAATTAAGATGAGAAAGTGTCTTGTGCCATAGTCAACTCTCGTCATTAGATGCTTTAGTATAAAAGCAAGTAATTTCTGCAGTGCTTCCTGAGTTCATATTGGCTACGTACAGATTGCCTTTTCTAACTCCTGTCAGTTGTGGCTTTTCATGTCTCTTGTGTGAAATTAGACAATTCTTCTTGTTGAAATAAACTCCATATCCTTTGTCACAAAATTGACTAACACTGAGCAAATTGTGCTCAAGTCCTTTCACAAAAGAGACTTCATCAATGATAACATTTCCAGCTTCAAGTCTGCCATATCCATCAGTTCTACCTTTGTTGTTATCTCCAAAGGTAACTACTGGGCCGGCCTTCTCCACCACATTTGTCAGCAGGGTTCTGTCACCAGTCATATGCCTTGAACATCCACTGTCCAAGATCCAGGTCACTCGCTCAACCTGCTCAACACCCTGCAATGACAAACGGATTAAACCTTCTTCGGAACCCAAATTTGATTGGGTCCAGAATACTTAAAGAATTGGCCTTTGTCAGGCAAAACAGCATTTTTCACCTTAACACCAATTTTATCATTAGTCAATAAACATTTTACCCTATAAATAGATTTGACAATCTTTTGTTTCATTTTGGGTATCCATGTTTGTTTACCAGCAATAACACTTGTTTCATTGACTGGACATTTGACCTTGTAAACAGCCTTAGTAAAACTTTGTTTAGGCTTAGGTACAAATGTCTCTCTCCTACCATGAGGAGGACTAGCAGTCTTTGATCTAACATTATTATTCCTGTTCATATGTTGTCGAGGAGTAGTCTTATTATCACATGCATGATTACCATTAAAGTAAGCAGACATAACATTAAAAGCACAAGACATACAATTGACAACACCACATGTTTTATGAGAAGTATCAATAACAGGCATGGTATTCATGTTAGACATGTTATCATTCTGCTCCAACTTGTTATCACCTAACTCAATTTTAGATGAACTGGGAACAAACTTCACTGGTTTCATAGAAACAACCTTATTAGATTTAACATTTTTGGTTGTAGGTGCCTTAACAGATTTTTCATTAAGTTGGAAACTACCACTAGCAATGTCCTCAGTACGCATCTCCTCTTGAATAACAAGAGAAGTCATATCTAGAGGCTCTGCAACAGACTTCTTAAAGAGTGGATCTTCAACATTCTTAAGCACATGTGGTATTCCCCTTTCTTTAGCACTCACAGGATTAGGGGAATTTATGCCTAACATTCCAACAGCTTCGTTGTAGCCAAACCCTATTCCTACGGTTTGTTCTACAGCTTGTTTATTGAATAACTCTTTAGAAATTTTCACAGAATTAAAACAAGCAGATAATTTGACATTCTGTTCCTTTATCTTAGTTTCAAGTTCAGCAACTTTAGCAATTTGTTTATGCATGTATTCTGATATCGACTTTTCTCTGTAGTTAAGTCGAGCTATTTCTTTTATTTGCTGATCTTGATTATCAGGCACCTTTTTTAACTCTAACACTTCATTTTCAAGATTAGTGTTCAACAGAGTTATTCTTTCAATTTGTTTCTTTGCATTACCCATGGAATTATATAAGCTATCAATCAACTCAGCGTCAGTAAGAATTACCGGTGTAGTATAACGAGTTGATGTTTCAGCATTTGCCACCAGCGCAAAATTTCCATATTCTTCGTCTTCGCTATCTGTGTCATCCCAGCTTTTACCGGCAGCTACATAAGCTCTTCCAGTTTTCTTCTTTTCAGAAGCATAGTCTCTTTTCTGTGCTTGTTTGGGTTTTTGACACTCAGTAGCAAAGTGTCCCAACTCATTACAATTAAAGCAACGAATCTTGCTTTTGTCAACAGTTCCAGTTTTGTATCCTCCCTTGTTACTAGAGGATGAAGAACCTCCTCTCTGAAATCTGCTATTAGACTTAAACCTGAACTTGGGATTTCTTCTGAATCTGAAGTTACTGAATTGTCTCACCATCATCGCCATGGATTCATCTTCCAATTGATCTAGCTCTTCCAGTGAATAGAATTCTCCACCATCCTGAGTGGCTGGTGTCTGTCCATGTTCCACTTCAGTTTGTTCCTTGTTGAAGCTTTTAGGTTGAACAACTTTAGCTTCCACTTCTTTAGGAACCTCAACTACCAGAGATGTAGAAGAACTTGCCACCCTGCCTTTACCAGAGAACTCCTTCTGCTGTACTTGTTCTAATTCATACGTTTTCAGAACACCAAACAGCCTTTCAAGAGCAATCTTATTCAAATCTCTAGATTCTCTGATGGCAGTTATCCTATGCTCTAAGTGAGTAGGCATTGTCAGTAAAAACTTCATGTTGATCTCCTTCTGGGTATATTGCTTGCCATGAACTTGCAAATTGTTGATTATTTTGTTATACCTTTCGAACACTTCCTGAATGCCTTCGTTAGGGCCAGCTCTAAAGTGTTCATATTCAGAGGTCAAAATTTGAATTCTATTTTCCTTGACTTCATCAGTCCCTTCATTAATAGTCTCAATAGTTTCCCAGATGTGCTTAGCAGTTTTACAATTCATCACATGGCTATACATTACAGCATCCAGGGAATCTACTAGAATGAGTCTCAGATTTTTGTCCAATCCAGCATCCTCCTTTTCATCATCAGAAAATAGCTTAGGATCCTTTTCATAGGTTCTAGCAGGTGTTGTAACAGCTCCATCAGTAACAACTTGTTCTTCATGAACCATATGAATTTTTGGTCCATTCTTTAAAACCCACAAATATTTTGGATTTGTAACATCAAGAAACAACTCCATTTTATTTTTCCACATATCATAATTATCCTTATTAAATATGGGAATCTTAACAATGGCTTTTGAAGACATGATGAATTTTTAAGTGAGTTAAAAATTCGAGATAAATTTTTGATTGAATAAAAATAGGATCTTGATTTGTGTATCAATCAATAGGCTCTGATACCAATTGTTAGGTCCGATAAGATTGTAGAAGGGGGGGTTGAATACAATCTATATCAATTTCTCGAAATTTGTCCGTTAAATAAAATTTAGTTTAGACAAATTTGTGCGGAATAAATTGAAACAAATTTTCAAGTTGAATATAACAATATATTAACTTAATGGGTGTTACAATTTCAGTACAGATTATTATCAAGTAATTAATAACTAATTAGAAAATTCGACATGAACTTTTCTAATTTAGTTAATAAAAATCAAGATAAGAACTAGGAAACTTAATTCGCTAGTAGTACAAGAATCACAAATAAACAAGTTCCACCGGATAAAATATTACAAAGGCTTAGAACTTGAATTTACAGAAATTAATTAGAGCTTGTGTTCTTGAGCTTTTTGAGAGAGAAGAAGGCTGCTGGGTTTGTTTTGATATGATGTTCGTGTATGTCTGTGTTGTTTTAAAAGTGAGCCGCCTGATGCCTTATAACATCTTCTGTCTTTTCTTTTTTTCACTTGCAGACTATCTGAAAGACTATCAAATGACTTGCAGACTATCCAGTTGAGTTGCAGACTACCGGTGTGACTATCATTGATAGACTATTAAATGGCTTGTAGACTATCCATTTAATAATACAGACTATCAATTACTCTTGCAGACTATCGGTGTGACTATCCTCTTTAAAAATAGACTACCGGTGTGACTATCTGAATTATTTCTTTGTTAAACAAGCTGGACTTCGTCTGTCAACAACGACCAGTCGCAGGACAGGAGAGTGCAGGACACGCGGCCAGTTTTGCTGACTTGTCCTGGCGCGTGACAGACACGCGCATAGTAGGCTCGTGTGGAGCTTGCCGACAGTAGCACATGCAACATTCTGATCCATTTTTCATTCCTTTGTTTATTAAATAAACAAACAATGCACTTGATTCACTCGTTTAATTAATCAGCCACCGGGCCACCTTTTAACTATTTAATAGAGGTTCCGTTGAAATGCTATTTAACTCGCACAGCTTATAATCTTTAATTAATAAATAATTATTTTAATTCAAAAATTATAAAAATAAATATCTAATATTATTAGATATTTATAAATATAATTTTCTAAATTAATAATTTATTTATTAATATAAATAAATCCTTAAACTATAAGCTACGGTTACCTGAGCGTCTGGAATCGGACTCCTTTTGCTTAACAAAAAATATATCAATTCCAACCGGAGTTCCAGATTTAAGAATATATCACTTTCCACATTCTTGTGATAATTCTATTTTCTCATAACCCGTCCAGGTGTAAGCTGCGGTCTCTTGAGGATGTGAAACCGGACTCCTTTTGCTTAACAAAAAATACAACAATTCTAACCGGGGTTTCAGCATTAAGAATATATCAATTTGCATTTCTTTGTGATAAATCTTTTTCCTCACAGCCAGTCCACTTGATAGTAAAATCCTTGTGATTAATGAATTTAGCACTTCTGTTGCTTGCACAATGATTTTCTCTCATACCAATATTGATATCTTGAACCACTGAATTTAATGATGAACAACCACTGTTAAATGTTGACACTCGATGTACTGTCTGGTTCATGAGTGACTAACCGCAATGACTGTTCTTCATATATTGACTTTAAAATTTGGTTCATTTTCTTTTCTCCTCTCTCTCTTCAATTCTTCTGTACTGTCTCTGTCACTGTTGAAATCTCTATCACTTTAAATGAATCCACTTCTTAACGAATACTCCACTGAGGCTTGATCAGATGACTGAGCTTCTTTCAATGTAGTAATTCCTCAAGTCTGTAGATTGACCTTGATCTTTTTCTTCTGACAGATATTACAATATGAGATTCCTTGTGACAGTCTATATACTATTTACTAATACAATCTTGTTTAAGTTGAGTTGTATCCTCGAAATACAAATAGGCTACATCATATGCCTTTCAAGTATGAATCTCTTTTACGGTTGTAATGGAAGAAAGAGCTGGGTTCTCGATTAGTTCCGCGGCTCTTGGAGAGTTTTTCATTTGAAACGTTTTTGTATGTTTCTACAGTCAAGGGAGAATGCCGTTTTCAAAAGGTATCCCTCTTCTGTTTCGGTTTATGCTGAAAAACCTTGCATCTGCCCCCCTATTATATAACCGGTCCCATCTCTCTCCAAACCTAACGTGGTAGCTGTTAAAATAATTCACAATCTTGTGATTGGTTAACTAACACATGTTAGTTAACTAAGACATGTTAGATTCGGGTATCCTTTATTATAATAAAGGATGTTCAAAAACATTTCATAACTAAAAGATATATAACCATATGTAATATACTGTTATGTGGATTTATAGAAAATAATATTTACGGTTAGTAGATTTTTTTTTAAATTAAAAACCACGTGATATGCGAAGATATTAAATCAAGATATTTTATATTTAAATTAAATTTAACCGCGATTAGTAAATTAGAATAAGCATGGTAAATAATTAAATTTTTATATATGATTGATTGATTTAAAGTTTAGAAGTTAATTCTGATTGCCTCTAATATAATTTTAATTTTTTGGTTGGTAATTTATTCACCAACCAATAATAATACTCTTATAGCGCATTTTTAATAATTAAAATAATTAAAATATATGTAGTGTTCGTTTATATGAATTTATTAATTATTTTATTAACAAATTGTGAAGAAATCGGTTCAAAAAAAAAACAAATTGTGAATAAAAATATTTTTGAACCTTTTAAAAAATTGAGTTTTTGTAGATATGGATTTTATCCAAACTATTTAAAATTTGTTCAAATCCGATTTTGTAGTATTGGCTTATATGCATTTATTTATTAATTTTATTAACAAATTATGAATAAATATATTTTTAGCTTATTAAAAAAATTAAAATTTTGAATGTATGGATTTTATCCAAGTTATTTAAAATCTGATTTCAAATCCGATTTTTTCAGATTTTTAGTTAAGTTAGATTATAATTATTAATATCGATTATAATTGTACAATATATATTATAAAAATCATATGATAATTTGTAATTGACTTTATATTAAAAGAGTGGTTGATTAATGAATGATTAATTATGAAATTTAATTTAAAATATATAATAGTGTATCGTGATTGATTTCAAACTAAAATTGCGATTTTGATTTAAAAAATATGTATTTATGGATATGTTAATAAAATCAATATTGTATTTAAATTGGTTTATATGAATTTATTAATTATTTTATTAACAAATTGTGAATAAATATATTTTTGAACCTTTCAAAAAATCAAGTTTTTGAAGATATGGATTTTATCCAAGCTATTTAAAATTTGTTCAAATCCAATTTTATAGTGTTGGCTTATATGCATTTATTAATTAATTTTATAAACAAATTATAAATAAATATATTTTTGAGCTTATAAAAAAAATCAAATTTATGAAGGTGGATGAAATCTTGCCTAGTAAGACTACATTTGTCAGTGTCACCAATTCCTGATTTCCTGTACTGTACTGAAGATACTACATTGTGGAGAATCGATTCATGCTTTATTGATCAAGAAAAGATATGAATCTGATGTATTTGTTGTTAGCTCGTTAGTTGACTTTTATGCCAAATGTGGTAGAATTGGAGATGCTCATCGACGTTTTAATAAATATATTTTTGAGCTTATAAAAAAAATCAAATTTTTTAAAGTATAAATTTTATTCAAGTTATTTAAAATCTGATTTCAAATCTCATTTTTACAGATTTTTAGTTAAGTTAGATTATAATTATTTAATATTAATTATAATTTTACAATATATATATTATAAAAATCAATTTATAATGTATGATAATATGATTGTGATTGTCTTTATATTAAAAGAGTGATTGATTAATTAATGATTAATTACGAAATTTAATTTGAAATATATAGTGGTATATCGTGATTGATTTCAAATTAGAATTGTGATTTTCTAGTAAATATTTTTTTATTTAAAAAATAGATATTTATGGATATGTTTCATAAAATCATTATTGTATTTAAATTAGAAGTGTTAACTAACCATGGTTAAGAGGTATGGTGAGATTGTAAATAAGGAAAAGTCTAAATTTTAGGAATTAGCTCTGATTGGTCCTGAAATAATTCCTCGATTTTTTGGTTAACTGACGTGTGATAGACTCAAGTATTATACAGTAATAAAGAATTTGAAATTTTTTTTAACAAATTTGGATTTTTAATTATCAATTTCAGGTAAACATATGAAATATATATGGTGATTTTCTTTGATTCATTTCTTAATTGTTGGTGATATGTATATTTTAGCTTTTTCTGGTAATTTTTTGAAATATGTTTCCCGGTAATTAGGTGATTCTAAAAGCTGATATGTGCTTTTAGAGAATGTTTTTAATATAATATTTGATAAAATATGTATTGATCTTAGTTTTTCTGAAAGCTAATTTGTAAAATAATAATAAGAATCACTATTTTTTATGCCCTGTTTTTGGTGATTTGGAATATTTGTCCGGTGATTTGTTCCATGTTACTGGTAATTTGTTTCTTAATTTTATTGATTTCAGTTTAATATAAAGATATATGTTGACATTTCGTGATTTGTGTTAAAAGAATGATAGATATCAACATTTTTATACTTAGTCTTATTTGTATTTTATTGTCATAAATCTGTGATTGCTGATATATTTTTTTTTCTTTATATGTAGATTGTTCTTGTTTTTATTGTAAGCACGTAGTGTGGTTTGTTTGTCAAAAAGAATAATTCTTGTTTTTTTTATAGATTTTATTAATACTTTTTTTTTTGAAACAAAAGCAAGCTTTATTACTTCAAATCATTCTCTAGAATCTATACTATTATATAAATTTCGAAACATTGAAAGTTTTGGTACCAGTTTTTTGGTACCAGTTTTTTGGTACTTCGTGAATTTACTTATTTACCCTTCATTATAAAGAAAAATAAATACACCTAAAATAAATAATAACATAATAACATGTTATGATAATTTTAATGATAATTAGTCGATTGCCTTTTCCACATTTACTTTTAGTTGAACATATTACCTTTTATAAACACCTAAAAACATCAATTGTATCATATCTTTCGATCATTAATATTTTCTTTCGAATTAAAACATGTTACCCTTTTAATTTAAAACAAATCTAAATTAATGGTAATTACTCGATTGCCTTTTTCATATTTACTTTTACCTGAACATATTAGCTTTTATAAATACCTAGCTGAACATATTAGCTTTTATAAATACCTAAAAACATCAATTACACCATACTAATATCAAAATATTTCTTCCAAGCATTAATATATCTTTCGAATTAAAATATGTTACCTTTTGATAAAATATACTAATCTCAAAATATCACACTATACTTTTCAATTATTAATACAATTATATAAAATCTATACTATTATATAAATTCCAAAACATTGAAAGTTTTGGTACCAGTTTTTTGGTACCTATTTTTTGGTACTTCGTGAATCTACTTAATTATTTACCCTTTATTATAATGAAAAATAAATACACTAAAATAAATAATAACATAATATAATTAATGGTAATTAGTCGAGATATTACCTTTTATAAACAGCTAAAAACATCCATCATATCATATCTTTCCATCATTAATATTTCCCTTCAAATTAAAAAATGTTATGATAATTTTAATGATAATTAGTCGATTGCCTTTTCCACATTTACTTTTAGTTGAACATATTACCTTTTATAAATACCTAAAAACATCAATCGTATAATATCTTTCGATTATTAATATTTTCTTTCGAATTAAAACACGTTACCTTTTTAATTTAAAACAAATCTAAATTAATGGTAATTACTCAATTGTCTTTTTTATATTTTCTAGCTTTATACCCGTGCAATGCACGGGTTATATTATTAATATTTTGTAAAAAAATTGTTAGAAATAATTTTTACAATAGTTTCTCATATTATTTTAAATTTTTATTTTCACTTTTAATAAAAATTATACATATACATATTTCATAATTATATGTATACAAAAATAATAATAGAAATACATTAATTTTATAATAATAATTAATAAATTTGTTGATTGGTATTTTATTAGATTGAATTTGTATTAATTTAGTTCAAATTTTATTGTTGATAAATTTATTTTTTGTAACTTTTTAATTTATTAAATTTTAATATTTTTTATTGTATAATATTCTAATTCTACATATATTTTTTTTGGTTTTTTTGGAAAATTTTTATAATTTATTTGCAGATGTAGTACTACATCTACAATTTTTGGAGAAAAAAAATATGACCAAATGATATTATGTCTTTTAAGATTACATTGTTATTTAGTGTAAATTTAAGAAACATGTTTGTTGTAAAACTTATAAGTAAATATTTTAATATTTTTATTACTTACTGTTTTTCTTTAAGGATCTTTATGTGATAGTTATTATTTTTTGGCTAATTTATAGTTATTATTTTTATAAATAATTATAAAATTTAATCAAATATATTTTTAAAATTTCATTATTATTATTTTTAAACATTTAAAATTGATTATATTAGGTCATTTTATTTTAAAATATTAGATTATATAATACATATTTGAAACATGTCGGGTATTATATTCGCATAACTTTTCTATTTTGTTTTTGTATTAAATATATTATCTAAAAATCGTTTATAGTTTTTTTATGGTGCTTTTTCATGTGTGGGAGGTGCTTTTTTCCAAGTATTTTGAACTCTTTAAAATGTTCTATTGATAATATTATTTTTGTTGTTTATATTAATTAGAGTTTTCAAAAAACAATTTGTTAAATGTGTCATATTTTTTATTAGTTAATATTTGTTGTATGTGCATTACATTAATTTTTTATTGTGAATTTTAGTCACCGAATTTAGTATTTATATAAAATTAGCATTTATTTTGTAAAATATATTTTGGTGAATTTTAATGTCATTTCTAATTATAAAATATATTTTTTAATATTTTTGAAATCTTAGTTTACCAATTTATTTCTTGGCTCATTTTTGAAAATATTTTTTGTAATTAAATTTCAATTCCTGTTTGTAAAAATATTATTTTGGAGTTGGAAATTTTGTGTTATATTTGCTTACATTGTTTGTTATATGTATTATTGAATGTTATTTGTGACTTATTTTTAATTATCATTTTGACTTTTTTGTTTTTTATTTATATTCTTTTAATGAAAGAATTATATTGATATATTATTCTAATATTTTTTTAAATTTGCATTTCATGTATGGAGAAAATGATATGTTAGTTTTTAATTGTTTTGTGAAGTTTATGGTATTGGTATTACTTATCTCTATTACTTTTTTCTATGTCTCCCTTACATTTTTTTTGTTAGTTTTTTTTTTGATTTTATGTCCAATGTTTTGTATTTATATTTAAAATTATTTTTTAAATATAATAATAATAATAATACATTATGTTATAATATATTGTTAAAATTTTAAAAGATATACGTTATTTTTTAATAATTATTATTGAATTTGTTGATAAGTATTTCATCGTTAATTGTGATGTAGAATACAACTTTCTCACCATGTGTATTACTATTTTCCATGTATTTTTTTTAATTGTAGTATTAAATTTTGTTTTAAAATTATATGTAGGATATTTTGGTTGAAATTACATTTTTACTCTTCACGACCAAATCAACCACGCTAATTATATATAGTATATAATTTGATTATAAGTATTTTCTTATAAAATTAGTTTTATAACATTTTCAATGGTTTATTTTTAGTTTTAGTGATAATAATAATAATACATATATTATATGGTTTGTAGTATACATTTGTTTTTTTTGTAAATGATTTTTCTATATTTTATATTTCAAATATTAGGTTAATATATTTTTTAGTGTTTCATAATTATTTTTGATATTTATCATTTTATTATATTACATATGATATACTTGAAACATATAGGTGCGTGTAACAATGTATTTTTTTATCTTTTTAATTATGTAATTTAATGTTTATTTTAAAAGTTTTAGATCTTTGTTATAGTGTTTGTATAGTTTTTTAAAATATTTTTTTCTTTTTAGAAATAGGTGTGGTATTGAACATTTTTATTTGTTTGAATATTGATTTTTTTTTTTCATGTTAATTTTTCATTTTGTCATGTGCGGTGTTTATTATATGTTTTTTTTGAGAAATTATAGGTATTTTAATGTGGTATTATATTTAGATATTAATATAAATTTATTTTGTGGGGTTTGAATTGGTTTTTTATTTAAAATATGTTCATTTATTGATTTGTGTTTATTTTTTTTAATTTACATTTTTTCTTTGCAATGTAAGGATTTTTTTATTTGTTGATTGGTGTCCAAAATTTTAAATGTAAAAACATATTTGTTCAATATTGTTAAAGTTAAAAATAGAATATTTAATGATTTTTATTAAAATTATTTTTTCTTAAACACTTTTGTTTGGTAAATGTTTTTTTTTGTAAATTTTATGTTAAGATTTAGCCTAACATATAATTGAATATTTCATACTTAGAGAAAAATGAACAAATATAATTGATATTGTTTTTGGAAAAGTAATCTTAGGTTTTATTTTTGTTTATTTGTTAATTTGTTTTTAAATTTAAATTTTTTAAATTTTTTTTTTTGATTTTAATAGATTTTTTTATGATGAAAAGAACATATAATTGTAAAGAAAATTGGTTTGTAGTTATTTTATTGTTATTATTTGAAATGAAATATGTATAGAATATTATGGAAGATAGGATTTGGATTTAAAATGGAAATATTGTTTGATAAAAATTCATTGACTTATTTTTATGTTTGAAGTTTGAAATGTATCTGTAATTTATATTATATTTCATATTAACTAATAGGTTGTATCTTAAAAAGAGTGGTGCAATATTTTTATATTTCAGATTATTTTTAGTTTTAAAAAGATTATATGTATATACTATATATGTGTTGGGTAATTTACACTAAACACAACAATGAGGCAGTGATATATATTAAACAAGAACAGGCAATTAACCAAATAACGAAACAAATCACGAAGGCATAAACATGATATAATCAGAGACTGTAATTCACGAGAGAAACAAGAAAGACTTATCTCTTACAGAAGATTTTAGCAAAAACTGATAAGAGAATAAACAGCTGAGTCGCCAAACCCTTCGAGAGGACTTGACTGTTCTTGAAGAGATTATTGCCCCACTTACGCTGTGTTGGGTTGCAGCAATATCACTTCCAGGATAAAACAGCTCAGATCAAACCGGTCACAGAAGCGGAGAGATCAACAGCGACTAGCACCTCAGTTCGCCTGAGAATTATGTATCTCTTCTGTATGTGTTGAGAGAGCAGAGAGAAAGAAGACTACAAGAGTTTTCTCTCCTTAGGATGTATCGTATGTCTTCTACAACGTTCTATTCTCTTCTGTATATATATAATACCAAGAATAAAACGTAACTGATACTCCATAAAAGGAAAGTAAATATTCTGATTTAATTTCATTAACTGCATCAGGATTTATTTTCAGTTACAGTAATATCAGGATTTGGTCATCAGTAGCATCAGGATTTGGTGTCCATCAGGATCAGGATTCAGTCCTCGTCAGGAACTGATATCCATCAGGATTTAGCCCATCAGTATCTGATGTCTGACCAAGTCCATCAGGATTTTACTTCCAAGTACTGATCCAAATTTCCATCAGGATTTAATCCAAATACTGACCCAAATTTCTAGTACTATTGTAACAAATAAATCTGAAACCTGTTAAAATAAATCAATATCTAATTTAAAATCAGTTGCAGATCATGGGCATGAAAACTTCCTCATGGGCATGAAACCTTTCTGACCAACCAAGTATACATTCATGGACATGAAAAACTTTCTCATGGGCATGAAAGGTTTCTGAATATCCCATCTCATTTGATGCCTCTTCATGATCATGAAATATATATCATGGCCATGATTTCCATCTGTAACCTGATTTCAAATCTCCTTCTTTCAACTCAATTTATCTATGGATTCCACTAAGAAAATGTCTTAGATCCAAACATGAAAGTTTAAGTCCTCATTACAAGGAACAACCTCCACTTGTTAGTTTCTGGAAATTACATCAAGAACATATTATAAATATGCCTCAAACTTTCCATTTTCTAACAATCCCCCACGAATCCATACAGAAATTCAAATACATATCTATCCTCATCATGACTTGTTTTTCAGAGTAGGTACCCTTCCGAGTTTGAACCCTCCTAAGTCCTCTACTTCGATGGCTACCGGATTCAGATGGAATGTTTCACCTTGAATCTTTATCCGTTTGATGTAACCACACTCCATAGACGACGACAAGTCAAAGGCTATGGTGCTAATCTACGGCTTTGAGACGTTAATGGTCATGTCTCGATCCTGTTCGTCGAATGCTTCAAGGAATAACCCTTTCCTCTAATTGCGACCACACAATTACATTCGCTTAGCTGGGCATCTCCAGAGATGTACTGCTAGCATCTCGTCAAATGACTTGACCCCATTCAGAGTTCAAATAACTCTTGCTATTCTGGCAGTGACAGTACCTTATAGGTTTACAGGGGATAGACTCCAGATACGTGAGTATCAATCTATGTAGTTAAGGTACAACCAATTCACCCTTACAACTTGTTATTACCACATTGAATACACTTTCGAGGGATCTCCTCTCATGTGTATTGGGTTCCCGCTGTAGATGAATTACTATGGGCTATCAGTCCCATCCCCAACCTAGACTTAAGGACTACAGCATGCTCAAGCCCCTTAGTCAAAGGATCAGCTAGGTTTTCTTGAGTTCCAATAAACTCAACAGCAATAATCCTTTCAGACATTAGACCCCTTATAGACTTTAGTCTAACTTGGATATGTCTCTTTGTTTTCACATTATACTTCTTGCTGTTTATCTTGTCGATAGTTGTACGGCTATCACAATGAACAGCAAAAGCAGGAAGTGGACGACTTACTACAGGTAACATTGACATGAGTCCATGTAACCATTCAGCCTCAGTCCCCGTGGCATCTAATGCACACAACTCAGCCTCAAAGGTAGACCGAGTTATAACAGTCTGTCTAGAAGACTTCCAAGATACTGCTCCACCTGCTAGGGTAAACAGGTATCCAGTCACTCCATTGGAACCAGACTTCTTAGCTATCCAACTTGCATCACTATATCCCTCTAGCACTCCAGGAAACCTTCTGTAATGCAGACCAAGATATATGGTGCCTTTCAGATATCTAAGTACTCTATCAAGAGCATCCCAATGAGTCTTGTTTGGACAGCTTGTATATCTTGCTAACTTAGACACTGAATATGAAATATCAGGCCTAGTACCATTAGCAAGATACTGCAAACTCCCAATAATCTGAGAATACCTTAACTGAGACACAGGTACTCCTGAACTATTCTTGACAAGGGCAATTTTAGGATCATACGGAGTACTTGCAATTCTACAATTTGAATAACCATACTTCTCAAGTATAGATTTCTCTATATAATGAGATTGTGACAAGGTTATTCCATCAGTTGACTGAGTCAACTTGATACCAAGAATCACACTAGCCTCTCCCATATCCTTCATTTCAAAATGCCTTTTCAAGAAACTTTTTGTCTCGTTAATAATCTCAATATTGGTTCCAAACAACAAAATATCATCCACATACAGGCACACAATAATACATTCATTTCCTTTAACCATGTAATAGACACACTTGTCACTTTCATTAACTACAAACTCTGATTCTAAAACAGTTTCATCAAACTTTTTATGCCAGTCTCTAGGAGCTTGTTTTAAGCCATATATAGACTTGATTAACTTACATACTTTCCTCTCATTACCAGAAGCAACAAATCCCTCAGGCTGATCCATATAAATCTCTTCTTCAAGTTCACCATGAAGAAAAGCTGTCTTTACATCCATTTGATGGATGATAAGACCATGTACAGAAGCCAATGCTATAAGCATTCGGATTGTTGTCATTCTAGCAACTGGAGAGTATGTGTCAAAGTAATCAATGCCTTCCTTTTGCTTAAAACCCTTAGCTACCAGCCTAGCCTTATACTTATCTATTGAGCCATCAGGATTCATCTTCCTTTTGAAGACCCACTTACATCCTATAGTAGAACACCCAGGAGGTAGATCAACCAACTCCCATGTTCCATTAGAAACAATAGAGTCAATTTCACTTTTTACAGCACCTTTCCAGTACCTAGATTCAGAAGAATCCATGGCCTGTCTGAAAGTTAAAGGTTCGTCCTCGATATTGTAAGTGATAAAATCACTTCCAAAATCCTTGACTACCTTAGCACGCTTACTCCTTCTAGGTTCCTCTACTTCATCAGGAATAGAGCTACTATCAGGATCTGCCCCCACATTTGTCATCCTTTCCACATGATCAGGAATGGACCTCGATGTGTGAGAGGGATCATGATCAGAAATACCCTGAGGTATACCAGTCTTCATAGGGAACACATCTTCAAAGAATGTTGCATCACGAAATTCAACTATGGAATTAGCCACTATTCCATCTATGTCAGATTTTAACACTAAAAATCTCATAGCTGTAGTGGTTTCCCTATAGCCCAGAAAGATGCAATCAACAGTTTTCGGTCCTAGTTTCTTTCTCTTGTGTTCAGGGACAAGTACCTTTGCAAGGCACCCCCACACACGAAGATATTTTAAGCTAGTCCTTTTCTCTGTCCATAATTCATAAGGTGTCTTGTCCATATGTTTCAGAGGAACTCTATTCAGAATATGGCAAGCCGTATTCAGAGCTTCTCCCCACATGTACTTAGGCAACCCTGAATTAATCAACATACTATTGATCATATCCTTAAAGGTTCTGTTCTTTCGTTCTGCCACCCCATTAGACTCAGGTGTGTATGATGGAGTTACCTCATGAACTATACCATTGCTCTTGCAAAATTCATTGAACGAGTTACTCATATACTCACCACCTCTATCTGATCTCAAACGTTTAAGTACTTTACCAGTTTGTGTTTCAGCTTCAGTTTTGAACATAATGAATTTATCTAGTGCTTCATCTTTATGTTTAAGCAAATAAACATAACAATATCTACTACAATCATCTATAAAAGTAATGAAATATCTATTATGTTCCTTGGTCAAAACACCACCAAATTCACATATGTCAGTGTGCACTAAATCTAACACATTCGAATCCCTAACAACATTATGAAAGGGTTTCCTAGTTTGTTTAGCAGTCACACATACTTGACATTTAGATTTCTTATCAATGGCATGTTTTGGAATCAACTCTAAGTTCATCATATTCTTTAGAGCACCAAAATTCAAGTGACCAAGACGTGCGTGCCACAAATCAGATGATTCAACACAATTAACAGAAGGAACAACATTATTATTAATAAAACTGCCCAGAGCAGGCTCAACATTTATTAAAAATAATCCATCCGACAAGTAACCTTTGCCAAAGAATACACCAGTATTTGTAATAACTACTTTATTACATTTCAAAGAAACTTCAAAACCATTCTTAACTAAACAACTTCCACTTATTATATTTCTACGAATATCAGGAACATGGTGCACTCTAGTGAGGGATAAAACACGCCCAGAAGCGAACTTCAGGTCCACGTTTCCTATTCCAAGTACTTGAGCTACACTAGCATTCCCCATCGTCACAGTCATTCCATGAGTTTGTTGATAAGATACAAATAGAGTAATATCAGTACAAATATGTACATTAGCTCCAGTATCGATCAACCATTCATGAGACGAATAAGTAGAATGAAGTACAGGGTTGTAGGTCACATACCCGTTGTCAGTTTCAGAAGCAACAGCCTCACCAACAACCATGTTAACCATTGACCCACCAGTGGTATCAAGCACAGTGTTAGCTTGTGCTCCCACAACAGGTTTCTTAGTTTTCTTTACAGGACAGTCCTTGCTCCAATGACCAACCTGTCCACAAGACCAACATGGTTTGTTTGCCTTTGGTTTCTTAGCCTTGTTCTTGTCCTTAGACTTAGTGTTTTCCTTCTTAGTGACAGACTTTCTTTTCTGTCCTACAGTCACTACATTCACCTTCGAACTCCCAGCATGTTCAGAAAGCATCACATGTCCTTGCTTGGACTTGTGTTGCTCCTGCACAGATATGTCCAACATCAGGTTTGTCCAAGTGATCTCTCCTTTCTGTCTTTTCAGGGAGAGTGCAAACTCTTCCCAAGACTTAGGGAGCTTTTCAATCACAGACATAACCTGAAACTTTTCAGGTAAGTCCATACCAGACTCCTTCAAAGCATGAACCAACATCTCAAACTCATGCACTTGCTCAGTCATGGATTTCGTATCCACCAGTTTAAAGTCAAGGAACCTAGCCACAGAATACTTTTCCAACCCTTGCGAGTCAGTATTATGTGTCTGGTCAAGCTTCTCCCATAAGAGCTTAGCAGTGTAGGAGTCAGATGAATAAACATCGAATAGAGTGTTCGCTAAAGCTGCCAGAATTGCAGCCCTAACCACCCCATCCTTTTCCTCCCACATGGTATAAGCCTTAACAGTTTCAGCTTTCTCCTTAACCACAACTGGTTTCTCATACTGCACCACCGACCATAGACCCTTTACCGTTAGCCACAGTTTCATCTTTTTCTGCCAACGAGAAAAACCAACACCCCCACCGAATTTATCAGGCATTCCTGACAAATCGATAGGTTGTGGGAAACGGTACGTAGTCCAATCAATGTTGGGTACAGTAACACCAGACCCAGAGCTAGTCTCAACAACAGGAGTTTCAGTTTCGTTAACCATCTTGTTAATTAACAATATATAACACAAATAATCTCTTCAAGATTGTTGGGTAATTTACACTAAACACAACAATGAGGCAGTGATATATATTAAACAAGAACAGGCAATTAACCAAATAACGAAACAAATCACGAAGGCATAAACATGATATAATCAGAGACTGTAATTAACGAGAGAAACAAGAAAGACTTATCTCTTACAGAAGCTTTTAGCAAAAACTGATAAGAGAATAAACAGCTGAGTCGCCAAACCCTTCGAGAGGACTTGACTGTTCTTGAAGAGATTATTGCCCCACTTACGCTGTGTTGGGTTGCAGCAATATCACTTCCAGGATAAAACATCTCAGATCAAACCGATCACAGAAGCGGAGAGATCAACAGCGACTAGCACCTCAGTTCGCCTGAGAATTATGTATCTCTTCTGTATGTGTTGAGCGAGCAGAGAGAAAGAAGACTACAAGAGTTTTCTCTCCTTAGGATGTATCGTATGTCTTCTACAACGTTCTATTCTCTTCTGTATATATATAATACCAAGAATAAAACGTAACTGATACTCCATAAAAGGAAAGTAAATATTCTGATTTAATTTCATTAACTGCATCAGGATTTATTTTCAGTTACAGTAATATCAGGATTTGGTCATCAGTAGCATCAGGATTTGGTGTCCATCAGGATCAGGATTCAGTCCTCGTCAGGAACTGATATCCATCAGGATTTAGCCCATCAGTATCTGATGTCTGACCAAGTCCATCAGGATTTTACTTCCAAGTACTGATCCAAATTTCCATCAGGATTTAATCCAAATACTGACCCAAATTTCTAGTACTATTGTAACAAATAAATCTGAAACCTGTTAAAATAAATCAATATCTAATTTAAAATCAGTTGCAGATCATGGGCATGAAAACTTCCTCATGGGCATGAAACCTTTCTGACCAACCAAGTATACATTCATGGACATGAAAAACTTTCTCATGGGCATGAAAGGTTTCTGAATATCCCATCTCATTTGATGCCTCTTCATGATCATGAAATATATATCATGGCCATGATTTCCATCTGTAACCTGATTTCAAATCTCCTTCTTTCAACTCAATTTATCTATGGATTCCACTAAGAAAATGTCTTAGATCCAAACATGAAAGTTTAAGTCCTCATTACAAGGAACAACCTCCACTTGTTAGTTTCTGGAAATTACATCAAGAACATATTATAAATATGCCTCAAACTTTCCATTTTCTAACAATATGTTCACTAATAAGGGAATTTATTTATTTTTTTGTGTTTTTTTTATAAAATGAATATTGTTGTTAATATTTGTAATAAATTTGGATTTGATAGTGAGAAATGTTTTCTGTTGGGTGTAATAACGGAGAATTGTTTTTATACTTTAAAAAGGGAAAAAAGCAGAATATTTATTAAGTTAACCCACATCCTATAGATAAGAACATAAGAAGGCATTTAGACCAATAGATGTATCTTTCAAGTTAAACTTTATTTCTTATTATTATCCTCTGACTATTTATATCCTGTTTATTTAATACGATCCGGACTTTCTATTCCACGTGTTCTTTGTTGCTCGATACTGCAAACTTCTAGAAGAGAACTCCTTCAGGGGAAGGATTGCACATTTTTTTTACATGCTCTTATTTGGTGCTACAGTCTTAACTGGAATTGTTCTTGTTGGGGGATAATACCTTATGTGTCAGAGTCTTTTGCGAAGATTATATTTCTTAGCAATTCACTGACATTCATGATGGTTAGTTAGTTTGAATTTCTAAATGTGATATACATCTTAGTTGTATCATTCCATGTGCAGGATATTTTTCATGATTACCTTTTATACTGCAGGTTTATGTGTGGAGAAAGCAAAATCCATTTATTCACATGAGTTTCTTGGGACTCTTTACTTTCACAGCAGCTTACCTTCCATGGGTTAGTGTTCCCTCTGTATACTCATCTATAGTCCTACTAAAATGTCTGTTATTTTGAAGGCCTTTTTTTTAAGGGAAAAAAACTCCACTACATTATATATCCTATATATAATTGGCGTAAGGAGGATCAGGTGGTCTCGTGGTCAGGGGTTTAGTAACTTCATTAAAAAAAGAGAAGAAATGGACTAGAGAATAAACTATGGGCCAGAGTATTGGTTTAAAAAAAGTTAAAACTATGCTCCAAAAAAGCTAAAACTATGCTACCAAGGTATTTTTAATTTAACAAACAAGATCAAAAAAGATTGCACTAAAATAAATAACAAATGATGAAAAAATTATAGTTAAGAAAATTATTGTTAACTAAAATTAATACAAAAATAATTTAGACTAAAGTTTAAAATATAATTTAACAAAAACCTTACCAAAAAAATCAAGAAAACTTAATTTTTAAAAAAACAAATCATAAAAAAAAAATTACTTTTAGATTCTACAACAAACATGTTTTTAAAATTTATACTAATAAAAGTCAACACAAAATAAACACAAATCAATAAACTAACATTTAATTATTTTTCAAAGATTCTAGATTTGGTACTAAAGTTGTAAATAAATAAAAAAAATCCAAAAATCTAAAATAAAATTATTAATAGAGAATCTAAATATAATAAGTACAAAAAATCCTATATTAAATTTCATCAACAATAAAATTTAAAATAAATTAACAAAGAATAAAACTAATAAAATATTCATCATCATCAACTTAATTAAATACTATTATAGAAAAAATAGTTGTAATATCACAAAACCTACATATGATTAACAAATAAGGATAAAATACAAAAAAACATAATGAAAAATAAATCACAAATTCATTCTTTATATAAAATAAACAAGCCATTAGAATTTCAATTCAAAAATATTTTTTTTTAAAAAGAAGAATTTACATTTAATTACAAACCAAAATTTTTAAAAGAAAATATATGTAAAACAAGATATTAAAAATGTAATGAAAAAATATGTTATAATTAGAAAACAAAAAATAAATATAATAAAATTTAATATAATACACTTAAAATAAATATAAACCAACACAAAAATATAAGGGATAGTATAAACTTTCTTAAAAAAAAGTGTTCACATGTATGTATGTTAAATTACAATAAGTTACCAAATGCCTAAAATATATTATATATATATTCTAATAAATAGAAGAGAAAACGACAAAAAAAATGAAATATTAAAATATATGTTAGGATAAATCTTAAAATATAATTTTCAAACAAATCATTTCCCAAATAAAGGTGTTTTAATAAAAACATTATTTTAATAAAAATCATTAAAGATTCTAAATTTTTTTTAGGTTGACAACAAATATGTTTCTAATATTAACAAATAAGGATAAATTAGCAAAAAATCATAATTAAAAATAAGTCTCAAATTCATTCTTTTTATATAATAAACAAGTAAACAAAGCATGTCATTAGAATTTCATTTCAAAAAATAATTTTTTAAAAAACAAGAATGTACATTTAATTACAAAACAAAAAAGAAGTTTTAAAGAAAATATATGGTAAAATAAGATAATAAAAAGTAATCAAAAAACATGTCATAAATGATACCAAAATTCAATAAAATATAATAGACAAAATAAACGTCAATTCAAAAAAAATCTAAATATAAAAAACTAAAAACAACAATAAATTTTAATATAATGCACTTAAAACAAATATAATGTACATTTAATTACAGAACAAAAAAGAAGTTTTAAATAAAATATATGGTAAAATAAGATAATAAAAAAGTAATCAAAAAACATGTCATAAATGACACCAAAATTCAATAAAATGTAATATACAAAATAAACGTCAATTCAAAAAAAAAGATCTAAATGTAAAAAACTAAAACAACAATAAACTTTAATATAATGCACTTAAAACAAATATATATACCTACACAAAAACATAAAAAGATAATACAAACTTTCTATAAAAAAAATACAAATGTACAAATGTATGTGTATTCACAATTAAATAATCACATATACATATATAAAGAATAGTTAAACCAATAAGTTCCCAAATGTCTAATATATATTATATATATTATTATAAAATAGAAGAAAACTCCCCAAAAAATTTGAAATATTTAAATATATGTTAAGCTAAAACTTAAAATATAATCTACAAAAAACAAATCGTTTATCAAATAAAAGTGCTTTAAGAAAAAATTATTTTAATAAAAATCATTAAAGATTCTACTATTATGTTTGACAATAAAAATGTTTCTAAAATAAAAATTAAAAACAAATTCTTCGTTTACAAAGAAAAAATTTAAATTAAAAAAGTGAACACAAATCAATAAATGGACATATTTTAAATTAGAAAGCAATCTAAATACCCACAAAATAAATTTATATTAATATCTAAATATAATACAACATAGAAACCCTTAATATTACTCTAAACGAAACAGGTAATAAACACCACACGCAAAAATATAAAATTAACATTAAAAAATAATTAATATTCAAACAAATAAAACAATTTAATACCACACATATTTCCAAAAAGGTTAAAAAATGCCTTTAAAAACTATAAAAACACAATAACAAAATATCTAAAAAATTCAAGACAACCATTAAATTACATAATCAAAAAGATAAAAAGATAATAATAAATTGTTATACGAATATAGTACCTATATTTCAAGTATATCATATGTAATCTAATAAAATAAAAAATAATAAAAAATAGTTATGAAATACTAAAAAATATGTTAGCTTAAACTTTGAAATATAAATTATAGAAAAACCATTTACAAGAAAAAAACAAATGTATACTTACCAATCATATAACATATGTATTATTATCATTAAAATAAAAATATTATTCAAAATGTTATAAAACTAATTTCTCAAGAAAAAAAATTATAATAAAAATTGTACTAAAAAATATTAATAAAGTTACCCGTGCATCGCACGGGTATAAAGCTAGTCTTTATTAATAAGCGAAATCCTCTTTTAAAGATACCTATTTTTTTATTCGCACTATATTTTGTTTCATCCCTATAATCCTATGTTATTTAAAAAAGTAGAATAAAAATAGAAATCCTATTATAATCATAATTCTTTTATTTGTAATTTTATTAATAGAATCATACTTCCCATAGAATACTATGTTCCTTCAAAAAGAATTAAAAATAATAGAATCTTATGATAATTATAATTCTTTTGTTCATAATTTTTTTATTAGAAAAAGCCAACGATAAAAAATCTCCAACACATAGAGGGTAAAATAACAGCGAATACAATATACAATCTAGGATTACTTGATATAAATTTTTGTAAAATACCAACGAATACGTAACGTGATCGTATAACATTTATAAAACACTAACGAATCAATAACCTTTATCAATAAATACATGTTTAATGGTACTTTCGTAACAAATTTGGTTCCATCCTTATTTTGGTTTCATCACAGATTTCTACTCCCCTAAAATTCATATTATTTTCTAAAAAAATTGTTTGGAATTTGTTATAATTATAACTATTTTACTATAATCTTACTGAATTGTACAAATAACGTATCTATTAGAACCAGAACCATGTATGTTATGTTTTCTTGATTGTTTAAAATATAATCTTAAATAAATAATAAATAAAATTTATATCTATAACCTTTATTAATAATAAAACCCCTTTTTAATGTACTACTTTGTACCAAATTTGGTTCACATCATATTTTTGTTTCATCCCAAGACTTCCTATTTTCCAAAATTCTATGTTATTTTATAAAATAAATAAAAAAAAATCCTATTATTACAATTTACAACTTAATAAAAAAAAAGACTACGAATACATATGTTGATCTACGGTGACATGCTTATCTATGACAAACGAAATACATTTTTAATGGTACTTCGGTACCAAAATTCGGTTCCACCCCTAGGATTCATATTTCTCCGAGTATTCTATATTATTTTTTAATAAAATATTTAATAATATTATAATAATATATTTTTTATTATAACTCTATTCAGTTCACAAATAGCGTATTTATCATAATCATGTACATTTTAACGTATATATTGGAATCATTAAGTTTTTTTTCTCAATTTTCTTAAATAAATTTAAATAAATAATATATAAAATGACCTTTATTAATAAGCAAATTCTTTGTAAATAACGTCATTTTTTTATAATAAATTAATGATCAATTTAATTAAATTTTCTCGAATTCTTATCATCTAATATTTTATTACTAAGTAAAATCCCGTTTTAATATTACTTCCTTTTAGATTCGTATCTCCTAGAATTGTTAGAATTCTAATGTAATTACAATTCTTTTATTATAAAGTACTGAGTTGCATAAATATCGTAGTTTTCTTTTGTATTTTTATCATTTTTAAAAGTATTTTTTAATAATAAATAAAATAATTCTTATAAAAATTTAATACAAAATTGAATAATTTTATAAATTATCTCGACCCGTGCTTCGCACGGGCTATCATCTAGTATGACATTATAAGGCGTATATTCCTTTGGCAGTTTTTAGCAAGCTGTGCATTTCCCCCAATCAAATGGTTTTTAGGTCAATAAATCGCCCAAGGGCATCAATTCTTTTGTTCCAAAATAGACGATGCATCTTTTTGTATAATAAAAGCAATTGAACTATAAACCCAAAACCTGAGAATATTAATTAAGTTTAAATGCCTTTTGTACATCTAATATTCAGTACTACATTTCATTCAAATGCTATAGAATCTAAGTGCCATTAAAAAACCAGTTTAATTTTTAAAAATTAAAATACCTATTATTGGATTGCTTCGAGTTATGCTCGACGTTTATGATAAAACACTTTAAGTTGGCCTTAGATGGCACCACATTCAAAATATTAAAGTCTTATTATAGTTTTAGAACTTCAAAACCTTTTTTCTGAGGGTGTGGCCTTTCACGACGTCGTTTGTTTCTTTCATTCCTGACCTCATCAGTTACTTTGTTATATTCATTGCGACGACGCTTGTTACGCTGAATTCTAGTTTCATTGTTTTGTGATCCTGGTATTTCTGACATATCCATATTGTCTTGTATAAATTAAATAATCCTGCAAAAAACCAAATCAATTGTGAATTTTTCATAAACTCTTAAGTTGTCAAAGTGTATTCATATACATAGTATGAGAACATATGATTCTAAATTTAAGATTTGTTGTCTGTAGCAGAAGAGCTGAAGGGGTTAAATTCAGGAAGAATGGAACTTTTATACATTATCTTCTTATAACTTTAAGGTTTGGTGAATGATGAGGCTGTTTTCATGTCTTCAATGCAAAATCTCCTGTTGGTGAAGCTGGTCATCCAACTTTTATGTTAAGCAAGCAAATATCTATGTTGCTAGCAAGTACAATAATGCCAACAAACCCAAGCATGCACCTTGCATAACCATCCGCCATGTTCTGTTCTTATTCAGACAAAGTGTATTATAATGAGGCAAATTGTACTATGTACTCCATGGTACTCTTGTTCGATGATTTTATGCAATGATTTAGTACATATATATATGTTCTCTTTCAGGATAAGTAAAAACTATATGATAGTACCTATCAACCAATATTTTTGGTTAAATGTCTACAATATTTACATATAAAACCTTTGGACTTGATGTAAGAACTTCAACATGTGGTTCAGCTGTTCAAACGATGTTCTATAATTCATTAAATTTAATCAAATTTCCCAGAAAACAGGTACTCCTACAGGGAAAATGACACGGACATGTGCACTGATGCACATACAAAACAGTCTCACCTACAGCTATATGCAATGTGCTCAATGTAGTCTAGCAAGTGCAATTCATTGGCCTAAAAAATAAACTCATATAACAAATACCACCAGGATTTTATGATATTTATCAAGTGTAATAGACGAATCCTAAGCCAAAATTAATTTCCAGGTCTTCATCAATCAATTTGCTCATATTCTAGCATTTAAAAAAAATGAGATTAATAGATTTATGGATTTACACACAAACATATTTAACATTAACAAAACATAATTAGCATTACCAAAACATAAGATAATACCTTAAACTCAAACAATACCTTATCCTAAAATCAAGATTATAGTGATTGTTTGTGTGTATAAAAGCGAAATATACCTGTGTAGAGTTGAATCGTATAGATCCAACCCCCTTCGCGGCTTTGCCTTAGCCTGCAATTCCTTGAAAGCGTTACTGGTTTTTCATTTTATATCCCTTCATAGATTAGTCTTCTAATATTTTTATTTTCAAATTTTTATAGGTAAAGTAATTAGATAACTATAATTACATTTATAGATTACATTGTTTTAATTTAATTGTTTATAATTTTAGTTTTATAGTTTTATTGGTTGGTAAAGTTTTTAAAAATATTACATTTGTTAATGATTTTTTATAGATTGCTTTTTTATAGATACACTATATCAATAAAACAATTTATATTTGTTTATATTTTTTTATAGATTGCATTTATATATATTTTTTTAGATACACTATTTATTAACAATATGTACCTTCACAATTTTAAAATAACATTTATAGATTACATTGTTTCAATTTATTTTTTTTATTTCTTTATAGTTTTATTGGTTGGTAAAGTTTTTAAAAAAATTACATTTGTTAATGATTTTTTATAGATTGCATTTTTATAGATACACTATTTATTAACAATATGTATCTTCACAATTTTAAAATATCAATAAAACAATACGTTTTTATAATTATAGATTGCATTTTTATAGATAGACTATTTATTGACAATGTATATATTAGTTTTTTCTTTTGTTGAAGATACACTATTTATTGACAATATGTATTTTTTTATAAATATACTATTTATTGACAATATGTATATTTCTTTTATTAGTTATAGTTGTAGTTATTTTTTTTGGATTATAAATTACATTTTTGTTTATGTTTTTTTATTTTTGTTTATTTTTTGTTTGTTTTATTGACAATAAATTTTTATAATTATAGATTGCATTTTTATAGATACACTATTTATTGACAATATTACATTTTTATTTATGTTTTTTTTATTTTTGTTTATTTTTTGTTTGTTTTATTGTCAATACGTTTTTATAATTATAGATTGCATTTTTATAGATAGACTATTTATTGACAATGTATATATTAGTTTTTTCTTTTGGTGAAGATACACTATTTATTGACAATATGTATATTTTATAAATACACTATTTATTGACAATATGTATATTTCTTTTATTAGTTATAGTTATAGTTATTTTTTTTTGGATTATAAATTACATTTTTGTTTATGTTTTTTTATTTTTGTTTATTTTTTGTTTGTTTTATTGACAATAAATTTTTATAATTATAGATTGCATTTTTATAGATACACTATTTATTGATAGTATGTATATTAGTTTTTTCTTTTGAGGAAGATACACTATTTATTGCTAATATGTATATTTTTATAAATACACTATTTATTGACAATATGTATATTTGTTTTATATATACACTATTTATTGACAATATGTATATTTGTTATAATTATAGATTGCATTTTTATGCATTTTTGTTATCAATAAAACAATTTACATTTGTTTTTTTTAATATCTATCATGTTTGTTTATGTTTTTTTACATTTGTTTTTTTAATATTTATCATTTTTGTTTATGTTTTTTTTATAGATTGCATTTACAATTTTAAAATATCAATAAAACAATTTACATTTTTTTAATATTTGTTGAAGATTAGATTATTTGATTTTTTATATTTGATAATTTTATATGATCGGTTTGTGTGTACTTGATTCCAGTGTTGTAGAGTCCGTGTTTCACTCTTTCTCTGATTATTCTTTCTCTTTTTACCCCTGACGACCAGACCACCCAAACTCCTGACACCCAAAGTTCATTACGCTAATTATATATATGATATAATTTTTAGTTGAGCATATTATCTTTTATAAATACCTAAAAACATCAATCACACCATACTAATATCAAAATATTTCTTCCAAGCATTAATATATCTTTCGAATTAAAATATGTTACCTTTTGATATAATATACTAATCTCAAAATATCACACCATACTTTTCAATTACTAATACTATTATATAAAATCTATCACTAACAAAATATAATAGAAATCCGTATACTACGGATAATGGCCATTAGATTTCTAATAAAAAATTAGAATCATTAGATCTAATAATTAAATATATTATATGATTAAATAATTTACTAAAATTTTAAGGTTCGAATTCTATCAACGACATATTTATTTTAAAATTTTATAATATAAGTTTTAAACCATGCATATCATTAATTGAATTTTTATTAAATTAGATTTTTAGTAAAAAATTAGAATCGTTAGATCTAATAATTAAATATATAATATGATTAAATTAATTTACTAAAATTTTAAGGTTCGAATTCTATCAACGACATGGATTTTTAAACCATGCATATCATTAATTGAATTTATATTAAATTATTAAAATTAAAATTAAAATAATACATTATAAATAATAATTATATAAAAATATACTTGTAACATAAAATATAATTTATTATATAAAAATCCGTGCTTCGCACGGGTTATAAGCTAGTACATATAAAATCAGGAGGAATATAATCCCCTCTAAAAATACAACCTGGATTCGAACTCGACATACTGGCTAACCAATCCGCTGCCTTGTTCCCAGATCGTTTGACATAAACAATCTCAACATTGTTATACGACTCAAGAATGCTCCTACAATCATCTACTATACCACCAAAAGGTGAGTAGATCTTCTCCTTCTTTGGCACAGCATTTACCGCAACCTCACAATCTGATTCAACAACAATTCGCTGCTGAAAACTGAGCCCAATACCACCTGCATTTCTGTCTAATTCAGACTTGACCCAGCTAAGTGCCTCCCGAATACCTACTGTTTCAGCATGATGAACCTCCGGCTTACCTTGAAAAGATAAACTCTCAGCAAACATTAGATCACCTTGATAGAGTATATTTTTATATATATTCTAGATGATTTTATTCTCATATTTATTGTGTTTTGCATTGATTTGGATTTTTATTTAATAGATTTGATTGTTTTATTGTAGGAAATAAAGAATTCATGACTTGGAAGGATTTGGAGCAAAAAGAGCTATTTTGGAGATAAAATAGGAGAAAATTCGTATTATTGGGTTACACGGGCTGTCTAACACTGTTTGGGCCATATCTTGAGTTCCAGAAGTCAGAATTTGACGATCTTACTATCCACGCGAAGCTTGTGGAATTATCTTTAATTCAGAGGTGGTCCAGTAAGCAAAATCCAACTGGAAGAGCCCAGAAACAGAGGAGAAAAAGAAGTGACGAATTTTACAAGGAATCCTATTCAGTTATGGAATCCTACTTGTAATTTATTTAGAGTATTAAAATACTTTTATTAGGCAAGACTTTTAGAGCCTATATAAACACATCTAGGGTATTATGTAAAGGAAGAGAAAAGGATGTAATAATAGATCAGATAATATAGTATAGAGTAGATTAGTATTATTAGTTGGAGATGTAGAGAAACACCATGACTCTTCTTTTGGGTGACAACATTAAAGTTTGAAGGTTTTGTTCTCTTAATCTTTTCTTTGTTCTTGTTAGTTTAATTATGCTTCTTTGCTCTTTGAGTTGTTTTACTTGTTTAATTATTAGCGAGTAGTTATTTCTAGGGCTTAAAGGGAAGCCATGTTTGCACTAATATTGGCATGATTTTCATAGTGGTTTGATTGGTTATGGTTAATTCTTATTGATATGTTTTAATCATTAATTTGTGTAATCGGCCGATATCATGGATTAATTATATGCAAATAGGGGTATGGATCGAGAGATTTACTTACTAGAGGCACACATACGATTAGCAGAATTGAATTTGAGTGCTGAAGCATCATTGGATTTCTGAGAGCGTTAATTCTTGGAAGAGATTAACTTGACTCTAATTACCTGATTGATTGAATTACTAAAAGTGGTTAATTGTGTTGAATGTTTCGAGAGTGTTAATGCTTGAAAGAGATTAACATACTCTAGTTATAGGATCACATTGATTGCTTTAGCTTAAGTGCCAATTGTGTAAGCATGGTGGACCTGATTGCCCAAGGTTTTAAATAATTTGTTTATCATCTATTTAATTAGTGTTAATCTTGTTTAATTAGTTAATTAATATTCTCCAATAATCGTTTGTCCCTGAAACAATTAGCGATAACTGAAAAGGAATTAGTAGAACCTGTCTCCTTGTGGATTCGACCCGCTTGCCATCTGTACTAGAAATAGACACCGTGCGCTTGCGGTTAGGTATAATTTGACACATCAAGTTTTTGGCGCCGCTGCCGGGGAGACAGTGAGTTTCTATTGATTTTAATTTAGCTGTTTAGATTGTTTCCATTGTCTCGTTGGAACCTTTGTTCCAATTGAGACAAATTTTACTACGTTTTCTTGGCTTTGTTGAGAGTTTACAGGTTTGTAGTGGGTGAAGTTGATACTTTTGCACTATTATCTTCCCTAGTAGAGGCACATACTCGAGAGATTGCCATGTCGAAGACTACAGAGCCCACTATGCGTCCAATGAGTATCAATGAGATGTCACAAGTGGCCCCTAAAACTTACAACTTCTGTCAAATTTGCGGTGTGCAGGGTCACTATGGTTTTGAATGCTCTTACAATATCTACATTTCTCAGAGTGCTCAGTGCGGACAAATGAATTCTTTTGAAGAAGGATATGGGTACAATCAGTATTCAAACACTTTTGATCAAGAATGCGTGAATCAACCAGATTTCTACTACCAGGACAATGGTGCTCAAAATTTTTCATATCATAATCAGCAACAGTTTGAGCAACAATATTATCAGTCATATGAGCAGCCGCCATAGCAAGAACATCAATATCCTCCTCTACAAGAAGATCTACATGTTTCTCAATCCAGTGTAGATGTGCAAGCTGATCAGACAAATGAGATGTGGGATATCATGAATAAACTGCTAAAGAGTTCTGAAGAACAAACCGAGTCAATCAAAGAATTAGAAACTCAAAGTTTGGCGATTGAATCTCAAATTGCACAGTTGGCTAACTCTTCTACTACAGGGCAGCTCGACTATTTATCATCATCATCTATCCGATCCGAAGAGGACCTAACTGCTATCAATCTCACAAGCGATCAGGAATATGATAGTTTCTCCATGTATGTTGATGATGAGGCCATTGATAAAGAGAAGGAGTATGCCACCGATGACAAGATCAATGATGTTGCTGCTACCAAGGACAATGTGACTGATGATGAGGCTAAAAAGGAAAGCAATACAGAGATGGTTGTTGTTTCTCTTCCACAACCTGTGCCTAAGCTACCATGTATTGATAAATTTGCTCTCGATCTAGCCTCTACTTACATGGCTTCTTTGCTCAAGAACACTTATTTCAAGATTGATGTGATAACAAATATTGTCCAAGATGATATTTCTCAAATTCTGGTTGAGGATCCATATAAAGTGGCTCATACGTTTCAAGCTCGAGAAGAGGGAGAAGATGGAAGTGTCTTATTAGCCAATGATGTGATAAGCCAAGATGTCCGAATGACTCCAGTGAAAGTGAGGAGTGAAGAAAAGCCGCCACCAAAACCTCCACCTTATGTCAAGGGAGTTCAATATTTTCGTGGTGTCGAATTTTATCGCTGTTTTATCACAAAGTTTTCCAAAACTACACAAGCACTCTCTCTATTGCTTATTAATGACATATTTTATTTTACTGATGCTTGTTTGGAGACTTTCTGCAGGATAAAGATAATCACTAACACTCTTGATACTTTCTGTGGTGGCGAGTTTATGATCGAGAAAGTGGATATTACGCCTTTTCCGGAGTATTTTTGAGGAGGTCAAGCTAGTGTCTCTAAATAAGCGCTGCTTGGGAGGCAACCCAAGATTTCATTGGAGGATCGGTGCACTTCATGCTTTTGCATAGGGGAGTATTTTTTTTCCTTCTCTTTCATATATAGTAGAATTGCTTAGTTATTTGTTCATTCCAAGCCTTGTTGTGTACATCATTCCTTCATCTCTTGTATGCAAAAAAAAAAAAAAATCCGAGTGTTTCTTAAAAAAAAATGAAAAAAAAAATAAAAAAAATTTGAGTGAGTAACGCAGGTTGCTCCTGCGTTACTGTTATGAGCGCAGTTTGCCCCCCTGTCGCGCAACTTGCGCTTGCGTTACTGACCTAGAGGCAGTTTGCGCATCTAACGCGCAAGTTGCGCCGGCGCATCTCCATCAGACGTTTGCTTCCCACGCGCTGGCGCGTCCACAGAATAAAAAAAAAATTGTCAGCGTGGTGCTGTGTCAGTGCTGTGTCTGTTGTATATAAAAAAATTCTTTTACATCCCATTCTATTTATACCCCTATTTAATCATCTTTACACCTAATTCTTTTCCTATTTCAATTCCAAAACCTCCCATATCTTTTTCAAAATTCTAAACCTATATTATTCTAATTCATATTTATTATTATTATTATTATTATTATTATTATTATTTTTCTTTATTATTTTTGTATTTTATTTAGGAATTGTTTTTGTATATATTTTTTTTCTTTTCTTTTATATAATTTTTCATTGAGGACAATGAACCACTTAAGTGTGGGGATGAGTTCTCAATGATAAAAAAATCCAAAAAAAAATTATATATTATTATAAAAAAAAATTTAAAAAATTAAAAATACCAAAACTAATTCTAGCCATGCAATTTGATTAGTTGTTGTATTTTGCTTGATACACCCATTCATGCGTAGAATTCTTGTGTTCTTGACGCTTTTGTATGAGAAGTGACGTGCTTTGTTCTTGTGCACACACGTACACTAGCAAGTTGAAGCTGGTAGACTTAATTGGATGTTGTAAGTGATTAGAATGACATGAATATGTGCAAGATGACTTGGTTTTCATGCTTTGAGTACAAGTAGGTGAAACCCTATTGGTTTTGATGATGACACAATGCAGCAAGCTTGGTTTTGATGATGTTACAATTCATAGGAAGCTGACTGCTTGGTTCTGAAGATGACACAATGCAACAAGCTGATTGCTTGTTACTAAATATATATTAGCCTGCTATCAAATTTTATTTTGCAGGATGCTTTGATTGAGGGGGAGTTTTAGCTCAATCTTAAATTGGTGTATAATCATCAAAAAGGGGGAGATTGAAACTCTATAATTTTGATGATCATACATAGTAAGCAAGCTGGGTATTTGTTCTGGACTAATATTGTTTTGCAGGTTCATTATTCATATCAATTCATAGCAAAACACAGGGCATCTCAGCTAGCTGGCAGGGCAACTCAGCTAGCTGGCAGTTCAACACAGCAAGCTGGCAGTCTGTCCAGAATATAAAGGGGAGTACGTTTCTTATATGAAACATTGTGGAAATCAGTTGTTAGATTGGTGTAATATATTTAAACTTGATATGATATATATTAAATCACCCATCACTTGCAGGAATCTTGATAAACAAATTCCACTCATTAAAGTAAACCTTTTAATTGTTTAATACTTTACTAAAAGACAACCCATGTGCTTTCTTTTTGAGTATGCTCTTACTAATAATCAAATATTCCACACACTCATAGTCTCCACCATCTGTTGTCATATAGAAAAAGGCTTACAAAGAAAACATATTCATTTATCATCAAGTTCATGTTTTCTTCATATGTCTCTAACGGCTTTTCTTCAAGAACTAAAAGCTGTGGTATTCACATGCCATTACCTCTCCACTGAAAATATTCTCTGCATGAGAATCATTATCAAACCTGCAGGTAATCGTTAGAGTGCTGTGATTTTGAACAAGCTAAACGTGAGAAGATTCCTTCAAGACCGTTGCATATTGTTCATGGATTATAGCTACTGCACTTCACTATAAAGGCTGGTCTATTCTCTCTTTTGAAGACCGAACACATTCAAGCCATATTCAAGAATACAAGATACAACTCTGCACTTCATTGCCAGATTCAACAAACAAACTCTAGCACTAAATTTTATATCCAAATATTAGAGTTCATAGTTTTGAGTTGTAACCTTTTTATCCATTGTATTGTTCAACTTGTAAAGTTGGTAGCTACTGGATTGTCAAGTTAGTGGAACTAGGGTTTGAGGAACAGTAGGCTAGAGAAGTTAATACTTGGTGTAGTATTGAACTTAGAGAGCTGTGTTCAGGAAACAGGTGTTCCAGCTAGCTGCATTCAGTAACTGGGAGTTTAAGGGAGATATATTATTGTATCGTGTAGTTGGGTTCATTGTGATCAATAATATATTCTCTTACCAAGTTGGTAAGGGACTAGAACGTAGACCATAGAAGATTAGGGGTCGAACCTAGCTAAAATTCTTGGTGTTCTTTACTTACTGCAATTTTATCTTTCAGCATTGCATATCCTAGCTAGCTGCGTATTCATTAATCTGTTACATTTGGTTAACTCAGTTAGCTGCCTATCGTACCCAGCTAGCTGCCAGAGAATAATTTTAGATAGGTTTTTTATTTGATCATTGTTAGTCATAACACCTATTCACCCCTCCCCTCTAGGTGTATTTTCATTTGGTATCAGAGCCTGATGTACTAACATTTCTGTAACGGGAAAGTACAGATCCTATGGCACACATTTATGGAGAGGGAGAATCATCAAACATGCCACCACTTCTCTTTGGTAAAGAAAATTATGATTTATGGAGAATAAAGATGAAGTTGATTTTGAGCAGAAATCCACTTGAATGGTTGGTTGTTAAAGATGGTCCATTTACCTTTATGGATGAAAACGGAAAGCCAAAAGATGTTGATGATTTTACCGAGGAAGAATTGATAAAAGCAAGCTATAATGGAAATGCCAAGTACACATTAATTTGTGGTCTTTCAAATTCTGATGTTGGCAAGGTCTCTTCGTGCACAACAGCAAAGGAGATATGGGATACCTTAAAAATGCATTATCAAGCTTCAACAAAATTAGATAAAGTATGTGTCAATCCAAGACAGCAAGCTGATGGTCACAAGCAGCTAGCTGCCTCAACGGATAAAAAGGAATGTAAAGCTCAAATGACATGGAGTGATGAAGAATCTAATTCCAGTGAATACTCAAGTGAAGAGATGATCAATTATGCATTGGTTAGCATTGATAATGACATGGTTCAAGGAAACACAAAAGACATTCTTGTAGAAAGCAAAGATTCGAACTCGGATGTGGAATCTAGTGCGGTAAACTCGTTTCAATTTAATACATATTCTGAAAATAATAGTTTGGAATCACTAACCATGCAGGAACATAGCAATATATCTATTATGGAGTTCATGGAGTTGAAAAATAAGAACAATGAACTAGAAAAGAAGAATACTCAACTTAAAAAGATCATTTCTGATCTTATGGTCGAGAAGACTCCAACAAATAATCATGCTCAAAATCTTACTGATCTTAAGGTTGAGATATCCCATCTTGAAGGGATAAACAAAGTGCTTATTAAAATAAATGATGCTCTCATGAAGGAACTCAGCGAGCTGAGTGCAGAGATAGATGCTCAAGATGCATTTTTAGAAGCATTTAGTCCAAGGGAATCATGCTCAATGGAAATATCTCAACAAGCTGAAAGAATCAAAGAGTTGGAAACTGAAATCAAGAATCTCCAAAAAAGAATGGGAAAATTCGTTCAAGGAGAAGATACACTCAAAACTATGATGAGATATGCAAATGTTCCAATCGAAAGAGAAGGAGTTGGATTGGCTTCAACATCACGTCTAAAGTATGATGGCAAACATGGAATTCCTTATGACTATGCCATGCCATGGAGAATCTGCCACAAATGTGGAAATAAAGGTCATTTGGCAAATCATTGCAAAGTTCAGAATGCTAACCATGCTAGCTGGAACAGACAGTCATCTCATAGGCAGCTAGCTGACAGAACAGCTGGAACAAGAAAATCAACTTCAAAAGTGGTCCAAATGTGCATAAAGAAATCTGATTTAAATGTTCTATATGTTCTATCAACTAACCATACTGGACCCAAGCAAATATGGGTACCAAAACGTTGAGTTGTGTTTTATTTGTTTTGTAGGTATGTCTTGTGGTCAAAGTAAGATCAAAACAATGGATTTTGGATAGTGGATGCACAAGACATATGAGCGGTGATAAATCACAATTCCTTACTCTCAGTAAGAAAAAAGGTGGAAGTGTCACCATTGGTGATAACAAAACACTCCAGATTCTTGGGAAAGGGAAAATTGGTAATAGTATCATCTCTATCGATAAAGTACAATATGTTCAAGGTCTTAAATACAATTTGCTTAGTGTAAGTCAGTTGTATGATGATGGACATTCTGTTCGTTTTGGTAAAGAAAAGTGTACTATTAATGTTGGCACTAACAAAGTCCCCCTAGTTGCTAGAAGGGAAGGAAATATATATATTTTGGACTTTGAAATGCAGGATTCATCATGTTGTCTAGCTACAGTTGATACAAATCCAGAAATTTGGCATAGAAGGCTTGGACATGCTCATATGGACTTACTCAGCAAGCTGTCTTCAAAGAATCTAGTTAGAGGGCTGCCCAAATTGAAGTATGTCAAGAAGGAAACCTGTTCGGCTTGTCAATTAATCAAACAAATCAGGACTCCACATAAATCAAAGAATGTGGTAACAACTTCTAAACCTTTAGAGCTTCTTCACTTAGATTTATTTGGTCCGGAAGCATATAAAAGCATTAGAGGAAAACAATATGCATTTGTTATTGTAGATGATTATTCTAGATATACATGGGTATTGTTTCTTCGTACTAAAGATTGTGCTTTCAGAGAATTTGAGAAGCTAATTAAGTTAGTTGAGAACAAGTTTAAGATAAAACTTGTAAGTATAAGGAGTGATCGAGGTGGTGAATTCCAAAAGGACTTCATTTCATATTGTGAAGATAGAGGCATTTCTCATGAATTTTTGGCACCAAGAACACCACAACAAAATGGGGTTGTGGAAAGAAAGAACAGGTCTTTGCAGGAAACAGCTAGGACTTTACTACAAGAGAGCAAGCTGCCAAGAAGTTTCTGGGCAGAAGCAGTCAACACAGCTAGCTACGTTCTTAACAGAGTTCTAATCAGGCCTATTCTCAATAAGACTCCTTATGAACTGCTAAAGAATAAGAAGCCAAACATAGGCTACTTCAAGGTCTTTGGATCCAGGTGTTTTGTACTCAAATCTATTGATAATGATGGTAAATTTGATGCTAAATCTTATGAGGCAATATTTTTAGGTTATTCTTTAACAAGTCATTCATATAGAGTTTATAATATCTCTAAACATACTGTTGAAGAGTCAATTGATGTTTCATTTCAAGAGTCTAATGTTGATCTGTCAAGAGTTGAGGAAGAAATTGCAGGATCAAATGATGCTAGCGAGCTGCCAAGGTCAAATACAGCAACGCAGCTAGCTGCCAATGAAACAGATTCAGGAAATGCTACAACACAGCTAGCTGAAGAAGAAACTGAATCAAAGTCAGCTAATGATAATCAAGCTGAACTCTCTCCTCCACTAGATGCAACATGTGAAAAGATGTCAAGACTCACCTTAGAAGATTCTAGAAGTCAGAGATCACAAGAAAAGATGCCAAACTATAATGATGATAAATCCCCTCCATCAACTAAAAAAATTAGAGCCAATGAAGAAGTTATGGCTCATCATCATTTTCCAAAGTCAACTAGGACAGTAAAGAATCATCCCCCAGAGTTGATTATTGGTGATAAATCAGAAGGAATCAAGACAAGGAGAAGTCAAGCTAATTATTGTGCTTTTGCCGCTTTCATAGCTCAAGAGGAACCAAAGAATGTAAATGAAGCACTAAAAGATGAAAATTGGATTATGGCAATGCAAGAAGAACTTAATCAATTTGAAAGATGTGATGTTTGGGAACTTGTAGAGCCACCTAAAGATGCTTCAATTATTGGTACTAAATGGGTCTTCAAGAACAAAGTTGATGAAGAAGGCACGGGTACTAGGAATAAAGCAAGACTTGTTGCACAAGGATATAATCAACAAGAAGGAATTGATTTTGATGAAACTTATGCCCCGGTTGCAAGGCTAGAGTCAATAAGGATGCTACTATCATTTGCATGTTTCAAGAAGTTTAAGCTACATCAAATGGACGTAAAAAGTGCATTTCTTAATGGCTACTTGAAAGAAGAAGTATATGTCAAGCAACCTCCTGGATTTGAGAGTGATCAATTTCCTAATTATGTTTTCAAGTTGAAGAAGGCATTGTATGGATTACGGCAAGCTCCTAGATCTTGGTATGAAAGGCTAAGTAAGTTTTTGATAAAGAATGGCTTCATTCGAGGTAAAATCGATCCTACATTGTTTACTAAACTTACTGGTAGTGATATTCTAGTTGTGCAAATATACGTGGATAATATTATCTTTGGATCAACTAATGATAATATGTGCAAGTGGTTTTCTAAGTGTATGCATAGTGAGTTTGACATGAGTATGATGGGTGAGCTCAATTACTTCTTGGGGCTCCAAATCAAGCAAACTCAAGATGGAATATATGTACATCAGTCCAAGTATATCAAGAACTTGCTAAAGAAGTTTGGATATGAGAATATCAAGGCAAAATCTACACCTATGAGTTCTGCCAGCTAGCTGGCTACAAATGAACGAGGTAAAGATGTAGATGTTCGAAAGTATAGAGGTATGATTGGTAGTTTTTTATATCTTACAACCTCTAGACCTGATATTATGTATAGTGTATGTGTTTGTGCAAGGTTTCAAGCACAACCAAAAGAGTCTCACTTGAATGCTATTAAAAGTATTTTATTTTCAAATATTTAAGTGGAACTACTACTCTTGGACTATTTTATCCCATCACAAATGCATTTGATCTTGTTGGGTATAATGATGCAGATTATGTAGGTTGTCAAACTGATCGAACGAGTACAAGTGGTGTTTGCGCATTTTTAGGACAGAGTTTAGTATCTTGGCAAAGCAAGAAGCAAACGTCTGTTGCATTATCCACAGATGAGGGGGAGTATTTAGCAGCGGCAAGTTGTTGTTCTCAAATGCTTTGGATGATACAAACACTCCGAGTTTTTGGAATTAAATGTGGCAAAGTCCCCATTTATTGTGACATACAAGCATTATCAACGTATCAAAGAATTCAGTGAATCACTAAAGAACAAAGCATATCGACGTTCGACATCATTTCTTGAGTTGCAAAGGGAAAAATTGAGCCGATCTTTGTAAGTACAGAGTACCAGCTAGCTGACATCTTCACAAAGCCACTAGCCGAGGAGCGTTTTACTGTGCTGCGTCGCGAATTAGGCATGTGTAATGTCTAGCCAGCTAGCTGCGATGGAAGTTTGGTAACTTTCATATAATATTAATTTTTCTATGCAACTGAATTTTACATATCAAGTTTTATTTTTTATATATGCATAGAAAATGTTTATATGTGAACTTGATAATCCATGCTTACTTGAATTTTTATATTAAATGATTGCATGTGGATATCCTTTTTGATGAATAAGGGGGAGAAAATTCAGGATTAAAAGTATGTGTGATTTAGGGGGAGTTGATATTTATTCTTATAACTCTTTACTTCACGTACTTTGCTGGGATCATATGGTTTAATGCTAAATGTTTATGTGATGCCATGCTTATTATGCTTAACTGCTTGTATAGATTGCTAATCTTTTTGCAGGGGAAGCATAAATTCAGGGGGAGTATTTAACTCCTGAATATTGGTGTGTAATCATCAAAAAGGGGGAGATTGAAACCCTATTGGTTTTGATGATGACACAATGCAGCAAGCTTGGTTTTGATGATGTTACAATTCATAGGAAGATGACTGCTTGGTTCTGAAGATGACACAATGCAACAAGTTGATTGCTTGTTACTAAATATATATTAGCATGCTATCAAATTTTATTTTGCAGGATGCTTTGATTGAGGGGGAGTTTTAGCTCAATCTTAAATTGGTGTATAATCATCAAAAAGGGGGAGATTGAAACTCTATAATTTTGATGATCATACATAGTAAGCAAGCTGGGTATTTTTTCTGGACTAATATTGTTTTGCAGGTTCATTATTCATATCAATTCATAGCAAAACACAGGGCATCTCAGCTAGCTGGCAGGGCAACTCAGCTAGCTGGCAGTTCAACACAGCAAGCTGGCAGTCTGTCCAGAATAAAAGGGGAGTACGTTTCTTATATGAAACATTGTGGAAATCAGTTGTTAGATTGGTGTAATATATTTAAACTTGATATGATATATATTAAATCACCCATCACTTGCAGGAATCTTGATAAACAAATTCCACTCATTAAAGTAAACCTTTCAATTGTTTAATACTTTACTAAAAGACAACCCATGTGCTTTCTTTTTGAGTATGCTCTTACTAATAATCAAATATTCCACACACTCATACTCTCCACCATCTGTTGTCATATAGAAAAAGGCTTACAAAGAAAACATATTCATTTATCATCAAGTTCATGTTTTCTTCATATGTCTCTAAAGTTTTTCTTCAAGAACTAAAAGCTGTGGTATTCACATGCCATTACCTCTCCACTGAAAATATTCTCTGCATGAGAATCATTATCAAACCTGCAGGTAATCGTTAGAGTGCTGTGATTTTGAACAAGCTAAACGTGAGAAGATTCCTTCAAGACCGTTGCATATTGTTCATGGATTATAGCTACTGCACTTCACTATAAAGGCTGGTCTATTCTCTCTTTTGAAGACCGAACACATTCAAGCCATATTCAAGAATACAAGATACAACTCTGCACTTCATTACCAGATTCAACAAACAAACTCTAGCACTATATTTTATATCGAAATATTAGAGTTCATAGTTTTTGAGTTGTAACCTTTTTATCCATTGTATTGTTCAACTTGTAAAGTTGGTAGCTACTGGATTGTTGTTGAGTATTGAACACGGTAAAAGAATACAGAGGGGGGGGGGTGAATGGATTCTTGAACTTTTCTTGGGTTGAGTCTGTGTAGCAGATAAGTGCCTGTGTGTGCAGAAATTAAGGTGCGGATAAATAAACAACACAAGACACAATATCACTTTAATCTAATGTATATTAGATAAAGGTTGCTACAATCTGTGAATACAAATGGTAGTATTCTCAGCTTCGTTTTTCTCAGAGAGATATAGCTTACAGTGTATGAAAAACTTGACTCACAAAGTTACTAAGTTATGAAGTGAGGCTGTGTCCTTATAGAACATGGATACAGCCTGCTTACTACAAATAAGGTAGCTAAACAAATTACTTTCTAGTCTGTCTATCCTTTTTGAGTAAGCATCCAAACGGTTACAGATTTGACTTTGCAAAGCCTGTTTAGATCCACTTCTTTAGCTCCTTGTCTCTTCTATATCTCTCCAAGCTTCCTTGTAGGCTTTCCAGAGCACGTTACAGATTGTGGTCCATAAAGTGCATTGGCTTGTTGCAGGTTTCTGACTTGTACAATTTCTTCAGTATTTTGTCTCCAAGAATGTATTCGAGAAGTGACTAAGTAAGTGATTCGAGAACTAGAATTGACTTGATCGATAACTCTGAGTTCTCGAATACTGTTATAAAGACATATCGAACCACTTCTCGAATAGCTCTTTTCCATCAGGATTCCTTGAGTTGTCGAATAGAACATTTGACTTATCGAATCCTCGAGTTGTCGAATAGCTTTCTGAGTCCTTGAGATATCGAATGGAACTTTGACTTGTTGACTCTTTGAGAACTCGAATACCATCTTGACTTGTTGACTTCTTGAGTTCTCGAATAGAGTAGTAGACATATCGAATCCCTGAGATATCGAATGAGATATCGAACAGTGTATTCAGAGATATCGAATAGTGTCTTGAGATATCGAATCTCTGACTTCTCGAATGCTGGACTTCTCGAATAGACAAATATACTTCTCGAATTGGTACTTAGGCAAATTCTTCATTTCTTCAAATCCCAACTGTGATTATTTGGCAGTCTTTAACTCTTTGCTTGAGGCATGAACCATGGAACTTCTTTCAAGCATTATTCTAGACTCTATTTGTACAGTTACACAACTAGGATTTGATGCCTATTACAAGTACAATACAAACAGAAACTCTACAACTAGAGGTTCCCTCAGTTAAGAGGTCATGTAAGTAATGCAAAGCATTACAAACCATTAGGCTTGTTATTAGATGAGTACAGTCATGCCTCTGTAACTAACAATCTCCCCCAAATTGTGAGTGAGACCCTTAGTCACAATTTCATGTCTGATAACAAGCCTAACATACATAAAGATAAAACTTTAAAAGTACAGGTATGTATTTTGATTGAACACATAAATGAAATTACAAGATAAATACTCTTACAGTATGATGAGGTACTAGCCATTTTCTTTTGATTGCATCTCCATTGCTTTGGCTTGTAGATCATCATATGCTTTCTGTTTCCTTTCTTTCTCCTTTCTTGCAATCTCATCTACTGCTCTCATGATTTCTGTCATAGCATCCAATTCTTCAATCATAATAGAGTTTTTGAAATCTTCAAGCACTGGCTTCAGAATGTTGGCAGGATAGTGACTGAGTAGGTTCATTCTTATATTGACATTATCTCCATTTCTCCTCCTATACTTCACCACATAGGGATCAAACTGAACTCTACACAGTCCCTTTGCCCTTAGCTTTTCTGCTTCAATCTCCAGTCTATCAATTTCTTTCTCCCTTTCTAACCATTTCTCATAGCAGCCCTTCCTTATCTTCTCAGCATAGTCTTTCTTCATTTTCACAAAATCAATCAATTCCAGCTTCCATACTTTCTCCACCTTGTCCTTAGAATCCAGCAATGCAATGATTCTTTCTATCTCATACAATTTACCCCAATGTTGACAACCCCCTTGTTTGAATTTCATTTCTTTCCCATCAGTGTACTTGATTACAAGGTGATCATCCACAATTGCAGCATAGCATATCTTTTGAGCTCTTAGAAATAGCAGTTGCTCTTCATCAAAGTCTTCATCAAGTGGCTGGAGCTTTAATCCTGGAATGATTGTTAGGGCTCTAGATTTGGATAGCTTCACTCTCCTTGCAGTATGTTTAAACTTTATCCTTTTGACATGGTTGCTTGGCAGAAATCTTTGACCTTGGTTGGTAGACCATAGTAGTATTCCATTAGCAGATTGCTTTCTGAAACATACACATGGTTTCTTGACTTGAATCTTCTTCTTTTCTTGAGATGGTAAGACAGTTGCAGAAGCCATAGATGTAGATTTTGTTAGGTCACTACTAACAGTATTCACCCTAGACTTAGAGTCTTGTGTTGTGGTGAGGTTACTGCTAGCAATGCCTAAGGCTTGCTGTCTTCCACTCTTTCTCACATATGTCTTACCCTGGTCATCATCTTTTTCATCCTTGTCCCCCTTTTTCTTCTTATCTTCATCACCCTTATCTCTCCTTTGATGTCTTCTCCTCCCATCACCTTTGTCTTCAGAATCATCATCCTTATTTCTCCTAGGTTGAGCCATCTCTGGAATTCCACCAGTTGCAATATAAGTTCTGAGGATATGCAGTGCCTCAATTTCTTCAGCATTTCTGGCTCCAACCTTCTTCTGAAGTTGATCAATAATAGCAATGATCAGTCTGTGATTTCTGGGGGTGAGATCATGAGGAATGACCAGTTGCTTGATATCTTCAATTCTGGTACCAGACTGATAGATAATTGTCCATGGCTTCTTGATCACTTCTGGTAGCCTTGTAGGTTGACCATTCCTCAAGTCATCAAACAGACTCTTGCTGTTGTCATTTTTCTTCTCAATGAGCTCTAGTATGGCATCTATCTCTGAGTGCTTTAAGTCTTGTAGAATCTGGTATGTTAGATGCCATATCTTTAGTTTGGACACCATCACTATCTCCTTGACCCATAAATTGTTGACTTGCTTGGGGATGACAGTGATGTAGTCTATCTGCTTCTTCACCTCCCTCAGATAAAACTGAGTGTCACCAACCTGTTCCCTTATGGCTTTCAGAAACTCCAAGAAGGCTTTATCATGATAGACATTGGAGTTAGCAACTTCTTGTAGCTTGGCCTCAGTAACAACTTTGACTTCTACAGGCTTGGCACTCTCAGCTATAGAAATTTGAGGTTTGTCAGATGGCATACTCCCTGCAACCACTGTGGTAGTTATTGATTGCTTTTGTCCTCCAGGAGTAGTGATGTGCACAGTTGGTAAGGTGACAACTGGCAAGATAGATGGAGGCTCATCTACTTTGGCTTTTCCCTTGCCAGGCACATTTTCTAGAGACTTAGTAGCCCTTTGTTGTCCACCTTCTTTGAATACTATGCCTTTCTCCCTCTTTGGCTCCCCCTTTGAATTTGAGTTCCTAGCCTTCTTCTCCCCCTTAGGCTTGTTGTCAGGCACAGAGGCTGTAGAGATGTCCTTTGGGATTGAAGATTCATCAGGTAGAGGGAGTCCCATATGCTTCATCATTGCAGCTAACATGGATTGTTGATGCAGAAGGACATCAGCTGTGGTGGATGCTTGAGTGTCCAACTGATCATTTAGCAATGCAACCTTTTCTGTGAGATGAGCATTGGTCTTGGTGAGAGTAGCTACCTCTTGCTCAAGAGTGTTGACCTTAGTGAAGAGTTCATTGGCCTTGAAACCAGATAGAGATTGTTCCTGCAGTCTCTTCACTTCATATTTAGACATTTCATGCACAGGAACATCAGTCACCAGCCTATCTCCATAGAGATTCTTGAACATAATTTTCAGCATGGCATTGGCATCTGTAGTCTGGCCAGATAGATTCTGAAATTGATGACCCAGACCTGAGACAGCATCTTTTAGCACAGCCAACCCATTGTCCACCTTAATGCATGTAGAGTTGCAGTGTTTGATGTCCTTGAGCACACTGTCCAAGTGGGGAAATTTAGCATCAAAGGCCCTCTTGACTTCTGCTACTGAAGTGGATGTCTTATCACATACCCTGTTGACTTCAGTTTTTACTCCTTTGCCAAGATAGTGTGCAGCCTTGAGGAAACCCTTGTAGGAGTCATTGACAGCTTCATACACTTCACCAGGTGACAGGGATTTAGCATTGGAGCCCAGTGAAGTGATGTATTCCTCCCTGAGATACTGAAGTGCTTCATCGAGAGTAATATCATATTTTCCTTGCAACCAGGCATCTATGTTGCCATCTCTCTCAGCATCATCAATGATCTTTGATTTCTGCACCTCCACATCATCCCTATGGCATAACAGAATAGCCTCATAGTCTGGATTGGGCATGTCTGCAGTGAGAAGGTGCTGAGCAATCTTTGTGAACTCAGGAATCTGATCCACAATTAAGCTTTGAAGTGCTTCAACCGTCAATTGTTGTGGAACAGACCCTGATCCTGAAGCACTGTCATGTTGCACAGGCTTCAGCCATTTTGACATAAAGTCAGAGCTAGAGCTAGGCAAGCTAGTCTCCTCAGTTACAGATGCAACTTCTGTAGCCGGATGGATGGACTCTACTACTGGTGTCTCCACAGAAGTGGGATGAATTACACCAGCAGTTGACACAGGCACAGAGTCTCTAGTAAAAACTAGGGGAACCTCTGTGTTTGTGATGGTGTCATTAGGATATGCCTCAGCATGCATTCCCTCACCATCTAAATGTGGGTTCTGAGTGGTGAACAAAGTGTCATGCACTGAGTCACTTGAAATTATTGGCTCATCAAGAGAAAAGAATTCTTGATGATCAATACCTTGCATCTCAGTTGCCTGAGTTGCAGGTTCCAAAGAAATTTCATAGTTAGATTCTGGAAGAGAAGTGTGTTCTAGAGTAGATTTTGGCAACTCCCCCTGAGAGATAGAGGGAGTTTCAAAAGTGATGTGCTCTCCACTCAGTGTTGTGCCAGCCTTATCACTCCCATGTGCTGACTCTATACAAGAAGGTGCATTGGGGAGGATGCTTGATTCTATAGGTGCACCCTGTTGAGAGGATACACCTAGTGAGCTGTGTGCCCCTGATTTTACAACTTCAGCCATTTGTGTGACTGAAGAGGTGGTCTTAGTTTTCCTCTTCTTTGGCCTTTGTAAGGGTGACTCAGGTTCCTCACTTTCTAGCCCTAATTCAACAGCTAATGCTGCTTCAGATAAGATATTTAATGGTGCAGACATTACTTCCTTTCTCTTCTTTTTACTAACATCACCCTTTTGAGAGGATGATGCAGTTGGCTCAGTATGAGGTAGAGTGTTTGGTTGAGAGGGTTGGTTAGCAGGCCCTGGGTTAGCATTTTGTTCTACTTGCTTGGGCTGTGCTAACTTAGATTTTGCATCAAATGTTGGCATGTTGTGGGGGTAAGTCTTAAACAAACTCTCCATATGGGGAGTTATGTTCAGTCTTACATCCACATCATTCCTAGTTTCCAAGTTACCAAAAATGAGTTTGGTCATGGACTTAGGATAGCCTATTTTATTTTTATCAATCCCAGGCAATTCAATCAATGAAGCATTTTTATAATTAAGTACAGATTGAATAAAGCGAGGGAAGAAAATATCAGTACCTCTCTTGGTTGTGTTCTTACCAAGTCTCCCATATAATTCTTGAAGTATGATTTGGCCAACATCTATCTTCTTTCCATAGGCCAAAGCATATCCAATTTGCTGCACAGGTGCACTGATTTGGTCAAAGCTAGATTTCCTGGCAGTGAAGACTTGGAGAAGAGTTGCAAACACATAACTCCACTCCTTTCTCAGATTCTTTCTGTTTAGCTTTCCAAGGTTAATCCCATCTGAGTAGTTTATGAATTCGAAGAATTCCTCCAACTCTGCAGTAGTGGCCATTCTATCAAATGATTCCTGTTGTAGTCCTAGTGCTTGGTTCATGTCTGCAGTAGTGATAGTGATATCCTTATCTTGAACCTTGCAGTAGATGACATAGGATGTGATTGCATTTTCCAGGGCTACAACCTCCACAATAGCAGTATTCCAGAATTGTTCCAGAATATCGAGATATAGAGTTGGATTGGCAGAGAGTGCTTCTTTGATGTATGATTCAGCCATCCATTTCACAAAGCACTTAAAGTTTGCATTGGGTGCTTCAACATCACTAGTTAGAGCGATGAAGTTGGTGTTGAACTTTACTGTTGCCATTTGTGTAGAAGAGAGAAAAGAAATTGAAGGTTGAAGAAGAAATTTGGCTTTTCGTAGCTAGGGTTTCAGGGGTTTAGAGAGTGTAGATGCTTGAGAAATCGAATGAAATGAATCGAATAGATGTGAGATTGTATAAGTATGAAGTACTTGAATTGTCGATTAGCAAACTGTTTTGTATCGACAAGTCAGGCATTCGAGAAGTAGAAAACAACTATTCGAGAAGTCAAGAATGGCTTAATCGATAACTCAAGCAGATAGAAACTCACAGCTGGCAGTTATCTAACTTAGAAATAATTCTAAATTAAATAAAATGTGTTTTTATGAGTGAATTAAATTTTTAGATAAAAATCCAAAATTGGTTAAAATTCAGCGAGAATTCAGCCTTTTCAAATGATTCGAGAACTCAAATATAGTGTTCGAGAACTCAGTCATTCGAGAACTCAGTTACTATATTCGAGAAGTCAATCATTCCTCTATTCGATATCTCAGAAAGACTCTATTCGAGAACTCAAGAGTACTCTAATGAGACTTATTAGAGATGTCGAATAGTGAATCATTCGAGAAGTCTGACTTATCGAACTATACCCATCACTCATAAAAATTTGATTTTCACTATCTTTTAAAAATTTACCAGACATATTCATTGAAAAATATCCTAGCAAATTAAATAGTGATTTTCTCAAAATTTCATAGAAATTTTAAGTTAATAAAAATATGATTTTCAACATATGCAACAGATTTGAAATATTTATAAATCATATTTCAGCCAACACTTACTCCAAAAATATTGAGAATTTAGATAAAGTAAGTGTTTACTGCTGCAACAATCTAGATTGATGTATTCACTTAGCCAGAATCTGAAGAATTCAGCATTCCAATTTCACTTACCAACCTTGTGAAGGTGGCTTCATCTAATGGCTTAGTGAATATATCAGCTAGTTGTTTATCTGTAGAGACATAATGCAACTCAATGGTTCCATTAGTTGCATGTTCTCTTATGAAATGATATCTGATGTCAATGTGCTTTGTTCTAGAATGATTGACAGGATTGGCAACTATAGAGATTGCACTTGTGTTGTCACACATGATTGGAATTCTTTCCAACACAAGTCCATAATCTCTAAGTTGATTTCTAATCCAAAGCACTTGAGCACAGCAACTTCCAGCAGCTATGTATTCAGCCTCAGCTGTAGAAGTTGACACAGATTGTTGTTTCTTGCTATACCAAGAAACTAACCTTTGTCCAAGGAACTGGCAGCTTCCTGAGGTGCTTTTCCTATCCACTCTGCATCCAGCATAATCAGCATCAGAGTAGCCAACCAGATTGAACCCTGTGTCCTTAGGGTACCATAATCCCAAGTTAGGAGTGCCCTTCAGATATCTAAAGATCCTTTTTATTGCAATCAAATGTGATTCCTTTGGATTTGATTGAAACCTTGCACACAAGCATGTAGCAAACATGATGTCTGGCCTACTTGCAGTGAGGTAGAGTAGAGAACCAACCATGCCTCTGTAGACTGAGATATCTACTCTCTTGCCTTTAGCATCTTCATCCAATTTAGTGGCAGTGGCCATGGGTGTCTTGGCAGGTGAACAATCTTCCAAGTCAAACTTCTTCAATAAATCCTTGATGTACTTGGTTTGACTGATAAAGATACCATCCTTCCTTTGACTGACTTGCAACCCTAGAAAGAATGTCAACTCTCCCATCATACTCATCTCATATCTGCTCTGCATGAGTTTAGAGAATTTCTCACACAGTTTCTCATTTGTAGAACCAAAAATGATATCATCCACATAGATTTGAACTAGAATCATATCATCACCATGCTTCTTGTAAAACAGTGTCTTGTCCAGTGTGCCTCGAGTGAATTGATTTTCAAGAAGAAATTGTGATAGAGTGTCATACCATGCTCTTGGAGCTTGCTTAAGTCCATACAGTGCCTTAAGCAATCTGTAGACAAATTCTGGGAAATGTGGATCCTCAAAGCCAGGTGGTTGTTGCACATAAACCTCTTCTTCCAACTCTCCATTTAGAAATGCACTCTTGACATCCATTTGATAAACTTTAAAGTTTGAATGAGCAGCAAATGCCAAGAATATTCTAATGGCTTCCAATCTAGCAACAGGGGCAAATGTCTCATCATAATCAATGCCTTCCTGTTGAGAGTATCCTTTTGCAACCAACCTTGCTTTGTTCCTTATTATTACACCATCTTCATCCATCTTATTCTTCAGAACCCATTTTGTTCCAACAATGGTTCTATTCTTTGGTGCAGGCACTAGTTCCCATACTTTGTTCCTTTCAAATTGGTTCAGCTCCTCTTGCATGGCAATAATCCAATCTGGATCCAACAATGCATCATCAAGTTTCTTAGGCTCAACTTGTGATAGAAAACATCCATAGAGGCACTCATTTTGAGTTGCTCTCCTAGTCCTTACTCCTGCATTAGGATCTCCAATGATTTGCTCTGCAGTGTGTGATCTATCCCATTTCCTTGAGTGTTCAGCCTGATTTCTCACCCTTGATGTTGCTTCATCATCCTCATCATGATCATCCTCATTTCCTCCCCCTGTGAAGTTGCCATTACTCACAGGTGTGTCTTGGATGCTTGTTTCTTCACTATTGATTGGCACAAATTCTTCTCTTGTATCATTATTCACTTGAGTTTGTTGAACTTGAGTTTCAACTCTAGTTTCAGTCTCTTCATCAGAATCATCTAAATTATCAAACTTCAATGGATCTTTGTCTTCATCATTGGCTTCTTCTAGTCCAGGTAGCTTGCTGTCATCAAATGTTACATCTGTGCTTTCCATAACTTTCTTTTGACTGATGACATAAACCTTGTATGCAATTCTTTCCATAGAATAGCCAAGAAAAATTCCTTCAAATGCTTTTGCATCAAACTTTCCAACATATTCAGAATTATCCTTAAGTACAAAGCATTTGCTTCCAAAAGTATGAATATACTTCAGTGTAGGCTTCTTTCCAGTCATCAAGTTGTAAGGAGTCTTTCCAGTGTTTTTGTTGATGAGGGTTCTATTCTGAATATAGCATGCAGTGCTCACAGCCTCAGCCCAAAAACATGTGGGCATCCTTGCATCAAGTAACATTGTTCTAGCAGCCTCAATTAGAGTTCTATTCTTTCTCTCAACAACTCCATTTTGTTGTGGAGTCCTTGGAGCTGAGAATTGCTGAGAAATGCCATTCTCTTTGCAGAATGCTTCAAGTGTGGCATTTCTGAACTCTGTTCCATTATCACTTCTCAATGCAATCACACTTGCACCGTTTGCCTTTGCTTCCTTGTCAACTTTCTTTATATGCTCAATGATTACTTGTGGAGCCTCATCTTTTGATGCCAGAAATTCTACCCATGTATACCTTGAAAAATCATCAACCATTACCAGGGCATACTTCTTTCTTCCAAGTGACATTATGTTGACAGGCCCAAACAAATCCATATGGATAAGTTGTAGTGGCTTGGTTACAGATGTCACTGTCTTTGACTTGTGGCTTGATCTCTTCATTTTTCCTTTTTGACAAGCCTCACACACTCCTTCTTGGCAGAATTCAAGTGTGGGCATGCCTCTCACTAACTCTCTTTTGACTAGAGAATTAATGGCCTTAAAGTTCAGGTGTGATAGTTTCTTGTGCCACAGCCAACAATCTTCATTTGATGCTTTTGAGTAAAAGCAACAAATTTTGTCCTTGTTTGCAGAGTCCATATTGGCTACAAACAGGCTTCCCTTCCTTACTCCAGATAGAGCAAAATCACCAGTCTTCTTGTGGGTGATCAAACATTCATCTTTGTCAAAATTCACCTTGAATCCTCTATCAGTAAACTGACCAACACTTAACAGATTATGCTTGAGCCCCTTGACTAGTGCTACATCTTCAATGATGACATTTCCAACTTTCAGCTTGCCATATCCCAATGTGTTACCCATGCTGTCATCTCCAAAAGCAACCATTGGGCCAGCCTTTTCCTCATACTGTGATAGCAGGGCCATATCACCAGTCATATGATTTGAGCATCCACTGTCCAAAATCCACATGACCTTCTTTTCACTTTCTTTGCCCTGCAAACACAAAGGTATTACTTTTCCTTTGGTACCCAAACAAGTTTGGGTCCATGTGACTTAGAGACAGTTTTATCATAAACAACATGCTTGTTAACTTTCTTAGTGTCAGTCTTCTTGTCACTGTTGGAAGTCTTAGAACCTGAGGTCTCAGACTTAGGTGACAAAGGTACCTTCCTAGCTTTAGGAGGACTTGAAGACTTTGACCTTGTGTAGTGTGTGTGTGAATTGTGACTGATACAACCATCAATGAACTGCCTTCTCAAATTAAAACAACTAGTCATGACATTCATATTGCATGGCATACAGTCAAATTTATCACAGAAAGGTGCATCTCTATGTCTTAGAGGCACAGAACAATCATAGAAAGGCTTAGACACACTACCAACAGGTTTCTTGCATGCATGAGTTAGATGATTGGTACTGAAACAGTTCTGACAAGTTTTTCTAGGGGCATTAGGCATATAAGCATAGTTGTTATCCTTGTTAATCCCTAACTTGCCATTTCTGTTCTGTTTCTTTTTAGTCACTTCCTTTTCTGATTCACTCTTCCCAGCTGATACAAACTTAACAAACTTCTTAGGTCTTGGCCTATCAACTACTGGCTTCTTGGTCTTTGACTTGACACTCTCACCCTTAGAGGATGCTTGCTGTTCACTAGATTGTGCCTCATCCTCATCATTCAACATTTGCTTGATGAGTAAGGCATCCTCATCAATTTCAAATGTTGATTCCTTAAAAATTGGATTTTCAGTTTTTCTCAAAATGTGAGGCACTTTCTCATGAACAGCTGTGTCCTCTTCAATGACAGCATAGCCTTTCCTTTGTTTGAGAGAGTCATAGTCAAGTCCAATAGCTGCTTTAGGTTTAGCTTCAATTTTCTCACAGTAGGATTGCACTAAACCAGATGATTTCTTGAAAGTTTTAAGTTTGAATTCATTCTCAGCTAATTCATCCCTAAGAGCCTTCTCTACTTGGCTAGCACACAAAACCTTGTTCTCTAAATATTCAACTTCTTTCTTAAGGTTTTCTACTTGCATAGCAGTTAGCTCAAGTTCCTCATTCTTTTTGGTTAATACTTCATTTCTAGTTGACAATTTAGCAATCTCCTCATTAGCAGCAGTCATACTAGTATGAATATTAAACATTTCAACAGATAATTGTTCAATCATGGATTTGTATTCAGAAACAGACATGTCTATTGTAGTGAGAGATGGTACCTGAGAATCAGATGAAGATGAGTCATCCTTGGAGTTGGCCATCAAGGCATAATTGCAGAATTCTTGTTCTTCTTCATCACTCTCAGAATCATCCCAACACTTTCCTTCAGCTATGTAGGCCTTACCATGTGTCTGCTTTTTCAGAAGGGCCTCATACTTAGCTTCTAGCTCAAGAAAGTCTCTATCCTTCTTTTTAGGCTTCTTGCATTCACTGGCAAAATGCCCTAGGTCATTGCATCTATAACACCTTACAGATGACCTATCCACATAACCGGTTTTGAATTTATTTCTGTTTGGTTTCACAGGTGCCTTGTTCTTGTAAGCTGAATGGTTTTGGGTTTTGGGTTTGAAGGGTTGATTTCTTTTAAATCTGATGTTTGGAAATTTTCTGGCCATGAAAGCATATGAAGTATTTTCCATCCCATCAAGTTCTTCCAGAGTGTAAAACTCCTCTTCTTCTTCCACCTTTTCCTCAACAGGTTCACTTACCCCAGCTTCAGTTTCTTCATCATCTGCCACCTCCTCTATCCTCAGTTGACTTGTAGATGCTTCTAGGTCCAGAATGGATTTGTTGACAATCAAGGCACATGATGTGTTTATCATCCTACCTTGGTTGGCTTGGATAGCCCTCTTCTGAAGCAACTCAAGTTCATGAGTCTTTAGGACTCCATAGAGTACATCATAGGTGACTTTGTTCAAATCTCTCTCTCTTAGAGAAATGACTCTTTGCTCCAGATGATTTGGTGAAGACAACAGAAATTTCATATTTAACTCCTTAGTGCTGTAAACCTTTCCATTCATCTGCAACTCAGTAACTAGCTTGTGAAACCTTTCAAACATCTCAGTAATGCTTTCCTTGGGCTGTGCCATGAAAGCTTCATACTGTGTGACCAGTATCTGTTTCCTGTTTTCTTTAACCTCATCAGTCCCTTCACACAACACCTCAATGTGATCCCACATCTCTTTAGCAGATGTGCATGATGCAATGTTTGCAAACATTGACATATCCATGGAATCAATGATGAGCAACATGAGGTGACTGTCAAGAGCAACCTTCTCCCTTTCTGACTCTGTCCACTTTGATGGATCCTTGGCCTCATAAGTTCTAGGGATTGTTAGGGTTCCAACAGTCTTCTCTGGTATCTCTTGTTGTGGAACAAAAGGACCATTCTTGAGAATCTCAGGATACAAGGGATGAGAGGCTTTGATGAACAACATCATCTTTATCTTCCAGAGGTTGAAGTTTTCTTTATCAAACTTAGGGACCTTCACTGTTCCTGTAGTCTTTGGTGTATTCGAACTCATGATCGTTTCTCTGTTTTTGAATAAACAGCCCGCTCTGATACCACTTGTTGAGTATTGAACACGGTAAAAGAATACAGAGGGGGGGGGGTGAATGGATTCTTGAACTTTTCTTGGGTTGAGTCTGTGTAGCAGATAAGTGCCTGTGTGTGCAGAAATTAAGGTGCGGATAAATAAACAACACAAGACACAATATCACTTTAATCTAATGTATATTAGATAAAGGTTGCTACAATCTGTGAATACAAATGGTAGTATTCTCAGCTTCGTTTTTCTCAGAGAGATATAGCTTACAGTGTATGAAAAACTTGACTCACAAAGTTACTAAGTTATGAAGTGAGGCTGTGTCCTTATAGAACATGGATACAGCCTGCTTACTACAAATAAGGTAGCTAAACAAATTACTTTCTAGTCTGTCTATCCTTTTTGAGTAAGCATCCAAACGGTTACAGATTTGACTTTGCAAAGCCTGTTTAGATCCACTTCTTTAGCTCCTTGTCTCTTCTATATCTCTCCAAGCTTCCTTGTAGGCTTTCCAGAGCACGTTACAGATTGTGGTCCATAAAGTGCATTGGCTTGTTGCAGGTTTCTGACTTGTACAATTTCTTCAGTATTTTGTCTCCAAGAATGTATTCGAGAAGTGACTAAGTAAGTGATTCGAGAACTAGAATTGACTTGATCGATAACTCTGAGTTCTCGAATACTGTTATAAAGACATATCGAACCACTTCTCGAATAGCTCTTTTCCATCAGGATTCCTTGAGTTGTCGAATAGAACATTTGACTTATCGAATCCTCGAGTTGTCGAATAGCTTTCTGAGTCCTTGAGATATCGAATGGAACTTTGACTTGTTGACTCTTTGAGAACTCGAATACCATCTTGACTTGTTGACTTCTTGAGTTCTCGAATAGAGTAGTAGACATATCGAATCCCTGAGATATCGAATGAGATATCGAACAGTGTATTCAGAGATATCGAATAGTGTCTTGAGATATCGAATCTCTGACTTCTCGAATGCTGGACTTCTCGAATAGACAAATATACTTCTCGAATTGGTACTTAGGCAAATTCTTCATTTCTTCAAATCCCAACTGTGATTATTTGGCAGTCTTTAACTCCTTGCTTGAGGCATGAACCATGGAACTTCTTTCAAGCATTATTCTAGACTCTATTTGTACAGTTACACAACTAGGATTTGATGCCTATTACAAGTACAATACAAACAGAAACTCTACAACTAGAGGTTCCCTCAGTTAAGAGGTCATGTAAGTAATGCAAAGCATTACAAACCATTAGGCTTGTTATTAGATGAGTACAGTCATGCCTCTGTAACTAACAATTGTCAAGTTAGTGGAACTAGGGTTTGAGGAACAGTAGGCTAGAGAAGTTAATACTTGGTGTAGTATTGAACTTAGAGAGCTGTGTTCAGGAAACAGGTGTTCCAGCTAGCTGCAGTCAGTAACTGGGAGTTTAAGGGAGATATATTATTGTATCGTGTAGTTGGGTTCATTGTGATCAATAATATATTCTCTTACCAAGTTGGTAAGGGACTAGGACGTAGACCATAGAAGATTAGGGGTCGAACCTAGCTAAAATTCTTGGTGTTCTTTACTTACTGCAATTTTATCTTTCTACATTGCATATCCTAGCTAGCTGCGTATTCATTAATCTGTTACATTTGGTTAACTCAGTTAGCTGCCTATCGTACCCAGCTAGCTGCCAGAGAATAATTTTAGACAGATTTTTTATTTGATCATTGTTAGTCATAACACCTATTCACCCCTCCCCTCTAGGTGTATTTTTAGTAGGTGCGTTAGAGAGTCTTGTTACTTGGGATTGATTATGTTTTGTCACACCAAGTGAGTTTTGAGCCTATATGCGTATCTTTTGCATGATTTTTCGTTTGCTTGAGTGTCCACATGTTGTTTACATTGCTAGCACTTACTTGAGATCTTTCTTGAAATGCATGACGTTACTTGATGATGAGATGATAAAGGCACTTAGGTTTAACCTCGTATTTCCCATATTTCCACACCTTTTAAACATGATCAATTAGTTAACTCTTTGAGCTTAATCCTATTCTTTTGGTGACACACTACATTACTTGCCATTATCCTTTTTATTCTATTGGCCTTACATTAAATTTGAACCTAAATTGTCAAAGGCTAGTATCGTGCTTAAGGGAGTAATAAGGTGTGCAAAAGGGGGGGGGGTTTATTGATGATCATACTTTTGGGGAATATTGATTTTGGGTTGATGCTTGCTAGTCGAAATTCATAAAAATATCTATGGATCATTGTGTTTATTCTTTAGCTCTCTAAAAAAATAGAAAAAAAAATAGAAAAAAAAGAAAAAAAAAGAAAAAAAATAAATTGTAGAGCATTCTTATGTTTGTATGATCCTTCTTCATTCGACTAGTCAAGTTATTATGTAAGGGTTATTGAAAAATCCAAGTGTGGGGAAGTATTTGTTTTAATAGAAAGGGAATTGAATAATGATTATTGTTGGGTACTAGCTTTTGACATTTAACCTGTTTTAGCTTTACTTGACATACCTTGTCCCTAGCCCACGCTACAACCCGAATAAAGACCTTTTGATTGTCATCAGTGATGTATGTTGTGTTGAGAGTGAGATTGATTGCGAGTGTCAAGTTGTGTTTATGATTTTGTTGGAATTGAGTGATACACTTAACCTTGTTCTTGAGTGAATATTCGTTTTTGAGTGAAAGGTGAGTTATTACTTGTTTTGGCATAGGAGATCCCGGGTTTAGACTTAAAGATGTGTTTCTTGTGGGCTTAACATGATTACCAACGATTTTTACACTTGACATGAATTTTTATGACCTTCTGCATATTGGTTGAGTAGACTACGTGAATACTTGCACTTTCGACACCAAGACATCGTATGTTTACTTTGATTCTTAAGTTGATGTGGCATGAGAGGACTTGTGTGTGTGGTGTTGTGTTGGCATTGATCTTTTGCATGGTTAGATGAATTTTGTGGGTACATTCACTATAAACCCTCACGAGACAACACTCGTCCTACTAGGGTTGCCTAGGGGTTTAACGGCTTGTTGCATATGCTCAATGCAATCGTGTCATCTACGAAAGTGATGTTTGTTAGGACTTAGTTTTTATTTCACTTATTTTCCCGAGGACGTGCAAATGCTTAGTGTGGGGATGTTTGATAGAGTATATTTTTATATATATTCTAGATGATTTTATTCTCATATTTATTGTGTTTTGCATTGATTTGGATTTTTATTTAATAGATTTGATTGTTTTATTTTAGGAAATAAAGAATTCATGACTTGGAAGGATTTGGAGCAAAAAGAGCTATTTTGGAGATAAAATAGGAGAAAATTCGTATTATTGGGCTACACGGGCTGTCTAACACTGTTTGGGCCATATCTTGAGTTCCAGAAGTCAGAATTTGACGATCTTACTGTCCACGCGAAGCTTGTGGAATTATCTTTAATTCAGAGGTGGTCCAGTAAGGAAAATCCAGCTGGAAGAGCCCAGAAACAGAGGAGAAAAAGAAGTGACGAATTTTACAAGGAATCCTATTCAGTTATGGAATCCTACTTGTAATTTATTTAGAGTATTAAAATACTTTTATTGGGCAAGACTTTTAGAGCCTATATAAACACATCTAGGGTATTATGTAAAGGAAGAGAAAAGGATGTAATAATAGATCAGATAATATAGTATAGAGTAGATTAGTATTATTAGTTGGAGATGTAGAGAAACACCATGACTCTTCTTTCGGGTGACAACATTAAAGTTTGAAGGTTTTGTTCTCTTAATCTTTTCTTTGTTCTTGTTAGTTTAATTATTCTTCTTTGCTCTTTGAGTTGTTTTACTTGTTTAATTATTAGCGAGTAGTTATTTCTAGGGCTTAAAGGGAAGCCATGTTTGCACTAATATTGGCTTGATTTTCATAGTGGTTTGATTGGTTATGGTTAATTCTGATTGATATGTTTTAATCATTAATTTGTGTAATCGGCCGATATCATGGATTAATTATATGCAAATAGGGGTATGGATCGAGAGATTTACTTACTAGAGGCACACATACGATTAGCAGAATTGAATTTGAGTGCGGAAGCATCATTGGATTTCTGAGAGCGTTAATTCTTGGAAGAGATTAACTTGACTCTAATTACCTGATTGATTGAATTACTAAAAGTGGTTAATTGTGTTGAATGTTTCGAGAGTGTTAATGCTTGAAAGAGATTAACATACTCTAGTTATAGGATCACATTGATTGCTTTAGCTTAAGAGCCAATTGTGTAAGCATGGTGGACCTGATTGCCCAAGGTTTTAAATAATTTGTTTATCATCTATTTAATTAGTGTTAATCTTGTTTAATTAGTTAATTAATATTCTCCAATAATCGTTTGTCCCTGAAACAATTAGCGATAACTGAAAAGGAATTAGTAGAACCTGTCTCCTTGTGGATTCGACCCGCTTGCCATCTGTACTAGAAATAGACACCGTGCGCTTGCGGTTAGGTATAATTTGACACATCAAGTTTTTGGCGCCGCTGCCGGGGACAATGTGACTGATGATGAGGCTACAAAGGAAAGCAATACAGAGATGGTTGTTGTTTCTCTTCCACAACCTGTGCCTAAGCTACCATGTATGATAAATTTGCTCTCGATCTAGCCTCTACTTACAAGGCTTCTTTGCTCAAGACTACCTATTACAAGGTTGATGCGATAACAAATATTGTCCAAGATGATATTTCTCAAATTCTGGTTGAGGATCCATACAAAGTGGCTCCTACGTTTCAAGCTCGAGAAGAGGGAGAATATGGATGTGTCTTATTAGCCAATGATGTGATAAGCCAAGATGTCCGAATGACTCCAGTGAAACTGAGGAGTGAAGAAAAGCCACCACCAGAACCTCCACCTTATGTCAAGGGAGTTCAATATTTTCGTGGTGTTGAATTTTATCGCTGTTTTCTCACGAAGTTTTCCAAAACTGCACAAGCACTTAATTCTCTATTGGTTATTAATAACATATTTTATTTTACTGATGCTTGTTTGGAGACTTTCTGCAGGATAAAGACAACCACTAACACTCTTGATACTTTTTGTGGTGGCGAGTTTATGATCGAGAAAGTGGATATTACGCCTTTACCGGAGTATTTTTGAGGAGGTCAAGCTAATGACTCTAAATAAGCGCTGCTTGGGAGGCAACCCAAGATTTTATTGGAGGATCGGTGCACTTCATGCTTTTGCATAGGGGAGTATTTCTTTCCTTCTCTTTCATATATAGTAGAATTGCTTAGTTATTTGTTAAACCTAAGCCTTGTTGTGTAAAAAAAAATGGTGTGTTCTCTTTAAAAAATAAAAAATAAAAATTGAGTGTTGTATGGGAAAAAAAAGAATGAATGTAGTGAAAAAAAAATCTGTGCAAAAAAAAAAAATCGTGAACAGTGTTTTTTGCGCAGGCTGCGCCTGTATCGCGCAGGTTGCGCATGCGTGTCTGTTATAGGCGCAGGTTGCGCCTGCGCAACGGGTTATTCTGCTGCCCCAGCCTGCTGCGTTACACCCCTCTGCCCAGAATTTTTCCCGAAAAATTGTGTTTTTCCTCACAAATTCAACCCCAAATTCAATCCTAACCCAAATTTCTTCAATTCTTAATTCCTATATCTATCCTACATCAAATCCTAACCTCTCCAAATCTCTCCTACACTCTAAATTTTTATTTTCATCCTCTCCATCATCTTATATATATACCCACCTATAAATACAAATCCAATTCCTCTTCTATTTATTTAAATCTCTAAAAATTCTATTCTAAAGAGGAATTAATTGCAAGTTCACCTCTCCAATTCGTAGTGGGATATTTTCTCTATCTTCTTTTTATTACGAATTTGTGTTCTTGTCAATTTGGGGTTTTGTATTAATTTTGTTAATTGGGTATTTTTGGTAGGATATTTCTTTGTGGTTGTTGGTGGCTCCTAAGCGAATGAGGGGTGGTTTTCATACCCGACACTTTGATTCCAGGGGAGTTTTCTTTCTTTTCTTTTTATTGTAGTTTTATTTTATTTTTAGTTGTAGTTTTGTATCTTGTTCATTATTTCATTGGGGACAATGAACCACTTAAGCGTGGGGATGAGTTCTCAATGATAAAAAAATCAAAAAAAAAATTATATATTATAAAATTCTTAAAAAAAAAATTAAAAAATTAAAATACCAAAAATAATTCTAGCCATGCAATTTGATTAGTTGTTGTATTTTGCTTGATACACCATGCATGCGTAGAATTCTTGTGTTTCTTGACGCTTTTGTATGAGAAGTGACGTGCTTTGTTCTTGTGCACACACTTTCACTAGCAAGTTGAAGCTGGTAGACTTAATTGGATGTTGTAAGTGATTAGAATGACATGAATATGTGCAAGATGACTTGGTTTACATGCTTTGAGTACAAGTAGGTGCGTTAGAGAGTTTTGTTACTTGGGATTGATTATGTTTTATCACACCAAGTGAGTTTTGAGCCTATATGCATATCGTTTGCATGATTTTTCGTTTGCTTGAGTGTCCACATGTTGTTTACATTGCTAGCACTTACTTGAGATCTTTCTTGAAATGCATGACATTACTTGATGATGAGATGATAAAGGCAATTAGGTATAACCTCATATTTCCCATAATTCAAAACCATTTATACATGATCAATTAGTTAACCCTTTGAGCCTAATCCTATTCTTTCGGTGACACACCACATTACTTGCCATTATCCTTTTTATTCTATTGGCCTTACATTAAATTTGAACCTAAATTGTCAAAGGCTAGTATCGTGCTTGAGGGAGTAATAAGGTGTTCATAAAAGGGGGGGTTATTGATGATCATACTTTTGGGGAATATTGATTTTGGATTGATGCTTGCTAGTCGAAATTCATAAAATATCTATGGATCATTGTGCTTATTCCTTAGCTCTCAAAAGAAAAAAAAAAGAAAAGAAAAAAAAGGAAAAAATAGAAAATAGAAAAAAAAGGAAAAAAAATGAATAAATTCGAGAGCATTCTTATGTTTGTATGATCCTTCTTCATTCGACTAGTCAAGTTATTATGTAAGGGTTATTGAAAAATCCAAGTGTGGGGAAATATTTGGTTTAATAGAAAGGGAATGGAATGAATTATATTGTTGGGTACTAGCTTTTGACATTTAACCTGTTTTAGATTTACTTGACATACCTGGTCCCTAGCCCACGCTACAACCCGAATAAAGACCTTTTGATTGTCATCAGTGATGTATGTTGTGTTGAGAGTGAGATTGATTGCGAGTGTCAAGTTGTGTTTATGATTTTGTTGGAATTGAGTGATACACTTAACCTTGTTCTTGAGTGAATATTCGTTTTTGAGTGAAAGGTGAGTTATTACTTGTTTTGGCATAGGAGATCCCAGGTTTAGACTTGAAGATGTGTTTCTTGTGGGCTTAGCATGATTACCAACGATTTTTACACTTGACATGAATTTTTATGACCTTCTGCAAGTTGGTTGAGTAGACTACGTGAATACTTGCACTTTCGACACCAAGACATCGTATGTTTGCTTTGATTCTTAAGTTGATGTGGCATGAGAGGACTTGTGTGTGTGGTGTTGTGTTAGCATTGATCTTTTGCATGGTTAGATGAATTTTGTTGGTACATTCACTATAAACCCTCACGAGACAACACTCGTCCTACTAGGGCTGCCTAGGGGTTTAACGGCTTGTTGCATATGCTCAATGCAATCGTGTCATCTACGAAAGTGATGTTTGTTAGGACTTAGTTTTTATTTCACTTATTTGCCCGAGGACGTGCAAATGCTTAGTGTGGGGATGTTTGATAGAGTATATTTTTATATATATTCTAGATGATTTTATTCTCATATTTATTGTGTTTTGCATTGATTTGGATTTTTATTTAATAGATTTTATTGTTTTATTGTAGGAAATAAATAATTCATGACTTGGAAGGATTTGGAGCAAAAAGAGCTATTTTTGAGATAAAATAGGAGAAAATTCGTATTATTGGGCTACACGGGCTGTGCTACACTGTTTTGGCCATATCTTGAGTTCCAGAAGTCAGGATTTGACGATCTTACTTTCCACGCGAAGCTTGTGGAATTATCTTTAATTCAGAGGTGGTCCAGTAAGCAAAATCCAACTGGAAGAGCCCAGAAACAGAGGAGAAAAAAAAGTGACGAATTTTACAAGGAATCCTATTCAGTTATGGAATCCTACTTGTAATTTATTTAGAGTATTAAAATACTTTTATTGGGCAAGACTTTTAGAGCCTATATAAACACATCTAGGGTATTATTTTATGGGGAGAAAAAAAAGGGATGTAATATTAGATCAGATAATATAGTTTTAGAGTAGATTAGTAGTGTTATTAGTTGGAGATGTAGAGAAACACCATGACTCTTCTTTTGGGTGACAACATTGAAGTTTGAAGGTTTTGTTCTCTAAAACTTTTCTTTGTTCTTGTTAGTTTAATTATGTTTTCTTGTTTTACTTGTTTAATTATTAGCGAGTAGTTATTTCTAGGGCTTAAAGGGAAGCCATGTTTGCACTAATATTTGCATGATTTTCACAGTGATTTGATTGATTATGGTTAATTCTGATTGATATGTTTTAATCATTAATTTGTGTAATTGGCCAATATCATGGATTAATTATATGCAAATAGGGGTATGGATCGAGAGATTTACTTACTAGAGGCACACATACGATTAGCAGAATTAAATTTGAGTGCGGAAGCATCATTGGATTTCTGAGAGCGTTAATGCTTGGAAGAGATTAACTTGACTCTAATTACCTGATTGATCGAATTACTAAAAGTGGTTAATTGTGTTGAATGTTTCGAGAGTGTTAATGCTTGAAAGAGATTAACATACTCTAGTTATAGGATCACATTGATTGCTTTAGCTTAAGAGCCAATTGTGTAAGCATGGTGGACCTGATTGCCCTAGGTTTTAAATAATTTGTTTATCATCTGTTTAATTAGTGTTAATCTTGTTTAATTAGTTAATTAATATTCTCCAATAATCGTTTGTCCCTGAAACAATTAGCGATAACTGAAAAGGAATTAGTAGAACCTGTCTCCTTGTGGATTCGACCCGCTTGCCATCTGTACTAGCAGTAGACACCGTGCGCTTGCGGTTAGGTATAATTTTACTTACCAACTCTGTCATCCCTCGCTATCCAACCTATCCCAAATTGATTAGAGCTTTTGAATAAAGTGGCGTCACAATTGACCTTAACACTACCATTATCCGGTTTAGACCATCGTCCAGTACTATCAGTCGATTGACCTGAACTTGGAAGAGAATTACTCTCCATTTTCTGAACGTCCCTCCACTGTGTATGGTATGCAATTGCAGTTGACACTACATTCCCTGCTCTCGTCTTTCTGTTGTTCCAAATCACATCATTCCGAGCTTTCCAAATGCTCCAACAAACCATACTAATCATTGCCACCTTTTCACTCAGTTGTTCCAACACATACAAGAACCATGTGGTAATGTTCATCGAGCTATCGAAATTAGCTTCTGGACATATTATCTGGCAACAACTCTTTGCAAAGATACAATGAACAAAACAATGTATTGTGGTCTCACTATCTGCTTCACAAAACGGACACACATCATTCACCTGAACCATACGAGTTTGCAAATTACACTTCGTTGGCAATCACCTGTTCAGAACTCTCCATAACAAAATTTTCACCTTCTCAGGGACTTGTATTTTCCAAAGACTCCTCCATAATTTAGCATCAGAACTAACCTCCCATCTACCATGGATATTCTGCAATAACTTGTACGCACTCTTAACTGTATAGTACCCATTTTGCTCAGGTTGCCAATACCTGGTATCTGCACCTTGGTTTCTACATAGCACTATATCATAAATTGCTCCTTTATCCCGTTCATCGAATAAATTCTCAATAATGTTCTCATCCCATTCTCTAGTATTTGTTTTAAACAAACTATGCACTGTCGCTCCCTGCATATCAATGTGCTGTGAAGTAATAAAAGGATTTTGCAAATCTGAGAGCCAAGGTTGCCCAACAATTGAAATACTTCGACCATCCCCTATCCTCCATCTTGCTCCTCTCTTCAGTAAAGTTTGAGCCTCTAATATACTTCTCCAAACATAACTCGGGTTATGACCCAACTCAGCTTCCAAAAAGTTACTACGAGGATAGTATTTTGCTTTATAAACTCGACCAACCAACGAATCTTCAAAATTCAAAAGCCGCCACCCCTGTCTACCCAACATAGATAGATTGAAGTCCCTTATATTTTTGAAGCCCATACCCCCACTATTCTTATGCTTACTCATCCTGTCCCAACTCCACCAATGAATATGCTTATCCTTTTTCGAAGACCTCCACCAAAAGCTACTAACCAAACTTTCTATATCCTGGCACACTTTGTTTGGAAGCAAAAAAAATGCTCATAGTATACGTGGGTATGGACTGTAGCACCATTTTTATCAGAATTTCCTTACCAGCACCTGAAAACCATTTACCCTCCCATCCTTGAACTCGACTCTGCATTTTATTCTTCAAACTCCCAAAGATAGCAGACTTATTTCAGCCAATTGTACTTGGAAGACCCAGATATAAACTACTCTCATCAGCTATCCTCATCTCTAAGGTACTAAGCACATTCTCTTTAACCTCATGATTCGTGTTTTTACTAAAGAACACCGAGGATTTGTCTAAATTCACCTTTTGACCCGCTGCAACCTCAAAAATCTTCAGAATCTCTAACACCATCCTAGCTTCCTCCACTGTGGCCCTGCAGTATATGTAGCTATCATCTGCGAATAGCATATGAGATATAACAGGGGCTCCTTGCGCAATTTTACACCCATGCAACCATGTCTCCCTGTCATATTTCCTTATTAAACAAGAAAGCCCCTCCGCACATAAGATGAATAAATAAGGAGAAAGCGGATCCCCTTGTCTAATGCCCCGAGAAGGAATCACCTGGCCAAAAATCTCACCCCCATGAGTTATGGAATACTTAACAGAGGTAAAACATTCCATCACCAACTCTACCCACTTATCACAAAATCCCATTCGTTTCATAATAGCTTCCATAAATTCCCATTCGATCCTGTCATAGGCCTTACTCAAATCCAATTTCAAAGCCATATACCCCGTTTTTCCTTGTTGCTTCCTCTTCAAGTAGTGAAGAACCTCAAAAGAAATCATCACATTATCAGAAATCAACCGCCCTTTCATAAACGCGCTTTGGTTTTCAGAAACAACCTTAGGAAGCAACACCTTTAAACGATTAGCCATAACCTTGCCAATAATTTTATATAACACGTTACATAATGCAATTGGACGCATATCTCCCATTCCCCCTGGACTCTTTTTCTTAGGGATAAGAACCAGAATCATATCATTTAACCTAGCTGGGAGCTTTCCTTCTCTGAAAAACTTATTAACAAGTTCTGTTTTATCCCTCCCTACAATAGGCCAACATTTTTGATAAAACCCTGGAGTATACCCATCACACCCAGGAGACTTATCTGGATCCATACTAAACAGAGCCTCCTTCACTTCAACTTGATTAACATCCTCTACCAACATACTGTTCAGATCCTCCGAAACACCTGGTTGCACCTCCCTAATAACACCTTCAAAATTGGTCCCCATCGTCGATAAAATATTCCGAAAATAAGATTCCATAAGATTCAAAATAGTGATGTTTAAAGTTGTATAAGAATTTTTAAGGCTATGCGCATATCCGTAATCTAAGCTCATTGGTTATGAAGCGAGGCAAGTATTCACTAAGACTGAAAGCAGTAATCGAACTTCTACTTTTGGTATAAAAGTGGCAACCAAAATGATTATGATAACTGGGATATTGTTGTGATTTGGTCTGAAGTTAGTCATGGTCCGTTACTAGGACGTTTGCAGAGATTTTTTTTGCATCCATGTGATCGAAAGTAAGATTTTAATGATCATGTTTTGCACTTGTGTCTTGGTTAGTTTCTATTCTACCTTAGAAACTACACATACACTTGCAAAGAATTTTGTTGTAATTTTTTTTTGTTAAGTTTTTTGTTTTATCAGAAGCCTTTTCTTAGATGTATACAAAAATGTTTACTTGAAAATAAAAGAAATCTCAAGTGTAATTTATTTGAAGAAACAGATTAAATTTAATAGAATATGTACCCATATATGTTTACATTTTTGTTTAGCCAAATGGAGTACTGGTCTTATTAAATTAAAAAAAGGCATATCTACTTAGTATGTGAAAATTATGTCTTGGAAATCAACTTTTATCCAAGCCACTTTTTTCCCAATTAAAATTTTAGAATACTAAAAAAAAGGTTATTCACAAATGAGTAAAAAATACTATAAAAGTTGGATATTATGCATGTAATCGTTACTGATCACTAAATTTTATATTTTTATAAAAAATCACAAATCATCTTTTTTTGTATTTTAAGAGTTGAAAATTTAGAAGAATAATATTTATCATTTTTATTGTAAGATCAACAAAAAATATCAATTTTTATTATATTATAGTTGGGTATTTTGAATTATCAAAAAAGTACATACAAAACATCTTTTTTGTATAAGAGGAGGTGATCAATTGTTAAAATTTATCTTTACAAATTTAGTGGGCATTATAAAATAATCACACAAATCACCAAAAATACTTCAAAATCATCTTCTTCTTTTTTTGTTTAAAAAGATGAGTATTTATAAAAATAATATTAATATTGATATTGCATAGTTAAAGAAAAGGCACAAATTACCAAAAATGTACACTGAAATCACCTTTACCATTTTAAAAATTATTATTATTATTTTTATAGCATGTCTATGAAAAACAAACATTAATTATTTTGTTGTACATAAAGAGGAGAGAAATTAAGAAAACAATGTCTATTGTTTATATTGGATTTCATAGAACAGGAAGATTTTAATTATCAAAAATAGAGCAAAAAACCTTTTTCTATTTAAATAGTCGAGTTATAGAATAATATTTATCATTTATATCACCTATTTAATAAAGGAGACACAAATCACCAAAATATATGTACAAATCACCTTTTTCTTAAAGTCAAAGAGCTAAATTTTAAGGAAATAATATATATTGTCTATGTTGCATAGTCATTAAAAATACATATAAATCACCCAAAAAAAACACAACTATACCCTACAACTTACCATTTTTTTAATAACAAAATGGGGAAGGTACACAACGAAAATATATTAACTATAACAAAATGGTATACATGAGATAGGACCCCCTACAAAGATGAGTCCATTGCTGCTTATTAAAACCACGTAACAAAAGGTAAAAGGCATGACTGAAAAATAACAAAATCAGAGAACCCTCCTCAATCCTCATAGATGAATAGATGAGGGCACCAGGACAACAACCTATCCAGCACCAAACACCCAAAATTGAAACCATCTGCAACATCTCTTTTCCTGAAATCTAAGCATCGTAAAAATTGTTTTTTAACAAAAATTTGTTAAAGTTAGCCAAAACAACACAAATGGCGAGGAAATAATTTGATTTGAGAGTTGAGACCATATTTATTAGAACTGAGAATACAAAAAATTAGAGACACCGTGTCTGAAATTTTTTGATAACTATACATCATAAATATTTTACAACATTGTTACAGTACGCGCTCAACAACTAGTGAAATGTGGTATTAGGAAATCATGATCAGAAAATCATTCTACAAACTTACGAGGAAATACTACATCACTAAACTATTCTAGTAACTTCTGTGATAAATGAAATAAACCAAAGTAATCTTCAATAATTTTTTGATAATAATCATGTTGCCATTCTTGTTCTAAGGCTTTGAAAAAACTTGCATCCACAGTCCAACAACTAGAAAGTTACATTCTTAACAAGAAACAAAATGAGATTCACAATGCGACAAGTAGGTATTATAAATGCGCCCTTTTTGTCATACTAATTAATTCTGATTGACCATATACAATGCTTGAATGAAATAAAAAAAACATATAAAAAGACCTAACAAAAGACACAAAGACGATGACAAAGCTACCAGTATCATTAGAACACAAAGAAAACGCGAACCATGTTCATAATACAAATTTTTGGCCCTTAATCTCAAAATATGACTAACAAAATCATAGAAAGTTTACTTCCGAATATTAACATTACAAGTATACAACTACTGTAAGAAGCTTTAAGATAGTTCCAGCAGAGGCGCTGCCAGCGCTCCTCCATGCGCTACCTGCACTCGAGTTGCTGGCAGTTGCTCTTTTCTGCATAATTTCTTCGTTTTAAAGCCTTTTTCTTCTGTTCTTCTTGCACTAACTTCCCGTCTTCAATTCCTTGACTTATAATCCTCTTGATAGTTGATATTAAGATGCCATTCTTTATTCCATATCATAAATCAACTCCAAAAACAACGGAAAATTCACCCCTAATCGACATTTCTTCAAACCTGCACAATTAAATAAAATACATCAAAACTACGACAAACTTGAGGCCAAGTACATCAATTTAAGCCGATACGGAATGTTCCAAGTGGATATAAAATCCACTTATCAGTACACAAACTTGTAACATTTTACATCCACTCAGTACATGTATCATAAACTAGTACTTAGTAGTAAATCACTAAAATTACATAAATTAAATTAAATCAAATACATAAAACTGATATCACAGATTAAAATTGTCATGAAATTGTCTTATGGTATTAGATCTAAAAAGCTTTTTAAGAATTATTAGAATTTAAACTACACTATATGACCAACGCCTATATAATCAATAGAATCAGGTCACCAAAATTTTAATTGGAATCACAATGAAGCTCAAATCACCAAAATTAAATCTGAAATTACTAAAATTAATACGTAAATCACAAAATGCTAAACACTAATATCACTGAATGTTTTGAAGGCAAATCAACAAAAGTTTCATATTTGAGTATACACACACCTTTCCCTTCTTTCCTCTTATGATGCTTTATCTATTTATCCCTTTTCTCCTCCATGTGAATCTTTAAAATATTCATATAATGATGTTGTATCTATTTGTATAAATAACAATGTTCAGGAAGTGGTATTGAGCTTATTCATGTCTTTGATTAGCGAAGAATAGAGAAAGAGATAGGAAGCGAGCAGAAACATACGAACTTGTCGGAGAAAATATCAGCTCGTCGGAGAAGATATCAGGGAATAAAATATATACATATAGCGTTGTATGTATAAAAGTATAGGAATGATTGTGCGGCAAATGAGAGAGGTAAGAGAGATGAAGGAGATGAGGTGAAAGAAGGGATAGCGAATGTGTGGTCTAGATTATAAGATATTGATATAAAGGGTCTTGTTCTAATAGAAACTAAATTAGAATAGAAACTAGAAACCAAACTCCAATCCAACATTTCAAGCTAATCTAATGACCAAACTAGGGGTACCCCAATACAAAAAACGTATAATAATCTATCATCTATCAAGTAGTAAAAAAAATTCACTAATTTATACCCCAACCCCACCCCAACCCCTATCTGAAATAAACACAGCTAAAAATCAATAATTTATACCCACCCCACCCCACCCCTATCTGAAATCAATAATATACACAGCTAAAAATCACTAATTTACACCCCCACCCCATCTGAAATCACTAATATACATTGTTAGTCACAAAGGCATGCATGAATTCATCTAATAACAAGCCTAATTGTTTGTAATGCTATGTATTACTTACATGACCTCTTAATCGAGGGAACCTCTAGCTGTAGAGTTTCTACTTGTTGTAGTACTTGTAATAGGCATCAATTTCTATCTGTGTAACTGTAATTAAAGTCAGTGAATAATGCTTGAAACAGCCTTGTTATATAGGGAGGTGTTTATAGACTTGGTACAAGGGAACCTCAATATAAAAATGTTCCTTCTAAAGAAGAGTGGGAGTTTGCTCAAGATTTATGTGGAAGACTGAATTTTTTTATAAGGTGACTGAAGTGTTTTTGGGAACAAAATACCCTACTGCCAATCTTTGTTTCATTAATATCTGTGAGATTCGACTAGCAATGACAGAATGGTGTAAATCTTCAAATTTTGTCATTCAAATAATGGCGGAGAAAATGTTACAAAAACTTGAAAAGTATTGGGAAGTGATGCATGGGGTTGTAGGTGTTGCTACAGTGCTGGATCCTAGGTACAAGATGGAGGTGTTGGAGTTCTACTTTGACAAGATTTTTGGAGAAAGGGCTTTAGTAGAAGTTGAAAATGTTCGTGATATATGCTATTCTTTGTTTAAGGAGTGCCATCAAAAAGTTTTAGATGCAGAAGGAATTAGTGAATCTCTTGCTACACCTAATTTTTCTAGTAGTGAAAATACATCACAATATGAGTTGTTTATAAGTTCTAAAAAACGAAGAAAGGTAGATGTGATGAAATCAGATTTAGATCATTATTTGGGGGAAGATGTCATAACTATGTCCGAGAATTTTGATGTTTTAACTTGGTAGAAGCTTAATGCATTGAAGTATCCTATTTTACAATGCATGGCTCGAGATTTCTTAGCTATTCCAGCGTCGACGGTAGCTTCTGAATCTGCTTTTAGTTCTAGTGGAAGATTTGTAAGATTAAGTCCTCATCATAATAGACTTCATCCCAAAACAATTGAAGCCTTGAGGTGTGCTCAGAGTTGGTTATGGCTTGAGGAAATGAAAGGTAATATATATTATTTTTTTATTTTTTTTAACTTAAAATAAGTGTATTTAATATTTATGGTGGAAATTTATTCAACGCAGGGGAACCATCTTCGGGATATGCAACTATCTATAATGATATGGAGTCCGAAGAATCATGTATTGCTCGAGAGGTCTAAGGTATATCTCCAAAATGATCTTCCTCATTTTATATTTATCTGTACATCTATTTATTTTTAGTACTATATGTCTATTTAGGCAACCGTGTTACTGTATTCAAGTTTTGGTCTGAGTATCAGTCTATCACCTATCCTAACTTGTTCTTACAAATTAAGTTGCAGCATAAACATGGTAAATTGTTAAGTTGTGTTTTTTTAACCAAAAGTATATTTAACATGAAGTCCTGAAGTCTGTCAAGTAATAACCTTAGGTTGTGTGGAAACATATGAAATACATGTATACTTGTATAACAAAATTTTTGATTAGATTATGATTACTATATTATTGCCAGACATGTAATATGCAGTAGGACTAATATGGCTATAGTTAGAGGTGGCCAAACGGGCGGTTCGGTCCAGCCCGTTCGTGAATTATTCGCCAAAAAAACCGTTCAGCCCGCTATAGTACACAAACGTGCCCAGCCCGTTCAGCCCGTTACAGTGAACGAGCCGTGCACGAGCCCAAGATCTGTGAACCACAGCCCAGCGTGTTCGGCACGTCACAGCCCGTGAGAAAGAAAAAAGCACGCGGCACGCGGCACCTTCAGCCCGTTCGGCACGCGGCACGCCAAGACTCCAACGGCTACAACTGCAACTGCAACTCTGTCTCTGCCTCTTTCTGCTTCTGCACAACGGCTACAAGACTCCAAGGTTCACTCTCTATAACGGTCCAATCTCCACTCTATAAAATCGAACCAGCCTCCAGCCTCTCTCTCTATAACGGTCATGTTAAACGAAAATACAAGAAAATGTGTAAAGATAGAAGATTAAAGGCCAAAAAATGGGGGATTGATTGTCCGACTAGATGAAATTCGACTCATAAATTAGTAAGTGATGCAATTATTTATAAGGATATTTTCACCGAATTATATAATAGCGAACCAAATCACCAAAATGAAAATGGATATATTACCCAACATGATTGGGAATTGGCATATACCGTACATGATATACTTGATTGTTATGCACATGCTACTAAGGTTTTTTCTTATGTTTATGAACCAAATGCACATCACGTTATTATTGAATGTATTAATATTGTTAACACTTTAGCTAATTATGAACAAAATCCACATTTTAGTTTTATTATAGAGGAAATGAAGAAAAAATGGATCGAATATTTAAGTGAATTTCCTTTTTATTTATGGTATTGCATGTCTTCTTGATCCGGGTGTTAGAAAGGATGGTTTAGAAGTCTTGTTAAAACATTATTACGCAACGTTAAATGTTTCATATAATTGTTGCGAATTATATGTTCAAAATTGTTTAGATTATTTGTATCGTCTTGTTGATATATATAATGCTAAAACTCAAATTTCTATGCCACCTAAAAGTAGTAGTAGTGGTGGTAGTAGATTTAATAAAACAATTGCATCGATATTAACTAACAAAAAACCAAAATTTCTGATTTCCGAATCTAGTACTAGTATTCCCACTACTGCTTTTAGTATGGTGCATGAATTTTTTTCGTATCATTATGAGTTAAATAATGAGTTCGATATATTAACATGGTGGAAAAACCATGAGTTACAATTTCCGGTTTTAGCAAAAATTGCAAAAGATGTTTTAGTAGTCCCCGCTTCTACAATTGCATCCGAATCCACTTTTAGTGCGGGTAGAAGAGTGTTAGACGAGAAGAGATCAAGTCTTGCACCCGATTCAATAAAAATATGTGTTTGCAAAAAAGATTGGGATCAAGCCGAAAAAAGACAAGGAAAAAAAATGAATGATTTGGACGGAGAAGACGATCCGTGGATGATAATGGATACTTCATCGGAATCGGGGACCGAACAAGGAGAAGACTAGTGTGTAGAATTTGTATTATCTTGTATTTTTAGATTTATTTTAGATTTTAGAATTTATTTGTTTGTAATTTTGTAAACATGTTTAATGCGGTTTGTTCCGTTTTTTTAGAGAGGAATCCTCTCACACCATTTGTAAAATATTTTTTAATTAATAAAATTTAATAGAGGTATCGTCCTCTTTCACTCTTTTTATTTCAATATAATTCGTATCCTTTTTGTTTCAATATAATTCATATAATTGTATCTTCTTAAAAATTTGAAACATTTTAATATGAAATAAAATTAAGTGAAAAAAGTTACAAATTCTAAATAATTTCATATTTTGAGAATATTAAAAGTAAATATTAAATTAACAAAAAAAAAATCAATTTTTATGTACAATTTTTGAGTAGACAGTTCGAATTTTCCTAAAAAAAATCCAGCCCGCCAGCCCGCATAGCTCGTGTGCCCTTCACGGGCTTCACGTTTCAAAAACCGTGAACCGGCACGCCCGACACGCCAAGACTACGAGCCGTGCCCGTCCCCTGCTCAGTCCAGCACGGCACGTGGCCAAACCGGCACGACCGCATGGCACGACCGTTTGGCCACCACTAGCTATAGTCACTGCATAATAGTGTAGTCAAAATAAAATAGTTATTTATTTTATGTTTGAAAATGAAATTATAATATTGATTTCTTTTTTTGTAACTCTTTGCAGATTGGAAAAGGAAGCACTACATATGCTGCCATACTGCTCAGCTCTAGCTATTCATCCTATGAAATGTTAAAGTCATTTTTTGAGAATGTTGCAGACTTATAAATATTTTTTAATGTTATTTATTGAGCTTTTAAACTCCTAAACGTATTTAGAGTTTGCATTATGAATTTTGTTTGCTTGGGATTTTGCCAGGCATTTTATCAAATTGATTATTTTGGTCACATAAGATTGTTACAAATTTTACCTTAAGTTGACAAATAATTGTATTGATAAATAGGGACTCGATAAAAACCTGAACCGAACCGAGACCCAATGGATCGGGTCTGATATTTGGATATTAATTGGGTTTGGATCCGGATCTGGGTCCAATATATATTTGGATTTGGGTCTGTTTTTCATCAAACCCGAACCGATCGACCCGATTGCCATCCCTAGTGAGAATGATCATCTAACAATGTGGATATTAATAGACAACAAGTACTCCTCGTCCACATCACCTTCGGAAAATAAATTCAGTATCTAATTGAAAGATGCCATTTATCATCAAGCTGTAGGGTTCTTAAATAATGGGAAATATTTGGTAAAGACTTTCAATATTCCAGCCAAGTTAATTTTGTGGAGTGTGCAAAGTTGACAGAATTTAGATCATTAACTGAATTTAGCTTTCTATCTGAATATGACGGTCGCATACATTCTAATTTTGTGGAGAGCCTTCTTCTGCAGTTCTGCTCAATGAAGACATCGTGCATTCTTTTGTGGATCCAAGAAACTTTTCTTCCTGTAGCTCTATGTTGTTTACTCTAGTGTGAAGCTCAACCCAATGAAAGGCACGGTGGAAGAAAAGAAGAAGGTAACAACATTAACACCCTGCTCACGAGTTTAAAAGAGGAAGGAAAGCAAGTGAAAAGGAAGTAAAGTAACATAATTTACATCTGTGTTTGTGCTCCCGAGTTTTTTTTAGGAGGCGTACATTCTTTTGCTTGAGAAGTATCCAATTTTAGGATCAACTTAATGTATATTGTCTACATTTGTTACAAATTTTTCTCTAATCTTTGTGATGTTATATTAATACTTGAATAAAAACTGGTTTTTTTTGTAATTCATATATTTTTATACAAATTGCGAACCTAGTACATAATAAAACAATAATATTTTTTTTTGAAAACAATAAAACAATAATATTAATCATGTTCGTGTGTGTGAGTAATAGAAAAGTGTACAAAACAGAGGAACAAATCAAAACATATTAGGAATGAAACATTATAGTTACAACTGAAAAGACTAAGATAAAACTTAAATGTAAAAAGGCTGGTGACCTACTCCAAGTTTATTTGGTAGAGTACTAGAGTGCAGTCAATGCAAGAACTGCAAGTAATTCACAATATGTTACTTCTTTTACTTTTTTTTTTTGCTAACCATATAAATTATATAAATAGGGGGGAATCCATTGCGGAGACCCCAACTCCAAAAGGAGCAAGTTCAAGCTTACAATACAAAAGTAAGCAACAAATTCACCAAAAACAGTTGTAGAAACAATTAACAATACTTTAACAGCTGCAATCACAACCCAGTACCCAACTTTCTTCCATTATTCAGCAGCTGCAAATTACCAGCACCCAAATCACCAACTTCTAGGTGATTGCTACTCTCTTCTAGCACCTCCCACACTTCTAGCACATTTTCACTGATTTCCCAACTTCATGATCAACACAAACAAGATCGTTTTTACTCAACTTCACAAAGCAACACTAACAGCTGTTACAGTGCAACACAGAAGGTTGGCATCGAGAGTTCCTTCCAGCTCAGCAAACAACAACATAAAAAATGCCCTGTTTGTCTCTGCACTGCACTTGAGGTAATTCGCGTCCTGCACTTTAAAGTGACTATGGCCAGAACCAATACTACTAAAGAATTCATAGGTAACATTCACAAACTTCCTACAAACCACAATTTGAAGCCAAATTTGATAAACTTCCTAAAAACAATCTCAGACCAGAAAGAGGTCTCTCTAAACCGAGACCACAATTTGATAAAATCGTCACGTAGGGAGAAGGTGTCAAAGCTTGATTCAACAAAGTCTAAAGAACCAATTTTAACAGGTTATTTTGACTAAATAGTAGCTTAATCTGATTCAGCTGCAAATAAATTTTATAATCAGCCCTATGGGTGTAATTTCATTTTAAATTATGTTTGTGAATTCTAGCAAAACATCTACTCTGAATTGCAGCAAGACAAGCAAAATAAAGGAGATAATTACCATCAGTATCGGACCAGAATAGATGAAAGGTACTAGTTAATAAACTTTTTGATCAACCTTTGTCTAACTTGGCTCTACAACTCATTTCACAAACCGAGAGGCAACGCAAAAAGCTTTAGAGTTTAACACATGGTAGCTTGAGGTGAGCAAGTCGTTGAGTCAACAAGTAAAACTCACACGACGGGGTGCACGATGCAATCAAAATAAATGTGTCAAGACCATGAGGAGATCCATCAAAAAAGGAGAAGAAAGAAATTAAGTAGCAGCAGCATGAGGAAAAAAGCAGACAGGAAAAATAGAAGACGTACAAATTATGGTGTGTCAAACTTCCATAGTTGGTGATCAGTTGGTGCGTCAGTGGGGGAACATTTGTGAACGGAGTGATACTTATTTTTTCTTCACGTCCTAGTGAATAATAGGACGTGAAGAAAAAATAAGTGGAACCTGCAAGCGAAGTTGAAAAAATAAGCGCCCAAAATCTGGAACTGGGGCAATCGGTTGCACTTAAACTTTGAGCGTGTTTGCTGCTACACATCTGAGCTCTCCTTTTATACCTGTACTATAAAAGGAGGGGGGAGGGGGATGTGGTGATATATACATGCCTTTGTGGTTTTGAACAGCAATCAAACTTGCATAGTTTAATTCCAAAAAGAATTCCCTTACGATGACAATCGGAAAACTAATCCTGCAAGTTTTTCTGTATTGCTATGTACTGTTTTGCAATTTGTTTTCAGGTGCGACAGCTTTGATTCCCACCGTTATCGATTTTTTCTTCAAATATATTCTCTCCCAGCCATGCACAAGGGCTAAGAACTTGTCTTCGGTTCAACCTGCATGCTCTTTCTTGCCAGAAGATATCTTAGTAAACATTATCTTCAAACTGCCGGTTAAGTCTCTTCTTCGATGCAGGTGTGTTTGTAAAACCTGGCATCAAATTATAGCTACTCCTTCATTCGCTAAAACTCATCTCACATATCAAAAAGCCTCCTCCTCATGCAAGTATATACTATACGAAGATTGGTTAATGTGCACGTTACTTACCCTTTTTGATAGTACAAAACATTCTAAACTATGCTACACCCCCAAATCATTCAAGAAAGATGTCACTGGTAATTCTGGAATGCTACAGATTTACGGGGTTTGTAATGGGTTGTTATGTTTGTCGAATCAGTGGTATTGGATCGACAATATTATACATCTGTGGAATCCAATTTGTAGAAAAGCCAAAAAGCTTCCACAACTTAAAATCTCAATCGAGGATCGGTCACTACGAAGAGCTTGTGTGAGTTTTGGATACTACGATGACGATTATAAAGTAATAGTCATTCCCGCTGTTAATAATACAAAGAGTGTTGTTTCCATTTATAGCTTGAGTACGGATAGTTGGAATACTGTTTATACAAATTTCTATTTTGATGACTTATTCGATGTTGTTGGTAGTCTAGCTACCAAGTTTGTAGATGGTGCTGCATATATGGTGGTGAAATCTAGTAGAGTAGTCATACGTTTCAAATTGAGTGACGAAACCATTCGAGTAATCAAGTTTCCCGAAGGATTCAGCGGAATTGGTAGTGCTATAGAAGCATATGGAGAAACAATATCTCTTTCGGGATGTGAGAATGATCATCTAACAATGTGGATTTTAAGAGACAAGTCCTCCTCGTCCACATCACCTTGGGAAAATAAATTCAGTATCGAATTGAAAGATGCCATTTATCATCAAGCTGTAGGGTTCTTAAATAATGGGAAATACTTTGTTAAGGAATTTCGATAAGTATTTATGTACAACCAAGTTATTTTTGTGCGACATTGAGTGTGCAAAGTTGACAGAATTTAGATCATTAACTGATCAATTTAGCCTTCTATCTGAGTTTGACGGTCACATACAATCTAATTTTGTGGAGAGCCTTCTTCTGCTCAATGAAGATAGCGTGCATCCTTTTGTGGATTCAAGAAACTTTCCTAGTTCCTGTAACTCTATGCTGTTTACAATAGTTCCTGCAGCTCCTGTTTACACTAGTGCGGGGAGAGAAAAAACTGAAACTATATTGAATATGAAGAACAGTGATACAATAAATTGTTTGCTTGAAATACGAATGACAGCAACTTAACTAATATTTATACTAATAGTACATCAATTCATTACTAATTATTCTAGCAGAATCCTTGTCATTCTGAGCTCCTTTTGATCTGTATTGCATAAACTGTAATCACGACATCAACTAATGGAGATGCACATGAGCAACTCAGCATCACGTGGAAACAACATCACATGGAAGCCATACCAGTTGAACAGCTCAGCAGCACATGAATACCAGTTTGTTTCTGACCATGTTGTTCCTGAAAACTACTCATTACCATCAACATTCCATGTGCATGAATGAGTTGCATTGACAGCCTTATCACTCCATAATTAACAGCCTTATTACTCCATAATCCTTATCTCTCCAGCAACTCATTCATGTAGTTTAATATCCTCCCGCAAACTGTGCCGGGGACGAAGGCACAGTTTGTTGCGAAACAAGGCCAAGGCAGCCTTTGGAAGGGACTTGGTGAATAGATCAGCAATTTGTTGAACTGATGGAATATATTTGGTAATAAGTAATCCAAGAGCAACACGTTCCCTCACAAAATGGTAATCAAGTTCAATATGTTTACTTCGAGCATGAAAAACCGGATTCACAGTCATATAAAGAGCACTAATGTTGTCACAAAACAGAGTTGGAGGTTGCAGTTGAGTGACATGAAGTTCTTTGAGAATATAAGAGAGCCAAGTAAGTTCAGCAGCAGTGTGTGCCATTGCACGATACTCAGCCTCAGTGCTAGAGCGTGAAACGGTATGCTGTTTTTTTGCACACCATGAAATGATGTTGGCACCTAAGAATGTACAATAACCTGTGGTAGAACGCCTAGTGATTGGACAACCAGCCCAGTCTGCATCAGAAAAGGCACACAAGTTGAGGGATGTATTGGAGGTGAGAGACAGACCAATATCATATGTGCCTTTGATATAACGGAGAATACGATGAACAAGCTTCATATTAGTGGTTGTAGGAGCATGCATAAATTGAGACACGAAATTAACACTGTATGAAAGGTCAGGTCTTGTAAGAGTAAGATATTGTAGAGCTCCAACAATGCTACGATAGGAGCTGGGATCTGCAAGTGCTGAGGTGGGAGCATGATACTGTGTTTTGGTATCCAGTGGTGTAGCCATAGGTTTACAGTCCAACATGTTTGCTTTGTCGAGAATGTTCAGGGCATAGTGAGACTGAGACAAATGCAAACCATCAACTGTGGATGTGATCTCGATGCCAAGAAAGTGGTGAATAGCTCCAAGGTCCTTCATCTGAAATTCTTTGCTGAGAACCTGAATGAATGAGTGCACTATTTCTTCTGATGACCCCGTGAGAAGTATATCATCTACGTACAGAAGCAATACTAGTGTACCTGTACTGGAATGACAAATAAAGAGTGAGGGATCTGCAAGGCTACAGAAGAAACCAGAGTGTATAAGAAACTCACTAAGGCGATCAAACCATGCACGAGGTGATTGTTTGAGACCATAGAAAGCACGAAGCAATTTACAAACATAATCTGAAAATTCAGAATCAGTCATACCTGGTGGTTGTTCCATATATATATCTTCAACTATATAACCATGAAGGAACACATTTTTTACGTCCAACTGTCGAATAGGCCAATGACTAACTAGGGCAATGGTTTATAGCATTCGAATTGTACCTGGACGTATAACTGGAGAGAATGTCTCTGTATAATCTATCCCATCTATCTGATGATATCCCTTAGCAACAAGTCGTGCTTTGAGCCTATTTAAAGTGCCATCTGGGTTGAGTTTAGGCTTAAACACCCACCTTGAACCGATGACATGCATATCTGGCAATCGAGGGACAAGTTTCCATGTATTTTGTTGATGAAGTGCTGCAAGTTCATCGATCATGGCTTGTTTCCAGCCAGAATGAGAAAGAGCTGCTTTTACACTGTTTGGTTCACTAGGAACAGAAGATGGAGAAGTGACTACAAGAGCATACTTAGGATTGGGTTTGACTACACCAGATTTCAAACGAGTAAGCATAGGGTGTGACTGGGTTGTTTCTATGTCATTAGATGGAGAGCTAAGTGTGGGTTGTTCAGGTTGTTCAGAGGCATGTGAAGTGGCAGAAGTTGATGAGGAATTGTGAGGACTTGTTGGAGAGGATAGTGCTAATGGTTCTGATGTGAAAATGGTGGAACCAAAGAATTCTGGAGAAGGTGATGTTGGTGATGATGGTATAGTAGTGGCAGAGCTATCATTTTCTGCAGGAAGTGGTATTTGAGCTGATTTGTTGGGAGATGTATCTGGAGTAACCAAAGAACCTGTAGGAGTGGAGTGAAGTATCCAATTATCAAAAATATTTTCGACATGAGACACTAAAGGAGAGGCTTGTGATTGCTTGAAGGGAAATACTGTTTCATCAAAAACTACATGTCGAGAAATCAGAAATTTTCGAGTAGGTGGATGGTAACACTTATAACCCTTATGTTTCTCACTGTAACCTACAAAAACACACAAAGTAGATTTAGGATCAAATTTGTTAGTTTTTGTATCCCAAATATAAGGAAAACACTTGGAGCCAAAAACTCGTAGAGAATTATAGTCTGGGTGAGATTTATGTAACAAAAAATATGGAGTGTTGAAACTGATGGAGGAACAGGGAAGACGATTCATATTAAAGATAGCAGTAGCAAAGGCTTCAAACCAGAGATGTAATGGTGCGTGAAAATGGAATAACATTGTCATGCCAAGCTCACGTATAGTACGATGTCTTCGTTCCACCATCCCTATTTGTTCTGGAGTGTAAGGACATGAAACCTGATGAACAATACCCATTTCAAGAAAATGTGATGATAGTTGGGAGTTTATAAACTCTCCACCACCACCAGAGTGAAACACCTTAATTTTCTTATTGAATTGACGCTCAACATAGCATTCAAAAGCTAAAAACGCAGCAAAGAAATCAGATTTATATCTTAAAGGTATTATCCATGTAAATCTTGAGAAATCATCAACCAAGCACGCATAGTAACGAAATTTATTAATGGATAAAACAGGGGCTGGTCCCCATAAGTCACAATGTATCTTATCAAAGATATCAACACCCGAATTTGTGGAGGAATAAAAAGGAAGTTTACTTAATTTCCCCAACTGACAACTATCACAAACTATGTGTTTATTCAAGGGACCAACAACATTAATGAGTCCTTTATTTTTTAGAGTTTGAACAGCTTGTAGTTGAGGGTGACCTAGACGTTGATGCCAAAGATCTGTCGAACCCGTCTTAAATCTGTAGGAAAACAACGCCTCTGGCTCCGTAGGTAAGACATAAAGATCACCCCGTCGTTTCCCTGTGATTAGTATTTGACCTATATTCCGTTCCTTTATAGAAAAATAATGATCAGTAAACTCACAATTAACATGATGCTGAGAAGTTAACTGACTAACTGAAAGTAAACTTTTCTTTAAATGAGGAACTAAAAGAACATTATCAAGTGGTAAAGAATGATTGTTTTGTTTAATAGTTGCTTTACCAACACCTGCAATTGGCAATGAAGAACCATCTCCAATAACAATAGAGTCTGATCCTTGATAATTATGAAGAGTGTGTAACATACCTGGCTGCCCAGTCATATGATTTGAAGCACCTGTGTCAGAAGTCCATTCATTATCAACAATGGAATTATCAAGTGTCAAGGCAGCTAGTGCATGAGGGAGATCACTTGATGAAGTATTTTTCTTTGGGAGCCACCAACATATTTTAGCAACATGACCAGACTTTCCACAGATTTGACAAATACAATCGCGATAAAGGTCACGTTTAGCTACTGTCATGCGACGTTCACCTGGTGGAGGTGGCCTGCGTGGTTGTGAAGGAGTGATTGTGGAGCGAAACTGTTGTGGATTAGATCGAGGCTGCTGTGCTTGAAAGCCACGACCTTGTGAAGAAAAGTTGGTATTATAGTTGCGAGGTGTTGCATGTGGTGAGGACTTCTGTTGCTGACCATAAAAAGCTAAGTGGGGTGCAAGAGAATTGAGAGAAGAATTAGGTTGAGGGGAGAACAGGGTGCGACGATGATCAAGGCTGTGCAAGTGAGCTATGAGTTCATTGTATGAGGGACGTGGTGGTTTGAGCATTGTAGTGGTAAATGTTTCATATTGGGGTCCAAGACTAGTAAGTAGACAGAAGAATTTTTCTTTTTCTGGGAGTGGCTTACCAATAGCGGCAAGATCATCACAGAATCCTTTAAAGACACGAATATGATCACCTATGGTTTTGTTGTCATCTTTACGAAGGTACATGAGCTGTTGTCGTAAGGTGAACTTACGTTCTTGTGAATCTTGGGCATACTCGTCTTTGATTGCATTCCAAACTGCTAGGGACGTTTCCAGTCCAATTACAAGACTGATTGCCTCTTCAGATAGAGTGCCAACTATCCAGCCACGGAGGAGCCGATCAGACTTTTTCCATGTTGTGTATTCTTTTGTGATTGTTGGTGCAATTGTTGCTGTATCTGTTGAAGTTGCACTTGTTGCTGTATCTGTTGAAGTTGTGTTTATTGGTATTGTATTGGGAGTATTGATTGTTGTTGTGGTGTCATATTTATCTGGTGGTGGTGGATCATTTGTGAGATGGCTGATTAGGTCTTGACTTTCAGCAAGGCCTAACACTTGTTCACGCCACAGCGAGTAGTTGGGTTTGGAGAGTTTAAGGGTAACAAAGTTACCAACGTTTAGAGATAATGAATTCATGGTGGTGTTGGATCTTGTGTTTGTTGGATCTTTTGCTCTGATACCAAGAGAAAAAACTGAAACTATATTGAATATGAAGAACAGTGATACAATAAATTGTTTGCTTGAAATACGAATGACAGCAACTTAACTAATATTTATACTAATAGTACATCAATTCATTACTAATTATTCTAGCAGAATCCTTGTCATTCTGAGCTCCTTTTGATCTGTATTGCATAAACTGTAATCACGACATCAACTAATGGAGATGCACATGAGCAACTCAGCATCACGTGGAAACAGCATCACATGGAAGCCATACCAGTTGAACAGCTCAGCAGCACATGAATACCAGTTTGTTTGTGACCATGTTGTTCCTGAAAACTACTCATTACCATCAACATTCCATGTGCATGAATGAGTTGCATTGACAGCCTTATCACTCCATAATTAACAGCCTTATTACTCCATAATCCTTATCTCTCCAGCAACTCATTCATGTAGTTTAATACGGGGAAGATAAAGAAGAAACGTAACAGAACTAAAGGAGGCGTCTAATCTGTTGCTTGAGAAGTATCCAAATTCAGGATCGGCTTAATGCATGTTGTCTACATTTGTTTTATCTATGTTTTAATATTATGGTTTTTATTGGAGACCTGCCGTCCCCTGTATTGATTTGATTACGCAGAACACTACTACTCCGTATATAGATAACTGAATTAATATAACTGAATTAATTGATTATACTTGACAAACATACAAATGAGCTCTAGTACCGACCAATCTTTTAAGAAAAATGCTAGTACATCCCAATATGACAAATATTTAATGCCATGTCATTTAGTGACAAATTTTGGTACCCAATTTGATACCTCTTAAAACAAAAGCGACCGATCAAATAGCAAGGCAGACCCAACACTCCTTTTTCACCCGGCTGAACGTACTAGATTCATCTTTTGTTAAGACTTTATTGTTTATTCTAATTTACGACTTTTTCTAGTTTGTGTGAAGTTTCACCGGGGCCAAACTTTTATATGTACTTGTGTTCTACAAAAAGCCCGAGCCCGGTCAAGCCCGGCCCGAGGGCCTTAAACGGTTCCTATATTTTTGGGTAAAGCCCGGCCCGGCCCGGCCCGGCAAAAGCCCGGTCTTAGCCCGGTCTTTTAAAAACCCCGGTCTTCGGCCCGGCCCGATTAAAAGCCCGATTCGGTCCGAAAAAGCCCGCGTAAAATTTGATTATTCTAGTATACTTACATAAATATTTATGTATTTACACTTCCTACAAATATAAAAATAATTTAAGTACATATATATTTACATATTCATTATTAATAATAAGATTATTTATATGCATATATTACGATACATGAATGAAAACAAGTTAAGTACACATGTAATCAATTAATATATCATCAAATCAAAAAGTAAATCGATAAATGTAATATTTGTATCGGCAAAATAGATTGTTTAACACATGTCTGCCATTATTACATAAAGAACATATTTTTGTAACATAAAATCTCGATCTGACTTGATCCTCTAAAAAGCTTGATCCGGCCCGGCCCAGTTCAGGCCCGGAAAAAAGCCCACCGCGGCCCGCTTCGAGGGCCTAAACGGGCTCACATTTTTCACAGAAGCCCGGCCCGGTCAAAGTCAAAGCCCGGGCCGGGCTTTAACCAAAAAGCCCGGGCTTTTCAAAACCCGGTCAAAGCCCGGCCCGATGGGCCTTTTGTGCATCTCTAGTTCTCACTGATACTTATCGAGTGTAAATTTGATTAACAATAATGTTCTATTCCTACAACTTTTTTTTCTAGTATTTCCGATGTTATATTAATTCGGTAGTGTAAGGATCTTTTTTAATATATAAATTGAAGTTTTTTTATAAATATTCCAATACAGAATTTTTTAAAAAAAATATTATTTTTTTAAAAAAATAATATTTTACAAAAATACCAACTTTTAAAAAATATTTGCAAATGTGCATTCTACAAATTTTGTAACCATATTTGCAATCAAAATAAACCATAAATGATATTTTAAAATTTTAATAATTGAAATCATCTTTATTTGGATAATAGGTTGCTAAACAATTTGCATCGCCTAAACCAAATACAATCTCGAATGCAACCAAAATTAACCTTAAATGCAACCAAAATCAAATTATATTTCAAAAAATGTAAGAATAAGTTGCATTTGATTGTTTTGGTTGTAGAAGTTATTTTTGCAAATATTTTCAAAAAAATGATTAAATCACAAAAAACTTAGAAAAATTGATATTTTTGGTAATTTCCCTAAACTATATTAACAAATAAAATCTTCTTAATGTTTATAGTATTTATTTATATTGAATTTGACTTTTATCGGATAAATTTTAATATTTTATTGAAGAAAATACAGAATTATTAAATTTGAAAGATTTAGAGAAAAATAACCAAATTTGAGGATAAAATAATACAATAATGTAATTTGTTAGACTTGACACGTTCAATTTCTATTAATTTAGTTCTATCTTTAGTTCTAATAATCAGATTTTTAGACGATTTTACAGCCCATGCAAAAATCAAGAAATCATCTTTAATTTATTGATGATTTAATAATTATTGAGAGTAGCGCTGGCAATTTCGGGTTTCGGGTCGGGTTCGTGTCGGGTTAGCAGACTCGAGTCGCAAATTTGACCCAACCCGAACCCGACCATAAAATTTAACGGGTCTAGATGCTCAACCCGAAACCGACACCAGTGGGTTTCGGGTAACCCGACCCGAAAATATATATATATATATATATTAAAAATATATAAATATATATATTAAAAATAATTACATATATATATATATATATATATATAAATATATTCGGGTCAGTTTCGGGTTATCCGAACCCGACCCGAACCCAACCAGATTTTTTCGGGTCAAGTTTGGCTAAACCAGAAACCGACCCGAATCCGAAAAATATAAACCCGAACCCGACCCATGCGGGTTGGGTTCGTGTCGGGTTCGTGTCGCGTGTCCAAAATTGCCAGCCCTAATTGAGAGTATTTGAGAAAGTTTATTTTTAAGAAAAGTTGACTTATTTCAAGAAAGAAGTTAATATTCCTAGCTTTTTTCTAAAACAATTTTTTTTTGTAACTTATGGAATCTCAAACATACATTAGGACCTCGTTTGGTTCATTGTAACCCAACATAGTAACTCACACTTCCCTGGAACCTATATCAGTTACATTGTTTGGTTGTATTAATTTAACATGAGACTCAGTAATGCACAGTTCCATGGTATATGTAGTTACTGTAAAACACGGGAACCCACTTACCTAGGTCATGCGTGGTCACTCTAAGTTACATAGTTATTTATTACACATCCTTCATCAAATGTCATATAATATTATATGTAAAATAATTTTATTTAATACAAAAAATTATGAAATATATGTTTAAATCTAAAATAAAAATATTAAATTAAAATTAAATGTTGTAACAATTTTTTGTCTTTTATGTGTCAACTTATATATATATATATATATATATATATAGGAGCGTTCAAATAGAAACCAAACTTATATTAAAAACTAGAGACTTACAATAAATAAATTATATTTCATTTATTTTAATGGCCCCGCTAGGGGCACCTTCACAAAAAACTTATAAAATTCTTGGCTCTATTCAACAAAAATATAAAAAAAATAAAAGTTATTGTTCACGTGCCACGTCATCACGTGAACAGTAACTTTTTTTTTTATTATTTTTTTGTTGAATAGAGCCAATAATTTTAAACGTTTTTTGTATTGGGGTACCCCTAATTTGTTCATTAGATTAGCTTGAAATATTTAATTTAGGTTTAGTTTCTAGTTTCTATTCTAAGTTAGTTTCTATTAGAACAAGACCCTATATATATATATATATATAATGAATTTGTTATATGTATATATTATAAAAATTAATTATGAAACTATTTGAAAATTTAAAAGCAGAAATTGTTTTTTATTATTGTTAACTCATACATTTTAGCTATTAATTAATTAAAATTACTTATATTTAAATAAATATTCAATTTTATTAAAATACATTATCAAATTTTATGTTAGGCCGAATACACAAGATATAATCAAGTACTGTATGAGAGAATAACAAGAACACACGTTTTAGTACTTAAAAACTGTTTGGAATTAATAATTCATCTCTCAATGATGTAAAATATCACAGAGAGCTGCTTAGGTTACAATGAATGAATATTTCAATGTTCGATACCCTTCTAGGGTTAACCTAACTGTATTTATAAAACATACAGCTTCTATACAATCAGTAATTGATACTCCTATAATTAAGCTATACAATTGATATCAATTACGATTGCTACACATCTTTTAAGTCAACTCAACCTCTTTGATAGCTATCTGATCTTCAAAGATATTGCTTCCATGTTTATCTTCAATCATTGTTGACTTGTAGATGCTTCTGCTGAACAGAGTTTAACAAACTCTGTTGCTTCCATCAATCAGTGTTTGCGCTTCCATCCGTCAGCGTTTACTCAAACTCTGACTGCTTCCAGCTTAAACTCTGGTGTATCACTGTATCACTTAAACACTGATTAATATTTACATCAATTATATCTAACAATCTCCCCCAACTTGTTCATTAGCAAAAATGCACAAGTTAATGATAATTGATGATGTCAAAACAAAATAGACAAATGCAGTGTTTAACAAATGATCAGAGTTTAAACCACTTACTTAAACAAAATCAACAGAAAAACAAGAAATCCTTACAGAGCATCATTCATAAAACTGCCTCAAGATCTAGTATAGCTCTGAGATAGTCTATCAGCAATCTTCTCTCAGCATTCTCAAGCTCTCTCTGCATTATCTCTTTGATTTCCCTTAATTCAGGATCATTCTCATCAGTCTGATAAATAGCAGCTCTCAGATCATAAATTTTGTTTCTCCTCATCTGATTACCCAGTCTGATAAATTTCACTTCCTCTGATTGTGAGTTGAAATCAAGAACTGTAATCCCCAGATCAGTCTTCAGCTTTGTAGTACCCTTTTTCATCTCAATAAGATTTCCATTCCAATCTCTGTACTTAGGGACATATCTGCTGTTGTATTTCATGCTTCTAGTTGCCAAGTTGTGAAGCATCTTCTTTCTAAGCACATTGGCAACTGATTCAGTTCTTCGATTCCTTACCTTGAACAGATACAGAACATATTCAAGTTCTTCCCAGTATTTTAGATCAAGATCAAATTCACCAATCTTGTATACTGTCCCATTCTCTCCGCCATCATCATACACAGAGTTTTGCCAAAATGAAGCAATTTGAGGTGCAGACAGCGTTTGAGGTTCGACCAAAGCATAACCAACTTCTGAATCTCTCAAGAAATTCTGCATCAAATGAAAAGCTTCTGGAGCGTTTTCAGTGATCAACGGAGCTGCATAATTATTAGGAACAAACAAAAGACCAAGTATGTTGAAAGGTTTGGTTGCCATTAGAATAGTTTGAGAAGAAATACGAATGAAAATGATATGAGTGAAAAGTGTTTGATGAATTTTTTAAATGAAAATGATATGAAATTGTGAATGAAAGTGTAAAAAGTGAATATGAGTGGGTGAAAGTGAATATGAAGTAAAGAGTGAATTTCAAACATTTTCGCCTTAAAACACGCAACCACTTACCATTGTTAGTAAAACACGATCATTAAAAGATGTGTGAGTGGGACACGTGTCAAATGATTAGCAGAACAAACGCGCATACTCAGTAATTACAACTCCAATTACTTCTACCTATTCTCAGTAATTACTTGCACAAATAAACACTTTAACACTAACCAACAGCTGTCAAAAACTCTTTTTACCCCAAATGTGAAATCATCTGAAATAAAATGTACCTTAGAGTATTTCAACAAAAATTTATCAATGTTTATCACTTCTCTAACTTTGTAACTGAAACCCTTTCAAATACTGCACAGATGTGAATTTTGTGTGTGGATAGCAGAGTTTACTAATCCAATTTTTAGAGCATCTAATTTTTCATAAATTCCATAATACTAAATCATTAAATACTGGATGCACAAACTCTGATTGTAAATACTGAATATATGATGAATGCTAAACTCTGTAGTAACTTAATACAGAAATCTGAATACACCTATTCCCTTTGATGTTCATGATAATCCAAGTAAACACACAGTCTTTATAGACAAAAAGATCAAGAGATAGATATCAAAGCATCATTCAGTGAGTTGCATGCCAAGGATTTGATTAACCTTACAAACTCTCAAATCACACAAGTGTTTAGGGACAGTGTTTACACTCAAGTTCAATCAGAAATAGCAGATGCTTCCATATGCTTGGTTGTCCACCAAATTTACACTACTTTGAATACATGTGTGCACAAATCAAAAGGACTTTATTCAGGGTTGATATTTGGTTGAAATCAAACAGATGAGAAGAAAGAAGATAATGAATAAATGACTAACTGAACATTTTAATAGAGCAAAGTGTTCAGTTGTCTAAGTACATATTTGTACAAGCTGATCAGAATATATACATTTTTTTTATGTATATATATCCTCCGAATAAACTTTCCTTTGCAGAGAAACTCTCACCTGTTTGCTTCAATTTTCAAAAGAATCTAACTGCTCTACATATATCAGAGTTTAATGTGTCTTGATACATCAGAGTTTAAGAGACCAATTAATAAGGCTCAAAAGGGGTTCACTAAGAGTTTAATGTAAGGTCAGTGTTTGTATAAATGTGATAAATCCTAGTGTCTTTATCATTTTCATGCACACACATATCATGCAGTCTCAAAATGGTTTAGAACAAGTTCTAGAGCAACATACTTACTGATGAACATCACACAACAATTAAAATTCGATTGATATAAAATGTATCAATCACTTGTTTGGCTCAAATTCTCAGAGGGTGCAGACATGCTTTAGTACTCACCAAAATAAACAATGACACATCTCAAGTTTTATAATTTTCACAAGTACAAACAAGGAATCATCAAGTACCATCTAAATGTCTTGGGAACAGAGTGTCACTTATCAGAGTTTAGAAGTCATCAATATCAGAAATTATTAATGAGAGGTAATGCACACATCATTTACAGACTCAGAGTTTAGGAGAAATAAACTAAGAGATGCTATAAATATGAACAGTATCATGCTTGTGTTGAATTTCTGCACAGTCTAAGATTAGATCCCAGATAACTTAGAAAGATTCATGATTAATAACTGAGAATTATGTTTCATACATTTTCTTCATTGGTGTTCATCTCAGAAAATAACATTATCAGAATTACTCAGATTTTATCTAGCATGCTAATAGTATTTGACAGTTTATGAGCAGAGTTTACAAACAGAGTTTAAAAACTGAGTTCACATAGCATTTAACACATCACACAAACATGAATAATGCATTACATAAGTGAATTTTGAGTCTAACCAGTATCTCTAGTCAAAACTAGAGACCATTCCAGGTTCATTTACCAGCCTTGTAAATGTAGCTTCACTCAATGGCTTGGTGAAGATATCTGCAAGCTGTTGGTCTGTAGACACAAATTGAAGCTCAATGTTCCCTTCCTCTACATGCTCTCTGATAAAATGATACCTTATGCTGATGTGCTTGGTCATTGAGTGTTGTACTGGATTACCTGTCATAGCAATAGCACTTTGATTATCACAGTAAATAGGAATCTTATTGTACCTTAATCCATAATCCAGCAACTGATTCTTCATCCATAGAATCTGTTCACAGCAGCTACCAGCAGCAATATACTCTGCCTCAGCTGTAGATGTAGAAATTGATTTTTGTTTCTTACTGTACCAAGAAACCAGTCTGTCACCCAGAAATTGACAACTTCCACTAGTGCTTTTTCTATCTATCTTACAGCCTGTAAAATCTGCATCAGAGTAACCAATAAGTTTGAAATCTGATTCTCTGGGATACCACAGACCTAAAGTAATGGTTCCCTTGAGATACTTGAAAATCCTTTTCACTGCTGTGAGATGTGGTTCTCTGGGATCAGCTTGAAACCTTGCACAGAGACAGGTTGCATACATGATATCAGGTCTACTTGCTGTCAGATAAAGAAGAGACCCTATCATGCCTCTGTAGTTTGTCATATTCACTGATGCTCCTGTATCCTTATCCAACTTAGTTGCTGTTGCCATGGGAGTTGATGCAGATGAGCAATCAAGCATACCAAATTTCTTGAGAAGATTCCTGGTATATTTTGCTTGATTTATGAAAATTCCATCATCTGTTTGCTTCACCTGTAGGCCTTGAAAATAACTAAGCTCTCCCATCATACTCATTTGATACCTGGACTGCATTAGCTTGGCAAACTTTGTACAGAGTTTATCATTAGTAGACCCAAAAATTATGTCATCAACATAAATTTGAACCAAAAGCAAGTCACTTCCAGTCTTAAAGTAAAACAGAGTTTTATCAATTGTACCTCTGTGAAATCCACTTTCTAGTAGAAACTGAGCAAGAGTTTCATACCATGCTCTTGGTGTTTTCTTAAGTCCATAAAGTGCTTTATCAAGCCTGTAGACATAATCTGGATATTTGGGGTCACCAAATCCTGGTGGTTGTTCAACAAATACTTTTTCTTCAAGTTTCCCATTCAGAAAAGCACTCTTCACATCCATCTGAAATACCTTGAATTTCTTGTGAGAAGCATAGGCAAGAAACATCCTTATTGCCTCCAACCTTGCAACTGGAGCAAAGTCTCATCATAATCTATTCCCTTTTGCTGTGAATAACCTTTTTCCACAAGTCTGGCTTTGTTTCTTATAACAACCCCTTCACTATCAGTTTTGTTTCTGAAAACCCACTTAGTACCAACAATAGACCTATTCTTGGGTCTTGGTACAAGTGTCCAAACTTCATTTCTCTCAAATTCATTTAACTCTTCTTGCATTGCTGTTATCCAGTCAGCATCTTGAAGAGCTTCTTCTACCTACTTTGGCTCAGTTTGTGACAAGAATGCATGAAACAGACATTCATTTGTTGTTGCACTTCTTGTCCTAACTCTTGCATCTGGATCACCAATAATCAAATCAGGTGTGTGAGATTTGGTCCATTTCCTAGCTGAAGGCAAATGACTTCTCTCAGAGTTTGATCCTCCACCTTGATCCATGTCCTCCTGATTTCCTTGATGTCTTTCTTCATTCTCTGAGGCTCCCCCTGAATGTGACTGCTCAGAGTTTGAACTATTAGATTTTGAACTATCAGAGTTTGAGTCATCAGAGTTTGATCCAGATTTTTCAGCTGAGTCACTATCAAAATTTGAGTTATCACTATGATGTGATTCTTCATGCTCCCCCTCAACTGGTTCTTCTCTTATTTCTGGCTGAAAAGTTTCTTCAGTGTTTACCAGTAGAGGTTCAGAGTTTAGCTCAATAGAGTTTATCAGATCAGCCTCATTAGAGTTTATTTCATCAGAGAATAAGTCTTCATTCTCAAAGTGCAGTTGATCATGTTCATTTACATCTTCAAGTCCAGTTATTTTCTTGACATCAAATGACACATGAATTGCTTCCATGATCACTTTGGTTCTCAGATTATAAACTCTGAATGCCTTAGTTGACAGTGGATAGCCAAAAAAATTCCTTCATCGGCTTTTAAATCAAATTTTGTCAACTGTTCTGGATGAGTTTTCAGCACAAAGCACTTGCACCCAAAAATATGAAAATATTTCAGGTTTGGCTTCTTTTCTCTCACCATTTCATATGGTGTTTTTCCATGCTTGTTGATCAGAGTGGCATTCTGAGTAAAACAGGCAGTTTGAACAGCTTCTTCCCAGAAATAAATTGGCAATTTTGCTTCATCAAGCATAGTTCTGGCAGCTTCTATGAGGGTTCTGTTCTTTCTTTCAACTACACCATTTTGCTGTGGTGTACCATGTGCAGAAAACTCTTGCTTCACTCCTCTGTCTTTGCAAAATTCTTCCATTGTTGCATTTCTAAATTCAGTTCCATTATCACTTCTGATTATTTTGACTTTGTGTTTTGATCCTTTGTCCAGTTGCTTTACATGTTCCATCAGAGTTAATGTTGTTTCATCCTTCTTTGCTAGAAAATACACCCATGTATATCTGGTGTGTTCATCAACAATGACTAAAGCATATTTCTTTCTTCCAAGTGACATTACATTCACTGGACCAAAAAGATCAACATGTAGAAGATGATAAGGATCAATAATTGAAGATTCAGTTTTGCTCTTGAATGATGACTTCCTTTGTTTGGCCTTTTGACAGGAATCACATATGCCATCAACATTTAATAGTGATTTTGGGAGCCCTCTTACAAGATTCTTTCTAATCAGCTCATTGATGTTGTTCAGATTCAAATGAGAGAGTTTCTTGTGCCACTTCCAACTCTCTTCACTGGACATCCTTGTTGATAGACACACTGCTTTGCCATCAGAGTTTGTTGACAATTTTATTTCATAAATGTTATTGTGTCTGTTACCAACTAGAACAACTTTCCCTATAGATTTACTGATGACTTGACAGTATTCAGGCTGAAAATCTACATGATATCATCTGTCACATATTTGACTCACAGATAGCAGATCATGCTTAAGTCCTGGAACCAGAGCTACATTTGTGATAATGACACTTCCAAGATTAATATTGCCATATCCCAGAGTATGTCCTATGTTGCCATCTCCATAGGAAACTTTTGGGCCAGCCTTCTCCACATACTCTGATAGCAGGGCTTTATTTCCAGTCATGTGTCCTGAACATCCACTGTCCATAACTAGGGTACTTTCCCTGGTGCCCTGCAATCACAAACAATTACTGAGGATACGTTTTAAGGATCCAGACTTGCTTTGATCCTTTGGCTTTCTTAACTCTGTTAGCTTTTGCAGCGGAATTCACATTATCAGAGTTTAAGCTAACTTTATCAGAGTTTATATTTACAGACTTTACTTTAACCCATTTCAAATTTGGCTTGGGTTCATAGTAATTATGATAAATAGCATGATAATCTCTGCAAGTATAAATAGAATGCCAAGTACTACCACAATGTTTGCATAAAGTCTGTGGTCTAGCTCTAACATTAACTTTCTTTACTTCAGACTTTGAAGGTAAAGAATTAATATTTTTGTTCTTCCTGCAAAAACTAGCAAGATGGTTAGTGCTACCACAGTTATGACATGACTTTCTTGGAGCTAATGTAGCAAGCATTGGATAATTTGAGTGATGCCTACTTTTCCATTTCTGTTCTTCCTAGACACTTTCTGTTTCTTAACAGATTTTAACTCCTTAAGCTTATGCTTGAGTTGTTTATCTGTCATTGAACCAATATTAACCTGTTTAACACTAGCTTTTACTGGTTCTCTCTTAACAACTTCTTTTCCATGTTCAAACCTAGGTTCACTTATTCCATTAACAAATGTTCCAAATTTCTTAGAAGGAAGAGGTCTAATCTTGACTGTATTCTGAAACCTAAGTACATCATCCTCAGAATAACCCAGACCTACTATGTCTGATTGAAAAACCTCTTGAGTGTCTTTTCCAGTTTTAATAATGTGATTTGCATCTTCCAATTCAGATTCTAGTTGCTTATATTTACCTAGCAACTCATGTTCTAGAAAAACAGCATCATCTCTCTCTTTCTGAACTTTTTGCATGTTTTCAAGTTTTTCTTCAATAAGTTTGTTTCTCTCTTTAAGTTGAGAACTCTCATTCTTGATTCTCTCATTCTCTAAAGTTTGATCCCTATAACTGATATGCAATGCTTTAAGATAAATCCTCAATTCAGTTATATTATCAGTATTATAAGCATAGGTAGTTGGGGGTACCTTGAGTTCATAATCTTCATTCTGAGTAGAAGCCATGAGTGCATAGTTAATTTCCTCATCTGAGTCTGAAGTGTCTACCCAGTCTCTGCCTTTTGTATAGAGTGCCTTTTCAGTTTTACCCTTCTTGCACTCAGGAGCATAGTGACCCATCTCCTTACACTTGTAGCATTGAATCTCAGACTTGTCTTTCTTCCCAGATTTGGTATCTCTTCTCTCAGAGTTTCTGAAACTCTTTCTGTCATTTGAATCTCTAGAAAACCTTTTTCCCTTCTTGAAGTTCTTGAAACCCATCTTCTTAAAGGTATTTACCATCAAAACAGCCATTTTTCTCATTTCTTCTTCATCATCCTCAGAGTCAGATAAATCAGAAGTGTTTGAATCATAATCAGAGTTTGATGATTCACTTTCAGAATGAATGACTAAAGCCTTTCCCTTTGATTTCTTCTTCAAGGGTTTCTCTTCAACCTTGAGAGCAACAGACTTTAACTTCTTGCTTGATCTCCTATTTCTCTGCTCCATTTCCAATTCATGAGTCTTGAGCAGTCCATAGATTTCATCAATCTCAGTATCAGCAAGATCATAGTTATCTCTTATAGTGGTTGTTTTCACATCCCACTTTTCAGGTAGAGAAAGAAGAAACTTGAGATTTGAGTCTTCTAGATCATACTCTTTGTTAACCAATGACAAATCATTGAGTAGTTTACAGAATCTGTCAAATGTTTCTGTCATTGTTTCTTCAGACTTTGCCTCAAAATGCTCATACTCCTGTGTGAGTATGTTCATTCTATTCTTCTTGATAGCAGCAGTTCCTTGACACATAACCTCAAGTGCATCCCAAATTTCTTTTGCAGTTGTGCAGTTAATCACTTTATTAGACATAACATTGTCTAAAGCACTGTGAAGTAAATGCCTTACTTTTGCATCCTTAGCAATAGATGAAAGATCCTCAGCAGTTAGATCTTTCTTTTCCTTTGGAATTACTTTTGATTCCTCACCAGCAACAGCAGTAGATAACTTTGTAGGTTTATGAGGACCTTCATAAATTCTGTCAAGATATTCTGGATCTGTAGCTTCCAGAAACATAGTCATCTTCACCTTCCAGATTGTATACTCTGCTGGCCGGAGTATAGGAACCCTAATTGTCTCATACCTACTCACAGTAGTTGGAGCTTTCTCAGAGCCTAGACCTGTTGGAGGAGGAATCTCTGACATGATTATAGTTTTGTTTGGATCTTAATCTGTAATAAAGTAACAGATTATCTCTGATACCACTTGTTAGGCCGAATACACAAGATACAATCAAGTACTATATGAGAGAATAACAAGAACACACGTTTTAGTACTTAAAAACTGTTTGGAATTAATAATTCCTCTCTCAGTGATGTAAAATATCACAGAGAGCTGCTTAGGTTACAATGAATGAATATTTCAATGTTCGATACCCTTCTAGGGTTAACCTAACTGTATTTATAAAACATACAGCTTCTATACAATCAGTAATTGATACTCCTATAATTAAGCTATACAATTGATATCAATTACGATTGCTACACATCTTTTAAGTCAACTCAACCTCTTTGATAGCTATTTGATCTTCAAAGATATTGCTTCCATGTTTATCTTCAATCATTGTTGACTTGTAGATGCTTCTGCTGAACAGAGTTTAACAAACTCTATTGCTTCCATCAATCAGTGTTTGTGCTTCCATCCGTCAGCGTTTACTCAAACTCTGACTGCTTCCAGCTTAAACTCTTATGTATCACTGTATCACTTAAACACTGATTAATATTTACATCAATTATATCTAACATTTTATTTGTATGATTTTTATGTCAAATTTAGTAATATTAAATTAATATATTATCTATCTTAATAGTTGATATGGGCTAAAAATAAGTTCTAAAGACACATTTAATGTTGCATTAATTAGACCCAGTATGGTCCAAACGTAGGGCCCATTTATGGGGTCCAAAACCCTAAATAAATATTAATTTCGTAATTAATATTAAAGGGATAAAACAGCTCAACAATAAAAGTTAAATAAGGATATTACTCTTGCCTTACTTAGCGTCCAAGTCACCTAACTCAACATGGAAACTGACTCCTACAAGGAAGTAGTCTAGAACCTTCCACAAGGAGGTGACTTGCACACCAAGTTCACCTTAACCCTACTACGATTCTAAGGCTTCTCAGCCTATGTAAAGGGTCTGACCCCTCATTTTCAGAACTACGTCTTGGCTTGATTCTCAATAACGAGATACGTAGGCACTCTGTGAGGACCGATTAGTCTCGAACACGGAAACAACCATTAAAGCACGAAGCTAACGAACCCTACCATTAAATACACACAAATTCTCGTTTTTATTCCACAACAATAGTCATTTTATTTTATTTTTTTATCTCAGTATTTGTTCTTTTTTTAAGGTTATATAGAAATTTATCTTCTTTTATTTTAATATTCTTTTTCATATTTTTATTTATTTAAATATTTGCTTATATAAATTACTTTTATATGTAAACAAAGCAATCAGTTATGCAATTTGCAGTTATACACTCATGTACCAAACACATTATTTTTCATTTCCAAGGAACTATAAACCTTGTAACCTAGTTTCAAGAAATCTTAAGTTACGGTGTAACTACAAAATCTGTGAAAAAAATGAGGCCTAGATCCACCCATAAAAAAATTATCAAAATATAAAATTTTTACCCAAAGGTGAGCCAAACAGCACCATTATCCAGCTGAAACTACTAGGAAATTGAAGAGAAAAAAATGTCACAAAATTTTACATTGAAAAATTTATTCAATTTAAAAAATTATTTGGTTTACATTATAATTAAAATTTACTTTTTAGTAATGTAATCTTAGTATCAATCAAATAAATAAATTTTTTAATATTAGATCTAATAATTCTTATATATTTATTTTAAAATCCAACCGTTTGATCGTTGACCATTTTAAAATCCAACAACTCCATATTAATTTGATCGTTAACCTTACTAAAAACGGTATAGCATCCCTCTTACACTAATTATATATAATTATATATAACGATACTCTTACACTAATTATATATAAGTATATATTTAATACTTTATCGTTTTTTCAATTTTGTACTTCTTATATATTTGAATTAAGTTCAATTTTCTTAAGGTAGCATATACTTTATCCTAAATAGGGCTACCAAACGAATATTTAAGATACGAATCTGCTAGTATCCGAATTTGAATTCGAAAATCTAAATTTGTATTCGGATTCGAAAATATTTTTAAAAAATTTTCCGAATCCGACGGATACTATCCGGATCCGGATAATATCCGAATCCGTTTTTCATTCAGATTTTTCCATTATAAATTCAATTTTTAAATTAAAAAAATAAAAAATTAATAAAAAACAAATTTTTAACTTGTCTAAAACTCAATAAAAAATTAAATTTAATTGGACATGTTTTATTTTTTTATTAAAAATAATAATTTCAATATAACTTCTTATGTATATTTTTGTTATTCTTAAAATATTGAATTTATACGATATTTATATAAATTTATACCTATATTATGTTTACAAATATATTTATCTCATATAAACACATTATTTGATGAATAAAAATGTAATAATTTTTAAATTATATGAATTTAAATATAAATATGAATGTAAATATAAATGTAAAATTTATAATACATATGTATAATTTCGGATTCGGATACACCTATATCAATATCCGTATAACTTACCCACCTCCTTCAACTTAAACCCAAGAAACACATGTGATATGGTCGAGAAGTTTTTTGAATTTTCAAGTCCATTAGGTGGAGTGGGGGGATGATGCTGATCATGAGTCTACAATGCCTGGGTACTCAAGTGGTACATGTTTTGATAATTTTTGTCAATCATTTGAAGAAGTAGATAAAAACAAAGCAGTTCCTCAGTAAGACTATTAATTCCAGGTTCCATGTAAATTCAGAATGGGAAGGGCAGGAGCCAATATGTCACTTCTTAGCAAAAGTTCAAGTATGAAAAACATCCTTTAAACTTGTATACATCCTTGAAAAAATAGGTACTTTCGGTTTGTTTGTCTTTAGATATCTTTGTGAACTATGAAATGTAAAGCTTAAAGAAGAAGAAGACGATGTGTATTTACAGTATATTCATTGATTTAAAAGCCAAAACTGTTTTGTACAAGAGTGTGTAAATGAAAGCATGACCTGACTATATATATAAGTAGTAGTCTAACTAACTCTGTACAAAGTTTGTTACAACCAATAAATAACTAATCATTTATCAATCTCTGACTTGTTCTTGTGTTGACCTGTGCTATGACATCAGCTGTTTTGTCATCAACTCCAACACCCCCCTCAAGTTGGAGGGTGAAGCAGTCATACCCAACTTGCCAAGAAGTTGATGATGCTGGAGACCTGTCAATGGTTTAGTAAGAACATCTGCTAACTGAGTGTTAGACGGAGTATAGGACAGAGAAATCAACCCAGAAGCTAGTTTAGTACGTACAAAGTGACAGTCAATTTCAATGTGCTTTGTGCGTTCATGATAGATTGGATTACGAGCAATGTAAATTGCTGCTTGATTGTCACATTTAACTGCAATAGGAGTAATATTAGGCACTTCAAGTTCGTGTAACAATCGAGACAACCAGGCAAGCTCAGAAGTGAGTCTTCGAAGTGATCGATATTCAGCCTCTGCTGAAGATAATGACACAGTGTGTTGTTTCTTAGATTTCCAGGAAATCAAACTACCACCTAGCAGAACAACAAAGCCACTTACTGATTTACGAGTGTTAGGACATGCTGCCCAATCTGCATCACAAAATGCTTCTAATGTAAAAGATGTATCTTTGGTGAAGAATAAACCTTGATGAGGATTGTGATTAAGATATCGTAACACATGAATAACTGCTTCCCAATGTGGTGTTCTGGGAGCAGACATGAATTGACTAAGATGTTGCACACAGAATGACAAGTCAGGCCGAGTATTTGTTTAAAATTTAATTTCCCAACAAGCTTCCTATACTGTGAAGAATCACTAAGTAATTCACCTTGGTCTTGGAAAAGTTTAACAGTAATATCTAGAGGTGTGATAACAGGTGAAGTATCTGTACACTGAAATTCAAAAATGAGATCCATTGTGAACTTTTGTTGAGAAACAATCATACCATTAGGAACCTCAGCAAATTCTAGTCCCAAGAAATAACGTAACTTACCCAGATCCTTTATCTTAAAAACATCATCCAAGTAAGCTTTAATATCATAAATTTCCTCATCATCATTACCCACCACTAGAATATCATCAACGTAAACAGCTAAGTAAACAACTAGACTACCACGTTTCTTGTAGAAAAGAGAATAATCATTTTCAGATATAGAATACCCTTTCGTAAGTAAAGTAGACTTGAGTTTGGTATTCCATTGTCGTGAAGCTTGACGAAGACCATACAAGGATTTCTCTAATTTACAGACCAGTGAAGAATCAGAAACAAAGAGTCCAGGTGGTGGAGTCATATATACATCCTAATTTAAATCGCCATGTAGGAAAGCATTGTTAACATCTAAATGAAACAAATTCCAACCCTTTTTCACAGCAGTAGCAACTAAACAACGAATCGTGGTCATTTTAACTACAGGGGAAAATGTTTCAGTGAAATCAATTCCCTCCTTCTGAGTATAACCATGAACAACTAGTCTAGCTTTGTAGCGTTCAATGGTGCCATCCGAATTCTGTTTCACTTTAAAAACCTGTTTACATATAATAGGTTTCTTTCCTGGAGGTAACTCAACAAGTGACCAAGTATTATTAGCTGCTAATGCAGAAAATTCAGCTTCAATAGCTTGTCTCCACTCAGGATACTTAATAGCTTCTGAATATGAAGATGGTTCAGAAGGTGGAAAAATGTAAGTGGAAGGTAAAGTCATAGAAGTATTACAAATAGAATGAGGTAGAACAGCAGTTGGAGTACAAATTAAGGTGAGTGTACAACAACAATTAGCAGTACAAGTAGTTGAAGGATAAGTGTGTAAATAATCATTTAAGTATGAGGGTAGTTTAGAAGAACGAGAAGATCTGCGAACTGGTATGTTTGAGAGTGAGGAAGGAAAACTAGAATTAGAGTCAACAGATGTGTCACTAGATGTGGGTATATCAGACTCTTGTATAAAAGAATCAGTGTCATCTGTATTGGAGTCATTAGAACCAGATTCAAAAGAAACAGGTTTAGGTGATATATCTGGGACAGAAAGAGGCATGAAATGTGCAGAAATAGGTTTAACATAAGGGAAAATATTCTCATGAAACACTGCATCACGAGATATTATAATAGAACGATTTTCTAAACTGGGAAACTTATATGCCTTCTTTCCATAAGGATATCCCAAGAAAATGCAAGGAATAGCTCTAGGAGATAGTTTATCTCTATAGGCTTTAATAGTAGAAACATAACTCAGACAACCAAAAGGTTTAAGATGTGTAAAACTTGGTTTATTATCAAACAATCTCTCATAAGGAGAAGCACCATCAAGAACTTTGGATGGATATCTGTTAATCAAGTAGGTTGCTGTAAGGACACAGTCACCCCAAAATGGTTTAGGTAGATTTGACTGGAAAAGCAAGGCTCGAGAGGTTTCAAGCAAATGCTTATGCTTCCGTTCCACCACACCATTTTGTTGAGGTGTGTGGGAACATGGAGTTTGATGAATAATACCCTTGGACAAGAAAAATTCAGTTGCAGTTTTACTTAAACCTAACTCCAAAGCATTATCAGTTCAAACTGTTTGAACTGTGCAATGAAACAGAGTATGAACCAAAGCAATGAAGTGTTTAATGAATTCGAAAGCATTACTTTTACAAGCCAACAAATGTGTCCAAGTAATACGAGTAAAATCATCAATAATTGTTATGAAGTACTTATGCTTTGAATATGTAGAAACAGAATATGGACCCCAAAGGTCTACATGAATGAGCTCAAATTTACTAGTAGAATGAATAGAACTTCTAGGAAACGGAAGTCTATGTTGTCTTGATTTTGCACAGATTTCACAAACAGAAATTACAGAAGCATTGTCACTATTTATATGACAAAGAGTTTTCAACTTAGACAATGATAAATGGCCCAGTCTTGAGTGCCAAAGTGAAGGAGAATCTTTATCACATACAAAATGAGTATTTGAAACACACTGATTTGCAGTAGGAGTAGACAAGGATGGTGACAACTTGTAAAGGCCCCTCTGAGAGTTACCAAGTACCAATGGCTTCCTCAGAGAATGGCCCTACAAAAAACAAGTGTCATGAGTAAAGAAAGCAGTGCAATCAAGAAGTTTTGTGAGCTTACTGATAGAAAGAAGATTATACTTAAAATGAGGTACATAAAGTACTTCAGTAAGAGTTATTTCAGGGGTAATAGGAACAGTTCCAGTGAAAGATATGTTTAGAATTTCACCATTTGGTAAAGAAATTAAAATAGGTTGAGATAAAGGAATTAAAGAAGAAAATAATTGTCTTTGAGAGCACATATGATCACTTGCCCCACTGTCTAAGATCCAACTAATATTGTTAGAGTCTGAGAAGCAAGCAATAGAAGAAGGATTAGATAATGTACTAATAACATGCCCTGGTTTCTTACAATAGTTACACACAAGCTTCTTAGTGTCAAAGTTCGGTTTCTTGCCTACATGTCCACTGTGAGATGAAGAATTTCCATAAGAACGAGAAACATTCAAGGAAGCTGAATCTGGCATCAAATGACATGTTGAATGAATTTTACGCTAAGTTTCTTCTTGAAGTAACAGACTATATACTTGACCAATAGAAGGAAACGGTGAACGCATGAGAACAGATTCTCTTATCACATTAAAACTGTCATTAAGACCCATAAGAAATTGAATCACTCTCTGATCTTGTTGAAATTTAAACAATTTCTGAGATGCTCCACAACTACAACCACATGAACAAAATGGTATGAGACAGAGTGCATCAATATCATCCCATAGCATTTTAAGTTTCGTAAAATAATCTGCCACATTAGTACTTCTTTGAGAAATCTCAGCAAGTTCCTTGTGAAGACCAAACAACTGTGCACCAATGGAAACACCATACCTTTCTTCCAATTCTAACCACATCTCATGAGCAGAATTAGAATTTATCACACTACGACCGATAGTCTTGGACAAAGCACCAAGAATCCATGATATAACCATATCATTGCAACGAGACCAGCTCTTGAAATTAGGAGAAGTAGAGATTGGCTTAGGTACAGTACCATCAACAAATCCTAGTTTGTTTCTAGCAGATAAAGCAATAGTCATTGATCGTTTCCAATTACTAAATCCTGTTCCATCAAAAGGTTCACTGACTAGTTTCATTCCGGGACTATCAGACGATTGTAGATGTAACGGATTATCTTGATTGAACTGTGAGCGATTGTTATTGTAATAACCCTAACTTTAGCAAAACTACAGTGATCACATGAATAGTAAATTTCGAGGATTTAGAGAAATGGTATATAAGTACTCCATAATGGAAACAGAAACCATATTAGTGTTGTACTACGAAAATAAGTGACTCGAAATGACGACAGATTTCAGAAATTCCTGAATATGGATTTTTAAGGATTTTGACTTCCAAAGAGCTTCTATTGGATATTAAGGAGCATGGAAATATTATAAGAATTATATATTGAGGGATTAGAAGATTTAGGTTAAACCAAGGGATTATCAAGTTAAGAGAATACCAAAGGAAATTGGATTTGTAAATGATTTCAAAAACCACTGAGATAATGAGGTACATTCGAAACGAATCACAATTAGACGAGTATGGAAACCAAACAACCAAGATTAGTAATATAACAAGGATACATACCACATTATTATGTACCAAGATTGTTAGTATATTACTTAAGAAAAATCAAGAGCAAGATCAAAGATTGGTAGAATGACATCATTGTTTACATCACTTTCCACTAACTAGTTAACCAAGGATTAGTTAGTCATTTTACTTAGTAATTATCTATAAACTACCACAAAACTCTAGAATTCTCAAGACATTAGCAACCAACACAAATCAAAACCTTATCTCCTTCATTCTATAGCATTCGGCCAAAAGGGGAAAAAAGGAAAAGAAAGAAAAAAATCAAAATCAAAACTCAAGTTCTAGCCAACAAGAAATCAAGAGAAAAATCATGGGTGATCTTGGAGGATAGAAAGAGTTAACCACAAAGTTTCAAGGCCAATCATCATCATCTTCATAGGTAATAAAATCATTCAAGTTGCTTGATGAATAGTAGTGAATAGTGGAATCTTAGAACTAACTTTGTTTTTATGGATCTTTTAGTTGATTCAAGCCAAGATAAGGTTGTTTAAGGATATATCAAGGTTTATTAAGGATCTTTAAAGCTTCAAGAAAGTATAAATACTCTTGCCCCTTTTGTATTTATGATGGATATTGATGTAGTAGTGGTTAAGTAGTATAAATGTTAAGATTATGGTGATTTATGTGTTTGTAAGTGGTTTGAGTAAAATATGGAAGTGTTTGGGATTGTAACCATGGCTGGTAATGAAGACCACATGGTGTAGGTGATGATTATTGTGTTTGATAATTGATTTGGAGGAGTTGGATTTATGGAAAGTACGAAAGTACAGCAGTTATAATGCCCAATTTTCGTTAGGATAGAAACTGCCCTGTTTTGGACCCCTGTATCAGTACGGTACCCTACTGTATAGGTTACCAATTGACCATGAAATGATATAGTTTAGTTCATAGATCGTTTTGATATAAAGTACGTTAAAATCTGACGTACGGTTTAGAAGAAAAGTCAGTTTTAGTGAAAGACGTTCGGAAACCGAGAAAATGTAATTGTGTTAACTTTGAGGCTATGATCAACCTACTTAGACATTTTTAAAAATTATGAAACTTTGGATGTTATAATGGGGTGATCAGAGAACCCTTAGCAACTGACCTTGTGTCAAATTTCGGAATTTATGAATTTTGAGGATTTTTACAGTCGAGAGTGGTTGTTTAGGAAAGAATGTAAATTGTTAAAAACTTTAATCGGGAATAAGATTGGTTAAGTCCTCGAAACCTTTTGAGATAGTAATAGGATATTGAAAGAGTGTTATTATATAAGGGTAAGGTGAGTAAGAGACGTAGTATTCTAACGATGATTCTTTTGTGTTTATAGAGACTTCGGGAGAGCCACGAGCTATACTTCCGACTTACCGAGATCAAGGCAAGATCCTTCTATCCCTACTTTGAAAATTATTTATCTTCGGAATAATAATGATATCATGGAATATATATACATATATGTGATGCTATTACTGCTATATTGCAAAGAATATATTTCCTTGATTTTGGGAAATTAAAAAGAGATGGATATGATTTCTGAAATATGAATATAGAGGTGATTATGAGTGGAGCGAATATGCTCTATGGTAAAGGAGGTATGAAAGAGAATGGTATCAGTTGTTATATAGGGTTATATGGTTTATAATACTATATTAAAAATATTCTTTTTGAGTATCAGTAGTTTAGTAAATATTATTATTTACTACTCTTAAAATAGACAGAATATTTTATGAATATAAAAGTATAATTGAATATGGAAGAGATGCCTGGAGCATAATCAAAGCATTATGTTATATATACACACACACACACACACACACACATATATATATATATATATATATATATATATATATATATATACATATATATATATATATATTATAGAAGTAATGTGCGAGAATGGAAATGATATGAGTGAATGATAAAAGGCAAATGTGGAATGGTGTTTCATAAATGGAATGATGATTTGATAAAAAAGGGGGGATTTGCAACAGAAAGCGTAAGAGGCTGTGTGGGAGTGGCACAGTCCAGCACCAAATATCTTATTCCGGCCCAAGAGTTGCCGAGGGAGGATGGTGGAGAACCTACCTCTGTCTACCGGTAGTAAAAGGGATGGGTACCGAGGACGACTGATCATCGTGCCTCACGTATTCGGAAACAGTGAAAACCCCCAAAGTTTTTGAATAAAAAATCGACGATAAAGTCAGATTGGTATACTAAAAAGGGAAAATGATATGAAACGATGGAATTATTGTTATAGATGAAGAGAAACTGATTTTATATTAATTTATATAATTGTTGCATAAGAAGGAAATGAGAAGGTGATAGTGAGAGATTTATTCAAGTATTTATATTATCTTGAAATATTACACTGAAAGGGTATATTGATTGTTATATTATTTAAGAAGAGTGTTAGGAATAATTCATAAGTTGTGATGTTAAGAATAGAATTTACATATTATATTTCTTGTAATCCTGATCTTATAAAGGATTTAGTACTTTATATAGGATTTACGTATAAGACAGTTATTTGTAAAGTTTAGTCAGGAATGAACAGTGTATCGGAGACTACATGTCAGGAACAAAGGCAAATCCTGATGACAGTCTAATACTGATGATGATCAGATACTGATGCAAGATGAAATCCTGATATCAGTCTTGTTACTGATGATGTCATTATGGATGCTACAGAAACTGGCAAGTGCTATAAAACAGGATCGTTGTTTGAAGAACAAGCAAGAAGATATTATCAAGGAAAGAGTTTTCTATTGATGGAAACTATCGACTAGAAGGCAGAACATTGTAATGTATAGATTATATCTTTCTGTTATTAGTTGATAGGTAGCATTATAAATACTCTCTCAATATCATTGTAAAGAGTGTGTGTTGTACGAATGTGCGTAGCTCTGTATAAGGTTTGTATTCGAAAGTTCGAAACAAACAGAGAGAGAGAGATTTGTATTGTCAGCAGCTGCTAAAGGTATTGTACACCTTTGGTAGAGTTTGTATTTGATCTTATTAATACAAACAAAGTTTGATTCATTCGTTCATTCTTGTTCATATAATCAAGAAAAAATCAGACACGATTATATAACTTGTATTCAACCCCCCCTTCTACAAGTTATTTGAGTTAACAATTGGTATCAGAGCAGGTTGATTTCGAATAATCATAAAGATCTGCAATCATGTCTGGTTACAAGGATGGGAATACTAAAATTCCTATGCTCAAGAGAAACGAATATACTCTTTGGGAAGTAAAGATGTTGCATCATCTGGAAGCAACAGATCCTGATTATCTTGACAGAATCAGAGATGGACCTTTTGTTCCAACAAAGGTCGTTGGACAAGCAACTGTTGATGGTGTGGTTGTTCCAGAACATACAGCAGAGAAGCCAAAATCTGAATGGTCAGATAAGGACAAGGAGAATGTTCTTAAAGATGCTAAAGTGAGAAACATATTATTCAACAGTCTGGATTCTGTTCTCACTAACTATGTTCTCTCTTGTAAAACTGCTAAGGATATATGGGACAATCTTAAGGTTCACTGTGAAGGAACTAAGCCTGTCAGGAAGAATATGAGGACATTACTTATACAACAGTATGAGTATTTTGAATCCAAGTCTGGTGAGTCACTTACTGATACCTTTGATAGGTTTACAAAACTCATCAATGAGATGGCCATGCATGGTAAATATTATGACTTGGAGGATATGAATACAAAGTTCATGAAAGCTTTGCCTGATTTCTACAATGAGAAGATATCTGCGATTGAGGAAGCTAATGATTTGGATGAGATTTCATTAGAGGCAGTATATGGAAAATTGAGAGCTTATGAACTTGACAAGCAACAGAAGAAGAGCAGGAGTGAAGGAAAGATGAAGACTATTGCACTTACTGCTCAATTTAAAGTAAAGAAGCTTCCTGAAGAACAACATGAAGAGATTGCTGTAAAGAATTCAAGGAAGAAGAAAAGCAAAGAAAGTTCTGAGTCAGAGACTACTGATATGGACTCTGACAACAATGATTCTGAATCTGAGATGCAGGAACTCTTTGCTATGTTTGCTAAAGCCTTCAAGAAAGGAAGATTCAACAGGAGAAGATTTAGCAAAGGACCTTTTCAAAAAAAGGAGGAGAAGAAGAGTGACAAAGGCAAAAGTACAATTGTCAAGCTTGATAAGGCCAAGATCAAGTGCTTTAACTGCAGCGAACTTGGACACTTTGCTAGTGAGTGTAAGAAGCCTAGAAATTCAGGAAAGGGTAATGCACTTATGGTCACACAGAAGGATTGGGCTGATTCCAGTGATTCTGAAGATGAATTGGATTATGACAACATTGCATTGATGGCAAATAGTTCAGACAAACCTGGATCTCCAAAGAAAATTTCTCCATCCTCTGTTAAGGTATCACTTCACTCTCTTGATTCATTTGATAGCTTAAATTTTGATGAAATTAGATCTATCCATGCTGAGTTTAAGAATCTTATGACTAATTTTAGAATTCTTACTTGTGAAAGAGATGAACTTAAAGTTAAGAATGATAATTTAGTTGATAGAAATAATTTTCTTGAATCTGAATTAATTCAAATGGAAGAATACAAGTTGAGTTCTGATAAAGCTAAGCATGATTATAGTGTTATTCTTGAGGGTTATGACTATGTCAGAAAAGAACTAGAGGAAGAGAGAGAGGTGATTAAGACCATTAACATTTCTGGTAAAAAGACACAAGAAATCATTGAAAATGGAATTCGTGGTAAGGTTAATGGTTTAGGTTTTGATAAGGCTAGACAAGAAGAAAGAGTAGCTATTGTCAATGATGATAGTAAAATAGAAGCTAACACATCTAAATCTGAAGGTAAGAAAATTGTTTCTGAACCTAATCATGTTAAATTTGTTGATTCAAAAGGTACCCCTGTTGTACACAAAAGGATTAACAATAGTAATTCAGATGAGAAAGTTTTAGAGAAACCTAAGAATGTAAACATAGGGTTTCTGTCTAAGTCTCAGTTGAAACAGAGATTAGATGGTCTTTCAGAGTCTAGCAAGATCAAAAGAAATAGGAATGGAAAAGAAGGTATTAACAAAGAGAATAATTACAAGAATGTACCTGATGCACCTAGGAAAAAATGCTATAAGTGTGGAAATCATAATCATTTGGCCCTAGACTGCAATCAAAAACCTTCTTGGAAAACTGAGTCCAGATTCCCCAAGACTCAGAAAATTCAATACCAACCACAAAAAGCTTGTTATCATTGTGGTAGTTTACTTCATTCCATTTACATGTGTAAAGAATATCATGAACTGTATTATGACTATTATTCTTTGAAATCTGAAACTCCTAGTCACAAACAGTTTGTGAGATTAGAATCTAAGGTTGACTCTGCAACAGGTAAAATAAAAGCAAAATCTTCAAAGCCTGTTGTCTCTAAATCTAGTAAGAAAGGATCCAATCAAAGTTGGGTCCTAAAAAATTCTAACTAGTTACTTTTTGTTTGCAGGGCACAGGAAAGAAGCATTCAATTATCTTGGACAGTGGATGCTCTGGACATATGACTGGAAAGAAGTCCCTGCTTACAAAGTTTGAGAGGAAAGCTGGCCCAGTAATATCTTTTGGAGATGGCAACAAAGGAGAAACTCTGGGATATGGCTCAATTGTTTTGGGGAATGTCATCATAGAAAATGTAGCACTGGTTGAAGGCTTGAAACATACTCTTTTAAGCATAAGTCAACTGGGTGATAAAGGTTACAAATCAATCTTTGACAGAGAAGGATGCAAAATCTTGAATATGCAGAATGGAGACATCGTTCTAACTGGTCAAAGACATGGTAACATATATGAAGCCAGCTTAAGTGATACATCTAAAGGAATTGTTAGATGTCTCTACAGAAAAGCAACGAGTGATGAAAGCTGGAATTGGCACAAGAAGCTCTCACATCTTAATTTCAAGAAGCTTAATCAACTTGCTAAGCACAATCTGGTGAGAGGCCTACCACAGGCAAATTTTGTGCAAGATGGACTTTGTGATGCATGTCAGCTTGGAAAGCAAAGAAGAACCACTTTTAAGAGTAAGACTGAAAATTCAATTACTGAACCATTTCACATGCTACATCTTGATCTGTTTGGTCCAGTAAACATTATGTCTATCAGCAAGAAAAGATATGCTCTAGTTATAGTGGATGATTTCACAAGGTTCACATGGGTGTTCTTTCTACACAAGAAGGATGAAGCTCCTCAGCAAATCATTGAACTTATCAGGAATATTCAGAATAACTCTGAGTACAAAGTTAAAGTACTTAGAAGTGACAATGGTACAGAATTCAAGAATTCTATAATGGAGGGGTTTTGTGCAGACAAAGGAATCACTCAACAGTTTTCTGCACATGGTACACCTCAGCAGAATGGTGTAGTGGAAAGAAAGAACAGGACTCTCATAGAGGCAGCAAGAACCATGCTTGCAGATGCAAAACTTCCAACCTACTTTTGGGCAGAAGCTATTAACACTGCATGTTTCACTCAAAATTGTACCTTGGTAAATAGTCATGGAAAAACTCCCTATGAGATGATCAAAGGAAAGAAACCAAGTGTGAAATATTTTCACATCTTTGGATGCAAATGCTATGTCCTAAAAGTTCATCCAGAACAACTTGGAAAATTTGAAGCCAAATCGGATGAAGCAATTTTTCTAGGATATTCAGCATCTAAGGCCTTCAAAGTTTATAATCTCAGAACTCACATTGTTATGGAATTAATTCATGTTGCATTTGATGATAAGAAATTTGGAATTCTGCAAACTGATGAAAGCCATGACAAGTTGGAATTTGAAAATCTGAAGAATTCTGAGATACTCTCCAGTGATGATGAAGGTTCTCCAGAAGGAATTTCTATTGCTTCTCAAAGGAATGCTACTGTTGAGGGGGAGCAAATAAATCAAAGAGAACACAGTGATCATTAGGAGCAGACTAGCCTTTCAGAGTCTATTCCATCAGGAATTGATGTTTTAGAGTCTACTCTATCAGGAACTGATCTTTCAGAGTCTATTGAGGAAAGATCAGTAACTAGCAGCAATATGGAATCTACTGATTCTATTGATCAAAGGAGATTTTTTGAAGGTAGAGAGAATTCTTCTACAAGAGATACCACTAACTTAGGGGGAGAGTCTAGCAGAGTTAATTTACCACCTGTTAGAAAATGGACAAAGGATCATACTGAAGATTTGATAATTGGTGATCCAAATAGTGGTGTTCGAACTAGAAGATCAATTCAAAATGAATGCTTGTATAGTTGCTTTCTCTCAAAGAATGAACCTAAGAAGGTTGAAGAAGCCTTACAGGATCCTGATTAGGTAATTGCAATGCAGGAGGAGTTAAATGAGTTTAAGAGAAATAAAGTATGTAAACTGGTACCAAGACCTAAAGATAGATCTATTGTTGGTGCAAGATGGGTTTTCAGAAACAAGCTAGATGAATCTGGTATGATTGTAAGAAACAAAGCAAGACTGGTGGCCAAGGGTTATTCTCAGGAAGAAGGCATTGATTATGATCAGACCTTTGAACCTGTAGCAAGATTGGAAGCAATCAGAATGTTTCTTGCATTTGCATCTCATTCAAAATTGAAAGTATACCAGATGGATGTAAAGAGTGCTTTTCTAAATGGCAAACTTGATGAGGAAGTGTATGTGGAACAGCCACCTGGATTTGTTGATCCAAAGTTTCCAAATCATGTCTACAAACTTGACAAGGCACTCTATGGACTAAAGCAGGCACCAAGAGCATGGTATGAGACTTTGTCTAAATTTCTTCTTGAAAATGGCTTCACAAGAGGTACAATTGACAAAACTCTATTCTTTAGAAAGATAAAAGGTGAATTGCTTTTAGTTTAAGTTTATGTTGATGATATTATTTTTGGTTCTACTAATGAAAAGTTGTTTGCTAAGTTTAGCAAGCTTATGCAGTCTAAGTATCAGATGAGCATGATGGGTGAATTAAATTATTTCTTAGGCTTGCAGGTCAAACAGACTGAGACTGGTATTTTCATTAATCAGTCAAAGTATATCAAAGATCTTTTAAGAAAGTTTGACTTTCAAGACTGTGCAGTTGCAAAAACACCCATGGCAACAGCCACTAAACTAGACTCTGATCCTAAAGGGAAGAGTGTGGATAATACTAGTTATAGAGGCATGATAGGCTCATTGTTATATCTAACTGCAAGTAGACCAGATATAATGTTTTCTACCTGTTTATGTGCTAGATTCCAAAGTGATCCTAAGGAATCTCATTTAATTGCTGTGAAGAGAATTTTTAGATATCTCAAAGGAACTCCAAATCTTGGTTTGTGGTATCCTAGAGAATCTGATTTCTTTCTAATTGGCTATTCAGACTCTGATTATGCAGGGTGTAAGATAGACAGGAAAAGCACTACAGGTACATGTCAATTCTTGGGAAATAGATTGATTTCTTGGGCAAGCAAGAAGCAACAATCTGTTTCAACCTCAACTGCAGAAGCTGAGTACATAGCAGCAGGCAGTTGTTGTGCACAGCTCCTTTGGATAAGAAATCAGTTGATGGATTATGGTATGACACTTAGTAATATTCCTATGTTTTGTGATAATACTAGTGTTATTAAAATTGCAGAAAATCCAGTTCAACATTCAAGGACTAAGCACATTGATGTCAGGTATCATTTTATTAGAGAACATATTGAGAATGGTACTGTGGAACTTCATTTTGTTCCTACTGACAAACATCTTGCAGATATTCTAACTAAACCACTTGATGAGACTACATTCAGTAGACTAGTAAGTGAGTTAGGAATGTTAAATTTTTAGATCTTTAACATCTGCAAAAGTAGCAAGATATGTTGTTCTTAGCTTATAGACTTGATATTCTTGTCAGGATCTATATTTGATGTTAAATGTTTTAGCTATAACACTTTGCCTTGATAAATTTCAGTATGATAGACTTATTAATAATCATCAGGATTAGATTTGTTATCAGGATGCTGACGTCATCAGTATTGTGTCAGTATCAGGATTATGAAAATTGTTTCAGATCCTGACGTTTACTTTGTGTAGTAATCTAATTCTATGATGTGTTAAGTCTATGCCAGCATGTTTTAATTTTTGCATACTGATAATTTATACATCATTCAATAATCAAAAGACAAATAGATAACAAGAAATTGTATTTTCATTAATTAAAAGCATTACAAATATGGAAATGAAATACAACATCTTTTTGTCTAATTTCTACTGATAATTCTATACTTGTCTATTGATATGAATTCTGAGGTACAGGACAAGGAGCATCTCAAGAAATCCATCAGGGGATAAACAGCCTTGTTTGCTCTTGGATTCCTTGTCTGGGCGACTTGAATGAGAGCAGCTAACTTAAATGAATAGCATCTCCATCAAGATCAACCTCAGACTCTCGACCAAATTCTTCATCCTCAAGTTTTGAGGAGGTTAGGGGAGGATTGTATCCAACAGATGGATGTTCTAGGAGAAACCTCTGGATATTATCAAAAACCAATTCATCCATGATTAGTTCGATGAGAAGAGTCATCTTTTCAAAGAGATGATCAAGAACAGGATGTTCATTGACCGAGAAAGATCTAAAGAATGGATTTGAATGGAATTTTGGTTTGAGGAGCATTGTCGAGAAGAAAAGAGATTGAAAGGTTTATGGAGAATGGTATAAGGCGTCTGTTTCTTTTAAAGAAAGACGTGAGAAGCTGAACAGTCACTTGGAAGTTTTAATGAAGTCAGATGCTAATTATTGTGTGTGACTGTATTTCTTGTTTTCAAGAAATATTGAATATATCTAACCAATTGATTTTTTGTTCAGATTAATTGTTTATTTCTTTTTCAGATAAAAGGAAAATGCCACGTGGAAACTCCATATTAAGTCTCTGGAATCAGGATGATATTGATCAAGATTTCATGTGTGATCATCAGGATTTGAGAATTATTATCACATTGTATTTTGTGATTATTTTGATGAGAGGTCAACAGGAAAAGGAAGCTGATCAGTATTGATTATTTATACCCTGATTTATTTCATGAAAATCAATTTTGGATTTTATTTTCCAAAAATCGTGGGTAACCGCACTTTTCAGGGACTGACACCTGTCAACCTACGTGTCAACGTGGGATAGTGGTCTGAAAGATTTGTGAAATATATTTGTTTTGAAACTCTAATCGTGTAATTGCTTTCTCTAATTTTACATTCTCTAAAGCAAAAATCAATCTTGAGTTTTCAAAATCACTAATCCATTTCAAGAATTTTTCAAGTTCTTTTCAGATCAAAAATGGCAGCAAAGAGAAGATTACCTAAGTCAATGGCCTTCAAGTTTGGTGACTTTGATTTTATGACAAACAATCATGTAGCAGCTATCACCAACAAGGAAGAAGTGTCATCCGATTTTCATCCAATCATGGACTTTTTGGCGTATGGACCATTAAGTTATGCATTGACAGCATCTCCACAAATTAATCAAGCAGCTGTTTCACAAGCTTGGGAGAATGCTGAGGTAATTGATTCTACTCAGAGTCAATCAGGTAAGATTGTTCTAAATTTAGGACAAGATTCATTTGACATTACTGAATCTGTTGTTAATTCAGTACTTTGCTTACCTGTTACTGACAGTTATGCAAGTGAACCATCTGATGATAATATAAGAACTATGTTGTCTGAATTAGGTTATAGTGGACCTCTAGACAACATGAGCCAGTTGAATAGGTCTTTTCTTAGAAAGGAATGGTCTTTTTACTTTGATCAAATTGCTAAATGTTTTACTGGTAAATGTAGTTCTTTTCAGCAAATTACTTCTGTTACATCACATATTACTTATAGTTTGCTTTATGATAGAGTAATTAACATTGGTCATATTATCTTAAGTCAGATGAGTATTAAACTTGGGTTAAGAGATCAAAACAGGAAAATGGTTTATTTTCATAGATTTATGCAAATGTTTATTAACCATTTTATTCCTGATGTTGAAGCTAGATTTGGTAGGGAACATTGTGTTTCTTCTTATGAACAGCAAAAGAGAATTTTCTCTGACATTACAAAGAAGGACAATGAAAAGAATCTAGATGAAATACCTGCAATTCATTATCCACATCATTTTCAGGTAATTCTTAAAACTCATCTTCCTACTCTCTAAAATTCTTCTTTCTTTTGTGGTGAAATGGCTCAGGAATCTCAATTGGAGGAGAACCCACCTGTGTCTACCCAAGTAGCCCAAAATATTATAGTCTCTGAAACAATTCAAGAACCAAATTTTGATCCACAGCCTATTGTTTCGAAGAAACCAACCTCTGGTGTTTCTCAAAAGACATCAGTTGTAAGGAAGAGAAGATTTGTTCTGTCAAGTAGTAGTAATTCTAGTGAAGATGATGATGATTTAACCCTTGCTGAGAGAGAAGAATTGAAGGCTGCAATTCAACTTTCTCTGTTAGCACAAAGAGATGAAAAACCTAGTCACAGCCAGGCTGCAGTCTCCCAAAAGGCTGTAGTTCTTAAAAAGGGAAAACAGTTAGTGGATGCTGTCTCTCAAAAGACTGTGTCTATTGAACAAAGATCTCATCCCAAGATCACTTCTGTGTCTACACCTCTTGAGTCTTCTCAGGATAAATCTTTTGCTCACTATACCAGGAGAACAAGGAGAAAGATTCAATTGTCACCTACACACAAAGAGTCTAGTCCAACTAATATTATGCAGGTCTCTACAAATGAAGCTACAATCAAGTCAGCAAATGACCATAGAGATCTGGATATTGATTCTTCATGGGAAACTACATTATCATACAGACTGGCTATGGGACTAATTTCTCTCAAAGTGAAGTTGTCAAGGCCTGTTCTAGATTTTCTGGTTGAAAGAGTACCAAAACTGTTATTTCCAAATGAATATGGACTTCTACATCAAAGACTTGACTTAATGAAGATGTATTTCTATGTGTCTGTCAGAAGACAATTAGTCAAGAAATTTGGACTCTCGAAGCATGTTGCACTTCAATCACTTCATGCATATTTATTTGACAAGGATGTCATTATTGAAGATGCCTCAGCTCAAGGTGAACAACTGGAGGAAGTAGATAGAGGAATGCAGTCAACAGAAGATACTATTGCACCAGTGGTGAGTAGTAGGAAAGATCAGATCACAGTCACTGCAACACAAGAACCATCTAGTCAGAGGAAGGATGACTCAAGAGCTGTGATAGCTGATGCTGGAAGGTCTTCTGTGATGACTGAGAATGCAAGTGAGATACCCTATGATATGGGAGGAATAACTATGACTGATTTTCTTGAAGATCAAACAAATATTGTTCAATCAGAGTCTATCCACCTTGAGGGTGTGTCTCAGCAAACAACACTTAAAGACGGTGATATACTAACTATGGTGTCTAATGAAGTATTACTGAAGACATCAGAGTCTAGTAAAGAACCTGAAAGTGGTATACTGGAGCCTGTAGTTTCTGAAAGGAAAGAAGATGATTGTAAGGGTTCAGAGACTATAGCAGCTCACTCCTTGGAGAAAACCTCAAGCCACATGCCAAATGAGGAACCCTCTCTCCATGTGAGTTCAGGTATAAAAACTTCTTCTAAACCCTATCTTTCTGTAGGTCATGAGAGCACTTATCTAAATTTGAGTGATACACTTGAAAAGATGGACTTAGATCCACAAACTGAGAGGCTGGCTCCTGACCAGGCAAAAGGTGAGGTAGAAAGAGTGTTGACTTTAGTAAGTCAAAGTGAGAATGAGGGTATGGATGATCAACTCCATAGTGAGAAAGAGAAAATTAGGAAACCATCATTTGATTTCTGGGATCAGGTTTTTCCTGAATCTTGGTCTGAAAATTTGGATATGGATGCTGGTACTTATTCATTCATCAAAATGTATCAGAAGAATGACCTAGCACATCATAATGCAAAGCCAGAAGTTAAAGCTCAGAAGCAAAAGGAGAGGCTTGCAGGAATCATTAACAGAAGAGGTGCCAGGATAAAGCAATCTCTTGATACATATGTACCAGATGAAGTTCCTAATGATCCTAGTGTTCTTTTGTATGTACTTCCAATATCAGCTAGAATTGAGACATCTACAGTGTCTGATCACTCTAAAGAGGAGTCAGGATTTGAAGATGTTAGTACATAGAATACTGGTGAAGGAGATGATGATCATGTTTCAGTTCCAGATCAGAAAGATGAAGATGTTGATACTTCTAATCAGGTTTTACTACTTGAATATCATACAACTCAAGCAACTTCTTCTACAAGACTTGAAGATACAGTTCTTTTTGATTCTGATACTGAAGATACTAGAAGCACTTCCAACATTGAAGTTCATTCTGATGTTTTGAAAGATATTCAGAATTCTCAAATTGCTATTCAAACAAGACTTCAATCACTTGAAGATAACCAAGTCACAATTATGGAAAATCAAGCAGTTCTGATGAATCTCATTTGTTCTGTTTCTGAATCTCTTGGAATTAATGTTGCTGATGTCAAAAAGGGGGAGATAAAGACAATTCAAAGACAACAACAACAACACCACCAGACTGAAGGAGATAAAGATGGGGGAGATAAAGAGCAGACAAAGGGAAGTAAAAAGAAGAACCAGGAGTGACTGTGGTGAATCTCAGCCAGGAAGTGGTAAAGGAAGAGCGAGCAGCATTAATAGTTAAAATTCTTTCCTCTAAGTAATAGATAACACTACAAGAAAAGGGTCAATAGACATCAGTTTCTGGCCGATGTCTATGTTATTTTGGATGTGATGTCTAGGTTATTTTGGATGTGATGTCTATGTTATAAGTTGAGGATATAACATACAACATAATAACATAAAGATTTAAACTTAGATAAATCACTAACATAAAGATTTAAACTTAGATAAAAATCAAAACTTTCCACAAATTATTCATGAACAAGATTAATTTCAAGAACCCATGTACAAAATTGAATCTTTAAGTCATAATATACAATGCAGGAATAAAAAATTCAACTTACATAGAATCACCACAGGTAAAAGCCCCTATTATAGGTAGATATATTCAAACTGAACACGAACTTATAGGTAGATATATTAAGATGCAAAGCTTACCGAACCAGAAATCTCGTAAAATTCTAAGTAGGGGAAAAAATGAACGCAGTAGTCATGATATTCCATTGATGGAGAGTGATACCAGCACAATCGTCTCATCCCACTGGTTAATTAGTGAGGATAGCCTTCTACAGAGAAATGGCCCTTTATCGGCTACAGACTAATAAAAACAATGCCAACACAAGAAAATATCAACACCTCACTACAAGAAAAGAGTAAATAGACATTAGGGGTTTAATTAAAAAAAATCCAATTTAAGAAATTAGGGTTTTGATTTTAAAAAACCCCCCAAATTAACGCTTACCAAGTTCAAGGGAGAAGCCCCTAGAAATAGCATAGGAGACCCAATTCGTGCAGATAAGATCCAAATTAAAGCTTACCCATTTGGACACGAGCAAAGGAGAGATGAGCAGAGGTGATTGGTGATGGTGGTGAGTAGAGTAGGACGGAGGTGAGTAGAACAGAGGTGAGTGGTGGTGATGATGAGTAGAACATAGCTAGGTTAGTGGTGGTGGAGGTGAGTTGTGGTGGTGAGAGAGAGAGAGAGAGAGTTTCAGTCGAGAGAGAGATGAGAGAGAGAGAGATGAGAGTCGAGAGATGAGATTGAGAGTTTTAGTTTATTTAGTTTTGTTGAAAAGGGGCGGAAAATAATTGGTAGGGGGAGAATATTTGGTATGAAGGGGGGAAAATTTTGATTAAGGGGGAAATGAATTGAAGTGGGCGGGCGTTGAAATTTTTTAATCTGAATTTAGACATCGGTTGTAAAATAATCGATGTCTTAAAACAACAAAGACATCAGTTTAATGCGGGATGATGTTATTATATCTTTTAACATCAGTGGCATTAGTAACCGATGTCTAATGTGTGATGTCTATTGAACTTTTTCTTGTAGTTTAAACGTCTACATCTAGGAAGGAGGTACTTAACTTCATATTCTACATTTATAAATTCTATTCTGGTTGTATTGTTATATGTTTTGACATCCACAACTTAGATTTATGCTTCAGATTTTTAAAGCATAAATAGGGGGAGATTGTTAGGAATAATTCATAAGTTGTGATGTTAAGTGTTGCCCAGTAAATAACAATTGTAGAAGGGGGGTTGAATACAATTGTATAAGATTTTCGACTTAAAACAAATAACACAAGTATGAATCAATAACAGCTTTATTAATTCTGATATAAAACTGTTACAAAACTCTCTTAAGAAATTCTTATGTTCTTAAGAGCTGCTAGGTTACAATATAACTCGTGTAAGCGATTACATTATGTAAAACCTAAACTGTGTTTATATAGAGTACACAGTTACACTATCAATTTACAAGATATTCTAAATCAATTACATATATCTCTGAATGTATATCTTGTACGATAGCTGCATTCCTACAAATTAGGAACCGACATATCAATCTTCCTTGATCTCTGGTCTGATGAGAATCTTCATGAAATCCTGACCAGCTTCTAATCCTAATGATAATCCAATACTGACGTTGTAATCCTGATGACGTCAGCATCAGTATCTGATCAGTAATACCCAGATCCTGATCATCACTTGAATCAATATCTAACAATCTCCCCCAATTTGTTCTTTATAAAACAAAGCACAAATTCCTTGATTCAAGATGTCAAAAACTCAAAACAAAATACCTTCTAAAAATCATCAGGAACAGTTTCAGAAATTCTTTGATAAAACAGATTCAATCTCAAGAATTCAGATAACAATTCTTCTTCCTTGCTTTCAAGAACTTGAATCAGTTTCTTCTTCAGATTTTTGAGTTCTTCATCTTCCTCATTAATCTGATAGATAGCTGCCCAGAGATTCTGAATTGAGCTTCTTGGAAGATCTAAGTCACCTAGCAACACATAAGCAATTTCCTTCCCATCTGGATTTAGAGACAGTTGTTCCATGCCTAGATACACTTCTCTAACAGCTGTACCTTTCTTCATTTCAACCTCTATATCTCTTAAATTTAAGTACATGGGAATATAATTGCCATCATACCTCGTTCCTCCATCCATAAATCTCTGTCTAATTTTCCTGTAAATCATGACACACCAATTGTGGTAAACTTCTCTTTCACTATCATTTATTCTTTTACTTCTGAGAAGATACAGAACATATTTCAGCTCTTTTGCAGATTTACACAACAATTCATGAATAGGAATCTTCTTCACACTTCCATCTTTCATGAAGTACACCAGCTTTTCTATTTTCTTTGCATCAGCATGACAATCAGCAATGATAGCAATAGCTTCAAGTTTCCAGAGATGATCTACAGTTAACTCATCCCCAATCTTGTCAACTAGAGCATGTTGATCAATTTGCGCAATGAAAATAACCAGTGCATGACTATACCCAATTCCTCATCTTGTGCCAGGTTCCCATCCTCTCAACCCAGATTGCATACTCACCCATTTTGGTGGACTTTCAGCAATAAATGTAGTAGACTCTGATTTAACAATCAGTAATTCATTGATCAAAGAAGACTCTTTTATCAGTCCAGCTGATTTGAACACAACTGGTTTCCTATAATCAACCTTATTCTCCTCCTTTTTCTTACTCTTCTTCTTCTCATTTGTTGGATAATCCTGCTGATGTTCAGGAACAGACCTATCTTTATCATACCATAACTTCCTGTTTGATCTATGAACATTTCTTAAGTAATCTCTGGTTGTTATCCTTTCTGCTTCTCTGGCTTTAGTTCTGATTTCACTTTCTCTCTCAAATCTTCTGAAGTTTTCTTGTTCATACTCCAGTGTATCTTCAAAAACTTCCATATTGTGAAATTCAACCACAACCTTAAGAATCATAATCTTAAGTTCTTTTAAAATTTCAGCCTCTTCAGAATCAGAAACAACATCAGGAATTGAACCAACGACTGACTTCTCATTAGATGCAGTAGATTGAACAGCTACCTTACTCTTTCTTTTCAAAGGCAATATCTCCTCTTCAATTTCTTCAGGAGCATTGAATCTGTTGTCTGGAGTTGATGCAAGAAATAGTGGAGTTTTCTTCTTTTCATTTCCAGAAACATCTTTCAATTTGATTCCACTAGATCTTGTTTGCCTTGTACTTGTTTGAGCAGATAATCTTCCTCTACTTCTGTATCTTCCTCCTCTGCCTCTTCCTCTTCTTGCAGCAGGAGCTTCATTCTGTTTTGCAAACTCTTCAAAGATCTTGTTCTGTTCTTCTAAGAACTCATAAGTAGTCATGTTTGGATTTTCTCTAGTTGATAAGATAAGTGCTTTCTCAGCATGATACTGCTGAACTCTTTTGTCTTTATGAAATAATTTAAGAACACGACCATCCTCAGTGTCAAGTTCATGAAACAGATTAGTAGCATCTTCATCCTGTTCCACATACACATCATCCTCAGGAATAGTTGACAGAGTTTGACCAGGTGTCACAAACTGTTCTTCTTTTGAATTCTGAGATTGCATCATTGTTGTCACTATCTTCTTTCCAGATCTAGAAACATGAGTTGACTGCTTAGTTTGAGTATTAGTTCTCTTTGTTACTAAAGCAGCATCAGAGGTTTCAACTTTATGATGTGACTTAGCACCACCATCATTTCCAGAATTATCATCATCCTTTTGTACAACTGGATTAGGTGAGCATTTTGTTTTGACTATCTTCTCCCCCTTTTTGACATCAGTATCTTCCAAAGGACAAAATAAGCTTGAGGGTTTCATCAATAGTATCAACTTTTGATTCCAAGACAGTCATTCTAGAATCCATTTTCTTGTCAAGGGCTTTAATATCATCAGCAAGAAAGCGTGCTTGAGAAGCAGTAGCAGATATAGAAACAGATGTTTGAATACCCGCTTGAAATTTATCAGTTACAGCCTTCATAGAGTCAATCTCACTCTTCAATCCCTTCGCTAGAAGAGCATTTGTTTTGAGAAGAGCCTTGAGTTCAGGAGTTGGCATCCTAGTAGCAATATGACCAGAATGAAAAAGAGCATTTTGAAAATTCATCTCAGCAGTCGGTACATTCCATTCTGTATCCCATTCATATCCCCTTGCAGCTCGAGTATCAGGAGGAAGAATTGAACTGTACTCCACTCTGAATTCTTTTTGAGTCATTGACTGCATTTATCTACTTGAAGACCCATAAGTAGATTGGAGACTTGCTTTTATAGCTGCCTGCATTTGCTTTGTTTCAAGATCAGCATGATGATCATCATCATCATCATCTGAGCCACCACCAGCCTCAGGAAGTTTATTGTCATCAGGAAGCATAACACCTTTCATTTTCAAAACACCAGTAGATACAGCTGGTGAATCCTGATGCCCTGCAGACAGATTAGTAACATTTCCTAAATCTCTCTTTTCTTTTAAAGTGATCTCATCACTTCTCACAATGTTACCTAAGTTACTTTCAATAGCAACTTCTATCTCACTAGAAGTTAATAACTTCTCACTCTTTTCTACCTCTCCTTTTGCCAGTTCAGGAGACTGCCTCTCATCACTCTTCTTTTTCTCTAAATGTTCACTCTCAATCTCACAAGAAAGGTTCTGGCTCATTAAATGTGAAGAAATAAGAGATGGCTGAGAAGAGTGGTCTGAAGTCATACAAATAGAGGTATCCCTTTTATCAGGTCTATCTGTAATCATACTATCAGTAGTAAAGGAAGTAGAGAAAGAGATGTTACCTGATGAAGTAGTTAAAGAATCCATTGGCCTTGCTGAAATTGGCTCAATAAGTAATGGAATATGCGGATCAGTAGTACTTTCATCAGGATTGACCACTACAACTATAGCATGACTTGCATCAGTATTTGCTACTGATGGTTCTTGTGTAGCCTGAGGTTTTGAAGCTTCTTCAACACTTTGAGTCAAAGGTTCTTGTGTGCTTCCCTCAAATGCAGTGTCAGCAATCACTTCATCACATTCAGCAATGTGCAAATCATGAGCAGCTTTATCTGCCAGACTTCTAGCAAGTTCAATTTCAATTTCAGAAGCCCCTTGAGCATTGTCAGGAAACTCCCCTGCTGATGTGATTATGCCAGCATCTTCACTTTGAGAAGATGGTTCTTGTGGGGCAGGAATATTCTTGTCTTCACCTTCCCTTTGAGTAGGTGGTTCTTGTGTGACTGGATCTGCAATAGCTTCTGAACTCCTTTGAAGTTCAGGTTCTTGTGGGCTAGATCCTCTCAGAGATGACATAGTAGTCCTCTGTTTCTTCTGTCTGTGAAAGACGTTTGCTTCAGCAGTTTTTACTTCAAGTGGTGAAGGTTTAACACCCAGCTGAGCAGCAATAGCATTTACTTGATCGACAGACATCTCAATAATTCTTCTCTTTGGAGATGCAGATGCTGGAGAATCAGAAATCTCAACAGTCTTCATAGGTGAATTATCAGGAGTAGAGATGTCAGGATTAGCAGTAGCGTCAGGAACTGATGATCCATCCTGATTAACAACATCAGGATTGCCTTCCATAGCATCAGTAAGATTCAGAAATTCTGTGTGATCAACAAATTTGCCTTTGCTGATTAATCTTCTTCTTTTCTTTGGCTTTTCAGAGACAGCCACTTCTCTTGTATCAACAACATCAATCTCCTTCTTTTTCAGCAAGACTGATATAGGCATTGTGTCATCATCAGAATCAGAAATAACTCTTTGATCAACTTTCCGCTTCACTCCTGTTTCAAGAACCCTTTGATCACCCCCTTGTGACTTCATTTGAGAGTGAGTTGGAGTGGAAAAATCCTTTGATCCTGATTGCCTCGTAGACACATCAGATCTAGCTGATTTCTTTGATTTTACAACTGATGCCTTTTGTGAGACACCAGAGGTGGTTGACTGTTTAGATAAGTGTTTAGGTTGTGTGCTTGTGTCAGGAATAGGATGTGTAAGGTCCTGTTCCATAGCACCAGTTGCAGGGCCATATTGAATAGGCATTCTCTTTTTTAAAAGAGACCATACTTCATCAGGAATGTATGGAGTTCCATCAAACTTATTTGCCTTATCAGAATTGATTAGACTTTTTATATTGTTTTCTGAGATTTTACATATAGGCAAAATTGTATCATTCTAAAAAACAGCATGAGGACATAAGTGAGAGAATATTAATTGGAAAAATCTAAGAAAGCAAACATAACCACATTTATCTGCTTTTTTTTTTCACTTAATGCCTTTAGTATAAAAGAACCATAATCAAATGAGAGATCATGAATTAGAGAGTACCCAATTTTGGCTGAACCTGTGGGTAAGGCATCAAAGTTTGACACTTTATTCAAGAAACATCTGCTGATAGTGTCAAAGAAGAAATTCCATTCCTTCTTGAGCTTTGTCTAGTAGAGCTCTCCAAACTTCTTTGGTGTACCATTGTAACCCAAGTTTACAACATACTCAAGAAGTTTTGAATCAGGAACTTTGAATACAGGCTTACCAATGATTGATGGTAAGTGTAGGGCTTCAGTGACAATCTCAGGAGTCACATAGTATGTAACATTGTCATATTCAAAGCTCATCTGAGGATTTTCTGATGGAAGACCTTTCCCAAAAACACTTGTGTTCCAAACCTGCATAACAGACTTAAAAGATATCTTGGCAGGTTGGGTTAGAGCATAATTGATTGGGCTTGAGGCCAAAAAGTCCTGAATAATGTGGAAATCATTGGGCAAGTCCTGATGATCTAGAACTGCAGTGAAGTTATTAGTATTAAAAGTAACTCCATTGATTACCACCTTGCTGTTCATGAATAAATTCTCCATTGGAATTTCAAACACAAAAGATGTGTTAATTTTGAAATTAGGGTTTGAGAGTGCAAAGACAGAGAGAGACGATGCTTTACTGATAGTTTGAGAATAACAAATCAATTAGTAAACTAAATTGATATTTGACAATACTTGTAACTTCTCAGAAACAGGTGTCAGTAAATCATTCGTTTATGCTGAAGTAAAGGACCAAATTACGTGAGAGAGTGATGAGGATTACACGCGTCATGACTTACATCTGTAACTGTATGTAAGCAACGAGTGAACACACGCGCTCGATTTATTCGAGAATAAAATTGTGACCAAAATAAAACATGGTAATTTTGTTTTAAATAAAGAAATTTAAAATATCACAATCAAATAATACCTGGTACTAATACCAGTAATATGAATCGTTTCATATTCTTGTACTACCCTTCTCTATTTAACCTTATAGACTTGTCCACTTACTTCATTAACCCTTCATTCTCTCCTGAAAGAAAAGTAAGAAAAACCCTTCACAGCAAAAATTTTAACAATGTCGAACCTTACCATCAAAGAGAAGAACCTCCATCTCTTAGAGAAAATAGATATATTCAGTTATACTCGTGAAGAGTTTGATGCTTTCGACTGGGAAAGACAACTGGAGACTCTCTGGTTGCAGATGGATGCAGGTCTCGAAGAAATCGAGAAAGAAAAACCTGCAAAAGTGATCGACATCGATGCTGCCCTCCAAACAGCATTCGCATGGCTTTCATCTAAGACATCCTCATCCAACTCCATCAACCATTGTTAATGAATATATCACCAAAAATAACCTTATCCCTGTCAACTTCCACCCAAACAAAGTGGCAAAGATAGGATCTGGGATGGCTATTAAAAATGGAGTGGATTGGTCTTTTATTTCCTGTTAAATAGATTAGTAGATAGAAAACACAAAAGATGTAATCTTTGAATGTAATCTCTTTCTTATTATCAATGAAAAATTTAGTTTTTCTATTCTATTCAATGTTTTTCCTGATTTATCATGTTAACTGAAAATAAATATGAGGACTAATTAAAGTGATCACATTATCAGGAGTTCAGTAACATTTATGATAGCTTAAATCAGGAAATTGAGATAAAACGAAGACAGTTAAATTCTGACAAAATACTGATTATCGAATCGTTGCATCAGGATTCGACGTTGACCACTGTCAGGATTGACTTTCCATCAGTATTTGCAAGTTGTTAGTATCTGATGACTTCTTTCTCTCAGGAACTGCCATAGTTTACCATTCCCAGTTCATTCACCAATTTTGTAAAAGTAGCCTCAGGTAGTGGCTTGGTGAATATATCAGCTAACTGTTGATCAGTAGGAACAAAATGAAGTTCAATTGTTCCTTCCAGTACTTGTTCTCTTATGAAGTGATACCTGATGCTAATGTGCTTTGTAAGAGAATGTTGAACTGGATTTCCTGTCATAGCAATAGCACTTTGGTTATCACAATAGCTAGGTATTTTTGAAAATGACAAACCATAGTCCATTAGCTGATTTCTCATCCACATGATCTGAGCACAACAGCTTCCAGCAGCAATGTACTCAGCTTCTGCAGTTGATGTGGAGGTAGACTTTTGCTTTTTACTAAACCAAGAAACTAGTCTTCCTCCAAGAAACTGACAACTACCTGAAGTACTTTTCCTGTCTATTTTGCATCCTGCAAAATCAGCATCTGAATAACCACATAAACTAAAGTCTGATTCTCTAGCATACCAAAGGCCAAGAGAAGAAGTGCCCTTTAGATATCTGAAAATCCTTTTCACTGCAATGAGATGTGGTTCCTTAGGATTTGCTTGAAATCTTGCACATAGACAGGTTGCATACATGATATCTGGTCTGCTAGCAGTTAGATATAAGAGTGAGCCAATCATTCCTCTGTAGTTGGTTACATCTACTTCAGTTCCTTGATCAGGATCAAGCTTTGTAGCTGTAGCTATAGGAGTTGAAGCTGTAGAGCTGTCTTGCATGTTAAACCTTTTTAGTAAATTCTTTGTGTACTTTGACTGATTGATAAAAATCCCATCATCAGTCTGTTTAACTTGAAGACCTAAGAAATAGCTCATTTCTCCCATCATGCTCATTTGATATCTAGACTGCATTAGCTTTGAAAACTTCTCACACAGCTTAGTGTTAGTTGACCCAAAAATGATATCATCAACATATATTTGAACTAATAGCAATTCCTTACCATGATTCAAGTAAAACAAGGTTTTATCAATTGTACCTCTATTGAATCCATTTTCCAGTAAGAATTGAGCTAGGGTTTCATACCAGGCTCTTGGAGCTTGCTTTAGTCCATAAAGTGCTTTATCTAGTCTATAGACATGATCTGGATGTTTGGGATCAATGAATCCAGGAGGTTGCTCAACATATACCTCCTCTTCCAGTTCTCCATTGAGAAATGCACTTTTTACGTCCATCTGGAATACTTTGAACTTCTTATGAGCTGCATATGCCAGAAAAATTCTGATGGCCTCTAGTCTTGCAACAGGAGCAAAAGTCTCATCATAATCTATTCCTTCCTGTTGAGAATACCCTTTGCTACTAGTCTTGCTTTATTCCTCACAATTGTGCCATCTGAATCAATCTTGTTTCTAAATACCCACTTTGTACCAACTATAGACCTTCCCTTGGGCCTTGGTACAAGTTTCCAGACTTCATTTCTTTCAAACTCATTCAGTTCTTCTTGAATAGCTGTAACCCAATCAGCATCCTTAAGTGCATCTTCAACTTTCTTAGGCTCCTCCTTTGACAGAAAGTTATTATATAAACATTCATTTTGAGTTGCACTTCTTGTCTTAACACCTGCTTCAGGATTCCCAATGATTAAGTCAGGAGTATGACTTTTAGTCCATTTCCTTGCTGATGGTAAGTCATTTCTTGAACTGGATGCTCCCCCTGGATTGATGTTTTCTTCAAAAGAACTAGAATTGCTAGAAGCTCCCCCTGAGATAGTGCTATCTCCTTCTGATATACTGTCATGTATGTCACTTGAATCTGTTTCTAATGAGTCTCTACTTGATGTTTGAGTTGTATCAGTACTGGTGATGTCTCGCTCTTGCTCCCCCTCAACATTTGCATTATTTGAGTCATCATCAGTAACAGGTGTTTGATCAGGAATTGATCGATCGTCAGGATCTGACAGAATATCAGTATCTGACGTGACTTCATCAGAATTGTTGGTAGCTTCATTTGCAAAAGTCAAACTATCATGAGAGTCTTCTTTTATTCCTGTTATCTTTCTGTCATCAAAAGATACATTAATAGACTCTGTTGATGAGTGGATTTCGTAATCAACTTATGTGAGGTTTACAGGTAGTTGTATAGGCTAGTGATCAACTGTTCTATGAAAAGGTTTGGGTTGTGTTTGTGGGGGTTGAGCTGAGCTCGAGGGTATCTCCAATAATCTCAGGTGCCTTTAGAGAAAATCAGAGAACTTAATGCGTCGTACCCTGAGGTGCCTACGTACCCTTGTATTTATAGGGATCAAGCTCACGTAGTTCTAATATGATTCCGTCTCTTACTGGAATAGCTGTATTCGGTCATCTAGTTCGTGTTGGACTCAGGTTCCTTTAGAGCCTTTCACGAACTAGTTTGGCTAAGTAGAGTAGAACTCGAGTTCATACCCCACTTATGATTCTCTCATTGGTTAGAGTTATTCTAGGATCATCTGCGCCCTAGAATTATACTCAGATACCAATTCGTTTATCTCGTTCTAGATGACTTCTAGAACTTTCTGTTGGCAACTCGTAGGAACCTGGTGCTCAGGAACCTACATTTCAGGAGCCTGTTTCTCAGGGACCTCCTTATTTCGGGACATATCACTTAGGGACATCCCTTTTGGTGTTAGTACCTGCACAAATAACAAACTAGTTAGACTGGATCACTCTTCATATACTTTTATCATCTCTATGGCTGTTGTTATGCTAGTTCGAACTCCTCGGCTGGGAGGAACCTGGTCTTCGAGTGTTCAGCTCAGCTTCCTGACCATCGGGAACCTCCTGATATTCGTACTTCTTTAGTCATTTCTTCTATTTGATCTTCCTGGCTCGTATTGAATCAATCTTCTAACTTGTATGGATCGGACCCTATTGATTAATGGGCCTGAATCTAGTCTATGGAGATTTTGGGCACAACAAGTACCCCCCGGTTCCTTGAAATCATGTAATGTGAAAGGAACCTATTCTAATTCTACGATCAGAGGTTTAATGTTAACCCATCCTGGTAACTATATCTTGCTTCAACATTGTATATCCAAGCCTATATGAGCTAGCTCGGTATAGGAAACAGGACATAAAATATTTTCAGCTTGATATAATCTTGAGTAAGCTTCCTTTGTATTAAGGAACCTGTTATCTCGCTATTTTCTTTTTCTTACTTCAGTTCTCGAAATCATCTTGATGCTCGCTTGTCACTCAACTCCACATTTCTTAAATTTAATAATTTAAGAAGAGATAATGGTTGGTAAGCAGGAGATAATTCAAAATTCGAATTAAACTTATCACTTACCAAAGCCGCAGTTAATGTATGAGTTCCCAAGGTTCACACGCCTCTAATGCGTGTATCTCTTTAATTACTGCCCAGTAGATTGCTGCCACGTGCTCACTGCTGCCTCCTATTCACCTCGATTATATAAACACATGAATGGCTTCATCTTCATTTTTACCTTTACCAAATATTTTTTTAAAAACCCTTGGAGAGAAAAAGAGAAGAAGTCCGACGGTCATCTGCTTAATCCAAACCTTCTGTCGCCGTTTTCTTCAATCCAAGGTATGATTCTGAATCCTTTCTTTCTGTTTTCTCATAATCTCGATTGCATTTTTAACTATCTGATTACTTCGATCTTGCATGCTGTCTTTTGTCTGATAAATGTTTGTATATGGTCTTCATATCTCACACACACAACCATCCATAATACCTTCTCTACTGGTAGTTCCATCACCGATTTGTGGTTTCATTACTATGATTTTACTGAAAGCTTTTGACTGTCTGTTTGTCTTCTATCTCAATTTGTTTCGTATTCATGTCATAGTCCATATTTATCTCTATGAGTATACAACCTCCATATAACTCTTTAAAAAACTTACTTGACATAATCACAGTAGTTCAATCGTCTCTAGACCACAGGTCTCCCTTTAAGAATTCCAAAGTCTGACCTTTCTTCGTCTGTTTCTTGCAGATGTCTTCTGATTCAACACATTCTGACCACCTCTCTTCCGTAAAACCTGTTTTTGTCGCATCTGTAGGTAATAGAACTAGGTCTAGGGTCTTGATTCCCGACACTAGTGATCCTCAAGATATTCTGATGAAACCTCCAAATGCTATTGATCCCTCAAGGCCTTTAAGCTTAATTGATTTAGGAGATGACTGGTCTGATAATGAAGAGGTATCAAAACCTGAATTTGAACCTGAGTCCTTCCTAGAACCCGACTTTCAAAGTGAGATATCTGTAGAAAGAGAACCATTCAAACAAGAGATTGTCCCTTTTTGTGAAAAATCTGATTCCATCATGACCTCAGTTAAACTGGAAAGACTATTCGAGGAATGTCACCACCCTGTCTGTAAGATAACAATCCCAGAACCTGGTGAGAGAGCTCACAGGTTTGATTTGAAAATCCCAAAACAAGGTATCCCCCATGCTGTCATATCTGCCGCTTTCCTGAGGGTAGGTGTTTCCATGCCTCTTCATCCTTTCTTACGAGAGGTTCTTGACTTTTACCAATTAGCACCAATGCAACTCACCCCTAATTCTTATCGGTTAGCCATCAGCACTTTTATACTATATTCCAGCAAGTTTACAGTTCCTTTGACAGCCCCTGAATTGGGCTATTTCTTCAGACTGAAAGACACTGGAAGAAATTCTGGTTGCTTTTACCTTTCAGCCTGGCCTTGTCACCAGGGTCAGTGCATAAAAAATGTTAAACAAAACTTTGAACAATGGCCGGAACAGTTTCTTTATTGCTATGACTGCCCCTACGTTAGATATGAGTTTAATCGTCGTCCCAATATCCCTAAGCAAACCGTTCTTACGGGAGTCTGTTTGGAAAGAGCAACTGAGATTTTGAAACTGTCAGCCTCCACTAGAGATTGTCTGGTCCTAATGACCCCTGATAACCTGATGACTTTAGGCTTTATTCCTTCGACTTCTGGTAGGAGTTTCTTCATAGTGATGCCTTTCTTATTCTCTATATTTGTGCAATTTCATTCGCTCACTTCATATATATACCTCTAATCTTAATCTATTGGCTCATGCAGACATGGCTCCAAAAGTTCCTTCATTTGTGAAAAGATCTAAAAATGTGGAAGAAATTTTCAAGGTTGATGACAATGTAAAGGAGGTTCCGCTTGATGCAACTCCAATTAACCAAGTTCCAACCCCTGTATCTGTCCAGACTCAACCATCGGGTTCCTCAAAACGTAAATTGGCTCAGACCACACTTGACTTATCAGGGAGCTCTCAAACCAGATCCATGAGGAAAAACAAAGCTGTGAAGGCTGATCCTACCGCTGCCCAGAACCAGTTTAAGGACTTGATTGACACTCATGTTCCTGCTGAGACTATTACCGGCTGGTCAAAAATGGACTCTACTGAAGCTCTGGAAGCTATGAGGTTCTCTGCGGCCCAGAACGCCTTCTTTACTCTTAGGTTCTGTAATGATTTTGCCTTGAAGATCCAATATGACCTCAGGCTACAAGGAGAGATCTCGAAGCTCAAAGAGGAGCTGGCTGCTAAAGAGGAGAGTGTGAATGTTGCCACTGCTGCGGTAAGGAGGGCTAAAGCTGTTGAAACCTCATTGAAGAATAGCAGGGATGAACTTCAGGAACAGGTGAAGAGTTTGCAGGATGAGAAATTATCCATGCTAGAGAAAGTCAATGAACTGAAAGCTCAGGTTGATGCTTTAAATGCTGCCGCCGTTACTGTCAAATCATCTCTGCTCATCCAGGAAAAAGCTAGGTATGATGAAGGTTATGACGAGGGCGTTCGTGACTACATGAGATCCATGTGGGAAAAAATGCCCAAGCTGAACTGGTCTCTCCTAGGCGAGGATGTAGTGGGGATGATCAAGGATTTTGGGAATGAAGCTGCTGCTGTGACCTCTGTACCTCCCGTGAAAACGGTTGAGAGGTCTCCAGGTGTCAACCTTGAGACTGCAGAGGTTCCCACTCCTGAAGTTGTTCAACCTATCCTTTCAACTCCTCCTGTTGCTTCCAAGGGTTCTGGTGAGGTTCCTCCTTCATAGTTTCAACAAGATCCTCTTTTTTTAAAAACTTTTGATAACTTTTGATGAGGTCGCGGGCTCCTCGTAACGCCTCGCAAGATGTAACTTTAAATTTGATTTCCATGGCCTTCGTGCCAATAACTTTTATGCTGGTTTTCTGGGTCTCTGTACCCATAACTCTCTTTATGATTTATGATATTTGCTTTTGCTGCATACTTTTCTTCAAAACCTTATGAAATACTACGCTGTTATGCCCTAGAGAATAATTCAGCTTCCTTATTCATATGGTCAAGCTTACGTGGGCTAACCCATTGTAAGAAACAGAACACATGCATATTTCCACTTGTTTATTCTCAAAATAAATGCAACAAACTACAGCTGAATTGTAAAACCTGGAACCTTTGCGTTTATACTTTGTACCGATAATCTAAACCGTAGCCTTCTTTAATAACTTCTTCTTCATCAATACCAGGTACCTCGAGTATTAATCCTGCAAAATAAACATAAAACAAAAAATAGTTAACGTTAGTAAAATCTTTCTCTTGTTTAATTCGGGTCATCTCTTGGAAAGGTTGCCTGCTTGGCTCCCAATCTCAATCTCTAGGTTCCAACATGCCTCGAGGCCTGTTGGTTCCTTTTTTCTCTTGGAAAGGTAACCTGCTTGGTTCCCAATCCTATTCTCTAGGTCCCAACATGCCTCGAGACATGTTGGTTCCTTTTTGTGCCTCGAGGCGATTCTAGGAACCTGTGTGCCGTTCTGGGAGTCCACACAGATTCCTCTTCTCCATGTGTCAGGCTAGACATCTTATGAAGGTAAATGCTAAGGATTTTATCCCTTCTTCCCATGTGCCAAAGGCGGTTCCACATGAGGGAGAGCTTATTAGGCTTCTCTTTAAGGTGCCTTTTGTCAGGACTTTAATTCACATGCTCAAGAAACTTGAGGCTTTTGGCAACAATGTCGTGCTCAGTCAACTGAGGCTTTTCAATCACATTTGCTCAGGAAGCTACCTGAAGCTTTTCTCGTGCCCAGGAAGCTACCTGGGACTTTGCTCGATGCCCAGGAAGCTACCTGGGACTTTGCTCAATGCCCAGGAAGCTACCTGGGACTTTGCTCAATGCCCAGGAAGCTACCTGGGACTTTGCTCAATGCCTAGGAAGCTACCTGGGACTTTTCTCGATGCCCAGGAAGCTACTTGGGACTTTTCTCAATGCTTGCTCGGGAAGCTGCCCAAGGCTTAATACTTTGCTCAACACAATCTGTCTACAAGATAATTCTGATCAATCAATCGTAGTCTGCACATTCTGTCAATTCATATTCATACTTCACACATACTGTCAATGCTACAGGAACCTGTCAGCTTAGGTAACCTGCAAAATGCAACACAATGCTACAGGAACCTGTTAATCTAGGTAACCTGTTTCAAAAATTTCAAATTGGCATATGAAATATCAAATCATAGCATGTGTAATACTGTCTAAGTAGGAATACTACCCCCCCAGTTCTTTTGGGTAAAGATTATTACGTAAAAGAACTATTAAGGAGCTATAGCTGCAAATAATGCACTCAAAATATTCAACGTAGAGCTATACATCGCTCAATACTTAAAAAAAAACTGTCTTGCAAGTAGGGAGGTTCACATCAATACCCCCCGAGTACATGCATAATTAAATACTGAAATCAAAATGCTGGTCAGCTATAACTAATAAGCTGCCTTTATTCTTGGGCCGAAAGAGCCTTACTTTTCCTAAGAAAAACACATAAAAGAGTTACTGATAATACTTCTTGAGATGTTCTGCATTCCAAGCTCTCGGAATGAGGTTCCCATCCATATCCATCAAGTGGTAGGTTCCTTCCCAAATGGCTGACTTTATCTGATAAGGTCCTTCCCAATTTGCTCCAAAAGCTCCATGTGCCAGAACCCTGGTATTTGGCATGACTTTTCTCAGAACTAGGTCTCCAACTTTAAAAGGTCTTGCCTTCACCTTTTTGTTGTAATACCTTCGAACTCTCTGTTGATATGCTGCTAACTTCACTTGCGAATCTGCTCTTAACTCTTCGACCATGTCCAAATACAGTCTATGATTGACCTCATTGCTCTCGGGATCAAAATACTTTCTTCTCAAGGAACCTGTTCCAACTTCCACAGGTACCATAGCTTCACAACCATAAGTGAGGGTAAAAGGAGACTCACCAGTTGTAGTTCTAGGCGTGGTATTATACGACCACAAGACTCCAGGAAGCTCCTCTGGCCAGCTTCCTTTCTTATCTTCAAGTCTTGTCTTCAAAGTGTGCTTGATAATCTTATTCACTGCTTCAGTCTGTCCATTACTCTGCGGATAATACACTGCTGAAAATGCTTTTTGGATTCCAAACTGCTCACATAACCCTCTAAGCTCTCTACTATCGAACTGCTTCCCATTGTCAGAAATCAGCTTCTGTGGAATGCCAAACCTGCATACAATGGCTCGAAACACAAACTCAGTCAATTTTGACGCTGTAATCTTAGCAAGTGGTTCTGCTTCTGCCCACTTTGTAAAGTAATCGACTGCAACCACTGCGTATTTCACTCCTCCCTTTCCTTTCGGGAGCTCTCCAATGAGGTCTATTCCCCAAACAGCGAATGGCCAAGGGCTAACAATCGGTTTAATAGGGGTTACAGGACGACTATCAAAATTTGCGAACCTCTGACAATTACTGCATGCCTGCACAAACTTTACAGCATCTGCTTTGATGGTTGGCCAATAATATCCTTGTCGAAGGACTTTCATGGCTAAAGAATTACCCCCCGAGTGATTTCCACATACTCCTTCATGAATCTCCTCGAGGATATACTTGCATTGTTCTCCAGCTACACACTTGAGCAAAGGCTGATTGAATCCTCGTTTATACAGAACTCCATCATAAATTACATACCTGGCTGCGTGATACCTCAGCTTCCTGATATCACTTTGATTGGGAGGTAGCTCCCCTTTGTCCAGGTAACGATGTATTGGGGTCATCCAGGAATCTTCAACTGGGAATTCAATGTCCATTACCTCTTCCTTGAAAACACTAGGTTGATCCTGGATTTGAAGTGGAATTACCCCCAATAACGTGGACTCTCTTTGTGACCCTAGCTTGGCCAATGCATCCGCCTTGGTATTCTTTCCTCGAGGTACCTGATCTAACTTCACCTCTTTGAACCTTGCGATCAACTCCTGGGAGTACCTCAAATATAAGTCTGTTCTTGGCCCTCTCGCCTGAAAACCACCACGAATCTGCCAAACTGCTAACATCGAATCACTAAACACTATGATATTCTCTACTTTCATCTCCAAAGCCAACTTGAGGCCTGCGATCAATGCCTCATATTCTGCATCATTGTTCGTGGCTTTAAAAGCAAAATGAATCGAGCTATAGAGTTGGTGCCCTTCTGGACTAACTAGTTCTATGCCTGCACCTGCTCCACCACTGTTAGCAGCTCCATCTACATACAGTGTCCACCAAGGTGCACAGTTGTCATTGTCTGCCTGTTTTTCCACCACCTCTTTTGGCCCCTCTTGGCCAGTAACCTCTACATGAGGTGGAAACTCGATTAAGAAATCTGCTAAAGCTTGAGCTTTAATTGCTGTCGTTGGCTTATATTCTATGTCGAACTGACCTAGCTCCACAGCCCACTTTAACATTCTTCCAGAAGTTTCTGGCCTATGCATCACTTGCTTAAGTGGATATGAGGTTCTTACTTCAATCTTGTGAGCTTGGAAATAAGGTCGCAGCTTCCTGGAAGCCAGAATCAATGCGAAAACCAGCTTCTCCATTCTTGTGTACCTCGTTTCTGCATCAAGTAACCTTTTACTAACATAGTAAACTGGGCTCTGCTGTCCATTCTCTTCTCGAACCAGAACTGCACTAATGGAATACTCTGACACAGCCAAATAAAGTATCAATGTTTCTCCATCCACAGGTTTGGCTAACAGTGGGGGGCTCCCCAAATGCTCCTTTAGCTTTCCAAACGCTATCTCACATTCTGCGGTCCACTCGAATTTGTTTCCTTTCTTTATAGCTTTAAAGAACTCTTGACACTTATTAGTGGACCTCGAAATGAATCTATTCAAGGCTGCAACTCTACCTGTAAGAGACTGAACCTCTCTCACAGTTCTCGGAGACCTCATATCAATCAATGCTTTAATCTTGGCTGGGTTGGCTTCGATACCTCTGTGGTTTACCATGAAACCCAGAAACTTTCCTGATTCTACCCCGAATACACATTTTTGTGGGTTCAGCTTCATTCTGTACTTTCGCAAGATTCCAAACATTTCTTCTAAGTGCTTTACATGGTCAACAGCTTCCTTAGACTTAACTAGCATATCATCCACATATACTTCCATAGTATGGCCAATTTGGTCTTTAAACATCATATTCACTAACCGTTGGTATGTGGCTCCAGCATTAATCAATCCAAATGGCATGCATACATAACAATAAAGACCTCTATCCGTAATAAAAGAAGTATGCTCTTGGTCAGGTTCATACATAGGGATTTGATTGTAACCTGAATATGCATCCATGAAGCTAAGGAGGGCATGTCCAGCTGTTGCATCCACTAACTGATCAATCCGTGGTAGTGGGAAACTGTCCTTCGGGCATGCTTTGTTGAGATCTGTGAAGTCCACACAGGTTCTCCATTTTCCATTAGGTTTCTTTACCAAAACAGGATTTGCCAACCATACTGGGTAAAAAGATTCTTTAACTAATCCTGCATCCAATAATCTGTCGACCTCTTCTTTCAATGCCTGAGCTCTTTCTCCACTAACTGGTCTTCGCTTCTGTCTCACTCATTTCTTTTCTGGATCAATATTCAACTTATGACACATGACCCTTGGATCTATCCCTTCCATATCTGCATGACACCATGCAAACACATCCAGGTTCTTGCCCAAAAAGGTAATGAGAGATTCCTTTAAGACTGGATCGAGTTGAGCTCCAATCTTCAACGCCTTTGTACCATCTTTGTCATTGATCTTCACATCCAGAGTTTCACCAGCTGGTCCAGCCTTAATCATGGTTTCTGGCATTCGAGGGTCCAAGTCTACCTCCATCTCTGTAGTTGAGTCCTCTTGAGGTTCCTGGACGGTAGACGGTTCCTGCACTTCCTTCTCTTTGATGCTGGCTGACTGTCTTCATTGCTTCCATTATGTTTCAGTTTTCGGGATTTTTCTTCATCCAATCCTTCTACCATACACACGTCACCATCCTTGTCCGTAGGGGGTGCACTTTCTATCAGTAAGTAAGGGGTATCTGGTCCCCGAAAAACTGGAATCTCAGCATGAGGTTCCTCTTCTATGATCTCTTCAATTCTGATAGCTCTACAGGATGCTGACACAAAACCTTCCAAAGGCGAACTGCGCAGGTCGACCGTTATTTTGTCTGGGTTCTTTCCTGGAAAATCATCAGGAACCTCATCCATAGGTTCAGGCAATTTAGCAGCTCTAGCAGCATGTTGCAAAGCTTTGGTGTAACACTCTCTAGACTCATACTGACATCCTCGAACTATGCCAACTCCATTTGGCGTCGGGAACTTCATAGTGAGGTGGTAAATGGAGGTTATTACCCTCATCTCCTTCAAAATGGGTCTTCCCAAAATAGCATTGTAATTCATATTCTCTTCTATAACGATGAATTCTGCCAACTGTGTAATGCAACATGGTTTATCACCTAAAGTTACTGGCAAACGAATCTTACCTTTGATAGGAACTTGATTATTAGTAAATCCGTACAAGGTATCGTTTGTTGGAGTTAAATCTTTATCCAGAAAATGCATCTTCTTGAAAGCTGAGTAAGACAGCAAGTTTACAGAGCTTCCATTATCAACTAGCACTCGATGAACCTCATAAGATCCAATTCCTGCCTCAACAACCAAAGCATCAGTATGGGGATGATGTACCCAGGAAGCATCTTCTTCAGTGAAAGTAATATCTGCATCCTCTCCTTCAAACAACCTTGGGGACCTATGTGACAGATTGTAAATACTGGTTAAAGGACGTTCCTTAGCCTCGCGGGTATACCTCTCCATGGCATTCCTGCTGCTTCCTCCAATGTGGGGACCTCCTATAATTGTGCGTATGCACCCAGCCTTAGGTGGTCCTTCCATCACGATAGGTTCCTGCGTCTGTGTTTTCTGAGTCTTCTCATCTCTATACTTTTTCCTTCCTGAGCCACCCATTCACTCAATTGCCCTTGTCTGATTAGAGTTTCAATTAGATCTCTGAGGTGACGACAATCTGCAGTATTATGCCCATTATTATCATGGAAGTCACAGTATGGGCGTTCATTCTTATTCCCTGGGGGACCGGTTCTGAAAGGCTTCTTAAACCATGAGGACTTCTCATTCACTGCGTAAATATGATCAATCGGAGCTACCAAAGGGGTGAAAGTTTCATAGACAGGTCTCTCATGTTTATTGTTGTTATAGGAAGCTGGTGGTGGTACCTGACTCATGACAGGTTTAGTAGGATTCACAGCTTCAGGCTTCACCTGGGATGTGCGACTAACCACCTTTTTGTTGTCACGACCATTGGGGCTTCTTTGTCTCGACCTCTTGCTTCCACTTTGCCTTACAAAATCTGGATCCTTCCTTAATTCAGCTAGAGACTCCTCCACCAGTCGAAAGGGTTCTGCCTGGGCATAAAAATCTGCTAACGTCTCTGGTTCTTTTCCCTGCAGTGCTTTCCAAAAATCTGAGCCTCCTTTGACTCCAGCAATTAAGAAATTCTTTATTGTTTCCTCAGATGCTTTCCTAACTTTAGGAACCTCCGCATTAAACCTCTTGAAATATTCTGTCAATGTCTCACTAGGTCTTTGCTTGATATTGGCTAAGGTATTGGTTGGTGGTGCGAATGCAACAGATGCTCTAAATTGAGTGACAAAGAGCTTCCCCATACTTGCCCAAGAACCAATCGAATCTGCAGGTAACCTTTTGAACCATTGATGGGCTCCGCCCTGTAGAGTTGCAGCCAGTAACCTGCACCTGGTGGCTTCCTTCACTTGATAAACATCCATCTCTGTGTCAAAACGACTAAGGTACTCAATGGGGTCAGTAGTCCCATCGAATTTCAACTCATTCGAAGGCCTGTAAGACCTAGGCAGAGCCGACTTTCGAACCTTCTTGGTGAAAGGAGAAGCTGTTATAGGGTTCACAGCAAGATTCTTTTCGTCCTTGAGTTGAGCCAAAATTTTCTTGACATCTTCTGCTGTCACCTCCCCAATAGCTTCCGCCTTTGACTTCTTACTCGTCCCTTCTTCCTCTTGCGACTCTGCAGCACTTGATTCTTCAGTACCCTCATCTGAATCCATGCTTTCTTCTTCAATTATCTCAACAGATGGGTCTTTATCTTTCTTCTTTTTCTTTGAGGAACCTCCAGTCTTGGTTTTCTTCTTTTCCTTGGACCCTGTACGATCCTTGCTACCAGTTTTACTCTTCTCAGGATTCTCCATATCTTCATCATCATTATCTTGCTTCGGTTCTCCACCATCATCTGGAACCTCCTCTCCATTCTCAGATTCTTCAAAATTCAACTGTTTCGGAGTAACCTTCGACTTCTTGCTTTTCTTTGCCTTCTTTTTCTTCTTTTTGCTCGAAGCCTGCTCCAAAGTCGACAAACGTTCTCCCACAGTCTTTAAGATTTCCATCATGGCTGCTTTAGTAACCTTCGGTGCTCTGGGAGGAGATGTGTTCCCCTCATGAATCTGTCGCTCAGAACGGGTTGCTTCGCTATCCGAGTTGCCCGACATCTTTTCCACTCTTAAGATATTAACTATCCCCTCCTTCTAGCGCCAATGTTGATGAGTGGATTTCGTAATCAACTTATGTGAGGTTTACAGGTAGTTGTATAGGCTAGCGATCAACTGTTCTATGAAAAGGTTTGGGTTGTGTTTGTGGGGGTTGAGCTGAGCTCGAGGGTATCTCCAATAATCTCAGGTGCCTTTAGAGAAAATCAGAGAACTTAATGCGTCGTACCCTGAGGTGCCTACGTACCCTTGTATTTATAGGGATCAAGCTCACGTAGTTCTAATATGATTCCGTCTCTTACTGGAATAGCTGTATTCGGTCATCTAGTTCGTGTTGGACTCAGGTTCCTTTAGAGCCTTTCACGAACTAGTTTGGCTAAGTAGAGTAGAACTCGAGTTCATACCCCACTTATGATTCTCTCATTGGTTAGAGTTATTCTAGGATCATCTGCGCCCTAGAATTATACTCAGATACCAATTCGTTTATCTCGTTCTAGATGACTTCTAGAACTTTCTGTTGGCAACTCGTAGGAACCTGGTGCTCAGGAACCTACATTTCAGGAGCCTGTTTCTCAGGGACCTCCTTATTTCGGGACATATCACTTAGGGACATCCCTTTTGGTGTTAGTACCTGCACAAATAACAAACTAGTTAGACTGGATCACTCTTCATATACTTTTATCATCTCTATGGCTGTTGTTATGCTAGTTCGAACTCCTCGGCTGGGAGGAACCTGGTCTTCGAGTGTTCAGCTCAGCTTCCTGACCATCGGGAACCTCCTGATATTCGTACTTCTTTAGTCATTTCTTCTATTTGATCTTCCTGGCTCGTATTGAATCAATCTTCTAACTTGTATGGATCGGACCCTATTGATTAATGGGCCTGAATCTAGTCTATGGAGATTTTGGGCACAACAAGTACCCCCCGGTTCCTTGAAATCATGTAATGTGAAAGGAACCTATTCTAATTCTACGATCAGAGGTTTAATGTTAACCCATCCTGGTAACTATATCTTGCTTCAACATTGTATATCCAAGCCTATATGAGCTAGCTCGGTATAGGAAACAGGACATAAAATATTTTCAGCTTGATATAATCTTGAGTAAGCTTCCTTTGTATTAAGGAACCTGTTATCTCGCTATTTTCTTTTTCTTACTTCAGTTCTCGAAATCATCTTGATGCTCGCTTGTCACTCAACTCCACATTTCTTAAATTTAATAATTTAAGAAGAGATAATGGTTGGTAAGCAGGAGATAATTCAAAATTCGAATTAAACTTATCACTTACCAAAGCCGCAGTTAATGTATGAGTTCCCAAGGTTCACACGCCTCTAATGCGTGTATCTCTTTAATTACTGCCCAGTAGATTGCTGCCACGTGCTCACTGCTGCCTCCTATTCACCTCGATTATATAAACACATGAATGGCTTCATCTTCATTTTTACCTTTACCAAATATTTTTTTAAAAACCCTTGGAGAGAAAAAGAGAAGAAGTCCGACGGTCATCTGCTTAATCCAAACCTTCTGTCGCCGTTTTCTTCAATCCAAGGTATGATTCTGAATCCTTTCTTTCTGTTTTCTCATAATCTCGATTGCATTTTTAACTATCTGATTACTTCGATCTTGCATGCTGTCTTTTGTCTGATAAATGTTTGTATATGGTCTTCATATCTCACACACACAACCATCCATAATACCTTCTCTACTGGTAGTTCCATCACCGATTTGTGGTTTCATTACTATGATTTTACTGAAAGCTTTTGACTGTCTGTTTGTCTTCTATCTCAATTTGTTTCGTATTCATGTCATAGTCCATATTTATCTCTATGAGTATACAACCTCCATATAACTCTTTAAAAAACTTACTTGACATAATCACAGTAGTTCAATCGTCTCTAGACCACAGGTCTCCCTTTAAGAATTCCAAAGTCTGACCTTTCTTCGTCTGTTTCTTGCAGATGTCTTCTGATTCAACACATTCTGACCACCTCTCTTCCGTAAAACCTGTTTTTGTCGCATCTGTAGGTAATAGAACTAGGTCTAGGGTCTTGATTCCCGACACTAGTGATCCTCAAGATATTCTGATGAAACCTCCAAATGCTATTGATCCCTCAAGGCCTTTAAGCTTAATTGATTTAGGAGATGACTGGTCTGATAATGAAGAGGTATCAAAACCTGAATTTGAACCTGAGTCCTTCCTAGAACCCGACTTTCAAAGTGAGATATCTGTAGAAAGAGAACCATTCAAACAAGAGATTGTCCCTTTTTGTGAAAAATCTGATTCCATCATGACCTCAGTTAAACTGGAAAGACTATTCGAGGAATGTCACCGCCCTGTCTGTAAGATAACAATCCCAGAACCTGGTGAGAGAGCTCACAGGTTTGATTTGAAAATCCCAAAACAAGGTATCCCCCATGCTGTCATATCTGCCGCTTTCCTGAGGGTAGGTGTTTCCATGCCTCTTCATCCTTTCTTACGAGAGGTTCTTGACTTTTACCAATTAGCACCAATGCAACTCACCCCTAATTCTTATCGGTTAGCCATCAGCACTTTTATACTATATTCCAGCAAGTTTACAGTTCCTTTGACAGCCCCTGAATTGGGCTATTTCTTCAGACTGAAAGACACTGGAAGAAATTCTGGTTGCTTTTACCTTTCAGCCTGGCCTTGTCACCAGGGTCAGTGCATAAAAAATGTTAAACAAAACTTTGAACAATGGCCGGAACAGTTTCTTTATTGCTATGACTGCCCCTACGTTAGATATGAGTTTAATCGTCGTCCCAATATCCCTAAGCAAACCGTTCTTACGGGAGTCTGTTTGGAAAGAGCAACTGAGATTTTGAAACTGTCAGCCTCCACTAGAGATTGTCTGGTCCTAATGACCCCTGATAACCTGATGACTTTAGGCTTTATTCCTTCGACTTCTGGTAGGAGTTTCTTTATAGTGATGCCTTTCTTATTCTCTATATTTGTGCAATTTCATTCGCTCACTTCATATATATACCTCTAATCTTAATCTATTGGCTCATGCAGACATGGCTCCAAAAGTTCCTTCATTTGTGAAAAGATCTAAAAATGTGGAAGAAATTTTCAAGGTTGATGACAATGTAAAGGAGGTTCCGCTTGATGCAACTCCAATTAACCAAGTTCCAACCCCTGTATCTGTCCAGACTCAACCATCGGGTTCCTCAAAACGTAAATTGGCTCAGACCACACTTGACTTATCAGGGAGCTCTCAAACCAGATCCATGAGGAAAAACAAAGCTGTGAAGGATGATCCTACCGCTGCCCAGAACCAGTTTAAGGACTTGATTGACACTCATGTTCCTGCTGAGACTATTACCGGCTGGTCAAAAATGGACTCTACTGAAGCTCTGGAAGCTATGAGGTTCTCTGCGGCCCAGAACGCCGTCTTTACTCTTAGGTTCTGTGATGATTTTGCCTTGAAGATCCAATATGACCTCAGGCTACAAGGAGAGATCTCGAAGCTCAAAGAGGAGCTGGCTGCTAAAGAGGAGAGTGTGAATGTTGCCACTGCTGCGGTAAGGAGGGCTAAAGCTGTTGAAACCTCATTGAAGAATAGCATGGATGAACTTCAGGAACAGGTGAAGAGTTTGCAGGATGAGAAATTATCCATGCTAGAGAAAGTCAATGAACTGAAAGCTCAGGTTGATGCTTTAAATGCTGCCGCCGTTACTGTCAAATCATCTCTGCTCATCCAGGAAAAAGCTAGTTATGATGAAGGTTATGACGAGGGCGTTCGTGACTACATGAGATCCATGTGGGAAAAAATGCCCAAGCTGAACTGGTCTCTCCTAGGCGAGGATGTAGTGGGGATGATCAAGGATTTTGGGAATGAAGCTGCTGCTGCGACCTCTGTACCTCCCGTGAAAACGGTTGAGAGGTCTCCAGGTGTCAACCTTGAGACTGCAGAGGTTCCCACTCCTGAAGTTGTTCAACCTATCCTTTCAACTCCTCCTGTTGCTTCCAAGGGTTCTGGTGAGGTTCCTCCTTCATAGTTTCAACAAGATCCTCTTTTTTTAAAAACTTTTGATAACTTTTGATGAGGTCGCGGGCTCCTCGTAACGCCTCGCAAGATGTAACTTTAAATTTGATTTCCATGGCCTTCGTGCCAATAACTTTTATGCTGGTTTTCTGGGTCTCTGTACCCATAACTCTCTTTATGATTTATGATATTTGCTTTTGCTGCATACTTTTCTTCAAAACCTTATGAAATACTACGCTGTTATGCCCTAGAGAATAATTCAGCTTCCTTATTCATATGGTCAAGCTTACGTGGGCTAACCCATTGTAAGAAACAGAACACATGCATATTTCCACTTGTTTATTCTCAAAATAAATGCAACAAACTACAGCTGAATTGTAAAACCTGGAACCTTTGCGTTTATACTTTGTACCGATAATCTAAACCGTAGCCTTCTTTAATAACTTCTTCTTCATCAATACCAGGTTCCTCGAGTATTAATCCTGCAAAATAAACATAAAACAAAAAATAGTTAACGTTAGTAAAATCTTTCTCTTGTTTAATTCGGGTCATCTCTTGGAAAGGTTGCCTGCTTGGCTCCCAATCTCAATCTCTAGGTTCCAACATGCCTCGAGGCCTGTTGGTTCCTTTTTTCTCTTGGAAAGGTAACCTGCTTGGTTCCCAATCCTATTCTCTAGGTCCCAACATGCCTCGAGACATGTTGGTTCCTTTTTGTGCCTCGAGGCGATTCTAGGAACCTGTGTGCCGTTCTGGGAGTCCACACAGATTTCTCTTCTCCATGTGTCAGGCTAGACATCTTATGAAGGTAAATGCTAAGGATTTTATCCCTTCTTCCCATGTGCCAAAGGCGGTTCCACATGAGGGAGAGCTTATTAGGCTTCTCTTTAAGGTGCCTTTTGTCAGGACTTTAATTCACATGCTCAAGAAACTTGAGGCTTTTGGCAACAATGTCGTGCTCAGTCAACTGAGGCTTTTCAATCACATTTGCTCAGGAAGCTACCTGAAGCTTTTCTCGTGCCCAGGAAGCTACCTGGGACTTTGCTCGATGCCCAGGAAGCTACCTGGGACTTTGCTCAATGCCCAGGAAGCTACCTGGGACTTTGCTCAATGCCCAGGAAGCTACCTGGGACTTTGCTCAATGCCCAGGAAGCTACCTGGGACTTTTCTCGATGCCCAGGAAGCTACTTGGGACTTTTCTCAATGCTTGCTCGGGAAGCTGCCCAAGGCTTAATACTTTGCTCAACACAATCTGTCTACAAGCTAATTCTGATCAATCAATCGTAGTCTGCACATTCTGTCAATTCATATTCATACTTCACACATACTGTCAATGCTACAGGAACCTGTCAGCTTAGGTAACCTGCAAAATGCAACACAATGCTACAGGAACCTGTTAATCTAGGTAACCTGTTTCAAAAATTTCAAATTGGCATATGAAATATCAAATCATAGCATGTGTAATACTGTCTAAGTAGGAATACTACCCCCCAGTTCTTTTGGGTAAAGATTATTACGTAAAAGAACTATTAAGGAGCTATAGCTGCAAATAATGCACTCAAAATATTCAACGTAGAGCTATACATCGCTCAATACTTAAAAAAAAACTGTCTTGCAAGTAGGGAGGTTCACATCAATACCCCCCGAGTACATGCATAATTAAATACTGAAATCAAAATGCTGGTCAGCTATAACTAATAAGCTGCCTTTATTCTTGGGCCGAAAGAGCCTTACTTTTCCTAAGAAAAACACATAAAAGAGTTACTGATAATACTTCTTGAGATGTTCTGCATTCCAAGCTCTCGGAATGAGGTTCCCATCCATATCCATCAAGTGGTAGGTTCCTTCCCAAATGGCTGACTTTATCTGATAAGGTCCTTCCCAATTTGCTCCAAAAGCTCCATGTGCCAGAACCCTGGTATTTGGCATGACTTTTCTCAGAACTAGGTCTCCAACTTTAAAAGGTCTTGCCTTCACCTTTTTGTTGTAATACCTTCGAACTCTCTGTTGATATGCTGCTAACTTCACTTGCGAATCTGCTCTTAACTCTTCGACCATGTCCAAATACAGTCTATGATTGACCTCATTGCTCTCGGGATCAAAATACTTTCTTCTCAAGGAACCTGTTCCAACTTCCACAGGTACCATAGCTTCACAACCATAAGTGAGGGTAAAAGGAGACTCACCAGTTGTAGTTCTAGGCGTGGTATTATACGACCACAAGACTCCAGGAAGCTCCTCTGGCCAGCTTCCTTTCTTATCTTCAAGTCTTGTCTTCAAAGTGTGCTTGATAATCTTATTCACTGCTTCAGTCTGTCCATTACTCTGCGGATAATACACTGCTGAAAATGCTTTTTGGATTCCAAACTGCTCACATAACCCTCTAAGCTCTCTACTATCGAACTGCTTCCCATTGTCAGAAATCAGCTTCTGTGGAATGCCAAACCTGCATACAATGGCTCGAAACACAAACTCAGTCAATTTTGACGCTGTAATCTTAGCAAGTGGTTCTGCTTCTGCCCACTTTGTAAAGTAATCGACTGCAACCACTGCGTATTTCACTCCTCCCTTTCCTTTCGGGAGCTCTCCAATGAGGTCTATTCCCCAAACAGCGAATGGCCAAGGGCTAACAATCGGTTTAATAGGGGTTACAGGACGACTATCAAAATTTGCGAAGCTCTGACAATTACTGCATGCCTGCACAAACTTTGCAGCATCTGCTTTGATGGTTGGCCAATAATATCCTTGTCGAAGGACTTTCATGGCTAAAGAATTACCCCCCGAGTGATTTCCACATACTCCTTCATGAATCTCCTCGAGGATATACTTGCATTGTTCTCCAGCTACACACTTGAGCAAAGGCTGATTGAATCCTCGTTTATACAGAACTCCATCATAAATTACATACCTGGCTGCGTGATACCTCAGCTTCCTAATATCACTTTGATTGGGAGGTAGCTCCCCTTTGTCCAGGTAACGATGTATTGGGGTCATCCAGGAATCTTCAACTGGGAATTCAATGTCCATTACCTCTTCCTTGAAAACACTAGGTTGCTCCTGGATTTGAAGTGGAATTACCCCCAATAACGTGGACTCTCTTTGTGACCCTAGCTTGGCCAATGCATCCGCCTTGGTATTCTTTCCTCGAGGTACCTGATCTAACTTCACCTCTTTGAACCTTGCGATCAACTCCTGGGAGTACCTCAAATATAAGTCTGTTCTTGGCCCTCTCGCCTGAAAACCACCACGAATCTGCCAAACTACTAACATCGAATCACTAAACACTCTGATATTCTCTACTTTCATCTCCAAAGCCAACTTGAGGCCTGCGATCAATGCCTCATATTCTGCATCATTGTTCGTGGCTTTAAAAGCAAAATGAATCGAGCTATAGAGTTGGTGCCCTTCTGGACTAACTAGTTCTATGCCTGCACCTGCTCCACCACTGTTAGCAGCTCCATCTACATACAGTGTCCACCAAGGTGCACAGTTGTCATTGTCTGCCTGTTTTTCCACCACCTCTTTTGGCCCCTCTTGGCCAGTAACCTCTACATGAGGTGGAAACTCGATTAAGAAATCTGCTAAAGCTTGAGCTTTAATTGCTGTCGTTGGCTTATATTCTATGTCGAACTGACCTAGCTCCACAGCCCACTTTAACATTCTTCCAGAAGTTTCTGGCCTATGCATCACTTGCTTAAGTGGATATGAGGTTCTTACTTCAATCTTGTGAGCTTGGAAATAAGGTCGCAGCTTCCTGGAAGCCAGAATCAATGCAAAAACCAGCTTCTCCAATCCTGTGTACCTCGTTTCTGCATCAAGTAACCTTTTACTAACATAGTAAACTGGGCTCTGCTGTCCATTCTCTTCTCGAACCAGAACTGCACTAATGGAATACTCTGACACAGCCAAATAAAGTATCAATGTTTCTCCATCCACAGGTTTGGCTAACAGTGGGGGGCTCCCCAAATGCTCCTTTAGCTTTCCAAACGCTATCTCACATTCTGCGGTCCACTCGAATTTGTTTCCTTTCTTTATAGCTTTAAAGAACTCTTGACACTTATCAGTGGACCTCGAAATGAATCTATTCAAGGCTGCAACTCTACCTGTAAGAGACTGAACCTCTCTCACAGTTCTCGGAGACCTCATATCAATCAATGCTTTAATCTTGGCTGGGTTGGCTTCGATACCTCTGTGGTTTACCATGAAACCCAGAAACTTTCCTGATTCTACCCCGAATACACATTTTTGTGGGTTCAGCTTCATTCTGTACTTTCGCAAGATTCCAAACATTTCTTATAAGTGCTTTACATGGTCAACAGCTTCCTTAGACTTAACTAGCATATCATCCACATATACTTCCATAGTATGGCCAATTTGGTCTTTAAACATCATATTCACTAACCGTTGGTATGTGGCTCCAGTATTAATCAATCCAAATGGCATGCATACATAACAATAAAGACCTCTATCCGTAATAAAAGAAGTATGCTCTTGGTCAGGTTCATACATAGGGATTTGATTGTAACCTGAATATGCATCCATGAAGCTAAGGAGGGCATGTCCAGCTGTTGCATCCACTAACTGATCAATCCGTGGTAGTGGGAAACTGTCCTTCGGGCATGCTTTGTTGAGATCTGTGAAGTCCACACAGGTTCTCCATTTTCCATTAGGTTTCTTTACCAAAACAGGATTTGCCAACCATACTGGGTAAAAAGATTCTTTAACTAATCCTGCATCCAATAATCTGTCGACCTCTTCTTTCAATGCCTGAGCTCTTTCTCCACTAACTGGTCTTCGCTTCTGTCTCACTCCTTTCTTTTCTGGATCAATATTCAACTTATGACACATGACCCTTGGATCTATCCCTTCCATATCTGCATGACACCATGCAAACACATCCAGGTTCTTGCCCAAAAAGGTAATGAGAGATTCCTTTAAGACTGGATCGAGTTGAGCTCCAATCTTCAACGCCTTTGTACCATCTTTGTCATTGATCTTCACATCCAGAGTTTCACCAGCTGGTCCAGCCTTAATCATGGTTTCTGGCATTCGAGGGTCCAAGTCTACCTCCATCTCTGTAGTTGAGTCCTCTTGAGGTTCCTGGACGGTAGACGGTTCCTGCACTTCCTTCTCTTTGATGTTGGCTGACTGTCTTCATTGCTTCCATTATGTTTCAGTTTTCGGGATTTTTCTTCATCCAATCCTTCTACCATACACACGTCACCATCCTTGTCCGTAGGGGGTGCACTTTCTATCAGTAAGTAAGGGGTATCTGGTCCCCGAAAAACTGGAATCTCAGCATGAGGTTCCTCTTCTATGATCTCTCCAATTCTGATAGCTCTACAGGATGCTGACACAAAACCTTCCAAAGGCGAACCGCGCAGGTCGACCGTTATTTTGTCTGGGTTCTTTCCTGGAAAATCATCAGGAACCTCATCCATAGGTTCAGGCAATTTAGCAGCTCTAGCAGCATGTTGCAAAGCTTTGGTGTAACACTCTCTAGACTCATACTGACATCCTCGAACTATGCCAACTCCATTTGGCGTCGGGAACTTCATAGTGAGGTGGTAAATGGAGGTTATTACCCTCATCTCCTTCAAAATGGGTCTTCCCAAAATAGCATTGTAATTCATATTCTCTTCTATAACGATGAATTCTGCCAACTGTGTAATGCAACATGGTTTATCACCTAAAGTTACTGGCAAACGAATCTTACCTTTGATAGGAACTTGATTATTAGTAAATCCGTACAAGGTATCGTTTGTTGGAGTTAAATCTTTATCCAGAAAATGCATCTTCTTGAAAGCTGAGTAAGACAGCAAGTTTACAGAGCTTCCATTATCAACTAGCACTCGATGAACCTCATAAGATCCAATTCCTGCCTCAACAACCAAAGCATCAGTATGGGGATGATGTACCCAGGAAGCATCTTCTTCAGTGAAAGTAATATCTGCATCCTCTCCTTCAAACAACCTTGGGGACCTATGTGACAGATTGTAAATACTGGTTAAAGGACGTTCCTTAGCCTCGCGGGTATACCTCTCCATGGCATTCCTGCTGCTTCCTCCAATGTGGGGACCTCCTATAATTGTGCGTATGCACCCAGCCTTAGGTGGTCCTTCCATCACGATAGGTTCCTGCGTCTGTGTTTTCTGAGTCTTCTCATCTCTATACTTTTTCCTTCCTGAGCCACCCATTCACTCAATTGCCCTTGTCTGATTAGAGTTTCAATTAGATCTCTGAGGTGACGACAATCTGCAGTATTATGCCCATTATTATCATGGAAGTCACAGTATGGGCGTTCATTCTTATTCCCTGGGGGACCGGTTCTGAAAGGCTTCTTAAACCATGAGGACTTCTCATTCACTGCGTAAATATGATCAATCGGAGCTACCAAAGGGGTGAAAGTTTCATAGACAGGTCTCTCATGTTTATTGTTGTTATAGGAAGCTGGTGGTGGTACCTGACTCATGACAGGTTTAGTAGGATTCACAGCTTCAGGCTTCACCTGGGATGTGCGACTAACCACCTTTTTGTTGTCACGACCATTGGGGCTTCTTTGTCTCGACCTCTTGCTTCCACTTTGCCTTACAAAATCTGGATCCTTCCTTAATTCAGCTAGAGACTCCTCCACCAGTCGAAAGGGTTCTGCCTGGGCATAAAAATCTGCTAACGTCTCTGGTTCTTTTCCCTGCAGTGCTTTCCAAAAATCTGAGCCTCCTTTGACTCCAGCAATTAAGAAATTCTTTATTGTTTCCTCAGATGCTTTCCTAACTTTAGGAACCTCCGCATTAAACCTCTTGAAATATTCTGTCAATGTCTCACTAGGTCTTTGCTTGATATTGGCTAAGGTATTGGTTGGTGGTGCGAATGCAACAGATGCTCTAAATTGAGTGACAAAGAGCTTCCCCATACTTGCCCAAGAACCAATCGAATCTGCAGGTAACCTTTTGAACCATTGATGGGCTCCGCCCTGTAGAGTTGCAGCCAGTAACCTGCACCTGGTGGCTTCCTTCACTTGATAAACATCCATCTCTGTGTCAAAACGACTAAGGTACTCAATGGGGTCAGTAGTCCCATCGAATTTCAACTCATTCGAAGGCCTGTAAGACCTAGGCAGAGCCGACTTTCGAACCTTCTTGGTGAAAGGAGAAGCTGTTATAGGGTTCACAGCAAGATTCTTTTCGTCCTTGAGTTGAGCCAAAATTTTCTTGACATCTTCTGCTGTCACCTCCCCAATAGCTTCCGCCTTTGACTTCTTACTCGTCCCTTCTTCCTCTTGCGACTCTGCAGCACTTGATTCTTCAGTACCCTCATCTGAATCCATGCTTTCTTCTTCAATTATCTCAACAGATGGGTCTTTATCTTTCTTCTTTTTCTTTGAGGAACCTCCAGTCTTGGTTTTCTTCTTTTCCTTGGACCCTGTACGATCCTTGCTACCAGTTTTACTCTTCTCAGGATTCTCCATATCTTCATCATCATTATCTTGCTTCGGTTCTCCACCATCGTCTGGAACCTCCTCTCCATTCTCAGATTCTTCAAAATTCAACTGTTTCGGAGTAACCTTCGACTTCTTGCTTTTCTTTGCCTTCTTTTTCTTCTTTTTGCTCGAAGCCTGCTCCAAAGTCGACAAACGTTCTCCCACAGTCTTTAAGATTTCCATCATGGCTGCTTTAGTAACCTTCGGTGCTCTGGGAGGAGATGTGTTCCCCTCATGAATCTGTCGCTCAGAACGGGTTGCTTCGCTATCCGAGTTGCCCGACATCTTTTCCACTCTTAAGATATTAACTATCCCCTCCTTCTAGCGCCAATGTTGATGAGTGGATTTCGTAATCAACTTATGTGAGGTTTACAGGTAGTTGTATAGGCTAGCGATCAACTGTTCTATGAAAAGGTTTGGGTTGTGTTTGTGGGGGTTGAGCTGAGCTCGAGGGTATCTCCAATAATCTCAGGTGCCTTTAGAGAAAATCAGAGAAGTTAATGCGTCGTACCCTGAGGTGCCTACGTACCCTTGTATTTATAGGGATCAAGCTCACGTAGTTCTAATATGATTCCGTCTCTTACTGGAATAGCTGTATTCGGTCATCTAGTTCGTGTTGGACTCAGGTTCCTTTAGAGCCTTTCACGAACTAGTTTGGCTAAGTAGAGTAGAACTCGAGTTCATACCCCACTTATGATTCTCTCATTGGTTAGAGTTATTCTAGGATCATCTGCGCCCTAGAATTATACTCAGATACCAATTCATTTATCTCGTTCTAGATGACTTCTAGAACTTTCTGTTGGCAACTCGTAGGAACCTGGTGCTCAGGAACCTACATTTCAGGAGCCTGTTTCTCAGGGACCTCCTTATTTCGGGACATATCACTTAGGGACATCCCTTTTGGTGTTAGTACCTGCACAAATAACAAACTAGTTAGACTGGATCACTCTTCATATACTTTTATCATCTCTATGGCTGTTGTTATGCTAGTTCGAACTCCTCGGCTGGGAGGAACCTGGTCTTCGAGTGTTCAGCTCAGCTTCCTGACCATCGGGAACCTCCTGATATTCGTACTTCTTTAGTCATTTCTTCTATTTGATCTTCCTGGCTCGTATTGAATCAATCTTCTAACTTGTATGGATCGGACCCTATTGATTAATGGGCCTGAATCTAGTCTATGGAGATTTTGGGCACAACAGACTCCATGACTGTCTTTGTTCTTAGATTGTAGACTTTAAAGGCTCTTGTTTTTGGATAGCCAATAAAGATGGCTTCATCAGCTTTTGTCTCAAATTTTCCTAGTTGTTCTGGATGAGGTCTTAGAACAAAGCACTTGCAGCCAAACACATGTAAATGCTTCAAACTTGGCTTCTTTTCCTTAATCATCTGATAAGGAGTTACACCATGTCTGTTGATTAGTGTAATATTTTGAGTTTAGCATGCTGTGTTGACTTCTTCCGCCCAGAAATATGTAGGTAGTTTAGCTTCTTCCAACATAGTTCTGCCAGCTTCAATAAGAGTTCTGTTCTTTCTCTCAACTACTCCATTTTGCTGAGGTGTGCCAGGAGCAGAGAATTGTTGAACTATTCCTTTGTATTTGCAGAACTCTTCCATTGCTGAATTCTTGAATTCAGTCCCATTATCACTTCTCAGAATCTTGACTTTGTATTCCGTGCCAGTTTCAATAAGTCTTACATGGTCCAACAGTATTTCAGCAGTTTCATCTTTTCTGTGAAGAAAATAAACCCAGGTAAATCTAGTATATTCATCAACAATGACTAGAGTATACCTTTTCTTATTTATGGACATAATATTAACTGGTCCAAACAAGTCAAGGTGAAGCATGTGATATGGTTCATCAATTGAGGATTCAGATTTACTCTTGAATGATGTCCTTCTCTGTTTAGCCTTCTGACAAGCATCACAGAGTCCATCAGGAGTATATAGAGCCTTTGGTAATCCTCTAACCAAATCTTTCTTAACCAACTCATTTATATTGTTGAAGTTGAGATGAGAAAGCTTCTTATGCCAATTCCAACTTTCATCTACAGACGCTTTACTGATGAGACATGTAGTTGGATTTTCAGTATTAGCGTGAATGTTGGCTTCATAAATGTTACCATGTCTTTGACCTGTTAATGCAACCTTTCCTGAAGATTTGCTGATAACTTCAAAATGAGTATCATTAAAATTGACATGATAACCTCTGTCTGTGATCTGACTAACACTCAACAGATTGTGCTTTAGTCCTTTCACCAGAGCTACTTTTTCAATGATGACATTTCCAATTACAATGCTGCCATATCCCAAAGTTTGTCCAATGTTGCCATCTCCATAAGACACAGTTGGGCCAGCCTTCTCCTCAAATTTTTATAGCAAGGTTTTGTCTCCAGTCATGTGCACAGAGCATCCACTATCCATGACTAACACATTTTTCTTTTTACCCTGCAATCAGAATCACAAAGAACTCAGTTAGAGTTTTTAGGAACCCACACTTGTTGGGTTCTCTTTTCATGCAATTTAACATTTTTATCAGCAGAAGATTTTCTTGTAAAGACACTTTCATCAGGATTAACTCCATCAGAATTAGTCTTTTTCTTAACAGATGCATGATTAGTATTCAAGTTCTTTGTTTTTCCAAAATTTGCACTTTTATTGAACTTAGGCAAAGGCTCATAATAATTATAGTACAAATTATGGTATTCTTCACATGTATAAATAGAATGCCATTTACTGCCACAATGGAAACAAGGATTCTGTGGTTTATAGAATACTGATTTATTCCTAATGTCAGACTTAGGAACTACAGTTGGCTTCTTTTTACTCCTCCTGCAATCAATAGCAAGATGATTAGAATTACCACAGTTAAAGCATACTTTTCTCGGTGCATTTGGAATATACTTATAATTATTCTCCTTGTTTATTCCAACTTTACCATTCCTGTTCCTTTTGACAGTTGGAACTCTCTTCCTATCTGTTACATCACAGATTCTATCCCTTAATTGCTTCTTGGACAAAAGACCTACATTTTTGTTTTTGACAGTTCTAGACTCAGAATGATGTGTAGAACTAGATCCCTTTTCTGAAGTAGATTTGGGAATTTCTGGATACACATAATTAACCGGTTTTAATTTGGTTTTAGTACTGTCTGTAACATATCTGTAGGTTTTTGGATTTGTTGAGTCATCAACTATAACTCTTCCAGGGTTAGATGAAACAACCTTTCCTTTGTCCTTTTTTTCATTTTCTGGCTTATACCCTAGACACTCTTTCCAGTTTTTATCAGTAATAATTTCATGAGTTTTTGTACCAGAATGTGTCCAGGTTCTGAGTTTTTCATTAGCATCTTTAAGTTGCATTTCAAGTTCATTACATTTAAACTCTGTTTCAAGTTTCATGTGTTTAGCATTATCACATTCTGCTTGAACTTCATGCAAGAAAATTAACTCAGCTTCTAAATGATCATTTCTCTTAACAACCTCTGCCATTTCAGATTTTATTCTTGTATTTTCAAGAGATTGACTCCTAAAACTAATATGCAGAGATTTTAAGAAAGATCTTAGCTCAGAAACATTATTAGTATCAAAATCAAATAAAACTTCAGATACCTTATTTTCACCAGCAGAAGTCTCATCAGTTTTAGCCATCAAAGCATAATTCACTTTTTCTTCTTCAGAGTCAGATGATGAGTCCATCCAATCCTTGCTTGAAGAAATGAGAGCTTTGGTTTTGGTCTTCTTGCACTCAGTTGCAAAATGACCCATTCCATCACAGTTATAGCATCTGATTTTTGACTTGTCAAATTTGCTGCTTTTGCCTTCTTTCTTCTTGTATCTGTCTTTGTCAGCATTGAAGGTTTTCTTCTGGAATTTCCCTTGCTTCCTAGCCTTTCTGAACTTCATCTTTTTGAAGCCCTTGACTATCATAGCAACCATTTCCATCATATCAGAATCAGTAGAGTCATCATCAGTATCACGATCAGACTCAGTATCAGTATCTGATGATGAGTCATCAGGAATTGACTCTTCCAATCTACTCTTTCTGTTAAAAACCTCCTCAGCTTTTCCCTTTGATTTTGATTCAACATTCAAAGCAACAGCTTTTGCTTTGACATTTTTCTTGTTCTTCCTCTGTTGAACCTCAAGATCATGGGTTCTTAGCATCCCATAGACTTCATCAAGAGACAACATCATCAAATCATATTGATGCCTTATGATTGAAGCTTGAGTATCCCACTCCTCAGTCAAAGCTCTGAGAAACTTGGTATTTGAATCCTCTGGATCATACTCTTTGCCAACCAGTGATAGATTGTTCAGTAAAGTCAAGAATCTATCATACATATCAGTAAGGCTTTCATCAGATTTAGCATCGAATTGCTCATACTCCTGAATCAACAGAGCCCTTCTATTTATTTTGATAGATTCAGTACCTTGACATTGAGTTTCCAAAGTATCCCAAATTTCCTTCGCAGTCTTGCATGCTATTACCCTGTTAGACATGACATTATCAAGACTATTATGCAAAATATTTTTTACCTTTGCATCTTTGAGTACTTGAGCCTTTTCTTCTGTCGTCCACTCACTCTTTGCCTTAATGACATAGTGTTTAGCAACAGTCTCTGTTCTTGCAACTAGTCTTGTTGGAAGAAATGGTCCATCATTGATCCTGTCAAGATAGTCAGGATCGGTTGCTTCCAGATACATCATCATTTTTACTTTCCAGGTTGGATACTCAGTCTTCTTGAGAATTGGAATTTTGATGCTTTCATACTTGCTTGTCGACATCTTAAGATCGTTTCTGATTAATATTAATCAGTTTCGCTCTGATACCAATTGTTGCCCAGTAAATAACAATTGTAGAAGGGGGGTTGAATACAATTGTATAAGATTTTCGACTTAAAACAAATAACACAAGTATGAATCAATAACAGCTTTATTAATTCTGATATAAAACTGTTACAAAACTCTCTTAAGAAATTCTTATGTTCTTAAGAGCTGCTAGGTTACAATATAACTCGTGTAAGCGATTACATTATGTAAAACCTAAACTGTGTTTATATAGAGTACACAGTTACACTATCAATTTACAAGATATTCTAAATCAATTACATATATCTCTAAATGTATATCTTGTATGATAGCTGCATTCCAACAAATTAGGAACCGACATATCAATCTTCCTTGATCTCTGGTCTGATGAGAATCTTCATGAAATGCTGACCAGCTTCTAATCCTGATGATAATCCAATACTGACGTTGTAATCCTGATGACGTCAGCATCAGTATCTGATTAGTAATACCCAGATCCTGATCATCACTTGAATCAATATCTAACATTAAGAATAGAATTTACATATTATACTTCTTGTAATCCTGATCTTATAAAGGATTTAGTACTTTATATAGGATTTACGTATAAGACAGTTATCTGTAAAGTTTAGTCAGGAATGAACAGTGTATCGGAGACTACATGTCAGGAACAAAGGCAAATCCTGATGACAGTCTAATACTGATGATGATCAGATACTGATGCAAGATGAAATCCTGATATCAGTCTTGTTACTGATGATGTCATTATGGATGCTACAGAAACTGGCAAGTGCTATAAAACAGGATCGTTGTTTGAAGAACAAGCAAGAAGATATTATGAAGGAAAGAGTTTTCTATTGATGGAAACTATCGACTAGAAGGCAGAACATTGTAATGTATAGATTATATCTTTCTGTTATTAGTTGATAGGTAGCATTATAAATACTCTCTCAATATCATTGTAAAGAGTGTGTGTTGTACGAATGTGCGTAGCTCTGTATAAGGTTTGTATTCGAAAGTTCGAAACAAACAGAGAGAGAGATTTGTATTGTCAGCAGCTGTTAAAGGTATTGTACACCTTTGGTAGAGTTTGTATTTGATCTTATTAATACAAACAGAGTTTGATTCATTCGTTCATTCTTGTTCATATAATCAAGCAAAAATCAGACACGATTACATAACTTGTATTCAACCCCCCTTCTACAAGTTATTCGAGTTAACAATGAGAAACTGATACTATATTATCCTAGATTTCTTTCTTATAATAGTAAGTGGATGATGTATTATTAAATAAGAGTTTTATTCTTCCTTAAAGTTTATAATTGGTTTCTGCTTACATATGCATATATATGCATACCTATTCACATTTTAAATTCTAATTTACAATATTATCTTGCTGAGCTATTATAGCTCACTCTTGCTACTTATCTATATACAGCTAGGTATGCCAATACTTCGCAGAACGCCCCGCAAGAGGGTAGGGGGAAGGCGACCTTCTGAGAGCACGCTAGCATCGAATCCTGAGGTAGCATAGAGGCAGATGGGTTCTGAGAACTTATGTATAATTAAGTATGAAGACATGTAATAAACTTTTGGTTGTTGGAACGCTTCATGTCGAAGTGTTATTCAACAATGTACTTAAGTATGATCCTGGTTTGTAATAACTCTTTTAACTCTCAACCCTAAACTTTTATGGTGAATGTTGTTCTCTGAGCATATGACTGGTGTGTGTGTGTGTGTGTTTATTACTGCGGGGTCAACTGCATAAGTATTAATTGTTATATAAAAAAAACAAGAGATATTGATATTGAATGGAAATTGGTCCGTGATGGCCCAGATTTATGACCCCGGATTTGGGGCTGTCACAGTTATCATTATTGTGAACATTTTCATCATGATCATCAGCCATTTCAACAACAAAGTATGAACTATTTAACAAATCAGAATATCAAAGAAATATAATCGATCAATCGAAGAAGAAACACGAGATCACAATCAATCTTACAGATTAAATGATGTTACGGAAAGCAGATCGAAGAAAACAAGATCTCAAAGACAAGAAATTGAGTAAAGATTCAATTAAAATCAAATGAAATGATGATTGTTCTATACAATCAATCAAGGAGTAAAAACAGAACAAGAAAGAGATTAGCGAGAAAGTGAGGAGAGAGATCAAGATCAAGATGGAGAGAGATTACGTGACGAAGACAAATCGTAAATACGAATTGCAGAGATGAATCGCACCGAACAATGTAGATCACCTCAGCAACATATTCACGCCATGGAAACTAACTCATCTCGCTCTGATACCATGTGAACTATGAAATGTAAAGCTTAAAGAAGAAGAAGAAGACGATGTGTATTTATAGTATATTCATTGATGTAAAAGCTAAAACTGTTTTGTACAAGAGTGTGTAAATGAAAGCATGACCTGACTATATATACAAGTAGTAGTCTAACTAACTCTGTACAAAGTTTGTTACAACCAATAAATAACTAATCATACTCTTGTACAAATTTTGTTACAACCAATAAATAACTAATCATTTATCAATCTCTGACTTGCTCTTGTGTTGACCTGTGCTATGGCATCAGCTGTTTTGTCATCAACTCCAACAATCTTGCTAATAATTTAATATAATAATTATAATAAATACTAGGACTTCCTGATTGCTTTGAGATAGGAAAAATCTGAAAAGTCATATCAAAGTAATTTAAGAAGTATCTGATAGTTAGGAACTGATAAATCAGATTGTGTGGAGTTCCCTGAATCTTTCTTTTGGGTGCCGCCTCAGAATGTTGGAATGATTATGCATGAACTTGTAATAGAACAATTGATTGAAGCATAAGGATGTAGTAAAATGGTGTTGCTGTACCCATAGCTAATGCTAGTTTGCAGTACGTATGTTATCAGTGGGCAGGAGTTAAATCATGCTTCATCAACTAATTTCGATTAATAGTTTTCAGAAGAATGATTTAAACTGCATATAACATTGGTCATTGATATTGTATTGTAAACATAGTCCCCCTCCCCCTCTACAATTCCTTTTCTTGGGAAAAAAATATAATCCGATAAAGGCTGAAGCTTTGTAGTTTCTTTGCTTCATAGCAACAATGTAAATGAGCATCAATTGAAAAGTTTCATTTAGTCCCTTATTTTTTTACAAAAATTTTCATTTAATCCCCTATTTTTTACAAAAAAAATCTGATCTGGTCATTTTCCGATTGATAGAATAATTTGGCCCCCTAAAATATATTTCTGGTTCCGTCGTGTTCTTGTTCATGTGTGAGTAATAGAAAAGTTTACAAAACAGAGGAACAAATCAAACAGATAAGGAATGAAGCATTATAGTTACAACTGAAAAGACAAAGATAAACTTAAATGTACGGATGGCTGGACTTGGCAAGACTACGTCAGCTACAAGATTATATAATGATTCTTAATTTCTTATATGGTACTCCCTCCGTCCCATTTTATATGACACTTATTCCTTTTTGGGACGTCCCAAAAAGAATGAACCTACTAAACTTACTATTTTTGAACATTACTTTTCACTATTACACCCACTACTTCTCTATTTTATACTTCCTTTTTATTAAATAAACACTATTACACCCACTACTTTCCTACTTTACCCATTTTTTATACACCCACTTACACCCACTTTCACAACCAACCAACCACATGCTACCACCTAGCAAGTCAAATAGTATTTTCTTAATCTCCGTGAAAGTCAAACCATATCTTACAAAATGGGACGGAGGGAGTATCATACTTTTATGTTCGTGCCTGGGTCACTTGTTCTCGGGTTTATAATAAGAGGGACTTGTTACTTACCATTCTAAGGTATGTCGTTGAGATTAACGAAATTTTTAGCATGAATGAAAATATAGTATGTTAAATATATATATGAGTATAAGATCCTTGAAAGGGCCTTCCCCAACACCTTAAGGTTTTTGGTGAAATGGTTTCTAACATGGTATCAGAGCTATGGTGTTTGTGGAGGTCTCAAGTTCGAACCCCACCACCCCCAATATTCTCAATTTAATTTGGCACTAAGGTATTCTCCAAATATGGGCTCCTAGTGACCACTCTTATCCCATAATGGGCTTGCGAGTGAGGGGCAATGTTAAATATATATGAGTATAAGATCCTTGAAAGGGCCTTCCCCAACACCTTAAGGTTTTGGGTGAAATGGTTTCTAACATAGTAGCCCGTGAATGGTACCGTGCTTTAAAGAATCGGAGATACCTTACAGTTATTGATGATATATGGAGTAGCAATTGCATGGGATGATTTCAAAAGCTGTTTCTCATTTGACCACAATGGGAGTAAAATAATGCTGACTGCTCACCTCACCTCACCTGAGATGAGGCCAAAACATTCCTTGAAAGGCAGAGTGTATAAACTTGTAACACTATAACTAATGTAACTCAATTAAAAGAAAAGATACTTAACCAGAAGACAATCAAGAACAAGAAGTCACAAGAAATCAACACTATATGAAGACAAGGTAATTGATACAATTAAACATGTTAACTATGATCAAGCCAAGAAGAAATCATTGAGAGAAGTTCAAGTCAAAGTTGTTCATGACTCAGTGATTTGAGAATTCGAGAATCAAGATCATAACTATCAGTATCAACAAGACCAATTGATTTCAAGTGAACAAGAAGGAAAGCAAATATTGGAAAGCCAAGTTACTAAGTGAATATGGTAATTTATTCAAGAAGCAGAAACACTATCAAGACTAGTCACTTATGAACCAGACCAGTGCATCAAGTGTCAGGACATTGATAGCAAGTTTATATCAGTAATAAAGATCCATGTTCAAGAGCTTGGTGAAGAATAAAGAAGACATGAAGATATCACAAGCTCAAGATGTGCATTGAAGTTTCAAGTTGAAGACCAGAATATTTTCTAAGTACTAAATGTTCTGGATGGCCAAGTAGAATATTTCTAAGTAGAAGTTCGACTTAGAAATTTCGAGATGGCTAAGTAGAAATTCTCAAGTAGAAGTTCTACTTAGAGTGCAGCTTCAACATGACACATGGCATCTTCTGATTGGCAGATTTCCAAGCTTTCAAGTTAAGGCAAGATTTATGTGGACATCATTGGGCCACGTTCATCTTAGTCTTTGAAGACTACAGGACATAGATTACATGTAGTATAAATAGAAGCACTTGTGTAATGTTTTTAGTTAGTGAGCAATATTAAGAAAACACAAGAAAAAGAGAGAGAGTACATTCACAGAGCTTAGAATCATTCACTTCTCTCTGAACTTCTGTTATACTTTGTAATGAATGTTGTAGCAAACTTTTCAAGTTATATATAAAGAAATATATTCCTTGAATCTGCGTGTTCATTTATTGCATCGTATTTATTGCTTCTCATATTCGAAAAGTTGTATTCACCCCCCCTCTACAACACATTTGGACCTAACAATTGGTATCAGAGCGGATGTTTAACATACAAAACATAGATCCTTGTGTTTGGTAGAAGAATCGTGAGTTTTCATTTTCTAGATCTACTTTTCATTTTCTCGAAAAGTGTGCTTTAATTCGTTGGTCGTGAAAACTCATCCGGAAAAATTATTTAAATACTCCAGGTGTGATTATTTAGCTTGGGTGTATTTTAATTAATTTTTGTGAATTAATCTGGGTTCATTGATATTTGGTGTTCTTGAGTGTTCATCATCTGTTCTTATCAAAGAAGACAACCCAACAACTTTTTGATCTCCTTTTTCAAACAAATAAGATAGTCAAAAAGGTGTTTTTGTACTTTTGATTTGATAATTATTCCTTGGCCGAAAGTGTACAAGACATATTCAGTACCTAGCAAGTGGGTTAGTTGCTTTCGGTGAGTAAAGTATCAAAAGTCAAAAAGGTGTTAAAGTGATAATATTGTTTATTCAATATTAAAGAAATCTGCAGAAAATTTATTCTAAGGACAAAAGTTCTACATAGAATTTCTACTTGAGATTTTCTACATAGAATTTCGACTTGGACAATTTCTACTTGGTGAATTTCGACTTGAGCAAAATTTCGACTTAGAGAAATTTCGACTTAGGCAAAAGTTCTACATAGATATTCTACATAGCCTAGTCTTGGGTACTTAGAAACTTTTAGTGACCAGATTTGAAATGGCTCCTAAAAATTCTTTCAAGATCCCAATGTTCAACCGAGATCACTACGAAGAATGGGTTTTCAGAATGAGACTTTACTTATAGACAATTAACCCTGAATATCTGGAAGTCCTTGAAAAGGGTAAATTCGTTCCAATGAAAGCTATTCCTGAGCGTACGGAAGGAGAGGAGGTTATACCTGCTCGGTCTGAGCCTAAAAAGGCAGCGGACTTTACGGATGCTGACAAGGAGCAAATAGCTTATGATACTTCTGTAAGACAAACCTTGATGGAATCCCTTGATCATGAAATGTTCAACATAGTCAAAGGTTTGAATACAGCAAAGAAGATTTGGGACAAGATAGAAGTTGTCATGGAAGGATCTGCAGAGGTTAGAAGCAACAAGACACTTATACTCAAGATGGAGTATGACACCTTTAGAATACGAAAAGGAGAAGGCATAACAAACGTCTATCTAAGATTCAGTCAGTTGGTATTAGATTTGAATCTGAGAGGTGTAACTCTCCCCATGGTTGAAACCAATACGAGATATCTGAGGAACCAGCCAAAGAGCATTGAACATAGGGTCTACGCAATCAGAGAAACCAGAGATTTGCATACAACTTCTCTGGAAGAATATTATGGAATTCTAAAGACCTATGAGCTGGAGATACTTCAAGATCAAGCATGGGACAATGATTCAAAAGGAAAAGAAACTGCATCAGGATTAGTTGCTGATGAGGAAGAGTCTAAGAAGGCAATGGTTGCAGCAAAGCCTAAATCATCACTTGCACCACATCAAGTTGATAATGATGACGAGTGCGCATCTAACAGTGATGATGACTACTTCACCCAAGAAGAGCTGGACAACATGGACGATAGTGTCGTGGCATACATGGCAAGGAAGTTCAGCAACATGAGATTTAGAAAGAGCAACCGACCACAGAGAAATTCTTCATCTTACTATCGGGCTGCTAAGGGTGGTGGTAGTTCGTCAGGCTACAAAAGCAAAGGCAAGAGTACCAGCTACAAATCTCCGTTGGATTTCAAAATGAAGTTCAATTGCTATAATTGTGGTGAACCTGGACATTTTGCCTCGGACTGCAAAAAGCCTAAACAGACTTATCCAAAAGAGACATTTGAAGCCCTCAAAAGCAAGTATGAATCGCTGGTGAAAGAAAAATATGGTAAAAGAGCTTTAGTAGTAACAGAAGGAAGAGCTTGGGATGATTCAGATGAGGAAGATGTTACTCATGTAGCAAACTTTGCGCTCATGGCTGAGACATCAGAGGAATCAGAGGTACCAGTTCTAACCCTTAAAGTAGAAATGTCTATTGATGATTATAAGGAACAGAACGGGGCTCTTAGCGAAGAGATCTACATGTTGTGCAAAAGCCTAGACACTTCTCAAAAGGAACAGAAAACACTTGTCGCCAAAAGCAGAATGCTTGAGGCAAAAGTGGAAGAGTTAGAGGCTGCTTGCACTGTAGATACTTCCCTAAGAGATTTTATTAAATCTTTGGAACACAAGCTCGTCCTCAAGGCAGAAATAGAATCATGTCTTAGGAACAAACTAGCTGAGTTAGAAACTAAATGTGAAGCTTACAAACTAGCTGCTAGTAAAGTGTATGTAGATAATGACGTATTTAAGAAGATAACTGGAGTAGGTGTAGGACTTGATTATTCTAACCTTTCTAAGAAAGAAGGGAAGAGACCTATCGACTCTAGTTCCAGTGACCTTAAAAATGAAATTCCTAGCATTTTTAAATCTTCTGTCAAACCCATCTACAAACACCTTGTTCCTAGAATAGAAGAAGAAGAGACTGAATTGATAGCTAGATATGAGATTGAGATGGAAGATCGCCAGAAAGCACAACCTATAACTCCTATCAAACAAGTTAAAATCAATTTCCCTAGTGATGAATCTAGACTAGGATTAGGAGCTAAGGCTGTTAAACAACAAGGGAAGAAAGGCATAAAAGAGGTTAAGGATAAACGAATAAAGAAAGCATGTTATCACTGCAAATCTACTGAACATCTTTCTTATGCATGTAAAGCTATCATAAATGTTCCTGCTGCACATGCCATGCCTGTCACACATACAATGAATAATCTGCATCCGAACCATGCACAGTGTGGTCAACCTAATTGTATGCCATGCACTTTTAATGTCATGCAAACTTTTGTGAATTTAATGAATGCATCTAGCCAGTCATGCTTAAATACTGCTGCTAGTTCAAACATCAAGAAAAAGCATGTGAGAGCTAAGACTGTCAGTCCTCCTAAAGTTAGGAGTGACAAACCTTCTCCTAGGACTGATAAATATGTCAAGTCTGAGAAAGGAAAGGAGAAAGTCGAAAGCTCTAGTAATGTTAAGAAAAGTGCATCTCCTGTTGTTAAATCTGTTGATTCTAAATCTTATCGAAAAGCCGGGCCCAATCAAAGTTGGGTTCCGAAGAAAGTCTAATCAACCTGTCATTGCAGGGCGTTAAGCAGAATAGAAATAAAGTTATATGGGTGCTAGACAGTGGAGCATCGAGGCATATGACTGGAAACAAGTCCCTGCTTACAGAGTTGGTTATGAAAGCTGGCCCTTATGTTACCTTTGGAGATGACAGCATAGGTGTGACAAAGGGATATGGCAAACTGAAAACTGGCAATGTCATCATTGAAGATATTTCCTATGTTGAGGGATTAAAGCATAATTTGTTGAGTATTAGTCAATTCTGTGACAAAGGTTACGAAATTGTCTTCAACAAGAAAGGTGTATCAATCACTCACATCAAGGAAGGCTCACTGGCTTTGAGAGGAGTTCGAAAGGCAGATCTTTTTGTTGCAGACATGGATTCAGCAAATCAGAATGAAGTCACCTGTTTCTACATCAAAGCTTCGGATGATGAAAGCTGGTTATGGCACAAAAAGTTATCTCACTTAAACTTCAAAACGATGAATGCTCTCGCGAGGCGAGAATTGGTGAGAGATCTACCTCAAATGGAATTCGCTCCGAAAGGACTCTGTGAAGCCTGTGAAATGGGAAAGTCGAAACGAGCATCGCATAAAAGCAAAGAAATTTCTAGTATCACTGAGCCTCTGCAACTTCTTCATATGGATTTGTTTGGCCCAGTGAATGTCCTATCTTTGTCTAGGAAAAGATATGCATTGGTAATCGTGGATGACTTCTCCAAGTATACATGGGTATTGTTCGCAATGACGAAAGACGAAGTACCTTTCCTAATCATTGATCACATCACTCAAATTGAGAATATTTCAACACTTACTGTGAAGACGATTAGATCAGACAATGGCACTGAATTCAAAAACGCAGTGCTAAATGACTTCTGTGTATCTAAGGGAATACATCGTCAGTATTCACCCCCGAGAACTCCACAACAAAATGGAGTAGTTGAAAGGAAGAATAGAACATTGGTTGAAGCAGCAAGAACTTTGTTGTATGATTCGAAACTTCCTCTGTATTTCTGGGCAGAAGCAGTGAGTACCGTGTGTTACACTCAAAATCGATCCTTGATCATAAAAGATAAATAAAAGACACCATGTGAGCTAATGAACGGCAGAAGACCAACAATCAAATACTTTCATGTATTTGGAGCAAAATGCTATGTACTTATAGATGATGAAAATCTAGGTAAGTTTGCAGCAAAAGCTCGTGAAGGAATCTTTGTTGGTTACTCCACAGATGTGGTAGCAGCTTATAGGGTGTTCTTAGTAAATGATCGAAAAGTGACTGAAAGCTACAACGTCAGATTCGACGATACCAAACTCTCATCAATTTCAAGAAATTCTAGTGAACCTGAGTCCCTAAAATTTCAGAATCTGGACTTAGAAGAACTTGAAGATGAACCTGAGTTGGTTGTCCCATTAAATGTTCCAAGTGTACGTGAAGAACCTGAGTCTAGTGAACAAGCTAATCCTACAAGATCAGGAGAGACTTCTTCAGTACGAACCGGCAACAACTCAGGGGGAGTAAATAGCAGCTCAAGGACTACTGTTCAAGGCTCGAGTCGAGTTGACTCTAGTTCTGTAGGAGCTGGCACTAACTCAGGGGGAGTTAGTGAAAGTAATCAAAGTAGTCAGCACCACAACTCAGAAAGTCATGCTGAATCATCAAGAGAATTTCCAAGAGAACGGGTATGGAATAGAGACCATCCGTTTGAATTAATTATTGGTGATCCAGATGCTGGTGTGTCTACTAGAAGAAATGCAAGAGCTGACCTGGCTAATATTTGCTTATATTCTGGGTTCTTATCCAAGCTTGAACCTAAAGAAATAGAAGAAGCTCTTGGTGATGCTGATTGGGTGATTGCAATGCAAGAGGAACTCAATCAGTTTGAAAGGCAGAAAGTTTGGAAACTGGTACCCCGACCAAAGAACAAATCAGTAATTGGAGCAAGGTGGGTATTCAGAAATAAAATGGATGAAAACGGACTTGTAACACGAAACAAGGCTCGTTTGGTTGCAAAAGGTTATTCTCAGCGAGAAGGAATTGATTATGATGAGACCTATGCACCAGTTGCAAGACTTGAGGCAGTCAGAATGTTCTTGGCATTTGCAGCACATAAGAACTTCAAGGTTTTTCAAATGGATGTGAAAAGTGCCTTCCTGAACGGAGAGTTAGAAGAAGAGGTGTATCTGGAACAGTCGCCTGGCTTCATTGATCCAGAACTTGTAGATTTTGTGTATCTTCTCTTCAAATCTGTCTATGGTCTCAGGCAATCCCCAAGATGTTGGTATGAAACCCTATCCGTATTCTTAATTGAAAGTGGTTTTACTAGGGGAGTAATTGACAAAACATTGTTCTATAAGAATGTGAAGAATGATTTAATACTTGTTCAAGTCTATGTGGACGATATTATCTTCGGGTCATCTAATGAGCGCTTGTGCGAGAAATTTGCTAAGCTAAAGCAAGAGAAATACGAGATGAGCATGATGGGAGAGCTGTCCTTCTTCCTTGGATTACAGATCAGTCAGAGAAAAGATGGTATCTTTATCTGTCAATCCAAGTACGTCAGAGATTTACTCAAGAAGTATAATCTAGAAGATGCATCAGCAGCTAAGACTCCCATGGCAACAGCCACGAAGCTTGATGAAGACAAATCAGGTAAATCAGTTGACATCACAAGCTTTCGAGGTATGATTGGCTCACTTCTCTATCTAACTGCAAGTAGACCTGATATAATGTTTGCGACTTGTTTATGTGCAAGATTCCAAGCGGGTCCTAGAGAATCACATCTCATAGCCGTCAAGAGAATTTTTAGGTATCTCAAGGGCACACCAAATCTAGGGATTTGGTACCCAAGAGATACAGGTTTTAATCTAATTGGCTATACGGATTCAGATTATGCAGGTTGCAGGATTGATAGGAAAAGAACATCTGGTGCTTGTCAATTTCTTGGCAGAAGATTGGTGTCCTGGCAAAGTAAAAAGCAACATACAGTATCTACTTCTACTGCTGAAGCTGAGTACATTGCTGCTGGAAGCTGTGTAGCTCAAATACTGTGGATGAGGAACCAATTGAAAGATTATGGCATGGAGCACAAGAAAATTCCAATTATGTGTGACAACACAAGTGCCATTGCCATAACCAACAATCCTGTAGATCACTCAAGAACCAAGCACATTGACATCAGGTATCACTTCATAAGAGAACATGTCGAGGAGGGGACTGTGGAGCTACATTTTGTGCCCACAATGCAACAAATTGCAGATATATTCACCAAACCTCTTGATGAATTAACATTCAATAGGTTGGTTGGTGAATTGGGAATGCTTAACACAAGTTAGTAAAGCCTTCTATCTGTAAAATCCATGGTTATGTTTGTATATGCAAGCTATTTAATCATTATGTGCTTAGACTTTAAAATGCCTAATTAATGATTGTTATAGGTTGCATATAGTGTCATTTTACATGAATTCATTGTGTTTTAAGTGTCTATTATAGCACAAATCTTTGAATTTATGATTGTTAGATTGCATGATCATAGGGGGAGTTAAATTCATAATATTCTAAATTTTGCATGATTTTTAGATGAATTTACCTGTGTTTTTCATGTAATTAGAGGCCTTAGAATTATCAAGGAATGTTTTAATTATGTCATATATTAAAATCCTTGAATTGATATCTATATTAATTTGGCATAATTAATTGTTGAGTTTTTCAAAGAAAAATTGTCAAATTATTCTAAGTATCTTCAAAATTTCGAGTTAATCACTATCTCGAAACTCATCTTGAAATTCTAGTTGAATTTCGATTTGAGCTTCCAGAGTGAAGTTTTGAAAATTCTAAGTCTGGGAAGAATTTCGAGTTAGCCTCTATCTCGAAATTTATCTCGAAATTCGACTTAGGGTTCGAATTTGAGTTACCAATGTGCCTATTTCCTTAGTCAAAATATTCCATATAATGTCTATCTTACAGGGGATATTTTTTGAAATGATCTGAGAGAATAACTTCGAGTTAGTTAATAATTTCGAGTTATCCTCTATCTCGAAACTCAACTCGAATTTCGACTTGATGTTCGAGATAGAGTTCTCAGTTGGTCCTAAGGGGATTTTTCGAGTTAACTCCTAACTCGAAACTTATCTCGAATTTCTACTTGAATTTCGAGATAGGTTTCCCTAGTACTGTTGGTGGTTTTTGCTGTTTAAATGGTTTTTAATGATAAAATGGTTCAAGTTTTCGAGTTAGCCTATCTCGAAATTTATCTCGAAGTTCGACTTAAAATGTTCGAGATAGACTTCGACTTAGACTTCGAGATAGACTTCGACTTAGATTCTCCCTGTATGTACTTAGTGTTTTTCACACTTTTTAACAGGGGCATTTTTGTCATTTCACATTCATGTCTATATATACATCTCTAACTCGATCAATTCATTCACTTTTACCTAATTAAGTTTTACAGCCGCCTCCATATACATACAGGCGATTTCGACTTACAACCACTGTTCGTGATTTTTGTGACTAAACTCATACAGATCTCGAATTAATGCCCGATTTTTGACTGCCATTATCTGAGTGACTAGTAATATCTGAGTTTGTGTGTTTGTGTATCTGTTCTTCTTTCTCGATATATATACACACGTATATACACACACCACTTCACAGTCATATACACACGATTTCACTGGTGTGTACACACATAACTTCACTGATTTCACTGGTATCAGATTCTGTTAATTGGTTGTTGATTTTCGCCTCTCACAGTGATAATTATCTATAACCCGTAGTTTAATTTTTCAAGAGTGACTTTTGGTCTTTTTGTTAAATTAAAAGGGCTATAACTGATAATTCTTTAATTAATTGTTTTTCGAAAATTAAAATTAAAATTCACATTTGTTAAGGAAAAACATTTTAATTAAAATGGCTCACCAATTTTCACTTGCTAAAAACAATTTTTATAATATTTCTACAGAAATTGGTGATCAACTCCCGCGCTTTAAGTCTTGGATACGATTTCTCAATTTGTATTCCAAAGCTAGCGATGCTTTTACTGCTAAACCTACACTAGTACATGATGCTTTACAGCAATTATGGACTAGTGCGGTTTCTTTTGGGAGCAAATCAACCCCCTACGGTTTCAGGTTTACCCTAGCGGGTCAGGAATATGAGGTGACTGAAGAAATTGTCAACAGGGTTCTGGGATTCCCGGTAAAAGATGTTTATGATCCAGAACCTACAGCTGCAGAACGCCTCAGATTCTTTGAAGAAATAGGATGTTATCCTCCGTCTGGCCGGATCACTGGAAACATCCAAAAACAATTCTTTCATGTGGAATGGAATTACTTTTTCGAGGCCATCACCAGATGTTTTAGGGCACGAGAAAGCGATTTCCATCAAATCTCCATTCCCATGCAAACCTTTGGAATTGCCCTAGTAAGAGAACTGGATATAAATTATGGACGCATAGTTCTCTCTGAGATAGTGAGTGTAATGGGATCTCCTGCAAGCAGAGACCTCAACACAACAGATGTTGTCTGCTGGTTTCCTCGGTTCTTACAGATGCTGATTAATGATTTAATACCGAAGGATGCTCTTGCAGTTAGATAGAGTTTTGCCAGAAGTCCAACATCTGCACCACTAGGGATGGGCACTAAGTCACTTTCAACAATTGATAATCAGGACAAACATCAAGGTAAACCAATGTCAATTCCTGAAACCATTCAACAATGGCTTACTTATGATGCAGGAGTTACCACCATGGTGGAATCATCGCAAGTTTTATCACATGCTCAGAATCGATCTGCTTATGCTGAGGCATTTGAAGAGATTCCTGATGAGCAAAGCGGTGACGAACAAGGTAATGAATCAGGTAATCTCTCTCTGCATACTACTCATTCCTCTTCCTATGTTTCTGATTCCCAGACCCAAGAGACTGCTAGCCCGCAGGATCTATCCCAGGGTGAGAGCTATATTTCTAATTCTCTGCCACCCCTGTCACCGGAATCCAAACAGCCAGCACATGTAAATGTAGGACATGATGAGGAGAGTGACCCCGAAGAGCAGCCTCTTACTCGAAAGAAAGCCAAAATTTCTCATGCTGCTACTTATAAACCTCAGTCAAACCCTAGTGTGTCACACGCAACCACTCCACCTCACGAGAGTGGTTCTCCCCTTGAACAATCTGCACATAGGGATTTTGATGATGATTATGTACCTCTTGAAGATACTGTTGCTTCAAAAGGACATGAAGCTTTGAAAGCTTCAGCCGTACCTTCACCGGTACGTACTGATGCTACAAAGAGGATCGGTTCTGATGTTGTACAAGAACACTTTGTAGCCTCTCAGCCTGAGATTCCAACTCAGGAACAAACAGCAATTGATCCCATAATTGCAAATTATATTGCTTATCCAGTTTCTGCAGGTACTGCTTCATATTTTGGATCAATTATTGAAGACATACACGAGCGTGAGACAGGGAGTGTGTGTGAGAGGTTAGGGAGAGAGGGACCTTCATTTTTAAGGCCCGAAACCGAGCGCCAAATACCAACAGAACGAGTATTAGAGCGAGGTCACCTAAACCAAACACCGTCCCTTCACATTGAAAATCTTGATACACGTATGACTTCTATGGAAAATCAGATGAAGCATTTTGGGCAGACGATGGGGCAGTTAGGGATGAACATTGGAAACAATCAAAGGGCCCTTGACGACTACGCAGCAGGAATGGCAAGTCAAGCTACAGCTTTTAATGTTTTGACAAACAAGGTAAATGACTTGGGCCATGCTGCTGGTGTCTTGGGAAACACTCTGAATGAGAGGATGGGAGCAATGGAGCTTACAATGGATACTCTGGCTGTGGAGATCAGTAGAGTGATGTTCGTAATCAGAAGTTTTGTGCCCCCGGAGTGTTTCGAGCCGCAACAACTTCCCCCCGATGCTGGTACAGGTGGTGCTAGTGGAGCAGGAGCCTATGGTTCTGGTTTTGAAGATTTTTATACAGCTGGTGGATCTGGAAACCAAGGTGAAGTTCAGGATAACTCACCTAAGGGGGAGAGTGGAAAGGAGACGAGACAGCAGGGAGTTCAAATCGAAGAAATTCAAGAACAAGCTGATCTTGTAAAAGAAATAGAAATTGAGCCGTCTATTGATGAAGAGGCTCTGAGAAGGAAAAAGGGTAGGGCAATAGCGATTGAGCAAGATGAGCCATTCGTTGACCTGAGTCATCAAGAAAAAGTACAGGTGGTACTTGACTCAGATTCCGATATGGAAGACGCACCTTTGGAACATGCTATAAAGAGATCATTGAAGGATCAAGGTGGAGGTGCTGGGATGTCTTTCGGAATGCCTGAAGAAATTACTGTTGATGAGGAAACCCTTAAGTCTCAACAGTTAGCCTTGGATCAAGCTGAGTTCTTTAAAATGAAGGCAATGCAAGAACATGCTGTGTTTCTAGAAAAGAAAGTGGAGCTACAAGGGAAACAGTATGATCATGAGCTTGCAAGGCTAGCTGATCCTCAAGTTGATCTGGACAATAGAAGGTTAGGGCAGAAGTGGGATGACGCAAGGAAGATATTGATGGGACCCTGTACGAAAGGAGTTCATAACAAGGAGGCAGATGATCTGTTCTACAACCTAAATTTGCAGAATCCAATGGCTGCGGACTACATGAGTGCTTTAAAGAGATTAATTTCTAAAGTCAGGATTGGATACAATGCAATGCTAAAGGAGTGGCAGATTATATTGTCTTTGACAGAAGGAGTCCCAATGTCTTTCCTATATGTGGATGACCAATTCATGACGAGAAGATCTGCATCAGAGTTGTTCTTGCTAGCAACAAAAATTCAATACTCTCATTCTGAGAATCTAAGCATTCTGTATAGGGATCAGTTAATGCAGCTAGCAGAGGACAAGGGTCCAGAATTCTCAGCATATCCTAATGTTGTCCGGATGGTAGTTGATAGTAAATTGAAGAGGGTGAGCTTGGAGGAAAAGGACTTAATGGAACTTTCAGTGGAATCTCTTAAGGCCGTCTGTAGACAAATGATGAGTAAGGGATTCGCTTCTGAGCTTAAAGATAAATCAGCGAAGATCATTGAAAGTGCCATATTCAAGAAGAGCAATAAGGTGTGGAAGTGTGATGTCATTGCTCCAAACCCTCTTGATAATGTGAAGATTGAGCCGGAGCTGATAGAAAAGAAATGGAATATTCTTCAAGCAATGAAGAATGTAGATGAAGCTCTGAATCTTCCTACTGGAGAACTGGAACAAGGAGAGATAAGGGAGTCAGTTGGTGTTCCAGGAAGAGACAGTGTATACTGGATACATGCTTTTGCTGATGATACAGCTGATGCCTTAGTATTCATAGATGCAGACCAGAATCAAACACTCTTGCATATGAGTAGACAATGGCTGCTGCAGACTCAAGATGCTGCATTTCTGGAGAAAGTGTTATATGTGTTCAAATGGGAAGATGTGGAAGTTAAGTATGTTAAAGAAAAGCAGAGACTCGTGAGTTACCTGTCTGATGTAGTAGTCGAAAAGAAGCGAATGGAGCAAGATGCGGCTAGTGTCCACAATACTAACCGTGTCAAGGGCTATCCCAAAATGATCTATTGTCAGTTTAAAGCTGATAAAGCTCATAGGAAACCTCAGCTTATAATGAAGAAATTTGAGGACATTCCAAAGATCAGGACTACTCAGGAGGTGGACAAACTCAGAAGGCTTTTCAAACATCCTTACCCAGAACCCAGGAATCCTCTAGAAATGGAAGCAGTAAGTTTGTTGAATGCTAGGTGGACGCAGCTTCATGATCCAGTATATAAGAAACAAAAGCAGCAGGAGGAGAAGCGCAGAAGGTAGAAAGAAGAAAAAGACCAAGCTGCTGAAGCTAGGAAGAGGAAACGGAATTAGGGTTAAAGGTCAGAGTGGTGTGAACTTGAAGTTGGAAAAACTTCATGTCTTTCGGTTGCTTTAACTCACTTGAGGAAAATTCACCTTAGAGTGAATCCAATAAGGTGATATAAGTTTGACTAAAAGATATGAAATAATCCAGGTGATAGGAATCATTCAAATGATCTTTAATTCGAGGTTCAAATTCTGTTTCTAGTTTAAGTTCTTTGTATTGTTTTCAAGTATCTTTCAATTGTATATTTTTTCAAGAATGTAATGTTAATTATCTTTTCTCGTCTCTTGTTTAGTTGAGTTATCCTTCATTAATTTGAATGTCATTGTTAGACAATCAAATAGGGGGAGATTGAAAGGCAGAGTGTATAAACTTGTAACACTATAACTAATGTAACTCAATTAAAAGAAAAGATACTTAACCAGAAGACAATCAAGAACAAGAAGTCACAAGAAATCAACACTATATGAAGACAAGGTAATTGATACAATTGAACATGTTAACTATGATCAAGCCAAGAAGAAATCATTGAGAGAAGTTCAAGTCAAAGTTGTTCATGCCTCAGTGATTTGAGAATTCGAGAATCAAGATCATAACTATCAGTATCAACAAGACCAATTGATTTCAAGTGAACAAGAAGGAAAGCAAATATTGGAAAGCCAAGTTACTAAGTGAATATGGTAATTTATTCAAGAAGCAGAAACACTATCAAGACTAGTCACTTATGAACCAGACCAGTGCATCAAGTGTCAGGACATTGATAGCAAGTTTATGTCAGTAATAAAGATCCATGTTCAAGAGCTTGGTGAAGAATAAAGAAGACATGAAGATATCACAAGCTCAAGATGTGCATTGAAGTTTCAAGTTGAAGACCAGAATATTTTCTAAGTACTAAATGTTCTGGATGGCCAAGTAGAATATTTCTAAGTAGAAGTTCGACTTAGAAATTTCGAGATGGCTAAGTAGAAATTCTCAAGTAGAAGTTCTACTTAGAGTGCAGCTTCAACATGACACATGGCATCTTCTGATTGGCAGATTTCCAAGCTTTCAAGTTAAGGCAAGATTTATGTGGACATCATTGGGCCACGTACATCTTAGTCTTTGAAGACTACAGGACATAGATTACATGTAGTATAAATAGAAGCACTTGTGTAATGTTTTTAGTTAGTGAGCAATATTAAGAAAACACAAGAAAAAGAGAGAGAGTACATTCACAGAGCATAGAATCATTCACTTCTCTCTGAACTTCTGTTATACTTTGTAATGAATGTTGTAGCAAACTTTTCAAGTTATATATAAAGAAATATATTCCTTGAATCTGCGTGTTCATTTATTGCATCGTATTTATTGCTTCTCATATTTGAAAAGTTGTATTCACCCCCCCTCTACAACACATTTGGACCTAACATTCCTCCGCTGAGATGATCCTTTGGCTATAATCTGCCCTATGGGTGTAATTTAATTTTAAATTAAGAAATAAATTTATGAATCTTCCCTATGGGTGTAATTTCATTTTAAATTATGTTTGTGAATTCTAGCAAAACATCTACTCTGAATTGCAGCAAGACAAGGCAAATAAAGGAGATATTTACCATCAGTATCGGACCAGAATGGATGAAAGGAACTATAATCGGCTTCTAAAAGAAAGGAAATGAGCAGCCAAACATTATTCCTGCAGATCTTGTCTAACTTTCCTCTACAACTCATTTCACAAACCGAGAGGCAACGCAAATAGCTTGAGAGTTTTAACACATGGTAGTTTGACGTGAGCAAGTAGTTGAGTCAACAAGTAAAACTCACACGACAGGGTGCACGATGCAATCAAAATGAAGACCATGATGAATGTGTGAGGAGATCCATCAAAAAAGGAGAAGAAATAAATTAAGTAGCAGCAGCATGAGGAAAAAAGCAGACAGGAAAAATAGAAGACGTACAAATTATGGTGTGTCAAATTACGGAGTGATACTTAAAGTGATGGTCTTCGGTTTTCGAACCCAATCCGTAGGGATTCTCATTGCCACCATCAGAAGATCTTATTGTAGTTGTACACGGATTTATATCATATTTCCGTAGCCTCCATCGGAAGAATTTGGTTCTCGTTTATTGGTTGTCTGGTTTTTGTGTATGTCCCTGTGTGTAAAAATTCTCCCTCCTTGTGTGTTTTGTGTGTACAAGTAAATATCTGTCTCAAAAAAATCCTCTCCCCTGTCTGTCCTTTTTTCCTCTATCTTTATCCTTATTTTAGATCTTTTCTTATGCAATTGGGCTGGGCTTGTAAAAGCATTGGGCTTACTATTACTATAATGGGTCATGCTTGTTTATGGTCCATCATTTGCCCCCAAAATTAGGCACAAAGAATCTTTAGGTTGCTAACATAAAATTCTCACAAGTACTAGTATATGATCGAGAATTTAATCTCCTGAGACGGTTGCTCTACAGTAACTCATGGACTATTGATTGAAATGAAAAGAACTAAGCACTCGGAGTTCTTGTCTTTGGTCTCTGCAAGGTTCCTGAACTCATAAATCAGTGATTCTAAATTTGGCAAGACCTTCTCGAACTACCTAATGATAGACAAACTGTGGCCTTTGTAAGCCAGCACTATCTCTAACTTTCGCAATAACAATGCAGTTGTGCAATCTACATGAGCAGTCTACTTTAATTATTATCACATCTAAAATGTATAAATGGCGGCGAAAGCAACCACCACAAGAGATAACAATAGAGATTGTCTGTCAGCCAATTCCCCGACTCAGTACATATGTGGGATATGTCTAGAGTTGTTAGCATCTCTCCTTTATTAACAGACTTGATCTAAAGCAGAGAGGAAGAAGATGAAGATCTACATTTACTTAGAACAAGTTTGTTACAGAATTGGTGAAATGATAAGTTACTCAAAGTTACAAGAAATGAAACTATATATACTACTCACTAATTCTGTTACGATAGGTAGAAGTACTTATCACTGAAAAACTACTTATTAAGTAACACTTATCTAATTATTTAAGCTCATATACTACAATATTCCCCCCCATTTTTCAAATTGAATGTGCTTGCCTCACATTCAAACGAGAAAGAATATGCCAATGTGACTGTCGTGGAAGGCCTTTTGTCAAAATGTCTGCTAACTGTAGTGCGATGGGAATGTAAACAGGATGGATAAGACCAGACTGAACTTGTTCACGAACGAAATGACAGTCAAGAGCGAAGTGTTTGGTTTTAGGATGGAACACAGGGTCTGCTGCAATGTCCAAAGCAGCCTGATTATCACAGAAAATAGTGGAAGGACAAGATTGAGAAATCTGTAACTCAAAAAGTAAAACATGAAACCAAGACAAGTCACAAGCAGTATCAGCTAAAGCCCTCAATTCAGCCTCGGCTGTAGATCGTGACACAACAGATTGTTTCTTGGAAGACCAGAAAACCAAAGAAGAGCCAAGCATGAGACAAATGCCACTGACACTTCTAGAAGAATGAGGACAAGAACCCCAATCACTATCACAGTATGCTTCTAAATGAAGAGTGGAATCAGCATCATAGTACAGACCTTGAAAAGGTGCAGCCTTAAGGTACCTTAAAACTCTCTGAACAGCATGAAGATGAGGTACCCTGGGATTCTGAAGAAACTGACTAAGATGGTGAACCACAAAAGAAATATCTATCCTGGAGACTGTTAAATACAACAGTTTACCAACAAATTTTCTATAGATTGATGGATCTTCAAGCAGTTCGCCATCAGAGACAGTAAGCTTGATTGTAGAATCAAGAGGAAGAGATAATGGATTAGCATTCTCTAAACCAGCTTCAACCAGCATGTCATGCACAAATTTATGCTAATGAATAAACAAACCAGAACTAGTTCGATGAATCTCTAAACCCAAATAACACTGTGCCAGCCCCAAATCTTTGATTGTAAAAGAAGAATGGAGAACATTTTTGATATGCTCAATCAAAACAGTATCAGTACCAGTCAGCAAAATATCATCGACATACACCAATGCAACGATAAAAGAATCTTCTTTTGTTAAAATGAAGAGTGAATAATCAGCAACAGACTGAGTAAAATCCAAAGCAAGTAAAACTGAAACTAACTTCTCAAACCACTACCGTGATGCCTATTTAAGCCATATAAAGATTTGAGAAGTCTACAAACAGCATTTGACTTACCATAAAGAGGATGGCCTTTAGGAATTTCCATATAAACTTCCTCCAACAAATTGCCATGAAGAAAAGCGTTGTTAATGTCTAACTAATGTATAGACCAACGTTTAACAGTTGCCAAGGCTAAAACAGTTCTAACAGTTGACATTTTAACAACAGGAGCAAAGGTATTGTGGTAATCTTCACCCTCTATTTGTGTATATCCTTTAGCCACTAATCGGGCTTTGAACTTGTCAAGAGAACCATCAGCCTTGAACTTGGCCTTACAAACCCACTTGCATTCAACAATCTTTTTGTCAGGGGGCATAGGGACAATATCCAAAGTATGGTTAGATTCTAGAGCAGACAACTCCTTTTGCATTGCTTCAACCCATCTAGGATCAGAAGCAGCTTGATTATAAGTGTATGGTTCTTTATAAGTAGACTGAGGACTCACAGAACAAGCAAAGATAGGACTTTGTTGGTTTTGAAGAGAATAGTTGTGAAAACTGTATTTGTTGACATCAATAGGACAGTTCAAAAGAACAGTATGTGCTTGTGGAAAAGTGGATGTGGAAGAATTGTTAATAGTAGGAACAATGTAATCTTTCATCCAAGTAGGTTGGACTTTATGTCGAAGAGAAATCCTGTTGGAAGGCAAAACAGTAGTAGTAGGTGAACTAGAAGTGTTATGTTTGCACAAAATCACGCAAGCGTACGTTGTCACAAGTAATACAGATGTAAGTCGAGTTCGTTCCCACAAATATCTGGTTATGGTTTTAATTCAGTAGATGTACCTATGCAACAATGTATGATTATTATTCACTACTAAGACAAATAACAATTTGGGTTTAATAAACTAAATTAACTAAGAAACAAATTAACAAAACTAAGAATTAACTAACTAACAAGAATTTAAATCTAATTACTTCTGCAAGGTAAACCATGGAATTCTAACTTCATTAAATACTTCGCTTAGATCTGACGCATTTAATCTCTATATGCAATGGTTTTGATATCTGATCGGATAACAGGAAACAAGTATACGCTACTTCTCAGTATACGAATACCAAACTAAACATACATCCACAAAAGAGATAGAAGATGAATAGACACCAATTATGCTTAGACCCTATATCTCTATAGAATTTGAAAACATAACGGTTGAAGAACAAGTTATCCACATAGATCACATAGGGCAGCATAATATCTCTATTTACGCCACAAATCATGATGTTAAAACATCAACCTATCCTATGCTAGCATGGCAAGTTCTAAATCTCAAGATCCACTCTCGTTTAGCAAGAGATTAACAAATTAGATGTTCATGACGCATCTATCAAGTAAGCATAACCATACGAGGATATCATATATACATCACACACAGATCTGTAAAGCAATCAAGATACTAAAGCTCCATAAATAAATCCATTAGAATCCCATGACAACGATTAGTTCATAATCGAACCTCTCGTCATCATGGGATCAAGTGAAACCATGATAAAAACAAAGTATGAAAAAATACAAATATATCTAAGTAATTGATATGTAATGGTTCTACTCATAATGATGATGATAAATTACAAGGGTTGGATGTGTTTATATAGGCTCTAGAAGTCTTGCCCAGCAAGAAAATACCAAAACAGAATTATAATAGAATTACGTTTTCTAAACTGATTCTGTTTTAAAGGGAAATTCGCAGCTGTCTTTTCTTCAGTAATTCTGGAACGTTCCAGCTGTAATTGGGCCTCTTGACCACTTTAGAATGATAGAGAATCTTGTTATCTTCGCATGGACAGTAAGATCGCCCAAAACTGACTTCTAGAACTCAAGATAAGGCCCAAACAGTGAATCTCACGCGTGCAGCCCAATAAATCCGAATTTTAATAAATTAAATCTCCAAAAACGACAAAAACACCCACCATAATCAACATCCTTGTAAATCTGCACAACTAAACAAAACACATCAAAACTACCACAAACTTGAGCCCAAGACAATCAATTTAAGCCGATTTAGAATGCTCCAAGTGGATATAAACTCCACTTATCACACCCCCAAACTTAAACCGATGCTTGTCCTCAAGCACAAACAATTACAACTAACTAACTAACTAGTACCACTTCCGTAGGTGATCACGGTTGCATTTGGCATATGCAACAAGACCTTTAAACCCCTAGGCAGCCCTAGTGGACGAGTAAGGTCTCGTGAGGGCCTATAGCGAATGTACCCACAAAATCCATTTAACCTAATGCAATGCAATGCATGAATGCAACTAATATGCAAATGCAATTAATCTAATCTACCATACCTTCAAATCCTCTCATGCCATATCAACTTAAGAATCAAAGTAAATACGCAATGTCTTGGTGTCGAAAGTGCAAGCATTCACATAGTCTACTCAATGAACATGCATAAGTTCTCACAAGCCCATGTCAAATGTAAGAATAAGTTAGTAAACATGCTAAGCCTACAAGACCACATCTTTGAGACAACACTCGGGATACGCAAGAACAAGCAAACACTCACAATCCACTCACAAAGAATATTCACTCAAGAACAAGGGTAAGTGTATCACTCAATTCCAACAAAATCATAAACATGCTTGACATTTGGTATCAATCTAACTCTTAACACAACATATATCAATGAAGATAATCAAAAGGTCTTTATTTGGGTTGTAACGGGGCTAGGGATAAGGTATGTCAAATAAGCCAAAATAGGTGAAGTGTCAAAAGCTAGTAAGTACCATAATACATCATACACAACACCATATTCCCCCCACATAATTTTACTAAAACAAACACACTCGAATAGTCGACTAAAGTAGGATCACAATAAACACAAACATGCTCTCATAATATTTTTCACTTTTTTTTTCTCTTCTTTTTTTTTTCATTTTTTTTTCTTTTTTTCTTTTTTTTTTCCTTTTTTTCCTTTTTTTTTCGAGAGCTAAATAAAACACAAACAATAATATAAACAATAACAATGATCCAATAATTTATTACATATGCCGACTATCAAGTAAACAAACCCAAGTTTCAATATTTCCCCCAAAAGTAAGACCAACAATAAACCCCTCCTTGCACACTTTATTACTCCCTTAAGCACTCTACTAGCCTTTGACAATGTGGGTTCAAATTAATGTAAGGCCAATACAAGAAAAAGGTCTCGGCAAGTAATGTGGTATGTCACCGAAAAAATAGGATTAAGTTCAACGGGTTAACTAATTGATCATGTAAACATGGTGTGGTAATATGGGAAAATATGCGGTTATTCCTAATTGCCTTTATCATTTTAATCGTCAAATAATGTCATGCGTTTCAAGAAAGACCTCAAACAACTGCTAGCAATGCAAACAATCCGTGGACACTCAAGCAAACGAATAAATTGCAAATATGCATTAAGGCTCAAAATCTCACTTGGTGAAAAAACATACTCAATCCCAAGCAAAAAATCTCTCTAACGCACCAACTTGTATTCAAAGCATGTAAATTAAATCATCTTGCACATATTCATGTCCTTCTAATCACTTACAACATTCAATAAGTCTACTAGCTTCAACTTACTAGTGTATGCACAAGAACAAAGCATATCTCTTCTCAATCAAAAGCGTCAATAACACAAAATTCCTATCAAGCATGGGTGCAAATGCAACTATATGAACTCACATGATATACGAACATAAAAGCAAAATGCCTCATATGCAACAAATGTAGATAACACGAACATAAATGCATAATTTACTAATAATAATATGCAAGCATGAAATCCTACATGAACAAATAATATAACAACTACTAATCCCTCAAACCACCCCCAAACTTAAAATATTCAATGTCCCCATTGAATGGAAAGTAATACAAGGGATAGTAGAAAACATACCTGAATACCGAAGCATACCCAACAATTTTTTTCTCGCAAAAATCCCCTTTCCTTAGCAATTGGCCTCAAAACAACCGATTAAATTTAACCTCCGCCGTCAAAAATGAAAATTTCCCAACATTAGCACTATCTCTCCCATGCTTACGAGCCAAAAGAATCAATTCCTAACTCACAAGAAGCTCCACCAATAATCACCAAGCAATACCACACCAAAAATAGGCCAATATATCAAGAATAATACAAATCCCAATTTACAAGAACACAAATTCGTAATCAAAATAAAATTTGAGAGAAGAAATAAACCCACTACGAATTGGAGAGGTGAACTTGCAATTAATTCCTCTTTAGAATTGAATTTTTGGAGATTTAAATAAAATAGAAGAGGAATTGGATTTGTATGGCTAGGTGTGTATATATATAAGATAGATGAGATTTAAATATTTAAAGTGTAGGAGAGATTTGGAGAGGTTAAGAATTGATGTAGGATAAATATAGGAATTTAGAATTGAAGAAATTTGAGTTAGGATTGAATTTGGGGGAATTTTAGTGGCAAAAACACTGAAATTCGGGAAAAATTCTGGCAGAACAGGGGTATAACGCAGCAGCAAGCTGCGTTACAGGGTCTTTGGCACGGAACAGATAGTAACGCATGACAGAAATGCGTTACAGGGGTCAATATACTGGTAGACGCGCTAGCGCAACTTGCGCAACTCACGGGCAAATTGTGCCTAATGCAGTAACGCAGGCGCAACTTGCGTTACTGGGGCGCAAATTGGTCGAACTGTTCTTTTTTTTTTTTTGCACAGATTTTTTTTTTCTTGCACAACACTACCTCTTTTTTTTTTCTTTTTTTTCCTACACTAATGCGCGGGTTGCCTCCCACGAAGCGCTTCTTTAACGTCAATAGCTTGACGTTACTTCCAAGCCTCCATTAAGGATGATAATAGTTCGCCTGGTCCTCTCTTCGCAATACTTCATCATCATCTCGGCGGCACACTTTCTGCCCCTTCTCCTCGCTTGGCATATTCATGTAGCAACTATATCCTCTTCCAATGCCTTCATCTGTTGACCCAAAATCTGACAATTTGTAGAACAGCACACGGGCTTCGCTTGAATATAATGGAGGAGGGTAAATGTAAGTTGCTGAAGCCTTTGGTTCCTCAAAGAGAACTTCCTCCATTGGCTCTAATGCGCTACCTCCATCTTTATACTCTGAGACAAGTAGAAGACCTGCATCTTTCCCATGTTCTTCAGCCTCTTGGTACGCACATACCAATTCTTGAAATTTGCGTAGGTCATCAGTGTCCTCTTGGTACGCACATAACAATTCTTGAAATTTGCGTAGCTTCTCAGTGTCTGTCTCAAATTGTGCCCTTTCCAAATCATCCACCTCACTAGCTTGATCAAATTCCTCACATGGCTTGTGAACACTCTCCTCCTCTTGGAATTTGTCTTCTTCAATTAAGCATGCAGTACCTTGCTCCAAGTCATCGTTATTTTCTGGAATTGCTTCTGGTATGAATTGCTGATTCTCTTGTTCCAAGACTCTCAAAACTTGAGCAGCTAATGTCCCCATAGATTTGATAAGCTTCTCATTATTCTCTGCAAGCATCCTAATCTCCTTCCTAATCTCCTTCAAATCATCATCTGACTGAAAAGTAGGAGTAGGTTGCTGATGTTGAAACTCTTCACTACCAAAGACATATGACATATCTGGAACATCTTGCTGGTACTGTTGAGGATGGTATTGAAAATATGGTTGCTCCTCATAAGTGACGTATGGATCAACTCCTTCGTAGTAACAATATTGTGAGGGATCATGAACGCCCAAACACTGCTCACATTGCTGATGCATGGATGTCCTCGAATATGCCCACCATGGCAACTCCTCGCATGCCATCTTTAAACACTTAAGTACCTGAACACACCAAACTAAACAAGATAGGTAAGAAACACTACGCCATAAACGCACATACGCAACCCCCATTTTCAGTTGCGTAAGGCCTGAAAAATGTTGCGTAAGGTCTTACGCAACGCTTTTGGGGCATTACCAATATTGGCGTTGCGTAAGACCCCTAACGCAACGCTTTTCCAAGCTATTGCAACACTTCGAAAAGCATTGCATAAGAGGCCTTATGCAACACCAAAAGCATGCAAACGCAACACTTCATGGGGTTGCATAAGATGTTTCAGCCATGTCAGCATGCTAACATGGAAGCAAGGTGCCACGTCAGCATGCTGACATGGAAGCAAGGTGCCACGTCAGCACGCTGACATGTCAGTGGTGGGGCCCACAAGTGCCACGTCACATATGGGGGGGCATGCCACGTCATCAGTGGGGCCCACCAAGGTGCCACGTCAGCACTGGGGCCCACATGCCACGTCAGCAGTGGGGCCCACATGACACGTCAGCAGTGGGTACCCACATGCTGACGTCAGCAGTGGGACCCACATTGCCACATCAGCAATGGGTTCCACTATCTAACGCAACGCTATTTTGTGTCTAATGCAACGCTAATTTTTTTTTTTAAGCAACCCCATTCTTTTCAAATGCAACATTAAAACAATGCTAATGCAACATTAAACAGAGTCAAATACAACGTTTTTCATAAAAAAATTGAAATGGCAGTTTTGTTCATACATAATACAAGCCTGTCCAATCCAAAACAACAACTTCAAATTTCCTAAATAATGCAACCAAAAAAACTACTTAACAACTTTACAACCAAGTTATACTACTACTAGCTAAAAACTATAGAATAAAAGCCCTAAGAAGTTGTGCCAACTTGAGTCGTGGGAGTACCATTGTCGTCCAATCTAATTTCACCAATTTTGAGTCAATGGAGTTCCAATGTTGATGATCAAGTACCAATCTGATTTCACCCACTCCCATTAAATTAGTCCCATCAACAGGGCCATCAGCTGCTGTGGTCATTGTCATACTAGCAAAAGTTAAACCAACATCATTTGACTTCACTGGAAGCGTTTTCTTTGAACAACCTGAAATTATTATAGTGCCATGCCTTTAGACACTTAAAGAAGAAACAACAAAGAATTTTATGTAGAGGACTATAATAAAATTTATGTATCGATAGACCTCTCACATGACCTGCAAGAGTAGAGCCATCAGACTTGTTCTCCTGGAAAAACTTCTCTCTCTCAACATGTTTTGCAGGAGGTGGTGGAATGCTTACAGCTGGCACAGCTGGTCGAAATGCAAGGGGTTCTTTCTTTGGCTCCACACTCAATGGCCGTATTAGGGGACGATGAAGTCTATCTGAAGCTCCTAACAAACCTATGGATCGGTCTTTTTGACGATTTTCATCTTCAGGCTGGACACAAGCTTTTCCTTTCCTCATCCTATCAAGCATGTATTGTAGTTATTGTTAGGGTCCCGTACTTAAAAAAATATTAAATGCACCAAGTCACCAACTAGTCCGATTTCAGAAACAAGATCTAGAAGCTAGTGACAAACTCCTTTCGAAGTACTGAACTAGATCGCTACTATTATCTGGTACCAATTCTAAATCGATAATTTATTAAAAAACCTAGGTTAGATTTATCAGAACCAAACAAATTGTACAAACCTCCGGAAAAGCTGTTCTGCTTCCTCTTCTTCCTCCACTTCTTCCTGATTAAATTGGTTTACAGTAGGGGTTGGCCTATCAGAGATAAGTGCATCATGTCTGGTAAGAAGTTTCTGTAGCTGGTCATTTAGCTCAAGTGCTCAACTGCTTCTGACACCACCTTCTCATCACTAGAAAAAAAAAAGACGGGATCAGTATGTCTTTCAAACAACAAACGGGATATGTTCTTGCACGAATTACCAAATCCAGTTCAAACAGATCTTAGCATTTTAAAATAAAGGAGAAGTAGATCAAATATTGCGGCAAAAACTAACATAATGGTTTAAGCTAATTCTGATGGGAACTTACTAATGTCATTGTGATAATTCTAAATGAAATACATCTCAAGCACGGAAATACACAAATAGGAAATAAAAAAACACAGGTAGGAATTCTAAAGGTAATTCTAATGAAGACTTAAGTTTTTTTGTCGTTCCTACATTGCTAGTTTCCTTGTAACTCTTTTCTATTAGTTAATGGAAAGAGACAGATTGAAGTTCTTTTGAATTACCAGGGGAATAGCCAGGAAAATAGGCTTAGTGGGGTCAAAAAATAATACTCCGTAATACTTATTTAACTAAAAATAATAACTTATAAATTTGAATATTTAAAACTTAATAAATAATTAATTCAAAAATACTTACATGACTATTTCATCAATGAAGTGGAAAACTATCTAATAAATAAATCACAAAAATTAATGATTAAAAAAAATAGGAGACAAAGGAGACTGAAATCTGAACACAATTAAGTGATGGTTACATGTATTAAAATGGTATGAGATGATTTTGAAAGCTCTACACAAGACCCTTGGACCACATGTTTCCTCTAATTTAATACTGAGAAATCTGGCCTAAAAGGAAAAGAGAATCAGGGCATTCAGAGTAATCACATAGTTCAGTGTTTACCTGTAATGATTTTGTTAGATGCACCACACTTCATTTAGTCGCGCCATATGCAGCAAATCTAAGAAGATATCAATTGTGTAAGATACTAAAGCTGATTTGTATCAATGTAGGCAATTCACATCATTTAATAGGAACTTCATTGTTTGCAATTGCATGATTGATACCTCTGTGCTTTCTAGTAGAAAACAAAAAATAAGCAGCTATTTTAAGTTAAAACTACACTACACAATTGCTCAAAATAAGCTACAAGGATCAGATGTGATTTTTGCGAAAAAAGTGAAAGAGATTCATAGTTGCATAATACGTAGGAACTTGGAGTCTGAGCTGTCTGTTGCAAATTCTTTTATAGACACTTATGCTAAATCAGGAAATTTAGTTTATTCAAGAACCATCTTTGATGAGATTCTAATTGCTAAAGATACTAATTGGCTATATCTGATAAAGTGTAACAATGCTACGGGGTGTACTTACGGACCTATGGCAATCTCCAGTCCAGAATTTTTGTGTGTTCCTATCCATAGTGTGAGCTAAATCAACATATATATATTAAGTACAAAACCAATTAAGCCCTAGAATGAAAACCCCTATATCAAATCATACCAAAACCAAAAAAATCGAAATAGATCTGTTTATCCACGAAAACCCCTAAATCAAATCATACCAAAACCAAATAATATGAAAACCTATTAAGTGCAAAACCAATTAAGCCCTAGAATGAAAGACCCAAATTTACTCACCTTAATTACCAAATTGGAAGAAGAAGCTTGAGAGAGCTTGAGATTTGCTGGATGTACGTGTTCCTTGATTTTGTCACAAACAACATCTATAATCAAAATAATGAAATCAACCTTTATGTTTGTGACAAAATCAAGAACACCTATATCCAGTAAAATGAACTGAACCCAACACTGATAAGATGAGGTCTGGTTTCAACAGAGACGTGGAGAGAGAAGAAGAGCTCGCCTTGTTGAGTTGAGAGAAAGGGGGTGTTAAGTGTTTAGAGGGAATATATCGTATATTGGGTAGAGTAGAGGGAAGAGGTGCTCAAAATTTTTCATTTTGGGGGGAATGGGCGGCGAAATTGGTTGAACGAAAGGGGAGGTGGAGATGTTGGTGGTGAAGGAGATGAGCAGCGGCGGAAGAAAAAATAGAGACAGATGGGTTTGTGTTGTGTTTGTGTGTATTAGATAGTGTGTATTACTGGGGTTTAATGAGGACCATTGGATGTGATTCTTTTTTGTTTTAATCAAGGGTCAGAAAATGATTAAAGAAGCACAATCCTTGTGCTATGTTGTCAACCAGTAATACATTGACACATGTCATCAAAAAGAATTTTTAACTTTCCATTCTTAATATAGAGTGAAATAAATATAGATTAAAATAAATATCAAAAAATCGAAAATGCTTTAAAAATTATGAATTTTTTTACAACAACTTGGAAATATTAAGAAAATTTCTCTCTCAAAATCTGGTCAATTTCATAGAAGTTTGGTCAAACTTATGATTTTTAAACGTACGAGTTTTTCGGCTCTAAATTCGACTCCGAAACAAAATTCTCAAAAAATTTCACAAATTTTATCATGGATAGAAAATATGATTTAAATGATATTTTCCAAGTTTCAAGTTTTTCTAGCATATAGAAATATTTATTTCAAATTGTCGAAGTTCAATAAGGATATTTTGTTCCATTTACTGTTTCTATTTTTTAAAAACTATTTCTCGACAATCCAATCATACAGATGTCAAGATATATCTAATTTAATGACATTCCCCAAGTTTCATAAAATAAAAAATTAATTTGATTGGAGATCTTAGTAGATCACTACTATTTTCAACATGACTCGTAACTAGTGCTTTGTTACGGATTATTATTTCTATTTTTTAAAAAATATTTTTGAACGATCCAACCGTACGGATGTCAATATATATCTAATATAATGATATTCCCCAAGTTTCAGAAAATAAAAAATTAATTTGATTGAAGATCTTAGTAGATCACTACTATTTTCAACATGACTCGTAACTAGTCCTTTGTTACGGATTATTATTTCTATTTTTTTAAAAATATTTTTGAACGATCCAACCATACGGATGTCAATATATATCTAATATAATGATATTCCCCAAGTTTCAGAAAATAAAAAATTAATTTGATTGAAGATCTTAGTAGATCACTACTATTTTCAATAAGACTCTTAACTAGTGCTTTGTTACGGATTAATGTTTCTATTTTTTAAAAAATATTTTTGAACGATCCAACCGTACGGATGTCAATATATATCTAATATAATGATATTCCCCAAGTTTCAGAAAGTAAAAAATTAATTTGATTGGAGATCTTAGTAGATCACTACTATTTTCAATAAGACTCTTAACTAGTGCTTTGTTACGGATTATTGTTTCTATTTTTTAAAAAATATTTTTGAACGATCCAACCGTACGGATGTCAATATATATCTAATATAATGATATTCCCCAAGTTTCAGAAAATAAAAAATTAATTTGATTGGAGATCTTAGTAGATCACTACTATTTTCAAAATGACTCGTAACTAGTGCTTTGTTACGGATTATTGTTTCTATTTTTTAAAAAACATTTTTGAACGATCCAACCGTATGGATGTCAATATATATCTAATATAATGATATTCCCCAAGTTTCAGAAAATAAAAAATTAATTTGATTGGAGATCTTAGTAGATCACTACTATTTTCAATATGACTCGTAACTACTGCTTTCTTACGGATTATTGTTTATATTTTTTAAAAAATATTTTTGAACGATCCAACCGTACGGATGTCAATATATATCTAATATAATGATATTCCCCAAGTTTCAGAAAATAAAAAATTAATTTGATTGGAGATCTTAGTAAATCACTACTATTTTCAATATGACTCGTAACTAGTGCTTTGTTACAGATTATTGTTTCTATTTTTTAAAAAATATTTTTGAACGATCCAACCGTACGGATGTCAATATATATCTAATATAATGATATTCCCCAAGTTTCAGAAAATAAAAAATTAATTTGATTGGAGATCTTAGTAGATCACTACTATTTTATCTAATGCAACACTTCAAACAGCAAATGCAACACTACATGTATCTAATGCAACGCTTTCTTCCACGTCAGCAAATGCCACGTCAGCAAAGGCGGGCCCCACACTGCCACGTCAGCAGTTGTGGGTCCCACAATTGCCACGTCAGCATGATGGGCCTCCTACCACGTCACCCTTGTGGGTCCCACACTGCCACGTCAGCAGTTGTGGGGCCCACATCTGCCACGTCATATTTTTTTTTAAAAAAATGAATATATCTAATGCAACACTTCAAAGAGCAAACGCAACACTACTGGTATCTAATGCATCGTTTTTTGCCACGTCAACAAATGCCATGTCAGCAAAGGTGGGCCCCACTTCTGCCACGTCAACAAATGTGGGTCCCACATGTGCCACGTCAGCAAATGCCACGTCAGCACACGTGGGTCCCACTCATGCCACGTCACCAATTATAAAAATAAAAAATTATCTAACGCAACGCCATCAGTTAGTGTTGCATAATGTGAAACACTGTGGGTAATACGCAACGCTAATCTATATCTAACGCAACACCAATTCAGCTCAGTTGCAAAAGACCCAAAACTTCTATCTAACGAAACGCTTTCGGTGCAACGCTTTGTAAAAAGGGTTGCGTATGCTCACTTATGGCGTAGTGAAAAAATCTGAGTCAGTGAACTCTAACGACCACTATTGACAAGCACATAAACCAAAAATAAAACACCGATGATCCCCGGCAGCGGCGCCAAAAACTTGTTTGCACAAAATCACGCAAGCGTACGTGGTCACAAGTAATACAGATATAAGTCGAGTTCGTTCCCACAGAGATCTGGTTATGGTTTTAATTCAGTAGATGTACCTATGCAACAATGTATGATTATTATTCACTGCTAAGACAAATAACAATTTGGGTTTAATAAACTAAATTAACTAAGAAACAAATTAACAAAACTAAGAATTAACTAACTAACAAGAATTTAAATCTAATTACTTCTGCAAGGTAAACCATGGAATCCTAACTTCATTAAATACTTCGCTTAGATCTGACGCCTTTAATCTCTATATGCAATGGTTATGATATCTGATCGGATAACACGAAACAAGTATACGCTACTTCTCAGTATACGAATACCAAATTAAACATACATCCACAAAAGAGATAGAAGATGAATAGACACCAATTATGCTTAGACCCTATATCTCTATAGAATTTGAAAACATACCGGTTGAAGAACAAGTTATCCACATAGATCACATAGGGCAGCATAATATCTCTATTTACGCCATAAATCATGATGTTAAAACATCAACCTATCCTATGCTAGCATGGCAAGTTCTAAATCTCAAGATCCACTCTCGTTTAGCAAGAGATTAACAAATTAGATGTTCATGACGCATCTATCAAGTAAGCATAACCATACGAGGATATCATATATACATCACACACAGATCTGTAAAGCAATCAAGATAATAAAGCTCCATAAATAAATCCATTAGAATCCCATGACAACGATTAGTTCATAATCGAACCTCTCGTCATCATGGGATCAAGTGAAACCATGATAAAAATAAAGTATGAAAAAATACAAATATATCTAAGTAATTGATATGTAATGGTTCTACTCCTAATGATGATGATAAATTACAAGGGTTTGATGTGTTTATATAGGCTCTAGAAGTCTTGCCCAGCAAGAAAATACCAAAACATAATTATAATAGAATTACGTTTCCTAAACTGATTCTGTTTTAAAGGGAAATTCGCAGCTGTCTTTTCTTCAGTAATTCTGGAACGTTCCAGCTGCAATTGGGCCTCTTGACCACTTTAGAATGATAGATAATCTCGTTATCTTCGCGTGGACAGTAAGATCGCCCAAAACTGACTTCTAGAACTCAAGATAAGGCCCAAACAGTGAATCTCACGCGTGCAGCCCAATAAATCCGAATTTTAATAAATTAAATCTCCAAAAATGACAAAAACACCCACCATAATCAACATCCTTGTAAATCTGCACAACTAAACAAAACACATCAAAACTACCACAAACTTGAGTCCAAGACAATCAATTTAAGCCGATTTAGAATGCTCCAAGTGGATATAAACTCCACTTATCATGTTAACCGGTGATGAAACACTGTCTGTAGGAATAACAAGTGATGGAACACTGTCTGTAGGAATATCAGAACTAGAAAAATGGTCTAAAAAATCTTGAGTGCCTTGTGAAGATGATTCTATCTGATTATCAGATACAGAATCAAAATGGACTTGTGCAAGAGGAGTGTCAGAGTAGGATAGATTAGGTGGACTGAAAATAGGTGTGGAGGTAACCAAAGGATACAAAATAGAATTAGTGGTGTCTTTATAAGGAAAAACACTCTCATGGAAAATCACATGTCTGGAAACATGAAAACTGTTTGTAACAGGATCATAAAGTTTGTAACCCTTTTGATGAGAATGATAACCAAGAAAAATTGTTTTAATAGCTCGTGGAGCTAATTTGTCTGAAGAATGTACAGACATATAAGCTAAGCGACCAAAAACTCTAAGATTGCTATAATCTGGAGGATCATGAAACAACAATTCATAAGGGCTGACAAAACCTAATACAGAGGTAGGAATCCTGTTAATAAGATATGTAGATGTTAACAAACAATCACCCCAAAATTTTGGTGGAAGATGTGCTTGAAACATCAATGCGTCATTTCAAGTAAGTTTCTATGTTTTCTTTCCACTCTCCCATTTTGTTGGGGAATGGAAGGACAAGAAGACTGATGAATAATGCCTTGACTGGTGAAAAAGGTACAAAGATCATGATTCATAAATTCACCTCCATTATCTGATCTAATACATTTAACAGATGTATTAAATTGAGTAGGAACATGAACAATAAAATCTTTAAGAGACTGTATGGCATGTTGTTTAGAGGGAAGCAAAATATTCCAAACACCCCTTGTACAATCATCAACAATTGTTAAGAAATATTTGCAACCATTACAAGTTGGAATCCTATAAGTACCCCAGATATCACAATGAACTAAATCAAAAGGCAAAAGAGCATGTGAAGTACTGATAGGAAAAGGCAATTTACATTGCTTTGCCAAAGGGCATACATCACATACAGAAGTAACATCAGATTTCAAATGACTAGACTGTTTGATATCTAAGTCTTTAAATCTTGAAAGCACAGTAAAAGGTATATGACCTAAACGTTGATGCCAAAGAAAAACAGAAGATTGAGAAGTTTGAGATGTTTGAGAAGCTACAGAAGCAACAGGAGTAGATGATGAAACTGGAGGAGTGTTGATGAGCTGGTAAAGACCTTCAACCATGTTACCAAGAACCAATGCCTTGTTCTGGGATTGGTCCTGCAGATAACAGGAATTAGATTCAAACCAGACTTTGGAATTAAGTTGAGATGAAAGTTTGCTAATGGACAGGAGGTTAAAAGTGAAGGTAGGTATGAACAAGACATCATGTATGACTAAAGAAAAAGAGTGTAATAATACAGAACCAGTATGTGTGACAAGAGACTGTTCACCATTAGGAAAAGTAACAGGATAGGGATCAGGCACAGGATGAATATTATGCAAATGACTAAGACTGCAACACATATGATTAGTAGCCCCTGTGTCATATTGTTTGAAAATCTTGATGATCGAAGTGGAGAAAGAGAATGCAGTACCTGCAATATTTCCAGAAAATTGAGCACCTGGAAAAATACAGAAAATTTCAAGGCCGATGGTTATTGTGCAAATACAGAGGATGACTATTGGTATCAATGGAGTCACCATATGAATTAGGCGTAGAAGTGTTGTTTTGGGGTGGAGTTGAGTGTGAAACAGAATTTGATGGATTAGTCATAACAGCATGTGCATAAGAAACAGAAGATCGATTGAGATTATTGTGTGTGTGAGACATTCACAAGATCACAAAATTTACAGAAATAGCACCATAAAACTATCAATCAAGATAACAATGAGATGTAATCATCGTGAAATCAACAAGAAAACACAGAGAAAACGAACAGATAACAAAAGATCAAGAAAGATAACGAGAGAGATCGAGAAAAAACGAGAGAGATCGAGAAAGATGGAGAAAGATCGATCAAAAAACGAAAGGAAAGCTTACTGATTTCGTGTATAATAGTGCGGAATTGCTCTGGTACCATCTAGAGCTGTTAGCATCTCTCCTTTATTAACAGACTTGATCTAAAGCAGAGAGGAAGAAGATGAAGATCTACATTTACTCAGAACAAGTTTGTTACAGAAATGGTGAAATGTAAAGTTACTCAAAGTTACAAGAAATGAAACTATATATACTACTCACTAATTCTGTTATGATAGGTATAAGTACTTATCAAGTAACACATATCTAATTTTTTAAGCTAATATACTACAATAATATGAACGACCATGAGAGTTTTAGAGATTTCCGTAGGGATCATAAATCTTAGACCGTAGCAGTGGGAACACTAGGTTGTAGCTGCATGAGTCCTACCGATTAGTTGTTAAATGATAATATTATCAATACTTAATTGTCTTAGAATTTCTATAAACATGTTAATGATTTTGATTACTTCCTTTATATGAGCCGTAGCCATTCATTTTTAGGATTCATCAGAGATGAACAAATAACTACGAATGTATAATGATTAAATAACAAGTGGTGTATGCAAGTGTAACACATAATAATGCAGAACGGAATAGAAACACAGCCCACTGCAGGGTGCTGTAAAAAGACTAGAATGCAGAAATGTGGAGCAATTTTTATGTGGAAAAATAGAGCCGAAACCAGAAAATCACAAGAAATTTGCGGAACACAGTAGACAACAAAATTCCCAACTGCGAAATGTAATGAACCGAACATAGACAAAAATAAACTTCTGAAATCAGCAGGAAAAAAAAACCTGGAGAATGATAGCCTGCAGAATATTGAATCTACAAAAATCTGGGTGGATTGCAATATTGCAGAATATGATGATACACATAAATCGATATGTTTCCTAGCAGCTGATGGGATACATATTCTCGCTCTGGCTTTCATATGAGTCAATTTTCTTGTGAGTCAATAAAATTGAAATCTTATTATTATTATAATTCTTATATTGTATTCGCAATTTTTTTATTATAACTTAGAATAAAAAAAAGATTACGATCAATTTTCTTAAATATTTTTTAACTAAAATAACTGAAACGTGTTTCCATGCACTTCTATTAAACAATCTAAGTTCATAGTTTGTTAATCACATAAATTTTTTATGCAAATAACATAGTTCTTTTTATAATTTTATTATATAATTTTATAATATTTAATTAAATAAAAATTAATAATTAATTAATATAAATCCCCGAGCCCGTGCTTCGCACGGGTTATCATCTAGTAATAGTAACTGGACACAGTGAGCTGCAATATTATCTTTCTGTAATGAATCAACAACTTCCCATTGAGAGTCAGTTCATGTTCAAATTGGTTGATCACCTAAACGCAGAAATTGTGCTTGGTACTGTGTAGAACGCCAAAGAAACTTGCAATTGGATCAGTTATACATACATGTATGTTCTTTCTATGCAGTTGGGGGTAGTAGACAGGAAGAAGAAGGCATTGAAATCAATATAAAAGAACAAGAAATCAATATAACAAAATAAGACAGATATAACCCTCAGCAATTTCTTCTCTAACGGTCATAATTAACGGAAATGGACGGAAGGGTGCACATTGAATCGCCCAAATATTCTGTGGGTTGCAAAGTGTATTTATGCAAACTATGAGTACCAAAGTGATTTTGGTAAGAACCAAAGGGTTGCGAAATGCAATTTAGTCTTTAATAAATTCCGAATAAAATTGATAAAGGTAAAAAAGTATAGATAATATTCGATTAAAATTGATTATTGTGCTGTAAATATATATTACTATTTAATGATATTACAACTTAAGAATTTACTTTACACACGTATACATAATTATAGCTCTGGACAAGTAGTTTCATATCTATACTCTTTATTAAAAGCAGAAACCCCCTTTGAATAGTATGCCATGTATACCGCGGTATGCACGGTATGTCAATTAATTAATTAATAAAAACTTATTTTACTATTTGTACTTTAAAAACTGTTTTTTAAGTGTATAGAAGGATCTATAATAGATTAATAATATAACTATTCTTATATTACCAGAGATAAGTTATATAAATTTAATTAATTAAAATAATAAAATTAAATATTAATTTAATTTATTATTGAAGTTATATACTAGGAATCTATTAACTAACAATCGAAATAAAAGTCGAGAATATAGTATTATATACACTTGGTGCTTCAAAATTTTATTCATTTAAAAAAATTAAAAATTAGGAATTTAAGATAATTTATCACAATCCGTGCTTCACACGGGTTATCGGCTAGTTTGTATTTATATTTGGCATAAATAAATATGTAAAGGGTAATCAATTGATCTATAATGTTTGATAGATGAATGAATAATAAACAATTGTTATGTTAAATCAAATTACACTCTAATTTTTTTCCCCATGCGGACTTTAATCAAACTTCAATTTGAAATATGTAAAACAGAACAGTCTATTAAAGGAGGGGGGAGGGAGAGGTGGTGATACATGCCATTGTGATTTTGCATAGCAATTAAGCTTACAAATTTAATTCCAAAAAGAATTCCCTACGATGACAATCGCAAATCTAATCCTGCAAGTTTTTCTGTATTGCTACGTACTGTTTATCAATTTCTGTTCAGGTTTAAAAACTTTGATTCCCAACATCACCGAATTTTTCTTCGAATATATTCTCTTCGAGCCATACACAAGGGCTAAGAACTTGTCTTCGGTTCAACCTGCATATTCTTTCTTGCCAGAAGATATCTTAATAAACATTCTTGCCATACTGCCGGTTAGGTCTCTTCTTCGATGCAGGTGTGTTTGTAAAACGTGGCATCAAATTATAGCTGAAACTCATCTCACATATCAAAATGCCACCGCCTCATGCACGTATATACTATACGAAGATTTGAGGTTTGCGTACCGATAGTGAGCCCCTTTTTTATAGTACAAAACATTCTAAACTGTACTACACCCACAGATTATTCAGGAATGACACTCGTCAAAATCAAAGGCTAAAGATTTACGGGGTCTGTAATGGGTTGTTATGTTTGTCGGAACAACGCTATCAAATCGACAATACAATACATCTGTGGAATCCAATTTGTAGAAAAGTAAAAAAGCTTCCACAACTTAAAATCTCAATGGAGGAAGGGTATGAAATTAATCCTAGAGTTTTCCTGAGCTTTGGATATTTCCAGAGGACTCTAGCTGTTATCACTTGTCTTACATACCCTGCATGGTATAAACTAGCTGCCACCTTATTCTTTTGTCATAATATTAATGCATCTATATATTAAATATAAAACACCCAGCTGTTATTATTAGTACGAGTTTGAATTCTAACAAAAAAATGGTACCAAATAGGTCATGCGAGGAGATTAAAAGTTTGCAGCAAAAGCTTTGCTATGGGCTATGAGCCAGCAGCAAAAAACATGAAACAAAAAGAAAAACATGTACAATATCTCGCAAGAAAGAAGTTATGAAAAAAGTCAAAGAAGAAATTGATCATGGTACTACTAGTTGTTATGATAAGCTATGTTTTCCTCCCTTTTTCCCTTTCGGTTGGAAGTATATTAGTTGGTCTACTTTAACTTACTTGCCAAAAGATAGGCATGTCGTGCCCTTTCTATGTATCCAAGTTGCACCAAACTTTTTTTTTGAACATCAAAACTGAATAAAATTAGCAAATCAAATCTTTAGCAAGTACATCGATAAGAAAAGAGGGTGTAGAAAACCACTCTTCACGACCAGACATAGAACTAGCTACCCTAGCTATAACATGAGTTGCTAAATTCGCTGATCTCCTAATAAAATAGACACCAATGGACCTCAAGTCCTTTAGAATTTCCACACAATATGCCATAATAGTCCCAAAGTATGAATTATCAGAGGATTTACTCCGAACAGCCTCGACCACAGCCATGCTATCGAGTTCCACATAAACTCCGTGATACGCCATATTCTTTAGCCATGACAAAGCCTCTCGGAAGGCTAAAGCTTCTGCTACTCGAGCATCTAGAGCCCCAGTCAACCGCCCTCCACAGCCTGCAACAAACTCACCATGATCATCTCTCAAAACAAACCCATAAGCACTCTTATTTTCCTTTTCAAAGAACGCTGCATCAACACTACATGTTTTCCATCCTATTGGGGGAGGTTGCCACACCAACATACCTTCTCTATGGAAGCAATCACTGATTCTATTCTGGTTCACCTGAGCTTGTTGTCACTGAAAGATAGAGGAGCTTGCTTCGTTAATAATCTGAGCACAGGTTTTATACCTGTTATCCCACACCACTGAATTTCTATGGTTCCAAAGACTCCATAAAACTGAACAGCAGACTTCCAAGACCTTCAAATCAAGATTATCAAAAATCGCCACAATCCTTTGAAAGATAGAAAGATCAGAATCAAGCATAACTTGCATACCACTAATCTCCCAACATCTGTTAGAAAAAGGGCAATTTATAAGAATATGATATAAAGTCTCTACCGACAGCTTACAAATTTTGCAGATGGGATGAACATCAACATGCTTTCTCCTTAAGTTATCAAGAGTAGGGATGCAGTCATGAATAACTCTCCAAATAAAATTCTTCATCTTTGGTGGAATAGGGAGACTCCATAACCTTAACCATTTAAATAAACCTCCTGACGGCAACTGAGCAAAAGAACGATTAAGAACTCTATAACCATTCTTAACTGAAAACGGACCCTTACTATCTTCCAACCACATCCACTTGTCCTCTTGCTGAGAATTAGAAACCGGAATACGAGTGATTCTATCAACATCCTCTTGAATAAATAAGTCCCTTAGTAAATCCAGATCCCATCCACTTCTATCCATTGTAAGCAAGCTGCAAACTTTTGCATTTTCCAAACCTTGCACCAGGGGGGTTCGAACTCTACTCCTATTACTATCTGGTAACCAAGGATCTTCCCATACATTAATGGAATCACCATATCCAACCTTCAAAACACTACCATCCTTAATAAGATCCCTAGCAGCCAACATGCTTCTCCAAACATAGCTAGGGTTATGACCCAAGCCTGCATTGAGAATCGAAGTCGAATGAAAATACCTTGCCTTAAGCAATCTATCCACAAAAGAATTAGGAGTTGTGAGGATTCTCCATATCTGCTTGCCTAACAAAGCAATATTGAAATCCTTAATTCTTTTAAAAGTTAAAACCCATTCCTCCAAACTTCTTTGGAACACACAATTTATCCCACGCCATCCATCGAATTCCACCATTCTTCTCAATATCAGAGACCCACCAAAATTTATTCATAAGATGCTCTATTTCTTCACAAAGAGAATTAGGTAAGAGAAAAATACTGGAGACATAAGAAGGAATCCCTTGAATAACTGATTTGATAAGGATCTCCTTACCTGCTCTAGAAAAAGTCTTCCCTTTCCAGCTTTGCATACGGTTTCTTACCTTATCCTTGATATAACCAAAAACTTCTCGTTTATTTCCTCCAACAGCTTTTGGAAGTCCTAAATAAGACTCATCATTACGAACAGGAATTTGAAGAAACAGGCTAATAGCTGCTATCATATCTTCTGTTGTGTTCCTGCTAAAACAGATGCTTGATTTCTGAAAATTAACTTGTTGTCCGGTAGCTAACTCGTACTGATTTAAGCAATCTTTTATGCATTGGGCTTCGCTTAGCGAAGCTCTAAAAAACAAATAACAATCGTCCGCAAAGAACAGATGAGAGACTATGGGAGCAGAGTTAGCTATTTTATAACCATGAAGAGTACCTCTTGTTTGATTTTTGTTGAGTAGCGTAGATAAACCTTCAGCACACAGAAGAAATAAATATGGAGATATAGGATCTCCCTGACGCAATCCACGATTAGGCACGATTGGACCAACTTCATGACCAGATACTAAAAAATTATACTTCACAGAAGACATACACATGTGTATCCAGTCGACCCATTTATTTGAGAATCCCATTTTCAACATAATGGCCAGAATAAACTTCCATTCTACTCTGTCATACGCTTTACTCATATCAATCTTCAATGCCGAGTACCCCATTTTTCCTTGAGTCTTTTTCTTCATCCAGTGATTCACTTCATAAGCAGAAATTACATTATCAGTGATAAACCTACCTGGAATGAAGGCACTTTGAGCTTCTGAAATCACTTCCGACAACACTTTCTTCATTCGATTCGCCAGCATCTTTGTAATTATCTTCATTCTAACATTGCACAAAGAAATCGGCCTTAAATCACCCATTGTTTCCGGAGATTTTTTCTTTGGAATGAGGACAACTAAGGTATCATTTAGACCAGCAGGAATAGTAGTCGAATTCAACACCCTCAAGCAATCAGCGGAAATATCGTTACCTATTATTTCCCAAAATCTTTGATAGAAAGCTGGGTTCATTCCATCTTGGCCCGGACTTTTATCCGGGTGCATTGAAAAAATGGCAGTTTTGACCTCCTCTACTGTGAATTCATCAGTAAGCATTTCATTTTGCATCAAGCTAATTCGACTTCCAACATTATCAAGAATTTCGTCATAATCTACCTCACTTGACTGAAAGAGATGTTCATAATAATTACCAATAAGCGTCCCCAAACCCTGTTGCCAATCATGCCAGACTCCATTATCATCTTTAAGTTTATCTATCTGATTCTTATTTTTTCTCGCAGAAGCATACACATGGAAGTACTTAGTGTTGTTGTCCGCGGCTTTTAGCCAATGCTGCTTAGCCCTTTGCTTCCAAAAATCCTCTTGCTGAATTAACAATTTTGTATATTCCTTTAAAGCCTCTGTATAGCACTGCTGAGAAAATAAATCCATACATCCCCTGAACCTATTCATTCTTTGACGACACTTGCTCAAATCTTCTTTAAACTTCTTTGACAATCTTTCTCCCCAAGCTTTAAGCTCCTGTGCACAGAGATCAATTCTTTCCCCAATATTCCCCCCTCTACTTTGATGCCAACACTCCTTCACAATCTCGCTACACCTCTTCTCCCTTAACCATGAGTTTTCAAACCTAAAACGCCTTTTATGAGGAACTGGTTGCAAAACTTGGATTTGGAAGAACAATGTCGAATGATCCGATGTTGGTGCCACCAGATTCTGAACCTTACTCATCGGATAGTAGTTCCTCCATCTATCACAAACAAACACGCGATCTAATTTTTCCTCAACCCATCTTTCAGTACCTTTACCTCTCTCCCATGTAAAAGGGTACCCTTCTACTGGCAAGTCTGAGATACCACAATCAAAAATGGCTTCATTAAATCCATCAATCAGCCAGGTGGGTTGCTTATTTATTCCTCTTTTCTCTGAATTCCTTAGTATGTCATTAAAATCACCCAGGATGACCCAAGGAAGATTTGTCTGTCCAGCAAGGCTTCTCAAGAGTTGCCAAGAATCTCTTCTTCTCGAACGTTCAGGAAATCCATAGTAGCCTGTAAATCTCCATAAAGCCATACTATCAATATGCACTTCAGCATCAATATAATTATGAGATGAAGCTCTTATTTTTATCATACCATCCTTCTTCCACAATAATGCTAAACCGCCTCCGTGCCCTGGACCTACTACTGTAAATAGGGGAGAGCACGGTTCGGTTCGGATCGGTTTTGTCCCGAAACCGAACCCGAAATCGCATGTCTTCGGTTTTAAAAATTGAAAACCGCAACCGAACCGTCGGTTTTGGTTTCGGTTTTGAAAAGCTCGGTTCGGTTTTTAACGGTTCGGTTTCGGTTATAAAATCGAAGAAAAAATTATAAATATATTAAAAGATTTTAAATTTATAAATTATAACGTTCTCGAATTTTAAATAAAGTGACAAAGTTATTGAATGATTCTTAATTACCACTTAATGATACAATTCATAACAGGTTTAGGCAGTATGGACTGTGGGATCAGTATACATATGAATATCAAGATTTAGTCTACACCACTGGTATTAGCAACTGGAGTATCAGATAGACTGGTTAACCGATGCTTTACTCCATGCTTAAGTATGCATTTGAATTTAAGATAAAAAAATTTATTATGTATATTCCCTTCCTCATCCGATATTATTTTGAAATTTAGTTATAATTCAAAATATAATATTTTTATTAATTTTAAGAATACATATAAATTATATATATATATTTATTTATTTATTTTAATAATCGGTTCGGTCCAGTTTTAATCGATTCGGTTTTAACCTATAACCGGAACCGAAACCGAAAGTCTCGGTTTTTAAAAATCAAAAATAGCAATCGTCGGTTCGGTTTCGATTTCGGTATTTTCGGTTCGGTTTCGTCCGGTTTCGGTTCGGTTTCGGTTTCAATTCGGTTTTTTGCTCATCCCTAACTGTAAACATACCTTCATAATTCATTTTAGCTCGCACACTATCAACTCTATCATTATTACTCATTGTTTCCATTAAAAACACCAACAAGGGCTTCTTCATTTGAACCACTGTTGTGAAAAGCGCAAATCGGACCTAAACGGCGGGATGACCTTCTAGCGCTTAAGCGGTTAAGCGGACGCTTAAGCGGTTTTAAAAGCGGATCACTAATCGGATTATAAATAATTATATATTTATAGAAATAAATATAATATTATTTTTTAAAAAAAAAGCTAATCACATATGATATAACATATTATGATAAAAATTAAAACTAGTAATCTCTACATTCACAAAGTCATACTTAGTCATAATGAACTTAGAAAATACAAACACCATAATTATCATAATACGAGTTCCGAAAGATAGAAAGATAGAAATATAGATTGTAGCATTCTTTCAGAAAGACGGAAAACATATGCATTCTTTCACCATCCTTTATAACTTTTTTATAATTTTTATAATTTTTTATTTTTTTTATAATTTTTTTATATTTTTTATAATTTTATAATTTTTTTTTAAATTCATCCGCTTAATCCGTCTTTGACCCGCTTAATCCGTCTTTGACCCGCTTAATCCCGCTTAAACCCAAAAAACGCTTAACATCCCGATTTTATTAAAAGCTAGGCGTTTTACCCCCGATTCCGCTTAAGCGGCCGCTTAATGCGCTTTTCACAACACTGATTTGAACTAGGTCCATTAAAACTTAAACTGTTTGAGGGTTACCCAAGCCTCTACAATTCCAAAATAATGTACTCATTATGGCATAACTTTGCAAACATGTCCTCCAGATTTGAATGTGTTGACGGCTTGAATGATGATAAATGCAGGATAGTCAGATTGAATTTGACAACAGATCTTCATAAAACTTGTTATATAAACAAGACATAAAACTTGCAAGAATGCAAGACAGAGACCTTGCAAGAGTGCAAGACAGAGAAGCGATTAAGAAAATGACAGCAAAGTAATTCAGTGAGACATTTAATCAAACAGGTTGGCTTCAAAAAGTAGATTACCAATTTGCATATAGGAAAGCTAGAGATGGCTTTCATGCGAAATCAAACCTACTCCGGACATATTTTACTCATGAAATTTATAAATTAAGGTGTGATCTTTTGTCGTGCCAGAATTGATTTCGATTATCATTCAACCGGAGTTTTTCCAAGTTGCACCAAACTAAACAATATGAGTATCAAACATTCACCTGTACCTAGCATTAGAAAGACCAAACCAATTGCGTACAGACGCAGCAATGATTATGTTAATATATCACTTGCCAACATTTAACAGAGTCACCATGATTTTGTGCGTCTCTGTTACATATATGCCTGGACATTTAGAGAATATACTCCGCCACAAAGTTATCAGAATCTGTTTCCTTTTTTCTTTCTACAAAATTTGACTTCTCCATATTCCGCAAGAGTGAGGGCAATTTCGCTAGAACAAAAATTCTTTGGTAATCGGACAAGTTGTGGCCGATTTCAATTCAAGGAGAGTTACATTAGATACATAAATGCAAATTGACCCAGATATATAGGAAAATAAATAAGCCGGGTCTAATTTTGATGTAATTATACATAGTTATTCCTTTGAAACAAAATTGAATAGTAAGATGAGGCGAACCTGTGGACATCATCAGCACGGATGATTTCTCAGCTGCAGCAGCGCTCGAATATTTCTGCTGCTTCTGTTTAACTTGCTCGTAAATATTTCTATTTATCAACCCTGAATGGTTAGGTACTTAGGTCCAAGCAGAGTCTTTAAGAACACTAAATAAGTTCAAACATTCAGAGTTCTATACTCCTTGTAATCAACTTTGCAGGAAAATATTGTCTTCATTATAAATATGGTAGGAATGGCACTATGAGCCAACTAGCCAAGACACACAGACAAATTCTGTGAGACTGACAACGGGGGTTAGTCTCACCCACTGTAGTGAAATCACCCAAGGAGGAATATATACATAAAAAAGTTCATATTATGGATGTAGTGAACAAGAAGAAAGTTGCAGGGAAGATTTAATTGTTCTCTCTGCCAACAGTGATAGATATGTGTGAATATTGTGTGAGACACAGCAAATGTAATGAGACAAGAAAACTGGAGGAAACAAAAGTATTTTGAAGCATATTAATGCTCTTGAAAATAATAAGTACTGGGGAAGGAATTAGGTCCCTATCACAAATCACAGCTTTTCATATATAATAACCTAATTCCGGCCTTCTTCTCCTACTTCAAGCAAGTCTTTCTCCAAAGTGTGTATGTCACCTTCTGTCGGATCAAATGATTTATAATCTGCAATTGTTTCTTCTTTAGAATATGTAGCTAATCTCTCAAAGACATGTGTGTAGTCATGACCTCGTTCTGCAAGCAATCTTTTAATATGTTCTATCCTCTCCAAATCCTCCCTTTCTTTCAAGTATATCAGACAAGCATCTAGTACAGGAAAGTATAGTTTCGACCCAGGTTCACTAGCCAAGATCGATTTATTCAGTGCTTCTACTGCCTTTTCCATTTGCTTCAGTTTTTGATAACCAAATGCCACACGTGTCCATGTGCCCCCGTTTGGTTCATTCCCATTATCTAAAAGCCTCTGGCAAAGTGATTCGGCCTTTTCCATTAGACCCTTCTTGCAGTAAGCAGAAATGAGAAAATTTGGAAGTTGAATATCAAAAGTAGCTTTTTTTACTTCCCATTCATCAAATACTTCCTGTGCGGCATCTAGATCATCCATCTTTGCTAGAGAGCTCATCATGCAAAGATATCCCATATTGTAAAATTTACAATGACTCTTGTACAGCTTCCAAATGCGATGCAACTCTTCTTTATTGCCCATGCGAGCATACATTGTCATAAAAATCTCATAAGCAATTTTTCCTGAGCTGACCGCGACAAGTTGCTCAGACTTCTTTAACGATTCTAGAGCCTTTTCCTTGTTACGGACCCGTAAGTAACCTTTGGCTGCCACAACATATGCATTCCAGTCCATGGTGACTAATGGATCAGCTTCCATCTTTGTTAGAAGCTTCTCCAATTGGCCTATATCCAAAGCGTCTGCATATGCATTTAATATAGTATTATATGTGAATTTACTGAACTTAATATCAAGGTCTTCCATCTCTTGCATTAGAGAGTCTAGCTTGTCGAGCATCCCACAATGGGAATATAATTTTAACATAACATTGTAGGACAGTGTTTGCATATAACTCAACTCTCTCATTGACTGCATAACAGCTTCGGCTTTTTCCAACAATTTTGCATCAGCATAGCATGCCAAAAGAGCCCCATAACTCCGGAAGTCTTTTGAAGATATTGGCATATCATTGAAAAATTTCTCTGCTTCTTCCACACCATGAACCTTTGCTATCAGATCCAGCTGTATTGCAACATCTGTCGATGTTAGATCAAGAAAACTTTTGTCACTCATCCATTGAGATATCTGTGATAACAAGAAACATTATTAGAGGATATGTGATATATAGTTGGATCAGTAACCTAAATAGAAGAAACAGCCCTAACCAGATAGCTAAGAGTTAATAAGAATTGCGCCATCTATTTTAACAAACTTGAAGTACATGACAATTGTCATGTATATTTCAATATTTATGAAAAGTTCCGACTTCCGAATGACAGCACCAGTCAATATTGTTATGTCAAGGTATAATATTTTTAGGTTAAAGTTATACCACTAGACTATAAATTATCACTTTAACTGAAATTTTAAATCATGAGTCTTGTAAGCTGTACTTGCCCTTAATGTGGCCGGATAGAGAAAACCTCGAAAAAGAGATTTGTGCATCTATGTTTTAACTTTTAACTACTTATCTTTTGTTTGGCAAATCAAATCCCGAGATATAATCTAACAGAAATGTGTAATAGAATAGATATAGTTCACTTCCAGATCAACACAGAATGACTTACTAAATCAATATCGTCCTTCGATTACAAGAGATTAAAGATGCAAACGTAAATAAAAATACATAGATAGATAAATATGGACTTTCGAGAGGCCACACTCTCCCAGATTTCTAAGATGAGACTAAACATACGATGCCCTAATTCTCTCCTTGTTCCCCCTTTTGTTCCCCCCTTCTGCAATTACCAGACTACCCTCCTACATTACCAGCTTGGACCAATTTGCCCTTTGTTCCACGTCTTGAATATACCTGTCCTGTTTCTTGCCTTTGAGGTCTCATTACAAAATGAATGCTAGAATTCTAATCAAACGCCAACTTTCAGAACAATCGCCATAAAATTGTCACCTCTCATGACATAAACCATATTACTACGCGTTTTTCCTATAAAACTTTTAACCCCAATTCAAACCAACAATTTTTTTTTGAAGGTCAATTCAAACCAACATAGTTTCATTACCAAACATAAAATCGACATACACAGAGCAAAAACATTCCGTAAAGAACGAAAAAATTATAATCTTGAAAACCCAACCAAACACATTTCACTACCACACACAAAACACCCTTTAATTACATCATCACATACATACAATAAATCCAATCATTACAACAATGTAGTTAACATCACTAATACCATTCACAATATTAAATCTGTGTGTGTTTGTGTGTGTAAAAAGGCAGAGTGGACCTGAAGAGCATGCTTCACACGCCTGATTAGTAGGCTTAGTATTTCCGGCAATGGCAATGGCTTGTCTGATAATTTTTCGAAGCTCTTCGACAGAAATGCTCCTTTCTTCTTTGACCCATTGGTCCAATACTGGAACAATTGAAACTTTTGGGTCTGGAGCTTTGAATATTCTACTGAATAAACTAGTCCCAGGAGACGACGGCGTTTTGGTAGGAATAGTACTTAGGGTTCTTGCAGGGACTGTGTGAAAAACCCTAATTAGGGTTGAAATTGCACGAGATTGAGCTAGCTTCTTTAACATTGTTCACTAAACTCGACTTGTTGATTCACAAAGTTGCAAACTTTACAAGAAATCTTGAGGGTTTAAGGGCTGGGTGGGTTTTGTGTGTGTTACAGTACATGATAGTAACAATGTGTGTGCAGTAGAGGAACAAAACTCTACCACATGATCTGTCAATGTAGGTAGTTAGTAACAGAATTCAGATAGCTTAGCTCGTGTATGTTGAGCTATAAATACTCTTCTATTCTCGGTGTGTAACTTGAACAATACTTTATCAGTAATTATCTCTTTGTTCTGCACTTCTGTCATGTTTACCATTGTTATGACTTGATGTAACTCTGTATTTTGAGATGGTATCAGAGCTTGATACGATCTTGTAGATGAATCTACGTACATATTCCGCTGTTGTTTCATCTAGTCCAGCTACTCCAAGCTCTACATCTACTCCTGTCCGTACATCAATGGCGTCGTCTTCAACCTCGTCTGCAATTGATGTTCATCATCCGTTTTTCATTCATAATGGAGACAATCCAGGTATGATGATTGTTTCTCAACCTCTTACTGATCAGAATTATCAGCAATGGAGTAGAGCTGTTCAATTAGCTTTATCTGCTAAACTAAAGCTAGGTTTTATTGATGGTAGTATTGTTAAACCTGCAAATACCTCTGAAATGTATCCTTTGTGGAAACGATGCAATGATATGGTAGTTTCGTGGTTGCTTAACTCAATTTCACCAGAAATACGTAATAGTGTGGTATATTTGTCTACTGGCAAAGCTATTTGGGATGATCTAGTGGTTAGATTTGCACAGAGCAATTTGCCTCGTATCTTCCAATTGAAGAAGGAGATTATGTCTCTCTCTCAAGGATCTATGTCTATCACATCTTATTTCACGAAATTTCGTACTTTACTCGATGAAATGGATGATCTATCACCAGTTCCTAAGTGTAGCTGTGTTACTACAAACTGTACTTGTGATTTTGCTGCAAAATTAGACATGTATGAGCAGATTCATAAACTAAGTCAATTTCTGATGGGACTTAGTGATCAATTCACGAGTGTTCGTGGTCATTTACTCATGATGAAACCTCTTCCAACTCTGAGTCAAGCATACTCTCTATTACTGCAAGAGGAAGTGCAGAGAGATTGTTCTCACAGTGTGTCTGTTCCTGATAATGTTGCTATGAATGTTAAGTTCTCTAATCATAGACACTTGCCTGCAAATCATGTTTCTAACTCCAGAAAAGTTTATGGAGATACTACTTTTATCTGTGATTACTGTCATGCTCCTGGTCATACCAGAGATAAATGCTTTTGTCTACATGGATTTCCTAAGTGGCACAAACTGTATGGTCATCCCAAGCCTAAACCTAGGTCTCAAAACAGTGCTAATCCTCGATTCTCTCCTACTTATCCTGCCAAAAAGGCTGCTCAGGTCACTACTGTTGGTACTTCTAATCTACCTGATACATCATCTGTGGTGAATGATTCTGGAATTGTGAATGTTACTACCTCTTTCATAGAGTCACAATGTCAACAGATTGCTAGTATGATTCAGACTAGTCTCAAGAATCTTGCTCCTTGGCAGAGCAATTCTGTGGCATCTACACCTTTTGCTGGTTCTGCATCATTTGTTCATGGTAAATATTTCTGTTCCACTATTCCTGTTGCTCATAATTTGCATAATATTGAGGAATCTAGTGGAGATTGGATTATTGATTCTGGTGCTACAGATCATATTACATTTCAATACAGTTTGTTAACAAATCCTATTCAATTAGATGCTAGTTTATATCTTCCAGATGGAACCACTACTCCTATCACACATTATGGAAGTTTGTGTCTTACACCTGACATTACTTTACATAATGTCCTATGTGTTCCCAGTTTTAAATGCAATCTTATTTCTATTCCAAAGTTAACCAATCATTCTCACTGTACTGTCAGTTTTTCTACATCTCATTGTTTCCTGCAGGCCCCACATCAGATGAAGATGATCGAGATTGGTAGACTACATTCTGGTCTCTACAAATTTCATCATTCTTCTACTGATGCTGCAGTCTCATCTTCTCATTCCTTGTTTCCTTCTGCTCAACACACTATCTCATCTACTCAAGCTCATCTTTGGCATGCACGTCTTGGGCATCCTTCTTCTACTGTCCTTAATAAACTTCCAATTCTGTCTTCTTGTACTACTGATTGTTTCAGTAAATGTGATATTTGTCATAGAGCTAAACAGAAATGTAAACCTTTCCCTGTTAGTGTTTCAACTAGTTCTTCTGTGTTTGAATTAGTGCATTGTGATCTTTGGGGACCGTATAAAAGTCCTACTCATGGCAAATGTACTATGTTTCTCACAATTGTTGATGATTACTCCAAATGTACATGGATTTTCTTACTAGTTGATAAGACTCAAGTACCTTTATTGCTTATCAATTTCATTGCTTATGTCCATACTCAGTTTCATAAGACTGTTCAAGTACTTCGTTCTGATAATGGAACTGAATTTACCAATAAGATGTTGTCTGATCACTTACAGTCTTTGGGTATATTACATCATACATCTTGTCCATATACCCCTCAGCAAAATGGGGTTGCTGAGAGGAAACATCAACACCTGTTGAATGTTGCTCGATCTTTAAAATTTCAAGCTCATTTACCAAATACGTTTTGGGGTGACTGTCTTCTTACAGCAGCTCACTTAATCAATTTAACACCATCCAAATTGCTTGACTACCGTTCACCATATGAACTGTTGTTTTCTAAAGTCCCAGACTATACTCATTTAAAGGTTTTTGGATGTTTGTGCTATGTCCATAAAGTAACTGGTCCTAAAGACAAATTGGGTCCTAAGGCTACTCCCTGTGTCTTCTTGGGTTACCCGTTTGGTACTAAGGGTTATAGAGTTCTTGACTTAACAACTCGAAAATGTTCTGTCTCCAGAAATGTCAATTTCATTGAGGATTGTTTTCCTTTTTCTGATAATACATCTTCTCCATCTACTTCTCTTTTCCCTACTATACCTTGTTCCATAGTGGATGATAACTCTATGCCTGTTTCTGTGTTACCTACTATTGTTGAGTCTACTTCTGATGGTCATCTAACTACAGATACTAGTCACTCTTCTACTTCTTCTCCCTCATCTACTTCTTCTGCTATTCCTACTCCTCCTGTCAAAACTACTAGACCATCCAGACATCGTGTTCTTCCCATCAAATACCAAGACTATACTGGTCTACCTTCTGTTGTGGTTCCATCTATACCTACCACTACACATTGTGTTACATACCCTATACAACAACATTTTTCTTATGCTGCTTTCACCCCTAAGTATGCTAGTTACTTAGCTGCAACTGATTCTGTCAAAGTGCCATCTACTTATGGTCAAGCTGTTCAATCTGATGTTTGGTGTCAAGCCATGAAAGAAGAGATTCGTGCATTGGAATCTAATCATACCTGGCAATTAGTTCCATTGCCTGCAGATGTTAATATTGTTGACTGAAAATGGTTATATAAGATTAAGTATACACCTAATGGACAAGTTGAACGGTACAAGGCACGCTTGGTTGCCAAAGGTTTTACACAAACTAAGGGGTTGGACTATTTTGAAACGTTCGCTCCTGTTGCTAAGATGACTACTGTGCGTATTTTGCTTGCATTTGCAGCTGCCTATGATTGGCCTCTATGTCAAATGGATGTTACTAACGCATTTCTCCATGGGGATCTCAATGAGGACGTGTATATGCGTCTTCCCCCTGGTCTTTCTCAGTTTACTGGTGAGCTATTTCCAACTGATACTTCTGTGCAATGGGTTTGTAAACTGCTAAAATCGTTGTATGGACTTAAATAGCCCCCTCGTATGTGGAATCTTAAGATTGTCAATGCCTTAATTGCTTTTGGATTACTTCAATGCCCCAGTGATCATAGTCTGTTTACCCTGCACAAAGATGGTACTTTTGTTGCTGTTTTGATATATGTGGATGATCTTATGATCACTGGATCATCGACTTCATTGATTGCTCAGGTGAAAACATTTCTTCATAGCCAATTCAATATTAAAGATTTGGGTCCTATGAAGTACTTTTTAGGCTTGGAAATTGCTCGTTCTGACAAGGGCATTTATTTACATCAACGAAAATATTGTCTTGATATTCTTCGTGATACTGGATTTGAAGGTGTCAAACCCTCTGTTGTTCCCATTGAACAAAATCATGGTTTACAGAAGTCTACTTCGGCTTTGTTAGCTTATACTGAGATTAAAACATACAGACGCTTGGTTGGTAGACTTATCTACCTCACTATTACAAGACCTGATCTTAGTTATGCTGTTCATACACTTGCTCAATTCATCAGTGCTCCTCGTCATGATCATCTTGATGCTGCATATCGAGTTGTGCGTTATCTTAAACAATCTCCAGGTCAAGGTCTCTTGTTTCCTGCATCTAATAATTTGTTGCCTCGAGCCTTTTGTGATGCAGACTGGGGAGGCTGTCTGGAAACACGTTGTTCTCTTACTGGTTACTGTGTCATGCTTGGATCTGCATTGGTCTCCTGGAAGTGTAAGAAACAGGATACTGTGTCCAAGTCTACTTGTGAATCTGAATATAGAGCTCTAGGTGACACTACTTGTGAACTAGTTTGGATTTCCAACATTCTTCGTTCCCTCAATCATGCTGTGACTACTCCTATTGCTCTTCATTGTGACAACAAATCAGCATTGTACATTGCTTCGAATCCGGTCTTTCATGAGCGAACTAAACATCTGGAAATTGACTGCCATTTTGTTCGTCAGAAACTGCAGCAAGGTTTTATTCAAACATTTCATATTAGCACTACTGAACAGCCTGCAGACTTACTCACCAAGGCTCTAGCTTCTGCTCAGCTTCGTTATCTACTGTCCAAGTTGGGAGTCTTTGATCTCTTCTCGCCTTCCAACTTGAGGGGGGATGTTACAGTACATGATAGTAACAATGTGTGTGCAGTAGAGGAACAAAACTCTACCACATGATCTGTCAATGAGCTGTCAATGTAGGTAGTTAGTAACAGAATTCAGATAGCTTAGCTCGTGTATGTTGAGCTATAAATACTCTTCTATTCTCAGTGTGTAACTTGAATAATACTTTATCAATACAGAATTATCTCTTTGTTCTGCACTTCTGTCATGTTTACCATTGTTATGACTTGATGCAACTCTGTATTTTGAGAGTGTGTGTTTCTTGTTTTTCATTTACAGGAATGTATTGATCCTTTAAGAGAAAACTGCACTTCATGTACCTGTAGTTTGGCCATTCCTACACTTGCAATATTACATTTCTAAAACTAGCACGGGTAGTACTGCACTTCTGAATTTTTTATTTTATGTGTACTTCCGTCAACTCCGTCTAACGGAGTGTCGAAAAACATGAAACGTCAGGGGTATTCTTGTCTTTTCCATGTTCGACCCCCAAATAATAAAAGACAGCGCCGCTCTTAACACACTTATACACACAACTTACACACAGATCAAGTCCTTAACAATCAATTGATCAAGAATGATCGAATGGAGAATTCGTCATGTTCAAGAAAACGATCAATTTGGTATAAACGAATGTCCAGATTATATCGGTAAGTTACTTATCTCGCAATTAGGGTTTTCATTTACATTTTAGGGTTTATGCATATATTATGTTGTTGTGGTCCCAGATTGTTTGAATTAGGGTTTATAATTGCAAGGTTTTGTATTGTTTACTCTTGTAGTGTATAATGGATGTGGTCCCATAAACTGATTTGTATTGTTTAAAGCTCACTCATGTTTATTCCTGTCCCCCACATGCTTTTCTCTGTTTTCTATTTCCAGCCGATGACTTGTTCACAATAAAACTATACTATGGTGGGGTATTTGAAGATAATTATAAGGCTTATATTGGTGGGGACTATAGGTTTGTAGACTGTTGTAATGTTGATGGAATGAGTATCATAGAGATTTATAACATGTTACAACTATGTGGGCAATCTGGTCACCATACACTGCACTACAAGCTAGCCAAAACCTCATTCGACACAGGGTTGTGGAAGTTAGAAACTGATGAGGATGTTTTAGAAATGAGTGACCTTGTGGGAATTGCTATCCCTAGAGTAATGTATGTGTTTGCTACTAGTGAAAAAGCTTTAAAATTTATCTCTCCTCTTGTTAACCCTCATGATGTACAACCTCCTGATGCTCACATGAGTGAAGATTTTTTCCCTTCACAATATGAGTTTGAGTATGTTGAAAATGATGGAGATCAAGTGATGAATGATCAAGATGAAGGGGAAGAAGCAGATGGTGAGGAGTGCACAGATCAAGATCAAGATGAGGATTATGTTGCCACTGATAGTGATGATAGTGATTCCTTCTTTTCAGATGGTTCTAATGTAGATAGTACAGATGATGATGTTTGTTATGAGAAAAGTGAAAGACAATCAAAGGCTCGTAAATCTAAGGAGAGGGGTAAGGGTAAGGCTGATGAGGGTAAGGGTAAGGCTGATGAGGCTAAGGGTAATGATGATAAGGATAAGAGAAAGAGTAAGGTTGCAGAAGAGAGTGAGAAGGAGGTTAATGGTTATACCTCAGATTCTACAGAGTATGCAGGCAGTGAAGATGAAAGAATGGCTTGTAATAGCACAGATGAAGAAGAGTTATCATATCCAGTGTTTGACAAAGCTGAAATGGAGAAGCCAAAATTTGAGCTTGGCATGTTATTTGCATCTGCAAAACAATTCAGAGAAGCAGTTAAAAAACAAGCAATAGTTGAGAGAAGGCCTATAAAGCAATGTAGGAATTATGGTATCAGGGTCAAATTTATTTGTGAAGGAGAGGGATGTCAATGGAGAATTTATTGCTCAAAGATGCAGAATTCTGATACATATCAGATAAAGGCGTATCGCCCAAAACACAGTTGCACTCAGACATTTTATCAGAAACAAATAAACTCTAGATGGATAGCCAACTACTATGAGAATGATTTGAGAATGAACCCCACATGGCCTCTATCCGCATTCCACAAAAAGGTTGTAAATGATTGGAATTGTCATGTTAGCATTCATGCTATTGGTAGAGCCAAGAAGATGGCTTTGGAGGCTATAAATGGCAAGCATATAGAGCAGTATAGCAGACTTTTGGATTATGCAGCTGAGTTGAAGAAAGCAATGCCTGACAGCACTATCTTAGTGATGACTGAAAGTGGAGAAGCTGATGAAAGGAAAATATTTTTGAGATTTTACACTTGCTTTGGTCCAATAAAGAAAGGGTTTAGGAATGGGTGTAGACCACTAGTGGGATTGGATGGTTGTCATTTGAAGGGACCTTTTGGAGGGCAACTGCTTACAGCTGTGGGTTCAGATGCTAATGATGGGATGTATCCCTTGGCATGGGCAGTGGTGGAAGCAGAAAACAGTGATAGCTGGAATTGGTTCTTAAAGCAAGTTGTTGAGGATTTGAGGATAGAAAATGATGGAAGTTGGACTTTTATTTCTGACAGACAGAAGGTACTTTTTTCTGCATTTTCTATATGATTAATTTGCAAACTTCTTTGTTCTTTATTTGTTTTATTGTTTGTAATATAGGGATTGATCAATGCTTTAGAGACAATTGTACCCAATGCTGAGCACAGGTTCTGTGTGATGCATTTGTATAAAAACATGTGGAAAGAGTTTAAGGGCATTGGTGTGAGGATGTGCATGTGGCTAGCAGCTAGGTCCACAACTGAATACATGTTTAACAAGAACATGGAAGAGCTAAAGAAGGTATTAGCAAAACTTTGTTGTAATTAGGTATTAGGTATTAGCAAAACTTTGTTGTAATTAGGTATTGTTGTGCCCAAAATCTCCATGGGCTAGATTTAGGCCCATTAATCAATAGGGTCCGATCCATACAAGCTAGAAGAATGATCCAGTACGAGTTATGAAGATCAAATAGAAGAAATGAATAAGGAAGTATGAATATTAGGAGGTTCCCAATGGTCAGGAAGCAGAGTTGAGCACTCGAAGACCAGGTTCCTCCCAGCCGAGGAGTTCGAATTAGCATAACAACAGCCATAGAGGTGATAAAAGCATATAAAGAGTTATCCAGTCTAACCAGTTTGTTATTTGTGCAGGTACCGACACCTAAAGGGAGGTCCCTAGGCGATATGTCCCGAAATAAGGAGGTTCCTGAGAAACAGGCTCCTAAGATGTAGGTTCCTGAGCACCAGGTTCCTACGAGTTGCCAACAGAAAGTTCTAGAAGTCATCTAGAACAGATAAACGAATTGGTATCTGAGTATAATTCTAGGGCGCAGATGATCCTAGAATAACTCTAACCAATGAGAGAATCATAAGTGGGATACGAACTCGAGTTCTACTCCACTTAGCCAAACTAGTTCGTGAAAGGCTCTAAAGGAACCTGAGTCCAACACGAATTAGATGACCGAATGCAGCTATTCCAGTAAGAGACAGAATCATAATAGAACTACGTGAGCTTGATCCCTATAAATACAAGGGTACGTAGGCACCTCAGGGTACGACGCATTAAGTTCTCTAATTTTCTCTAAAGGCACCTGAGATTATTGGAGATACCCTCGAGCTCAGCTCAACCCCCACAAACACAACCCAAACCTTTTCATAGAACAGTTGATCGCTAGCCTAAACAACTACCTATAAACCTCACATAAGTTGATTACGAAATCCACTCATCAACATTGGTGCTAGAAGGAGGGGCATAGTTAATATCTTAAGAGTGGAAAAGATGTCAGGCAACTCGGATAGCGAAGCAACCGGTTCTGAACGACAGATTCATGAGGGGAACACATCTCCTCCCAGAGCACTGAAGGTTACTAAAGCAGCCATGATGGAAATCTTAAAGACTGTGGGAGAACGTTTGTCAACTTTGGAGCAGGCTTCAAGCAAAAAGAAGAAAAAGAAGGCAAAGAAAAGCAAGAAGTCGAAGGTTACTCCGAAACAGTTGAATTTTGAAGAATCTGAGAATTGAGAGGAGGTTCCAGACGATGGTGGAGAACCGAAGCAAAATAATGGTGAGGAAGATATGGAGAATCCTGAGAAGAGTAAAACTGGTAGCAAGGGCCATACAGGGTCCAAGGAAAAGAAGAAAACCAAGACTGGAGGTTCCTCAAAGAAAAAGAAGAAAGATAAAGACCCATCTGTCGAGATAATTGAAGAAGAAAGCACGGATTCAGATGAGGATACTGAAGAATCAAGCGCAGCAGAGTCGCAAGAGGAAGAAGGAACGAGTAAGAAGACAAAGGCGGAAGCTACTGGAGAGGTGACAGCAGAGGATGTCAAGAAAATTTTGGCTCAACTCAAGGACGAGAAGAATCTTGCTGTGAACCCTATAACAGCTTCTCCTTTCACCAAGAAGGTTCGAAAGTCGGCTTTGCCTAGGTCTTACAGGCCTTCGAATGAATTGAAATTCGATGGGACTACTGATCCCATTGAATACCTTAGTCGTTTTGACACAGAGATGGATGTTTATCAAGTGAAGGAAGCCACCAGGTGCAGGTTACTGGCTGCGACTCTACAGGGCGGAGCCCATCAATGGTTCAAAAGGTTACCTGCAGATTCGATTGGTTCTTGGGCAAGTATGGGGAAGCTCTTTGTCACTCAATTTAGAGCATCTGTTGCATTTGCACCACCAACCAATACCTTAGCCAATATCAAACAAAGACCTAGTGAAACGTTGACATAATATTTCAAGAGGTTTAATGCGGAGGTTCCTAAAGTTAGGAAAGCATCTGAGGAAACAATAAAGAATTTCTTAATTGCTGGAGTCAAAGGAGGCTCAGATTTTTGGAAAGCACTGCAGGGAAAAGAACCAGAGACGTTGGCAGATTTTTATGCCCAGGCAGAACCCTTTCATCTGGTGGAGGAGTCTCTAGCTGAATTAAGGAAGGATCCAGATTTTGTAAGGCAAAGTGGAAGCAAGGGGTCGAGACAAAGAAGCCCCAATGGTCGTGACAATAAAAAGGTGGTTAGTCGCACATCCCAGGTGAAGCCTGAAGCTGTGAATCCTACTAAACCTGTCATGAGTCAGGTACCGCCACCAGCTTCCTATAACAACAATAAACATGAGAGACCTGTCTATGAAACTTTCACCCCTTTGGTAGCTCCGATTGATCATATTTACGCAGTGAATGAGAAGTCCTCATGGTTTAAGAAGCCTTTCAGAACCGGTCCCCCAGGGAATAAGAACGAGCGCCCCTACTATGACTTCCATGATAATAATGGGCATAATACTGCAGATTGTCGTCACCTCAGAGATCTAATTGAAACTCTAATCAGACAAGGGCAATTGAGTGAATGGGTGGCTCAGGAAGGAAAAAAGTATAGAGATGAGAAGACTCAGAAGACACAGACACAGGAACCTGTCGTGGTGGAAGGACCACCTAAGGCTGGGTGCATACGCACAATTATAGGAGGTCCCCACATTGGAGGAAGCAGCAGGAATGCCATGGAGAGGTATACCCGTGAGGCTAAAGAACGTCCTTTGACCAGTATTTACAATCTGTCCCAGAGGTCTCCAAAGTTGTTCGAAGGAGAGGATGCAGATATTACTTTCACTGAAGAAGATGCTTCCTGGGTACATCATCCCCATACTGATGCTTTGGTTGTTGAAGCAGGAATTGGGTCTTATGAGGTTCATCGAGTGCTAGTTGATAATGGAAGCTCTGTAAACTTGTTATCTTACTCAGCTTTCAAGAAGATGCATTTTCTGGATAAGGATTTAACTCCAACAAACGATACCTTGTACGGATTCACTAATAATCAGGTTCCTATCAAAGGTAAGATTCGTTTGCCAGTAACTTTAGGTGATAAACCATGTTGCATTACACAGTTGGCAGAATTCATCGTTATAGAGGAGAATATGAATTACAATGCTATCTTGGGAAGACCTATTTTGAAGGAGATGAGGGTAATAACCTCCATTTACCACCTCACTATGAAGTTCCCGACACCAAATGGAGTTGGTATAGTTCGAGGATGTCAATATGAGTCTAGAGAGTGTTACACCAAAGCTTTGCAACATGCTGCTAGAGCTGCTAAATTGCCTGAACCTATGGATGAGGTTCCTGATAGTTTTCCAGGAAAAAACCCAGACAAAATAACGGTCGACCTGCGCGGTTCGCCTTTGGAAGGTTTTGTGTCAGCATCCTGTAGAGCTATAAGAATTGAAGAGATCATAGAAGAGGAACCTCATGCTGAGATTCCAGTTTTTCGGGGACTAGATACCCCCTACTTACTGATAGAAAGTGCACCCCCTACGGACAAGGATGGTGACGTGTGTATGGTAGAAGGATTGGATGAAGAAAAATCCCGAAAACTGAAACATAATGGAAGCAATGAAGACAGTCAGCCAGCATTAAAGAGAAGGAATGTCATGTACGAAGAGCAAGAATCGTCTACCGTCCAGGAACCTCAAGAGGACTCAACCACAGAGATGGAGGTAGACTTAGATCCTCGAATGCCAGAAACCATGGTTAAGGCTGGACCAGCTGGTGAAACTCTGGATGTGAAGATCAATGACAAAGATGGTACAAAGGTGTTGAAGATTGGAGCTCAACTCGATCCAGCCTTAAAGGAATCTCTCATTACCTTTTTGGGCAAGAACCTGGATGTGTTCGCATGGTGTCATGCAGATATGGAAGGGATAGATCCAAGGGTCATGTGTCATAAGTTGAATATTGATCCAGAAAAGAAAGGAGTGAGACAGAAGCGAAGACCAGTTAGTGGAGAAAGAGCTCAGGCATTGAAAGAAGAGGTCGACAGATTATTGGATGCAGGATTAGTTAAAGAATCTTTTTACCCAGTATGGTTGGCAAATCCTGTTTTGGTAAAGAAACCTAATGGAAAATGGAGAATCTGCGTGGACTTCACAGATCTCAACAAAGCATGCCCGAAGGACAGCTTCCCACTACCACGGATTGATCAGTTAGTGGATGCAACAGCTGGACATGCCCTCCTTAGCTTCATGGATGCATATTCAGGTTACAATCAAATCCCTATGTATGAACCTGACCAAGAGCATACTTCTTTTATTACGGATAGAGGTCTTTATTGCTATGTATGCATGCCATTTGGATTGATTAATGCTGGAGCCACATACCAACGGTTAGTGGATTGAATATGCTGTTGACCATGTGAAGCACTTAGAAGAAATGTTTAGAATCTTGCGAAAGTACAGAATGAAGCTGAACCCTCAAAAATGTGTGTTTGGGGTAGAATCAGGAAAGTTTCTGGGTTTCATGGTAAACCACAGGGGTATCGAAGCCAACCCAGCCAAGATTAAAGCATTGATTGATATGAGGTCTCCGAGAACTGTGAGAGAGGTTCAGTCTCTTACAGGAAGGGTTGCAGCCTTGAATAGATTCATTTCGAGGTCCACTGATAAGTGTCAGGAGTTCTTTAAAGCTATAAAGAAAGGAAACAAATTCGAGTGGACCGCAGAATGTGAGATAGCGTTTGGAAAGTTAAAGGAGCATTTGGGGAGCCCCCCACTGTTAGCCAAACCTGTGGATGGAGAAACATTGATACTTTATTTGGCTGTGTCAGAGTATTCCATTAGTGCAGTTCTGGTTCGAGAAGAGAATGGACAACAGAGCCCAGTTTACTATGTTAGTAAAAGGTTACTTGATGCAGAAACGAGGTACACAGGAATGGAGAAGCTGGTTTTTGCATTGATTCTGGCTTCCAGGAAGCTGCGACCTTATTTCCAAGCTCACAAGATTGAGGTGAGAACCTCATATCCACTTAAGCAAGTGATGCATAGGCCAGAAACTTCTGGAAGAATGTTAAAGTGGGCTGTGGAGCTAGGTCAGTTCGACATAGAATACAAGCCAAAGACAGCAATCAAAGCTCAAGCTTTAGCAGATTTCTTAATCGAGTTTCCACCTCATGTAGAGGTTACTGGCCAAGAGGGGCCAAAAGAGGTGGTGGAAAAACAGGCAGACAATGACAACTGTGCACCTTGGTGGACACTGTATGTAGATGGAGCTGCTAACAGTGGTGGAGCAGGTGCAGGCATAGAACTAGTTAGTCCAGAAGGGCACCAACTCTATAGCTCGATTCATTTTGCTTTTAAAGCCACGAACAATGATGCAGAATATGAGGCATTGATTGCAGGCCTCAAGTTGGCTTTGGAGATGAAAGTAGAGAATATCAGAGTGTTTAGTGATTCGATGTTAGTAGTTTGGCAGATTCGTGGTGGTTTTCAGGCGAGAGGGCCAAGAACAGACTTATATTTGAGGTACTCCCAGGAGTTGATCGCAAGGTTTAGAGAGGTGAAGCTAGATCAAGTACCTCGAGGAAAGAATACCAAAGCGGATGCATTGGCCAAGCTAGGGTCACAGAGAGAATCCACGTTATTGGGGGTAATTCCACTTCAAATCCAGGAGCAACCAAGTGTTTTCAAGGAAGAGGTAATGGACATTGAGTTTCCAGTTGAAGATTCCTGGATGACCCCAATATATCGTTACCTGGACAAAGGGGAGCTACCTCCCAATCAAAGTGATATCAGGAAGCTGAGGTATCATGCAGCCAGGTATGTAATTTATGACGGAGTTCTGTATAAACGAGGATTCAATCAGCCTTTGCTCAAGTGTGTAGCTGAAGAACAATGCAAGTATATCCTCGAGGAAATTCATGAAGGAGTATGTGGAAATCACTCGGGGGGTAATTCTTTAGCCATGAAAGTCCTTCGACAAGGATATTATTGGCCAAACATCAAAGCAGATGCTACAAAGTTTGTGCAGGCATGCAGTAATTGTCAGAAGTTTGCAAATTTTGATAGTCGTCCTGTAGCCCCTATTAAACCGATTGTTAGCCCTTGGCCATTCGCTGTTTGGGGAATAGACCTCATTGGAGAGCTCCCGAAAGGAAAAGGAGGAGTGAAATACGCAGTGGTCGCAGTCGATTACTTTACAAAGTGGGCAGAAGCAGAACCACTTGCTAAGATTACAGCGTCAAAATTGACTGAGTTTGTGTTTCGAGCCATCGTATGCAGGTTTGGCATTCCACAGAAGCTGATTTCTGACAATGGGAAGCAGTTCGATAGTAGAGAGCTTAGAGGATTATGTGAGCAGTTTGGAATCCAAAAAGCATTTTCAGCAGTGTATTATCCGCAGAGTAATGGACAGACTAAAGCAGTGAATAAGATTATCAAGCACACTTTGAAGACAAGGCTTGAAGATAAGAAAGGAAGCTGGCCAGAGGAGCTTCCTGGGGTCTTGTGGTCGTATAACACCACGCCTAGAACTACAACTGGTGAGTCTCCTTTTTCCCTAACTTATGGTTGTGAAGCTGTGGTACCTGTGGAAGTTGGAACAGGTTCCTTGAGAAGAAAGTATTTTGATCCCGAAAGCAATGAGGTCAATCATAGACTGTATTTGGACATGGTCGAAGAGTTGAGAGCAGATTCGCAAGTGAAGTTAGCAGCATATCAACAGAGAGTTCGAAGGTATTACAACAAAAAGGTGAAGGCAAGACCTTTTAAGGTTGGAGACCTAGTTTTGAGGAAAGTCATGCCAAATACCAGGGTTCTGGCGCATGGAGCCTTAGGAGCAAATTGGGAGGGACCTTACCAGATAAAGTCAGCAATTTGGGAAGGAACCTACCACTTGATGGATATGGATGGGAACCTCATTCCGAGAGCTTGGAATGCAGAACATCTCAAGAAGTATTATCAGTAATTCTTTTATGAATTTTTTCTTAGGAAAAGTAAGGCTCTTTCAGCCCACGAATAAAGGCAGCTTATTAGTTATAGCTGACCAGTATTTTGATTCCAGTATTTAATTATGCATGTACTCGGGGGGTACTTAAAGTGAACCTCTCTACTTGCAAAACGATTTTTTAGTATTGAGCGATGTATAGCTCTATGTTGAATATTTTGAGTGCATTATTTGCAGCTATAGCTCCTTAATAGTTCTTTTACGTAACAATAATTACCCAAAAGAACTGGGGGGGTAGTATTCCTACTTAGACAGTATTGTGCATGCCATGATTTCATATTTCATATGCCAATTTGAAATTTTTGAAACAGGTTACCTAGACTAACAGGTTCCTGTAGCATGGTGTTGTATTTTGCAGGTTACCTGAGCTAACAGGTTCCTGTAGCATTGACAGTATGTGTGAAGTATGAATATGAATTGACAGAATGTACAGACTACGATTGATTGATCAGAATTAGCTTGTAGACAGATTGTTGAGAAAAGTATAAAGTCCCAGGTAGCTTCCTGGGCATTGAGTATAAAGTCCCAGGTAGCTTCCTGGGCATTGAGTATAAAGTCCCAGGTAGCTTCCTGGGCATTGAGAAAAGTCCCAGGTAGTTTCCTGGGCATTGAGCAAAGTCCCAGGTAGCATCCTGGGCATCGAGCAAAGCCCCAGGTAGCTTCCTGGGCACGAGAAAAGACTCAGGTAGCTTCCTGAGCAAATGTGATTGAAAGCCTCAGCTGACTGAGCATGACATTGTTGCCAAAAGCCTCAAGTTCCTTGAGCACGTGAATTAAAGTCCTGACAAAAGGCATCTAAAGTCCTGACAAAAGGCACCTAAAGTCCTGACAAAAGGCACCTTAAAGAGAAGCCTAATAAGCTCTCCCTCATGTGGAACCGCCTTTGGCACATGGGAAGAAGGGGTAAAATCCTTAGCATTTACCTTCATAAGATGTCTAGCCTGACACATGGAGAAGAGGAATCTGTGTGGAATCCCAGAACGGCACACAGGTTCCTAGACTCGCCTCGAGGCACAAAAAGGAACCAACATGCCTCGAGGCATGTTGGAACCTAGAGAATAGGATTGGGAACCAAGCAGGTTACCTTTCCAAGAGAAAAAAGGAACCAACATGCCTCGAGGCATGTTGGGACCTAGAGATTAGGATTGGGAGCCAAGCAGGCAACCTTTCCAAGAGATGACCCGAATTAAACAAGAGAAAGCTTTTACTAACGTTAACTGTTTTTTGTTTTATGTTTATTTTGCAGGATTAATACTCGAGGAACCTGGTCATGATGAAGAAGAAACTATTAAAGAAGGCTACGGTTTAGATTATCAATACAAAATATAAACACAGAGGTTCCAGGTTTTACAATTCAGCTGTAGTTTGTTGCATTTATTTTGAGAATAGACAAGTGGAAATATGCATGTGTTCTGTTTCTTACAATGGGTTAGCCCGCGTAAGCTTGACCATATGAATAAGGAAGCTGATTTATTCTCTAGTGCATAACAGTGAAGTATTTCATAAGGTTGTAAAGAAAAGTATGCAGCAAAAGCAAATATCATAAACCATAAAGAGAGTTATGGGTACAGAGACCCAGAAAACCAGCATAAAAGTTATTGGCACGAAGGCCATGGAAACCAAATTTAAAGTTACATCTTGCGAGGCGTTACGAGGAGCCCGCGACCTCATCAAAAGTTATCAAAAGTTTTTTTAAAAAAAAGGATTTTGTTGAAACTATGAAGAAGGAACTTCATCAGAACCCATGGTAGCAACAGGAGGAGTTGAAAGGATAGGTTGAACAATTTCAGGAGTAGGAACCTCTGCAGTCTCAAGGTTGGCACCTGGAGACCTCTCAACCGTTTTCACGGGAGGTACAGAGGTTGTAGCAGCAGCTTCATTCCCAAAATCTTTGATCATCCCCACTACATCCTCGCCTAGGAGAGACCAGTTCAGCTCGGGCATTTTCTCCCACATGGATCTCATGTAGTCACGAACGCCTTCATCATAACCTTCGTCATACCTAGCTTTTTCCTGGATGAGCAGAGATGATTTGACAGTAATAGCTGCAGCATTTAAAGCATCAACCTGAGCTTTCAGCTCATTGACTTTCTTTAGCATGGATAATTTCTCATCCTGCAAACTCTTCACCTGTTCCTGAAGTTCATCCCTGCTATTCTTTAGCGAGGTTTCAACAGCTTTAGCCCTCCTTACCGCAGCAGTGGTAACATTCACACTCTCCTCTTTAGCAGCCAGCTCCTCTTTGAGTTTCGAGATCTCTCCTTGTAGCCTGAGGTCATATTGGATCTTCAAGGCAAAATCATCACAGAACCTGAGAGTAAAGAAGGCGTTCTGGGCCGCAGAGAACCTCATAGCTTCCAGAGCTTCAGTAGAGTCCATTTTCGACCAGCCGGTAATAGTCTCAGCAGGAACATGAGTGTCAATCAAGTCCTTAAACTGGTTATGGGCAGCGGTAGGATCAGCCTTCACAGCTTTGTTTTTCCTCATGGACCTGGTTTGGGAGCTCCCTGATAAGTCAAGTGTGGTCTGGGCCAATTTACGTTTTGAGGAACCCGATGGTTGAGTCTGGACAGATACAGGGGTTGGAACTTGATTAATTGGAGTTGCAGCAAGCGGAACCTCCTTCATATTGTCATCAACCTTGAAAATTTCTTCCACATTTTTAGATCTTTTCACAAATGAAGGAACTTTTGGAGCCATGTCTGCATAAGCCAATAGATTAAGGTTAGAGGTATATATATGAAGTAAGCGAATGAAATTGCACAAATATAGAGAATAAGAAAGGTATCACTATAAAGAAACTCCTACCAGAAGTCGAAGGAATAAAGCCTAAAGTCATCAAGTTATCAGGGGTCATTAAGACCAGACAATCTCTAGTGGAGGCTGACAATTTCAAAATCTCAGTTGCTCTTTCCAAGCAGACTCCCGTGAGGATGGTTTGCTTAGGGATATTAGGACGACGATTAAACTCATATCTAACGTAGGGGCAGTCATAGCAATAAAGAAACTGTTCCGGCCATTGTTCAAAGTTTTGTTTAACATTTTTTATGCACTGACCCTGGTGACAAGGCCAGGCTGAAAGGTAAAAGCAGCCAGAATTTCTCCCAGTGTCTTTCAGTCTGAAGAAATAGCCCAATTCAGGGGCTGTCAAAGGAACTGTAAACTTGCTAGAATATAGTATAAAAGTGCTGATGGCTAACCGATAAGAATTAGGGGTAAGTTGCATTGGTGCTAATTGGTAAAAGTCAAGAACCTCTCGTAAGAAAGGATGAAGAGGCAAGGAAACACCTACCCTCAAGAAAGCGGCAGATATGACAGCATGGGGGATACCTTGTTTTGGGATTTTCAAATCAAACCTGTGAGCTCTTTCACCAGGTTCTGGGATTGTTATCTTACAGATAGGGCGGTGACATTCCTCAAATAGTCTTTCCAGTTTAACTGAGGTCATGATGGAATCAGATTTTTCACAAAAAGGGACAATCTCTTGTTTGAATGGTTCTCTTTCTACAGATATCTCACTTTGAAAGTCAGGTTCTAGGAAGGACTCAGGTTCAAATTCAGGTTTTGATACCTCTTCATTATCAGACCAGTCATCTCCTAAATCAATTAAGCTTAAAGGCCTTAGGGGATCAATAGCATTTGGAGGTTTCATCAAAATGTCTTGAGGATCACTAGTGTCGGGAATCAAGACCCTAGACCTAGTTCTATTACTTACAGATGCGACAAAAACAGGTTTTACGGAAGAGAGGTGGTCAGAATGTGTTGAATCAGAAGACATCTGCAAGAAACAGACGAAGAAAGGTCAGACTTTGGAATTCTTAAAGGGAAACCTGTGGTCTAGAGACGATTGAACTACTGTGACTATGTCAAGTAAGTTTTTAAAGAGATATATGGAGGTTGTACATTCACAGAGATAAGTATGGACTATGACATGAATACGAGACAAATTGAGATAGAAGACAAACAGACAGTCAAAAGTTTTCAGCAAGATCATAGTGATAAAACCACAAATCGGTGATGGAACTACCAGTAAAGAAGGTATCATGGATGGTTGTGTGTGTGAGATATGAAGACTATATACAAACATTTATCAGATAAAAGACAGCATGCAAGATCGAAGCAATCAGATAGTTAAAAATGCAATCGAGATTATGAAAAAACAGAAAGAAAGAATTCAGAATCATACCTTGGATTGAAGAAAACGGCGACAGAGAGTTTTGATTAAGCAGATGACCGTCGGACTCCTTCTCTTTTTCTCTCCGAGGGTTTTAGAAAATATTTGGTAAAGGTAAAAATGAAGATGAAGTCATTCATATGTTTATATAATCGAGGTAAATAGGAGGCAGCAGTGAACACGTGGCAGTAATCTACTGGGACAGTAATTAAAGAGATACACGCACTAGAGGCGTGTGAACCTTGGGAACTCATACATTAACTGCAGCTTTGGTAAGTGATAAGTTTAATTCGAATTTTGAATTATCTCCTGCTTACCAAACGTTATCTCCTCTTAAATTATTAAATTTAAAGAGGCGTGGAGTTAAGTGACAAGTTAGATTCCCTGAGAAGTTGACTGCAAACATAAAATTTCGAGAGCTGGAGCAAGAAGAAGGAAATAGCGAAGTAACAGGTTCCTTAATACAAAGGAAGCTTACTCAAGATCATGACAAGCTGAAAATATTCTATGTCCTGTTTCCTACGCCGAGTTAACTCATGTAGGCTTGGATATAAAATGTTGAAGCGAGGTATTGTTACTAGAATGGTTTAGCATTGAATTTTTTATCGTAGAATTAGAATAGGTTCCTTTCACATTACATGATTTCAAGGAACCGGGGGGTACTTGTTGTGCCCAAAATCTCCATGGGCTAGATTTAGGCCCATTAATCAATAGGGTCCGATCCATACAAGCTAGAAGAATGATCCAGTACGAGTTATGAAGATCAAATAGAAGAAATGAATAAGGAAGTATGAATATTAGGAGGTTCCCAATGGTCAGGAAGCAGAGTTGAGCACTCGAAGACCAGGTTCCTCCCAGCCGAGGAGTTCGAATTAGCATAACAACAGCCATAGAGGTGATAAAAGCATATAAAGAGTTATCCAGTCTAACCAGTTTGTTATTTGTGCAGGTACCGACACCTAAAGGGAGGTCCCTAGGCGATATGTCCCGAAATAAGGAGGTTCCTGAGAAACAGGCTCCTAAGATGTAGGTTCCTGAGCACCAGGTTCCTACGAGTTGCCAACAGAAAGTTCTAGAAGTCATCTAGAACAGATAAACGAATTGGTATCTGAGTATAATTCTAGGGCGCAGATGATCCTAGAATAACTCTAACCAATGAGAGAATCATAAGTGGGATACGAACTCGAGTTCTACTCCACTTAGCCAAACTAGTTCGTGAAAGGCTCTAAAGGAACCTGAGTCCAACACGAATTAGATGACCGAATGCAGCTATTCCAGTAAGAGACAGAATCATAATAGAACTACGTGAGCTTGATCCCTATAAATACAAGGGTACGTAGGCACCTCAGGGTACGACGCATTAAGTTCTCTAATTTTCTCTAAAGGCACCTGAGATTATTGGAGATACCCTCGAGCTCAGCTCAACCCCCACAAACACAACCCAAACCTTTTCATAGAACAGTTGATCGCTAGCCTAAACAACTATCTATAAACCTCACATAAGTTGATTACAAAATCCACTCATCAACAGGTATTAGCAAAAAATTGTTTTAATTAGGTGTTCTAATTACAATAAATTTGTGTAGTTATCCAAGAAATGCTATGATTGGTTATTGGAGAAGCCAAAGTCACAGTGGACAAGGAGTGCCTTTAGAAGCATTTGCAAGTCTGATCGATTTGTCAACAACCAATGTGAAATCTTCAACAGCAGTATAAAAAAACATAGGGACTTGCCAATTATTACAATGCTGAAAGCAATCCACATTGATGTGATGTGTAGAATCCAGAAAAGGAGGGATAAAATGGAAAGTAGTTATGCATTAAATCCTATATGTCCCAATGCAATGAGGAGAGTCAACAAGTAAGAAAAAAGCTTAACATTCACTTTTTCTTGTTTATATTCTATATGGTGTGTGTGATTTTATTCTACAATTTTAGGGCTGTGGATCAAAGCAAGGGCTGTCATGTTATATGGTCTGGTGGGTCAAAGTATTTGGTGACTGTCACAGAAGGTGGCTTTGAAATGGTGGTTGATTTGGCAGCTAAGACTTGTGCATGCAAAAAATGGGAGCTTTCAGGCATCCCTTGCTACCATGCATGTGCATGCATTGCATGGGCCAAACAAAGGTTTGAGGATTATATCCATCCAAACTACACAAAAGATGCCTTCTTGGCCACATACAAACAAATTGTTGACCCCATTTCTGGAGAAGCTGAGTGGAGCCAGACTCCTTACCCCAAGCCACTACCACCACAAATTAAGGTCCCTACAGGAAGACCCAAGAAAAATAGAAACAAGGCATCAGATATCCCACAGGATGCCACTAAATTAAAGAGACAGAACACTTTTGTCAACTGCAGTTATTGTACAGAATCTAACCACAACAGAAGGACTTGCCCTGCAAGAGTAAGTTGTGTATTCTTTTTCATTATTTTTTGCTCTAACTTTGCATAATTATTGACAATATCTATTTCTTAAACCTATACAGGTTGCAGATAAGGCAAATGGATGTGAGAAGGTAATAAAGACCAGGACTAAGCTTGCTCAAGGTGGACAAGAGAAAATTGCCAAAAGAGGTACAACAACCACAACCAAGCAAACTGTGAAGCAAAGTGCAAAGCCAAGTGCCAAGGAAATAGCAGGAACTGTCAAGCAAAGTGCAAGACCAAGTGCCAAGGAAATAGCAGGAATTGTCAAGCAAAGTGCAAGACCAAGTGCCAAGGAAATAGCAGGAACTGTCGAGCAAAGTGCAAGACCAAGTGCCAAGCAAACTCATGCAACAGGAAGTGCAGGACCATCAACAACATCAGTGAAAAAAAAGGCTCAACAAAAAGCTACAATCGAAGAAGGCAGTCAAGGGGGAACTTTCAAAACAAAGAACAAGGCACCTCCTACTCAAAACAACCCCTTAACTAGGATGGACAACAGAAGGAAAATGGCAGAAAAGGCTGCTTGGAAGTTGTGAATTAACATTTGGAACTTGTGTCTTTTGTGGTATTTTGTTTGGATTATGAACTTGTCTCTTTTGTGCTATTTTGTGTGGTGACTTTTGTAAGCATTTGCCTACCAGTAGTAAACTCTGAATTATGTTGGATGTATGTCAAGTTTCCTTTTGGAATGAATGAATGTTGTTGGTATTCTACATTCTTGTCCATCAATTTTGTCCATCTCTTTTGTCAATCTTCTTTCTAACAGTTAATATACCATCTTCTACCAATTATCATACTTGCATTGTAGTGCATACAATTGTAAACAGAAACAAAACATCAACATAACTTCATTTCATTGGATTCGAATAGGATACATAGGAGAAGCCAAAGTCATAGTAGGCTAAACATAAAAAACAACATAAACATCTTCATCAACTAACATAAATACTAAGCAGATTAACAAACATATAGACTAAACAGATTCATCCTCTGACTCAGTAGGAATAGACTCAACCACAGAGCAGTTTGCTTTGACCATCATCTTCAACTTCTTCACCTTTTCACTGTGCTTCTTGTAGATTTGGACTTATCCATTGAGAACTTCCACTTCAGGTCACTCATATCCTTCAACACATTCTTTATAACAGCTACTGCACGTTGTTCCAGTGGTGGCTCAATCCAACGAGAGTAGTGACAACCATTACCATTACGACCTGGGCATTCGAGCAACTTCCTTCCACAGTTCTCATCATCGTAGAAGCAGACCCTCTCAATAGCAAGCTTCATACAGTAGCAAAGATCATCCTCTGAAACTGCCTTTTGGGGGTGCCTAGAGTTTTGCCTTCCATTGATGAGAGAGAGAGAGAGAGATATGAGATGAAATTAGGGTTCTTTAGTGTTTTGGGGAAGAAATGACTTTGGAATACCTTTATAATATCACATAAAAACGTTGAAATATGCTTTGACACATATACCCCTCTGTTCACTAACTCCGTTAGACGGAGTTGACGGAAGTACACATAAAATAAAAAATTCAGAAGTGCAGTACTACCCGTGCTAGTTTTAGAAATGTAATATTGCAAGTGCAGGAATGGCCAAACTACAGGTACACGAAGTGCAGTTTTCTCATCCTTTAATTGTCACATTTTAGGGCTTTTTTCACTTAAAATGCGATTTTTGACAATTTTTTTTTTTAGTAACTAGGTTTATAGACTTTTTATTCTCAAAATAGATCTCGGGCTGAGCCGAAAACCGAGGATCTGAGACATCATGCTTTGAGAAAATAATTTCAAATTTATAATAAGTAAAAAAACGCAAACCCTTATCATAAAAGCAAATTCGGATTTTGAGTCCAATTAAACAAATTTATTATTTACTATAACCACAAATCATTTAAACCTCCAAATTCGCAAATTGGGGGTGTTTAATTTAATTTAGTTCTTTTCGAAGATGGAAACCTAAAATTTAAAACTTTTGCTTTTTTTTTTGTTAATAAGTATATAAATTTGTTTGTACAAATATTTATGTTCACCTGCATAATTCAATCAACCAAATACAATATAAGCTTCTGGAATTTTAATCACATTTGTTTGTACATGGGAATTTTTGTCTCAGTTTGCGACTTTCCATGCACATGTAAGTTGTAACTTGGAACTACTGCCCTTCATTCTTATTCCTAGTTCCTACAAACATTTCCTGCTCCAAGGCCTGTTCATCACTCTCAGTAGGATGAACAGCTATGAAATGTTTCATCATCAGATTTTTTGACTAATCTCTCAAAGACATCTGTGCGATCTCAATACCTCGTTCTGCAAGCAATCTTTTTATGTGCTCTATTCCATCCAAATTCCATATATCAATCAAGTATTTCAGACAAGAATCCAATATTGTCAAGGATGGTTTCTTACCATGTTTACTTGCCAAGATCGATTTTTTCAGTGCTTCCACTGCCTTCTCCATCTGCTTCTCTTTCTGATAACCCTATGCCATAGCAGTCCATGTGCGTGCTTGGAACTGCTTCGTGTTGTAGAAACTTCTGCAGAACAGTTTCGGCCTTTCCTAAATGACCCTTCTTGCAGTAAGCAGAAATGAGAAAATCTGGAAGGTGAGGATTAAATTCACTTGTCTTAGCTTCACGTTCATCACATACTTTCTGCACATTGTCAATGTCATCCAGCTTTGCTAGAGACTTCATAACACATAGATAGCTTTTACTAGAATTTTTCTGATCACTCATGTACAGGTTGCATATCCTATTTGCCTCGTATGTTTTGCCCATGAGAGCATACATTATTGTAAGAGTGTCATAATCAAGATTCTGTGAGGTGAATGTAACAAGATGCTCGGATTTCTTGAGTGATGCCAGAGCCTTGACTATGTTACCAGCCCGTAAGTAACCTTTGGCTACTAGAACATATGTATTCCAGTCCATAGTGACTAAGAAATCACTTTCCATCTTCATTAAAAGCTTCTCCATTCTATCAATATCCAAAGCACCTACATTTGCATCAAGCAGAACATTGTATGTGAATACGTCTAACTCAATTCCATTATTGTCCACCTCTTGCACTAAATAAACTAGTTTGTCGTGCATTCGGAAATGAGAATATATTTCCAACATGATATTGTAGGACATTGTGTCTGCATAACGCAAGTTCCTCATCGTATCCAGTACAGCTTCTGCTTTTCCAACAATTTTGCATCGGCATAGCACTTCAAAAGAATTCCATATATTTGGAAGTTCTTTCTTCAAAAGAATTCCATATATTTGGAAGTTCTTTGAAGAATATGGAATCTTATTAAAAAAATCTTCTGCTTGTTCTACACCATGAACCTTGGATGTTAGATCCAGCTACTTTTGCCACTCATCTAACAGCCAAACCAGCAAATGATCCCATGTGCCATTGCCAACAAAATGTATTCCCGTTCTTATCTAAAATAAGCGTATTTTATGTTATTGTTCTTGTCATTAATGCTTCCGCTAGTATAATGAATTTCTACATGGTATCAGAGCGTGTTCGATCTTGCCCTCCTGATTGCTTCCGCCATTATAGGTGTACAACCTTCATCAAAGAAGTGCATTCACCAACAAATTTGCCTCCAAGAGCACCGATTTTGCAGGATCAACCTCTGTATTCTATTCCCACATCTTACACTACTGCTTCTCAGGAAGACACTCAGTCACCTACACATAATGCCAACTCCTCTGGACAGTCACAAAATGCATCAGCATTGCCACACCATAACAGTTCATCGTCCCAATACTCACATCTCAGTCTTTCAGAAGCTACTAGTAGTGCTGAATCAATCACCCCAGTTGATTCAAATTCAGCTTCATATCTTGTAAATGGGTGTTTCGGGTTAAACGAAATTCTGATGGCACTATTAATAAATACAAAGCCCGCTTAGTTGCCAAAGGATTTCAACAGCGACCTGGCATTGATTACTCCGAGACGTTTAGTCCGGTCACTAAACCAACCACCATATGCATTATTTTAAGCATTGCTTTATCTCGTGGTTGGTCACTACAACATTTGGATATTAACAATGTGTTTCTCAATGGAAGCTTAGATGAGGAGGTTTTTATGGAGCAACCTCCGGGTTTTACTCATCCTTCACATCCTAATTTTATTTGTCGGCTGTGGAAGGCGTTGTATGGCCTTAAACAAGCTCCTCGCTCTTGGTGCAAAGCGCTAAAAAATTTCCTGTTACAATTTGGGTTCAAAAACTCACTTGTCGATGCCTCTTTATTTACATATAATTCTGGCGGCATTATTATCCTTTTTGTTGTCTACGTTGATGACATTATAATTACAGGAAATAATAATTCTTTCATAAGGACCTTCATTGGTACATTGCATAAATCTTTTGCTCTGAAAGATTTGGGGACATTAAGTCATTTTCTAGGTGTGGAGGTTATACCGACCTGTTCTGGTCTATTTTTGTCCCAGGCACGGCATATTACTGACCTTCTTTCTCAACATCATATGGATGGTGCAAAAGATACAATTACTCCTATGTGCTCTTCCTCTTCTTTGGTTCATAATGATGGGTCCAAATTTATTGATCCTACACCCTACCGGCAACTAGTGGGTGGTCTTCAATATCTCTCTGTAACTCGCCCAGATATTTGCTATACTGTAAATAGACTATCCCAATTTATGCATGCTCCGACTGAAACGCATTGGAGTGCTCTTAAACGAATTCTTCTGTACCTGAAAGGCACTATACACCATGGTCTTTATATCCAAAAGCCTGCCAATATGTCTCTTCATGCATTCAGTGACTCTGATTGGGGTGGTCAGCGTGTTACCGGTCGCTCTACTACAGGGTATGTTGTTTATTTAGGTGGCAATCCTATTTCCTGGAAATCATCAAAACAAAAATCTGTTTCTCGATCTTCCTCTGAGGCAGAATACAAAGTCGTTGCTAATGTTGCAGCTGAGTTATTGTGGATAAAAAATCTACTCACAGAGATAAATATTTCTCTAACCTCTGCTCCTCAAATATTCTGTGACAATACTGGTACAACCTATCTATGCTCTAATCCCGTTTATCATTCTCGCATGAAACATATTGCCCTTGACTACCATTTTGTTCGAGAACTTGTGTCCAGCGGTGTCTTAACAGTTCGTCATGTTCACACCAAAGATCAATGGGCGGATATTCTAACTAAGGCACTTCCTCGTTAGAGTTTTACTTTCATTCGTTCCAAGCTAGGAGTCGCCAATGGCGCCTCTATCTTGCGGGGGCGTAACAGCCAAACCAGCAAATGAACAACTCATATCAAAGACTTTGTAGCAAAGACTTTTGTGGTTATTGTGGTTGGCAGTATAGTAGTTGAGCAGTCTTAATAAATAGAACACGGTTTATGACTTTCTTGTTCATAGTATTCAATATGGTAGACTTTCTTGTACATGACATTCACTATATATTTAGCTCCTGGCCTTCTGTAATTATAAGAAGAAATATACAATACTTTGAGTCTATTGCTTCCATTGTATTAAGCCAAACCAGCAAATGAACAACTCATAGCAAAGACTTTGTAGCAAAGACTTTTGTGGTTATTGTGGTTGGCAGTATAGTAGTTGAGCAGTCCTAATAAATAGAACACGGTTTATGACTTTCTTGTTCATAGTATTCAATATGGTAGACTTTCTTGTACATGACATTCACTATATATTTAGCTCCTGGCCTTCTGTAATTATAAGAAGAAATATACAATCCTTTGAGTCTATTGCTTCCATTGTATTATGGTATCAGAGCATATATTGGGCAGCACAAGGGGACAGAATATTAAGGTGTTAGGCAACTGTTGCAGCCATTCTTGACTGCCTAATTCATGCAGCCATTGTTGAAGGTTGCAAGGCTGCTGTTGCAGCCATTCTTGACTGCCTAACATAAGGGCAACTGCATACTTTAACACTCCCCCTCAAGCTAAAGAGCGGGATTGGAGAGAAGCTCGTTAGCTTGAACTTCGTATGGCTCGGGCACTGGCATCTTGGCTTCTGGCACCGGTACTGGCTTCGGGCTCTGGCTTCTTGAAGTCCCAACAATTCTCTTCTCGTTAAATTTTATGACAGAAGCAAATGCATTGACACATGAGAGTTTTTCTCTCACAGACATTTAATCAAACACCTTGCGTGCATTACCCATTGCAGCTCTTTAGACTAGAAAATTACATAACATAAAAGATGAGGAATAACACCTATAATGGCGGAAGCAATCAGGAGCGCAAGATCGAACATGCTCTGATACCATGTAGAAATTCATTATACTAGCGGAAGCATTAATGACAAGAACAATAACATAAAACAAGCTTGTATTAAATAAGAACGGGAATACATTTAGAGGCTACATTTAGTACTCTATCCGAGTTATTGTGGATACAAAATCTACTCACAGAGATAAATATTTCTCTAGCCTCTGCTCCTCAAATATTCTGTGACAATACTGGTGCAACCTATCTATGCTCTAATCCCGTTTATCATTCTCGCATGAAACATATTGCCCTTGACTACCATTTTGTTCGAGAACTTGTGTCTAGCGGTGTCTTAACAGTTCATCATGTTCACACCAAAGATCAATGGGCGGATATTCTAACTAAGGCACTTCCTCGTCAGAGTTTTACTTTCATCCGTTCCAAGCTAGGAGTCGCCAATGGCGCCTCTATCTTGCGGGGACGTAACAGCCAAACCAGCAAATGAACAACTCATAGCAAAGACTTTTGTGGTTATTGTGGTTGGCAGTATAGTAGTTGAGCAGTCCTAATAAATAGAACACGGTTTATGACTTTCTTGTTCATAGTATTCAATATGGTAGACTTTCTTGGACATGACATTCACTATATATTTGGCTCATGGCCTTCTGTAATTATTAGAAGAAATATACAGTACTTTGAGTCTATTGCTTCCATTGTATTATCATCCACTGAGATATCTGTGGTAAGCATCAGAAAATAATTCAATTGTCATACTCGAAACTTAAAACAAATGTTAAGCAGAATTAGATTGAAATTTTAAATTAAAAGAAACAACATTTATGCAAGCCTAATAATATACAAGAGTTAACAAGACCGAGAACTATGAGTGCAAAAAGAAGTTTGTAACAGATTGACAAACAATATGAGGTAGAAACCATGGTGTTATGCCATAATTTTGGCATGTCTAATAATCTCCCAAATTCCTAATATTTACTAATTATTAATTCAGATTAATAATTGTTACTTAATGCCTAAGTTTTATCCTCTCTCTGAAACGAGGAAAGAATCAATCTCAATCAATCAATAACGGAAATTATCTCTAAACGATATTCTTCAAATCAGGAAGATATCACAACGATAAGATTAAATCAGATAAAATCAGTAATCACCTAGATTAACGAAGTTTATCCCTAAAGTCTCTAAGGGGTAGACAAAAATCAATTTCACAGAACTACGTGGGCTTGATCCTATATAAACATAGGTACGTAGGCATCTTGGCATAGGGATCCGATACACGAGACAAATCGAGACACTTGCCAAGTCCAGCCCCCTCTTTTTTGATAAACCCTAAATCTCCTAAAAACATCCACATACTCATGATTTCGCTCTACTATTCCAGCAACCCTCCGATTTCGTGTTGTTACGAAATTCCTCCAACAACATTTGGCGCTAGAAGGAGGGTTTTTTTAATTATTCGAGGAGGACGAATAATTCATAATTGGTGTTAGAACACAATCAAAATGGTTCTAACAGGATGGCGGTGGAGGGATCAATAATTACAAAAATCATGGCGGCTCGGAGCATGAAAGACGAGACAAAGGCGATGCACAACGGAGAAAAAAAACAGGGTGATGCATAGCAGCGGGAAAAAAGAACAAAAGAAACGATGCATGGTAGCAGGGATAATAAATTAATACGAGGTGGAATCATGAAATCAACTGGAGAAAGAATGAAGATCAGACGTGGCAAGACACCAAACAACACGCGGGGGCTACATACAAAAACCAAAACAAGAGTGATATGTGAAGCAAAACTTGACTTGCAGCAATTCGTGGGACCAGTAAAGCAAAAACAAAACAAAGAAAATGGAGGAACGAGGCTAGCAATAGAAAAAAAAACATTGGAAGCAGTCGATTAATTACGATGGAGGCTACGCAAGGAAAAGAAAAAAGAAGAAGCTCGTGCAAGAGCTTAGTAAAAAAAAGAAGCAAAAAAAATAGATGGACACAGAATCAAGCTTCTTATTACTCCAATAACAAAGCAAGACAAGGGATGTTATTTTCATGGGACCCGCATGGTGTACATGAAGATAAAGAAGAGAGCGCAACGCAAATACATGGACAGCAGGAAGGAAAATAACATTATCAGCACGAACCAACAAAAGGCGTACGGGGAAAAAATCAAGATAAGCTCTTTTCTCCTTTTGATTATTTTTCAGCAAATTAATTATATCCTGCCATGCATGCATATATTGTGTTTTTAAATATTTTTCATGAAAAATATTTATTAGTTAAAAAATTCGTGCGAGCTATCTATTTTTATGCTTGTAAAATTATTGCGATTTGGAAAATATCGTACGAGATATTTATGTTGATGAATTGCGGATATTTATGCTGATTGATTGTGGATTTATTTTACAATCTCGTACGAGCTGCATGTTTCAAAGGAAAAAATACATATACGAGATGCATAATTTTGTAAGAGATTTTCTACAAAAAGGAGCATTATTTTTAAAGAAAATAAATATCGCGACATTCTTAAAACAGCATATTTATTATTGCATTTGGATTTGTAAAATATTTTTCATATATCGTCGCGATAGTACATATATGTCAAAAATATTTTCAAACTTGCGAACTAAATTGTCAAGTAGGGTAGCCTGGACAAGCTATAAATTTCGCAATGCTACATGCTTAGTAAAGTGCAGTGCAGCACCATCTGGATTATTGAAGGCCCATAGATATCTCTATATCGAATGGGGGGAGGCATCCCTATGCACAATATCTTTAAGACATGAAGGCCCATGAAGCAATCTCTCAAGATCACATGGGTGGAGGCATCCCTATGCATAATATCTTTAAGACATGCACAGCCTTCCCGACGAGGGACACGTGCAAAGTTCGACAAGATTACATCTACAACTCTTATTGAAGACCCCGCCAAACACATCCAGATGTGGTTGCAACACACACTTGAAAAACGTGTATGAAAATTTGGGATATATACAAGCGCCAAGGTCCTAACTAGACAACAAGGATCGCAAAGGATTTCAAAAATTTTATTTATGCTCGCATATTTGAAAACCTTGGCAAACGTATATCTTACTCTGGTCATCGCATGCTATCACTCTTGCATCCGCATACGCCTAACGAGCATAGTGATGCTCTAAAAGTTTTTCTAATCATTTACTTTCAGTTTTTTCAGCGACTCAAGAAATTTGGAAGTTTGAAGATTCTTAGTTCTCCACTGCAGCAGGCTACACTGAAGAACTGGGGGATAGTTGTTATGCCATAATTTTGGCATGTCTAATAATCTCCCAAATTCCTAATATTTACTAATTATTACTTCAGATTAATATTAATTACTTAATGCCTAAGTTTTATCCTCTCTCTGAAACGAGGAAAGAATCAATCTCAATCAATCAATAACAGAAATTATCTCCAAACGATATTCTTCAAATCAGGAAGATATCACAACGATAAGATTAAATCAAATAAAATTAGTAATCACCCAGATTAACGAAGTTTATCCCTAAAGTCTCTAAGGGATAGACACAAATCAATTTCACAGAACTACGTGGGCTTGATCCTATATAACATAGGTATGTAGGCATCTTGGCATATGGGATCCGATACACGAGAAAAATCGAGACACCTGCCAAGTCCAGCCCCCTCTTTTTTGATAAACCCTAAATCTCCTAAAAACATCCACATACTCATGATTTCGCTCTATTATTCCAGCAACCCTCCGATTTCGTGTTGTTACGAAATTCCTCCAACAACACATGGATAGTCTTCATTTCAGTATCTTTGCTTAGAGCCACTAGCTCACCATTTTATCACTAATGATGTTGTATTGTTGTTAAGGTTTTATAAAGGATTAAAGACGCTCTCTTTTCTTCGACTTATCTACCATTTACCATATGGCTAACAAATATTTTCAAGTATTACAATGAAAATGAGCACTAAATCAAATTATGAATTCATTACAAAGAACCAAGCAATTTCCAGAAACCTTGTACTCTGTTTTATTATATATATTTTTCATAGACCACTTTACTGATTTACTTTTGAACAATATATCCTTAGGCTTTGTTCAAGTGGAAACAACCAAGTCTGAGCATATTAAATTCTACCCACTTGAAAATACATGAAACTTATACAAACTTATATCGATGAATATATGCTAGATAGGGAAAGAAAACCTTGAGAGCATTTTTAGTACGCTTCTCGCAATTCTTTTATCTTAATTAATGCTTCTTCCCTCTTCAACCCACTGGTCCAAAATTGTGGCAATTTTTCCTTTTCGTATTGAAGCTTGGAGAAGTCTACTTAATAAAATCGCTTTCTTCTTGGCAGGCTTTGTAGCAAGTGTTTGTGCTAAATCAGTTTCTGAGTTCCTGGTCGGGGATGATTTATAATTGAAATCCCTACCCTTTGTCCCTGTTGCTTCAAGCATCTTTTCTTCCAAAGCAAGTTCATCACTCTCAACTGGGTTAATTGCCCTGAGGTTTGGGTTTATTTCCTCTTTGGACATTTTAACTAATCCCTGAATGGCATATGCGCACTTGATTCCTTGTTTCTCGAGCAATCTTTTAATGTGCTCAATTCTATCCAAATCCGCCTTTTTATTCAAGTATTTTAGACAAGAATACAATGCAGAAAACTTTGGTTCTGAGTCTTCTGACCCATGTCCACTTGCCAATAGCGATTTCTGTAGTGCTTCCATTGCCTTCTCCATTTGCTTCTCACTTCTATAACCAAATGCCATACGAGCCCATGTGCTCACATTTGGTTCTTTTCCATCTTCTGAAAGCCTCTGCAGTATGGACTCAGCTTTTGCCAGTAGACCCTTTCTGCAGTAGGCAGAAATGAGAAAATTTAGAAGCCGGAAATCAAAACTAACATTTTTTGGATTCTGACTCATCATATACCTTCTGCGCACCATCAAGATAATCCAACTTCACCTAAGAGCTCATCATACAAACTTACAAAGATAGCCCGTATTGCAAATTCTACATTTTTCCTTGTACAGGTTCCATATATATGCGATAAACCTCGTCCTTTTTGCCCATGTTAGCATACATAGTCATTAGAAATAGAAAAGCAGACTTTCTTGAGGCCACTGGGATGACCTGTTCAGATGTCTTTAAATATGTCACAGCTTTACCCATGTCACCAGCTTGCAGGTAACCTTTGGCTGCTATAAAAAATGCAGACCAGTCCATAGTTACTAAAACATCAGTTTCCATCATCATTAGGAACTTTTGCATTCGCCCTATGTCCAAAGCATTTGCATACGCATTTAAAATGGTGAAATATGTGTTCTTGTTCATTTCAATTTCATTTTCTTCCATTTCCTGCATTAAAGAGTCTAGCTTGGCACTCTTTCCAAGAGAAGAATGTAATTTTAACATGACATTGTAAGAAATGGTTTTGCAACCACTCAGGATTCTAATTATCTGCTTAACACATTCCGCTTTCTCCAGCAATTTAGCATCAGCATAGCTAATCAGGAGAGATTCATATGTATGGAAGTCTTTGGATGTTATTGGAATGTTATTAAAATATTCCTCTGCTTGTTGCACACCAATGAACCTTTGATATCAAACCCAGCCAGAGAGTAAAATCTATGGAGATAACTTTTGCTACCCATCCATTGGGATATCTATGATAAGAATACATAACATTACTTAATGCTCTTGAATTCCAAACCAACTTAAAATGTTCTACAGAGATTGATAAAGAGACCAACTCTTGAAGAAACGAGAGCAGCAAGTACGATTATATACAAAAATTAACAAGAATGATCAGTACAGAAATAAGTGTCTGAGACTTGCTGAACATACAAAAGTGAGGTATAAAACATTGAGCTATAGCCTGTACATTAAATTGCTACTAAACATGTAAAATGTTATTTTCAATTAGATAAAGACGCGGCTTATGTTTGGTTAGTTGGATTGGAGTGGAAAACGAATGAAAATTGTGAACAGAATAAGAGACCGAAGGTAAGGATGACATAGAAGGTAATTAGAAAGAAATGTGGCTAGAATTCAATGAAATATTGAAATGTCTGAACAAAGTATAGGGTATATGAAAGTAATGAGGTTAAAAAATTATATCCTTGGCATCAGGTTAAAATGGAGTGAGGATAAAACTTATTGTCAGATGTCAAAGGAGAAATGGAGTGAGCATTTATGGTTTCTCCTTTGACTTTTTTCATAACTTCTTGCTTGCGAGATATTGTACATGTTTTTCTTTTTGTTTCATGTTTTTTGCTGCTGCCTCATAGGCCATAGCAAAGCTTTTGCTGCAAACTTTTAATCTCCTCGCATGACCTATTTGGTACCATTTTTTTGTTAGAATTCAAACTCGTACTAATAATAACAGCTGGGTGTTTTATATTTAATATATAGATGCATTAATATTATGACAAAAGAATAAGGTGGTAGCTAGTTTATACCATGCAGGGTATGTAAGACAAGTGATAACAGCTAGAGTCCTCTGGAAATATCCAAAACTCAGGAAAACTCTTGGATTAATTTCACCTTCAATGGTTATTTATAACAGGAATTCACCTTCAATGGTTTGTAACCCACAAATTAGGTATTCCACACCTAAAAAGTTGGTTTGTAAATCATCCACGACAACATATACTCCTAGAATAAGTCCAAGACTGATTGAAAAAGCTAACAGATTGAGTAGTACTGTTTCAAAGATGGTACTGGATTTTGAAAGTCATATTGAAGAGTCTAGATATCCTACTGAAGCTAGTGTTGCATATAATGATATGGATGTTGATTCCCAAGGTCAGAATTTCTGGAACTTAGTCTCTGAAAAAGTAGATAATGCTGAAGAAGCATTCGGTGCTCTAAAAGAACCAATTTTGCATCTTCAAAATTTGAAGAAGATGACCGTCATCCTGATGATCAGCCATGGAGCCAACCACTCATGTATAGTGAGGGTGAAGATGATAGAGACTGTGATGAGTTTCTTCAGTATTTTTGCATGAAAAACAGGGATGTCGATGAGGATAGTGAGAAAGAAGAAGAAGGTAATGTTTCCAATTTATCAAATAATCAAGTTAAAGCATCTGATAATGGGGAAACGGAGAATTTTTCTAATATTCCAAGAAGTAATGTTGGTGTTGAGCCATTGTTGACCGCTAATGATTTTGATGAATTATTTGAGGCTGATATAGTGGATAATGAGTTGTTTTCTGAATCAGATCATGATGAAAAAATTGTATCTGATAAAATTGAAGTGGGTTTATAGTTTTTTGATAAGACTGATTTTCAAAAACATCTCAGAAAATTTTGTGTATCAAATAGGGTTGTATGAAAGTTTCAGAAGAGTGACAATGTAAGGATCAAGGCTGTGTGCCAAGGTTTTGGACAGCCCGTCATGTGTCCTTGGTTTGTATCTGCACGAAAGATACCCGGTGAGCCAACTTGGAGTATAAGGAAGTGTAACCTTCAACACACTTGTGTTGGAGATCCTTATGGGAGAAATTCAAGTGCAAATCATGAGTTTGTAGCGGATCATTTGATTGAAAAGATAATGAAATCACATACCAAGGAAATACCCAAACCTAGTGAGATTGTCAATGAGTTTTGGACGAGTCACAACACCTTAATTCCGTATCATGTCGCATGAAATAAGGTTTTGGAGAAAATTAATGGTAATTACGATGGAAGTTTCAAACTCATACCAAGTCTATGTGAGATGATTACAAGGACCAATCCAAGATCAATTGCTACGTACACATATGGAAGGTAAAATTTAGTTTCATATTTTTATTTTGTTCTAATGTAAACTGTCTATGTTTGCTATTTCTCTATTTTATTTTGTTTAGACATGCTATTGATCCTTCCAAAGATAGACATTCTTAAAAGCATACAACCTTATGTGTAAACAAACCAACTATGTATTAATTTTATGATAGACATAAAAGCATACAACCCTATGTATTAGTGTAGATGGTGCGGTGTGGCGCGGCAATATTAATTTCTTTCTTATAATTGTCGAAGGTATTACTTTAAAATTTTATGATTGATGTATAAAAAGATGGTTAGAAGAGAAAGATCCCCTTAGACAGTGCACTTTAAAAACTACCCGCAGTTTGCTTTAATCTTGTTCGGTCATATCTCATAAGAGCTTGCCAATGAGTTTTATTTACAATTTTTTATGTATTGTGTTCTGGTATTTGTTGCATTTTGTTTGCTTTGATGATCTGACCCCGAATTAACAATTATATATATGTTTGCTTATCTGGGCTGCTGAACTATCCTCTGCTGAAATTGATACGACTAATGTTGATTATCAATGTGAGTCCAAGATACCACGCGCGTGCTCCTCGGTTTGTCAAAATTATTTATACCAAGTTTCTGGTATGTGATTATCTACTAAGCGTCTACGATCAATTGGCTAACATAATAATTTCACTAAGTCCTAAATGGACTAATGTAGGACCGAGAAATAGCATAATACTCCCTCCATTGGGTAAGGAAATCAAGAAAAATGGTAAAGTATGTAGGAAAAAATATAAATGTGAGTAAAGTGGTAGGACACACTAATATTTAATGTATAAAGTGAGTATAGTGGAGAAAAGTAGTGGATGTAGTTGATTTTTATATTATAAAATTTTATTATTTTAGGTAAGTTTTGAAATGTAAAGAATTGGATATGACATCTCAAAAATGAAAGTGTAAAGAAAAAATTTGGATGGTACATCCCAAAAAAGTAAGTTAAAGAAATGGTTGTAAGAGAGAGTAACATAATTAGACCCTGCAATTTTGAACACGACACGAAAAACGATACGAAATTTTCGTGTTTGTGTTTACATTTTTAGTACACGACACGAAGTACACGACCTACATGGGTTTACTCTTTGAGTACACGATACGACACGAAGTACACGAAATAAATATATTTCTATTTATAATAGATGTATCTATATTTATATATAGGATTATACATAATTTCATAATATTGTTTATAAATATGATGTAAATATATGTATTTAATATATATTCATTAAAATATATCTAAAAATATATAATTTTGTATATTTATTTTTATTTTTATTTAATATAACACGAAATACAGCACTAAAAGTACACGAATACGAAAATACACGAATCCTAAACAGGTCGTGTTTGGGTTTAACATTTAAGTACATGACACGAATAGGTATACGACATGAAAGTACACGAAACGACTTAATTGCGAAATCTAAACATAATAACATTCTTTTGAAATTATCACTTCAAGCCTTCATTTAATTTACTTTATTGGCTTACTCCGAAAGTACATAAACAATCCATTTTATTTGATAAACCATTTATTAAGCAAACTCACAATTCCAATCATTTTTCGATCACAAACTCACTAAATTCATCTTATCTTCTTTCAAATCTAAGCAAAAGTTCTAATTTTAGCTAATTAAACCAATACTACAAACACAAATACAGTAGTACATCATAATCATTCCATTATTTTTTCGGCTAGGGTTCTTGTTAGTTTTTTTTCCCCTCACTCATTGTCTTTCACTATTCTAATTAGGATTTTTTTATTTACAAAAATTTGGGTTAACATGCATAATTTGAGGGGTTTGAAGATTGTTGGTAATGAATTTCAGGATTTTAGACATTAATGTTCTATTGGGTTTCAACCCAAGGTAGTGTGGGTTTTGGAGAATCCAAAACAAATATAATTCGTTAATAATTATATGTTATAATTATTATAGATGATATTACTTGTTTGGTAATTAGGTACTAAGAAAAGGAAGATTTGTTAAACAAGTATGATAAGACCTGCATAACAAGTATGGTAAGTGTTGTTTGCTAAGTTTGGGGTAGCGATATATACATAGTCATAATATTGTATTTTTAGAATATGCTTAAGAGATGCAGTGTTAGATATTGTTTGGGAGATGTCTGCGTATCAAGTATCAGATTGAGATACCATGTGTGTTGGGTTTGATTGTATTGTTATAACAGGTCGGATTAGCAATAAAAGCTTGGAAGCATCGTGAGGTGCTATTGTTTAAATATATTATTGATAACTGTTTTGATTAATAATACAAGTGAGTTGGGGCGTGAGTGTTTTCACGTTAAATTTACCATTCTTACGTTGTTTTTGTTGATAGCTAATTGTTTGGTTGTGTGTATGCTTTGCATTGATAGGTTGTTGTGAATCTTGTTAATGGTTTGATCCTTTCCTCCTAACATGTTCGCCTTATTTGTATATGTATAATCTGGTATGTATTTGTGTGTTTAGATTTTGGATAGCTCGAATTCCAGTGAGCTTGAGCAGGTATCCCGGTGAGTGATTTAAGTTGTATGTATGCACTAGTGTGTATATGTATATATTTGGGTAGTGGGGCGGGGCGGGCGAGATTTAAGAAACATAAGGTATGATCCATGAAAAATGTACCATATCACCAAGATTTTAATTGTTAGAATATTATTAACGGAAGGACCTAGATCAAAAATTTTAAAAATTAAATTACTCGAAATTCCAGATACCCGAAATACCAAATCTTTTATTCAGGGACAAAAATAATAAAATGATAGAATCTTTTTAATGTGCAAGAACTTGAATTAGAAAATTTTAAGTTTAAATTACCCAAAATACAAAAGAGTAGTGATGAAGATCCCAAAATGGTTCTCAAAATAGTTCCCAAATGACAAGTGCCATATTTTAATTGGTGTTATTGGTATGAATGCAGGACTCTCATCATTATTATTATTATTAACCTCCAATCAATGTTTGACACATAAGCTTTTTGTACCCAATTTGGGAAAAAAATTGGGAACTCTAGCATTTCTCCTCTATTATTCACAAACCCAAACAATAATATTAGGATGAAAGAATTTATTTTCAGTATAATATATATTAATGTTCGAATTATTTAGCGAGAGGCGAGGTAAGAGTTAGAGCAAGTCCAAGAGCTTCCTTATTTGATATCCTAAGTTAAAATATGAGGAATATGTCAAAAATAATTGTTCCAACAGCTCCTTAAGGTTGCCCTAGTGATTCCTTATTTCACTTTTATTAATAAAATATTGGTCTCTCTCTTGCCTCACTTCTTTCTCTTACTTTTCCCTCTTCTTTTATTTTAAATATATTATTATTTTAATAAATAAGAAATGAAGATAAGGAATCTCTTGGAGTGCATATATAAAATTGGAGCAATGCTAGGTACCCCAAAAATATTCCCAAAACTTTTCCCAAATGACGTGGCATTGACAAGTGGCTGGATTTAATTCGTGTGCGCATATTTATGCACGTGGTTGAGCCACTGGCCTCCTTTGAAGGAGGTCAGGGATTCTACTCCTGCGTGTGCATGAGTTTCCTACTTTGTATTAGTTTGGTTTGGTTTGGTTCATTATGAGTAAGAACTGAACACACAATTATAGCCTGTATTTTCTTTAGTCAGTACAACAGAGTGTCAAATTTGTTTATACAGAGTTCAACCTTACATTTACAATTTTTGTAAACAATTTGAGAATAAAGTACAAGTTTCTTTATAACCAGATTTACATAGAATACAACCTTTACAAAGAGGCCAGAATTGTTCTTTTTTTTTTTTTTTAATCCGGAAATGTTCTCATGATCTGTAAGAAAGTAAGAAATATCTCAACTTTTTGTTTATCCTTGCTTTCCAACATTCTTTGTAAGATAGTATATCGTCGCTGCTTGTAGATGTTATAACTCAGGGATGCTATAATTTCATGCCCTCATGTAGTCATGTGTGCTAGACGGCCAGTGCAGTTAACAGAGCATGTTCAATCGTGATGTAAAATAAGACACTCCCTCCAATGATTTGTTCTATATTTACCTAATTTTGTTTCAAATTTAACTTTTCATACCTTTTATGGTTATATAGAAATACAATATTTCCCTCCTTAATCAATCTTCCTCTCTTTTTATCCATTTCAATCTCTTTTTCACTTTTTTGATGATGTGGCAATTATAGAGCGCTTTATTATATCTTCTCTAAATATAGAACAAAGTTTAGCATTGCTCTATTTTAGAGCAAGATATACATCACGATTGGAGTTGTGTTTTTTGGTTTTTGTTCTATAATATAACTATAGAACAAGGTTTACATCACGATTGGACATGCTCTCATATATTCATTTCTATGCTGTATGTTATGGCTAGAAATATCCTCGCCCTATTTTGGAAGTGTCGACCTCGTTTGGGCCAGAGAAAGAAAGTAATTCATGTCATGGGTCGTAGCATGAGGAAATGTGGCATTTATTGGGCCTGACCCAAGGTAGGATAATATTATTTTACAGAAGACCTCGCCCGTATATAAAGGAGCTCGCCCTTTTAAAATGGCTAGGCCCAATACTGTAATATCTCTCCCTTTTTGGTGGCGATTACTAAATTCGAAGATTATGGACTACGAATAAGGTCCTCGAACTAAAAGCTAGATCTCGCCCTTTGTGACGGATCTCGTCCATTTCGAAAGGATCTCGCCCTCCATCAGGGCTGCCCTACATCTATTTTATCTCCGTAACTTAGGGAAAGCATTGACCCCGAAAATACCGGATCAATAGCTTAACCGATACGTTCCGAGAAAGTAGTTGGGCTTTAAGGTCCGTAATGATAACATCAAAGGCGGTGGTCTTAATCCAATGGGCTTCTTAAAAGCGGAAACCTAGCCCATTACGATAACTTGTTCTCCAAGAACTACGTTTGGCTTGATTCCTATAAATAGGATACGTATGCACATTGTATGTCATGATGCAACCCTTGCGAAAAAGAGAGAATTGAATATTCGATCTAAATTGCAATAACTCTCACATACAATCTCAGCCATCCCCAAATCACCAACCCTAACCCTAAGCATCCTACGCCGCTCACCGTCATCAACCACCACCACAATTCCAGCAACCCTCCCCGAATTTGTTTTCCCAAATTCCTCCGTTAACAATTGGCGCTAGAAGGAGGGGCTTTTTGACATCTCAGGAGGAAGGATGTCACAGTCAAATCAAGAACGTGTTGATGATCGCCGTGTGAAGGAAGTTAGGACCACGAAAAACCTACCCCTACAACAATCGACGAACTCAGATCCGATGGATGCTATGCCTAGGATTCCCGACAGACCGGCGACCTCTCAAATTGAGGGAGATTCCCCTGTCCTGATAAGTAACGCCGAGATTTGGAACAAAATCACTTTATGGGAAACGCTAACACTCGTATGGGGGCTAGGCTGAATGCGATGGAGAGGAAAAAATAGTTTCTTGCTGGATCTCGCCTGAATCATGGTGGACCTCGCCGCCACTTGGAGATGGAGGATCTAAGGGAGAGTCATCATAACTAGGAGAGGAGCTATCAAACACACTGAGGAAATCAACGTGCCGAAAAAGAATCTGTCATAAACCAAAGAGAATAGTTCTCACAGGGAGGTAATGTGCTTCCTGCCTTTGTTCTACTTTCTCTTAATTTATTTTCGTAAAAGTCTAGGGGGGTAGTGTATGTACCACTCCTTAGCCAGGATTTATATTTATGAATAAAACATGCTTGTGTCTTTTGATTGTTTTTGTTTAAATTCCGTGATAGATGACCTCCTTTAAGGAGGATCTTCATAGATGTACAAAATGATGGTCTCCTTTGAGGAGAGTTTAAAATTTTTACTTCGGAAAATCCACCTCCTGTGAGGAGGGTATTTCTGGAATGGAGAATGACCTCCTTTGAGGAGGGTATCTCAAATTATCAAAGACCTTGCAAAAACCGTACTTCCGGGGGGGATGTCCGTACTTCCGGCGCCTCATCAAGGCACGAACTTCGGGAAATCCACCTCCTGTGAGGAGGGATATTTCTGGAATGGAGAACGACCTCCTTTGAGGAGGGTATCTCAAATTACCAAATCCTTGCAAAAACCGTACTTCCGGGGGAGATGTCCGTACTTCCGGCGCCTCATCAGGGTTCGAGATTCGGAAAATCCACCTCCTGTGAGGAGGGAATTTCTGAACAAGAATGATCTCCTTTGAGGAGAGTATCATAAAATTTATAAAATTCTGAGGAAAATGACCTCCTTTGAGGAGGATACCCTCTAGAAGACATGGTAGATATAACCTTCGACTGGATGATAATAATTCTCAAAATGCTTTGGATGATTTTTTGAAATAATTACATCTCGCATATCATGAAACTATTCCAAGGTAAAGTGCTCTGTTAATGAGATGTCCTTTGGAAAGCATCATAGTTACCTTTTGAATTAAGATATTTATCAAGGTTCACAGATTAAGTTAAAAATCAGAAAGGGCGAGGTGCCTAAGGAAAAGGCGAGATCTTAACAAGAAAGGCGTGATACATTAAAGTTGTACTGCAGGCAGGGAAACGTAATTATAAAAAATCAGTTCAAGGGCACTAAAGTCATTACAAGGGCGACGTCTTTAAATGGAGGACGCGCACTCCAATTAGTTGGGAATAAATTAGTTTGAATGAAGAACAAATTACAGAGGGCGAGGCCATTATAGGAGGGCCCGCACTCCTATTGTCTTGGCAATAATTAAGAGTTCCTGCAGTCAGGTTCCAACAGTTTGAGAGGGCGAGGCTGCATCTGCTTTCTCGTGTCCTGCTATCCCTGTCTTGTTCGCCTTTGCCTCAACAATAGCTTTCTTCTCGCTCTCAATTTTTAGGCGTAGTTCTTCTTTAGCAGCAGCGATAAGATCAGCATTGTCGTCTTTAAACTGAAGCATAAAGCTAGGAGTAGAAGGGGCGAAGTGTGTGGACCAGTTATAGTCAGGATCAGCCGCCAGGAAATTGCGAAGATAGTCCAAAAATCCAGCATTATAAGCTTCGCTCTGGCCTTTCCTCATTCCAGCAGAAAGCATGTCGTTCTCACCTTTCAGCTTAGAGATCTCGTTCTCATGAGATTTTCCTATGCTGTCCAGATCAAAGTTTGCTTTGTCTAAAGCCAACTGGAGCCTGTCTACGTCATCTTTTCTCGCCTTCACTTCGTCATCTAGTTTCTTTTGGATCTCGCCCATCTTGGAGTTATAGGAAGAAGCTTCGCTTTTTAGTTTCTTGAGAGATCTTTCTTGATCCTTGATAGTCGAGTTCTTCAGAGCGAGAACTCTTAAGCCATGATAAAAGGCATCTCCAAGCCCGGCTTTGAAATTAAATTCAGCCTCCTCGTCGGTACGGTTCTTTAGAAGCTTAACCTCGCTATCAGAGAAGTTTTCTGCGGCAACAGAGCCGAATGTTGAGGCCACGGAATCAGATGGCGATTCCTCGACAGTAATCCCCTTTTGTCTCTTGTTTTGTAAAGTCTTACCAGCATCATCTCGCTTTCTACCCTTATCATGCTTTTCTCCGAGATTAGGAGGAGGAGGGCGAGATGCATTAACCAGAACAGAAGGAGATGGGCGGGCTTGTTCCGCTACCATGGAGGGTGTGGGCGCAGTATCAGCAAAAGGGTTTCGTCCGAAGGGAAGTCTCGACATTTGACCTGCACATAAAGTAAACAGGTTATATAAACGAATCCGTGAATTATACAAGTAAAAAGTAATAAATCCCATATCTAAGGGCGAGATGTATTTTAAGAGGGGGCGAGATGTATTTTAAGAGGGGGCGAGGTACCTTTATCAGTTAGCACTTCTATTTGCTTTCTACGAGTACTTCTCTTAGTTCCTCTCTTGAATTTTATGTATGGGACTTGACCGAACCCTTTGTTGTAAAAGCCATGATTACGAAGATTGTCACGAGTTACTAAAAAGTCGAGATCTTTCTCCGACTTGGGTAAGTTAGAAATAGCAAGGGCTCTTGCTGCAGCGTCGCCTACCAACTTAGATTGAGATGGTGTGTCTAGAAAAATAAAAGCAAAGATATACATATGAAAAGGACGAGATACTTAAGGTGCGAGATTTATAGAGAGAAGGGCGAGATACTTACATGGGTGAAGATTGAATTGGGTTCTTATTCTTGGAACGTCAAAAATATAAAAATAATCTTCTTTCCAAACTTTCATGTTACTGGGATTCCCAGTAAGGAACCCTTTCCTATTATGAGTCGCCCAGAAGGCGAGGTAATAAAAACCGACGTCTTTCCCGCAACGTCTCAAGGAGAGAAAATGGCTGAGCTCATGCATTGTTGGGGCTTCATATCCTTTATTTCTATACATCATGTATAAACCAATTGCCGCCCTATAGCTGTTAGGCGACAATTGAATAGGGGCGATGTTGAAGTAGGTAATAATTTGCTGAAGAAAAGAATGCATGGGCGATCCGAATCCTAGTTCAACTAGTTTGTTTGTAAGGACCATTCTCGGTGTTGGAAGTCCGGCGATGTTGAAGACATGCATTCGCATGAAAGAGCGAGGCCTCAACCATTTTCCTTCTAAATTATAGTATTCCATTAGGAACATGATTTCTTCAGAAGAGATTTTTGAGGCGAGACCAGCACAAGATATCACGCCCTGGGTAAATCTATGTTTCGCCCTCAGTGGTTCAGAGACATCATCTGCAAAGTTTAAATCAATGTCATGACTTCGGACGGGCTGTTTGTACGGGTTGTTTGGGGGAGAAGGGATCTCCATAGCATATCTCACAGGGGAAACAGATATCGCCTCATCACCGTCCTCTATTTCGGCATCATCATCTTCGACTTCTTCATCATCTTCTTCTTCAATTATATTCTCGCCCTCGTCCAAGTCTTGGACAACGTTTTCCTTGTCATGGCTGTAAGAATTTGAAAGGGCATCGAGCATTCTTCTATATTGGACGAGGTCTTTACCACGACCTCTACCTAGCCTAGAAGGACCTGGTTCCTGGGGATCTATGTTAACAAAAAAGTCACGAAGGTCATCCTCATTCTCGTCCTGATCCAAGTCTTGGGCATGATATGTGCTAGTCAGGTCCTCGATGTCTCCTGTAAGGTGAAGGCTATCTGAAAGTTCTTCGGGGCGAGATTGAAATGAAGAAGATGTCGCCTGATTTCCAGAAGATGATCTTTCGGAGGATGTTTCTTCGCGAGACATCTGAAAATAAAGGGAGAGGACGGAAATTAGGGAATGAAAGGGAAAATTCAGTGTGATTCTAGAAAAGGGTAAGTCCTCGCCCATTGATTGGGGAACGCGCCTAGGGTCACTAACGAGTTAAGAATCTAAGAGTGTCTCTCTCAATTAGTATACATGTTCAAACATGATAAATTAACTACGAATTGACAATAAATACTGAAAGAAGATAGGGACGAGTACCTTTTTCTGAAGAAGAGTCGCCTTGAGAAAATGAAGAAATCGCCTAGAAAATGAAAAACTCGCCCACAGCAATTATAGACCTCGCCCTCCAGATAAAAAATGACACAGCACTTCGTGAGCTTTTGAAAAAGGGATGGGAAAAGAAGGAAAGTTTGGGGTTTATATAATAGCTGGTATGGGACACGTGGCATGTCCTGATTGGAATAGGAACAGAAATCGAGGCGTGGCAATTTTAATAGAAACGGTTCGCTTATAATTTATTTATTTTTTTTTTTTATTTTTTTTTTTTTGGAATAAGGCTCGTCTATTTTTTGTAAAGATACTTCGAGGAATTAGTTTCTTTTATAAAAATATATTGCAAGAAACTGGGGGGTAGTTGTTATGGCTAGAAATATCCTCGCCCTATTTTGGAAGTGTCGACCTCGTTTGGGCCAGAGAAAGAAAGTAATTCATGTCATGGGTCGTAGCATGAGGAAATGTGGCATTTATTGGGCCTGACCCAAGGTAGGATAATATTATTTTACAGAAGACCTCGCCCGTATATAAAGGAGCTCGCCCTTTTAAAATGGCTAGGCCCAATACTGTAATATCTCTCCCTTTTTGGTGGCGATTACTAAATTCGAAGATTATGGACTACGAATAAGGTCCTCGAACTAAAAGCTAGATCTCGCCCTTTGTGACGGATCTCGTCCATTTCGAAAGGATCTCGCCCTCCATCAGGGCTGCCCTACATCTATTTTATCTCCGTAACTTAGGGAAAGCATTGACCCCGAAAATACCGGATCAATAGCTTAACCGATACGTTCCGAGAAAGTAGTTGGGCTTTAAGGTCCGTAATGATAACATCAAAGGCGGTGGTCTTAATCCAATGGGCTTCTTAAAAGCGGAAACCTAGCCCATTACGATAACTTGTTCTCCAAGAACTACGTTTGGCTTGATTCCTATAAATAGGATACGTAGGCACATTGTATGTCATGATGCAACCCTTGCGAAAAAGAGAGAATTGAATATTCGATCTAAATTGCAATAACTCTCACATACAATCTCAGCCATCCCCAAATCACCAACCCTAACCCTAAGCATCCTACGCCGCTCACCGTCATCAACCACCACCACAATTCCAGCAACCCTCCCCGAATTTGTTTTCCCAAATTCCTCCGTTAACACTGTAGTTTGTATCATCAAGATAACAATGTAAAAAGAAAACAGCTAAGCAAATTATTTACGAACCCATTCTCAGTCACAGCTTGTTATGGTGATTCTGTTAAACAAATTAAACAACTCAAGCTTAGTCACATCTTTTTAAGGTGAAATATTAGCATACACTGGGATTGCCTACTAACCTATGATAAACATGACTAACAATTCTAAAGTGTAAGACACGCCCTTATAATTAAAAAGAGGGACCTTCTCGAACTGAATTGGCTCTATCTTAAACCTGGATGACTAACCTTTCCCAGCACTGCTCTAGCTTCATGATTAGTTCATTGATGACTGCACTGTCATCTATAGAAGATGCAGAAAGGTTTGTGGCTTTCTCGTTAGTCTCAATTTCGACGCTTTTCTATGGTTAAAACTCTGGAACCATTACTCTGTCAACAGCTTATGCGAATACCTTGGGGATGGTCCAACCAGGAACAAGAATGTCAAGTGTCTCGACACGTAAAACAAAAGCATTCATGACAAAATGCAAGTGACTACGATCAGCAGTAATGAACTGCAGTGGTTGGAGAAACAGTTAAGGGGCTGACAAAAATGGAGGCTCCGGTACTTAAAAATTTAGTCAATGATCCATAAGAATAAGTCATAGCACTAGTACATTGGAGCCTCAATCACTGCCGTAATGAGGACAAACAGACAAAGTCTTGGTTATGACTTATTATCAAGTATATCATAGCTGCTCAGCACTCTTTGCAATATCCATGACTGGGTAAAAGGACCCAAGCCTTTACCTTCTATACATATATTCAGTGTCCTATTCCAGCAAGACTATATCCGGTATCTATCCCTCAATAAAGATCTTCCTAGAAATAATAGTAAGATTTGTACAACTAGTTGATCCAGTTGATAAATATTTTTCCAGCTATACACTTACATAGTTAGTCGTTCAGATGCATTTGTGGCCTGACTATAAATTTTGATGTATATATTGATTACTCTTTATCAGTATCCTGTAACTCAAGACTGAATTTCTAATTTCTACGATGAAAGAAAGATGAGAAAACAAGTATAGATAGAAGACTATTTTAATATTCATTAGTAGAAAGATCATTATACTTGATGCAGGAATGTTAACACAATGAATAATTGTCTGACTTTACACATTTGTGGCTAGAAAGCCACCATTAGGCTATCGTTGGCCTCTATGGTAGAATCAGTCGCTTCTCCTTAGAGAGACAAGATCTACAGCAGAAGAAGCTATTTGCTATTTAGGTATGACAATATAAGTCAATTCATTAAAATTAACAAGTTTAAAAGAACTACAAACTGTCATCAGTATCTAATCTCCTATAAATCTTCTACAAGATATACAAGCAATGTAACAACAAAGGCTTTTGTCAGTCCACAAAACAGTAGTTCAGACTTTTTGGTCGACTAAAACATCAATCATCACCACATCAGAAACAACTAATGAAATTCATACAACTAGAACATGTATTAAGAACCATTCACGACAATATCTAACTATGCAATAGGAACAATTTGATGTTCAGTATTTCATTAAGACCATGTATTCCAACAGGAAACTAGCAATTTATATCCAACAAACTAGTTCCACCATTAAACATAATGATGGTTAAGAGACAGCTTTAAGGTTTATAAAAGCAGATAAATAAAAACACAGAGAAAAGAAATAGTACGTCGACATAATCTTTTACACTCTTGATTGCCAAAATCCGTTTTCTTATAAAATCTTCCAACAAGATATAGGAGCAAATTAATAATATATTTCTCTTTTACAGATGATTCTGTATTCAACTAGAGTAAGGCAAAACGCAGGCTTTTATAGGTGGGACATCTTATTAGTGTACTACTCGTACGAGTCTACGCCATTAATATAGTATCTTGAGGCTAGGTCTGCGATATTACTTATTATTAGTAATTCAATTTTCGATATATCATTATAATATTTGATAATTGAACTAATGGTCTTGCTTTAGGTATGTGGTTGAAAGGATGGATGGTGATCTCTGGGTAATGTTCTTAATCCTAAAAACAAATAAAGGCGCAAACTTATGTTTTAAGTTGTTTATACTGCTTTGCCTGAAAGCAAGAGCCCCCTGAGAAATTTTTGTAGCTGTTAAAGCTATCATGATTGCTAATTTTTCATTGTCATTAATTCAGGAGCTGGAGAAGATTGTTAGTCCACACTCTGCATCTGCTGGGAACTTTAATCTGCAAGACTTGCTTTTCTTAAGGGCGATAAATGCTGATACATCTAATGTAATGCTTTTCATTAATGGACTAGATACCTTTGATGGACCTGCAGTTGGTAAGGTGGCAGTGGAAGCCCAACTATATGAAGAGGCTTTTGCAATATTGAAAATGTTAATATCCAAGACATTGGTCGGGCTGTGGAGTTTGCATTCGGTGTTAAGGAAGATGCTGTTTGGAGGCAGGTGGCTAAAGCTCAACTTAGAAAGGGATTAGTAAGCGATGCCATTAAATCATTTATTTGTGCTGATGATACAACTTAGTTTCCGAATGTTATTAAAGCTGCTAAGAGCGGGGATGTATATCGTGACTATATTTAGTACCTTCTAATGGTCAGGCAGAAGACAAAGAAGCCCAAGGTAGACAGTGAACTCATTTACGTGTCTGCAAAAAACTGATAATCTCAAAGACATTGAAGAATTCATTCTCATGCACAATGTTGCTACATTACATGATCTCAGCGTTGCTACATTTCGTGATCTTGGTCGCCGCTTAGTTGCTTACGGTATGCAAAATTATTTGAGGCAGCAAAGATAATAAATGCTTTCATTTCTAATTCTAATTGGGCCATATCAGCTGTCAGCTTTGTTAACCTGAAACAGTTTCAAGGCGCCCTTGATGCGCTACAAAAGCAAAAAGAGTCAAGACATGGAAGGAGATTTGTTTTGCTTGTGCTGATGCGTAGGAGTTCTGCTTAGCGTAGGTTTGTGGACTCAACATTATTGTACAAGTAAACGTTGTTGGTTGATGTTAATTACTCCTAGAAAATGAAGTTTTACAAAATAATATCTAAATTATTATCTATCTTGATTCATTATTTTGAGTAATGCACTCTCTGATGACACATTTTAAATTACCATGTATTGATGGGGATCAAATCTCCAACTTTATCGAACCTGGGATATGGATTCATAAATGACAGTTTCGGGGCAAACTTCCTTGGACTGCAATGTCCTGCTTTTGGTATTTCATATTTGGTATTCACAACTATTGCTGAATTATAAACAAAATTTGGTTTATTTGGTATTTTTTAAAATTTTCGGATGTCACATGATAACTCTAGATCTCGATCGGGTACTTACTCGCCAACTCCTGTCTCGGAAGTGGTGTAGCTGTAGTGGGGTATCTGCAAAACAACACCGGAGGGGGGGTTTGGCCCCGAGGTGCCTCCGGCGTGAGAATAAGAGTTGGCTTTGGAAGGTAATAATCAAGTAGAGTATCACAAAGTAATGAATGTGTGTAGGTGTGTAATAATGGCTAACCCCTAAACCCTATTTACTAGGGGTATTTATAGCCCTAGGCCTAGGGTTTAGGGGTAGGTTACCTTCACCCCCGACCGTTGGATCTGGGGGACAAGCCGCTGAATTCCCGAGATGTGGGACGCGTGGCCTTTGTCTGGAGTGACCATTGACTGGAGTGTGGCCATGTTGTGGTGGGCACGATCTGGCATGTGTCTTCCCTTATCTTTTAGTGTTGGTCAGCGCCACCAATAGGAGTGTCAGCTGAGGTGGAGTGCCACGTATATAAAGTGCCACGAGTCAGGGGGTCCCCTAGTTCGGGGTGGGGGCCACGCCACGTGGTGGTGGCTTCGGGCCCGGGGTCAGCCACTCTGGGCTGGGCCGTTCTTATTCTCTTGAGATGATTCACTTGTTGTTTGGGCTCCTTTTTGGGCCTTGGCTGTTTATGGCCTATCATTTGCCCCCCACTCCCTTATGCGGATTCTCCGGATGGGGGAGTAGTAAGGAGTGCTCTTGCCTTGGAGAGTGAGCTTTCTGTATTTTTTAGAGTGCTAGATATGTGTCCTCGGGGCCGGAGGTTTTGTAGTTGTTCTGAGAGTCCGTGTCTTCTTTGGGGGAGAAACTTTCGCCTTGGTTGCCCCCAGTTCCGGGGTGTGTACTGAAGTACGTACGCCCGGGGCTAGTAGTTGGAATTTGAAGTTTTTGTTTCTTTGGCTGCCCCCCAAGCCCGGGGTTAGTATTGAAGTGCGAATCCCGGGGCTTTGTCTTCTGTAGATGTGCGAAAATGTACGTATATGAATATATATAATATTGCATATATGCACTTCTTTTTTTTTCTTTTTTTTTGTTTGAAAAATAATAGCTGTCATCCACTCATCTCCGGGTTTTGGAGATAGTGGGCCGCTTTTGTGGGCTGCCACGTGTTCGTGGCGTTTGGAATCCAAAGCTTTGCCTATAAATAGTGGCAGTCTCTTGTCATTTTTTCTTTCACGCGTTTTTGATTTTGCTGCCGCTATTCTGCTTCTCTGAAGACCAGTGCTCCGGGCTTAAGGTTCCCTTTTTCGCTTCAATTTCTCGTTGTTCCCTGCTCTCCGGAATCCTTCGTAAGTTTTCTTACCCCGGTTTTGTGATTCCTTCAGTAACTTCTTGCTTGTATTTCTTTGTCTTGCTTTGTGTTTTGGGTAGAAATACTGACTTAGGTTGTTATTTTTGTTGGGTAGCCCGGGGTTGTAGATTTGTATGGTTAGGAGGCGTGTGACTGCTAACCGTGTGTTGATTCCCCTCTCCGACCCTAGTAGTTGTAGTTGTAGCTCTTCTGATAGTAGCCTTGAGTTAATAGACGTAGACTGGGGTATTATGGGTAAGAAGAAGAGTAGTTTGCCTGTTCTCACTAAAATAGCTACCAAGGATATGGGTCCGGGGTTCAGCCTTAGTGAACCAGATGGTAGCTGGAGCCAGACGAATTTTTATTTCGTAAGAAAGGATCCGGGGATGCCTCCAGCTTATTTCTACAGGGATCTTAGTGTAGAATTTTCTGAGAATCTGGACGTTGCGGATATGATGAAGTATGATAAGGCGTTTTTAGATTCGAAGTTCGGGGATTTACCGGGCTCCGGGATGGATGTTGGGCCCTTCAGAGCTCAGTATTTGGAGAATCCGGTGGACTGGGATCCAATATTCCGGGCTACCTTCCATTTGGATGCGGATGTTAAGTGGAGGTGGCCTGAGCCCGGAGAGAAGATTTACGATCGGCCGGAGGGTGGCTGGGTCGGAGTGTGGCTGGAACACCTTAGGTCGGGGTATGGGCCTAGGTGTCATCAGTTTGTAAAATCCTTGTGTCTGTTTGAGTACGGGATCCCCATAACCCAGATGACCCCCAACGTGGTGAAGTGGATTTCCTATTTCCTGGGTTGCTGCGAGAAGGCCGGGGTGCTTCCTACTTTTAAACTTTTTCACCACTTATTCCAGCTGGTCCGGTCCAACAATAAACCCTTGTTCGAGTTTAGATTCCGGGGCACTGCTTGTGGTTATCCTTCCGGGGCCTCCAAGCCTCTGGTCATGCTGCCTTCGCTGAAAGGTTGGAATGGAGAGTTCGTCTTTCTCCAGGGTGTGGACGTCCGGTTCATGCCCACCTTCAAGGAAAGGCCTCTGGCAATGCACTTCGAGGTTATGGACCTTCAGGGTGAGGCTTTGGATCAGGTAAATGCCTTTTGCCGAGGTCTAGGGAGGCAAGTGACCCGGGAGGACCTCATGAGCCACAAGTACCGTTCTGAAATAGGATGTAAGTTCGGGGTCTATTTGTCTTGGCGTAGAAATTTTATTACTTCTTTTGTTTTCTCGGTTTCTAATATTCCTTTTGCCCGGGCTCATGTTTTTTATTTTGTTTCTTCTTTGCAGGTCTCCCAGGCTATAATCCGGAGTTTGAAAAGTTTGCAATGGACAAGGCCAATGCTTCTCTTCACGTCGCTCTTCTCGGCATCGGCCAGGTGCGAGATAATACCAAGGTCCCCGGGGAGGCCAGCGGCTCGCGGACCCAGCAAGAGGGGGAGAGCACCTCTAAGGCCCCGGAGGCGGCGGCTGTTGATGTGGAGGGGGATGAGGTGCCCCTGAACCCGAGAAAGAGGAACCGCAGTTCAGTGCGGCAAGAGAAGTTTGGGGACTGGGGTTCGGATTGCGAAGTCGTCCCCTCCGGGGCCCACTCTGGGAAGGATGCTCATTTCCAGCCCCACGTCCCGGCTGACATTGCCCCGGAGAAGCGAAACTTCCTTGGCTTCCTGGCCGGACTCCCAAGCCAGAAGGAATGGGATGGGATGGGCCAAAGCTCGGCGATATCCCTTTTTGAAGATGCGGCGGCGGTCTACGGCTAGGTAATCTTTCCGCCGAGCTTGTCTCGACTTGATGTTAATTTCGTGTTCTGACTTTTGATTGTTTTTTGCAGCTCGGGGTTCGTTTTGCAGGGGCCGGGGCCGCTATTCGCCGAGATATGGAGCTGGTCAAAGAGGCCCGGGAAGCTGTAAGCTCTGTGTCCGAGGTGAGGAGGCTAATGAATGAGGAGGTGGATGCCTTGAAGAAGGAGCTTGCTGAGGTGAAGGAGGCATCCGAGGTCCGGGCCAAAGAGCTGAAAGAGGCTGCTAAGACCCTCCAGAATGAGCGGGATTTGGTCCGGACCAAGTGGAGGGATTCCAAGGATGATGTTAAGAAGCTCCGAGAGGAGTTGAAGAGCAAAAAATCTGAGGAGGAGGTGATTGCCGAATTCCGTAATTCGGATACTTATAACACCGATCTCGCCCAGGCCGCAGCGGCAAAAATCCACCGTTGTTGGGTTGTGGCTGAGAACATGTGTAAGACCGATCCGGAGTCGGCCACCTGGGAGCGCTTCGTCCCTGAATATATGAAGGCGGAGGCTGCCCTGGCCCGGGGCGAAGGCGAACCAATTCCTTACAAGGCTCCAAGCTCCTCACCTCCCGAAGAATGACTACTGGCTGCGTCCAGGATCCGGGCCATGCCCGTGTAATCTCTTTTATGTTTTTCCTCAAGACTTGTTGTAAAACTTTGAATTGCGTCCTTGTATAACTCTGTAACTTTTAATTTTACAACTACCGGGTGTTTCGGGCTGTTGGTCAGCCCGGCCCGTTTGTTCGTCATATATTTTGTGTTTTTCCATGCTCGGTTGTTGTTGTTTGTTTATAATTTGTGCTGCCCCCCACTCTTTAATTCGGGTATCCCGGATTAAGGAGTGGTGGTTTGGCTTCCCGGGCCTAAGCATTGCTAAGGTCCCGGGATATGGCCTACTTGGAAAGGATGAAAACTTTTCCAAGTAGGGATTTTGATGCCTATGGCTTCCCGGGCCGAAGCAGTGCTAAGGTCCCAGGCTTTGGCCTACTTGGAAAGGATGAAAACTTTTCCAAGTAGGGATTTTGATGCCTATGGCTTCCCGGGCCGAAACAGTGCTAAGGTCCCGGGCTTTGGCCTACTTGGAAAGGATAAAAACTTTTCCAAGTAGGGATTTTGATGCCTATGGCTTCCCGGGCCGAAGCATTGCTAAGGTCCCGGGCTTTGGCCTACTTGGAAAGGATGAAAACCTTTCCAAGTAGGGATTTTGATGCCTATGGCTTCCCGGGCCGAAGCATTGCTAAGGTCTCGGGCTTTGGCCTACTTGGAAAGGATGAAAACTTTTCCAAGTAGGGATTTTGATGCCTATGGCTTCCCGGGCCGAAGCATTGCTAAGGTCCCGGGCTTTGGCCTACTTGGAAAGGATGAAAACTTTTCCAAGTAGGTATTTTGATGCCTATGGCTTCCCGGGCCAAAGCATTGCTAAGGTCCCGGGCTTTGGCCTACTTGGAAAGGATGAAAACTTTTCCAAGTAGGTATTTTGATGCCTATGGCTTCCCGGGCCAAAGCATTGCTAAGGTCCCGGGCGTTGGCCTACTTGGAAAGGATGAAAACTTTTCCAAGTAGGTATTTTGTAATAATTTGAAGATTGGAGTATCAGGTAAGAACTGGAATTCTTTTTCATTGATAATAAAGCGGTTACATGATTTCCAAGTACAATTTCCAAACAATGCCCGTATATGAGCAGAAGCTATTTTCTTTTACTGGTAGTACTTTCTTAGTCTGAGGCCGTGCCAGGTGTTGGGGACTTCAGTGTTGTCCATGTGACTGAGCTTGTAGGTTCCGGGGCGGAGTACTTCTTTAACCCTGTAGGGACCCTCCAACTTAGGCATAAGCTTTCCTGTGTTAGTGGGGTCTGAAGCTTCGGCGTCCCGGAGTACCAGATCTCCGATTTGGAAGTTTTTGACCCTTGACTTCTTCCCGAAGTACTCTCTAGTTTTCTCTTTATACTTCTCCATTCTTTGTACTGCATTGTCCCGGACCTCATCAACTAGTTCCAGATTAACTCGTAACCCCTCTTCATTTGCATCTTCATCGAAGTTGATTGCTCTGTGGGATGGGGAACCCACTTCAATTGGCAGCATTGCTTCAGTTCCATAAGCTAGTTTAAACGGGGTTTCTCCTGTTCCGGACCTCGGGCTTGTTCTGTATGCCCACAGCACATTTGGCAGTTCTTCGGGCCATTTGTTCTTGCTTTCCTTCAGCCTCTTCTCAATTCCTGTTTGCACTAAATCACGCAAGCGTACGTGGTCACAAGTAATATATAAGGTTAAGTCCAAATTCGTTCCCACAGGGATCAAGTTATGGTTCTATTCAGTAAATATGCCTATGCAACAATGTATGGTTATTATGCACTGCTAAGACAATAACAATTTTGGGTTTATTAAACTAAATTAACTAAGACACAAATTAACAAAACTAAGAATTAACTAACTAACAAGAATTAAAATCTAATTACGTCTGCAAGAAAAACCATGGAATCCTAACTTCATTAAATACTTTGCTTAGATCTGACGCCTTTAATCACTATATGCAATGGTTATGATATCTGATCGGACAACACGAAATAAGTAAACGCTACTTCTCAGTATACGTATACCAAACTAAACATACATCCACAAAAGAGATAGAAGATGAATAGACACCAATTATGCTTAGACCCTATATGTCTATAGAATTTGAAAACATAACGGTTGAAGAACAAGTTATCCATAAAGATCACATAGGGCAATACAAGTATTCTCATCTCGTACCACAACCATATTGATAAACAATTATGAACCTATGCTAGCATGGCAAGTTCTAAATCTCAAGATCCACTTTCACTTCACAAGAGATTAACAAATTAGATGTTCATGACGCATCTATCAATTAAGCATAACCATACAAGGATATCAGATATACACCACACACAGATCTTTAAAGCAATCAAGATACTAAAGCTCCATAAATAAATCCGTTAGAATCCCATGACAACAATTAGTTCATAATCGAACCTCTCGTCATCATGGGATCTGATGAAACCATGATAAAACAAAGTATGAAAATATACAAATAAACCTAAGTAATTGATATGTAATAATTCTACTCCTAATGATGATAATCTTTTTTGATACAATTTACAAGGGTTGGATGTGTTTATATAGGCTCTAGACATCTTGCCCAGCAAGAAAATACCAAAACAGAATTATAATAGAATTTCTGCAAGATACGTTTCCTAAACTGATTCTGTTTTTTTAAGGGAAATTCGTAGCTGACTTTTCTTCTGTTTTCCAGAGCCGTTCCAGACGTAATTGGGCTTCTGGACCACCTTAGAATGATAGAGAATCTCGTTATCTTCGCGTGGACTGCTTGCGGGCTGAAAACAGACTTATAGAACTCAAGATATGGCCCAAACAGTGAATCTCACGCGTGCAGCCCAATAAATCCGAATTTAAATAAATTAAATCTCCAAAAACGACAAAAACATCCACCATAATCAACATCCTTGTAAATCTGCACAACTAAACAAAACACATCAAAACTACAAGAAACTTGAGCCCAAGACAATCAATTTAAGCCATTATAGAATGTTCCAAGTGGATATAAATCCACTTATCACACCCCCAAACTTAAACCGATGCTTGTCCTCAAGCATAAACAATTACACTAACTAACTAACTAGTACCACTTCCGTAGGTGATCACGGTTGCATTTGGCATATGCAACAAGCCCTTTAAACCCCTAGGCAGCCCTAGTGGACGAGTAAGGTCTCGTGAGGGCCTATAGCGAATGTACCCACAAAATCCATTTAACCTAATGCAATGCAATGCATGAATGCAACTACTATGAAAATGCAATTAATCTAATCTACCATACCTTCAAATCCTCTCATGCCATATCAACTTAAGAATCAAAGCAAATACGCAATGTCTTGGTGTCGAAAGTGCAAGTATTCACATAGTATACTCAATGAACATGCATAAGTTCTCACAAGCCCATGTCAAGTGTAAGAATAAGTTAGTAAACATGCTAAGCCTACAAGAGTACATCTTTGAGACAAAACTCGGGATCTCATACGCAAAAACAAGCAAACACTCACAATCCACTCACAAAAGAATTTTCACTCAAGAACAAGGGTAAGTGTATCACTCAATTCCAACAAAATCATAAACACGCTTGACATTTGGTATCAATCTAACTCTTAACACAACATACATCAATGACGATAATCAAAAGGTCTTTAATTGGGTTGTAACGGGGCTAGGGACAAGGTATGTCAAATAAGCCAAAATAGGTGAAGTGTCAAAAGCTAGTAAGCACCATAATAAATCATACACAACACCATATTTCCCCCCCACATAATTTTTACTAAAAACAAACACTCGACTAGTCGACTGAAATAGGATCGCAACAAACACAAACATGCTCTCATAATATTTTTTTTTTTTCCTTTTTTTTTATCTTTTTTTTTCTTTTTCTTTTCTCTTTTTTTTTTCTTTTTTTTTTCTCTTTTTTTTTCTTTTTTTTTCGAGAGCTAAATAGAACACAAACAATAATATAATAACAATGATCCAATGAATTTATTACATATGTCGACTATCAAGTAAACAACCAAACCCAATATTCAATATTTTTCCCCAAGAGTAAGACCAACAATAAACCCCTCCTTGCACACCTTATTACTCCCTTAAGCACTCTACTAGCCTTTGACAATGTGGGTTCAAATTAATGTAAGGCCAATACAAGAAAAAGTCTAGGCAAGTAATGTGGTATGTCACCGAAAAAATAGGATTAAGCTCAACGGGTTAACTAATTGATCATGTAAACATGGTGTGGTAATATGGGAAAATATGCGGTTATTCCTAAGTGCCTTTATCATTTTAATCGTCAAATAATGTCATGCGTTTCAAGAAAGATCTCAAACAACTGCTAGCAATGCAAACAATCCGTGGACACTCAAGCAAACGAATAAATTGCAAATATGCAATATGCAATAAGGCTCAAAATCTCACTTGGTGGAAAAACATACTCAATCCCAAGCAAAAATCTCTCTAACGCACCAACTTGTATTCAAAGCATGCAAACTAAATCATCTTGCACATATTCATGTCCTTCTAATTACTTACAACATTCAATAAGTCTACTAGCTTCAACTTACTAGTGTATGTGTGTGCACAAGAACAAAGCATATCACTTCTCAAACAAAAGCGTCAACAACACAAAATTCCTATCAAGCATGGGTGCAAATGCAAACTATTATGAACTCACATGGTATACAAACATAAAAACAGAATGTCCTATATGAAACAAACGTAGATAACACGAACATAAATGCATAATTTACTACTACTAATATGCAAAGCATGAAATCCTACATGAACAAATAATACAACAACAACTACTAATCCCTCAAACAACCCCCAAACTTAAAATATTCAATGCCCTCATTGAATGGAAGTAAATACAAGGGATAGCAGAAAACATACCTGAATACCGAAGCAGTCACCCTCCTCGAATGAATCTGGTGGAGGATATTGCGCACAAGCTCTATAGACTAGCCACCTTGCCTGAGTACTACAAAACCCACAATTGACAAGAACACAAATTCGTAATAAAAATAATATTAGAGAAAAAGATTTACCCAATACGAATCAAAGAGGTGAACTTGCAATTAATTCCTCTTTAGAATTGAATTTATTAGAGATAAAAAAAAAATAGAAGAGGAATTGGATTTGTATGTATAGGTGTGTATATAAAATAATAATAATAATAATAATAATAATAATAATAATAAATAATAATAATAAAGGAAATAATAAAGAAAATAATAATAAATAATAATAAATAATAACTATAATAATAATAAAAATAATAATAATAATAATAATAATAATAATAATAAATAATAATAATAATAATAATAATAATAATAATAATAAGAATAAAATTAGAATTAGAAAAGAAATTGGAATTTTGGAGAAAAGAGGGAAGGTTTTGGAATTGAAATAGGATTAGAATGGGGGTATAAAAAGAATGGGAGGGGAAAGAGAACACACACGGATACACGGATACTAAACATACATCCACAAAAGAGATAGAAGATGAATAGACACCAATTATGCTTAGACCCTATATGTCTATAGAATTTGAAAACATAACGGTTGAAGAACAAGTTATCCATAAAGATCACATAGGGCAATACAAGTATTCTCATCTCGTACCACAACCATATTGATAAACAATTATGAACCTATGCTAGCATGGCAAGTTCTAAATCTCAAGATCCACTTTCACTTCACAAGAGATTAACAAATTAGATGTTCATGACGCATCTATCAATTAAGCATAACCATACGAGGATATCAGATATACACCACACACAGATCTTTAAAGCAATCAAGATACTAAAGCTCCATAAATAAATCCGTTAGAATCCCATGACAACAATTAGTTCATAATCGAACCTCTCGTCATCATGGGATCTGATGAAACCATGATAAAACAAAGTATGAAAATATACAAATAAACCTAAGTAATTGATATGTAATAATTCTACTCCTAATGATGATAATCTTTTTTGATACAATTTACAAGGGTTGGATGTGTTTATATAGGCTCTAGACATCTTGCCCAGCAAGAAAATACCAAAACAGAATTATAATAGAATTTCTGCAAGATACGTTTCCTAAACTGATTCTGTTTTTTTAAGGGAAATTCGTAGCTGACTTTTCTTCTGTTTTCCAGAGCCGTTCCAGACGTAATTGGGCTTCTGGACCACCTTAGAATGATAGAGAATCTCGTTATCTTCGCGTGGACTGCTTGCAGGCTGAAAACAGACTTATAGAACTCAAGATATGGCCCAAACAGTGAATCTCACGCGTGCAGCCCAATAAATCCGAATTTAAATAAATTAAATCTCCAAAAACGACAAAAACATCCACCATAATCAACATCCTTGTAAATCTGCACAACTAAACAAAACACATCAAAACTACAAGAAACTTGAGCCCAAGACAATCAATTTAAGCCATTATAGAATGTTCCAAGTGGATATAAATCCACTTATCAATTCCCCTTAGCAGAATTCTGTTTGTCACTTCCACTTGCCCATTTCCCTGGGGATAGGCCACTGAGGATTTCTTGTGTTTGATTCCCCTTTCCTTCAAGTAATTTTCGAAGTCTGAGCCGACGAATTGGGGACCATTATCTGAGACCAGGACCCTTGGAATGCCGAACCGCATTAGTATGTTGTCCATGAACTTGATGCAATCTTGTTGGTTTATGGTCCTCATTGCCTTTGCTTCGGCCCACTTAGTCATGTAGTCAATGGCTACAAGGAGGTACCTCAGATCACCCTTGGCCCGGGGGAAAGGCCCTACTATATCGATACCCCATACAGCAAAGGGTATGGGTGATAGAACTGACGATGGCAGGACCGGGCTTTGCCTTGGTATATTGCTGAACAGTTGGCAGTTTCTGCACTTCTTGACGAATTCTACTGCATCTGAGTGGATTGTTGGCCAGTAGTAACCTTGCCTTATGAATTTGTATGCGAGGGCCTTTGCGGACATGTGGTCCCCACAAATCCCTTCGTGCACTTCTTGTAAGCAGTAATTAGCTTCTTCCGGGCCTACGCACTTCAGTATTGGAGATGAGAAGGTTCGGCGATAGAGCTGGTTGTCTTCTATGAAGTATTTTGAAGCCTTGTTTTTCAACCTTCTGGCCTCATTCTTATCTTCGGGTAATTCCCCTTTTTCCAAGTAGAGGATGAAAGGGGTCATCCAGTTCGGTGTGCTGTCTATCTCCATTACCACTTCTTGGTTGATGGCAGGGGTTCCCAATTCTTCGAAGTAAACCGAACTGCCTAGTTCAGCTGAGTTCTGGACTAGCTTTGATAGCTCATCAGCTTCGGAATTTTCTTCTTTGTTGATCTGGTTGATTTGGTACTCCGGGATGGTGGCTAAGTGGCTCTTGACAAGTGCTTGGTATTGGGCTAGCTTTTGATCTTTGGCTATGTATTCGCCTTTGGTTTGCCGTACCACGATTTGTGAGTCACTATAGATGTCCAGGTTTTTGATTTGCAGAGTTCGTGCTAACCTTAGCCCGGCAAGGAGAGCTTCGTATTCGGCTTGGTTATTGGTTGCTGGGAACTTGAAGGTTATGGCCTGTTTGATTTGGAAGTCTTCCGGGCTCTTCATTATTATGCCGGCCCCGGACCTGTCGGCTGTTGAGGATCCATCAACATGGAGAGTCCATGACCCCGGGGCTCGGTTCTGGTTTGTCAGATTTTCAGCCACCGCGATAGCTTGCTGTGGTTTTGGGAAGGAGCACTCTACTATGAAATCTGCCAAAGCTTGTGCCTTGATGGCTGTCCGGGGTACGAATGTCAAGTGGAATTGGCTTAGCTCAATTGCCCAATTTATCAATCTGCCTGATGCGTCCGGTTTATGGATTATCCTTCGTAGTGGCTGATCTGTTACAACCTTGATTTCTCTTCCTTGGAAATAGTGTCTGAGTTTCCTTGAGGCTGTGACTAAGGCAAAGGCAAACTTCTCTAGATTGGGGTACCTGATTTCTGCATCTTTCAAGACTTGGCTGATGTAGTATACCGGCCGTTGGTTTCCCTCAACTTCCCGGACTAGGGCCGCGGCCACAGCTAGGGGCCCGGCGGAGAGGTATAGATGTAGGGGTTCCCCGGGCTCCGGCTTTGTTAAGAGGGGTGGTGATGATAGATATTCCTTGATAGTATCAAGAGCTTGCTGGCACTCAGGGCTCCAAGTGATTTCTTTCTTGTTGCTGGCTCCCTTGAGCAAATTGAAGAAGGGCAAACACTTTTCTGCCAACTTGGATATGAATCTTCTTAGGGCTGCTAATGATCCAGCTAACTTCTGAATGTCTTTCTGAGTCCGGGGTGGTTGCATTTCTAAGATGGCCCTGATCTTCTCCGGATTAGCCTCAATTCCCCTTTGGCTGATCATGAAGCCTAGAAATTTTCCCGCTGCCACCCCAAAGATGCACTTCTCCGGATTTAGCTTCATCTCATTTTTTCTAAGGTTTTCAAAACATTCCCGCAGATCGGGGACATGTTCCTTGACTGTTTTAGACTTGGCAATGATGTCGTCGACATAGGACTCCAGATTTCGGCCAATTTGGTCTTTGAAGACTTCCACCATGGCTCTTTGATACGTAGCTCCGGCATTCCGGAGTCCAAAGGGCATGAACTTATAAGCGTAGACGGCTCTGTGGGTGATGAATGCGGTTTTGGCTATATCTGCGGGATTCATCTTGATTTGGTTGTACCCGGAGAAAGCGTCCATAAAGCTGAGCATCACATGTCCGGCAGTGGCATCGATGAGCTGGTCTATACTTGGTAATGGATATGGATCTTTGGGGCAGGCTTCATTCAAGTCCGTGTAATCGACACACATCCTCCATTTTCCACTAGGCTTTTTGACTAGAACCACGTTGGCTAGCCACTCCGGGTATTTCACCTCGCAGATAATATCTGCCTTAAGTAGTTTGTCCACCTCCTCGTCTATAGCTCTCTGCCTCTCCGGGGCGAAGTTCCTTCTTTTCTGTTTCACAGGTTTTCTTCTAGGATCAACATCCAGGCTATGCATGGCAAGGGATTCTCGGAGCCCGGGCATGTCAGATGGACTCCAAGCAAAAACATCAGCATATTCCCAGAGTAGTTGGATTAGCTCTTGCCTGAAGGCAGCTTCTAGACCAGTTCCAATCTTTACTTTTCTTTCCGAGTTCCCCGGAATGAGCTCGATTGTCTCAATTTCTACGGCGGGTTCTAGCTTGGCTTGATCTTTCACCAGGGATGATTTCTGGACCCGGGCCTGGGAGTTTGAGGCTAGGTATTCCCGGGCCTCGGATGTACCTGGTTCCTGGTTCGGGGCACTTGTTGTTTCAATGTTTTGCACCTCCTTTCCGGGGTTCTTGTAAGTTGTGGCTCTGTGTTTCTTTCTGCTCAAGTTCTTCTGATAGGAGGAGGCTTTCCGCTTATTCTCCGGGTCTGTTTCTGCCATTACCAGGGCTTGGCCATAACATCGGCTAGCTGTTTCGGTATCGCCCTTTACCTCTCCAACCCCGGAGGTCGTGGGAAATTTGAATTTAAGGTGCGGGGTTGAGGTTATGGCTCGGAGTTTGGTCAAAGCCGGGCGCCCGAGGATCACATTGTAGGAGGAAGGAATGTTGATTACGTAGAATTTTATCATATGGGTTATCTGCTTTGGGGCGGTGCCGAACTGGACGGGCAAGTAAAGGGTTCCTTGGATGGGGACCAAGTTGTGGCCGAAGCCGTATAGCGGGTCTTCCCTGCATTCATTCATTCTGACACTGCCGAGCTGCATTCTATCCATGGTGTGTTTGAACAATACGTTGATAGAGGAGCCGTTGTCAACAAGGATTCTCTTTACCTCATTTTCAGCGATGTCTAAGGTCACAACTAGGGCTTCATTGTGGTCGGGATCCACTCCTTCGAAATCAGCATTACTGAAAGATATGATTTGTTCTGGGGCCGAGTCTATCATCATTACCTCATCTCCGGAGCCCGGACTTACCGGAGGGGAATTGGATCCTCCCAATACCACGTGCACCACATGTTTGGTCTTCTGGGCCCCGGATCCATCTCCCCTCTCCGTGGTTCTCCGAGCTAGGTATTGTCCCATGTTTCCTTTCTTAACTTGGTCTTCGATAAAGAACTTGAGGGAGACACAACTTTCTGTTTCGTGGCCATGAGTTGCATGATAGTCGCAGTGCTTGTTCCGGGGCCTGTTCTCCGGGGCTGATACCAAGGGTTTGGGAGGATAAAAGAAGGGTTTGTTCCGAACTTCTTTTAATATTTCGGCTCTGGGCCGGTTCAGGGGTGTCCAGTCTGGTTCCGGCCTCGGATCGGGTCTCCCCGGTCTCGGGGGCTTGGCTTCGGATTTGGCTCGGGAGGAGTGATCTTTGTCCGGGGTCGTTAGTTGATGACTTGGGATGTAGTTGTATTGCTTGTTGGGCTTAAACTTCTTGTCTGGGTGGTGGTCGTTTCTAGAGCGATCATCTTTACTTCTTCCCGAGGAGGTGCCCTGCCGGGTCATCCTCATTGCTTGTAGGATATCAGTTTCTTTGATGAATTTGGCGGCCATAGAATAGGCTGCAGCCAGGCTCTGGGGCTCTTTGTTTACCAACTCAATCACATAGCGTTCACTACGCTCCGGGTCTAGATTCTTCCGGAAAATGCTCAAGGCTTCTCTTTCGTCCAGATTCGTGACTTGATTTATGGCTTCTTGGAACCGTTTCATGAAAGCTGAAAGTGTTTCGTTGTCATTCTGCCTAATTGTTTCCAAGTGGCACATGTGATATTCCGGGGTCTTATTGGCTCGGAACCTCCGGAGGAAAGCTTCTCTGAACTCCTTCCAGCTGTGTACGCTCCGGGAAGGGATCCTGCTGAACCATCTCTGAGCCGCTCCTTTCAGTGTGGAGGCAAAGAACCTGCACTTGGTTAGGTCGTTATAGAAGTATATCAGGGCTATTTGCTCGAAGTAGTTGAGGTGTTCTTCCGGGTCCTCCAACCCATTAAAGGAGTCAAAGTTATAGTGCTTGAGGTTCTTTTGCCGGGGCATGGCTTCGAGAGAGCGGCTAAAAGGGGTGAGTGTGTCTTGGATCTCAAACCCGGAGTCGTTGTTGACTTTCCTCTGTAACTCCTGGATCATTTGAACCAGGTTGCTAGGACGTTCTTCATCATCTGAGATAATCTCCGGGCTTACCTCTCTCCGGGTTCTTTTCGGTTTGGATTTCCTGATTCTTTCCTCCTCTTCTTGGAGCCTTCTTTGGATTCTGTGCTCCAATTTAGCTTGTTCCTCTTGTCTTATTTTTTCCCGGAGTCTTTCCATCCGTTTCAGCTCGTCGGCCTCCTCCTCTCTGGCCTTACTTTGGGTTGGATGGTCCTTTTTGTTTCTTTGGTTTTGGTTCCCGAGGAGAGCGAAGACCGAGGCTCGCGGGTTGTTGGAGTTGGCTGAACCTTCGGAGTCTTCCGCCTGCTCGGGTTCAGGTTCCGGATGAGGGCGATTTCGGTAAGCCCGGATTGCTTCGGCCAGTTCCGCCGGAGTTAAGTTCTCCATCTGGGCAGACTCAAGGGGCACATCGGTATACTTGTACCGGTTCACTTCGACTGTGACCCGAGCATCATTCGGACCGATCCCGAGCCTTTCCTGGACCGGGACCTGGTTTTGCGGGATGGGCTCCGGGACCGGAGCTAGGGGCTCTTCTCTCGGGGCGCTGTTTGCTGGGCGATGGATGGTTTGCTCGGTCGAGGCATAGCTTTCGGTTTTAGGTAGTTCGGGTTGTCTCAGTTTGTCTGTTGGTTCGGGGTTCTGGAGTTCGGAGGTTCGACCCCTCCTTCTAGCGCCAATGATAACTCTAGATCTCGATCGGGTACTTCCTCGCCAACTCCTGTCTCGGAAGTGGTGTAGCTGTAGTGGGGTATCTGCAAAACAACACCGGAGGGGGGGTTTGGCCCCGAGGTGCCTCCGGCGTGAGAATAAGAGTTGGCTTTGGAAGGTAATAATCAAGTAGAGTATCACAAAGTAATGAATGTGTGTAGGTGTGTAATAATGGCTAACCCCTAAACCCTATTTACTAGGGGTATTTATAGCCCTAGGCCTAGGGTTTAGGGGTAGGTTACCTTCACCCCCGACCGTTGGATCTGGGGGACAAGCCGCTGAATTCCCGAGATGTGGGACGCGTGGCCTTTGTCTGGAGTGACCATTGACTGGAGTGTGGCCATGTTGTGGTGGGCACGATCTGGCATGTGTCTTCCCTTATCTTTTAGTGTTGGTCAGCGCCACCAATAGGAGTGTCAGCTGAGGTGGAGTGCCACGTATATAAAGTGCCACGAGTCAGGGGGTCCCCTAGTTCGGGGTGGGGGCCACGCCACGTGGTGGTGGCTCCGGGCCCGGGGTCAGCCACTCTGGGCTGGGCCGTTCTTATTCTCTTGAGATGATTCACTTGTTGTTTGGGCTCCTTTTTGGGCCTTGGCGGTTTATGGCCTATCATCACAATTTCTGGGTTCACTTTTACTTTTCTTATATCACCCTTTTTTTTGTAGTAGTTCACACCGTGGGACAGGACGGTTTAAAAATATTTGCCAGTAGCTATCAACAAATATTCAGTTTCTTGTATATTGGTTTTATATTGCATTAGTTCGTTTCTCATATTTCTTAATTTTGCAAGTTAAGACATGCAAAAAGATTACCGCACAATACTAATTTTGAGTTTTTTTTTATTAAATCAAATATTGAAATATGTATTTTTTAAGTTTCTTTTATTTGTATGTCCAAGAATAAAACTTAATTTGATATATAATTCAATATTAATAATTATGAGTTGTATTAAAAATGCATTTAAATCAGTAATCTAACCACATGTATTTTTCAAGTTTCTTTTATTTGTATGTCCAAGAATAAAACTTAATTTGATATATAATTCAATATTAATAATTATGAGTTGTATTAAAAATGCATTTAAATCAGTAATCTAACCAAAGGGACCCCCCTTTGGTTTAGATTTTCTTAAGTTTGGTGTGAATTATATATCTAGTCAGATATTATGTTGATAATATTTATAAAATGTCGGGAAATTATATTTTGTGGATTAATGTTCTTTTGTCTTTTTTCTTTTTCGTAGGTGCATTTGGACGTCTTGGTTGGATGGAATTTGTTTACAAAGGCAAAAATGGTGTACAATAAATCTTTCTAATCTCGAGATTCAGATAAGTTTTTTCATTATTACTGACATTTTTGTTTCTTGGGCTCTTTTCGGATTTTATGGTTTTATTGTCTAAACTTCCGGGGCATCTTTGCATGACCTTCGGTTAGATGATAAGCTTTATGGAATGAAAGAAATCCCTTTTTTGTGGTATTGTATTTCGGTACAATTCATTTTACAAGAATGTATTTCTCTGACAAAAAAAAATATTGAAATATGTATTGAATTACCCTGAACAAAAAATCAGGGTAAAGAAGCTGAGTATCGAATTACAAGAGTCCACTCGGAACAAAAGATCATCTGGTGGTGGCGGCCACTGAGCAAGTAGAAATTTAAGTATGGCGTCAACTCGTCATTCACTTGAATATCAGTCACAGCCTAGCTCATAGGTAACAAAAGATGATGCATCGAAAAAAGCTTATAGTAGCCATGCAATATGGCATCCTGACCTGATAAAACAATTAAAAATGCCCATCACAAGATCGGAGCCAAAACTATATACTAAGAGGTCGTTTGGTTGACAGGTAAATATATGGGAACTTGATGTTCCTAGTAAGTAGGAAATTATAAACGTGTTTGGTTAACATTCATATAGGAAGTAGAAGTTACTGGGTAATTGTAATTCCCATAAAATATAGGAAGTTACTTACCCACCCTCCCCTTGGTAACTTACACTTCCCATGATTTATAAATTCCTACATATAACCAAACATAATTTTCAACTTCCCAGAAACTTGATACAAGGAAATAATTGCCAAGGTATTAAAACTTCCCTAGGAAGTGAATACCCATAAGCAACCAAACGAGCTCTAACACTCTAACAGAACTCTAAACTCTAACACCCTGTTTGGTTGGGTTGAAAGGAATGAATTTAGCAAGGAATGGAATGGCTCATTCCATTCTAAAATAAAAAATCTTATTTGGTTGGACCAAGGAATGGAATAGTCCATTCTTAAAATCATTCCATTCTATTCAGTCTTTAAACATTTCAATCAGTCCAAAAACGACTGGATTAACCCATTCTATTCTATCCACGCACTCTCCTCTCTCTACACGCTCTCCCTCTCTCTCTTCACTCTCTCTCTCTCTCCCATCCCTCTCTCCCGACTCTCTCCCCGCTCTCTCTCTCTCTCTTTCTCTGTCCCCGCTCTCTCTCTTTCTCTCTCCCCTCTCTACGTTCTCTTTCCTTTGACGAACCAATTTATACTTTGGAGACGAATTTCAAATCTCAATCAACACTTTGGAGACGAATTTCAAATCGATCAATATACACAGGTTTGAAATCGATCAATTCAAATAATTATTCATCAAATTTAATTACTCATCAGATTTATAGTGGCTTTTGGTTGTGTTTATAGCTTTTATGCGTGTATATATACATTCTGTTTGCTTGGTTGTGTTTAATTATTCATCAGATTTATTTTGTTGTTGGTTGAGATTTAATTATTCTGTATTTGGGCAGTTTTATGTAAAAATGCATCTTTGTTTGGTTCGTTTCAAATAAGATAATTGTGTTTTAGGTGTTAAAATATGTATTTCGTGTTTGATTAAATGCCTCTGAGAACTTTGTGGGTATATGCAGTAGTGGGTATATGCAGTAATGGCACGGCTTCCATTAAGTAGAAGAAATTCTATTCGAAGGAAGAAAGTTATGTTATATATGGTGTGGCTGAAAATGGTTGCGTCGATAAATTGGTTTTTCCAAATGATTGTTTTGTTGGGAACACGGGTAGCATTAAGGCCTAGGTACTCGATTTTTAAGATGGAAAGAATTAATTACGTTGATAGGCTAGTTAATCAAAGCGATGAAACTTGTGTTAAAAATCTTCGGATGAACATGAGAACATTTCATAAATTATGCTCTACACTTAAGGGGATACATACAAGATAATAAGTATATGAATGTAGTCGAACAAGTTGCGGTGTTTCTATACATATTAATACATTTTAAGGTTCTCCGAGGTATTGCCATATATCTTAAATTTTTAACAGCATGGGTCCTGATCAGTAATTAGTATGGTCTATCAATCATATTTTAAACCTATGAATACTTGTCCATATTTTTTTCTTTTTTGCACTTTAATCTCATGTGTGCTTTTAGATGGCTAAGTGGTCCATATTTACACAAGTGACTGGACGTAGAATTATTGTAATTTTTACATATCTAATGTTATAGGACTTTATCTCTTGATCATTGTTGGTTGTGATGTTGGTATAATTTTTGTATCTTGGCTACTGGCTAGCATGATGAGAGGTGGTTTAAATTAAATGAATCATTTTAATAAACCAAATGCAACAGAAATTGTATTTGTCTACAATTGGTGTTACTGTTTTCAGGAACAGTAGTAAAAGATAGTTAGTAGTGTTTTCACAATCCAAGACTTTGATTGAATGAACAAGTGGTTGAACATGAAACCTGCATTGGTGGACTTTTAATACTTATACAAGATTTTCTGGAGGTAACTGTAGTAATTTAATTTTAATTAGGAAATAAAATACTATGCTGGTTAGCTTCTGTAAAAAGAACAAAGAAAACAGACCAATAGCCTGTTTCAGTACTGTTTGGTTAAAAGTTACTTGTGGCGACTAATTTTGAGTTATAAGTGAGAAAATAAACTTTATCTCAACCAAGAAATGACTGTACCTTGCAAATAGACATGAAATTAAGAAATCTAGTAGCCCTTCCAGATTTAGAAACTTCCATCTCTGTTCCAAGAACCTTATCAGCCCCTAGAATATTCTTCACAAATGGCTCCACCATAATTCTTGGATTAGCAGTTACAATATATCTCTTTCCAATACTTGTGGTATGGTTATTGGTCTGCGGAATTTTTAAACACTTATTCTGGAATTGCATAGAAGTACAATACTATATATAAGTAACACTAACACACTAGTATTACCATCTGATCTCTACCATCTGCTCTCTGTTATGAATGTCATTACTCTTTTGATGCAGGTTCATCCGGGAGCAGCAAAATGGTAGAATACCCCTATGCCCTACTTCAAGGAGCTTTCTATTATCTTTGGAAAAGATAGAGCAACCGGAAATTTGGCTGAAAATCTTGAAGATGTGGTAGAAGAGTTGAATGCAGAAGCTGCTGATGAAGTGTCTCTACAACAGGAACCATAACCATTCCTGATGCAGAAGATGTGAAATTTGAGATTAAATTCTGTTTCACATGCTCTAATTTTTAGTGACATTTGGTACTAAAGTTATGTTGTAATAAGTGACGAAGATTTGTGAACATTGTTCGTTTTTTTATTTGCAAAAGGAGTCTGTTATGCACTAGACACCATTTGAACATCATTTGTGTGGAAATTTGTCAATTGTCTAGTTGATTATTATGAATCTTTTTTTGTTATTTTAAAGTTATGTATTTGTCTTATTTATATTTTAATTTATCATGTTATAAAAATTTATTGAAATTAAGGAAAGTTAAAAAATTTGGAATCCATTCCATTCCTTTGGGTAACCAAACAAATTATTGAATGGAAGCAAAAAAAAAATATGAACCAAACAAGAGCAAGGAATGGCCATTCCATTCAATCCCCTTTCCATTCTTCCACCATTCCATTCATGCCTTGATTCCATTCCTACCTAAATTCATTCCTTCCAACCAAACATAGTGTAAAGCCTTTGATGTATGGCCTCTCTCTCTCTCTTTGGTTATCTAGACTACTAGGAATAGGAATATTAGGAGATGGCTGTGAATTATTACCGCTGTAATCCCTAATAAGGATTACGATCCGAAGTCATAGCCATTATCTAAAGATTTTATATGATGTTGCTTTCTTTTGTGTCCCCTAACTTGACATACCAAACAGTTTCTACAAGCCAGTCAAATATTTTCAAACACACAAAAACCTGATAATATTATTGTTGGACTAGACTTGGAACGAAATTTGGGCCTTCATTTTATGATAATATTATTACGCTGGTTTATAATACTTTCAGAAAAATATTTTCAGGAAAATATTATTACCACTAATTTATAATATTTTTTATTTAAGCGATTTTAAAGTCGAAATCGATCCGATAAAAACCGAATCGGGGTTTTTAAAACCGAAATCGATGATTCGGTTACGGTTGTGGTTTCGGATATTAAAAACCGAAGATATGCGGTTTCAACTTAAGTTTTATCTAAAAACCGAACAATTTTATCCAAAAACCGAAGAATCGAGTTTTGCTCTCCCCTATTGTCTACAACATGGTTTAAGAGTTTCATGGACTTCATTAAAAACAAGCTACAGTAAAACCTTTATAAATTAATATAGTTGGGATCGGAAACTTATATTAATTTATAAAGATATTAATTAATCAATAAATTAATAATTATTAATTTATTGAGAATTTTTAATGTCAAAGAAAATTAATTTCCAATTATATATATTTAAATAGAATTAATTGTACAATTTATGTTTTATATTTAATTCAATTAATTAAATATACATCATTTTTAATAAAATTCATAAAACTCTCGTACTAGGTTGTAGACAAGGTGAATAAGTAGTGGATTACTAACACTGTGACACTCAGTTTATGCCCTGCCAGTGATCCCAAACAAGTAACAAAATTTCAACATTTTCTTCTTTTTTTTCTTCAACGCTGCACCAACTATACACATGAAAATGCACCAACTATACATATGAAAATAATAATTATTTTCCGCCTCGCCCAAGAAACTATTATTATTTATCAAAATTTAATAATTTTTATTAATTTGTTTATTGAACCTCATGCGCGAACATATATACAGGAGTAAAAACTTTCAGAAATATTTTTTCCAAAAATAAATATATTTTTGGAAATTTCTTGGAAAATATTTTTTCCCAAAAAATATTAATTTTATAATAACAATATATTATAATTTCTCCCAAACACCCCGATTTAGGATATTGAAAAATTAATTCAATATAGTTTAAATTGTACTCTCTCAACCCTCCCTCAACATTCTAAAACCTAAGGGAATTTATTATATATATATTTATATTTTAATTTTTTTTTGAAAATAGACTAGAAATTGTACACTATTGTTGCTATAATACTTGTCAGCTAATGAGTATTATTTACCATTTTTATCGGTTATTCTTCTTAAACGAGTACTCTTTTCAAAATTTAAAATTCACTAATATTTCTAAAATTAGAACGGTTACCAACTACTGATCTTAAATAAATCGAGGCACGTGGAATAAATTAACAAAAAGATATAATCGACTCTATCACAATATATTATACGAATTAATGTGACCCGTGCCTTGCACAGACTATCATGCTAGTTTATATAATATGTCCCAAATTAATGTAGTCATTTATCAATATGTCCCTTTTTATATCTATTTTATGAATATGTCCTATTACCTTATTAACACACTTAAATATAAATATCAAGACTAATATACCCTTAGATTTACTTAATGTACTGTATATGACTTGTAACTAATAATTAATGAGTTGATATATAATTATTTTATTTTCACATGTTTTAATTTATAGTAATTCAATTTTTTTTTGAAGATGGGTGTTGTAATACTGGTTTTTTATTATCTAGTTATTTAAATAATGATATGATTAAATTTCGAATCTTATTATAGTTATATATAAAATATGGGTTGGTTAGATCTTATCACTATTTATTTTTTTCTTTCCATTTTTATTTTAATTTTTTGTGAAACCAAAATTGTAAGGAGAAAGTTTATTTTAAACTTTATATGTTTAATGTATACTAGCTTAAAACCCGTGCGATCTACGAATTTTTTTCATTTTAATATTATATGAATTTTTTCATTTATTTAAATTAATTTTTAAAAACATGAATTTTGGAGGCTTATATTTTTATATGAGATAATTTGATAATAATTATATAAATGTTATCCGTGAAATTTCTAGAATTGGAGGGATTTTAGTTAAAAAATATAAATAAGATGATAGGTTTTAATTGAAAAGGTAATCGGTTAATTATTGGTAATTATAAAATTATTATTTTATTTTATTAAATAGAATGCCCGTGATATGATTATAAAAAGATAAGATTTAGATAGAGAAAATTAAAAAGGCAACATGTTCTAGGTGAAAATTGTTTAGTTTATAATAATTATAATTTAATTATCATATTTTACTAAATATAATTTCACGTAATATTTTTAGAAAAGAAGAAATTAACATTGTCGTGATATTTCTATTAAAAGAAGGATTTTAGTTAGAAAATATAGAAAAGATGATATGTTTTAGCTGAAAAAGGTAATCGTTTAATTATTAATATTAAAATATTATTAGTTTATTTTATTAAATAGAACCTCCCTTGACATAATTGGAAAAAGAGAGATTTTAGTTAGAGAAAATAGAAAGGTAACGTGAAAAATTAAAAAGATGACATGATTTATGTGAAAAATGTAATTGATTAGCTTATACAATTATAATTTAATTATGTCATTTTACTAAATAAATTGCTCATAGTTTTTAGAAAATGAGAAATTAGTGTTGCCCGTGATATTTTTAGAAAAAAAGGAAATTTAATTTGAAAATAAAAAGATTATACGTTTTAGCTGAAAAGGTAATCGATTAATTATTAGTATTATAATATTATTATTTTATTTTTATATGAGATAATTCGATGATAATTATATTAAATGTTATCCATGATATTTCTAGAAATGGAGGGATTTTAGTTAAAAAAAATATAGAAAAGATGATAGGTTTTAGTTGAAAAAGGTAATCGGATAATTATTGTTAATTTTAAAATTATTATTTTATTTTATTAAATAGAATGCCCGTGATATGATTAGAAAAAGATATGATTTAGTTAGAGAAAATTAAAAAGGAAACATGTTCTAGGTGAAAAAGGTAATTGATTAGTTTATAGTAATTATAATTTAATTATCTTATTTTACTAAATATAATTTCACGTAATATTTTTAGAAAAGGAGAAATCAATATTGTCGTGATATTTCTATTAAAAGAAGGATTTTAGTTAGAAAATATAGAAAAGATGATACGTTTTAGCTGAAAAAGGTAATTGGTTAATTGTTAATATTAAAATATTATTAGTTTATTTTATTAAATAGAGTCCCCCTTGATATAATTGAAAAAAGAGAGATTTTAGTTAAAGAAAATAGAAGGGAAATGTGAAAATTAAAAAGATGACATGATTTATGTAAAAAAGGTAATTGATTAGCTTATATAATTATAATTTAATTATGTCATTTTACTAAATAAATTGCTCATAGTTTTTAGAAAATGAGAAATTAGTGTTGCCCGTGATATTTTTAGGAAAAAAAAATAAATTTAATTAGAAATATAGAAAAGATGATACGTTTTAGCTGAAAAGGTAATCGATTAATTATTAGTACTAAAATATTATTATTTTAATTTTATGAATAGAATTATAGAAACATATGTCATATAATTGGAAAAAAAGAGGTTATAGTAAGAGAAAAGAAAAAAGGTTGAAAAAGGTAACCGTCCATGATATAATCGGAAAAAAGATATGTTAGTTAAAGAAAAAAGAAAAGGTAACGTGTTTTGGGTGAAAAGGTAATTGATTAGTTAATAGTAATTATAATATAGTTATGTTATTTTATTAAACAAATCTGCTTGTACTATTTTAAAAAAAAGGGAAATTTTAGTTAAATAAAATGTGAAAGATATTTTATTTTACCTGAAAATGCAAATTATTTAGTTATTGAAAAATAGAAAAGGTAATATGTTTAATCAAAAAAGGAAATTGATTAATAAAGGATAAATTTTAGTTAGATAAAATATATGAGGATATTGTATTTTACCTGAAAAGGGAAATTATTTAGTTCTTGAAAAATAAAAAAGATAATATCTTTAATCTCAAGAAGGAAATTGATTAGTTAGTAGATATGTAATTGAGTAAGGGTAAATAAGTAAAATCAACAGTTACCGTACCGACCGACCAACCAACCAAACTTTTAATGTTTCGGCTTTTATATAATAGTACTAGCCTATAACCCGTGCGATGCACGGTTGCTTGTAAACTGTTTAATTATATATCATTAAAATTTTAAGCTGTATATATGTTTTTATTATTAAAATATTTTTTGAATTTTATAAATTTCATGAAAATAAATGTTATTCTAAATCTAATTACGTATTTTAATTATTACTAAAAAAGAGTACCAAACCAAATATACCCTATTTCGTTTATAATAGTATAGTATAGATATATAAAACTATTATATAAAAGTAGTTTTTTTTAACATTTTAAATATTTTTATCTTAATATTTTTATTTGATTGTTTATAATTTTAATATTTGCTAATTAATTAGTAATAATATAAATTATAAAAGATAATAAAATATGATTATTGGTTTTTGATATAACTGATAGTCTTTTTTTTTAATATAAAACAGACCATTATATCTTTCAAAACTCCAAAATATCGAAACGATCTTTTCTAATAATTAATTATTTTAATTTTTTTTTGTGACAAAATTAATTTTAATGCTGATTACAAAAATTGTGCACTGTAACAGACAAACTACTTGACGTCTTGACTTTGCCGTGTGCGTGTGTGTTTTTTTTTAATTTTATTAATAATAGAAATTTAACCAAATCAAAAGAGTGACAAAAAAAAGAGTACCAAAAAAGAGTGACCAAAAAAAGGGTACCAAACCAAATATACCCTATTTTACTTATAATAGTATAGTATAGATTATAATATTATTATTTTATTTATACTAAATAGAAACGCCTGTAATATAATTAGAAAAATAGAGGTTTTAGTAAGAAGAAAGAAAAAAGGTAACGCGTTTTGCTGAAAAAAAGTAACCGTTCATGATATAATTGGAAAAAGAGAGATTTTAGTTAGAGAAAAGAGAAAAGGTAACGTGTTTTGATTGAAAAAGGTAATTGATTAGTTAATAATAATTATATATAATTATGTTATTTTTTAGCTGAAATGGTAATTGGTTAATTATTAGTATTATAATATTATTTTTTTTATTAAATAGAAACGCCTGTAATATAATTAGAAAAATGGAGGTTTTAGTAAGAAGAAAGAAAAAAGGTAATGTGTTTTGCTGAAAAAGGTAACCATCCATAATATAATTGGAAAAAGAGATATTTTAGTTAGAGAAAATAGAAAAGGTAACGTGTTTTGACTAAAAAAGGTAATTGATTAGTTAATAGCGATTGTATACAATTAAGTTATTTTTTTTAAACAAAATTGCTCGTAGTGTTTTTAAAAAGGAGAAATTTTAGTTAGATAAAATGTAAAAGATATTTATTTTAAATGAAAAAGGAAATTATTTAGTTATTGAAAAATAGAAAAGGTTATATGTTTAAACTTAAAAAGGAAATTAATTAATAAATGAGAAATTTTAGTTAGATGAGAAATTTTAGTTAGATAAAATATAAAAGATATTGTATTTTACTTGGAAAAGGAAATTATTTAGTTCTTGAAAATAGAAAAGATAATATGCGTAACCTGAAAAAGAAAATTGATTAGTTAATAGATCTGTAATTGAGTAAGGGTAATTAGGTAAATTTAATAGGTATCAACCAACCAAACTTTTAATGTTTCGGCTTTAATATAATAGAATAGATAGATAGATAGATTAGAATTATGCAATAAAATAATTTGGTCTCAAATTTAGATATAGAGGATTGAATTTATAAATATTATTTAAATATTACATTTATATTATAATTATTTTACATATATTTTTAAATTTCAATTATTTTAAGTTACAAGGATAAAAATGTCCTTCTAAAATTATTAAGATGAAGAAAATTGTGTATGGGACATATTTGTAAATATAACTAAAAATAGGACATATTTGAATTTGGGACATATCAAAAAAATCCTCAAAACCAAAACCATAATCCTCTTTCTTTTTTTCTCCGAACTCAACATTTTCAATATTCAATTAATGCCTAAATGGTTAAAATTTTGATTTTAAACAATTATTCAAATAAAATTACTAAGTGTTTCGACTGATACAATAAAATTCATATAAATTTAGTGTCACAACCACAAAATTTGATTATATAATTAAGAAAAACATTAATCAACCTAGTACTGATTTTTTAATTATATATATACAAAAGTTGTACATTTTTTTTGGTAATAGTATAGTATAGATAGTATAGATTATATAGTTTATTTATTTAATTTTTTTATTTAATTTAATAACTAAATAGGAAAGTTGTACATTTTTTTGGAAGGTGTTAACCAAAACCAACCAACCAATTATACCCTATTTCGTTTATAATATTATAGAATTTAATGTGTAATACAATACCATTTGTTGTTGACACCTATAATGACTTTGTATAGTACAGATAGATTATATAGTTTATTTAACCAAAACCAATCAACCAATCATACCCCATTTCGCTTATAATAGTATATAGTATAGATTTTTTTATTTAATTTAATAACTAAATAGGAAAGTTGTACATTTTTTTGGAAGGTGTTAACCAAAACCAACCAACCAATTATACCCCATTTCGCTTATAATTTCGCTTATAATAGTATATAGTATAGATTTTTTTATTTAATTTAATAACTAAATAGGAAAGTTGTACATTTTTTTGGAAGGTGTTAACCAAAACCAACCAACCAATTATACCCCATTTCGCTTATAATAGTATAGTAAAGATAGGAAAGTTGTACATTTTTTTGGAAGGTGTTAACCAAAACCAACCAACCAATTATACCCCATTTCGCTTATAATTTCGCTTATAATAGTATATAGTATAGATTTTTTTATTTAATTTAATAACTAAATAGGAAAGTTGTACATTTTTTTGGAAGGTGTTAACCAAAACCAACCAACCAATTATACCCCATTTCGCTTATAATAGTATAGTATAGATAGTATAGATTATATAGTTTATTTATTTAATTTTTTTATTTAATTTAATAACTAAATAGGAAAGTTGTACATTTTTTTGGAAGTTGTTAACCAAAACCAACCAACCAATTATACCCTATTTCGTTTATAATAGTATAGTATAGATAGATAGATTATATAGTTTATTTATAATATTTTATTTAATTTAATAACTAATTAGGAAAGTTGTACATTTTTTTGGATGGTGTTAACCAAAACCAATCAACCAATTATACCCTATTTCGCTTATAATAGTATAGTATAGATAATATAGTTTAATTATTTAATTTTTTTATTTAATTTAATAACTGAATAGGAAAGTTGTACATTTTTTGGAAGGTGTTAACCAAAACCAACCAACCAATTATACCCTATTTCGCTTATAATATAGTAAGTATAGATTTTTGGAAGGTGTTAACCAAAACCAACCAACTATACCCTATTTCGCTTATAATAATATAGTATAGATTTTTTTGGAATTTGTTAACCAAAACCAACCAACCAAATACACTCTATTTCGCTTAAAATAGTATAGTATAGACAGTATAGATTATGTAGTTTATTTATTTAAATTTTTTTATTTAATTTAATAACTAAATAGAAAAGTAGTACATTTTTTTGGAATGTGTTAACCAAAACCAACCAATTATAACCTATTTCGCTTATAATAGTATAGTATAGATAGATAGATTATATAGTTTATTTATTTATAATTTTTTATTTAATTTAATAACTAAATAGGAAAGTTGTACATTTTTTTGTAAGGTGTTAACGAAAACCAACCAACCAATTATACCTTATTTCGCTTATAATAACCAACCATTTATACCCTATTTCGCTTATAATAGCATAGTACAGATTGAATAGATTATATAGTTTATTTATTTAATTTTTTTTATTTAATTCAATAACTAAATATGAAAGTTGCACATTTTTTTGGAAGGTGTTAACCAAAACCAACCAACCAATTATACTCTATTTCGCTTATAATAGTAATAGGAAAATTGTACATTTTTTGGAAGGTGTTAACCAAAACTAACTAACCAATTATACCATATTTCGCTTATAATAGTATAGTATAGATTTAACAGAGTATATTAGAATTCATTTTTTGCGAATGAAATCTTTATGTACTAAAACAGCCGATATTGAGAATTTAAAGTGTAATACAATACCATTTGTTGTTGACACCTATAATGAGTTTATATAGTATAGATATATTATATTGTTTATTTATTTATAATTTTTTATTTAATTTAATAACTAAATAAGAAAGTTGTACATTTTTTTGGGAGGTGTTAACCAAAACCACCCAACCAATTATACCCTATTTCGCTTATAAGAGTATTGTATAGATAGATAGATTATATAGTTTATTTATTTATAATTTTTTATTTAATTTAATAACTAAATAAGAAAGTTGTACATTTTTTTGGAAGGTGTTAACCAAAACCAACCAACCAATTATACCCTATTTCGCTTATAATAGTATAGTATTGATTGATAGATAGATTATATAGTTTATTTATTTATAATTTTTTATTTAATTTAATAACTAAATAGGAAAGTTGTACATTTTTTTGGAAGGTGTTAACCAAAACCAACCAACCAATTATAACCTATTTCACTTATAATAGTATAGTATAGTATAGATAGATCGATAGATTATATAGTTTATTTATTTATAATTTTTTTATTTAATTTAATAACTAAATAAGAAAGTTGTACATTTTTTTGGAAGGTGTTAACCAAAACCAACCAACCAATTATACCCTATTTCGCTTATAATAGTATAGTATTGATTGATAGATAGATTATATAGTTTATTTATTTATAATTTTTTATTTAATTTAATAACTAAATAGGAAAGTTGTACATTTTTTTGTAAGGTGTTAACGAAAACCAACCAACCAATTATACCTTATTTCGCTTATAATAACCAACCAATTATACCCTATTTCGCTTATAATAGCATAGTACAGATTGAATAGATTATATAGTTTATTTATTTAATTTTTTTTATTTAATTCAATAACTAAATATGAAAGTTGCACATTTTTTTGGAAGGTGTTAACCAAAACCAACCAACCAATTATACTCTATTTCGCTTATAATAGTAATAGGAAAATTGTACATTTTTTGGAAGGTGTTAACCAAAACTAACTAACCAATTATACCATATTTCGCTTATAATAGTATAGTATAGATTTAACAGAGTATATTAGAATTCATTTTTTGCGAATGAAATCTTTATGTACTAAAACAGCCGATATTGAGAATTTAAAGTGTAATACAATACCATTTGTTGTTGACACCTATAATGAGTTTATATAGTATAGATAGATTATATTGTTTATTTATTTATAATTTTTTATTTAATTTAATAACTAAATAAGAAAGTTGTACATTTTTTTGGAAGGTGTTAACCAAAACCACCCAACCAATTATACCCTATTTCGCTTATAAGAGTATTGTATAGATAGATAGATTATATAGTTTATTTATTTATAATTTTTTATTTAATTTAATAACTAAATAAGAAAGTTGTACATTTTTTTGGAAGGTGTTAACCAAAACCAACCAACCAATTATACCCTATTTCGCTTATAATAGTATAGTATTGATTGATAGATAGATTATATAGTTTATTTATTTATAATTTTTTATTTAATTTAATAACTAAATAGGAAAGTTGTACATTTTTTTGGAAGGTGTTAACCAAAACCAACCAACCAATTATAACTTATTTCGCTTATAATAGTATAGTATAGTATAGATAGATCGATAGATTATATAGTTTATTTATTTATAATTTTTTTATTTAATTTAATAACTAAATAAGAAAGTTGTACATTTTTTTGGAAGGTGTTAACCAAAACCAACCAACCAATTATACCCTATTTCGCTTATAATAGTATAGTATTGATTGATAGATAGATTATATAGTTTATTTATTTATAATTTTTTATTTAATTTAATAACTAAATAGGAAAGTTGTACATTTTTTTGGAAGGTGTTAACCAAAACCAACCAACCAATTATACCCTATTTCACTTATAATAGTATAGTATAGATATAGATAGATTATATAGTTTATTTATTTATAATTTTTTATTTAATTTAATAACTAGATAGGAAAGCCGTACATTTTTTTGGAAGGTGTTAATCAAAATCAACCAACCAATTATACCTAATTTCGCTTATAATAGTATTTCGCTTATAATAGTATATATAGTATAGTTTATTTATTTATAATTTTTTATTTAATTTAATAACTAAATAGGAAAGCTGTTCATTTTTTTGGAAGGTGTTAACCAAAACCAACAAACCAATATATTATACCCTATTTCGCTTATAATAGTATAGTATGGATATAGATATATATAAAGGAGGATACACGGGAGTTTAGGTGGCGCTCTAAGATCGTCTCAATCTATTTTTCTAATTTTCTAGAATTTTAGAATTTTAAACACTAATAAATGTAAAAATATCATTTAACATATTAAAAGTAGAATAGGTGTTCGAATTTACAGGGAAGACATCATGATTAGAAGTTTTATTTGAAATAGAATAAGTATTAATAATGCATATGATTAAAAGTTGTATTGCAAGTAGAATATGAGTTCGAATTTATGGAGAATAAGAGTTCGAATTTATAGAAAAAACATATAAATAAAAGTTCTATTAGAAGTAGAAAAATATCATTTAACGTTTTAGAAGTAGAATAGGTGTTCGAATTTATAGAGGAGAATAGTTCGAATTTATAGGGAAGACATATGATTAGAACTTCTGTTATAGGGAGAATATTGTATAACAATATTTTGGAGGTTTGCTGGAATCATGGAGCAAAATACGGATATTTCGCTAAGAACACGAAGAACACGGAAGGAGATTGATGATTTTTTGTGGCTGATCTTGTTTCTTGATATTCCAGGGGTGAACTGTCAATCATCATTTACAAGATGTCTACGTACCCTATTTATAGGGATCAAGCCGTACGTAGTTCTTAGAGAAGAAGTTACCTAGTCGGGCTAGGGTTTTAGTAGATAAGTCATGGCCCAAGCCCACTCGTTTTAGGGCTGATGTGGCAATGAGTCATTAATTCTATCCATGATCCATGGTCCAAAGAAGGAAGCAAATGGTCTCGCATGGTTAGAGTCATGAGGCCTCATTTGTGAGGCTAATGGAGAGCTTATGAGGACCGCGCATGCGACCCTGTGGATGCAGGCATGCGACCTCGTGGGTACAGGCATGCGACCTCGTATGGGTGCAGGCATGCGACCTCGACAGTACAGGCATGCGACCTCGACGGTACAGGCATGTGACATCGTCGGTACAGGCATGCGACCTCGTATGGGTGCAGGCATGCGACCTCGACGGTACAGGCATGCGACCTCGACGGTACAGGCATGCGACCTCGTCGGTACAGGCATGCGACTTCGTCGGTACAGATACTCGTGTGACCTCGAGGGGCCTAGCTACGAGCCTTCCAGTGGAGAGTGAGATAGCGATCTCGTTTAGTATGTGGATATGATGATAGTACGAAGCGATCCCTTGACGGGAGTCATACGCGAGGCGATCCCTTGACGGGAGTCATACGCGAGGCGATCCCTTGACGGGAGTCATACGCGAGGCGATCCCTTGACGGGAGTCATAAGAGAGCTGATCCATGTAGATGCGACCTTGAGGCCGGGCTAGCATTATGCTTAAATCAACTGGCCTCGCTGACGAGGCGAATGGAGAAGCTGCATGGCCTCGCATGCGTCCTCGCTGGGCTAGTCATGCGAGGTGGTCCACGCTGTACGGAGATAATTATACTCACGCGACCTCGCTGGGCCTGACCGTAAGCCTTCATAATAAATATGCTCTAGGCCTCGCTGGACCTCTAGGCCCCGCTGGACCTTGCAGAGAGAGTATTCTAGGCCACGCTGGACCTCTAGGCCACGCTGGACCTTGTAGAGAGACATGCATGATAGATGCTATCCCATACTAGGGACTTTGCTGGCGAACTAGACCCGTAGCTTGGGGTTGCGAACTTTCACATTGTGCTTGATAGTAACTTAGACTGACTCCCGGTGGTGGGTTTTAATGACCTAATCTTCATCTCTAGGCCCATTATGAGTTATGGACCTCTATTCAAGCCCATTAGGCATGCTTAGGGCTTATGCCAAGATTTGGGCATAACAACTACCCCCCGAGTCCATATTGCCATTGAAAATGCGATGTGGACTCAAAAATTGCTTTGTCAAAACTTCGATGCGAGGCTTGTGCTCGATATAGATTGATGTAGATCTCAAGTGCCTTGGAATTGCATCGCGATCCCAATGAATTTTAATGATTGCAGACAACTATCGTATTTCAAGATCTTCTCCCAGCTGTTAAGATGATGACATGTGTTGTATGTCTTGCAATTAATGCGAAGCCATGTATAAGTGAGTGATGGTGACCTCGAAGGGTCCTTCCAAGCGCAATATGGTCCTGCAAGGACCTTGAGAGGCGACCCCATAGGGCCTTGCAGTCATAAGTTTTTACAATTATATCTTCTATCATGCTGATATATGAGCTTGGACTTTCACCTATATATTCAGGTCTTCTTAAAGTATGATGAAAGTGTTATCCTCTGCTCCTTGTTATTATGATGAGAGGCCTCCTCGTAAATTGAGAGGACTCCTTATAGCTTCATATGTTGTGAGGCCTCCTCGCAGCCTCTTACATTGCGAGGCCTCCTTGCAGCCTCATATATTGCGATGCCTCCTCGCAGCCTCTTACATTGTGAGGCCTCCTTGCAGCCTCATATATTGCGAGGCCTCCTCGAAGCCTCATACGTCGTGAGGCCTCCTCAATTCTTGTAATAAGTCTGCTTAGAGTTTGTATCAATTTTCAAGCATAGCAACTACCCCCCAGTTCTTCGGTGCACGCAGATGTAGCGGAGAACTATTTTTTCTGGTCTTCAAAATTTCTTCAAAAATAAATCAAAATAATTATTTGATTTGTCGGGAAGCCTCCTCGCTTGACAGCTTTCAATTTTTAATTTAGTACGAGCCCATGTCTCCTCGTAGTGGCCACCTTGATATTTTTTTTCTTCGCTTACGCAACCTTCTTGCGTCTCTTCTCGCCTTGTGGAGCCGTGGTCCTCGTATTTGTACTTTCACCTCGCTGATTTTTTTTTTAATATTTTCTTTTTTCACTTTTGCTGAGATCTCCTCGCCTTTCGCTGCTTCCTTCTGTTTTTATTAACTCTTGCTGATATAATAAGATGACTCCTCGTGGCCTCATATGTGGAGAGGCCTCCTCCTGCTGATATAATGAGAGGACTCCTCTATACATGTATATGCGAGGACACTTTGTTTTTTTAATAATCTGCATGTGCTCCTGTTAGTCCACACGCTGACCCCTATTCGTCTTTTTCATTTTAGTTGATCATGCTGCCCCACTTTTTAACTTCCTTTTGATCCTTGATTCTGTGGCCTCGTATTCCACCTTCTTTTATAGCCTTGTAGACAGATTGCATCCATCATGCTGGTGGGCCATGAATCTTTGAAAACTGATAATTTTGAATTTTTCCAAGTGCTTTGGGATACCTGATTGAGTCTTCATATGCTCCCTCCATCATCGCCACTGGGGTCAACTAGCCTCACACGCAAGATATCGGGCTTGCGACCTTGCAACGCTATGTGCGGCCTCGCAACGCTAGGTGCTGGCTTTGTCTTGTAATTCCTCAAATGTCCCACTAAAAGAGGTGTTTATGTAATGGCACTACCCTCGAGTCCTCATTATCATCGTTGATATGATGAGGAATCAAAGTATTTCAGCAATCTTCTTGTATTGTTTGGAGTTGACACCATTTGTAATGAAGAGAATTTTGATGTGACCCCGCTATGAGTTCTCCTTCAGATTGGGGCAATGTATGCTGATATTAGTGAAGTTCATACCAAGCAGGGGGCTTGTTTGATAGATGCTCTTCCTCGTGTATTGAGGTAGTTGAGGTCCTCCTCATTGCCGCCAAGGATCGGGGGCGTCCCCCCTCTCCCCAAGGATCCCTCTCTCCCCAAGGATCGGGGGCGTCCCCCCTCTCCTCGACGTAGAGGTATTTCACCAAGAAGCATCTCATGTAGAGGCGTCTCATTGATCTCGATAGCCACATCATATAGGGGTCTCGTTGAGTCTTTACATGCTCTCCTTTGCTTATAGACTGACTTTAATGCATGCATAGAGATAGATCCACGTTGTGTAGATTTACGGACTGATCCATTATCGCCAATGGGGCCAAGAAGCCTCACATTGCAAGATAACGGGTTTGCGACATCGCAAAGCTAAATCCCATCTTCTTATAGACTTCACATGTAAGGACATTGACTACGCTCCCATTATCCACGAGGACCCTGTAGATATTTTGAGATCCTATGTGAACCCGAACAACCAGAGATTCAGAGTAGGGATAATGAACTCACTTCGCATACTCCTCGATGAACATGATATTTGTACCCTCCCCTTTGAAGAGCTTTGGGGTCTTTCCTGAAGGTGATGTACATTGGTGAGGGGCCGCTTCTTGGCCTCACGAGCATACCTCTCTTTGGTCTTGTTGCTATCTCCTCCAATATGGGGCCCTCCATAATGACATTAATACTCCCAGCTCGCTCCTCTCTTTCTTTTTGAAACTTTTCTTTTTGCCCAAGCGGTGGGACATTATTGAAACCAAGACCTAGCTTAGTGCCATGCTTCTTCACCTCACGAACTACCCATTCAATTAGCTGGGCCATTGCGAATTAGCTCTTCAATTTGCTCCTTGAGCTGCCTACAATTTGTAGTATCATGTCATGTCTGTTCGTTAAAGACACAATATTTACGAGTATCCCTGATTGCCCGACTATTCATAGGTGAGGGCTTCTTACACATCCCTTAGTCAGCATTAATTGCATAGATGTGATCAATGGGGGCCACTAAAGGTGTGGACTGACCGTCATTCCATCCACTTTGAGCTCGCGGTGGTAACCTCCTTAGTGGACCGCAACTCCTCCTCTTTGGACTCTCACTGCGATCCCGTCTTCGCCTAGGGCTCCAAGAGTCCTTCCTCTTCACTTCCTTGCTCTTACTTCCACTGTTGCTAGCCTCATTATTCTTCTTCAGGTCCTCCATCGACTTTTCAATCCTTTTGTAAGGCTCGGCCTCCTTGTAGAACTCAAAGAGAGTACTAGGTGTCTGTGCCTACAACTTCTTCTAGAACTTGGTGCCCTCTCACAGCCCAACAATAAGAAAATTTTTAATGGCCTCGTCATTTGCTCATCGTACCCTAGGGTCTTCGGCGTTAAACCTCTTGAAGTGGTCCTGTAGGGTCTCACCCTCCTTCTGCTTTATGTTCATCATGGTGGATACAAGAGGTGCCTAGAGCTTGGAGGACTGAAAATGTCCACGAACTGCTCCCAGTAGTCTATAGTGATGTGAGCCCCTAACTCACTGCTGGGCACTACCCCTCAACGAGGCCGCAAATTACCTGCACCTAGCCAATAGCGAGACCCGATACACATCCATATCATTGTTGAATCGATTAACAAACTCTGCAGGATCAATCCTCATTATAAGTCATGTCTGGGTTAATACTCCAGATTATAGTGGGAAGTGGAGTGGTCCTGATCTCTTGAGTGAAAGGCGAGGCCAGACTTATGGGGTTAAGGATCCCCTTATCTGCATTTCTCTTATCCAAGGCCTTCTTTAGCTCCTCTATCTTGTAGTCTCCAACCCTGGTCTTCTTATATTCAACTTTTTCCTTTCCCTTTCCCGTGTTGTCATGGTGGGATTGGGTCTTCTTGGGAACTCTAGACTCATCTTGATCCTCCTTGCGATTCAGGGGGTCAGGTACAAACTCCTCGGACCGCTCACGCTCTCGATGAAGAGAGGGGGGTCGTTCCAAACCTTGGCTCCAAACCTGGGATCGCTTATACTCTTGTCAGCTGTAAGTTTTCCGAGCTTGAGGCGGAGATCATGCTCTGCTAACCTCTTTCCAAGACGATCAAAGGCACTAACTGACCTCCCCTTGGATGAGGCGGCCTCATTCTGCAACAATTCATTTGTCTTAGTAGGCTCTACATCCTCCTCCCGCTCGAGGTTTTCATAGGAGTAAGGGTTTGCTTGATCCGTAACAACATCATCAACATCCAAGAGTTTCTTGGTGGGACCTTTACTGCTCTCCTCCTGATAGGACTTGGGCCTCTTCCTGGCATTCCTCTTCGCGCCCCTCGAGCTATACCGCTTCTTCACTCTTGTTATCCTTTCTTGTACTGCTGTCACCTTCCCGGGCCCGTCCTCCTTCTCGCTCCTAGGGGGATCACTTTTGGGTGTCTTGTACGACCCCGGGGTCTCACCGTTGTTGTACCCTCCGTTCATCTTCTTGTTCGAGTCAGTCATCTTTCCCCCAATATGATGACTTCCCCTCCTTCTAGCGCCAAATGTTATAGGGAGAATATTGTATAACAATATTTTGGAGGTTTGCTGGAATCATGGAGCAAAATACGGATATTTCGCTAAGAACACGAAGAACACGGAAGGAGATTGATAATTTTTTGTGGCTGATCTTGTTGGTTGATATTCCAGGGGTGAACTGTCAATCATCATTTACAAGATGCCTACGTACCCTATTTATAGGGATCAAGCCGTACGTAGTTCTTAGAGAAGAAGTTACCTAGTCGGGCTAGGGTTTTAGTAGATAAGTCATGGCCCAAGCCTACTCGTTTTAGGGCTGATGTGGCAATGAGTCATTAATTCTATCCATGATCCATGGTCCAAAGAAGGAAGCAAATGGTCTCGCATGGTTAGAGTCATGAGGCCTCATTTGTGAGGCTAATGGAGAGCTTATGAGGACCGCGCATGCGACCCTGTGGGTGCAGGCATGCGACCTCGTGGGTACAGGCATGCGACCTCGTATGGGTGCAGGCATGCGACCTCGACGGTACAGGCATGCGACCTCGACAGTACAGGCATGTGACATCGTCGGTACAGGCATGCGACCTCGTATGGGTGCAGGCATGCGACCTCGACGGTACAGGCATGCGACCTCGACGGTACAGGCATGCGACCTCGTCGGTACAGGCATGCGACTTCGTCGGTACAGATACTCGTGTGACCTCGAGGGGCCTAGCTACGAGCCTTCCAGTGGAGAGTGAGATAGCGATCTCGTTTAGTATGTGGATATGATGATAGTACGAAGCGATCCCTTGACGGGAGTCATACGCGAGGCGATCCCTTGACGGGAGTCATACGCGAGGCGATCCCTTGACGGGAGTCATAAGAGAGCTGATCCATGTAGATGCGACCTTGAGGCCGGGCTAGCATGATGCTTAAATCAACTGGCCTCGCTGACGAGGCGAATGGAGAAGCTGCATGGCCTCGCATGCGTACTCGCTGGGCTAGTCATGCGAGGTGGTCCACGCTGTACGGAGATAATTATACTCACGCGACCTCGCTGGGCCTGACCGTAAGCCTTCACAATAAATATGCTCTAGGCCTCGCTGGACCTCTAGGCCCCGCTGGACCTTGCAGAGAGAGTATTCTAGGCCACGCTAGACCTCTAGGCCACGCTGGACCTTGTAGAGAGACATGCATGATAGATGTTATCCCATACTAGGGACTTTGCTGGCGAACTAGACCCGTTGCTTGGGGTTGCGAACTTTCACATTGTGCTTGATAGTATCTTAGACTGACTCCCGGTGGTGGGTTTTAGTGACCTAATCTTCATCTCTAGGCCCATTTTGAGTTATGGACCTCTATTCAAGCCCATTAGGCATGCTTAGGGCTTATGCCAAGATTTGGGCATAACAACTTCTATTAGAAGTAGAATAAGTATTTATAACGCATATGATTAAAAGTTCTATTGGAATTAAAAGTTCTAATAAATAATCAATATATATGAAATCATCAATATATATATGAAATCATCAATATATATATATATATATATATATATATATATATATATATATATCTAGGGTTAGGCGAACACCCTTAAAAAGACAACGAGCGAACACATCATCTAACCATTGAATCTATTAGATCTAATGGTCCCGCCAACAACATCCAATACAAAAAGGTCTTATAATTCTACCCTCTATCCATTCATTAAAAAAAATATAAAAATTTTTTTTTGAAAAAAATAATAATGATGATGATGTCACTGTGACGTCACACCAGGTTTTAAAATTTTAATTTTTTTTTTTTATGAATGGATAGAGACTAGAATTATAAGTTTTTTTTGTATTGGGTGCCCCTAACGGGGCCATTAGATTTAATAGATTCAATGGTTAGATGATGTGTTCTCTTGTTCTCTTTTTAAGGGTGTTCTCTCTAGAACCTTGGCCTATATATCTATTATATAAAGGAGGATACGCGGGCGCTTAGGTGGCGTTCTAATATCGTCTCAATCTATTTTTATAATTTTCTTAGAATTTTTGAATTTTAAATACTAATAAAGAATTAAATATCTTTTATTATATCGTATTTGAAGTAGAATAAGTGATAGAAGAGTTTAAGTTAATGGAGGAGAAGAATTCCAGTTTATAAAGAAGATAAATTAATTAACATATTCAAAGAAGATTAATTCTAAGAACTAGAAAAAGTATTCAAATTTAAAAAAAGATAGGAATTCGAATTTGCCGGAACATAGCAATATAAATAGATTACAAAACCTCTGTAAATGAACATGATCATGCAACACTAGACTATGAGGGTGTTTGAGATTGCTTAAAATAAGTTACTTTTGACTTAATGGAGGTGTTTTTAACTTAAAGGAGAAAGTAAAGTTGTTTGCTTTAAGTTGAATGAAAGTGTTTGGGTAATTTTGCTTAAAGTTAAATGGAGGTTTAATAATTTTGACTTAAAGTGAAATTTGACTTAAAAAAATTTTAAATTCATAATATTTGAACTTTACAAGAATTGTAAAAAAAAAAAAAAAAACACCATAAGTCATAAGTCATAAGTTAAAAATACCTAAATGGAACTTCTGACTTAAAGCAATTTTTTAACTTAAAACGGGCTTAAAACCATGGTAGACAAACACACTAAAAACGACTTAAAGCCATAAGGACTTCTAAAAAGTCGTTGCCAAACAGGCTGTATATCAAATTATATTACCAGTTGTAGTTTATGATTACGTGATGAGATCCTTAATTCAAATTTCGTCATTTTGTGAAGTTTAATCCAATTTTTTATCTTTTTGTTTGACAGAATTATTTATTAAGAGACAAAAGAGAAGATTTGTGGATGTGAGGGTCATAGACACAGGGACGGTGAGTAACCTGCAACCTCTTCCTACCCTTTTGTCGGTAATCAAATTTATGTATATGTATAAATAAAATATGATTAGACCGTTATTCGTTCAAATTTACAATTGAAGTATTCACAATAAATTATTTTTTATTGTTTCATCTTCTTAAATTACAAAATAAATTATTTTCTATTACTTTATCTTCTTTAGTTATTAACTAGTTGATAAAGCCGCGCTTCGCGGCGGCGTTACAATATTTTTTAAAAAATTCAATACATTTATGTTATATTATAATATTAATATTAAATTTTAATAATTAAATAATCTTCTCTAATGAATCGATTTCTTGTTAAACATGATTTTTTCGATTGAGCCGCTCTCTCGTTAAAACCGAAATCCCAACTTTAACATATATTATAAAAACTTATATAAAAAATTTTATCCATAAAATCGAACCGTAAAAATAAAAAAAAATTATGACATCAGTAACAAATTCTAATAGCTAATATAATCTTTTTCTAGTGAGCCGTCATCCCGTTAAATACGTTTTGAGCCCCTCTTATTTGGAATCGAAATTCTAACTTCGTTATATAAAGAGAGTAAATTCCACTTTTTATATTCTTTAAACTTACGGCTTCCGCATGAGAATGTCTTTCTGTTAAGTTAACATATCAAAAAAATTATAATACGAAGACTTTTCATTAAGGGAATAATATTAAATTTATGGATATATTTTCTAATGCAAGTATAATTAACTTGTATAAAAAAGTTAAAATAAAGGATTTCTAAGAAAAAAATATATAGTTTTAAAAATTGTATAAGATGTCTCTACGGTCCTCGTATTCTACTTCCAATAAAACATTTTATTATATCTATTCCTTATATATTGAAATATCTTTTATACGGTTTTCTCTAATGAACCGCTTTCTCGTTAAACACGGTTGTTACTATTGATCCCCTATCTCGTTAAAACCAAAAACCTAACTTTTACATATATCATTTGTATGATAATGTTTATCCATAAAAATCAAATCCTAGAAATAAAATAAAATTTATAACACCAATATGATATTTTAATAGCTAATACAATTTTTTATAGTGAATCGTCTTCCCGCTAAACACGTTTCGAGCCGCTCTCATTTGGGATTAAAATTCCAACTTCACTACATATTATTGATGATACTTATCTTACACGACAACTTACTCCTTAAAATCAAAACCTAAAAAATATAGCAAATTCCAATTTATACTTATTCTAAACTTTCTAAAAATTATGGAGTTTTAGAAAATGAAAACACATCTTATTTTTTCTTTATATTATTGATAGATGCTCCTATATTTATTTAGAATTCCTACATGACAATGTTATTTTATTATGTTAATATATCAATTATTTTCTTTTTAAAAAATGATTACTTTTTAATGTACAATAGTATTGAATTTATGAATAAATTCTCCCAATAGAAGTATAATTAATTTATGTAAAAAAGTATAATTTAAGAAGATCGCACTTTCTATAAAATATTTAATTATATGTCTGCTTTATATATTCAAACACCTATTGTACTTTTAATAGAACTTTTATTTATGTGTTTTTTTCTATAAATTCGAACTCTTATTCACTATAAATTCAAACTCTATTAAACTTCCAATAGAACTTTTAATCATATGCGTTATAAATACTTATTCTACTTTAAATAGAACTTCTAATCATATGTCTTCCCTATAAATTCGAACTCTTCTCCTCTATAAATTCGAACACCTATTCTATTTCTAATATGTTAAATGATATTTTTTTATTTCTAATAAAACTTTATTTATATGTTTTTTCTATAAATTCGAACTCTTATTTTCTATAAATTCGAACTCTTATTTTCTATAAATTCAAACTCCTATTCTACTTCCAATAAAACTTTTAATCATATATATACATTACAAATACTTATTCTAGCTACTTCCAATAGAACTTCTAATCATATGTCTTTCCTATAAATTCGACACTTCTCCTCTAAAAATTCGAACACCTATTCTACTTCTAATATGTTAAATGATATTTTTACATTTATTAGTGTTTAAAATTCTAAAATTCTAGAAAATTAGAAAAATAGATTTAGACGATCTTAGAGCGCCACCTAAACTCCCGCGTATCCTCCTTTATATATATATATTGATTTACAAATGTGAGTTCCTTGATTGAATTTTTTCTTTATAAATTGAAACTTGCAAACGAAGTTGTAGACTAAAAAGTTTAACAGAAGAATTTTTAGAAGTTGAAGGGTTTGTAGCACATATTATTTAAGAATTTTGATTACAAGAAAATAAATAAAATATTTTTTAACATCAATCAATCAATCAATCAATATCAATCAATCATCAATCAATATATATAAAGGAGGATATGCGAGAGGTTAGGTGGCGTCTTATATGTTCTCAATCTATTTTTTCTAATTTTTTAGAATTTTAGGATTTTAAATACTAATAAATATTAAAATATTTTTTAACATATCATAAGTAGAATAGGTGTTCAAATTTATAGAGAATAAGAGTTCGAATTTATAGGGAAAATATATAATTAGAAATTCTATCGAAAGTAGAATATGTATTTATAAGTCATATGGTTAAAAGTTTTATTAGAAGTATAATAGGAGTTCGGATTTATAAAGAATAAGAGTTCGAATTTATAAAAAAACATATAATTTATAGAAAAAACATATAATTAAAAGTGCTATTGAAAGTCAAATATGTGTTTGAATATATAGAGGAGATATATAATTAAATATTTTTTTGCAAGTAGAATACAAGAAAAGTGGTGACATCTTTTACGATCTTCTAAATTTATTATTATTTTTATATAGGTTAATTATACGTCTTTTAAGAAAATTAATTCATAAATCCAATACTATTATCATAAAAAAGTCTTCGTATTCTCATGTGAAAATTCTAAATAAATACAGGAGTATCTATATGAGAAAATAAGATGCATTTTCATTTTTTAAAACTCCATAAATTTTCAAAAGTTTAGAGAAAATAAAAATTGGAATTCACTCTATTTTAAGAAAAAAAATTGTTCTATAAGATAAGTATCATCAATATTATGTAATGAAGTTGGAATTTCGATCCCAGAGAGCGACTCAAAAGGTATTTAACGAGAACACTGCTCACTGTAAAGATTGTATTAGTTATTAGAATTTGATATTAATGTTATAAAAACGATTTTACAAAAAGATGAAAATAATCATATGTTTTTACAAATGTCATTAATTTTTTTTTTAAAATTCATCGGACCCATAAATGGAGTGAATATTCAAGGTAAAATAGTACTGTATCTAACTGGTGTTAAGAAATTGCGAAAATTTACGCGGAAGCCATGAACCTAAATTACTCTAACATACACATGCACAAAAAGCCCGAGCCCGAAAATTTGATCCGGCCCGATCCAGCAAAGCCCGGTCAAGCCCGGCCCGAGGGCCTTGAACGGTTCCTATATTTTTGGGTAAAGCCCGGCCCGTTCCGGCCCGGCAAAATCCCGGTTTTTTAAAAAGCCCGGTCTTTGGCCCGGTCCGATTAAAAGCCCGGTTCGACCTGAAAAAACCTAGGTAAAATTCGATTATTCTAGTATACTTACATGAATATTTGTGTATTTACACTTCCTACAAATATAAAAATAATTTAAGTAAATATATATTTACATATTCATTATTAATAATAAGATTATTTATATATATATATATATTACTATAAATAAACGAAAACAAGTTAAGTACACGTGTAATCAATTAATATATCATCAAATCAAATAGTAAATCGATAAATGAAATATTTGTATTGGCAATATAGATTGTTTAACACATGTCTGCCGTTATTACATAAAGAACATTATAAAATCTCGATTCGATTTGATCCCAAAAAAAGCCCGATCCGACCCGGCCCACTTCAAGCCCGAAAAAAGACCACTGGCGACTCGCTTGAGGGCCTAAACACTTTCGAAGAGTCACAACACCCCAAACAAAATTATCCATCCGGTTCAAATTAGACAGCAGTGTAAAACCCTAACAAAACCCCCAAACAACATCTCCTCTAATTTCCCCAAATCAATTCAATACACATCGCAAACCTATACATACAATCACAAATCCAGCCAAACCTATACATACAATCACAAATCGAGTAACCAAGCTCATGGAAAAAACACAGAACAACATCTCCTATGATCACCAATATTCCAATATGAATTATTGGTGCTTGCTTTTATGGTTTTTCGGTACTGTTTTCGTACAAATTGTTTGTATTGCAAAGAGAAAGGTTCTTGTATGTTTGCTTGCAACCAAAGATGATTATGCTGTAAGTAGTTTCACTTCTCCCCACTCCAAATCCTCCTTTGTATTTATGTGATTAATTTCCGAATAGTGTTTGTGATTTTTGTAAAGTTGTCAAATTGTTTAACAAATTGTTAGTTTGGTCTATTTTATTGTGTTATATTTTCTTGATTTTTTTACTGATCTAGCATATGTACCACAGAGCGACTTGAAAGCCAAGTGGGAAACAGATAGGCTGATGCATGAAAACTCAAAGAGTGAAGCTGAGAAGAAATGTAATGAAATAAATGAGCAGGTATTTTGCAAATACAAGAAAATATTCATTTAATTGTTTGCTAGGGCTTTTAAGAAAATTTTCATTTAGTTGTTTTTAACTTTGAGTTTAAAGTCATTCAACTGCATCATATGCCAGATAGAATAAATTGGGTTCCCTAGCAAATTAGAAGCTTGGTAAGTGTACTCCTAGAGGATACCTGGTTTGTTTTGTGAGTATCTGCGATGGACAAAGGAAATTGTGAGAGTTGCACCTAATCTTTGTTGATTGTTTGCATTTCGGGGGTGCACTAATTCTCTTTGTTTGCTAATTTTCAGGCAGAGACAGAGATTTTTCTATTAAAACTGGAGAAATTTCAGCTGCAAGCACAGGTTAGCGCACCTCAATCTTTATATTCTGTGTGGCCGAATTTCATATTAACTGTATTTGGACCTAGAATTTTTTTTTTGCTTGCCCAATTTTGTACATATCTTTATGTCAATATATTTTTTTAACGACCTATGTTTAATTGAGCTGTTTGAATCTATTGCGAGATTCGTTACACGAATACCTTCACTCAATCCTCCCGTTTATATTTGCAACAAACAGAGCAGAGCAGATGATTGACCTGATTAGTAGTTAAGCACTGTAATTGTTGAGTACGACATCAAATGGACGTAATTCTTCTTGTTATGTGGAAAACTGAAAAGAATTATTCAGGGTCTTTTTAATTTTTTACCATTTGGTCAATCGTGACTCGTTTCTGTTAGTGTAAGCTTCCGAATGTGCACAATCACTTGGTAATAAATTGGGTTCCCTGGAAAATTAGAAGCTTGGTAAGTGTACTTCTAGAGGATCCCTGCTTTGTTTTGTGAGTATCTGCGATGGACAAAGGAAATTGTGAGAGTTGCACCTAATCTTTGTTGATTGTTTGCATTTCGGGGGTGCACTAATTCTCTTTGTTTGCTAATTTTCAGGCAGAGACAGAGATTTCTGTATTAAAACAGGCGATATTTCGGCTGCAAACACAGGTTAGCGCACCTCAATCTTTATATTCTGTGGCCGAATTTCATATTAACTGTAGTTGGACCTAGAATTTTTTTTTGCTTGCCCAATTTGTACATATCTTTATGTCAATATATTTTTTTAGCGACCTATGTTTGAATCTATTGCGAGATTCGTTACACGAATACCTTCACTCAATCCTCCCGTTTGTATTTGCAACAAACAGAGCAGAGCAGATGATTGACCTGATTAGTAGTTAAGCACTGTAATTGTTGAGTACGACATCAAATGGACGTAATTCTTCTTGTTATGTGGAAAACTGAAAAGAATTATTCAGGGTCTTTTTAATTTTTTACCATTTGGTTAATCGTGACTCGTTTCTGTTAGTGTAAGCTTCCGAATGTGCACAATCACTTGGTAATAAATTGGGTTCCCTGGAAAATTAGAAGCTTGGTAAGTGTACTTCTAGAGGATCCCTGCTTTGTTTTGTGAGTATCTGCGATGGACAAAGGAAATTGTGAGAGTTGCACCTAATCTTTGTTGATTGTTTGCATTTCGGGGGTGCACTAATTCTCTTTGTTTGCTAATTTTCAGGCAGAGACAGAGATTTCTCTATTAAAACGGGAGAAATTTCAGCTGCAAGCACAGGTTAGCGCACCTCAATCTTTATATTCTGTGTGGCCGAATTTCATATTAACTGTATTTGGACCTAGATTTTTTTTTTTGCTTGCCCAATTTTGTACATATCTTTATGTCAATATATTTTTTTAACGACCTATGTTTAATTGAGCTGTTTGAATCTATTGCGAGATTCGTTACACGAATACCTTCACTCAATCCTCCCGTTTATATTTGCAACAAACAGAGCAGAGCAGATGATTGACCTGATTAGTAGTTAAGCACTGTAATTGTTGAGTACGACATCAAATGGACGTAATTCTTCTTGTTATGTGGAAAACTGAAAAGAATTATTCAGGGTCTTTTTAATTTTTTACCATTTGGTCAATCGTGACTCGTTTCTGTTAGTGTAAGCTTCCGAATGTGCACAATCACTTGGTAATAAATTGGGTTCCCTGGAAAATTAGAAGCTTGGTAAGTGTACTTCTAGAGGATCCCTGCTTTGTTTTGTGAGTATCTGCGATGGACAAAGGAAATTGTGAGAGTTGCACCTAATCTTTGTTGATTGTTTGCATATCGGGGGTGCACTAATTCTCTTTGTTTGCTAATTTTCAGGCAGAGACAGAGATTTCTCTATTAAAACAGGCGATATTTCGGCTGCAAACACAGGTTAGCGCACCTCAATCTTTATATTCTGTGGCCGAATTTCATATTAACTGTATTTGGACCTAGAATTTTTTTTTTGCTTGCCCAATTTTGTACATATCTTTATGTCAATATATTTTTTTAGCGACCTATGTTTGAATCTATTGCGAGATTCGTTACACGAATACCTTCACTCAATCCTCCCGTTTATATTTGCAACAAACAGAGCAGAGCAGATGATTGACCTGATTAGTAGTTAAGCACTGTAATTGTTGAGTACGACATCAAATGGACGTAATTCTTCTTGTTATGTGGAAAACTGAAAAGAATTATTCAGGGTCTTTTTAATTTTTTACCATTTGGTCAATCGTGACTCGTTTCTGTTAGTGTAAGCTTCCGAATGTGCACAATCACTTGGTAATAAATTGGGTTCCCTGGAAAATTAGAAGCTTGGTAAGTGTACTTCTAGAGGATCCCTGCTTTGTTTTGTGAGTATCTGCGATGGACAAAGGAAATTGTGAGAGTTGCACCTAATCTTTGTTGATTGTTTGCATTTCGGGGGTGCACTAATTCTCTTTGTTTGCTAATTTTCAGGCAGAGACAGAGATTTCTCTATTAAAACTGGCGAAATTTCGGCTGCAAACACAGGTTAGCGCACCTCAATCTTTATATTCTGTGGCCGAATTTCATATTAAATGTATTTGGACCTAGATTTTTTTTTGCTTGCCCAATTTTGTACATATCTTTATGTCAATATATTTTTTTAGCGACCTATGTTTGAATCTATTGCGAGATTCGTTACACGAATACCTTCACTCAATCCTCCTGTTTATATTTGCAACAAACAGAGCAGAGCAGATGATTGACCTGATTAGTAGTTAAGCACTGTAATTGTTGAGTACGACATCAAATGGACGTAATTCTTCTTGTTATGTGGAAAACTGAAAAGAATTATTCAGGGTCTTTTTAATTTTTTACCATTTGGTTAATCGTGACTCGTTTCTGTTAGTGTAAGCTTTCGAATGTGCACAATCACTTGGTAATGGTGTTTCCACCCTTATGATCCTTGCTTGTATCCTGCATGCTTCACATCATATTCATGAACTATTGTATTTATTGTGGGTTATGTTATGTATTATACAGCTTGACAACGCTATGACGGCAGAGACATCCCAGGCTTCACTTCGAGCTGAGCGAGACGAAGAGTTCAAGTCACTTAAACTTCAGGTTTGGTTTACCCTAGGAATGATGTTTCTTGTTCCCTCTTTGACTTTTGATGTAAAATTATCGTTTACGGAACATGTATGTTTTGTGACTTTTGTCACACCCTGTTCTTTTAACTATCATCAGGTCAACCTGCTTCGTGAAAGTAATGCCCAACTTAGGGAGGATAACAAGCTTAAAGTTGATGAATGCCAGGTTTGTAGTAGATGACTATGTACCTATATAGGATGTCGTGCAAGTGGGTTTTTTTAACAAGTAATTTTGTCAAATTCTCAGAAACTACGTGAAACTTCTCAAAAATCTAGGACTGAAATTAAGGATTTAGAGACAATACTTGCAGTGAAAGAGAACGATGTGACAGCTTTGAAAAAAGAGAAGGAGCACCTCGAGAGGAGGGTTGATGAGGTACTACCTTAGTTTATTTGTCCATCTTGTTATTTATTTATTTTCTTTTTAATATTTGGTATTCTTAAAGATTATTTATTGTTTAAGCTGCTTGAGAGATGGCAAAATATCAGTGTAGAGGAATTGGATCGCATGAAAGTACGTGTTCAGCACATGCAGGTAATCTTTGTTTTCTTTTCATTTACTTCGTTGAAGTACATTTATGTACTGGTGTAGCACCATTCATACTGTACTTCTCTACAATGATTATTTGGTACCTCATTATATAACTTGCAAGTTAAATTTTTGAAGACTTGAATGTTATAATTTACATATAAATTGCTGTATTTAGAGCACAAAGTTAGCAAGGTCAAGATATAATATTTTTTGTACTGTATAAACTCAGCTAAGAGTCAATACATGTTTATGAAATTTTAATATGTTAAAGTAATCTAAAATTTTAAAAACCAAATTTAGAATCTCTTTTTCACATTTAAATTCATCATGGTTAATTTATTACCATCACTAGTCTCTAAACGAGGCGTAGTTTCACAGTCACTCCCATAGCATGAGTCTGAATCATCTATGTTTCTTATTTCAGTAGTAGCGCTCCCGCCCTCATTGTTTCCATTCAAGCCATCATCGCTTCACTCATCCTTGCCGCTAGAGCTAGTTTTTGTTTCAGTGTCGTCGTCTTGCTTAGTTTCACTTTGCTCTTCCTTGTATTCAGTCTCTTTAGGCGTAGTTGAATTGGAATTAGTAGGCGTATTAAGGCTTTCATTGTTGTTGCCGCTTCGCTCTTCCTTGCTTTCTTGCGCTGTTGAAGAGCCATCATTGTTGTGTTGCTTTCAGTCGTAGTTTCGTTGTTACTTTCTGTCGTTTCTTTAGGCGTAGTAGAAGATATTTCGTTGTCTTCGTTGTTTTCCGGTACTTGACTGGCAGTTTCACTTCGATTCAAGAGATCTGATCTATCGTTATTGTCACTGCTGTTGTCTGAATCATAGCTTTCACTCAGATCAATATCACTTTCATTGTAGCCATCGTTGCCACCAGAGCTATCATCACTCGAAATGGTTGTTAAAGAGTCATCGTTGTTGTTGACATCACTACTAGAGCTAGAGTCAGAGCTAGTTGAAGAAGTGCTATTGTTATTGCCGTAGCCGTCTGAGCTATTGTCTTCACTAGCCTCTCCGTAGCCAGGGCTACTATTTGTTCCATGAGTCGTATCTGTTGAGTCATCAGGTGCATTAGTTTCAGAGTCATAGCTTGAATTAGAACTGGTGATCGGGTCTTTGCCTCTACATGAGCTATTCTCTTCTGAATCACTACTAGAACTCCAGCTTTCACTCAGATCAATATCAGAAATGGTTGGCCTTTCTTGTGCTGTTGAAGAGCCACCTGAACTATTAGGCCTGTCATGGCTGCTATCATCACTCAGATCAAGCGAGGTTCTTACAGCATCATTGTTTCCATCTTTCACATCCATAGGCTTATTAAGACTGTCATAAGTGCTATAAGAAGTGCTATCAGTTGTAGTCTTGTTGCTAGAAGAATCATCATAAGAAGTTGTATCTCTTTCTTTTTGTTCTTTTTCTCTTTTCATCTTTTTTACAAGTGCATCCCATCCTGAAGAACTGTTAGTTGTGGTAGGCTTTGAAGTAGTAGAATCATCATTCTTACTTTCCGTAGAATAAGAAGTAGGTGTCAAAAAATACATATAGGTTAATGTTACCCCTTATAGAGTAATAACTGGCCTATCTCTATAGTAGTAATATTCATATAGTTTCTGCAATTTATAGAGTGTGGATACCCTGGTGTGGACTATATTAGGTTGTAGGGCAGTCGGGAAGTTGAGTAAGATTGATTCCCGGTAGAAAATATCCTTTCCATATTGGGGCCTTCTTGTATGGATGCCCAATCCCTGAAAGCACATAGGTGGTTGATTGATTCCTGCCTCTCCCTGCTTATAAGGGTTAGTATAGTATTACACCAAGCCCACAGGGTGGCGGCCCATGATTCATAATACCCCCTTTCTTGAGTATATGATAAGGAAGAACTCTTCTAAATAGCATTCAATTAACACAGAATGAAAGAATGCTCTATTAGAATTGTATACCTAAAACATATCCAAGAATAGGTATTATATACCATGCAAAATCCAGGTTTTTACTGTGTAAAACTAAAATTTGAATATGATGTCTTTTGAGTCGTTATTCTTATGTGTCTGTTCTATCTTGTTCTATTGATACCCCATCACGCATAGTCCCTGCTCATTACTATATGAACCTGCGGTATATGCGATCTACAATTGGATCTTTGACATCCAACAATGCTCGTGCATTGGGTGTATCTAAAATAACCGATAAGCTGGAAGAACTCACTCTGCATGATAATAATGCTAGTGAATCATCATCCTCAAATGTTGTATCTCGTCTAATTCCTCGTAGCCTTACTAGTTGTATAACTAAACATATACATATAGTCATATACATCATTATCCTCGTAGTGTAATTAGTTCACACATGTCTAAAATCTGTAATTATATGAATAATATACAAGCGCCTGCCCGCATAAAAGAAATAATGAGAACACATAGCCCTTTTACGGCTCTATCTCCTGGGTTGCTGGATTGTGTTTCTTCAAATAAAATCTTTTTATGGGTTTGGGTTATCGTTTTAAACCAGGTCATTCAAACTTTTTAATTCAAGATTTAAAAATACCGGCTTGTTACTAACTACTAACTAATATCTGTAGTTATAAGCTGCAAAAGTTTTTCTCTCTCTTTTCTCTCTCAGCTCATCCGCCTTTCCGCCTCTTCTCTTCTCTTCCGGCAGCTCTTTTCGACGGGGCTTCCATCGGTTTTTCCGGTGGAAAGCCCCAAATCTTGTAGTTTATTTGATTGCTTTTGTTTTCTTCAATAATCTCCTATTTTGGAGTAAGTTTGGTTTTGTGTTTTAGATCTATATCTTCGAAGCTTTGGATCTTCGTTTTTCTTCGATTCAATCGGGTTTTGGATCTGTGTGTGGACCTATTATCTCTTGCCGTGGCTTTGATTTTGCAGATCTAAGTTTTATTTGAAGTTGCAGTTTGGATTTTTAGCTTATGTTTAAATGCTTGGTTTTCTCTCCGTTTTGTGGGGGGTTTGTTTTTTTCTCCGGCTTGTGGGAGCGTGGATTTGAATTTAGTGATTCAAGCTATTTTGGTTCTGCACTCAAGGTCGATAGGCTCAAACGGGTGTTGGGGATGCAAATGTATATATCTCCGTCAAAATTTCGCTTTTGGTCTCCTTTGGATGTCCGGCGATACAATTATGTTTGTTCTACTCGATATGATTTGTAGATGCCGTATGGCTTTGATTTATTGAATTTAATACACTTGTTATTCAAAAAAAAAAAAAATATACCGGCTTGTTTGGATCGTTTTAAACTCTGTGAGTCGCTTGGTTTATCAATAAAAAAGAGTACGTCACCGATACGTGAGTTGTGTACGTTTAGTCGTCAGGATGGTATGAAAAGTGTCGTAGATGTTAATTACTACAAAAACTTAGTTGAGGTGATAACCCTCTTTAATTGGACCTTTGGTCGTTTTTTAATACTAACCTGTACAGGTCTTGGTTGCACAGTGTGGTATACGTTTTATCCATGTATTGACGGACAAATACCTACGGATCTCTTTGCACCTATTGTGACATATGATCCTTTTTTCAACATAGACTACCTAGCGGCTAACTTTAGTAGTGTTGAGTTTACAGCCGCTAGTGATATATCTGAGAAGATCAATTCTGCCTATTCTAATGTGCCCCCTCTATCAGAGATAGGGGTACCCGCTAGTGGTGTTGTTCCTCGGAATGTATGTTTAGGCGTAATGATAGCCTTCTTAATTACTACAGGTGTAGTAGATATCAGTAATGTAATGATGGGCATTGTACTTCAATCACTTAGTGTGTCTAACGTCTTACGGTCTTTCTACTACAAGAATTCAAACTCTATCAGTTCTTATTGTATTCTAAAGCGCTTTCACCCCATTTATGTTCACGTGAACAGTTATTGGAAGATATTCTCTTTGTTTATAACGATTTAACGACAACTACAAGATGGTCTATGCCTCATGATCAATTAGAATCAATTCTACGACAAATATCATCGGATGAGTACCATCTATCTCCACTAAGATATCTTCTCATCCCGGAGTATGCTTTTTCAAAGTATAATGCCGAAGTACTTATATCATCTTATCTTGATATCATGATTCGAAAATGTCGTCGTTATCGTGGTTGTATAGAGGTTCTTCAACCACATAAGGATGATGTAGTGGTTTACACTGGTTTATCACGTTTCTTATATCGTCTCTCTTGTGGTAGCTTACCGCAAAATGATGATTACCGAATATTGAATCAATCAAGTATCGAGTCTTTTTATAAAAGTCTTCTAGGTAGAAGGGTTCAAAGGTTGTACTCTATTGAATTAGTTGAATCCTTGAATTTCATTCCAAAAAGGCTTTTATTAGAGACGCTGTCTCCTATCCTTTTGATACTTTTGATAGGTCTATCTGTAGACTCAAGTTACAAGTATACAATCAATGAGTAACTAGATCTGAGCTTTGAACAAATGGCAGGAGACTGAGCTTTATGTCCGTGGAGAGAAAATAGACTCAGGTTTTCTGAATTGCGATAATAAAATTGTTGCAAGCTATGTTAAGTTGCTTATGGGCTTTTCTAAATTGCAATAATGAAACACTAGGACGGATCCCTTTGATTCAACGACTTACCCCAATATTTAGTTTTTTACTGATTGTTATAGACATAGATTGTATGCTCTTGTCTGTTATTGTTCAAAGTCTGATTTACAAAACTAGTTTGTTTATAATTTCGTATAGAAGAGCGGACACTTTGCAAACTCCAATTGCTCTTTCTTTCCATAAGGGGTTTTATCTTTTGAAGTTTGTAGTCTGCATTTGGTACACATTTCCATTTAATGAATTCTTTCAAAGCTGTGTTTATTGCATCAGCACCGTATACCTTTATTATGAACGCTTACAGGTTCTTGCAGAGTTTAGTAATGTATGTTTATTGTTTAGTGTCTGCTCCTTACTCAGTTTTTCTTATTTTTCTTCTCTTTCTTACCAGGCTCTTAAGGTGCCTGAAGTTTCGGGGGCAATTGCAGGTATGAATATTTACAATGGATACCAAGGCAAAGTCATTGTGTTGGAAATTAAGGATGATTCTGCGTTATCTGTACGTGTAAGTATTTGTTTCCCTTCTCCCCACTCCCCACTACATTTTTTATTAGCAAATCCTTTATATTTATGTTGATTAATTTTCGAATAGTAAAAAACATGTCTTATTGGGCCAAAAGAAAAAGGCTTCTGTTTTCGAATAGCAAAGATAAGTGCTGTATTTTTTATTGGGCCTTTAATTTTTATTGGGCAGTGGACTCGTTTGTTTTTGATTCTCTTCTCTCTTTTTTCGTTTGTCTACCTTTTTTCTCATTTTTCTCTATATCTCTATATATTTCTCTTACCAGATTCATGAGATTCTCTGTCAAGCTTCCACAATGCTAGTTGATCACACGGTTCTTTTTAGTGTGAGGGCCAGTGAGATCAATCGATTGGAGGATAGTCTTCGTGAGAAACAACCCGGGATCATGCTGATACACAACCGGGATAGGTTAAAGTGGATGGATGCCCAATTTCTTTCCCAGATGGATGCCAAAAAACTTGCTGCCACCATCAACAGTTTGGTGTCTTTTATTTTGAGTCGGTGATTTGCACTATGTTTTAATATTAAGTAGTGTTGATTTGATATCGGATATTACTATGGTTTGGTTGTATTAGTACGATGCTTCGTTTTCTTTCGGATATTTCTATGGTTTGGTTGTATTTACATATGGTTTGGTTGTTTCTGATATTACTATGCTCGAAAAACTTCAAGGGACTTCATATTAAAAGTTTCGTAGAGTAGTACTTAGTAAGCTATGTAAGATTTGTTCTTAACCCATGGAGAATGCCTTGTTACAGCTCGTGTGTATGGTTTCCTGCTGCAACAAAAAATTGCCTATTTCAATGGACTTACCCATGTTATGGTATGGTAAAAGTGAACAATAGTACAGTGAGAAGAAAAAAATTAGCAGTCCAAACCTAGTTCAATAGACTATGTAGCAAACCACCAATTGGATACTAAATTGCAATATCAATACACATAATTGCAATTATTTTGTGCACTTCAATGAAATTTATCCACAGTTTCATATGCGAATGCATTCATTTAAGGAGAGAGCAAATCACATATAATTAGATCTCCAAGTGGAGAGACTTTAAAAGGCCTAAAATGAAAAGAACTTGTGGTTGCGCGTGTATGTGTTTAAACCTAATGGCTCAAACACACATAACCAAGGCCATTGCTCCAAAGAGACGCTTTCCATAAACAAATGCATTTGGAATGACCGCCGTCACCGTAAAATCTGTTGCAGCACATAACTAGTACTTACCTATTGTAGAATGATGAGGTTTTTTTTTTTTTGAATAAATTGTCTTATATGCCTTTACAAATGAGTATCTTGATAAGCTCTAACCACTGCTATCCCATCGCGCTCTAGACTGATGAGGTTGTGTTTGTGGTACAAGAAGATGTTTAACATCATAAAACGGACTATAAGACCGCATCACCAATTTGATGCATTGTATTATTGCAATTATTTTAGGAGTGGAATATATAAAGCTCAACAGGAAACATACAATTATACTAGGATTGTGCCCGTTGCCGCGGGCGTCTAAGTTGTATTATTAATGATAACTAGCTTATAACCCGTGCAACACACGGCTCCTTTTTTAATATCTATAATTATATTAATATTTTTATTTTTTATATGTTATTAATTTACATATCAAATTATTGTTAAAAAATTGATGTATATAATATTTTACACATTCGATTTAATATTTATACTCTATCTTGAATTCTTAAAATTTAATAAATACACTTATTACCAGATACAATTTTAATAATAAGTGTCGGATAAATTTTATCCAAAACTTTGATAATCGGTAGTTTGGTCCTCCGTACGACAAAATAAATAAGAATCGATAGATCTTAAAATAAATAGACGATAATTGTTGGATCTAACATTATAAAACTTTTAATAATTAAATATGTTATAAAGTAAAAAGTGTATTTATATTGAAATACAAAAAGGTGTATGTCAATGATTTAAATAATATATGATTAGGTTTTTTACATTGAATAGATCAATGTATGTTTTCTACATTGAATATGATTAATGCAAAAATTCATAATTATATTATCTATTGAGATTCCGAATGTTTCCATTTGAATAATAATTATTAAATTATCACTAAATTAAAGATAATTTTGTGAGTTTTGCGTGAATTATAAAATCATCCAAATCTGATTTCTAGATTTCAAGATAGAGCCCAAATGGTAAATATGAATTTTTTTAATAATTATAAAAATTAAAAAAAAATCAATTCTAATATAACCTCTTTTAATTATATTCTTTTCAGATTATGATTTTTCTTTTAAAATTCAATTCTAATACAACTTTTTTTTATTTTATATTGAAATTCGAAAAGGTGTATGTCGATGATTTAAATCATATATGATTAGGATTTCTACATTGAATAGATCAATGTATGTATTCTACATTGAATAGATCAAAGTATGTATTCTACATTTTATAGGATTAATGAAAAAAATTGTAATTTTATTTTTTCTTGAATTTTCATTTGAATAATTAATTATTATATCATCACTAAATTGAAGATAATTTTATGAGTTTCGCGTGGATTATAAAATCGTCCAAATATAATTTCTAGATCTCATGGTAGAGTTCAAATAGGAAATAAGATTTTTTTAATACTAATAAAAAAAATTATAATACAACATTTTTTAATTATATCCTTTTCAGATTATGATTTTCTTTTTAAAATTCAATTATAATACATCTTTTTTTAATTATACCTTTTTTAGATTATAAACTTCTTTCTAAAATTCACTTCTAATGCAACATTTTCTAATTATATCCATTTTAGATTACAATTTTCTCTTTTAATATAATATAATTTTTATCGTTTATTTTTAAAAATATTACATTCAACGATTGAGATTATTTTGGTAGTACAGTGACGAAAATAATGGATAAGATCCCTCTTACGCTTATTATATATAAGGATATAATTTCACGGCAGTTATACGTGGTTAGAATTGAATATCGATATTAAAATTATAATAATTCGATATTAATTTAATCTGGATGTAATCTACGTACAACATTGTACTTTAATTTTTTTGTTCTGTTTTGTTGTCTGGCTATGCATCAAGAAAGACACATGGCAGCTATCTCTTTTTTATTACAATCCCCACGATATTTTTTTAAAATTTATCAAATATATTAATTTTTTAATATTTATATGTCATTACATATCAAATTGTTCTTAAAAATTGATATATATATATATATATATATATAGGGTCTTGTTCTAATAGAAACTAAATTAGAATAGAAACTAGAAACTAAACATAAATTAAATATTTCAAACTAATCTAATGACTAAATTAGGGGTACCCCAATACAAAAAGTTCATAATATTCTTGGCTCCATCCAGTAAAAAATAAAATAAAAAATTACTGTTCACTGCTGACGTGGCAGTGACGTCAGCGTGAACAGTATTTTTTTTTTTTTTTTTGCTGGATGGAGCCAATAATTTTAAACACTTTTTGTGAAGGTGCCCCTGGCGGGGCCATTAGAATGAATGAAATATAATTTATTTAGTGTTGGTTTCTAGTTTCTATTCTAAGTTTGGTTTCTATTTGACCACTAGCCTATATATATATATATATATATATATATATATATATATATATATATATATATATATATATATATATATATATATATATATATATATATATATTTACACGTTTAATTAAGATTATATCCTTTTCATATTATATTTTTTAACATATCAAATTAATTTAAAAAAGAACACATATCAAATTAAAATTCGTTTTGATTATATTAAAAATTAAAACCTAATTTCCCATTGGAGTTTGAACTTTTCCTGAACTCCTGAATGAGGAGATTGTGAAGAATTGGTGAACGGCTTCCCATTGCGTGATGGGGCCTGATCAGTGATCATCAATGTACATACCAATATAATCAGATAGGAGTACATAATAAATTCGGTAGGGGTATAAAAAATTGATATGTATTAGGTTTTCCATGTTTATCTTTTTCATATTAATTTCCTTTTTAATATGATATAATCTTGATCGTCTATTTTTAAAAATATTAGATTCGACGGTTAAGATTATTTTGGTAGTACAATGATCAAACCAATCTTTTTTAATGCTATCATTTTTAGATTATAATTTCCTTTTTAATATGATATAATCTTAATCCAAATTGACCAAACCAATCTTTTTTAATGCTATCATTTTTAGATTATAATTTCCTTTTTAATATTATATAATCTTAATCGTATATTTTTAAAAATATTAGATTTAACGGTTGAGATTATTTTGGTACTACAACAAAAAATTTGGATAAGATCTCCATTATGCTTATTAAATATAAGGTATTAGTTAAGACACATAATTATTGTTAATTTGAATTTATTTATGTTTAATTTTAAAAAATAATTAATCAAATATTGCTTAAAATATTGCTTAATAAATTGAGAAATTTGTTTTTTTTTGATACGTTAACTCCTGTTGATAATTAATTATGCTTGCCCACTGTTTGGGTTATTAAGTTACGCCTATTATAATTACTAGCTTATTTTTAAATTTTAAAATAATTTTACTTCTTTTAATTTTATATGTTATTAATTTACATATAAAATTATTGCTAAAAAGTTGATAATACATAAGATTTTACACTTTCGATTTAATATTTGTACTCTACTTTGAATTATTAAAATTTGATTTGAAAGATTTTACAGCCCACGTGAAATTAACAAAAAAATCTTTAATTTAGTGATAGTTTGACAATTATTTTCCGATTAAACCTACTGAGAAACAAATAAGAAAAGAAATTGGCGCTTTTTTACATTGAAAATTCTATTCGATTTATGAATTATACTTATAATTCGTTTTGATTTTCAAAATACCCTTGTTATTATTTGAAGATAGTTCTACTAATAATAAAATAAAATTTTAATAATAAGTGTATGAGAGATTTTGTCAAAAACTTTGATAATTGGTAGTATGGTCAAAATAAATAAGAACCGTTGAATCTTAAAATAAATAGATGAAAACCGTTGGTGTTTCCATTTGAATAATAATTATTAAATCATCAATAAATTAAAGATAATTCTATAAGTTTCGCGTGAATTGTAAAATCATCCAAATCTGATTTATAGATCTCAAGATAGAGCCCAAATAGTAAATATTAATATTTTTTAATAATATCCTTTTTCAAATTATAATTTTTTTAAAAATTCAGTTCCAGTGCAACCTTTTCTAATTATATCGTTTTTAAATTATATTTTTATTTTTAAAATTCACTTATAAGGCAACATTTTCTAATCATATCTTTTTTAGATTTTAATTTTCTCTTTTAATATGATATGATCTTGATCGTCTATTTTTTAAAAAATAGATTCCACGGTTGAGATTATTTTGGTAGTACAGTGACGAAAATTATGGATAAGATCTCTATTATGCTTATTATATATAAATAGCTTATAACCCGTGCAACGCACGACTCCTTTTTTAATATCTTTAATTACATTAAATATATTTTAATTTTATAAGTTATTAATTTACATAACAAATTTTTATTAAAAATTGATATATATAAGTTTTACACGCTCGATTTAATATTTGTACTCTATCTTGAATTCTTAAAATTTAATTTTGACAATTACGGCCCACGTGAAATTAACAAAATAACCTTTAATTTGGTGATGGTTTAATAAATTTTTTCTAATTAAATCTACGTAGAAGGAAAAAAGAGAAAAAATTGACGATTTTTTACGCTGAAAATTTTATTTGATTTATGAATTCTACTTATAATTCGTTTTAATTATCAAAATACCCTTATAATTATTTGAAGATTGTTCTACTAACAACCAAATACAATTTTAATAATAAGTGTAAGAGGGATTTTGTCCAAAACTTTGATAATCGGTAGTCTGGACCTCTATACGACAAATATCTTAAAATAAATAGATGAAAACCGTTGGATCTAGCATAAAAAATATTTAAATTTTAATATGTTATAAACTAAAAAGTGTATTTATATTGTAATACGAAAATATATATGTCAATGATTTAAATCATACTCCCTCCGTACCTTATTAAGTTTCCCATTTTGACTTTTGTTACTATTCATTATAAGCGATTGACTACTAATTTACGCATAATTTATAAGACAAAATATAGTCATGAGTGATCTTGTTGGATTCGTATTTATGAGTACTTTAATACAGTGAAGTTTTTATATTTAGTACTAATACGAAATTCAAGATATTAACGATAAAAAATGTGTGTTGGCAAACGTGTTTTTAAAAAGAGAAAACTTATTATGAAACGGAGGGAGTATATAATTAAGTTTTCTACATTGAATAGCATTATCTATGTAGGAATTTTACGTTAATAGGATTAATGTAAAAACTCGTAATCATATTTTCTCTTGAGATTCTTAGTTTTTCCATTTGAATAATAATTATTATATCATTACTAAATTAAAAATAATTTTATGAGTTTCGCGTGGATTGTAAAATCACCCAAATCTAATTTCTAGATCTTAAGATAAAACCCAAAGAGTAGTAGATATGATTTTTTTTAAATACTAATAAAAAATAAATAAAATATAATTCTAATTTAACCTTTTTTAATTATATCATTTTCAGATTATAATTTTATTTTAAAAATTCAATTTTAATACAACCCTTTCTAATTATATCCTTTTTAGAATATAATTTTTCTTTTTAAAATTCACTTCAAATACAACATTTTCTAATTATATCCTTTTTAGATTATAATTTTCTTTTTAATGCGATCTAATTTTGATTCCTTTTTAGATTATAATTTTCTTTTTAATGTGATCTAATCTTGATCGTCTATTTCTAATCCAATGGATCATATGATTTTGATAGTACAGTGACGACGACCAAAAATTTGGATAAGATCTTCCTTATGCTTATTATATATAAGGTATTAATGATACGAAAGTCGTACCGTGTAACGATATTCAATGTAACCACTATTTGGCTTATAAAATTATAAATCTTGCAATTTAAATCCATATCCAAATCAAAATCCAAAAAATTGGATTCGGTAGATCCAAAAGTTTAGGTTTCAAAAAATTTATGAACGTACAGGTTCTTGCAGAGTTTAGTAATGTATGTTTATTGTTTAGTGTTTGCTCTTTACTCAATTGTTCTTATTTTTTCTTCTCTTACCAGACTCCTAAGGTTTTAGGGGCGATTGCAGGTATGAATATTTACAATGGATACCAAGGCAAAGTCATTGTATTGGAAATTAATTCCCGTGCGAGGCACGGGTCATTTTCCAGAAATTGATAGAGAGATTTTCCAGAAATTGATAAAGAGGTCGAACTTATGTAAAAAAAAGTTTTCACTTCTTACTAAAAAACATAAGTAGCACAATGGTTTGGAGGAATATTTATATAGAGGAGGTTGTTGGTTCAATTCCCCACAAACACAATAATAACTTAATTTTTATCTTCAAAATAAGGGGGTGGCAATTAATGTAATTTTGTAAAATACAAGGGTAAAATAGTAAATTCACAGGGGGTTTATTGGCTCAAAATACCCCTAAAAAAACCCCTTGTTCTTCTATTATATATAGAAGATGATTCTCCCCCCTCCCCACTACATTTTTTATTAGCAAATCCTTTATATTTATGTTGATTAATTTTCGAATAGTAAAAAACATGTCTTATTGGGCCAAAAGAAAAAGGCTTATGTTTTCAAATAGCAAAGATAAGTGTTATATTTTTTTATTGGGCCTTTAATTTTTATTGGGCTGTGGACTCAATTGTTTTTGATTCTCTTCTCCCTTTTTTTGTTTGTCTACCTTTTTTCTCATTTTTCTCTATATCTCTATATATTTCTCTTACGAGATTCATGAGATTTTCTGTCAAGCTTCCATTCTGCTAGTTGATCAAACGGTTGTTTTTAGTGTGTGGGCCAGTGAGATCAATCGATTGGAGGATAGTCTTCGTGAGAAACAACCCGGGATCATGCTGATACACAACCGGGATAGGTAGGGGTGTAAATGAGCCGAGCCGAGCCGAACTCTAAAATTTTCATGTATCGTTTGTTAAGAAATTATCGAACTCGAACTCGAGCTCGAACTTGAATCGAGCCAAAATTTATGTTTGAGCTCGGTTCGTTAAGATAAAATGTTGTTCGCGAACAGTTCACGAATCTGTCTCATGAGCTTACTTACGAACTTTTAGTTTCGAACAACTCATTAAGCTTCTTCACGAGCTTGTTCATGTAATTATGCTCACGAATAAATCTTAAACGTTGCTCGCGAACTTCTGCTCACGAGCTCACTTACGAACAACTCATAAACTTGTTTCCTCATTTTTGTATACAAAAATCTAATATTATCAAAAAGCCAAAATTAAATAATAAAATTTTTGTCTCAGCACTAGAAATAATAATAAATCATCAACCACTAAAATTCTCACATTTCCAATTTCAAAAAACAAAAAAAGTTTGATTTAAAAATAAAGGACGAAGAAACATAATTGTTACACAATCATAAATATTTACTCCCTCCGTCCCAATGAGTTCTTAACATTTGCTTTTTGCACGAAAACCAAGATAATGGGTGTAATATTATTAAAATAAATGAAGTAGTGGGTGTAATAGTGATTTTATTGTTAAAATAAATTAAGTGGTGGGTGTAATAGTGTAAAGTATTGTTAAAATAAGTGAAGTAGTTGGTGTAATAGTGTTAAAATTTACTATTTTAGGAAATGTTAAGAATCTATTGGGACATCCCAAAATAGAAAGTGTTAAGAATCAAAAGGGACGGAGGGAGTATTAACTCTTTTTATATATTTAAGTAGTATAAATAAATTTAGACTAAATTTGCAACCCTTTCGTTCGGACCAAAATCAGTTTGGTACTCATAGTTTGCATAATTGCAGTTTGCATCCCTAAGAATGTTTGGGCGCTGCAAATTGCACCCCTTTCGTGTATTTTTACCAAAAACCCAGGGATAATTTGGTAAATTCAGAATATTTAATTACATTTTGATCCCTAAAATATGAAATTTTGCATACATGAACACTTGAACAAAAAGTTTCGAATTTTCATAAATTTTTTCGATTTTTTCCTAATTTTTTTCGAATTTTTCCTAATTTTTTTCGAATTTTTCAAACGATTCACAGAAAAATTTGAAAAAAATTATTAAAATTCGAAAGTTTTTGTTCAAGGGTTCATGTATGTAACATTTCATACTTTAGGGATCAAAATGTAGTTAAGTATTCTGAATTTACCAAATTATCAGGGGCAATTTGGTAAAAATACACGAAAGGGGTGAAATTTGCAGCGCCCAAACATTCTTAGGGATACAAACTACAATTATGCAAACTATGAGTACCAAACTGATTTTGGTCCGAACCAAAGGGTTGCAAATTGCAATTTAGTCATAAATTTATACATCAATATCATTTACTACTAAAATTTAGCACTTAAAATGATGTAATATTTAATTTGATACAAATTTTGACAAATATATACTATATATACTAATTGTAAGACTGAGTTGTTGTTGTTGTTGTTGTTATTATTATTATTATTATTATTATTATTATTATTATTATTATTATTATAAAAAAATTGTACTCCGTAATAACTAACATAACATATAAGATATTCTAATTAATGATGTACAATTAATAAGAGTTTCGATAGTATATTCTAATAATCAAACATATATTATATATAGGAGATTATTTATCAAATTTGTTTATGAACCGCTAATGAACTCGTATACCAAACATGTTAACGAGCTTAACTATCGAACTTATTCACGAACATGTTCATGAGCTATGTTCACGAGCCTGTTTATGAACTATGTTCACGAGCACGTTAATCGAACTTGTTCGCGAGCTATCGAGTCGAACTTTACTGTGATCAAGTTCAGCTCGTTTATAAATCGATCCCTAAAATCATGTTCAAGATCGACTCGTTTATGAATTGAACCGAATCCGAACCGAGCTTTTTTCGAACCGAACGCCGAGCCGTTCGCGAGTGTATCGGTTCATTTACAGCCCTAGGATAGGTTAAGGTGGATGGATGCCCAATTTCTTTCCCAGATGGATGCCAAAAAACTTGCTGCCACCATCAACAGTTTGGTGTCTTTTATTTTGAGTCTGTGATTTGCACTATGTTTTAATATTAAGTAGTGTTGATTTGATATCGGATATTACTATGGTTTGGTTGTATTAGTACGATGCTTCATTTTCTTTCGGATATTACTATGGTTTGGTTGTATTTTTCTGATGATATTACTATGCTAGAAAAACTTCAAGGGACTTCAAATTTTCCTCAATCTGTAAGACTGTAGCTGCCCCACATTATTTTGTTGCTAACTTCTGATTACTGTAGGATAGTCTTCGGCTCTTTGCCTAAATCAAACTAAACAAATCCCGGTTTGTCCCACTCGAAAGTTGGACATTGTTTCACTTATAAAGTATTATCAAGAACATACAACATAAAGAACTTGGTCTACATTTTCTTTCCTTGCAACTTCAGTTGTCAAGGATTTTTAATGTTTTGAATGGCATTGCATAGGATAAGGAGAAACTAGAAATGTTTGTAAGATGCAGGATAGTTAACTTTTCAGATATACTCATTATAGTGCATGCATTTATTCGAATGTGATTATACTTGTGGTTATGGTGTACACTTCATATTAAGAGTTTCGTAGTACTTAATAAGCTATGTAAGATTTGTTCTTAACCCATGGAGAAAGCCTTGTTACAGCTCGTGTGTATGGTTTCCTGCTGCAACAAAAAATTGCCTAATTCAATAGACTTACCCATGTTATGGTATGGTAAAAGTGAACAATAGTACAGTGAGAAGAAAAAAATTAGCAGTCCAGACCTAGTTCAATAGACTATGTAGCAAACCACCAATTGGATACTAAATTGCAATATCAATACACATAATTGCAATTATTTTGTGCACTTCAATGAACTTTTATCCACAGTTTCATATGTGAATGCATCGATTTAAGGAGAGAGCAAATCACATATAATTAGATCTCCAAGTGGTGAGACTTTAAAAGGCCTAAAATGAAAAGAACTTGTGGTTGCGTGTGTATGGCTCAAACACACATAACCAAGGTCATTGCTCCAAAGAGACGCTTTCCATAAACAAATGCATTTGGAATGACCGCCATCACCGTAAAATATGTTACAGCACCTAACTACTTACCTATTGTAGAATGATGAGTTTTTTTTTGAATAATTTGGCTTATATGCCTTTACAAATGAGTATCTTGATAAGCTCTAACCACTTGAGCTATCCCATCGCGCTCTAGACTGATGAGGTTGTGTTTGTGGTACAAGAAGATGTTTAACATCATAAAACGGATTATAAGACCGCACCACCAATTTGATGCATTGTATTATTGCAATTGTTTTAGGAATGGAATATATAAAGCTCAAAAGGAAACATACAATTATATTTGAGTTTAAATTCTTACAGCATATATATGCACAGATCCTAGAAAGTGTTAATAATATTGCAAAACGTAATATGGTTAACAAATGGGCATTCGACCTTGGTATATATTCATCATCATTATCATTATCCTCGCAGGTAGCGTAGCTATGAAGGATAGCCAGCCTCCTTATGACCTGTGCATAAGCATATCAGAAGTTGGCTGGACTGAAAGAAGGTTACCCGTGCTGAAAATTGTGTTCCAAAACCAGCTGCTTAAATTGTCAATCTTCCAGCTGAGGCATCAATGTATGCACTACACAGAACTCTCATGTCAAAGTCATATAGAAGCAGCCTCATGGGTGGGTTTTTGTTGAAGGAAGGCTGAAAACTCTGTATTTGTAGCCACCTACCATGACAAACATTTGAATAGGCAGGAGCATAATCATGCGTTGAGGCCGCATAAATCTTTTGCATGTGTCTCTGGATGAGTCTTTTATATCTTGCCCTGCCAGGCTGCCAGTAGACTGGAAAGTCCTGGAACTTTTGAGAACCTTTTTTTTTTATTTATTTGGTAAGCAGGATTTATGTTGCTGCAGAATTGCGAAAAAAAGCTGCTTTAGGCGTAGGCAATAGAAAATGATGGCTATCGAGTAATAATACATACATGAAATGTGATCTTTCTATAAGGCCATACCGCCAACTAACTTAAAGAAGGTTTAGGACAGTATGGAAGATAAGCCATAACAAACTATGGCAGCTAAAATTCAAATTGTATATGTGCACCGCAAGAAATGATAAGTGACTTTTAGAGTATATTAGACCAGTAGAAAACAGCTTTAATATAAATTTTGCAAGCATGTTTCAGTGCTAGTAGAGCCTAATCATGTAACGGGCTCCTATGCTAGTACTCATGTTTCAGTGCATCATATTATACCTCAATTCAAGCACCATATATAGAAAAGCAAATTATTAAGTGGAGGTATATAGTATGATACCTATCTTTATGAAGAAATCTGAAATTGTTTAAAATGAGCTAAAAATACCTAATAACATTACGATGAGAATTAAAAAAACAGGACTGATTAGCTTAATAGGATTGCGCAAAAACTGTTACCAAATATTAGATCTTCCGGTTCACTTATCGTACTTCGTACCAAGTTTCTTTTGCACAAAAAATGGATCATCTCAATAAAGAACCATCTTGGGCATCATGTCACACTTTTTCGAAGAACTTCCTTGCTGGATTAAAAATTTATAAGGAAGTTTGTGCAAAGTTAAAATGGACCATTAGGAAGAGAAAACAAGGGAAAAAAAAGGCGAAACTCTACCAATAACCTTATGTATGATTCAAAGCCGTCGACATTCATACCAAGCAATTAAGGCACAGTACTAACCTCTATATCTGCATCATAAAGCTTCTTTGCCGTAGAAAAAGTATTGAATCTGCAGTACTAAGAGCAATAGTGGAAAGAACTGAAGGGGACAAAATTCAGGGGTAAAGAAAAGGGAACAAGATGCAGATTACTACCGATAGGTTCAATAGCCACAATGGAGTCACAGGTCTAGGTTAATAGTTTTACTCATTATATGAGAACTCAAACTACAACTCACCAGAAACAGAGTGCCCTGTTCCACTTGATCAGCAGCTTGTTAATGAGTACCAATCTTTGTCTACTTCTCAGCCTTATTCTTGGGCTTCTGGTGAATTTTCTGAGTACTGTTCCAGGTTGTTTGTGACTGGACTTTTTTCTATTCTTTTTGCTGGGCTGCCTGTTTCTTGGTATGGTTCAGTTGGAGTTGGTTTGGACCCTGTGAAGAGGGTTTTGGGTGCTGTTGCTGGTGGGTTTTTTCTGGCTACTTTTGTTGTTGTGAGGATGTATTTGGGATGGGCTTATGTGGCCAATAGGTTGCTCAGTGCCACTGTTGAATGTAATGCATTGCTGCCTAACAATTATTTTTATTTGTGTGTGTGTAGATTGTGTTTGGTTATTTTCTTGGATTGAGATATTGAGTTGTGTTCTTTCGTTTCAGATGTGCAGGCAGGTTGGTCTGAATTCTGATGGTCAGGTAATCTCACTTTTCACTGCTTTCGTGTTGAATTTGTTATTAGATGATTGAATGTGGATGTCTGTTGAATTTAGTCTTATATATTGACTCTAACATTGACTTGATCAAATCATGTATAAGTGTCTCTCAACATCAGCATTGTTAGGTTATATTAAGAAAACTAAAGCACGTCAGCATCAACATCAGCGACTTTAGAACATAAAGCATCAGCATTGTTAGGTTATATTAAGTGAACAATTTGAAGTGGATGGACTGAGGAACATAAAGCATCAGCAGTGTGCTAAGGTTGTGGACTGAGGAAGATTAAAACTTTGGAAGAGTAGCGTCATGTAATGTATTATTACATATTTTTTCCTCTATGTCGTGGATTGTGGATTACAAGATAGGAGAATTTCACAGTTCATGCATGAACTGTCATATTTATACATGTCAGTAAAATACTGTATAATTTTACATATAGGAGGAAGATATTATTAGAGGTAAATTTGCCACACACGAGTGAGAATTTCGACAAAGCTGACTTAAAATGCTAGAGGTACAAATGAGCAAACATTAGGGTCTTAAAAGATACAAAAGTAAACATTTTGTGTAAGTAATCTGGTCTTAAAGTTCTTGAATTTCATCCATCGTCCAAGGAGGCAGAGGAAAGTGCATCCGTTGATGCTTAAATTAGGCATGTAATATTGGCTTGGTTTGATGTGTATATCCCTTTTGTAAGATCTAGTTATATGTTTCAACAAGGAATGTAGTAGCATAAGATGTGTATTCCATATCAAGCACATCAGGGTATTTATCGTCTTGCTTGGCTACAGGTGAATCCGGTTCTTAGCAGATTGAAGAACACTCTGGTGGGTCTTGGGTTGTCCTTATTTATGTGTATTATTCTCTTCATCAACACAGCAGTCAGTCCAAAAGACATTTAGTTCATCCGAACAAGCGGGTGGTAGAGCTGTACGTGGAGTTTATAGTGAGGAGTCCGCGAGATCCTTTGAACCAGAAGCATTTTGTGGCAATGCTGGTATTTCTTCGTCCCCGGCAAAGTAGACACCTATTTTTTTTTATTTAGTTCACATTTACAAGCTGTTGTGTACACATATGTATATATTATACTGTTAACTATATTCAGGGTTTCATATGAAAATAATCTGTAAATAGTTATACAATCAAAATATGTATATGCTAAAATGAACAAACTACACATCGAATGTAATGGCTTAACTAAGCAGGGGTGTAATAGAGACATCTAGCAGGGGTGTAAATAGTAAACCAGTGATAATTAACAGAAATTCATCGAGTTACATTTTTCCATGCCTGATCTCAAACTAGTCAGATATCTAACAATGATTTAATTTGTACCTCTTAAAAATCTTAAAACAAGAAATTCTTTACACTGTCCTTGCGAGTAACATGACCACTTTGCCATTGAGCCATTAATATAGGACCATACGGTCTGTAACACGAGATAACCAAGAGTAAAAATATTGATGACTTCACCGTGTCTAAATTAGTAGAAGAGCTAAGTTCTCAACTTTACCTTACATCTGTTCAAGAGTGCTTCCTTTCACTGTGTAACTTTGACGAGGGAAAAGTAATGAAAGGTCAGAGTTAGAACTTTGATCGGTCACTGAAACGACAATGCTGGAATCATCATCCCCTGAGACATACCCATATCCCAATACAAGAGACAAGTGCAACCGAGAGCCTATGTCAGATCCAATTGGGGCCATTTGCATTACTTCACCAAGCAATGAATTAACAAATTCGATGTCTTCTTCTTAAACATTGGATACTCACATTGGATTCCAAACATCTGATAGTGCTAGGTCTATATGCTATTATTATGTTGTCTTTCATCATTATGTTCCTAGTTTTTTCATCTACATATTGGACTATATTCTTGTAATAAAACATAACGGAATGTATGAAATACTTCTCTCTATTTCTTCTCTACTGCAATCCTACCTTTTGTCATGGTATCAGAGCAGGTTAGAGCAGGTTAGGAGAGTTCTTAAATATTGAAGGCTTCTCAAAGAGAAAGCTAAAAACTGCCACACAAAAAAAAACAGACAAAAACAGCCACTGTCGCTACTGTCAATTTTCTGTTTCTCTCAAAATCAAACCAAACTTACATACCTATAAAGAAGAGCTGTTGACAAGACGAACCCAGAAGTCAGGCCACCAACTGTCATCCGACGTGCCTCCACGCGCCGCCAGAAGATACCAGTCACCGTTTCACGCGCCCACGCGCCGGCGCGTGGGGTCTCTTCCAGCCGTTTTCCGACGAATCTGCAGAAGAGTTTCTTGTTCGTTCTGTCCTTACGATTCCAACCATGGTACCATTATTCAGTTCTGTGAATTTTTATTTCTGGGATATATAGCTGTATGTATATGTGCGCATATACATGGTTATTTTTTTTCTTGGTTCTGCGTATATTCTGATTTGCAGTAGCACTGGATAATTAAATCCCTTTGTCAGATATATATCTTGTTAAGTTAAGACTTAGACTAAGATTTGAGAAAAAAAAAAGGGAATTGTTATTTGAATATTATTTTATAATGGCGGATACTAGTGATTCCGCAATTTCAAGTAGTACTGCTATAAGTAGTAGTAAAATGGGGTTCCATAGTACTCCATTTGTAAGTCCTAAATTCGATGGGAAAAATTTTCTTGAATGGTCGAAAGCCTGCACGATGGCCCTTTAATCCCATAAATTAATGAAATATATTAATGGGAAAGTCAAGCAACCCCTGGAGACAGATACAGACTATGATGATTGGGATTCAGAAAATGCCATGGTATGTTCTTGGTTGTTCAACTCTATGGAGGTGCATATTCGCAAAAGCTATATCTTTATTGACACAGCCGAAGAAGTGTGGAAATCTCTTACCCGGACATATTCTTTTTCCAGAAATGTAGCCAAGCGATTTGAAGTAAATCGGAAGATATGGGCATTGGCTCAAGAAGGTAGAACTCTTGCTCAGTATTACTTAGAGCTGACATCTCTATGGAGTGAATTAGCTCATTACACTATTTTTGAATGCAAACATGCCGAAGATCAGGAGAAATATCAAAAAATGATGACTGAAGAACGGGTCATGAAATTTCTGGATGGTCTGTCTGATGAGTATGACTCAATAAAAAATCAACTTATCGGACAAGTTCCTTTTCCGACAGTAGAGGATGCATATGGTCGTGTTCAATTAGAGGAAAGTCGAAAGCAAAGCATGGCCACGACAACTCCCTCTGATAGATCCGCACGTATAACTGGAAAAATTCCACCTGAGCTTGAAAAAGAAGAGCAATCTTCAGTAGCTCTTATTGGAGAAAGATCTACTCTTCAGTGTGATTATTGCAACAAGATGAATCACACCCGTGAGAATTGCTTTATCCTACACACTCATCTAAAAAACAAAGGACGTGGAGGACGCGGCCGAGGTGGCTATCTAGGTGTATCATCTAGAGGAACAGGCAGGAATACATGCAGGGGCAATCCTTTTAATGCTCATTATGCAGTGTCAGAATATGAGGTGCCCCCTTCAACAGGAACAATGACCCCTTCAGAACTCAACAACTTTCGACAGTTAATGTTCCAATTGAACACTGCTCCATCAACACCCACGGCTCACTCTGCTCATGGAGGTATATCTCGTCACTTTACCTCCGATAAATGTTCTAATTCATGGATTATTGATTCCGGAGCATCAGCACATATGACTGGAAATGCTAGTTTCCTAGAAACATATAATGGTGAAACAGGCAATATTCGTGTTGCCAATGGAGCTATTGTACCTATTCATGGACAAGGCACTTCTCACTGCTTCTCATCATCATTGTCGTTATCTGATGTGTTACATGTTCCCTCCTTAACAGCAAACTTACTATCTGTTCAGCGTATTACTGAAAATCTTAATTGTTCAGTAACCTTTTTTTCTTCTCACTGTGTGTTTCAGGATCTGGCGACAGGCAAGGTCCTTGGCAGTGGTAAAGTGGTAGATGGACTATATATTATATAAGGTACTTGTGTTATGCCTTCGACATGTTATCAGGTGTCATCTATATCTAATACTACATCTAGCCCTATTTTAGAATCCTTGTACCAATGGCATAGACGGTTAGGCCATCCATCTTTTGGTGTTTTATCGCATCTTTTTCCTACTTTAGCATCAAAATGTAAAAAAGAGGATTTTTTCTGTGAACCATGTCAATTGGCCAAACATAAAAGATCATCTTATCCATCAAGAAATAAAAGAAGTTCTACTCTTTTTTCTACTATTCATACTGATGTTTGGGGTCCATTTAGACATCTTACATATGATGGGTATAGGTGGTTTGTTGTCTTTGTTGATTGTCATTCTCGACTTACTTTTGTATATCTTCTTAAACACAAAAGTGAAGTATTTGGATGTTTTAAATCCTTTCACCACATGATACAAACACAGTTCAATGCTTCTGTTAAAGTTCTTCGGAGCGATAATGGTACTGAATATGATGGGCCATTTACGTCTTATTTAGACACATATGGGATTATTCACCAAACTACATGTGTTAAAACATCTCATCAAAATGGGATTGCTGAAAGAAAAATTGGTCACTTACAACAGGTAGCACGGTCCCTTATGGTAACCATTGTCTTTTGTTCCTGCACCTTCTTCTCATCCATTGCCTCTTCAGGTATTTGGAAGTGTTTGCTTTGTTCATAATCATTCTCCTTCATGGGACAAACTTGATTCTCGTGCTCTCCGATGTGTTTTCATTGGTTATACACCAACTCAAAAGGGATATAAGTGTTATCATCCTCCCTCACATCGCACTTTTGTCAATCATGATGTTACTTTTTGGGAGTCAATCTCGTATTTCTCCCCAGGATCCTCCTCTTTGCTTCAGGGGGAGATTAATCAACAAAGTCTTGATAATAATGAAACAACAGAGGAGACACAATCACTTCCATTAATAAATGTGCCTAGTAAGGAACCAATTCCAAACACATCCCCTAGTGAACCAAATGACCTGGATAGATTTAATAGGCCGGATTTGATCACATATTCTAGACGAAGAAATGATGATATCATCATTTTACCACAACCAAAGACTTCTGACCTCGAGACAGATCCTACAGCTCCTATAATTGAGCCTCTTGATCCCACTCTGAATCTTCCTATTACTGTTAGGAAGGGTAAACGCTCTTGTACTAATCATCCTATATCCAACTTTGTTTCTTATAATGCATTATCTCCTTCTTCACTAGCTTTTGTGTCATCTTTGTTTAGTGTTTCTATTCCACATACTTGGCAGGATGCTTTATGTGAACCTAAATGGAAAGATGCCATGATAGAGGAAATGAATGCATTGAAACATAATGGCACTTGGGAGTTAACTCATCTTCCCGCTGGAAGAAAGGTAGTAGGATGCAAATGGGTATTCACTGTAAAACAGAAACCTAATGGACTGATTGATAGGTACAAAGCAAGACTTGTAGCAAAAGGGTATACTCAAACTTACGGGATTGATTATCAGGAAACTTTTGCTCCAGTAGCAAAGATGGCTTCTATTTGAGTCTTGATATCATGTGCAACAAATCTTCGATGGGAACTTCAGCAATTGGATGTAAAAAATGCATTCTTACATGGAGATCTGAAGGAAGAGGTTTACATGGATATTCCACCGGGTTTTTCTACAGATGCGACCATTGGGAAAATGTGCAAGCTAAAAAAGACTATTTATGGGTTAAAACAGTCTCCAAGGGACTGGTTCGGCAAATTTCAGGGAGCAATGATTAAATTTGACTACAAACAGAGCAACTCGGATAACACCATGTTCGTGAAAAGACGAAATAAAAAAATCATAGTGTTGATCATTTATGTTGATGATATTGTGATCACCGGTAACGACACATGTGAGATTGCTAATGTCAAACGTAAACTTGCCTCTGAATTCGAGATGAAGGACTTAGGAAAACTACGGTATTTCCTTGGTATTGAGGTCTCTAGAAGTCCGGGTGGTATCTTCCTCTCACAATGAAAGTATACACTTGATCTTCTGAATGAAACAGGGATGTTGGGATGTAGACCTGCAGATTCTCCAATAGAGGCTGTTGATGGAGGATTTTCGTAATCAACGTGATTTTCGGAGGCCCACTGGAATTTACAAGTGTAACACATGTAATTGGTTGTTTTTGGTGATGTGGGTGTGATTTGATGGTGGGGGTGAGCTGAGCTTGAGAGGTTACGAGAATCATCGCAGGTTCCATTAGCGAGATCTGTGGCCGTTCTCCCAAGGTGCCTACGTACCCTTGTTTATATAGGGATCAAGCTCACGTAGTTCTAATGCGAAGCTGATTCTACTTGACCAGCTGTATTCGGTTGTCTAATTCGTGTAGGACTCAGGTTCCTTTAGAGCCTTTCACGAACTAGTTAGCTAAGTAGAGTAGAACTCGAGTTCGTACCCTACTATAATTCTCATGTCTATTAGAGGCATTCTAGGATCAACTGCGCCCTAGAATTACACTCCAATAATAATTCGGTCTCATTCTGATTGGCTACGTTTAGGAACCTGGTGCTCAGGAACCTGTATTTCGGAACCTGGTTCTCAGGAACCTCTGTCTAGGAACCTGTTTCTCAGGAACCTCCTTATTTCGGGACATATTGCTTAGGGACCTCATTATAGGTACTTGTACCTGCACAAATAACAAATATATTAGTTTGGGGAGCCTCTTTGTGGTTCCCATATGCTCTTGCTGTCTTCACTACTGCTGCTAGGCTGTCTTGAACTCTTCTGCAGGGAGGAACCTGGTCTTCTAGTGCTCAGCTCAGCTTCCTGACCATTGGGAACCTCCTGATATTCATACTTCCTTAGTCATTTCTTCTATCTGACCATCACAACTAGTACTGGATCTATCTTCTGGCTCGTATGGATCGAACCCTATAGCTTAATGGGCCTAAATCTAGCCCATGGAGATTTTGGGCACAACAAGTACCCCCCGGTTCCTTGAAGTCATGCAATACGAAAGGAACCTATTCAACTTTCTGATATGGGGTTCAATGCTTTATCACTTCTCTTAAAATGTATTACTTCAACAACACGTATCCAAGCTTACATGAGCTAACCCGGCGTAAGAAACAGGACACATAATGTTTTAGTAAACATAGTATCGATCAGCTTCTTTCTTAGTGAGGAACATGTTCTCTTCTTCTTTTTCGAAACTCATTCTTCTGAAAAATCTTCACTCTTAAACTGCTAGTCATTCTCTATACATTCTTCTAATAATTTTGCAAAATCTTTCCAAGGACACTTCTGAGGTTTCTAGGATGTCATCATACTTCTGCTTACTCTTGTATCTTCTTTGGTAATCTTTGTCTTCAATGTCTTCACATGTCTTTTGTATATCTAGAAGTCTTGAAAAGTGAGTGGCACCTCAACAGCTTCCAATCAAGAGGTTCACCCTTTATTTATTCCTTTTGAGAAAATGCATAATTTTCACATCGTGCATCCAAGCTTACATGAGCTAACTCGGTGTAAGAAACAGGATACACTATGCTTCTGTATGCAGATTCCAAATTAAATCCTCAAATCAAAAATCAAAGGATCGTGCTGAAAACTAACCTGGAAACTTTTCTGAAACCGTCTTCTCGTAGATCATTATCATCAGACTGCAAAACTTGTCGTAAATACTCTCTAATTGTTCAGGCAATACTTCTTTCTTCTTCTGAACTGACTTGTCTGAACTGATTTCTCATCCAATGCTTTCATAGAATACATTGGAAGCTTGCTTATAACCCCAGGAATCTCCATTATTCGTAGGATGAAACAACCCTTGAACCTCTTGTCTTCATGCTCCGAGTACTGTTTCCAAGACCATAATCTAAACTATAATCTTTCTTGATAACTTCTTAACTTTTTATTACTGAATAACTAGACCAGGTTCCTCAAGAATAGTTGATTAATCCTGCAAAACAAAATAAAAAACATAGAACAGAAACCAATTAATGTTAGTAAGATTTCTCTTTCATAATTCGGGTCAACTCTTGGAAAGGTTGCCTGCTTGGCTCCCAATCCTAATCTCTAGGTCCCAACATGCCTCGAGGCATGTTGGTTCCTTTTTCCTCCTGGAAAGGTAACCTGCTTGGTTCCCAATCCTATTCTCTAGGTCCCAACATGCCTCGAGGCCTGTTGGTTCCTTTTTATGCCTCGGGGCGATTCTAGGAACCTGTGTGCCGTTCTGGGAGTTCACACAGATTCCTCTTCTCCATGTGTCAGGCTAGACATCTTATGAAGGTAAATGCTAAGGATTTTACCCCTTCTTCCCATGTGCCAAAGGCGGTTCCACATGAGGGAGAGCTTGTTAGGCTTCTCTTTAAGGTGCCTTTTGTCAGGACTTTAGATGCCTTTTGTCAGGACTTTAGATGCCTTTTGTCAGGACTTTAGATACCTTTTGTCAGGACTTTAGATGCCTTTTGTCAGGACTTTAATTCACGTGCTCAAGGAACTTGAGGCTTTTGGCAACAACGTCGTGCTCAGTCAACTGAGGCTTTTCAATCTCATTTGCTCAGGAAGCTACCTGAAGCTTTTCTCGTGCCCAGGAAGCTACCTGGGACTTTTTCTCGATGCCCAGGAAGCTACCTGGGACTTTTCTCGATGCCCAGGAAGCTACCTGGGACTTTGCTCAATGCCCAGGAAGCTACCTGGGACTTTGCTCAATGCTCAGGAAGCTACCTGGGACTTTGCTCAATGCCCAGGAAGCTACCTGGGACTTTGCTCAATGCCCAGGAAGCTACCTGGGACTTTTCTCGATGCCCAGGAAGCTACCTAAGGCTTAATTCAATGCTTACTCGGGAAGCTGCCCGAGGCTTAATACTTGCTCAGGAAGCTGCCTGAGACTTAACTCTTGCTCAGGAAGCTGCCTGAGGCTTAATTCAATGCTTGCTCGGGAAGCTTCCCGAGGCTTAATACTTGCTCAGGAAGCTGCCTGAGACTTAATTCATGCTCAGGAAGCTGCCTGAGACTTAACTCTTGCTCAGGAAGCTGCCTGAGGCTTAATTCAATGCTTGCTCGGGAAACTTCCCGAGGCTTAATACTTGCTCAGGAAGCTGCCTGAGACTTAATTCATGCTCAGGAAGCTGCCTGAGACTTAACTCTTGCTCAGGAAGCTGCCTGAGGCTTAATTCAATGCTTACTCGGGAAGCTGCCCGAGGCTTAATACTTGCTCAGGAAGCTGCCTGAGACTTAACTCTTGCTCAGGAAGCTGCCTGAGGCTTAATTCAATGCTTGCTCGGGAAGCTGCCCGAGGCTTAATACTTGCTCAGGAAGCTGCCTGAGACTTAACTCTTGCTCAGGAAGCTGCCTGAGGCTTAATTCAATCTGTCTACAAGCTAATTCTGATCAATCAATCGTAGTCTGCACATTCTGTCAATTCATACTCATACTTCGTGAATACTGTCAATGCTACAGGAACCTGTTAGTCAAGGTAACCTGGCAAAGACTTACGTGAATCCAATTGGATATTATGTGATCCTTTATGGATAGAAAGCTCTCGCGGTATGTGCACCAGAATCTCTTCATATGAACCTGTTAGTTACAGGTGAATTTGGAAGCTGTTACGATGAGCTTCGGAAAAATACAAATGAACCTGAAAATTACAGGTGAACTACATAAAGTCTGTTATCTACAGATACATAAAATCTTTGCAGCAACACACACTTTCTTCTACTCAAGTATCGATTGGCTAAAAACTTCTTGCAGGAAGCTGCTAATCAAAAGCTGTCTACAACTGTCTTCTAACAAATATCAATGATCCTGAAAGCTGTCACATAAAAGCTTCAGGTATGTATGAATGAACCTGTAACATGTCAGTTACAAGAAAATAGCGAATAATCTACTAGATGTTGGTAAAATAACTATACTTGGAAGCTATTACCAGAATCTCCATATAGGTAACGTAGAACCTGTTAGCTACAGGTAAATATAAATAAACCTGGAATCTACAAGTATATTTCAAGGAACCCGCGATCCGCAGGTAAACATTAAGGAACCTGCGAATTGCAAGTAAATAGCAAGGAATCTACTAAATGTAGGTAAATATCAAGGAACCTGCGAGCTGCAGGTAAATGTGCATTCTGACATCTAGAAACATAATCATAGCTTTATCTCATGTAAGACCTCAACAGCATAGATGCTTATGCATGTTTTATTTATAGCAAGAGTTTGTTGCGCGTACCTGGGAGGTTTCTACGAATATGTAAGCATAAATGGAGAGGTATCACCTGGATCTTTCTCTAGATTTGATCTGCTGTGAAGTGGAAGCCTCCGTTAAGCTTTGAAAACTCATTGACGTGTTCATGATGCAAGCATGTTGCTCTTCAAAGTACTAGACCAACTCAATCCGCAAGGTTTCTGAACCAAATCTAAGTTGACATGAATTCTTAAAAAACTGAAATCCTCAATTTTTTTTTGCAATAGTAGTTATACTACCCCCCAGTTCTTCAAGGAAGCTTGTCTTTGGTGGAGAACTATATTCTGGAAGTTCCATAATTCTTCATCAACCTTGAGATAACACGCTCAATTTCTCTCATCATAACAAATATCAACTTTTATGATCTTGCTAATACCAGTTCTAATCATCATATCAACTGCTCTCTAACAAGTTGCTGAACATTCCTCTGTGAAGTTGAGTAATGCGCGTTTTCTTCAATTTGAGCTTAATTTCTTTTTGATTTTCAGGAGGTTCCCTTCTCTCTATTAGGAGACCTGAACTGTTCGACTTTATCAAAATTACTCTTGTCAAAATCAAGAATGATTCTTGCATCTACTCTTCATCAAAATCTTTAACTGTATCTGATCTTCAAACTATGCTGAATCTTCTTTAATGCTTCGATCGATATTGTAACCTCTTCGTGTTATTCTTGCTTATAGCTTCAACTTTTCCTCTAATTTCTTCTTCATCATATGACCTCGTGTGTGAGATATAATCTTCTCGAGATCTCATCTATCTGACTTTCTTACTCAGGTACATACTCATAAGCAAAATTATTGCGCACGGGGGGAGACCTTTGGTTCCGGGAACCTCCTACCAGTAGGTCTTTTTCCATTCTTATTTTCATTCTGAATCACCTTGCATTGACATTTTTCTCTCGATCTTCTTCAACCTCTTACGACACGTGCTAAGAGCGAATCTCTATATCAAACACAAATATCCCAATCCAACACCTCTAAGCTTACGCGAGCTAACTCATTGTAAGAAACAAGAGATGTTGAGAGAGGTTATTCGCAAAGTATTTCCAGCAACTCACTGAATTGAATGAAGCTTCTCACTCTAGTTTTGTAATGTTTAGCGAGCAATCCTGCACGATATCTCAATTTTGCAAGCATATATACAATGCAACAATATATATATTCATGACATAATTAATGCACATTAGTGAATATGATAACTAGGACACATAATATGCACATGCATTTTATTATGTACGTCTCATGCAAATATTTGTTTTAGGCCATATACATAGAATATTAAATCTAATTTCTGTTTATTGACTTTCTCATCATTTTTTTTTATGTTGGCATGCTAGTCAAGTAAATTCTCTTGCTATGCTACTCGATCCGGGGATCTAATGCTAGACTTCATTCGTCACTTCTATTTCTAGCTTCTATCTCTCTAGGATGCATGCTAGTCATTAATATCACAACATCCTTTGTTCATTCTATAACCTGTCTAGCATGGATTCTAAAATACATTTGTTGTTCCTAAAATATTTTTATGCATGCACGGCATATATATGATATTTGTAAAATAAAGAATAGGATAAGATAGGAGGCTTAGCTCTGTCTCTCTACAGAAAAGTGACTTCCGGATGAATCTACTTTGTTCATTTCTAGAAGAATTCAGCTGATATCGCTACTTGCCTTGTTATTCCTGCACACATTTTAAATAAACAGACGCAAGTAAAGTATTCTAGGCATAATATTTTTCACGACATTGTTAATTCATGCACGCATGCCATTAATATATCTATTTGCAGAATTAAATAATAAAATTCAACCGAATACTTAGCTTTGTTTATTGTGAAGAGTTTGCCTTGCAAGTGACTCCCAGCTGCCAATCTCCTTTCCTTTATCATTTAGTCATCATCAATTCTGATTCTCCTGGAAATCATCTTCTTTGCGCCCTCTAGGTGCAGCGGCCATGCCTTCCCTTTAGGTTTAATCACTGCCATAAGACCATTGCTTCCATGTATGTAGCTGTCGCCGAGACATCACTATGTGGCTCCATCTTTATTCTTATGTAGCTAGCACCACCATCACCGTCAACTTTCTGCTACATACTCTCATTCTGGACATCTTCATTGGCTTCTTGATTACAAGGCCTGCTGTTGTATAAAGTTCTATGGAATCTTCTGTGATCCCCATTGCCGCAAGTACACCATGGCAAGTCTGATTTTGTAGTTATCAGCCTTATATACCTTCCACCGATTAGCGTATACATCACAATTGTCGGGGCTCTTATCACAATTACTTCCGCTGTATGCCACTAGTAAATCATCACTTCTGATGTATCGTTGTTGTTGTTAAGCGCACGGTGCTCATCAGATTGTAGTGTTTATCCTCTAGTGATCATCTCATTGTCATCCATTATCAACAAATTGTTTGGATTTCCTAGAGCATCACAGTGGAGCTCAGGCCATATATAATTACTGTACGTAGGTAAACACAAGGTTGGCCATTGCCACCCGTACATCACCAAGTCCGTTGTCAAGCCAGGGATAATATCACTGTAGTTTTATTGTCACCACCGTCGAATTCATTAGTTTGTTTTCCTCTGCCTTTGGTTTAACCTCCAAGAATATGAATAAGCCTCTGTTCCACCTTCTTCTTTATTCCTATGCTTCCTTATTATTAATATCTTTTCTCGTATCTGCAGGTCCACTTCGTTTTCCAACTTTGCTGGTGATCAACTGCATTTCTATAATCTCACTCTCGAAGCTTTAACACCTTTTTTCCAATTAAGATCAGACCCCGACACCAGAAAAATAGCTATTGCCCTTCGTCTCTTCAAAGTGTGGCATTTGCTAGCTATTGTTACTTAATCAGACTACACCAATATATTCAAGAATCACATCATCAAAATATTATGAAAGCTCCTGGTCCTCGTCATAACCCATCTTTTATACACGTATGAAGCTGTAGAAAATCTCTAAATCGTAAAATCGATCTATGGCCAACATACTCCCATAACCACCACCAGTTTGGTTTTAAATCATCCGTCTCGCACTTTGCTTTGACACTCTTCTTTAAACACGGTTCGTTGCTATTTGTTGGCTGTATCTCATTCTTTGGTAGGTTAATCATCCCATAACACCGAAACCTGGTCATATGAGTCCTGTATATATATGTGAGTATAAGTTGTCTGGATTGTCATTGATAAACCACTGCTAGCATCGATGTCATCACCAAGACTATATCTTTCTTCTTAAACTGGTTGTAAGGCTGTCGTTTGGCCCACATACTGTGTCTACTAGTTTCCAGGTAATTGTAAAACTATTCGTACTCATACTTTTGATATCCCTGAAACTCGTCTATAGGTGTTTATATATAAAGCACTTCATGGACAGCCGGGGATTAACCACTGTTGCTGTCTACGTTATCACCCCTATCTGGTACATAATAAAATCACATGTCCTGCTTCTTCTTTAAATTACAGAGGCTGTTTACAATACGTCATCACGTCCACCGTCCTCTAGAGCTTACGTTTCACCCATATGAGTTTTCGGGACTATAACTGCTATCACAACTTCTCGCCTCTTTTAATCACCAATTTACCATCACTAATAACCTTAACAACTCTGCATCACTTCTGCTCTTTTACGTATAAGTCTTCCTATGATTCGTATGTCTTCGTTTGCTATGGGTTAAACTTCAACACCTATATACATATATCGTCGAGTTAATACTAAACCTATATACTAATGTCGTCTTCGTCACTATTCTTCGTTTGATAACAAACTTGATTGCTGATTGAAGATTCTTGGTCTACTGTTATACACGGCTGTTACCATCTCTGTTATGTAGTTATGCTATATTGTCTACATCCCTGGAACAAAGTAAATTATCTATACGTTCTGCTTGGATACAACGGCAATGACCAGAAGCATCATATCTGTCCATGTAGATTTGTTTTGACGCTCTAACTATGCTCTCGTTTTTTCTTATGCTAGCATGTGTAAAAGTTTCCATGACAAGAGCCATGAACGTCTCTCTTGTTCAAGCAAAACCCTCTACAATACTCGGTTGATGCTTTAGTAACGCCTATGCTTACTATAATCACAGTGGGCAGGGTTATTGCTTTCACAACTTAAGACTACATACACCTGGTATACATGTATGTGTACATCACTTTCTATAATTTGCACATTATCTTTAAATTCCTGCCGCTTGCGTATTTCTTCAATATCAGCATATGGACCTGTTAATCATTCTCTGGCCTATACTTCTCTATGATTCACTCAGTATTTGGAAATCAGGTGAATTACTACATGAACAAATTCCGCAAATTCTGATAGAACCTTCTTTGCATCTCCTGTTGCGTTGTCACAGCATGTACCCCTTGTACGTACATGCATGTATGGGTTTGTAGGGTTTTAATTAACTACCACAACATATACACGCTATCTACTCAGGCATCTCTCTAAACAATGATTGTTGTCTACTGATTATCACATGTATCTCCTGATTATCACGAGTTGAAACCCCGATGTTTATGTACAACCAAATCATCTCTACCTGTAGTACTACTTGTCTTTGATCTTCGTCACAACCCGCTCTTCTTTTACGAGTCTATGCTTTTCGTGTTTAATACCCACAGCCATATGTACTAGCACTTGGCGTAATGTCACTGGTAAGCATTACTTTGCATATGGTATTCTCTTACGGGCCTGAATCATGCAACTCTCCTTCTATCCTTAACGGTTCGTTGGTTCTTTGATGTTAATAACCGCTGCACCTTAAGTTTCTAACACAACCCCTTTTGTCACCGGTAGATCTGTATATAGTGAAAACATCACCGTATTGCTGCACGAAATCTAAAATTTTGACGTTCCTGGGCAATCAGAGGAACCACCATATAAATAAGATCTCCGAGCCTCTAGTCTGCATATCTTTCTTTATTCATGTTCTTCCACACCTCCTGCTGGTACCTTGGACATTAATTACTGCCGATGCACTTTCAAACAATTCAAACATGGTGTGAACGTACATATACATCACTTTCTTCTGTACAAAATTTCCGATTCGAAGTCTAACGCCATTGTTCTCCATCTTTGTGACCAGGCCTTCGAATGAACAAGCTTACACACATCTGATCGATAGCACCCTGCGAGCCGTAGGTCAGCACACCGTTGCTTTCTGTGTCCATAATTAAGCGCCCTACCCATCTTTGACTCCATTGAATACTCTGGTAATTGCCGCAATCATGTTTAACTTCACAAAGTGCCAAACCCAGGACCTGTTATCTAGCTATTCTCACTGATGATTGTCGATGGCCCTATCCTGCATCTATTTCCACTGTGGTTTAAATACTTCAAACCCAAGGCTACAACCGTGCTTTGATAACATAAATACACCACTGCCAACGACATATGCGTTGTCACTCCTTGCATGATAAAATCAACCTTCTACCTGGTTCAATGTAGGAAGTGGTAGCAGGTATCTCCATATCTAATCTGTCCACGCCGTCTTGTTTTAACACCCCCCAGTGTTTACGTTTGGTTTGGGTTATCAAGAGAAGTACCCCATGGAATCTACATCAAATTAATCTTCACGCTGCTTCCCAACATGGAACCCTAATTATCCTTCGTATAGTTTTTTTAACATCCGCCATGAACGTCTCTGTCACGTAACCTATCCCTAAAATTAATAAACACCCATCTTTTTGTTTGATATCTCGTTTGTCCTCCACAAACGAGCAAAGGGGGCCCCTCCTTCTAGCGCCAATGTTGATGGAGGATTTTCGTAATCAACGTGATTTTCGGAGGCCCACTGGAATTTACAAGTGTAACACATGTAATTGGCTGTTTTTGGTGATGTGGGTGTGATTTGATGGTGGGGGTGAGCTGAGCTTGAGAGGTTACGAGAATCATCGCAGGTTCCATTAGCGAGATCTGTGGCCGTTCTCCCAAGGTGCCTACGTACCATTGTTTATATAGGGATCAAGCTCACGTAGTTCTAATGCGAAGCTGATTCTACTTGACCAGCTGTATTCGGTTGTCTAATTCGTGTAGGACTCAGGTTCCTTTAGAGCCTTTCACGAACTAGTTAGCTAAGTAGAGTAGAACTCGAGTTCGTACCCTACTATAATTCTCATGTCTATTAGAGGCATTCTAGGATCAACTGCGCCCTAGAATTACACTCCAATAATAATTCGGTCTCATTCTGATTGGCTACGTTTAGGAACCTGGTGCTCAGGAACCTATGTCTCAGGAACCTGGTGCTCAGGAACCTGTATTTCGGAACCTGGTTCTCAGGAACCTCTGTCTAGGAACCTGTTTCTCAGGAACCTCCTTATTTCGGGACATATTGCTTAGGGACCTCATTATAGGTACTTGTACCTGCACAAATAACAAATATATTAGTTTGGGGAGCCTCTTTGTGGTTCCCATATGCTCTTGCTGTCTTCACTACTGCTGCTAGGCTGTCTTGAACTCTTCTGCAGGGAGGAACCTGGTCTTCTAGTGCTCAGCTCAGCTTCCTGACCATTGGGAACCTCCTGATATTCATACTTCCTTAGTCATTTCTTCTATCTGACCATCACAACTAGTACTGGATCTATCTTCTGGCTCGTATGGATCGAACCCTATAGCTTAATGGGCCTAAATCTAGCCCATGGAGATTTTGGGCACAACAGAGGCTAATCATAAGCTTTGTGGAGATGTTGGTGAAATTGTCGATAAATCTCAATATCAAAGATTAGTTGGACGACTAATCTATCTTGCACATACAAGGCCAGACATAGCATATGCAATGGGAATTGTTAGCAGGTACATGCATGATCCTCGTCAACCTCATTTGGATGCAGTTTATATGATATTACGGTATCTTAAAGCTGCTCCTGGAAAAGGAGTAATGTTTACTAAAAATAAACATCTCGGGGTTGAGAGCTATACAGATGCAGATTGGGCCGGATGCCAAGACGATAGACGTTCGACCTCAGGATATTGCACATTTGTTGGCGGCAATTTGGTTACTTGGCGAAGCAAGAAACAACCTGTGATTGCCTTACCCAGTGCTGAGGCAGAGTATAGAGCTATGGCTAAAGGTGTACGTGAATTATTGTGGATAAAATTGTTTCTACAAGAATTGGGACTTGCATCCGCAACACCAATGAAGTTACACTGTGATAACAAAGCAGCTATTGCCATTGCACATGATCCAGTTCAACATGATCGGACCAAACATATTGAAATTGATCGACACTTCATTAAAGAGAAGATCAATAATGGCACCATTGATATTCACTTTGTAAGATCAGAAGACCAGATAGCTGACATATTTACCAAAGGTCTAAATCGGAAGATGCTTCATCCTCTTATTGGCAAGTTGGGCATGAACGATATATATGCATCAACTTGAGGGGGAGTGTTAAACATTGGATACTCACATTGGATTCCAAACATCTGATAGTGCTAGGTCTATATGCTATTGTTATTAAGTTGTCTTTCATCATTATGTTCCTTGTTTTTTCATCTACATATAGGACTATATTCTTGTAATAAAGCATAACGGAATATATGAAATACTTCTCTCTATTTCTTCTCTACTGCAATCCTACCTTTTATCACTTCTAAACCAAATATCTCCTTATGAGCTCCAATGTGAAGAAAAACCAAGTTAAATTGACTAGGCTATAAAATCTTCCCTTCTTGAAACCCAAGCAGCTTCAGCAACTCGAAAGCCGCAACATCATAAGATGGCTGGGCAGAGGAGTCATTTCTGTCAAATAACTCTTGCAACTGCACAGTAAACCCAAGTTTTCCTCCAAAGGATTTTAAACTCGGAATGTCCGTAAGCATAACAACTCTCATTCCCATAAACCTGAAGGAAAAGTAGGTAAAATATCGTTAATATCTAAAATAATAAACATTTGTAATGAACCCCAAATTTTAACTGCATGAAAACCGCAACGGTTATACCTATCAGATAAGGTCTTCAAAGTGGACATTTTTTCAAAATTTACTTCAGTCCTACTACCTTCCTCGATCACTCTGCATGAGTAAAGGTGCCATGTTGAAATCAGTAATTAAGGCTTTTATACAAATAATCAATACGCAATCATAATTAAATTAATAAAAATATCTCACCACGTCCAAGCAGTCACCTGCATCAAGTAGCTGGGAAAACTCTCTAGTTATCCTTGCATCATCGCTCTCTGCAATCTATATTTATGTAAATTCCAGAAATAGTAGATGAGACATGTAAGAGTGTTAACATTCATTGCAATGAATGGGGACATGGTATTCTTTAGTTCGAATTAATTACTTTGCAAAATTGTAAAGGTAATTTAAAAATTTGTGAGACAGTCAACTGGGCTAACAGAGGAAATTGATTGTATGAATAAAAAGATAATTAAGGATAATTATTGAAGGAGAAGATGTGAAGAAGCGTGCATAAAATCCAAACAAGTTTGTTCGATTATTCATATTATGTTTCTTCCTCCATTACTTCATTAAGTTCAAAGTAATGGTAATTCCTTTATTCTACTTGAAAACTTCACAAATCTCATCATAAATTTGCACTCTCAATTTCGTTACTCGCCCTCATAACCTCCTTCACTTCCTTCTCTTCTACCTGACTAACTCAAATCTTCCATTCAGTTCCCTCAATTCCAATGCCTCACAATCAAATGAAGCAATGAATCAACACAGCCTTTTTAGTGGGTATAACAGTATAACTTATGACATCTATTTATATGACCTACCTCGATGGGTATGATTGATAATAAGAAATCAATAATGCTGGTGCACCAGATCTACAGGATTATCTTTATTAAAAGATACAAGAAACGGCATACAATTCATTCCTTACACCCCCATTCACTAGCTCTAACTAAATAGCCAGTGTTGGTCTACATGGTTATAACTTATAACGAAAAGAAAGCAAAAATCAGTGACTCACAAATATGTCACAAATATGGTGATATGGGAAGAATGAGTTTGATTGATTTTTCTGAAGATCAAATAAATATTGTCCAGTCAGACCACCTTGAGGGTGTGTCTCAGCGAACAACACTTAAAGATGGTGACACACAAACTATAATGTCTAATGAATTATTACTGAAGGCATTAAAGTTCAGTGTAGAACCTGAAAGTGGTATACTGGAGCCTGTAGTTTCTGGAAATAAAGTAGATGCTTGTGAGGGTTCATAGCAGCTCACTCCATGGAGAAAACCTCAAGCTCCTTGCCATATGAGGAACCCTCTCTCCATGTGAGTTCAGGTATAAAAACTTCTTCTAACCCCAATTTTTCTGTAGGTCATGAGAGCACTTATCCAAATTTGAGTGATACACTTGAAAAGATGGACATAGATCCATAAACAGAGAGGCTGGCTCCTGACCAGGCAAAAGGAGAGGTAGAAAGAGTGTTGACTTTAGATAGTCAAAATGAGAATGAGGGTATGGATGATCAACTCCATAGTGAGGGAGAGAAAATTAGGAAACCATCATCGTTTGATTTCTAGCGCCAAATGTTATAGGGAGAATATTATATAACAATATTTTGGAGATTTGCTGGAATTACAAAATAAAATACGGATATTTTGCTAAGAACATGAAGAACACGAAAGGAGATTGGTGATTTTTTGTGGCTGATCTTGTTTGTTGATTCGTTGAATATCAGAGAAAACTGTTTATTCTCTGTTGCTACCAACTGTCAATCATCCATAACAAGGTGCCTACGTACCCTATTTATAGGGATCAAGCCATACGTAGTTCTTGGAGAAGAAGTTACCTAGACGGGATATGTTTTTTGAAGATTCATCTTGGCCCAAGTTCACTCACTTTTGGCCTGATGTTAATAGTGTACTAGCCCAAGTCCTCTCACTTTTGGGCTGATGCTAATAGTCCATTAATTCTGCTCATTACCCATGGCCCAATAAAGGTTACCTATGGCTAACATGATGCTAGAATCACATGGCCTCACTGGCAAGGCTAATGGAAAAACTACGTGGCCTCGCATGCGACCTCACTAGGTTTAGTCAGGCGAGGCGATCCCACGCTATGGAGATAATCACACTCATGCGACCACGCTGGGCTTAACTATATCTACTCATACGACCTCGCTGGTCTTAGCTATGAGCCTTCATAAGAGTATTTTAGGCCTCACTGGAGCTCTAGCCTTCATAAGAGTATTCTAGGTCTCGCTAGACCTTTAGGCCTCGCTGGACCTCTAGGCCTCGCTGGACCTTGTAGAGAGATGAGGCAGGTGCGATCTCATACTAGGGACTTTGCTGGCGAACTCGACCCATAGCTAGGGGTCGCTTATACTTCCACATTGTGCTTGATAGTATATTGGACTGACTCCTGGTGGTGGGTTTTAGTGACCCAATCTTCATCTCTAGGCCCATTATGAGTTGTGGACCGCTATTCTAGCTTATTAGGCCTGCTTAGGGCTTATGCCAAGATTTGGGCATAACACCTTTCATTCACAACTGTTAGATCGGTAGCTCAAATAGATGATGATCGTTTGATGCAATACTAAAATTGTTATAAAAATTGTTATATACAAAGGTCAAAGCTTCAAATCCCGTCAATAATATCTTAATTTAAAATTAATATTAAAAGATGCTACATAGAAAGGTTGAAAATACGATTCCCGCCAACTATCATTTAATTAATCATCTAAAACTCATTAATCATCTATTAAATTTAATATTAGAAACTCATTAATCATATATTAAATTTGATATTAGTACACGCCAAAAATTTAGTTTACAAGATCGTATTGAAAAATTGCGAGTACATAAGCACGAAGTAACCCTCATCTCTTCAATAGAAAACTACTACGCCCTGACTTTCGGGAACCAATCCAAAATAAAACATATGATAAAATTTACTTTTCAAAACTCATTAATCATCTATTAAATTTGGTTGGTGTTGATGAGTGGATTTCGTAATCAACTTATGTGAGGTCTACAGGTAGTTGTATAGGCTAGCGATCAACTGTTCTATGAAAAGGTTTGGGTTGTGTTTGTGGGGGTTGAGCTGAGCTCGAGGGTATCTCCAATAATCTCAGGTGCCTTTAGAGAAAATCAGAGAACTTAATGTGTCGTACCCTGAGGTGCCTACGTACCCTTGTATATATAGGGATCAAGCTCACGTAGTTCTAGTATGATTCTGTCTCTTACTGGAATAGCTATATTCGGTCACCTAGTTCGTGTTGGACTCAGGTTCCTTTAGAGCCTTTCGCGAACTAGTTGGCTAAGTAGAGTAGAACTCGAGTTCGTACCCCACTATGATTCTCTCATTGGTTAGAGTTATTCTAGGATCATCTGCGCCCTAGAATTATACTCAGATACCAATTCGTTTATCTGTTCTAGATGGCTTCTAGAACTTTCTGTTGGCAACTCATAGGAACCTGGTGCTCAGGAACCTACATCTCAGGAGCCTGTTTCTCAGGAACCTCCTTATTTCGGGACATATCGTTTAGGGACCTCCCTTTGAGTGTCAGTACCTGCACAAATAACAAACTAGTTAGACTGGATAACTCTTCACATGCTTTTATCATCTCTATGGCTGTTGCTATGCTAACTCGAACTCTTTTGCTTGGAGGAACCTGGTCTTCTAGTGCTCTGCTCAGCTTCCTGACCATTGGGAACCTCCTGATACTCATACTTCCTTAGTCATTTCTTCTATTTGATCTTCATAACTCGTACTGGGTCAATCTTCTAGCTTGTATGAACCGAACCCTATAGATTAATGGGCCTAAATCTAGTCCATGGAGATTTTGGGCACAACAAGTACCCCCCGGTTCCTTGAAATCATGTAATGTGAAAGGAACCTATTCTAATTCTACGATCAAAGGTTTAATGTTAAACCATCCTGGTAACTATATCTCGCTTCAACATTGTATATCCAAGCCTACATGAGCTAACTCGGTATAGGAAACAGGACATAGAATATTTTCAGCTTGATATAATCTTGAGTAAGCTTCCTTTGTATTAAGGAACCTGTTACTTCGTTATTTCCTTCTTCTTGCTCCAGCTCTCGAAATCTACTTTATGTTTGCATTCAACTTCTCAGGGAATCTAACTTGTCACTCAACTTCACGCCTCTTTAAATTTAATAATTTAAGAGGGGATAATGGTTGGTTGTAAAAGATAATTCAAAATTTGAATTAAACTTATCACTTACCAAGGCTGTAGTTAATGTGTAAGTTCCCAAGGTTCACACACTTCTCACGCGTGTACCTCTTCATTTTACCGCTCCAGTAATACGCTGCCACGTGTACGGAGCTGTCTTGATTATAAACACACTTCTAACTCCAGGTTTAGTTCTTTTTTACATTTACCAAATATCTTCCAAAACCCTTAGAGAGAGAGAAGAAGAAGTCCGATGGTCATCCACTCAATCCGAGCTCTCCGTCCCCGTTTTCTTCGAATTAAGGTATGACTTGCTTTCCTTCTGCTCTTTCATGATCTTTGACTTCATTTCGTACTATCTGCACTTTCGTGTCTTGCATGCCGATGTTCTTCGTTTCTAGTCTTTGTATGTATACATTTGTATCTATTCCATGCTTCTCACATAGTTTTTTACTATACCCTGTTTGTTTGATCATCGATTTACGGTCTTGTGACCCTGACTTCTCTGGGACTCAATATTGTTTATTCATATTCTGTACACACATGTTTTCGACTTATACTGTAATCGATATGAGTCGTTTTAATGGTGCGTAGCTTCTGTGTAATTCACTGACTACCCTGTGTCTCATAGTTATGTCTGTCCAAGAACTTTAGAACCACTATTTCTCTTTTAGAAGACTCAAAACCTGATTTTTCTCCGTCTGTCTTTTGCAGATGTCTTCTGATTCTACACACTCTGACCACTTATCTTCAATTCAACCTTCTATGATGCCAATAGGGGAAAGAACTAGGTCTAGGGTTGTTATTCCAGACATTGACGAACCTGGAAATATCCTTCTCAAACCTTCGACCTTACCCTCTACAAATCCTCCTACCCCTTCCTTTGTAGATTTGGGGGATGATTGGCCCTCTGACGGAGAAGAAGTGTCTAAGCCTAGTCATAGTTTGATCCCAGATCCTGATTTTGATAATGAAGTGTCCGTTGAGAGAGAGTTGTATAAGCAAGAAATTGTACCTTTCTGTGAAAAAATGGATTCTCTTATGACCTTGACTAGGTTAGAGAAATTGTATGAGGAATGTTTTCGTCCATCCTGCTCCATTGTTATCCCTAAGTCAGGTGAGAGAGCTCACAAGTTCGATACCAAGATACCTGATCGAGGTATTCCAAATGTTGTAACCTCTGCTGCCTTCTTCAAAGTTGGTGTATACTTCCCTCTACATCCTTTCCTAAGAGAAGTTCTTGATTTCTATGGCTTGGCCCCTCTCCAATTGACACCTAACTCATATAGGTTAGCTATCAGTACCTATATTTTGTACACTAGCATGTTCACAACCCCACTATCTGTACATGAATTAGGTTACTTCTTTAGATTGAAGGACACTGGGAAGGGTTCCGGTTGTTTCTATCTGACTGCCTGGCCTTGTCATCAAGGCCGATGTATAAAAGGTATTAAACAAAACTTTGATCAATGGCAAGAGCAGTTCCTTTACTGCTTTGATTGCCCCTCTATTCGCTTTGAGTTCAATTGCCGCCCATTAATTCCAAAACAGACTGTTCTTACCGGAGCTTGTTTAATGAGAGCTGAAGAGGCTTTGAAGCACTCTTCGGCCATAAGAGATTGCATGATCCTGTTGACCCCTGATAATTTATCTGCCCTAGGTTTTATACCCTCAGCCTCTGGTATGAGTTTCCCTGTTGTTGTCCTTTCTTTTCTATTATTATACATCTGCACTTTTACCTGCTTACTCTGTATATAAATCTCTAATACTTTCTTGTATTTTCTTTTGCAGACATGGCTCCAAAAGCCCCATCATTTATCAAAAGATCCAAGAACGTGGATGAGATCTTCAAGACTGAAACTAAGGAGGTTCCGCTGAATGCAACTCCTATTAATCAAATTCCTGGCACTCCTGCTTCCCAAACTACTCATTCTGGTTCTTCAAAGAGGAAGTTTGCTCAGTCAACTCTTGACCTCTCAGCAGCTCCCCAGACTCGCTCATCAAGGAAAAGCAAAGCAGTGAAAACCGACCCTGATCAATCCTCCAACTTGTTCAAGGACATGATTGACACCCATGTTCCTACAGAGACGATAGCTGCTTGGAGTAAGATGAGTTCTACTGAAGCCATGCACGCCATGAGATTCGCTACTGCCCAATCTGCTTTCTTTGCTCTTAGGTACTGCGATGAGTTTGCTGTAAAGACCCAATATGACCTCCAACTTCAAGGAGAGATTCGCAAACTCAAAGCAGAATTAACTGCTAGTGAGGATAAGGCAAACATTGCCACTGCAGCTGTCAGAAATGCAAAGATCGTGGAGACCTCTTTAAGAAATGAGAAAATTGAACTTCAAAGTCAGGTCAAGGTCCTTAAGGACGAGAAACTGTCGATGCTGGAAAGAATCAATGAACTGGAAGCTCAGGTGGACGCCTTGAATGCTGCTGCTGAAGTTGTGAAGTCATCCATACTTATCAAGGAGAAGGCCAGATATGACGAAGGCTATGATGAAGGTATTAATGACTACATACGTTCCACATGGTAGAAGATGCCCAATATAGACTGGTCCCTCCTGGGTGAAGACGTAGTAGGGATGATCAAAGATTTCGAGGAGAAAGCTGCTGCTGCAAACTCTGTACCTCCCGTGAAAACGGTTGAGAGGTCTCCAGGTGCCAACCTTGAGACTGCAGAGGTTCCTGCTCCTGACGTTGTTCAGCCTATCCTTCCAACTCCTTCTGTTGCTTCCAAGGGTTCCGATGAGGTTCCTCCTTCGTAATTTCAACAAGATCCTTTAAAAAACTTTTGATAACTTTTGATGAGGTCGCGGGCTCCTCGTAACGCCTCGCAAAATGTAATTTTAAATTTGGTTTCCATGGCCTTCGTGCCAATAACTTTTATGCTGGTTTTATGGGTCTCTGTACCCATAATCTCTCTTCATGGTTTATGATATTTGCTTTTGCTACATATCTCTTGTCGAAGGTAAGCTCATACATATTTCTTTGTTCGAATCTTAACTTACTACATACTTTTCTTCAAAACCTCATGAAATACTTCACTGTCATACACTAGAGAATAATTCAGCTTCCTTACTCATATGTTCAAGCTTACGTGGGCTAACCCATTGTAAGAAACAGAACACACGCATATTTCCACTAGAAAAATCTCAAAGTAAATGCAACAAACTACAGTTGAATTGTAAAACCTGGAACCTCTGTGTTTATACTTTGTATCGATAATCTAAACCGTAGCATTCTTTAACAACTTCTTCTTCATTAAGACCAGGTTCCTCAAGTATTAATCCTGCAAAATAAACATAGAACAAAAAACAGTTAACGTTAGTAAAATCTTTCTCTTGTTTAATTCGGGTCATCTCTTGGAAAGGTTGCCTGCTTGGCTCCCAATCCTAATCTCTAGGTCCCAACATGCCTCGAAGCATGTTGGTTCCTTTTTCTCTTGGAAAGGTAACCTGCTTGGTTCCCAGTCCTATTCTCTAGGTCCCAACATGCCTCGGGACATGTTGGTTCCTTTTTGTGCCTCGAGGCGATTCTAGGAACCTGTGCGCCGTTCTAGGAGTCCACACAGATTCCCCTTCTTCATGTGTCGGGCTAGACATCTTATGAAGGTAAATGCTAAGGATTTTATCCCTTCTTCCCATGTGCCAAAGACGGTTCCACATGAGGGAGAGCTTATTAGGCTTCTCTTTAAGGTGCCTTTTGTCAGGACTTTAGATGCCTTTTGTCAGGACTTTAGATGCCTTGTTTCAGGACTTTAATTCTCGTGCTCAAGGAACTTGAGGCTTTTGGCAACAATGTCGTGCTCAGTCAACTGAGGCTTTTCAATCACATTTGCTCAGGAAGCTACCTGAAGCTTTTTTCGTGCCCAGGAAGCTACCTGGGACTTTTTCTCGATGCCCAGGAAGCTACCTGGGACTTTGCTCGATGCCCAGGAAGCTACCTGGGACTTTGCTCGATGCCCAGGAAGCTACCTGGGACTTTTTCTCGATGCCCAGGAAGCTACCTGGGACTTTGCTCAATGCCCAGGAAGCTACCTGGGACTTTGCTTGATGCCCAGGAAGCTACCTGGGACTTTTTCTCGATGCCCAGGAAGCTACCTGGGACTTTGCTCAATGCCCAGGAAGCTACCTGGGACTTTGCTCGATGCCCAGGAAGCTACCTGGGACTTTTCATATCAATCATTCGTAGTCCACATATTCTGTCAAATCGTATTCACACTTCGCACATATTGTCAATGCTACAGGAACCTGTCAGCTCAGGTAACCTGCAAAATACAACACAATGCTACAGGAACCTGTTAGTCTAGGTAACCTGTTTCAAAAATTTCAAATTGGCATATGAAATATGAAATCATGGCATGCACAATACTGTCTAAGTAGGAATACTACCCCCCAGTTCTTTTGGGTAATTATTGTTACGTAAAAGAACTATTAAGGAGCTATAGCTGCAAAGAATGCACTCAAAATATTCAACGTAGAGCTATACATCGCTCAATACTTGAAAAAAAATCGTCTTACAAGTAGGGAGGTTCACATCAAGTACCCCCCGAGTACATGCATAATTAAATACTGAAATCAAAATACTGGTCAGCTATAACTAATAAGCTGCCTTTATTCGTGGGCTGAAAGAGCCTTACTTTTCCTAAAAAAATTCATAAAAGAATTACTGATAATACTTCTTGAGATGTTCTGCATTCCAAGCTCTCGGAATTAGGTTCCCATCCATATCCATCAAGTGGTAGGTTCCTTCCCAAATTGCCGACTTTATCTGGTAAGGTCCCTCCCAATTTGCTCCAAAGGCTCCATGTGCCAGAACCCTGGTATTTGGCATGACTTTCCTCAGAACTAGGTCTCCAACCTTAAAAGGTCTTGCCTTCACATTTTTGTTGTAATACCTTCGAACTCTCTGTTGATATGCTGCTAACTTCACTTGCGAATCTGCTCTCAACTCTTCAACCATGTCCAAATACAGTCTATGATTGACCTCATTGCTCTCGGGGTCAAAATACTTTCTTCTCAAGGAACCTGTTCCAACTTCCACAGGTACCATAGCTTCACAACCATAAGTGAGGGTAAAAGGAGACTCACCAGTTGTAGTTCTAGGCGTGGTGTTATACGACCACAAGACTCCAGGAAGCTCCTCTGGCCAGCTTCCTTTCTTATCTTCAAGCCTCGTCTTCAAAGTGTGCTTGATAATCTTATTCACTGCTTCAGTTTGTCCATTACTCTGCGGATAATATACTGCTGAAAATGCTTTTTGGATTCCAAATTGCTCACATAACCCTCTAAGCTCTCTACTATCAAACTGCTTCCCGTTGTCAGAAATCAGTTTCTGCGGAATGCCAAACCTGCATACAATGGCTCGAAACACAAATTCAGTCAGTTTTGACGCTGTAATCTTAGCAAGTGGTTCTGCTTCTGCCCACTTTGTAAAGTAATCAATTGCAACCACTGCATATTTCACTCCTCCTTTTCCTTTCGGGAGTTCTCCAATGAGGTCTATTCCCCAAACAGCGAATGGCCAAGGGCTAACAATCGGTTTGATAGGGGCTACAGGACGACTATCAAAATTTGCAAACCTCTGACAATTACTGCATGCCTGCACAAACTTTGTAGCATCTGCTTTGATGGTTAGCCAATAATATCCTTGTCGAAGGACTTTCATGGCTAAAGAATTACCCCCCGAGTGATTTCCACATACTCCTTCATGAATCTCCTCGAGGATATACTTGCATTGTTCTCCAGCTACACACTTGAGCAAAGGCTGATTGAATCCCCGTCTATACAGAACTCCATCATAGATTACATACCTGGTGATAATGCTCCTCGCTCCACTCTACCGTACTTTTCCCTCTTCCGGTAAGGCTTGGACGGAAATGTGGTGTAGCTGTCGGAAGGGTATCTGCAAAACAATGCTTGACCGGGGGTGGTGGCCGTCAAGCACCTCCGGCGTGAGAGTAAGTAACTGGTGGTGGAGAATACAAGAAACAATATCGGAAAATGTAAATACTAGTGACTGAGATTTTAGAGAGCAAATATGAAATGTGAGAATGTGAGAGTGAGTGTGAGAATGTTTCAACCCCTGTATGTGTGATTTTACCTTGGTATTTATAGAGTTTGGTGTTACCTCCTCTTGTCCGGAAGAATGCTCCCTTCTTTGAGACAGGTGTTGGTTAATATCATGTCCCTTCCACTTTCTACTGTCAAAGTGACCACTTTCGTGAAGGCTCCACATTGTCCGGGAGTGAGAAGGAAGGCACGAGCTAAGTCCTCGAGATAATATGTTATGAAGGAGGGAACGCTCTTTGTCCAAGAGGTTGAATGTGCTGTAGGAGGAATGTGCCTTTTGTCCGGAAGGGGGAGCATTGCCTTAGCTTATTTTTCTTAGTCAACCTTGGGATGTGGCAAGTTGTCCACTAGGCATTCTCGAGACATAATTACATTATAAGGATTAAAGAGTTTTCTTCGGGAGGGTATTATCATTGCCCCCCACTCCTTCAACTTACTTTAGTGGGTTGGAGGAGTAAATGCTGATTTGATTTTTTATATTTATAACTTCAACGGCTCTCTATAACGGCTAGTTGATGGAGGCCTATAAATACTTGGGTTTACTTCAAGAGTTGGGATATCTTATTTTCTTGAAATCTTTCATTTCTCTCTTCATTTCTTGTAGGTCTTGAGAAATTCTTCAATGGAGGGGGGGATGAAGACTTGCTACTGTGACATGCCTGTGGTTGTGAAAACCATATGGGCCGGAAGCAATGCTGGTCGAAGGTTTGAGCGTTGCGCCACCAGGGAGTGTCACTATGACATTTGGATAGATGAGCCCCTTGGTGCCCGAGCTTGTGAGGCCATTGAGGAGCTGGTCCGGGAGAAAAATCAACTACACCATTTCTACATGCAAAAGATTGACCGCTTGAGGGCTTGGGAGATGGCCAAACGGGGAGCTATGTTGGTGAAGCTGCAGGAGTTGGAGGATGAGATGGACCGTGGGGAGCCAGAAGATGAAGATGCTTCCGTTGCTTAGTTTTAGATGTTTTCTTTGTATCCTAATGAGGACTTGAGGGGTCTGTCCTTCACTTGTCTTCTTTGCAATGTAATCTTTTTCCTAATGAATGAAAACATGATTTTCTTCTCTGCATGCAAGTGTATTTTTGGTTGTTTTGAGTTGTGTTTCCCCCCGGGCATCACTTGTGGGTAAAGTCCACTAGTGATGGCCTTAGAATTTTTCATAAGTGCTAGAGGTGGAAGAGGGACAAGGAATGTAATGTCCCATGAAATTTTACTAAGTTTGAATTTGGTGCCCCCCAAGCATTGTTAGTGGGGAGTGCCCACTAGCAATGACGATAAAAATGAAAGATGAGATTTTCATAAGTGTGTTGGAAGGGAAAGAAGAACATTTAGAGGAGGGATACGAAATTTTGTGCTCCCCCGAGATTTTACTAAGTTTGAATTTGGTGCCCCCCAGGCTTTGCTATCGAATAATGCCCGTTAGCAAAATTTTTTTTTTTTGTTGTGCGGAGGAGGAATTTTGAGGGGGAATGCATTTTTATGGGAAGGAGGAATTTTGAGAAGGAAGTACTTTTTGTGGGGAGGAGGAATTTTAGAAAGAAGTATCTTTTGTGAGGAGGAGGGATTTTGAGAAAGAAGTATTTTTCGTGAGGAGGAGGGATTTTGAGAAAGAAGTATTTGTTGTGAGGAGGAGGGATTTGGTGTTCCACTAAAATTTGAAAAATATATTTATTTATTTTTTGGAAGAAGAAAATTTGGTGTCTTCCAAATTTTTTTTTATAAATTCAAAATATCCCAAATCCGAAATAAATAATTATATGAACAACGTGCTATAAAATCTACTATGACTATTTCTTTCTAGTACTATCAAATAATCGACTCGTATTTTTCACAATGTCTGACATGTTAAATGTTCCAAATATAATAAAGTGGAGTAACATAGTAACATAGTAATAAAGTGTCATTGTTTGGCTATACTGCACGTTGCTAATATATATTAGAATTATATACTCCCTCCGTCCCACTAATTTTGTCACTTTGACCAAATTTTGGTCAATTTGACCAATTTTGTAATGAAAATTACTTATATTATATGACAATTATATTTTTTAAAAAAATTATTATCACAAAGTACACTTATCATATTACAATATCCAACTTTTAAATTTATGAAAGCATAAATAATTAAATTATTATTTAAGGTCAAAGTTTTATCAATTTGACCAAGAAAATCAAATGAGAAAGTAAGTGGGACGGAGGGAGTAATACTTGTTTGAATTTTGGTTAGTAAAAGATAGAATAAATAATACCATAATAATAGGGGTTGACATATAGGAGCTATAAACTTTTAGGTTGCAAAAGGTGACAGACTTTTCTTACAGTATTCGGCTCTACTGTACTTGTGCCTACAAGACGTGCATGCAAAAAACTTTGTGGGGCTAAATCAAATGTGTGTTTGAATTTGATTAGCTGACATATGAAGAAGTAATAGAATATTGCAGGGTAAAGTAAAGATTTGGTCTTTTAAACTAAACGAAAATGTTGAAAGTATAAAAAGTATTGAGAGAGCCAAGTACAACTGCTGGTGGGTCATTTATAAACTGTGGGTGGTTTAGTGGTTTACTAACATTTATAATAAAAAATACTCCCTCTGTCCCATCCATTTGTTTACACTTTTTTGTCATTTTCTGGCACGCATTTTAAGGTGGATTTTAAGGATAGTTCCATAACTTATTTTTAAAATTTTCTTTTTTTGTATAAAAATAGGATTGTTCTATTTTTATACAAAAAAAGAAATTTTCAAAAATAAGTTATGGAACTATCCTTAAAATCTACCTTAAAATGCGTGTCGACACCCCATTTTGAAATGATAACAAATGGACGGGACGGAGGGAGTACACTATTATGTATCTGTGAGAGTAGTAGGTAACTTAGGCATGCATGCAAATGTTAAATCAAAAAGTACCAGTGTACAACACAACGACCTACAATGACTAGTATTTGCAGAAAATATTTGTAGACAATATTCTGATTTTACAGTCCTCCTACTATTTGAATTGACGCTAAGCATGGACATGTTTTTTTTAAACATATAACATGGAATAGTGCGTTACTATATATTGTTGTCCGTGTGGGCTTACACATGCCTATGTCTAAATAAACATTTTACGGTTTGCTTGTTTTCAATCATAAAAAATATAGATATATAAAGACAACATGTTACCTTATATTGTTGAGAAACACTTAAACAGATGAACATGAAAGGAGGCGAGAAGTAACTCGAGTGCGCAAGGAGTGAAAGACTACTCATCCGCTAGTTCCCACGCAACCATTTTACCAGGTACATATGTTTTTGTGTTCGTAATCCTCTAATGGTGGTCATGGTTGTAGGCTCAGGAGTATTGTGTATATGTTATCATATCTGAGCTTCACTTTTTGTGACTGAGCTTGTTGTTTATAAGCATATGTATGTTAGATGAGAGATGGGTGTGTATGTATAAGGTTATATATGTGTCTGGAGGTTTAAATGTGTAGTGTATATAACTGGGTAACCCTTTTTGTTTGTGTTATATGAAAAGGAAGTGAAAAGAAATTGTCTTTTTCGTAACTCTTCAAACTGCTCAAGAAGACAACGAACGACAAGAGCTAAAAAACCAAAGGGCTGAGTTGCAGTGGAGAACAAAACCTAACATCATCTTCTCACTATTACTCAACTGGTACGTGCTTTTTGCCGCTGTCGTTGCATTGTTGGTTCTAGCTTCTTCCGTGATATGTGTGTAACTGTGTGTATACATGTAACAATGTTGGCTGGTTTTCGCGAGTTCATACGACTGGGTGTTATTGATTTGTTTATTTATTGGGTTTATTTGGTGTCTGTATATGTGTGTAACCTGGTAAAGTTGATATATATGTGTCTAGGGTTTTAGGGTTTTATTATAAAATACTTGCTCGGGGTGTAAACGGGTAGGAGTTTATGTATATTTTTGTGGCTATTATGTGACTTTGTGATATCTTAAAACATGTATGGAATTATAAGCTACCGGGTAAAACTATCAATGTAGCTGGGAATGGGTCGCACATGTTTGTCTTATAAGAATCTTGTATATTGTGTCATGATACTAGGTTCTGTAAACCTGGTATGTTATTTGTGGGTTTTGTTTTAAGGAAGAGTGTAAACTAACGTATGTGTGTGTATGTAAACATGCTAGAAAAGAAAAGTGTGTATGTGTATAAGGTTATACTCCTAATTTGCTGTAGTTTAATTTTGTAAATGGGCAAAGGTGATGAAAATATACAAACATAAGTTTTAAAACGTGAATATTTCTTTGAGGCAGTAACAGGTAACAGGTTTGGTTGTACAAACATAATACCCAAGTATATTACAAAAGTAAACAACCAGTGTTTTGTGTATAGAGGGAGTATATGTGGGTTTGTATGGATTGGTTTATATATATATGCGTGAACTGGTACAGTTTATAGGTGTTTAGGGTTTGATTGTGAAATACTTGTTGGGTGGTGTAACGGGTAGAAACTTGTTTATTTTTGTGTTTGCTTATATGGATGAGTTGTATGTTATGTAGTGAATAGCTGTCGACGTAGTCTTGTAGTGGGTAAGACTATCTTTGTAGCGGGAACCAAACATATGTACATTTTCATTAGCAGCTTGGCCATAGCTTTGGTAACCTCAGCCGTGAATCTTTCCATCTCTAGTACACCGTAGCAATAAGTGTGTGTGAGTGTCCAGTACATACGTGGATTATACAAAACCTGGTTTTGCCCGGCCACGGCCAAAGTCGATTAGTTGAAATGATTCCATCTTTTGTGTCCTTGTTTGATCTACGACCGTGAATATATGTACCCCACGCTTTTAGTTTCATAAGCGAGATGCATTTTGTCGATTCGAGCCATTGCTTCGCGCATACAGAGGCAGGTAACCGTGTAGATTAAAAGTTAACTTGTATATTCTGGAAGCAGGTGAGTTTTTATATAGTTGTTATATGGATAATAGGTATGTGTTTTGATTTGTAAATTACGAGAGGAGTTGTATAGTGTGTGTTTTTTGCAATAAGTCGTAGATGTGAGAAGGCGGGTATAATGTATTTTACATGAAGGGTGGTGATAGGTGGGAGGCTGGGCGTTTTTAGGAGGTGGGGGAAATGCTTTGTTTTGTACATGTCAACAACTTATCTGGAAACGGGGATGGGAGTTAGTAGGAGAAGGCAGTGTTGAGAGTCATGTGAGAAGAGGCGGGACTGTAAGACAGAAAGTGGGTTCAGTAGCATAGAAGACGGGTGAGTGTAGGTGGGATTGTTTAGTTTTTTCTAAGTAGAGCTGTTCACGAACAGAGCTGTTCGTGAACAAGCTCGAGCTCGGCTCGTTAAGGACTCGACTCGGCTCGGTTCGTTAAGTCTTGAGCTCGAGCTCGAACTCGAAAAAAGTGTTCGTTAAGAAAACGAGCTCGACTCGAGATCGGCTCGAGATCGATTCAAGCTCGGCTCGAGATCGATTCGAACTCGTTCGGCTCGGGTTCGGCTCGATAAAGCTCGAAAAAAATTAAAATTTATCAAAATATTTTATGTTATTTGAGATATTTTGAAAATATTATAAAATAATTATTATTTTGTTAAAATTTGGGAATATAATTAAATTAAATATATATTGACATACGTACAATTGGATCGTCGAGAAATAATTTTTAAAAAATAGAAACAACAATCGGTGACAAAGCACTAGTTACTAGTACTAGTCAAAATAATAGCGATTTACTAAGATCTCTTACCAAATTAATTTTTTATTTTTTTAAAATTTGTGAATATCATTAAAATAAATATATATTTACATCCGTACGGTTGGATTGTCGAGAAATAATTTTTAAAAAATAAAAACAACAATATGTGAATAAGCACTAGTTACTAGTTCTAGTAGGAATGGTAGTGATCTACCTCCAACCAAATTAGTTTTTTATTTTTTTTAAAAATTTGGGAATATCATTAAATTAGATATATATTGACATCCGTACAGTTGGATCGTCGAGAAATAATTTTTATAAAATAGAAACAACAATATGTGAATAAGCACTATTTACTAGTTCTAGTCGGAATAGTAGTGATCTACTAAGATCTCCAACCAAATTAATTTTTTATCTTTTTGAAATTTTTGAATATCATTAAAATAAATATATATTGACATCCGTACGGTTGGATCATCGAAAAATAATATTTAAAAATAGAAACAACAATATGTGAATAAGCACTAGTTACTAGTTCTAGTCGGAATAGTAGTGATCTACTATGATCTCCAACCAAATTAATTTTTTATTTTTTTAAAATTTGGGAATGTCATTAAATTAGATATATATTGACATCCGTGCGGTTGGATGGTCAAGAAATAATTTTTATAAAATAGAAACGACAATATGTGAATAAGCACTAGTTACTAGTTTTAGTCGGAATAGTAGTGATCTACTAAGATCTCCAACCAAATTAATTTTTTATTTTTTTAAAATTTGGGAATATCATTAAATTAGATATATATTGACATCCGTATAGTTGGATCGTCTAGAAATAATTTTCACAAAATGGAAACAACAATACGTGACAAAACACTATTTACTAGTACTAGTCAAAATAATAGTGATCTACTAATATCTCCAACCAAATTAATTTTTTGTTTTTTAAAATTTGGTAATATTATTAAATTATATATATCTTGACATCTGTACGGATCTCCAGAACTCAGAATCGTTCGTGAACAGCTCGAGATCGGCTTGAGCTCGAGATCGGCTCGAGTTGTTCGTGAACAGCTCGCGTGCGGCTCGAGCTCGGTCAAAGCTCGGCTCGGTTCGAGTTGACCAAAGCTCGGCTCGAGTTGACCAAAGCTCGGCTCGGTTCGTTTCGGGCAAAGCTCGGCTCGGTTCGATGAAAAGCTCGTTCGGCTCGGTTCGTGAACAGCCCTATTTCTAAGTGCTGAAGGCGGGAACAAAGTAGTGTAGAGTACATGTGCAAGTGTTGGGTGTTGCAAAAAATGTAGTTGGTGAGAGATGTGAGTGTTTCATGAGCATTCAGACAGAACCGAGACAAATAATGATGTTTCTTTGAGAAGACAAAGAAAGAATAGGACACGAATGGGAAGGCGGGTAGAAAAGTCTGCCAGGGGCTAGCATGAGTTGTAGAGAGTTAGTAAATGTTTACATGTAAAGGAAGTGTGAGTTGACGTACACACGTGAGTTGAATATTGTGTTCTGGGTTTGGTTTTGTGTCTCTGTTGCGTGTTTGTATGGGAGTAGTGTTGAGAAGGCGGGACTATGGTCACCAGTTGGAAGCGGGTAGAGGGAGTAAATCGTCATGTAGGTGTATGCATGTGAAGTGCGACTGAGAAGAGGGAAAGAAGAATGGCTTGCTAAGTTGTTTCTGCAAGTGTGGTAAAGTGGGTAGGTAGTGGAAGTAGTCGTGTACTTGGTGAGGTAGAAGGCGGGACTGGAGAAGGCGGGTCAAGTTGGAAGCGGGACAGGTGGAGGCGGGATAAGGACATATAGCAAGTTAGAAAGTGAATGAGAGTAAGTAAGTGAAGACAGAAATAATAAGAGTTAGATGAGAGGAGGCGGGACTGGGTACAAGACTTTATTGAATGTTGTATGTCTTGATCTCCTATGTCCCTGTATTTCGTGAATTGTGTGAGCACATGCGGGCTGTTGCAAAAGTTTAGTTACCTGAGAAAGCGGGAAAGAGAGTGTTTTTAGAGAGAAAGCGGGAACACCTAAAGGGTACACGTTGGAAGCCGGTCTTTTTTTTTTCTTTTTTCTTTTTTTTTTTTTTTGTACACATACGCGAGCTGGGTGTTGCAAAAGTATGTTTTAATTTTGAAGTGAGAGAGAGAGAAAATGTAGGAAGCGGGAACAAGTTTGTGTTTATGTGTGGATTAGAAGAGAAAATCTCGGATTAGAAGAGAGGTGGAAATCTCAGAGAACCAATTTGGTTTTATGCCGGGAAGATCGACGACTGAGGCCATTCACCTCGTCAGACGCCTTATGGAGAAGTTCAGAGAGCGTCACAAAGACCTCCATATGGTGTTCATCGATCTTGAGAAGGCGTATGATAGCATCCCCCGTGAAGCTATTTGGAAGAGCCTAACGGAGAGGAGAGTGTCGTCGGAGTACGTCAGGGCGATTCAAGACATGTACTCTCAAGCTTGTTCCTGCGTTCGGACCCCAGTCGGTGATGCTCGTTATTTCCCGGTGGAGATTGGGCTACACCAGGGGTCGGCCCTTAGCCCTCTTCTTTTCGCCCTGATCCTAGATGTCATGTCGCGAGGGATTCAAGACGCCATCCCTTGGTGTATGCTCTTCGCCGATGATATAGTGCTAGTGGCGGAAACGAGGGGGGAGGTGAATGAGAAGTTGGAGTTATGGAGATCCACTCTGGAGCCCCAAGGACTGCGTCTGAGCAGGTCTAAAACCGAATACCTCTGGTGCAACTTCAGTGGTGACGCCAACGAGGAAGGGGTGGAGGTTAGGATTGAAGATCAGACCGTCCCCCGTACGGAAAAGTTCAAGTATTTGGGTTCGATCATCCAGAAGGAAGGTGAGATTGAAGATGATGTCATTCATCGTATAAACGCGGGGTGGCTAAGGTGGAGGGCTGCGTCAGGGGTGATGTGCGATAAGAAGGTCCCGTTAAAGCTGAAAGGGAAGTTCTATAGAGCAGCTATCCGTCCTGCGATGTTATATGGTTCGGAGTGTTGGGCGGCGAAGAAGGCCCTCGAGTGCAAGTTGGAAGCAGCTGAAATGAGGATGTTGCGGTGGTCCTGTGGTCGCACGATGTTAGATAGAATACCGAATGTGGTTTTCAGGAGCGAGTTGGAGGTGGCACCTTTTGCTGCGAAAGTTAGGGAAGGGAGGTTGAGATGGTTCGGCCACGTGCGTAGGAGGCTTCCGGAAGCCCCGGTGAGGAGGGTCGAGAATCTTACGGTTGTTGGGGTGAGAAGAAGAGGCAGACCGAGGAGGTCGTGGGAAGAACAGCTCAGGATGGATTTGAAGGCCTTAAACTTGGACGAGAACGCGATAGCTGATAGGAGTTGTTGGAGGCGCCAGATTAGAGTTGTTGATTCCCTTTTAGGGAGTGGTTCTGTGGTTGAGAGCCTCAGAGTTGGGCTCTCTCGTTTAGCATTAGCTTAGAAGCTTGGCTTTTCATCTTCATATTGTCTTCTATTTTCTGTTTTTGCAGGCGCAGGGAGCTTGGCCGGAGGTCTTCCTAGATCAGGAGAAGAGTGCCCCTTGCCCGAGTAGGTAAGCCCCATGAGATCCAGGCCATGGGCCCAGGTTCGGTCGATTACTTTACCCACCTTTATCATCATTGTATTAAATTCACTTTGCTATTCGGTGCCCTAAGCCGGGGGTCTTCACGGAAACAGCCTCTCTACTGTAAAGTAGGGGTATGGTCTGCGTACATTTTACCCTCCCCAGACCCTGCTTCATGCGGGATATACTGGGTATGTTTGGTTTGGTTTGGTTTGGTTTGTGGATTTTTTGTTAAGTGCAGTAGGCGGGTAAACTAGTGTGAAGGCGGGAAAATGGGAAATGAACTTAGAAAAATTTGTGGGTGTGTTTATTTGGCTAATAGGGCAAGTAGGTCAGCAGCATGTGTATGAGAGAGAAAGCGGGACTGTGTATATCTTTTTATAGGAGAAAGCGGGAAAACATGAGCGGGAAAACATGAAGGATACACACTGGAAGCGGGTCTCTGTTCTTGCATGTCTTTCATATTTACATGTTATCACCTTTTGCTACATGTTGTATATTCTTGTTGCGCCATTTTCACTCAATATTTGTTTCCATCTTCATTCGATATTTGTTTCCTTCTTGCATGTATATCATAATTTATTTATTTTTATAACTTGCCTGACTTGTCTTTTATTGCATGTGCTGACAGATGGGGGGAACTAGCACCTCCAACGGAAGAAGTAATACCAGGAATTCTTCAAGCCTGTTGCTTAACGATGGGTCTTGGTCAGGCTCTAATTATCTCTTTCCCATGGCGCCAGTGACTATTGATCCTGAGGCTTATTTTACCAGCATGGATGAGTATAACAAGAAAAATCACATTAAGCCTCCATCATTTGACATAAAAAAGCTTGATGTTACATGGGGAAAACTTGATCATCTAAAACATCAGAGTTCTTTTCAACATCGCAAGTGGGAGGGTATTCTGTCTAAAGCCTTCCAAATTGGAGGTGATTATTCTTGGAGGGTCCCTACTCCTGATGAGAGACTGTATTCTCGGCCTAGTGATGGTGGCATAGCGATGCCCATTGAGCATTTCAAGGCAGGCCTAAGGCCTAAGCCTCACAAATTCTTAGTAGCATTGTTTAAACAGCAGTTCAGATGTACTCCCGCGCAGTTCACTCCGAACTCCATTCGACTGATTTTGTGGTTCATTGCTTCATGTATCCGGTATAAGCGGCAACCAACTTTCGAGGCATTCTTCACCATCTTTTCTGTGAAGAGGTCCAATTGTGCTCCTTTTTATGAAGTCTTTCAAGGCAACAAGAATAGTCGGATAGGACATGCTGCTGATGGCTTTAAGCCAGTGAAATTGCCTAATACCCTGAAAAATTGGCAATATGAGTACATTATTTTGCGTGGTGGGGACTGGAGCTACATGCCTGGATTTTCTGCAAATTGCGAGCCGAGATGTGTCATAAAAAGGAATGCATTGTCTGAAGCGAATGTCGAAAGTTGTGTGCGTTGCTTGCGTGTTTTCACAGCTCCTTGGGGGAAGGATGAGTTATTCAAGGTTAGCAGGTTGAAATTCTATGAATGTAAGTAGTTCACTTTTCCATCAATGTTGTCATTCTTTCTAAATTTGAGTTAATTTGCATCGACAACGGACTAAATTTTTGTTATTGTGACAGTGTATCCGCCGAGGTCAATGGACAGGGGAGAGTTTGTATGGGGTGATGATAAGGCGAGGATTGAAGAGTTCTTAAAAGCTCAGCCACCCAAGCCTTCACACCTGAAGAGGCGTGTAGAGGGAGAGGGATGTGACATGTCCGGAGGCGAGGGTGATATGTCCGGAGGCGAGGATGATGAAATGGAGGATGCCGAGGATGATGATGCCGAGGAGGAGGAAGAAAGTGTGTTGGAGCTTGATCCGAGTGATGCCGAAGTGGAGGTTGAAAATCATAGACTCGAAGATAGTGCGGTTGTTGAGGAGGAAGTGTTATATGTTCAGGAAGGTAGAGCCATTGAGACGGGAACTTGTGTGGATAGTGGTGGTAGTCCGCCTAAGAAGTGACGTCTTATTACTTTGGGCCAAAAGGAGCAGTTACATGTGCCCGAGGATATCAGTGAGCCAGTAGCACGTCAAGAGAAAGTTTCCGGTAAAGAATGGGTAGAGGGTGAAAATCCCGTTGACTGGGACATGATGTTCGGTGATGTTAGTATGGGAGGTGGTGCTATTTTGGGAGAGGATCTAGTTGGAGCAGAGAGTAGCTCACCTGTGTTGGAAGATGTTGAGCCTTTGGTTAACGACGGTATGTTATCTTTGTTGTTAACATTTGTTCTTTCTCTTATTTGTTTGTAGCTTTTGTTGTCAAGAATCTATTTTTGTAACTTTTTTTGGCTTGTGTGTAGGTATGCTTGGTGACATAGGGAAGAAAGTAGAGGACAATCCTGTTTCAAGGCAGAAAGAGAAAACCGATGCGAACAAGGACCATGGTAAGGGAAAACATGTACCGAGATGTCGTCCTAAGATACTCGTCCCACACTCCAAAGTTGGTTTGAAGAAGAGATTTGGGTCACGGCGGGTAGTAGACTCCACTTTTGAGTATGTAGCTTCTTCGGATGATGAGATAGTGGATCCTACTACAGGTGTTAGCAGGCGAGGCGTGGGGTATCTGTTTCCTACCGCTCCGAAGCAGCTTATGACCAAGCTCTTGACACGTGATGACATGGATAAGCTTGGTGGGATGAAGCTACCCAAAATTGTTAAGAGAATGGAAAAATTTGGGGCTCGGGTATGTGGCCTTTTAACTGCTTTGAACTTTATCCAATTTGTTCTTTATATTGCTTTCTCAATCATATTTGTCTTGTTTGTGGTAATGCAGTTTTGTGGATATGGGTATGGTGCTGCTTTGGCTGCTTGCCGGGAGCGTGCTAGGCGTAAGTTGGCAGAAAAGAAGATGAAGACACTAAGTCAAGAGAAAGATGCCTTGACTGCTGACATTGATCTTGTACGAAAGGATGCTGAAGAAGGCTTTGCTGCTGACAAGAAGCGCTTGGAAGATCAAGTTAAAGAAGCCGTGGATGATGCCAACCGTGCCAAGGAGAAGTTGGAAGTGGCGGGTGCAAAACTTGAGGCTGCAGAGACTGCGAACAACACCTTGTCTGAGAGGGTGAAATTGCTAGAGGAGCAGTTAGCTGCTGTGCCATCGAGGGAAGATGTGATCCTGGAATATAAGGCCACCCCAATGTATACACAGGACTTGGATGACGCTGTAACAGCCTTTCGAGGGAGTGTAGATTTTACTAGAGTTGTTGGTGCCGAGAGTCGGAAAGTGACTCCGCTTGTTGTTGATTGTTGTCGTGAGTTTCTTAGGGATGATCTCCATAGATCGAGAGAAGGCTTTGAGACTTATTTCTTGGATTGGGTGAGAGCCCGACAGAGGGCTTCTTCCCGCAGGGAGACGGTTGCACCGCCTTGATACCTTGATGTGTCACTTCCTATGTTTAGTTAGTATCATGACTATGTTTCCTTTTGTCTTAGGATGTTCTAAAACTTGTGTTATTATTTTATTTGAAGTTGTATTACATTTGAACTTCTTTGTAGTGTTGGAGCTTCTTCCTTGCATTCTTTCGGCGGGGAAAAAGTAGTAATGTTTGAACCATTTGCACGTTTTATTTATAATTGTTGTACTACTTGTGTCTGGGAGAAATTACTAACTTGTGTCTGAATGCCTCTCATGAGATAATATCGAACATTTTGATTTATGTCTGAGGTAGTGTTACTTGTGTCTGAAATAACTTACTTCTTTGAGTTTGTACCAACATGTCGTAAAATTGTGTCTGAAATAAAATTACTTTTGTCTGCGATAGTATTTCTTTTGCGTCGGAGGCGATGTTACTTGCCTTGTGTTTGAGAGGGTTTTACTTGTCTTGTTTCTGAGATGGTGTTACTTGTGTCTGAAATACAACTTACTTGCAATGTATTTTGACTAGAAAAAAGATACTTCATTCATGAAAGATGATTACATGAGTAGTTGATGAGAGTTACTAATAACGTAGATAATGTGCTGTGGAGACTCATAGAAGTATGCCTCCAACACTTGATTGTAGTAATAGTAGTAGTAGTAGTTGTAGTAGTAGGGGTGAACAAGCAATCCTTAGGTGTAGTACTTTCGCAACTTATCTCCATGCCATGTGTTGTTTACTTCAGTACCGTCCAACCTTTCTAACTTGTAGGAGCCTGGGCGTAGCACATGCTTCACCTTGTAGGGACCTTCCCACTTGGGCATGAGTTTTCCCGTATGGCGTGGGTCGGAAGCTTCTGTTGCCCGTAGCACCAAATCTCCTTCCTCAAATTTTCGAATTCTTGTCTTCTTAGCAAAGAATTCCTTGGTTTTTTCCTTGTATGTATCCATCCTCTGCACGGCTTCATCTCTAACTTCATCTATAAGTTCAATGTTGTCGCGCAGACCTTCGGTATTGGCTTCTTCATCAAAGTTTAGGACTCGATAGGAGGGAGATCCCACTTCTACCGGGAGCAAGGCTTCGGTACCAAATGCTAGTTTGAAAGGGGTTTCCTTGGTACTGCTTCGGGCGGATGTACGGTAAGCCCACAACACATTTGGTAGCTCTTCAGGCCATTTTTTCTTAGATGTTTGGAGTCTTTTCTCTAAACCTCGCACAATGGTTCGGTTTGTGACTTCTACCTGCCCATTGCTTTGAGGGTGGCACACAGAAGCTTTCTTATGCTTCACTCCTCTTTCAGAGAGGAACTTCACGAACTTTGACCCGACAAATTGGGTTCCATTGTTAGACACCATCACTCTTGGGATTCCAAACCTTGTGATAACATTTTCATTGACAAACTTAATGGCATCTTCTTGAGTGATTGTTCTTAGTGCCTTAGCTTCCACCCATTTTGTCATATAATCTATTGCCACCATCACATATTGAAGTTCTCCTTTAGCTTTGGGGAATGGTCCCATGATATCGATGCCCCACATTGCGAAGGGAATGGGGGATAGAATAGATGAGGGCAAGGCGGGTGCTTGCTTAGGGACATTGCTGAAGAGCTGGCACTGTGTACACTTCTTGACAAAAGCTTTACAATCCTTAGCCAAAGTAGGCCAAAAGTATCCTTGCCTAAGAATTTTATGAGCAAGAGCTTTTCCCCCCATGTGATCTCCACAAATCCCTTCATGCACTTCTCTCATGCAATATAGAGCCTCATCTGGGTCGATGCACTTGAGGATGGGAGAATCGAAAGTCCGCTTATAGAGAATGTCATCTTGAATGAAAAATTTGGCGGCTTGAGAGCGGATTTGTTTTGCCTTGGTGGAATCATCAGGTAGAATATTCTCCTTCAAGTAGTCGATGATAGGTGTCATCCAAGTTGAGTCGGCAATGTCTACTTCCATGATTTGTTGCCCCTCAATAGCTGGTACTTTCAATTCTTCAAAATAGACAGAACCATCTAAATGGTCTTTTTCTGACTCTACTAGCTTAGAGAGCAAATCCGCAATTGTATTGTCACCTCTATCCACTTGTACAAGTGTGTAGCTGACAAAGAGAGAAAGGAGGGATTTGACCAAGGCTTGATACTTGGTAAGAATGATATCTTTCGTAGCATAATCCCCCGCAGTTTGCCTTACTACAATTTGAGAATCACTGAAGATTGAGAGGTGTTGAACTTGGAGACTTCTTGCCAAGTTAAGTCCTGCAATAAGTGCTTCATACTCGGCCTGATTGTTGGTAGCTTTGAAAGTGAATCTTATGGCTTGCATCACTTGGAAACCTTCTGGGCTAATCAAGATTAGCCCTGCCCCACTCCTAGCCGAAGTAGAAGATCCATCCACGAAGAGTTTCCATGTTGGGTTTGGAAGAGGGACAGGTTCATTGGCAGGAGGATCATCCTCTAAAGTTGGTATTTTATCTTGATTACCAAACGAGCATTCTACAATGAAGTCCGATAGAGCTTGTGCCTTAACGGCCTTCCTTGGCTCGTAGGAGATAGAAAATTGACTTAATTCTACTGCCCAATTGATCAATCTTCCTGATAAATCTGGCTTGTGTAGAAGCTTCTTCAAAGGTTGATTGGTAATAACCTTGATCTCTCTTCCTTGGAAGTAATGCCTTAACTTCCTACTTGCAGTAACAAGGGCATATGCAAATTTTTCTACAGGAGGGTAGCGGGTTTCCGCATCCTTTAGCACTTGGCTCACATAATAAATAGGCTTTTGTCCTCCTTCATCTTCTTTGATTAACACCGCTCCAACAGCCGCATTAGATGCCGACAAGTATATTGCTAGAGGTTCGGTAGGAGCAGCTGTTGTTAACAAAGGTGGGGTTGAGAGATATGCCTTCAAGTCATCGAAAGCGGCTTGACATTCGGGAGTCCACCTGATAATCTTCGTAGATGTTGCTCCCCTTAAGGTGTCGAAGAAAGGTAGGCATCTCTCCGCCAACTTAGATATAAATCTTCTTAAGGCGGCTAACCTTCCTGTTAACCTTTGCACGTCACGAATTGTCTTAGGAGGACGCATATCCAAAATTGCTTGAATTTTCTCAGGATTGGCTTCTATCCCTCTTTGACTGACCAAGAAACCTAAGAATTTTCCTGCCTCCAAGGCAAATGTACACTTATCTGGATTTAACTTCATGTTGTGTGCTTTCAACTTCTCGAAGCACTCCTTCAAATCTGCAAGGTGAGTCTTCAAAAGTAAAGATTTAACTATCATATCATCAACATATACCTCCATATTGCGACCAAGTTGTCCGGCAAAGATTTTATTCATCATTCTTTGATAAGTTGCTCCCGCATTGATAAGGCCGAAAGGCATGACCTTGTAACAATAAACTCCTCGATGGGTGATGAAGGATGTTTTCTCTCTATCTTCTGGTGCCAACTTGATTTGGTTGTATCCCGAAAAAGCATCCATGAAGCTTAGCATGAGATGACCCGCGGTGGCATCAATCAGTTGATCAATACTTGGAAGAGGGTAAGGGTCTTTTGGACAGGCCGCATTAAGATCAGTGTAGTCGACACAAACTCTCCATTTGCCATTGGCCTTCTTTACCAAAACCACATTTGCCACCCATTCAGGATAAGTGACTTCACAAATAAGATCCGCATCAAGCATTTTATCAATTTCTTCGTCAATTGCCCTTTGCCTATCAGGAGCAAAATTTCTTCTTTTTTGCATCTTTGGGACAGCATCTTTGTGAACATTCAACTTGTGCATTGCTATCGATTCATCAATCCCGGGCATTTCCTTTGGGCTCCAAGCAAATATGTCAGCATATTCTCGTAACAACTTAGTGAGTCCTTCTTTAAATACCGAGTCAAGCCCAGCTCCAATGCTTATACGCTTCGTCCCATCTCCAGGTACTAATTCAATTTTTTCAGTTTCTACGGCGGGTGTAACCACCGGCACTTCATCTTTTTGCAAACATTTTTTCAAAGAAGCATCCATACGTTGCTCCTCAATATCTTGCTCAATGTTTTCAACCATTTGGACATCTCTCGTCCTCTTTCTCTGATTTCGTTGGTGCTCAAAGTGCCTTTTCCTCTTTTCCCTCCTCCGTTGGACTGTCCGAGCCTTCCTCATATTACTTGGATCAGTTTGAGCCAAGTTGAGAGCAGAGCCATAACAATACTTTGACGCCTCCGTGTCTCCTTTAATCTTCCCTATTCCCGCAATGGTTGGGAACTTCATTTTCAGATGTGTAGTGGAGGTTATTGCTCTCAAACGAGTTAAGGTAGGTCTTCCCAAAATCATGTTGTAGGAGGAGGGGGTATTAACCACATAGAGTTTGATAATATGTTGCACTTGTCTTGGGGCTGTCCCAAAGAGTATGGGCAACTTCACTATTCCCACTATGGGGACTGCATTGTGGCCAAAACCATAAAGTGGTGCCTCTTCTTCACATCCTTCCAACTTGTCCTCCAACTTTAACCTTTCCCAACAATGAGTGAAAATTACGTCCACCGATGACCCGTTATCAATCAATACTTTCTTGACCACGTTATCCCGTGTCTCTATGGTAACAACAAGGGCTTCGGTGTTGTAAGGATTGACTCCCTCCAAGTCAGCATCGGAGAAAGTAATAACATCTCCTACCGTATCCTTTTGAGATATTGCCATAACCTCCTGAGTCTCAGGGGCTCGTGGAGGGGATTGTGTTCCCCCAATAACTATATTGACAATGTTCTTGTCTTTGTTGGTTTGAGATGTGGAAGGAGCACTTGAGTTATTCCCATTAGTGATTTGTCGAGGAAGGTACTGGTTGATGAGTCCTTGGCGAACCAATCTCTCGAGGAAATGTTTGAGAGAGAGACAATTCTCCGTAGTATGCCCGTGCGTGGCATGATATTCGCAATGCTTAGAGGAATCTCTATCACCCGGGGCTGTCCAGAGTGGTGGAGGTGCCTGATAGAAGGGTTTGTTTCGTATTTCTCGCAAAATGTTTGCCCGGGACATACTCAGTGCTGTCCATTCCGGCTCAGGTTTACGTGCTGGTTTTGACGAGGTGGGAGAAGAAAGTCTCGATTTGTCGAAAGTGGGCTTTTACCTTGGCGGAGCAGGACCATGTGTGGTTTGTACTTGGTGTTCATGGATGGGCCTTTGGCTATGGTGGAAGGTAAAACGTTCCTTTTGAAAGTAAGGCTTTTGTTGAGGAGGATTTCTTGTTTGCTTCATGACCCTCATAGCCTCCGTCTCAGTGATGAAGTGTGAAGCTAACTCGTATGCTCTGGCCAACGTAGTTGGCTTGTGTTCCATGAGCTTGCAAATATACCTTTCACAATCGTAAGGGTCTAAACCCCTTCTCAAGTGTACCAATGCTTCCGTCTCATTGACCGACACCACTTTGTTTACTGCTTCCTTGAACCTTTTTAAATAGTTTTCCAATGTCTCTCCACTTCTTTGCGCGATGGTTTCAAGGAAGACAGTGTGCACCTCGTGTGGTTGGTTTGCCTTAAACTTATTCAGAAAAGCTTTTTTGAAATCGGCCCATGTGTCGATGGTCCTTGGAGGAAGTCTACAAAACCACCTCTGAGCACTCCCTCTTAAGGTAGAGGCAAAGAATCTACAACATGTTAGGTCCCGGTACTCATAGAAGAGAGCTAGCTGATCAAAATAACTTAAGTGCTCTTCCGGATCTCCATTACCATCGTATGAATCCAAATTGGGGTGTTTCAAGTGTGTTTGCCTGCTCTCATCTTCGAGTCTTTTGGAGAAAGGAGATTCACCGGGGCCAGCGGAGACTTCTCCTTCAACTTTGCGCTTTAACTCGTTGAGAGTATTAAGGATTTCTTGTTGAGAGCTTCCAATGCCTCCAATCGGGGTAGGTTCCGGAGTTCTTTCCCTTTCCTTTTCTTGGTAGAACTCATCCTCTAATCTTCTCTTCTCTCTTTCATATTCTGCCTTTTTCGCCTCTAGCTCATGCCTAAGATCCCGTACTCTTCTATTTATCCTCCATGTCTCAGGTCGGTGGTGATCTTTCCCGTGACGGATATGGTTAGTATCTTGGGAGGAGCCAAGGCGGGAAAAGACTGACCTGGTCGTCCTTGGTCTTTTGCTGCCATTATTGTTTGCACTATGTGCTTCGTCCTCGAGGGGAGGTTGTTCCCTCCTCCCATTGGACTGAGGTGGGTTGTTCTGTTGGTGTGGGTTTTGGAGATTTGCAGCAACATTGAGGAGAAAATTCACTTGGTTAGGGGCGAAACGGGTCAGGTCCAAGTTGAGAGGAGGATCTTCCTCCCTTGTGCCCACTCTTTGGAGGACGGGTTCGCTGCGGTGGGAGGTACCATGGACGATATCTTGTTGAGTTCCTTGGAGTTGTTCTTCAACTTGGTTTGGATTGTTTGGATCAACCGTAGTTCGAGCTTGCAACCTCGTGTTCTTAGACGGTCCCATCCGAGACAACTTGTTACTAATAACCTCTTGTTACTTCTTGCAATCTGGAAAGGATGGAGGGTCTTTCAAAGAGAAAACCCCCTCCTTCTAGCGCCAAATGATAATGCTCCTCGCTCCACTCTACCGTACTTTTCCCTCTTCCGGTAAGGCTTGGACGGAAATGTGGTGTAGCTGTCGGAAGGGTATCTGCAAAACAATGCTTGACCGGGGGTGGTGGCCGTCAAGCACCTCCGGCGTGAGAGTAAGTAACTGGTGGTGGAGAATACAAGAAACAATATCGGAAAATGTAAATACTAGTGACTGAGATTTTAGAGAGCAAATATGAAATGTGAGAATGTGAGAGTGAGTGTGAGAATGTTTCAACCCCTGTATGTGTGATTTTACCTTGGTATTTATAGAGTTTGGTGTTACCTCCTCTTGTCCGGAAGAATGCTCCCTTCTTTGAGACAGGTGTTGGTTAATAGCATGTCCCTTCCACTTTCTACTGTCAAAGTGACCACTTTCGTGAAGGCTCCACATTGTCCGGGAGTGAGAAGGAAGGCACGAGCTAAGTCCTCGAGATAATATGTTATGAAGGAGGGAACGCTCTTTGTCCAAGAGGTTGAATGTGCTGTAGGAGGAATGTGCCTTTTATCCGGAAGGGGGAGCATTGCCTTAGCTTATTTTTCTTAGTCAACCTTGGGATGTGGCAAGTTGTCCACTAGGCATTCTCGAGACATAATTACATTATAAGGATTAAAGAGTTTTCTTCGGGAGGGTATTATCACCTGGCTGCATGATACCTCAGCTTCTTGGTATCATTTTGACTGGGAGGTAGCTCCCCTTTGTCCAGGTAACGATGTATTGGGGTCATCCAGGAATCTTCAACTGGGAACTCGATATCCATTACCTCTTCCTTGAAAACACTAGGTTGCTCCTGAATCTGAATTGGAATTACCCCCAACAACGTGGATTCTCTCTGAGACCCTAGCTTGGCCAATGCATCCGCCTTGGTATTCTTTCCTCGAGGTATTTGATCTAGCTTCACCTCTTTGAACCTTGCAATCAACTCCTGGGAGTACCTCAAATATAAGTCTGTTCTTGGCCCTCTCGCCTGAAAACCACCACGAATCTGCCAAACTACTAACATCGAATCACTAAACACTCTGATATTCTCTACTTTCATCTCCAAAGCCAACTTGAGGCCTGCAATCAATGCCTCATATTCTGCATCATTGTTCGTGGCTTTAAAAGCAAAATGAATCGAGCTATAGAGTTGGTGCCCTTCTGGACTAACTAGTTCTATGCCTGCACCTGCTCCACCACTGTTAGCAGCTCCATCTACATACAGTGTCCACCAAGGTGCACAGTTGTCATTGTCTGCCTATTTTTCCACCACCTCTTTTGGCCCCTCTTGGCCAGTAACATCTACATGAGGTGGAAACTCGATTAAGAAATCTGCTAAAGCTTGAGCTTTGATTGCTGTCTTTGGCTTATATTCTATGTCGAACTGTCCTAGCTCCACAGCCCACTTTAACATTCTTCCAGAAGTTTCTGGCCTATGCATCACTTGCTTAAGTGGATATGAGGTTCTCACCCCAATCTTGTGAGCTTGGAAATAAGGTCGCAGCTTCCTGGAAGCCAGAATCAATGCGAAAACCAGCTTCTCCATTCCTGTGTACCTCGTTTCTGCATCAAGTAATCTTTTACTGACATAGTAGACTGGGCTCTGCTGTCCATTCTCTTCTCGAACCAGAACTGCACTAATGGAATACTCTGATACAGCCAAATAAAGTATCAATGTTTCTCCATCCACAGGTTTGGCTAACAGTGGGGGGCTCCCCAAATGCTCCTTTAACTTTCTAAACGCTCTCTCACATTCTGTGGTCCATTCGAATTTACTTCCTTTTTTTATAGCTTTAAAGAACTCCTGACACTTATCAGTGGACTTCGAAATGAATCTATTCAAGGCTGCAACTCTTCCTGTAAGAGACTGAACCTCTCTCACAGTTCTCGGCGACCTCATATCAATCAATGCTTTAATCTTGGCTGGGTTGGCTTTGATACCTCTGTGGTTTACCATGAAACCCAGAAACTTTCCTGATTCTACCCCAAACACACATTTTTGAGGGTTCAGCTTCATTCTGTACTTTCGCAAGATTCCAAACATTTCTTCTAAGTGCTTTACATGGTCAACAGCTTCCTTAGACTTAACTAGCATATCATCCACATATACTTCCATAGTATGGCCAATTTGGTCTTTAAACATCATATTTACTAACCGTTGGTATGTGGCTCCAGCATTAATCAATCCAAATGGCATGCATACATAGCAATAAAGACCTCTATCCGTAATAAAAGAAGTATGCTCTTGGTCAGGTTCATACATAGGGATTTGATTGTAACCTGAATATGCATCCATGAAGCTAAGGAGGGCATGTCCAGCTGTTGCATCCACTAACTGATCAATCCGTGGTAGTGGGAAACTGTCCTTCGGGCATGCTTTGTTGAGATCTGTGAAGTCCACACAGGTTCTCCATTTTCCATTAGGTTTCTTTACCAAAACAGGATTTGCCAACCATACTGGGTAAAAAGATTCTTTAACCAATCCTGCATCCAATAATCTGTCGACCTCTTCTTTCAATGCCTGAGCTCTTTCTCCACTAACTGGTCTTCGCTTCTGTCTCACTCCTTTCTTTTTTGGATCAATATTCAACTTATGACATGACCCTTGGATCTATCCCTTCCATATCTGCATGACACCATGCAAACACATCCAGGTTCTTGCCCAAAAAGGTAATGAGAGATTCCTTTAAGGCTGGATCGAGTTGAGCTCCAATCTTCAACACCTTTGTACCATCTTTGTCATTGATCTTCACATCCAGAGTTTCACCAGCTGGTCCAGCCTTAACCATGGTTTCTGGCATTCGAGGGTCTAAGTCTACCTCCATCTCTGTGGTTGAGTCCTCTTGAGGTTCCTGGATTGTAGACGGTTCCTGAACTTCGTGCATGACATTCCTTCTCTTTGATGTTGGCTGACTGTCTTCATCGCTTCCATTATGTTTCAGTTTTCGGGATTTTTCTTCATCCAATCCTTCTACCATACACACGTCACCATCCTTGTCCGTAGGGGGTGCACTTTCTATCAGTAGGTATGGGGTATCTGGTCCCCGAAAAACTGGAATCTCAGCATGAGGTTCCTCTTCTATGATCTCTTCAATTCTTATAGCTCTACAGGATGCTGACACAAAACCTTCCAAGGGCGGACTACGCAGGTCGAGCGTTATTTTGTCTGGGTTCTTTCCTGGAAAATCATCAGGAACCTCGTCCATAGGTTCAGGCAATTTAGCAGCCTTAGCAGCATGTTGCAAAGCTTTGGTGTAACACTCTCTAGACTCATACTGACATCCTCGAACTACACCAATTCCATTTGGTGTTGGGAACTTCATAGTTAGGTGGTAAATGGAGGTTACTACCCTCATCTCCTTCAAAATGGGTCTTCCCAGAATAGCATTGTAATTCATATTTTCTTCTATAACAATGAATTCTGCTAGCTGTGTAATGCAACATGGTTTATCACCTAAAGTTACTGGAAAACGAATCTTACCTTTGATAGGAACCTGATTATTAGTGAATCCATATAAGGTATCGTTTGTTGGAGTTAAATCTTTATCCAGAAAATGCATCTTCTTGAAAGCTGAGTAAGATAGCAAGTTTACAGAGCTTCCATTATCAACTAGCACTCGATAAACCTCATAAGACCCAATTCCTGCCTCAACTACCAAAGCATCGGTATGGGGATGGTGCACCCAGGAAGCATCTTCTTCAGTGAAAGTGATATCTGCATCCTCTCCTTCAAACAGCCTTGTGGACCTCTGTGACAGATTGTAAATACTGGTCAAAGGACGTTCTTTAGCCTCACGGGTATACCTCTCCATGGCATTCCTGCTGCTTCCTCCAATGTGGGGACCTCCTATAATTGTGCGTATGCACCCAGCCTTAGGTGGTCCTTCCATCACGACAGGTTCCTGTGTCTGTGTCTTCTGAGTCTTCTCATCTCTATACTTTTTTCCTTCCTGTGCCACCTATTCACTCAACTGCCCTTGTCTGATTAGAGTTTCAATTAAGTCTCTGAGGTGACGATAATCTGCAGTATTATGCCCATTATTATCATGAAAGTCACAGTATGGGCGCTCATTCTTATTCCATGGGGGACCAGTTCTGAAAGGCTTCTTAAACCATGAGGACTTCTCATTCACTGCGTAAATATGATCGATCGGGGCTACCAAAGGGGTGAAAGTTTCATAGACAGGTCTCTCATGTTTATTGTTGTTATAGGAAGCTGGTGGCGGTACCTGACTCATGACAGGTTTAGTAGGATTCACAGCTTCAGGCTTCACCTGGGATGTGCGACTAACCACCTTTTTATTGTCACGACCATTGGGGCTTCTTTGTCTCGACCTCTTGCTTCCACTTTGCCTTACAAAATCTGGATCCTTCCTTAATTCGGCTAGAGATTCCTCCACTAGACGAAAGGGTTCTGCCTGGGCGTAAAAATCTACCAACGTCTCTGGTTCTTTTCCTTGGAGTGCTTTCCAAAAGTCCGAGCCTCCTTTGACTCCAGCAATTAAGAAATTCTTTATGATTTCCTCAGATGCTTTCATAACTTTAGGAACCTCCACATTAAACCTCTTGAAATATTCTGTCAAAGTCTCACTAGGTCTTTGCTTGATATTGGCTAAGGTATTGGTTGGTGGTGCGAATGCAACAGATGCTCTAAATTGAGTGACAAAAAGCTTCCCCATACTTGCCCAAGAACCAATCGAATCTACAGGTAACCTTTTGAACCATTGATGGGCTCCACCCTGTAGAGTTGCAGCCAGTAACCTGCATCTGGTGGCTTCCTTCACTTGATAGACATCCATCTCTGTGTCAAAACGACTAAGGTACTCAATGGGGTCAGTAGTCCCATCGAATTTCAACTCATTCGAAGGCCTATAAGACCTAGGCAGAGCCGACTTTCGAACCTTCTTGGTGAAAGGAGAAGCTGTTATAGGATTCACAGCAAGATTCTTTTCGTCCTTGAGTTGAGCCAAAATTTTCTTGACATCTTCTGCTGTCACCTCCCCAGTAGCTTCCGCCTTTGTCTTCTTACTCGTTCCTTCTTCCTCTTGTGACTCTGCAGTGCTTGATTCTTCAGTATCCTCATCTGAATCCGTGCTTTCTTCTTCAATTATCTCGACAGATGGGTCTTTATCTTTCTTCTTTTTCTGTGAGGAACCTCCAGTCTTGGTTTTCTTCTTTCCCTTGGACCCTGTACGGCCCTTGCTACCAGTTTTACTCTTCTCAGGATTCTCTAGCTCTTCATCATCATTATTTTGCTTCGGTTCTCCACCATCGTTTGGAACCTCCTCTCCTTTCTCAGATTCTTCAAAGTTCAACTGTTTCGGAGTAACCTTCGACTTCTTGCCTTTCTTTGCCTTCTTTTTCTTCTTTTTGCTTGAAGCTTGCTCCAAAGTCGACAAACGTTCTCCCACAGTCTTTAAGATTTCCATCATAGCTGCTTTAGTAACCTTCGGTGCTCTGGGAGGAGATGTGTTCCCATCATGAATCTGTCGCTCAGAACGGGTTGCTTCGCTATCCGAGTTGCCTGACATCTTTTCCACTCTTAAGATATTAACTATCCCCTCCTTCTAGCGCCAATGTTGATGAGTGGATTTCGTAATCAACTTATGTGAGGTCTACAGGTAGTTGTATAGGCTACCGATCAACTGTTCTATGAAAAGGTTTGGGTTGTGTTTGTGGGGGTTGAGCTGAGCTCGAGGGTATCTCCAATAATCTCAGGTGCCTTTAGAGAAAATCAGAGAACTTAATGTGTCGTACCCTGAGGTGCCTACGTACCCTTGTATATATAGGGATCAAGCTCACGTAGTTCTAGTATGATTCTGTCTCTTACTGGAATAGCTATATTCGGTCACCTAGTTCGTGTTGGACTCAGGTTCCTTTAGAGCCTTTCGCGAACTAGTTGGCTAAGTAGAGTAGAACTCGAGTTCGTACCCCACTATGATTCTCTCATTAGTTAGAGTTATTCTAGGATCATCTGCGCCCTAGAATTATACTCAGATACCAATTCGTTTATCTGTTCTAGATGGCTTCTAGAACTTTCTGTTGGCAACTCATAGGAACCTGGTGCTCAGGAACCTACATCTCAGGAGCCTGTTTCTCAAGAACCTCCTTATTTCGGGACATATCGTTTAGGGACCTCCCTTTGAGTGTCAGTACCTGCACAAATAACAAACTAGTTAGACTGGATAACTCTTCACATGCTTTTATCATCTCTATGGCTATTGTTATGCTAACTCGAACTCTTTTGCTTGGAGGAACCTGGTCTTCTAGTGCTCTGCTCAGCTTCCTGACCATTGGGAACCTCCTGATACTCATACTTCCTTAGTCATTTCTTCTATTTGATCTTCATAACTCGTACTGGGTCAATCTTCTAGCTTGTATGGACCGAACCCTATAGATTAATGGGCCTAAATCTAGTCCATGGAGATTTTGGGCACAACAGTTGGCACTACTACTGTGAAAGTAATAAGAATCGTTGGATCGAAGACAAATTTAACGATCAAGATTATATCATATTTATAAAATTATATCCTAATTAAACTAAACAAATTAAACAGTGGATGTACATGAGGAGAGTCGACTCTCTCTAAACCTAGCAGCAGCCGCCCCTCTCCCCCCATTTTTTTCTTCGCCCCTCCCTCCCCTCCCTCCTCCCCTTTTCTTTGCCGCCCCCCTTCTTCATATCTACCCATCACCAATCTCTCTTTCCTCCATCCATCCATTCTCCAATCCTCCCCCAATCATCTAATCCCTCTTTACTTTGTTTTTGTTCTTTTATTTTCAATAAAAATTGAACCAAAGTCAAGCATCTTAGAATTTATTTCTTAGATCTATCTTGATTTTGAGTCGATCTACTCAAATAAATAATACCTTGAGATTTAATTGAATTTCGGTTTTTCGTCTTGTCTTAGATCTAAAACCATCAGAGCTTCCGTTGTCATTCTTCTCCGATTCAAGCGGGTGGATTTTCGATTCGGTTTCTCTTGTTTTTGTGGTTTCATTCCGGATCTAAGGATTGCTTGTTTTAGTTTGTATTTGCAGTTTGGATTTCTAGGTTGTTATTTCATTTTGTTTGGCTGTGGTCTCTCCTTGGTGAGAGGGTGATTTTCTCTCCTTTTTTGTGAGAGTTGGCTTGAATTCAAGGATAAGAGCTGATACGAATTGCATTTGTGGTTGATAGCTCAAATGGACTATGGAGAATATATTGGGCGTAGAGCAAGCATCTATAGAAATATCACTTTTTTTCACACTACTTATTTGTCTCATTTTATGAACACAAGCGTGTCATCCTATTCTATGTTTGATCGTTTCGATTATTCTTGTAGATGCCGTATGGCTTTTATGAATTGAATTACCCCTTTCATCAAAAAAAAAGAAGAAGCTAACAAGGAAAATGAGCCTTAATTTTGTACAAGAATCCTACGGCAACAATAAATTTATTTTATCAACCTTACAATTTTCCCATTAAACAATAAATTTATATCCTTTACAAATATAATTATTTTTGAAATAAAGTCGGAGAGTGAAATTAGTATATCATTAGTTTTCTTGAAAAAATATTCAAAGGTCATGGAATAATTAAAATATATAATGAAAAATAATGTAATTATATTCAATACAAATAATTTAATAAAATTTCATTATATAAATTATGTAAGGAGACTAACAATATAACATATATTAATATATTAAACAAAAATTAGAAGAATAACGGCAAGAATATTAAACTTTTTTAAAGAATATTGAAACAAAAAAATGTATCAAATATAAAAGAAAAATCGTGCATCGGGTCTAAAATACCATGCATCGCACGGGTTCTAAACTAGTATTGTTTAATAGAAGTGCATGGAAATACGTTTCAGTTGTTTTCATTGAAAATTTTTTAAGATAATTGATCGTAATATTTTTTTATTCTAAGTTATAATAAAAAAGTGCTAATACAATATAATAATAATAATAATAATAATAATAATAATAATAATAAGATTTCATTTTTATTATGTTTTTTTTAAAAAATAACATATAATCGCATGGAAGATTGTTCTAGAGTAGTGTATAGAAACATGTTCTAATTGTTCTCCTTGAAAAATCTTTCGGAGAATTGATCGTATTATTTTTTGATTCTAAATTATGATAAAAAATTGTATTATAATTATAATAGGATTTCAATTTTATTATATTTTTTAACAAATAACATAGAATTAAAAGGAAAATATAATTCTAGGGGTGAAACTATTTTTTTATTTAAAATTTTAATAAAAGAATTATAATTATAATAGGATTTCTATTTCATTAAAAAACAACAACATAGAAATAGAATTATATATAGTAGAATAGGATTGTAGAATGGAAGGCGAACCAAAACTGATACGGTTAAAAGGGTGTTTCGCTTATTAATAAAGGTTATACATATAATAAGTACCCCATGCGGACATCAATCAAACTTTAAATTGAAATATGTAAATCAAAGACCTCTATACCTGTACTATAAAGGGAGGGGAGGGGAGGGGAGGGCTAAGAACTTGTCTTCGGTTCAACCTGCATGTTCTTTCTTGCCAGAAGATATCTTAATAAACATCATCTCCAAACTGCCGGTTAAGTCTCTTCTTCGATGCAGGTGTGTTTGTAAAACCTGGCATCAAATTATAGATAATCCTTCGTTCGCTAAAACTCATCTCACCTCCTCCTCATGCAAGTATATACTATACGTAGATTCATTGTGCACGTTAGTTACCGATAGTAATCCCCTTTTTGATAGTACAAAACATTCTAAACTATACTACACCCACAAATCATTCAAGAAAGATGTCACTGGTAATTCTGGAACACTACAGATTTACGGGGTTTGTAATGGGTTGTTATGTTTGTCGGATTTCTGGTATTGGATCGACAATATTATACATCTGTGGAATCCAATTTGTAGAAAAGCAAAAAAGCTTCCAAAACTTGAAATCTCGATTCGGTATGATTTTCAATATGGACGAAGAGCTTCTGTGAGCTTTGGATACTACAATGACGATTATAAAGTAATAGTCATTCCCGCTGTTAATAATACAAAGAGTGTTGTTTCCATTTATAGCTTGAGTACGGATAGTTGGAATACTGTTAATACAAATTTCTATTTGGATGACGTATTCAATGCTTTTGATAATCTAGATACCAAGTTTGTAGATGGTGCTGCATATTTGGTGGTGAAATCTAGTTGAGTAGTCATACGTTTCAAATTGAGTGACGAAACCATTCGAGTAATCAAGTTTCCCGAAGGATTTAGAGGAATTGGTAGTGCTATAGAAGCATATGGAGAAACAATATCTCTTTTGGGATGTGAGAATCATGATCATCTAAAAATGTGGATATTAAGAGACAAGTCCTCCTCGTCCACATCATCTTGGGAAAATAAATTCAGTATCGAATTGAAAGATGCCATTTATCATCATCCTGTAGGGTTCTTAAATAATGGGAAATATTTGGTAAGGACTTTCGATGAGTATTTATGTACAACTAAGTTATTTTTGTGCGACATTGAGTGTGCGAAGTTGACAGAATTTAGATCATTAAAATCTGATGATCATTATCCTGAGGGTGCAAAGTTGACAGAATTTAGATCATCAAGTACTGAATTTAGCTTTCTATGTGATAATTATCATTTAATGTATTCGGACAATACCGGTCGCATACATTCTAATTTTGTGGAGAGCCTTCTTCTGCTCAATGAAGACAGCGTGCATCCTTTTGTGGATCCAAGAATTTTTTCCTGTAGCTCTATGCTATTTACTCTAGTGTGAAGCTCAACCCAATGAAACACATGATGGAAGAAAAGAAGAAGGTAACAACACTAAAGGAGGCGTACATTCTTTTGCTCAATGAAGAAAGCGTGCATCCTTTTGTGAAGCCAAGATACTTTTCTTCCTGTAGCTCTATGCTGTTAACTCTAGTGTGAAGCTCAACCCAATGAAACGCACGGTGGAAGAAAAAGAAGAAACGTAACAACACTAAAGGAGGCGTCTAATCTTTTGCTTAAGAAGTATCCAAATTTAGGATCGGCTTAATGCATGTTGTCTACATTCGTTTTATCTATATATGTTTTAATGTTATGGTTTTTATTGGAGACCTGTCCGTCCCCTGTATCGACCAAATAGCAGGGCAGACCCAACACTCCTTTTTCACCTGGGCTGAACGTACCAGATTCATCTTTCGTTAAGACTTTATTCGAATTTACAACTTTTTCTAGTATGTGTGAAGTTTCACCGGGGCCAAACTTTCATTCGTACTTGTGTTCTCACTGATTCTTATAGAGTGTAAATTTGATTTCAAACAATATGTTCTATTCCTACAACCTTTTTTTTCTAGTCTTTCCGATGTTAAATTAACTCGGTAGTGTAAGAATTTTTTTAATATTTATAATCATATAAATTGAAGTTTTTTATAAATATTCACGTTCAGATTTTTTTTTAAAAATAACATTTTTTAAAAGAAGAAAATTTTGCAGAAATACCAACTTTTAAAAAATATTTGCAAAAGTGTGTTATACAAATTTTGCAACCACATTTGCAAACAAAATAAATCATAAATGAAATTTAAATTTTAATAATTGAAATTATCTTTATTTGCATAATAGGTTGCTTAACAATTTGCATGGCTTAAACCAAATACAACCTTGAATGCAACCAAAAATAACCTCAAATGCAATCAAAATCAAATATATTTCAGAAAAATGTAAAAACAAGTTGCATTTGATTGTTTTGGTTGCAAACAATATTTTTGCAAATATTTTCAAAAGATGATAAAATCGCAAAAAAACTTAGAAAAAATTGATATTTTTGGTAATTTCCCTAAACTATATTAACAAATAAAATTTTCTTAATATTTATATTTATTTAAATTGAATTTGACTTTTTTCAGATAAATTTTAATATTTTATTGAAGAAAATATAGAATGATTAAATTTGAAAGATTTAGAGAAAAATAACCAAATTTGAGGATAAATTAATAAAAAAAAAATGTTATTTGTTAGACTTGAGACGTTCAATTTCTATTAATTTAGCTCTATCTTGAGTTCTAAGAATCAGATTTTTAGACAATTTTACAGTCCATGCAAAAATCAAGAAATCATCTTTAATTTATTGATGCTTTAATAATTATTGGGATTGGGAGTGTTTGAGGAAGTTTATTTTCCAAAAAAGTTGACTTCTTTCAAGAAAGAAACTAAGATTCCTAGCTTTTTTCTAAAAAAAACACTTTTTTTTTCAACATATAAAATCTCGAACATATATTAAATTCACTCATAAAAAAATTATTAAAATATGAAATTTTTATTCGAAAATAAGTCCAAAAGAATTTATTTTAAGATGAGCCAAACTACTAGGAAATTGAAGAAAAAATAATGTTATGAACTTTTACATTGAAAACTCTATTCAATTTAAAAAACCTACTGATATTTAGTTTACATTATTAAAATTTACTTTTTAGTAATATTATCTTAATATCAATTAAATAAATAAAAGTTTTAATATTAGATCTAATAGTTCTTATACAACTATTTTAAAATCCAATCGTTTGATCGTTGACCGTTTTAAAATCCAACACTTCCATATCAATTTGATCGGTCAGTTGACCGTACTAAAAAATGGTATAGCATCCCTCTTGCACTAATTATAGAAGTAGTAAAAATGTACACCAAAAAAACTTTTGGAAGAAATTTCTGTAGGATATGATTGCAATTTAAGAAATTACTGCATGTAGGAAAAAGTTCATTTTTAGATTTCAGAGTGGGAAAATAATTTGATTGCACATTTTTACTTATCTTGTTATGATTACTACTTATTTTATAATTTACTACTGATTTAAATTAGAGTGGGAAATTATTTGATACTTCTCTAGTTTGGTTTGTTATTAATGGTAATTCTAAATAATAGTAAAATGGTATTATTCATAATTTTTCACATAATAAATCAAAAAATTTAGGGGTATCATCTATAAAAAAGTGTATTATTCTCAAAAGTCAAAATCAAAGCAGTATTATTCATAATTTCCTTTGGTAGGTTTGTAAGTTTCTACCTCCATCTCATCCATTTCTTTACAAATTATTTTACTATTTGCACGTATTTTAAGGTGTATATAAAGTATAGTTACATAACTTATTTTCAAAATTTTTTTTGTTAAATAAAAACTTAAATATTAAAATTTATTAAAATAAATAAAAAAATAAATTATAGAACTATACTTTAAAAGAGTCTTAAAATGCGTGTGACGCCCCGTCGCCCAATATAAAGAACCTGGGAGATGGAGGGAGTAGGAGTTTATATACTCCTTCCGTCCCAATGAATTGTATATATTGGGAACGGGACGTGGCACGCATTTTAAGACTCCTAACTACTATAGTTACATAACTTTTTTTTACAATTTTTTTTTGTATAAAAATAGAATAGTCCTATTTTTATACAAAAAAGGAAATTTTAAAAATAAGTTATGAAACTATACTAGTTATGCACCTTAAAATGCGTGTTAGACACTTTAAAAGAAACGTATAGAAATAAATGGGACATAGGGAGTATCAAATTATTACTAAAAAATTGATTTATATATTTTTCATGTTCAATTTATTATGTTTTTTTAATTTTTAAAACTATTTAATTATATTTCGTTAAAATTTTAAGTTATATATATATGTTTTTATTATTAAAATATTTTTTAATTTTATAAATTTCATGAATATAAATATTACTCTAATTATGTATTTTAATTATTACTTTCAAATACATATGTATATAATAATATTACATAAAAGTGGTTTTTTTAACTATTATTTTTTGAAAGAATAAAATTTATCTAATCATGCAGACATTTTTTCGATTTTTATACAAAATTTTCTATATTGTAAGTGTTTTCCAGATTTTATATAATTTTTAACTATATAACTTATAACTCGTGTATGCACGAATGTTTTTTTTAATATTTTTATCTTATTACTCATATTTCACATATATATAGTTTAATTAGTAGGAAAAAAATAATTTATGATAATAAAATATCATAATATATTTTTGATAGTATTTTAAACGATAATATTTTAATTTTTAACTATAATATGTTATTGACGGAAAGTTTTAGGAGTATCTTATAAGATAATACTAGCGTTCTACCCGTGCTACGCACCGACCGATAAATTGTATTAATAAATTAATATAAATATATAATTTTTATTTTTATTTAGAAAAATATATAATTTTATTGGAATGTTAATTAACGTAAGTATAAAATTACTTATCCGTGAATTCATACCAACTGAATTAATATTAATATTATGAACCAATCATCAAAACAAATACAACCCCCATTGAAAAGTTCAAAATTCCTCTTTATTATTTTTTAAAATTTAGCTTTCATTTTATTTCTCTTTGTTAGAGAATATTTCTACGTATCATGTTAACAAATTTTTCACCTATATTCTAATAATTTGGGATATTTATTAAATATCAAATCTATAAAATATTTATTATATTAATTTATTGAAAATATTTGTATGGTCGTGGTTAATTTTTCGATTACATATTTAAAATGTGTAGAAACTTAATCCTCACGACTCCAATAAATTATTAGACTGTCTATCAAAAAAAGGTCGCATGTTTCAGCGATATAAGAAAGGATATCTATTGTGCAAGATATATGAAACGAATGTAGTTATAACAATAGAAACTTTCATCTAATCTAGTTTGCTATGTGATTGTTCAATATCATTTTTACAAATTATATGTCATTTTATTAATGAATTAATTTACTATAACATTTTTTTATCAACTAACCAAACAAATTCAATATATCGCGCTATTAAACAATACAAAACCATACCACCAGATATCCTTTTCTCTCTTAATCAATGAGAGTCAGCCGTAGTCCTTAGTCCCCCTTCCCTCATTTTTTTTCCGATCTGTCCTCTTCTTCTTCGTTTAAAGCTTCATTCCTCCCTTCTAATCCTCCTTCGATCCTCCATCCATTCTTCTAAACTTTCTTTTTATTCCAATTTCAATAAAATCAAGCCTTATGTTAGGTTTTTGTTTAATTTAAATCCGTTCTTTGTTGTGTTTGTTCCCAATTTATTTGGGTTTTGTTTATGTTGAGTATTGAATACGATAAGAGAATACAGAGGGGGGTGAATGGATTCTCGAACTTTTCTTTTCCGAGTCTATGTAGCAAGAGTGTTTGTGTGTGCAGGATTGAAGGTGCGGATAAAGAATAACACAAAACACAATATCACTTTAATCTAATGTATTATTAGATAAAGGTTGCTACAATCTGTGAATACAAATGATAGTATTCTCAGCTTCGTTTTTCTCAGAGAGATACAACTTAGTGTATGAAAAACTTGACTCACAAAGTTACTAAGTTATGAAGTGAGGCTGTGTCCTTATAGAACATGGATACAGCCTACTTACTGCAAATAAGGTAGCTAAACAAATTACTTTCTAGTCTGTCTATCCTTTTTGAGTAAGTGTCCAAACGGTTACAGATTTGACTTTGCAAAGCCTGTTTAGATCCACTTCTTTAGCTCCTTGTCTCTTCTATATCTCTCCAAGCTTCCTTGTAGGCTTTCCAGAGCACGTTACAGATTGTGGTCCATAAAGTGCATTGACTTGTTGCAGGTTTCTGACTTGTACAATTTCTTCAGTGTTTTGTCTCCAAGAATGTATTCGAGAAGTGACTAAGTAAGTGATTCGAGAACTGGAATTGACTTGATCGATAACTCTGAGTTCTCGAACACTGTTATATTGACATATCGAACCACTTCTCGAATAGCCCTTTTCCGTCAGGATTCCTTGAGTTATTGAATAGAACATTTGACTTATCGAATCCTCGAGATATCGAATAGCTTTCTGAGTCCTTGAGATATCGAATGGAACTTTGACTTGTTGACTCCTTGAGAACTCGAATACCACTTTGACTTGTTGACTTCCTGAGTTCTCGAATAGAGTACATAGACATATCGAATCTCTGAGATATCGAATGAGATATCGAACAGTATATACAGAGATATCGAATAGTGTCTTGAGATATCGAATCCCTGACTTCTCGAATGCTGGACTTCTCGAATAGACAAATATACTTCTCGAATTGGTACTTAAACAAATTCTTCTTTTCTTCAAATCCCAACTGTGATTATTTGACAGTCTTTAACTCCTTGCTTGAGGCATGAACCTTGGAACTTCTTTCAAGCATTATTCTAGACTCTATAAGTACAGTTACACAACTATGATTTGATGCCTACTACAAGTACAATACTAGTAGAAACTCTACAACTAGAGGTTCCCTCAGTTAAAAGGTCATGTAAGTAATGCAAAGCATTAAAAACAATTAGGCTTGTTATTAGATGTATACAGGCATGCCTCTGTGACTAACAATATCCCCCAAATTGTGAGTGAGACCCTTAGTCACAATTTCATGTCTGATAACAAGCATAACATACATAAAGATAAAACTTTAAAAGTACAGGTATGTAGATTGATTGAGCACATGAATGAAGTTACAAGATGAATAATCTTACAGCATGATGAATACTAGCCATTCTCATTTGATTCCATCTCCATTGCTTTGGCTTGTAGATCATCATATGCTTTCTGTTTTCTTTCTTTCTCCTTTCTTGCATTATCATCCATGGCCTTTATGATCTTTGCCAGAGCATCCAATTCTTCAAGCATGATGAAGTCTTTGAAATCTTCAAGTACTGGTTTCAGAATGTTGGCAGGATAGTGACTGAGTAGATTCATTCTGATATTGACATTGTCTCCATTTCTCCTCCTGTACTTCACCACATAGGGATTAAACTGAACTCTACACAATCCCTTGGCCCTTAGCTTATCTGCTTCAACTTCCAGCCTATCAATCTCCTTCTCCCTTTCTAGCCATTTCTCAAAGCACCCCTTTCTTATCTTCTCAGCATAATCTCTCTTCATTTTTACAAAATCAATCAACTCCAGCTTCCATATTTTCTCCACTTTGTCTTCAGAATCCAATAATGCAATGATTCTTTCTATTTCATATAGCTTGCCCCAATTTTGACACTGTCCTTGTTTGAATTTCTTCTCCCTTCCATCAGTATATTTAATCTCAAGGCAGTTATCCATAATGGCAGCATAGTAGATTCTTTGAGCTCTTAGATATTGCAATTGGTCTTCATCAAAGTCTTCATCTAATGGTTGGAGTTTTAAGCCTGGATATATTGTTAGGGCCCTTGACCTGGATGGCTTTACTCTCCTAGCAGCATGCTTGAGTTTAAACATTTTCACTTGATTGTTTGGCAGAAACTTCTGACCTTTGTTGGCTGACCATAGTAGTGTTCCATTAGCAGTTTGTTTTTTGAAACATACATATGGTTTCTTGACTTTAATCCCTTTCTCTTCTTGAGGTAGTAAAACACTTGCAGAGGCCAGAGATGTAGATTTTGATGAATCATTACTAGTGACATCCACCCTAGACATTGAGCCTTGTGTTGTGGTAGGAGTATCATTAGTAATGTTCATGGCTTGCTGTTTTCCAATTTTCCTCTCATAGACTCTTCCTTGGTCATCACCATCTTTCTTATTCTTGTCATCCTTCTTCTTCTTTTCATCTTCATCACCCTTATCTCTCCTGTGATGTCTCTTCCTCCCATCACTTTTGTCTTCAGAATCATCATCCTTATTTCTCCTAGGTTGAGCCCTCTCTGGAGTTTCACCAGTTGCTATAAAAGATCTGAGAATATGCAGTGCTTCAATTTCTTCATCATTTCTGGTTCCAACCTTTTTCTGTAGTTGATCAATGATAGCAATGACCAGTCTGTGATTTCGAGAAGTGAGATCATGGGGAATGACCAATTGCTTGATGTATTCAATTTTGGTGCCAGACTGATAGATGATTGTCCATGGCTTCTTGATCACTTCTGGCAGCCTTGAAGGTTGGCCATTCCTCAAATCATCAAACAGACTTTTGTTGTTCTCATTTCTCTTCTCAATAAGCTCAAGTATGGCATCTATCTCTGAGTGTTTTAGGGCTTGTAGAGTCTTGTATGTTAGATGCCATATCTTTGATTTTGATATCATCACTATCTCCTTGAACCATAGATTATTGACTTTTGGGGATGATAGTGATGTAGTCAATCTGCTCCTTCAACTCCCTCAGATAGAACTGAGTGTCACCAGCCTGTTCCCTTGTGGCTTTCAGAAACTCCAAGAAGGCTTTATCATGATAAGCATTTGAGTTAGCCACTTCTTGTAGCTTGGCCTCAGTAATTACTTTGACTTCTATAGGCTTGGCACTTTCAGATATGGAGGATGGAGGTTTGTCAGTTGACATACTTCCTGCAACCACTGTGGTTGTGATAGACTGCTTCTGGCCACCAAGAGTAATGACATGCACAGTTGGTAGAGTAACAACTGGCAGTGAGGTAGGAGGCTCATCAACCTTTGTTTTTCCTTTGTCTAGCACATGAGTTGGAGATTTATTTGCCCTTTGGTGATCACCCTCTCTGAAATTTATCCCTTTTTCCTTGGGTTTCTCCCCCTTAGTATTTGAATTCCTTGTCCTCTTCTCCCCCTTAGGCTTGTTGTCAGGCACAGAGGCTTTAGAAGTGACCTTTGGGATGGAAGATTCTTCAGGGAGGGGAAGACCCATATGCTTCATCATAGCAGCCAACAAGATTGTTGATGCAGAAGAACATCAGCTGTGGTGGTTGCTTGAGTGTCCAATTGATCATTGAGAAGTGCAACCTTGTCTGTAAGATGAGCATTGGACTTAGTGAGAGTAGCCACCTCCTTTTCAAGAGTATCCACTTTAGTGAATAGCTCATGTGCCCTGAAACCAGAGAGTGATTGATCCTTTAGTCTCTGGACTTCATACTTGGTCATGTCATGAACAGGGACCTCAGTTACCAGCTTATCCCCATATTGATTCTTGAACAGTGTTCTCAGCATGGCATTTGAGTATGTGGTTTGATCAGACAGAGATTGAAACTTATGCCCCAGCCCTGTGATAGCATCCTTGAGAAAGGCCAAGCCATTGTCCATTTTGATACAGCTAGACTTGCAGGCTAGAATTTCCTTGACCACAGTTTCCAGTTGAGGGAATTTGGAATCAAAAGCCCTTTTTAGCTCATGCACCTCCTTGGTTGTGGCTGTACACACTTCTGTGACTTCTGTCTTTAGACCCTTGCCAAGGTAGTGTGCAGCCTTGAGAATTCCCTTGTAACTGTCATTGACTGCTTCATACACAGCACTAGGGGTGAGAGAATTGGCATTGGACCCTAGTGAAGTGATGTACTCTTTTCTGAGGTACTGTAGGCCTTATGAGAGAGGAATGTCATACTTTCCTTGAAGCCAGGCATCTATATTTCCTTCTCTCTCAGACTCATCCACAATTTTGGTCTGTTGTTGCTCCACATCCTCTTTATGGCACAGGAGAATAGCTTCATTGTCAGGATTTGGAAGGTTGGCAGTGAGGAGGTGCTGGGCAATCTTTGTGAACTCAGGAATCTGATCCACAATTAAGCTTTGAAGTGCTTCAACCGTCAATTATTGTGGAACAGACCCTGATCCTGAAGCACTGTCATGGTGCACAGGCTTCAGCCATTGTGACATAAAGTCAGAGCTAGAGCTAGGTAAACTAGACTCCTCAGTTACAGATGCAACTTCTGTAACCGGATGGATTGACTCTACTACTGGTGTCTCCACAGAAGTGGGATGAGTTACACCAGCAGTTGACACAGGCACAGAGTCCTTAGTGAAAACTATTGGAACCTCTGTGTTTGTGATGGTGTCATTAGGATATGCCCCAGCATGCATTCCCTCACCATCTAAATGTGGGTCCTGGGTGGTGAGCAAAGTGTCATGCACTAAGTCACTTGAGTCCATTGGCTCATCAAGAGAAAAGAATTCTTGATGATCAATGCCTTGCTCCTCAATAGCTTGAGTTGCAGGCTGCAAAGAAATTTGAGATGAAGATTCTGGAAGAGAAGTGTGTTGTATAGTAGATTTTGGCAACTCCCCCTGAGAGATAGAGGGAGTTTCAAGTGTGATGTGCTCTCCACTCAGTGTAGTGCCATCCTTATCACTCCCATGTGCTGACTCAATACAAGAAGGTGCATTGGGGAGGATGCTTGATTCTATAGATGCACCCTATTGAGAGGATACATCTAGTGAGCTGCGTGCCCCTGATTTTACAACTTCTGCCATTTGTGTGACTGAAGAGGTGGTCTTAGTTTTCTTCTTCTTCTTTGGCCTTAGTAAGGGTGACTCTGGTTCCTCACTTTCTAGATCTAGTTCAACAGCTAATGCTGCTTCAGATAAGATATTCAAGGGTGCAGACATTACTTCCTTTCTCTTCTTTTTACTAACATCACCCTTTTGAGAGGATGATGTAGTTGGTTCAGTAATTGGTAGAGTGTTTGGTTGAGAGGGTTGGTTAGCTAGCCCTGGGTTAGCATTTTGTTCTACTTGCTTGGGCTTGGCTAACTGAGATTTTGCATCAAATGTTGGCATGTTGTGGGGGTAAGTTCTAAACAAACTCTCCATATGGGGAGTTATGTTAAGTCTTACATCCACATCATTCCTAGTCTCCAAATTACCAAAAATGAGTTTGGTCATGGATTTAGGATAGCCTATTTTATTTTTATCTATCCCAGGCAATTCAATCAATTGAGCATTTTTAAAGTTAAGTACAGATTGAATAAAGTGATGGAAGAAAATATCAGTACCTCCTGGTTGTGTTCTTACCAAGTCTCCCATATAGTTCTTGTAGGATGATTTGGCCAACATCTATCTTATTTCCATAGGCCAATGCATAGCCAATTTGCTGCACAGGTGCAATGATTTAATCAAAGCTTGATTTCCTGGCAGTGAAGACTTGAAGAAGAGTTGTAAACACATAGCTCCACTCCTTTCTCAGATTCTTTCTGTTCAGCTTGCCAAGATTGATCCCATCTGACTAGTTGATGAACTCAAAGAATTCCTCTAACTCTACATTCGTGGCCAATCTGTCAAATGACTCTTGTTGTAGGCCCAGTGCTTGATTCATGTCTGCAGTAGTGATAGTGATTTCCTGATTCTGAATCTTGCAGTAGATGATATATGAAGTGATTGCATTTTCCAGGACTACAACCTCCACAATAGCAGTGTCCCAAAACTGTTCCAGGATATCCAGATATAGAGTTGGGTTGGCAGAGAGTGCATCCTTGATGTATAACTCAGCCATCCATTTCACAAAGCACTTGAAATTGGCGTTGGGTGCTTCCACATCAATAGTTAGAGCAATGAAATTGGTGTTGAACTTTAATATTGCCATTTGTATGGAGAAGAAGAAAGGAATTGAAGGTTGAAGAAGAAATTTGACTTTTGGTAGTTAGGGTTCCAGAGGTTTAGAGAGTGTAGATGCTTGAGAAATCGAATGAAATGAATCGAATAGGTGTAGAATTGTATAAGTATGAAGTACTTGAATTGTCGATTAGAAGTTTGTTTTGTATCGACAAGTCAGGCATTCGAGAAGTAGAAAACAACTATTCGAGAAGTCAAGAAAGGCTTAATCGATAACTCAAGCAGATAGTAACTCACAGCTGGTAGTTATCTAACTCAGAAATATTTCTAAATTAAATAAAATGTGTTTTTATGAGTGAATTAAACTTTTAGACAAAAGTCCAAAATTGGTTAAAATTCAGCGAGAATTCAGCCTTTTCAAATGATTCGAGAACTCAAATATAGTATTCGAGAACTCAGTCAATCGAGAACTGAAACACTATATTCGAGAAGTCAAGGAAATCTCTATTCGAGAACTCTAAAAGACTCTATTCGAGAACTCAAGAGTACTCTAATGAGACTTGTTAGAGATGTCGAATAGTAAATCATTTGAGAAGTTTGACTTATCGAACTATACCCATTACACATAAAAATTGATTTTCACTATCTTTTAAAATTGACCAGCCATATTCATTGAAGAATATTCTTAGCAAATTAAATAGTGATTTTCTCAAAATTTCATAGAAATTTCAAGTTAGCAAAAATATGATTTTCCAACATATGCAACAGATTTGAAATATTTATAAATCATATTTCAGCCAACACTTACTCCAAAAATATTTAAAATTTAGATAAAGTAAGTGTTTACTGCTGCAACAACCTAGATGATATATTCACTTAGCCAGAATCTGAAGAATTCAGCATTCCAATCTCACTAACCAACCTTGTGAAGGTGGCTTCATCTAGTGGCTTAGTGAATATGTCAGCTAGTTGTTTATCTGTAGAGACATAATGCAACTCAATGGTTCCATTAGTTGCATGATCTCTAATGAAATGATATCTGATGTCAATGTGCTTTGTTCTAGAATGATTGACAGGATTAGCAACTATAGAGATTGCACTTGTGTTGTCACACATGATTGGAATTCTTTCCAACACAAGTCCATAATCTCTAAGTTGATTTCTAATCCAAAGCACTTGAGCACAGCAACTTCCAGCAGCTATGTATTCAGCCTCAGCTGTAGAAGTTGACACAGATTGTTGTTTCTTGCTATACCAAGAGACTAACCTTTGTCCAAGAAACTGGCAGCTACCTGAGGTGCTTTTCCTATCCACTCTGCATCCAGCATAATCAGCATCAGAATAACCAACCAGATTGAACCCTGTGTCCTTAGGATACCATAGTCCCAAGTTTGGAGTGCCCTTCAGATATCTAAAGATCCTTTTTATAGCAATCAAATGTGATTCTTTTGGATTTGATTGAAACCTTGCACACAAGCATGTAGCAAACATGATGTCTGGCCTACTTGTAGTGAGATAGAGCAGAGAACCAACCATGCCTCTGTAGACTGAGATGTCTACCTTCTTGCCTTTAGCATCTTCATCCAATTTAGTGGCAGTGGCCATGGGTGTCTTTGCAGGTGAGCAATCTTCCAAGTCAAACTTCTTCAATAAATCCTTGATATACTTGGTCTGACTGATAAAGATACCATCCTTCCTTTGACTGACTTGCAACCCAAGAAAGAATGTCAACTCTCCCATCATACTCATCTCATATCTGATCTGCATGAGTTTAGAAAATTTCTCACACAGCTTCTCATTTGTAGAACCAAAAATGATATCATCCACATAGATCTGAACTAAGATGAGATCATCACCATGCTTCTTGTAAAACAATGTCTTGTCCAGTGTGCCTCTAGTGAATTGATTCTCAAGAAGAAATTTTGATAAAGTATCATACCATTCTCTTGGAGCCTGCTTAAGTCCATACAATGCCTTAAGCAATCTGTAGACAAATTCTGGGAAGTGTGGATCCTCAAAACCAGGTGGTTGTTGCACATAAACTTCTTCTTCCAACTCTCCACTCAGAAATGCACTCTTGACATCCATTTGATATACTTTAAAGTTTGAATGAGTATCAAATGCCAAGAATATTCTGATGGCTTCCAATCTAGCAACAGGAGCAAATGTCTCATCATAATCAATGCCTTTCTGTTGAGAGTATCCCTTTGCAACCAACCTTGCTTTGTTCCTTATAATTACACCATCTCCATCCATCTTATTCTTTAGAACCCATTTTGTTCCAACAATGGTTCGGTTCTTTGGTGCAGCCACAAGTTCCCATACTTTGTTCCTTTCAAATTGATTCAGCTCCTCTTGCATGGCAATAATCCAATCTGGATCCAACAGTGCATCATCAAGTTTCTTAGGCTTAACTTGAGATAGAAAACAGCCATAGAGGCACTCATTCTGAGTTGCTCTCCTAGTCCTTACTCCTGCATTAGGATCTCCAATGATTTGCTCTGCAGTGTGTGATCTATCCCATTTCCTTGAGTGCTCAGCCTGATTTCTCATTCTTGATGTTGCTTCATCATCCACATCATGGTCATTCTCATTTCCTCCCCCTGTGAAGTTGCCACTACTCACAGGTGTGTCTTGGATGCTTGTTCCTTCACTATTGATTGGCACAAATTCTTCTCTTGTACCATCATTCACTTGAGTTTGTTGAACTCGAGTTTCAACTTCAGTTTCAGTCTCTTCATCAGAGTCATCTAGATTATCAAACTTCAATGGATCTTTATCTTCATCATTGGCTTCTTCTAGTCCAGGTAGTTTGCTGTCATCAAATGTCACATCTGTGCTTTCCATAACTTTCTTTTGACTGATGACATAAACCTTGTATGCAATTCTTTCCATAGAGTAGCCAAGAAAAATTCCTTCAAATGCTTTTGCATCAAATTTTCCAACATATTCAGAATTATCCTTCAATACAAAGCATTTGCTTCCAAAAGTATGAACATACTTTAGAGTAGGCTTCTTTCCAGTCATCAAGTCATAAGGTGTCTTTCCAGTGTTTTTGTTGATGAGGGTTCTGTTCTGGATATAGCATGCAGTGCTCACAGCCTCAGCCCAAAAACATGTAGGCATTTTTGCATCAAGTAACATTGTTCTAGCAGCCTCAATTAGAGTTCTATTCTTCCTCTCAACAACTCCATTTTGTTGTGGAGTTCTTGGAGCTGAGAATTGCTGAGAAATGCCATTCTCTTTACAGAATGCTTCAAGTTTGACATTTCTGAACGCTGTTCCATTATCACTTCTCAGTGCAATCACACTTGCATTGTTGGCCTTTGCTTCCTTGTCAACTTTCTTTATATGCTCAATGATTACTTGTGGAGCCTCATCTTTTGATGCCAGAAATTCCACCCATGTATACCTTGAAAAATCATCAACCATCACCAAGGCATACTTCTGTCTTCCTAGAGACATAATATTGACAGGACCAAACAAATCCATATGAATGAGTTGTAGGGGCTTGGTTATAGATGTCACTGTCTTTGTCTTGTGGCTTGATCTTTTCATCTTTCCTTTTTGACAAGCCTCACACACTCCTTCTTGACAGAATTCAAGTGTGGGCATGCCTCTCACTAACTCTCTTTTGACTAGAGAGTTAATGGCTTTGAAGTTCAGGTGTGATAATTTCTTGTGCCACAGCCAACAATCTTCATTTGATGCTTTTGAGTAAAAGCAACAAATTTTGTCCTTGTTTGCAGAATCCATATTGGCTACAAACAGGCTTCCCTTCCTTACTCCAGATAGAGCAAAATCACCAGTCTTCTTGTAGGTGATCAAACATTCATCTTTGTCAAAATCCACCTTGAATCCCCTATCAGTAAACTGACCAACACTTAGCAGATTATGCTTGAGCCCCTTGACTAGTGCTACATCTTCAATGATGACATTACCAACTTTCAACTTGCCATATCCCAATGTGTTACCCATGCTGTCATTTCCAAAAGCAACCATTGGGCCAACCTTTTCCTCATACTGTGATAGCAGGGCCATATCACCAGTCATATGATTTGAGCATCCACTGTCCAAAATCCACATGACCTTCTTTTCACTTTCTTTGCCCTGCAAACACAAAGGTATTACTTTTCCTTTGGTACCCAAACAAGTTTGGGTCCATGTGACTTAGAAACAGTTTTATCATAAACAACATGCTTGTCAACTTTCTTGGCATTAGTCTTCTTGTCACTGTTAGAAGTCTTGGAACCTGAGGTTTCAGACTTAGGTGACAGAGGTACCTTCCTAGCTTTAGGAGGACTTGAAGACTTTGACCTGGTTTAGTGTGTGTGAGAATTGTGACTGATACAACCATCAATGAATTGCCTTCTCAGATTTAAACAACTAGTCATAACATTCATATTGCATGGCATACAGTCAAATTTATCACAAAATGGTGCATCTCTATGTCTTAGAGGCACATAACAATCATAAAAAGGTTTGGACACACTACCAACAGGTTTCTTGCATGCATGAGTTAAATGATTGGTACTGAAACAGTTCTGACAAGTTTTCCTAGGGGCATTAGGCATATAAGCATAGTTGTTATCCTTGTTAATCCCTAACTTGCCATTTCTGTTCTGTTTCTTCTTAGTCACTTTCTTTTCTGATTCACTCTTCCCAGCTGAAACAAACTTAACAAACTTCTTAGGTCTTGGCCTATCAACTACTGGCTCCTTGTCTTTTGACCTGACACTCTCACTCTTGGATGATGCTTGTTGTTCATTTGATTGTGCCTCATCCTCATCATTCAACATTTGTTTGATGAGTAAGGCATCCTCATCAATTTCAAATGTTGGTTCCTTAAAAATTGGATTTTCAGTCTTTTTCAAAATGTGAGGCACTCCCTCATGAACAACTGTGTCATCTTCAATGACAGCATAGCCTTTTCTCTGTTTAAGAGTGTCATAATCAAGTCCAATAGCAGCCTTGGGTTTTGCTTCAATTTTCTCACAGTAGGATTTCACTAGACCAGATGATTTCTTGAAAGTTTTTAGATTGAATTCATTTTCAGCTAATTCATCCCTAAGAGCCTTTTCAACCTGACTAGCACACAAAACCTTATTCTGCAGATATTCAACTTCTTTCTTAAGGTTTTCTATTTGCATAGCAGTTAGCTCAAGTTCCTCATTCTTTTTGGTTAACATTTCATTTCTAGTAGACAGTTTAGCAATCTCTTCATTAGCAGCAGTCATACTAGTATGAATGTTAAACATTTCAACAGATAGTTGTTCAATCATGCATTTTGTTTACACAAAATCACGCAAGCGCACGTGGTCACAAGTAATATATAAGGTTAAGTCCAAATTCGTTTCCACAGGGATCAAGTTATGGTTCTATTCAGTAAATATGCCTATGCAACAATGTATGGTTTTTATTCACTGCTAAGACAATTAACAAGATTGGGTTTTGATTAACTAAAATTAACTAAAAACAAAAAAAACAAATTAAAAAACTAAGAATTAATTAACTAACGAGAATTTAAATCTGATTATTTGTGCAAGAGAAAACATGGAATCCTAACTTCATTAAATACTTTGCTTAGATCTGACGCCTTTAATCACTATATGCAATGGTTATGATATCTGATCGGACAACACGAAACAAGTAAACGCTACTTCTCAGTATACGTATACCAAACTAAACAAACATCCACAAAAGAGATAGAAGATGAATAGACACCAATTATGCTTAGACCCTATATGTCTATAGAATTTGAAAACATAACGGTTGAAGAGCAAGTTATCCATAATGATTACATAGGGCAATATAAGTATTCTCATCTCATACTACGAATCATGTTGATAAACAATCATGAACCTATGCTAGCATGGCAAGTTCTAAATCTCAAGATCCACTTTCACTTCACAAGAGATTAACAAATTAGATGTTAGCTACGCATCTAACAATTAAGCATAACCATACGAGGATATCAGATATACATCACACACAGATCTTTAAAGCATCAAGATACTAAACTCCATAAATAAATCCATTAGAATCCCATGACAACGATTAGTTCATAATCGAACCTCTCGTCATCATGTGATCTGATGAAACCATGATAAAAACAAAGTATGAAAAAAATACAAATAAACCTATGTAATTGATATATAATGGTTCTAATATCTGTATGTATCTCCCCCTCTATTACAATGGTATGATGTGTTTAAATAGGCTCTAAAAGTCTTTTCCAGCAAGAAAATACCAAAACAGAATTATAATAGAATTTTCTGCAAGATACGTTTCCTAAACTGATTCTGTTTTAAAGGAAAATTCGTGGCTGACTTTTCTTCAGTTTTTCTGGAACGTTCCAAACGTAATTGGACCTCTGGACCACCTTAGAATGATAGAGAATCTCGTTATCTTCGCGTGGACTGCTTACGAGCTGAAAACAGACTTATAGAACTCAAGATATGGCCAAAACAGTGTAGACTTCGCAACCATTCTTAAAAATCCGAATTTTAATTAATTAATTCCCAAAAAATTATAGAAGCATCCACCTTAGTCAACATTCACGTAAATCTGCACAACTAAGCAAAACACATCAAAACTACAAGGAACTTGAGTCCAAGACAATCAATTTAAGCCGATTTAGAATGCTTCAAGTGGATATAAAATCCACTTATCACACCCCCAAACTTAAACCAATGCTTGTCCTCAAGCATAAACAATTAACTTTACCTAACTAGTACCACTTCCGTAGGTGATCACGGTTGCATTTGGCATATGCAACAAGCCCTTTAAACCCCTAGGCAGCCCTAGTGGACGAGTAAGGTCTCGTGAGGGCCTATAGCGAATGTACCCACAAAATCCAATGCAATGCAATGCAACTAAATGAAAATGCAAATAATATAGCCTACCATACCTTCAAATCCTCTCATGCCATATCAATTTAAGAATCAAAGTAAATACGCAATGTCTTGGTGTCGAAAGTGCAAGTATTCACATAGTCTACTCAATGAACATGCATAAGTTCTCACAAGTCCATGTCAAGTGTAAGAATAATTTAGTAAACATGCTAAGCATACAAGAGCACATCTTTGAAACAACACTCGGGATCTCATACGCAAGAACAAGCAAACAGTCACAATCCACTCACAAAGAATATTCACTCAAGAACCAGGGTAAGTGTATCACTCAATTCCAACAAAAATCATAAGCATGCTTGACATTTGGTATCAATCTAACTCTTAACACAACATACATCAATGACGATAATCAAAATGTCTTTATTTGGGTTGTAACGGGGCTAGGGACAAGGTATGTCAAATAAGCCAAAACAGGTGAAGTGTCAAAAGCTAGTAAGTACCATAATACATCATACACAACACCCTATTTCCCCCCACATAATTTTTACTCTTTTTCTTCCAACAAAAATGCTCGACTAGTCGACTGAAATAGGATCACAACAAACACAAACATGCTCTCATAATATATTTCTTTTTTTTCTTTTTCATATATTTTTTTTCTTTTTTTCTTCGAGAGCTAAATAAAACATAATATAAACAATAACAATGATCCCATGAATTTATTACAAATGCCGACTATCAAGTAAACAACCAAACCCAATTTTTCAATATTTCCCCCAAAAGTACGACCAACAATAACCCTTCCCTGCACACCTTATTACTCCCTTAAGCACTCTACTAGCCTTTGACAATGTGGGTTCAAATTAATGTAAGGCCAATACAAGAAAAAGGTCTAGGCAAGTAATGTGGTATGTCACCGAAAAATAGGATTAAGCTCAACGGGTTAACTAATTGATCATGTAAATATGGTGTGGTAATATGGGAAAATATGCGGTTATTCCTAATTGCCTTTATCATTTTAATCGTCAAATAATGTCATGCGTTTCAAGAAAGACCTCAAACAACTGCTAGCAATGCAAACAATCCGTGGACACTCAAGCAAACGAATAAATTTGCAATTATGCAATAAGGCTCAAAAACTCACTTGGTGGAAAAACATACTCAATCCCAAGCAACATCTCTCTAACTCACCGACTTGTATTCAAAGCATGCAAACTAAATCATCTTGCACATATTCATGTCCTTCTAATCACTTACAACATTCAATAAGTCTACTAGTTTCAACTTACTAGTGTATGTGCACAAGAACAAATTAAGCATATCACTTCTCAATCAAAAGCGTCAACAACACAAAATTCCTATCAAGCATGGGTGCAAATGCAAACTATTATGAACTCACATGATATACAAACATAAAAAAAACAGAATGTCCTATATGAAACAAACATAGATAACAAGAACATAAATGCATAATTTACTACTAATATGCAAAGCATGAAATCCTACATGAACACATAATACAACAACAACTACTAATCCCTCAAACCACCCCAAACTTAAAATATTCAATGTCCGCATTGAATGGAAGTAAATACAAGGGATAGTAGAAAACATACCTGCTCGTCCTCATCCTCCTCGGATGAATCTGGTGGAGGATATTGCGCACAAGCTCCATAGACTGGTTACCTTTCCTGAATACTACAAAACCCACAATTTACAAGAACACAAATTCGTAATAGAAATAAGATTAGAGAAAAAGATTTACCCAATACGAATCAAAGAGGTGAACTTGCAATTAATTCCTCTTTAGAATTGAATTTTTAGAGATTTAAATAAATATAAGAGGAATTGGATTTGTATGTATAGGTGGGTATATACAAAAAATAATAATAATAAGAATAAGAATAATAAATATAATAATAATAATAATAATAATAATAATAATAAATAATAATAATAATAATAATATGAATTAGAATAGAAATAGGTTTAGAATTTTGAAGAAAATATGGAGGGTTTTAGAATTGAAATAGAAAAAAAATTAGGAATTAGGGATTGGGGTTAAAAAAAATAGAAGAGAGGTGTGAAAAATTTGTGTTATAAAAACACAATTACGGGTATAAAATAATACCCAAACAGACATCACCTCGCGCTGCGGCTTGAAAGGTGGGCGCCGCAGCCTCAACATGCTTCTGCTGAGCACACCCTTAATTTTTTTTCTCGCCACTTGCCAAAACAATTGTGGCCACAAATAAAAATCTGACCTGGCCTGTTGATACTACACGCGCATCACATTACACAAACAACTCTCCTGCTTGCAACATTCCTGTCGGCTGCTTTGCATTTTGTAATTAATTTTTTTTTAACACAATCACACGCACAAGTTGAAAATTGGCAGACTTGACATGGCGCTGCGGCCTGGAATTCGTACACTGCGGCCTGAAACACATTCTGTCAACTGTTGCAAATTTCGTACCTTTTTTTTTTGCACAGATTTTTTTTTTTTCACAGATTTTTTTTTCACTACACTCATTCTTTTTTTTTTCCTACACTAATGGCATTGGTTGCCTCCCACCAAGCGCTTCTTTAACGTCAATAGCTTGACATTACTTCCAAGCCTCCACTAAGGATGATAATAGTTCACCTGGTCCTCTCTTCACAATACTTCATCATCATCTCGGCGGCACACTTTCTGCCCTTTCTCCTCGCTTGGCCTATTCATGTAACAACCATGTTGTATTCCAATGCCTTCATCTGTTGACCCAAAATCTGTCAATTTGTAGAACAACACACGGGCTTCGCTTGAATATAATGGAGGAGGGTAAATGTAAGTTGCTGAAGCCTTTGGTTCCTCAAACAGAACTTCCTCCATTGGCTCTAATGCGCTACCTCCATCTTCACACTTTGAGACAAGTAGAAGACCTGCATCTTTCTCATGTTCATCAGCCTCTTGGTACGCACATACCAATTCTTGAAATTTGCACAGCTCAACAGTGTCTGTCCTAAATAGTGCCCTTTCCAAATCATCCACCATCCTAACATGATCAAATTCCTCACATGGCTTGTGAACACTCACCTCACCTTGGAATTTGTCTTCCTCAAGAAAAGACGCAATTGCACTATCCTCAAGATTTGACCATGAAACAACCTCATCAATCAGCACCTTAAAATCCCAGAGATCAGCCAAGCCGAGCGACTTACACTCTTCCTCCTCAGCACTATCCACCACAGGTTCTGACAAATCAGCATGTTCTTCTTTTTCTATAGGATCCTGATCATGAATTCCTTCTTCATCCTCAATTGCTGAATTCTGATCGTTCGTGACTTTTCCAGATCTGAGTGTTATGGCCTTAACCTGCTCCATGCCATCTTCTTTTCCTGGATTCACCTCTGTGTCACTAGGAAGAACTCCATGTGGCCCGTTGAGAAAGGCACTTGCAATTTGCCCAAACTGATTCTCCAATGTCTTGAGAGATTCCGCCTGATTTTCAATCATCAACCTCAATTCATCCAATTCAGATTTTTCATTCGAAGATTGACCATCATCCCCATGAAATTGTTGCTGCTGAAAATCTTGATTGTTGCTCCAGCCGAAATTGGGATGATAGGTTGCTAGAGCTGGTTGCGAAGGTTGCTGGAAGTTGCTCACAAACTGTGCCGCTTCAGAAGATATGGCGCATTGACTTGTCTCGTGTGCGCCCTCACATAGCTCACAAACACTAGTAACTTGAGGCACCCCATGTTTTGACATAAAATCCAATTTCTTATTAAGTTCCTCTAGCTGAGCTGCTAGAGCTGTGACTGTATTAACTTCCAGAATTCCTGCTAATTTGCCTTGTGATAATCTCTGAATTGGATTCTGGTATTCATTCGCAGCCATCATCTCAATTAGCTCATAAGCTTCCGCATAGCTCTTAGCCCATAGAGCTCCACCTGATGCTGCATCTAGCATGGGTCTTGACTGTGCACCCAAGCCATTATAAAAACAGTTAATCACCATCCAATCAGGGATCCCATGATGTGGACACTTCCTTAGCATCTCCTTATATCGCTCCCAAGCCTCGCACAAAGATTTTTCAGATTGCTGTGAAAATTGAGTAATAGCGTTCCTGATTGCTACGGTCTTTGCCATGGGGAAGAATTTAGTAAGAAACTTCTGAGCAAGATCCTCCCATGTAGTAATGGAACTAGGTGGTAGAGAGTGTAACCAGCCCTTAGCTTTATCCCTCAAAGAGAATGGGAAAAGTCTCAATTTGATAGCATCTTCCGACACCCCGTTGATCTTAAAAGTATCGCAAATCTCAATAAAGTCTCGAATGTGCATGTTAGGATCCTCCATAGGAGCACCCCCAAACTGAACCGAATTCTACACCATCTGAATTATGCTAGGCTTGATTTCGAAAGTATTAGCTACAATAGCTGGCCTGACAATGCTAAATTGGATGTCATTGATCTTTGGTTGAGAATAATACATCAATGCTTTCGCTGCTGCTGCTGGTTGTCCCATTGCAACCTGCAACACATAAAACTAAACAACTATGTAAGACACAATCCGAGTCAGTGAACTCTAACGACCACTATTGACAAGCACATAAACCAAAAATAAAACACCGATGATCCCCGGCAGCGGCGCCAAAAACTTGTTACACAAAATCACGCAAGCGCACGTGGTCACAAGTAATATATAAGGTTAAGTCCAAATTCGTTCCCACAGGGATCAAGTTATGGTTCTATTCAGTAAATATGCCTATACAACAATGTATGGTTTTTATTCACTGCTAAGACAATTAACAAGATTGGGTTTTGATTAACTAAAATTAACTAAAAACAAAAAAAACAAATTAAAAAACTAAGAATTAATTAACTAACGAGAATTTAAATCTGATTATTTGTGCAAGAGAAAACATGGAATCCTAACTTCATTAAATACTTTGCTTAGATCTGACGCCTTTAATCACTATATGCAATGGTTATGATATCTGATCGGACAACACGAAACAAGTAAACGCTACTTCTCAGTATACGTATACCAAACTAAACATACATCCACAAAAGAGATAGAAGATGAATAGACACCAATTATGCTTAGACCCTATATGTCTATTGAATTTGAAAACATAACGGTTGAAGAGCAAGTTATCCATAATGATCACATAGGGCAATATAAGTATTCTCATCTCATACTACGAATCATGTTGATAAACAATCATGAACCTATGCTAGCATGGCAAATTCTAAATCTCAAGATCCACTTTCACTTCACAAGAGATTAACAAATTAGATGTTAGCTACGCATCTAACAATTAAGCATAACAATACGAGGATATCAGATATACATCACACACAGATCTTTAAAGCATCAAGATACTAAACTCCATAAATAAATCCGTTAGAATCCCATGACAACGATTAATCGAACCTCTCGTCATCATGGGATCTGATGAAACCATGATAAAAACAAAGTATGAAAAAAAATACAAATAAACCTATGTAATTGATATATAATGGTTCTAATATCTGTATGTATCTCCCCCTCTATTACAATGGTATGATGTGTTTAAATAGGCTCTAAAAGTCTTTCCCAGCAAGAAAATACCAAAACAGAATTATAATAGAATTTTCTGCAAGGTACGTTTCCTAAACTGATTCTGTTTTAAAGGAAAATTCGTGGCTGACTTTTCTTCAGTTTTTCTGGAATGTTCCAAACGTAATTGGACCTCTGGACTACCTTAGAATGATAGAGAATCTCGTTATCTTCACATGGACTGCTTACGGGCTGAAAACAGACTTATAGAACTCAAAATATGGCCAAAACAGTGTAGACTTCGCAACCCTTCTTAAAAATCCGAATTTTAATCAATTAATTCCCAAAAAATTATAGAAGCATCCACCTTAGTCAACATTCTCGTAAATCTGCACAACTAAGCAAAACACATCAAAACTTCAAGAAACTTGAGTCCAAGACAATCAATTTAAGCCGATTTAGAATGCTTCAAGTGGATATAAAATCCACTTATCACATTTATACTCTGAAACAGACATATCTATAGTAGTGAGAGATGGTACCTGAGAATCAGATGGAGATGGGTCATTCTTGGAATTGGCCATCAAGGCATAATTGCAGAATTCTTGCTCCTCTCCATCACTGTAAGAATCATCCCAGCACTTCCCTTCAGCTATGTAGGCCTTACCTTGTGTCTGCTTTTTCAGAAGGGCCTCATACTTAGCTTCAAGCTCAAGATAGTCTCTATCCTTCTTTTTAGGATTTTTGCATTCACTGGCAAAATGCCCTAGGTCATTGCATCTATAGCACCTTACAGATGACCTATCCACATGGCTGGTTTTAAACTTATTCTTGTTTGGTTTCACAATTGCCTTGCTTTTGTTGAATGAATGGTTTTGGGTTTGAAGGGTTGATTCCTTTTGAATCTGATGTTTGGAAATTTTCTGGCCATGAAACCATATGAAGTGTTTTCCATCCCATCTAGTTTTTCAAGAGTGTAAAACTCTTCTTCCTCCTTCTCCTCAACAGGTTCACTTACCTCAGGTTCAGTTTCTTCCTCTTCTACTACCTCCTCTATCCTTAACTGACTTGTAGATGCTTCTAGGTCTTGAATAGATTTGTTGACAATCAAGGCACATGATGTGTTTACCATTCTGCCTTGATTGGCTTGGATAGCCCTTTTCTGAAGCAACTCAAGCTCATGAGTTTTTAAAAATCCATAGAGCACATCATATGTAACTTTGTTCAAATCTCTTTCCCTTAGAGAAATGACCCTTTGCTCTAGATGGTTTGGTGAGGATAGCAGAAACTTCATGTTTAACTCCTTGGTACTGTAAACCTTGCCATTCATCTGCAACTCTGTAACTAGCTTGTGAAATCTCTCAAACATCTCAGTAATGCTTTCCTTGGGCTGTGCCATGAAAGCTTCATACTGTGTGACCAGTATCTGTTTCTTGTTTTCCTTAACCTCATCAGTTCCTTCACACAACACCTCAATGTGATCCCACATTTCTTTGGCAGATGTACATGATGCAATGTTTGCAAACATTGACATGTCCATGGAATCAATGATAAGCAACATGAGGTGGCTGTCAAGAGCAACCTTCTCCCTTTCTGATTCTGTCCATTTTGATGGATCCTTGGCCTCATAAGATCTTGGGATAGTTGTGGTTCCAACAGTCTTCTCTGGTATCTCTTGTTATGGAACAAAAGGACCATTCTTGAGAATCTCAGGATACAAAGGATGAGAGGCTTTGATGAACAACATCATCTTTATCTTCCAGAGGTTGAAATTCTCTTTGTCAAACTTAGGGACCTTCACCGTTCCTGTAGTCTTAGGTGTATTCGAACTCATGATCATTTTTCTGTTTTTGAATAAACAGCCCGCTCTGATACCACTTGTTGAGTATTGAATACGATAAGAGAATACAGAGGGGGGGTGAATGGATTCTCCGAGTCTATGTAGCAAGAGTGTTTGTGTGTGCCGGATTGAAGGTGCGGATAAAGAATAACACAAAACACAATATCACTTTAATCTAATGTATTATTAGATAAAGGTTGCTACAATCTGTGAATACAAATGATAGTATTCTCAGCTTCGTTTTTCTCAGAGAGATACAACTTAGTGTATGAAAAACTTGACTCACAAAGTTACTAAGTTATGAAGTGAGGTTGTGTCCTTATAGAACATGGATACAGCCTACTTACTGCAAATAAGGTAGCTAAACAAATTACTTTCTAGTCTGTCTATCTTTTTTTAGTAAGTGTCCAAACGGTTACAGATTTGACTTTGCAAAGCCTGTTTAGATCCACTTCTTTAGCTCCTTGTCTCTTCTATATCTCTCCAAGCTTCCTTGTAGGCTTTCCAGAGCACGTTACAGATTGTGGTCCATAAAGTGCATTGGCTTGTTGCAGGTTTCTAACTTGTACAATTTCTTCAGTATTTTGTCTCCAAGAATGTATTCGAGAAGTAACTAAGTAAGTGATTCGAGAACTGGAATTGACTTGATCGATAACTATGAGTTCTCGAACACTGTTATATTGACATATCGAACCACTTCTCGAATAGCCCTTTTCCATCAGGATTCCTTGAGTTATCGAATAGAACATTTGACTTATCGAATCCTCGAGATATCGAATAGCTTTCTGAGTCCTTGAGATATCTAAGGGAACTTTGACTTGTTGACTCCTTGAGAACTCGAATACCACTTTGACTTGTTGACTTCCTGAGTTCTCGAATAGAGTACATAGACATATCGAATCTCTGAGATATTGAATGAGATATCGAACAGTATATACAGAGATATCGAATAGTGTCTTGAGATATCGAATCCCTGACTTCTCGAATGCTGGACTTCTTGAATAGACAAATATACTTCTCGAATTGGTACTTAGGCAAATTCTTCTTTTCTTCAAATCCTAACTGTGATTATTTGACAGTCTTTAACTCCTTGCTTGAGGCATGAACCTTGGAACTTCTTTCAAGCATTATTCTAGACTCTATAAGTACAGTTACACAACTAGGATTTGATGCCTACTACAAGTACAATACAAGTAGAAATTCTACAACTAGAGGTTCCCTCAGTTAAGAGGTCATGTAAGTAATGCAAAGCATTACAAACAATTAGGCTTGTTATTAGATGTATACAGGCATGCCTCTATGACTAACAGTTTATTCTCTCCTTGTGAGAGTTTTGTGTGTTTTTGGTTTGTTTTGCAGTGAATTAATGTCCGGGATGTTAGATCTGCGGGATTTTCAAGGTTTAGATTTAACGATGAAAGTTTTTATGGGATTGCATTTATGGTCGATAGCTCAAACCAGATGTGGCGAAGCGGGTACATGTACATATATCAGTTTCAACAAATCGCTTGATCGTATATCCAAGAGGTCTAAGAAGACTGGATTAATCTGCGATTGTATCTTTACGGTTTGTTCGACTCGATTGTTCTTGTAGATGCCGTATGGCTTTTTATTAATGAATTAAATCCTTTGTTCAAAAAAAAATATCGCGCTATTGGAGTAACATATAATTGTTAGATTTTATGGTTATTGATGTGCTAAAAATAAACAATTAAATATCGCAAGCGCACGATCTCGTTTTAGTATTTAAGATTCGTTCCACAGAGACTAATATTTTCGCAGGCCTTAATTTTTAATTTAATCGGACTAGAACAAGTTTGGGATTTGGTGAATTTTGGATCTTATTAATTAATTCCTGACGGAGAATTTAAACTAATTTTAAAAGCAAATTTAATTATTATTTTATTTCTAAACTAATTTATTTAAAAGTGAAAGGAACAAAAACTAAATTATTCTAAATACGAATTAAAATTAGATTGTATGCTAAAGATTTATTTACAGAAAATTTACAGGAAATTTGGACATGATTAATTCGTAAATTACCACTAGCCAAAAGCACAACCAACACTACACAATTTACACAATTTTGATTCAACTCGAAAATCGGCTTAAATTCATGATCAAAATACACAGATCACACAAAACAAAATTAACGAAACTAAAAATACTTGGGACCAATTGAACTCGACTACACAATGATAATTCTCACGGCCGATTAGAGGCTTCCGATCACCTGTTCCGAGCTTTGTTCCGGGGATACTTCACCTGAGTTTGGGTATCTGCAAAATAATGCTTGCCCGAGGGTGGTGGCCGTCAAGCACCTCCGGTGTGAGAATCAATAATCGGAATAATAATAATCGAATGGGTAAGAATGTATCTGTGTAAACGGAGAGAATGAGTAATAAGCTTTTGTAGCTAAAAATTGTGTGTGTTACCTTATGTGTAGAATGGGGGTATTTATAGGCTGGGTCTTCCAATCACTGTTTACCCACTTGGTTGCCCACTTGTCATGCCGTTAAAGCTACAGTGAGCCACTATTGGAATAGTGATTGGTGTCCCCTCCTGACATACCTCGATTCTATCAACAGTCACTTGCCCACTTGTTATGCCGTTAAAGCTACAGTTGAATGTCCTTGTGTTCCCTTGATTACCTTTATGGTTTCATGCCTTAGTGAGCAAGATAACAAGATATTTTGCACAAGTATTAAAGTAAAGGTATTTGTTTGTCAAGTTGAGTAATTTTAGTAAAGATATTATATAATGACATGTGTGTAAATTTCAAATACTGTTTGGTTTTGCCCTGGACGGCGGGTTCCCGCTGTAGGCTTACAACGGGTAGTTATCATTGCCCCCCCCCCACTCCTGCTGTGCGTTGTTAGCGGACAGGAGGAGGAGAGAACTGAAAAAACTATATGCAATACTGTTTTGAGAAATTTTTTTGAAAATGATACTATATGTGGCCCCCCAAGTGTTGGCGGACATTACTTGGGGGTCTAATTCTTTGGTGAGAATTTGCCCCCCAAGTGTTGGCGGACAACACTTAGGAGTTAGAAAAAATTTGTGAAATTATGCCCCCCAAGTGTTGGCGGACAACACTTAGGAGTTAGAAAAAAATTGTGAAATTATGCCCCCCAAGTGTTGGCGGACAACACTTAGGAGTTAGAAAAAATTTGTGAAATTATGCCCCCCAAGTGTTGGCGGACAACACTTAGGAGTTAGAAAAAATTTGTGGAATTATGCCCCCCAAGTGTTTGCGGACAACACTTAGGAGTTAGAAAAAAATTGTGAAATTATGTGGTATTTGACAACGGGTTGTGGTGCTTGACGGTTATGGAAACGTTTTTGTTTGATATGTGTAACTGCTTCTTGAAATAAATGCAATAATTGATAATAAATGAGAATTTCGATATAAATGAGGGGATAAAATTAAATGTCAATAATATGAGAAATGATAAGTGGTGGTTCGTATTAATGAGAAGTGACCTTTGGGTGGAAAGAGAATGTACCTTTGTGATGTAATGTGTCATGAGTAAGTGGGAAGTTATTACCTAGTTGGCAGTTTTGGTTGAATCGATGCAGTTACTGATGGCTGTAGTGATGACGTGGACCAATCACAGATGGCCACGTTTAGTATGTAATGTTTTTCACCCCATCACACGCGCCTCACGCTAATAAAAGGGGGTGATAAGTGGATTTTATATCTACTTGGAGCATTCTAATTCGGCTTAAATTGATTGCTTTGGCCTCAAGTTTGTGGTAGTTTTGATGTGTTTTGTTTAATTGTGCAGGGTTGAAGAAATGTCGATTAAAGGTGTAGTTTCCGTCATTATTTGAAGTTGATTTATGATATGGAAGGAAGAATGGAGGCTAATATCAACTACCAAGAAGTATATAAGTCGTTAAGGATTAAAGACGGAAGCTCATGCAAAAGGAACGGAAGAAAAGGCTTAAAATTCGAAGAAAAATCAATTTTCGCAGATTGGGGCCGAGCCGGGAGCCTAACTGGCGCTCCTGGCACCGTTTTATGCAGTTTGGAGCCGTGCCAGAAGCCTGATTCGCGCCACCAGCGCGGCAGTGCGCTGCGTGAAATTTCCAGCTTTTGTTCTTTTTACTGTTTTGGCCATATCTTGAGTTCTAGAAGTCCGTTTGAGGCCCGTAAGCTGTCCACGCGAAGATAACGAGATTCTCTATCATTCTAAGGTGGTCCAGAGGTCCAATTACGTTTGGAACGTTCCAGAAAATCTGAAGAAAAGGCAGTTATGAATTTTCCTTTAAAACAGAATCAGTTTAGGAAACGTAATTCTATTATAATTCTGTTTTGGTAGTTCTTGTTGGACAAGACTTCTAGAGCCTATATAAACACATCCAACCCTTGTAATTTATCATCATTATTAGGAGTATCATTACACGCCATTACATATCAATTACTTAGTTTTATTTGTATCTTTTCATACTTTTTTTTTTCATGGTTTCATCAGATCCCATGATGACGAGAGGTTCAATTATGAACTAATCGTTGTCATGGGATTCTAACGGATTTATTTATGGAGTTTAGTATCTTGATGTTTTAAAGATCTGTGTGTGATGTATATCTTGATATCCTCGTATGGTTGTGTTTCATGTGTTTAGATGCGTCATGAACATCTAATTTGTTAATCTCTTGCTAAACGAGAGTGGATCTTGAGATTTAGAACTTGCCATGCTAGCCTAGGATAGGTTGGTGTTTTAACATCATGATTTGTGGCATGATTAGAGATAATATGCTACCCTATGTGATCAATGTGGATAACTTGTTCTTCAACCGTTATGTTTTCAAATTTTATAGAGATATAGGGTCTAAGCATAATTGGTGTCTATTCATCTTCTATCTCTTTTGTGGATGTATGTTTAGTTTGGTATTCGTATACTGAGAAGTAGCGTATACTTGTTTCGTGTTATTCGATCAGATATCATAACCATTGCATATAGTGATTAAAGGCGTCAGATCTAAGCGAAGTATTTGAAACTCCTAAGTTTTGATGATCACAATCAGTAAGCCATTTGGCTTATAGATATAAAACAGCATGCCATTTGCATCGGCTTTAACTTGGTTTTGCAGGATAAAACAGCATGCCATTTGTATTTGTTCTAACTTGGTTTTGCAGGATAAAACAGCATGCCATTTGTATTTGCTCTAACTTGATTTTGCAGGATAAAACTGCTTACTGATTACATGATCAGTTTATATCAATCAGCAAGCAAATGTTCACAAACAGCATGCCAATTACACAATCAGCAAGCTGATTGTTTCTGATGGAATTGAAGATGCATTCGTAAAAACAAAGAGCATCAAGAGGGAATACTATATAGATTATTGTAAGAGCCCTCTGAATTATTCTAGCACGCCAGAGCAAAATTCAACACATGGGGAACAATATATTCTTTGCTTTGAATAAGGAAAGTAGCATGACATATTTGACTTCTCATTACCCACATGCTCTTATTCCCTTCTATGCACGCTCATAACATTTTCTTCTTCTTCAGTTGAATTACCAGCTCCTCCCACGTTCTTGAGAATCAAAGCAAATCTAATCTCATATCCAACCGTTTGATATTCCTCCCGTTGAAGCCATTTCAAGCCTTCATTCAAATACTCTTGTTTACCTATTTAAAGACTGAATATCTTCAGTTTTTATTAACCTTACAGTGTAGAAAAAACAAAGAGCTATACACAAACTCAAAGCTTACATTGCAAAATTCTTCATAGCCTCTCAAACCTTTGTATTCGTATATATTCAGAGCGTTCATAGGTTGAGTTGTATTCATTTAAATCTTTGTATCGTTCAAGTTGTAATTGTGTTGCTGTTGTACAAGGTTGGCAAATAGGTTTGGGTGGGTCGAACTAGGCTAGAGAAGAATACTTGGGAAGTATTTCTTAGAAAGTTAGTTCATATCAACAAACAGCAAGCCGTTTGTAAACAGCAGGGTAAAAGGGAGATATATTGTTGTATCTTGTAATCGGTTTATATTTGATCAATAATATATTCTCTTACCAAGTTTGGTAAGGGACCAGGACGTAGACCATAGGGGTTTTGGGGGTCGAACCTGGCTAAAAGATCGTGTGCCTCATTTTGCTTACTGTTTTTATTCCTTCTGCATTACATATTAAACACAAACAGCATGCCATTTGTAAACTGTACTATTACAAACAACAAGCTGTTTGTAGCATTTTTCAAAACAGTTCATATTTAAGCATTGTTAGCCTATAACACCTATTCACCCCCCTCTAGGTGTTGTTTTCATTTGGTATCAGAGAGAGGTATACTAACATTTCTGTAACAGGAAGGTATCGATCATGGCTGAACAATATCTTGAAGCTAAATCTGATTATAGAGCTCCTCTCCTCACTGGATCAGAAAATTACAACTGGTGGAAATGTAGAATGGAAACTTTCTTGTCCAAGAGACCCCTGGTATTAAGAGTGGTGCAGAAAGGAGACTTCGAATTTCTTGATGATAAGAACAAACCAAAAGATGTTGATGATCTTACTCCCGATGAGATTATTAAATGTGGCTATAATGGAGAAGCTAGGAACTCCATAATGAATGCTCTAGATCAAGCTGAGTATGACAAAGTCTCCTCCCTAAAGATAGCAAAAGAAATGTGGGATGCTTTGGAAACCTGTCATGAAGGATCAAAAACCTTGAGGAAGGTGAAGCTTAGCAAGCTAATGAATGATTTTGGAAACTTCAAGCTCAAGGATGATGAAACTATCAAAGAAGGTCAAGCAAGGTTCCAAGTTACTATAAACTCATTAAAGAGACTTGGAAAAGATATTCCACAAGATGAAATTAACATGAAAGTGTTAAGTGCGGTACCATTTATTTATGAAGCCAAGGTCACGGCTTTGGAATCATCCTCAACAATCGACACCATGGATCACCTAGCTGTTTTTGCTGAGCTAGAACAGTTTGAAAGTAAGTTAAACAAAAGTCAGATTGAAGGTGTTCGGGTTCCTGTAGCTAACAGCAAGCCAGTTGCTACAAACAGCAAGCTGATTGAATCTGACGAAGAATCTGATGAAGAACTTACACTCTGTTGAGTATTGAATACGTTAAAAGAATACAGAGGGGGGGTGAATGGATTCTTGAACTTTTCTTGAATTGAGTCAATGTAGCAGATAAGTGCCTGTGTGTGTAGAAGTGAAGGTGCGGATAAAGAAACAACACAAGACACAATATCACTTTAATCTAATGTATTATTAGATAAAGGTTGCTACAATCTGTGAATACAAATGGTAGTATTCTCAGCTTCGTTTTTCTCAGAGAGATATAGCTTACAGTGTATGAAAAACTTGACTCACAAAAGTTACTAAGTTATGAAGTGAGGCTGTGTCCTTATAGAACATGGATACAGCCTACTTACTGCAAATAAGGTAGCTAAACAAATTACTTTCTAGTCTGTCTATCCTTTTTGAGTAAGTGTCCAAACGGTTACAGATTTGACTTTGCAAAGCCTGTTTAGATCCACTTCTTTAGCTCCTTGTCTCTTCTATATCTCTCCAAGCTTCCTTGTAGGCTTTCCAGAGCACGTTACAGATTGTGGTCCATAAAGTGCATTGGCTTGTTGCAGGTTTCTGACTTGTACAATTTCTTCAGTATTTTGTCTCCAAGAGTGTATTCGAGAAGTGACTAAGTAAGTGATTCGAGAACTAGAATTGACTTGATCGATAACTCTGAGTTCTCGAATACTGTTATATTGACATATCGAATTACTTCTCGAATAGCTCTTTTTCATCAGGATTCCTTGAGTTGTCGAATAGAACATTTGACTTATCGAATCCTCGAGATATCGAATAGCTTTCTGAGTCCTTGAGATATCGAATGGAACTTTGACTTGTTGACTCTTTGAGAACTCGAATACCATCTTGACTTGTTGACTTCTTGAGTTCTCGAATAGAGTAGCAGATGTAACATCCCGAGTCCGAAAATATTAATTATGATTATTTTTATGGGAATAAGATTTATTGCGATTAAATTTTGAACCATTTTGGAGATAATGAAGAATTTAGAGATCGAATTGATAAATTGTGGATTTTGAGAAATAATTTATTTTATTGATTAAAGATTAAATTATTATGTCAAATATTAGTTATTTGACGGTGGATAATTTTTAGGATTTATTTTCGGGAATTTGCAAGTGAACTCGTAATTATTTAAAATACGAGATTTTTGGAGATTGACGATTTAATTTTTATTAAGTTAAAGAGTATATTTATTTTGGGAATTTGGAATATAATTGTTTTAGTAAAACAATTATAAGAGGAATAAAAAGGAAAGAAATGAATAAGTAGTGTTTTATTTGGGGCCTAGAATAATTCTTATAAGCTAATATAAGGAATTTGGGCCAAGCCATTTAGAAAAAACACACACAGCAAAAACACAAAAACGGAGAGAGAGAAAGAAAAAGAGAATTGGGGGAAAGATTAGAAATTAGGGTTAGAGATTAATTTGGGGGTTGTAATTGAAGAGAGGGAGTGAAGAGAGAGAGAGAGAGAGAGAAAGAGAGAGATATGAAGGAGGAAGAGGAGAAACCCATCTTCCTCATTCTTCTTCAAAAAATCTGCCATGAAAAAACAAGGAGGAGGTGGAGAAAGATTGGAGAAAGCTTGGGTTTTGCTTGGTGATTGTTTGAATTGGGTTTTAAAAGCTTCTAAGAGGTATAACATCCTTGTATCAAACTTTGATTTTTGTAAATTTGTTCATGGGCATATATAATTATAGCTTGCTCATTTTTGGGTTCTTGAGGATATTAGGTTGTGTGAATGATTAGTGATAATTAAGAGTTAAGAATGATAAGGAATTGTGGATTATTATTAAAGCTTGGAAATCAGTTTGGTTGATGAAACTGCCTGTTCTGCTCTGTTATTTCGTGACTACTTGTCCCCTGTTTTGGACAGTGGGTATAGGCTGGAAATGTTCTACTCGGAGTCTAGTTTGTTCACGCGAAAACCTTGTATCGTTTGAATTAACGAGTAAAAACTTATGTATGATTTAGCAAAGGGCGTACATAACAGAATTTCTGCGTCCGATTGGTGAGTTGATCCAGTTCGTTTTTGACTTAAATAAAATGTTTTGGAGCTAAAATTTTTACACAAGATTGCTTAGATATTCAGGAAGGATTCTACAAAATTTTGTATTAAAATGATTATTTTTCAAATTATTAAAAATGTTTGAGTAAACCGTGCGCAGTAGTTTTTAAAATGTCCAGGATTAATGTCCTGCTTTGAGAAGGGGTTTTGAAGAGGTTAAAGGCATTACTTGATAATGGTCAAAGAATGAAAGTTGTAGGTTTATGTCTTTTTTTTGTGGTTGCCAAAGATGGTATGTACCAGACTTGTAAAAATTGAGATATAGATGTTGGAACAGGGCTGATTATAGTAGTTATGAAACTGCCCTGTTATGTATTGCTACTGTTCAGCTATTCTGGGTTTGTTAGAAGCTATTCTGGGCAGTAACTCTGTGATGCAGTTGTTCTATATGGTTTCTAGTTTATTTATGCGCAAATTTCAAGTCATTTGAGTATACGAGTAAGGAGTTATGAATGTTTTGGTAAAGGTAGCACAGCGCAGAAATTTCTATGTTCTGTTGCAAGTTTGATCAAATGGTTTGCTTGGTTATACGATTAATTCTGAGATGAAATTTTTATGGGAGATTGAAATGATATCAAAGATGAAATCTGGAAAATTTGGTATTAAAATGAGTATTTTTCGATTTATGAAAAATGTTAGAGTAAAGAGTGCGCAATTGCATTTTTGTTTTCCAGTTTGTCTTCCCTGTTTTGGGGAGTCGTTTAGAAAGGGTTAATGATCTTATTTGATGTTCGTCAAAGAATAAAATTTGTTAGTTTTGGTCTTATCTAATTGTTTGTCAAGTACGGTATATATTTAAATGGTGGTTAATGTTTGATTTGGAATTTCTAAGGAGCAATAGTTAAGAGTGATTGATGAATTGTGATTGGAGATGGAGTTGGGTATTGATTAGTGTTGTGGATGTCTTTGGATTGATTTGAGGTGTTTTTACACCGGGGGATGTCCATTTTACGACAAGGTCATGTCCAATTTTCTGTAGGAAGGCCATTCACCTAGACTTAAGAATACGTGATTGATTTTAGTAAATAATTTTAGAAATGAACTAAGTAGAATTTGATCATTCTAAGGTCATGTTGCTTTGTGAAGATACGAGTGCATGTATTCTTGAGAATATGTGATTGATGATCTTTGATGATACACGTTCAGGTTTTGAAGAAGTGGGTTGATGAACGGTTGGACTGCTTGGATGGCGGTGGTTGTAAGTATATCTTGCTGTGATAAATTGAAAATAATGCGTTATATTTCTGTTAACAAATTTACTGTGTTTTAAACCCTATGCGTATTTTGTGTTATGCGGGTAGAAATGTGAATTTGTGGATTTTTAAAAGAAATATATCTTTTAAATCGAGGTGTTTAAATTGTGATTTTTATATTATTATATATGAATGCTTGTTAAACTGTTTTTTAACTGGTATATGTTGAAATGTGTTTTTGAGGAAAACTGAGTAGACTGGCATTGACAGTGAATCACCCCCTTAATTGGGACCAGTAGAACCTCCAGAAATGGAGACCAGTAGAACCTCCAGAAATGGAGACCAGTAGAACCTCCAGAAATGGAGACAGTATGAACCTCCAGAAATGGAGACAGTATGAACCTCCAGAAATGGAGATTTGGTAGAACTTCCAGAAATGAAAACTTTGTGAACTTCCCGAAATAGGAAGTAAAGGCCGGGGACCCCCACTGGTAGAACTTCCAGAAATGGAAATTGTGTGAACTTCCCGAAATAGGAAGTAAAGGCCGGGGACCCCCACTAGTAGAACTTGATGAACTTGTCGTGACTAGAATGCCCAGTTTTTCCTCACGTAAATTGGGAAGTTTATATTTTATTATAGATTGTGAATTGTGAAATGTCGTTGATTGCTTATATGCAATATTGTGAAAATGCTTTAAGATTCAGATTGTTGTGAAATTGTGTTGAGGTTCAGATTATTGTGAAATCAAACTATTTACGAAATGATTATTCAGTTTTAAAAGATGAGTACTTTGGCAGAACTCTGATTGTGGTGTGAATTATATTTTATTATAAACTGTGTTGTGATGAATATTTTCGCAGAACTCGGATTTCGGCGTGATTTTATATTTTATTATAAATTATCAATGTTGTGCTGACATATTGGCAGGAATCTGGTTTCGGTGTGAGTTATATTTTTATAAACTGTGTAGTGATAATGATTTCCAAAACTAAATTATTTTTATAAAACTTCAGTGGATCACTACAAAATATACTTGCTGAGCTTTATAGCTCATTCCTCTATTTTATAAATCATCACAGGAAGATACTGAAGATTTAAGAAGAATACTAGGAAAGGTAGAAAGAAGTGATGGACCATTAAAGCTGGTGGTTGACTTAGTGGTTGTGCTTCACCTACTGGAGTTTGTAGATCGACTTGGTGGAAGCACTGGTTGTGGATCTTGGTTGTACGTTGATTCGAGGTAAGTCGGGACATAGTTGGCTTGTAGTTGTATAAATTACAGTACATGGTAGATAGTAGTTGAGATGCGATGTGCGTGGCACGATTTTTGGTGAGATGGACTTTTGTTATAAAGTTGATTTTTTTTTGGATTTGAAAAACATGTGGATAGTCCTATTTACGAATACTTCATGCCGAAATTTACAAAAAAAAATATTAGCAGATTAAACAGGTTGCGATGTAGTTTTGGCGGATCCTCGGGCCGGTTTCTTTCCAGAGGAAATCAAACCGGGGTCGGGGGGCGTCACAGCAGACATATCGAATCCCTGAGATATCGAATGAGATATCGAACAGTGTATTCAGAGATATCGAATAGTGTCTTGAGATATCGAATCCCTGACTTCTCGAATGCTGGACTTCTCGAATAGACAAATATACTTCTCGAATTGGTACTTAGGCAAATTCTTCATTTCTTCAAATCCCAACTGTGATTATTTGACAGTCTTTAACTCCTTGCTTGAGGCATGAACCTTGGAACTTCTATCAAGCATTATTCTAGACTCTATTTGTACAATTACACAACTAGGATTTGATGCCTACTACAAGTACAATACAAACAGAAACTCTACAACTAGAGGTTCCCTCAGTTAAGAGGTCATGTAAGTAATGCAAAGCATTACAAACAATTAGGCTTGTTATTAGATGTGTACATGCATGCCTCTGTAACTAACAATCTCCCCCAAATTGTGAGTGAGACCCTTAGTCACAATTTCATGTCTGATAACAAGCCTAACATACATAAAGATAAGACTTTAAAAGTACAGGTATGTATATTGAACACATAAATGAAATTACAAGATAAATGCTCTTACAATATGATGAGGTACTAGCCATTTTCATTTGATTGCATCTCCATTGCTTTGGCTTGTAGATCATCATATGCTTTCTGTTTCATTTCTTTCTCCTTTCTTGCATTCTCATCTATTGCTCTTATGATTTCTGCCATAGCATCCAATTCTTCAATCATGATAGAGTTTTTGAAATCTTCAAGCACTGGCTTCAGAATGTAGGCAGGATAGTGACTGAGTAGGTTCATTCTTATATTGACATTGTCTCCATTTCTTCTCCTATACTTCACCACATAGGGATCAAGCTGAACTCTACACAATCCCTTTGCCCTTAGCTTTTCTGCTTCAATCTCCAGTCTGTCAATTTCTTTCTCCCTTTCTAACCACTTCTCATAGCAGCCCTTTCTTATCTTTTCAGCATAATCTCTCTTCATTTTCACAAAGTCAATCAATTCCAGCTTCCATACTTTCTCCACCTTGTCTTTAGAGTCCAGCAATGCAATGATTCTTTCTATCTCATACAGTTTACCCCAATTCTGACAACCCCCTTGTTTGAATTTCATTTCTCTCCCATCAGTGTACTTGATCTCAAGGTGGTCATCCACAATTGCAGCAAAGCATATCTTTTGAGCTCTTAGAAATTGCAATTGCTCTTCATCAAAGTCTTCATCAAGTGGCTGGAGTTTCAATCCTGGAATGATTGTTAGGGCTCTTGATCTGGATAGCTTCACTCTTCTTGCAACATGTTTAAATTTCATCCTCTTGACATGGTTGCTTGGCAAAAATCTTTGACCTTTGTTGGTAGACCATAGTAGTATTCCATTAGCAGTTTGCTTTCTGAAACATGCACATGGTTTCTTGACTTGAATCTTCTTCTCTTCTTGAGGTGGCAAAACAGTTGCAGAAGCCATAGATGTAGATTTTGCTAGGTCACCACTAACAGTATTCACCCTAGACTTAGAGTCTTGTGTTGTGGTGAGGTTACTGCTAGCAATGCCTAAGGCTTGCTGTTTTCCAATCTTCCTCTCATAGATTTTGCCTTGGTCATCATCATTCTTCTTGTCCTTTTCACCTTTTTTCTTCTTGTCTTCATCACCCTTATCTCTCCTGTGATGTCTTCTCCTTCCATCACCTTTGTCTTCAGAATCATCATCCTTATTTCTCCTAGGTTAAGCCATCTCTGGGATTTCACCAGTTGCTATATAAGTTCTGAGGATGTGTAGTGCCTCAGTTTTTTCAGCATTTCTGGCTCCAACCTTCTTCTGTAATTGATCAATGATAGCAATGATCAGTCTGTGATTTCTAGGGGTGAGATCATGGGGAATGAACAATTGCTTAATGTCTTCAAATCTGGTGCCAGACTGATAAATGATTGTCCATGGCTTCTTGATCACTTCTGGTAACCTTGAAGGTTGGCCATTCCTCAAATCATCAAACAGACTCTTGCTGTTCTCATTCCTCTTCTCAATGAGCTCAAGTATGGCATCTATCTCTGAGTGTTTTAGGTCTTGTAGAGTCTGGTATATTAGATGCCATATCTTTAATTTGGATATCATCACTATCTCCTTGACCCATAGATTATTGACTTTCTTGGGGATGACATTGATGTAGTCAATCTGCTTCTTCACCTCCCTCAGATAGAACTGAGTGTCACCAACCTGTTCCCTTATGGCTTTCAGAAACTCCAAGAAGGCTTTATCATGATAAACATCTGAGTTGGCAACTTCTTGCAGCTTGGCCTCAGTAACAACTTTAACTTCTACAGGCTTGGCACTCTCAGATATAGAGGTTGGAGGTTTGTCAGATGGCATACTCCCTGCAACCACTGTGGTAGTTATGGATTGCTTTTGTCCTCCAGGAGTAGTGATGTGCATAGTTGGTAGAGTGACAACTGGCAAGATAGATGGGGGCTCATCCACTTTGGATTTTCCTTTGCCAGGCACATTAGGTAGAGATTTTGAAGCTCTTTGTTGACCACCCTCTTTTATTTTTATGCCTTTCTCCCCCTTTGTATTTGAGTTCCCTTTCTCCCCCTTTGAATTTGAGTTCCTTGTCTTCTTCTCCCCCTTAGGCTTGTTGTCAGGCACTGAGGCTGTAGAAATGTCCTTTAGGATTGAAGATTCATCAGGTAGAGGGAGACCCATATGCTTCATCATAGCAGCTAACATGGATTGTTGATGCAGAAGGACATCAGCTGTGGTGGATGCTTGAGTGTCTAACTGATCATTTAGAAGTGCAACCTTGTCTGTAAGATGAGCATTGGACTTAGTGAGAGTAGCCACCTCCTTCTCAAGTGCATTTACTTTGCTGAATAACTCAGTAGATTTGAAGCCAGACAGGGATTGTTCTTTGAGTCTCTGCACTTCAAATCTAGTCATGTCATGTACTGGGACCTCAGTGATCAGTCTGTCTCCATAAAGATTTTTGAACATGGTCCTCAGCATGGCATTGGCATTTGTGGTCTGATCAGATAGAATTTGAAATTGATGCCCCAGACCTGTGACAGTATCCTTTAGCAGAGCTAGCCCATTGTCCATCTTGGTGCAGGTGGTGTTGTAGTGTTTGATGTCCTTGAACACACTGTCTAGCTGAGGGAATTTGGTATCAAAGGTCCTCTTGATTGCTTCTACTGTGGTGGTGGTCTTATCACACACTCTATTGACCTCAGTTTTGACACCTTTTCCAAGATAATGTGCTGCCTTGAGGAATCCCTTGTGTGAATCATTCATAGCCTCATACACTTCACCAGGTGTCAGAGATTTGGCATTGGAACCCAGTGAAGTGAGGTATTCCTCCCTGAGATACTGAAGTGCTTCATCGAGAGTAATATCATATTTTCCTTGCAACCAGGCATCTATGTTGCCATCTCTCTCAGCATCATCAATGATCTTTGTCTTCTGCAACTCCACATCATCCATATGGCATAACAGAATAGCCTCATAGTCTGGATTAGGCATGTCTGCAGTGAGAAGATTCTGAGCAATCTTTGTGAACTCAGGAATCTGATCCACAATTAAGCTTTGAAGTGCTTCAACCGTCAATTGTTGTGGAACAGACCCTGATCCTGAAGCACTGTCATGTTGCACAGGCTTCAGCCATTGTGACATAAAGTCAGAGCTAGAGCTAGGCAAGCTAGACTCCTCAGTTACAGATGCAACTTCTGTAACCGGATGGATTGACTCTACTACTGGTGTCACCACAGAAGTGGGATGAATTACACCAGCAGTTGACACAGGCACAGAGTCTCTAGTAAGAACTAGTGGAACCTTTGTGTTTGTGATGGTGTCATCAGGAGATGCCTCAGCATGCATTCCCTCACCATCTGAATGTGGGTTCTGAGTGGTGAGCAAAGTGTCATGCACTAAGTCACTTGAAATTATTGGCTCATCAAGAGAAAAGAATTCTTGATGATCAATGCCTTGCATCTCAGTTGCCTGAGTTGCAGGTTCCAAAGAAATTTCAGTGTTAGATTCTGGAAGAGAAGTGTGTTTAAGAGTAGATTTTGGCAACTCCCCCTGAGAAATAGAGGGAGTTTCAATTGTGATGTGCTCTCCACTCAGTGTAGTGCCAGCCTTATCACTCCCATGTGCTGACTCTGTACAAGAAGGTGCATTGGGGAGAATGCATGATTCTATAGGTGCACCCTGTTGAGAGGATACATCTAGAGAGCTGTGTGCCCCTGATTTTATAACTTCAGCCATTTGTGTGACTGAAGAGGTGGTCTTAGTTTTCTTCTTCTTTGTCCTGTGTAAGGGCGACTCAGGTTCCTCACTTCCTAGACCTAATTTAACAGCTAATGCTGCTTCAGACAAGATATTTAATGGTGCAGACATTACTTCCTTTCTCTTCTTTTTACTAACATCACCCTTTTGAGAGGATGATGCAGTTGGCTCAGTATGTGGTAGAGTGTTTGGTTGAGAGGGTTGGTTAGCAGGCCCTGGGTTAGCATTTTGTTCTACTTGCTTGGGCTGTGCTAACTTAGATTTTGCTTCAAATGTTGGCATGTTGTGGGGATAAGTCCTAAACAAACTCTCCATATGGGGAGTTATGTGCAGTCTTACATCCACATCATTCCTAGTCTCCAAATTACCAAAAATGAGTTTGGTCATGGACTTAGGATAGCCTATTTTATTTTTATCAATCCCAGGCAATTCAATCAATGAAGCATTCTTAAAATTAAGTACAGATTGAATAAAGCGAGGGAAGAAAATATCAGTACCTCTCTTGGTTGTGTTCTTACCAAGTCTCCCATATAGTTCTTGGAGGATGATTTGGCCAACATCAATCTTCTTTCCGTAGGCCAATGCATATCCAATTTACTGCACAGGTGCACTGATTTGATCAAAGCTTGATTTCCTGGCAGTGAAGACTTGGAGAAGAGTTGCAAACATATAGCTCCACTCCTTTCTCAGATTCTTTCTGTTTAGCTTTCCAAGATTGATCCCATCTGAGTAGTTGATGAACTCAAAGAATTCCTCTAACTCTGCATTAGTGGCCATTCTGTCAAATGACTCTTGTTGTAGGCCCAATGCTTGGTTCATGTCTGCAGTAGTGATAGTGATTTCCTTATCTTGAATCTTGCAGTAGATGATATATGAAGTGATTGCGTTTTCCAGGGCTACAACTTCCACAATAGCAGTACCCCAAAACTGTTCCAGGATATCTAGATACAGAGTTGGGTTGGCAGAGAGTGCATCCTTGATGTATGACTCAGCCATCCATTTCACAAAGCACTTGAAATTGGCATTGGGTGCTTCAACATCACTAGTGAGAGCGATGAAGTTGGTGTTGAACTTTACTGTTGCCATTTGTGTAGAAGGGAGGAAAGAAGTTGAAGGTTGAAGAAGAAATTTGGCTCTTCGTAGCTAGGGTTTCAGGGGTTTAGAGAGTGTAGATGCTTGAGAAATCGAATGAAATGAATTGAATAGATGTGAAATTGTATAAGTATGAAGTACTTGAATTGTCGATTAGATGAAGGTTTGTTTCGACAAGTCAGGCATTCGAGAAGTAGAAAACAACTATTCGAGAAGTCAAGAAAGGCTTAATCGATAACTCAAGCAGATAGAAACTCACAGCTGGCAGTTATCTAACTTAGAAATAATTCTAAATTAAATAAAATGTGTTTTTATGAGTGAATTAAACTTTTAGTCAAAAGTCCAAAATCGGTTAAAATTCAGCGAGAATTCAGCCTTTTCAAATGATTCGAGAACTCAAATATAGTGTTCGAGAACTCAATCATTCGAGAACTCAGTTACTATATTCGAGAAGTCAAGAGTACCTCTATTCGATATCTCAGAAAGACTCTATTCGAGAACTCAAGAGTACTCTAATGAGACTTGTTTGAGATGTCGAATAGTGAATCATTCGAGAAGTATGACTTATCGAACTATACCCATCACTCATAGAAATTTGATTTTCACTATCTTTTAAAATTTACCAGACATATTCACTGAAGAATATCCTAGAAAATTAGATAGTGATTTTCTCAAAATTTCATAGAAATTTTAAGTTAATAGAAATATGATTTTCAACATATGCAACAGATTTGAAATATTTATAAATCATATTTCAGCCAACACTTACTCCAAAAATATTGAGAATTTAGATAAAGTAAGTGTTTACTGCTGCAACAACCTAGATGCTGTATTCACTTAGCCAGAATCTGAAGAATTCAGCATTCCAATCTCACTTACCAACCTTGTGAAGGTGGCTTCATCTAATGGCTTAGTGAATATATTAGCTAGTTGTTTATCTGTAGAGACATAATGCAACTCAATGGTTCCATTAGTTGCATGTTCTCTTATGAAATGATATCTGATGTCAATGTGCTTTGTTCTAGAATGATTGACGGGATTGGCAACTATAGAGATTGCACTTGTGTTGTCACACATGATTGGAATTCTTTCCAACACAAGTCCATAATCTCTAAGTTGATTTCTAATCCAAAGCACTTGAGCACAGCAACTTCCAGCAGCTATGTATTCAGCCTCAGTTGTAGAAGTTGACACAGATTGTTGCTTCTTGCTATACCAAGAAACTAACCTTTGTCCAAGAAACTGGCAGCTTCTTGAGGTGCTTTTCCTATCCACTCTGCATCCAGCATAATCAGCATCAGAATAACCAACCAGATTGAACCCTGTGTCCTTAGGATACCATAATCCCAAGTTAGGAGTGCCCTTCAGATATCTAAAGATCCTTTTTATTGCAATCAAATGTGATTCCTTTGGATTTGATTGAAACCTTGCACACAAGCATGTAGCAAACATGATGTCTGGCCTACTTGCAGTGAGGTAGAGTAGAGAACCAACCATGCCTCTGTAGACTGAGATATCTACTCTCTTGCCTTTAGCATCTTCATCCAGTTTAGTGGCAGTGGCCATGGGTGTCTTGGCAGGTGAACAATCTTCCAAGTCAAACTTCTTCAATAAATCCTTGATGTACTTGGTTTGACTGATAAAGATACCATCCTTCCTTTGACTGACTTGAAACCCTAGAAAGAATGTCAACTCTCCCATCATACTCATCTCATATCTGCTCTGCATGAGTTTAGAGAATTTCTCACACAGCTTCTCATTTGTAGAACCAAAAATGATATCATCCACATAAATTTGGACTAGGATAATATCATCACCATGCTTCTTGTAAAACAGTGTCTTGTCCAATGTGCCTCTAGTGAATTGATTCTCAAGAAGAAATTGTGACAAAGTATCATACCATGCTCTTGGAGCTTGCTTAAGTCCATACAATGCCTTAAGCAATCTGTAGACAAATTCTGGGAAATGTGGATCCTCAAAGCCAGGTGGTTGTTGCACATAAACCTCTTCTTCCAACTCTCCATTTAGAAATGCACTCTTGACATCCATTTGATAAACTTTAAAGTTTGAATGAGCAGCAAATGCCAAGAATATTCTGATGGCTTCCAATCTAGCAACAGGGGCAAATGTCTCATCATAATCAATGCCTTCCTGTTGAGAGTATCCTTTTGCAACCAGCCTTGCTTTGTTTCTTATTATTACACCATCTTCATCCATCTTATTCTTCAGAACCCATTTTGTTCCAACAATGGTTCTATTCTTTGGTGCAGGCACAAGTTCCCATACTTTGTTTCTTTCAAATTGATTCAGCTCTTCTTGCATGGCAATAATCCAATCTGGATCCAACAGTGCATCATCAAGTTTCTTAGGCTCAACTTGTGATAGAAAACATCCATAGAGGCACTCATTTTGAGTTGCTCTCCTAGTCCTTACTCCTGCATTAGGATCTCCAATGATTTGCTCTGCAGTGTGTGATCTATCCCATTTCCTCGAGTGTTCAGCCTGACTTCTCATCCTTGATGTTGCTTCATCATCCACATCATGGTCATCCTCATTTCCTCCCCCTGTGAAGTTGCCATTACTCACAGGTGTGTCTTGGATGCTTGTTTCTCCACTATCGATTGGCACAAATTCTTCTCTTGTATCATTAATCACTTGAGTTTGTTGAAATTGAGTTTCAACTCCAGTTTCAATCTCTTCATCAGAATCATCTAGATTATCAAACCTCAATGGATCTTTGTCTTCATCATTGGCTTCTTCTAGTCCATGTAGTTTGCTGTCATCAAATGTTACATCTGTACTTTCCATAACTTTCGTTTGACTGATGACATAAACCTTGTATGCAATTCTTTCCATAGAATAGCCAAGAAAAATTCCTTCAAATGCTTTTACATCAAACTTTCCAACATATTCAGAATTATCCTTTAGTACAAAGCATTTGCTTCCAAAAGTATGAACATACTTTAGAGTAGGCTTCTTTCCAGTCATCAAGTTGTAAGGTGTCTTTCCAGTGTTTTTGTTGATGAGGGTCCTGTTCTGGATATAGCATGCAGTGCTCACAGCCTCAGCCCAAAAACATGTAGGCATTTTTGCATCAAGTAACATTGTTCTAGCAGCCTCAATTAGAGTTCTATTCTTTCTCTCAACAACTCCATTTTGTTGTGGAGTCCTTGGAGCTGAGAATTGCTGAGAAATGCTATTCTCTTTGCAGAATGCTTCAAGTGTGGCATTTCTGAACTCTGTTCCATTATCACTCCTCAGTGCAATCACACTTGCATCGTTTGCCTTTGCTTCCTTGTCAACTTTCTTTATGTGCTCAATAATTACTTGTGGAGCCTCATCTTTTGATGCCAGAAATTCCACCCATGTATACCTTGAAAAATCATCAACCATTACCAGGGCATACTTCTTTCTTCCAAGTGACATTATGTTGACAGGCCCAAACAAATCCTTATGGATGAGTTGTAATGGCTTGGTTACTGATGTCACTGTCTTTGACTTGTGGCTTGATCTTTTCATTTTTTTCCTTTTTGACAAGCCTCACACACTCCTTCTTGACAGAATTCAAGTGTGGGCATGCCTCTCACTAACTCTCTTTTGACTAGAGAATTAATGGCCTTGAAGTTCAGGTGTGATAGTTTCTTGTGCCACAGCCAACAATCTTCATTTGATGCTTTTGAGTAAAAGCAACAAATTTTGTCCTTGTTTGCAGAGTCCATATTGGCTACAAACAGGCTTCCCTTCCTTACTCCAGATAGAGCAAAATCACCAGTCTTCTTGTGGGTGATCAAACATTCATCTTTGTCAAAATTCACTTTGAATCCTCTATCAGTAAACTGACCAACACTTAGCAGATTATGCTTGAGCCCCTTGACTAGTGCTACATCTTCAATGATGACATTACCAACTTTCAGCTTGCCATATCCCAATGTGTTGCCCATGCTGTCATCTCCAAAAGCAACCATTGGGCCAGCCTTTTCCTCATACTGTGATAGCAGGGCCATATCACCAGTCATATGATTTGAGCATCCACTGTCCAAAATCCACATGACCTTCTTTTCACTTTCTTTGCCCTGCAAACACAAAGGTATTACTTTTCCATTGGTACCCAAACAAGTTTGGGTCCATGTGACTTAGAGACAGTTTTATCATAAACAACATGCTTGTCAACTTTCTTAGTGTTAGTCTTCTTGTCACTGTTGGAAGTCTTAGAACCTGAAGTTTCAGACTTGGGTGACAGAGGTACCTTCCTAGCTTTAGGAGGACTTGAAGACTTTGACCTTGTGTAGTGTGTGTGAGAATTGTGACTGATACAACCATCAATGAATTGCCTTCTTAAATTAAAACAACTAGTCATAACATTCATATTGCATGGCATACAGTCAAATTTATCACAAAAGGGTGCATCACTATGACTTAGAGGCACAGAACAATCATAGAAAGGTTTAGACACACTACCAATAGGTTTCTTGCATGCATGAGTTAAATGATTGGTACTGAAACAGTTCTGACAAGTTTTCCTAGGGGCATTAGGCATATAAGCATAGTTGTTATCCTTGTTAATCCCTAACTTGCCATTTCTGTTCTGTTTCTTCTTAGTCACTTTCTTTTCTGATTCACTCATCCCAGCTGAGACAAACTTAACAAACTTCTTAGGTCTTGGCCTATCAACTACTGGTTTCTTGGTCTTTGACTTGACACTCTCACTCTTAGAGGATGCTTGCTGTTCACTAGATTGTGCCTCATCCTCATCATTCAAAATTTGCTTGATGAGTGAGGCATCCTCATCAATTTCAAATGTTGATTCCTTAAAAATTGGATTTTCAGTTTTTCTCAAAATGTGAGGCACTTTCTCATGAACAGCAGTGTCCTCTTCAATGACAGCATAGCCTTTCCTCTGTTTGAGAGAGTCATAGTCAAGTCCAATAGCTGCTTTGGGTTTAGCTTCAATTTTCTCACAGTAGGATTGCACTAAACCAGATGATTTCTTGAAAGTTTTCAGTTTGAATTCATTATCAGCTAATTCATCCCTAAGTGCCTTCTCTACTTGACTAGCACATACAACCTTGTTCTGCAAATATTCAACTTCTTTCTTAAGGTTTTCTACTTGCATAGCAGTTAGCTCAAGTTCCTCATTCTTTTTGGTTAATATTTCATTTCTAGTAGATAGTTTAGCAATCTCCTCATTAGCAGTAGTCATACTAGTATGAATATTAAACATTTCAACAGATAATTGTTCAATCATGCATTTGTACTTAGAAACAGACATGTCTATAGTAGTGAGAGATGGTACCTGAGAATCAGATGAAGATGAGTCATCCTTGGAGTTGGCCATCAAGGCATAATTGCAGAATTCTTGTTCCTCTTCATCACTCTCAGAATCATCCCAACACTTCCCTTCAGCTATGTAGGCCTTACCATGTGTCTGCTTTTTCAGAAGGGCCTCATACTTAGCTTCGAGCTCAAGATAATCTCTATCCTTCTTTTTAGGCTTCTTGCATTCACTGGCAAAATGCCCTAGGTCATTGCATCTATAGCACCTTACAGATGACCTATCCACATAACTGGTTTTGAACTTATTTCTGTTTGGTTTCACAGGTGCCTTGTTCTTGTTGGCTGAATGGTTTTGAGTTTTGGGTTTGAAGGGTTGATTTCTTTTAAATCTGATGTTTGGAAATTTTCTGGCCATGAAAGCATATGAAGTATTTTCCATCCCATCAAGTTCTTCCAGAGTGTAAAACTCTTCTTCTTCTTCCTCCTTTTCCTCAACAGGTTCACTCACCCCAGCTTCAGTTTCTTCATCATCTGCTACCTCCTCTATCCTTAGCTGGCTTGTAGATGCTTCTAGGTCCAGAATAGATTTGTTGACAATCAAGGCACATGATGTGTTTATCATTCTACCTTGATTGGCTTGGATGGCCCTTTTTTGAAGCAACTCAAGTTCATGAGTCTTTAGGACTCCATAGAGCACATCATATGTGACTTTGTTCAAATCTCTCTCTCTTAGAGAAATGACTCTTTGCTCCAGATGATTTGGTGAAGACAACAGAAATTTCATATTTAACTCCTTGGTGCTGTAAACCTTTCCATTCATCTGCAACTCAGTAACTAGCTTGTGAAACCTTTCAAACATTTCAGTGATGCTTTCCTTGGGCTGTGCCATGAAAGCTTCATACTATGTGACCAGTATCTGTTTCCTGTTTTCCTTAACCTCATCAGTCCCTTCACACAACACCTCAATGTGATCCCAAATCTCTTTAGCAGACGTGCATGATGCAATGTTTGCAAACATTGACATGTCCATGGAATCAATGATAAGCAACATGAGGTGGCTGTCAAGAGCAACCTTCTCCCTTTCTGACTTTGTCCACTTTGATGGATCCTTGGCCTCATAAGATCTTGGGATAGTTGTGGTTCCAACAGTCTTCTCTGGTATCTCTTGTTGTGGAACAAAAGGACCATTCTTGAGAATCTCAGGATATAAGGGATGAGAGGCTTTAATGAACAACATCATCTTTATCTTCCAGAGGTTGAAGTTTTCTTTGTCAAACTTAGGGACCTTCACCGTTCCTGTAGTCTTTGGTGTATTCGAACTCATGATCGTTTTTCTGTTTTTGAATAAACAGCTCGCTCTGATACCACTTGTTGAGTATTGAATACGTTAAAAGAATACAGAGGGGGGGTGAATGGATTCTTGAACTTTTCTTGAATTGAGTCAATGTAGCAGATAAGTGCCTGTGTGTGTAGAAGTGAAGGTGCGGATAAAGAAACAACACAAGACACAATATCACTTTAATCTAATGTATTATTAGATAAAGGTTGCTACAATCTGTGAATACAAATGGTAGTATTCTCAGCTTCGTTTTTCTCAGAGAGATATAGCTTACAATGTATGAAAAACTTGACTCACAAAAGTTACTAAGTTATGAAGTGAGGCTGTGTCCTTATAGAACATGGATACAACCTACTTACTGCAAATAAGGTAGCTAAACAAATTACTTTCTAGTTTGTCTATCCTTTTTGAGTAAGTGTCTAAACGGTTACAGATTTGACTTTGCAAAGCCTGTTTAGATCCACTTCTTTAGCTCCTTGTCTCTTCTATATCTCTCCAAGCTTCCTTGTAGGCTTTCCAGAGCATGTTACAGATTGTGGTCCATAAAGTGTATTGGCTTGTTGCAGGTTTCTGACTTGTACAATTTCTTCAGTATTTTGTCTCCAAGAGTGTATTCGAGAAGTGACTAAGTAAGTGATTCGAGAACTAGAATTGACTTGATCGATAACTCTGAGTTCTCGAATACTGTTATATTGACATATCGAATTACTTCTCGAATAGCTCTTTTTCATCAGGGTTCCTTGAGTTGTCGAATAGAACATTTGACTTATCGAATCCTCGAGATATCGAATAGCTTTCTGAGTCCTTGAGATATCGAATGGAACTTTGACTTGTTGACTCTTTGAGAACTCGAATACCATCTTGACTTGTTGATTTCTTGAGTTCTCGAATAGAGTAGCAGACATATCGAATCCCTGAGATATCGAATGAGATATCGAACAGTGTATTCAGAGATATCGAATAGTGTCTTGAGATATCGAATCCCTGACTTCTCGAATGCTGGACTTCTCGAATAGACAAATATACTTCTCGAATTGGTACTTAGGCAAATTCTTCATTTCTTCAAATCCCAACTGTGATTATTTGACAGTCTTTAACTCCTTGCTTGAGGCATGAACCTTGGAACTTCTTTCAAGCATTATTCTAGACTCTATTTGTATAATTACACAACTAGGATTTGATGCCTACTACAAGTACAATACAAACAGAAACTCTACAACTAGAGGTTCCCTCAGTTAAGAGGTCATGTAAGTAATGCAAAGCATTACAAACAATTAGGCTTGTTATTAGATGTGTACAGGCATGCCTCTGTAACTAACACACTCATTTCACAGAAGATCAAGAGACTTATTGAACAGAAAAACAGAATAAAAAGGGAAAGAGGAAGGTTCTCTAACATCAAGAAAGCCAAGGAGCAAACTTGTTTCGAATGTGGCAAACCGGGTCATTTTAAGAAGGATTGTTACAAGTTAAAGTCAAAACAGCATGCTGATTTCAAAGATAAGAGAAAATCAAAAGCTTTATTGACTTGGAGTGATGATGATTCAGACTCCAGTGATGACTCAAGTGAAGACATGGTGAATTTAGCTCTTGTAGGTCTAAATGATGAAGAAAGCTCACAAGGATCCATAAAAGATGATTTTGTGGATAGTGATTATTCGGATTCGGAAGATGATGCAAGTGAGGTAAACTCAATTAATTCTAAATTATCTTCCTCTCCTATTATGCTAGAAGAACTAACCATGCAGGTACTAAGTAACATATCTATTATTGAATTCATGGAAATGAAAAATAAGAAAAACGAGCTTGAAAAGAAGAATACTCATTTGAAGAAAATCATTTCTGATTTAATGGCTGAGAAGGCTCCTGGAGTCAACCATGATGATCTTATTGCTGATTTAAAAGAGAAACTAGTTCAATTCGAAGGAGTCAACAAAGTAATTTTACAAAGGAATGAAGCACTCATGAAAGAACTCAGAAATTTGAAGGCAGAGATTGAATCTAAAAATGATTGTATAAAATCATTCAAGATTAAGGAAGCTAGCCAAGCCGAATCTTCTAAAACTGCTGAGAAGAGAAAACAGCAAGCTGATCTTGTCAAACAGCAAGCTGATTTGATTTTTCTTCTAGAAAAGGAGGTCAAAGATCTTCAAAAAGGGATGGAAACCTTTGTTCAAGGTGAAGAAACTCTCAAATCAATGATGAAGAAGGCAAATGTCCCCTTGGTCAGAGAAGGAGTTGGGATGAACTCAAACAAGAAGCTTAGTGCACTCAAATATGATGGAAGAAATGGCATACCATACAATTATGCCATGCCTTGGAAGATATGCAACAAATGTGGAGGAAAAGGCCATCTGGAAAAACATTGTGTGGTTCAAATAAGTTCTAAAGGGAAAACAGCTTACCAGAATGAAACAGTCAAGAGACAAACAGCTTACCAGAAGAGGCTAGTCAGGGGACAAACAGCTTACCAAAATGATCCTGACAGAAGACAAACAGCTTACCAATAGTCACCAAAAGTGATCCAAATGTGGATCAAGAAAGCTGATTTAAATGTTTTATATACTCTTGCTACTAACCAATTTGGACCCAATCCTATATGGGTACCAAAACATTAAATTGGTATTTGTTTGTTTTGTAGATATGTCTTGCCGCTAAATTGAAGTCAAAACAATGGATTTTGGATAGCAGATGCACTAGACATATGTGTGGAGACAAATCTCAGTTCATGAGTCTCGAAATGAAGAAAGGAGGAAGAGTTACAATTGGCAATAGCAAGACTCTTCGAATACTTGGTATTGGTTCTATTGGTAATAGTAATATTTCGATCGATAAAGTTCAATATGTCAAAGATCTTTCATATAATTTACTTAGTGTCACACAATTATTTGATGATGGACATTTTGTTAAGTTTGGCATAGATAAAACTATTATTACTATTGGTGCTAACAAAATCCCCCTAGTTGCTAGAAGGGAAGGAAATATATATGTATTAGACTTCGAAATGCAGGAAACAGCATGTTATTTGTCTGCAATATTCGAAAATGATCCTTATATTTGGCATAGGAGGTTGGGACATGCACACATGGACTTGATTAATAAACTATCAAGCAAGAATCTGGTCAGAGGACTACCAAAACTGAAGTATACTAAGGTTGAAGTATGTTCAGCATGCCAATTGGGTAAACAAATTCGAAGCACTCACAAAGCAAAGAAAATGGTATCTACTTCTAAACCTTTAGAGCTACTGCATTTGGACTTATTTGGTCCAGAATCTTATAAAAGTATTGGAGGTAAACAATATGGTTTTGTAATAGTAGATGATTATTCTAGATTTACTTGGGTATTGTTTCTTAGCACTAAAAATTGTGCTTTTAAAGAGTTTGAGAAACTGATTAAACTACTTGAGAACAATCTTGATACAAGACTTGTAGGTATAAGAAGTGATAGAGGAGGTGAATTTGTCAATGAGAACTTTATTGCATATTGTGAAGAAAGAGGAATCTCCCATGAATTTTCCGCTCCAAGGACTCCACAACAAAATGGAGTGGTGGAAAGAAAGAATAGGTCACTTCAAGAAACAACAAGGACTCTACTACAAGAAAGCAAGCTACCTAGGAGTTTTTGGGCCGAAGCGGTGAATACGGTATGCTATTTGTTGAATCGAATTATAATCAGGCCAATTTTGAATAAAACTCCATATCAATTGTTGAGAAACAAGAAGACAAATATCAGTTACTTCAAGATTTTTGGCTCTAAGTGTTTTGTGCTCAAGACAATTGGTAAAGATGGTAAATTCGATGCTAAATCTTATGAAGCTATATTTCTTGGTTATTCTTTAACAAGTAGAGCTTATAGAGTTTATAATGTTAATAAGCATATTGTTGAAGAATCTATTGATGTTACCTTTCAAGAACCTAACAATGATCTACCAAGATATGAGGAAGAATTTACAGGTATGCAATCTCAAGCTACTGCAAATCAGCAAGCTGGAAGTTCAAATCAGCAAGCTGGAAGTGCAAATCAGCAAGCTGGAAGTGCTAATCAGCAAGCTGGAAGTGCAAAACAGCAAGATGGAGGTGCAAATCAGCAAGCTGGAAGTGCAAATCAGCAAGCTGGAAGTGCTAATCAGTAAGCTAGAAGTGCAGAACAGCAAGATGGAGGTTCAAAACAGCAAACTGAAGATGAAGAGGAAACGGAAAATCAGCAAGCTAAGGATGATGTAATTAACACTGACAATCAGCAAGCTGGAAGTTCAAATCAGCAAGCTAAAGTGGAAGATACAATCTCTAAAATGGCAAAAATGACTTTGGAAGGTCCTAGAGGATCAAGGGCTACTGAAAAACTACCTCTTTATGATGGAGAAGATCAGTCACCTCCAACAAAGATAAGAAGGACAACTCATGAAGAAATAGCTCAACATTCTTTACCGAGGGCAACAAGAACGGTCAAGAATCATCCTCCGGAGTTGGTCATTGGTGATATTACTGATGGAATCACTACAAGAAGAGGAAAAGCAAATTATTGTGCTCATGCAGCCTTTCTAGCTCAAGAAGAACCCAAAAATATCAATGAAGCATTAAAAGATGAGAATTGGATCTTGGCTATGCAAGAAGAATTAAATCAGTTTGAAAGATGTGAAGTTTGGGAACTTGTCAAGCCACCAGAAGATGCTTCAATCATTGGAACAAAATGGGTGTTTAAGAATAAAGTTGATGAATTTGGCACCGTTACTCGAAATAAAGCAAGGCTTGTGGCTCAAGGATATAATCAACAAGAAGGCATTGACTTTGATCAAACATATGCTCCTGTTGCACGTTTGGAATCAATAAGGATGCTTCTTGCCTATGCATGTTTCAAGAAATTCAAGCTATATCAAATGTACGTAAAGAGTGCGTTTCTAAATGGCTTGCTAGAAGAGGAAGTTTATGTCAAACAACCTCCTGGATTCGAGCATGAACAATATCTGGACTATGTGTTCAAGCTAAAGAAGGCTCTTTATGGTTTAAAGCAGGCTCCTAGGGCTTGGTACAAAAGGCTTAGTAAGTTTCTTCTCAAAAATGGATTCACTCGAGGTAAAATCGATCCCACATTATTTATTAAGCAAAATGGTAAAGATATTCTTGTTGTACAAATATATGTGGATGATATTATTTTTGGAGCTACTAATGAATCTATGTGTAAGTGGTTTTCTAAGTGTATGCATAGTGAGTTCGAAATGAGCATGATGGGTGAGCTCAATTATTTCTTGGGTCTTCAAATCAAGCAATCTAAGGATGGAATTTTTATACATCAATCCAAGTACACAAAGAATCTACTCAAGAGATTCGGTTATGAAGATGTTAAATCAAAATCAACACCTATGATCCAAAACAGCAAGCTGTTTGCAGATGAAAGTGGTAAGGATGTTGATATTAAAAGATATCGAGGTATGATTGGAAGTTTACTATATTTAACTGCTTCTAGACCTGACATAATATATAGTGTATGTGTTTGTGCAATGTTTCAATCAAACCCTAAAGAATCTCACTTAAATGCTATTAAAAGAATATTTCGATATTTAAGTGGTACCATTTCTCTTGGTTTGTTCTATCCTATCACAAATACTTTTGATCTTGTTGGGTATAGTGATGCAGATTATGCAGGTTGTCAAGTTGATAGAAAAAGTACTAGTGGTGTTTGTACATTCCTTGGACAAAGCCTAGTTTTATGGCAATGCAAGAAATAAACTTCGGTTGCTTTATCCACGGCCGAAGGGGAGTATCTAGCCGCTGGTAGTTGTTGTTCTCAACTTTTATGGATGATTCAAACACTAAGGGACTTTGATATCAAGTGTGGAAAGATTCCAATAAATTGTGACAATACTAGCACCATTAATATTTCTAAAAATCCGGTGAATCATTCAAGAACGAAGCATATTGATGTTCGACACCATTTCTTGAGAGATAATGTTGCTAAGGGCAAGATAGAGTTGGTCTTTGTTCCAATTGAATTCCAACTAGCTGATATTTTCACAAAGCCTCTTGCAGAAGAAAGATTTTCAGTCATTCGAATGCAACTTGGTATGTGCTCTATGTAAATCAGCACGCTGGAAGGTAATTTCTGGTCAAATCAGCTTACCATTTGTTCTATCAGTATGTTATAATTGGTATGCTGATTATCCTACATTCTGGCATATCATTTGTTGATCTTGAGATTTTTAGTTTTTGATGGATTAAGGGGGAGAACTTTAGGAGAATGGCAAGGAGACTGGCTTCTAATTATTCTGAACATGCATGTTTTAACATATGATCCTTAGCGTTATATTTCTTACATGTTAGATCATCGTTTTATATCTAATTTTGAGATGCAGGGATTTAGGGGGAGTTATTCTAATTCTCCTAAATTAATTGTAATCATCAAAAAGGGGGAGATTGAAACTCCTAAGTTTTGATGATCACAATCAGTAAGCCATTTGGCTTATAGATATAAAACAGCATGCCATTTGCATCGGCTTTAACTTGGTTTTGCAGGATAAAACAGCATGCCATTTGTATTTGTTCTAACTTGGTTTTGCAGGATAAAACAGCATGCCATTTGTATTTGCTCTAACTTGATTTTGCAGGATAAAACAGCTTACTGATTACATGATCAGTTTATATCAATCAGCAAGCAAATGTTCACAAACAGCATGCCAATTACACAATCAGCAAGCTGATTGTTTCTGATGGAATTGAAGATGCATTCGGAAAAACAAAGAGCATCAAGAGGGAATACTATATAGATTGTTGTAAGAGCCCTCTGAATTATTCTAGCACGCCAGAGCAAAATTCAACACATGGGGAACAATATATTCTTTGCTTTGAATAAGGAAAGTAGCATGACATATTTGACTTCTCATTACCACCACATGCTCTTATTCCCTTCTATGCACGCTCATAACATTTTCTTCTTCAGTTGAATTACCAGCTCCTCCCACGTTCTTGAGAATCAAAGCAAATCTAATCTCATATCCAACCGTTTGATATTCCTCCCGTTGAAGCCATTTCAAGCCTTCATTCAAATACTCTTGTTTACCTATTTAAAGACTGAATATCTTCAGTTTTTATTAACCTTACAGTGCAGAAAAAACAAAGAGCTATACACAAACTCAAAGCTTACATTGCAAAATTCTTCATAGCCTCTCAAACCTTTGTATTCGTATATATTCAGAGGGTTCATAGGTTGAGTTGTATTCATTTAAATCTTTGTATCGTTCAAGTTGTTATTGTGTTGCTGTTGTACAAGGTTGGCAAATAAGTTTGGGTGGGTCGAACTAGGCTAGAGAAGAATACTTGGGAAGTATTTCTTAGAAAGTTAGTTCATAGCAACTGTAAGAACTTGTATTAAAAATGTAATTATTATTATTAAATGGAATAAATATTTATCTGATTTATTCAACTCAATGGAACGATGTGTTATAGACGGATATTATTATCGTTATATGTATTTAATTGAGGTTAGAGAGTTCCCCGTATATGTTAAGAAAAAAAAATGTGTTAGTTGATCGTATTCTTTTAATCAAAAATCATGTTAGTAGTATTTGCCGTTTCGGCAGACCGTACTTTTAAAAGCTCAGCGATTTCGTTTTTAAAAGCGTATTTATATCAAAACTGATCAAATAAATTTTAAAATATTCTTGTCTCAAGTTTTATTCATTCTATCATGTTTGAGGATTTTTCAAATTATTTTCGTGATTTTTCGTAAAAATTTCGCCTCTGTTTTGTATCCGAAATTCCACTAAGCGGCAATTACGGAACCGATTTCATGAGACCTGAATAAAATATTCACAAAAGCAAAATATTCCCCAACAAATCTGTCAATTATATCAATACCATCCCCAGCAATCATTCTCTCAAATTATTGTTTCAAAAATCAAAAATTTCTTAGAGAGAAAATTCTAGTGTTCTTCAATTTCAAGCTCCAAATCGGAGGCCTTCCCGGAATTGAAATCAAGCGTTCTAGTAGTCAAAATGAAGGTATCAAAATCTAGTTTCTAAATATTGCCCATAATTGGTGGGGGATCATTATTTGATTTTATATGATTTTTACAAAATTCGAATTTAAAGATTCAAAATTATGATTTTTCGTAAACTTTATTGTTTATGCGATTTGATGATTCCATGTTGTAGATAATTTTCTCCTGGTCAATTTGGTATATCATATGTTAGGTTTTGAGTTCGTTAAACGTGTTTAAATGTGGTTTGATTATTTCGAAATTGTTCTTGAGTGTTCTTGGTGTTCATCGGAAAATGTTGACTTTTTGAACGGAATTTTAGTTCGAGTAATTGTTTGGAAATTCTGGGTTGGTAAAGTTGTAGATCGTTCAAAGACAAAGCTTGTGTTGAGTTTCGGTCATGTTTGACTAGATTTCGAGTTTCGCCGGAGTTGCACCGCCGGCCGAAGCTGTCATTGCCGCCGGTGGTGGAGCTTGAAGAAGAAGACGATGAATAGTGCTGATTATTTCTGATTTTTATTTTAATTGTTTTAATTTTCGAAAATTCATATTTAATTCAATAAAAATCAGAAAAATACAAAATCAGTTTCTAAATTTTCAGAAAAATATTTTCTATATTATTTTAAAACAAAAATCGGATTTATCCAAAATTATTATTTATTTTAAGATTTTTGGAATCATTTCCTTAATTATTTAAATGTAGAATTTAATACTTTAATTATATTAAATCATTTTGAATAATAATTTAAATTAATTTAATTATTCGATAAATGAGATCATTTATAGAATAATTTTATTCATTAATTATTGTTTAATTTAACTAATATAATTGAGGTTATTTAATTCCAAATTATTCCGTTTTGAGTTTTAAATGCTTTAAAAATATTAGAAAAATCCCAAAAATTATGAAAATTGTTTTAAAAATATTTCGAAGCGAGATTTAATTTATGACGAGGTTTGGACATGTGTTAAAAATAATTGTAGAGTTCCATTAATTGATTACATGATCTGAATGTGTCCGCTAGGGCAATATAAATGTTACCTGCTAAATGAATTATGTAAATTATGTGAATTACATGAAATACGTGGAGTGAATAGTGAAATGTATTAGTATTTGATTCGAGACGTTTATTATAGAGTCGAGTCAGAGGAGCAAAGGAAAAGCTAAAGCAGAAGGTTACGAGAATATTTAGACGGACTTGACCTTATTATCAGGCAAGTATTTTTCTATCACTTGTTATCCTATTAAATATACAAATGCTATGTCATGTATCCCTTTAAATTATTGTTCAAGAAATCATTCTTAAATTATTCACAGCATGAATCCATTGAATTATTCTTATCAACTTTGACGGGATTCATTTAAATTATCATTGACGATTCATTTCAACCTTTTTAGGCATTCGCTCTAGTCGATGCCTTATTACTCTTGATTAATTATTATTACCCAGATTGTGGCGTTCGACTTCGTCGACGCCTATAATATCGTTGCATTCGATTTACCCATTTCTTGTATCGATCTAGACGACACTTATTGTTATTATTGTTGATTCTTCATTATCACCCCATTGTTGTATCGAACTCATCGATACTAGATGTTGTACCATTTGTTATCGTACATTCACTTTGAGTTGTTTTCCTGGAATGTGAACTTCTAGTGATTGTTGTGATCGAGGTTGTCAATCTTCCGACACCTAATTATGATTTAAAGGTTGTCAATTGTACTGACACCTGAACGTAAGGTTAGAATTGGTGGATTTATATAAAACTTGACCTTAATTGGTTTGACCATATATTGGTCGATGTGTAAGGCCTTTCAGTGCCTTGGATCCGATGAGGACTTTGCTTTGTGCACTGTCCGGGTTAGAGCGTGACTGATCAGCATGCCTAACTTTGTTTTTTAAAAATTATGAGATGGACCAGTTCTAACATTCTGAGTATTTGACTCTAGTTCATGTTGAGCCACTTTCTTATGGCATTATTGATTGTCGGAACTTATCCGAATTTATCTGTTCATATCACTGAACTTGATTCACCTTTCAGATATTCCAGTATGGCTTGTAGTTAATACCTGGAACGATTAAAAGTTTAGTATTTATTTATACATTGAAGGATATTCTTGTTGAGCTTTCTGGCTCACCTTGCAATGTAATGTTTCTTTTCCAGTTATGATCAAGGATGTTTAGACCTAGTGGCTCGGCAGCCAGGGGAGTGATGTTTGATGATTGAGAGTGCAGCTGGTTTAATTTTGTGTATTGTTGTAATAAATGGATTGGATAGACTAGACATTTAAGATCTATCAGATTGTATTAAATTATATTTGAGGTTTGTAATAGTAATTATCAGTGTTTGTTTCATACTTTAGCCTGTGCTCGTATCTTGGATGAGGGATTGTATTATTATTGTTCCGCATTTACAGGTTTGGATTGTTTAATTGAGTTGTGAGCCTGGATCTGTATCCCAGATTTGCGAGGCATCACAGTTGGTATCAGAGCCACAGGTTAAGGTCCCTGAAACAGTAGGAAGTAGAGTCTAGATTAAGAAACGAGTTGCAATAGTTAGGAGTACGTATTAGATGTTAAGTAGAGCGATTTGAGATAGGATTCACCTTAGGTTAGTAAGATGAGTATTGCGACGTTATAGGGTCTTTCGACGTATCATGCGAGTAGAAGTTCGATGCATCCAAATATTTGATTGGAAGCAAGGCTTTACAGACGTCATGAATGTTATAGAGAATGCGAAAGTGCTATGAACGAGATACGAAAGCAATTATTGGCATGGATTAGAAGTAAGGGAGTGGCTGGGTACTACTAACCATTTTTGGTATCGTTTGTTGTTGTATTGTCGACTGGAGGATAGTAGTTTTCATTATGATTGAATTTTATTTCATTTTCTTTCCATTGAAGCGATCTTACGCTTGTACCAATTTGGTATAAAAGATGTTGATCAGTTATAAATATTCATTTTCGTCATTCACTTGTCAGTTTCATATACCTTGATTTAGTCGATGATTATTTCCACGACATTGTGCACACAATTTTTATCTCTTGTCATATCTTTATATTACATTTTGCCATCAAACTTCATATAGCAACCCTGAACAACTGTTTTGATTTTTTACTCTTGATAAACTTTTGTAAGCCAATTATAACTTGAATTGTTATTGATCAAATTACTTTCCCCTATCAGTTTTGAGAATGCCTCCAAGAAGAACTCGCCAACTTACTGGTCAACAAACCAATCCTGAACAGCGAACCAATTCACCTCCTAGAAATCAGATGGACCCTATGTTGGTTCAACTGTAACGCCCCCAAATCCCCTACAGGAATTTAGGTCGTCACATCTCTTGCGGAATATTCGATCACCTGCTCACAATATAATCTACCATAATATTCATAATACACACTATCTTTTACTCCACGGGTTATAGTCTTAGAACAAGCACTCAATAGTTCCAAAATATAATACATCTCAAATTCACTTCCCAGAATCTCTAAAATACTATTACAACTCCAAAGTGCTAGATAATAAACATTATACAAATACCTTCCCAGACTGCACCCTCCTCAGAAGCTATAAAATTAACACGCTGAATCAATTGACTTTTCTTTTCCTTAATCACGGTTCGCCATACTAGAGCCGGCAGTGTTCGCCTCTGTTTTATAATATTTAAATAGCAAGTATGAGCCAAAGAATGCCCAGCAAGTATATATAAATATCATATAATACGACAAAAACTCAACAAAAATATGTTTTGTATCACTCTATAATATATCTACTTTTGAAAAGAGAGCAACTCAGAAATTTTTATAAATCTCAAAATACTACTCATATGAAAGTATAAATATATCTCAATAACTCCTCAAAATACTGCTCATATAAATATATCTCAATAACTTCTCAAAATTACTGCTCATATGAAATAATAAATATATCTCAATAACTTCTCAAAATACTACTCATATGAAAGAATAAATATATCTCAATAACTTCTCAAAATACTCCTCATATAACTCAAAAATACTCCTCAGAACTGTTCAATTGATTTGAATAAATAAAATTTACCAACTGCTCAGATCAACCCTCTAGTTAACAGAACCACAAAGGCATCGGTTAACCGTTAGGTTGTCAAAGATTGGATTTCTGCTCATAACGCCTACTCAAGTAATGGATGATCAATCCATTGTCACTACTCAATTCTATCGATAGAAAGGATGGTCGACGTCTCGAACCACCCTAAATACTTCTCAGAAGGGTGAGCCGTCTTTCTCGGCCCATCACCCTTAATTGGGCCGGTGCGTTACTCCGGTCACTTTTGCTTTCAAAAGCAATAGTTCACAAAGCAATTTATATATATATAACCCACTCTTAAATATAAATATTTTGTAGTATGAAAATATTATTAAATATATCTTTATCATCACTTCTACAAATACGACTGAAGTATCTCAATAAATGTACCAACTCATGAAATAGATTTCAACACCTCGTATAATAATTTCAACACCTCAAATAATAATATCAACACCTCGAATAATAATATCAACATCTCGAATAATAATATCAACACCTCGAATAATAATAGATTTTGATATAAACCACAAGAAAGAATATTTGATTTTGTATATCGAAAATTTAATCAGCATATTTTAAAATAAATACTCCGAACGATGGAGTACGAATTAGTAAACTTGCAATTATGGATTTAAATCTATTCAACACATTTCATATATTTAAAAATACAGATACTCTGAACGATAGAGTATACATAAATAAACTTGCCTGGTTCTGCGGTACGATACTCCAACTTGCTCACGTCTCTGGTTCTGCGGCATTTCACCTTCTCGGGCCTAGTTCAACTATTATTTAACTCAACTTCGAATCACCTTTCGATCAACTTCTATTCACCATTATATAATACTTATGCACATCTACAACTTTCGTTCTTTAAGCTCTTCCAAACGAGTCTCCTAATTCATCCGAAATCCTACCCCCAAAATCGTTCCTCGAATAATTCCAAAACTTAACATTTTTACGCGAAACCTTTTCCATTTTTAAATCTCACAAATCATTTAATAATAAATCCGATTTTAGTCTAAAATAATCTGATTCGATCCGGTTAATCAAAATAATCCGAAAATACTAAATATCTAAAATAATACCATTGACATCCTCTATAAAGACTCAATCAATAAATAATCCTCAAACAATTATCTTAACCCCCGATAAAGAATATAATTAACCAATTAATTCTCGAAACAATAATTAATCCTTAATTAAATAATTAAACCCTCAAATCTATAATTAATCCTTGAATTAAATAATTAAATCCTCAAGACAACAATTAATAATCGAATTAAATAACTAAATCCTCAAGACACAATAAATCCTCGAATTAAATAAATAAATAAATCCTCGAGACGAAAATTAATCCTCAGACCTTAATTTAAATAAATCAATCCTCAATAATTAATCCTCAAATTAAATAAAACCTCGAATATTAAATATCATCTTTCTAAATTAATACCGTATTTAATTCTATGTATTCATAATTACTCCTTTTATAAAAAGTCAATATATTACCAAATTATGCCCAAATAATAATTAATTATTTCTATTTAATTAATTAATCAATAATGCCATTTTTATTAGACTATTTATTAAGCCATAATCATTGTTCCCACTTTTAACCAAAAATGTAATTCTATTAAAATAATCCTAATTTATAAATCCCACTAGCTTCTAATTTCTCTTTTTAACAATAAATAAATTAAAATTCCATTTTTATTCCTAAATCAAAAAACTCCCATAAAAATAAATACCGATTAAAACATCCGCCCGTTAATTTTATTATTACGCTATTATTTTATTATTATTGCATTTAACAGAAATTTACGTGGACCCCACTCACCCCACCGTGGGTCCCACTCACCTCCGTGCTTCTTTCTCCCTCTCGCGTCTCTCTCCCTGAAATCTCTCTCTCTCTCTCTCTCTCTCTCTCTCTGTCGATCTCTCTCTCCATTTCTCTCCTCTCCGCTCACATCTCTCTCTCAATCTCTCCATCACTCTCTCAACCTCCCCCTTCTCTCCCGCTTCTCCCTCTCTCTTTTCTCCGTCGTCCCTCTCTCGACCTCATCTCTCTGTCACCCTCTCGATCTCACTCCCTTTTCCACCCTCCTCCATCGATTGTAATAACCAACACCACCAATTACCAACCCATCTCTCTTGACATCTCTTTCTCTCCTCCCCATCATCTCTCGCTAACTCCGTCTCTACACTCTCTCAATCGCTCTCCGACCATCTCCCTCATCTCCCTTTCGCCTCTCTCCGCTCACCCCTCAACTCGCACACCACCATCATTAACAACCACCTCCCTCCGCCCCTTATTCCTCCAATGACAACAACAACAACATCGCCTCTAATTTCAACCAAAACCACCACCAATTTAAACAATACACAAAACCAACAACACAACCCAACACCTCCACACTACCCCCCTCCCCTTTCTCGTTCGTCTCCCTCTCTAATCTCTCCGTCTCTATCTTCCTCTCTCGCAACCCCCGTCTCTCAACCCCTCGATCGATCTCAATCTCTCCCGACTGTCTCTCCCTTCTCCGCGGCAACTCCGACCAACCAACCAACTCACAATACCCAAATTTCAACACCCATCGGAAAGAAACGGAACAATTCACAAGTACGAATTATAGCCTGTGAAAACTCTGTTTTGTGTGTGTATATAGGTTTGAACTTTTTGATTAAAATGAAAGAGATGTAAGGTTGTATATTTCTGTGAAAAATAAGTGATGCATCTGTTTGTAAAATAAGGATGGGGTGGTCTGTTTTGTTCGTATGTATGTATGTCCGAGTTCTGTGATAAAATAGACAATCTATGGGTCTTGCAGGGAAAAGAAAAAGAGGGTATTTTGTTTTATAAAATCAAAAGTAATTAAAAGTGGGGGACAATTTAGTGTGGAAATTTTTAGTGCTCCATTAATATTTAGTGGACAATTTAAATAAATAAAATGGGAGACAAAATTTAATGCAGAAAATTAAAAATTAAAATAATGATTATTTTATATTTAATGAAATAATTGATGAAAAGATATCGTTTTTCCCCGTCTAATTAATTAAAACGAAATTCTAATTTCGTTTCTTAAAATACGACTCTAAATTTAAAAGTACTATTTTTCTCAAATTTTTAATAAACCCTCATATTTAAATATAATACGAATATATAAATTTTAAAATTTTTACAAAATGTACTAAATAAATATACTAGTGCATCATTTCTAAAATAATTTTAAATAAAAATATCGAGTAGGTTCGAAAAATTTATTCGAAAAATTTACGGATATTACATCAACTATTGCAAACTTTGACTCAACAGACTGCTACTCTAGCTCAGCAGCAACATCAACTACAACAACAATTCGCAACTCAGCAGCAACAACGGCAGGAACCAACTGTTCCAGTGGTTACCTTCAAGGCCTTTCAAGCAGTAAAACCACCAGAATTCAAGGGGTCAACAGACCCAGTCGATGCTAAGAATTGGTTGAAAGAGATAGAGAAGGCGTTCGCTTTGGTGCAAGTCCCGGAAGATAAACAAACAAAATATGCCAGCTACTTTCTAAAGAATGAAGCCACTCATTGGTGGGAGTCAGTGAGAGCCCTGGAGAATACCGAGGTGGTTACATGGGAGAGGTTTAAGAAGATGTTTTTGGAGAAGTACTTTCCGCTCTTCATGAGCGACAAGATGGAGGTTAAGTTTTTGGAATTGAAACAGGGGAATATGTCAGTTGCTGATTATGAAGCAAGATTTACAGAACTAGCAAGGTTTGTCCCTTCCTATGTGGACACAGAAAGGAAGAAAGCAAAGAGGTTTCAGCAAGGACTAAAGTCCTGGATTCGAACCAAGTTGGCTATATTGGAACTGAACACCTATGCTGCGGTGGTTCAGAAAGCTATGATTGCAGAAGAAGAAAGTGAGCAGTATCAGAAGGAGAAAGAGGGAAAGAAACGAAAGTTGGGAGTGGTTGATAACAAGCAGATTCAGGGTGGTTCTCAAAACTATCTTAATAAAAGACAGGGGTTCCAAGCTGGGAAGAATGTGGGGATGAGGAGACCAGATGGAGGGAATGGAGGTCAAGGCAACCGAACTCAAGGGGTGAACCAATCAGGATTTAATAGACCATCACTGCCAGATTGCAAGACGTGTGGTAAGAAACATCCTGGTTTATGTCACAAGTTAACTGGGAATTGTTTTAAGTGTGGACAGAAAGGGCATTTCTCCAGAGAATGCAAGGTTGGGATTGTGTGTCACAGATGTGGGAAGCCAGGGCATATGATCAAGGACTGCAGAGTACCCCCAGCGAAACTACCAGCTATAGCAAACGCAATGATTCCGGCAATTGAGGCACCTCCAGCGAGGAACATTCAGCCGATTGCCCGAACCTTCAACATGTCTATGAACGAGGCTGTGCAAGAGTCCGATGTTTTGGCAGGTACTCTTCTTGTAAATTCCGTCAATGCCAAGGTGTTAATTGATTCTGGAGCTACGAAGTCTTTTATTTCTTTAGATTTTGTCAGTAAATTGAATTGTGAGATGAGATTGTTAGATGAGGTGTTAGTTATTGAGATAGCTAATTCGGAGCGCATACCCGTCGATCAGGTGTGTCCTCGTTGTGATGTTGTAGTTTTAGGGCACTGTTTTTATGCCAACTTAATACCCTTCCAACTAGGAGAATTTGATGTAATCCTAGGGATGGATTGGTTGACAGAGCATAGTGCCCAGATAGATTGTAGAGGTAAGAAATTGACGTTACGATCCCCTGATAATGTAGAGGTTGTTTTCCGCGGTCAGAAACAAACTAGGAAGTTCTTGACTATTATGCAGACTAAGAGATTACTTAGAGAAGAATGTGAAGGCTATTTAGCCTACGTACGAGACACAAAAACAGAGATGCCTAAGTTGGAAGAGATTCCAGTAGTGAATGAGTTTCCAGATGTTTTTCCCGATGAGCTTCCAGGTTTACCTCCAGATCGGGAAATAGAATTTACGATTGACCTAGCCCCAGGAACTGAACCAGTATCGAAGGCTCCATACAGAATGGCTTCGATAGAGATGAAAGAGTTGGCAGTCCAGTTGCAAGATCTACTGGAAAAAGGAATTATCAGACCCAGCGTATCCCCGTGGGGAGCCCCAGTACTATTTGTTAAAAAGAAGGATGGGAGCATGAGGTTGTGTATTGACTACCGAGAGTTGAATAAATTGACTATTAAGAATAAGTATCCATTGCCAAGGATAGATGATTTGTTTGACCAATTGAAAGGAGTTGTCCACTTTTCGAAGATTGATTTAAGATCGGGTTACCATCAGCTAAAGATCAAACCTGAAGATGTACCTAAAACGGCATTCCGAAGTAGGTATGGACATTATGAATTTTTGGTAATGGGTTTTGGACTGACAAATGCACCAGCTGCTTTTATGGACTTGATGAACAGGTATTTAAGAGATACTTGGATAAATTTATAATTGTATTCATTGATGATATTTTGGTATATTCCAAGATAGAAGAGGAACATAGGGAAAATTTGAGGATAACGTTGAGGATCTTGAGAAAGGAAAGGTTGTTTGCTAAGTTTTCGAAATGTGAATTCTGGCTAAGAGAAGTTCAATTCTTAGGGCATGTGGTAAGCAGTGAAGGGATTAAGGTAGACCCGGCTAAGATTGAGGCTGTGCTGAATTGGGAGAGACCAAAGACACCGACAGAGGTCAGGAGTTTTATGGGATTGGCAGGTTATTATCGAAGATTCGTCCAAGACTTTGCGAAGATAGCCACTCCACTAACCAAGTTGACAAGGAAAAGTGAAAAGTTTATTTGGAATGACAAGTGTGAGGAAAGCTTCCAAGAACTGAAAAAGAGATTGGTGACAGCTCTAGTGTTGACATTGCCAGATGAACAAGGAGACTTTGTGATATATAGTGATGCGTCCCATAAAGGACTGGGATGTGTATTGATGCAGCATGACAAGGTGCTAGCCTATGCTTCCAGGTAGTTGAAGATACATGAACAGAAATATCCTACCCATGATTTGGAACTAGCAGCCATTGTTTTTGCGCTCAAGATTTGGAGACACTATCTATATGGAGAGAAATGTGAGATTTACACTGACCACAAGAGTTTGAAATATATTTTCACCCAGAAGGAAATTAACATGAGACAAAGGTGATGGTTGGAACTGATTAAAGACTATGATTGTACCATAAATTATCATCCGGGAAAAGCTAATGTGGTAGCAGATGCCTTGAGTCGAAAGGAAAGATTGAACATGTTTACTATGAACCAAGAATTATTCAGGGAATTTGAGAGATTGGAAATAGAAGTTCGTGCCCCAGGTTGTGCAACTGCTTTGAACTACGCAATGACATTTCAGCCCGAACTTTTGGAGAAAATCAGAAAGTGCCAAGAAGAAATAATGAACCATGAGGTGAGTGAATTGTCGGGAGAAGAATTAAGCAGCCAAAAAGATGAGGAGGGAATCTTAAGATTTTCTTCTAGAATTTGGATTCCTAATGTGGCAGAATTGAAGAATGAAATTTTGCAAGAAGCTCATAATTCGAGGTTTTCAATTCACCCAGGGAGTACGAAGATGTACCGAGATCTGAAAGAAAATTTTTGGTGGCCAGACATGAAAAGAGAGATTGCAGAATGGGTTAGTAAGTGTTACACTTGCCAGAAGGTTAAAGCAGAGCATCAGAGGCCGAGTGGATTGTTACAGCCCCTAGAGATTCCTGAATGGAAATGGGAACAGATTGCCATGGATTTTGTGGTGGGATTATGTTATGCAAAATTTACACAAGCGCACGCTGTCACAAGTAATATATGATTAAATCAAGTTCGTTCCCACAGAGATCTAGAATGGTGTTCAATTCAATTAATGTACCTATGCACCGATGTATGGTTTTTATCCACTCCTAAGACAAATAACTATTTTAAGATTGATTATCTAAATTAAACTAAAGTGCAAATTATAAAACTAAGAATTAAACAATTAACGAGAATAAAAATCGAATTACTTATATGAGAATAAACATGGAATCCTAGTTTCATCATCTACTTCACTTAGAGTTGCAGCCTTTAATTAAAACATGCGATGGTTATGATATCTGATCGGACAACACGAAACAAGTACACGCTACCTGTCAGCATACGTATACCAAACTAAACATACATCCACAAAAGAGATAGAAGATGAATAGACACCAATTATGCTTAGACCCTATATGTCTATAGAATTTGAAAACATAACGGTTGAAGAACAAGTTATCCATAAAGATCACACAGGGCAGTATAAGTATTTTCATCTCACACCACAAATCATATTGATAAACAATTATGAACCTATGCTAGCATGGCAAGTTCTAAATCTCAAGATCCACTTTCACTTCACAAGAGATTAACAATTCAATTTAGATGTTAGCTACGCATCCAAAAGCATTAAGATTAACCATACGAGGATATCAATAATTCACCACACATAAATCTTTAAGGCATGCAAACTACTAAGCTACATAGATAAATCCACTAGGATCCCATGACAACGATTAGTTCATAATTAAACCTTTCGTCACCATGGGATTAGATGAAAACATGATAATTGACAAAATATAAAAGGAAGAAATAATATTAATAGTAAAAGAACACAAAAGATGAAGTAGATCTTGATCCGTTGCTTGTCACGAGCGTTGAATCTCCTTCTCCTTTTCTCCCTTGCAATTCTATGTTACAATAATAAAAACTATGATAATCTTCTCTATTTTACAAGGCTAAGATGTGTTTTTATAGGCCTAGATATCTTGCCCAGCAAGAAAAACAACCTATAATACAATTGGAAATAGGTTTGGGTACCAAAAATACAATTAGAATTCGAATAGGGGCAAAACGGACATTTTTCAGCAATTTCTCCCCGCAGGAGCGCTGCCTGCGTAGCCTAGAGCGCAACCTGCACTTGCTTTTCTGTTTCTGGAACTTTCTGGAGCGCTGCCTGCGCTTGGAGAGCGCAGCCTGCGCTGCACTTTCTGCCCAGAATTTTTATTTTGCTTTATTCTTGTAGAAAATTTCCCAAGCTTCGCGTGGACAGTAAGATCGTCCAAAACGGACTTCTAGAACTCCAGATATGGCCAAAACAGTGTAGAGTGCGCAACATACCATGAAATCTGAATTTTCCACAATTTGCTCATTTCTCATCCGTTTTCTCTTCCGATTCTTTTGCCACTTCCCGTTCTTCAATTCTAGACTTATAAATCCTCTTGATAGTTGATATTAAGTCGTCATTCTTCATTCCATATCATAAATCAACTCCAAAAACAACGGAAAGTTCACCCCTAATCGACATTTCTTCAAACCTGCACGTTTAAGCAAAACACATCAAACATACCACAAACTTGAGTCCAAGTACACCAATTTAAGCCAATATGGAACGTTCCAAGTGGATATAAATCCACTTATCACACCCCCAAACTTAAACCGATGCTTGTCCTCAAGCATAAACAATTACAACTAACTAACTAACTAGTACCACTTCCGTAGGTGATCACGGTTGCATTTGGCATATGCAACAAGCCCTTTAAACCCCTAGGCAGCCCTAGTGGACGAGTAAGGTCTCGTGAGGGCCTATAGCGAATGTACCCACAAAATCCAATTAACCTAATGCAATGCAACGCATGAATGCAACTAATATGAAAAATGCAAAGATCCCCTTCAAACTCACCAAAACCAACTAACAAGCAAATATCTCAATCGAATGCAACAAATCCAAGCAGAGCTCGACTAAGTCCCCGTATACTAACAATACATGACAAGAAACGTGCGTGTGTGCAATGCTCATCAGAAATACTCCCAAAACTAGGTCAAAAATCATACATGCTTTCCGTCAAGACAATCACAGGTTTATAACTAGAATAGACTGTAGACACTCCATAACCTAGGAACACCTCCACCCTTATCCAAGGTAGACATAAACTCATGCTTTATTACTATGACACACAATACTATATACAATATGCATGCTTATTTAACCGTGCAATGAATGAGACCCCAAAAGGCTTATACAATAATACCCATGTAGCGAGTGTTAGGTCAGCAATCCCAAACCACAAGGCTTCAGGTTACTAGGACTAAGTCCCCTCAGACTTAATTACTTGAGTATTAAAGAGCTCACTCTGGTTAATTTTGCATTAACAAACAAAAATTGACTCTTTTTTTTCTTTTCTCTTTTTTTTTTCATGTAATCTGGAATGAGCCTTTCTCATTTCCAACCCTAGACTACTCATATAAATATGAGACGGCTACTAGCCATTTGACGCCTAGCCTTTATTGACAATTATTACAACTAGCATGAAATCCCTGTTTTCCCCCAAACTTAGATTTTAGTGTTCCTACGCTATAAAGGGAATAATGAAAATTCTAAGAATAAACAAGTGATTAAATCTCAAAACATCCAACAGGCATGACCCTAACCTAGCCCAAAAGCACCCCAATGAGACTGTGTAATAAGTTTCGTTCCCGTAACATGCAAGTCAATTCTTAGGAACTATAAATCAGCCCTCTACTCATCATCATCACACCCAAATCAACATCCACCTATCAATCAAAATCAGCTCGTCCTAAGGGATCATGAAAAATGCATGCCTTGAAAATGCAACTAATATGACTCACATGGTAAAACAAAAATAACAATAACAGAATGTCCTATATGAAACAAACATAGATAATACGAACAAATATATGCATGAATTACGACTAATATGCAAAACATGATATCCTACATGAACACAATGACTCACAAATACTACTAACACATATACATACTACTTATCCCCCAAACCACCCCCAAACTTATAATATTCAATGTCCACATTGAATGGAAGTAAATACAAGGGATAGCAAAAAAAAACATACCTGAAAACACCGAACACATGGGTTGCCTCCCACGAAGCGCTGTCGTTAACGTCATTTAGTCGGACAAATATGATTCAAATCATGGTGGCTCGAAGATCGCATTTGACTTGTCCTTAGCAGAAGGACCATTCACCCATTGGTTGACAACCTTCTTGCTATCTTCCCACATCTTTTCTAAACCAAAATTCACTTTGACTCTTCCTCTAACCGACTTTTTCTTTTTCTTCTTCACACCTCTAAAGTGCTTCTCCGACTCAACCGACTGAACAAAAATTTCTTCTTCCTTATCATAGGTCTTCCACCTTCGCAACACGTTATCATGTCCCTCCTCAAAAATCACTAGCTCATTATTCAAAAGGACATACCTCAAATGTGGTGGAAGTTTCCCAAGCTTTACTTTCGAGAGATCTTGAACCGAAGAACTGTAAATGGAATCACTGATAGGATGCTTTAGCATGCTCATATTCGAGTTTTCGCTCAACAATTGATCCAACTTCTTTCTCTGACCCGTATCAACCGTTTCCACACTGAAACACTCTTCATCCTCTGTCGGAAATTTCATGACCTTGAACACATTAAAGGTGACACTCTGATCTTGCACCCTCATTGTAAGCTCTCCTTTTTGCACATCAATCAAAGTCTTTCCTGTAGCCAAGAACGGTCTTCCCAAAATTATGGGAATCTTCTTATCTTCTTCAAAATCCAAAATCACAAAATCAGCAGGAAATATGAGTTTATCAACTTTCACCAAAACATCCTCCACTATACCCCTCGGATACGTGATAGATCGATCAGCCAACTGCAAAGAGATGTTAGTTAGCTTCGGCTCTGGTAGACCAAGTTGCTTGAAAACAGACAAGGGCATAAGATTAATGCTAGCTCCCAAATCACATAAACACTTGCTGAATGAAAGGTTGCCAATAGTGCATGGAATAGTGAAACTTCCCGGATCTTTCAGTTTAGGAGGCAATTTCTGTTGCAACACCGCACTACACTCCTCTGTCAATGCCACTGTTTCAAAATCTTCCAATCTTCTCTTCCTTGACAAAATATCCTTCATGAAATTTGCATATCTTGGCATCTGCTCTAATGCTTCAACAAAAGGAATGTTAATGGACAGTTTCTTGAAGACATCCATAAATTTCTGAAACTGTTTCTCTTGACTTTTCTTCAAACGTCCAGGATATGGCGGAGGTGGATAGATCTGATTATTCATTGAAGATTGCTCCGGAGTAAACTTTTCAACAGGTTTCTTGCTCTTCTCACCATTTAGCTGATCAGCCACTAAATCAGATTTCTCAATTTCTGGCACTGCAGATTTTTCAACCTGCTGATTCTGAACATCTTCATCTTCTTCAGTTGCTGATTTAGGATCACTCGTGACTTTTCCAGATCTCAAAGTAACTGCATTGACCTGTTCCTTATTTTCCCTTCTACCTGGATTAACCTCCGTATCACTAGGAAGAGTTCCTTGAGGCCTACTAAATAAGGCACTTGCAATCTGTCCTATCTGAGTTTCTAAGAGCTTCTGACCAGCTTGTAAGTTCTTTAACGCTATCCACATCTCATCAGATTTTTCATTAGAAGATTGCCCCATATGAGCCTGGGGCTATTGCTGCTGAAATCCAGGAGGTTGATATGATGTCCTTGGAGCATAAGGCTGTTGGTAGCCTTGATTGAATGGCCTTGCTTGCTGATAAGATTGTTGAGTATTTTGATTGTCGCTCCAGCTGAAGTTAGGATGATTCCGATTATTAGGATGATAGTTGGTTGGAACTGGTGCAGCAGGTCTCTAAAAATTACTCACGAATTGTGCTGATTCAGAAGAGATAGCACACTGATTCGTCTCATGTGCGCCCGCACATAACTCACAAACACTAGCCACCTGCTGAACTCCATAATTAGCAAGAGAATCCACCTTCATAGCAAGAGCCTTCAACTGAGCCGTAATCATTGCATCTGTATCTACTTCCCAAATTCCTGCTACCTTGCCTTGAGATAGCCTTTGGGTTGGATTTTGATATTCATTAGCAGCCATCATCTCTATAAGTTCATAAGCTTCATCATAGCTCTTTGCCCACAGAGCTCCTCCTAATACTGCATCTAGCAAAGGCCTAGACTGTGCTCCCAACCCATTGTAGAACCCATTAATAACCATCCAATCAGGCATGCCATGATGAGGACACTTGCGTAGCATCTCCTTGTAGCGTTCCCAAGCCTCACACAAGGTCTCGCCAGATTGCTGTTGGAATTGCGTCAACTGGTTCCTTAATGCTGCAGTTTTCGCCATAGGGAAGAATTTAGTAAGAAACTTCTGAGCAAGATCTTCCCATGTAGTAATGGAACCAGGTGGTAGAGAGTGTAGCCACCTCTTAGCCTTATCCCTTAGAGAGAATGGGAAAAGCCTCAACCTTATAGCATCATCCGTCACACCATTACATTTGAAAGTGTCGCAGATTTCGATAAAGTCCCGAACATGCATGTTGGCATCCTCCGTAGAAGCTCCCCCAAACTGGACTGAATTCTGCACCATCTGAATTGTGCCCGACTTGATCTCAAAATTGTTCGCTGCAATAGCTGGCCTAATAATGCTAGACTGGATATCATTGAGTTTCGGCTGAGAATACTCCTTCAAAGCCTTAGCTGCTGCTGCATCTGCCATTGCTACTGTAGTTTCAGCTTCCTCTTCCTTATTCTCTAAATTCTCTACACGACCGTCTTTTGCCATTTTTTGTAAACGAGCTTGCGAACGTGTTTGCATCCAAACTTAAGTACCTGAAACACCACGAAACAAACAAACTAAGTAAGAATCCGAGTCAGTGAACGCTAACGACCACTGATGACAAGCACATAAATTAAAATAAAAACACCGATAATCCCCGGCAGCGGCGCCAAAAACTTGTTATGCAAAATTTACGCAAGCGCACGTTGTCACAAGTAATATATTATTAAATCAAGTTCGTTCCCACAGAGATCTAGAATGGTGTTCAATTCAATTAATGTACCTATGTATCGATGTATGGTTTTTATCCACTGCTAAGACAAATAACTATTTTAAGATTGATTATCTAAATTAAACTAAAGTGCAAATTATAAAACTAAGAATTAAACAATTAACGAGAATAAAAATCGAATTACTTATATGAGAATAAACATGGAATCCTAGTTTCATCATCTACTTCACTTAGAGTTGCAGCCTTTAATTAAAACATGCGATGGTTATGATATCTGATCGGACAACACGAAACAAGTACACGCTACCTGTCAGCATACGTATCCACAAAAGAGATAGAAGATGAATAGACACCAATTATGCTTAGACCCTATATGTCTACAGAATTTGAAAACATAACGGTTGAAGAACAAGTTATCCATAAAGATCACACAGGGCAGTATAAGTATTTTCATCTCACACCACAAATCATATTGATAAACAATTATGAACCTATGCTAGCATGGCAAGTTCTAAATCTCAAGATCCACTTTCACTTCACAAGAGATTAACAATTCAATTTAGATGTTAGCTACGCATCCAAAAGCATTAAGATTAACCATACGAGGATATCAATAATTCACCACACATAAATCTTTAAGGCATGCAAACTACTAAGCTACATAGATAAATCCACACTACACCAAAACTGGCCATTAGTAACGGATATATCCGTTACTAATGACATTAGTAACGGATATATCCGTTACTAATCGTCCGTCACAATTGCTTTTTTTTTTATTTTGTAACAGGTATATCCGTTACTAATTAGTAACGGATATATCCGTTACAAATAGATTAGTAACGGATATATCCGTTACTAATTAGTAACGGATATTTGGAATTAGTAACGGATATATCCGTTACTAATTAGTAACGGATATATCCGTCACAAATAGATTAGTAACGGATATATCCGTTACTAATCGTCCGTCACAATTGTTTTTTTTTTTTTTTTGTAACAAATATATCCGTTACTAATTAGTAACGGATGATGAGCATTAGTAACGGATATATCCGTTACTAATTAGTAACGGATGTTGAGAATTAATAACGGTACTAATTAGTAACAGATGTTTAGAATTAGTAACGAGTATATCCGTTACTAATATTAAAAAAATTAAATAAGCTCTCAGCCAATCACAGGCTGCCACCACAGCCGACCCCACCGACCCCACCTCTCAGCCAATCACATCGCTCCACTTGAACAACCTCAATTTTGCCAGATTTGTTGAAGCAAGGTTTCGAACCCCTGACCTCCAGTGAGGTAGTACACCCCCTCAACCAACTGTGACACGCGAGTATTTGTGAAATATATGGAAATACAATCCTTATACTATGAACTTTTACATGTTTTTTTTTAAATGGAACTTTTACATGTTTTTATTTTATAAATTCGTTTAAAATTATAATTTTTAAAAAAATTCGTTTTAATTTAATTTTACATATTTTTTAAAATTTATTTTTTAAAAAAATCGAAAATAATTATTTTTTTTAAAAATCGAAAAAAATTATTTTTTTAAAAAAATCGAAAATAATTATTTTTTTAAAAAAATCGAAAATAATTATTTTTTTAAAAAAATCGAAAATAATTATTTTTTTTAAAAAAATCGAAAATAAATATTTTTTTAAACAAACGAAAATAATTAATTTTTTTTAAAATCTGAAAATAATTATTTTTTTAAAAAAAGCAAAAATAATTATTTTTTTTAAAAAAAAACGAAAATAATTAATTTTTTTAAAAATCGAAAATAATTATTTTTTTAAAAAAATCGAAAATAATTATTTTTTTAAAAAACTGGAAAATAATAATTTTTAAAAAAAAACGAAAATAATTTTTTTTTTAAAAAAATCGAAAATAATTATTTTTTTAAAAAAATCGAAAATAATTATTTTTTTAAAAAAATCGAAAATAATTATTTTTTTAAAAAACGAAAATAATTAATTTTTTTTAAAAATTGAAAATAATTATTTTTTAAAAAAATCGAAAATAAATATAATATACACAAAAATTACAAGCTTATTTGATGTGATTTTATAATATAAATCTCCAAAAAACAATACTCGCGATAACTAGTATCGTCCCGATTGCACAAAACAATAATTTAAAATCTTTTTTCGACGATCCAACCGTACGGCTGTTAATATCTAAGGATTTTAGTGATATACACAAAAAATTAAAAAATTACAAGCTTATTTGATGTGATTTTATAATATAAATCTCTAAAAAACAATACTCGCGATAACTAGTATCGTCCCGATTGCACAAAACAATATTTTTAAAATCTTTTTTCGACGATCCAACCGTACGGCTGTTAATATCTAAGGATTTTAGTGATATACACAAAAAATTAAAAAATTACAAGCTTATTTGATGTGATTTTATAATATAAATCTCCAAAAAACAATACTCGCGATAACTAGTATCGTCCCGATTGCACAAAACAATAATTTAAAATCTTTTTTCGACTATCCAACCGTACGGCTGTTAATATCTAAGGATTTTAGTGATATACACAAAAAATTAGAAAATTACAAGCTTATTTGATGTGATTTTATAATATAAATCTCTAAAAAACAATACTCGCGATAACTAGTATCGTCCCGATTGCACAAAACAATATTTTTAAAATCTTTTTTCGACGATCCAACCGTATGGCTGTTAATATCTAAGGATTTTAGTGATATACACAAAAAATTAAAAAATTACAAGCTTATTTGATGTGATTTTATAATATAAATCTCCAAAAAACAATACTCGCGATAACTAGTATCGTCCCGATTGCACAAAAAAATAATTTAAAATCTTTTTTCGACGATCCAACCGTACGGCTGTTAATATCTAAGGATTTTAGTGATATACACAAAAAATTAAAAAATTACAAGCTTATTTGATGTGATTTTATAATATAAATCTCCAAAAAACAATACTCGCGATAACTAGTATCGTCCCGATTGCACAAAACAATATTTTTAAAATCTTTTTTCGACGATCCAACCGTACGGCTGTTAATATCTAAGGATTTTAGTGATATACACAAAAAATTAAAAAATTACAAGCTTATTTGATGTGATTTTATAATATAAATCTCCAAAAAACAATACTCGCGATAACTAGTATCGTCCCGATTGCACAAAACAATATTTTTAAAATCTTTTTTCGACGATCCAATCGTACGGCTGTTAATATCTAAGGATTTTAGTGATATACACAAAAAATTAAAAAATTACAAGCTTATTTGATGTGATTTTATAATATAAATCTCCAAAAAACAATACTCGCGATAACTAGTATCGTCCCGATTGCACAAAACAATATTTTTAAAATCTTTTTTCGACGATCCAACCGTACGGCTGTTAATATCTAAGGATTTTAGTGATATACACAAAAAATTAAAAAATTACAAGCTTATTTGATGTGATTTTATAATATAAATCTCCAAAAAACAATACTCGCGATAACTAGTATCGTCCCGATTGCACAAAACAATATTTTTAAAATCTTTTTTCGACGATCCAACCGTACGGCTGTTAATATCTAAGGATTTTAGTGATATACATAAAAAATTAAAAAATTACAAGCTTATTTGATGTGATTTTATAATATAGAATTAGTAACGGATATATAATATTAGTAACGGATATATAATATTAGTAACGGATATATCTGTTACTAATTAGTAACGGATACATAGAATTAGTAACGGATATATCAGTTACTAATTAGTAACGGATATCTGACCCATTAGTAACGGATATATCCGTTACTAATTAGTAACGGATATATCCGTTAGTAACGGATATATCCGTTACTAATGCCATCAGTAACGGATATATCCGTTACTAATTAGTAACGGATATAACCGTTACTAATGGCTTTTTTTATCTGTTAGTAATTTGCCAGTTTGGTGTAGTGCCACTAGGATCCCATGACAACGATTAGTTCATAATTAAACCTTTTGTCACCATGGGATTAGATGAAAACATGATAATTGACAAAATATAAAAGGAAGAAATAATATTAATAGTAAAAGAACACAAAAGATGAAGTAGATCTTGATCCGTTGCTTGTCACGAGCGTTGAATCTCCTTCTCCTTTTCTCCCTTGCAATTCTATGTTACAATAATAAAAACTATGATAATCTTCTCTATTTTACAAGGCTAAGATGTGTTTTTATAGGCCTAGATATCTTGCCCAGCAAGAAAAACAACCTAGAATACAATTGGAAATAGGTTTGGGTACCAAAAATATAATTAGAATTCGAATAGGGGCAAAACGGACATTTTTCAGCAATTTCTCCCCGCAGGAGCGCTGCCTGCGCAGCCTAGAGCGCAGCCTGCGCTTGCTTTTCTGTTTCTGGAACTTTCTGGAGCGCTGCCTGCGCTTGGAGAGCGCAGCCTGCGCTGCACTTTCTGCCCAGAATTTTTATTTTGCTTTATTCTTGTAGAAAATTTCCCAAGCTTTGCGTGGACAGTAAGATCGTCCAAAACGGACTTCTAGAACTCCAGATATGGCCAAAACAGTGTAGAGTGCGCAACATACCATGAAATCTGAATTTTCCACAATTTGCTCATTTCTCATCCGTTTTCTCTTCCGATTCTTTTGCCACTTCCCGTTCTTCAATTCTAGACTTATAAATCCTATTGATAGTTGATATTAAGTCGTCATTCTTCATTCCATATCATAAATCAACTCCAAAAACAACGGAAAGTTCACCCCTAATCGATATTTCATCAAACCTGCACGTTTAAGCAAAACACATCAACATTCCACAAACTTGAGTCCAAGTACACCAATTTAAGCCGATATGGAACGTTCCAAGTGGATATAAATCCACTTATCAGATTACCCAGGACGAAAGCTAATCACGACGCCATTTGGGTTATCATTGATAGATTAACTAAGTCGGCACATTTTCTACCGATCAACGAAAGATATACAATGGACAAGTTAGTTCACCTGTACTTGAAAGAGATAGTGATGTGACATGGAGTCCCTGTTTCGATTGTGTCTGATAGAGACCCGAGATTCAATTCCAGATTTTGGCGACAATTTCAAGAAGCTCTGGGAACTAAACTGAACATGAGCACTGCATATCATCCGCAGACTGATGGCCAAATCGAGCGTACGATTCAAACGATTGAAGACATGTTGAGAGTGTGTGCGATGGACCTTCAGGGTAGTTGGGATGACCATCTGCCTTTGGTGGAGTTCTCTTATAACAACAGCTATCACGCCAGCATTGGAATGCCACTATATGAAGCTTTATATGGACGACGGTGTCGATCTCCATTATATTGGGAAGAGGTAGGCGAGAAGAAGATATTGGGAACCGAGCTGATCCAGCAAACCAAGGACAAGGTTGAACTTATACAGAAGAGATTGATAGCCGCACAAGATCGACAACGGAAATACGCTGATCGAGCCAGGAAGGACATATACTTTGAAGTAGGAGAACCAGTTTTGCTGAAGGTATCTCCATGGAAAGGGCTAGTGAGATTCGGGAAGAAAGGAAAGCTAAGTCCAAGATTCGTTGGGCCGTTCGAAATCCTGAAAAAAGTTGGGAAAGTTGCTTACGAGTTAGCGCTACCTCCGCATTTACAACATGTTCATAACGTTTTTCACGTGTCAATGTTGAAGAGGTTCTATCCAGATTCAAACCAGGTGATAGAGTCAGAACCAGTCGAGATTCAGCCGGATTTGTCTTACGTAGAACTACCGGTAGAGATTTTAGACAGGAAGGAGAAGGTGCTTAGAAATAAGACCATTTCGATAGTAAGAGTTTTGTGGAGAAATCCTAGGGTCGAAGAGTCTACCTGGGAGCTAGAAAGTGAGATGTTAGAGAGGTATCCACACCTATTTGCTTAGTTTGATTCTGAGGACAGAATCCTTTTAAGGAGGGAAGATTGTAAGAACTTGTATTAAAAATGTAATTATTATTATTGAATGGAATAAATATTTATTTGATTTATTCAACTCAATGGAACGATGTGTTATAGACGGATATTATTATCGTTATATTTATTTAATTGAGGTTAGAGAGTTCCCCGTATATGTTAAGAAAAAAAAATGTGTTAGTTGATCGTATTCTTTTAATCAAAAATCATGTTAGTAGTATTTGCCGTTTCGGCATACCGTACTTTTAAAAGCTCAGCGGTTTCGTTTTTAAAAGCGTATTTATATCAAAACTGATCAAATAAATTTTAAAATATTCATGTCTCAAGTTTTATTCATTCTATCATGTTTGAGGATTTTTCAAATTATTTTCGTAATTTTTCGTAAAAATTTCGCCTCTGTTTTGTATCCGAAATTCTACTAAGCGGCAATTACGGATCCGATTTCATGAGACCTGAATAAAATATTCACAAAAGCAAAATATTCCCCAACAAATCTGTCAATTATATCAATACCAGCCCCGGCAATCATTCTCTCAAATTATTGTTTCAAAAATCAAAAATTTCTTAGAGAGAAAATTCTAGTGTTCTTCAATTTCAAGCTCCAAATCGGAGGCCTTCCCGGAATTGAAATCAAGCGTTCTAGTAGTCAAAACGAAGGTATCAAAATCTAGTTTCTAAATATGTGCCCATAATTGGTGGGGGATCATTGTTTGATTTTATATGATTTTTACAAAATTCGAATTTAAAGATTCAAAATTATGATTTTTCGTAAACTTGATTGTTTATGCGATTTGATGATTCCATGTTGTAGATAATTTTCTCCTGGTCAGTTTGGTATATCATATGTTAGGTTTTGAGTTCGTTAAACGTGTTTAAATGTGGTTTGATTATTTCGAAATTGTTCTTGAGTGTTCTTGGTGTTCATCGGAAAATGTTGACTTTTTGAACGGAATTTTAGTTCGAGTAATTGTTTGGAAATTCTGGGTTGGTAAAGTTGTAGATCGTTCAAAGACAAAGCTTGTGTTGAGTTTGGGTCATGTTTGACTAGATTTCGAGTTTCGCCGGAGTTGCACCGCCGGCCGGAGCTGTCATTGCCGCCGGTGGTGGAGCTTGAAGAAGAAGACGATGAATAGTGCTGATTATTTCTGATTTTTATTTTAATTGTTTTAATTTTCGAAAATTCATATTTAATTCAATAAAAATCAGAAAAATACAAAATCAGTTTCTAAATTTTCAGAAAAATATTTTCTATATTATTTTAAAACAAAAATCGGATTTATCCAAAATTATTATTTATTTTAAGATTTTTGGAATCATTTCCTTAATTATTTAAATGTAGAATTTAATACTTTAATTATATTAAATCATTTTGAATAATAATTTAAATTAATTTAATTATTCGATAAATGAGATCATTTATCGAATAATTTTATTCATTAATTATTGTTTAATTTAACTAATATAATTGAGGTTATTTAATTCCAAATTATTCCGTTTTGAGTTTTAAATGCTTTAAAAATATTAGAAAAATCCCAAAAATTATGAAAATTGTTTTAAAAATATTTCGAAGCGAGATTTAATTTATGACGAGGTTTGGACATGTGTTAAAAATAATTGTAGAGTTCCATTAATTGATTACATGATCTGAATGTGTCCGCTAGGGCAATATAAATGTTACCTGCTAAATGAATTATGTAAATTATGTGAATTACATGAAATACGTGGAGTGAATAGTGAAATGTATTAGTATTTGATTCGAGACGTTTATTATAGAGTCGAGTCAGAGGAGCAAAGGAAAAGCTAAAGCAGAAGGTTACGAGAATATTTAGACGGACTTGACCTTATTATCAGGCAAGTATTTTTCTATCACTTGTTATCCTATTAAATATACAAATGCTATGTCATGTATCCCTTTAAATTATTGTTCAAGAAATCATTCTTAAATTATTCACAGCATGAATCCATTGAATTATTCTTATCAACTTTGACGGGATTCATTTAAATTATCATTGACGATTCATTTCAACCTTTTTCGGCATTCGCTCTAGTCGATGCCTTATTACTCTTGATTAATTATTATTACCCAGATTGTGGCGTTCGACTTCGTCGACGCCTATAATATCGTTGCATTCGATTTACCCATTTCTTGTATCGATCTAGACGACACTTATTGTTATTATTGTTGATTCTTCATTATCACCCCATTGTTGTATCGAACTCATCGATACTAGATGTTGTACCATTTGTTATCGTACATTCACTTTGAGTTGTTTTCCTGGAACGTGAACTTCTAGTGATTGTTGTGATCGAGGTTGTCAATCTTCCGACACCTAATTATGATTTAAAGGTTGTAAATTGTACCGACACCTGAACGTAAGGTTAGAATTGGTGGATTTATATAAAACTTGACCTTAATTGGTTTGACCATATATTGGTCGATGTGTAAGGCCTTTCAGTGCCTTGGATCCGATGAGGACTTTGCTTTGTGCACTGTCCGGGTTAGAGCGTGACTGATCAGCATGCCTAACTTTGTTTTTTAAAAATTATGAGATGGACCAGTTCTAACGTTCTGAGTATTTGACTCTAGTTCATGTTGAGCCACTTTCTTATGGCATTATTGATTGTCGGAACTTATCCGAATTTATCTATTCATATCACTGAACTTGATTCACCTTTCAGATATTCCAGTATGGCTTGTAGTTAATACCTGGAACGATTAAAAGTTTAGTATTTATTTATACATTGAAGGATATTCTTGTTGAGCTTTCTGGCTCACCTTGCAATGTAATGTTTCTTTTCCAGTTAAGATCGAGGATGTTTAGACCTAGTGGCTCGGCAGCCAGGGGAGTGATGTTTGATGATTGAGAGTGCAGCTGGTTTAATTTCGTGTATTGTTGTAATAAATGGATTGGATAGACTAGACATTTAAGATCTATCAGATTGTATTAAATTATATTTGAGGTTTGTAATAGTAATTATCAGTGTTTGTTTCATACTTTAGCCTGTGCTCGTATCTTGGATGAGGGATTGTATTATTATTGTTCCGCATTTACAGGTTTGGATTGTTTAATTGAGTTGTGAGCCTGGATCTGTATCCCGGATTCGCGAGGCATCACAGCAACAAACAGCAAGCCATTTGTAAACAGCAAGGTAAAAGGGAGATATATTGTTGTATCTTGTAATCGGTTTATATTTGATCAATAATATATTCTCTTACCAAGTTTGGTAAGGGACCAGGACGTAGACCATAGGGGTTTAGGGGTCGAACCTGGCTAAAAGATCGTGTGTCTCATTTTGCTTACTGTTTTTATTCCTTCTGCATTACATATTAAACACAAACAGCGTGCCACTTGTAAACTGTACTATTACAAACAGCAAGCTGTTTGTAGCATTTTTCAAAACAGTTCATATTTAAGCATTGTTAGCCTATAACACCTATTCACCCCCCCCCCCTCTAGGTGTTGTTTTCAGTATTTAATGAAGTTAGGATTCCATGGTTTTTCTTGCAGAAGTAATTAGATTTCAATTCTTTTTAGTTAGTTAATTTGTAGTTTTGTTAATTTGCTTTTTAGTTAATTTAGATAGTTAAAACCCATATTTGCTAGTTGTCTTAGCAGTGCATAATAACCATACACTGTTGCATAGGTGCATTTACTGAATTAAAACCATAACCAGATCTCTGTGAGAACGAACTTGACTTATATCTGTATTACTTGTGACCACGTACGCTTGCGTGATTTAGTGCAAACAAGGAGGTTCAGCCGACCAGGACCTCCTGGCAGTCAACCAGCTGCTCAGGAGGAGGTTCAGCCGACCAGCTGCTCAGGAAGAGGTTCAGCCGACCAGGAGCTCCTGGCAGCCGACCAGCTGCTCAGGAAGAGGTTCAGCCGACCAGGAGCTCCTGGCAGCCAGCCAGCTGCTCAGGAAGAGGTTCAGCCAACCAGGAGCACCTGGCAGGCGACCAGGACCTCCTGGCAGCCGACCAGGAGCAGTTGTCAGCCGACCAGGTAGCTCAAGGGAGCTTTAACCGAACAGCTGTCAGCCGACCAGGTAGCTCAAGGGAGCTTCAACCGAGCAGCTATCAGCCGACCAGGTAGCTCAAGGGAGCTTCAGCCGAGCAGCTGCCATCCGAGTAGTTGCCCAGGTAGCCCGCAGTCGAGCAACTGTAAGCTGAGTAGCTGTCCGAAGAGCCCCAAGACGCTGATAAGCACCATTTAGTGTTGTTTAATGCCGGTTAGTGCCGTCTAGCGCCGTTATGCATTGTTAGTGCCGATAGCACCAATGATGTCGTTAGCACCGATAGTGTCTTCTAGCACCGTTTAGTGTTGTTTAATGCTGGTTGGCGTCACTTAACGTTGTTTAAGTGTCGTTTAAGGCTAGTTAGTGTCGTTTAGTGCCGTTCAACGTCGTTTAAACATTGTTTAAACGTCGTTAAGGCTGATTAGTGCCGATTAGCATCGAATTAACATTGTCGTAAACGCGTCGGTCGCTCCACGCTTTGCATAAAGACAATACTCGTGAAACACTAGTGTATAAAGATGAACCCTGACCCGAGTCTCGGAAAAGGCCGTTAAAACTTCAAGGAAAAACTGATCAGTTTTCCTAAAAGTTGGGGGGCAAATGATATAGGCTAAAAATAAGCCATAAAGACACATTTAATGCGGCATTAATTAGACCCGGCATGGTCCAGACGTGGGACCCACCAACAAGGTCCAAACCCTATTTTTGTATTAATTTCGTAATTAATATTAAGGGTAACAAACAGCTCAGCAATAAGAGTCAGATAAGGATGCTGATCTTCGTCAGACTTAGCCTCCAAGGCACATACTTCAACATGGAAACTGATTCCTACATAATAGGATCTAGAACCTACTTCTAAGCGGTGACTTGCCCACCAAGTCACCTAACCCTACTACGATTCTAAGGCTTCTCAGCCTATATAAAGGGCCTGACCCCTCATTCTCAGAACTACGTCTTAATTGGCTTGATTCTCAATAACGAGATACGTAGCCACTCTGTGAGGACCGATTAATCTCGAACACGAAAACAGCCATTAAAGCAAGAAGCTCCCGAACCCTAGCATTAATTACAAATTTGTGACCTAGATTTTAATCCACAACAGATAAATATTGTTATACAAATAATATATGTAAAAGTTAGGGTTTTGGTCTTAACGAGAGAGCATCTCAATAGAAATAACCGTGTTTAATAAGAAAACGGTTCATTAGAGAAGACAGTTTTGAATATTAAAATTAAATATTGATGAAAATATATTTTGAATTTTTTAAAATTTTAGGATTTTAAATATTAATAACTAAAAAACTATCCTTTAACATATTAGAAGCATAATAGGTTTTCAAAATTTATAGAGAATAATGGTTTGAATTTATAGAGAAGACAAATAATTACAAATTGTATTGAAAGTAGAATAGGTGTTTGTAAGACATGTAATTAAGAGTTTTATTGTAAGTAAAATAGAAGTTTTTATTTATAGAAAGAAGAGTTTGAATTTATAGAAAATACATATAATTAAAAAAATATTGGAGGTAGAAAAAAAGTTTGAATATATAAAGAATACATAAAATAAAATGTTTTATTGGAAGTAGAATACGAGGACAGTGGAGACGTGCGATTTTTTAAAACAATATATTTTTTCCCTAAAAAACCTTTATTTTAACTTTTTTTATATAAGTTAATTATACTTGCATTAGAAAAATATACCCATAAATTCAATATTATTCCCCTAGCGAAAAGTTTTCGTATTTAAAAAAAATTGATGGGTTAACATAACAAAAAGATATTCACATGTGGAAGCTAACAGGAATATCTATGATATACAAAAAAAGTAAGATGTATTTTCATTTTTTAAAACTCCATAAACATTAATGTTTTAATAGAAAAAAAGTTATTTTTTAAGATAAGTGTTATCAATAAAATGTATTGAAGTTAGAATTTCGATTCGAAATAAGAGCAGCTCGAAACGTGATTAACGGAAAGACGGCTCACTAGAAAAGATTGTATTAACTATTACAATTTGATTCAAATGTTATGATTTATTTAAAAAAAATTAGGGTTCAATTTTTATGAATAAAATTTATCATAGAAGTCTTCATAATAAATGCTAAAATTGCAATTTCGGTTTTAGCAAGAGAGGGGCTCAATCGAAAGAATCGTGTTTAACAAGAAATCGATTTATTAGAGAAAATTATGTAACTACTAAAATTTAATATTAATAATATAATGTAACGTAACTAGTTAAAAAATAAAACCAAACCAAAATTAAAAGTAATAATTTTAAAATGAAAGTCACTTATAAAATAAAAGAGTACAGATAAAAACTTAGAGCATCTCCAATGGTAATAGCTAAAATCATTAGCTATATAATGATTATCTAAAAATTTGCTGAACTGTAAGATGTTTTACTCCAATGGTATTAGCTATAATGAATAGTTATATTTTAAAAATAGTATTTTATTATTATTTTAATAATATAAATATATATATAAGTAAATAAGATCGATGATGTGTCATGATATAAGTGGAGTTAATGAATTATAGATATTATCTATATATTATACATGTCCTCCAAATATAGAGGATGTCAAGATGATTATCTAAAATTTTATCTAAAATATAATTTCAATAAAAGGATACACCTTTCAACGTATGGTTGGAGAAGAAAAAATATAGATATCATCTAAAAATTGTGTCATGTCATCAAGTTTAGCTTGTGTAGCATTGCTCTTACAAAACTTTACACTTTTTTGTTTTGAAAAAGGGGAATCAAAACTAAAAAATAATGTAAAAGAGAAGAAGGTTCCACGAATTTTAAGAAAATTGAAGTGAAGAAAAAGAAAAGTTGATTTGGGTCTTTTTAATCTCCTCCTTCCGTTTACATATGTGATGATGTAATAAGGCTTGCTTGTCGAGCTGATCTCATCCCATCTGCTTCAGGCCTATCTGCATTATCCTAGGAATGATGTTTCTTGTTCCCTCTTTGACTTTTGATGTAAAATTATCGTTTACGGAACATGAATGTTTTGTCACACCCTGTTCTTTTAACTATCATCAGGTCACGGAGATTAACCTGCTTCGTGAAAGTAACACCCAACTTATGGAGGAGAAGAAGCATCACTTTGATGAATGACAGGTTCGTAGTAGATGACTCTGTACCTATATAGGATGTCGTGCAAGTGGGTTTTTTTAACAAGTAATTTTGTCAAATTCTCAGAAACTACGTGAAACTTCTCAAAAAGCTAAGGCTGAAATTGAGAAGTTAGAGGCAAAACTTGCAGTAAAAGAGAACGATGTGACAGATTTGAAAAAAGAGAAGGAGCACCTCGAGAGGAGGGTTGATGAGGTACTGCATTAGTTTATTTGTCCATCTTGTTATTTATTTATTTTCTTTTAAATATTTGGTATTCTTAAAGATTATTTATTGTTTAAGCTGCTTGAGAGATGCCAAAATATCAGTGTAGAGGAATTGGATCGCATGAAAGTACGTGTTCAGCACATGCAGGTAATCTTTGTTTTCTTTCCATTTACTTCGTTGAAGTACATTTATGTACTGGTGTAGCACCATTCATACTGTACTTCTCTACTTGAATGATTATTTGGTACCTCATTATATAACTTGCAAGTTAAATTTTTGAAGACTTGAATGTTATAATTTTTGTGGCTGCCCCACATTATTTTGTTGCTAATTTCTGATTACTGTAAACGAAGCGTAGTTTCAGAGTCACTCCCATAGCATGAGTCTGAATCATCTATGTTTCTTATTTCAGTAGTAGCGCTCTCGCCCTCATTGTTTCCATTCAATCCATCATCACTTCGCTCATCCTTGCCGCTAGAGCTAGTTTTTGTTTCAGTGTTGTTGTCTTGCTTAGTTTCACTTTGCTCTTCCTTGCATTCAGTCTCTTTAGGCGTAGTTGAATTGGAATTAGTAGGCGTATTAAGGATTTCATTGTTGCCGCTTCGCTCTTCCTTGCTTTCTTGCGCTGTTGACGAGCCATCATTGTTGTGTTGCTTTCAGTCGTAGTTTCGTTACTTTCTGTCGTTTCTTTAGGCGTAGTAGAAGATATTTTGTTGTCTTCGTTGTTTTCCGGTACTTGACTGGCATTTTCACTTCGATTCAAGAGATCTGATCTATCGTTATTGTCACTGCTGTTGTCTGAATTATAGCTTTCACTCAGATCACTATCACTTTCATTGTAGCCATCGTTGCCACCAGAGCTATCATCACTCGAAATGGTTGTTAAAGAGTCATCGTTGTTGTTGACATCACTACTAGAGCTAGAGTCAGAGCTAGTTGAAGAAGTGCTATTGTTATTGCCGTGGCCGTCTGAGCTATTGTCTTCACTAGCTTTTCCTTATGTTAGTTAGTGTCTGTCTCTATTCCATAACTTAACATATTACTTGGTAAAGGTATAATTGTTTAGCTTTATTTAGCTGATTAGCACAGCTTTCCTGGGTTGAAATATATTGTGGTTGAACTTTACACTGTCAATTATCCCCTCTATATGATTATATCTTACTAAAATCTATCATCATAAAAACAATTATGACTTCTGTCCCCACATAAAAACAATTATGATAGAACAATTAGGACTTCTGTCCCCACATAAAACATGCAAGTTAGATTGGTTGGGTATGCCTCTTCTACAGTACTACTAAGATTCTTTACCTTTGGGTTTGCTTTTGGTATTTGGATAATGTCGAACCTTTATTTCTAGGACTTAACTTTTTTTTTTTTTGTGTTTGTTTCTCGTTTTCTTCTACATTAGTAAGTCATGTTTGTGATTTTTGTAAAGTTGGCAACTTGTTTAGGAAAATGCTAGTTTGGTGCATTTTATTGTTGATGTGGTATATTTTTAAGTTCGTTCTCAGGGAGGCGGGTTTTATCAATTTTAATTTAATTGTTTCTCGAGCAAAAACTATATTTATGAAAATATTTATTAACTAATGATTTATACTAATTAATTAAATGATCAAAATTTTAAATCTAGGGCAATTAGGTCCACCATGTTTACATAATATCCGGCTTCTAAGCTAAAACGATCAAAATGGTCATGCAATTCAGGGCTCGTTAATCTCTCTCAAGTATCAACGCTCCCGAAACGTGCTTACACATATAATCACTTTTAGTAATTTAATTAATCGGGTAGTTAGAGCATGTGCTAATCTCTCTCAAGTATTAACGCTCTCGGAAATCTTATTACGCTCTCGCAGTAAAATTAAATTCCGCTAATCGTATGTGTGCCTCTAAGAGTAAAATCTTACGATCTATTACCCCTATTCGCAAGTAATTAATATGTGATATTGGCCGGTAACACAAATTAAATATCAAAACATAATCGATTAGAATTACCATAATCAATCAAACCACTATGAAAATCATGTCAGAATTATCATGCAAACATGGCTTCCCTTTTTGCCCTAAAACAAACTACTCACCAATATAAAAATTAATAACAACTAAAATTATATAACAATCCATTTAATAAACAAGGTAAAATAGAAAGTACCTTACATTAACGAAGAATTAAGTCGAAGAAAATGTACATAAAAGAGAAGAAAACCAAGCCCCTAGCTCCTTGAATAAACTTGCCGAATGAAAGGATGTAGAATCAATGTTTATGCAGTAGACAAATGGTGCTAATTGTATGCTATGTCCTAATCTAATGCTATGCTAAAACTAAAGAAAGGCTATGCTAAGATCTCCTCCTTCCACTGCACTTGCCTTTCTTTTATAGCCATCATGTCTTCCAATTTGTCTAAAAAACAATGCCTCCATGATTAGCTTCATCATTAGCACACCATTTAGGAATCCTTTTTTTTCTCTTTGCCTACCACTTCACACACTTTCGGCTACTTTTTATTTCCTAACTAATCATTCAAAACACACTTTACATTATTAAATATATTACAACAAAATTCCAAATCTAAAAGATTTTCACTAAAATTCGGAACTGAATTTGCTCCTCAGATTTTGAGCTGCTCCAATCAGATTTTTGCTGATTTAATCCCTCTGAATTGTAGATAATTTTCTAAGCTTCGCGTGGACTGTAAGATCGTCCAAATCCGACTTCTACAACTCCGGATATGAAATAAATATTGTAGAAAGCGAGTGTAGCCCAATAAATCCGAATTTCTTCCATTTTTAGCTCCAAAATAGCTCTTTAAGCCCAAATTCTTCCAATCTTAGGAATTCTTGTCTTCTACAATAAAATATCAAAATTTATTAAATAAATATCCAAATAAATGCAAAATGCAATTAAATATGGGAATAAAATTATCTAAAATATATATAAAAATATATCTTATCAATTGTGTTGTACTTTCTTGATTTTTTTACTGATCTAGCATATGTTATCATAGAGCGACTTGAAGGGAACGGATAAGCTGATGCTTGAAAACTCAAAGAGCGAAGCAGATAAGAAATATAATGAACCAAATGAGAAGGTATATCGCAAATACAAGAAAATTTTCAGTGTTTATATTTCAGTTGGTTGATCAATCGATGGTCTAAAGTACTAGTTCTTCTATGGCAACTGGTGTTTAGATGGTGGTTTTTTTTTTAATTGAACATTTAGATGCTTGTTAAATAGTTAGATTATGCTATATCCTTTCACTTTGGTATGAAAGGTAGAGGCACACAAATCTCTCTGCATATGAATATACCCAGATAGCTAATGTGCTTCTTGTTGTAGTAATTACTTGAGTTATCATTGGATTGCAATTATAATGCAGTTGACCGATATGTGGTGGATTTATGATTATTTAGCAAAGGTGTCATGTTCGTGGAGGGAAAAGAGAGGAGAAACCACCCGAGTTACAAGTATACAATCAATTCCTTTATATTGTATAAGTCAACACGCAAACACATTATATCTAGAATATCCATTAGTAACATCCAACTGGGAATTTTGACATTCCTGTCATCGAGGTACGGAACGAATAAGTCGTGATATATTACATCTTTCAACATAGCAACTATACAGTTGTGTAACTCATCACGATAATTCATCATGGTTAATTTATCGCCCAAAAGGCAACTTCCCAGACAATCCAATAAATGACATCGCCAGGAACATCCACAAGATTGTTCTCTATTGTTAATGCTAGCCAATTGAAAACATGCATCTGTATAGAATTCATTCTAGTAATTCTTGGCATATTAGTAGTCATAAGACAATTAGTTTTATACAGAGTATAGGGCTAGATTTTGCATAGCCTCCTTATTCCGATATTTGCTTATTTGCTTCTATAAAAGGAAGGAGCAAAACACTGACTATGAGGCCGACTACCTGGACACAAAACAATATCCATCTATGCATGGAGAGGGAAGGAAATTGGTTAGCACAACCCTCGATTTTGTATCCCCTCTATAGATGATAGAACCATAGATAGGGTTCACTATGGACACATGCCACATCTATACTCTATAACGTAATTAGTAATTAGTGAGCCCTTCTAGTAGCTTCTCGTTTCTCATGCTCTGCCATTGCCATAGACCTCAGACTCAACAACATTTATCTCGATCATGGGTCATCTAGGTCTTTGATTCGTTCTTGCACCCGCTCCCGGGCATCCGAAGTAGTAGAAGAAGTGTTGTTGCCACCAGAGCTCTCATTGCCAGAGCTAGAGCAGCTATCGTAATCAGAAGTAGTCTTGGTGCCAGAGCTATGGTATATTGGCATTTCCTAGCTTGGCTCTTGTTTCAAATATCTAGCTTTTCCTTATGTTAGTTAGTGTCTGTCTCTATTCCATAACTTAACATATTACTTGGTAAAGGTATAATTGTTTAGCTTTATTTAGCTGATTAGCATAGCTTTCCTGGGTTGATATATATTGTGGTTGAACTTTACACTGTCAATTATCCCCTCTACGTCTTACTAATATCTATCATCATAAAAACAATTGTGACTTCTGTCCCCACATAAAAACAATTATGATAGAACAAAAATGACTTTTGTCCCCACATAAAAACATTCAAGTTAGATTGGTTGGGTATGCCTCTTCTACATTACTACTAAGATTCTTTACCAGACTCTTATTTTGCTTCTCTTACCAGACTCTTGAGGTGACTGAAGTTTCAGGGGCATTTGCATCTGTGTGTATTTACAAAGAAAGCCAAAGCAAAGTCATTGTATTGGAAATTAGAGATGATTCTGAGTTATCTATAATTGTAAGTATTTGTTTCACTTCTCCCCACTACATTTTTTATTAGAAAATCCTTTATATTTATGTTGATTAATTTTCGATTAGTAAAAAACATGTTTTATTGGGCCAAAAGAAAAAGGCATATGTTTTTGAACAACAAAGATAAGTGCTATATTTTTTTATTGGGCCTTTTTTTTTAATTGGGTTGTGGACTCAATTGTTCTTGATTCTCTTCTCTCTTTTTCTCGTTTTTCTCTATATCTCTATATATTTCTCTCTGTATCTATCGCTTACCCAAAATCTTTAATCTCTTTAATCATCTGGGAATTGTGTTTGTGGTGATTTGATACAGTGAATTGATTGGTATGCTCATATCTGTATTTGGGTACTTTTGTTTTTGTGATTTTTGTTGTGGGTTTTGAGGTTTATATGTAAATTGAGTCGATTCTTGTGTTAATTGATGTTGATTTGTATAATTTAAGTACTTGATTGTTTGGTTATGTTTAGTGTTGAGCTTTAGTTATGTCTAAAGTTTTGATCTTTGAAGGGTTATGGTGTAATTAGGTATCTTGAAGTGGTTTGCTTTGATTTGGTGATATGGGGTTTTCGAGGTTTTGATGAGGCTTGAATGTTAATTGACTTCAATTTAGGCCTTGTTTTTTCTACTTGCTACAAGGGTTCTTCTAAAGTTATTAATTGTTGCAAGTGATAAAAAGGCATATGTTTTCGAACAACAAAGATAAGTGCTATATTTTTTTATTGGGCCTTTTTTTTAACTGGGTTGTGGACTCAATTGTTCTTGATTCTCTTCTCTCTTTTTCTCGTTTTTCTCTATATCTCTATATATTTCTCTCTGTATCTATCGCTTACCCAAAATCTTTAATCTCTTTAATCATCTGGGAATTGTGTTTGTGGTGATTTGATACAGTGAATTAATTGGTATGCTCATATCTGTATTTGGGTACTTTTGTTTTTGTTGTGGGTTTTGAGGTTTATATGTAAATTGAGTCGATTCTTGTGTTAATTGATGTCGATTTGTATAATTTAAGTACTTGATTGTTTGGTTATGTTTAGTGTTGAGCTTTAGTTATGTCTAAAATTTTGATCTTTGAAGGGTTATGGTGTAATTAGGTATCTTGAAGTGGTTTGCTTTGATTTGGTGATATGGGGTTTTTGAGGTTTTGATGAGGCTTGAATGTTAATTGACTTCAATTTAGGCCTTGTTTTTTCTACTTGCTACAAGGGTTCTTCTAAAGTTATTAATTGTTGCAAGTGATATTTAAGTTGTTTATTGGCTTTTCTGAATTGCGATAATTAAATTGTTGCAAGCGATGTTAAGTTGCTTATGGGCTTTTCTGAAGTGCGATAATGAAACACTAGGACGGATCCCTTTGATTGATTCAATGACTTACCCCAATATTTAGTTTTTTACTGATTGTTATAGACATAGATTATATGCTCTTGTCTGTCATTGTCATTGTTCAAAGTCTGATTTACAAAACTAGTTTGTTTTTATTTTCGTGTAGAAGAGCTCTTTATTCATTTGTTCTCTATCAATCTTGTGACGACTTGAAGTGAATTACGTGATAGGGTTTGCCTACTTCTCGATAGACCTTGTTCTTTCTTTTTACAAGGAGTTTTATCTTTTGAAGTTTGTAGTCAGCATTTGGTTTTAATTGCATCAGCATCTTATACCTTGTACTATGAACGCTTATAGATTCTTGCAGAGTTTAGTAATGTATGTTTATTGTTTAGTGTCTGCTCCTAACTCAATTGTTCTTATTTTTCTTCTCTTACCAGACTCACAAGATTCTCGGTCAAGCATCCATTCGGCTAGTTGAGAAAACGGTTGTTTATAGTATGAGGGCTAATGAGATCAACCGATTGGGTCCTAGCTTTCATAAAGGAATCGGGGTCATGGTGATACGCAATCAGTGTATGTTAAAGTGGATTGATGCCCAGACTGTTGCTCAGGGGATGGAGCCCGAAGAACTTGTTGCCTTCATCAACAAAACATTGATTCAGTGATTTGCATAGGATAAGGATAAGGAGAAACTAGAAATGTTCGTAAGTTGCAGGATAGTTAACTTTTCAGATATACTCATTATATTGCGTGCATTTATTCGAATGTGATTATACTTGTGGTTATGGTGTACACTTAATATAAAGAGTTTCGTAGTACTTAAGCTATGTAAGATTTGTTCTTAACCCATGGAGAAAGCCTTGTCTGACCTTACAGCTCTTGTGTATGGTTTCCTGCTGCAACAAAAAATTGCCTATTTCAATAGACTTATCCATGTTAGGGTATGGTAAAAGTGAACAATAGTACAGTGAGAAAAAAGAAATTAGCAGTCCAGACCTAGTTCAATAGACTATATAGCAAACGACCAACTGGATGCTAAATTGCAATATCAATACACATAATTGCAATAATTTTGTGCACTTCAATGAACTTTTTTCTACAGTTTCGTGTGCGAATGCATCGATTTAAGGAGAGAGCAAATCACATACGGAGTATATAATTAGATCTCATGTCAGTCGCTTGTGTTGGTCTCTGCATGGTTTAAAAATTCAATAAAGAATGAACAACCAAATACGAAAAGGAAAAATTGGTGTATGTAGAAAAAGAGAGGAAATTACCTTATCACATTAAATCTCATCACCAGTTAAAAGAGAACTAAAGACATCTGAAGGTTATCAAAAGATGTTGGTGTTGCTAGTGAATAATAGGACGTAAAGATAAAAAAATCTGAACTGGGGCAATCGGTTGCACTTAAACTTGAGATGTGGCTGCTACACATCTGAGCTCTCATGCAGGCTCCATAGGCCCGCCCAATATTGTAAAAATTGGTTGACCCGGACAAGTACTCGAACTAGTACTCGGAAATTGGTGATCAACCGATTCGAATTTAATCGAGTACTCGGACAAGTACTCGGATGTTGAAAATGAGTACTCGGAAAATCGGTCAAGTACTCGGATTTTGAGGATCAAACCGAGTTGAACCGATTTTCGATTTTTACAATCCGGGGCCCGCCTAGTGGCAAAGAAAAAAAATATGATAGGCCCTTAAAGATAATCCTTTAGTTATTCATATAAATTATTATATCCTTTTTTTATTCAATTGTAACAACACCTTTTTTAATTATATTCTTTTCAAATTATAATTATTTTTTTTAATTTAATTCTAATATAATCTTTTTTAAATATATCATTTTTATATTATAATTTTATTTTTAATATGTTATAATCTTGATCGTCTATTTTTGAAAATATTATATTCGACAGTTAAGATTTATTTTAACGGTATAGGACCAAAATTTTGGATAAGATTTCATAGGGACCAAAAATTTGGATATTATATATAAGAATATAATAGTTTGCACACACATAAACATTATTATACAATTAGTTTTACATTTAGATTTATATTGTCTTAAATAAATCTATATCATGTAATCAACTAATTTATTAAAATTTGATAGATGAATGGATAAAAACAATTTCAATTTCAATTTCAATTATTTTAATAATATATTGCAAAGTCTAGCCTCTACCCCATGCATGCGGACGTTAATCAAACTTTAAATTGAAATATGTAAATCAAAGCATATACACCTGTCCTGTACTATATACATGCCTTCGTGATTTTGAACAGCAATCAATTAAACTTGCATAGTTTAATTCCAAAAAGAATTCCCTTACGATGACAATCGGAAAACTAGTCCTGCAAGTTTTTCTGTATTGCTATGTACTGTTTTGCAATTTGTGTTCAGGTGCGACAGCTTTGATTCCCACCGTTATCGATTTTTTCTTCAAATATATTCTCTCCCAGCCATGCACAAGGGCTAAGAACTTGTCTTCGGTTCAACCTGCATGCTCTTTCTTGCCAGAAGATATCTTAGTAAACATTATCTTCAAACTGCTGGTTAAGTCTCTTCTTCGATGCAGGTGTGTTTGTAAAACCTGGCATCAAATTATAGCTACTCCTTCATTCGCTAAAACTCATCTCACATATCAAAAAGCCTCCTCCTCATGCAAGTATATACTATACGAAGATTGGTTAATGTGCACGTTACTTACCCTTTTTGATAGTACAAAACATTCTAAACTATGCTACACCCCCAAATCATTCAAGAAAGATGTCACTGGTAATTCTGGAATGCTACAGATTTACGGGGTTTGTAATGGGTTGTTATGTTTGTCGAATCAGTGGTATTGGATCGACAATATTATACATATGTGGAATCCAATTTGTAGAAAAGCCAAAAAGCTTCCACAACTTAAAATCTCAATCGAGGATCGGTCACTACGAAGAGCTTCTGTACGTGAGTTTTGGATACTACGATGACGATTATAAAGTAATAGTCATTCCCGCTGTTAATAATACCAAGAGTGTTGTTTCCATTTATAGCTTGAGTACGGATAGTTGGAATACTGTTTATACAAATTTCTATTTCGATGACATGTTCGATGATCTTGATAATCTAGCTACCAAGTTTGTAGATGGTGCTACATATTTGGTGGTGAAATCTAGTAGAGTAGTCATACGTTTCAAATTGAGTGACGAAACCATTCGAGTAATCAAGTTTCCCGAAGGATTCCGCGGAATTGGTAGTGCTATAGAAGCATATGGAGAAACAATATCTTTTTTGGGATGTGAGAATGATTATCTAACAATGTGGATATTAAGAGACATGTCCTCCTCGTCCACATCACCTTGGGAAAATAAATTCAGTATCGAATTGAAAGATGCCATTTATCATCAACCTATAGGGTTCTTAAATAATGGGAAATATTTGGTAACGACTTACGATGTGTATTCATGTACAACCAAGTTATTTTTTTGCGACATTGAGTGTGCAAAGTTGACAGAATTTAGATCATTAACTGAATCTAGCTTTCTATCTGATTATTGTCCTGCAATGTATTCCATCTATACCGGTCGCATACATTCTAATTTTGTAGAGAGCCTTCTTCTGCTCAATGAAGACAGCGTGCATCCTTTTGTGGATCTAATAAACACTTCTTCCTGTAGCTCTATGTTGTTTACTCTAGTGAGAAGCTCAACCCAATGAAAGGCACGGTGGAAGAAAAGAAGGTAACAACACTAAAGGAGGCGTCTAATGTTTTGCTTGAGAAGTATCCAAATTTAGGACTGACTTTTTTTTTTTTGAATAAAGTTGCTTGCATTAATAATTATCAGCCTCTAGTACATGATGAATAAAAGTAGGAGGAACGACATGCCATTCTCCTATATCTGACATAGAATAAGCGGCTCTTGCCAACTCGTGCGCCACTGTATTCGCAGATCTATAACTAAATTGAACTAGCACAGGATTTACGTGCTTTAAAAGATGGACACAATCAGACACAAGCGTCCCGAAATAAGCCTCACCTGGAGACCCATTACAAGCAGATACCAAGCACTTGGAATCAGTTTCAAAGATACATTGTTTATAATTATTTCTCATAGCCCAGGCCAACGCCTCTTTCATGCTAATAGCCTCCGCCTCTCTTAATTTAGGACTGACTTAATGTATGTTGTCTACATTTGTTTTTTCTATGTTTTAATGTTATGGTTTTTATTGGAGACCTGCCGTCGGCCCAATGTTATGTTTTAATCTACACTACTATATATTCATCAAAAAAAATTCAAAAAAAAAAAAAAAAAAAAATCTACACTACTATATAGATTAGTGAGATAATTGACTATTGTTACGCCCGGAGGCGTCGTCCTCACTACGCCATAAACGCACATACGCAATCCCCAAATAAAGTTGCAAAAGACCTGAAAAGCATTGCGTAAGGTCTTACGCAACACTGGAGGGACGTTGCCAATACCAACGTTACGTAAGACCCCTAATGCAACGCTTTTCCAAGCTATTGCAACACCACGAAAACATTGCATAAAAGACCTTATGCAACACCAAAAACATGTAAAGGCAACACTACATAGGGTTGCATAAGACTTTTAGCAGTGGGGCTCACCATGGTGCCACATCAGCAGTGGGGCCCACATGCCACATCAACATTAGATCCCACGAGGCACCACGTCAACAAGATGCCACGTCAGCAAGGTGCCACATCATCAGTGGGGCCCGCCATGGTGCCATGTCATCATTGGGACCCGCCAAGGTGCCACGTCAGCAATGGGCCCACATGTCACGTCATCAGTGAGGCCCACATGCCATGTTAACAGTGGGGACCACCGTCTATTGCAACATTAGTTGAGTCTAATGCAACACTAATTTTTTTTTTTAAGCAAACATCAAAAGTATTTTTAGCAACACTAAATATGCCATAATGCAACATCATATATAGTCAAATGCAACACTTTTTAACAAAAAATTTGAAATGACTACTTTGTTTATACATAAAACCATCCTGTCCAAACCAACACGTACTAACCAAATACTGAATAACAATTTTACAAATTCTTACCGACATGTACTAAAACTAAAAATTGATTGCTTTCTGTGAGATAAAGGCCAGCTGTGGAGTTCCTTGGTACTTGGGAATCTCACCTCCCCCCTCTCCGTGATATCTTCTGCTTCTAATAGTCCCTCAATTTTTGAATTCTTCGGAATCAATTGGTCTTCATTATTCACTTCCCGTGCGCGTTGTATGGAAGTCAAAGGAAGCATATCAAATCTGGTGTGTAGGCGACCCGTCTTCTTTTCATCAGAAGTATTAGAACAGCTAGATCTACTGGCAACTTGAACTGATAATTCAGGTTCCTTGACCACTTTGCAATCCTGATCGACTGGTCCTTCCTACAGGAAGAAAAAATGTTAGTTAAAAACCAAGAATCCAGCACATAATATCGACTCTGGTTTATACAGGGTCAACCAAAGACATGGGTCCATTCATAATGCTCATCTATATATAAAAGAAGAAAATAATCTAATCACATTGCTAGATAAGAACAAGTCAAGTATGTTCCACAACTAAATACGGAGTATAGCTTACCAGGTAATGTATTAACCAGAAACAAGATTGTACAAGAGATGTTAAAAACATGGTTAAAAAAAGTACCAATATATTGACTATCATAGGAGTTTATCTGACCAAAGGGGTTAACGAATATTAATTAACAGGTGTACGTGTATTTTCTAGTAAACAAAGTGGGTACATCCCATTGATTTGAATAGAAAAATCCATTAAAAATCCCATTGGTGTGACTGTTATAACCGTGCTCAACCATACCAGTTCTTAGATTATTTAATAAAGACCATTAAGTAATTGTTTTTGATAACATGATTCTGATACATAGCATCAAACAAAAAGCCATTATTTGCCTATTAATTGTGTGCGACACAATCTTAAGTCTTAAGTCTTAACACAATAAGATTTGTCACGCATGCTATGCATATTTGTAACTCTTAACAATTACCATAATAGTTTTCTGTCAGCACTTATATAAGCAATTCGTGAACCGTGAGGTCACGGGTTCGATTCCTGCCGGGGGTCAAAAACCGGAAACAATCTCCCTACCTTTGTGTAGGGGCATGATTGCGTACATCCTACCCCCCTCAGACCCTGCTCATGCGGGATATACTGAGTACGTTGTGTTGTGTTTTTTTACTTATATAAGCAATAAGCAATTGTTAAATAAAGTATGCAGCACATTTGCATTATACACAAGTTCTAGCACATACAGTGCACAGCAGAAAATGTGTGAAGTCCAAGAAGCTACCTTTTGTATCATTGTAGGCAATTCACGTGATTTAATAGGAACTTCATTGTCTGCAATTGCATGATTGATACCTCGATGCTTTCCAGTAGAAAATATCATCAGAAAGTAATAATAATGCGGGAAAAAACAGGTCAATATTATTACGTGTACATATAAAGTTTCACAAAAGAACAATGTAAAAGTAGGTGACATGAAAGCAATGAAAAACTTAACAACAGTCAACAGGGGTAGTAAGTCAGAATTATAACAAGAGAAGTACAAAGAGACTGAGAAGAATGTTTACATGTGTGTGAAATATACTTTTACGATCAGAAAAAAAAACAAGCAATAAATATCACACACTCTTCATGAATACTATATGTCAAGCTAAGCAACTAATTTATCAAACACATACACAAAAAAACCTAAGCAGCTATTTTAAGTTAAAAAAACTACACTACACAATTGCAAGACCAACTTCTTGACTGCATTTATTTTTAGCAACAATGTAAGTAAAAAGATTTCTATCCAGCAGTTATTTCATTAGCAAATTATCCTCGATTGGGATATATTTTATTAAAGTATTAACAGGCAGTAAAAATAATCTTCAGTTCTTTACAACAATGTCTTTCTCGCTATTCTCCACATCTATATACTTATCTCTTATTAATAGTATCTACCAAACAAAAGCAATACCTGTTCCGGATCCAGAGTAAGCATTTTCTCCAGTAAATCAAGAGCATGACGGTCAAAACTGCAAGAAATTTGAAAAATTAGAGCAATTTAAATCCTACATGCTATGAGATGAAAACCAATTACATTCGTAATTTCATATACTTAACTGCTTGAACATCTCCCGACTCGCCTCTTCGTAGGCCTTGAAGGCACAAACTTAGTATACCAGGGAGTCCTACAGAGGACACCAATAATTCGACTATGGTGATTTGGTTATAGAGTATTACACATTACAAGCATATAGAAATGATTTAAATCAACTCACAAGCTCAAACTAATTAAATCAAACTAATTACACCTAGAGCAGCAACACCTGCTTTTGAGATATGCTGCTGGCACCTGATGTGAACTACAATAACAGAGAATCACAATCAGAGTATGCAAGATTAGTTGGGAAATAAATTAATTGATCGAATAGCATTCAATCATGTCGAGCAGATATAAATGGGTAAACAATTAACTTTGGCACATTTGCTCATTCTTTATCATGCTGCAAGCTGCATCACATGCATGAAAAAGAACATTTTGCTAAGACAAGAATTTGAAAAAAATTACCATTTAGAATATAGATCATGTGTGGGTCAGTAATACAATCATTATCATTGTTAAAAAGGGCTAAAGGTTTTACTAAAACTGAAATTATATTAGGGTTGCATGTAATTTTAATATGATAGCCTTCATAAATAGAACAATTTATCAGACATATACATGCCGAAACAAAGTGTTTGGGACCAGCAATATATCCAAGTGTCCAACCAGTCATCGCAAAAGCCTAAGTTCAAATTTATGACAGGGACCAGTAAAGATACCTTTTTATATTGGGTAATGTAGGTACCCCAAAATGGTACCCAAATTATGCTCCCAAATGACGTGGCACCGCTGACTTGGCATCCACCTAAGCATTCTCTATATTAAGATTTATTTTTAAAATAAAAAAGAAAAAAACCTGTAACATGTACTTGTACGTAACTTGTTATACTCTGACATCCTTCGATTCATATCTACTACCTTTTCTCTAAGATTTAGGTTTTACATCATATAATAACACAATTACATATATAATCTGGTCAATCGTGGACACGGAAGGAAGAAATACCGGTGCTTAGTATATAACCATATTTTGTTTCAAAGTGTAGGGATGGAAGATCGAAATTTCGATGATAAATCGGTGCCATCTGAACTTGAATCGGATAAAGCAGAGCACATAGATAAAGTCGGGGAGCCACAGGTTGGAATGATTTTTGATACATACGAAGACCTTCTTCAATATTATGAAACTTACGCCAAACAAGAAGGATTTTCAGTTTTCCAGAGGTCAATAAATTACGCTGAGAATGGAGAAAAAAGGTACAGAACTCTAACTTGTAATAGAGTGTAGAAGAGTATTTTAGGCTCAAGATCACTTCTTATTACAAAGGTAAGGAGCCTATTTATAGAAAGAACAAGATACAACTATACAACTGATTCTTAACTACAAGTTGTACTACAGGTTGTCTAGCACTCCAACTGCCTCAACTCCAGTCCATGTGATTGTCATGATCGAGTCCATGTGACCTTCACCATCATTTGTACATTTAGCAACAGGTTGGCATGATTACTTTTACATTCCCCCTCAAGCTGAACCAGGAGAAATCACGTGAAGCTTGCCACGAAGATGCTCAAACTGATGAACGGGCAAGGACTTGGTTAGAACATCTGCTACTTGTAACGCGGTAGGAACATAACGAACTTGAATAGCACCACTGGCCACCCGTTCTCGCACAAAATGAAAATCAATTTCTAAATGTTTGGTACGAGCATGGTATATTGGATTGGCCGTCAAGTAGATAGTGCTCACATTATCACAAAAAACTATAGGTGGTTTTTGAAGAGGTATGCCAATTTCCCTCAGAACGTTGCACAACCAGGACAGTTCCGCAACACTACTTGCAAGAGCGCGATACTCAGATTCAGATTCAGTACTGGAACGTGATACAGTATGTTGCTTTCGAGATAGCCAAGAAACAAGAACACCAGAATAAAAGAAAGCTGCACCTGTTGTGGATCTTCTAGTATCCGGACAACCTGCCCAATCCGAGTCAGAGAATACCAGAAGATCTGAGGACTTTGAAGGAGCAATGTGAAGACCATGATCCAATGTCCCAGCAACGTAACGAAGAACCCTCTTGACAGCTTGTAAATGAGTAGTGGTGGGTTTGTGCATGAACTGACAAAGGCTATTAACTGCATAAGAGATGTCCGGACGAGTTAAAGTGAGGTACTGAAGGCCACCAAGAAGACTTCGATATTCAATTTCATTTGCCAGAAGCTCACCATCAGAAGAAGATAGTTTGGAACCATATATCGGAGTAGATACAGGTTTACATTGTGACATGTTGGCCTTGGAAAGTAGTTCAGTAGCATACCGACGTTGATGTAAAAACATGTTGTTAGAGGATCGAGTCACTTCGATGCCAAGGAAATAATGTAAAGGTCCCATATCAGTCATAGCAAACTCAAGTTTTAGAGTGTCTATGAATTTAGACATAAATTGTGAATCAGAACCGGTTAACAAGATATCGTCCACATAAACAAGTAAGATCAAACATGTTGTGGCAGTACGGTAGACAAACATGGACGAATCAGATGTACTACTATGAAACCCAAAAGCAAGAAGAAAGCTGCTAAATTTTTGAAACCAGACACGAGGTGCTTGCTTTAAACCATAGATAGATTTATGTAATTGACAAACATAGTCCGGGAACCTTTGGTCGATAAAACCTGGCGGCTGACTCATGTAAACAGTTTCTTGTAACGTGCCATGAAGAAACGCATTCTTAACATCTAATTGGCGTACAGACCAATTCTGAGAAACAGCATGTGTAAGCACAAGACGTATGGTAGAATGTCGAACCACTGGACTGAATGTGTCAGAAAAATCTACACCAGGTTGTTGTGTATACCCTTTTGCAACCAAGCGCGCCTTACATCTGTCAAGAGAACCGTCAGCCTTTTGTTTGAGGCGAAACACCCATTTACAATCGATAACATTCATATTTGTAGTACGAGGAACAAGAGTCCAAGTTTGATTCTCAATAAGGGCATTAAATTCATCTGCCATTGCTTGGTTCCAATGAGGGTTCTTTTGGGCATCTCTGTAAGTGCGGGGTTCAGTTAAGAGAGAATCAGATGTTGTTGCCGTTAAGGAAAATTGAGTTTTGGGTTTATGAATCCCAGCTTTACTTCTTGTTTGCATATGGTGTGTGTTTGATAGTGGAGGAGATGGTGGTACAGAAGGACTTTGATTACTAGAGGCAGGACATGGAGGAGAATATGATTGGGAAGGTGGTGGTTCAAAAGATGGTGTAGCAGGGACAGGTAAAGGCAACGGTGTAACTGGTAAACTGAGATTGTTATATTTTCGTGAACGTGAAACAGGTATTGGGGTTGAAGGAGGTGGCGTGTCTTTCTTAGCATATGGAAATACCGTTTCAAAAAATCTAACATGTCTACTTACATAGACACGTCCGGTTGCTATAGCCATGCATCTATACCCTTTTTGGTGTGGACTATACCCTAAAAGAATACATGGAGTAGAACGAGACTCTAGTTTATTAGAGGTATATACACTGAGGTTGGGAAAACACAAACAACCAAAGACCTTGAGCACGGAATAATCAGGTATTTTGCCAAATAGGACTTGAAAAGGAGACATGTGTTGAAGAATGAGAGTTGGTAGTCTGTTAATCAAGTAAATACATGTTTGAAAAGCTTCAACCCATAATGACAGAGGGGCCGAAGAATGAGCCAACAATGTTCTACCCATCTCAGAAATATGTTTATGTTTGCGCTCAGCCACCCCGTTTTGTTGCGGTGTATGAGGACATGAGGATTGAAAGAAAATTCCATGGTCACGAAGATATTGAGCGAAATGATTACTGATAAATTCACCACCATTATCTGAGCGAAAAAATTTAATAGCACTGGAACATAATTTCTCAACATGTAATTTGAATGTACGAAAACAATCCAGAATGTCAGACTTGCGATGCATAGGATATAACCAACAAAAGCGAGAATAGTCATCAATAAATAAAACATAATACTTAAAACCAGTGACAGACTGAATAGGAGATGTCCAAACATCACAATGAATTAATTCTAGAAAAGAAGTACTAAAATGACGATGCTCTGGAAAAGGCAAATCACACGCTTTGGAAACAAGACAAGATGAACAATAAGAACTGGATGTCTTGCGGATGGGTGGCAGACTTATTAATGGTTGTAGCTTGCGAAGTGTGGTGAAATGTGGATGCCCAAGACGTGCATGCCAAACATCATAAGAGGCCGAAGTGGTGAGTAGTGCATGATGTGAGGAAGAAAGCTGTTGAGACGGCATAAGAGGATAAAGAGGGTCATCACTTTGGCAGCGTAGAAGTATTGTGCCCGTCATTGAGTCCTTAATTAAGAATCCCCATGCATGAAATTCAAAGAAACAATGATTATCACGAGTAAATTGGCGGACAGAAATTAAATTTTTGCTCAGACAAGGCACGAATAAAGTTTCAGGAAGGGAAAAGACATGAGATGGAGTAGATATAGATGCATTACCAATGGCTGTGACAGGAATAACATGACCATTGCCTACAATGACCGCATTTGAGTTAGAAGGACAGAGAGAAGCAAGATTACCTGCATTATTTGTCATGTGAGAGGAGGCTCCAGTGTCAAGATACCAGGAGGGATCAAAAGCTGCATCCATTGTTAGGCCTGCAAATGAATTTGCAACCTCTGATTGTTGACCAGTAGAGCGCATTGAACAGTTAGCAGCAATGTGTCCAAAGCCTCCACAAGAGTAACATGTGCCATTAAACCTATTCTGTGAGGGAAAGAGAGGGGAAGTTCCCAAAATACCACGACCTCGTGGTGCAGTATATTGGGACTGTGAGTAGAGAGGAAAAAATGAGCCACGACCTCTGCCACGCCACGATTGGCTCGACCACGACCACGGTAACTGCCCTTACCACGTTGGCCAGGATAGTGAGAAGATGACTGATGATCAGAAGAATGAGTGGAAACAAGTGCTGTTGCAGGAGTGTCAGACGATAGAGAATCAATGTTGGCAAGTCGAGCTTCATGACTCAAAAGCATAGTCCATAATTCCGCAAATGTAGGAGATGGTTTCTGATTACTAGCAACTGTGATAAGAGACTCATAAGAAGATGGGAGTCCTTGTAAAATACGGCTTACTTGTTCACGATCAGTGAGGGGTTGTTTGATTGCAGCAAGAGCATCTGCAATTTCCTTAAAACGTTGACAATATTCATCAATCGAAAGAGTGCCTTTGACCAACTTATTTAGAGTGAATTTAAGATGAAGTTCCCTTGCTGTAGACTTGTCGAGAAAGTGAGTTTCCAGCGCGAACCACGCATCAGATGCAGTACGAGAATGATAGAGAAGAGGAAGAACTTCACGTTTCACTGTGGCATTAATCCAACTTAGGATTATTTTATCGATCTTAACCCAAGATAGAAAGTCAGGATTAGGAGTTGATGTTTTACCATCAGAGGAAAGAAGAGTTTGCTCAGGAGTAGTAGGTTGTGAGGAGATATGATCGTTGATATCATGAATATCCAAAATAGGCTTGAAAAGATATGACCATGTAAGATAATTTGTCATGTCAAGTTTTTCTGTGACAAAGTCAGTAATATTGACATGAAGAAGAGCAGTAGAAGGAGACGAAGAAGAGTGGGAGGATGCCATGAAAATTAGAATGGTCCCAAGATGAGGTGTCTGATACCATGTAGAAGAGTATTTTAGGCTCAAGATTACTTCTTATTACAAAGGTAAGGAGCCTATTTATAGAAAGAACAAGATACAACTATACAACTGATTCTTAACTACAAGTTGTACTACAGGTTGTCTAGCACTCCAACTGCCTCAACTCCAGTCCATGTGATTGTCATGATCGAGTCCATGTGACCTTCACCATCATTTGTACATTTAGCAACAGGTTGGCATGATTACTTTTACATAGAGAAGGTCAGAAATCCTCAAGGTCCAAAAATGAATTTCGGTTAAAACCTGTCTCAGGAACAAAGTGTAAGGCCAGACTTAATATTATAATAGGGCCGGAAGGAAAATGTGTAATCAACTCTCTTCATTTGGAGCATAATCACTCTTTGAGTCCAAACAAGTCTCGATTTTTTCGTTCAAATCGAGAAATAAATTCACATATAAAAAAGAAGCTTGAAATGAATGATATTGCTGGAATTAGGCCAAATAAGAGTTTTCGCTCTATAGTAGTTGAAGCCGGTGGACATGAAAATGTGCCATTTTTGGAGAAAGATTGTAGAAATTTTCTTGATAAAGTTCGACGATTAAGGCTTGGTGAAGGGGATGCAAATGCTCTTAACAATTATTTCCTTAAAATGCAAGCTAATAATTCTAAGTTTTTCTATGTTATGGATTTAGACGAGAAAGGTCGGCTAAAAAATATATTTTGGGCTGATGCGAGAAGTAGAGTTGCATATGAAGAATTTAGTGATGTTATTACATTTGACACAACGTATTTAACGAATAAATATGACATGCCATTTGCACCCTTTGTTGGAGTTAATCATCACGGACAATCAATTTTACTCGGTTATTTGATTGCGAATGAGAATACAGACACTTTTACTTGGTTATTTGATTCATGGTTAACATGTATGTCTGGTCATGCTCCAAGTGCAATAATTACTGATCAAGATAGGGCCATGCAGAATGCAGTGAAAAAAGTTTTTCCGGATGCTCGTCATCGGTGGTGTTTGTGGCATATAATGAAAAAGTTGCCTGAGAAACTAAAGGCGCATAAGGAGTATGATTCAGTTAAGTACTCCATGAAAAATGCAATTTATAATTCACTTAGCCGACGTGAATTTGAAGTGAGTTGGACTGAGATGATTGAGAAGTATAAACTACAAAATAATGAGTGGTTACTTGGTTTATATGAAGAGAGGGATCGCTGGGTACCAATATATGTGAAAGATTGTTTTTGGGCTGGCATGTCAACCACACAACGGAGTGAGAGTATGAACTCCTTTTTTGATGGCTATGTTAACTCCAAGACTACACTAAAGCAATTTGTTGAACAATACGAGAATGCCCTTGCAACTAAAGTGTAAAAAGAGAATCAAGAAGATTTCAATTCGTATAACTCAATGTATCCTTGTATAACTGATTATGAAATGGAGAAAGAACTTCAATCGATTTACACGAACTCAAAATTTAAGGAGTTTCAACAAGAAATGAAAGGAAAACTTTATTGCGAAGTATTCCCCTCTCAGAGTGATTCTTCAAAGTACAAAGTTGTTGAAGACTGTAAGTTTGGAGATAGAAGAAGTCGGGTGACTTATGAAGTTGATATGCAGGAAAACAATCTAGAAGTGTCCTGTAATTGCAAGTTATTTGAGTTTAAGGGAATTCTGTGTCGACATGCCATTTCAGTTCTCATCCACAAAAAAAATTATCATTTTCCGCCTAGATATATATCACATCGATGGAGAAGGGATATGAAGAGATGTCATACTCGTGTCAACGTAAGTTACAATGATATGTCAGTTAAAGCGGAGGCAAGACGACTTGAGAAAATGTGTAATGCTTTTTACCAAGTAGCTGACTTAGCAGTGGAGGATGAACTGAAATGTGCACGAGTAATGGGATGGATAAATGATTTTAAAAAAATTCTGGGCGTAAAAAGTGATAACATTGATCTTGAGTCTGCACCCTTATCCACTGAGAATGAAAATCCAGCTTCTGACGAGACCAACAATCCAACTGAGAACCCAAAAATTAGTAGCCCATTGGTTGTGAGGGGTAAGGGACGTCCACCAACCAAGAGGAAACAATCTGTAACTGAAAAGGTTGTTGAAAAGAAGAAAAGAAACAAGAAAAAGATTGATGTTGGAAATGCTGGTGGGGAAGAAATGATTGTTGATGTGCTGGAATGTCAAGTAAGTTCTTAGATTAGTTTAATTGATTTATCTTCTGAGTTTAATATTTATTTGAAATGTCAACTTATTTTTATTGTGTAGAAAAATGCTGAATCCGATTCCCAACAGCCTACACAATCTCAAATGAATCATCAATCGGCAGTCGAAAAGGTTGTTAAACGGAAGAAAATAAACAAGAAAAATATTGATGTTGAAAATGCAGGTGGGGAAGAAATCAGTGTTAATATTCTGGAGTGTCAGGTATGTTTTTAATATTACTGTACTTGATTTACCTTTTTAATCTAGTATTTATCTGAACTGCCAATTTTTCTCTTTTTTTTTTGTATAGAAAAATGTTGAATCTGGTTCCCAGAAGCCTACACAATCTCAAATGAATCTGACTCCGCAAATCTGGTTCCCAGAAGCCTACACAATCTCAAATGAATCTGACTCCGCAAATCTGGTCCCAACAGATATCTCGCAAAGGCCAATTACAACAAGATACATGTTTGCATTCCCAAACTTGGCACTCACCAATTACTGCTGTTTCTCCTTCACCGACGACAATGTCATTTACAGGAATTATTCAGCCCACTTCAAGCTATACAGAAGCAACATCTTACGGGTATCATGGTGTAATTGAACCATTTCAACACCAACAAACCCCAGTGATGTATGATGTTGAAAGAAGGGCACGATTGCATTTGTCTCAGCCTCACATCCAGCAAACTAATAATTTTGGGAACCATCAACTGTCCAATTCTTCGAACTTGATGATTTACCCTAGAGAAAGCACGTTGAACCATCCATACAATGAACTATTTGAGGCTTGAGCACTTAATTAGCATGGGTTACAAGAGAGATCAGATTGTATATGTAATCCAAAGTTTGGAGAAGAGTGGCCGCCATGTTAACTTTAAGGATGTGCTAGACCTTCTGAATTCCCTCTCTTTTTAAGTCTCCTACATAGCATGGCCTTTTTGATTTAGATTATGTTCAATTAAAGTTTTATCATTTACAGATTTGAACAAAGATTGAAAGATGCATTTATTTATTTCCTGGACTTGGTCAGTGTTACAGTAGATGATATTTTTGTATCATTTTGATTATTTCTTACAGCAGCAGGGTAAATTTTTAGAGTTAATAGTGCGAAGCTAGCTACCAACTGATAGAATAATATACCATTAGATTATCAGGTGATTTCTTTACTTGCATGTCTACTTTTGGCTTGCTTGTACCTTAATTTTTTTTTGTGTAATTAAGACCTCTGTGATTTTCCCCACCAATGTTCTAAACAATTAGTAGTTGGCAAAAATATGAAACACAAGGAATAAAGTCATTTCTCATAAGTATGATATTGTAAAATCAGATTATCCAAGAAAATGGTACATTTTATAGCCAAAAGCTTCTGCTTGGTATAAAGTTTCAGAAATAGGGAGTCCAGTTTTACAAAGACAAAATTGATGGAACATAGACTTGTCACAATGCAATTAAGCAAAAACCAGTGGGAAAGAAAAGAGTTTACAAACAAGATTACAATCACAACAACCAACTCATTATTATTTGCCTCTTAACTTGATGGTGCAGATGCTAATTGCTAGGTATGTAGTAATAATAAAATTTATTTAATAATACAACAATCTCCTGGTTCACCATTTGTTAAGCCAATAGTCAAAAAAAAACTTTCATAGTGTAGTGGGAACTTCTATCAAACACATAAAAGGCTACTTATACTGCAATAAAATTTCTTCCACAGAAAACCCTATTCTCAAAAACCAATCAGCAATAACTTCAAAATATATAGTTTAATTGTGTTTTCTATCTCATATCTTTGTAATTGAACTACAAAAATTAACTACTTGTTGTATTCTTCATTCCAGGAACAACTAAAAAGTAACGACGATTAAGTCTTTCATCAAAAACTGCTAGATATGTGATTGGAACCCGACATGTTTTGATTCCACTGTCTTTTATTTGCTTTGATTTGCTTGTGCGATTGTACCTAAATCTTAGAGAAAAGGTAGTAGATATGAGTTACGTACAAGCACATGTTACAGGTTTTTTTCTTTTTTCTTTTTTATTTTAAAAATAAATCTTATTATAGAGAATGGCAGAATGCTTAGGTGGATGCCAAGTCAGCAGTGCCACGTCATTTGGGAGCATAATTTGGGTACCATTTTGGGGTACCTAGCATTACCTTTTATATTTAAAGAAGAGAATTAAAAGAAACAGGGGTAATGATCTTGAATAACTACAACTTGTCTGTAAGTTTCGTAAATTATGAAACTAATACAACAGCTCAAAACCAACACAATTTACTCACATACTTAATAAAATTTTACTACAATATCGAGTGTCACATAAATTAATCGGCCTTGAGAATACATAAACACACACAAAACTGAGATTAACAAAACCCTAAATTGAAACAAATTCAATTAGAGATCTACTACCTTGAGAATAACAAGCAAACAGATTAATGAATGTCCTAAAATGAATGGCCAAAAATAATCACATGAAAAATAAAATAAAAACCCTAAAAATTCACAATCGGAGAAAATTACCAATCGGAGCTTGTAATCTCTGAATCGGAGCTTGTCCATAGTGTGAGCTAAATCAACATATATATATGAGATAAAAGTTTGTAATATATAAACTTTGTCTACCGTCATGATTTCATTACAAAATCTAAATGTAAAAATCGGCATAACCTTACACTAAATTTGTCATGGTGCTAGATATTAACACAACCTTAAGTACTGTTTATCCTTTGCAAAAATAATAGTTCACTAATAAACCAGAAGAGAATAAAGGTTTCTGATACCCTTGGTTCTTGTTATGACATGGCATCAATCATCACAAAGAAAGATGAATCTCCTGACTATGGATGACAAATTTGGTATAATTTATCCCAGTTCTTTACTATGAAGCCCACTTTATTATGCTACAAATAAAAGACTATAATTGCTACATTTGACATTTCATTACTACCATAAAACTTCATATAAAAATTTAATAATTTCAAAGTATAGTAGATAATTTGAGCACACCTGGTTGTGGATATGGGTGAAGAACAGATCTGTTGCTATAAAGGCATGTGTTGTTTCCACTATACGTGCCTCTCCAACACCATCCACCCGTTTTTTGACAGATCTTTTATGCATTAGATCTTTTATGCATTAGATCTTAACATCTGTATGATTGGAACGTCGAAAAAATTATTTAAAAAATAGATTCATCATTCGGGATAATACTAGTTAAAAGGAAAGTATACTTTGACTAGTTTGATCGTTATAAAACCAAATCAAATACATCTAGCAAATTTTTTAAAAATTTACCACATCACTAAAATCGTTAGATCTTGATATCCGTAAGTTTGGAATGTCAAAAAAATAATTTAAAAAAATAGATTCAACATTCGGGACAAGACTAGTTAAAAGGAAGTTCGACTTTGACCGGTTTGACCGTTACCAAACCAAACCAAATAAATATAGGAAATTTTTTAAAAAATTACCACATCACTAAAATCGTTATATCTTGACACCCGTAAGATTGGAACGTCTAAAAAATAATTTAAAAAAATAGATTCATCATTCGGGACAAGACTAGTTAAAAGGAAGGTCGATTTTGACCGGTTTGACAGTTAGAAAAACCAAACCAAATAAATATAGGAAATTTTTTAAAAATTACCACATCACTAAAATCGTTATATCTTGACACCCGTGGGATTGAAACGTCGAAAAAATAATTTAAAAAATAGATTCATCATTCATGACAAGACTAGTTAAAAGGAAGGTCGACTTTGACCAGTTTGACCGTTCTCAAACCAAACCAAATAAATATAGGAAATTTTTTAAAAAATTACCACATCACTAAAATGGTTACATCTTGACACCCGTGCGATTGGAACTTCAAAAAAAAATTAAAAATAGATTCATCATTCGGGACAAGACTAGTTAAAAGGAAGGTTGACTTTGACCGGTTTGACCGTTAGAAAACCAAACCAAATAAATATAAGAAATTTTTTAAAAAATTACCACATCACTAAAATCGTTATACTTGACATCTGTGTGATTGGAACGTCGAAAAAATAATTTTAAAAAATAGATTCATCATTCGGGACAAGACTAGTTAAAAGTAAAGTCGACTTTGACCGGTTTGACCGTTCTCAAACCAAACCAAATAAATATAGGAATTTTTTTAAAAAATTACCACATAACTAAAATTGTTATATCTTTACACCCGTGCGATTGGAACATCGAAAAAATAATTTTAAAAAAATAGATTCATCATTCGGGACAAGACTAGTTAAAAGGAAGGTCGACTTTGACCGGTTTGACCGTTAGAAAACCAAACCAAATTAATATAGAAAGTTTTTAAAAAAATTATCACATCACTAAAATCGTTATATCTTGACACCCGTGCGATTGGAACATCTAAAAAATAATTAAAAAAATAGATTCATCATTCGGGACAAGAATAGTTAAAAGGAAGATCGACTTTGACCGGTTTGACCGTTAGAAAACCAAACAAAATAAATATAGGAAATTTTTTAAAAAATTACCACATCACTAAAATCGTTATATCTTGACATCCGTGGGATTGGAACGTCGAAAAAATAATTTAATTCGGGACAAGACTAGTCAAAAGGAATGTTGACTTTGACCGGTCTGACCGTTCTCAAACCAAACGAAATTAATATAGGAATTTTTTTAAAAAAATTACCACATCACTAAAATCGTTATATCTTGACACCCGTGCGATTGGAACGTCGAAAAAATAATTTAAAAAAATAGATTCATCATTCGGGACAAGACTTGTAACAACCCAGATTTTTAAGATTTATTATTATTCTTATTTGAATATTTTATTTGGTTTTCCATAAAGGAAGATTAATATTAGGAACATTTTATTCTTATTGAATGCTTATACGTGTTTAATTACCAATAGGTTATTCGGGTAGACTGTATTTGGTACAGTTTGTGTTAGTAATTATTTTTCTTATTTTATTAAAAATCGATATTTTTATCAACATTGATAAATTGAGTTCATTTTAAAATTTTATGGATCGAGTTGGTATTTTATTTGTACCAAAATTATACTCGGTATTCTATCCATGTGCAAAAGTTTTATTTGTGTAAATTATCAAAAATTTTGAAAATTTAGTATTTTTACATATTTGGTAAATTGAGATTATTTTAAAATTCCTGGGATCAAAACTATATTTTTCTGTGCTAATATTTCACCCGATATCTCATCCGTGATCCACTCATATTTGGGTACGTTATGAAAATATTCGAAATTGTGTATTTTTATATTTATGTACAATCTGGGATTTATAAAAATTTGGTGCATAGGTATTTAAATTTTTGGAATGAATAATCCGAGTGAATCATTTCGGGATTAAAAAAATGATTTTGCAAAATATTTATTCATTTTATTTGTAATATAAAAAAATTATTATTTTCACCCGCTAATTATTTAGTTGACAATTTTTGAGTCCAACTAATTTAATTTGGGGCAATATGCATTTTTAGAAGCATTAAATAATATATAAGTGATTTACTTATTTTCTATCCTAATCCTAAACTACCCGTGAACCCCTCCCCCCCCCCCCCCCCCCCCCCTTCCTAGTTCCTTCTCTCCCTCCCGTGATTTTATCTCTCTTTCTCGTCTCTCCAGCCTCTTCCTTCTTTTCTTTTTCTTAAATTTAGAAGAATCAAATGATTCGTTGTGGGTGATTTCGGAGTTCAAATCCATCATATAAATATCCAAACTCTTCCTCTCTTCCTCCTCTACATCGTTATGCCATCGAAACCGAGTTTCGGTAAATTTTATGTTTCGACAAAATTCAATATTGAATTTCGGTTGATGTTTTGCTATTTTCGTTGATGTAGTGTTATAGATCGTTAAGCTTTAAAGCTATTCATGTTAAAATTTTGATTATCTAGGTTATTTTTAATTTTGCCGGAGAATTCTTGTTAACCGGAATTTGAGTTTTATTTGTGGATTTATAGTTTCGTTCAGGTGTATATATAGAACGGTGTATATAGTATGTCATATACTTTTGGTGGATTTTTCTGGGCTTTATTTTAGATCGCCGGAAAATGGACTGGTATTGTCAGATTTTCAGTTTTGGGTTCGATTTGTTGATGTTTTGTGATGGTTTGAACTGTTAAAACTTGTAGGAATGATAATAGTTGAAGGAAATAAGTGTTGATGTGATTTTGGGAATGTTTTGGTGCTTGCCGGAGTAATATAGTGTCGCCGGAATCTGGGGAGCTCGCCGGATTCTGGAAAAATCCGCTCATGTTCTTCGTTTTCCGGCAGACATTCATCCTGTTCTTCAAAATTTGGGTTTTTGATCTGTAAAATCCTAATCTGATTTCTATAAACCGTTTTTAAATAAAAAAATTTATTAAAATTCAGTATTCTTTTAAAATTCAAAAATCTTTATAAATAAGAAAATTTAATTAATTATTATTAAATTTAGTTGATAATTGTATTAATTTAATTAATCAATTAATTTAATTATTAATTGGTTAATTATATTAATTATTAATTATTTTTAATTACGATTAATTGTATTAAAATTATTATTTTGGATTTCGAAAATGTGATTAAATAAAATTAAATTAATCTATTTGGGTTAATAATCAATTATCTATTAATTGATAAATTTTATTAACTAGCTATTAATCGGAATTGATTATTTTAATTTGATTTAATTATTCGATTTGTTATTAAAAATGATTTAAGTTGTTTAAATTAAACCAAAAATATTTCTAATAATAGAGCGAGTCGACTTTAGAATTTTTAATCTATATTGTCAATAGATGACGAAATATTTTGCCAAAAGAATTTCAATTTATATTATGTGTATCGAGTCTTTATACGTGCAATGTGAATTATCGAAATGTTTATTTCGAGGTTTAAGCGTTGTAATTATATTTCTATTTCTTTATCGAGGATTTGAATAAATCTTTCGAGGATTAATTGGTAAGTATTGATTTAGGTTGTCAATGGAGTAGATGTTTAATAAAGGAAGTTGGAGGTGGATGAAATATTTTTTGTGGGTTATGAAAAAGGTTGGAGATGGATGCAGTATTGTTTGTGGATTGTAATAAAGAAGGTGGGAGATGAAAGTATTGTTTGTGGAATTGTTTGTTTACTTGTAAGGTGTTTTAACACCGGGAAAACGTCTATGTTCAAAGGGGATATTTCCGATTATTTTCTTTCAACTGAGATTTTGGTAAGCATGGATTAAAACTTTTGAGTTTATAAGCGTTATTAGAATATCAGAAAAATCGTCTAAAGACTAAGGTACTATCTTATGTTTGACTATGGAAGTAGACGCGCGGGCTCGATGTCAACGGATCATACTCGTGGCAATCGCAAGAGCGTCAAACCAAGGAATGATTGAAATAGAAGATTGTGATGCCGTAAAATAGAAGAAGATAGTTGTATTACTTTGGCGCTACGTATTAGCTAATGACCTGAGGCAAGTATTTTCTTGATCATCCTAAACACTTTTTATTTTCTGTTTCATTTATTCATATCATGACAAATAGTTATTGTTCAGAGCTATTTGTGGTTCTTAAATATTTTTGTGCGAACACAATTACTTGATATTGGTACCCTTGATGTGGGGAATTGTTTAAGATAAACTCTTCATATTCTTATTATCGTAGTAAATAATAGAGATGTGAACTGTATCAATGTGAAACTAAGCATTTCCTGTTGAATTCGGAAGTGCTCTATTGGATTAGAAGTTATTAAAGCGTAGGAGGCCATGATGATTTCATGGTCCAGCAATATTTAAGGAGGATATGGTAACCAGACCATGTTCCTATAGGCTAACATTACTTGCCTATTTTGGTACCTCATGAAATCTGGGTTATACACACGGGTATAGAAATGTACCGGTGGTAGTATAAAGGGTCCCATTGCTTTTGAACCTGATCAGGGGGCAATGGTGTTCCAGTTATATATATCCAATCCATATCGCCCGAATGGCTATTATATATTGTGAGTTGGCAGATGATTCATTTTTATGACATGCCAAATGATTTCAGTTATGGTTTGAATTATATCACAGTTGTTTATTCAGTTTTCTCTATAAATTGTTTTACATTTCAGTTGGTTTTTATGCCCCACTTATCCTTGTTTTATATCAAAATTTTTATACACTTGTTGAGCATTTCTTTCGCTCATACTTGTTGTTTTAAATTCTAACATTTCAGTAAGGTAGTTTGGCGATACATATCCGCACATTTCAGAAAGAGAAGAAGCGTGAGGCTATTTCGAAGATGGCTTGGCTCAGGATGTCTGGATTTAGTGTAAAATCTATTTTATATAATTGACTTCCAATATTTATTATTATTATATAATAGTCTAGTCGGCCTGGCGTACTTCTTATCGAATTTACACCAATGGATTAAGATTTGATCAAAGAGAATGTTGTAAAGAATGAATACTTTCTATGTAATGGAATTTGGATTCTTGTTCCAAGCCCTATAACCTAAAAAGATCTTGGTATGTTTGGGGTCACAGATGTTATATTTCCAGTGTTGGACAATCACAAGTGAATGATTATTATTAAACATATGTTTTATTTTGAGGATTTTCGCGTGACAACCAAATCTTCTGACCCCGGATTTGGGGGGTGTCACACCCACCAATGCTGATGTGGCAGAAGTGGGACCCACCTATGCTGACGTGGCAAAAACGTTGCATTAGATAGCATTAGTGTTGCATTTGCTGTTTGAAGCGTTGTATTAGATATTTATTTTTAATAATAATCATTCACTTGCGATTGTCCTACACTGGAAATATAACATCTGTGACCCCAAACATACCAAGATCTTTTAAGGTTATAGGGCTAGAAACAAGAATCCAAATTCCATTAGATAAAAAGCATTCATTCTTTACAACATTCTCTTTGATCAAATCTTAAATCACTGGTGTAACTTCGATAAGAAGTACGCCAGGCTAACTAGACCATTACATAATAATAATAAATATTAGAACTCAATTATATAAAATAGATCTTACACTAAATCCAGACATCCTGAGCCAAATCATCTTCGAAATAGCATCACACTTCTTCTCTTTCTGAACTGTGCGGATAAGTCTCGCCAAACTACCTTACTGAAATGTTAGAATTTACAACAGCAAGTATGAGCGAAAGAAATGCTCAGCAAGCGTATAAAAATTTTCATATAAAACCATGATAAGTGGGGCATAAAAATCAACTGAAATGTAAAACAGTTTATAGAGAAAACTGAATCAACAATTGTGATATAATTCAAAGCATCACTGAAATCATTTGGCATGTCATAAAAATGAATCATCTGCCAACTCACAATATACAATAGCCATTCGGGCGATATGGATTGGATATATAAAAAGAAAGACAAACCACCATTGCCCCCTGATCAGGTTCAAAAGCAATGAGACCCTTTATACTACCACCGGTACATTTCTATACCCGTGTGTATAACCCGGATTTCATTGAAGGTACCAAAATAGGCAAGTAATGTTAGCCTATAGGAAGATGGTATGGTTACCATATCATCCTTAAATATTGCTGGACCATGACATCAACCACGGCCTCCTACGCTTTACATATTGCTGGACCATGACAGCAACCATGGTCTCCTACGCTTTAATAACTTCCAATCCAATTGAACAATTTCCGAATTCAACAGGAAATGTTTAGTTTCACATACAGTTCACATCCTTATTATTTAATACGATAATAAGGATATGAAGAGTTTATCTTAAAAAAATTCCCCACATCAAGGATACCAATATCAAGCAACTGTGTTCGCACAAAAATATTTAAGAATCACAAATAGCTCCGAACAATAACTATTTGTCATGATATGAATAAATGAAACATAAAATAAAAAGTGTTTAAGATGATCAAGAAAGACTTGCCTCTGGTCCTTAGCTATTGCGTAGCGCCGAAGTAATACAACTATCTTCTTCTATTTTACGGCATCACAATCTTCTATTTCAATCATTCGTTGGTTTGACGCTCTTGCGATTGCCACGAGTCTGATCCGTTGACATCGAGCCTGCGCGTCTACTTCTATAGTCAAACATAAGATAGTACCTCAGTCTCCGGACGACAATTCTGACATTTTGTAAACGCTTATAAACTCAATTCGAACGTAGTAACCATGCTTACCAATATCTCTGCCAGAAGAAAAATAATTGGAAATGTCCCCTTTGAACATAGACGTTTTCCCGATGTTAAAACACCTCACAAGTAAACCAGCAATTCCATAAACAATACTTTCATCTCCAACCTTCTTTATTACAATCCACAAACAATACTGCATCCATCTCCCACCTTCTTCATAACCCACAAAGAATATTTCATCCATTTCCAACCTCCTTTATTAAACATCTACTTATCTCCGCTGACAAACCTAAGTCAATATTCAACAATTAATCCTTGCGAAAATAAATGATATCCGACCATCGTTGCCAGTAAATCAAAGAAAACATCGTCTACTCTTAATGACATCTTATAATATAAACCATATAACCAATTAAGCACACATTAAATATATATCGGTCACAACTCAATTTATAACCTAACCCTTGATACTTAATACCCTGATACTTTACATCGCACGTATAAGGACTCGATAAGTAGATCACATAATAACATAGCACATAATTCATATAGCAGATACGACTCACAAACAAAAGAGCACTCAAAGAATTTTTAGAATATTTAAAAATAGTTTTAAATCACTTAAAAGAATTTTAAAAGATTGAAATACCCTTTTTGAATCAAAAAGAATCATTAATAAACCCTCCGGTTAATTTTTGGATTCCCAAAATATTTTAATAAATATTTAATCCGGGTTTATAAATAATTTTAAAATTTTAAAACTATTTTTATCGCTCCCGGATTATTTTTAGAATTTTAAAACAATTTTATTCTATTTTAATCACTTTTAAACAGAAAATTGGTTAATTAAAAATTAAATATTCCTAAATAAATTAATTAGAGTCAAGTAATAATTAATTAATGAAATTATCTAATAAATAATTACATTTATTAGATAATCAAATTAATTAAATCATTATTTGAGATTAATTAATATAATTAAAAGTATTTAATTCTTAATTATTTTTGAATTAAAAACAAATAAATAAAGAAATAACTAAAATAGAATTCAGAAATAAATTTTGGATTTATAAAACATTTTCAGAAAATAATATTTCTGAAATTTGTAATTAAATTCAGAATTATAAAGTAAATAAAAGTAAAAATAATTAGTAAAAAGTAAAATTCAATTCCCAAAATCATTTTTCAGAAAATGTTTTCAGATTTTTAAGATCAAACGGTTACTATTCATCACCATCTTCACTGTTCTTCGTATGAATGCTCGAAGAACACCACCTCCAACAAAGGAGGTTTGCCCATATTCCGGTCACCGGAAAAAAAAATCCGCCGAACTCCGGCAATCACCAAAACGTACCATTTGCTACGTTTTAAAGCTCAAAATCGCTCCAAATCATCTCCTAAACACAACCATACCATTCAAACAAACCCAGATTCGACCAGAACAAGAATCCGGCAAAACCGAATCAAAATTCGGCGACCTCACCGGCAAAACTTCGATCTTACTCATTTCTCAACCAAATCAAACGTTCTTTACATAAAAATGAAGCATATGACTTCAACAATCTATACCAAGCATTCATAACAGCAACAAATCATTCAAGAACCCAGAAATTTCGATTTTTAAATCTCACCCCCACAAAAACTCGACTTCAAGTTTTAAGCTACTAAAAATCAAACAAAAATTATCATGATGCTCCTGGGATTATGTACAATCTATAGATACTAACCACATCAACAACAAATCATCCTACAATCCACAATAAATTCGAGAAATTCGAATATTAAAACTAAAATCATGAATTTACGAATCAAGCAAATTAGGATGTTAAAACACACATAAACATGTAGTAGAGATCAAGAGCTTCAATTTGGTTACCCACATGATCGATTTGGATGCCGGAATCACTGTCAAACGTGGGTTTGATTCTGATGAACACCAAGAACAATTTCCAGAAAATTAAAAATCAAAAAATCTTATTTTTGATTGATTTTACTAATTAATTATAAGTTCAGCTATTTATACTAATCTGAAAATTTATACCCAAAAATTATTTTTAACCCCTAATTAAAATTATGAAGCCTTAAAAATAATTTTTATGGGATAAAAATGTAAAAAATTTATTTTTAAACAAATATGATATAAATGCCAAAATTCTCCAAAAATTACGAATATTACAAAAACTACAAAATAATACATTTTTGAACATCCCATTATTATATGAAAATAATTTTATGAAAAACAGGGCCTCGAATTCAATACAGGGGCTGGGTCCGGAATTTAAAATGCAAAATAACTGTATTCTAAAAATATAAAAATTACAGAAAAATAGAATAAAATAATCTATGTTACACAGAAGTCACCTAACACGTATGGGATAATTTTCCTATTTAATAAAAATCATAACGTGTTTAAATGCATTAAAAATAAACTAACACACATTAAAATTAACTAAAAATATATTTTAATATAATAAATTACACGAATTTTTTCGGGTCGTTACATTCTTTCCCCCTTATAAGGATTCCGTCCTCGGAATCAGCTAAGGCAACTAGTGGGGTTTCTTAACTCTTCATTATCAACACTTGCTTTACAAAATTGGGGATAGTTTCCATTCGTAAACAACTTCTCCAAAATCTCAATTCAATTATGGGTTTCTAGCTGACATAGTTATCACTGGAGTTCTACAACCCATCATTATTCGTTTCAAATATGACTCGACCAACTTTCCATTAACATAATATCCTTGAAACCGTTAACACGTCACCGGCGCTCCAATCTCATCGTGATCCGCTGTTGTCGATAATTCTACCGCAAATCTAATTTCTATTAGCGAAATTGACTCAATCTGACCGGATTGGCATACCTTTGAAATTCATGAGAGATAACAAGAAGTATGAAATTTTGAAGAGAACAGATTCCATATCATAGGAAATGTCCCACAATTGTGGTTATGAATTTTTACAAATTTTTAAAGCAACTTGATTTGAAATGAAAGAATAACTGAGAGATCAATATGATCACATGAACCCGACGTTGTGTGTCTTAGCTTCGACATTTACAATTAAAGGTGGCCAGCCTTCTTGTAATACACAACACACCAGTGATGGCGTCCCATCCAACTTCTATCACACAGATAGATATACCTGGTGTCCCCTATAAATAGGGTTGTTCATCTCAATTGGAGTAGAGAAGTATGAAAGGAATTCCAAATGTGTTATTTTTCGAAAAGAAGAACCAGGAAGAAAGTACCGAACAAGTGGTACTATATTGCAAATAAGGTTATTAATCATTGGAGAAAACAAAAAGTTGAAAGTCTCAAAAATTTGAAAAAAGGTTTCATAGTAACCACTGAAACAATTGAGATTAAAAATGGAGATTGAACACAAGTGTCAAAAAGTCACTGTTTAGAATAGGAGATATATCTTTTAACGAATACCTCTTTAGGAGGGATATCAAAATAATTCATAGAAAGAAAAGGTATTGTCAAGGTCTCTACTTATGCCTTCTTTGCCAGTTCCTTCGATAGCTTGTCATTCGAATTTAAGCTTCTTCCTTTCCACGTTTTAAGAATATCGATATCGTATGTCATCGTCAACTCGTAATAATCTCTGAAGATTCCACAGTAGATATCTCCATTCGCCAGGCGATCTATCCAATTCAGCACAACTATCTCAAACGAGTACTCCAATCTTAACTTACTAATTGGTACTATATCCAATAGTCCAACAGGAACTCTATATGAGCTCTGACGTTCCTTACTTAGCTATACACACTCCTACACACTCTCGTTTCTAGTTTACTATAACCCTGCTCTGATACCAACTGTGACAACCCCCAAATCCGGGCTCAGAAGATTTAGTTGTCACGCGAAAATCCTCAAAATAAAACATTTGTTTAATAATAATCATTCACTTGTGATTGTCCAACACTGGAAATATAACATCTGTGACCCCAAACATACCAAGATCTTTTAAGGTTATAGGGCTAGAAACAAGAATCCAAATTCCATTAGATAAAAAGCATTCATTCTTTACAACATTCTATTTGATCAAATCTTAAATCACTGGTGTAACTTCGATAGAAGTACGCCAGGCTAACTAGACCATTACATAATAATAATAAATATTAGAACTCAATTATATAAAATAGATCTTACGCTAAATCCAGACATCCTGAGCCAAGTCATCTTCGAGATAGCATCACGCTTCTTCACTTTCTGAACTATGCGGATAAGTCTCGCCAAACTACCTTAATGAAATGTTAGAATTTACAACATCAAGTATGAGCGAAAGAAATGCTCAGCAAGCGTATAAATTTTTTGAAATAAAACCAGGATAAGTGGGGCATAAAAATCAACTGAAATGTAAAACAGTTTATAGAGAAAACTGAATCAACAACTGTGATATAATTCAAATCATCACTGAAATCATTTGGCATGTCATAAAAATGAATCATCTGCCAACTCACAATATACAATAGCCATTCGGGCGATATGGATTGGATATATAAAAAGAAAGACAAACCACCATTGCCCCTTGATCAGGTTCAAAAGCAATGGGACCCTTTATACTACCACCAGTACATTTCTATACCCGTGTGTATAACCCAGATTTCATTGAAGGTACCAAAATAGGCAAGTAATGTTAGCCTATAGGAAGATGGTATGGTTACCATATCCTCCTTAAATATTGCTGGACCATGACATCAACCATGGCCTCCTACGCTTTACATATTGCTGGACCATGACAGCAACCATGGCCTCCTACGCTTTAATAACTTCCAATCCAATAGAACAATTTCCGAATTCAACAGGAAATGTTTAGTTTCACATACAGTTCACATCCTTATTATTTAATACGATAATAAAGATATGAAGAGTTTATCTTAAAAAAATTCCCCACATCAAGGATACCAATATCAAGCAACTGTGTTCGCACAAAAATATTTATGAATCACAAATAGCTCCGAACAATAACTATTTGTCATGATATGAATAAATGAAACATAAAATAAAAAGTGTTTAAGATGATCAAGAAATACTTGCCTCTGGTCCTTAGCTATTGCGTAGCGCCGAAGTAATACAACTATCTTCTTCTATTTTACGGCATCACAATCTTCTATTTCAATCATTCGTTGGTTTGACGCTCTTGCAATTGCCACGAGTCTGATCCGTTGACATCGAGCCTGCGCGTCTACTTCTATAATCAAACATAAGATAGTACCTCAGTCTCCGGACGACAATTCTGACATTTTGTAAACGCTTATAAACTCAATTCGAACGTAGTAACCATGCTTACCAATATCTCTGCCAGAAGAAAAATAATTGGAAATGTCCCCTTTGAACATAGACGTTTTCCCGGTGTTAAAACACCTCACAACTAAACCAGCAATTCCATAAACAATACTTTCATCTCCAACCTTCTTTATTACAATCCACAAACAATACTGCATCCATCTCCCACCTTCTTCATAACCCACAAAGAATATTTCATCCATTTCCAACCTTCTTCATTAAACATCTACTTATCTCCGCTGACAAACCTAAGTCAATATTCAACAATTAATCCTAGCGAAAATAAACGATATCCGACCATCGTTGCGAGTAAATCAAAGAAAACATCGTCTACTCTTAATGACATCTTATAATATAAACCATATAACCAATTAAGCACACATTAAATATATATCGGTCACAACTCAATTTATAACCTAACCCTTGATACTTAATACCTTGACACTTTACATCGCACGTATAAGGACTCGATAAGTAGATCACATAATCACATAGCACGTAATTCATATAGCAGATACGACTCACAAATAAAAGAGCACTCAAAGTATTTTTAGAATATTTAAAAATAGTTTTAAATCACTTAAAAGAATTTTAAAAGATTGAAATACCCTTTTTGAATCAAAAAAAATCGTTAATAAACCCTCCGGGTAATTTTTGGATTCCCAAAATATTTTAATAAATATTTAATCCGGGTTTATAAATAATTTATAATTTTAAAACTATTTTTATCGCTCCCGGATTATTTTTAGAATTTTAAAACAATTTTATTCTATTTTAATCACTTTTAAACATAAAATTGGTTAATTAAAAATTAAATATTCCTAAATAAATTAATTAGAGTAAAGTAATAATTAATTAATGAAATTATCTAATAAATAATTACATTTATTAGATAATCAAATTAATTAAATCATTATTTGAGATTAATTAATATAATTAAAAGTATTTAATTCTTAATTATTTTTGAATTAAAAACAAATAAATAAAGAAATAACTAAAATGGAATTCAGAAATAAATTTTGGATTTATAAAACATTTTCAGAAAATATCATTTCTGAAATTTCTAATTGAATTCAGAATTATAAAGCAATTAAAAGTAAATAAAAGTAAAAATAATTAGTAAAAGTGAAAATCAATTCCCAAAATCATTTTTCAAAAAATGTTTTCAGATTTTTAAGATCAAACGGTTACTATTCATCACCATCTTCACTGTTCTTCGTATGAATGCTCGAAGAACACCACCTCCAACAATGGAGGTTTGCCCAGATTCCGGTCACCGGGAAAAAAAATCCGGCGAACTCCGGCAATCACCAAAACGTACCATCTGCTACGTTTTAAAGCTCAAAATCGCTACAAATCATCTCCTAAACACAACCATACCATTCAAACAAATCCAGATTCGACCAGAACAAGAATCCGGCAAAACCGAATCAAAATCTGGCAAAATCGAATAAAAATCCAGCGACCTCACCGGCAAAACCTCGATCTTACTCATTTCTCAACCAAATCAAACATTCTTTAAAAATATATTTATATATTTTTAAAAATAAGTTCTCTTTTGAGCACTTGCCTATATATATATATATATAGGCAAATGATCAAAAGAGAACTCTTTTTTTGAAGAAAACTAAGGTACTAATCCTAACCATTGGATGTATTATAATCAATGGCCCCGCATTTGATTTTTCCCGTCAATCGGTGATATTTTTTTAAAATCTAATTTCACCACATTTTTCTCCATCTCCCAACGATCAGTTTGAATACCATATGTGCTATATTTAAATTTAGTTTTCTAAGTACTCCTTTTAAAGGGGTTTTCTCTAGATCCCTACTCTATATATATATATATATAGGTTTTTGCTCAAATACAAACCAATCCTTAAATACAAACTACAAACTAATACTAAATATTTTATATTTCATTATTTATAAGGGCCCCGCCAGGGGAACCTTTACAAAAAAGTCTTATAATTCTACCCTCTATCCATTCATCAAAAAAAAAATTTAAAAAAAATTTAAAAAAAATTAAAAATCTGCTGCCACGTCATCAATTTTTTTTTTTCAATGATAGATAGAGGGTAGAATTATAAGACTTTTTTGTATTGGGGTATCCCTAATTTGGTTATTAGATTAGCTTGAAATGTTAGATGAGGGTTTGGTTTTTAGTTTGTAGTAACACCAGTAGTTAGTGTTGCATGATGTGAAACACCGTGGGTAATATGCAACAATAAATTATATCTAACGCAACACAAGTTCTGCTCAGTTGCAAAAGACCCAAAATTTCTATCTAACGAAACGCTTTCTGTGCAACACTTTGTAAAAAGCGTTGCGTATGATCACTTATGGCCTCTTCCTTACGCAGCGTCGCCCTCGGGTCGTCGGATGAGGAGACATCTCCATTTTTTACCAAGGAAGAAGACACGTGGCCTTATTTGGAGGCATCACCTTCAGTTGGACTAGAGGAGAATGACCCGACTTATAGGCCATAATAGGAAGGAAGAATATAAACATTGAGCCTGACCTATTGTCTACATAAAATGACACATCTTCAGAAGATCTCGCCCATGGATAGAAGGGGATTGCCCTACAACTGGAATGTCAATCAGGGTAGGGATCTCGCCTTCAGAAGGGACCTCGCCCTCGCACCACTGGAAAAGGTAATCTCCCCTAATAACCTTATTAGAAGATAAAATGGTCTTGCCCTCTATTGATGAAAGGGGGATCTCCCCTAGGGAACGATAAATGAAGATATGGCTTTGCCTAGGCTATCAGAAATTTCTTCATTGAGGAGTCGCTCCTTAGTGATCCGGAGGGCTAGCCCTATAACTAATTATTTTCCCATTGGTGGCTCAAGGTGGGCATTGACCCCGACAATCTCGGGTCAATGACTTAACCGCCACACTCCGAGAAAATAGTTGGGCTAGAAAGCCCATGATGATTCCACTAATGGCGGTGGCCCAATCCGAGGGACTTCCGTAAACAAGGAAACCTGGCCCATGTCGGTGACTTGTTCCCCAAGAACTATGTTTGGCTTGATCCCTATATATAGGGTACGTAGACACATTGTATGTCATGATGCAACCCTTTTGAAAAAGAGAGAATTCAGCATTCGATCTAAATTGCAATAACTCTCACATACAATCTCAGCCATCCCCAAATCATAAACCTTAACCCTAAACGTCCTACGCCGTTCACCGTCATCAACCACCACCACAATTCCAGTAACCCTCCCGAATTTGTTTTCCTAAATTCCTTCGTTAACAATTATATTTGAGAAACATACAAACACAAACTGGACCTATTGCGTCGCCACCTATAGCGTCGGTTACTGACCTATAGCGTCGCCACATTACCCATTGCGTGAGTTGTTTGCATTAACCGACGCTTATTGACTTCTGCCAAAAGCTATGGCGTCGGTTGTTTGCATTAACCAACGTTATAGGTATAGCATATAGCGTCGCCAATTAAAAGGCGACGCCGACGCTATAGACTATAACTATAGCGTCGACATTTTAGCCGACGACGCTATAAGTATAGCTTATAGCGTCGCCCTTTTAAGAGCGACCCTATTGGTGTAGCCTATAGTGTCGCCCCTTAAAAGGGCGACGCTATAGGTATACCTATAATTTTAATTTTTTTATTTTTCCCCATTTTTAACTAGTTTGTTAAATAAATAAAAAATCAAATAAAAATAGGAAACATTTAAATTTTTGAAAATAAATTCATACACACCAAATTAGTCATACTCACTATTTGTGTGAAAAAATGTTACCCAACTTTCACTAATTTTTTTTATTTTTCCCCATTTTTAACTAATTTGTAAAATAAATAAAAAAAATCAAAAAAATAGGAAAAATGCTAATTTTTGGAACTAAATTCATACACACCAAAGTAATCATACTCACTATTTGTGTGTTGAATGTTACTTATTTTCACTAATTTTTCATTTTTTTTATTTTTTCCCCATTTTTAACTAGTTTGTAACATAAATAAAAAAATAAACAAAAATTAGGAAAAATGCCAATTTTTGAAACTAAATTAATACACACCAAATTAGTATTTGTGTGATGTATGTTACCTAATTTCACTAATTTTCCATTTTTTTTTATTTTTTTTCCCATTTTTAACTAGTTTGTAAAATAAATAAAAAAAATTAAATAAAAATAGGAAAAATGACAATTTTTGAAAATAAATTCATACACACCAAAATAGTCATACTCACCATTTATGTGATGAATCTTACACTACTTTCTACAAATTTCCATTTTGTTTGTTTTTTCCCCATTTTTATCTAATTTATAAAATAAATAAATATTAAAATTAAAAATGAATCATAACATCACATTTTACAAGATGAAAAAATTAAACAAAAATTGACTAATTTGTTTTAAGTAAAAAGTTAAATTATGAAATTCTTAATTAACCGGGTTTCCTTTTAACCCTAACTAGCGTAAAAGCCCGTGCGAGGCACGGGTACTGAAATAATTTTTCGCTTGAAAATGTATATATATTAAGATAATTTTGTAATTAAATACGATAAATGAAAAAAAAATCGATTTTTATCTCATATTCTTATGGTTATTTTATAATATTTTATACAAAATTCATGTACCAAATATTTTATAATTTAATTAGATTTCATAAAATTTGGATAATTATCAATACGATAGTAATCTTGTTTACTATTAATTGCTGAAATATTAATTTAGTGTTTAAAATTGTATGAAATCAGCTTTAATTATCAAAGTGAATATTTGATATAATATAAATAATTATATTAATAAATCCATAAATAACATAGAGGTTTGTAAATTCACATGATTTAAACGTAAACAAAAAAAATTACAAAATCTCTTAATATTATGTAAAAGTCATCTTTGTGGTTCGTTTATACATACATATTTATACACATTTAAATTCAAATGTTTTCTTTTAGTCTAATGCTTATTACACAATATGAAATTATGTTTTAAAATGAGGTAGTTTGAAAAAAAATTATAATTTTGAATTATTTTTTAACACAAGTTTAATTTTTTCAAATATTAAAATTGAAGTAAAATATGATTAAACAAACTTAATGACTTGTACATTTATATGATATCCGAGATCAAAATTTTTAGTTATAGCTATAGTAATAATACAATAGTAATACAATTATGTGTTACAACCCTAGCATTATATATTATATTTATCAATTTATTATATTATATGAAAATTCGTATAATCGTACTTTATAGTTGAGTTATAGTCTAATCGATCATTATTTATAATTATTTCAGTTTTGTAATATTTATGACTTAAAAATCATATCTTCTTTAATTTATTATTGAAAATTAGTTACGTTATTTTTTATATATAACATAGATTTATCTTTAGAGTTCTAACCTTTTTAACACAAGTTCAATTATTTTTCATAATTTTTTAAAATATTTATGTTTTAACACCAATCATACATATAAATTACTGAAAGTCTAAATAGTAGGTCAACTAAAACTCTCTAATATAATTCACATATTTAAAATTTTATATATCTAAAAATTATGTCATGCAATTATTAATTATGTATGATTTGATAAATAAGATTTACATATTTCTTAAAACCAAATTTAATCTTTTATTTTAATAATTCAATATCTACTAGGAGAAGAATGTAAATAAATATATTTTTTCCCGGACTCGGTTATATTTTTGTAAAATCTAAAATCTATACTATTATATAATAGTCGGAACATTAAAAGTTTTAGTACCTGTTTTTTGGTACCTATTTTTTTGGTACTTTGTGAACTTACTTATTTACCCTTCATTATAAAGAAAAATATATACGATATCTATACTATTAAAACTCCAAAAATAAATTATAACATAATATAATTAATGGTAATTAGACGTTTATAAACACCTAAAAACATCAATCGTATCATATCTTCCGATCACTAATATTTTCTTTCGAATTAAAACACGTTACCTTTTTAATTTAAAACTAATTTTACAATCATTAATATATACCCGAAAATATCACACCACATTTTTCAATTATTAATAAAATCTATACTATTATATAAAAGCCAAAACATTAAATGATTTGGTACCTATCTTTTGATACTTCATGAAATTACTTATTTACCCTTCATTATAAAGGAAAAAATATATATATATATATATATATATATATATATACTATTAAAACACCTAAGTTAAATAATAACATAATATAATTAATAGTAATTAGTCGATTGTCTTTTTCACATTTACTTTTAGTTGAAAATATTACCTTTTATAAACACTACTACGAATAATGACCGTTATTTATTTTCAAAATATAATATAAATCTGTATACTACGAATTAATTTACTAAAATTTCAAGTTTCGAATTCCATCAACGACATATTTATTTTTAAATTCTATAATATAAGTTTTAAAACATGCATGTGATTAATTAAATTTATATTAAATAATTTAAATTAAAATAAAATATTGTAAATAATGATTATATAAAAATCTAATTGTAATATAAAATAAAATTTACTACGAATTAATTTACTAAAATTTCAAGTTTCGAATTCAATTAGCGACATATTTATTTTTAAATTCAATAATATCAGTTTTAAAACATGCATATCATTAATTAAATTTAGATTAAATAATTAAAATTAAAATAAAATAAAATATTGTAAATAATAATTATATAAAAATATATTTGTAATATAAAATTAAATTTAATACACATCAAAAAAATCCGTGCATCGCACGGGTTATAAGACTATATAATAGGCGAAACATTAAAAGTTTTGGTACCTGTTTTTTGGTACTTCGTAAATGTAGTTATTAACCCTTCATTATAAAGAAAAATATATACGATATCTATACTATTGAAATATCTAAAATAAGTAATAATATAATATAATTAATGGTCTTTTCACATTTACTTTTAGTTGAAGATATTACCTTTTATAAATACCTAAAAACATCAATCATATCATATCTTCCAATCATTACTATTTCCTTTTGAATTAAAACACGTTACCTTTTTGATTTAAAACTAATCTTACAATCATTAATATATATCCGAAAATATGACACCATACATTTCAATTATTAATAAAATATATTAAAAATCCGTATACGTAATTTAGAACAAGAAACATTAGTACAATCAGTTTACATAAATCTATACAATTATATAATAGTCGGAACATTAAAAGTTTTGGCACCTATTTTTCGATACCTATTTTTTGGTACTTTGTGAACTTACTTATTTACTCTTCATTATAATGAAAAATATATACGATATCTATACTATTAAAACTCCAAAAATAAATTATAACATAATATAATTAATGGTAATTAGACGTTTATAAACACCTAAAAACTTCAATCGTATCATATCTTCCAATCATTAATATTTCCTTTCGAATTAAAACACATTACCTTTTTAATTTAAAACTAATTTTACAATCACTAATATATACGCAAAAATATCACACCATATTTTTCAATTATTAATAAAATCTATACTATTATATAAAAGCCAAAACATTAAATGATTTGGTACCTATTTTTGATACTTCGTGAAATTACTTATTTACCCATCATTATAAAGAAAAAATATATATATATATATCTATACTATTAAAACACCTAAGTTAAATAATAACATAATATAATTAATGGTAATTAGTCGATTGTATTTTTCACATTTACTTTTAGTTGAAGATATTACCTTTTATAAACACTACTACGAATAATGACCGTTATTTATTTTCAAAATATAATAGAAATCCGTATACTACGAATTAATTTACTAAAATTTCAAGTTTCGAATTCCATCAACGACATATTTATTTTTAAATTCAATAATATCACTTTTAAAACATGCATATCATTAATTAAATTTAGATAAATAATTAAAATTAAAATAAAATAAAATATTGTAAAAAATGATTATATGAAAATATATTTGTAATATAAAATTAAATTTATTACATATCAAAAATATCCGTGCATCGCACGGGTTATAAACTTACTATATAATAGGCGAAACATTAAAAGTTTTGGTACCTGTTTTTTGGTACTTCGTAAATGTACTTATTAACCCTTCATTATAAAGAAAAATATATACGATATCTATACTACTGAAATATCTAAAATAAATAATAACATAATATAAAATTTTTTTTTTGAAACCAAAATAACATAATATAACATAATATTATTAATGGTCTTTTCACATTTACTTTTAGTTGAAGATATTACCTTTTATAAATACCTAAAAACATCAATCGTATCATATCTTCCAATCACTACTATTTCCTTTCGAATTAAAACACGTTACCTTTTTGATTTAGAACTAATCTTACAATCATTAATATATATCCGAAAATATGACACCATACATTTCAATTATTAATAAAATATATTAAAAATTCGTATACGTAATTTAGAACAAGAAACATTAGTATAATCCGTTAACATAAATCTATACTATTATGTAATAGTCGGAACATTAAAAATTTTGGTACCTGTTTTTGGGTACTTATTTTTTGGTACTTTGTGAACTTACTTATTTACCCATTATTATAAATAAAAATATATATGATATCTATACTATTAAAACTCCAAAAAAAAAATTATAACATAATATAATTAATGGTAATTAGTCGTTTATAAACACCTAAAAACATCAATCGTATCATATCTTACAATCATTAATATTTCCTTTCGAATTAAAACACGTAACCTTTTTAATTTAAAACTAATTTTACAATCATTAATATATACCCGAAAATATAACACCATATTTTTCAATTATTAATAAAGTCTATACTATTATATAAAAGCCGAAACATTAAATGATTTGGTACCTATGTTTTGATACTTCGTGAAATTACTTATTTACCCTTCATTATATAGAATATATATATATATATATATATATATATATATATATATATATATATATATATATATATATATATATGAGTAGGGATCTAGAGAAAACCCCTTTAAAATGAGAACTTAGAAAACTAAATTAAAATATAGCACATATGGTATTCAAACTGATCGTTGGGAGATGGAGAAAAATGTGGTGAAATTAGATTTTAAAAAAATATCACCGATTGACTGGAAAAATCAAATTAAAAACTGAGGGGATTAGGTGGGATTGTGTGTGTGAGGGTGTATTTGATTAGTGTGTGGGTGCCCCTGGCGGGGCCATTGATTATAATACATCCAATGGTTAGGATTAATACCTTAGTTTCTTCAAAAAAAGAGTTCTCTTTTGATCATTTGCACCTAAGTTAAATAATAACATAATATAATTAATGGTAATTAGTCGATTGTCTTTTTCACATTTACTTTTAGTTGAAATTTTACCTTTTATAAACACCTAAAAACATCAATCGTGACAAAAAAAAACCATCAATCGTATCATATCTTCCATTAATTAATATTTCTACCTTTTTATAAACACATAAAAATATCAATCGTATCATATCGTCCAATAATTAATATTTCTTTAAAATTAAAACACGTTACCCTTTTGATTTAAAACTAATCTTATAATCATTAATATATACCCAAAAATATCATACCATACTTTTCAATTATTAATAAAATATATTAAAAATTCGTATACGTTGTTTATAATAAGGAAACATTAGTATAATCCGAAAACATGAGTATATGAAATTTTATTAAATTAAAATTATAAAAATTTTAAAAAAGCGATGATTATATAAAAACATAATATTAATATTAAATAAAATTTATATTATAACATAATAAAGGAAACTCGGGCATCGCACGAGTATTGAAAGTTTGTCGGTTCGGTTTTCTGCATGGTCATCCTAATTATTAAAATAAATAATAAAATAATATGTTTAATGATAATTAGTCGATTGCCTTTTTAATTAAAAAATGTTTAATTTTAATTGATGATATTACTTTTTATGAACACCTAAAATATCATATCTTCAAATCAATAATATTTCTTTTCTAATTAAAACACGTTAACTTTTAATTCAAAACAAAATCTTGCAATAATTAATATATATCCAAAAATATCACACCATATCTTCTAACCACTAACAAAATATTACGAATAATGACCATTAGATTTTTAGTAAAAAATAAAAATTGTTATATCTAATGATTAGATGTATTATATGATTAAATTAATTTACTAAAATTTCAAGGTTCAAATTTCATCAACGACATACTTATTTTAAAATTTTATACTATAAGTTTTAAAACATGTATATCATTAATTAAATTTATATTAAATTATGTAAATTAAAATTAATATAAATATTGTAAATAATGATCATCTAAAAATATAATTATAACATAAAATAATTTTTTATATATGAAAAGAAATCCGTGCATCGCACGGGTTTTAAGCTAGTTTTATTTTAAATTTCAATAATTTAAAATGTCGAAAGAAAATCTTAGAGTATGTTCAATTGATTAAAATGTTTTTCGTAATTATATTCTGAGTAATATTCTAAAAGTAACAAAAACCAATATGTAATTGAGCCAAAATAAAAGTATAAAAAATGGGACAAAATGAGAAGATGTGGTTTATCTAATAAGATTTTTAAAGCACACTCAAAACTAAGTATAACACAATGGTTATGGCATTAGTTTGTGAGTTGAAGTTCATGGGTTCGATCCTTGAGGGTAGGATATTTTACAAAAAATATAAAAGGATGGCAATTTTGTTATTTTTTAATAAATAAGAGTAAAACAATCATTTCACAGCTTTTAAAATTACATTTTTTGCCATTGAGAAGTTTAATATATAGGGGATGTTTGGCAAATCTGCCAAATAACTTATAAGTTACTTATTTTGAAAAAAATTTCGTATTTACATAATTTTTTTGAGAAAAAAATGTGTATCAGGATTTAATATTCGTTATCTTGCAAAAATAAATTATTTATTTCAAAAAAAAGTACATATTTCCGAACTTTTTCCCGAAATATATAACTTATTTCTGCCCATCGCCAGTTTCCACAAATAATTTCTTCGGCTGTGTCTCCCGATTCTCATCTCTTCCGTCTCTCTCCTACCTACATCTCATCTCTCCCACAATTCCACAAAATCCCAAACCCAATCTTCTTTCATAATTCTCTACCTTTTCTTAGTCTCAATTGAAATATACTCCGCAAGTAGCTCGATTTGCAAGTGATTTTCTAGTTTATGCTCAAAACTTATTTTTGAGTTTTATTCTCTCTTATTTTTACAGATTGGGTCCATTTTCTTGAGGAGCTGGGTTTGGCCGTTTAGCTTGGAGCAACTTCAGATTTAAGAACAGAAGAGATTTGGACTTGTAAAGTTACTGGGAAGGGTAATTTCAGATTAATTTGTATCGGAAGAGATTTTGAACTTGTAAAGTTACTGGGAAGGGTAATTTGACGTATGAGGAGGTGTTGGTGTCGGAACAGAAGGCGATTGAGAAGGTTCAGCAGTTTCCTAGTGAATTAGTTGTTCTGGTTCTTCGGGAGGTTCAATTTAGTATGTGTTCTTCAAACTCTTTACATGTTCTGTGTTTTCTTGTTTACGGATTTATGTCGTGTTAGCTTAGTTTTTTCGTTTGGTATATGCTTGAATCGTGGAAATGGGAGTTTTTTCAGTGTACAATATTGGATGTTTATTCATGTTGTGGCCTTGTGGGTACCTCTGTTTTATTCTAGTTCAATTACTCTCATTTCCCTTTTGCTATTACTTCAAGTTATCAATCATTTACACTTTTGAATTCATGTGTTTTTTGTTTTATTTATATTCATGTTCTGCTAATTGTGTATCATCATTTGATGGTGGTGTTGCAGGGTGTTTTTCTATTGTATAGGATGGATTTGGTGTATTACTCATAAAATCAGATCGTATATTACTCATCCCTGTAAGATTAACAAAAAAATAATGCCAAAAAATATTAACATGCCATCACTGAAAGGCTGGCCTGTTTGTTGAACTTGTCGTATTATGATATGTTTATCGGTTTTGTTGATTAACATGCTTGTTTAGTTTATAATCCAATGCAGAGTCCTTATGTGGTGCTGCATTTTTGCATCTCATTGACTTTAACTACTAGTTAGCATTTCCTCGTCTGATAAAAATCACAAGGGATTGTAATATAACAGATATATTGTATATAGGTACGGGATAGAGAGATAATTCTTACAGCTGCAGCAGATTACCCTGGAAAAGACATGCACTCTCTCCTACAAGACATACAGATTTTACAGAGGTAGGTTAGGAGTTAAGTTTCTTTTCCCTGCTTGTAAGTCATCGGAAAAGTAGTTCAAAAGCACTTCTAGCAACAAATTTCGACATGTAATTGTAAGTCGGACAGAAAAAAGTTAGCCTGGGTACCATCAAATCTGAGTATAAATTCCCACAACTGATTGTTGGTAATTTAGGAACTTTAACAATGTGTGTTTGTCATTAAAACAGGGTAGTTGGTTGCAAGATCTGCGGACTCAAATTGCAGGCTGTTTGTATTCAGTTATCTCCTGGTTTGACTTAGTATTGCATTTTTACTTTCTAAAAACTCACTTCTTTAGACATAATTCCAGGATGGAGTTATAACAGATCTCCAGGAAACAAAAGATGCTCTTGTGAAGGCATCTGATCACATGCGCCAGACAAAAGATGCACGCACATTCAGAGCTGTGAAATTGCTTGATGAATTGTTTTTCCTCCCATCAGATTTGTTGTTTTGATTGATTCAGATTTGTGATTTGTTTCATAGGATTTGGAGGATCGTTAGATTTGATTCGGAACATTGCTGCTGAATGTGATGTTGATTTCGATGAGGTGAAATTTGCCTTATTTTTTTTTAGATTTGCTTGTTACTGAATTTAGATGTGTAAGCATCTCCCACAATCACCCTACACAGTACATTCACAATCCCAGGTTATAAAATCATTCTAAACTATTTATTTCACGTAATTGAACCAAAGCTCTGGTTTGAGGATGTATATCTCAGACTTTAAGAATTTGTTCGGACATGAGCTTGATTAATTATTTTCGGAACCAAGATTAGTAACATAAGTCATCTCTCTGGCCAATAGTTTGGTAAGGTTACTAAGTTTCTTTCCATCTTTGTGTCCTTGCTATAATGTTACATGTAAGTGGTAATTATGGTTTGCCTAATTGGCTGATCACTTTGTATTAGAGCTGAATGGGCTGCATGACATTGCCTTTAACGAGATGTAATAGCAACATAAATGTGGCATCTGGCGGGAATGCAACTAGTCTGTCTTATCTAAACTATGCTGGCCTGTCTTATTATTTGCACCCGATGCTAACAGCAAGGTTAGCTTTTACAATGAGTTGTGCTATAGCATGTTTAAACTTATAGAGTTAGATTTGGTCTTGTTAAAAGTGGAGGAGGATAGGCTTGATCTTGCAACATCATTTGGAATGGACCTATGGGTGTTTTTGAGTTTGACAAGTTTGCAGCAGGAACAGAGGTATCAAATATTTGCCCGATTTTATCAATTTTGACGAATATTTGTTTATTTTTAAAATCGCGATTTATAAAAAACAAATATTGATCCAGTTTTAGAAAAATCAAATCAATTATTACTTTGTAGCAGTTCATAATTGGGGGAAACTAGCTAAGCCCTAGCTTGGTTTTTTGCTAGGTACACATTTTTATTCTAAATTTGAATTTGAATTTGAATCTAAATTTGAATTCTCCTTGGTTTTTTGCTTGGTACACATTTTTATTCTTTGAGTCTTTATTGCCTAGCACTCTGTTGTAGGCATCTATTCGCTTTGTCTTCCCCCCCCCCCCCCCCCCCATAAATGTTTTTTTAAAAAATTGACTTACCTCGTGCTAATAAGACGTTGATTTATACTTTTCACTTTTCAGGGCATCCTAGTGGTTTCTTCAGCCAAGTACATTCTTTGCTACACAGTTGAGTCGAAACAAGGACAAGTGCAGCCATCTTATAAGACAACGCTTATAGTTACATTGTAGGGGTCAGGCATTGTGCAATTTGGATTTCACTGTATAAGGAGTTTATATTATCAGACCAGAGGTATGTTCAGGGACATCTACGTAAAATTAGTTGGCTTTAACCTAATTTATTTTGGCTTAATAACAGTAGTTCTATAAGTTCAACTTTATTCTATTGATGTTCTTATTCGTGTCTAGGCTGCTGAATGGAAATCAACTAACAGGGTCCTTGCCCGAGGAAATGGGTTATCTTCCCAACCTTGATAGAATACAAATTGACCAGAACCACATATCAGGACCAATTCAAAAGTCATTTGCAAACTTAAACAAAACAAAGCAATAGTAAGTACTTCTCCTGAACAGCCACAAAACAATTGAAATTTATTGCTGTTATCATGATCTCTGAACAGCCATGTGAACAATAACTCAATAAGTGGCCAGATCCCTCCTGAGCTGTCTAAATTGTTGTTATTGTCTAAATTGACCATAACTCAATAGTTTTATCTTTCATCACTTCTGCAACATTTGTTTTTCCATGAAACTGAATAGAATTGTCTGAATTCTTATCTATTAAGCAATATAGTTTCCCTGTTTTGCATGCCAATATGCCATAGTTGTTATAAGATTTCTTTTCTATTATTAGGTGTAAGTAAAGAATTGAGCTTGAATCATCAAGTGCATATCTTGTATGTGAAAATTGATGTCGTCGTTAAAGTAATCTCTGAATACTATCTATCACATGTTAAATCCTGTTTTATCTGCTAATAGCAGAAACTCTTTAATCATTCCCTGACTTTCCTATTGAAATTCAGGTCAAGAATGTTCTCCGGCTGATTCTATTGCTAGTGATACCTCATTCTACATCGTAAAGTTCAATGTGAGGAGCTGGAGTTGGTCTTTTTCGCATCCTGTGTTATCGGAATTAGATTGTATTGATAATCAAATTTACATTTGTGGATGTAGTTGTGTATTTTGTACTTGGGATAATTGTAATTGTGTAATTAAATTTACAATTATTGGGATAATTTTAATTATTTTATAGTGGTATTTGTTGGGTTTGATGTAAAGATCATTGAAATTGCTATTCTGAAAATATTATTTTTTTTAAAAAAATTGACTTTATGCGTCGGTTGTTTCATACTGGTGATTTTTTTTACAAAATCTGGTGATTTTTTACGAAATCACACCAGTATGATGTCAGCATGACGTAAAAAATTAAAAAAAAATTCCAATTTTTTTATATTTATGACATCATGATGATGTCATCAGGGGGTGAGGTTAGTGTGTGTGAGGGTGTATGTTATTATTGTGGGTTCCCCTAGCGGGGCCGTTAGATTAGATTAAAATGAAGGGAAGAGATTAGATCTCATATCTCACCAAAATAAGAGCTTCTTACTTGAGCAAAAACATATATATATAGGTCATTGTTCCATGGAGAACCATCTTACGTGGAGAACCGTGGAGAATCACTTAAAATACATTATAATTGCTTTATATATAAGGGCCCCGCAGGGGCATCTTCACAAAAAATTCTTATAATTCTATACTCTATCTATTTATAAAAAAAAATTACAAAATTTTTTTTTAAAAAAATTTTCAAAAAATGATGACGTGGCAATATTTTTTTTAAATTTTTTTAAAAGTTTTTTAATTTTTTTTTTTGATGAATGGATAGAGGGTAGAATTATATGACTTTTATGTGAAGGGGTCCCGCCAGGGGCCTTATATAAAGGACTATTTTAATGCATTTTAAGTGGTTCTCCATGGTTCTCCACGTAAGATGGTTCTCCCTAGAGTGGGACTCGGTTAGCGTTCAAATAGAAACCAAACTTAGAATAGAAACTAGAAACCTACACTAAATAAATTATATTTCATTTATTTTAATGGCCCCGCTAGGGGCACCTTCACAAAAGACTTATAAAATTCTTTGCTCTATCCAACAAAAATATAAAAAAAAATAAAAAATTTTTTAAAAAAAGTTACTGTTCACGTGCCACGTCATCACGTGAACAGTAACTTTTTATTTAATTTTTTTTATTTTTTTGTTGAATAGAGCCAATAATTTTAAACGTTTTTTGTATTGGGGTACCCCTAATTTGGTCATTAGATTAGCTTGAAATATTTAATTTAGGTTTAGTTTCTAGTTTCTATTCTAAGTTAGTTTCTATTAGAACATGACCCTATATATATATATAGGCTAGTGGTCAAATAGAAACCAATCTTAGAATAGAAACTAGAAACCAACACTAAATAAATTATATTTCATTCATTCTAATGGCCCCGCCAGGGGCACCTTCACAAAAAGTGTTTAAAATTATTGGCTCCATCCACCAAAAAAAAAAAAAAAAAAAAAAAAATACTGTTCACGCTGACGTCACTGCCACGTCAGCAGTGAACAGTATTTTTTTTTTTTTTTTTTTTTTTTTTGCTGGATGGAGCCAAGAATATTATGAACTTTTTGTATTGGGGTACCCCTAATTTGGTCATTAGATTAGCTTGAAATATTTAATTTATGTTTAGTTTCTAGTTTCTATTCTAATTTAGTTTCTATTAGAACAAGACCCTATATATATATATATATATGTTTAGAAATTTGAGGTTCTTCGCATTTTAAGACCTTGTGCTATAAAACTTTTGGCACACCCTCATGGACGGCTCTGATTTTAAATCCTAGGGATTGCAGCGTAATAATGAAATTATAATATCGTTATATATAATAGGTGTAAGAGGAAGGAATATTATCCATAATTTTGGTTTGGTCTTTTGATTTGGTCACTGTATTAACAAAATAATCACAACCATCGAATCTAATATTTTTAAAAGTAAACGATCAAGATTATATCATATTAAAAAGAAAATTATAATTTAAAAAGGATATAATTAAAAAAGTTTGTATTAGAATTGAATTTTAAAAAGAAAACTATAATATGAAAAGGATATAATTAAAAAAATATACAATTGAATTTTATTTATTTGTGCTCTATCTTAAGATTTAGAAATCAGATGTGGATGATTTTACGGTTCACACGAAGCTCATAAAATTATCTTTATTTGGTGATGATTTAACAATTATTATCAAAATGGAAACACTCAGAATCTCAAGAGAAAATATAATTACGAATTTTTATATTAATCCTATTCAGTGTAGAAGACATTCATTGATAATCTATTCAATATAGAAAACCAAATTATATGATTTAAATAATTGACATATATTTTTTCGTATTTCAATATAAATATACTTTTTAGTTCAAATGTTAAAAAATAAAAAGTTTTTATGCTTGATCCCTCATTTTTCATCTATTTATTTTATGATAAAATCTTTCTTATTTATTTTTTCGTACTAAATACCAAACTACCGATTACCTAAATTTTGGACCAAATCACTCTTACACTTATTATTAAAACTATATTTGATTGTTAGTAGAACTATCTTCAAATAATGAAAAAGGGTATTTTGATAATCAAAACGAAATATAAGTAGATTTCATAAATCGAACATAATTTTCAACGTAAAAAATCGTCCATTTCTTCTCTTTTTTGTTTCTGCGTAGTTTTAATTGGAAAATAACTGTTAAACCATCACTAAACTAAAGATTATTTTGTTAAGTTCATGTGGCCTGTAAAATTTTTCAAATCAAATTTTAAGAATTCAAAATATAGCACAAATATTAAATTGAATGTGTAAAATCTTATATATCAATTTTTAACAACAATTTGATATGTAAATTAATAACATATAAATATTTGGGTTAAATCCCTAAATACCCACATTTTCAAATCAAAAACCTAAAATACCCACCAGCGTAGCAAGCCGCTCAAAATACCTATCGAATACGCATTTCCAAGATGCGTAGCTTGTTATACGCATGTCCAACATGCGTGTACTTCATTATATATTTTTTAAAACAAGCAACGCATTGGTCTCACACGTATAGATAATATTTATGCCCCTGCAATACGCATGTATAACATGCGTATTCGTTATAGTTTTTTTAGAAAAATTAGACCACGCATCATTGGCTTCGTGTAGTTCATTTCCTAATTTATTTTACTATTTTTTGATGACCATGTGGCTGACCAACAAACATGCTCCATTCCATTATAAGTGGAATACGCATAGTTGATAGTACCTATGCGCATTGAATGGGTAGAAAGGACGGTCTCTCTCACCAGTGGGTATTTCGGGCAATGAGTTCCCAAAAGTAGTGTAATTTGGTCATTCTTTCTAAATATTTCCAAATTCGTACCTTTCCGGCATAAGCCATATATCTCAGAAAAAATGAGTCCCGACGCCAATTCCAATCATAACATAAAATAAATGTATTTTAAAATACTTGAAATAAAAAGAGAAGCCAAAGCCTTTGCTCGATAGTTTACGGAAGGCTAAGAAGGCGGCTTTCCCCCCTTTTTTCCTTTTAGCCTCATATAAAAAAGCGAGTAACACCATCTCCAACCCAAGTGACAAAATTACATCATTCACAAAATGCACTTCAACCCATGATCACTATACTTGACACTAAAAAGAATCTTTCCTTTTTTCCAAAAAAATAAATAAATTCCCAAAAAGAAAAATATATTTTTTTTAAAAAAATTATATTTATGACATCATCATGACGTGGGTTCTCATAGTTCTCATAATAAGAGGTTCTCAATGGAGCAAGACTATATATATATATGTGTGTGTGTGTGTGTGTGTGTGTGTGTGTGTGTATGTGTGTGTGTGTGTGTGTTTAACTTTTGAATAATAAAATAGATCTAAAATTTATATTTTTAACAATTGCTCGAAAATTACAATTGTATTATCTACCCGGACAATTACATCATTTATATAATTTTGGCGTTTTTGTAATTGTTATAATAATATTTTCGTTATAATAGGGTCTCGAAAATTCAAGACAGCCCGATTATGATCCGAAATCATAGCCATTATCTAAAGATCTTTTTTTTTTATTTTTTTAGTGGGATGAATTATTTACAATCAATTTATAAAAAATTAGTGGGAAGCCGAGATAAAATCTGGGCCCCCACTCCTCTAGCTATAGCAAAACCCATCCTGGTAAAGATATGAGCCGCGACACGAGCCCCAATATCTTGAGTTGTTGAAAACTTTTGAACCCGCTTCAGCAACGCAACAGCATTCTTATCCAGCTCCCCCAGAGAAGAAAAGGAGAAAGGAAGAAAACCATAACCAATTTCCCGACAACGTGCCTCGTACTTTACCCGCTTTCGATTAGCCGCATCAATCACAACCCGTCCCGGAACAAATCCAGACAATCCAGTTTGTGTCAAAGGAGAAGATCCTGTCAAGTCAACACACACATCACGACCCTGATCCCAAGAATAGAGTAACACGTCTGTAGGTCGCAGAGCTCCGTCGTTCCCTCCAGACAGTCCAATATCAACCTCTTTCCTTGCCGAAATCCCGGACCGATAACAAACATCAACAAGGGTGTCACGAACAACATTATGTCGATATTTAATACCCACGATACCAGCACAAGACACCGCATGATCACCGAAGATATCCCCCGCAAACACCCTGGAGCAAGCAGAACATGGTGTCGAAATAGAGAACAAAGGAACACCCAACCGATAACACAACACACAACGGTAAGTCTTAGCATTCATTGTCTGTCCCAGACCCAATATGGGGACCGCCCGAAGCAATACAGAGGTATGATCTCCCTGCTGCGATTTCCACAATGTCAATTATCGAGGAGATAAAGAAAAGGTGGATTCTGCAGATGCAGTAACCTTTGTGAAATATATATCTGTCAATTTCTTCATGAGTTTAGGGGCAGCGACCTCACTAGGATTACTCAAAATGTCAGACTCCACAGTTCTATTAAAAAGACTCAACGCATCCTCAAAAGCACGACCAAGACCAAAAATACCAGCATGCCGTAAAAGCTTTGTCTGCAAACCAACAGACTGCAATCGAAAAGCAAGAAAAGCATAATGACGAACATCACCTGCAGAATAAACAGCAAGCCCTCCAAACGAAAAAGGTAAGGTGGCAAGCCGCCACTGCCAATCACCAAACCCCGGTCCCGAAGCAGTAACAATACGCTCCAAGGAAGATCGAAGAGCCACATCGAATGTGCGTTGAGCCGCCTAAAAAATACAGGGAGGACAAGTACGCAGAGTAAAATAGAGTTTAGAAATTCCGGTACATGCCCTTAGTAACAACAACTCACACTGAGGATCATCAAGCTTAGCAACCTTATCCATCATGAGCTCAATAGTCTTGGTCACCCTCTGCATCACAAGCTCACCACTTAAAACGGAATTGGAACTGGCAGGACCGCCCAACAACTTAACACCATGCAAAGGTCGAGCAATATTAGGGGGAAAGACACCCACAAGCCTGCTTCGAGGGTCTTCTATAGGCCAAAAAACTTCAGTTTTTTCAATATTGAGATGTAACCCGAAACAAGGCCCTTCTTCCATAATCAACTGCAAAATCTTCCCAACCACCAAGGTGTCACCAACAATAGTACCATCATCCAAATACCAAGCCTGAAGACATACATCAAAAACGTCTCTAATTTTACACACCAGGGGTTGTAAACCAAAGCAAAAAGAAGAGGACCAAGGGGATCACCCTGTTGCACCCCTTGAGACGACCATAAGGTGTGCTCCCCATAATATAATCTGGATGGCTTAGAGTAGCAGAATTCAACCCAACGTGAAATGGCCGGACAATGAAGACGAACTTCACGTAACATGACCACTCGATCAACTAAATTGAATGCATTTTAAAAATCCACCAACAACATAGAAAGTCCCACATCAGTACCGCGATCTTCAATCAACCGATTCACAGCATGAAGAATAGCCTCACCACCTGTAGAAACCCCAACACCAAATTGAAGACCATCAAAATAACTTGCCAATGGCTGACCAACCATAACAGCACCAACCTTCGAAACCAGACGCCGCCAAACAGTACCCACAGCTATAGGACGAATACCACCACCGGGCTTGACAAGAGGTGTGAGAGGAGCACTAAAAATATACTCTCCCAAAACCATATGACATTTTCCAGCTAGGAAGAGATTAACCACCTTAGCAATAGAGTTAACTAACTCATCTGAAACAGCCACAATAGCACCACTCAAACAATCCATAAGGTGTTGATGTTTTCTTTCGTGCCCCCAAACTTGACACACTAAAAAGTTTCTACAAGCCAGTCAAATATTTTCAAACACACATGTGTTTGCTTTGTTGCAAACAAAAACCTGATAATATTATAATCCATTATATTTATATATATTATAGGCCAACATGGCCTTTTCACCCATTTAGTAATTTACTAGAATATCCCTGCAATCATATTAATGTAAAAAAAAATTGATTTCAATGAATTTGAACCCATGACCTCCATGTACCAATTTTCTTTTGTCCACATTATTACCACTACACTAGAACACTTTAGGATACACTTCTTAAAATCATTAATTGCATATTGGGCTAACAAAGGAAATTGATTGTATGAATAAAAAGGTAATTAAGGATAATTATTGAAGGAGAAGAGGTGAAGAAGCGTGCATAAAATCCAAACAAGTTTGTTCGATTATTCATATTATGTTTCTTCCTCCATCACTTCAGTAAGTTCAAAGTAATGGTAATTCCTTTATTCTACTTGAAACCTTCACAAATCTCATCATAAATTTGCACTCTCAATTTCGTTACTCGCCCTCATAACCTCCTTCACTTCCTTCTCTTCTACCTGTCAAATCTTCCATTCAGTTCCCTCAATTCCAACGCCTCACCTCACAATCAAATGAAGCAATGAATCAACACTGCCTTTTTAGTGGGTATAACAGTATAACTTATGACATCTATTTATATGACCTACCTCGATGGGTATGATTGATAATAAGAAATCAATAATGCTAGTGCACCAGATCTACAGGATTATCTTTATTAAAAGATATACAAGAAACGACATACAATTCATTCCTTTCACCCCCATTCACTAGCTCTAACTAAATAGCCAGCGTCGGTCTACATGGTTATAACTTATAACGAAAAGAAAGCAAAAATCAGTAACTCACAAATATGTCAACTAAACCTTAAATTCAAACCACTAGAAAAAACACAAGTGGTTTTTTAGATACTTATTTTACGAATTATGTTTCTAGAGAGCATTACTTCAATAAGTTTAAACTAAAGGTAATTTCTTTTTGTCATGAATGAATGCTCATTCCTTTATTCTAATTGAGACCTTCACACATCTCATCATAATTTTGCACTCTCAAATTCATTACACACCCTCATAACCTCCTTCACATCCTTCAAATCTTCCAATCAGTTCCCTCAATTCCAATGCCTCAAAACAAATGAAGCAATGAACCAACAGAGCCTTTTTAGAAGGTTTAACTTATAATGTCCATTTATTAGGCCTACCTCGATGAATATGATTGATAATAAGAAATCAATATTGATGGTGCACCAGATTTACAGGATTATCTTTATTAGACAGTACAAGGAACAACATCAATCCATTCCATTCACCGCCAGTGTCGGTCTACATGGTTATAACTTATAAAGAAAAGAAAGCTAAAATCAGTAACTCGCAAATATGGCAACTACCCTAAATCAGACAACAACAAAAACACAAGTGGCATTACAACATACTCATATAACTGACTCTTAATTCCACAACCAATATCATAGATTCGTAGTAAACATCTTACTTCCAGAGCAAAATTAAACTTTTACTATGAAAGTTTAATTCGGAATGTTAAATCCAGAGCAAAATTTTTATTTCCAGAGCAAATTTTTGTGAAAAGATAAAATTGCCCTTATTTTAAACCAAGTCTAGCCCCCTGCATTCACAAAAACAAGGGTAATTTGGTCTTTTCACGGAAACTTGCTCTAGAAATAAAAATTTTGTCCTGGATTTAACATTTTCCTTCGCATTTTCTCCTCACTCTCTCCCTCACCTGCTCTCTTCTTTTCTTACTAATTCATCTTTCAATTATCTCCTTAATCTTATAACTCATGCTAATTCTTTCTGCCTTTTATTATCAAAACTTTATAACTCATGTTGTGTTTTGTCATATAGATTTTGTAGTTAATTTTTTGAATTTGATATGGTTGTTTATGATTACTTATTTGATGAGCATTTTCTTTTTGATTTTCTATCTATCTTGATTTAACCGATCTACGTTCTTTTGGTTAATGGGCAAGTTTCTTTTTCATGTTTTATATAGCTTATGATTTTATATATCTGCACTCAAAGTGTTTGATTAAAGATCTAAATATCTAATAAAGTTTTTGATTGTTAGTTCTATATTTTTAGCTACATGTTGGTACTACTAAATTTTGGAACTCTTAGAGCATCTCCAAGGCTTACAATCTGTTAGCTATAATAGTGATGTGACAGTCATTATAGCTAATAGCTATTGTTTTTTCTCCTCCAACCATGCATAATGTTAGGTACATTTTTAGATAACAAGATACATATATTCTATTGTTATGCAAAATTCACGCAAGCGCACGTTGTCACAAGTAATATATGATTAAAATCAAGTTCGTTCCCACAGAGATCTAGAATGGTGTTCAATCCAGTAAATATGCCTATGCAATAATGTATGGTTTTAACTCACTGCTAATAAAAGTAACAATTTGGTTTTGATTATCTACTAAATTAAACTAAGATGCAAAATTATAAAACTAAGAATTAAATTAACTAATAAGAATAGAGATCGAGTTACTTATGAGAATTAAAACATGGAACCCTAGTTTCATCATCTACTTCACTTAGAGTAGCAGCCTTTAATTAAAACATGCGATGGTTTAGATATCTGATCGGATAACACGAAAAGAGTAAAAGTTACCTCTCGGTATACTAGTACCAATCTACACATACATCCACAAAAGAGATAGAAGATGAATAGGCACCTATTATGTTTAGACCCTATATCTCTATAGAATTTGAAAACATAAAGGTTGAAGCACAAGTTATCCACTTAGATCACATAGGGTAGCATAATATCTCTATTGATGCCACAAATCATGATGTCAAAACACCAACCTATCCTATGCTAGCATGGCAAGTTCTAAATCTCAAGATCCACTCTCGCTTCACAAGAGATTAACAATTCAATTTAGATGTTAGCTACGCATCCAAAAGCATTAAGATTAACCATACGAGGATATCAAGAATTCACCACACATAAATCTTTAAGGCATGCAAACTGCTAAGCTACATAGATAAATTCACTAGGATCCCACGACAACGATTAGTTCATAATTAAACCTTTCGTCACCATGGGATTTGATGAAAACATGATAAATAACAAGATATGAATAAAAGACGTAATTATATTAATAAACAAGAGTTTGAGAAAACAAATCTAGAACAAAGGGTGAAGTAGATCTAGATCCGTTGCTTGTCACGAGCGTTGAACCCTTCTCTCCTTTTCTCCCTTGCAGATCTAAGCTAGGTTACAATAATAAAACTATGATAATCTGTATATCTATATTACAATGGTAGGATGTGTTTAAATAGGCTCTAAAAGTCTTTCCCATCAAGAAAATACCAATACAGAATTATAATAGAATTTCTGCAAGATACGTTTCCTAAACTGATTCTGTTTTCTAAGGGAAATTCGTAGCTGACTTTTCTTCAGTTTTCCAGAGCCGTTCCAGACGTAATTGGGCCTCTGGACCACCTTAGAATGATAGAGAATCTCGTTATCTTCGCGTGGACTGCTTACGGGCTGAAAACAGACTTATAGAACTCAAGATATGGCCCAAACAGTGAATCTCACGCGTGCAGCCCAATAAATCCGAATTTTAATAAATTAAATCTCCAAAAACGACAAAAACATCCACCATAATCAACATCCTTGTAAATCTGCACAACTAAACAAAACACATCAAAACTACAAGAAACTTGAGCCCAAGACAATCAATTTAAGCCGATTTAGAATGTTCCAAGTGGATATAAATCCACTTATCATCTATACTTGGAGGATATCCAAAATTTATACATAACATCTACAAATATCATATCCACTTATATTGCAACACATCATCAATTTGGTTTAATCTTATATATATTTACTAATTAAAATAACAATAAAGTACTATTTTTGAAATATAGCTAACAATCACTACACCAAATATGTGCTGTTGCAACACCAAAAAAGTGTATCATTAGGCTCCAAAAGTGTTACAAAAGATGTTTATGCAACACTTTTGCTAAAAGTCAGTGTTGCATTTGCCGGCGTGGCAACAGCCTTCTATAGCAACGCTTTTTGTGTTTATTGCAACGCTTTTCAAAGTATTACAAAAAGAGTTTGGTGTAGCTTGTTGTAACACTTTTGCATGTTTTAGCAACATTTTGAATATGTTACAAGAGACGAATGCAACACTTTTTTGCAACATTAATTGACTTAAAAATGTTACAAAGTGAGTTTATTGCAACATATTTTTGCAACATTATTATGCATTTTGCAATACTTTTGGTTTTTTTTGCAACATTTATCTGCAACATTTTGGAACCTTTTGCAATACTTTTTGATATTTTTGCAACATTTCGCAGCAACATTTTAATTATTATTGTAATACTTTTAAATTTTATTGGCAACACTTTTTTTCAACATTTTTATTAGTTCACATTGCAATGTCCTGTTTAAAATTTCATATATGAATACAGTTTTATTGGCAACACAAACATTGTACTACTTAGTCTAACGTCGAAACATATGTCGACTTACATTACAATTCTACATTAAACTTGGTCTTTCTCAAAATACCAATCTACTACCAAAAGTGTACACATAGAAAATATAAGTAGTTAAGTTTTTACACTAGCTTCGTGTCCATAAATAAACCAGGCCAGAACATGTACCCCCTACAAGCATCCCAACATTGGCAGGGTGCTTTTCAAATAAACGTGGAACTGCAATCATATCTGGGCTACGAAGAGTATCAATGCATCAATTCCTCATTTCTGCAATAAAAAACCATTGCTTATTCTGTTATACATTACTAGCCAGCATAACTACAAGTTCACTGTAATCATAAAGTGCTATCACAAATATATACACTTATTAAACACCATGATTGTTCCTAATTAATTCATAAGAACACTATTGTTCTTCACGACTTCCCTACATCACCAAGAGTCGAGGATTATTTTGAAGCATGAGCTGGTTGTTCTCCATGAGGTTTAATGCTCATTTATGGATCTTAATCTCTAATTATAATTATAAACAAACTTTTGGACAAACTTCCATCACAATATATCAAATGCATTCAGCACAACAAGATAATCCCTGTATCAGTAAAAGAATAAACCGTAGACACACCTGAGGGCCAGGGGAGAGGATGGCCCATTAGTATGGTATAGCATTGATACTCTGTCATAATTAGCTCCACCCAGTAACCCCACAGTGTTATCAATACTGCATGAAGAATACAAATATGAAACAAGGAACATTGTCTTGTAGGCAAGAAATTTTACTTTAGGGAATTGATGACACAACAAAATTGATTCTTGTAAAATTAACACACAATTCTAGATGTGCATCCAAAGTCATGATATGACATACAGTTTATTGGTTTGGGGAATAAGAGCTTTAAGTACTATAAATACAATAATACATGCACTTGTAGAAAATCAACAATCATTAGGCTTAGTTACTTGCAGCAATTCGAGTTCGTGGATGTGCAGGCTTTGGGTGTTGAAACAGTGGAACTAATATGACAGAGTCGAATGGATGTCAACTAGATTCTTAATATTAGTTTTCAGTTAGTCCTCCAAGAAGAAAAAAAAGAAGCTGAAGGATGATTTTTAACTAACACTCAAGTTGCGTAAGAAAGAATAATGTCCTATAATTCTAATTAATTATTTCTGCGACTAAATGAACTCTATTTATAGAATTTCTCAGTATCTTGTTCTGCAAAATGTCATTTCTGCAGAAGATTTCTCATTAGACACAACCACAGTCCACAGATAATCCAAAAGTTTTGCATCTTGTGTACATTAATTTCCAATATTTTGATCCAATCACATTCCGCTATATACTTCCATAATTAAGTCATGGCTGTGTTCCTTCACTAAAAATATACACAATCAACTTCATGGTCACGTACTCACATGAACTGACTCGCATCAATTTAATTCATTTGGATATATACATTATCATTACAATAAAATTGAATAGCCATCTTTTAGCAATCAGTTAGTGAAATTACATCTATTGGTAACTATTTAGGATTAGTTGCAGTTATGCATGGGTTATTTGGATTGATACCTTTAATTATGTCCATAAAAATGTTTAAAAATGTGACATTAGTTCAAGCAATTTTTCTTTCACAAGTAACGAGGACTCTGAAATCTTAGTTTTATCATTTTCAAGCAGAGAGAGGAAAACAAAACAGAAACATATTTTGGCAGGTCGCAGGTGTGACATTCAGTCATTAAAGGGACAAAAGACAGCGTAATTCGAGTGTTATTAAACTATGCTTGTTTTTTCCTAACTATACGCCAAGACTGACGTAATAAGTTTCAGTAAATACAACATACACCAGCATGAATATGACAAGGAAAGGGTATCTAAATCAGAGATCATGCTTTCACATTGGAGCTCCAATACTTTTTGGTAATTAAACCTACGTAGTCCACAAAGCATCGAAATGCATTCAATTTTTTTTAATTTTGTTAGAGGGTTGAAGGATAATGTTGGGATTTATGGGTGATGGAATAGACAACTTAACTAGTTTCATTGGTATACTTAGTTTTTACTAAGTAGAACATACTGTCATAGCCTGAAATGTATTTTTGTAAATTAAATAAATTCTGTTATGTAATAAGTGTAATTCTTGGAAGAAGTTCGATTTTGTTCAAGCCTCAAGAAATACATAAGTTCGACAGAAGGAATAAAAGTTACTGTCAAGTCCTGACAGTAAGGTTACAAGGAAACAACATGTTGCCTAGGTCGACAGCAAGTTTCACGAAGTCGACAGCAAGTTTCAACTTGACAGCAACATTGGCGGAGATTCTAATGACAGCAACTTTGATGTACAGTTTGCGACAGTAAGTTTGGAATTCCTGACAGCAATCTCTGCGGGAAAAACATGCTGTCAATCAAAGCACAATTCTTGACAGCAATCTCTGCGGGAATTCATACTGTCAACCAAAGCAAAATTCTTGACAGTAATATCTGCGGGAAAATTCATACTGTCAACCAAAGCAAATTCTTGACAGTAATATCTGCGGGAAATTCATACTGTCAAACAAAGCATAAATCAATTGACAGCAAACTTTGTGGCAAACATACTGTCATATAGAATCAGCCTGATTTAGGAATTTTCTAAGTCAAATTAATCGACAGAGTACATGTTCAAAAGAAGCAGACGTGTTGTAATATTCAACCTTTACAGCAAGCTTGGAAAGTCTATAACTGAAGCTCGAGAGATCACATGGAACAACCTGTAAAGTCTAGAGCAGATAAAATTGAATACGGCTAGATCTGGGTGGCTCAAATGTGGAAAGTATCTTAAAAATACTTTGTGATGATCACATGGGAATGAATCATGGAATGAGCTGCAAAAGGAATATAACAGCAACTCAACAACCCATGTTGATGATGGTAGTACAGTAGAGTATCATGCTATAAATAGAACTCTCTATTTATACAATCAATATAACTCAACAACTGTAATATCTTGAGTATTTGTAGCTTGAGAATTATTTTGTTCTCAAGGTTGTAGCAAAACTTTGCAAGATAAATAAAACATTTATTTTGTGAAATCATCGTATTTGATTTTACTTGTGTTTGCATTTCTTCTACTAGTAAATTACAAATTCTATTTAAGTTGTTGAAATAGTTTTTGAAATTTATTAGTATTGCATTCAACCCCCCTTCTGCAATACTTTCCTGGACCAACAACTGGTATCAGAGCAATCAGATTAATATACATATCTGAGATCCAAATGGCAAGTATTCAAAGGTCAAGTAATATCAAGATTCCAGCTTTTGATAAAGAAAACTACAACATATGGAAAAAGAAGATTATGTTATTTATCAAAGCTCAGAATCCACTATTCCTAGGTATTCTGGAAAATGGCCCTTTCATTCCTCAAAAGGAAATCCCAGCTGCTACAGTGAATGATGTAGTAATCCCAGCTCATTGGGTTGCTAAGAAGCCTTCTGAGTATAATGACTCAGAAAAAGAAAAGGTAGCACTGGATGATCATCTGCAACTCATTCTACTAGATGCACTTACCCTGGACAAAGCTATGAGTGGAAATATAATAGCATGCAACTCTGCCAGGGATATGTGGAAAAAGATAGAACTGTTATATGAAGGAAGTGAAGAGGTCAGAGAGAATAAAAAACAAATACTGGTGTCACAATATGAAGCGTATATGGGCAAGCATGGAGAAGAGCTAACCCACATGTTTGAAAGATTTAGCAAACTGATAGCTGAGCTTCAAATTCATGGAAAGTTTTATGAAAAGAAGGAAGTCAATATCAAGTTTCTGCTAACTCTTCCAGAACATCTTGAGCACAGAGTAACAGCCATAAGAGAAGGGAGAGACTTAAATTCTGTTTCTCTTGAAACATTGTATGGAGTTCTAAAATCTTATGAACTTGAATATTATCAAAAGAAAGCTATACAAAGTGGATCCAAAGGATTGATGGCAAACATGGCTGGTGCTCTAGTTGCTCAAGGACCATCATATTTTCAAGCAAGTGAGCAAATTCAAAATGATCAACAACCTCAATTTTCATCTGTGAAAATTGAAGAGGTAGTTGAAGATGAAGAAAAGGTTGTCCTTCAACTAGAAGATGTTGAAGATGAAGAATTCTTCACTCTAGAAGAAATGGAGAAAATGGATAATCCAACCATGGCTTTTATGGCAAGAAAATTCAAAAATATAAGGTTCAGGAGGAACAAGCCATATAAGCCTCAAGGTCAATTTCCAAAATATAACCAAGGAAGCTCATCAAAACCTGCTACTGGCACCAAGGGAGGATACAAAACAGGAATGGTAGATAGGTCAAAGTTTAGATGCTACAATTGTAATGAACTTGGTCACTTTGCTACTGAATGCAAAAGACCAAAACAAATACAAAGAATGGAGAGAGGAACTGGGAGTCAATTTAAGAAAGGACAAGGAAAAGCCTATGTGGCTGAAGGAAAATGCTGGGATGAATCTGATAATGAAGAAGAAGAGGAATTTGTGAATTTAGCCTTGATGGCTAGAGAGGATGAAGAAGCATCAACCTCGTCAAGTCAGGTACCATCTCTAGTATTACTAGATATGTCTTTAAATGACTATAAGCAAACCATTGAGGAAATGAGTACTGAAATGTTTAATATTCATACTAGTTTATCTGCTGCAAATGAAGAAATTGCTAGATTAACTAAAGAAAATGAAGTACTCAGATCCAACAATGATGTGTTGTTGCTTAAGACCAGTTCTATTGATTCTTTAGCTCAGGAAAACGAAAGACTAAAAAATGATTTAATCTGTGCTAAAGAGATAGAGGATTATCTAAGAAAAGAAATTTCTGAGAATGAATTTAAGCTAAAGGCATTTAGAAATTCCTCTAAATTAGTTCAAGAGTATCATGAGAAACATACTGAAAGTAAGAAGATAGGTATAGGCTATGATTATAGCAGGAGACCTGGTAAAGAGGCTGTTATACAGAAAAATGATGATAATAATACTGTAAGACCTCACATCCTCAAAAATGTGAGCAATCCAATTTTCAAAAGTATAGAGTTTGAGGTTAATGAAAATTCCCTAATTATTAATCAAGAACTCTGTGATGAAGATGAGAGGATTGACAGCAAATCTAAGAAAGAAAAAGATTCTGTCAAAATGTCTATGACAGAAACAGTCTTAAACAGTCCAACCAAGTGTTCAAAAGATACTGTCAAGAAGTCATCCAAGACAGTAACTTTCAAACCTACTGTCAAGACAGCAAGTACAAAAGATGCTGTCAAAAATAGTTCGACAGCATCTTCTGAACAGATTGTCAAGATAGTTGTCTCCAAGTCCAAAAACAGAAATGGGAAGCTAGGCATTGATAAAAAGAATAATTATGCATATGTTAAGAAGGCACCAAGGAAACTTTGCAATAATTGTGGCTCCTCACATCATTTAACTCATGTTTGTAAGAAATCAACTAGTAGCATATCTAATGCAACAGAGTTGAAAGGGAACTTACACAGAACCCCCATTATGCAAAGAGAATTGGTAGTTTGTAATAACATTGACTGTATGCCATGCAAAATTACTGCTATGAGTACATGTTTTAATTTGCAAATTTCATCTAATGAATTATGTTCTTATATGCAAACTGCAAAGACTTTTGAATCCACTAAAGAAAGTGAGAAGTCTGCTCTCACTAAGAAAAAGTCAAAGTCAAAAACTAAGTGGATAATAAAAGAAGTCAAGGAACCATCTTCTGATAATATTGTTTCAAATATTGATAAAGTTTCTGATGATACTGAGTATGCAGGACCCAACAAGACTTGGGTACCAAATGCAAATTAAACTCATTCTGTCTTGCAGGGAAAGAAAGGTAAACAAGTCATGTGGATAATCGACAGTGGATGTTCCAAACACATGACTGGTGATATATCCCTGCTATCACAATATGTTGAGAAGGCTGGCCCAACAATAACCTTTGGAGACAACAGCAAAGGTTACACTGTGGGATATGGCTGTTTAAAAGCTGGAAATGTTGTCATTGAAGAAATCTCTCTTGTGGAAGGTTTGAAGCATAATCTGCTCAGTGTAAGTCAATTCACTGACAAAGGATTCAAAGTAAACTTTGGCATGATGGAATGTACAATCCACCACAAGAAGGATAGAAGCCTATCTCTGAAAGGAGTAAGGAAAGGAAGCCTATTTGTTGCAGACTTAAACTCAACAAATGAGGAAAGAATATTTTGCTTCTACAGCAAAGCAAGTGTTGGAGATAGCATGATTTGGCACAAGAAACTTTCCCATCTCAACTTCAAAACAATGAACATGCTAATGAAGAAGGAATTGGTGAGAGGACTACCTCAACAGGAATTCTGTCAAGAAGGACTGTGTGAAGATTGTCAAATGGGAAAATTGAGGAAAGCAATGCATAAATCAAAGCAAGTCAACACTAACACTGAAGCACTCAAGTTGATTCACATGGATCTTTTTGGACCAGTGAATGTTCAATCACTATCCAGAAAAAGATATGCACTGGTCATGATAGATGACTATTCTAGGTACATTTGGGTGAAATTTTTAGAATCAAAGGATGAAGCTGCTCAAGAAATCATTGATCACATAAGGGTACTTGACAGGACCCCTGAAGCAAAAGTTCAATTTCTAAGAAGTGACAATGGAACTGAATTCAGAAATGCTACACTTGGAAACTTCTGCAAAGATCAAGGAATTGTTCAACAATTCTCTGCTGCAAGAACTCCACAGCAAAATGGAGTTGTAGAAAGGAAAAATAGGACTCTTATTGAAGCTGCAAGGACTATGCTGAGTAATGCCAAATTACCAACATATTTCTGGGCAGAAGCCATCAACACTGCTTGTTACACACAAAACAGGACACTAATCAACAAGGCTCATGGCAATACTCCTTACTATTTTTTGACAGGAAAGAAACCTACTGTCAAGTACTTTCATATTTTTGGAAGCAAGTGCTTTTTGATGAAAGACAACCATGAAAGAAACGGCAAGTTTGATACCAAAGCATATGAAGGCATTTTCATGGGATATGGGATAGAAAGGACTGCCTACAGAGTCTATATCATGGAGCACAAAACAATTGAAGAAAGTGTCAATGTCTCGTTTGATGAAACCAAGTTTCCAGAACTACATGAGGATGGTCAAATGCAACCCTTCAGATTTGAGAATCAAGGATACTTGGAAAAAGAAGAATATGTTGATGAAGAACCAAGTCTCATTCAATCAATGGGATATGAGAAAGAAACTGTCAATACTCATAATCTAAATCAAACCTCAGCTCAATCACAGACAATTTCAGGCATCAATCAACAAGACTGTGAGACTGAAGAATATGAGCTAAATGAGCAAAACAATGAAAATGGTGGAGAATCAAATCCTCACACTGATGAAAGACAATCTCATCAAACAAGTAGCTTGCCTCAATCAACAAAGTGGAACAGAGATCATACCAGTAATCTAATTATTGGAGATCCCACTACTGGTGTAAGGACAAGGGGGAATATCTCTGCTGAAAGCATGTTTTCATGTTTCTTATCTCAAATGGAACCAAAAATAGTTGAAGAAGCATTGTTGGATTCTGATTGGGTGATGGCCATGCAGGAGGAGCTCAATCAATTTGAAAGAAACAATGTTTGGAAACTAGTTCCAAGGCCAAAAGGAAAATCAGTCATTGAGACAAAATGGGTTTTCAGAAACAAGATAGATGAAAGTGGAAATGTGACAAGAAATAAGGCAAGGCTAGTGGCCAAAGGTTACTGTCAACAGGAAGGAATAGATTATGATGAAACATTTGCTCCTGTTGCCAGACTTGAAGCCATAAGAATTTTCTTAGCCTTTGCTGCACACTGCAAATTCAAGGTATTTCAAATGGATGTTAAAAGTGCCTTTCTAAATGGAGAATTAGAAGAAGAAGTGTATGTTGAACAGCCTCCTGGATTTGAAAATGACAAATTGCATAATTTTGTCTACAAGCTGTTCAAAGCTCTATATGGCTTAAAGCAAGCACCAAGAGCCTGGTATGACACATTATCCACCTTTCTTCTGGAAAATCAATTTATAAGAGGAATGGTGGATAAAACTTTATTCTATAAATACCATGGCAAAGACATCATTCTGGTGCAGATATATGTTGATGACATAATCTTTGGCTCAACAAATGAAAAATTGTGTGAAAAGTTCTCATCTCTGATGAGAAACAAGTATGAAATGAGCATGATGGGAGAATTAGCATTCTTTCTTGGTCTTCAAATCTATCAGAAGAAGGAAGGGATCTTCATCTGTCAATCTAAGTATGTCAAAGAACTTCTCAAGAAATTTAACTTAGAAGATTCATCACCTGCCAAGACACCTATCTCAACAGCCACCAAATTAGAGTTAGATCCTAAAGGCAAGAAAGTGGATTCTAGTACCTACAGAGGCATGGTTGGATCATTGCTTTACTTAACAGCAAGCAGGCCAGACATAATGTTTGCTACATGTCTCTGTGCAAGGTTTCAGGCTGATCCAAAAGAATCACACTTAGTTGCAATTAAAAGAATCTTTAGATATCTCAAAGGCACCCCAAATCTAGGTCTTTGGTACCCTAAGGAAACTGGATTTGATCTAATTGGATATTCTGATTCAGACTATGCTGGCTGCAAAATTGACAGAAAAAGTACTACAGGAAGCTGTCAATTTCTTGGGGGGAGATTGGTGTCATGGTTCAGTAAGAAGCAACACTCAGTTTCTACATCAACTGCAGAAGCTGAATATATTGCAGCTGGAAGTTGCTGTGCACAAATTCTTTGGATGAAAAATCAGTTAATGGATTATGGACTAAAGTTGTCAAAAATTCCTATCTACTGTGACAACACAAGTGCCATAGCCATATCAGACAATCCAGTTCAACACTCCAGAACAAAGCACATTGATATAAGGCATCATTTCATCAGGGAGCATGTTGAAAAGGGAGATGTAAAATTGGTTTATGTTCCAACAGACAAGCAACTTGCAGACATATTCACCAAGCCATTGGATGAAGCAACATTTATCAGGTTGGTGAGTGAATTAGGAATGCTAAATCAGGTATGATCATCTAACCGGTTTATCAATTCACAATTGCAGCTCATGACAGAAACTCTCAAGGTACTGTAAAGGTACTGTCATGAGAAGTTAAGGTTCTATGTGTTACTTGCTCAGATATCATGTTTGCTATGACTATGCTAAAAGGATTTTTAGATATCATGTTTGCTATGACTATGCTAAAAGGATTTTTAGATATCATGTTTGCTATGACTATGCTAAAAGGATTTTTAGATATCATGTTTGCTATGACTATGCTAAAAGGATTTTTAGATATCATGTTTGCTATGACTATGCTAAAATAGTTTTACATGTTTGACTTAATACGATTTTAAGAAAACATGTGTCCTTAACTTAAGTTATGTGTGAACAGTGACAGCATGATCTTATGATAAGTTTATTGTCAGATAAAACTTACTGTCACTCATGAAGTTGATTGACAGAAATGTTGAAAGCGCACAAGTTGCTGTCAATGAAAGTTGTTGTCACAAGAAATTGCTGTCAAAATTGGTAGAGAAAGAAAAGCGCACAGGTTACTGTCACGGGAAGTTGCTGTCAAAGATAGTGGAAAAATAAATATATATATATATTAATTTATATATATATATATATATATATATATATATATATATATATATATACGGATATTTCTATTCACCAATCCACGATCTAATAGCAACTGCCACGTAATATAGCAAGTGGAGTTAATGGGTAATATCATTATCACACGTTCAATTAAGAGAGGTTAAATCGATTCATATTAGAAACTGAATCTACCGTTTAATCTACTATCACTTTCATTTGCAAAAACCTCTCAACCTTCTGCATCCAAAAACTGCATTTTCTCTCTCAGTTTTCAAAGTATTCAACAATGGCACCTAAACAAAGTGTTGTTCAAACCAACTTTGCCGGTATCTTTTCTCCTAGTGATGCTGGGGAAAACTTCAAAGGACTTATTTCCTTCTTAAATAAATCCTACCTAGGTCATGCAATAACCTCTTCCCCCAAAATTGATGCTGTTAGAATTGAAAAATTCTGGAAATCAGCAAGTGCTCAAGGAACTGGAGAGAATGAAACAATTAAGTTCAATATAGATGATGCAAGTCATTCTCTTTCAGTAAAGAATATCAATGAGGCTTTGGGTATTGTGTTGACCAGTGAAGAAAGCTTTAAGGAACTAGCAACTGATGATACTCTGAAGAAGTTCTTTCTGAAGATTGGGTACTCTGGTTCTAAACTTGAAGAAACTTCTGATAAGTGGTATCAAACAGGAGAAATGGACAGGAAATTTCTGAGAAAAGAGTGGAGTATGATTTTTGATGTAATGGTGAAGGTATTCTCTACCAAGACTACAGGATGGAATGGAATACCTTCATATATCAAGAAGCTCACTCATTCATTAGTCCATGGATACAAGGTGAACATTGGAAAACTGATCATGGCACAGTTGAAAAGCGCAATAGGCAAGAAGGTATCTATCTATCCTCGCTTCTTAACTATGTGTATTAATAATATTTGTGGAAATATTGAGGATACTTCTGATTTTGAAGAATGTCCTGTTTTAAAGAAAAACACTCACACATCTCTTAACACACAAAATTTGAATGCACATATTCCACTATGTTTCACACAACACATGGTAAATCAAGTGCCCAACCTTGATTTTCCATTTCCAACAGGTTACACTGTTTTCACAATAGAGAATGAAGCTGAATTAGACCCAAATTCAGTTAACCCACATTCTACACCATACATTCCACCTAGGGACTCTAGACTACAAAAAGCCCTTAAAATGGCCAAACAGGAATCCAAGAAAAGGACCCTAGAGAGTGCAACTGGTGAACAAGTTGAGAGTCAAGAGGGAGTCACTGCACCTAGTGCAGCAAATAAGGTTGGTAGTGAAAAAGAACCCACAGTAGCCCCTTCTGAGCCTAAGAAGAAGAGAGCTAGAAGGGCCAAGGTTACTGTCAGCCACCCTACAGTTTCCCAAAAGACTGTAGAGGATGATAGGGAAATAAACTCACCTCTAGGTGTCTCTTCTCAACAAGGGACATCTATTGAAATTGGCCTGTCTCCCAAGGCACCTTGTAAAGAGTCTACACAAACTCAAGAACTCACTCTTGAGGAACCTGTATTTGAAGATACACACATTGAGATAGAGCACAGTGAGGAATTCATTCATACTATTGATGTTCCACAATCTTCTTCTGTGGAACAGCCAATTAATCAATCTGAAATTCAATCTTCTTCTTTCATTTCTACATCTGTTGTTTCTTCTAAACAACCTAGAGAGGGGGACAGTACCAACCCCTCAGGTTTTGATCATCCATCTCAAATCTTGGATGAGCCCCCATCTAGTGGTCCACAAGAACCCATTTCTCAAAGTGAAATGGATACCACCCCATCAAACACTGGATTAGATCAAGATGCAAATTTGTCAGAAATTGAAACAGCCAGCATCTTGATCGATTCCCTCAAAGCATCTTACCCTAGGGAAGTTGCTGTCACAGCCAAAGATGCTGTCAATGACAAATCAGAAGGTGCTGTCAAACAATCAAGTGACAGTACCATTCCAACAAAAGATACTGTCAAAAGTCCTTCAAAAGATGCTGTCATCACTGCTCAATCACAACTCCAGGAAGGACTAATTGAAGACATCTCTGATGATGACATGCCACTCTCCAGGGCTTTTAAGGTAAAATCTAAGTCATCTTTTTCTTCATTGCATGCTAGTACTGCTCATACTCATGCATTTAGGGTGAGTGAGGGAGAGCAAAAGAAAAGAGAGATAAAAGAAAAGAGAAGTGAGTATAAAAATGAGAGGCAGCCAAATGTGCTGGCAAAAGGAGAGGGACTTGAGCATGTCCAGAGTGAACCTGAGGGAGCCAGTAAACAAAAGGCATTAGGCCTTGAGGGAATTTTTGTGAGAGATGATGAGATCATCTATAAAAACACTGAGAGTGTGAGATCCCCAACAGCCTCCATGCCCCAGACTTATCCCTTACCTCCTAAAAGGCTTAGGTCTGGTGGTCCTTCTACATCCACAAATGACAGGCTCCAAGCACTTGAAAATCGATGTGCTACAATGGAAAGCAAGCTGGACAACCTGTCATCTACTGTGAAGACTGGTTTTGCTGAAATTCAAGCCACACTACTGTCATTCTCTTCATTGATTCATGCTGCAAACTTAACTAAGGGGGAGAAAATAAAAGATCAGAAAGAGGCTGAGCAACCAGGAAGAAAGGTGGAGTTACAAGGGGAAGCTAGACAGGGGGAGCAAAGGAGTAAGGGGGAGCAAGAGAGTGTAAAAACTGCAATAGCCTCTGGAACTGAGGAGCTTTTTGAAGCTGAAGTAGATGGGGAACAAATGCTAGTATCTAAGGAGGTATTAAGACAAATACAAGGAAATAAAGCATCCTCAATCAAAATCAATGAACCAGTTCCTGAGAAGAAAGAATCCACATTGGAGAGGCTATGGAGAGAAAAAGAGGAATCAAATAGGATGGGTAAAGGCAAAAGCAAGTTGCCTGAATATGTGTTTCCTTCAGAGCTTATCACTTGGACTGATGGAAGTACATATTCCCAAGAAGAAGCTGACTTAATAACAGTAAGCCATATGGAGAGCACCTTGAATAATAAGGATGAGGAATTCAACAATCTGGTGAATGAAGCAATCACAGTGACTAAAGGAAAACCTGCTAAGTTGGCAGAAGCTTTGAGAGAAAAGATTGTAAATATGTCAGTGAAGATTAGCTCAGAGAAGAGGTGGGCAGTTGAAGTGTACCTGAAGAGTGGGCATTCAATATTCATAACAACTCAACTGTTGGAAACTTTCTCTGCCAGAGTGCAATACATCCTTGGGATTCTAGTGAAGAAAAACTCTACCATCTTTGATGAAAGTCTCTATATGCAACTGGGCACAATGGTCAACAATAAACTTCCAGAAGTAAGTCTCCAGCCATATGGTGTAAGCTTCAAACAGACAACAACCAAAGGAACTAAAGGTCTGGGATTCTTAACACTTGAAGGCAAAACATCTCTGAAAAGCAAAGTCATCATGGAAGTACTTAAATTATTGCTGAAAGCACCCATCACCAAGGAAAGGATTCAGGCAGTCAAAGATATTCACAAGATATTGGCAAAGAGAGAAATGGAGTACAGTGCCAAAATTAAAAAGCTCATTGCCAAAGCAAACTCAAGCAGAAATGCTCAAGGTGGAAACTGCACTTTTGATGACACCTTGGAAAAAGATGATGATGACAATCAAGATGGAGGTGAAGCTGGAGGACCTAAGAGAACAGAACTGAGAGACTCTTCAAAAGAGCAAACTCAAGTCAAAGAAGCAGAATCAAAGGAAACCTCTGAAAATACTAGCACAGGCAAGAAAGTTGATGAAAAGAAAGAGGAAAAAATACTTGAAGCATTGAAAGGAAATCAAGTAGAAATGGAAATTGACAGTATACAACTTGAAAAAGATACTGTCAACAAAGATGCTGTCAAGGATGTCAACAAAGATGCTGTCAGTCAGGATGAAGTCACAGTCATTAAAGATACTGTCACAGAAGACACTGTCAGAAGCCCTATAAAAGATACTGTCAATGATCCTACTGTCAAAACATCCAAGACAGTAAGAATCAAGAGAAAATCAAAAAGACCAACAAAGGGAAAGACTGTCTACAAAGGAGAAGGAAAAGCTACAGGGTTAGGACTCAAGAAACCTATCATGAGGAGAAGAATGAATAGCTTTGAAATGATGCAGCTGAACGCCAAAGAAACAATCACCTCTGTATCCATAGAATTTGATGGACCAAAAGAAGAAGTTGCAAGATACATTCTATGGCAAAACAATGAAAGGTTGATTACAGTGGAATCTGACTTCACTCAGATAACAAAATCAAAGGTGATCTCCAAGAAACTCATTCAAACTTTTGAAACAGTAAAACGAAGAATTGATTTCTTCTATCTGGAAAGGATGGTTGAGCTACTGCAAACCTATGATAATGTTTCAAAGAAGATCATGGATCAAGTTCTCAAGTACTATGAAGCTAGACATGTTGAATTTATTGAGAAGTTTGGTGATTGGACACTTCACAATGATGATGATGTCTATCAAATCCTTGGTTTGGAGTATGAAGAAGACAATCCTATTCCTGATTATAACTGGATTGAAATGCGAAAACCTTATTCAGCACATGAAATGAAGATGTATGAAGCAGAGCAGAGATTCAGAGAAGAATTAGCATCAAGGAAAAAAATCTCGTCAACAGATAGAAGATGAGATTGAAGCTCAAATGAAGGAAAGTTACAGTAAAATCAATAAGATTAACAGTGAAGAATCCAACTATCAGCCATGCGTACTGGACAATCCTTTGAGAATCAAGTATGGAAAAGAAGAAATTTATGCAGATAGTTTCTCTAAGTTGAAGACCAGTGTGTTAAAAGAATTATACTGGCAAGTGGTTGGATCAACTAACAGTCTTGAAACACTGTGTTCTTGGGAGCTTGATATGATTTTTGATCAGAGAAGAGGAGAGGATCCCAGCCTGGACAAACAAAGAAGGGAAACTCTAAATCAGCTTCCTGGCATGAGATTCAAGATGGAGGGAGATGTGCTAAAATTCAGATCAATTGTAAAGCAAAACGTTTACTGGATGGAACTCAGAGATGCATTAAACACTGCTTCCTCAATGATCAGAAAATACATTGTGGAAAATGAAGATGATGCACAGTCTCCTGAAGAAAAAGAGTTAATTGAAAATCTCAGAAGAGCTCTAAGGGAAAAGGAGCAAAGTGAAAAGTTCAAATCAAGATAAGTAAAGTTTTTTTTTAACTTTTGTGATATATTGTTTGAAAACAATTCAGTTTAATTATTGGTCAGAAATGAAGAGTTTATTCTTTCTGATCTATGTTAGTTAAGTTGTCAGCATGATATTTGTAAATTTGTCCTTATTGTCCATAAAAACAAATTGGGGGAGATTGTTGGGATTTATGGGTGATGGAATAGACAACTTAACTAGTTTCATTGGTATACTTAGTTTTTACTAAGTAGAACATACTGTCATAGCCTGAAATGTATTCTTGTAAATTAAATAAATTCTGTTATGTAATAAGTGTAATTCTTGGAAGAAGTTCGATTTTGTTCAAGCCTCAAGAAATACATAAGTTCGACAGAAGGAATAAAAGTTACTGTCAAGTCCTGACAGTAAGGTTACAAGGAAACAACATGTTGCCTAGGTCGACAGCAAGTTTCACGAAGTCGACAGCAAGTTTCAACTTGACAGCAACATTGGCGGAGATTCTAATGACAGCAACTTTGATGTACAGTTTGCGACAGTAAGTTTGGAATTCCTGACAGCAATCTCTGCGGGAAAAACATGCTGTCAATCAAAGCACAATTCTTGACAGCAATCTCTGCGGGAATTCATACTATCAACCAAAGCAAAATTCTTGACAGTAATATCTGCGGGAAAATTCATACTGTCAACCAAAGCAAATTCTTGACAGTAATATCTGCGGGAAATTCATACTATCAAACAAAGCATAAATCAATTGACAGCAAACTTTGTGGCAAACATACTGTCATATAGAATCAGCCTGATTTAGGAATTTTCTAAGTCAAATTAATCGACAGAGTACATGTTCAAAAGAAGCAGGCGTGTTGTAATATTCAACCTTTACAGCAAGCTTGGAAAGTCTATAACTGAAGCTCGAGAGATCACATGGAACAACCTGTAAAGTCTAGAGCAGATAAAATTGAATACGGCTAGATCTGGGTGGCTCAAATGTGGAAAGTATCTTAAAAATATTTTGTGATGATCACATGGGAATGAATCATGGAATGAGTTGCAAAAGGAATATAACAGCAACTCAACAACCCATGTTGATGATGGTAGTACAGTAGAGTATCATGCTATAAATAGAACTCTCTATTTATACAATCAATATAACTCAACAACTGTAATCTCTTGAGTATTTGTAGCTTGAGAATTATTTTGTTCTCAAGGTTGTAGCAAAACTTTGCAAGATAAATAAAACATTTATTTTGTGAAATCATCGTATTTGATTTTACTTGTGTTTGCATTTCTTCTACTAGTAAATTACAAATTCTATTTAAGTTGTTGAAATAGTTTTTGAAATTTATTAGTATTGCATTCAACCCCCCTTCTGCAATACTTTCCTGGACCAACAGATAAGATACCACTCGTACCTTGCCACATAGTAGCTTTTCTGCAACAGAGAAGCTTTTGGTCTCTCTTGAAACATTTGGGTCTCGGATGGATATTTTCTTGATACTGGAATTAAAAAAAAATCTATTAATCCTATAAAGAAATACAGTTGTATATCATGAATGTACAAAGAAGGCAAGTAACATACATTCCAGCTTCGCAAAATATCTTACGAATGTTTTCTGGTGAATGATCCTCTGGTAGATTCTCCACTAGAACAGTACACAACTGAATTCCAGATGTTAGACTCCATACAACATATTATGAAAGTAAAAAGACCTTAAAATTTTTTTTTTTTTTTAAAAATACCTGTGGATCCTTGACTTCGTTAAAAGGGAGAGGATTTAGTCGCCTAACATTCTTTTTTGATGAACTCAGCACCTGCAGGTTTCATGTCAATTAAAACTTTTGATACGAAAAACTGAACTACTGGGTACAGGTAGAAATAAATACATGTACAGAACACGATAACCTTTTAGTAGAATTATGGACCACTTACAAGTTGGGAAGAGTCCTTAAGTGCAGCCACGATTAAGGATCTATCTGGTGCAAGCTTCTTCAGTTTTCTAAAAGAAGCGTTTACAGGAATAGGAACTGCAGGAAACATGCAACACAACTTCATTAAATGAATAAATTAAGTAGTAATTTACATGATAAAGGTCTGAGAATCATACCTAAAAACCACTTCATCACATAAGTACTGTATCACGAATTCAAAATTCACAACTACAATTAAGCATTCACGTAGTTTTAGGTATCTTTACAAACTACATAAACCTCAAACTAGCTTTTTCTAACAAGCGGACGAGTTCAATTTGCACCCCAGTAAATCAAACTGCAACCAGGTTTACTTTAGATGTCAAACAACTTAAAAGTTCAGAAATAGTAGCTTCCAGACTCTTTAACTTGTCAAGTTACAATATTTCTTGAAGTGAGAGTGCTCTATATATAATTCGTTCTGTAATAAAAAATCAAAAAACGTCCAACAATCAAACTTAGCAGTTTCTTCAAAATTATGCTAGACCAGGTTTCCATTCTAAACAGTAGATACAAATATTCATTGACCTCAGCATTATTAATTAATTATCAGGCGTCGTCAAATGACACAAAACTTCCCTATTAAGCGTTTTGTGAGACAATCAATACTTTAGCAACAGCAGAACCAAGAGGAAAGGTTGCACGAAGCCTAATAATCGACAAACATTTATAAATGAAAATGACATAAAGAATAGCTCATTTAGAGCACTTACCATATCCATCCTCATCCTTGGTCACATAATTCATCAAATAAGTGTCTGTCTTGAGATTTTCATCGCTAAAATAATACTCCACCTGCATTAGTACAGGAACAATTTGCAAGTGAAATTAACTTAATCATCGAATGACAAAAAACAGAAAAACGTGTTTCAGATTCATCATCAGCTCAGAAGTATAATTTTCAGCACCAAGAGGATTATGCAACTACACCGTATCATTATAAGAGGCAACCAAAAATATCATGAGATCAGTTCGCTACTAGACACGGCACATAACTATCAAGCCTTGATTTTGTGACAGCTTTTGCATGGAGCATTTTAAATTTACATATATGATAAGTTATAGGCATCATTTAATCTAAAATAAACAAGTGATACCACATATTCGTAAATTACTAACACCAAAACTTCAGTCTTTCAGATTAGCTCAGGTAACTACATATTTGGAAATCTAATTGATACATTTTTAACAAAGATGTATATACTACAATAGATAAAAAAAATTATGAAAAATCTGGCCTCTTATATTTAGACTGCTGGCATACAGATTTTATATAAACACTACCGACAAAGAAAAGTGAAGTATATTTCTATAGCTTTGGACTAGCATGTAAAAGTGAGATGCTGATCCCGCATTGCACAATATGTCAACGGATTCAGGCTTGTTATGTACGTGGCATAAGAATCAAGGATTCATAAATAGTATCTTACAATTACATATACTGATATCTCAATAGGCATATTACATATATAACCGGAAAATGTTCCCATGAATGTTACATCAATTATCAATTTGTCGTTTTTATGTCGGCTCCAGGGTAGAAAAAGAACAGCATGCGGGCATTCTCTCTATCTTTAACACACATTTCCTTAACTATCTGGAGGTAATTAATAGATGCAAATAGGTTCTTAACAAATGATTTATCATTAGAACACTCACACATAGTCCTGATAGAGCTCTGTTTAGCAGTGAGATAGACCTAGTAACATCCAAAAATAAATTTGGATACAAAATAGTTGCTAATTAAAAGTTGCAATGAAGGTACTACCTCAAAAACATTCTATTGAAGCTACTTTAGTTTCAAACTATATGACCTAATCTAACAAACAGAATGCACTACACTATACATCATGAGCACATAAACAAGCAAATATATATTCAGCAAAACTAATTCTAAAAGAAGAGCATCAGTGAATTACTAGCCTCTCTACTTTTTCGCTTTCTATACACATAAATATACACACAATCAGCCAACATTGTCAATAAATACCCAGAAATAGCCAACATGAATGCAAAAGGGTAATCTTTCGAGCTCAACTTCTTGAAATACTCATTCGAATCCCCAAGAAACTGCAACAGTCAAATCTATGTCTCCATCTTCAAGATATGTCTTAAGTGGTACTGAACCATACAGAAAAGCCTGTAAAAACACAAAATTACAAAACAATTACAACAACATTAACACAAAATTCCCAAAAATTTAACACAACAATCCTATTAATTAACACAAAAATCCTACTAATTGAACAGTTTATATCAGTTTTAATCCAACATATAATCTAAAAAATTCACAAGCATACATATTTATACATGTATAATCTAATATAATTAAAAAAACGGGTACTTTTACCTCTAATTGAAGTTTGAATCAAGATTTACTGTAAACTTTTCTCTAATCAATTTTGGGCTCTAATCGATTTTGGAGACTTGATAAAATTTTGGGGTTTTAGGGTTTTGCTCTAATTAGGGGCTTGAAACAGAGAGAAGAGCGAGAGAGATGATTGGGAGAGATGAGCGAGAGATTAGTGAGAGAGATGAGAGAGAGATGGTCGAGAGAGGTGAGGTCGAGAGAGATGAGTGAGATCTGAGAGAGCGAGGTCTGTGAGAGAGAGTTTTTGTATAATAAAACATAATTTTGTTTAATAAAATTTTTGGCACCAAAATATTTTGGCAAAGCCCGCCAGTGAAAAATTTGAATTCCCGCTTATAATTTCGGTCAGGTTGATCAAAGTGTTGCAATATTAGATCGTGTATTGTAACGCTTTTGGTAAAGTATTGCAATTGTTATAAAATTTTAAAATGATCATTTTGCTTGCAACACTTTTGGTATTTCTTGCAACATTTTAAAAAATATTGCTATAGACTACCAAGTTTTGTGTCTATTGTAACACTTTGTGTAACACTTATACATATCGGTGTTGCAATAGGCCATATTTGATGTAGTGAATTATAGCTAACACCATTGGAGTACAACTCCTTACAGGTTCAGTAAATTTTAAATAACCATTATTTTATATTATTTTAGCTAACCATTTTAGCTAGTACTGTTGGAGATGGTCTTACTGTATGGAATTTACTTCAATGGCTAGGAGGTAGGTGACAATTTGGAGCCTTTCAACACGGTGCAGAACAATCAAACACTTGAAGAGGCATCGACATCGATGGTACCGATCTTGAAGGTACCAATTACCTATCAATTTGTTAACCAAATTCTGTGTTCTGGATAGTTTCGTTGCTTATCATGTGGCCTTCATCATTCTAAACCTTAAACATAAGCCGATAGCATTAATTAACTTATAGAAACTATTCTGGCCTTATATATTGTTGCCATGAGATGCAATTGTGTTTTTCTAATGTATGTGCTGTAACTCAACTTGATTATATTTAAGTATGATAAAAGTATATTTGTTTAGCGTTGTAATGTGTATGGAGTATGGACCATATGGGTCATGAAAGCTTGATTGCAGTTTTCAAGAATTCAAATTAAATCATGTGTCTGAGTTCTTTACCTCTCTTTCAGTCTCTTCTTCACTTTTTTACTTGGGTCCAATATGACTTCTTTTCCCTCTATTATGTATTTCATTTGTTTTTGTTTTTCATCGCAAAAGAACAAACTGCTTGATGGGTTGGGTATGAGGAGATATCGATAAATACATTCAACCAGTTATGAGGCTTAAGTTTTAAGGTGTGAAATTATTGATTGTTTTCTTTATTTATTGTTTCTGATTTATGTATGTATAAAAGTTACTATAAAAGTTAACTCCAATGATTATGACTAACTCTTGGCTGTAGGATTTTGTATGTCCACAAACTGTTTGGGTGAAGTTCTGATGGAAAATAGTTATTTTCTGATCTTTCTGTTGGTGGTGAACAATAACTTCAAATAAGCCTTAAGATAAAGTGTTGCTAGGTTTAGTCTTAACACACAATTGTAGGCGATACCAAGAAGTTTTTTGTAATGTTAATGAAATCTTATTTTTAAATATAATTACGTTATTCTAAAATCGTGTGATTATTACTTTTAATTATAATACTGAGCCCTACAAAGTAGTCACCTGAGTGGTCTGTTGTGTTGAGCCCTACAAAGTATGAACTGTTTGTATATTTCACAGAGTCAGCAGCAGCTATTATTAATGTTTAACTGGAAGGCTTATCAACCTGGAATTTACAGCTCCTGGATAGTCAATGTTTGTGGGTATATATTGTAAAACAAAAGACATTATTAATGTTTGATATGCATGAAGTAAATGCAGTAGCTGTACACAGAATATGAAGGAAAGAAAATAAGAGCAGCAGCTCCTAAAAATATGGTCGGCAATAGATTACAAATACATGTAAGGTGGCAATCAAATACGTGTATAGTAAATTCAGAAGGTGGTAATATCCAAGGTTGACATTGCAGCAGCTATCTTGCAACAGAGGAGCATAAATCATGGTAGGCTGCATGTGTTCACAACGTGAGTCAGCAGTTGGTGTTTAGTATTATGTGCATGCAAGAATGCTACTAATGTTTATCTATAGCTGTAACACGGTTTGTAGTAAAATCAAGGTTAGTCAATAGTCTAGTATGTAGGCTTGTAATAAATAGGTTGTGATGTAAGGGGTGATGCAAAGCCATGCAGTTTGAAGCCTATAAAAAGGCTACCCAGCTAGCTCATAGTACAATATACACAACGAAGAAAAAACAGAGTGAAAAAGAGCTGGAGCTCAGATAGAATACAGAGAAAGAAGAAAGAGAGCAGTAGCTCTAGAGAGATAGAAACAAAAGGCTGAAGCCTTGCATCTGTAAAAGAAAAGTTGTTGCTTTTATTGTGAGAAATAAAAGCTTGTCCTTGTTTTATTATCCAAGTTATTTATACAGTATACATAGAGTGTGTGTGTTTGAGTCATATCAAGTTGATATATATTGTTCAAGGCCCATCTACGTTTCCAACAAATATGGAGCGGATATAAAATGTTCAAATAAAAAGTTTAATAACCGGAATTCAGTAATCTATATAGTAGTGTTCTGCATATCATCAAATCAATACAGGGGACGGCAGGTCTCCAATAAAAACCATAACATTAAAACATAGATAAAACAAATAAATGTAGACAACATACATTAAGCCGATCCTAAATTTGGATACTTCTAAAGCACAAGATTAGACGCCTCCTTTAGTGTTGTTACCTTCTTCTTTTCTTCCACCGTGCCTTTCATTGGGTTGAGCTTCACACTAGAGTAAACAACATAGAGCTACAAGAAGGAAAGTTTATTGAATCCACAAAAGGATGCATGCTGTCTTCATTGAGCAGAAGAAGGCTCTCCACAAAATTAGAATGTATGCGACCGGCACAGGGTGATTACATTGCAGGATAATAATCAGATTTTACAAAATTTGAAAGCATGTGATCGGTATTGTCTGGATACATTGCAGGATAATTATCAGATTTTAATGATCTAAATTCTGTCAACTTTGCACACTCAATGTCGCAAAAAAATAACTTGGTTGTACATGAATACACATCGTAAGTCCTTACCAAATATTTCCCATTATTTAAGAACCCTACAGGTTGATGATAAATGGCATCTTTCAATTCGATACTGAATTTATTTTCCCAAGGTGATGTGGACGAGGAGGACTTGTCTCTTAATATCCACATTGTTAGATGATCATCATTCTGATCACATCCCAAAAGAGATAATGTTTCTCCATATGCTTCTATAGCACTACCAATTCCGCTAAATCCTTCGGGAAACTTGATTACTCGAATGGTTTCGTCACTCAATTTGAAACGTATGACTACTCTACTAGATTTCACCACCAAATATGTAGCACCATCTACAAACTTGGTAGCTAGATTATCAAGATCATCGAATATGTCATCGAAATAGAAATTTGTATAAACAGTATTCCAACTATCCGTACTCAAGCTATAAATGGAAACAACACTCTTGGTATTATTAACAGCGGGAATGACTATTACTTTATAATCGTCATTGTAGCATCCAAAACTCACAGAAGCTCTTCGCCCCTCGATCGAGATTTTAAGTTGTGGAAGCTTTTTGGCTTTTCTACAAATTGGATTCCACAGATGTATAATATTGTCGATCCAATACCACTGATGCGACAAACATAACAACCCATTACAAACCCCGTAAATCCGTAGCATTGATTTACCAGTGACATCTTTCTTGAATGATTTGTGGGTGTAGTATAGTTTATATTACGGCATAATTTCGGTTGCCTCTATTATCTCCCAAATTTCCAAATACGAATCTAGTAATAATTAACTTAATCCCCAAGTTAATTATTTCCTCTCTCTGAAACGAGGAAAGGATCAATACCAATCAATTTATGATAGAAAATATCTCTAAACGATATCCTTCAAATCAGGAAGGTATCCCAACACGAATATAATTTAAAGAGATAAAATCTACTAATTCCCAAAATACATCCCTTAACAATCATAGGGATTAAAAACCAATCCTTTTTTAACAGAACTGCGTTGGCTTGATCCTTATAAATATAAGGTACGCAGGCATCTTGGAAAAGGATCCGACACATCTAACAAGTCGAGACACCTCTCAAGTCCAGCCCCAAACATCCAAATCCCAAATCCCCTATTTTCAAAATTCGTTATTCCAGCAACCTCCGAAATCTGTTATCACCAAATTCCTCCGTTAACAATTGGCGCTAGAAGGAGGGGATATATTTTTTGATTGTGGAGGACAATCAATTCATACGCATGGGGGGTTCTCATGGATCTGGAGCTGCTTTAATGGAGGAGCTAAGCGGTGGAGGCGGCGGCTCTATTCCGAATTAAGATAAGTTTTCTTATGATTTTGTCCATACATATCTATTATCTTATAAAATTCGTAGTAAATTCAATACATGTCGGATTTCGATGATTTTTAATGATTCGGAAAGCTTGTTAAATTGCCTATAACTTTCATTATTTGAGTTTTCTCAGATTATATCTCGATCTATTCTCGAAATCACAAAATACAATCAGATCTCGTTTTTTCAGCATCGAGAAGCAGATCAGCAGACGTTTTATTTAATTCCCGATTCGTTATAAGTCCGTTTTTGATGAGCCTTATATCGTCGGAAAGGTCTTTTCATTCTCTACAACTTTCGTGTTTTGTGTTTTTCCAGAAAAAATCGTTTAGAAGGTCAAAAACGCCAAAAACAGATCTGGGCAGAATTAGAATTGTGAAGATTTTCAAGATTTTAGGTGTTATCTTCGTGTTACATGATTTTGGAAGGCTCTTAATTAAAGAGTTTATTATTTTTGAAGACTCTCTTTTAATGAGGGTAATATTTTGGAAGGCTCTTATTCGAAGAGTTTATAATTTTGGAAGACTTTTAATTGAAGATTTTATAATTTTGGAAGGTCCTCCTTTGTGGGGTTAATATTTTGGAAGGTCCTCCCTTGCAAGGGTAATATTTTGGAAGGCTCTTATTCGAAGAGTTTATAATTTTGGAAGACTTTTAATTGAAGATTTTAAAATTTTGGAAGGTCCTCCTTTGTGGGGTTAATATTTTGGTTCTCCTTTGTGGGGTTTAATATTTTGGAAGGTCCTCCTTTGTAGGAGTAATATTTTGGAAGGCTCTTATTCGAAGAGTTTATAATTTTGGAAGGCTCTTATTCGAAGAGTTTATAATTTTGGAAGACTTTTAATTGAAGATTTTAAAATTTTGGAAGGTCCTCCTTTGTGGGGTTAATATTTTGGTTCTCCTTTGTGGGGTTTAATATTTTGGAAGGTCCTCCTTTGTAGGAGTAATATTTTGGAAGGGTCTTATTCGAAGAGTTTATAATTTTGGAAGGCTCTTATTCGAAGAGTTTATATTTTGGAAGGCTCTTATTCGAAGAGTTTATATTTTGGAAGGCTCTTATTCGAAGAGTGTATTATTTTTGAAGACCCTTTGTGATGAGGATATTTTTTATAGAAGACCTTTTGTGTGTTGCTGATATTTTTTAGAAGACCCTTCAAGTGTAGCTGATATTTTTTGGAAGAATCTTGGGATAGTGATATTGCTTTGGGAAGATAACCTCCTCTAAGAAGGGTCTCCCTTATTTTTTGTGTTAGACGACCTCCTCTAAGGAGGGTCTTCGTAATTTATATAAAAAAATGGTCTCCTTTGAGGAGAGTTAATGGAATAAACTTCGGGAAATCCACCTCCTGTGAGGAGGGATATTTCTGGAATGGGGAACGACCTCCTTTGAGGAGGGTATCCCAAATTACCAAAGTCCTTGCAAAAACCGTACTTCCGGGGGGGATGTCCGTACTTCCGGCGCCTCATCAAGGCACGAACTTCGGGAAATCCACCTCCTATGAGGAGGGATATTTCTGGAATGGGGAACGACCTCCTTTGAGGAGGGTATCCCAAATTACCAAATCCTTGCAAAAACCGTACTTCCGGGGGGGATGTCCGTACTTCCGGCGCCTCATCAGGGTTCGAGCTTCGGAAAATCCACCTCCTGTGAGGAGGGTATTTCTGGACAAAAATGGTCTCCTTTGAGGAGAGTACTAATGATCTCCTTTGAGGAGAGTATTATAAAATTCTGAGGAAAATGACCCCCTTTGAGGGGGATACCCTCTAGAAGACATGGTAGATATGACCTTTTTCGACTGGATGTTGCTCAAAATGCTTTGCACGACTCTCCGAATAATGCTTGGAAGATTCTACATTCTCTCGCACCTACAAAACTTATTATTTACATATTGCATATTGTTTTATTTACATCTACATGCATATTACGAGCACCTAGGTGCTCCATATTATTTACTAATCTTCCTCTCCTAGCTGTTTCAGTGACTCAGGAAATTTGGAAGATCGAAGCATGCTTAGTTCTCCACTGCAGCAAGCTACACTGAAGAACTGGGGGGTAGTTGTTACGGCATAATTTCGGTTGCCTCTATTATCTCCCAAATTTCCAAATACGAATCTAGTAATAATTAACTTAATCCCCAAGTTAATTATTTCCTCTCTCTGAAACGAGGAAAGGATCAATACCAATCAATTTATGATAGAAAATATCTCTAAACGATATCCTTCAAATCAGGAAGGTATCCCAACACGAATATAATTTAAAGAGATAAAATCTACTAATTCCCAAAATACATCCCTTAACAATCATAGGGATTAAAAACCAATCCTTTTTTAACAGAACTGCGTTGGCTTGATCCTTATAAATATAAGGTACGCAGGCATCTTGGAAAAGGATCCGACACATCTAACAAGTCGAGACACCTCTCAAGTCCAGCCCCAAACATCCAAATCCCAAATCCCCTATTTTCAAAATTCGTTATTCCAGCAACCTCCGAAATCTGTTATCACCAAATTCCTCCGTTAACAGTTTAGAATGTTTTGTACTATCAAAAAGAGGAGTAATATCGGTAAGTAACGTGCATAATGAATCTTGGTATAGTATATACTTGCATGAGGAGGAGGCTTCTTGATATGTGAGATGAGTTTTAGTGAATGAAGGATTATCTATAATTTGATGCCAGGTTTTACAAACACACCTGCATCGAAGAAGAGACTTAACCGGCAGTTTGGAGATGATGTTTATTAAGATATCTTCTGGCAAGAAAGAACATGCAGGTTGAACCGAAGACAAGTTCTTAGCCCTTGTGCATGGCTGGGAGAGAATATATTTGAAGAAAAAATCGATAACGGTGGGAATCAAAGCTGTCGCACCTGAACACAAATTGCAAAACAGTACATAGCAATACAGAAAAACTTGCAGGACTAGTTTTCCGATTGTCATCGTAAGGGAATTCTTTTTGGAATTAAACTATGCAAGTTTAATTGATTGCTGTTCAAAATCACGAAGGCATGTACATATCACCACATCCCCCTCCCCCCTCTATAGTACATTGCTTTGATTTACATATTTCAATTTAAAGTTTGATTAATGTCCGCAAGGGGTAGAGGCTAGAGTTGCTATATATTATTAAATAATTGAAATTTAAATTTAAATTGTTTTTATCACTTTGTTGTATTGGTTGCTTAGAATATCATTATTCTAAGTAGTACTAGTAACTAGTGCTTTGTCACGGATTGTTGTTTTTATTTTTTAAAAAATATTTCTCGACGATCCAATCATACGGATGTCAAGATATATCTAATTTAGTGATATTCCCAAATTTTTAAAAACTAAAAAATTAATTTGGTTGGAGATCTTAGTAGATCACTACTAATTTAACTAGTATTAGTATTTAGTGCTTTGTCACGAATTGTTGTTTCTATTTTTTAAAAAATATTTCTCGACGATCCAACCGTATAGATTTCAAGATATATCTAATTTAGTGATATTCCCAAATTTTCAAAAAATAAAAATTAATTTGGTTGGAGATAAAAAAAAATAAAAAAGTAAAAATTTACTTAGCAAAAAAAAAATTGATTTTTTTCGAGTTTTAACGAGCCAATGAGCCGAGCCGATCTTGAGCCAAACCGAACCGAACTCTTATCGAGCCGAGTTTAACGAACAAAAATCTTGTTCGAGCTCGAGCCGAACCGAGCTCTTATCAAGCCGAGCTCGAGCTATTCGTTAAAAGCTCTGTTCATATAAGATTCTGGAAAAAATTTTAGTTGTAAATTAGTGAGAATCAGAGAGTACTTATATTGTTATTAGTTTAATTTGTTTGGAGTTCTTGATGACTCATATATGTTGACTATTGTGCCTCTTATCAACATATGCAGTTACAGACTAACCCAGGTTAAAATGTTCCAACCTCGGCTGGCTTTCGAATACCAAATTAAAAATTATTGTTTAAACCCTGACTTTACCATAAAGAATTGGTAGAAAATATATAAACTGGAATGGAGAATTTTGAGCCATTACTGTTATTACTGGGATAGTGGTATAAAGATACTTGCAAATGCGGCTGGTCTCAGGTCCTTAAGGTCTATTGAATACCCGCCCTTTGAAGCATTAAGAACACAACAGAGCCAGACGCGATTAAGGTATTAGCCTTTCCAATTGTAGCTGTTATTTTGGATGTTTGGAAAATACAATGTGTTAGTATGTGAGCATGGACTCTATTTGCACGATCTTTTCAGGAATAATGTCCGTTACACCAATTCCTAGATGTCCACCCCTGTGGCTGTATATCTGAAGTAATTATACGGATGATATTGGTTACTTGTATTTATTTTTTTAGATGTTCTTTAGTATTTGATTATTCAGTCGGCAACTTAGGTGTACTTTTCTCTTTATGTGCCCATATTGATATTTTTTATTCCATTACCAAGAATGGACCTGATTCTGTAGCTAGAAGCATGGAAAAACCTTGGCATGTTGATGATGTGACTGAAAAATTCAAGTCCTGGCAGTTGATTGAGATTATAGATCCTGCTCGCTGTCGGTTTGTGACATTGCCTGACAGAATTGATGCTACTAACAAGGTGTGCAACAAGTCATGCTCACATTTTTCCAGTAGTGTTTAGTGTATAGTTTGTTTCTGATATGTATTAACACATCTAGGTTGCTCGACATCTATACACAACTTCTGGCATGGGAATTTTGGCACTTGGGTCAAATGGTATTCAACGGCTTTGGAAGTGGACATGCAATGAACAAAATCTTAGTAGAAATGTAATGAAGAAAAAAGAATTACCCTGATCATTAAGATCTTCAGTTGCTTTCTTTTTGGTGAATAGTTTGGTCAATATTCTGGTGCTGTTTGGTTTTAAGGCCACTACCAATGTTGTCCACAACATTGGCAACCAAACAGTGGTCTTCTTAAGACCCGTATGTTTCAGGTGTCACCCTTGAGGAAGCGTTTTCATGCATAGGCCTATTAATGAATGATTCTTATGTAGTGTTGGCTTCTGGTGGAAAGGTTTCATTGTTTAACATGATGTCAGTCAAGGTACTTTTGCCATATTGATACGCTATACCGCGCCGGTACCTACCTCAACTGCCATTCCAGAAGAGCTGATTTGGTTGCATCGGTGTAGTATACCACCCTTTTTCCGAGCTTCAGGTTCCTAAATACACTGGTAATCATCTTTACTTTTTTGCCTCAATCCATCCCATATGTATACCTACATTTATTTAAATCCCGTAATTATTCTTTCAAGTGTAAGGTATGTGTATTTGTGTATTAAACAAAATCCTGTATAATTACAAAGACGTGTATGTGTTTGTATGTTATCGGATGGCTTAATTAAGTATAGATATCATTCTAAATTTTTTTGGCGGTGTGCAAAGTACGTCCTCGTGAGCAGGGGCGGAACCAGCCCATGGCTGAGGTGGGCTGCGGCCCGGGTGACTTCAAAAATAGCAAAAAAATTTGTATGTAACATCAGCCCAAAAATAGTGGCAGCCCGGGTAAAAAAAAAGACAAGCCCAATTATACTACTAGTACTCTCTGTTTACCAAGTAAAAACACCTGGCCCATATACACTACAACACTTATTTGACAAAACAAAAAGCATTGCAAATAAACCTACTGGTCGCCTGCCGTGACAAAACTTAGAGAGTCAGAGTTTGAGAGAGTATTCAAAAAAAAAAAGAAGATAAAACTAAATCCAAATTAGTCTCAGTTTAGGTTGCCGCCTGCCGTGCTACACCTGCTGGGAAGTTCCACCGGATTCCCTAATTTGAACCAATTTGCTGTTAATTTCAACCAATTTGCACCTAAAAATGTAAGTATTATTCTTAACCCTAAATCCCTAATTTGAATTATTTTCATTTTTCTTGTTTCTTGATTAATGATTATGATTTGAAAGATTTGCTTTTTATAATTAATTTGTTATGTACTTGTGTTCAGCGTTATGTAAATTTGTATGTGTTGAACTTTGGTGGAAATTTGGGTAGCATTATATAAACTGATTTTTTTTTTCAGATTGTTAATTTGTTAGGGCAGAACAATTGAACAAGTATAAAAAATTAGTAACAATACAATTATACAAAGTGTTTATGCATTCACTTGTTTATGCAGGAAGTAGTATTATATTTGCATTTTTCATTAATTAATTATATCTTTGTTAATTAAATTTTGTAAATTTTGTTGCAGGAGTCGTGCCTTACAAAGTAAATCCATTGATATCTTGAATGCCATGGTTTTGATGTTCTTCTGACATATGTCATATCGGTATGTGAAAAGTTTGGAATTGTTATACCTGATATGAGTGCTCGTTATATGGATGGTATTCGTTCTGTGCGGCAGGTAGATGATATATCAGTTGAGCATCATTATCATTATGATGTATTTAATTTTGCAATTGATTTTCAGTTGGAAGAGCTACAATATAGGTTTAATGATAGTGCCGTGGAGCTTTTGAGATTCAGTTCATCTTTGGAACCGAAGAACAATTTTAGTTTATTTGACAAGGAGCAGATTTGTACTCTTGCTAGTACCTTTTATCCTGCTGATTTCAGTCAACAAGATATGTATCATCTTCAACTTCAACTTGATCATTACGAGATTGATGTGGTTAAGCATGCTAAATTACGAGTCGTGAGAGATTTGTGCTTGATCTTCTTAGATTATGGAATATGTGCATGCCCAATTTTTCTAATTTTACATAGCATTATAATTGGCTATGAAATTGCGAAATATCCATCATCAATATATATATATATAAAGGAGGATACGCGGGAGTTTAGGTGGCTCTCTAAGATTGTCTCAATCTATTTTTCTAATTTTCTAGAATTTTTGAATTTTAAACACTAATAAATATAAAAATATCATTTAACATATTAGAAGTAGAATAGGTGTTCGAATTTATAGAAAAGAAGAGTTCGAATTTATAGAGAAGACATATGATTAGAAGTTCTATTGGAAGTAGAATAAGTATTTATAAGGCATATGATTAAAAGATTAAAAGTTCTATTGGAAGTAGAATAGGAGTTCCAATTTATAGAGAATAAGAGTTTGAATTTATAGAAAAAAACATATAAATAAAAGTTATAATAGAAGTAGAATATGTGTTTGAATAAATAGAGCAGACATATAATTAAATATTTTATAGAAAGTACGATCTTCTTAAATTATATGATTACAATTTCTATTGAAAGTAGAAAAAGTATTTGTAAGGCATATGATTAAAAGTTCTATTAGAAGTAGAATATGAGTTCAATTTTATAGAAAAAACGTATAAATAAAAGTTCCATTAGAACTAAAATAGGTGTTTGAATACATGGAGCAGACATATAATTAAATATTTTATAGAAAATACGATCTTCTTAAATTATACTTTTTATATTAGTTAATTATACTTCTATCAAGAAAATTTATTCACAAATCCAGTACTATTGTCATAAAAAAAGTCATCATATTTAAAAAGAAAAGAATTAATGTGTTAACATAATAAAAGAACATTCTCATGCTGAGGAATCCTAAATAAATACAGGAGTATCTATAATATAAAGAGAAAATAGGATGAAACTCCATAAATTTTTAGAAAGTCTAGAGAAAATATAAATTGGAATTTACTCTATTTTTTAGGTTTTGATTTTAAGGGAAAAAGTTGTTGTGTAAGATAAGTATCATCAATAATATGTAATGAAGTTGGAATTTCGATCCCAAACGAGAGCGGCTCAAAACATATTTAACGGGAAGCCGGCTCACTATCAAAGATTGTATTAGCTATTAAATTATCATATTGATGTTATAAATTTCATTTATTTTTAGGATTTAATTTTTATTGATAAATATTATCATACAAGTGATATATGTAAAAGTTAGGTTTTTAGTCTTAACGAGAGAGCGGATCAAGAGTAATAATCGTGTTTAATGAGAAAGCGGTTCATTAGAAAAAAACGTAAAAAAGATGTTTGAATATATAAGTAATACATAAAATAAAATGTTTTATTGGAAGTAGAATATGAGGACGGTGGAGACGTTTTATACGAATTTTTTAAAACTATATATCTTTTTTCCTAGAAATCCTTTATGTTAACTTTTTTATATTAATTATACTTGCATTAGAAAAATATATCCATAAATTTAATATTATTCCCGTCACGAAGAGTCTTCGTATTTAATTTTTTTTTTGATATGTTAACATAACAGAAAGACATTCACATGCGAAAGCTGTAAATAAATACATGAATATCTATAATATACAGAAAATTTAAGATGTATTTTCATCTTTTAAAACTCCAAAATATTAGAAAGTTTAAAGAATATAAAAATTCGAATTTACTCTCTTTATATAATGAAGTTAGAATTTCGGTTCCAAATAAGAGCTGCTCGAAACATATTTAACAGGAAAACGGCTCACTGGAAAAGATTGTATTAACTATTGGAATTTGATACTAATGTCATATATATATTTTTTAATTTTTACGGTTCGATTTTATGGATAAAAATTATTATATAAGTCTTTATAATACATGTTAATGTTGGGATTTCGGTTTTCACGAGAGAGCGGCTAAATCAAAAGAATCGTGTTTAACAAGAAATCGATTCATTAGAGAAGATTATTTAATTATTAAAATATAAATATTATAATATAACATAAATATATTAACTTTTTTTTTAAAATATTGTAACGCCGCCGCGAAGCGCGGCTTTATCAACTAGTTGTGATTGTAAAGTGTTTGTTATATTGTTGCCCAATTTAAGAGCTTGTACTGATTTTGCCCAAATTTCCAAATTTTGTATAGAATTGATACGGAACGTGATGTTCTCGTAATAATATAGTAAAGACAACTTATAAAGTAAACTCTGAATCTCCAAAGATGGAGAAACAAAACTTTAACTCTAAATTTTCGAACGGAGAAACAAAACTCAAACTCTGAATTCACTCCTGAATTCGATTCTCAAAGCTATCGAATAGCCAAAATTTTATTATCAATATTGTCTCCCAAAAGATTACAAGATGAGAGTATATATATAGGCTAAATAAATAACATTATCCTGGATGGAATCCAGAAAGGATTCAAGAGTAGCTAGAATTTAGCTAATACTTGAACCCAACTAGGAAACCATTAAAATCCTGGTCTAACTTGAAATATAAAATCCTAAGCGCTTAAAACAAGAAAAACCCTTTCAAGTGAAAGGTAAAAACTTGCAAACCAAATATCTACTTTCTCAATTAAGTCCATAAACAATTGGACTTATTATTAATAAACTAAATAATTAGAACTCGTTTAACTAATACCTATAATATATTTTCTGAATACTAGATATAAATAAAGTGTAAAAAAATCTATTTTACTTCCACTTCTATTCCTCATCATTCTCCCTTTGTTGGAAAAAACTCGCCCACCAGTTTTGTAGAACGCAATGATTACCATGCACGACTTAGAAGGATCCAGAAATTTTTTTTCGCACATCTTCAGAAACAACGGAGGTGTAAAGAACTGTGAAAACATGCTTTTAGGTGAAGGCGGCTTAATCAATGATTCTGGAATTATAAAGTCAATATGTTCCACCTCAATGATATCATCAATTTGTTTTTCTCGAACAAGGAAAACTTTCTCCACATGAGCTTTTTCAACTTTATCAACATCAAGAACCCCTCTACTCTCGTGCTCTACACAACTTAAAGATTGTGGGACGATCACATTATCGTTATCTGATTGATTTTTCACATGTGTATCTTCAACTTGAACAATATCCCTTTCAACCTTATCTCTGTTGACTACTTTATCTTGTGTGCACTCATTTGGACCAAAACGATTATTCAATTGTCTTTTCATCCCAGTCCAAGTTGTGATCCTAGGTGCCTCTACCCTCATGAGCTTGAATTTTAAATTGTCAAACCATGCAGATGCATAACTTGTTAGCTTCATGTTTGCAATTTTATAAGAATTTTGATCATCATAGCCTTTGTAATCAAAAAAAAAATTCATATAATCCACCAATTCTAAAAAATCCTCAGAATCACCAGTCCCACTTGTGACACCCCCCAAATCCGGGGTCAGGAGATTTGGTCGTCACGCTAAAATCCTTAAAATAAAACATCTATTTAATAATAATCATTCGCTTATGATTGTCCAACATTGGAAATATAACATCTGTGATCCCAAACATACCAAGATCTTTTTAGGTTATAGGGATAGAAACAAGAATCCAAATTCCATTAAATAGAAAGTATTCTTCTTTACAACATTCTCTTTGATCAAATCTTAAATCACTGGTGTAGCTTCGATAAGAAGTACGCCAGGCTAACTAGGCCATCACATAATAATAATAAATATTATAACTCAAATATATAAAATAGATCTTACACTAAATCCAGACATCCTGAGCCAAGTCATCTTCGAAATAGCATCACGATTCTTCTCTTTCTGAGTTGTGCGGATACGTCTCGCCAAACTACCTTACTGAAATGTTAGAATTTACAACAGCAAGTATGAGCGAAAGAAATGCTCAGCAAGCGTATAAAATTTTTGATATAAAACCAGGATAAGTGGGGCATAAAATCAACTGAAATGTAAAACAATTTATAGAGAAACTGAATCAACAACTGTGATATAATTCAAACCATAACTGAAATCATTTGGCATGTCATAAAAATGAATCATCTGCCAATTCACAATATATAATAGCCATTCTCGCGATATGGATTGGATATATATAAAAAAACAAAACACCATTGCCCCCTGATCAGGTTCTAAGGCAATGGGACCCTCTATACTCCACCGGTATTCTCTTTTTTCCCGTGTGTGTATAGTCCGGATTTCATGAGGGTACCAAAATAGGCAAGTAATGTTAGCCTATAGGAAGATGGTATGGTTACCATATCCTCCTTAAATATAGCTGGACCAACTACTCAACGTGACCTCCTACGCTTTACCATTTTCCAATCCAATAGAGCAATTTCCGAATTCAATAGGAAATGCTTAGTTTTAAATACTGGTCACATCCCTATTATTTACTACGATAATAAGGATCTAAAGAGTTTATCTTAAACGATTCCCCACATCAAGGGTACCAATATCAAGTAACTGTGTTCGCACAAAAATATTTAAGAATCACAAATAGCTCTGAACAATAGCTATTCGTCATGATATGAATCAATGAAACATAAAATAAAAAGTGTTTAAGATGATAAAGAAGATACTTGCCTTTGGTCCTTAGCTATTACGCAAAGTCGAGGTAACACATCTACCTTCTTCTTCTATCTTACGTCATCACATCCTCTGTTGTAATCATTCGTTGATTTGACGCTCTTGCGATTGCCACGAGTCTGATCCGTTGACATCGAGCCCGCGCGTCCACTTCTATAGTCAAACATAATATGGTAATTCAGTCTTCAGACGTCAAGTTCTACTTTTATAAACACTTACAAACTCCATTCAAACATATTAACCCTGCTTACCAATATCTCTGCCAGAAAAAAATAATTGGAAATGTCCCCTTTGAACATAGACGTTTTCCCGGTGTTAAAACACCTCACAAATAAACCAGCAATTCCAAAAACAGTACTTTCATCTTCAACCTTCTTTATCACAATCCACAAACAATACTGCATCCATCTCCAACCTTCTTTATAACCCACAAAGAATATTTCATCCATCTCCAACTTCATTTATTAAACATCTACTCCGTTGACAACCTAAATAAATACTTACCAATTAATCCTCGAATTAAACAATTATGCTTACAACTTTATCCAACTAAATCTACAGATAATCCTCAAAATATTTATCTTATTCTTCGATAAAGAAATATGATAATCAATTAATCCTCAAGACACGATTATTCCTCGAAATAATAATTATCCCTGGAGATAAATCATTAATCCTCGAATTAAATACATATATATTTGTCACGTAACCAATCAACACATAGCACGAATATCACTTAAGAAAGTAACTCACATAGCAGATACGACTCACAAATAAAAGAGCACTCGAAGTATTTTTAGAATATTTAAAAATATTTTTAAATCACTTAAAAGAATTTTAAAAGATTTAAATACCCTTTTTGAATAAAAAACGATTGCTAATAAACCCTCCGGGTAATTATTGGATCTCCAAAATATTTTAATAAATAATTAATCCGGGTTTATAAATAATTTATAATTTTTAAAACTATTTTTATCGCTCCCGGATTATTTTTAGAATTTTAAAACAATTTTATTTCATTTTAAACAAATAAAGAAATAAATATTAGAAAGAATGACCCAAATACCCAATTATTAAATATGTTCTGCCCAAAATGCATTTTATCGGTAACTGACGCCCTAAATACCCACTGAACCCGCAACTCTAACATGCGTATTCTAAATCCATATACTCTACCCACTGAACTCTTCGGCTAGTAGACTACAATTAAGTCCACATGTTCCAACCCATCTTCTTTTCAATTTTTCTCTACATGATTATTTATATGTATATACTTTTTTCTTCCTCTTATTATTTCAACCTCAAATCTTTACAGATCTATAATTTTGGTTAATTTGGATTTTGGGGCTTGATTGATTTGTGTTTTCAAGAGGTAAGAACATAGATTATTTTAGATCAAGTGATGTGTTGCTCGGTTTTGTTGGAAGCTCGTGATAGTCATCGATAAATTCAAATTTGTGTGAGTGTATTGCTTGTATTATGTACAAATATGTGTGAGTATTGATGGGATGACGGTGACGGTGTCTAGTCACAATGGCAATAGTTGGTGTGTACTGTGTATGTAATTTCATGTATTAGACATCATGGTTATACGCAAAAGGTAAATGCGTATAGGGCTTTGCTGAGTTGAATTTGATTGGATTACGCATGATAATACTGCGCATATAAAGGCCTCCACGCATCATGCAGATGCGTATAACCTGATATGAACTCTCCACGCATCGGCATGATGCGCATGGACAACTATCATTGCACAACCAAGACAGTATACGCAAGCTTGGAATGCGTGTAGGGAACTGCGCATGTGCGAATTGCGTATTGAGCGGGTATTTTGGGCACTTGTTAGCGCTGTTGGGTATTTTGGACTTGGTCTTTTAAAAAAGAGGTATTCTGGGACAATACCCTAAATATTAAAGGTAAAATAATATTTAGAAAATAAAGAAATCATTTTATTTTCCAAAATAATTAAATTTGATTATTTTTCATCATATTTAAATAATATTTAATTAATTAAATTAATTGATTATTATTAATTAACCAATCAATTTAAATTAATTAAGATATTAGCTAAATAGATTTAAAATAATCAAATAAAATAAATATCGAATTAAAAATAATTTATTTAGATTTTAAAACTATTTTTCGAAATTAAAAATAATTTTTCGAAATTTAAAAATGATTTTTCGAATTTCTGAAAATAAAATTCGAATTTATAATTAATTTTTAAAATGATTTCCAAAATCATTTTCCATAAAATGTTTTCAGATTTTGAAGATCAAACGGTTACTGTTCATCACCATCTTCACTGTTCTTCGTATGAATGCTCGAAGAACACCACCTCCAACAATGGAGGTTTACCAAGATTCCGGTAACCGGAAAAAAATCCGACGAACTCTGGCAATCACCAAAACGTACCATTTGCTACGTTTTCAGTCTCAAAATCACTCCAAATCACATTCTAAACACAACCATACCATTCAATCAAACCCATAATCAACCAAAACTAAAATCCGGCCAAAACCAAAATAAGTCCGGCGAACTTAAAATCAAAACCGACGAGCTCGAAATCGGACACCAAATCACACGTTCTATATATCAAATCGAAGCCCAGGAGTTCAACGACTCATATCAATCATCAAAAACATCAAACAATCATCAAGAAATTCGGAAAATTGAAAATTATATCTCACCCCCAAATTTTCGATTTCGAGTTTTAAGCTACTAAAAATCAAACAAAAATTATCATGATGCTCCTGAGATTATATACAATCTATAGATACTAACCACATCAACAACAAATCATCCTACAATCCAAAATAAATTCAAGAAATTCGAATATTAAAACTAAAATCATGAATTTACGAATCAAGCAAATTATGATGTTAAAGCACACATAAACATGTAGTAGAGATCAAGAGCTTCAATTTTGTTACCGATATGAGCGATTTGGATGCCGGAATCACTGTCAAAAGTGTGTTTGATCTCCAAGAACACCAAGAACAATATTCAAAGAATTTTCCAGAAAATAAAATCAAAAATCTGATTTTTGATTAATTTTAACAATTAAAAATAAAAATATGCTTTTTATATTAATCTGAAAATTAATACCCCAAAAATATTTTTAACCCCTAATAAAAATCATTAAGCCTTAAAAATAATTTTTATGGGATAAAAATGTAAAAATTTTATTTTTAAACAAATATGATATAAATGCCAAAATTCTCCAAAAATTACGAATATTACAAAAATTACAAAATAATACATTTTTTAACATCCCATTATTTTATGAAAATAATTTTATGAAAAACAAGCCCTCGAATTCAATACAGTGGCTGGGTCCGGAATCTAAAATGCAAAATAACTATATTCTAAAAATATAAAAATTACAGAAAAATAAAATAAAATATTCTGTGATACACAGAAGTCACATAACACGTATGGGATAATTTTCCTGTTTAATAAAAATCATAACGCGTTTAAATGCATTAAAAATAAACTAACACACATATCAGGTCTGATGGAGGTGGAAAAACGTAAGTGGGATGAGGATGTTATTAATGATCTGTTTAATGATAGAGACAAAGAATTAATTCTCTCAATTCCTCTCCCCATACAGAAAACAGTTGATAAATGGTTTTGGATGTTGGATCAAAAAGGGAATTTTTCGGTTCGTAGTAGTTATAGAAAGCTACGAGGTGAGGAACCACTACCCTATGGAGACTTCTGGAAAAAATTATGGAGTTTACAACTTCCTGGGAAAGTACTCTTACTACTCTGGAGAGCTTGTCGTGCGTGTTTGCCTACGACAGTGGCGTTAGCCAAGAAAAATATTCCAGTTAACAAGATTTGTCCATGGTGTTTACAGGGTGAGGAGGTAGAAGTTCATGTGCTTTTTCAATGTGGTTTTGCGAGAACCATATGGGTGGCTTGCGGACTGCAGAATAGTGTCAGTGTGTGTCCAGGTGATGAGGTATTTGATGTGATTCATAGAGCCCTTATGTCGTTGCCAAAAGATAAGGGTGCTTTATTTGGGTTGGCTTGCTGGAGCTTATGGAGTAGAAGAAACAACTGGGTCTGGAATAAGACTAACGGTTCGGTGCATCGGACTAAAGATGAAGCTCTACACATGTGGCAAGAATGGAAAAATGCTCGAGCAAAGGAAGAGGAATCAGTGCTTATGCAGGGTATGGCAAGAGGGACGAAAGAGAAATGGAGTAGACCATCACCAGGATGGGTAAAAATTAATATAGATGCTGCCATATTTGAGGACATAGGAAGTGTGGGGCTGGGGTGTATTATTAGAGGGGAAGCAGGGGAGTTTCTAATGGCACGCTCAGTTAATCATAGAGGCGTGTATACAACTAGGGAGGCGGAAGCGTTAAGTGTGAGGGAAGCGATCTATTGGACTATGAAGAAGGGTTTTCAACGCTGTGTATTTGAAACAGACGCTAAATTAGTTGTGGATGCGATTCAAGGAAGTTCAGGGAGAACACCGTTTCATGGAATTGTTGGTGACTGTAGCGAATCTTTTAAGCACTTTGAAAATGTGCTAGTTTGTCATGTAAGAAGATCTGCGAACGATGTGGCTCATGCATTAGCTAAAGCTTGTCGTTCTATGTCAGGTTTAGTACAGGAATGGACGAGTAGGCCTCCTGATTTTCTTTTCGATGTACTGCAAAATGATGCTATTTGATTAATGGAAACTTTTATTCTCAAAAAAAAAAATCAACTAAAAATATATTTTAATATAATAAATTACACGTAATTTTTCAGGTCGTTACACCACTAAATTCTCGTACATACCACTTCAAACTTGTATCATCGTAATCATTATTAGTGGATAGAGGGTTTCTTATAAAGCTACCGCGAAGAGGTGTAATTTCCACCGTTGTAAAACCCTTTCAATCCTCTCGTTTGTAGCTCGTAAATCCTCAAGCCTATTGTTTGTAGCTCGTAAACTTGCCTTGATCTCTGCTTGTTGCTCTGCCATATAACCAATTAGCTCAGTAACATTTTTAAGAGTTAACTTTAAGAAATCTCCATCCGATCCTACAAGTTTTAAAACTTCGCCCCTTGCCATTAACGTGCAACAGTGCCGTGAATAGTACCGAAGAACAGTGCTCGTGAATAGTACCCGTGAACAATAACTTTTTTTTTTTTTGCGAAACCCCTAGATCTCCCGACAATTAAGAAATTGATGGAGAAACCTTGGCTCTTGATACCAAATTGATACGGAACGTGATGTTCTCGTAATAATATAGTAAAGACAAATGTAAAGTAAACTCTGAATCTCCAAAGATGGAGAAACAAAACTCTAACTTTGAATCTCCGAATGGAGAAACAAAACTCAAACTCTGAATTCACTCCTGAATTCGATTCTCAAAGCTATCGAATAGCCAAAATTTTATTATCAATATCGTCTCTCAAAAGATTACAAGATGAGAGTATATATAGGTTAAATAAATAACCTTATCCTGGATGGAATCCAGAAAGGAAATCAAGAGCAGTTAGAATTTAGCTAATACCTGAACCCAACTAGGAAACCATTAAAATCCTGGTCTAACTTGAAATATAAAATCTTAGGCGCTTAAAACAAGAAAAACCCTTTCAATTTAATGGTAAAAACTTGCAAGCCAAATATCCACTTTCTCAATTAAGTCCATAAACAATTGGACTTATTATTAATAAACAAAATAATTAGAACTCGTTTAACTAATACCTATAATATATTTTCTGAATACTAGATATAAATAAAGTGTATAAAAACTCTATTTTACTTCCACTTCTATTACTCATCAAGAATTATCATAGGATATGTAATTGCTATATACTGTAACCATCAATGAGCTTCTAATTATTTGGGTCTGAACATTTTGTTGGCTACGGTTTAAGTACTCAAGATCGGTTGGTTGCAATGACTTTAGTATGAATAGTGAAGCTATAAATTTACGCACTAATTTTTAATGGCAAGTATTGTGATTGTTAAAGAGCTTGAAATGATTTTGATCTGAATTTTTTGTTTTATTCTTCAAAATAATAGTCAATATTAATAATGTTTCAACTATTATATAGTACTCAAGCTATAAACAGCTAGACCTGGTAAATTGGGTCTCGATCCGAAGAACCGAACCGAAATTCATGGATCCAGATCCGATTTTGTATCTGAATTGGAAAATCCGATAATTATCCGAAAACCAATTTGATCCGATTCGAAAAATATCTGAATCGAAAATTTAACCGAAAATCATCTGAAATACTAGACCCGATTACGATCAGGAACCGACCAAAACCGAATAAAAAATTATCCGAACCGAATATGACTCGAAATATTGGATCCAATTTAGATCCGAATTCTAAAAATGATGAATTAAGTAGTTGCTAGAATTTTAACGGATTATAACGAATAGGTTGTATACATTATCGCACATTTCATTCAATATTTATCCATTCATAAGCAAGATGCACATTTAAAATAATTTTTCTATCAAATATATCATAATTATTTAATCACTTTCTTTTGAATAAGTACATAATTTTATACTAGAAATATAATATTTAATAATAAGGTATTTTTTAAATTAAAATAACGAATGAAAGATGATCCGAATCATATCTGATCCGAACCGAATTTCATCCAACCTTAATTCGAATTTCATCCAATTTTAAACCGAATCAGATCCGAACCGAATCATATCCGATCCAATCCGATCCGAATTCTTTTCAAATATATCATAACCGAAAGTTGATCCGATCCGAAATTGATCTGATCCAAAACCGATCCGATTATCCGAATTGCCAGGTCTATAAACAGCAATGATGTATTGAATACTACACATAAGCAATCACTGTCACCTTATAATCTTCGTCGTAATATCCAAAACTCACACCAAATTTCGTTTTAAAACCACTCATCCTTCATTGAGATTTCAGGTTGCGGAAGTTTTTTGGCTTTTCGATCTACATATCGGATTCCACATATGTATATATATTATAGCCAAAACAAGAGAAATTGGACAAACATAACCCATCAAAAACCCCGTAAACTTCTAAATCACAATCCTTACAAGTAGGGATGGCAACGGGTCGGGTCAGATCGGGTTTGGTCAAATCCAAATCCAAATCCAAAGTTTTCGGATCGGATCGGGTCTGGATCCGGGTTTGAAAATCAAGATCCAAATCCAAATCTTCGGGTTTTATCGGGTTTCGGATCGGATTCGGGTCTAAATCGGGTTTTTATTTCAAAATTCAAAATTAAAATAATCACATTAATCAAAACATAAAAGAAAAAATATATTTAAAATTTAAAATATAAAAATATTATAGTTGCATAAAAAATATAGAATATTATAAATAAAATTTAAAAACGATAATAAAATAAAGATTATATATATATATATATGTATTTATATAAATATATTAGAATTTTAATAAAAAAATAAGATTGTGATTCGAATAAATAAATCAAAATTGTGGATATATACATATATATATATATATATATATTCGAATGTAAATGTAAATATATATATATATATCGGGTTTCGGGTTCGGATCGGGTTTGGATCGGGTTTCGGGTCGGGTATCGGATCGGATTACCTAAGATCCAGATCCAGATCCAAACTCTTTCGGGTCCAAAAATAAGATCCAAATCCAAATCCAAATCCAAATCCAAATCCAAAAAATCGGGTTCGGGTAGACCCAAATGGATCGGATCGGATCGGGTATCCGTCGGGTCGGATTTTTTTGCCATCTCTACGTACAAGTGACATCATTCCTAATAATTGGAGGTTGTAGTTTAGTTTAGAGTAAATTACAGAATGATGATCATATTTTACACCAATTTCCAAAAAAAATGAACAATTTTTTAAATTCGTAAACTAATGGCTAGATTTTATTTTTGTCTTCTAAAAAAATGGTTCTCCCTAATTGTAAACGTGAAAAGGAGTCATTTTCTTAAAAAGTAGAAACAAAATATAGTCATCCTTTTAATAAAAGGTTAGCGGGCCGGAGTCACTTTTTTAAAATGCGGGAACTAAAATTGACCAATAATTTGCCGAACTTAAAAGTTTGACCATATTTTTGAAATTTGATATAAAATAAAACCTTCATTTTGTAATTTACTATTTAGTATATACTTGTTTGAGGAAGAGGGTTTTTGACATACTAGATGATTTTTCATGAAAGAAGGAGTAGCAGTAATTTCATTCCATGTTTTACAAACGCACCTGAATCGAAGTAAAGACTTAACTGGCAATCTATAAAGAATTTCGAATAAAATATCATCTGGCAACGTCGAATATTAGGCTGAACTGACGACAAGTACTTAGCACTTGAATATGGCACGGAGATAAAATATTCAAATAAACAACCTTTGTCTCTCTATTTTTTACATTAAATTTTTTAAAGTCAGACGAGTTTTATTTTATTAATTTGGATCTTCTGTGTTGTCCCCTCTGCATATCAATCTCCTTGTGTTTTTTCTGCGGAGACTGGACCATAGGCCAATTTTTATTCCAGTTGTCTTCTTTACAGTATACTCCATATTAACAACTTTTACTTCCATTGTTTGATTAAATTCCGTACGGGAAAATATCTTTTATCATTTTTGTTTAGTTTTCAGAGTAGGCATAAGTTAGAGTTTATCTTATAAATTACCAAATCTCCAAGAATTATGTTTGGAATGTAGATTTTTGACAACTTGATAAAGGTTCAGGCTGATCATGTTTTAGGCTGTTTAAGAATACATATCAACAACAATATAACAAGCATCATGTTTGAAAGGAGTCTGGGAGAAAAAAATGACAAACCTAGATACTTAAAGGCCACTCTCCGTGAACAGAGTTCCGGATTGTTTGGTAACATAAAAAGCAACATGATAACCTTTATTATGTTTAAAGTAGTATGGCTGCTAACAAGTAGTATGGCTGCTAACGGAGAGTTTGATCATAATACACGCCATAAATTTCCAGAAGCCTAACATGTCTAATAAAATTTGTAAGCTTTAATGAGCTTTTAGATAATTTCATGGAGAACTCGCCAAATCTTAAGCAATACCAGACCTTTTGCTTCTCTCATTTCTAGATTTCTCAAGTTTTTAATACTCTCTATGTATATGTGTGTTTATGTTGTAATCAAAACAGCAAATATACTAGTAATTACTACTTGCTTCTCTCTTACTGCTGGAATAATATTTTTGGTGGCGTCATAGCACCAGTAGTAAGTCTTCCTGCATCAAATATGTTGATAAGGTACTAATTTTGCTTCACAGTAGCTTAGAATAGACACTTCTCCAAAGATCTTGCATCTATATTAAAGCTGTAGATTTCACATTTTTGATCAAGAACTCAAAAATCATCTTAGTGTCTCATCTTAGTAATAGACACTTCTCCAAAGATCTTGCATCTATATCCACTATCCACGGGTTCTGCTGCTGCTCTCTGCATTTCTCACTGGAAAGAAATAAGCATGGGCCTGCAATATCATTTATCAATTATTCCAATGAAGTCTCCGGATGGCATGCAGACAATATAAATGACTCAACCTCATCAGTTAATAATCTACCTAATCATCCGCTTGGAACTCGCAATCCTACTAAATGTCATGACACTTCTAAACAGGCAATCAGTTCTCTACAACTCATTTTGCCCCACTAAAAAAACAGCTATTTAAATATCTAGAAAAAGGATAATATCAAAATTCAGGCCACGACACTAGTAAACCTAAATTATATATTGCTAAGGCACCTGCCACAGCATCTATATAGCACCCACGACATTTATATGTAGAATTTCAATTACAAATATATAAATATATATGTCAATAACAATCTATTTTACAGCAAGTTGTTCGATTCAAATTCTTATTCTCGTAAGTATATAAAATAAAATATACGTTCTAATTTTTTTTATTTATAATACTAAATTTTTGACACTTAACTACTATATGAAACTAACAAATAAATGTTGTTCACCATTTTAATATTAGATACATTTAATGAATATTTGCAATATATACTGTTTAAGATGTGTCAAATAATTATATATAACTAATTAGAGTCTAGGCAATAGCGGTGGCACAGCTACAGCTTTAAATGTATGTGGATAGTGTAGCCAATCATCTTTCAGGACACACCACAATAACTATAAATAGAAATATAGAATGCCTAAAACTCACTCCCTCTCTCTCTACATATATAAATGCTCATTTACACGCATGCACTAAAGTGTTTCTATAAAGTAGATTTCATAAAAGGGCTTTATTCAGAGTTTCAGATAGTGATCTTACCATTGCTTCTTTCGCAGTTGGCCTTTCTTGATGATCATAACGCAGCAACTTGTCAAGGAAATCTACAGCCTACATGCACACACATGTCAACATTATAATACGAAAAAATGCCATAACAACTATGTAAGTTACCAGGAACAGGTAGCAAAAGAACTACCTCAGCAACGACTATATGTTGATTATCAGCATTAATGAATTGTACCCAAGGTTTCCGGCTATGCCTATATTTCCAAAAGAACACGATAAGCATCAAGAAATGTACAATTCCCTATAAAAAAAACAGAACTAGACTACTAAATCCACTGACTTTCCAACAAGTGCTGCAAGATTTGGGTCTAACTCTAACCGGTACTTGTTTAAATAAGAATTTAATTCTTCTGTCCCCAACACCTGGTCATCAGATACACTCTTTAATAGAACTCATGCACGAGAACTACGATGCATGCTTAATCAATTAGAAACAAAAATACGAATTTAAAAAAGAATACCTCGGCAATTTTGACAAGTTGATCATTTTTATCATGCCCATTAAAGAATGGTTCCTTGCGGAATATCTGCACAAACAAGTCTAGACTGTAAGCAGCAGAAAGTGAACACATTTCTGGTTAATCTAAAAATATATAAAGTCTCTAAAAAATTCAGAAACACGTGACTAATAATGTAAACAGATTAAAACTGGTTCCACACTCATGAGTCATGATTAAAGATGTTAAATTACAACTGTAGTGGTTGAAGGCCTCAAGAGGAATTAATTACACCCCGGTCCACTTCACTTAGCTCAACACTATAATGGCACACATCACGCCATCTAAAAACCCCATTATACAAATATGCAAATATTTCTTTAACTTAATAATATATAAGCTAGAGAATTGAGATGCCAAGGATATACATACCATCCCAGCAAACATACAACCCAGACTCCACAAATCTAAAGAATAATCATAATCATTCAGATCAACCAGAAGTTCAGGACCTTTAAAATATCTGCAAACAGAAATAGGTATACAACATAAGAAAATGTTAGTAATGAAACAATTCCATTTCCCACTGTGATCAAGCTATCCAGCAAGCCATTCTTAGTGAGTCGAAATACAACCAACACTCAAGTTTTATTAACTTTATACTGAAATGCATACATTTTCTTGCATCTATATATATAAGATATAAACAAATATTGTGTATGCACTCACAACAATATGGGAAGCTGAAAACATAAGGATCAAGGGATTTAGTTTGACAGGCCAATAGGGTATCCAGTGTATATCAAGCATGTATGGAGTCTAAATTATATTGCAGATAATCACAATGATTCATAGATCTACAAAACAGAAGTCAACAACAAAATCAACTCAAAGGAACTGGGTCAAGGGGTGAGTATCTGGTAATTCGCATACTGAAATTATTTCAGACATCTATATTTCTGAATAGAATTACTTTTTCCAAATACCGGGGAAAAAAAAAACCGGAAGCGAACTAATGGAATTTTTCAATTCGGTGTGGCAGAGACAGACCTTGAAGCAACGAGCACATTATATTCTTTGCCAGGATGATAGAACTCTGCAAGACCCCAATCAATAAGACGAAGCTTTCGTTGCTCGTGATCAATCATCACATTCCGGGGCTTCACGTCTCGATGCATAATGCCTTGAGAATGGCAGTAATCTAATGCCTGATATATAAATACAGAATTCACAAATTACCAGCAGAATCTTATTAAAAAGTGAAAACAACAAAAATGTGTCACAAACATAACTATATAAGATTTAACACAAATGACTTCCAAAAACCTACCTTGAGAAGTTCATAGATGTAATACCGAATGTCAAAGTCCGAAAATGTAGGATACAACACTTTAAAATCGGTATTATTCACATATTCAAATATTAAACTTGGAGTCTTCGATTGCTGATCTCTAACAATATCGAGCAATTTCACAATATTTGGCCCGCCACAAAGGTTCTGTAGTATTTTTATCTCCCTTTTGATCTGCAAAAACGAAAAAAATGCATTTCAAATAACATGATACGGTAGTAAGAAGTCCCTAAATCCATCTACTTTATAAAATCATGTCAAAGCAATAACACTATAATCCCTTAGTTACAAGTAAAGGGTGTAACGACTAACGAGTCAAGCTATTCAAGCTTGGCTTGTAAATTATTCGAATTAATAATCATATATTCATTGTCATATCATTAAGTTTATGTTGGAGAACTGTATCCTTAAGAAAAATGGAACCAAAAAAAAAAGAGTAGGCAATAATTGAAGATTAGAGTCAATAACACTGTTTTGTGGAACAAGCGAATAACTTAATTTACATGGAATTGTACACAATAAAAAACTATGTTGTACATCTTCTATCCTTGCGGTTTTAAGATCCTTCTGGCTTCTATTCCCTCGTGTGTACACTTGTGACATCCAAACACCAGTACATCTAGGAACACAAAAGGTCCAGATTACACAGGAAAAAGAAAACTCTTGACTCTTGCAAAAAGCATGGCATTTCATTACATCATTAACTTGACTGATTATTCTTCCTATATTTACAGCTTAGTTACATTGCTTTGACCTCCATTCTTATCTGTGAATCAGATTAACTCGTACAGTTATCTTTTTCTTCAATAGGCCCTAGTAGCTAAGCATATGTGAAACCAATACTATGAATCAATAGAATAACTCTTTGTCCACAGCCTAACACATAAACCGAAATCTCATCCAATGACGTCCTTAAGATTTAAGACATTACAAACCAAAAAGATTATATACAAACAATAACTTAATATCACAAAAGCAAAATTACCTTCTTCTCCTTAACAGGCTTGAGAACCTTAATAATGCACTTCTCATTCTTGTGAAATCCCTCAAAAACCTTGCTATATTTCCCCTTCCCAACTTCCCTCACAACCTCGTAATCATCTTGCTCCCTACAATTCAATCCACAAAATCTGTTATAGTAACAGAGATGAAGAAAACGGAAATTTTTATTCAAGTAAAGCAACAGCCTGTGTATAAATAATAGCCGGAGTCCTAGCAATTCTAACTACTGCTGACATAATGAGTCAAAGCTAACTAATATCCTAAAAACAAGGAATAACAATTAATTTATTCAAACAAAGAACATAAATATCCCTAACAAAATCAAACCAAATGGTTTATCGAGAGAAAGAGAGAGAGAGAGAGAGAGAGGGGGGGGGAGAGGGAGGGAGGGGGAGATTAATTACCCCCATTGAACAGTAATGGACTCATAATCCCAATATTGCTTAGGTCTACAGACATTGATATCTGTGTACACCGTAGCCATGGACGGCGCGCCAGGGCGGCGAATTGATTTCCCGATCTTCTGCGCCAGCGTTTCGGTGACGGCGGCGAAGAAACAGATTGATGCTTTATAAAATTATCAGGGAGAGACGATAAGTGAGCGCGAGAAACGATGTGACGGAGATTGAATAAGAGGAACAAACGGCTTCGTTTGTATTTTTTATATTAACAGAACAAGGTAAATTCAACTAAAAATTACTGTAAAGAACAAAGCCATTATTAAATTGATGACTTGGAAAAGAAGAATACAACTCAGTACTGGTTTACAAGAGAGAAAAAAGAAAGTAAAATACTAAGAAATGTAAAACGCGTGATTTTCCAGTCTGACTTCTCCTTCTCTCTCTTGGCTTTTCCACTCTCTCATTAGTCCACGTGTCAGCTTCTCATAGGAGTAACCAACTTACTTGATAGGAATGGCAATTTGTACCGACGAGAACCCGATGCATTCCAATCGCAATAAATCCTATCGAACCTGAAATTTTGGATAGACTCGAATAAATTTTGAGTCGGGTCTGGATATTCCCTTAATCGAACCAAACCCGGACCAATTCAAAACCCAATATATATATATATATATATATAATGTGACTCATATTTATCTATCTATACTATTATATTAAAGCCGAAACATTGAAAGTTTTGAAAGTATTGGTTTTCGGTTTGGTTATCCTAATTATTAAAATAAATAATTAAAATACAAAAACAACTCAAAAAACTAATTACTAATGTTAACGTAATTATATTCCGATTAATTTTATTTTTTTTTTGACAAAAAAAAATACTAATTACTAATTATATTCCGATTAAAATTACTAATTTTTTTTTGTCAAAAAAAAATATTCCGATTAAAATTCCTTCATCCACATTGAACTTCTACTTGGACTTTTTTTCGTGCTCCAACAACTCAATTACCCATTTTTTCTAAAGCTTTTACTTCTTATTAAAACACTTTACCATTTAATTTAAAACAAATATTACAATAATTAATATATATCCAAAATATCACACCATATCTTTCTGTAATTATTTTTAGTAGTACTTTTTGTAATTAAAACACGGTACTTTTTAATTTAAAATTAATCTTGCGATCACTAATATACACCCAAAAATATCTCACCATATATTCAAATCATTATTTTAAGTAATAAATAAGAATTGTTATATCTAATAATAAGATTAAATTAATTTATTAAAAATTCAAAGTTCGAATCCGTCAACGACATTTTTAATTTAGAATTTTACAAAATAAATTTTAAACCATGCATATCATTATATAAATTTATATTAAATTAAAATTAAAAAATCATTAAAAATAAGAATTATATAAAAATATTATTATAGCATTAAATAAATTTTATAATCTATCAAAAAGAAATGCGTGTACATAAATTCGAATAAAGTCGATATTTTTCAAAAGAAAAGTTGTTTCCAGCATTTGTCCAAACAAAAGAAAAAGAAAAGGGTAAAATAGAGAAAACAGAAGCAGGTAGCGTATGTTGGGGGCCTAGGAAGATCTTTGTCATAAGAATAAAAAAATGATGAGAAAGCGAATATGGTGGGACCCAACCAACCTCAACCTCAATTCTGGGAGTGACTAGTCACATTTAACCTGTGTGGTTAGAGAAGGTGTTAAATATATCCAGACACATAATTTTCATACCAAGCGACACACACCTAGTAGCCTAGTTCTAGACCGGTACGACAACTCAAATGAGAACGTTACTATGAGAACTGAGAACTGAGAACTGGGAACTGGGCCTTTTAAAAGCCCAATTTGCATGATACCCATTTCTATCCAAGTATGGATTTTTTATGCATGATAACCCATTTCTATCCAAGTATGGATATTTTTAAATTAAAAAATACGTGATATGCAAAGTTATTAAATCAAGATATTTTATATTTAAATAATTTAACCGCGATTAGTAAATTAGAATAAGCATGGTAAATAATTAAATTTTTATATATGATTGATTGATTTAAAGTTTAGAAGTAAATTCTGATTGCCTCTAATATAATTTTAATTTTTTGGTTGGTAATTTATTCACCAACCAATAATAATACTCTTATAGCGCATTTTTAATAATTAAAATAATTAAAATATATGTAGTGTTCGTTTATATGAATTTATTAATTGTTTTATTAACAATTTGTGAATAAATCGGTTCAAAAAAAACAAATTGTGAATAAATATATTTTTGAACCTTTTAAAAAATTGAGTTTTTGAAGATATGGATTTTATCCAAGCTATTTAAAATTTGTTCAAATCCGATTTTGTAGTGTTGACTTATATGCATTTATTAATTAATTTTATTAACAAATTATGAATAAATTTATTTTTTAGCTTATAAAAAAAATCAAAATTTTGAATGTATGGATTTTATCCAAGTTATTTAAAATCTGATTTCAAATCCGATTTTTTCAGATTTTTAGTTAAGTTAGATTATAATAATTAATATCGATTATAATTGTACAATATATATTATAAAAATAATATGATAATTTGTAATTGACTTTATATTAAAAGAGTGATTAATTAATGAATGATTAATTATGAAATTTAATTTAAAATATATAATAGTGTATCGTGATTGATTTCAAACTAAAATTGCGATTTTGATTTAAAAAATATGTATTTATGGATAAGTTAATAAAATCAATATTGTATTTAAATTGGTTTATATGAATTTATTAATTATTTTATTAACAAATTGTGAATAAATATATTTTTGAACCTTTCAAAAAAATCAAGTTTTTGAAGATATGGATTATATCCAATCTATTTAAAATTTGTTCAAATCTGATTTTATAGTGTTGACTTATATGCATTTTTAGTTAATTTTATAAACAAATTATAAATAAATATATTTTTGAGCTTATAAAAAAAATCAAATTTGTGAAGGTGGATGAAATCTTGGCTAATAAGACTACATTTGTCAGTGTCACCGAGTCACCACTTCCTGATTTCCTGTACTGTACTGAAGATACTACATTGTGGAGAATCGATTCATGCTCTATTGATCAGGAAAAGATATGAATATGATGTATTTGTTGGTAGCTCGTTAGTTGACTTTTATGCCAAATGTGGTAGAATTGGAGATGCTCATCGATGTTTTAATAAATATATTTTTGAACTTATAAAAAAAATCAAAATTTTGAAAGTATAAATTTTATCCAAGTTATTTAAAATCTGATTTCGAATCTCATTTTTACAGATTTTTAGGTAAGTTAGATTATAATTATTTAATATTAATTATAATTTTACAATATATATTATAAAAATCAATTTATAATGTATGATGATATAATTGTGATTGACTTTATATTAAAAGAGTGGTTGATTAATTAATGATTAACTAGCTTTGTAGCCCGTGCAAAGTACGGGCATATTCTAGATTGACCAAAATTATTTCATTAAACAATCAATACACTGTGATAAAAATAAATAAAAAAAATGATTCTGCTATATAATAAAAAAAAATAGATGGTTCTCCACGGTTCTCTATGTAAGATGATTCTTTCTACAGTGCTACTCGTTTATTTAAAGAGGAAAAGTGGACTTTGTATAATCCTCTTTTACTCATAACATCATTTGTAATATTTTAGTTTAAAATCGAGCAATTAAAATATAAATAATTATATTTATTATATTTGTTGCATTTCGTTATTTTGGATCTGCACGGGCATGCTCTATATTACAAATATTTATGAATTATTCGTAATTACGTAGGATTGGATTGTTGATATCTTCGATTATTCATATCTTCGCAGCAATTGTTATGAGTAAATAGAATTTATGCAATACCCGATCGTGACATGCAAATTATAATTCTGGTTAAATTAAATTTGTTTTATATTGTACGCTATGTTTTGTTTTGTTAAAGCAAACTTGAACTATATGTAATAAATTGGTCAATGTTAAGATCAAAACCGTACTTCGAAATATAAATATATAGAGTTAACATGGATGGATACAGAGATACATACAATAATAATAAATGCATATTAGTTCATATCATTTATTATTATGCAATAAATATGTAATAGATATAATCAGTAGGGGTAAATATGACTTTTTATATGAATAAATTTTCTTATGAACCCTCCCATTTGTTATATTGTTTTGTGCGTTTACGTATTAAAGATGTGATTGATGAGTTTTACGATAGTTAATGTTAATACAAGTTTGTATTATACTTATATACGCATGAAGGTTTTTTTTTGTATTGCGATATTTTTTTATAATATTTAATTCGTAAATAATTACAGTAGATCTAAAATGATTAATAAGAAATGGTATATGTTAGTGAATATTATACTACATTATAACCTATCCACAGAAATTTATATATGTATATATTTATGTTTGTACATGTGTATGTATGTATAAATATGTGTATTAATTATACAGTAATTAATACATTACAAATAATGAAATATTAATAGATTATACAACATAAATGTATGTATGTATGTATGTATGTATGTATGTATGTATGCTATATAGTATGTATGTATATATGTATATAATATTATAGTATATTATTATATATCCACGGAAATTTATATATGTATGTATTTATGTTTTACATGTGTATGTATGTATAAATATGCATATTAAATATACAACAATTAGAAGATTACAAATAATGAAATATTAATAAATTATACAACATAAATGTATGTATATATTATATGTATGTATGTATGCATCCATGTATGTATGTATGTACGTATGCATGTATAATTAATAATTATGTTGTGTGTTTGTATGTACGTACGTATGCATGTATAATTAATAATTATACATTAATGTATAATTATCTACAAATATACATTATAATTAATAATTATACATTATGTATGTAATATATAAACAAAAATATATAGTATGTATGTATGTATGTAATATTATAGTATAGTATTACATAACCACGTAAATTATGTATGTATTTATGTATGTTTGTACATATGTATATATGTATGTATAAATATGCATATTAATTATATAACAATTAATATATTACAAATAATGAAATATTAATAGATTATACAATATAAATGTATGTATGTACGTATGTATGTTTGCATGTATGTATGTATGTATGTATGTTATATAGTATGTATGTATGTATGTATATAATATTATAATATATTATTATATATCCACATAAATTAATAAATGTATGTATTTGTGTTTGTACATGTGTATGTATATATAAATATGCATATTAATTGTACAACAATTAATAGATTACAAATAATGAAATATTAATATATTATACAACATAAATGTATGTATGTATGTATGTATGTATGTATGTATGTATGTATGTATATAGTACGTATATATATAATTAATAAATATGTATGTATGTATGTGTGTATGTATGTATGTATGTATGTGTGTGTGTATGTACATATGCATGTATAATTATTTATATATGTGTATGTATAATTAATAATTATGTATACAGTGTATGTATGTATATATGTATTTATGTGTGTGTGTGTGTATGTACATATGCATTATAATTATTTATGTATGTGTATGTATAATAAATAATTATGTATGTATGTGTTTATGTATGTATAATTATTGATTATACAAATATTTATGTATGTAGCCAATGATTTTTAATATAAACTCAAATGTTCACATAGCTCAACTGGTTATGTTGTTGAATTTATTTGTACAATGTCATGGGTTCGAACCCCTTGAATAACAATATTTTTACAAATATTTAGGGTTAGGTTTGGAGTGAGGTTCGGACGGTCCGAGCCTGTGAATAAATTTGCTCAGGGAAACCCCCTGTTGGTGTATTAGATATATAATAATAGATTATGAAATTTAATTTGAATTATATAGTGGTATATCGTGATTAATTTCAAATTAGAATTGTAATTTTTTAGCGAATATTTTTTATTTAAAAAATAGATATTTATGGATATGTTTAATAAAATCATTATTGTATTTAAATTAGAAGTGTTAACTAACCATGGTTAAGAGGTATGGTGAGATTGTAAATAAGGAAAAGTCTAAATTTTAGGAATTAGCTCTGATTGCTCCTAAAATAATTCCTCGATTTTTATTGGTTAACTGACGTGTGGTACTGAGGTATTATAATAAAGAATTTGTAAAAATTTTAACAAATTTGGATTTTTAATTATCAATTTCAGGTAAACATATGAAATATATATGGTGATTTTCTTTGATTCTTTTCTTAATTGTTGGTGATGTGTAAAATAATAATAAGAATCACTATTTTTTATGCCCTGTTTTTGGTGATTTGAAATATTTGTCTGGTGATTTGTTCCATGTTACTGGTAATTTGTTTCTTAATTCATTAAACATATCCACATTTTTTATATCTGGTAATACTTTGTTAATTACTCTTAATTCATTAAACATATCCACATTTTTTATATCACCAAATACCTTAGTTTGTTTGTCAAAAAGAGTAATTCTTGCGTAAAAAAAAAAGAGTAATTCTTGTTTTTTTTAGATTTTATTAATACTTTGTTACTTCAAAATAGTGATGTTTAAAGTTGTATAAGAATTTTTAAGACTATGCGCAGATCCGTAATCTAAGCTCGTTGGTTTTGAAGCGAGGCAAGTATTCACTAAGACCGAAAGCACTAATCGAACTTCTACTTTTGATAGAAAAGTGGCAACCAAAATGATTATGATAACTGGGATATTGTTGTGATTTGGTCTGAAGTTAGTCATGGTCCGTTACTAGAATGTTTGGAGAAATTTTTTTTGCATCCATGTGATCGAAAGTAAGATTTTTACGATCCCGTTTTGCTCTTGTGACTTGGTTAGTTTCTATTCTACCTTAGAAACTACAGTAAAACCTCTATAAAATAATAATGTTGGGACCAATAAATTTTGGCAAATTTTATTAATTTATAGAGATTATTAATTAATCGAGGTAAAATTTATACTGTTGCTATTATGTTGGGACCAAAAATCTGCATTCAAAATATTAATTTATCGTGGTTTCGAGTATTAATTTAACGAGGTTTTACTGTACACATACACTTGCAAAGAATTTTATTGTAATTTTTTTTTGTTAAGTTTTTTGTTTTATCATAAGCCTTTTGTTAGATGTATACAAAAATGTTTACTTGAAAATTAAAGAAATCTTAAGTGTAATTTATTTGAAGAAGCATATTAAATTAATAGAATATGTACCCATATATGTTTACATTTTTGTTTAGCCAAATGGAGTACTGGTCTTATTAAATTAAAAAAAATACAGATCTACTTAGTATGTGAAAATATGTCTTGGAAATCAACTTTTATCCATGCCACTTTTTTCCCCAATTAAAATTTTAGAATACTAAAAAAAAGGTTATTCACAAATGAGTAAAAATTACTATAAAAGTTGGATATTATGCATGTAATCGTTACCGATCACTAATTTTTTTTTTTTTATAAAAAATCACAAATCATCTTTTTTTTGTATTTTAAGAGTTGAAAATTTAGAAGAATAATATTTATCATTTTTATTGTAAGATCAACAAAAAATATCAATTTTTATTATATTATAGTTGAGTTTTTTGAATCATCAAAAAAAGTACATACAAATCATCTTTTTTGTATAAGAGGAGGTGATCATTTGTTAAAATTTATCTTTACAAATTTAGTAGGCATTATTAAAAAATCACACAAATCACCAAAAATACTTCAAAATCATCTTCTTCTTCTTTTGTTTAAAAAGATGAGTATTTATAAAAATAATGTTAATATTGATATTGCATAGTTAAAGAAAAGACACAAATTACCAAAAAATGTACAGAAATCACCTTTACCATTTTAAAAATAATAATTATTATTTTTATAGCATGTCTATGAAAAACAAACAATAATTATTTTTGTTGTACATAAAGAGGAGAGAAATTAAGAAAATAATATCTATTGTTTATATTGGATTTCATAGTGAAAGATTATGTCCTAAATCCAATCATGTAAGATGAGTTAGGAAGAACTTTCATGTAATCTTATTTGATTTTGTTTATATTAATAAAAGACTTGTTTGTTTTTATTACGGGCTTTATCTATTTAAAATGTATTAAATAAGATGTTCCATAGTTTAGAGTAAAGCTTCTAGAATTATAATGAGATTATAATAGTGAGATCTAGAAGATGATAACACTAAATTTAAATTGTTCCTGATCATAGGATAACTAATTGGGAGTTAGTCAATCCGTAAAGATCGGTACATACTATACTTGCTTCCTACGAAGGATGTCTGTTCTCATAGGCATTTGTGTGGTGACACTATAGTTAGTATGTAGGTGCTCATTGGGGAATGAGTTCACTGAACATGACTCGATCACTTGAACAATTAATAGAGTTTACTCACGTGTCAGTAATTGTTCAAATAGTGATGGTTGTACAAGTATCCTTAGACTTGATATTGTTAGAGTCATCTTGTATATAATGAACAATGCTTTGGTTTAGTCCTTAGTCTCAAGGGCAATTAATAAGTTCTATTCTGCGCATTGGAATTTATATATGGAGATAGTTAACGATCGATAAAGGATCTACCCCTTCCAGTAAAGGAAGTGAATATCCTATGTTATTCTTAATATGGTAGTTCAGGAATCTCTTGCCAGAGTGAATGAAATTAGAAAGTGTTTTCTAATTTGCATTAACATGAACTATATATAAGGAATAAGAAATCATATGATTAAATTAGATAGGCTTGACACGAAATCTATGCCTTGTATTTAATCGGGATATTGTCACGATGTAGAAGGAATTTATTGTACGGTAACCATTCACTGAATAGGTTCTATATTCCTAGCGATGAATTCATATTATTCGGATAGTCGCGATATACCTTCAAAAGTATCACTCATGATGTAGAATGAATTTAATTATAACTATAATTATTTTTAACGAATTAATTGTAATTCGTATAAATAATAATAAATAGTTTATTATTATTTATTTCTACTACCGACATAATTATGAACCTAAAGGGTCACACCATAAAAGAGATTAAATTTGAAGATGAAGGAAATAATTTATATTGGCTAATGATTATTTATTTAAGAAATAAATAATTAATTAATTTTATAATTAATTAAATATGATTTAAATATTTATAAATATATAAATATATATTAAGAAGGAGTTCTTAATATTATAAATTATATATTTAATTTGAGAAATTAAATATGTAGAGAGAATAATTTTTAAAGAGTTTAAAAATGAATGAATGATTAAAATATGTTTTAATCATTAAATGATTAATTAATAAAGATTAATTAATTAAAGGTAATCATGACAAGCACTTCATTAAAGTCAAAACACAGCTGGAGTTTTGTTATAAGAATGAAGCTTGGAAGAGAGCAAGTACGTACCAAAAACTTACAAAGATTAAGAATCTTGTAAAATAAAAGATTAGCCAAAATTCTCTCATTTTCTGTTCTTCATTTAATTCTTTTGGTGGATACTGTTAGAGCACTCCACACACTGAGGATTGATTGCTGGGATTTAAGAACAAGTTCATAGCTGTTTCCGGAAAGCATTCAAGGTAAGTTTCTTATTTTTCTTGAAATATATGCATGATTAATTAGGATTTCTATGCAAATAAATGTTATAAATACTTCCGCATGTGTAGAAATTCCTTCACATAGAACAAGAAGATTTTAATTATCAAAAATAGAGCAAAAAAACCTTTTCTATTTAAATAGTCGAGTTATAGAATAATATTTATCATTTATATCACCTATTTAATAAATGAGACACAAATTAATACCTAATATATAATAAGCATAAGGGAGATCTTATACAAATTTTTGGTCATCGTCACTCTACTATCAAAATCATATGATCCGTTGGATTAAAAATAGACGATCAAGATTAGATCACATTAAAAAGAAAATTATAATCTAAAAAGGAATCAAGATTAGATCGCATTAAAAAGAAAATTATAATCTAAAAAGGATATAATTAGAAAATGTTGCATTTGAAGTGAATTTTAAAAAGAAAAATTATATTCTAAAAAGGATATAATTAGAAAGGGTTGTATTAAAATTGAATTTTTAAAAGAAAATTATAATCTGAAAATGATATAATTAAAAAAGGTTACATTAGAATTATATTTTATTTATTTTTTATTAGTATTTAAAAAAAATCATATCTACTACTCTTTGGGCTTTATCTTGAGATCTGGAAATTAGATTTGGGTAATTTTACAATCCACGCGAAACTCATAAAATTATTTTTAATTTAGTAATGATATAATAATTATTATTCAAATGAAAAAACTTAGAATCTCAAAAGAAAATATGATTACGAGTTTTTACATTAATCCTATTTAACGTAGAATTCCTACATTGATAATGTTATTCAATGTAGAAAACTTAATTATATATGATTTAAATCGTTGACATATATATTTTCGTATTACAATATAAATACACTTTTTAGTTTATAACATATTAAAATTTAAATATTTTTTATGCTAGATCCAACGGTTTTCATCTATTTATTTTAAGATATTTGTCGTATAGAGGTCCAGACTACCGATTATCAAAATTTTGGACAAAATCCCTCTTACACTTATTATAAAAATTGTATTTGGTTGTTAGTAGAACCATCTTCAAATAATTATAAGGGTATTTTGATAATCAAAACGAATTATAAGTAGAATTCATAAATCAAATAAAAATTTTAGCGTAAAAAAAAAAGTCAATTTTTTCTCTTTTTTCCTTCTACGTAGATTTAATTAAAAAACAATTATTAAACCATCACCAAATTAAAGATTAATTTGTTAATTTCACGTGGGTCGTAATCGTCCAAATTAAATTTTAAGAATTCAAGATAGAGTACAAATATTAAATCGAGCGTGTAAAACTTATATATATCAATTTTTAATAAACATTTGTCATGTAAATTAATAACTTATAAAATTAAAATATATATAATGTATTTAAAGATATTAAAAAAGGAGTTGTGCGTTGCACGGGTTATAAGCTATTTATATATAATAAGCATAATAGAGTTCTTATCCATAATTTTCGTCACTGTACTACCAAAATAATCTCAACCGTGGAATCTATTTTTTAAAAAATAGACGATCAAGATTATATCATATTAAAAGAGAAAATTAAAATCTAAAAAAGATATGATTAGAAAATGTTGCCTTATAAGTGAATTTTAAAAATAAAATTATAATTTAAAAATGATATAATTAGAAAAGGTTGCACTGGAACTGAATTTTAAAAAAAAATTATAATTTGAAAAAGAATATAATTAAAAAAGTTGCATTAGAATTAAATTTTATTTATTTTTTATTATTAAAAAATATTCGTATTTACTATTTAGGCTCTATCTTGAGATCTATAAATCAGATTTGGATGATTTTACAATTCACGCGAAACTTATAGAATTATCTTTAATTTATTGATGATTTAATAATTATTATTCAAATGGAAACACCAACGATTTTCATCTATTTATTTTAAGATTCAACGTTTCTTATTTATTTTGACCATACTACCAATTATCAAAGTTTTTCACAAAATCTCTCATACACCTATTATTAAAATTGTATTTTATTATTAGTAGAACTATCTTCAAATAATAACAAGGGTACTTTGAAAATCAAAACGAATTATAAGTATAATTCAAAAATCGAATAGAATTTTCAATGTAAAAAAGCGCCAATTTCTTTTCTTATTTATTTCTGAGTAGGTTTAATCGGAAAATAATTGTTAAACTATCACTAAATTAAAATTGTTTTTTGTTAATTTCACGTGGGCTGTAAAATCTTTCAAATCAAATTTTAATAATTCAAGGTAGAGTACAAATATTAAATCGAAAGTGTAAAATCTTATGTATTATCAACTTTTTAACAATAATTTTATATGTAAATTAATAACATATAAAATTAAAAAAAAAAGTAAAATTATTTTAAAATTAAAAAAATGAACCGTGCATTGCACGGGTTATAAGCTAGTCACCAAAATATATGTACAAATCACCTTTTTCTTAAAGTCAAAGAGCTAAATTTTAAGGAAATAATATATATTGGCTATGTAGCATAGTCATTAAAAATACATATAAATCACCAAAAAAACACACAACTATACCCTACAACTTACCATTTTTTTAATAACAAAATGGGGAAGGTACACAATGAAAATATATTAACTATAAGAAAATGGTATACATGATTGAGGACCCTACAAAGATGAGTCCATTGCTTCTTATTAAAATCACGACGCAACCTATCCAGCACCAAACACCCAAAATTGAAACCATCTGCAACCTATAAACCCTCAGAATAATGTATACGTGTGTGTGAAGAGGTTTGAAGGTATAAAAGAATTTTGCAATGAAAGCTTTGAAGTTGTGAGTGTATATCTTGTTTCTGCACTTCGTTGACTATTAGAATTGAAGGTATTCAGTCCTTAAATAGGTGAACAAAAATGGTTTGATTTGCTTTGAAAATAATTCCAACGGTATGAATTCAAGCCGTTAGAGATGATGAATTATTTTAGCAAAAGATAGAAACATGATGTTCGGCAAAACTCAGAAGAGATGGAACGTTGATGAAGTTAAAAACATGGAGAGAATATTTGATATGATGTGTCCCATGTGGTGTGTTTGAGTGGAGGTATGGTAGGAGAATAAATAAGGTAAAGTGACCTTATTTAAATAAAGTGAGTATTGTCTTGTCTCCAAATGATTGAGTGGTAGGAATGTTCAACACATATTCTGAGGACCCTTACATATAAACTATATAGAATTCCCTCTTGATCCTCTTTGATTTATCGAATGCATCTTTAATTCCATCAGACACAATCAACTTGCTGATTGTGTAATTGGCATGCTGTTTGTGAACATTGGCTTGCTGTTTGATATAAATTTATCATGTAATCAGTAAGCTGTTTTATCCTGCAAAACCAAGTTAGAGCAAATACAAATGGCATGTTGTTTTATATCTATAAGCCAAATGGCTTACTGTTTGTGATCATCAAAACTTAAGGAGTATCAATTTTATGACCAAGAACGATTCCTTCCTTAACCATGAAATGACATTTTTCCCAATTAAGAACGAGGTTGGTCTCTTTACATATTTTTAAGACTAACTTGAGATGATTTAGGCATTGATGAAAAGATGAACCAAAAATGGAAAAGTCATCTATGAAAATCTCTAAGAAGTCTCCTACCATGTCAGAAAAGATGCTCATCATGCACCTTTGGAAGGTGGCGGGGGCAGTGGTTAGACCAAAAGCTAAGCGACGATAAGCGAAGGTTCCAAAGGGACATGTGAAAGTGGTCTTTTCTTGGTCTTCGGGAGCTATAGAGATTTGGAAATAGCCGGAATAACCATCTAGAAAGCAATAGTAGGCATGTCCCGCTAACCTTTCTAACATTTGATCTATGAATGGAAAAGGAAAGTTGTCTTTTCTAGTGGCATCATTGAGTTTCCTATAGTCTATGCACACCCTCCAACCGGATTGGACACGAGTAGGGACTTGCTCATTGTTCTCGTTAGTCACCACGGTAATACCCGACTTTTTAGGTACTACCTGAATTGGGCTAACCCAAAAGCTATCAGAAATGGGATAAATGATTCCATTATCGAGACACTTAAGGATTTCTTTCTTAACGACCTCCATCATGGTTGGATTCAATCGCCTTTGCGGTTCTCTAACCGGTTTGGCATCATCAACTAAGTGAATCCTATGTTGGACAATGGCCGGACTAATTCCTTTAATATCCGAGATACTCCAACCTATGGCTTCCTTTTGTTCTCTAAGCACTCTAACAAGCTCATCCTCTTGTGACTTGGTCAAATTAGAGGCAATTATGACGGGAAGAGACTCGTTGGAACCTAAAAAGGCATACTTAAGAGTATCGGGAAGAGGTTTGAGTTCTAAATCGGGCGGCTTTGACTCAACGGGTTCACTAGCTTCGAAAAATGACAAAGGAGGTGGTTCACAAGCTTGGTTATTTGTAGGAATGGTGGAAGCTAACATTGCATTGACCTCATTTGTATATTCGGAAACATCCCAATTTTGACAAAAGTGTTTTAAACAAAAATCAAGAGTATCATTAGGGTTTATGAATTCTTGATCAACTATTTCGTCAATTAAATTGACGTCCATAGGTTGATCATAAAAATCATCGGGTTGTTTCCCTATGTGAAAAATATTGAGGTCAATGGTCATGTTCCCAAATGTTAGTTTCATTAATCCATTCCTACAATTAATCAAGGCATTCGAGGTGGCTAGAAATGGTCTTCCTAGAATGATAGGAATTTGATTCTTAGGGTTCTTGACTGGTTCGGTTTCTAGGACAACAAAGTCAACGGGGAAGAAAAAGTCACCTACTTTAATTAGCACGTCTTCAATAATTCCCTTAGGAATTTTGACAGAATGATCGGCTAATTGAAGTGTAACATTAGTCCTTTGAAGCTCTCCTAAACCTAGGGTTTGATAGACCGAAAAAGGAAGCAAGTTCACACTAGCGCCTAAGTCGAGTAACGCCTTGTCCACAAAGGTATTGCCTATGACACATGAAATTGTAGGACAACCGGGGTCCTTATATTTCACGGGAATTTGGTTCGAAAGAATTGAAGTAACTTGAGAAGTCAAAAAGGCTTTCTTAGGGACGTGAGTGGTTCGCTTGTGAGTGCACAAATCTTTTAGACATTTCGCATACGAGGGAATTTGTTGAATCGCGTCTAAAAGGGGAATGTTGACCTTGACTTGCTTAAAAACTTCTAAGATCTTGTCCATTTGAGCCGTTTGTTTAGGGGAAACGAGTCGTAGAGGGTAAGGAGCTTTCGGCTTAAAGACTCGTTCATTGGGTTCTTCGGGGATGGGTTTTGTCCCACTCGTTGATCCTTGTTCTCTTGAACTCTCGGGTTCAAGACTAGCGTTTGGTTCCGAATTTGACTCGTCTTCTTCGAAAGACTTGTCACCGACATGATTTTCTACTTGCTTACCGGACCTTAAGGAAATGACCGCATTCACGTTGTGAGGTTTCTGATTAAGAGGAAATTTAGGATTAACCTCGGGTTGACTCGGAAATTTGTTCTGCTCTCGCTCACAAATGACGTTGGCTAATTGGCTCAATTAAACCTCTAAATTAGATATGGCTTGAGTGCTAGCATTCAAAATTTGCCTATCTTGAGTCATGGTTTGCATGAAGGTTTGTTGAGATTGAGCCAAATTAGTTGTTGATTTTAGAAGCGCATCGAGAGTATTTTCCAAGGAATTAAGTCTCTTATCCGACTCATTAAAGCCGGGCGGATGGGCGGGAGCTTGAGTTGGATAAGGTCCGTGATTTTGAGTTGGGTTTGGAAAAGGACCTTGGTTTGGAGTCGAGAAAGAATTTTGATTAAGCCTTTGGAAAGAAGGAGCATTTTGAAAAGAGGGAGGAGAATGGAAGTTTTGACCTTGATTCCATGAGAAATTCGGGTGATTCTTCCACCCGAGATTGTAGGTTGGTGAAAACGGGTCATTCCTAGGCCTAGGTTGGAACATTGCGTTCACTTGCTCAAAGTCGGGACAATGTTGAGACTCAAAGTTCGAAGAATTATAATTCGGGTACATGGACATAGGTGCGGGACCACTACGAGTTTCTAAAGCTTCGAGTCGTCTAGTAAGAGTGGCTAATTTGGCATCGGTTACAATCGAATTCCCAATCGAATGCAAACCCCTAGATGAACTAGACGATTCGTTAGACTTATTCGGTTCCCTAGTGAACTCCCACAACATAGTCTTCTCGGCTAATTCTTCGAAAAATTTCCAACCCTCGTCCTCATCTTTCTCCATGAATTTTCCTTGGCACATAGACTCCAACAACGCGGTTGTTGGACCATCTAAGGCCTCATAAACGATCTTACAAAGTCTCCATTTTTCTATTCCGTGGTGGGGGCATTGTGACAAAAGATTTTTAAAACGATCAAAATATTTCCAAAAAGACTCGTTTTCCTTTTGATGAAATTGATTTATTTCGTTTGTAATTCTCGTAGTCTTATGGTTTGGAAAATATTTTTTTAGAAAAATAACCACAAATCCCTCCCACGTGGAAATAGAATTGACCGGTAGGCTATACAACCATTTTTTTGCATTTTCTTTAAGCGCGAAATTAATGAGCCAAGGCTAATTGAGTCCTCGGTAAGATGTTGGAGTTTTTGCAAGGCGCAAACCTCCTCGAATTCATGGAGAAACAAATAGGGATCCTCACCGTCACTCCCGTTAAATTTCGGTAACATACTAATGTGGTGAGTTTTAATTTCGAAATTGTCACCATTAACGGCAGGAAGAGTGATACATGATGGTTGGGCGGAACGAGTTGGATAACAACGGTCCCTAAGAGACATGGCCATGTTTACTACTGGTTCGGAATAATCTAAAGACTCGGAATTAGACGATGAAGAAATCTCAAATGATCTCACTAGTCTAGAAGAATTATCCCTAATCCACGTAGTTCGGATAAACCACAAAAGGAAACACGTAGCAAGTAAGTGCGAAAAATTTTAAACAAACAAAAAGAAAGGGTGTAAAATTAAAAGAAAAATTCTAAACCTAGGTTCCTTAATAAAATAACTAGACCTTGCTCTTAGCTTAAAGACACACTAAAAATTTCGTAAATTAAGAATTACTCAGACCGATTCGGCAAGATTAGAGCAGGCATTGCCAAGAGGCCAAACTCGTCACTAAGACACCGAATCTTAACAGCCAGGCGAACCTTAGACACTGAAGGTCGTGAATAAGTCTTAATTACGTTTATTTTTAGGCACCTTTCTAATTGAGCGCGAAATCCTACGGGCAAATGTCTAATTAATTTTATTAAAAGGCTAGGGGATGCAAAATGTTGAAAATTAATCGTTGTGGACCAAGGAAAGAGTGATTAAATCCCTTCCCCCATGTTGCAAGTGGTTTTGCCCTTAAGATTTATTTACAAATGATGCAACAAACAACGAGATATAAAAACTATAGACACTTATGGATGCTCTATACTACGTGTTCTAAACTAAAGAAAAGAAGAATTTAACGTACCTTTGGGTCCTCCAGCATTCACCACAATTTAAGGTACGAAAAATTAAAAACAAGAAAATAAAAATCTAGATGATGTGCCCTAAGTGATTAAATGCATGATGCATAAGTATGTAATTTCTAACTAATTTTTTTGGATTTTAAATTTTTAATTTTTTTTGTGATTTTCGATTTTTTTTTGTGATTTTCTAAAAAATAAAAAGGCGAAAAGGATGAGATACGGGTTACCGAAGCACGCTTCCAAAAATTCCAATTTGTTCCAAGCTCCGTGGGAGATTCCCGAATTTCAAACTTTCCTAAAAAAACGAGACAAAAATAAGGCAAGAAATAAAACTAATTCGAAAAATTAAAAATTAAGGCGCGAAAAATAATTAGTCCCCGGCAGCGGCGCCAAAAAAACTTGATGTGCTAAAAATAAGGATTTAAATATCGCAAGCGCACGATCTCATTTTAGTATTTAAAGATTCGTTCCACAGAGACTAAAATTTTTCGTGATTCTTAATTTATAATTTAGGCGAACTAGAACGAGTTTGGGTTTTGGAAAATTTGGATTTTTACTAATTAAAAGAAAATTTAAACTATTTTTAAAGGAGAATTAAATTTACTCTAATTCTAAACTAATAAATGTAAAGAGCCAAAAACTAAATTAATCTGAAGATTCTAAGTTTGAATTAAAACTGAATTTTATTTTAGAAATTTATTTACAGAAAATTTTGGAAAATTTTGACATGATTCATTTGTAAACATGACTAGCCGAAAACACAACCAATCACAAGACAAGAGTTTCGAATCAACTCGAAAATAAACGCTACAAACCAAAAGTAAAATACTGCAATTCTACTAATCAAAATCTACGAATTAAACAACACCTACGCGACTCAGATTTCATAGCTAAAACAAAAGAACCAACAGTTCTAACAATATAATGAAACAGGACTCGGCGATTCTAAACTTATTACACCAAAACGATTCACAGCACTATTCGAAAAAAAAAACAAAAACAAAACAGAACTACATAGACTCGGTACAGCAAAATTTGACTACAAGCTTAGCAAGAAACGCAGAAAATGAAATTCGAAATGCAGCAAAAACAGACAGATCCATCAATTAGCACGAGGAATACGACTTAACAGAACTCGTTTACAGACTCAGCAAACCAAACAACGCAAGAACATAACGGAAACACAATACCAAAAACTCAAACTCGCGAACTCAACTCGCAAATTCAACACAGCAAAATGACAGCAACAAAATTCGAAGAACCAGCAGCAAGAACAAAAAGCAACTCGGTAAACTAAATAAAACAAGGGCAGTGGTTCTGAGTCGACTCACTACACAGAAGCAACAGACAAAACTAAACCGGACTCAACAGCGAAACCCATTCGACTAAGGCCAACCCAACTCGCAAATACAGAAATTAAACCATAATTTGACATTAGAATGCAGTCATGCAGACAAGGAAACCAGAACAACTCAGCAAAACTAACAGCAATTGATTCGGTAACGCGGACATTAAAATTCAACGAACTGCAAGAACTCAAATCAATCTACAACAAGAGCTGCAAGGACTAGGGGAAATTACAATTCATTACAATTCACTATCACTTACAAAAATTCAATGTAACTCAAAACAAAACTCAAGAACAAAACAAAACTCGGACTCAACATATATCAACGCGCAAATACAGAAAACAAAAACTCGGCGATTCAATTAAAGAAGAGAACTATAATGTCGAATATGGATCAACTCAGCGATTTAAAAACGTAAATGGGGAAGGGGGTGTTTGGTGTTGTGTTTTGATCGAAAAGAGAGGAAAGGGAGACAGGGAAATTGCAGCTGTTTGATGCAGAAGAAGGAAGAAGATAAATGAGAGGGATTCTGTGTTTTAAACGAAGAAAAAGGATAAAAACAAAAGAGAAGGAAATGAGTTTGTTCTGGGTTTGTTGTAGGTTTTGAGGGGAAGTTTAGAAGAAGAAGATGATAAACAGAGCTGGGTTTAAAGTAAAACAGGGGAGACTACTCACAGCTTCGAATTAAACAGCAATTAAAACGAATAAAACGTACTAAAAAATTTGGGAAATGTTAAATCCAGAGCAGTTTTTTAATTTCCAGAGCAAAATGCTGTGAAATTACCAAACTGCCCTCAAGTTAAACAAAGTCTAGCCCCCCCATGTATTCACAAAAACAAGGGCAATTTGGTAATTTCACAGAATTTTGCTCTGGAAATTAAAAAAATGCTCTGGATTTAACATTTCCCAAAAATTTATACACTAATATTTTTGGGGTTTTTTTTATTACACTAATACATCAAATATAGAAAATTAGGATCTAAAATTAAAATTATGAAACCCACAATAAAATGGAGATTTAAAGGGGCTTCACTACGTTTATTAATTAAGAGTGAGAAATTAAAATTTCGTTACTTTCAACCCCAAGTGGTTAGCATTTGGCTACTTTGTCCAATAATCGGATTTACGAAATTAACGAAAACTATGCAACATAAAAGAGAGAGCAAGACAAGAGATTAAAGGAAATGAAAATTTGCATTAATATAAAAGAGAGTGTTTACAATATTTGAAACTACAAAAAGAAAGAAAATTTAAGCTACCCTAAAACTACACTAAAATATATTCCTAAAGTGTAAAATACAAGGGGGATGAGAGGGTATTTGTAGGATGAGAATTAGGGTTTAGGGGTGTGTTGGGTTAATCTTGACCCTACACCTTCATAATGTGGTGGAGCAATCCTAGCCATTTAATTGTTTACTTCCCCTTTAAGCTTTGTAGAGTGGATCTTGGCCATACACTTATTTAGTGTGTTGGGATGATCTCCACCTTCCACTTGTCTTGAGATATTCCTTTTGCTCCAAGCTCCTAATTCTTTTCTTTTTTTTTTCTTTTTGGTCCTTTTTCTTCCTATTTTTCCCTTCCTTGCTCTTTATTTCTTTATTTTTCCATTTCTTTATTTATTTACGAATTTCCTGAAATGCAACAAAATAAATTATTAAATTGCGAGTTTAAGTAATAAATAGGTAATGAAAATATGCAAAAATATGCACTAATCAGCTTTATTATTATTCATGGAGGACAAATAGTTACATCAAATTACGGGTTTTGGGTTTGTATTAATACAAACAATCAGGGCTTCAACGGTTAAAAAAATATGGTCGTGGAGGACGAATAATTACATTCAATTACGGGTTTTGGGTTTTTATTAATACAAACAACCAGGGCTCCAACGGTTTAAAAAATTAAGGCCATAACTGTTGTAACAAATGTTAGTGTAGGTGCCCTAGAGGCAATACATTGTTTCTTTTAATAAACCCTTATGTCATTTGATTATTCATTAAACGTATTTATTATGACTTTAATTACTGCGATATATTTGTTAGCATAATAAATGTCCTTAGAATCATGATACACATTGTATAGTTTAAGTACTTGACTTGAACTTGAGATTATATAATATATCATATTCTTAAAGGTCCCTAGTCGAGTATTATTATTACAGGGCAATAATAATACATAAATAGACTAGTATGTTGTTTGACAGATAACCACATCTCATTGGTTATAAGTATGGAGATACTAAAGTCAAAAACATAGGTACATGTAGGGGTACATGGTACTGGATAGACCCACAGTGAGATTCTTCATGTTTAATAAAGTCATAAGAAAGACTCACAGTGATAATGGTGTAATGGTCCTTTGACTTGAGATCATTATATTTCTATACGAGGATTAATATACTTTGACTACATTAAAAGTTACCTTTGACCGGGTGATGATAAAAGTGGACATCGGGTATATCATGAGTCATATGAGAAATATGAATGATAGATAAAGGATTTAACCCTCCTATAATTAGGAGAGATATTATTGGCCTCTTGATTGAGTGAGACAATGAAATGCATGGCCGTGCTCAAATAATGATTTGTTTTAATAGTCTACTCATGGATTAAGTAAACCCGGATTAAATGTTGAAGAGGATGACTAAACACATGTCTCGAGTTTAATCTATTATATTTGGTTAAAGAGATTATATTACACGGAAACATTAATCACAAAAGATTTAAATTGGATCACCGATTATTATTATTACTTGGGTAGCAATGATGTATTACTAGATACCGCTCATTGTTTATAATTTTATTAGATATTAAAATTATTGCCAACGTAATAATAACCTATAGGGTCACACACTTAGAACGTCTTAAAAGGAGTTTTAATTTAAATTCAGAATTTAAATTAAATCATTATTAAATTGAGAATTGGCTAATTAATTAATTGGACTGGTCCTAATTAATTATATAAGCAAATTCGAATTTAATAAAGTAAGAACAGAATTGGATTTAAGGAAGTCCAATAATAAAATCAGTATAGAAATAGAATTGGGTTTAAGGAAGCCCAATTCGGTTTTTTCATTTTAGCCCATTATCTCTCTTATATAATTACATAATGATGTATTATTTTAAAGAGAGAGAGTTATTAAATCGTTTTTGACAAAACCCTAGCAGCTCCATCTTCGAGAGGCTAGAGAGAGAGACTGTTCTTCGTAGGCTAGTACCTGGCTCCTCGGATCGTTGGACGGTCGGACGTTCGTGTGGATTACCTTAGAGACACGGATCTTGACGCAAGGACTGTGTGTGGTGATTACAAGCAAGGATCTCCGTTGAGTTCGTGAAAGTCATCATCTTAATAGGTATGATTCGTTATCTCCATAATCTGCCCAGAATTATACATGGATCCTGGTCAGGGTTTCGATTTTTGTTGTTTTATTTACGTTTATCCGCTGCGTTTTATGCCTCGGAATCCTACAATGGTATCAGAGCTACGTGTATATGGGGTTGATTTGGTTACGTGTTTACTGTATTTTTACGAGTATGCATGTTTGATGAATCTGCCATGATACAGTTATGTTATATGTTTGATATATATGTATGAACTGTATGTTAATGATGATTGAGATGATCATATGATGATTATATAATATGTATATATACTGATATATATATATATATATATATATATATATATATATATATATATATATATATATATGATTAATGTTTGTTCATGATATGGGAATGGTATACGATACGATTTCTGTACAAGCTGCGCAGATTTGGTGAAATCTGCATACTCTGTTCAAATTTCGCCTAAAATACCTTTTCGGAAAGGGAAACGGGCGTCTGAACAAAACTGACAAAGTCACTCGTGTGTTTATAAGGCGTTTAAGGTCGTTTACTACCTGTAAACAGCGATTCAAGTGTTTTTGATTTAATTTTGAATTTTGATTATGCCTTACATGTTCTATGATTTGATCATGATGAATATATATGATATTCATATGTATTGTACAATCATTGGATGATTGTATATATATTGTTGTATGTATATGATACATGCTTGTTCTTATTTTGGAGATTGTATACGATACAATTTCTGAAAAAAATTACGCAGATTTATTGAAATTTGTGTACTGTGTCCGAATTTCGCAAACAATATATGTTTTTTGACTGGAATCGGGCCACTGAGCAAGACTGACATTGTCAGGTACGCATCTGTAAGCCATTTGATGTCGTTTAGTGCCTGTAAACAGCGATTAATGGTTTTCTGATTTAATATCGAATTTTCTGAAAATTCTTTTATGAGATATATGAAAACAACACCTAGAGGGAGGGTGAATAGGTGTTTATGGCTAACAATGCTTATTTATGACCTGTTTTGAAAATAACTGAAAACAGCTTGCTGTTTGTAATAACACAGTTCACAAACAGCACGCTGTTTTTATCTAAAATTCAATGCAGAAAGAATATAAACAGTAAGTACAAGAGACACACAATCTTTTAGCCAGGTTCGACCCCTAATCCCCTATGGTCTACGTCCTGGTCCCTTACCAAACTTGGTAAGAGAATATATTATTGATCAACTATAAAACCGATTACAAGATCCAACAATATATCTCCCTTACACCCTGCTGTTTACAAATGGCTTGCTGTTTACTGTGCTGAACTAACTCTCTAAGCAATACTTCCCAAGTATCCTTCTCTAGCCTAGTTCGACCCACCCAAAACCTTAAGCCAACCTTGTACAACAGCAAATCAATTACAACTTGAACAATACAATGATTTGAATAAATACAACTCAATCTAATAACCCTCTGAATGTGTATATGCGTATGTGTGTAGAGGTTTAAAAGGATTTTGCAATGTAAGCTTGTAGTTGTATATGGCTTCTTGTGTTTGCACTTTGATAGGGGTTCAAATGGTTGTTAAGAACTGAGAATGAGCAGCTCTTAAATAGGTGAACAAGAACAATTAAAAACTATTTTGAAAGGCTCCAATGGTATGAATAAATTTGGAGCCGTTAGAGTGATTATGTTGAAGATGATATGATGAAGCTTGATAATCAGTTGAGAGGAGAAGAGATGGAGCGTGTATAGAGTCAAAAACATGGAGAGAATATTTGCTATGATGAGTCCCATGTGTTGTCTTTGAGTGGAGGATTAAAATAAGATAAAGTAGATCTTACTTTCCTTATTTTAAGTCAAGGAATATGTTTGTCTCCCAATATGTATAGAATATGAGTGTTGGCATGTTAAACAATATTCATAGGGCCCTTACACGTTTCTAACATCATTCACACTTGATGCTCTTTGAAGAACCGAAAGGTTCTTTAATTCTGGCAGACACAAACAGCTTGCTGTTTGTGAAAATAGCTTGTTGTTTGTCCATGCATTTGGCTTGCTGTTTGTCCATGCATTTGGCTTGCTGTTTGAGTCTTTGACCTTTCATATCATCAACCAAGTATCCTGAGAGCATAGATATGTATAGTTGATCTTTATCTATAGGAATTCTGAACAGTTGGAAATAGCTTGCTGTTTGTGAGAATGTGTACAAATGGCTTGCCAAACTGTCACTTTTGTAACACCAATTGGCTTGCTGTTAGACAGACTGATTATACAATCAGTAAGCTAGAGTATCCTGCAAAACCAAGTTAGTACATATACAAATAGCATGCTGTTTTATATCTACTTAAAGGACAAATAGCTTACTGTTTGTGATCATCAAAACTTAAGGAGTATCAATCTCCCCCTTTTTGATGATTACAACTAATTTAGGAGAATTAGAATAACTCCCCCTAAATCCCTGCATCTCAAAATTAGATATAAAACGATGATCTAACATGTAAGAAATATAACACTAAAGATCATAAAGATCATATGTTAAAACATGCATGTTCAGAAGCCATTCTCCTAAAGTTCTCCCCCTTAATCCATCAAAAAACTAAAAATCTTAAGAAATTACCTTCCAGCGTGCTGATTTACATAGAGCACATACCAAGTTGCATTCGAATGACTGAAAATCTTTCTTCTGCAAGAGGCTTTGTGAAAATATCAGCTAGTTGGAATTCAGTTGGAACAAAGAGCAACTCTATCTTGCCCTTAGCAACATTATCTCTCAAGAAATGGTGTCGAACATCAATATGCTTCGTTCTTGAGTGATTCACCGGATTTTTAGAAATGCTAATGGTGCTAGTGTTGTCACAGTTTATTGGAACCTTTCTACATTTGATATCAAAGTCCCTTAGGGTTTGAATCATCCATAGTAGCTGAGAACAACAGCTTCCTGCTGCTAGATATTCCCCTTCTGCAGTGGATAAAGCAACCGAAGTTTGTTTCTTGCATTGCCATGAAACTAGGCTTTGTCCAAGGAATGTACAAACACCACTAGTACTCTTTCTATCAACTAGACAACCTGCATAATCTGCATCACTATACCCAACAAGATCAAAAGTATTTGTGATAGGATAGAACAAACCAAGAGAAATGGTACCACTTAAATATCGAAATATTCTTTTAATAGCATTTAAGTGAGACTCTTTGGGGTTTGATTGAAACCTTGCACAAACACATACACTATAAATTATGTCAGGTCTAGAAGCAGTTAAATATAGTAAACTTCCAATCATACCTCGATATCTTTTAATATCAACAGCCTTACCATTTTCATCTGCAAACAGCTTGCTGTTTTGAACCATAGGAGTCGATTTTGATTTAACATCTTCATAACCGAATCTCTTGAGTAGATTCTTTGTATACTTGGATTGATGTATAAAAATTCCATCCTTAGATTGCTTGATTTGAAGACCCAAGAAATAATTGAGTTCTCCCATCATGCTCATTTCGAACTCACTATGCATACACTTGGAAAACCACTTACACATAGATTCATTAGTAGCTCCAAAAATAATATCATCCACATATATTTGAACAATAAGAATGTCTTTACCATCTTGCTTAATAAATAATGTGGGATCGATTTTACCTCGAATAAATCCATTTTTGATAAGAAACTTACTAAGCCTTTTGTACCAAGCCCTTGGAGCCTGCTTTAAACCATAAAGAGCCTTCTTTAGCTTGAAAACATAGTCTGGATACTGTTCATGTTCGAAACCAGGAGGCTGTTTGACATAAACTTCCTCTTCCAGCAAGCCATTTAGAAACGCACTCTTTACGTCCATTTGATATAGCTTGAATTTCTTGAAACATGCATAGGAAAGAAGCATCCTTATTGATTCCAAACGAGCAACAGGAGCATAAGTTTGATCAAAGTCAATGCCTTCTTGTTGATTGTATCCTTGAGCCACAAGCCTTGCTTTATTTCGAGTAACGGAGCCAAATTCATCAACTTTGTTCTTAAACACCCATTTTGTTCCAATGATTGAAGCATCTTCTGGTGGCTTAACAAGTTCCCAAACTTCACATCTTTCAAACTGATTTAATTCTTCTTGCATAGCCATGATCCAATTCTCATCTTCTAATGCTTCATTGATATTTTTGGGTTCTTCTTGAGCTAGGAAAGCTGCATGAGCACAATAATTTGCTTTTCCTCTTCTTGTAGTAATTCCATCAGTAATATCACCAATGACTAACTCAGGTGGATGATTCTTGACCGTTCTTGTTGCCCTTGGAAAAGAATGTTGAGCTATTTCTTCATGAGTTTTCTTTCTTGACTTTGATGGTGGTGGTTGTTCTTCTCCATCATATAGAGGCAATTTTTCAGCAGCCCTAGAGCCTCTAGGACCTTCCAAAGTCATTTTTGCTATTTTTGTGATTGTATCTTCCACTTCAGCTTGCTGTTTTGAACTTCCAGCTTGCTGTTTGTCAGAGTCTACATCCTCTTTGACTTTCTGACTTTCAGTGTCACTTTCATCTTCCGCTTGCTGATTTGAACTTCCATCTTGCTGTTTTTCACTTCCAGATTGCTGATTTGCACTTCCAGCTTGCTGATTTTCACTTCCAGCTTGCTGATTTGCACTTCCAGCTTGCTGATTTTCACTTCTAGCTTGCTGGTTAACAAAGACTTGAGGTTGCATACTATCTCTTTCACCTGCACATTCTTCCTCATCTCTTGGTAGATCATTGTTAGGTTCTTGAAAAGTAACATCAATAGATTCTTCAACAATATGTTTATTAACATTGTAAACTCTATAAGCTCTACTTGTTAAAGAATAACCAAGAAATATAGCCTCATAGGATTTAGCATCGAATTTACCATTTTTACCAATTGTCTTGAGCACAAAACACTTAGAACCAAAAATCTTGAAGTAACTGATATTTGGCTTCTTGTTTCTCAACAATTGATATGGAGTTTTGTCCAAAATAGGCCTGATTATAATTCGATTCAACAAATAGCATGCTGTATTCACAGCTTCAGCCCAAAAACTCCTAGGTAGCTTGCTTTCTTGTAGTAGAGTCCTTGCTGTTTCTTGAAGTGACCTATTCTTCCTTTCCACCACTCCATTTTGTTGTGGAGTCCTTGGAGCAGAAAATTCATGGGAGATTCCTCTTTCTTCACAATATGCAATAAAATTCTCATTGATCAATTCACCTCCTCTATCACTTCTTATACCTACAAGCTTTGTATAAAGCTTGTTCTCAAGTAGTTTAATCAGTTTCTCAAACTCTTTAAAAGCACAATTTTTAGTACGAAGAAATAATACCCAAGTAAATCTAGAATAATCATCTACAATTACAAAACCGTATTGTTTACCTCCAATACTCTTATAAGACTCTGGACCAAAAAGATCTAGATGCAGTAGCTCTAAAGGTTTATAAGTGGATACCATTTTCTTTGCTTTGTGAGTACATCGAATTTGCTTACCCAATTGGCATGCCGAACATACTTCAACCTTAGAATATTTCAGTTTTGGTAGCCCTCTTACCAGATTCTTGCTTGATAATTTATTAAGCAGGTCCATGTGTGCATGTCCCAACCTCCTATGCCAAATATATGGATCATTGTCGATTGCAGCCAAACAGCATGCTGTTTCCTGCAATTCGAAATCTAATACATATATATTTCCTTCCCTTCTAGCAACTAGGGGGATTTTGTTAGCACCAATAGTAATAACAGTTTTATCTATGCCAAACTTAACAAAATGTCCATCATCAAATAATTGAGTGACACTAAGTAAATTATATGAAAGACCTTTGACATATTGAACTTTATCAATCGAAATATTACTATTACCAATAGAACCAATACCAAGAATTCGAAGAGTCTTACTATTACCAATAGAACCAATACCAAGAATTCGAAGAGTCTTACTATTACCAATTGTAACTCTTCCACCTTTCTTCATGTTGAGACTTATGAACTGAGACTTGTCTCCACACATATGTCTAGTGCAACCACTATCCAAAATCCATTGTTTCGACTTTATTTTGGCGGCAAGACATATCTACAAAACAAACAAACACCAACTTAATGTTTTGGTACCCATATAGGTTTGGGTCCAGATTGGTTAGTAGCAAGAATATATAACACATTTAAATCAGCTTTCTTGATCCACTTTTGGATCACTTTTGGTGACTGTTGGTATGCTGTTTGTCTTCTGTCAGGAGCATTCCAGCGTGCTGTTTGTCTTCTGACTGGCCTCTTCTGGTAAGCTGTTTTCCCTTTAGGGTTTACTTGAACTACACAGTGTTTTTCCAGATGACCTTTTCCTCCACACTTGTTGCATATCTTCCATGGCATGGCATAATTGTATGGTATGCCATTTCTTCCATCGTATTTGAGTGCACCAAGTTTATTATTTGATTTCATGCCAACTCCTTCTCTAACCAAAGGGACATTTGCCTTCTTCATCATTGTCTTTAAGCTGTCTTCACCTTGAACAAATGTTTCCATCCCTTTCTGAAGGTCTTTGACTTCTTTTTCTAGAAGAGAAATCAATTCAGCTTGCTGTTTGACAAGTTCAGCTTGCTGTTTTCTCTTCTCAGCAGTTTTTGAGGATTCGGCTTGGCTGGACTCTTTGTGATTGAATGATTGTATGCATTCATTCTTTTCTTCAATCTCTGACTTCAATTTTCTAAGTTCTTTCATGAGAACCTCATTTCTTTGTAGAATCACTTTGTTGACTCCTTCGAATTGAATCAATTTCTCCTTTAAATCAGTGATAAGATCATCATGATTTAATTCTGGAGCCTTCTCAGCCATTAACTCAGAAATAATGTTCTTCAACTGATTATTTTTCTTTTCCAGCTTGCCATTCTTATTTTTCAATTCCATGAACTCAATAATAGAGACATTACTTGGTACCTGCATGGTTAGTTCTTCTAGTATAATACGAGAGGAAGATAGATCAGAATTAATTGAGTTTACCTCACTTGCATCATCTTCTGAATTCGAATAATCACTATCCACAAAGTCTTCCTTTATGGATCCTAGTGAGCTTTCTTCATCATTTAGACCTACAAGAGCCAAATTCACCATGTCTTCACTTGAGTCATCACTAGAGTCTGAATCATCATCACTCCAAGTCAATAAGGCCTTTGATTTTCTCTTATCTTTGAAAGCAGCTTGCTGTTTGGACTTTAGCTTAAAACAGTCCTTCTTAAAATGGCCTGGCTTGCCACATTCGAAACAAGTTTGCTCCTTGGCTTTCTTTTTGGAGAAATCACCTCTTTCCCTTTTCATTCTATTTTTCTTTTCAATCAGCCTCTTGATCTTTTGTGAGATGAGTGCCATTTCTTCATCAGATTCTTCATCAGATTCAAACAGCTTGCTGTTTGTAGCAACTGGCTTGCTGTTTGTAGAATGAAGAGCCAAATTCTTCATTTTGGCTACAGGAACCTGAACACCTTCAATCTGACTTTTGTTTATCTTACTTTCAAACTGTTCTAGCTTAGCAAAAACAGCTAGGTGATCCATGGTGTCGATTGTTGAGGATGATTCCAAGGCCGTGACCTTAGCTTCATAGATAAATGGTACCGCACTTAACACTTTCATGTTAATTTCATCTTGGGGAATATCTTTTCCAAGTCTCTTTAATGAGTTTATAGTGACTTGAAATCTTGCTTGACCTTCTTTGATAGTCTCATCATCTTTGAGCTTGAAGTTTCCGAAATCATTCATTAATTTGCTAAGCTTCACTTTTCTCAAGGTTGTAGAGCCTTCATGATAAGTTTCCAATGCATCCCACATTTCTTTTGCCGTCTTTAGAGAAGAGACTTTATCATACTCAGCTTGATCTAGAGCATTCATTATAGAATTTCTAGCTTCTCCATTATAACCACATTTGATAATCTCTTCCATAGTGAGATCATCTACATCTTTTGGTTGATTCTTTTCATCCAAGAATTGATAATCTCCTTTCTTTACAACTCTTAACACCAGTGGCCTCTTGGATAAGAATGTTTCCATTCTACATTTCCACCAGTTGTAATTTTCTGATCCAGTGAGGAGAGGAGCTCTATAATCGGCTTTTGCTTCAAGATAATGCTCGGCCATGATCGATACTTTCCTGTTACAGAATTGTTAGTATACTTCTCTCTGATACCAATTGAAAACAACACCTAGAGGGAGGGTGAATAGGTGTTTATGGCTAACAATGCTTATTTATGACCTGTTTTGAAAATAACTGAAAACAGCTTGCTGTTTGTAATAACACAGTTCACAAACAGCACGCTGTTTTTATCTAAAATTCAATGCAGAAAGAATATAAACAGTAAGTACAAGAGACACACAATCTTTTAGCCAGGTTCGACCCCTAATCCCCTATGGTCTACGTCCTGGTCCCTTACCAAACTTGGTAAGAGAATATATTATTGATCAACTATAAAACCGATTACAAGATCCAACAATATATCTCCCTTACACCCTGCTGTTTACAAATGGCTTGCTGTTTGCTGTGCTGAACTAACTCTCTAAGCAATACTTCCCAAGTATCCTTCTCTAGCCTAGTTCGACCCACCCAAAACCTTAAGCCAACCTTGTACAACAGCAAATCAATTACAACTTGAACAATACAATGATTTGAATAAATACAACTCAATCTAATAACCCTCTGAATGTGTATATGCGTATGTGTGTAGAGGTTTAAAAGGATTTTGCAATGTAAGCTTGTAGTTGTATATGGCTTCTTGTGTTTGCACTTTGATAGGGGTTCAAATGGTTGTTAAGAACTGAGAATGAGCAGCTCTTAAATAGGTGAACAAGAACAATTAAAAACTATTTTGAAAGGCTCCAACGGTATGAATAAATTTGGAGCCGTTAGAGTGATTATGTTGAAGATGATATGATGAAGCTTGATAATCAGTTGAGAGGAGAAGAGATGGAGCGTGTATAGAGTCAAAAACATGGAGAGAATATTTGCTATGATGAGTCCCATGTGTTGTCTTTGAGCGGAGGATTAAAATAAGATAAAGTAGATCTTACTTTCCTTATTTTAAGTCAAGGAATATGTTTGTCTCCCAATATGTATAGAATATGAGTGTTGGCATGTTAAACAATATTCAGAGGGCCCTTACACGTTTCTAACATCATTCACACTTGATGCTCTTTGAAGAACCGAAAGGTTCTTTAATTCTGGCAGACACAAACAGCTTGCTGTTTGTGAAAATAGCTTGCGGTTTGTCCATGCATTTGGCTTGCTGTTTGAGTCTTTGCCCTTTCATATCATCAACCAAGTATCCTGAGAGCATAGATATGTATAGTTGATCTTTATCTATAGGAATTCTGAACAGTTGGAAATAGCTTGATGTTTGTGAGAATGTGTACAAATGGCTTGCCAAACTGTCACTTTTGTAACACCAATTGGCTTGCTGTTAGACAGACTGATTATACAATCAGTAAGCTAGAGTATCCTGCAAAACCAAGTTAGTACATATACAAATAGCATGCTGTTTTATATCTACTTAAAGGACAAATAGCTTACTGTTTGTGATCATCAAAACTTAAGGAGTATCAATATATCTTATATGATCATATTGGATATGATATGTACTGTTATGTATTGATGTATGGTGACATATGATGATGTCTATTATGTGTTACTTGAGCATGGTGATGGTTATGGCCTTAAGACCCTTAGTTTAATGGTTTATGGTTTTGGTTTTATAAATACGACTTGCATGTCATTTTCTTCATTCTTGTAATTGTTTAACCTCGAATGTAACTCGAGTTTTATTATGTAAGTACATTAGTATAGGTTGTATTCAATTATTCAATGTAATGTACTTGAAGATTGAAGGACGATCAAGGAGGAGGAGCAACCAGGAGAAAGAGAAGAATGAAGACTTGTAATTGTATTTATATTAATCCACCATAGATTGACCTTGATCCTTTCATTAGCTTGAAAGGATCTTATAGGATAAAGGCCATAACCAAGCACGTTTACTTACTGCACTTTACATATATATATGAATGTATGCGATATATAATGTATGTGTAGAGATAAAGATGCATGTTTAATTAGATTAATCATGTATGAATGAATGTATTAGATACATCACCCATGCCATGCCTGCTTAAACAAGATAAAATTTGTAACGACTCGAGATTTTAAAATTAACAAACGATCATGAGATTCTTGTGTTTATGAAATATGGATTTTTAAAACACGGAATTAAATATGGATTTTGATATCTAAAATTGGGATTTTCTGAAAAAAGCGGATATGCGTAATCGTAAGGTTAATGGGTATTAAGTGTGACCATTGGGATCCTCCATCTACCTGGGAAATGAACAATTTAAGATGTCAATTTGAAATATTTGGTTCAAGGAAAATTGAGGATCTCTTTATGATGTGATCATGATCTTTAAATATTTTCTAAACCCCTTAACAAAATATTAAGTTTTAATCAGATGCTTTCCAATGAATGAACACTCATCGAATCCTAGATCGATAAGGGGAAGGGCTGTCAGTGGCAGGGGACTCCTGTCTATCGTGGTGAGATGCGATGAATGTAAATGGTTATATTCGGCCGTTGTATCATTGGGTCTAACTTAACTGAGTCGTCATAATAAGGTGAAAATAAACGGTTATATACAACTATTATGAACTTAGAAGCATAGAGTTTGGTTAAAAATCTATTAGATAGATAAGATCAATCGTTGTTCACCAAACTATCCAAGAATTATATATGATATAATTGACAACTGTTGTCTACCTAAATAATCATGTTTTAAGGACTACCAGTGGTTGACTTACGACATGACGAAATATGGATCTTGGCTCACTAGAAAGATTTATGGGATATACTTTCCGAATTAATAGTAAGGGCTATTAATTTGATGAAAATAGTGGGAGATATATTATGAATATATCATAATCATTTGAACATAATAATTTATAACTCAGACAATCTAATGTTTATTTTGTGCTTTTATTATTGTAGATACTAAGTAAAGGCAAACAACTCAAATAACTTCTCTTTACAATCAGTCCTTGAGAAGGACAAGTTGACAGGAACTAACTTCCTAGATTGGCAAAAGAATTTGAGGATTGTCCTCAAGCAAGAGCGAAAGCTCTATGTCATAGATATCCCACGCCCTAGACCTCTCCCTGAAGGTGCAACGGAGGCTTAACGAAATGCTTATCAGAAGCATTTGGATGATGACACCGATGTCACCTGTTTGATGCTTGCGACTATGAGTCCTGAGCTGCAGAAATAGCATGAGAATTTTGATTCTTATATCATGATCGAGCACCTTAAACGTATGTTTGAAGGATAGGCTCGTCAAGAGAGATTTGATACAAGCAAGGCTTTGTATGCGTGTAAACAGGGTGAAAGGAAGAGAAACGGTCAAAATTATTTGGAGGATCTAAAGAAACTGAAGGCTGTTCCGATTTCAGATTCAGGTATTTATGTTATAGAAGTCAATTTGTCTACTTCTACATCATGGGTATTAAATACTGGATGTGGTTCCCACATTTGTATAAATGTGCAAGAACTCTGTAGGAGTAGAACTTTGGCGAAAGGAGAAGTCGACATACGTGTTGGCAATGGAGCAAAGGTTGTTGCTTTAGCTGTAGGGACTTATTATTTATCGTTGCCCACTGGGCTTAATTTAGAACTTGAGAACTATTTTACGTGCCTACGATTTGCAGAAACATTATTTCCATTTCTTGTTTGGACAAGAAAGGTTTTTCGTTTACAATAAAGAACAACAGTTGTTCTTTTGCTTTGAATGATATAACCTATGGTGTTGCGCGTTTGTTTATTGGTTTATATGTTCTTGATTTAGATAATCCTGTCTATAATATAGAAAACAAACGACTTAAAGTCAATGACTCAAATCAAACATACCTCTGGCATTGTCGTCTAGGCCATATAAATGAGAAACGCATATCCAAATTACATAAGGATGTATACTTGGATAAGTTTGATTTTGAATCATACAATGAATGCGAATCTTGTTTGCTTGGTAAGATGACTAAAGCCCCTTTCACTGGTAAGGGTCAAAGGGCCACTGAACGTCTGGAGCTAATACATAGTGATGTATGTGGCCCAATACGTGTGATGGCTAGAGGAGGCTACTACTACTTCATAACATTTACTGATGATTTCAGTAGATATGGATATGTATATCTTATGAAGAATAAATCCGATTCTTTTGAAAAGTTCAAAGAATACAAGGCTGAAGTAGAGAAACAAATTGGCGGAGGTGCAAGTATTAAGATCTTATGATCCGATCGTGGGGGTGAATACTTAAGCACCGATTTTAAAGAGTATTTAAAAGAGTGTGGTATTGTATCACAACTCACTCCGCCAAGTACACCTCAATGGAATGGGGTTTCAGAGAGGAGAAATCGCACCTTGTTGCACATGGTGCGATCGATGATGAGTCATGCAGATCTTTCAATAAGTTTCTGGGGTTATGCTCTAGAAATAGCGTCTTTCACACTTAACCGTGTTCCTACTAAGAGGTTCAAAAGACTCCATATGAAATATGGAAGGAGAAACGGTCAGGCATGAGCTTTATGAAAGTATGGGGATGCAAGGCATTTGTGAAACGTCAAGTATTTGACAAGCTTGGACCTAAATCCGAAGAGTGCAATTTTGTGGGATACCCTAATGAAACAAAGGCATATTATTTTTATAGTCCTTCTGAGCAGAAAGTGTTTATTGCTCGAGATGCTGTCTTCATGGAAAGATATTTAGTTTCCAAAAGAAACAGTGGGAGAACTATAGATCTCGATGAAGATCGAGAACCACAAAATAGTATTGAACCTGAAGTGGAACAAGAGCAGGATAATGAAAATGCTCAACAAACACAGGTTGTTCGTAGAACTGGTAGAATTCGACATGAGCAAGAGAGATATGGATTTCTCTTGACTCAATGTGGTGATTTGATGCTCATAGATGAAGATGAGCCTCTCACATACCAAGATGCTATGAACAGTCCAGACTCTAAGAGATGGCTTGAAGCCATGAAATCTGAGATGGATTTCATGTACGAAAACCAAGTATGGACTTTGGTTGATCCACCTGAAGGGGTAAAACCTGTAGGGTGCAAATGGGTTTTCAAGAAGAAAACTGACATGGATGGAAATGTTCAGACCTATAAAGCGAGGTTGGTTGCAAAAGGTTTCAAACAAATTCATGGTATTGACTATGATGAAACTTTCTCACCCGTGGCTATGGTCAAGTCCATAAGGATTTTGATTGCCATTGCAGCATTCCATGATTATGAAATCTGGCAAATGGATGTCAAAACAGCCTTCCTTAATGGAAGCCTTGAAGAGGATGTGTACATGACACAACCTGAAGGTTTTGTCGATCCAAGGAATGCTGACAAGGTATGTAAATTACGTCCATCCATTTATGGATTGAAGCAAGCCTCCAGAAGATGGAATATCCGTTTTGATGAAATAGTCAAAGAGTATGGCTTTGTTCAAAACGAAGATGAACCTTGTGTTTACAAGAAGGTTAGTGGGAGTCATATGGCATTCATAGTACTATATGTTGATAATATACTACTAATGGGGAATGACATACCTTCTCTAAAGGCTGTTAAGACTTGGTTAGGGAGCAATTTCTCTATGAAAGACTTAGGCAATGGTACCTACATCTTAGGGATCAGGATCTATAGAGATAGATCTAAAAGATTAATCGGCTTAAGTCGGAGTACATACATTGACAAGATGTTGCATCATTCTGGGATGCAAGAGGCAAAGAGGGGATATGTCCCCGTGTCTCAAGGGATAACGATCTCTAAGGACCACATGAGTAAGGTTCCATATGCCTCAGCAATTGGATCTATCATGTATGCAATGGTATGTACTCGCCCAGATGTTTCGTATGCTTTGAGCATGACGAGCAGATACCAGTCTAATCCAGGTGAAGGTCACTGGACGGCAGTCAAGAATGTTCTAAAAGTACCTGAAAGGGACTAAAGATTCATTCTTGGTGTATGGAGGAGTGGAGAAACTGGTTGTAAAAGGTTACACCGATGCAAGTTTCCAAACAGACATGGATGATACTGTATCACAGTCTGGTTTTTTTTTTTGTTTTGTCTAAACGGATGTGACATACACATATGTAAAGTGCACACAAATGATAACATTGCAGACCCACTGACCAAAGGCTTGTCGCAGCAGAAGCACGATGGTCACACTAGTTCCATGGGTATTAGATACATGGGTGATTGGCTCTAGTGCAAGTGGGAGATTGTTAGTGTAGGTGCCCTAGAGGCAATACATTGTTTCTTTTAATAAACCCTTATGTCATTTGATTATTCATTAAACGTATTTATTATGACTTTAATTACTGCGATATATTTGTTAGCATAATAAATGTCCTTAGAATCATGATACACATTGTATAGTTTAAGTACATGACTTGAACTTGAGATTATATAATATATCATATTCTTAAAGGTCCCTAGTCGAGTATTATTATTACAGGGCAATAATAATACATAAATAGACTAGTATGTTGTTTGACAGATAACCACATCTCATTGGTTATAAGTATGGAGATACTAAAGTCAAAAACATAGGTACATGTAGGGGTACATGGTACTGGATAGACCCACAGTGAGATTCTTCATGTTTAATAAAGTCATAAGAAAGACTCACAGTGATAATGGTGTAATGGTCCTTTGACTTGAGATCATTATATTTCTATACGAGGATTAATATACTTTGACTACATTAAAAGTTACCTTTGACCGGGTGATGATAAAAGTGGACATCGGGTATATCATGAGTCATATGAGAAATATGAATGATAGATAAAGGATTTAACCCTCCTATAATTAGGAGAGATATTATTGGCCTCTTGATTGAGTGAGACAATGAAATGCATGGTCGTGCTCAAATAATGATTTGTTTTAATAGTCTACTCATGGATTAAGTAAACCCGGATTAAATGTTGAAGAGGATGACTAAACACATGCCTCGAGTTTAATCTATTATATTTGGTTAAAGGGATTATATTACACGGAAACATTAATCACAAAAGGTTTAAATTGGATCACCGATTATTATTATTACTTGGGTAGCAATGATGTATTACTAGATACCGCTCATTGTTTATAATTTTATTAGATATTAAAATTATTGCCAACGTAATAATAACCTATAGGGTCACACACTTAGAACGTCTTAAAAGGAGTTTTAATTTAAATTCAGAATTTAAATTAAATCATTATTAAATTGAGAATTGGCTATTTAATTAATTGGACTGGTCCTAATTAATTATATAAGCAAATTCGAATTTAATAAAGTAAGAACAAAATTGGATTTAAGGAAGTCCAATAATAAAATCAGTATAGAAATAGAATTGGGTTTAAGGAAGCCCAATTCGGTTTTTTGATTTTAGCCCATTATCTCTCTTATATAAATACATAATGATGTATTATTTTAAAGAGAGAGAGTTATTAAATCGTTTTTGACAAAACCCTAGCAGCTCCATCTTCGAGAGGCTAGAGAGAGAGACTGTTCTTCGTAGGCTAGTACCTGGCTCCTCGGATCGTTGGACGGTCGGACGTTCGTGTGGATTACCTTAGAGACACGGATCTTGACGCAAGGACTGTGTGTGGTGATTACAAGCAAGGATCTCCGTTGAGTTCGTGAAAGTCATCATCTTAATAGGTATGATTCGTTATCTCCATAATCTGCCCAGAATTATACATGGATCCTGGTTAGGGTTTCGATTTTTGTTGTTTTATTTACGTTTATCCGCTGCGTTTTATGTCTCGGAACCCTACAACAAAGACAACAAAGAAAAGGAAGCCAGGTGAGGTACATGGACAAGAAAATGAAGAATAGATGGATACCGTATCCATCCGAAATATCCGAATCCGTATCCGAAAAATTAGGATATTATCCGTATCCGAATCCGACATATCCGTATCCGAAAAATTAGGATATTATATTAATATATTATATTAATATATTAATATATTATATTAATATATTAATATATTATATTAATATATTATATTAATATATTAATATATAATATAGAATATATTATATATCATATATCATATATTAATATATTAATATATATTATATTAATATATTAATATTATATTAATGTATTAATATAATATATTAATATAATATATATCATATATTAATATATTATATTAATATATTAATATATAATATAGAATATATTATATATTATATATCATATATCATATTATATCATATATTAATATATCATATATTATATATCATATATTAATATATTATATATCATATATTAATATATTATATATCATATAATATATAATATATTATTATATTAATATATTGTATTAATATATTAATACAATATAATAATATATTAATATATTAATATAATAATATAATAATATATTATATTAATATATTAATATTAAATATTAATATATTATTATCTTAATATATTAATATATTATATTAATATATTATATTAATATATCATATATCATATTAATATATTAATATATTATATTAATAAACTATAAATGTGATATATATCAAAGGCAACCAATACAGCAAAGTGATGAGTTGAGTTCGTGGGACTAGTGGAGAAGAAAAAACAATTCAAAACAAAACTGGAGGCTCACGCGCACAACTGCACAAGAACCAGCACAACAGTTGCAGTTTGTTTGCATATATACATGGTGAGATCCACATTAATAAAACAAGAAGAGCAATAAAGAGAAGCACGAGCTAGAGGCAGACAACCAAAAAAAAGGGCAGGGGATTTTAAATCGGCCGATCCAAATATTAAAAGATAAGTCCTTTGATTCTTGTTATATATTTTCCGCAATTTCATATTTATTGATTAAACTAGCGTTCTACCCGTGCTACGCACCGACCAATAAATTGTATTAATAAATTAATATAAATATATTATTTTAGTTTTTATTTAGAAAAATATATATTTTTATTGAAATGTTAATTAACGTATGTATAAAATTACTTATATGTGAATTCATACCGATTGAATTAATATTAATATTATGAACCAATCATCAAAACAAATACAACCCGCGTTGAAAAGTTCAAAATCCATCTTTATTGTTTTTTTTTTAAATTTAGCTTTCATTTTATTTCTCTCTTTTTTAGAGAATATTTCTACGTATCATGTTAACAAATTTTTCACCCATATTATGAGAATTCGGTATATTTATTCAATATCGAATCCTTAAAATATTTATTATATTAATTCATTGAAAATATTTCTATGGTCATGGTAAATTTTTCGATAACATTTAAAAAATGTATAGAAACTTAATCCTCACGACTCCAATAAATCATTAGACTGTCTATCAAAAAAAGATTGCATGTTTCAGTCATATGAGAAAGGATATCTACTATGCAAGATAGATGAAACGAACGTAATTATAACAATAGAAACTTTCATCTAATCTAGTTTGCTATGTGATTGTTCAATATCATTTTTATAATTATATGTCCTATTATTAATGAATTGATTTACTATAAAAAAATATTATCAACTAACCAAACAAATTCAATATATCGCGCTCTTGGAGTAACATATGATTGTTAGATTTTATGGTTATTGCACTTAGCTTATTTGTAAAGACAACTTAAAATGTGCATTTTCAGTTTGGAAGATTGTATTTTGGTTTTTATATTCTTTTCTAGTAAAATATGGAATAATAAATTTTTGTTTTCTTTAATTCTTAAAATAAGACATATGAAAATGAGTATCACCTATTTTTTTTTTCATTTTACTAACTTGTGAAAATAAGTTAATGTCCATAAAATTGAAATCAAGTGTGTAATATATAAACACATAATCACATTGTTACATATGTGTCCTTGTAATTAAGATTTTGGGTTAAATAACATGAAATTCAATTTCCTTTAACAGTGAGTATATTTTTCCGACATATATAAGAAGAAATAGCTTATGTAGACATGACAAATCGTTTTGTACATTCATGTCATGTACTTTAGGGTCTTTAACGAAAATGACATGATATTAAATCGTGTACCCGAAATTAGAACACAAAATGACCCTAAATTACACAAATTTTTTCGTGTACACGAAATTAAATGAAATACGCGAATAGAAAAAATATGTCAATTACATGAAATATTACTATGTATCCAAGTTATGTAAATATATAATTATATGTCTTAGAACAACATTGAGATGTTACAAAACAAAACTAAGAGTAGCATGCATGGTGTAAAGTCTGCCAAACAAAATGAAACCCTCCTTATTAATTTTTTCTTATTTCTCGTTAACAAATATCTCTCTTCTTGTAGAATCTTTCTACCAAGTTATTTAGTTTACTTAGCCATATTTTATGCTTTGTTAATATAAAAAAAATATAATCAACCAACCAAGCAAATTCAATATATGCTCTTAGGTTAAGATATGAGAATTGATACTATTACTTTAATTCAAGAATACAAAATTCAAAAAGACGCCCTTTTATTAAAAACAATATATATTTTAAGTGTATACCATTTTTATTTATCATTATTAATAATTTTTATAACAAAAACTGTAGCTGCTGCTCTCTCTCTCTCTCTCTCTCTCTCTCTCTCTCTCTATCTCTCCATCTTTCCCAAGAAATGCTAAACTAAAGTTTAGGAGTTGATATTAGTTTTTTAAGTTTTTTTTTTAGAATTTTTTTCTTGATTTATCTTTATTTTTCAATAAATATATCATTGAGAATCTAGTACCTCGTTGCCCGTTGGTGGATTTTATCTACCAAAATATTAGATTTTGTAATATCTCCTTGTAAATGATAAGCCTTATTTTCTTTTTCTTGATTTACTTTGGCTTTCAATAAATATCTCTCTTTATTGAGAGCCTAATATCATATTCGTGGATTTTGTCTACCCATATATTAGATTTTGTTATATTAGTTCATTGATTTGGATAATATATAATCACAGTTCTGGTCGGTTGTTTGAATACGTTATGAAAAATCAGAGTTACACATTTCTCATGTTTTTAACAAATTGTTAGATTATCTCGCCGAAAAGATTGTATAATTTAGTGATATAAGCTAGAGATGTACCATAATTGAATATCTATTCAATGATTGGATAAATGAAATTAGTGATCTATTTGACTATGTGTTTATTCAATTTTAATTGTTTTTGTAGATGTTGTATGCCCTTTTATTGATGATTTTTGCAGGTTTAATTATTTTTGTGAATGACATATGTCCTTTTATTGATGAATTAATTATCTATAAATAAATAGTGATTTATAAGAAAATTTGTGCTAAATTGACCAATTTATTATGGAAACATTCACTAACAATATTTTCATTGACTCTGTAATATTTTTTATTTTTTGATTGATAATTTATACACCAAATAATGTATAGTACTATTTAAGAGTATATTTAATATTTTGAATAATTCAATTATATTATCAGTTCAAATTATTTTTCCATTAATTATTGCATAGTTAAAAATTTTCGTAATTAAAATGTTAAAAGATGATTGGTTTAAAATTAATTCTTATATTTTAATTGGTTGATCCAAGCTTTTTTTAATGATTGAATTATTTAATACTTTACATAACTTAAATTTTGAATGTGTATTTAGAATAGTGTGGTAAATAGTTTTATATTGTTAATAATTTTTAATTCATGATTTTAATTGTATCTTATGATTTTGAATTGAGAGTTTCAGATATCAAAATATCTATTATAAATATAATAGATTCATGTATTAATGTATAATTTTTTAAATTAAATAATTATTGTATTTAGAATAAAATTGTTAATTAATCACTGAATAACATTGGCAACCCAACACTGTAAAAAAATAGATTATTGATTGTTTTAAGTTCCTTTTTAAGTTGCTTGTTGATTGTTTTATATGTGATAGCAGTTTATGGTTCTTTCAGTAGTTTTGTACTGTAGTAGGTTTAATCCTGTTTCCTTCCTGATGTCCAGTTGTGATGCAGGCTGATCACGTATGTAAAGGCTTTGCCTATCTAGCTCCTTCCTGTTGGAGCTATATTATAATATAAGCTTTGCCTTTCAAAAAAAAATTACAACAAAAAGATATAAAGTAGTACCTTAACCGAAATTAATATGATTTAGCCATAAGGAGAATTGATGCATACACTTTGTTTATCAAAGTTGGCTAGGTTTCATGGGGAATAGGGAATAAGAGGCTTAGAATTCCTGTAATGTTTAAGTTGATATAATAATTATATTTTTTAGTTTGTAAGAATTATTTATTCTTTTAAAATTTTATTATTCAATCATAAACTATTTTTTATTATTATAAAATAATTTTTAAAATACCCGTGTGCGGAGCACGAGCTATAATCTACTCATGTTTAGTTAATTGATATGAAAAAAAATAAAAATTAACTGTTACTGAGTGTAACTTGATTTGATTTGAGTTTAGTCTTGGTTGAAAAGTAGAATCTAGATCCAATAGAGAAACATGTTACATTAAGTTTAATTGATTTAAATTTAATAGATTCTGAATGATGTCAAAATAATTCACAATCTTGTGATTGGTTAACTAACACATGTTAGATTCGGGTATCCTTTATTATAATAAGGGATGTTCAAAAACAATTCATGACTAAAAGATATATAACCATATGTAATATACTGTTATGTGGATTTATATAAAATAACATTTATGGTTAGTAGAATTTTTTTAAATTAAAAACCATGTGATATGCGAAGCTATTAAATCAAAATATTTTATATTTAAATTTAATTTAACCGCGATTAGTAAATTATAATAAGCATGGTAAATAATAAAACTTTTGTATATGATTGATTGATTTAAAGTTTAGAAGTAAATTCTGATTGCCTCTTAAATAATTTTAATTTTTGATTGGTAATTTATTCACTAACCAATAATGATACTCTTATAGCGTATATTTAATCATTAAAGTAATTTAAATATATGTAGTGTTCGTTTATATGATTTTATTAATTATTATTTTTAACAAATTGTGAATAAAAATATTTTTGAACCTTTCAAAAAATCGATTTTTTGAAAATATGGATTTTATCCAAGCTATTTAAAAAAAATTGAGTTTTTGAATATATGTATTTTATCCAAACTATTTAAAATTTGTTCATATCCGATTTTGTAGTGTTGGCTTATATGCATTTATTAATTAATTTTATTAACAAATTATGAATAAATATATTTTTGAACTTATAAAAAAATCAATTTTTTGAAGGTTTGGATTTTATCCAAGTTATTTAAAATCTGATTTTAAATTCGATTTTTTCAGATTTTTAGTTAAGTAAGATTATAATTATTTAATATTGATTATAATTGTACAATATATATTATAAAAATAAATTTATAATGTATGATAATATGATTGTGACTGACTTTAATTAAAAAGAGTGGTTGATTAATGAATGATTAATTATGAAATTTAATTTAAAAATATAATAGCATATGGTGATTGATTTCAAATTAAAATTGTGATTTTCTAGTAAATATTTTTTAATTTAAAAAATATTTATTTATGGATATGTTTAATAAAATCATTATTGTATTTAAATTAGAAGTGTTAACTAATTATATAAGGAAACATATTTTTAGGATTATAATTCAAATTTTAAATATATTTAGAATGATTGATTGGTTTAACCTTGGTTAAAAGATAGTAAGTTAAATTATATAAGAAAACATATTTATTTTAATTTGACTGGTCCATGATTTAGAAATGGCATATGATTGGTTCTAAAATAATTCATAGTTTTCTGATTGGTTAACTGGGTACATGATTAATTAACTGGATGGTGTGGTAGACTCAGGTTTGATAATAAAGGATATAATGCCATGTACGCATACATGAGATTTTTGTTTCTTAAATATTTTTTAGAAAAAATATTATTGTTTAAAAATTCGTGTGAGAAATATATTTTTATGCTTGTAAAATTATTGTTATTTGAAAAATATCGTACGAGATATTTATACTTTAACGAATTATGGATTTTTTTTTAAAATCTCGTCCGAGCTGCATGTTTTGGACGAAAAAATTATATATGCGAGACACATAATTGTGAAGAAAGTTCTTACAAAAAAGACATTATATTTGAAGAAAATAAATATCGCGACATTTTTTAAAATAACATATTTAGTATTGCATTTGGATTTGTAAAATAATTTTCGTATATTGTCGCGATAGTACATATATGTCAAAAATATCTTCAAACTTGAGAACTAAATTGTCAAGTAGGGTAGCCTAGACAAGCTATAGATTCCGTGATGCTATACACTGGATTATTATTGAAGGCCCATGACCAGATCTTGAGCTCAAGATCGCATGGGTGGAGGCATCCCTATGCATAATATCTTTAAGACATGCACAACTAGCCCAACAAGGGACACGTGCAAGGTTCGCCATGATTACATCTCCATCTTTTATTGAAGACCCTCGCCAGACACATCCTTATGTGGTTGCATTAGACACTTGAATAGTGTGCACGTCAATTCGGGATATATACAAAAAGCCAAGATCCTAACTTGACAATAAGGATCGCAATGGATTTCAAACGAATTATTTATGCTCGCACTTTTGAAACCTTGGCAAAAAAATATATATCATATACTGTTCATCGCATGATATCACATTTGTATCCGCATACGCCTAACGAGCACTGTCGTGCTCTAAATGTTTTTTATGAAACCAAAATTAAAATTTTGATTCTACCATAGAATCAAAAATTAGTGGTTCTCTCCGGTTCTCCATGCAAGATGGTTCTCCATGGAAACAATGGCATATATATATATATATATATATATATATATATATATATATATATATATATATATATATATATATATATATATATATATTGATGGTTTAACAATTATTTTCTAATTAAAACTACCAAGAAACAAAAGAGAGAAGAAATGACGATTTTAAACTTGAAAATTCTATTTGATTTAGGAAATCTACTTATATTTCGTTTTGATTATCAAAATAAGCTTCTAATTATTTGAAGATAATTGTATTAACAACCAAATACAGTTTTAATAATAAATATAAGAGGGATTTTATCCAAAATTTTGATAGTCTGTAGTCTTGTCCTCAGTACGATAAAATAAATAAATCTTTAGATATTAAAATAAATAGATGAAAAACGTTGGATCTAGCATAACAAATATTTTATATTTTAACATGTAAACTAAAAAGTTTATTTATGTTAAATTACGAAAAAGTATATGTTAATTATTTTAATCGTATATAATTAGGTTTTCTACATTGAATAGAATTATCAATGTACTCCCTTTGTCCCATCCATTTCTTTACACTTTCCTTTTTGGGATGTCCCATCTAATTCTTTACATTTCTAAACTTTCCTAAAATTGTAAAGTTTTATAATATAAAAATCAACTACATCCACTATTTTCCTACACTAACTCATTTTATATATTATATAGTGATGGGTCCCACCACTTTAATCATTTTTCCTACTTCTCTCCTCCGTCTTTATATTTTTCCTTGGTCTCCGTGCCCAACCCAAATGTAAACATTTGGGTGGGACGGATGAAGTAGTTCTTTTACATTGAATATGATTAATATAAAAATTCGTAATTATATTTTCTCTTGAGATTATGAGTGTTTACATTTGGATAATAATTGTTTAAATTATCATTAAATTAAAGATATTTTTATGAGTTTCGCGTGGGCCGTAAAATCATCCAATTCTGATTTATAGATCTCCCAAATAGAGCTCAAATAGTATATATGAATTTTTAGTAATATTAATAAAAAAAATTCAATTCTACCACCACATTTTCTAATTATATCCTTTTCAGATTATAATTTTATTTTTAAAATTCAATTCTAATATAACTTTTTTTAAATGTATTATTTTTAGATTATAATTTTCTTTTTAATATGTTATAATTTGATCGCCTATTTTTAAAAATATTAGATTCGACGGTTAAGATTATTTTGACGGTATAAGACCAAAATTTTGGATAAGATTTCATAGGCTTCTGTTAGTACAATGACCAGACCAAAAATTTGGATAAGAACTCTTATGTTTATTATCTATAAAAACTAGCATTTTACCCGTGCTACGCACCGAAAACACAATTTTAAAATTTTAAAATAGTTACAAAAATATATAGTGTGTCAAAAAATAAAATATTTTGTTATATTTTGTTTTGAGTGTAACGAACCCAATATGCATCTCTAAGTAACTTTTCTCAAATTATGTATAATTGTATGGATGCGTGTTAAAACAATTTGAAAATTTGTTTATATAAAAAAAAGATTAATGTCAAAACACATTCATTTGATATATGATAAAATTTACCTGAGATACATATCAATTTTCTTATTCCTTTTTGTTTTTTCCCCAAGTAATTTAACGACATTTTATGCTATTTTTACAGAAAGTTCGTTTCAATATAATCATGTTTGAGAATCAAGCGTTGAAAACAGTAAAAACATAATTAGTAATAGAAAAAATAAATCAAATACATATTTTTCATTCTATAAATGCAAATAAAATAGGAAATGAGCAATTTTTTGGAGTAATTCTAGAGGTCCCTAAAAAAATCTCAAAAAGTTAGTTATCATATTTTGATTGGTTAGCGTTCTATCCGTGCTACGCACCGAATGATAAAATTAATTAATTAATTAATATAAACATGTTATTAATCATTATTTATAAAAAAAGATAATTTCATTATAATTTAAGTATAAATTATCGTCAATTTATACCAATTGCATTAATATCAATATTATCAAACAATTATCATACAATTCACATCCCCGCTCAAACATTCTAAACCCCTATTTATTGTTTTTTCTTAATTATATTTTAAATTTGATTTCTCTCATTTTTTAGAATATTTCAACCAAGTTCATAAGTTTTTCATCCATATTTTAAGTCTCCTATGTATTTGTTCCATATCATTTTTTCAAATTTTATGTTCTTTTATTAGTTATTGATTTAGTACTATAGTAAAATAAACATTATCAATTAACCAAACAAATCCAATACATCCCGTTATTTGAGTAAGATATATCTGTTAGAGTTTATGGTCAGTTTGTTTTTAATGACGACTTTAAATGTGCATATTTAGTTTGGGAATTTTTATATTGAATTTTTTATTCTTTTCTATCAGAATATGGTATATTAAATATTAGTTTTCTTTTACTCATAAATAAGGAAGGGAAATTAATTCGATATGATGGTAACCGATTCGAACCCAAACCCAATTTTTTGGATTCAGGTTTGGATATAAATTTTAAAATCGAAATAGTTTCGATTTACATTTGGATTTATGTTGTACCGAACGATAGCCTATCCAAAATCCGAAACCCAATACACTATCGAAACCCTATACATATGTAATATAATATTGTAATTTGAAATTATTTCATGTAATATTTTAGATGTAAGACATATTATTTTATTTATTTTTATTCAAATATTTCATTAGAAATCGTCAATACTAATTTAGTAATTAGAACTTATATTTCTCAATATCTAATTTTATTGATATATTCAAGATGAATTTTGTTTACATTAATTTTTCATTTCTATGTATAAAAAGAATTATTTTTTAACATATTTTAAATTTTACTTACTATATTAATTCGTATAATATGTTATATTTTGACTACTTAAGTTAATCATTTTATTTTTTAATTTTTGTATAAATATAATTAATATTGTTTGCGTGTAACAATTATTTTAATTTTGACTACATTATTACTAATTTTGGATACCCAAAAAAGTCAAATCTAATCCGAAATCCGACGAATTTGGTTTTAGATATTGAATTTTGGATTTGGATTTATTTTTAAAACCCAAAAATATTTGGATGTGGGTTTGAATTTTACAAAATTCGGATCAAACCCAACATGTTGTCATCCAAACGCGTAAAATAAAATATTTAAAAATGAGTATCACCTATCTTTTTTCTATTTGATTAACATGTTAAAATAGAAAACTGTACATGAAACTAAAATCAAATGTGTAATATATAAACATGTAATCACATTATTATATATTTGTCCTTATAATTTAATTGTCGAGTTAAAAAACATGCAATTAATTTTCATTTAACAATGAGTATATTTTACCGACATATATTAAAAGAAAGAGTTTACGTAGATCTGGAAAATCGTTTGTGTTATATGCATTCATACCATGTGTATTTTGGGTTTTGCATTAAAATGACATGAAATTATTTTGTGTACCCATATTTGAACACAAAATGCTACTAAAATACGCATTTTTTATTTTTGTTCACAAAACGAAAATAATACTCAAAATGAAAAAATATGACAATTACATGTAATGTTACTCTCTAACCAAGTCATCTAAGTATGTTACTATATAATTGAAAACAACATTGAATTACTACAAAATAAAACTAAAAGTAGAGTACATAAATATGAAGCCCTTTTCTTTAATTTTGTTTATTGTTAATAAATACCTTTGTTTGATTAGAATCTATCTACCAAGTTATTTAATTTTTTTTACCTATCTTTAAGATTTTGTTGATATTAAAAATAAATATTATTAACCAACCAAGCAAAATTCGATATGTCTGTTCTTAGATTAGGATATGAGAATTAAATATTATTACTTGAATTGAAGAATACAAAATTAAAATGAACACCTTTTATTAGAAACAATATATAATTTTATATATTAAAATGAAACATTATAAAACTCAGAAATTATTATTTAAATTATTTTATTTAAATTAAAATAAAATGATTTAAATAATGATTATATAAAAATATAATTATAACATAAGATAAAATTTATTACATATCAACAAAAATTCGTGCATCGCACGGGTTATAAGCTAGTATATGTTATTCATGAAACACGTATTATTTGTACGAGATTATATATCAATTTATTCAGTAATTAGTAATAAATCAATTTTAAAAATTGTAATCTAATCAACGATTGTAGTTTGGATTAAGGAAACCTTGTTACCTTGATATGATCTATTTTATTTTAATACACGTTGTCCAATCTTGATAATTTATACACCAAATAATGTCTAATACTATTTGAGAGTCTATTCAGTATCTTGAAAAATTCAAATATATCGTCAAGTCAATTTATTTGTCCCATTAATTCTTGAAAAATAACGATAAGTAAAATTTTAATGATAACTGGTTTAAATTTCATTTTTAATATTTTAATTGGTTGAATTTAGCCTTTTTTTGATAACTGATTAATTTAAAAGTTTATATAACTTAAATTTTGAAGGTTAAGTAACCACGATAAGTAAATTAGGATGAGAATGCTATGATTAATTTAATTTTAGTGGCTAATTTTGATTGGCTCTTATATATATTTATGAAAATTAATCCGTATTATATAATAATGTTATTATAATTAACTATAAATCAAAAGTGTGAAAAATTAATATTGCGAAAATTGCTTCACATTATATATTTATATAATCTTGATTGGTTTTGATTTAAAATATTAATTTATTATAATTATTTTTTGATATTAAAAAAATAAATATATGGATATGTTAAATCAAGTAAGTTACTCTATTTAAATTTGAATTGTTAACTAACCATAATTAATATAATAGAATGAAAATAGTAAATAAAGAAAACTTTTAATATAATATGATTGGTCTAAAATTTAGGAATGACCTTTGATTGGTACTAAAATAATTCAAAATTTTAGATTGGTTAACTGCATACTATATATTTGTATAATCCTAATTGATTTTGATTTAAAATATTAATTTGTTATAATTATTTTTTGACATTAAAAAAAATATATGGATATGTTAAATCAAGTAAGTTACTCTATTTAAATTAGAATTGTTAACTAACAATGGTTAGTATAATAGAATGAGAATGATAAATAAGCAAAACTTTTAATATAATATTATTGGTGTGGTAGACTCAGATTTGATTTCTATTTTAATAATTTTAATAATATTATGATTCTATTTGTAATTCTATTTAGGATTATAATTCAATTTTAAATATATTTAGAATGATTGATGGGTTTAACCTTGGTTAAAAGATTATGATTGCTATTTCTAAAAGGTAATATCTCGACTTTATTTTAGGTGTATTTATTTTTCTTATTAATAATTGTAAAATTTGTTGTAAATTAAAAAGGTAATGTGTTTTAATTGTAAAGGAAATATTAATGATTAAAAGATATGATAAGATTGATATTTTTAGATGGTTGTTAACTGTAATAACCGCGAATTTTCGAATAAATTTTTCCTACTCGATATTTAAAATTTTAATTAAGAGTGATGCACTAGTATATTTTAATTAGTGCGTTTTTGTAAAATTTCGAAATTTTATATATTCATATGTAAGAAGATATTATATTATATATATTTGTTTATATTTATTTGGTATTTACTAAAATCAGGAAAATTTAGGAAAACAGGATTTTTAATTTTTGGATCAAATTTATTTTAGAAAGCGAAATTAGAGTTCCGTTTTAATTGGCCAACAAGGGAGAAACGGAATGATACGTGTTATTAGTGTTAATATTACTAAATGAGACGGGTGTGGAGCTCAAGGAGACAGCAATTGCAGCGCACGCCATAGTCTTCTTTTCATAAAACTTAATTTGTTCCATACCTCACTTTCTCAGCCCATACGTTTATGTCTTTTTGGAATCAATAATTAGGAAACCCGACCTCCTTTTATATACAAACAAGAGGATTTATATCACTCTCTAAAAACAACACCAATCATCTCCTTTTCCTGTCAAACCCAGATCACTATACTTCTCTTCAAAACCAAAAAGCTCGACATTATACATACACAAAACAGCACAGACCCCCATTTGTTTACCTATCTCAGTCGATACATATTTTACAGGGTATGGGTTTGTTTATTTTTGGTTTAATTTCTTTGTATTCTTAATTGTGTCGTGTTAATTTTACAATTTGGTTTAAATTTCCGTGATGAAACTGTTTCTGGGTTGGATTGTTTCGATTGAATTGTTGTTGTGGTTGCCGTGAGAGAAAGAGATTGAAAGAGAGATAGAGAGAGGGGGATATGTACGGGAGAGAGGGAGAGTAGTAGAGTTGAGTATTGTTGTTGTTGTGGTGTGTGGTTTCGGTGTGGTCGAGATGAGAACAGAGAAAGAGAGGGAGGTACGAGGGAGTCGAGAGAGGGAGAGAAAGATAACAGAGAGATGAAGAGAGATGAGAGGAGTTCGAGAGAGAGAGTAGTAAGGAGAGACGGAGAAAGAAATTGATGGTGGTGGTGTTTACTGAATACGGAGAGGACAGAGAGAGTGCAGAGAGATAGAGAGGGTGAAGTCGAGAAAGTGAGGGAGAGATGTGAGATCGAGAGATGTTGAGGCGGAGGGAGAGATGAGTCCGAGAGAGAGAGAGAGGAGACGAGCGAGAGAGATTTGCAGAGAGAGACAGGGGAGGGGAGGCGCGTGGGGCCCACGCGCAGTCATGGTTAATATTTTTGAGTTTCTGACTGTTAACCGGGAATAATAATAATAAAATAATAGCGTAATGATAAGTTGATATTTGACTGTTTTAATCGGGAGTAATGAATAAATAAAAGGTGTTCAATCAGTTTCGTTAAATTTGGAATAATGTTTAAAATCGTGAGAAATAAATAATTAAAGTGGTAATTGATTTATTAATTAAACAGAAATATTTGGTGAGTATTTGGACGTGATTTAGAGATTTAATGATTATTGATAAAAAGAAGGAATAATTGTGAACAAATAGACTTAAATATAGTTTTATTTTAAAAGGCTGAGATTTAGTATATCCGGGTTGTCTTTGATTAATCGGATCGGATCAGATTTGTTTAGGGGCTTAAATCGGAATAATATTTATTTATTTACGAGACTTAAAAATGGATAATTGCCGTTATATTCGATAACCCTATTTTTGTTTTAAGTGAGATTTACGGATATTAAAATATTATATATTTCTAGATTTAATTCCTGAGTTTGAAAAAGAGTTATTTATCTGGGAATTATTTTCCGTTATTTATTGAAGAAATTTTCGAGAAATATTTTATTATTGTTATTATATTATATTGGCGGTTTAGAAATACTTTATTTTGAGGAATCGCTCACGTATTTCTGGTTGCCAATTTTAGAGCATAACTCTCGAGCCATAGATCGAAGTCAATTTCACGGGTAGAGTATAATTTTATCTGCATTTATCTACACTTCGAGATCGAGGCAAGTTCCTTCTGACCCTCACTCCTTTTGAAATGTTTTGAGAAATGCTGAAATATTACTCTGTTGAAATATGTTCTGAATTGCCAATTCGTTATAAAATATCCTGATTATCGTAATATTGATTTTAGAAAATTCTGGAGATTTTCCAAAATGTCGATAAATTCTTAGAACGTAAGTTGATTGAAATCGAGGGCATCTTATTGTTCGAGATGACCCCTAAATATTATTCAGTTATAACTACGCTCATATATCGAGGTAGTTAAGATTTTATTGACTTCAATCGGATTTATTGTTCAGATCCGATAAATTTTATTTCAATATTTAAATTTGATTCATTGTTCGAATCAAAATAGATACATCGAGAATAGTGAATAGAAGAATAACATATCATCAGAATTTCCTCTAAAATACATACTCTAGCGTATTTAGAAGTTTTCTTTCAGAATCTAGTCGTTCTTATTATTTCAAGACGACTCCATATGATTTATTCTGATTAACGAACCCTTCTTGTTCAAGGGTTGTTACTTTATTGTCTTGTATTGACATATTGTTCGTGTCAATATAATAAATAAATTTCTTTTAAAAATATTGTGACGGCCTATTGTTCAGGTCGGTCTTGTACAAAGTGTAGACTAACGATCAGCCAGAATCGAATAGGAATCCAAATCAAAATATCTTATTCGGAGGAAAAATCATGTAATCCACTGGTCAACATGGGAGATGGCCCATGGGTGTTCTTTCAGATCAACACGGGGAAAATAAACTCGTGGTATCGAAAGAGAAATATTATTATTTTGGCACAAGTGTTGCCAGGTTGACGTTTCAACCAACTTTTTGCTAGCAAACGATATGGTGGTACTTTCGACATAGTAGTGATCGTGCTATGGGGTATCACGGGTGTACGGTACTTGCGACACAGCGGTTGATCTCGCTGTGGGGTATCGTAGAGGTGGAAGACCAGTATCTCAAGCTTTTAAATTTCCAATTTCTTTTGCTCAGAGATAAGTCATTTTTGGTTTGTCAGTGAAGTATTATCAGGGCATTTTGCCTGTAATCGAGTATCTTTCATAAAATGGAATTGTTTTCTTTCTACCTTCCTTGTTAGTGAGAGAGCGAGTCAGTGGACTTGCTGAGCACCTAGTTGCTCATTCTTGTTGTTAATATTGTTTTTCAGTAAAGACGGAAAAAGGCGAAACCTCTCGTTTCAAGGGGAAGGGGAAAATGCACCAGGGCACTGAGCGGGACTAGTATGCTTACCTCAGAGACGATGGCCCTATCGAAGACTACTAGCATATGCTTCGACGTGTTTATTATTATCGTGTGTACTAGTTATATGTTGTAATAATTCTGAGACTTGTCGATGCTTGGATTTGTGGGATGGAACCACGTTTGTAAGATAAAGCCTTTATTTTATTATGTATTGTATTGTATTTTGGATAAGGCAGGTATTGGCGGTAAGTGGCGACCTAAGTCTACAATCAATGGATTTGGGGGCGTTACAGCTTGGTATCAGAGACTTAGTTATATTTTTAGGAATCGTACGAGCCTAGAATTATAACGCGACGTGAGAGTATATAGGTATAATACGATGTTGAGATTTTAGCACTAAGTGCTTTACACCCTTATATATATATATCTACATGCATATCTAGTCGACTAGAACCTGTTTGTGACCGAAACCTTTTGTACCTTTGTAGATGTCATACACCTTATTCGCATGGACCCCTAGTTCCCAACTGATTTAAAGATAAGATGCCTAAGTTTCCATTATTTTTAAGATCAGATGATACCCTACAGAGTTTTCACACTTTGTAGATGTTATCAATACCCTTGCCAGAGTCAGAGTTGGACCGGCACGAGGTACGTGCACCAGAGATGCAACTATGTGTTCCAAGTTCGAGGCTAAACTTTTCAACGATTTCGGGACTGACATTAGTTTTTCTAAAGATATTACTTTAGAGGTTGAAATAGTTATCTAGGATATGGTGTTTTTGTACATCCCCTCTTAGAGATTTTCTTCTCTGACGAGCTACCCAAGGTTGCAAGTGTCGCTTTATTTCGAGAACCGATAGTTGTTCCTAAGAGCTTATATTGTGCTGGAAAATCGTTCTTTAAATGACTTCGTTAGTAACGATTATCGATAAATCTTATCATTTGAATTTACCCAGGCAATTTCTATCCTATTTGAAAAGGACCTATATTGTTTAGAGGTTAATTTACCCAGCATTATGTACTTTTATAAATACAAATCCCATTCATATCCATTCCTACATTTGACATCCTTTGTGGTACTGAGATGAACAACCCTAAATATATAGGGGAAGACTATCTGTCTCTGTGATAGAAGTCTGGTGGGACGCCACCGTTTGTACTGTTGTTTGTCATTAGAGTACTAAAGGCTGGCCACCTTGTGTACATTAACGGTTGTCCTAATGATATATGCAACAAAACAGATGTTCAATGATCATCATGATCTCTCAGTTAATCCTTTCATAAAAGATTCTCACCATCAAGAATTGAGTATACACATGTTGTGATTTAATATTCGTTCCTTTATGAGTTATCTCTATTCAATGCTCTTATGGATCCTAAAATGATTGGTGCCTAAGAATTTCAAAAGTGGTATACTGAAATTTGAATGTGATGAAACTTTACTTCCAGAAAAGAGAATTTCAGCGACTCAAGATTGAGCGACAATTTCTATATATGAATAGACTATTACGCTAATTATTCGCTAGTCAGATTTTCGAAACCCTACATAGTGTCTCATGGTTATGTATTAAGGTTCTAAGATTTTGGTTTGAATACGGAGCAATCATTCTCAATCCTTTCAGAGTAAGAAGCAAATCGATACTGAGTATACAACTATACATTGATGATATATTACTTGTTGATGAAAGAGTGATCGTTTTTCATATAGGAAAAGAAAAAGAGAACAGTAATGCACGTTTCCCCTACCTTTCTTATGAGTATAGTAGCTAAACGGTGACTTAACCCTTGGAAGTTTTTAAGATTAATGTTTGAGACAATTAACATGATTGTGATACTTCAAACTCTTGAGGCATGTCTTCTCGTATTTTCTGAAATTTTCTTGCCCCAAGTACGACATGTGTTTTACCCTTTATACCTATAACATTTCTTTAAATAAAACACACCGCGATTGAGAATCAAAGTGAGAATATTTTGGATTATAAAGTAGAGTCAAAACCCAGGTCCTAAGCTAAAAACCAAAGTAAGGGTATATTTGGAAGTTATTCTTGATTTTCTTTAAAACGAAAAGACCCTGTGAAAAGAAATGCATATTATGATTTAGAAATTCAAACAATACCATCACTAATAAGACTTATAAGTAGTAAGACATTGTGAGACCAAAAGGGTTACTTATTCTAAAGAAATGAGAGCATGATTGAGAGAGGTGAAAAATAGTTCCTTTATATAGTGTTGAATGAGCTAGGATTATCATCGTTACTATGTATATGTTGAAAGGTGAAGGTTATTGCTGGTAGGAAGCGAAGAGAGCTATGGAGGGTAACGCGGTCATACCGCGGACCGGATTTACAGAGTTGTTCCTGGTAAGATATTTTTCTTAAATATTTAGAGAATCAGATGGAAATTAAGTTTTTAGGACACAAGCAAGGAACGATGACTGTTGCAGATTATGAAGCTAGGTTTATTGAACTCTCAAGGTTCGTACCCTATCATGTAGACACCAAGGAGAAAAGAGCCAAGTATTTTCAACGAGGATTGAAGCCCTGAATATAGAATCGAGTTACTGTGTTTGAAATCACCAATAACGCAGCCTTAGTGTAGAAAGCGGCCATAGTGGAAAACAGAAGTGAGTCGTGTCCGAAAGATACATGGTAAGAAGAGGAAGTTTCAGAATAGTGGTAGTAATTTTGTGAAGAGGACTGATAACCGAGTTAAGAAGAAACCTTTTGTGAAAAGAGATCTATTGAAGGCACGATGATGATATCTTAAGTTAGAATTATTTAGTTGATACTTAGCAAGCACTATTTTAAGTATGTTGTGAATCATATGAGGATCAAGCTCTTTAAAACGAAAGCATCCAAGATCACATGAGTAGAGTATATATATGTATTTTTGGGAAAGGGTCGGTATTATTATTTAACTTACGTAAAGAAGGATATTCCAACTTTAAATGAGGAAGGAATGGAGATTTTGGACGAAAAATATTAGTAAACCCGAGAGAAAACACAATTTATAAGATTGGCTGCACCTCTAGGAGACAAGCCAAGTATACACACTTTTAATATGAGTATGACAAATGTTATCAAGGATAATAAGGTTTCGTGTCCCGAGATTGCAGACAGCCTTCGAAGAAGAATCCAGTTCCTTGACTTACAGCACCTTCTAACAACAAGCCGACAACAAGAACTTTCAACATGATTGTAGGAGATGCCATTGATGAGAGCGATATGATCGCAGGTTCGCTTCTAGTAAATTTTTAGAATGCGTGTGTTCTAGTCGAATTTTGAATTTGTGCCTTTAGAGGAAATTCTGAGCATAGAAGTAGCTAATCAGGCAATCATTCCAGTGAACCGATTATGTCCAAATTGTTCTATAGAGATACATGGGCAACATTGCGACGCAGACCTCATTCCTTGTAAGTTAAGGAAATTTGACGAAATCCTATAGATGGATTGGTTACCACGTTATGATGCTGAAATAAATTGTTAACGTAAGAGAGTCAGCCTAGCGGACCTAATGGTATAAAAATTCCGTTTCACGGACGGAAACCGACTAAGGATTTTCTATCAATAATGCAAGCTTAAAGATTAATTTGGTAAGGATGTCAAGCCTATCGGGCTCATGTGATAGATACGAGAAACAGACCCCTATGATCGAAGAGGTTCATGTAGTTAATAAAATTAAAGACGTTTTCCTGATAAGTTGCCTGGAATGCCACCGGATCGAGAAATAGAATTCACAATGAACTTAGCACCATGAACCGCATCAATCTCAAAGGCGCAATACAGAATGGCACCAGTGGAAATGAAGAAGTTGACAACACAACTGCAAGATTTATTAGAAAAAGGTGTAATCAGACCAAGTGTATCCCCGTGGGGAGCTCCAGTATTGTTCGTGTATGCGACTATGTAGCGATTACCGTGAACTGAACAAGATGACCATCAAGAAAAGGTACCCTCTGCCTCGAATTGACGATCTATTTGATCAATTTAAGGGAGCTATACATTTTTTGAAGATTGATTTGAGATCCGGTTATCATCAACTAAAGATCAAGCATGAAGATATTCCTAAGACTACCTTTAGGACCCAATATGGACATTACGAATTCCTAGTTATGTCTTTAAGATTGACAAATGCTCTAGCTGCTTTTATGGACTTGATGAATCATGTGTTCAAGAGGTACTTGAATAAGTTCGTGATTGTATTTATTGATGACATTATGATGTACTCGAAGTCTCCTGAAGAACATGCTGAACACCTCCATTTGGTTCTGGAAGCGCTGAGAAAAGAAAAGTTATATGCGAAATTTTCGAAGTGTGAATTCTGGCGGAATGAAGTTCAATTTTTAGGACACGTTGTGAGCGGCGAAGGGATTTCTGTAGACCCCGCAAAGATAGAAGCCGCAATAGATTGGGAGAGACCCAAGACTCCAACAGAGGTTAGAAGTTTCCTTGGATTGACCAGATACTATCGTAGATTTGTGAAGGATTTCTCAAAAATAGCCACGCACTGACTCGACTTACCAGAAAGAGTAAAAAGTTTGAATGGACCCCAAAATGTGAAGACAACTTTCGGGATTTGGAGAAGAGATTGACTACTACCCTAGTGTTGGCCGTACCTGATGAAGAAGGCGATTTAATTATTTTCAGTAATGCCTCTCAAAAGGAGATTAAGATGTGTTCTAATGCAACACGGGAAAGTAATAACTTACGCCTCTAGAGAACTGAAGGAATATGAGTCTCGTTACCCTACTCACGATTTAGAACTTGCTGCTATTGTTTTTGCTCTCAAGAATTGGAGACATTACCTTTTTAGGGAGAAATGAGAGATTTACATGGATCACAACAACTTAAAATATATATTCACAAAGAAGGAAGTAAACATGAGACAGAGAAGATGGTTGGATTTGATCAAAGATTATGATTGCTCGATAAACTACCACCCAGGGAAGGCTAATGTTGTAGCTGATGCTTTAAGTAGAAAGGAAAGACTCAACCTGTTGACAACCTCAGAATAATTGGTCAAAGAATTTAAGAAAATTGAATTAGAGATCAAAGTCCCAGTCCAAAACAATGAAAGAGTGTACAATATTCAGTTTCAACCAGAGTTACTCGAGAAGATTCGCCGTTGTCAGGAACAAGTAATAATAAAAAAAAAGGTCAGAGTTGACCGGAGAAGAATTTCTGAGTTCAAACAATGATAGGGGAGTTAAGCGATTTGCATCGAGAATATGGATTCCTAATGTTACAGAGTTTAAAGAAGAAATTATGAGTGAAGCGCATAATTCGAGATAATCCATTCACCCAGGGAGCACAAAAATGTATCAAGACATCAAGCTGTATTGATGGTGGCCTAACGTGAAGAGAGAGATTTCAGAATGAGTAAGCAAGTGTTTGACCTGTCAGAAAGTGAAAGCCGAACATCAACGACCAAGTGGACTGTTACAACCCTTAGAGGTATCCGAGTGGAAATGGGAACATATTACCATGGATTTTGTCGTAGGATTGCATCGTACTAGAGCTAGCCACGATGCAATTTGGGTTATATATTGTCGACCGACTCACTAAATCTGCGCATTTCCTACCAATTAGTGATAAGTACTCCGTTGAAAGATTGGTGAACATATATCTAAAGGAAATTGTGGTTCGTCATGGAGTGCCCGTTTCAATTATATCTAATATAGATGTCATTTTACTTCTCGATTTTTGGAAAAGTTTTCAGGAATGTCCTGGCACGAAGTTAAATCTGAGCATTTCATATCATCCACAGACCAACGGACAAAGTGAAAGAACAATATTAAAACCTCGGAAAAGCGCGGGAAGCATCCTCATTTCTTTCCTCTCCGTAATATTAAGAGCCCTTGCATTTGATTTCGAAGAAAGTTGGGATAATCATTTGCCCTAGTTGAGTTTGCTTACAACAATAGTTACCACTCCAGCATGGGTATGGCACCATATGAAGCATTGTACGGAAGGGAGTGTAGATCACCTCTATACTGGGAATTAGGAGAGAAGAAAATACTAGGACCAGAACTACTTCAACAAACCAAGCAAGCAACAGAAGTTATTCGAAAAAGGTTAGTTGTAGCTAAGGATCGAGATATGAAGTATGCAAAGCAAAAGAGAAAAGACAAAGCATTTGAGGTGGGAAATAAAGTGATACTAAGAGTTTCACCTTGGAAGGAAGTAATGAGATTCGGGAAGAATGACAAGTTAAGCCCTAGGTATATAGGACCTTTTGAGATTCTCAAAAAGATAAGACCACTAGCTTATCAGTTGGCCCTACCTCCAGACCTTCAGCGTATTCATGATGTGTTTCATGTTCTGTGTTAAGAGAGTATCATGCAGATTTCAGACATGTTATAACCTACGAACCAGTGAAAATATGTCCTGATTTGACATACGAAGAACAACCAGTACAGACCCTAGATCATAAAGTGCAAGAGTTAAGAACTAAGAAAGTGAATTTGGTAAAGGTACTATGGAGAAACCACCAAGTTGAAGAAGCCACGTAAGAATTAGAAAACGAAATGCGGAATAAATATCTTGAAATTGTTTAGTTCTTAGTTTTGATTCCGAGGACGGAATCCTATAAGGGGGGGAGACTGTAATAACCGCGAATTTTCGAATAAATTTTTCCTACTCGATATTTAAAATTTTAATTAAGAGCGATGCACTAGTATATTTTAATTATTGCATTTTTGTAAAATTTTGAAATTTTATATATTCATATGTAAGAAGATATTATATTATATATATTTATTTATATTTATTTGGTATTTACTAAAATCAGGAAAATTTAGGAAAATAGGATTTTTAATTTTTGGATCAAATTTATTTTAGAAAGCGAAATTAGAGTTCCGTTTTAATTGGCTAGCAAGAGAGAAACGGAATGATACGTGTTAGTGTTAATATTACTAAATGAGACGGGTGTGGAGCTCAAGGAGACAGCAATTGCAGCGCACGCCATAGTCTTCTTTTCATAAAACTTAATTTGTTCCATACCTCACTTTCTCAGCCCATACGTTTATGTCTTTTTGGAATCAATAATTAGGAAACCCGACCTCCTTTTATATACAAACAAGAGGATTTATATCACTCTCTAAAAACAACACCAATCATCTCCTTTTCCTGTCAAACCCAGATCACTATACTTCTCTTCAAAACCAAAAAGCTCGACATTATACATACACAAAACAGCACAGACCCCCATTTGTTTACCTATCTCAGTCGATACATATTTTACAGGGTATGGGTTTGTTTATTTTTGGTTTAATTTCTTTGTATTCTTAATTGTGTCGTGTTAATTTTACAATTTGGTTTAATTTCCGTGATGAAACTGTTGCTGGGTTGGATTGTTTCGATTGAATTGTTGTTGTGGTTGCCGTGAGAGAAAGAGATTGAAAGAGAGATAGAGAGAGGGGGATATGTACGAGAGAGAGGGAGAGTAGTAGAGTTGAGTATTGTTGTTGTTGTGGTGTGTGGTTTCGGTGTGGTCGAGATGAGAACAGAGAAAGAGAGGGAGGTACGAGGGAGTCGAGAGAGGGAGAGAAAGATAACAGAGAGATGAAGAGAGATGAGAGGAGTTCGAGAGAGAGAGTAGTAAGGAGAGACGGAGAAAGAAATTGATGGTGGTGGTGTTTACTGAATACGGAGAGGACAGAGAGAGTGCAGAGAGATAGAGAGGGTGAAGTCGAGAAAGTGAGGGAGAGATGTGAGATCGAGAGATGTTGAGGCGGAGGGAGAGATGAGTCCGAGAGAGAGAGAGGAGACGAGCGAGAGAGATTTGCAGAGAGAGACAGGGGAGGGGAGGCGCGTGGGTCCCACGCGCAGTCATGGTTAATATTTTTGCGTTTTTGACTGTTAACCGGGAATAATAATAATAAAATAATAGCGTAATGATAAGTTGATATTTGACTGTTTTAATCGGGAGTAATGAATAAATAAAAGGTGTTCAATCGGTTTCGTTAAATTTGGAATAATGTTTAAAATCGTGAGAAATAAATAATTAAAGTGGTAATTGATTTATTAATTAAATAGAAATATTTGGTGAGTATTTGGACGTGATTTAGAGATTTAATGATTATTGATAAAAAGAAGGAATAATTGTGAACAAATAGACTTAAATATAGTTTTATTTTAAAAGGCTGAGATTTAGTATATCCGGGTTGTTTTTGATTAATCGGATCGGATCAGATTTGTTTAGGGGCTTAAATCGGAATAATATTTATTTATTTACGAGACTTAAAAATGGATAATTGCCGTTATATTCGGTAACCCTATTTTTGTTTTAAGTGAGATTTACGGATATTAAAATATTATATATTTCTAGATTTAATTCCTGAGTTTGAAAAAGAGTTATTTATCCGGGAATTATTTTCCGTTATTTATTGAAGAAATTTCCGAGAAATATTTTATTATTGTTATTATATTATATTGGCGGTTTAGAAATACTTTATTTTGAGGAATCGCTCACGTATTTCTGGTTGCCAATTTTAGAGCATAACTCTCGAGCCATAGATCGAAGTCAATTTCACGGGTAGAGTATAATTTTATCTGCATTTATCTACACTTCGAGATCGAGGCAAGTTCCTTCTGACCCTCACTCCTTTTGAAATGTTTTGAGAAATGCTGAAATATTACTCTGTTGAAATATGTTCTGAATTGCCAATTCGTTATAAAATATCCTGATTATCGTAATATTGATTTTAGAAAATTCTGGAGATTTTCCAAAATGTCGATAAATTCTTAGAACGTAAGTTGATTGAAATCGAGGGCATCTTATTGTTCGAGATGACCCCTAAATATTATTCAGTTATAACTACGCTCATATATCGAGGTAGTTAAGATTTTATTGACTTCAATCGGATTTATTGTTCAGATCCGATAAATTTTATTTCAATATTTAAATTTAATTCATTGTTCGAATCAAAATAGATACATCGAGAATAGTGAATAGAAGAATAACATATCATCAGAATTTCCTCTAAAATACATACTCTAGCGTATTTAGAAGTTTTCTTTCAGAATCGAGTCGTTCTTATTATTTCAAGACGACTCCATATGATTTATTCTGATTAACGAACCCTTCTTGTTCAAGGGTTGTTACTTTATTGTCTTGTATTGACATATTGTTCGTGTCAATATAATAAATAAATTTCTTTTAAAAATATTGTGACGGCCTATTGTTCAGGTCGGTCTTGTACAAAGTGTAGACTAACGATCAGCCAGAATCGAATAGGAATCCAAATCAAAATATCTTATTCGGAGGAAAAATCATGTAATCCACTGGTCAACATGGGAGATGGCCCATGGGTGTTCTTTCAGATCAACACGGGGAAAATAAACTCGTGGTATCGAAAGAGAAATATTATTATTTTGGCACAAGTGTTGCCAGGTTGACGTTTCAACCAACTTTTTGCTAGCAAACGATATGGTGGTACTTTCGACATAGTAGTGATCGTGCTATGGGGTATCACGGGTGTACGGTACTTGCGACACAGCGGTTGATCTCGCTGTGGGGTATCGTAGAGGTGGAAGACCAGTATCTCAAGCTTTTAAATTTCCAATTTCTTTTGCTCAGAGATAAGTCATTTTTGGTTTGTCAGTGAAGTATTATCAGGGCATTTTGCCTGTAATCGAGTATCTTTCATAAAATGGAATTGTTTTCTTTCTACCTTCCTTGTTAGTGAGAGAGCGAGTCAGTGGACTTGCTGAGCACCTAGTTGCTCATTCTTGTTGTTAATATTGTTTTTCAGTAAAGACGGAAAAAGGCGAAACCTCTCGTTTCAAGGGGAAGGGGAAAATGCACCAGGGCACTGAGCGGGACTAGTATGCTTACCTCAGAGACGATGGCCCTATCGAAGACTACTAGCATATGCTTCGACGTGTTTATTATTATCGTGTGTACTAGTTATATGTTGTAATAATTCTGAGACTTGTCGATGCTTGGATTTGTGGGATGGAACCACGTTTGTAAGATAAAGCCTTTATTTTATTATGTATTGTATTGTATTTTGGATAAGGCAGGTATTGGCGGTAAGTGGCGACCTAAGTCTACAATCAATGGATTTGGGGGCGTTACATTAACAAATGATTTTGATTGGTTATAATTATAATGGAATGATTTTGATCGGTTATAATTATAATGGCCCGCTAGGGCCTTCCAATTTAAATATTCCAAAATGCCAAATAATTATTTCCTTCACAAAACGCAAATTATTTTCTTGCCAATGGGAATGATTTTAATTGGTTATAATTATAATGGGCCCGCCAGGGCCTTCCAATTTAAATATTCCAAAATGCCAAATAATTATTTCATTCACAAAACACAAATTATTTTCTTGCCAAACATTATTTCCTTTTTAACAATTGACAATTTTTCTTGGCAATTGTTATTATTATTGCCAAATAATTGGTTATAATTATAATGGGCCCGCTAGGGCCATCCAATTAGAACATTAACAATTGTCAATTATAATTATAATGGGCCCGCAAGGGCCATCCAATTAAAACATTCTTGCCAAAAATTATTTCCTTCCACAAATTTTAAATTATTTTAAATTTTGTTTAATGATAACAAATTACTTAAATAAATTATTTTAATTTATTTTAAATAAATAAACAATTTATTTTAATAAATATTATATTTTTTAATTTTTTTGTGTTAATCCACGTGTCTCTGTGTTGTGTGTATCTATGACTTTAATGTATTTACTTTTTTTTTGAAACAATATATTTACTTAAAATTTAACTTTAAATTGATTGAGAGCATACTAACTTCATTTTTTTCCGTATTACGATTTAATTGTTTTAATTTATTCCTTTTATCTACTACAGTTATAAAACATGATATAGTTGACACTACTAAAATATTGTTACAATGTTCAATTTTTTGATCTTTCTAAAATTGATTATTTTATTAATAATTTGTTATACTAATTGTAATTTAAAATATCAAAATACCTCATGTTCTTCAAGAAATTAATATATTTAACTATTAAAGTAGGCAACTTTTTAGTACTACTATCATTTTTCATTTCTACATTATAAAACTACACATAATTTATTAAAATTTAAAATAAAATTTATTTAAAATATGAACTCCCGTGTGCGAAGCACTTGTTTTAATTGGATGGCCCTGGCGGGCCCATTATAATTATAACCAATTATTTGGCATTAATAATAACAACTGCCAAATTTTTGGTATATAACCAATTATTTGGCATTAATAATAACAACTGTCAAATTTTTGGTATTATCAAGGAAATAATTTTTGGCAAGAATCGTTTGTCATGATGTGTATTTTATATAATATCGGGTGAATATATTTTAGTGTGGTAGACTCATATTTGATTTCTATTTTAATAATTTTAATAATATTATGATTCTATTTGTAATTCTATTTAGGATTATAATTCAATTTTAAATATATTTAGAATGATTGATGGGTTTAACCTTGGTTAAAAGATAGCAAGTTAAATTATATAAGGAAACAAATTTGTTTTAATTTGATTGGTCCATGATTTAAATTTTAAATATATTTACAATGATTGATGGGTTTAACCTTGGTTAAAAAATAGCAAGTTAAATTATATAAGGAAACAAATTTGTTTTAATTTGATTGGTCCATGATTTAGAAGTGGCCTATGATTGGTTCTAAAATAATTCATAGTTTTCTGATTGGTTAACTGGGTACGTGATTAATTAACTGGATGGTGTGGTAGACTCAGGTTTGATAATAAAAGACTAGCGTTCTACCCGTGCTACGCACCGACCGATAAATTATATTAATAAATTAATATAAATATTTTTTTATTTGTATTTAGAAAAATATATAATTTTATTGGAATGTTAATTAACGTAAGTATAAAATTACTTATATGTGAATTCATACCAATTGAATTAATATTAATATTATGAACCAATCATAAAAACAAATACAACCCCCGTTGAAAAGTTCAAAATCCATCTTTATTGTTTTTTTTTTAAATTTAGCTTTCATTTTATTTCTCTCTTTTTTAGAGAATATTTATACGTATCATGTTAACAAATTTTTCACCCATATTATGAGAATTCGGTATATTTATTCAATATTGAATCCTTAAAATACTTATTATATTAATTCATTGAAAATATTTGTATGGTCATGGTTAATTTTTCGATAACATTTTAAAAAAATGTATAGAAACTTAATCCTCACGACTCCAATAAATCATTAGACTGTCTATCAAAAAAAGATTGCGTGTTTCAGCAAAATGAGAATGAATATCTGTAGTGCAAGATAGATGAAATGAACGTAATTATAACAATAGAAACTTTCATCTAATCTAGTTTGCTATGTGATTGTTCAATATCATTTTTACAAATTATATGTCCTATTATTAATGAATTGATTTACTATAAAAAAAATATTATCAACTAATGAAACAAATTCAATATATCGCGCTCTTGGAGTAACATATGATTGTTAGATTTTATTGTTATTGCCCTTAGTTTATTTGTGAAGACAACTTAAAATGTTCATTTTCAGGTTGGAAGTTTGTATTTTGGTTTTTTAATTCTTTTTTAGTAAATTATGGAATAATAAATTTTAGTTTTTTTTTATTTTTAAAATAAGACATATGAAAATGAGTATCACCTATTTTTTTTAATTTTACTAACTTGTGAAAATAAGTTATTGTCCATAAAATTGAAATCAAGTGTGTAATATATAAACACATAATCACATTGTTATATATGTGTCATTGTAATTCAGATTTTGGGTTAAATAACATGAAATTCATTTTCCTTTAACAGTGAGTATATTTTTCCGACATATATAAGAAGAAATAGCTTATGTAGACCTGATAAATCGTTTTGTACATTCATGTCATGTACTTTAGGGTCTTTAACGAAAATGACATGATATTAAATTGTGTACCCGAAATTAGAACACAAAATGACCCTAAATTACACAAATTTTTTCGTGTCCACGAAATTAAATGAAATACGCGAATAGAAAAAATATGACAATTACATGAAATATTACTATGTATCCAAGTTATGTAAATATATAATTATATGTCTTAGAACAACATTGAGATGTTACAAACCAAAACTAAGAGTAGCATGCATGGTGTAAAGTCTCCAAAACAAAATGAAACACTCCTTTTTATTTTTTCTTATTTCTCGCTAACAAATATCTCTCTTCTTGTAGAATCTTTCTACCAAGTTATTTAATTTTCTTAACCATATTTTATGCTTTGTTGATATAAAAATATATAATCAACCAACCAAGCAAATTCAATATATGCTTTTAGGTTAAGATATGAGAATTGATACTCTTAATTTAATTCAAGAATGCAAAATTCCAAAAGGTACCCTTTTATTAAAAACAATATATATATTAAGTGTATAAATTTTTTATTTATCATTATTAATAATTTTTATAACAAAAACTGTAGTTGCTGCTCTATCTCTCTCTCCATCTTTCCCAAAAATGCTAAACTATAGGAGCTGATATCAGTTTTTTAAGGTTTTTTTTAGAATTTTTTCTTTATTTTTATTTATTTTTCAATAAATATATCATTGAGAATCTAGTACTCATTGCCCGTTGGTGGATTTCATCTACCAAAATATTAGATTTTGTACTATCTCCTTGTAAATGATAAGCCTTATTTTCTTTTTCTTAATTTACTTTGGCTTTCAATAAATATCTCTTTTTATTGAGAGCCTAATATCCAATTCGTGGATTTTGTCTACCCATAAATTAGATTTTGTTATATTAGTTCATTGATTTGGATAATATAGAATCATAACTCTGGTCGATTGTTTGAATACGTTATGACAAATCAGATTTACATATTTCTCATGTTTATAATAAATTGTTAGATTATCTCACCGAAAAGACTGTATAATTTAGTGATATAAGCTAGAGATGTACCATAATTGAAGACCTGTTCAATGATTGGATAAAGGAAATTAGGGATATATTATACTATGTGTTTATTCAATTTTAATTGTTTTTGTAGATGTTGTATGCCCTTTTATTGATGATTTTTGCAGGTTTAATTATTTTTGTGAATGACATATGTCCTTTTATTGATGAATTAATTATCTATAAAAAATAGGGATTTATAAGAAAATTTGTTCTAAATTGACCAATTTATTATGGAAATATTCACTAACAATATTTTCATTGACTCTGTAATATTTTTTATTTTTTTATTGATAATTTATACACCAAATAATGTATAGTACTATTTAAGAGTATATTTAATATTTTGAATAATTCAAATATATTGTCAGGTCAAATTATTTTTCCATTAATTATTGCATAGTTAAAAATTTTCGTAATTAAAATGTTAAAAGATGATTGGTTTAAAATTAATTCTTATGTTTTAATTGGTTATCCTAGCTTTTTTTATGATTGAATTATTTAATACTTTACATAACTTAAGTTTTGAATATGTATTTAGAATAGTGTGGTAAATAGTTTTATATTGTTAATAATTTTTAATTCATGATTTTAATTGTATCCTATGATTTTGAATTGACAGTTTCAGATATCAAAATATCTATTATAAATATAATATTCATGTATTAATGTATAATTTTTAAATTAAATAATTATTGTATTTTGAATAAAATTATTAAGTAATCACTGAATAACGTTGGCAACCCAACGCTGTAAAAAAATATTTATCTATAGGCACACCTAATAATGTAAACAAATCAGTGTAATGTGATAAGGATTGATGCCTACAATTTAGTAAGTCGTAGAATTATTGGCGTTTGCTACTGAATATTCTAATGAAAAGTAACTCCGGAAGAATCCGAATTGGGGATGATGATAACCTAAATCATTTTCTATTTTTTGTCAAAATCGTTTTTCTGTTGAATTTATTGGACAATTAAAACACGAAACATACAATACATATATACAATCGAAATAAAAAATAATCTGTCCAAGTATAGAATGTCATACAACAAAAAGATATAAAGTAGTACCTTAACCGAAATTGATATGATTTATAGCCATAAGGAGAATTGATGCATACAATTTGTTTATCAAAGTTGGCTAGGTCTGATGGGAAATAGGGAATAAAAGACTTAGATTTCCTGTAATGTTTAAGTTGATATGATAATTATATTCTTTAGTTTGTAAGAATTTTATTTTATATAAATTGTTTATTCATTTACAGTTAAAATAAAAATTAGTAGTTACAGTATTATGTTTAGTTAATTGATATGAAAAAATTAAAAATTAACTGTTATTGAGTGTAACTTGATTTGATTTGAGTTTAGTCTTGGTTGAAACGTAGAATCTAGATCCAATAGAGAAACATGTTACATTAAGTTTAATTGATTTAAATTTAATAGATTCTGATTGATGTTAAAATAATTCATAATCTTGTGATTGGTTAACTAATACATGTTAGATTCGGGTATCCTTTATTATAATAAAGGATGTTAAAAAACAATTCATAACTGAAAGATATATAACCATATGTAATATACTGTTATGTGGATTTATAGAAAATAACATTTATGGTTAGTAGAATTTTTTTAAATTAAAAACCATGTGAGAAAAGAACAGTCCACGCATGAGCAAGATGCAAAGCTATTAAATCAAGATATTTTATATTTAAATTTAATTTAACCGCGATTAGTAAATTAGAATAAGCATGGTAAAAAATAAAAATTTTGTATATGATTAATTGATTTAAAGTTTAGAAGTAAATTCTAATTGCCTCTTAAATAATTTTAATTTTTTGATTGGTAATTTATTCACCAACCAATAATAATACTCTTATAGCGTGTATATTTAATAATTTAAGTAATTAAAATATATGTAGTGTTCGTTTATATGATTTTATTAATATTTTTGAACCTTTCAAAAATCGAGTTTTTGAAGATATTGATTTTATCCAAGTAATTTAAAAAAATCGAGATTTTGAAGATATGTATTTTATCCAAACTATTTAAAATTTGTTCAAATCCGATTTTGTAGTGTTGGCTTATATGCATTTATTAATTAATTTTATTAACAAATTATGAATAAATATATTTTTGAGCTTATAAATTAGAAGAGTTAACTAATTATATAAGGAAACAGTTTTTTATTTTAGGATTATAATTCAATTTTAAATATATTTAGAATGATTGATTGGTTTAACCTTGGTTAAAAGATAGCAAGTTAAATTATATAAGGAAACGGATTTGTTTTAATTTGATTGGTCCATGATTTAGAAGTGGCATAATTTTATCCAAGTTATTTTAAATCTGATTTTAAATCCGATTTTTTCAAATTTTTAGTTAAGTTTGATTATAATTATTTAATATTGATTATAATTGTACAATATATATTATAAAAATAAATTTATAATGTATGATAATACGATTGTGACTGACTTTATATAAAAAGAGTGGTTGATTAATAGATTATAATTATTTAATATTGATTATAATTGTACAATATATATTATAAAAATAAATTTATAATGTATGATAATATGATTGTGACTGACTTTATATAAAAAGAGTAGTTGATTAATGAATGATTAATTATGAAATTTAGTTTAAAAATATAATAGTATATCGTGATTGATTTCAAATGAAAATTGTGATTTTCTAGTAAATATTTTTGATTTAAAAAATATTTATTTATGCATATGTTAAATAAAATCATTATTGTATTTAAATTATAAGAGTTAACTAATTATATAAGGAAACAGTTTTTTAGGATTATAATTCAATTTTAAATATATTTAGAATGATTGATTGGTTTAACATTAACCAAGATAGCAAGTTAAATTACATAAGGAAACAGATTTGTTTTAATTTGATTGGTCCATGATTTAGAAGTGGCATATGATTGGTTCTAAAATAATTCATAGTTTTCTGATTGGTTAACTGAGTACATGATTAATTAACTGGATGGTGTGGTAGACACAGGTTTGATAATAAAGGAAGGATGGTCCATGATTTAGAAGTGGCCTATGATTGGTTCTAAAATAATTCATAGTTTTCTGATTGGTTAACTGGGTACGTGATTAATTAACTGGATGGTGTGGTAGACTCATGTTTGATAATAAAAGAAAGATATTATAGTTTACACTCACATAAACATTATTATACAATTAGTTTTACATTTAGATTTATATTGTCATAAATCAATCTATATCATGTAATCAACTATTTTATTAAAATTTGATAGATTAATGTATAAAAACAATTTCAATTTCAATTATTTAATAATATATAGCAAGTCTAGCCTCTACCCCATGCGGACATTAATCAAACTTTAAATTGAAATATGTAAATCAAAGCATATACACCTCTATACGGCTATACCTCTAGGTGCGACAGCTTTGATTCCCACCGTTATCGATTTTTTCTTCAAATATATTCTCTGCCAGCCATACACAAGGGCTAAGAACTTGTCTTCGGTTCAATCTGCATCTTCTTTCTTGCCAGATGATATCTTAATAAACATTATCTCCAAACTGTCGGTTAAGTCTCTTCTTCGATGCAGGTGTGTTTGTAAAACCTGGCATCAAATTATAGCTACTCCTTCATTCGCTAAAACTCATCTCACATATCAAAAAGCCTCCTCCTCATGCAAGTATATACTATACGAAGATTCAGTATTGTGCACGTTACTTACCGATACTAATCCCCTTTTTGATAGTACAAAACATTCTAAACTATACTACACCCCCAAATCATTCAAGAAAGATGTCACTGGTACTAGAATGATACGGATTTACGGGGTTTGTAATGGGTTGTTATGTTTGTCGTGGTATGGGATCGACATTATACATCTGTGGAATCCAATTTGTAGAAAAGCCAAAAAGCTTCCACAACTTAAAATCTCGATCGAGGATCGGCATGATTTTCATTCACTACAAAGAGCTTGTGTGAGTTTTGGATACTACGATGACGATTATAAAGTAATAGTCATTCCCGCTGTTAATAATAAAAAAAGTGTTGTTTACATTTATAGCTTGAGTACGGATAGTTGGAATACTGTTTATACAAATTTCTATTTTGATGACTTATTCGGTGCTGTTGATAATCTAGCTACCAAGTTTGTAGATGGTGCTGCATATTTGGTGGTGGAATATAGTAGAGTAGTCATACGTTTCAAATTGAGTGACGAAACCATTCGAGTAATCAAGTTTCCCGAAGGATTCAGCGGAATTGGTAGTACTACAGAAGCATATGGAGAAACAATCTCTCTTTTGGGATGTGAGAATCATGATCATCTAACAATGTGGATATTAAGAGACAAATCCTCCTCGTCCACATCACCTTGGGAAAATAAATTCAGTATCGAATTGAAAGATGCCACTTATCATCCAGCTGTAGGGTTCTTAAATAATGGGAAATATTTGGTAAAGACTTTCAATACTCCGGCCAAGTTCTTTTTGTGCGACATTGAGTGTGCAAAGTTGACAGAATTTAGATCATTAACTGAATTTAGCTTTATATCTGAGTTTGACGGTAACATACATTCTAATTTTGTGGAGAGCCTTCTTCTGCTCAATGAAGACAGCGTGCACCCTTTTGTGGATCCAAGAAACTTTCCTTCTAGTAGCTCTATGCTGTTTACTCTACATTCTGTAACTCAACGCCGTTTATCCTAGTGTGACGCTCAACCTAATGAAACGCACGGTGGAAGAAAAAGAAGAAAGGTAACAACACTAGGCGTACATTCTTTTGCTTGAGAAGTATCCAAATTTAGGATCGGCTTAATGTATGTTGTCTACATTTGTTTTATCTATATATGTTTTAATGTTATGGTTTTTGTTGGAGACCTGCCATCCCCTGTATTGATTTGATGATTTGCACAACACTACTATATAGATTACTGAATTAATTGATTATATTTGAGAAACATACAAATGAGCTCTAGTACCGAGCAATCTTTAAATATGATAACCCTCTTAAAACAAAAGCCACCGACCAAATAGCAGGGCAGACCCAACACTCCTTTTTCACCCGGGCTGAACTTACCGGATTCATCTTTCGTTAAGACTATTCATATCACTGATACTTATCGAGTGTAAATTTGATTTCCAACAATGTTCTATTCCTACTACAACTTTTTTTCCGTAGTCTTTCTGATGGCATAGTGTACCGTCCCTTTTAATATTTATAATTTTCTTAAATTGGGTTTTTTTTAATAAATATCCAAGCCCAGAATTTTTTTGCAAAAATACTATTTTTGATTATTTTTTTTTTGCAAAAATACAAACTTTTAAAAAATATTTGCAAAAATGTGTTCTGGAACTTTTATAACCATATTTGCAACACAAATTTTAAAATTTTAATAATTGAAATCATATTTGGTTGCATAATAGGTTACTTGACAATTTGCATCGGTTAAACCAAATACAACCTCGAATGCAACCAAATACAATCTCGAATGCAACCTCAAATTCAATTTATATTTCAAAAAAATGTAAAAACAAGTTGCATCTGGTTGCAAAAGATATTTTTGTATATATTTTCAATATATGGTAAAATCGCAAAACAATTTAAAAAAGTGGTATTCTTGATAATTTTCCTAAATGATATTAACAAATAAAACTTTCTTAATATTTATATTGAATTTTATTTTTATCAGATAGATTTTTATATTTTATTGAAGAAAATACAAAATTATTAAATTTGAATGACTTAGAGAAAAATACCCAAATTTGAGAATAAATTAATTAAAAAATAGTATTTATTAGACATTACACGTTCATTTTCTATTAATTTAGCTTTATCTTGAGTTCTAACAATAAGATTTAGACGATTTTACAGCTCACGCAAAAATTAAGAAATCATCTTAGTAATTGTTCAGCAATTATTATCCGGCTTAAACTATTAGGAAATTAAAGAGAAAAAATTGTTACGAAATTTTATATTAAAAACTCTATTCTATTTATAAAACCTACTTATATTTGGTTTACATTATTAAAATGTACTCCCTCCGTCCCTTAATGTTTTTCCTGTTTTGACTGGACACGTTTGCCAACGCACACTTTTGATCATTAATATCTTGAATTTCGTATTAGTATTAAATATAAAAACTTCACTGTATTAAAGTACTCAAAAATACGAATCTAACAAGATCACTCATGACTATATTTGATCTTATAGATTAGACGTAAATTAGTAATTTGTCTCATGTTATGAACAATCCCGACATTTCAAACAAGAATAATAAAAAGAGACAGAGGGAGTACTTGTTGGAAATATTGACTAATACAGCAACATAGAGGTAGTTATATATCAGTATTTAACAAGCCAAGGCCAAGTAAACAATTAACGAAACAAAACACGAAGGTATAAAACATGCATATCAGTAACTGAAAGAACGAAGGAAGTACAGAAGACATACCAGTAGCCATAGCTATAATTGTATATCAAACAAATAAGAGAACAGCTGAGTCGTCAGGATTTGCTCGAAAACCTGACTGTTCTTGAAGAGATAATTGCCCCCACTTACACTGTGTCAGGATGCTGGCAATATTCTTCCAGGATAAAACAGCTCCGAGTTAGATGGTCACAGTCACCAGAAAACTCGACTTCGACTAGCACCTCAGTCGCCAGAAAACCTTAAGTACAAGATAATATGGAAGGAGGAGAACAGAGAGTGTAGAGAATGTAGGGTGTGGACTGTATATTCATTGTGTACTACAATCAGTAGCTTAGGTCTCTATTTATAGGAGAGGCCAAACGTAACTGATGCCACCCAATTAATATTGTAACTCCCATTCCATTTAATAAGAATGAAACGGTCGATTTAATATAATCTAAACGGCTGTTGTTTGCACTAATCACGCAAGCGTACGTGGTCACAAGTAATATAGATATAAGTCAAGTTCGTTCCCACAGAGATCTGGTTTTTAATTCAGTTTTGTACATATGCAACAATGTATGGTTATTATGCACTGCTAAGACAAATAACAAATTTGGGTTTTTAACTATCTAAATTAAACTAATGATGCAAATTTATAAAATTAAGAACTAATTAACTAAGAGAATTAAATTGAATTACTTCTGCAAGATAAACCATGGAATCCTAACTTCATTAAATACTTCCTTTAGAGATCATGCCTTAATCAATATATGTGATGGTTTTGATATCTGATCGGACAACACGAAACAAGTAAAATTTACCTCTCGGTATACTAGTACCAAACTACACATACATTCACAAAAGAGATAGAAGATGAATAGACACCAAATATGCTTAAACCCTATATCTCTATAGAATTTGAAAACATAACGGTTGAAGAACAAGTTATCCATAATGATCACATAGGGTAGCATAATATCTCTATTTACGCCACAAATCATGATGTTAAAACATCAACCTATCCTATGCTAGCATGGCAAGTTCTAAATCTCAAGATCCACTCTCGTTTCGCAAGAGATTAACAAATTAAATGTTCATGACGCATCTAAACACATGAAACACAACCATACAAGGATATCAATAATTCATCACACATATATCAATAAAACAATTAACTACTAAATTCCATAAATAAATCCGTTAGGACCCCATGACAACGATTAACTCATGATTGAACTTCTCATCGTCACGGGGTCTAATGAAAACATGATGTAAAACAAATACAATGATATAAATCTCTGGTGTGTGTTGTGTTCGTCGTGTCTCTTTTTTTTTGTGCTCCCAAAGACGTGTATTTATAGCCCCAAGTCGCCTCTCCTTCAAGCAATTGCCATCTTTGAGTTGGAATAGAATTATGACAATTTTCGTACTTGATTGAAAGTAGAATTGCAAATTCCATGTATAGATATGATTCTGGAAGTTTCTGGCCATTCATGGAACTCCATAATGATTGGGAATAGAAAACAAGGTAATTTCCCACTAAAAATAGAATTCTGACAGCTCCTGGGAATTTTCTGGCGCAGCTGGGCGCGGCCGCGCGCAATTCTAGTGTAAATCTGGCGCCCCCGCGCTGTTGAAAATTCTGGCATTTATCCCAGCGCGCCCGCACGGCTTTTTAGTGTATTTTTGGCGCGGCCGCACGGAGAACTCTGCCATAAATCTTTTTATGCTCTAGAACATTCTCCGAGCTTCGCGTGGACAGCTTACGGGCCTCAAACGGACTTGTAGAACTCCAGATATAGCCAAAACAAAGTGGACTGCGCAACCTACCGGCAAATCTGAATTTTCCACAATTTTCTCATTTCACTTCCATTTTCTCTTCCGATTCTTTTGCCACTTCCCGTTCTTCAATTCTTGACTTATGAATCCTCTTGGTAGCTTAGGGAAATTCACCATCCTTCATTCCAATGCTCAATTCCACTCTAATATCGTTTAGAAACACCAACACTAACCGATAGCTACAACCCTGCACAACTACACAAAACACATCAAAAATACAACAAACTTGAGTCCAAGACAATCAATTTAAGCCGATATAGAATGTTCCAAGTGGATATAAAATCCACTTATCACACCCCCAAACTTAAATCGATGCTTGTCCTCAAGCATATACAATTACAACTAACTAACTAACTAACTAGTACCACTTCCGTAGGTGATCACGGTTGCATTTGGCATATGCAACAAGCCCTTTAAACCCCTAGGTAGCCCTAGTGGACGAGTAAGGTCTCGTGAGGGCCTATAGTGAATGTACCCACAAAATCCTTGTAACCTAATGCAATGCAATGCATGAATGCAACTAAATGAAAATGCAATTAATCTAGTACTAATATCCTACCATACTTTCAAATCCTCTCATGCCATATCAACTTAAGAATCAAAGTAAATACGAAATGTCTTGGTGTCGAAAGTGCAAGTATTCACATAGTCTACTCAATAAACATGCATAAGTTCTCACAAGTCCATGTCAAGTGTAAGAATAAGTTAGTAAACATGCTAAGCCTACAAGAGTACATCTTTGAGACAAAACTCGGGATCTCATACGCAAAAACAAGCAAACACTCACAATCCACTCACAAAAGAATATTCACTCAAAAACAAGGGTAAGTGTATCACTCAATTCCAACAAAATCATAAACATGCTTGACATTTGGTATCAATCTAACTCTTAACACAACATACATCAATGACGATAATCAAAAGGTCTTTATTTGGGTTGTAACGGGGCTAGGGACAAGGTATGTCAAATAAGCCAAATCAGGTGAAGTGTCAAAAGCTAGTAAGTACCATAATAAATCATACACAACACCCTATTTCCCCCCACATAGTCTATTATTTTCTTCCAACAAGAACTCTCAACTAGTCGACTTAAGTAGGATCACCACAAACACAAACATGCTCTCATAATATATATTTTTTTTTCTTCTCTTTTTTTTCGAGAGCTAAATATAACACAAACAATAATATAAACGATAACAATGATGCCCCAATTTTATTACACATGCCGACTATCAAATAAACAACCAAACCCAATTTTCAATATTTCCCCCAAAAATATGACCAAAAAAAAACCCTCCTTTGCACACCTTATTACTCCCTTGAGCACTCTACTAGCCTTTGACAATGTGGGTTCAAATTAATGTAAGGCCAATACAAGAAAAAGGCCTAGGCAAGTAATGTGGTATGTCACCGAAAAATAGGATTAAGCTCAACGGGTTAACTAATTGATCATGTAAATATGGTGTGGTAATATGGGAAAATATGCAGTTATTCCTAATGCCTTTATCATTTTAATCGTCAAATAATGTCATGCGTTTCAAGAAAGACCTCAAACAACTGCTAGCAATGCAAACAATCCGTGGACACTCAAGAAAACGAATAAATTGCAACAAAATGCAATAAGGCTCAAAACTCACTTGGTGGAAAAACATACTCAATCCCAAGCAAAAAATCTCTCTAATGCACCGACTTCATAATGATTGCGATAAAGTTATTCCCTCAGCTGACTGTGTCAGCTTGAGACCAAGAATCACACTAGCCTCACCCATATCCTTCATTTCAAAATGCCTTTTCAAGAAAGCTTTTGTCTCGTTAATAATCTCAATATTGGTTCCAAACAGTAATATGTCATCTACATATAGGCACAAGATGACACACTCACTACCTTTAACTTTGGAGTAGACACACTTGTCACTATCATTGATATCATAACTGAACGGCACTATAGTTTCATCAAACTTTTTATGCCAATCCCTAGGAGCTTGTTTCAAGCCATAGATGGATTTGATCAACTTACATACTTTCCTTTCGTTACCAGATGCAACAAATCCCTCAGGCTGATCCATATAAATCTCTTCTTCAAGTTCACCATGAAGAAAAGTTGTCTTTACATCCATTTGATGGATGATAAGACCATGTACAGAAGCCAATGCTACTAGCATTCGGATTGTTGTCATTCTAGCTACTGGAGAGTATGTGTCAAAGTAATCAATGCCCTCCTTTTGCTTAAAACCCTTAGCTACCAATCTAGCTTTGTACTTATCTATTGAACCGTCAGGGTTCATCTTCCTCTTAAATATCCATCTGCACCCGATAGTAGAATACCCAGGAGGGAGATCAACTAACTCCCATGTTCCGTTAGAAACAATAGAGTCAATTTCACTCTTTATAGCGCCCTTCCAGTGCCTAGACTCTGAAGAATCCATAGCTTGTCGGAAAGTTAAAGGTTCATCATCGACATTGTAAGTGATAAAATCACTTCCAAAATCCTTGACTACCTTTGCACGCTTACTCCTTCGTGGTTCCTCTACCTCCTTAGGAGTAGAGCTACTACTAGGTTCCGCCCCCACATTTGTCATCTTTTCCACATGATCAGGAATAGAACTTGATGTGTGAGTAGGATCTTCATTAGAAGTATCTTGAGGCATACCAGTCTTCATAGGGTAAACATCCTCAAAGAATGTAGCATCACGAAACTCAACTATCGTGTTTGCCACTATACCATCTATGTCAGATTTTAATACTAAAAATCTCATAGCTGTAGTGGTCTCAAGATAGCCTAGAAAGATACAATCAACAGTTTTCGGACCTAGTTTCTTTCTCTTGTGTTCAGGGACAAGTACCTTAGCAAGGCACCCCCACACACGAAGATACTTAAGACTAGTCTTCTTGCTCTTCCATAACTCATAGGGTGTCTTATCCATGTGTTTCAGAGGGACTCTATTCAGAATATGGCAAGCCGTATTCAGAGCTTCTCCCCACATGTATTTAGGCAGCCCAGAGTTAATAAGCATACTATTAATCATATCTTTAAATGTTCTGTTCTTTCGCTCAGCAATCCCATTAGACTCAGGTGTGTATGGTGGGGTAACTTCATGAACTATACCATTGCTTGCACAAAATTCATTAAAAGCGTTACTCGTATACTCACCACCTCTATCAGATCTCAACCGTTTAAGTACCTTACTAGTTTGTTTTTCTACTTCAGTTTTATATATAATGAACTTACTAAGTGCTTCATCCTTATGTCTAAGTAAATAAACATAACAGAATCTACTACTATCATCTATAAAGGTAATGAAGTATCTAAACTGGTCCTTAGTCAACACACCACCAAATTCACAAATATCAGTGTGTACTAAATCTAACAAGTCTGAATCCCTAACAATATTATGAAAAGGTTTCCTTATTTGTTTAGCCGACACACATACTTGACATTTAGAATTCTTTTCTATAGTGTGTTTTGGAATCAACTCTAAGTTCATCATATTTTTAAGAGCACCAAAATTTAAGTGACCAAGTCTAGCATGCCATAACGTAGAAGATTCAACACAGTTAACAGAAGGAGTAATCTTATTAAAAGCACCCAAAATGGGCTCAGCATTTATTACAAATAAACCATTTGACAAATAACCCTTGCCAAAGAAAGTACCAGTATGAATAAGAACTACTTTATTACATTTAAGAGAGACTTCAAAGCCATTAGCTACTAAACAACTACCACTTATTATATTTCTACGCATGTCGGGAACATGATGCACTCTCGTCAGGGATAGAATACGTCCCGAAGGAAACTTCAGGTCCACGTTTCCTACTCCATGTACTCGAGCGACACTTGCGTTCCCCATCGTCACTGTCAATCTATGACTCTGTTGATAAGATACAAATAGACTAATGTCAGCACAAATATGCACATTAGCTCCAGTATCAATCAACCATTCATTTGACAGATAAGTGGAAAATAGTGCAGGGTTGTAGGTAACATACCGGTCCATGTTGGTTTCAGAAGCCAAAGCCTCACCAACAACCATGTTCGCTACAGGCCCAATTGAGGTTCCAAGCACATCATTTGCTTGAGCTACAGCCTCGGCTTTCTTTGTTTTCTTCGTAGGGCAGTCCTTACTCCAGTGCCCAACCTGTCCACAAGACCAACATGGTTTGTTTGCCTTTGGTTTCTTGGCCTTATCCTTGTCATTCTTAGGCTTATTACTATTACCCTTTTTAGAGACAGCCTTCCTTTTCTGTCCTACAGTTGCTACGTTTACCTTCGAACTTCCATGCTCAGTAGGCATCACATGTCCCTGTTTGGAATTGTGTTGTTCTTGCACCGAGATGTCCAGCATAAGGTTGGTCCAGGTGATCTCTCCTTTCTGTCTTTTCAGGGAGAGAGAGAACTCTTCCCAAGACTTTGGGAGCTTTTCAATCACACTCATCACCTTAAACTTTTCGGGGAGGTCCATACCGGACTCCTTCAAAGCATGCACTATCATCTCGAACTCATGCACTTGCTCAGTCATGGACTTATTATCCACCAGCTTCAAATCAAGGAACCTAGCCACAGAATACTTTTCCAGACCTTGTGAGTCAGTATTATGTGTCTGGTCCAGCTTCTCCCATAAGAGTTTTGCGGTGTAGGCATCAGAGGAGTACACATCAAACAATGTGTTGGTTAGAGCAGCCAGAATTGATGCCCTAGCAACCCCATCTTTCTCAGCCCACTTCGCATAACTCTTAACTGATTCAGCCTTCTCTTGATCCACAACCGGCTTCTCATATTCCACAACAGGCCATAGACCCTTTACAGTCAACCACAATTTCATCCTTTTCTGCCAACGAAAAAAGCCAACGCCCCCATTGAATTTCTCTGGCAAACCAGTTAATTCAACGGGTTGTGGAAAATTGTAAGTGGTCCAATCAATGACCCCAGCAGATGCAACCGAACTACCACTAGCAGGAATCTCACTCTCGTTAACCATTATGCTAAATACTATATAACGATTTATCTCTTCAAGAATATTGGAAATATTGACTACTACAGCAACATAGAGGCAGTTATATATCAGTATTTAACAAGCCAAGTCCAAGTAAACAATTAACGAAACTAAACACGAAGGTATAAAACATGCATATCAGTAACTGAAAGAACGAAGGAAGTACAGAAGACATACCAGTAGCCATAGCTATAATTGTATATCAAACAAATAAGAGAACAGCTGAGTCGTCAGGATTTGCTCGAAAACCTGACTGTTCTTGAAGAGATAATTGCCCCCACTTACACTGTGTCAGGATGTTGGCAATATTCTTCCAGGATAAAACAGCTCCGAGTTAGATGGTCACAGTCGCCAGAAAACCTTAAGTACAAGATAATATGGAAGGAGGAGAACAGAGGGTGTAGAGAATGTAGGGTGTGGACTGTATATTCAGTGTGTACTACAATCAGTAGCTTAGGTCTCTATTTATAGGAGAGGCCAAACGTAACTGATGCCACCCAATTAATATTGTAACTCCCATTCCATTTAATAAGAATGAAACGGTCGATTTAATATAATCTAAACGGCTGTAACAGCTGATTCTATATTAAATAAATCGTAACAGTTACGATATATATTTCATCCACACAAATCAGTTTTATTTTAATTAATACGAATATATATATATCATCAAATTCTGACCCAACATCAGTATCTGATCCATCAGGATTTTCGTCCATCAGGATCTGATGTCCATCAGTATTTGATCATCCATCAGGATCTGGTACCGTCAGGACTTGGCCCATCATCAGGATTCGGTACTGTCAGGATTTCATCAAGACTTGGCCCATCAGAATCTGATGTCTGACCAGTTCCTGATTTATTCCAAGTACTGATCCCAATTCATACATATATATTTATTCTAATTAAAATATTAATTAAACACATAAATAAAATCCCTCGCCTAGGTCGCCTCGCGTACGCGAGACGCCGAGACATTCACCCAAATCGCCCTTCGACCGAGCCACACGACCCGAGTCGAGTCGAGTAGAGTCGAGACGTGGCGTGGCGAGGCGGACGGCGGCGGCGCGCGCGTGTGTGTGTGCGCGCGTGGAGCACACAGTAACACCATGCACCATCATACACCTTAGTAGTTGTACACTACCCATGTGTGTAATTCTATATAAAGCCAACAACCCCCTTTATTTATTTCAATGTGGGACAAATACACATTCTCATTTCAAGCTCTTTCAAACTACCCACTTCAACTCTATTTCTCTATGGGTTTCACTAAGAAAATTACTTAGACCCATATATGAAAATTTAAGTTCCCATATCAAGGAACAATTTCCAATCGTTAAAATCCAGAATTAACATCAAGAACATAAAACACTTATGCTCTAAAAACTCCATTTTCTAACAGTACTTTTTAGTAATATATTCCTCTTAAAACAAAAGCCACCGACCAAATAGCAGGGCAGACCCAACACTCCTTGCTGAACGTACCAGATTCATCATTCGTTAAGACTTTATTCTAATTTACTGGTACTTTTTCTAGTTTGTGTGAAGTTTCACCGGGGCCAAACTTTCATTTGTACTTGCGTTCTCACCGGTGTTCTAAAAATCGGGTAAGGCGGCCGCCTAGGCGGTAGACGGGAGTAAAACGCCCTCGAGGCGGGCCGAGGCGGGAAATTAAACGTTTTTTTAGAAAATCGGTCAAAGTCGGGGTTAGGCGGTCTAGGCGGTCCGAGGCGGGCTGAGGCGGTCAATAATAAAAATTGCTGAAAAAGTCAAAAATCGACAAAAAATGGCAAAAATCGTTGAAAAAGTCAAAAATTGACAAAAATATTTGGGGAATTGATATCTACTTGGTTAAGAACTTAAGATTGTTTTTATTCGGGCAATAAAAAATTGATATATGATATATTTTGTAATTATAATATTATATAAATATAAATATTAAAAATAATATTTAAATACAACCGATTAATGCTCCGATTAATCCGTCCGATTAATCCCCGCCTACCCGATTAATCCCTAGGCGGTACCTCAACCTCCTAGCTCCGCCTAGCGATTTCTGGAACACTGGTTCTCACTGATACTTATCGAGTGTAAATTTGATTAACAATGTTCTACTCCTACAACTTTTTTTTCTAGTCTTTCCGATGTTATATTAACTCGGTAGTGTAAGCATCTTTTTTAATATTTATAATTATATAAATTGAAGTTTTTTTTATAAATATTCAAATACAAAATTTTTTTAAAAAAATATTTTGCAAAAATACCAACTTTTAAAAAATATTTGCAAAATTGCGTTCTACAAATTTTGCAACCATATTAGCAATCAAAATAAACCATAAATGAAATTTTAAAATTTTAATAATTGAAATCATCTTTATTTGCATAATAGGTTGCTAAACAATTTGTATCGGTTAAACCAAATACAATCTCGATTGCAACCAAAATTAACCTTAAATGCAACCAAAATCAAATTATATTTCAAAACAATGTAAGAACAAGTTGCATTTGATTGTTTTGGTTTAGTTTTGCAAATCTTTTCAAAAGATGATAAAATCGCAAAAAACTTAGAAAAAAGTGATATTTTTGGTAATTTCCCTAAACTATGTTAACAAATAAAATCTTCTTAATGTCTATATTTATTTATATTGAATTTGACTTTTATCAGATAAATTTTAATATTTTATTGAAGAAAATAAAGAATTATTAAATTTGAAAGATTTAGAGAAAAATAACCAAATTTGAGGATGAAATAATACAAAAATGTGATTTGTTCTATTAATTTAACTCTATCTTGAGTTCGAAGAATCATATTTTTAGACAATTTTACAGCCCATGCAAAAATCAAGAAATCATCTTTAATTTATTGATACTTTAATAATTATTGAGAGTGTTTGAGAAAGTTTATTTTCTAGAAAAGTTGACTTATTTCAAGAAAGAAGTTAAGATTCCTAACTTTTTTCTTAAAAAAAATACTTTTTTTGCAATTTATAGAATCTCAAACATGCATTAGATCCACCCATAAAAAGTTTTATCAAAATATGAAATTTTTACCCAAAGGTGAGCCAAACAGCACCATTATCCAGCTGAAACTACTAGGAAATTGATGAGAAAAAAATGTTACAAAATTTTACATTCAAAACTCTATTCAATTTAGAAAATTATTTGGTTTACATTATTAAAATTTACTTTTTAGTAACGTAATCTTAATATCAATCAAAAAAATAAATTTTTTAATATTAGATCTAATAGTTCTTATATAATTATTTTAAAATCAAATCGTTTGATCGTTGACCATTTTAAAATCCAACAATTCCATATTAATTTGATCGTTAACCGTACTAAAAAACGGTATAGCATCCCTTTTATACTAATTATATTTAATTATATTTAAGGATACTCTTACACTTATTATATATAAGGATATATTTAATGTTAGAAATTGGAGTTTTTAGAGCATAAGTATTTTATGTTCTTGATGTTAATTCCGGATTTTAACGATTGGAAATTGTTCCTTGCTATGAGGACTTAAATTTTTGTATATGGGTCTAAGTAATTTTCTTAGTGAAATCCATAGAGAAATAGAGTTGAAGTGGGTAGCTTGAAAGAGCTTGAAAAATGAGAATGTGTATTTGTCCCACATTGAAATAAATAAAGGGGGTTGTTGTCTTTATATAGAATCATACACATGGGTAGTGTACAACTACTAAGGTGTATGATGATGCATGGTGTTACTGTGTGCTCCACACGCACACACACGCGCGCGCCCCGTCGCCGCCACGCCACGGCACGTCACGTCACGACCCGACTCGGGTCGGGTTGGCTCGGTCGAAGGGCGAATGTCTCGGCGTCTCGCGTACGCGAGGCGACCTGTGCGAGGAATTTTATTTATGTGTTTAATTAATATTTTAATTAGAATATATATATATATATATATATATATATATATATATATATATATATATATATATATATATATATATATATATATTGGGATCAGTACTTGGAATAAATCATGTGGAACTGGTCAGACATCTAATACTGATGGGCCAAGTCCTGTTAGATAAAATCCTGACAGTACCTGATCCTGATGGGCCAAGTCCTGACGATAGTACTGACGAACGAAAATCCTGATGGATCAGATCCTGATGTTGTATATATATATATATATATATATATATATATATATATATATATATTCAGATTAATTAAAATAAAACTGATATATGTGTGGATAAAATATATATCGTAAATGTTATGATTTATTTAATATAAAATCAGCTGTTACAGCCGTTTAGATTATATTAAATTGACCGTTTCATTTTTATTAAATGGAATGGGAGTTACAATATTGGTGAGGGTGGTATCAGTTACGTTTGGCCTCTCCTATAAATAGAGAGCTAAGCTGCTGATTTTAGATACACCACACCCTACATTCTCTTCGCTACACTCTCTGTTCTCCTCCTGCCATAGTATCTTTTACTTAGGGTTTTTCCGGCGACTGAGGTGCCAGTCGAAGTTGAGTATTCTGGTTGCTGTGATCATCTTACTCGGAGCTGTTTTATCCTGGAAGAATATCGTCAGCATCCTAACACAGTGTAAGTGGGGGCGATTATCTCTTCAAGAGCAGTCAGGATTTCGAGCAAATCCTGACGACTCAGCTGTTTTCATACTTGTTTCATACCTTGTTAAAGCTATGGCTCCGGGTATTTCTTCTGTCTTTCATTTGTTCTTTCAGTTACTGATATGCATGCTTTTTACCTTCGTATTTTGTTTCGTTAATTGTTTGCTTGGCCTTGGCTTGTTAAATACGATATATAATTGCCTCTATGTTGCTGTATTAGTGAATATTTCCAACATTCTTGAAGAGATAATCTGTTATATATTATTTAGCATAATGGTTAACGAGAGTGAAATTCCTGCTAGTGGTAGTTCGGTTGCATCTGCTGGGATCATGGATTAGACCACTTACAGTTTTCCACAACTCGTTGAATTAACTGGCTTGCCGGAGAAATTCAATGGGGGCGTTGGCTTTTCTCGTTGGCAGAAAAGGATGAAGTTGTGGTTGACTGTAAAGGGTTTATGGCCTGTTGTGGAATATGAGAAGCCGGTTGTGGATCAAGAAAAGGCTGAATCAGTTAAGGGTTTTGCGAAGTGGGCTGAGAAGGATGGGGTGGCTAGGGCGGCCATTTTGGCTGCTCTCACAAACACATTGTTTGATGTGTACTCCTCTGATGCCTATACCGCAAAACTCTTATGGGAGAAGCTGGACCAGACACATAATACTGACTCACAAGGTCTGGAAAAGTAATCTGTGGCTAGGTTCCTTGATTTCTGATGTGTCAAATTATACCTAACCGCAAGCGCACGGTGTCTCTTGCTAGTACAAATGGCAAGCGGGTCGAATCCACAAGGAGACAGGTTCTACTAATTCCTTTTCAGTTATCGCTAATTGTTTCAGGGACAAACGATTATTGGAGAATATTAATTAACTAATTAAACAAGATTAACATTAATTAAACAGATGATAAACAAATTATTTAAAACCTAGGGCAATCAGGTCCACCATGCTTACACAATTGGCTCTTAAGCTAAAGCAATCAATGTGATCCTATAACTAGAGTATGTTAATCTCTTTCAAGCATTAACACTCTCGAAACATTCAACACAATTAACTACTTTTAGTAATTCAATCAATCAGGTAATTAGAGTCAAGTTAATCTCTTCCAAGTATTAACGCTCTCAGAAATCCAATGATGCTTCCGCACTCAAATTCAATTCTGCTAATCGTATGTGTGCCTCTAGTAAGTAAATCTCTCGATCCATACCCCTATTTGCATATAATTAATCCATGATATCGGCCGATTACACAAATTAATGATTAAAACATATCAATCAGAATTAACCATAACCAATCAAACCACTATGAAAATCTTGCCAATATTAGTGCAAACATGGCTTCCCTTTAAGCCCTAGAAATAACTACTCGCTAATAATTAAACAAGTAAAACAACTAGTAAAATAAGAAAACATAATTAAACTAATAAGAACAAAGAAAAGATTACGAGAACAAAACCTTCAAACTTCAATGTTGTCACCCAAAAGAAGAGTCATGGTGTTTCTCTACATCTCTAACTAATAATAATACTAATCTACTCTAAACTATATTATCTGATCTAACCATGCAAAAGATCAATGCTAACACAACACCACACACACAAGTCCTCTCATGCCACATCAACTTAAGAATCAAAGCAAACATACGATGTCTTGGTGTCGAAAGTGCAAGTATTCACGTAGTCTACTCAACCAACATGCAGAAGGTCATAAAAATTCATGTCAAGTGTAAAAATCGTTGCTAAGCATGCTAAGCCCACAAGAAATACATCTTTAAGTCTAAACCCGGGATCTCCTATGCCAAAACAAGTAATAACTCACCTTTCACTCAAAAACGAATATTCACTCAAGAACAAGGTTAAGTGTATCACTCAATTCCAACAAAATCATAAACACAACTTGACACTCGCAATCAATCTCACTCTCAACACAACATACATCACTGATGACAATCAAAAGGTCTTTATTCGGGTTGTAGCGTGGGCTAGGGACCAGGTATGTCAAGTAAAGCTAAAACAGGTTAAATGTCAAAAGCTAGTACCCAACAATAATCATTATTCAATTCCCTTTCTATTAAAACAAATACTTCCCCACACTTGGATTTTTCAATAACCCTTACATAATAACTTGACTAGTCGAATGAAGAAGGATCATACAAACATACGAATGCTCTCAAATTTATTCATTTTTTCTATTTTTTTTCTTTTTTTCTATTTTTTTTCTGAGAGCTAAGGACTAAGCACAATGATCCATAGATATTATTATGAATTTCGACTAGCAAGCATCGACCAAAAATCAATATTCCCCAAAAGTATGATCATCAATAACCCCCCCTTTTATGAACACCTTATTACTCCCTTAAGCACGAAACTAGCCTTTGACAATTTAGGTTCAAAATTACGGTAAGGCCAATATAATAAAAAGGATAATGGCAAGTAATGTGGTGTGTCACCGAAAGAATAGGATTAAACTCAACGGGTTAACTAATCGATCATGTTTAAAAGGTGTGGAAATATGGGAAATACGAGGTTAAACCTAAGTGCCTTTATCATCTCATCATCAAGTAATGTCATGCATTTCAAGAAAGATCTCAAGTAAGTGCTAGCAATGTAAACAACATGTGGACACTCAAGCAAACGAAAAATCATGCAAAAGATATGAATATAGGCTCAAAACTCACTTGGTGTGACAAAACATAATCAATCCCAAGTAACAAGACTCTCTAACGCACCTACTTGTACTCAAAGCATGTAAACCAAGTCATCTTGCACATATTCATGTCATTCTAATCACTTACAACATCCAATTAAGTCTACCAGTTTCAACTTGCTAGTGAAAGTGTGTGCACAAGAACAAAGCACGTCACTTCTCATACAAAAGCGTCAACAGCACAAAATTTCTACGCATGAATGGGTGTATCAAGCAAAATACAACAACTAATCAAATTGCATGGCTAGAATTATTTTGGGTATTTTTAATTTTTATTTTTTTAAAAAAAAAATCTCTTAACATTGAGAACCCTTCCCCACACTTAAGCGGTTCATTGTCCCCAATGAACTAATGAACAAGATACAAAACTACAACTAAAAACAAAATAAAACTACACTAAAAAGAAAAGAAAGAAAACTCCCCTGGAGTCAAGGTGTCGGGTGTGAAAACCATCCATCATTCGCTTAGGAGCCATAATAACCAAAACCTCACTCAACAATAGCTTCACCAACATCCACCAAGAAATATCCCACCAAAAACCATCAAGCAATATCACGCCAAAAATACCCAATTAACAAGAATAATACAAAACCCCCAATTTACAAGAACACAAATTCGTAATAAAAAAATAAAATAGTGAAGAGATATCCCAACTACGAATCAAAAAGGTGAACTTGTACTAATTCCCCCAAACTTGAATTTTTAGAGATGTAGAGGATGAAGAGAATGAATTGGGTGTGTATGTATGGGTATATATAGATAATGGAGTGATAGGATGAATTTAAGAATTTTAATGTGAAAAGGAAAAAAAAATTTCGGTGGGTAAAAAAAAATTGATAATAATAATAATATTTAGGGCTTAAATAATAATAATAATTATAATGATAATAATAATAATAATAAATAATAAAAATGAATAATAATAATTATAATAATATTAATAATAAATATGAATTAGAATTGAAAAAGGTTTAGAATTTTGAAGAAAAGATGGGGGGTTTTGGAATTGAAATAGGAAAAGAATTAGGTGGAGAGATGAGAGAATAAGGGATATAAAAAGATATGGGGTGAAAAGATTTTTTTTTAATGTACACAACACAGCTGAACCATTCGAACAATATACTGCAAAAGAGAAGCAAGTTGCTGGCGGGCCGCGCAAATTGCACCAGGAACAGTCGCGCATGCGCAACCTGCGCAACAGGCGCGCAGACTGCTGGAAGACCAGTAACGCAGGTTGCGCATGCGTTACACAGGCGCAACCCGCCCCAATTGCAGAAACGCAGGCGCAACCTGCGTTACACCCCCAAAATTCGATTTTTTTTTTGAAAGTACAACACAATTTTTTTTTCTTCCTACACTAATGCGGGTTGCCTCCCACCAAGCGCTTCTTTAACGTCAATAGCTTGACGCCCTCAAAAATACTCCGATGGAGACGGAATATCCAATTTCGCGATCATAAACTCGTCACCACAAAAAGTATCAAGAGTGTTAGTGGTTGTCTTTATCCTGCAGAAAGTCTCCAAACAAGCATCGATAAAATAAAATATGTCATTAATAAGCAATAGAGAGAGTGCTTGTGCAGTTTTGGAAAACTTTGTGATAAAACAGTGATAAAATTCGACACCACGAAAATATTGAGCTCCCTTGACATAAGGTGGAGGTTCTGGTGGTGGCTTTTCTTCACTCCTCACTTTCACTGGAGTCATTCGGACATCTTGGCTTATCACATCATTGGCTAATAAGACACTTCCATCTTCTCCCTCTTCTCGAACTTGAAACGTAGGAGCCACTTTGTATGGATCCTCAACCAGAATTTGAGAAATATCATCTTGGACAATATTTGTTATCACATCAACCTTGAAATAAGTGTTCTTGAGCAAAGAAGCCTTGTAAGTAGAGGCTAGATCGAGAGCAAATTTATCAATACATGGTAGCTTAGGCACAGGTTATGGAAGAGAAACAACAACCATCTCTGTATTGCTTTCCTTTGTAGCCTCATCATCAGTCACATTGTTCTCGGTAACAGCAACATCATTGATCTCGTCATCGGTGGCATGCTCCTTCTCTTTATCAATGGCCTCATCATTAACATACATGGAGAAACTATCATATTCCTGATCGCTTGTGAGATTGATAGCAGTCAGGTCCTCTTCGGATTGGATAGATGATGATGGTAAATAGTCGAGCTGCCCTGTAGTAGAAGAGTTAGCCAACTGTTCAATTTGAGATTCAATCGCCAAACTTTGAGTTTCTAATTCTTTGATCGCCTCGGCTTGTTCTTCAGAACTCTTTAGTAGTTTATTCAAGATATCCCACATCTCATTTGTCTGATCAGCTTGCACATCTACGCTGGGTTGAGAAACATGTAGATCTTCTTGTAGAGGAGGATATTGATATTCTTGATGTGGCGGCTGCTCATATGACTGATAATATTGTTGCTCAAACTGTTGCTGATTATGATATGAAAAATTTTGAGCACCATTGTCCTAGTAGTAGAAATCTGGTTGATTCACGCATTCTTGATCAAAAGTGTTTGAATACTGATTGTACCCATATCCTTCTTCAAAAGAATTCATTTGTCCCAACTGAGCACTCTGAGAATTATAGACATTGTAAGAGCATTCAAAACAAAAGTGACCCTGCACACCGCAAATTTGACAGAAGTTGTAAGTTCTAGGGGCCACTTGTGACATCTCATTGATACTCATTGGATACATAGTGGGCTCTGTAGTCTTTGACATGGCAATCTCTCGAGTATGTGCCTCTACTAGGGAAGATAAGAGTGCAAAAGTATCAACTTCACCCATTGCAAATCTGTGAACACTCAACAAAGCCAAGAAAACGAAGTAAAATCTGCCTCAATTGGAACAAAGGTTCCAACGAGACAATGGAAACAATCTAAACAACTAAATTAAAATCAATAGAAACAAGCTGTCTCCTCGGCAGCGGCGCCAAAAACTTGATGTGTCAAATTATACCTAACCGCAAGCGCACGGTGTCTATTGCTAGTACAAATGGCAAGCGGGTCGAATCCACAAGGAGACGGGTTCTACTAATTCCTTTTCAGTTATCGCTAATTGTTTCAGGGACAAACGATTATTGGAGAATATTAATTAACTAATTAAACAAGATTAACATTAATTAAACAGATGATAAACAAATTATTTAAAACCTAGGGTAATCAGGTCCACCATGCTTACACAATTGGCTCTTAAGCTAAAGCAATCAATGTGATCCTATAACTAGAGTATGTTAATCTCTTTCAAGCATTAACACTCTCGAAATATTCAACACAATTAACCACTTTTAGTAATTCAATCAATCAGGTAATTAGAGTCAAGTTAATCTCTTCCAAGTATTAACGCTCTCAGAAATCCAATGATGCTTCCGCACTCAAATTCAATTCTGCTAATCGTATGTGTGCCTCTAGTAAGTAAATCTCTCGATCCATACCCCTATTTGCATATAATTAATCCATGATATCGGCCGATTACACAAATTAATGATTAAAACATATCAATCAGAATTAACCATAACCAATCAAACCACTATGAAAATCATGCCAATATTAGTGCAAACATGGCTTCCCTTTAAGCCCTAGAAATAACTACTCGCTAATAATTAAACAAGTAAAACAACTAGTAAAACAAGAAAACATAATTAAACTAATAAGAACAAATAAAAGATTACGAGAACAAAACCTTCAAACTTCAATGTTGTCACCCAAATTTAAAAGAAGAGTCATGGTGTTTCTCTACATCTCTAACTAATAATAATACTAATCTACTCTAAACTACATTATCTGATCTAATATTACATCCTTAATAATGTGTCCCAAGATGTGTTTATATAGCCTCTAGTGTTTCCATGTTGATTAGGATTGGATTTATGGAAGTTTCCCACTTCAAATTGAATTTCTGGAAGTTGCTGGATTTTATGGCATGTTTCTGGGCTGATCCTGTTGGAATATTGATATTGGGCCACTTCTGAATTAAAGAAAATTCCACAAGCTTCGCGTGGGCTATAAGATCGCCCAATTCTGACTTCTGGAACTCAAGATATGGCCCAAACAGTGTTAAACAACCCGTGTAGCCCAATAATACGAATTTTCTCCTATTTTATCTCCAAAATAGCTCTTTTTGCTCCAAATCCTTCCAAATCATGAATTCTTTATTTCCTACAATAAAACAATCAAATCAATTAAATAAAAATCCAAATCAATGCAAAACAAAATAAATATGAGAATAAAATCATCTAGAATATATATAAAAATATACTCTATCAATTTCAAGCTGGTGGACAATAAGTCCATGACTGAGCAAGTGCATGAGTTCGAGATGATAGTGCATGCTTTGAAGGAGTCCGGTATGGACCTCCCCGAAAAGTTTAAGGTGATGAGTGTGATTGAAAATCTCCCAAAGTCTTGGGAAGAGTTCTCTCTCTCCCTAAAAAGACAGAAAGGAGAGATCACCTGGACCAACCTTATGCTGGACATCTCGGTGCAAGAACAACATAAGTCCAAACAAGGACATGTGATGCCAACTGAGCATGGAAGCTCGAAGGTGAATGTAGCAACTGTAGGACAGAAAAGGAAGGCTGTCTCTTAAAAGGGTAATAGTAATAAACCTAAGAATGACAAGGATAAGGCCAAGAAACCAAAGGCAAACAAACCATGTTGGTCTTGTGGGCAGGCTGGGCACTGGAGTAAGGACTGCCCTACAAAGAAAGCAAAGAAAGTCGAGGTTGTAGCTCAAGAGAATGCTGTGCTTGGAACCTCAAGTGGGCCTGTAGCGAACATGGTTGTTGGTGAGGCTTTGGCTTCTGAAACCAACATGGACCGGTATGTTACCTACAACCCTGTACTATTTTCCACTTATCTATCAAATGAATGGTTGATTGATACTGGAGCTAATGTGCATATTTGTGCTGACATTAGTTTATTTGTATCTTATCAACAGAGTCATAGCTTGACAGTGACGATGGGGAACGCAAGTGCTGCTCAAGTACATGGAGTAGGAAACGTGGATTTGAAGTTTCCTTCGGGTCGTATTCTATCCCTAACGAGAGTGCATCATGTTCCCGACATGCGTAGAAATATAATAAGTGGAAGCTGTTTAGTAGCTAATGGTTTTAAAGTCTCTCTCAAATGTAATAAAGTAGTTCTTATTCATATTGGTACTTTCTTTGGCAAGGGTTACTTGTCAAATGGTTTATTTGTAATAAATGCTGAGCCCGTTTTGGGTGCTTTGAATAAGATTACTCTTTCTATTTACTGTATTGAATCTTCAACTTTATGGCATGCTAGACTTGGTCACTTAAATTTTGGTGCTCTTAAAAATATGATGAACTTAGAGTTGATTCCAAAACACACTATAGAAAAGAATTCTAAATGTCAAGTATGTGTGTCTGCTAAACAAATAAGGAAACCTTTTCATAATATTGTTAGGGATTCAGACTTGTTAGATTTAGTACACATTGATACTTGTGAATTTGTTGGTGTGTTGACTAAGGACCAGTTTAGATACTTCATTACCTTTATAGATGATAGTAGTAGATACTGTTATGTTTACTTAAACATAAGGATGAAGCACTTAGTAAATTCATTATATATAAAACTGAAGTAGAAAAACAAACTAGTAAGGTACTTAAACGGTTGAGATCTGATAGAGGTGGTGAGTATACGAGTAACGCTTTTAATGAATTTTGTGCAAGCAATGGAATAGTTTATGAAGTTACCCCACCATACACACCTGAGTCTAATGGGGTTGTTGGGCGAAAGAACAGAACATTTAAAGATATGATTAATAGTATGCTTATTAATTCTGGGCTGCCTAAATACATGTGGGGAGAGACTCTGAATACAGCTTGCCATATTCTGAATAGAGTCCCTCTGAAACACATGGATAAGAGTATAAGTTATGGAAGAGCAAGAAGACTAGTCTTAAGTATCTACGTGTGTGGGGGTGCCTTGCCGAGGTACTTGTCCCTGAACACAAGAGAAAGAAACTAGGTCCGAAGACTGTTGATTGTATCTTTCTGGGCTATCTTGAGACCACTACAGCTATGAGATTTTTAGTGTTAAAATCTGACATAGATGGTATAGTGGCAAACACGATAGTTGAGTTTCGTGATGCTACATTCTTTGAGGATTTTTACCCTATGAAAACTGGTATGCCTCAAGATACTTCTAATGAAGATCCTACTCACAAATCAAGTTCTATTCCTGATCATGTGGAAAAGATGACAAATGTGGGGGCGGAACCTAGTAGTAGCTCTACTCCTAAGGAGGTAGAGGAACCACGAAGGAGTAAGCGTGCAAAGATAGTCAAGGATTTTGGAAGTGCTTTTATCACTTACAATGTCGAGGACGAACCTTTAACTTTCCGACAAGCTATGGATTCTTCAGAGTCTAGGCACTGGAAGGGCGCTGTAAACAGTGAAATTGACTCTATTGTTTCTAACGAAACATGGGAGTTAGTTGATCTCCCTCCTGAGTGTTCTACTATCGGGTGCAAATGGATCTTTAAAAGGAAGTTGAACCCTGACGGCTCAATAGATAAGTACAAAGCTAGACTGGTAGCTAAAGGTTTTAAGCAAAAGGAGGACATTGATTACTTTGACACATACTCTCCAGTAGCTAGAATGACAACAATCCGAATGCTTGTAGCATTGGCTTCTGTACATGGTCTTATCATCCATCAAATGGATGTAAAGACAGCTTTTCTTCATGGTGAACTTGAAGAAGAGATTTATATGGATTAGCCTGAGGGATTTGTTGCATCTGGTAACGAAAGGAAAGTATGTAAGTTGATCAAATCCATCTATGGCTTGAAACAAGCTCCTAGGGATTGGTATAAAAAGTTTGATGAAACTATAGTGCCGTTCAGTTATGATATTAATGATAGTGACAAGTGTGTCTACACCAAAGTTAAAGGTAGTGAGTGTGTCATCTTGTGCCTATATGTAGATGACATATTACTGTTTGGAACCAATATTGAGATTATTAACGAGACAAAAGCTTTCTTGAAAAGGCATTTTGAAATGAAGGATATGGGTGAGGCTAGTGTGATTCTTGGTCTCAAGCTAACACAATCAGCTGAGGGAATAACTTTATCGCAGTCGCATTATATAGAGAAATCTATACTTGAGAAATATGGTTATTCACAGTGTAGAATCACTAGTACACCCTATGATCCTAAAGTTGCCCTTGTTAAGAATACTTCAGGAGTACCTGTGTCTCAGTTAAGGTATTCTCAGATTATAGTGAGTTTGTAGTATCTTGCTAACTGTACTAGACCAGATATTTCATACTTTGTGTCTAAGTTGGCTAGATATACAAGATGTCCAAACAGAACTCATTGGGATGCTCTTGATAGAGTACTTAGATATCTGAAAGGTACAATGTACCTTAGTTTACACTATAGGAGATTTCCTGGTGTGCTTGAAGGGTACATTGATGCAAGTTGGATAGCTAAGAAGTCTAGTTCCAATGGAGTGACTTGATACGTGTTCACCTTAGCAGGGGGAGCAATATCCTGGAAGTCGACCAAACAGACTATAGTAACTCGGTCTACTTTTGAGGCTGAGTTGTGTGCGCTTGATGTCACGAGGACGGAGGCTGAATGGTTACACGGACTTATGTCCGTGATACCTGTAGTAAGCAGACCGCTTCCTGCGTTTGCTATTCATTGTGATAGTAAAACAACTATCGACAAGATTAGCAGTATAAAGTATAATGCTAAAACACAGAGGCACATCCAAGTTAGACTAAAGTCTATTAGGGGTTTAGTGTCTGATAGGATTATTGCTGTAGAGTTCATAGGAACTCATAATAATATAGTTGATCCTTTGACTAAAGGACTGGAACCTGCAGTGGTCCTTAAGTCGAGGTTGGGGATGGGGCTGTCAACCCATCATAGTTCATCATCAGTGGGAACCCAATACACATGATAGGAGATCCCTTGAAGTGTATTCAATGTGGTAATAATGAATTGGTAGTACCTTTGCTACACAGATGATACTGTTGTATCTGAGTCTATCCCCTGTAAACCTAGAAGGTACTAACACTGCTAGTAAGCAAGAGTTATTATAACTCTGAATGGGGTCAAGTCATTCGACGAGATGGTAGCAGTACATCTCTGGAGATGCCCAGCTAAGCGAATGTAATTGTGTGGTCGCAATTAGAGGGAAGGGTTATTCCTTGAAGCATTCGACGAACAGGATCGAGACAAGACCTTTAATGTCTCAAAGCCGTAGATTGGCACCATAGCCTTTGACTTGTCGTCGTCTATGGAACATGATTACATTAAACGGATTAAGATTCAAGGTGAAACATTCCATCTAAATCCGGTAGTCATCGAAGTAGGGGACTTAGGAGGGTTAAAACCCGGAAGGGTACCGACTCTGAAAAACAAGTCATGATGAAAAACCTGAAGCATTTCTGTATGGATTTGTGGGGGATTGTTAGAAAATGGAGTTTTTAGAGCATAAGTATTTTATGTTCTTGATGTTAATTCCGGATTTTAACGATTGGAAATTGTTCCTTGCTATGAGGACTTAAATTTTCGTATATGGGTCTAAGTAATTTTCTTAGTGAAATCCATAGAGAAATAGAGTTGAAGTGGGTAGCTTGAAAGAGCTTGAAAAATGAGAATGTGTATTTGTCCCACATTGAAATAAATAAAGGGGGTTGTTGGCTTTATATAGAATCATACACATGGGTAGTGTACAACTACTAAGGTGTATGATGGTGCATGGTGTTACTGTGTGCTCCACGCGCGCGCACACACACACGCGCGCCGCCGCCGCCACGGCACGTCTCGACTCGACTCGGGTCGGCTCGGTCGAAGGGCGATTTGGGCGAATGTCTCGGCGTCTCGCGTACGCGAGGCGACCTGGGCGAGGGATTTTATTTATGTGTTTAATTAATATTTTAATTAGAATATATATATATATATATTGGGATCAGTACTTGGAATAAATCATGTAGAACTGGTCAGACATCTAATACTGATTGGCCAAGTCCTGTTAGATAAAATCCTGACAGTACCTGATCCCGATGGGCCAAGTCCTGACGATAGTACTGACGGACGAAAATCCTGATGGATCAGATCCTGATGTTGTATATATATATATATATATATATATATATATATATATATATATATATATATATATATATATATATTCAGATTAATTAAAATAAAACTGATATATATGTGGATAAAATATATATCGTAACTGTTACGATTTATTTAATATAAAATCAGCTGTTACAGTCGTTTAGATTATATTAAATCGACCGTTTCATTCTTATAAAATGGAATGGGAGTTACAATATTGATGAGGGTGGTATCAGTTACGTTTGGCCTCTCCTATAAATAGAGAGCTAAGCTGCTGATTTTAGATACACCACACCCTACATTCTCTTCTCTTCTCTACACTCTCTGTTCTCCTCCTGCCATAGTATCTTTTACTTAGGGTTTTTCCGGCGACTGAGGTGCCAGTCGAAGTTGAGTATTCTGGTTGCTGTGATCATCTTACTCGGAGCTGTTTTATCCTGGAAGAATATCGCCAGCATCCTAACACAGTGTAAGTGGGGGCGATTATCTCTTCAAGAGCAGTCAGGACTTCTATCAAATCCTGACGACTCAGCTGTTTTCATACTTGTTTGATACCTTGTTAAAGCTATGGCTCCGGGTATTTCTTCTGTCTTTCCTTTGTTTTTTCAGTTACTGATATGCATGCTTTTTACCTTCGTGTTTTGTTTCGTTAATTGTTTGATTGGCCTTGGCTTGTTAAATACGATATATAATTGCCTCTATGTTGCTGTATTAGTGAATATTTCTAACATTTAATACTTTACCATTTTTTCAATATTGTACTTCCTATACATTTGAATTAAGTTCAATTTTCTTAAGGTAGCATATACTTTATCCTATTCTTTAGGGCTATCAAACGGATATTTCAGATACGAATTTGCCAGTATTCAAATTCGAATCCGAAAATTTGAATCTTTATCCGAATTCGTATCCGAATTCGAAAATAGTTTTAAAATATATCCGAATCCGACAAATACTATCTGGATCCGGATAATATCCGAATCCGTTTTTCATTCGGATTTTTCCATTTTAAATTCAATTTTTAATTAAATAAAAAACAAATTAAGAAAAAAATAAATTTCTAACTTGTCTAAAACTCAATAAAAAAATAAATTTACTTGGACATGTTTTTATTTTTTTATTTAAAAATAATAATTTCAATATAACTTCTTATGTATATTTTTGTTATTCTTAAAATATTGAATTTATACGATATTTATATAAATTTATACCTATATTATGTTTACAAATATATTTATCTCATATAAACACATTATTTGATGAATAAAAACATTATAATTTTTAAATTATATGAATATAAATATAAATATGAATGTAAATATAAATATAAAATTTTTAATACATATGTATAATTTCGGATTCGGATACGGATATACCTATATCAATATCCGTATCCGAAATTGTCAGATCCGAATATGAATAATATTCGATTTATTTCGAATACGAATACAGATATTCGAACGGATATCGAATTTTTCGATTTTTTTAGACAGCCCTACTATTCTTAAAATAAGAGGAGGATCTTTAGCTTTAAACCCAAAATACAAGGAGAATTGCAAAATATACATCTCATCACACTAAAACAGAAGTAGGATTTAATTAGTTTATTGTTAGAATAAAATTCATTTAATCATTTTCTTCTAGTAGTAGGAATTTTCGTATCACGGGGATGAGAAGTTGGATTAACAACTCTACATATACAAAGGATGGGGGGCAATGCATGCATCAGTTGTTGTGACACTAAACCAAACCAAACAAACAAATCCAGTAAATCCAGGGTCTGAGGAGGGTAAGATGTACGTAGACCATGCCCATACTTCGAAGAGTAGGGAGGCTGTTTCCGTGAAGACCCCCGGCTTAGTGCACGACAAGAAAGTGAAAGATATAAATGCATAGACAAACAAGAAACTGAAAAAAAAAACTGGAAACCATACCCTAGCCCAAGGGTTACTCCACATGGGACTTACCTTAGAGGCTTTTAGATTACTCCAAACTTTATGCACTGTACTCTGCCAAACAAAATGATGTTTCCGCACAAAACCCCCTGCAAAAGATAGACCACACGCAGAAAAGGACAAGTAGAAATAGCAAAAGTACTACGCCAAAACTAACCGAGAAAATCTCACCCTGAGACTCTCTACTACTGAACCACTCCCTAACGGAGACTCCACAAATCTGATATGACGTCTCCAAGATCTCATGTCTAAGGCCATGTCCTCATTTAGGTTTTAACCCTTCATATCTAACCTCAATTGCTCCTCCAACGTTCTCCTCGATCGGCCTCTCCTCCTCACTCCTTCAACCGAAATACTCACGACTCTCCTTACCGGAGCTATAGCCTGCCTCCTACGAACGTGGCCAAACCACCTCAATCTCTCTTCCCTAACTTTCGCTGAAATGGGTGCGACTTCTAACTCATTCCGAAAAACCTCATTCGGGATTTTATCCAACATGGTGCGACCACACGTCCAACGCAACATTCTCATTTCAGCCGCTTCCAACTTGCTCTCATGCACCTTCTTTACAGCCCAACATTCGGAGCCATACAACATCGCAGGTCTAGCGGCCGCTCTGTAAAATTTACCCTTCAACTTTAAAGGGACTTTCTTGTTGCACAACACCACTATGTGACACTGATTAAGCTTATTTCGCACGCATAGTCATAACACACGATGACAACGAGGCTCTCAAATATTCTGGATGTTTTTCTATCTCGCTATGCACTATTTTCCAATTTGTATTCAGGTACCAAAACTTTGATACTCCAGTTTTTAATGTTTTTATTTGAATATTTTATCTCCGCGCCATATTCAAGTGCTAAGTACTTGTCGTCAGTTCAGCCGATGTATTCGACGTTGCCAGATGTTATTTTGTTTGAAATTCTTTATAGATTGCCAGTTAAGTCTCTTCTTCGATTCAGGTGCGTTTGTAAAACATGGAATGAAATTATTGCTATTCCTTTTTTCACGAAAAATCATCTTGCATGTCAAAAAGCCTCTTCCTCAAACAAGTATATACTATATGAAGACATCAATTTATGCATGTTATTTACGGATAGTGATCCTTTTTTTTATAGTAATAAACATTCTAAAAACTACAACCCCCAGTTATTCAGGAATGAAGGAATGATGTCACTTGTAAACCAACTCATCTAAAACCTTAAGGTGCTAGAGGGAGGCTTTTTATGAATCTTATATTATATTCTAACACTCCCCCTCACTCGAAAGCCCATATATTTTTTAGTCGAAGAGTGGATCACGGGAGCTCATCTTTGGAGCATAACTTACCTTCGTGTCCATATTAAATATTAAGAACATTGGTGGTCGCAGAGAGTCGAACCTGAGACCTCCGCGTGCTTGAGTTCTGAGTTCTAAAAACCTTAAGGTGTTAGAGGAAGGCCCAACCGGATCTTTATATTATATTCTAACAGTTATGTTTGTACGATTGCTCTTGTTTTGGCTATAATATACATCTGTGGAATCCAATTTGTAGAAAAGCCAAAAAACTTCCGCAACCTGAAATCCCAATCAAGGGTGAGTATGGTTGTACAATGAAATTTGTTGTGAGTTTTGGATATTACGGTGATGATTATAAGGTGATAGTAATTGCTTATGTGTATCAGACAAACATTGTTTCTGTTTAAAGCTTGAGTACTGATAGTTGGAACATTATTAATACTAATTTCTATTTTGAGGAAGAAGGCAATGATATGGGTCACTTTATCTTGGCTACCAAGTTTGTAGATGGTACGACATATATGCTGACATCTAAGCGAGTAGTTGTTTATTTTGAATTAAGCAATGAGACCATTGGAGTGATCAAGTTTCCAGAAGAATTTCGTGCAATTGGTGCACCTATGGAAGCATTTGGAGAAACAATAGCTGTTTTGGGACATTAAAATAACTAGCTCTTTAGCCCGTGCAAGCACGGGCATGTTCTAAATATCAATAAATTGTTACTTTTTCCTAAAATATATGATGTATTTGTAGGTGCGATAAATGAGTTATATGATTTTCAGTTGTTAGACTAATGATCCAATACTGGCTAGTTTAAGTGTCATTCTTATATATACTAAAATTCGATATTTGTTACATTATTTTATGCGTATGCGTATTAAAGATGTGAATGATGAGTTTTACTCTTTATATTAACAAATCGTAATAAAATGCATATGAAGGTTCCTTTTTCATATTGATTTTAATTTATTTGTGTCATGTAAACATAATACTTAAAAGTATCACATAATTTAAAAATACATTGGTGTATTGAAGGTATGGATGATTATAATGCACATGCATGTTTGATACTCCTATCTAGATTTTTTTTCATGTGATATTTTTTATAATTTTTAATTCATAAATACTTATAGCAGATCTAAATAATAGTATAATGAGATATGGTACATGCTAGTGAATATTATCATATATTATTATATATCCACATAAATGTATATATGTATGTATGTATAAATATGCGTATTAATTATAAAATAATTAATCGATTAAAATTATTGAAAAATTAAAAGATTATACAACAAATGTATGTATGTATGCATGCATGCATGTATGTATATATGCATGTATGTATGTATGTATGTATGTAGGTATGTATTTGTATGTATGCATGTATGTATGCATGTATGTATGTATGTATATCAGTATGTTTATGTATGTATGTATGTATAATTAATAATTATACCTTAAAGAATATTAGACATTAATATGTACTAAATATGTTAATATTAAAATACCAAAATAACCCTAAAAACATATAGTAAGGTTAAGGATAAAATAGTACATGAATTAAATATAGATTATACAACATAAATGTATGTATGTATGTATGTATGTATGTATGTATGTATGTTTGTATGTATTTATTTATTTATGTATGTATGTATGTATGTTATATAGTATGTATGTATGTATATAATATTATAGTATATTATTATATATCCACATAAATTTATATATGTATGTATTTATGTTTGTACATGTATATGTATATATAAATATGCATATTAATTATACAACAATTAATAAATTACAAATAATGAAATATTAATAGATTATACAACATAAATGTATGTATGTATGTATGTATGTGTGTATATATGTACGTGTGCATGTATAATTAATAATTATGTATGTATGTATGTATGTATGTATGTATGTGTGTATGTACATGTATAATTATTTATGTATGTGTATGTATAATTAATAATTATGTATATAGTGTACATGCATGTATGTATGCATGTACGTACGTATGTATGTAGGTATGTATTTGTATGTATGCATGTATGTATATCTGTATGTTTATGTATGTATGTATGTATAATTAATAATTATACCTTAAAGAATATTAGACATTAATATGTACTAAATATGTTAATGTTAAAATACAAAAATAACCCTAAAAACATATAGTAAGGTTAAGGATAAAATAGTACATGAATTAAATATAGATTATACAACATAAATGTATGCATGTATGTATGTATGTATGTATGTTTGTATGTATTTATGTATGTATGTATGTATGTTATATAGTATGTATGTATGTATGTATGTATGTATGTATGTCTGTATATAGTATATTATTATATATCCACAGAAATTTATATATGTATGTATTTATGTTTGTACATGTGTATGTATATTTAAATATGCATATTAATTATACAACAATTAATAGATTACAAATAATGAAATATTAATAGATTATACAACATAAATGTATGTATGTATGTATGTGTGTATGTATGTACGTGTGCATGTATAATTAATAATTATGTATGTATGTATGTATGTATGTATGTATGTATGTATGTATGTATGTATGTGTGTGTGTATGTATGTACGTGTGCATGTATAATTAATAATTATGTATGTATGTATGTATGTATGTATTGTGTGTATGTACATATGCATGTATAATTATTTATGTATGTGTATGTATAATTAATAATTATGTATATAGTATGTGCAAAAAAAAATAATTATGTATATAGTGTATGTATGTATGTATGTATATATGTATCTATGTATGTATGTATGTACGTATGCATGTATAATTATTTATATATGTGTATGTATAATTAATAATTATGTATGAATGTAAGTATATATGTATGTATGTATAATTATTGGGATTATACATTATACAAATATTTATGTATGTAGTTAATGATTTTTAATATAAACTCAAATGCTCACATAGCTCAACTGGTTATGGTGTTAAATTTTGTTCTGAAAGGTCATGGGTTCAAACCCTTTGAATAACAATATTTTTACAAATATTTAGAGTTAGGTTTGGAGTGAGGTTCGGAGGGACCGAGCCTGTGAATAAATTTGCTCAGGGAAACCCCCTGTTGGTGTATTAGTTATAGAATAGATTATCTAAACATGTGGATATTAAGGGACAAGTCTTCCTCGTCCACATCACCCTGGGAAAAGAAGTTCAGTATCCAATTGCAAGAAGCCTGTCATCATCAAGCCGAAGGATTCTTAAATAATGGTAAGTATTTGAGAAGGACTTTCAATTTTGTAGGGGATTCAGGTGTCGAAACCAATTTATTTTTGTGCGACCTGGAGTGTCCAAAGTTGACGGAATTTAGATCATTAATTGAATTTTGCTCTAGCTCTCGATTTCGTCTTCCTCTATCGTATCCAACTTTTCATGGCCGCATACATTCTAATTGTGTGGAGAGCTTTCTTCTAGTCGATGAAAATAGTGTACATCCTTTTGTGCAGACAGAGATGGAGTCTTCCTGCAGCTCTATTTTGTTTACATTGCAGTGGGGCGAAACCCTTAAATGCAGGGTAAAAGAACAGACCAAAGGCAGCAACCCTTAAATGCATGATTAAATAACATAGCAAAGGTAACAACAGTAAAGGAGGCGTCTATTCTCTGGCTTGAGAGGTATCCAATTTAGGATTGAGTTAATATCATTATTATTATCGATTCAGACTATCATAGTTTTTTTATATGAATGTCTTTATTGTTATTGTTTTGACTGGAGACATGCCTTTGTATTAATTTATCGAAACCCTTATTGGCAAGTGGAAACAATAATATACCATTGATAAATCTCTTAACTACCTCATTCTCTACATGTTTCATTAGTTATTACTCAGAAACATGTGTGCTCCAACAACAAGCTATCTTTAAATATGCCAATATACTTTTGACCGAGAAGAAAAGTAACAACACACTATAGGAGTGTCTATCCTTCTGACCGAGAGGTATTGAAAGATTATACATGAACTTGTAATAGAAAAATTGATTGATGCATAAAGATGTTGTATATGGAGTTGCTATAGAACAGATTGTGCAAGTGCAGAGAACAATATTGAAATAAAAGAGTACGTATTTGGTGATCATCAATTTGTCACTGAAGTAGACACTAACTTGAACATTTCGTCCAGTATATCTAAATTCTCACATATGTTACAAAAGCACAAATGGAGGAAGGAGAACAATTAAAATTTATGACAACGCGTTACAGGAATAATTTCATAATTTTACTTACAGCTTTGAAATTCAATGGCTCCCTCATCCCTGGGATTCCAAGCTATCGAATCGGTCCTCGTCTGTAAGCAAAATATAAAAAATAGGTCAGGATGTGCAAAAGTAGGCAGAAAAGTGCTTGTATCATACAACTATTATTCACAAAAATGTGGTACATCTGAACACGAAACATTTGTCCCGGTTTGTTCATGACAGTGACAAAGGCGAAACATTTTTTAAGGGGGACCGAATTTATACTATAAACTTAGAACTTTAAAAAAAATTATGAAACGAATTGGAAAAACAAGAAAGAATAAATTTGTGTAATCAACAATTAAATTTAACAGATTTAAACTTTGAAATATTTAAATTTTTTAAAAAACATGTTAAAAAAATGAAAGTTTAAAACTAAAAATTAAAAATTAGAGAAGTAGAGGAAAAACTAATTGAAAAACAATGCCACAACTCACAAGGGTTCGAACCCGGGCTTTCAAGCTTGTTGACGTACAGTTCTACCATCCCCTCTACAAGAACACATGTTAAATATCAATACTACTCTGATAATATTCCAAATCCTAGGGGGCCAGGGACCCCCCGGACCCCTGCCTCCGTCACTAATTCAAGGACAAGTGTGCAACTATAAAGGCAAATCATGCAACATACATTCAAAAATACTTGTAAATAAAATAAAACTGAATTCCCATTGAACAGAAAAACTATTATACTAGCCAAAATTTTATAGTAATTCAAAATCAACTTTACTAAACTCATTTTCTTGTTTACCCCAAAAAGATTAGCATAAAATTACTTAAGATTGGTAAACACATGACACACATACCATCTTTGTGACTGTAAACCTTTTCATTTTGATTCCCCATGAGGTTCCAGCTTATTGTTTAGTGAGACGCTGAGATCGCCAAATTCTCGAACCCTGGAGTGGTTTTTCGGGTTTTTTCGCCCAATTTAAGAGTTAAATGTTGTATGTGTACCTAAACTATCAACTTACTGCATTTTGTGTACCTAAACTATCAATTAAACACTTTGTGTACTCAAACTATGCAGATTGATGCATTATGTGTACAAACGTTAAATCTAAACTAACGGCTGTTAGTTTGCTTTTGTTGATTTTTTTTTATTTGCCAACGCTTTTGTTTATAATTAATTTAGCTAGGTACTTGTTTGGTTCTTTTTGGCGCCAGTTCCCTTCCCTCCATAAATATTGAATTGAACGTGTAAAATCTTATATATATCAATTTTTTTAATAATAATTTGATATGTAAATTAATACTCCCTCTGTCCCATCAAACGTTTCCTGTTTGACTAAAAACACGGGTTTTAAGACAATGGGGTAATGAATATTGTTTTTAATGAAGTAGTGGGTATTGAATATTGTTTTTAATGAAGTAGTGGGTATTGAATATTGTTTTTAAGATTAGTGGGTATTGAATATTGTTTTTAAGGAGTAGTGGGTGGAGTAGTGGATATTGAATATAGTTTTTAAAGAATAATGGGTGGAGTAGTGGGTATTGAATATTGTTTTTAAAGGAGTGGGTGAAATAGTGGTTATTAAACAATATTTTTATGGAGTAGTGGATGGAGTAGTGGGTATTGAATATTGTTTTTAAGGAGTAGTTGGTGGAGTAGTGAGTATTGAATATTGTTTTATATGGCTTAAAATAGAAAGGGGAAAAGTATTTTGAATGTCCCGAAATAGTAAACAGGAAAAGTTTTAAGAGACAGAGGGAGTAACATAAAAAATTTAATATAATTATAAATATTAAAAAAGGAACCGTGCGTTGCACTTTATATCCTTATATATAATAAGCGTAAGAGGGATCTTATCCATAATTTTGGTTTGGTCGTTGTACTACCAAAATAATGTCAACCGTCAAATCTAATATTTTTAAAAATAAACGATCAAGATTATATCATATTAAAATGAAAATTATAATCTAAAAAAGGATATAATTAAAGAAGTTTGTATTAGAATTGAATTTTAAAAATAAAATTATAATATGAAAAGGATATAATTAAACAGATACAATTGAATTTTATTTATTTTATTAATATTAAAAAAATCATATTTACTATTTGGACTCTATCTTGAGATCTAGAAATCAGATTTGGATTATTTTACGGCCAAGCGAAGCTCACAAAATTATCTTTAATTTAGTGATGATTTAACAATTATTATAGAAATGAAAACACTCATACTATCGATAGAGACAATATAATTAGGAATTTTACATTAATCCTATTCAATGTAGAAGACCTACATTGATAATCCTATTCAATGTAGAAACCAAATTATGAATTTTTATATTAATCATGTTCAGCGCAGAAGACCTACATTGATAATCCTATTCAATGTAGAAAACCAAATTATATGATTTAAATTATTGATATACACTTTTTCGTATTTCAATATAAATACACTTTTTAGTTTACATGTTAAAAAATAAAATATTTTTTATGCTAGATCCACCGTTTTTCATTTATTTATTTTATGATCTAACGGTTCTTATTTAATATTTCGTACTGGAAAACCAAACTACCCGCTACCAAAATTTTGGACAAAATCACTCTTACACTCATTATTAAAACCATATTTGATTGTTAGTAGAACTATCTTCAACTAATAAGAATGGTATTTTGATAATCAAAACGAAATATAAGTAGATTTCATAAACCGAACAGATTTTTTAACGTAAAAAATCGTCAATTTCTTCCCTTTTTTGTTTCTGCGTAGTTTTAATTGAAAAATAATTGTTAAACCATCACTAAATTAAATATTATTTTGTCAATTTCATGTGGTCTGTAAAATCGTCCAAATCAAAATTTTAAAAATTCAAGATAGAGCAAAATTATTAAATTGAACGCTTAGTCTAAAAATCGATGATTAATTGCGATTAATCACCAATTAATCCGTGTTACATGGATTCCCGTACTAATCAAGATTATACTCTCTTGGTCCCACTTGATTCTTAAAATTTGAAATAGGAGTGTCCGGCACGCATTTTAAGGTGTATTTTAAGGATAGTTCCATAACTTATTTTTAAAATTTTCTATTTTTGTATAAAAAATTATTGAAATTTTTAAAAATAAGTTACAGAACGATCCTTAAAATACGTGTCGGACACCCCTATTTCTAGTGGGACAGAGGGAGTATCGTATTAAAAAGAAAATTATAATCTAAAACATGATATAATTTAGAAGGTTGTATTAGAATTGAATTTTAAAAACAAAATTATAAAATGAAAAGGATAAAATTGAATTTTATTTAATTTTTTATTAATATTTAAAAAAAGTTCATATTTACTATTACACTATTAACGGTTCTTATTTTTTTTGTCGTATTGGAAATCAGACTACTGGCTACCAATTTTGGACAAAATCACTCTTACACTTATTATTAAAACAATATTTGGTTGTTAGTAGAACTAGCTTAAATAATAAAAATGGTATTTTAGTAATCAAAACGATAAGTAGATTTCATAAATCGAATAGAATTTTCAGCGTAAAAATGTCAATTTCTTCTCTCTTTTGTTTCTACGTAGTTTTAATTGGAAAATAATTGTTAATCCATCACTAAATTAAATATCATTTTGTTATTTTCGTGTGGGCTGTAAAGTCGTCCAAATCAAATTTTAAGAATTCAAGATAGAGCATAAATATTAAATTGAACGTGTAAAATCTTTTATATATATATATATATATATATCAATTTTTAATAACAATTTGATATGTAAATTAATAACATGTAAATATTAAAATAATTATATTATTATAAATATTAAAAAAGGAACAATGTGTTGCACGGGTTATAAACTAGTTTTAATAATAAATGATCAGAAGACAATAATACCCCTTGGATTGGAGCTAACGACGTTAGTTGAATTTAACGGTTGTACACATAATGCACCAATATGCATAGTTTGAGTACACAAAGTTTTAATTGATAGTTTAGGTACACAAAGTGCATCAAGTTGATAGTTTAGGTACACATAATGCATTTAACTCCCCAATTTAATAGAAAACAGTACAGTCCTACCAACAAATTAATGCTACAAAGAGGGAGAGCTAGTCACCTTCAAGCAAACAATATTGTTTCCCAAATATTTAGGGTCGAAGCTAACACGTTTAAACCATAATTTATTCAGAACCGATAACAAGATACAATTTTCTTAGGTTTGCCGTTTGCGACATGTTTGGAATTTTTGATATTTGTTAGATGACAATAGATCAAGAACATCTAGGCCTTTCACAATCACCATGTGTTAGTCAATTTGGATACCAGTTAGGTCTATGGTAACTAGCATTTCAAACAACCAGATGCACAAACAAATAAGCAATAAGCGATAGACTTAAAATTTTCACATGAGCGGAGGCATCAACTAAATTTTTTTATAGTAGTATAGAAACTAAATAGTTAGATCTAATGATACGAGAAGGCAAAAAAGAAAAAGAAAACTAACAAGATGATGATAGATATAGGGAGACTGTTGACGATGCAGGCATGGAAGAGTTGAAGACTATAAGTTATGGATTATCGTAGAAGAATTTTGCAGAACAACAACGATGAGAGACATGTCAATTTGCCTTGAAATAAAAATCTCGAAATAGTACTTTATATTTGCGGACTGCGGTTACATTTACAGCTCATGTACAGTAGTAGAGTATTTACCAACATATAATAGTGTTCTGTAAAAAAGAAAAAAGATAAGAATATTTGCGTATAATGACCTGAAAATGATGCAACTAATTTAGTTTTTTGCTTGACGTACTGATTCATGCAAAGGCAAATGTGAAAACTCAACCGATATTAATAGAATTTATAGGGGTTAATTCCTTTCATATACCAATTGAATTTATTTGAAAACACGACATCGTATTGTGTATAAACCGTGTTTCCTTTCATCTCTCCTATCAACAAGCCTCATCCTCAACATTCTAGAAGATGACAATCTGTTCACATTGCTCACCGATAGCTATCCTCTTTTTAATTTGTATTGGTATCAAACATTCTAGACTATATATACTACACACCAGAATTATTTGGAAGAGATGTCACTGGTAATAATATTAATCTAAAGATTTACGGGATTTCGCTCAGATTGTTTGAAGTATGACCTTTGGGTATTACGATGAGGATTAGGAGGTGATAGTAACTGCTCATGTTAGTAATGCATACATTGTTTCTGTTTATAGCATGAGCACATATAATTGGAATATAGTATACACTGATTTCTTTCATTATTACGGAGAAGAAAATGTGGACATTCGATTTACCAAGTTTGTGGATGGTACTACATATATGAGAACATCTAGCAAAGAAGTCGTGTGTTTTGGATTGAGTGACGAGACCATTCAAGTGATCAAGTTTCCGAATTAATTTTGTGCAATTGGTATTGCAATAGCTATTTTGAGACACAAAAATAATTATCTAACAATGTGTATATTGAGAGACAAGTCCTCGTCCACATCACCTTGGGAAAAAGAAGTTCAGTATCGAATTACAAGAAGCCGGTCATCATCTAGCTATAAGGTTTTTAAATAATGGTAAATATTTGATAAGGACTTCCAATATTGCAGGGGATTCATGTGTTTTAACCAAGTTATATTTGTGGACCTGGAGTTCCCAAAGTTGACAAAATCTAGACCGATAGCTGAATTTAGATCTCGATTTTGTCTTCCTCCAATATATCCAACCTATCACAACCGTTTACATTCTAAATGTATTGAGAGCCTTCTTCTACTAAATGGAGATTGTGTGCATCCTTTTGTAAAGACGGAGAGGGAATCCTTCTGCAGCTCGGTGCTTTTTACCCAATGAAATTCATGGTGGAAGAAAAGAAGAAATGAAGCAACACTTAAATCAAGGAGACGTCTATTCCTTTGCTTGAGAGGTGTCCAAATTTAGGATTGACTTCTTATTTATTTTTCTTCTCAGAAAATTATAGTATTGCGATATTAATGTTTTTTTATAGTATTGTGAGACGTCTATTTATTATATCTTCATTATATTCTTATATATAATAAGCATAAAAGGCATCTTATCCATTATTTTCGTCACTGTAGTACGAAAATAATCTCAACCGTTGAATATAATATGTTCAAAAATAGACAATCAAGATTATATTATATTAAAAGAGAAAATTATAATCTAAAATGGATATAATTAGAAAAGGTTGTATTATAAGTGAATTTTAGAAAGAAATTATAATCTAAAAAAATTTAATTAAAAAAAGTTGTATTAGAATTGAATTTTAAAAAGAAAATCATAATCTGAAATGGATATAATTAAAAAAAGTTGTATTAGAATTGAATTTTATTTACTTTTTTATTAGTATTAAAAAAATTCATATTTACTATTTGGGCTCTATCTTGAGATCTAGAAATCAAATTTGGATGATTTTATAATCCACGTGAAACTCATAAAATTATCTTTAATTTAGTGATAATTTAATAATTATTATTCAAATGTAAACACTCAGAATCTAGAAAATATAATTACGAATTTTTGCATTAATCCTATTCAATATAGAAAACATACATTGATCTATTCAATGTAGAAAACCTAAAAATATATTATTTAAATTATTGACATACACCTTTTCGTATTTCAATATAAATACACTTTTTAGTTTATAACATATTTAATTATTAAAAATTTGATTATGTTAGATCCAACAGTTACCATCTATTTATTTTAAGATTTATTATTCTTATTTGTTTTGTCGTATGGAGGAGTAGACTACCGACTATCAAAGTTTTGGATAAAATCTCTCTTATACTTATTATTAAAATTGAATTTGGTTGTTAGTAGAACAATATTCAAATAATAAGGGTATTTTGATAATCAAAACGAATTATAAGTAGAATTCATAAATCAAGTAAAATTTTTAACGTAAAAAATCGTCAATTTCTTCTCTCTTTTGTTTTTGTGTAGGTTTACTTGGAAAATAATTGTTGAACCATTAATAAATTAAAGATTATTTTATTAATTTCACGTGGGCTGTAAAATCGTTCAATCAAATTTTAATAATTCAAGATAGAGTATAAATATTAAATCGAATGTGTAAAATCTTATACACGTCAATTTTTAACAATAATTTGATATGTAAATTAATAACATATAAAAGTAAAAAAATTAATATAATTATAGATATTAAAAAAGGAGTCGTTCGTTGCACGGGTTATAAGCTAGTATATAATAAGGGTAAGAGGATTTTATCCATAATTTTGGTCATTGTACTACTAAAATAATATCAATCGTCGAATCTAATATTTTTAAAAATATATTATCAAGATTATATCATATTAAAAAAATATAAGCTAAAAATGAAATAATTAGAAAATGTTGCATTAGAAGTGAATTTTAAAATAAAACATAATCTAAAAAGGATGTATTAGAACCATGGTTCTAAAAATCTCCGATTTAACCGATTAATCCTCTTTAAGGTAACTAAACGATTCGATTTTGAAATCCGATTAATCGTGTGAATTTATTTAAAATGATATGTTTAATTATAAATTAAACCAATATATTAAATATTATTAAAATATCAGATTAATACTCCGATTAATCCTTCCGATTAATCCCCGATTACTCGATTAATATTAAATCGATACCTCAACCGATTTATGCCGATTACCGATTTTTACAACCATGATTAGAACTGAAATTTTATAAAAATTATAATCTGAAAAGGATGTAATTAAAAAATGATGTAGAATTGAATTTTATTTATTTATTAGTATTGAAAAAATCATATTTACTATTTGGTCTCTATTTTGAAATTTAGAAATCAGATTTGGATAATTTTACAATCCACGCGAAACACATAAAGTTATCTTTAATTTAGTAATGTTTTGATAATTATTATACAAATGGAAACACTTAGAATCTCAAGAGAAAATATAATCACGAATTTTTACATTAATCATATTCAATTTAGAAGACCTTCGTTGATAATGCTATTCAATGTAGAAAAACTAATTATATGTAATTTAAATCATTGACATACACCTTTTTCGTATTTCAATAAAAATTATTGACACTTTTTAGTTTATAACATATTAGAATATATAAAACATTTTTTTTATGCTAGATCCAACGGTTTTTACCTATTTATTTTAAGATCTAACGTCGTACAAAGGACCAGACTACGATTATCAAAGTTTTGGACAAAATCTCTCATACACTTATTATTAAAATTTTATTTGGTTGTTAGTAGAACTATCTTTAAATAATAACAACAGAATTTTGATAATCAAAACAAATTATAAATAGAATTCATAAATTGAATACAATTTTCAACATAAAAAATCGTCAATTTCTTTTCTCTTTTGTTTCTACGAGGTTTAATTGGAAAATAATTGTTAAACCATCACTAAATTAAAGATTATTTTATCTGAAGATCTTATGTGATGGTGTTTTTTCTTTGAAAAACGTTATTTTCAGAGCTGTTTTTTTATTTCCAGAATAATATTTGTAGCATATACCTTACATTCATAAAGTATTGCATATTATGATACAATATGCTGCAAATAATTTTAAAAATAAAAAAACGACTCCGAAAATAACATTTCCCTTTTCTTTCATACCCCTAAGTTGACACACTAAACAGTTTCTTACAAGACAATCAAATTTTCTCAAACATACATGTGTTTGCTTTGTTGCAAGATAACGGTTCGGACGGGTTTCGTAAAATTCAAATTCATAAATTTTTGGATTTAAAGTTTTATTCCAAATCCAAAAATCAATTCCAAATCCAAAACCAACAAGTTCTGGATTAGATTAGGTTTTTTTCGAATATCCAAAATTAAAATTAATGTAATCAAATTAGCACATTAACAAATTCTCCATTAATTAAAAATAAAAATAAAAATAACATTAATCATGTATATATACTAGTTAAAATTAAAAAGATTAACTTAAAATAATAGTCAAATGTAATATATTACACGGGTTAGAATCCTAGATGAAACCAAAGATATATTAACAAAATAATACGTGACATGCCAATACAAATAAATGAATAATGAATATCTATGGAAAGAAAATGAAAGTTACATTTTAAGTATATTAAATAAAATGTGATGGTGAGAAACATAAGTTCTAATTCACCAAATGATTATTATTGAGTATTGATTGATGATGAAATATTATTGATTGATGATGAAATATAGATTACATTACTAAATTATTATAAATAAATTATTCATATTGAAATTTTTGATTTAAATCGGGTTTCAAATTTCGGATCGGGTATTGGTTTAGTATACTTCAAATCCAAATTCAAATTATTTTTTTTTGAGTTTGAAATCTATTCAAAATCCAAAATTTTGAGTTTGACAAGTCAAAAATTTTATATTTTTTATAGGATATCCATCGAATCGAATTATTTTGCCATTATAATTGGACTACACTTAAAACGTAATTTGGGCCTGTTATTTTTTGTAATGGGCCCATTATTTTGCATTATATAGTCGTAAATAATTTTTTAGCAGCTATCCTTAGGTTGAACGACTTTTAATTTACCGTACTCGGATAAATAGCTAGCTAAGCTGCCTACTGATAATATTGTTTTACAACTCCCTGCTGAATTTTCAAGTTTTAACTCTCTACTAACTTTTAACGGATAAATGGATTGGCTCAAAAAGTAGAACTAAAGTTCTGTGAGCCAATAATTTTGGACCATTGTTTAATTAAATCCAATTGAATTTTTAACATTCGGACTTTGTTTTAATACATTTCTACGAGGAAGATGCCTTAGGCTTATAGGCTACTGGCTAGGTGTTGCCTAATTTTTCTATGTAAAACGTGGACTCTGCTTTGTTAAGCTTGGTTGTTTTATAAAAACGGGACATGTTTTTACAGGAGAAGCCATTTATCTTTATAGCATCCCCGCATGTGAATCTGATAATATAAATTTGAAAACTGAATATTTTTAAATTTAAAATTTTATTAACATATGAAGATAATTTGTGAACATTACAAAGAACTTGTTAAGTAATTAAAACTTAATAATTTCGAACCTTAAGTTATTATTTTATTTCTAGTGCAAGATGTGGGCATGCACGGAAAAGAGGAGTAGATCAACAGGGTTAAGAAGATGATCAATCTGAGTTGATGTTAGGGTTGCTTGTAGTAGTTAAGTTTATCTGGTTCCAGTTTAATTTTTAGTTTAAGTTGTGTGTATTGTTAAGTACAGGTAATGGTTTTTGTGATTGAAGTGAGCAATAATGCACAGTCATTTTCCAGCTATTGGTCCAAGCCTGTTTATCTTTGTCTAAATGGTCATAGTGATGTCTATTAGTGCAGTTAGGGGCTTCGGCCGAGTAAGTAATGGGATTTGCTCTTTTATTGCTTTTTTCTCCGTACGGCTCTTGTGACTATTCCTCTTAACTAACAATCTCACTTAGTAGTAGTGTATTGATTTTCTAAAAAATGTTTTGACATCGATATTTTGTTATATGTTTATCCATATGTTGATTTTTTTTGTTATAAATATTTTAAAATTGTTTGGATTGTGTAGGCTGCTCCTAGCTTTGATGTTGTGGTTGAGGAGATTCCTGACCTCAAAGGGGAGCATGCCACTTGGTATATCAAAGATGCAGCTAAGAAGAAAAAAATTGTGGTGATAGAGATCACAAATGATTCAAAGGATTCTAAAAAGGTAACCTCTCCTTCCACTTCCAGTCAAATCATATGCAAAAAATTGTTTGTTTAGTCTAAAGTCTTACTTTTTTTATCTTACCAGACCCACGAGATGCTTAAGGAGGCTGCTCTTGACCTTGGTTCTATATTGATTTTTAGCGTTAAGTTTAGCGAACTTGATGGATTGAACTACTATTTTAGGAAGAATTGCCCCGGCGTGATGTTTATTCACACCAATCGGATGCTTGAGGTGGATCAATGACTTAATGGTTATTTATTATTTGGATAATTATCGCTGTCACAGACTATATGTTAAACTACGGGAAAATAAATATTTTTATCACTCAACTTTTTTAGAAAGTAAATAATGAACTACCATATATTTAATTATAACCATTACCATTACCGTTGTATTCGTTTTTGTTTTTAGTCGTTTCGTTAAATTTACTGTTAAATTAATGTCAATGTGGCTATTAATACTAAATATATCGATGATATCACATAATTAATTAATAGAAATTATCCCTAAACATTTTCCATGTACAAATATATCACCATTATAATTTATTCCACAAATTTTATTATATTTCATAATTCATAAATCAATTTATTATTATTCAAAACAATTCTTTTGTTAATAATACTTGCATGTTAAAAAACTTATCATGATAAAAATAGGAATAATAAAATTATATATGTATTGAAAAAGACATAATATTACATATATAAATGTATTAGATTCACATGTTTGGTTGCTTGCTGTCTAGACATTGCACATGCCAAGTTTCCATTGAAGAATGCAAAATTGCTCTTCTGCTAAGGGCTTGGTGAAGATGTCAGTTATTTGATACACTTTTGAAACATATATCAGCTTGATCTTCCCTTTTACATATTATCTCTCATTAAATGACGTCAAATATCAATAAGCTTCGTTCTTGAGTTAGTCATTGAATTCTCGATAGATTGATAATGTCGGTGTAGTCACAACCTATATTTTCTGCACATCACTATACCCAACAAGATCAAATGCATTTGTGATACGATAAGCAAACCAAGAGTAATAGTTCCACTTAAATATTTAAATATTCTTTAAACCGCATTCAAGTGAGACTCTTTTGGTTTAGCTTGAAACCTAGAACAAACACATACACTATACATAATATCTGGTCTAGAGGCTGTAAGATTTAATAAACTACCAATCATGCCTCTATATTTTTGAACATCTACATCTTTACCTTGTTCATCTGCTGTCAGCTTGCTAGCAGAACTCAAATGTGTAGATTTTGTCTTGATATTCTCATAACCAAACTTCTTAAGCAGATTCTTGATGTATTTGGATTGATGCACATCGATTCCATCTGGAGTTTGCTTGATTTGGAGCCCCAAGAAGTAATTGAGCTCATCCATCATACTCATGTCAAACTCACTATAGATACACTTAGAAAACCACTTGCACATATTATCATTAGTAGATCCAAAGATATTATCATCCACGTATATTTGCACAACTAAAATATCAGTACCATTAAACTTATTAAATAATGTGGGACTGATTTTACCTCGAATGAATCCATTCTTGATCAAAAACTTACTTAGTCTTTCGTACCATGATCTAGGAGCTTGTCGTAACCCATATAATCCCCTTTTAAGCTTGTAAACATGGTCTCAAAAACTTCTCATTCTCGAATCCATGATACTTTCCTTGTCTTGTTTCCTTCTAAATTGTCTCCAATAATCAACATAAGAAAATGGTTCTTTAAGATTCTGGTTGACTTCGGCAAGGACTTTTGAGCTATGACTTCCTCATTGACCCTAATTCTCTTAGATGGTGGGGAAGCTTTATCTCCATTATAGAGTGGCATCTTTTCTTGTGATCTATGACCTCTAGGACCTTCCAAGGTGAGCTTTGTCAACTTATCAATTGTTTCATCTATTATAGAAGAGGTTTCAGCTGATTTATCATTAGCTGAAGTTGATTTAGGTTCCTTGTCAGCTAGCTGAGTAGCTGTATTTGATCTTGGCAGCTCGCTGTCAGTACCTGTTTCTAAAATTTCTTCCTCATCTCTTGGCAGATCAACATTAAATTCTTGAAATGAAAAATCAATTGACTCTTCAACAATATGTTTAGAGATAATATTGACTCTATAAGTAAGACTTGTTAAAGAATAACCCAAAAATATTGCTTCATAAGATTTATCATCAAATTTACCATCTCTATAAATAGTTTTGAGAACAAAGCACCTGGATCCAAAGACCTTGAAGTAGCCTATATTTGGTTTCTTGTTCCTCAGCAATTCATATGGAGTCTTGTTGAGAATAGGCCTGATTAGTACTCTGTTAAGAACATAGCTAGCTGTGTTGACTACTTCTGCCCAGAAACTTCTTGGCAGCTTGCTCTCTTGCAACAATGTCCTAGTTGTTTCCTGTAAAGGCCTGTTCTTTCGTTCCACAACTCCATTTTGCTGTGGGGTTCTTGGAGCAGAGAATTCATGTGTAATGTCTCTATCTTCACAATATGAGATAAAGTCCTTTTGGAATTCACCACCTCGATCACTCCTTATACCTACAAGTCTTGTCTTAAGCTTGTTCTCAAGCATCTTAATTAGATTCTCAAATTCACTGAAAGAGTGAAAGCACAATCTTTAGTACGAAGAAATAATACCCATGTATATTTAGAATAATCATCTACGATAACAAATGCATATTGTTTACCTCCAATGCTCTTATATGCTTCCGGACCAAATAAATCTAAATGAAGAAGCTCTAAAGGTTTAAAAGTTGATACCACGTTCTTTGACTTATGTGGAGTCCTGATTTGTTTGCTTAATTGACAAGCCGAACAGGTTTCCTTCTTAACATACTTCAATTTGGGCAATCCTCTAACTAGCTTCTTTGCAGACAGCTTGCTGAGTAAGTCCATGTGAACATGTCCAAGCCTTCTATGCCAAATTTCTGGATTTGTATCAACTGCAGCTAAACATCAAGATGAATCTTGCATCTCAAAGTCCAAAATATATATATATATTTCCTTCCCTTCTAGCGACTAGGGGGACTTTGTTAGTGCCAACATTAATAGTACACTTCACTTTATCAAAATTAACAGTATGTCCATCATCATATAACTGACTAATACTAAGCAAATTATATTTAAGATCTTGAACATATTGTACTTTATCAATTGAGATGATACTATTACCAATTGTTCCTTTGCCAAGAATTTGAAGAGTTTTGTTATCACCAATTGTGACACTTCCACCCTTTTTCTTCTTGAGATTAAGGAACTGTGATTTATCACCACACATATGTCTTGTGCATCCACTATCCAAAATCCATTGATTTGATTTCACCTTGACAACAAGACATACCTACAAAATAAATGAAAAACAACTCAACGTTTTGGTACCCATATTTGTTTGGGTCTAGCATGGTTAGTTGATAGAACATATAGAACTTTTAAATCAGATTTCTTGATCCACATTTGGACCACTTTAGGAGCTTGATTTCTGGTTCCAGCTGTTCTGTCAGCTTGCTGCCTTTGAGTTGTCTTCCTTTCCCAGCTTGCTGGCTTAGCATTCATTACATTGCAATTGTTTGCCAAATGACCTTTATTTCCACATTTGTAGTAAATTTTCCATGGCATGGCATAGTCATAAGGAATACCATGTTTCCATCATACTTTAAACCTGAAGTTGAAGCCATTCCAACTCCTTCCCTTTCTAATGGAACCTTTGTATACTTCATCATTGATTTGAGTGTCTCTTCTCCTTGAACAAACTTTCCCATTCCTTTATGGATATTCTTGATCTCAGCTTCCAACTCTTTGATCCTTTCAGCTTGTTGAGATACTTCCGATGAGCATGATTCCTTTGGATTAAAAGCCTCTAAGCATGCATCTTGAACATCAATCTCTGCTTTCAGCTCGCTGAGTTCCTTCATTAGATAATCATTTCTCTTGAGAAGTACTTTGTTAATTCCTTCAAACTGAGATACTTTAGCTTTAAGATCAGCAAGGATTTGAGCATGGTTATTTGCTGGAGTCTTCTCGGCCATAAGATCAGAAATGATCTTTCTAAGTTGAGCATTTTTCTTCTCAAGTTCATTGTTCTCATTCTTTAACTCCATAAACTCCACAATAGATATATTGCTATGTTCCTGCATGGTTAGTGATTACAAAATAGTATTTTCAGAAGATGTATTAAATTGAAACGAGTTTACCGTACTAGATTCAACATCTGAGTCCGAATCTTCACTTTCTACAAGAACGTCTTTTGTGTTTCCTCGAACCATATCATTGTCAATGCCAACCAATGCATAATTGATCATCTCTTCACTTGAGTATTCACTGGAATTAGATTTTTCATCACTCCATGTCATTTGACCTTTACATGTCTTTTTGTCCGTTGAGGCAGCTTGATGTTTTGGCTGGAAACATACTTCCTCTAACTTTGTTGTAGCTTTATAATGCATCTCCAAGGTATGCCATATATCCTTTGCAGTGTTACATGAAGATATTTTGTCCAAATCTGAATTTGATAGACCACATATTAGTTTATACTTTGCTTCTACATCACAACTTGCTTTGATCAGTTATGCCTCGGTGAGATCATCAACGCCTTTTGGCTTGTCGTCTTTGTCGAAAAATATAAATAGACCATCTCTAACAACGAACCATTCAAATGCATTTCTGCTAAGAAACACCTTCATTCTTAATCTCCATAATTCATAATTTTCTGCCCCAATGAGAAATGGTAACTTGTTTAATGATTCTCCTTATGCAAAATGGTGTGCCATAGGATCTATACCTTCCTGTTACAGAAATATTACTACACCAAGCTCTGATACCAAATGAAAATGCACACCTAGAGGGGATGGGTGAATAGGTGTTATGACTAACAATGACCAATTAAAATTCTGCCTGAAAAATTGTTCAGGCAGCTAATTGGATGCGATGAATTAACAAACAGGCAGCTAGCTAAGATATGCAGTGCAGTAAAAGTAAAGTGCAGAATGTAAAGAACACACAACAATTTTAGCTAGGTTCGACCCCTATAGCCTAATGGTCTACGTCATGGTCCTCTACCAACTCGGTAAAGGAATATATTATTGATCACAAAGAAATACAATTACACGATACAATAATATATCTCCTTGATTCACCCAGTCACTGATTGCAGCTTGCTGACAACCCATGTTCCTCGAACTTAATGCCCTCTAAGTCCTATACTTCCCAAGTATAGACTTCTCTAGCCTCTAGTTCCCTGAACCCTTTTGTCCAAGCTTGCCAATCCACCAACTACCAACTTACAAGTTAAACAATACAAGTTTAGAATGAATTACACACGAAACTATAAACTCTAATAAGGATATAAACCGTGTTATATATATATATAGAGCTAAAGTATATAAAAGATACATCAAATCAGTTCGATAACAACACTTGTGTTTCTTGTGAAAGTTGTTCAACAACCTAAAATGGAAAACACACAAGTCTATTTATAATGAACTATATTTTTGAATTAAGCAAACAACCCCAACGATCTTGACCTTAAGTCTCACGCATATGTTGCTAGATTAATTCAAAACTAACGTGTAGAAAATAACGTTTATAACATATTTAAAACAGACGAGAGTTGAAGATATATGAACGTTGAAATACAAATAACAATCTGAAGATAAAAGCCCATAAGAATATAGTTTATTGTTGAGTAAAACGTTTGGAAAGAGTTTGTTAATAGATAAAAGATTTGGTCAAAACAAACTCCTAATTATTAGGAATAAAAAACAAGATATACATAAATATATATAAGTAAAAAGATTTTGAAAAACATTGAGCCATTATATATATTTATACGTTTTATATAACTGATAAAGCCCTTACAAATGTAAAGTCCTAATTGATCTCCACGAAAATAGGACTCCTGTTATTTCTGGACTCTGTTTGCCAGCTTGTTGCGTTAGAATAAAACCTTTCTTGCCAGCTAGCTACTATACCCTGTTTTGCTCAGAAAAAAATAATTACTAAACCTGCAAAATAATGTTAGTCCAATGCATATATCCAACTTGCTAACGTCTTTATACACAACATAACTTATATGTCCTGCAAAATAGAATTTGAAACATACACTAGAAACTTGCCATAATATATCATTACAAGCGTACTAGCTTGCTAACTATGTTATCATCAAAACTAAGATGCTTTCAATCTCCCCCTTTTTGATGATTACATAACAACTTGAGATTGAGCTAAAACTCCCCCTTAATCAAGCATCCTGCAAAATAAAATTTGATAGCAGGCTAATATATATTTAGTAACAAGCAATCAGCTTGCTGCATTGTGTCATCATCAAAACCAATAGGGTTTCAATCATGTAATTGATCCAAATCTCGACTGTCATTATAAAGAACAAATTAAGGTTCTTGACATTGGTTTAGGGTGCATTAGCCCGCTTCCGATCAATCGACCTTCAATGAGAATAGCTGAATTCTAGATAGTATGAATCCCTGGACTTCGTAGATGCATGACACATATTGTGGTGGAAAGTGTGTTAGGACCATTCTAGAACATGGTTGACACATGTCAATCATTGACAAAAGCTGTCATTTCATGTGGGACCATTAATCTGGATTGGAGTTTCACGTGTCACAACTGTCACTAGTCTAAGGGCATCTCCAACCATGACTCTATGGTACATATTACTCCATTTTTTTACTTCAAAAATGAAGTAATCTTGCTCCAACCATGCATTGCTCTATCTTCAAATATAAAGTTATCCACCATTCAACTCCAAATATGAAGCTACACTATTCATTTGTAGATATTGATTCTTTATCAAGTCTCACACAAGTCTCTCTTATATCTCTATTTCTATATCTATCTTCATATATTTAATTGTTGTACATAGTAATAAAGTGGATTTGAAGTATAGTTTAAAGAAATGATTGAAGATAAAGTTGTTTTCTTTCTTTTTTTTTTTTTGCTAAAAAAGATAAAGTTGTTTTAAAATAGAATAGTGATTGGAGATGGCCTAAAACCCACTAATCAGGGCTGTCATCAACTTGGACCCCCTAGTTGGGATCGAGGTGCCTTTTCAAACGGATTGGACTAGGTATTAAAATTTGGACTCAAAATTGGATTTTATAATGCTTAAACTTCTTTTAGCCTATCAAAATATAGAAAAGATGTATATAGGAAAATTTCCATTAAAAATAAATATGTTTCATTTGAATAATGGTACTATGGAGAAATGTAACTGAATTAAAGAACGAAAAATCCCATCTTTTCAAATCATCACAGTTGGTACGTGCAAGTAATATTCTTTCACGTATCTATATATTATAATTAGTGGATAGCACGTTCATTATGTTCGGTATCCATATTTAGGTTCGAATAAGATTTTTAACTTCATTTTGAACCATGCACTATCCATTTTATAGGCGTGGTATCCATTTTATCTATGTATAGGATTTATGTTCTAATTTGACCCATGTTTAGTTATGGGAATTTTTTATATTAATATTAAATATCATTAATGTCCATTATATTTTTGGTAAGTTCATTAACAAAAAATTTAATTAATCTTTCAATTTTAGTAATCAGATTAATGCATATCAATATCATCACATGCTATATATAACAAAAATTTGACTAAATTAATTCTTAAATGTAATTATTATATTATGGGGTTAATACTCCTAAGTACGTACTCATCTAAATTATGTAAAATAAAAATGTTTTTTTATTGCAAATACATGGGAGGTACTTTTGTAATTGCATGATTTCACTATATAATTACAAAATTGTCATCTATGTATTCATTTAAGCCCCCAAATACTAATATTATATAAAACAGCATTTAATAGTATTAATATTAGTTGTTTCATTTATTAATTAATCTTTATTAAATTATAATATTTATTAATTTATCACTATTATGATATATTAATATATTTTATAAAATAATTTTTTTAAAATAACGTGTGCATAGCACGGACTATAATCACTGTAATCTAGTCAAAAACAAATAATTCCATACTTCTTACACGAATTTTCTTTTTTACCGTTCTACTGTTTCACATTGAACTTTTTCAATTCTATTACTCCGTACATAAAAATCCAACCAAATAATCTTTTATATTTTCCGTGACAAAAAAAGCTGAAAAATATAATAAAGTAGTATCTAGGTCAAAATTGGGAAAGTATAAAATAGATGCACCATTGCTGTCCAGCAAAACGAGAGAGTTTGGAATTGGAATTGATACTCATCGTTGTGTCTATAGCTCTATACATACAGCTTCTCATAATCGAACAACTAATTTATACTCCATTTCTATTTATTAATATTAGCAGGATGAGTGCTATGTAACATCGCAGAAGCTTTCGATCTTCATATCCGTAAGTATTTTCCACGATCTACAATTATTATTTGTTTACAGAGAGAGAGGGAGGGAGAGAGAGAGAGTGGGAGAGAGAGAGAGACTTGATGTTTAATTTTACACAAGTTGAATTGAGAGATAAAACCCAAATTTAACCCCAATTTAACCCTAAATTAACGATCTGAGCCAAGGCGATTGCTCTGATTTTGAGTTAGGGCAAGGGGTGGTTACTAATTATGTTATAGATAAAATTTGTAACATTTAATTGAGGAGGTTTGTGTGACATTTAACACTACTGGTTGTTTTGTACTTTCAACTGGAGATTTTAGTAGTTGTGAATTTTGAATTAATTATTTATGTTGTTTGTTTATGTTCGATTTTAAGTAGTTTTTTATTTTTTGAATTATATCGTATCGTATGGTTTGATAATTCTATGTCTATGTTGTGTTGTTGCTGTATGAAGTGTAACTAGGAATGGCGGCTCCACCTAATGTAGAGATGGAGGCGGCTAAGTTTCTGCATAAACTTATTCAGGAGTCTAAAGATGAGCCAACGAAATTGGCTACTAAGCTTCATGTGGTGGGTAGTTTTTACCTTTTTGTATCTTTATGGTCGGGCTGTGTTTATTTTTACCTTGTTCATTGTGTGTTGTATTTTTTTTTTCTAAAGATTCTGCAACACATGAGATCGAGTGGAAAAGAAAATTCGATGCCTTATCAAGTAATATCGAGGTATAGACTTTCCCAGCTTCTTGATTATTCTGTTTTACAGTTTAAAGTCACTGTGAATATGTAGATAATTATCCATAAATGCACAAGATTAAGTCTTTGGAATGTTATTGTGGTCTTCAAACATTATAGTATTATTCCCATGATTTTCTAACTGAACTTTCTCCGTTAAAGGGCTATGGAGACTGTCATCAATCAACATAATCTCGATATTGATGCTTTAACGTCATCACGCATTCCTATGACCACCGGAACCCAAGTGGCAGATTCTGCTTCATCGCAATTTGCAGGTATGGCTACACATAGATTCATATGAATGGTTTGAGTGAAAATGTTTTCAAAATTGCACCTTAAATCTTGTCGTGTGTGGGATCTGATAATATACCTGCAGGTTCTTCGCTGAGAGGTGCAGTTGCAATGGAAGCTAACACAAGCTTGGTATCTGGTGACTTAAAAAATGATTCTTATGCTTCAAATAGACCACCTGTTGGTCCCAGCTTTACAGGACATGATATCTATCAAGGATCAGTATCTCATTTGAACAGCAAGTCTCTTGATCATGAAAGTCCATCAAGTTTTGACACTAGGTCTGCTAAATCTCACTCTGAAGAAAGGCATGATTCGCCTAAGTGGGAGAAAGCCAAAAAGAAAGACACTAAAAAAGGTGGCAATAAGAGAAAAAAAGCTGATCCACCATCAAATAGTGAAAGTCAATTTGGTAACGTCCAGCCACTTGAAAGTAGTACCTTCAGTTCAGGGATGGATAAAGCTGCAACAAAGATGGATCAGCCTAGAAGCATATCCATTCAAGCTAGCGAGCATGGTCAGTTAAGTAATATGGTTCAGTCGAGTAGTATGATGGAACATAATACCATGAGATCAGCGCTTAGAGCTAAACAAGAGATTCAACATCAAGCAGAAAAGTCTCTAGACTCGACTAATATCAGTAATTCGTTGTCACGAACTCCACACTCAAGAAACCCTGAAGAAATAGAAGTGTCCTCTGCCCATAATGTTTTGAGCCGACAAGGAGTCTCTCATCCAGTTGCACATGATGTTCTTAATACCAGGGGCACATGGAATCAAACTAAGTCAGGCACACCTTTTGAAAAATCTCAAGTTCCAAGGTTCTCTTTTAATACTAGTGGTGGTAATTTATCAGGGGAGACATTGTTGCATCAGTCAGCAGGTAGCAGAGCTCTATGAATTATGATTAATACATTTAATAGTTCTTGAGTTCTTATGTTGATAATTTTGTTTACATCTTATGTTTAATTGTTAGTAGTATTGGTCATATGGTATTTAATGAAGTATAACATTAATTGTGTCAGCAGCTCTGCTCGTGGGTGTGCATAGTAGAGAGGGATCAATGTCGTTGAGTGCAATTAATTATTAATGATAATTTTAGGAACTCTACTTTCTTAATAAAGCGTCATGCTTCATGCATTGTTTTGGTACTGAAGATCTCCTGGTCCACAATGTGATCATAGTATGCTGCTCAAATTTCAGGTGCTGCTGGGACGGGTTATGGAATGGCCATTGGTACTTCAGGTGCATATGCAACAGCAGTACCCGGACTTCCAGGTTCAGTCCAGTTCAGCAATACATATGATACTTCTAGTTTGGGGCCAAAGATGAATAAAGACAGAAACATGGAGCCATTTCCTTCCGTTTCCTCTCTTGACCTCCCTTCGGATAAAGGCGCTTTTGGAAAGGCGTTGGAATACGAAGTTGGCAGTACACATACCTCGGGAAATGATAGCAGTCTAGTTCAGGTACTTCATTTTATAACTAATTCTTCACATGAATTAGAAATACTGTGGAACATACATTACTGTGCGAAATAGGTGATGGCAGTTTGAATGTATTGCAAGCCTTGTTGCTACTTGCAGTGAAAAATTTGAGTTGTAAAGTAATAAGAATGCATTAGCTTTAGTTAATTAGTCGGCTATTTTTTCCTTTCGACATAGTTTTTTTATATGATCAGAGAGGGGGAGGGGGTGAGTATATAAATTTATGACCTTGTTATGGGCGAAGGGGGGAGAGGTTAGCATTTGCCTTGAATCGTCATTGCTATTTTTTTTTTCATTTTAGCTTATCAAATGTGTTCCAAAGTTTGTACTGATTAGGTTACTCATCTCTTCATTCCTCACTTCTTTCATGGTGTCTGAGTAAAGCCTAATCTTTTGACTATTTTTTCTTTTAGTGCTAAATTTATTGAGTTTTATATTCTCCCTCTCTCTCCGTCCAGGTGTGAGTATATACACATGTACATATGTGTTCACGGTTATGTATCTTTCTCCTGTTGCTTACATGTTTATATGAACCATACTGCCATTATTATTTCCAGGGTGGCATGCTGAATAACATGACAGAAATGGCCATGCTTAGAAGTACTGGTAAATTGCCAGTTTCTCAGTCTCCTTCTGCCCCTATCATGCCTTTTAAGGAACAACATTTGAAACAGCTTAGAGCCCAGTGCCTTGTCTATTTAGCATTTCGGTAATGGTCTTCTTCTTCTTCGCACATAATTATAGTTTTGTGCATTTATCCTGTATCTTACTTCTCTCCAATTTGCAGAAACGGTTTGAAGCCGAAGAAATTGCATTTGGATTTTGCACTTGGAAATTTTCTCCCCAAAGAAGGTAATTTATAGACCATTGACTAATATGGATCCTGAAGTGTTACTTTGCGCGCATTGAATATTGTGCTTTCTTTTGGTTACTAGGAATCATGAACTACATATATTCGACAAATTATCCTTGGTGTCAGCCAATTTTCTTAGAATTTGTGCATGTAACTTGAGTCATTAGATTTGAAATCGTCCTCTTACTTTTGACTGAATATTAATGAACAACCATGCTGTTCAATGGCCAATTGATTATGGTCATTGATTGACTGTACCAGTTCTTCCAGAACCCTTTTTTCAGATTGATCAGCCTGTATCCATGTTATAGTTTAATTAAAATTTTAAGTTTTGTAAACGGTAAATATTACATGCTTTCGCAGAAGGACCTTCAAAGGATATGATTGAGCATAAGGGAAAAGAACAATTATTTGATGGCACAAGCAATACTTCGGATGTACCCACACCATATGGAAGACTAGAGAATTTAAGGGAAAGCGATAATTTGCGTCTAGATCCATCGTCTGTTGGAATGCTTGCGGATGTAAAACTAGCAAAAGGTGAATCCATGAACATGCCGGGGGAGAAGAATGGTATGTCATCAGGACTTGCTGAATATGGTGAGGAAAGTAGACAGATAATGATGGCAAGAAGAAAGCCGGACTCTGAAATGCAGACTGGGGAAATAGTTCAATCACAACTATCTGCGAAGGGAGTACATCCAGATGGTTTTAGTTCAAGAAGCTCACTTCGTAATAATCATAAGGATGATTTAGACAACAGGCATCAACAAGTTAGAAGTATAGATCAAGCTTCATCTGTAAAGGGAATGGGACAACAGTTGCAGACAGAGGTTACTGGCCAAAGTGGTAACGGTTGTGATGAAGAAGCTTCAAATCTGTCACTACAAAGTTTAGCTGCTTTTAACGAATCTGTGCCTGAGAGAAAAGATAATGCTCCAAGTCAATCGTATACCCTTGCAGACCGTAATTTTCAAGGAAGCCGACCAGCTGATGCTTACTTGCCAAGTTTCCCAGCAAGTGCACATTGGAAACCACTCTCAAGAACGGATGGTGGAAATCTTATGGTGTCACCGGGTGAGAATTAGACTTGTGAAATCATATGTTTCTATGTTGATGAATGTATGCTTAAGCTCTCTTCTACATGTCTTTCAGATGATTCAAAAATCTCCCACAAAAATTATAGTGGCTCAGTTGGAAGCATAAGGGTCCCTTCTGACAATGCATTACTTAATGGCAATCCCTTCCTGTTAGAGGACACTGTTCATGAAGAGGAAGATGTTTCTGTAGCAACTGATTTTCCATCATCCCCAAAGTATACTACAACGGAGAAGTGGATTATTGATCAACAGAAAAGAAAACTTTTAACTGAGAAAACTTGGGCGCTTAAACAGCAGCGAACACATCAAAGAATTACAGCATGTTCAGACAAGCTAAAGGTATTTAATGAATTTGTATCTTTGCATAATTTTCTGTGAGATTAATGACATAAATTAGATGGATCGATGATTGTCTACTTTGAGGAGTTATCTTAGAATTGTCTGATTTAAGGAGTTAATTTTTGTACTCCCCTGTCTCTCTCTTTCCCTCCCCTATGTTTTATCTTCTATTAGTAATTTGTTCATTTTAAAAGAACCACAGAAATGCTATCACTTGTAAAGAAAAAATGCATTTTACTTAAAGATGCGTCCCTATCTCATTTTCTTTTCTAATATTAGAAGTTTTCAAATAGCTTCCTTTGTATCCTGGTTCTAGACAGATTGCTCATATCATCTGGTGCATGATGCAAGTAATAGGGCCAGAGAAATAACAATTACATCTCTACAGCTACGAAGAACTGCTGACTATATGTCTATCTGTTTCAAAGGTTTATCTATGGAACAATGAATATCTGTTGTATTTAATTTCTTAAGAAGCCTTAAATGGTTGATGTCCACAAAAATAGTCTCAATTGACCAATGACCTCTTAATATGACACTCTTTTCATTTGTAACACCAACTATAGTGAAGGAGGATGTTTAAGCTATTTGATAACGTCAAATAAGCCTCTTGTGCGGCAAGTTTATGTTTAAATTTTGTTTCTTATTAGTTTTCTTTCTGAAAATGAGTATGCAGGATAATGTTAGCTCTTCCGAGGATATATCTGCAAAAACTAGAAGTGTCATTGAATTGAAAAAGCTTCAACTCCTGGAGCTGCAAAGACGTCTCAGAAAGTAATTAATTTTTGCTCAGTAGCCTACCTATGTTTTGATGCCTTTCTAGATGAAATGCACAGTATTATTTGTCTCATGAATATTATATCTGTTTATCATTGTTACTGTCCATCCAGTTATATTGTACTATCTTTGTTTTCTCACATGATAGTTGTTTATTGTGGCAGAGATATTTTGGATGATTTCTTCAGACCCATTGCAAGTGATATGGACCGTTTGAAATCGATCAAGAAACATAGGATTGGTAGAAGATCAAAACAACTAGAAAAATATGAGCAGAAAATGAAAGAAGAGCGACAAAAGAGATTCCGCGAGAGGCAGAAAGAATTTTTCAGTGAAATAGAAATTCACAAGTACGTGCTATGTTATTGTCATGCTTCCTATATATATATATATATATATATATATGCCAATCACCTTCATTCCTTGCTCAGCTCTATTTACGAGTATACACTTATTTTTGTTTAGTTTATTTGTAGCTTCTTTTGCATGCATTTTCTTGTTTCGAGTTCGGCTTTGAGTTTTTGTCTGTTAAAATTTAGGGAAAGGCTGGAAGATGTGTTTAAAATGAGGAGAGAACGCTGGAAGGGTTTCAACAGGTCGGTGAGGGAGTTCCACAAAAGAAAGGAACGGATACATCGGGAGAAGATCGACAGAATACAACGAGAGAAGATTAATTTGTTAAAAATTAATGATGTGGAGGGTTACCTTCGAATGGTTCAGGTGCTGTTGTCTTTATCAAGTTGTTCTAATTTTTTTGATGAAGTGTTACATCATTAATCTAGTATATTTTGTTGTTCTTGTAGGATGCAAAATCAGACCGTGTAAAGCAACTTCTAAAGGAGACTGAGAAATATCTCCAAAAACTGGGATCAAAATTAAGGGATGCAAAGGCCTTGAATAGATGTTTCGAGACAGATATGGATGCAGGTGTGATGGAGAAGAATGACATGATCACTGATAATGAAGATGAAACTGATCAGGCAAAGGTATCCTTTAATTTGTGTCTTCTTATGCAGCTCAGTCTAGTATTAATGCATTACTTTGGCATTGTTCACAGCATTATTTGGAGAGCAATGAAAAGTACTATCTGATGGCTCATAGGTACAAAGCTCAGCAACTACCTTTAAAAGAATCGATCTCGTATCTTTTGGATGATCAATATTTTGTTGTATATCACTGATGTTACTTAAATGTTGTCATTTTTCTTTTGCAGTATAAAAGAAACTGTTGCAGAACAGCCAAGTTCTCTTGTGGGGGGAAAGCTAAGAGAGTGAGTTTATTACTTTAGTTTTCTAAGCAGTAATTGAATTTTATATCTGTAGAATTTAGAGGCAGTATTCTTCCTTCTCTTGGTTTTGCAATCTAAGCTACCTCACTGTACTTGTTTTTTCAAACTTCTCTAATAACTGTAGTTTTTCCATACAGGTACCAAATGAATGGGCTAAGGTGGTTGGTTTCACTATATAATAATCACTTGAATGGGATACTTGCTGATGAAATGGGCCTTGGTAAAACAGTTCAGGTCTGCATGGTTTGAATTCATTTATTATATGATCAATTGATCATATTATCTAATTATATTAGCTTGATGATCCTCCATGATATAAAGTTTAATAAAATAAACTTTTTTAGGTTATTTCCCTCATTTGCTACCTAATGGAAAACAAAAATGATCGAGGACCTTTTTTAGTTGTTGTTCCATCCTCGGTTCTTCCTGGTTGGGATTCAGAAATTAACTTTTGGGCCCCTAGCATCAACAAAATTGTTTACTCGGGGCCTCCTGAGGAGCGTCGGAGGTTATTTAAGTATGTTTTTTTAAGCTTAACTGCCATTTATTTATATAATTGTTTTCATTTTTTTTTGAAGTCCCGGCACTAATTACTTGTTCCTTTTTTTTTTCACAAATTAAATCATTGCAGAGAAAGAATAATTCCTCAGAAATTTAATGTCCTTCTAACAACATACGAGTATCTGATGAACAAGCATGACAGGCCAAAGCTAAGTAAAATACATTGGCACTATGTGATAATTGATGAAGGCCATCGTATAAAGAATGCTTCATGCAAGTTGAATGCTGACTTGAAGCTCTATCACAGTTCTCACAGACTGTTGTTAACTGGAACTCCTCTACAGGTTAAAAATAATATCATTTGTGATTCCTGATTAATATATATGTTGTGTTTATTCCAAGTGACTTTGATTCACTTTCCACTTGTTCATGTTTGATGACTTTGTTTTACTGTTCAACCTTCATGTTAAATGCCAGGGCAATTTCATGAAGTCTTACGTTATTTTATTATTTTTATGCAGAACAATCTTGAAGAGCTATGGGCCCTGCTTAATTTTTTGTTACCAAATATTTTTAACTCATCAGAGGATTTTTCTCAATGGTTCAACAAACCATTTGAGAGTAATGGTGATAGTTCACCTGATGAAGTATGATTTGTACATATTTATATTTAGTGTTTTGACATAGGTGTCATTAACGCCCTATGCTCATAAATTTACATCTGAAGCTCTTTTCTTGATTGCAAATCACTAGGCCCTACTATCTGAGGAAGAGAACTTGCTGATTATAAATCGTTTGCACCAAGTTCTGCGACCATTTGTACTTCGAAGGCTGAAACACAAGGTCCTTCTATATCAGAACTTTTTTTTATTGACATGTCCCTTTTAATGTTGGAAATTGCTTATAAATTGAGTTTTATACCATGGACATAGTTCACATTGACATGTCAACAAAAATTATAAGCATTACGACCGTATGCGACTAATGCCTATAGAACTGTAGAAGACAGAAGTACATTTTATTTCTAGTGCCTGAGCATAGAACTTATTCCTACTTTCTAGTGTCATTTACCATTGGTATTGATGACAAATTGAGGAGTTAATGTAATATAGGTTCTTATCTTTTTTGTGATACGTGTGGAATTAATGTGCATTAGTATCTGTGCATTACTGATTCTCAAGCTCATCAATTGGAAGGGAAATTAAATGTATTAAATACAATCAGCAATATAAAAGTTTAAAAGGATGCACCAAAGGTTCAAAGGATCCTCTATAGCCTACAAGTGAAGCGCGAGGCGAGGGGTGTGCTTTATAATAGGGAGCTGAGGCACAAGAGTTGCAATAAAACAAAAAATTTTATGCACGTGTAAAGAAAAAATCTAATGAAGTACCAAATGAACCATATTAACAAAGTTATTTATGAACTAATTACAAATCAACGAGGGAACAAAACTATTGCAAACATTATATGAACATTGTATATTAAGAAATTAATTACATTTCATTAATAATTCTCATAATAAGAATAGTATTCCAAAACAATAATATAAAATTAAAAATTAAGCACATACAAATGTATCAGTTGAACACCTAACAAATGAATAATAAAAATGATTCCGTGCTAAACATCTTTATATTAAACTATAGTAAGATTTTGTAGTTTAAGTTTATATGTATACATCTATCAATCTTTAAAGGGTAACTGTTACATAAACATGTTGAATATACGCTTTCAGTAGGTCATAACCATAATTAACCTGTAAGTTTTGTTTTTATTATATATTTTTTTAATAATACTTATAATCGGCATGGTGAACGCCAAAAAGTAGCAGTTCATAAAAAAGAAGCGGATCATGTGAAGAGAAGAGTGAAGGATGGAGGAAAAAAATAATGAAGGAAATGTAAAGTATCTAGAATATAGGCCAAATCGGGATTCAGCGAACATGTGGCGTTATGGCTTCAAGATTTAAATAGTTTTTATTTAAAAATATGTTTTTTCTTTTGATTATGTATGAACATAAGAAAAATAAAAAGAGAAGGGAGTACCTAAACCTAAACTTAGATCTGGCCAAGTGGTTTTTTACTACCGGGAACCAGAGTTGTGGAATCTCATTTTTAATATTGTATATTGCATATCCACATATCAATTTGACATTGGACTTAATGCAGTCATAATGCTGTATATCATTTATCTAGTATACTTGCATCATTATATTTTTCTTGAAATTTCCACTTTCAATTGCCATTGATAGGTTGAAAACGAACTGCCTGAAAAGATCGAGAGACTCGTGAGATGCGAGGCATCTGCGTATCAGAAACTTCTGATGAAGAGAGTAGAAGATAATCTTGGCGCACTTGGCACTTCAAAGGTTTATATAATATTTGCATTTTTTGTAGCTTTACTATATATATGGGCCCTGAAGCATTTCTGTATTTTATTTCATATACCATCCACACCAATGAAGATTCCATGTTTAAATTATTTATACACATTGCACAGACATATCTAAAGCGTACAGATCTAAATATGGATATATGAGTGCAATTTGCTGCTCACATATATGTTTGTAAATTAATATCAACATTTCAGGCTCGATCGGTTCACAACTCCGTAATGGAGCTACGTAATATATGCAATCATCCATATCTCAGCCAGCTTCATTCAGAGGAGGTATGTTCTTCATACCCTTATACTTTGTTTCTATTTGAGAGTAAAAGTATAGACTTGAAGTGGAGTAACAACCTTATTTAGCCTAAAAGAGAGAGAGAAGAAGTCTGAAGGAATGATACTCTGATGTTCATGTTTTACGGTTGGCTCGTATGTCTCAAAAAAGTGATTCGATTTATGTCTGTACTGTTCTTTGTAGGATATCGATAATCCTCTTCGTTGCTGAATTTAAATTGATTTTCTGTAGGTTCATGAATATATCCCTAAGCATTACCTCCCAAATATTGTAAGACTTTGTGGCAAGCTTGAGATGTTAGATCGAATACTACCGAAGCTAAAAGCAACTGATCATCGGGTACGGATCTGATAAGATCGATTCCCAGCTATGTCTACATTCATTAATCATTTATTGGCTATTGTTTTTAAGCCTTTAATTTAAGTGATGTTTGCAAGATATGCCTTTTTGTTATGTTTATCTTTATTGTGTACTTTCTGCAACATGCTGTCTGTCCATAATTTGCATAAATGGGACATTTTATTATAACGTTTCATCTGGATTCTAGCGTGTCATTGTATTTAAGTTAATGTCCGAGAATGGGAAGACTTCTTTGAGTAGCGCTTCTCTTTGAGGAAAAAAGATGATAGAAAGCGCGAATTTTGCTTTTCTGTTTCAGTGTCACTTTTATTTTTTCATATTTGGAATGAAAGGAGAAATGAATTAATTTTAATATACCATTGCATGAAAATCAGTTTCTTGTCCCTGTTTTTGCTACCTTATCGAACAATATCTTTACTAGTTACTATGGGATATATCATTGCACTTTGCTATTCTCTCCTTGAAGATTATTAGCTTCATTTTGCAGGTTCTTCTCTTTTCTACAATGACTAGGCTCCTTGATGTTATGGAGGATTATCTGTACTGGAAACAGTACAAGTACCTTCGCCTAGATGGACATACATCAGGGGGTGACCGAGGAGCTCTAATTGATCAGTACAATAAGCCTGATTCTCCTTATTTCATATTTTTACTCAGGTAGCGCAGGGAATGCTTCATGTCTGGTCTTAGGCATCTTTACTTTGTTATAGTGCACATCAGTCTGTAGAGTTAATTTTTGCAGATGCATTATATTTACCTAACAAATCACAATCAATAGGCCGCTTGTATTGTCTGTATTAGACAAAGTGCTCACTTTCAGCTTTTGTTAGTTGCTACTATTAGGAATGGTAGACACGCCTCTGTTTATCAGTCTGCCTCTGGCCAGTGCTCTGAGATTTGTCAACAAATTCTTGTAGAAATTCACATTTAGTGTATTACTGTATTCTTTTAAAGCTGTTGAATTCATAAGCTTCTTATTGAAGAAAATATGATAAAAGTTGGGGCAAAAAATTTGAGTTCCGCATAATCATTGTGATCTATTTGTTATTTTTGGAGGTAAATACTTCTTGATAAATAGCTTGCACATTGGTCGTGTACTTGTGTCTCTTTTCGTGACCTTGCTTATTTTTCTCTTTTTACACGTGTTTTAGTATCCGTGCTGGAGGTGTTGGGGTTAATCTTCAAGCTGCTGATACTGTAATCATTTTTGACACAGATTGGAATCCTCAGGTACACGCTCACACTACATACATGATGCATTTATCTTACTGGTTGATTAATGGATCTACTGCAGCATAATTATTCTAAATGCTTATTTTCTGCCACTGTTAGGTTGATCTGCAAGCTCAGGCTAGGGCTCATAGGATTGGCCAGAAGAGGGAAGTGCTTGTCCTTCGATTTGAAACAGTGAGTCTGTTGCTTAATAATTAATTGTGTACTTGTCTAAATTTGACTGGTGCTAGGTGTTATTTTGTTATTATAGATCTTACTGAGTTAATTACTTTGTCCATTTGGTGGTTGAATAATTTTCCATGCTGTGTTGAATTTCTCAATTTGATATATACCGGTTTTTCTAAATAGGTCCAAACCGTAGAGGAACAAGTAAGAGCTGCAGCTGAGCACAAACTAGGAGTTGCCAATCAGAGCATTACTGCTGGATTCTTTGACAACAACACCAGGTAGGTTAGAGTATATATAATTCTCAGTTGTTGGGGAGCACCTGCCTTGTATCTAATAAAAAATTCTGATTACAGCGCTGAAGACCGGAGGGAATACCTGGAATCCCTTCTGAGGGAGTCTAAGAAAGAGGAAGCTGCACCAGTTCTACACGATGATGCTGTAAATGATCTCATAGCCCGCAGGTATATGCTTAAGCTGCGAAACATTAATACTTACTTTAGGTTCTTTTTTTTTTTTTTGGTGCGGTGTGCACTACCCGAGCGGTTGACGAGGAGTATGTGGTAAATAAGCAGTGTACCTCTGGTTATATTGTTCAATGTACAGAATTGTTTAGTATTGGTCTCCTGTGTGGAAGTACAAGAATTCACCTGAAAAAAACATGCTTACGAATTTACGAAATTACTCCCATTGTTTGTATTATAGGTTTACTGTTGGTTTCCTGTTTCCTAACCTTGAATTTTTTTATTTGAGCTCGCGTGATTGTTTTCTAGTTTCCTCTCCTTCTCTTTTTATATGTTAGTAGTCATTAGATTTTCCATTGTCCCCCAAACATATAACAATTTAGACAATATCAACTTTTCTGACTGTTTCATGCTGATACTTGGTGGCAGCGAGTCAGAGATTGATATATTTGAGTCAATTGACAAAAGAAGGCAAGAGGAAGAGATGGTATGCCAACTACCCTATGTAGGCTGGTTATTATGTTCCCTGACCTGTATCATTTCTCTCATATCAGATTAGCTTAACTAATATGACCTCAACTCTGCAGGCAGCATGGAAATTGGCATTAGGGGGGAGGGCAAATTCTTCTGAGCTTGTACAGGCTTTACCTTCTAGGCTTGTAACAGCTGAGGAATTGAAAGCATTCTCTGAAGCTATGAAAATATACGATGCCCCTTCTGCTGTGACAGTGTCTAATATAGGAGGAATAAAGAGGAAGAGTGGGTATCTTGGTGGCCTTGATACTCAGCATTATGGAAGGGGGAAACGAGCAAGAGAGGTTTGTTTGTTGTACAAATATATATTTATTGGATCTGTTTACTCACCTTAGCGTATCATTGGTATTGGTAAAAATAACTATTGTTCCCCTATATTTAGGTTCGCTCCTATGAAGAGCAATGGACAGAAGATGAATTTGAAAAATTATGCCAAGCTGAGTCACCCCACTCTCCAAAGATGAAGGATGAAGTTGAAATGAACTTGCCGATGGTTACAAGTGAGAATTCTGATGTAGATGTTAAAGCAGAGGCGATTCTACCACCTGAGCAACCCACACAGCCACCACTTGTGCAATCAGCAAAACCTACTCTTGCGCAGTCAATGCAGCCTTCAGTTGTGCAATCAGTGCAACCTCCTCTGAACACAACAGAACCTCCGCTTGTGCACTCAACACAATCTTTGGTTGCACAGTCGGGTCCTCTTCAGCAGGCAGCGCAGTCTCTTGTTCAAACAGCTTATCCTTCTGTTTCAAAGGCAGGACACACTCCTATAATGCAACCAACACAACGTAGCAAAGATACAGCACCAAAGCGGGGACGAGGAAGGCCAAAAAGAGCAACACAGATCTTTCCTTCTCTCGTGGCCGTTCCATCACTTTCTGGAACCAGCAATATGAGTATCGGGTCTCAGACAGGAACAGTTTCTAACCCCGTCGTGGAAGCTGGTCTCGATCATGTACCAAGTTCTGCTGTTGGAAATAGTTTTGGAACAATTCAGCTGTCTGGTGGCAAAGATACTTCCCAAGCACTTTCTACTCTTCCTTCTGTTCCAAGCTCGCAGCCTACTCTTGTTCCCTGTCCAATACCTGTTCTGGATAAAAGACGTGGGCGAAAAGGTCAGAGTGGAGTGGAAACACCTCGGCGGAGGGGAAGAAAACCAATTGTAGGAGCATCAACCACTCCAGTTCTTTCACCATCTCATGGAACTGACAATTTATCGATGGTGTCAAAAGGAGAAAATGTTTCTGATTTGCCGGCTGCCTCAGTTCCTGCTGGCCCTACTGTAAAAGGTGTTGGCGAGGAAACAAGTTCAGTTTCAATGGTCCCAGTTCTCTTGCCTTCTGAAAAAATTAAGCCACGGGATGTACAAGTCTCCGGCTCTAGTATTCTTTCTAATCCTTCTGTACCTGCAGGAACTAGTGTAGGAACTTCTAATCCTGAGCAAAATGTTCCATTCTCTCCTCTTCCTCCTGAAGCTCAGGCAGTGAGTGTAGGAACTGACACTGGTTCTCAGCTGAACCCTCAGTTATCTTCTGTTACATCAAGTCCTCGGTCCATTTCTTCTTCCCAGGTTGTAGCCAAACAAGTAAAAGGAAGAGGGAATAAAACTCAAAGTGAAAATGAGACACCACGTCGCAGGGGAAGGAAGCAGATTGCTGCTACTGCAGTTCCTGGCGGATCAGGTGGTCAGGAGCTAACATCAACTGAACCACCACAGAAAAAATCTAGAGTATCATCTGGTAAAACGGCGGTAGCCTCCAGAAGGAAGCAGCAGAATGAAACTCAGAGTTCGGTGAATATCATACAGGCAGAAGCTAGTGAGGTTCATACATCAGATAATGTTGTTGATCCGGCTTTATCAGATATGGCTGACAGGCCTTATCAGTCTGAAGAAAATACTCAAGCAACAAGCTCAACTGTAGCTCTGGAAGTAGCAGTTAGGTCTCCTTCCAAGGAGTTTGCTAATGTGAAAGTGAGTCAACTTGATATGCCAGTTTCAGGTGATGGTACACTGTTGGCCAAAATGGAGGCTGTGAAACCTGTTGGAACAGAATTATGTAAATCACCTATAAAAAATTCTGCTCCCCCAATAGAGGTTACAGGTGATAGTCAATCATCAGAATTTCAGTCTCCAGGAAGTGATAGTCTACCGTTAACCCAATCTACATCTCAAGCTTTAGGAACTGCTCCACTTTCAGGCACTGGAATCTTTGATGTGAAAACCAAAGAGAAAAGTGGTGGGAAGGTAGAGGAGATTACAAATGCTTCTTTGGGAGCTACACAGACTGATATATTTACTGATATCTCTGAGATTCAAAATCTGGAAAGCAGGAAATTTTCAGCTCGGTCTAATATGGAAACAAGTAGTGCCACTGAAATTTCTGGTGATACAAGCAATTTAGCATCTTCAACTATGGATACTGATCAGGCTCTTAATGCTGTCAGCGTTGGAAGTTCATTTGAGAAGAAATGTGGTGAAAAGCTGGAGGAGGTTCCCCAAGTTAACAAGTCTGAGAGTCCGAAAATTGAAGTTTCTGTTCAAGACGTAGCTGATACCGATAAATTAACTGAGGAATCTGTCGCAGGCAAAGATGAGATTCAACATGTTTCTAAAAAGTCTGTTAACACAAAGGATTCTATGGCGCATGTTACTAGGGAAGCATTGAGTTATGTTGAATGTAATGTTGTGGAAGCAGAAGATGCTGTGGTGGAAACTGGAGAAAATATACAAAGCTATGAAGTTGGTGCTTCGTTGGATGAAGCAGGACATGTTCCTATATGGAACTGTGAGTCCAATAGAAATTCTGAGATCATAGCAGATGCGATAAATGTGGCTGATGCGAAAAATGTAGCAGCCGCTGATGCAGATTGTTCAGCAGGGCTTGTAGCAGAGAAATTTATACCTGTGAATGATGATAGGATGAGTGATCCATGTAGTTTAAATGGGGGTTCAGGTGAGGAGCCGGAGAGGACAGTTGAAGCTGTAGTTGTACCAGAGGACAACACAGAGATTCATGCTGGTAAGGAAAAGTCAGAGGCTGAGGTACAATATGAAGCCAAGGATTTACTTGGGACAGTTCAAAATGAGAGAAAGGAGGATACTGCTGAAATGGAGAATAAGGACATGGACCTGCAGACAAACCCAATAGTTGATAGTAGTGGAGAGAATGTTGCTGAGCTTGGTATTGAAATGACTGGTGAACCCCATCAAAGTCCTGAAGAAGAGGGTGCATTGACAGGGTGTACAGAAGACAGTAAGAATGGTGGGGAAAATGTTGCTGAGCTTGGTACTGAAAACATTGGTGAACCCCATCGAAGTCCTGAAGAAGAGGTTCCTTATCAGGCTGTAAAAAATCTTCAAGCAACAAGCTCAACCGTGGCTTTGGAAGTAGCAGTTAGGTCTACTTCCGAGGAGTTTGCTAATGTGAAAGTGAGCCAACTTGATATGCCAGTTTCAGGTGATGGTACACTGTTGAGCAAAATGGAGGCTTCTCAGAGTGGTGTGGAACTTGTTGGAGCAGAATTATGTCAATCACCTCTAAAAAATGTTGATCCCCCTATAAAGGTTACAGGCGATACTCAGTCATCAGAGGATCAGTCTCCAAGAGGTGAGAGTCTACCGTTAACCCAGTCTACATTTCAAGATTTAGGAACTGCTCCACTTTCAAGCATTGGAATCTTTGATGTGCAAACCAAGGAGGAAAGTGGTGGGAAGGTAGAGCAGATTACAAACGCTTCTTCAGGAGCTACACGGACTGATACATTTACAGATATCTCTGAGATTCAAAATCTGGAAAGCGGAAAATTTTCAGCTCTGCATATGGGGACAAGTAGTGCTGCTGCAAGTTCTGGTGATGCACACAATTTAGCATCGTCAACTTTGGAAACTGATCAGGCTCCTGACGCTGTCAGCGTTGGAAGTCCATTTGAGAAGAAATGTGGTGAAAAGCTGGAGGAAGATCCCCAAGTTAACAAATCTGAGAGTCCGAAGATTGATGTTTCTATACATGACGTGGCTGATGCCGATAAATTTACCGAGGAATATGTCGGTGGCAAAGATGCAATTCAGCATGTTTTTGAAAACTCTGTTGACAAAAAGGATTGTGTTGTCGTGGAAGCAGATGATTCAATGGTGGAAACTGGAGAAAGTTTACACAGCTATGAAGTTGGTCCTTCGTTGGATGGAACTGGACATGATCCTCTAGGAAGCTCTGGGGCAAATAGAAATTCTGAGATCATAGCAGATGCGGTAAATGTGGAGGCCGCTGAAGCAGAGTGTTCTCCTGGACTTCTAGCGGAGAAATTTATACCTGTGAAGGATGTTAGGATGAGTGGTCCATGGAGTTCAACAGGGTGTTCAGGTGAGGGGCCGGAGGGGACAGTTGACGCTGTAGTTGTTCCAGAGTGCAACACAGAAAATTATGCTGCTATGGAAAAGTCAGAGGCCGGGGTACATTATGAAGCCAAGGATTCACATGGGACAATTGAACATGAGAGACAGGAGGATACTGCTGAAATGGAGAGTAAGGACGTGGACTTGCAGACATATCCAATAGTTGATAGTAGTGGAGAAAATGTTGCTGAGCTTGTTACTGAAAACATTGGTGAACCCCATCAAAGTCCTGAAGAAGAGGGTGCATTGACAGGGTGTTCAGAGGACAATAAGGAAGGTGGGGAAATTGTTGCTGAGCTTGGTACGGAAAACATTGGTGAACCCCATCAAAGTCCTGAAGAAGAGGGTCATCAGTCTGTAGAAAACATTCAAGCAACAAGCTCAACCTTAGCTCTGGAAGTAGCAATTAGTTCTCCTTCCAAGGAGTTTGCTAATGTGAATGTGAGTCAACTTGATATGCCAGTTTCAGGTGATGGTACACTGTTGACCAAAGTGGTGGCTTCTCAGATTGGTGTGGAACCTGTTGGAACAGAACTATGTGAATCACCTAAAAAAAATGTTATTGAGGTTACCGGTGATGCTCAATCATTAGAATATCAGTCTCCAAGAAGTGAGAGTCTACCGTTAACCCAATCTACATTTCAAGCTTTGCGTACTGCTCCACTTTCAGGCATTGGAATCTTTGATGTGCAAACCAATGAGGAAAGTGGTGGGAATGTGGAGGAGATTACAAATGCTTCTTTGGAAGCTACACAGACTGATAAATTTACTGATATCTCTGAGATTCAAAATCTGGAAAGCAGGAAATTTTCAGCTCTGTCTAACATGGAAACAAGTAGTGCCCCTGAAATTTCTGGTGATACAAGCAATTTAGCATCGTCAACTTTGGAAACTGATCAGGCTCTTAATGCTGTCAGCGTTGGGAGTCCATTTGAGAAGAAATGTGATGAAAAGCTGGAGGAGGTTCCCCAAGTTAACATGTCTGAGAGTCCGAAAATTGATGTCTCCGTTCAAGACGTAGCTGATTCCGATAAATTAACCGAGGAATCTGTCGAAGGCAAAGATGCGATTCAGCATGTTTCTGAAAAGTCTGTTAACACTAAGGATTCTATGGCACATGTTACTAGGGAAGATGTTGAATGTAATGTTGTGGAAGCTGACGATGCAATGGTGGAAACTAGAGAAAGTATACACAGCTATGAAGTTGATGCTTCTTTGGATGAAAGAGGACATGTTCCTATAGGGAGCTCTGGGGCCAATGAAAATTCTGAGATAATAGCAGATGTGATAAGTGTGGCGGCCGTTGATGCAGATTGTTCTGGTGGACTGGAAGCTGAGAAATTTATATCTGTGAAGGATGTCAGGATTAGTGATCAGCCGGAGAGGACAGTTGAAGCTGTAGTTGCACCAGAGTACAACACAGAGATTTATGCTGCTAAGGAAAAGTCAGGGGCTGAGGATACTGCTGAAATGGATAATAAAGACATGGACTTGCAGACAAACTCAATCGTTGATAGTAGTGGAGAAATTGTTGCTGAGCTTGACGCTAAAAATATTGGTGAACCCCATCAAAGTCCTCAAGAAGAGGGAGTATTGACAGTGTGCACACAGGACAATTAGAAGGGTGGGGAAAATGTTTCTGAGCTTACAGAAGACACCAAGGATGAGCTGATGCATGAGATGGGAAGTAAAGTTCAGTCTAGTACAGGAGGTGGCGAGGGACATGAAGACCTGCACACGGAGCATGTTGCTGAATGAGCTAAGATTATGTTAAATATGATGCCAGATTGTACCTTTGCTCGAACAAAAAATATTCTCGGTTGATACATAATTTAAAGTTTAGGTCGGAGTAGATCACTAGGGTCAAATCTGTATACTATTATTTATGCAGTATATATGCAGAGGTTATTGACTGCCAATCCTTTGTCTGATGACATTCTCTGATTTTGCATGTGTTATAACTTATATCCTTTGTTTGAAAATGAAAATATGGATAGCATGCAGTTCGTATGTAGCAACTTGGAAACTCATGGCACAAAGATCACTTATTTCCTTTTTCTCTTATATTACTCCTCAAGCAAAGCCCTGGGATGCTAGTATTTTATGATATACAGTTAGAAATATTATCTTATACTGTTGGAAATATTATCTTTTCTGTTATCTGTACTATATATATATATATATAGGCTAGTGGTCAAATAGAAACCAATCTTAGAATAGAAACTAGAAACCAACACTAAATAAATTATATTTCATTCATTCTAATGGCCCCGCCAGGGAAAAGTGTTTAAAATTATTGGTTCCATCCAGCAAAAAAAAAAAAAATACTGTTCACTGACGTCACTGCCACGTCAGCAGTGAACAGTATTTTTTTTTTTTTTTTTGCTGGATGGAGCCAAGAATATTATGAACTTTTTGTATTGGGGTACCCCTAATTTGGTCATTAGATTAGTTTGAAATATTTAATTTATGTTTAGTTTCTAGTTTCTATTCTAATTTAGTTTCTATTAGAACAAGACCCTATATATATATATATATCTATATTATTATACTATAATAAGCAAAAGGGGTATATTTTGTAGTTGGTTACCCCACTTTTTGGTTATCCCTTTTTTTGGTTATCCCTATTTAAAAAAGGTTAAAAAATAATAAGCAAAAGGGGGTATATTTTGTAGTTGGTTATCCCACTTTTTGGTTATCCCTTTTTTTGGTTATTCCTATTTAAAAAAAGGTTAAAAAAAAGAAAAAAAAAACGTTTACGGTTTGTAGCTTTCAACTCAATGACTGACTCGTGGGTTCTCTATATTTATTCGACTTATTATATGTACGTATTATTGATGTGATTAAAAGAAGTAAAAGACATGACGTATCTTTCAAGATTATGGATTTTAATACAATTTAGAAATTTAGGAAACCTGATTAGTTAATTTATATTTATATTTATGATTGTTTGATGCAGCTGGTGATGAGTGAGTCAATTCCTTTGGTCATTTACGAACCAAATTGGTACCGAAAGTTTTTATATATACTATATCATTTAATCATTAACAAAATATAATAGAAATCTGTATACAATATATAATAATCGTTAGATTTTTAGTAAAAAATTAGAACCGTTAGATCTAATGATTAGATATATTATATATTTAAATTAATTTACTAAAATTTCAAGGTTCAAATTCTATCACCACCATATTTTTTTAAAATTTTATAATTTAAGTTTTAAACCACATAATTTGCAATCATTAATGTATACCCAAAAATATGGGAATTCACCAAAAATACCAACCTCTTAAATGATTTTTGCAAAAATACCATCTTTCTAATTAAATTGCAATTATACCATCTTTTCAAAAAGAAAAAAGATTTATTGCAAAAATACCATCTTTCCAATTCCCCTCCATCCTTCCTCCCTCCTCCTGCTTTTCAGCCGCCTGTACCTTTTTTTTTTTTTTTTAGACGGGATGCTATTTTGGTTTCATGGCCCCGCCAGGGGCAATATGCAACTGAATGCAACTACATTCAACTGAATGCAACCATTTTTTTTTTTTTAAGGCGGGATGCTATTTGGGTTTCATGGCCCCGCCAGGGGCAATATGCAACTGAATGCAACTACATTCAACCACATTCAACTACATTCAACCACATTCAACTGAATGCAACCACATTCAACTTTTTGGTGATTTTGGTGGATTTGGGTTGCAAGGCCCCGCCAGGGGCAATATTCAACCAAATGCAACCACATTCAACTTTTTTTAAAGATGGGTGATTTTGGTGGATTTGGGTTGCAACGCCCCGCCAGGGGCAATATTCAACCAAATGCAACCACATTAAAATTTAGTTGAATATGCCCCTTCGGGGCCTTGGAACCCAAAAGCAGTCCACCTTAATTTTGGTGGTTTTGGGTTGCAAGGCCCAGCAGGAGTATATATATATATATATATATATATATATATATATATATATATATATATATATATATATATATATATATATATATATTAGAGTCCAAAAAAGAGGTCGAAAATGACAACTGCAAAATGGAACTTGAAATCAGAAATTTAGTTCAATATGCCCCTGCGGGGCCTTGGAACCCAAAAGCAGTCCACCTTAATTTTGGTGGTTTTGGGTTGCAAGGCCCAGCAGGAGCATATTCAACTGAATTCAGTTACTGAAAAATGACAACTGAAAAATGGAACTTGAAATCAGAAATTTAGTTGCATGTGGTTGTATTTAGTTGAATGTGGTTGAATGTGGTTGCGTTCAATTGTATATGCCCTTGCGGGGCCATGCAACCCAAAATCATCCCACCTTAAAAAAAAAAAAAAAAAGTTGAATGTGGTTGCAAGAGTTGAATGTGGTTGAATGTGGTTGCAAGAGTTGAATGTGGGTTGGAACCAAATTAGCACCCCACCTTAAAAAAAAAAAAAAAAAAAAAAAAAAATGCCGACTTACCTGGGCAGGAGGAGAGAGAAAGTGAGGGAGGAGGGGGGACCTAGTATTTTTGCAATTTTGAAACTTAAGTTGGTAATATTACAAATAGCTATTCTTAAAGATAGTAAATTTGCAAAAATTTACTTTTTCCTATTTATTTATGAAAAAAGCCCCAAAAATATTACACCATTTTGCTGTTAGATTTTTATTAATTAATAAGAATCGTTAGATGTAATTATAAGGTATATTTTATGATTAAAGTACTTTACTAAAAATTCAAGTTTCGAATCCCGTCAACGACATATTTAACTTAAATTTCTATAATATAAATTTTAAATCATGCATATCATCAACTAAATTTATATTAAATTATATTAAGATAATATTAAAATAGTTTTACAAAATAATGATTATATAAAAACATAATTGTAGCATAAAATAAAATTTATAACATATTAAAAAAAAACCGTGCATCGCACGGGTTATAAGCTACTATATTATAATAAGCAAAAGGGATATAATTTGTAGTTGGTTACCCCTTTTTTGGTTATCCCCATTTTTGGTTATCCCTCCTTTATCACCGTTAGATCAGCAACTCAAATAGATCATGACCGTTAGATATAACAATACTAAAAGTTGTTATATGCAGAGGTTCAAGGTTCGATTCCCGCCAATAACATATTAATTTATATTTAATACTAAAAATTATTATATGTAAAGATGTAAGGTTCGAATCAATAACTTATTTAAATTAATATTTATAATATTATATTATATTATAAATAAATTATAAAAAACTAAAAGTAACTTGTATATATCTATACTATATTATAATAATATATCTATACTATCTATCTATCTATCTATACTATAATAAGCAAAAGGGGTATAATTTGTAGTTGGTTACCCCTTTTTTGGTTATCCCCATTTTTGGTTATCCCTCATTTATCACCGTTAGATCAGCAACTCAAATAGATCATGACCGTTAGATATAACAATACTAAAAGTTGTTATATGCAGAGGTTCAAGGTTCGATTCTCGCTAATAACATATTAATTTATATTTAATATTAAAATTATTATATATAAAGATGTAAGGTTCGAATCAATAACATATTTAAATTAATATTTATTATATTATGTTATATTATAAATAAATTATAAAAAATTAAAAGTGTTATCCCCATTTTTGGTTATCCCTCATTTATCACCGTTAGATCAGCAACTCAAATAGATCATGACCGTTAGATATAACAATACTAAAAGTTGTTATATGCAGAGGTTCAAGGTTCGATTCCCGCCAATAACATATTAATTTATATTTAATACTAAAAATTATTATATATAAAGATGTAAGGTTCGAATCAATAACATATTTAAATTAATATTTATTATATTATATTAAATTATAAATAAATTATAAAAAATTAAAAGTAACCCGTGCTTTGCACGGGATATAAGCTACTCCCTCCGTCCCTTTTTAGTTGGTACATTTGCAAAAAAAAATTGTCCCTAAATAGTTGTCATATTCCTTATTCCAATACATATTTTTACAAATTTTTCATATCTAGCCCTTATTTCTAATACCAATGTTTGACTTTATATTTAATGTACATACTTATAAGTCATCATTTAATGTTAAGATAAAGGACAAATATGGAAACAAATTATATAATTAATTCTTTCTTAATATGTGTGTTTTTTGCAAATGTACCAACTAAAAAGGGACGGAGGGAGTAGTATACAATAAAAGAAGGTACAACGGTTTCTATCCGAATTAGTGAATTACTACACTACCGAAGGTAGGGCTTAAGGCTAGGATGGCTAGGTTGTTTGGGATTGCTTAAAATAAGTTACTTTTGATTTAATTGAGGTGTTTTTAATTTAAAGGAGAAGGTAAAGTTGTTTACTTTAAGTTGAATGAATGTGTTTGGGTAATTTTACTTAAAGTTAAATGGAGGTTTAATAATTTTGACTTAAAAGTGAAATTTGACTTAAAAAAATTTAAAATTCATAATATTTAAATTTTACAAGAATCGAGAAAAAAAAACTCGATAAGTCATAAATCATAAGTCAAAAGTACTTAAATGGAACTTACGACTTAAAGCAATTTTTAGCTTAAAGCCGGCATAAAGTCGCGATATCCAAACAGAGCAAAAACGACTTAACACTATTTTTAACTTTAAGCCCCCATTGCCAAACTGCCTCTTGGAAAAAAGCGCAATAATACTTTTTCTAAGATCAAAGCAAAAAAAATGTAAACAAATAAATTGTAATCATTTATTTTTAAATATTTAAAAAATGTTTCTACTTTATTTTAAAATAAGAAAAGTGGTAAATTAGGTACTTGATACTCCTTCCGTTCCATTCATTTTTTTAGTGTCTGACATGTATTTTAAGGTGCATAACTAGTATAGTTTTATAATTTATTTTAAAATTTTCTTTTTTTGTATAAAAATATAATTGTTCTTTTTTTATATAAAAAAAGAAAATTGTAAAAATAAGTTATATAACTATATGTCTGACATACATTTTAAGGTGCATAACTAGTATAGTTCCATATTTATTTTAAAATTTTCTTTTTTTTGTATAAAAATATAATTGTTATATTTTTATATAAAAAAAGAAATTTTTAAAAATAAGTTATGTAACTATCTATCTATACTATTATATTAAAGCCGAAACATTGAAAGTTTTGGTTTTCTCCTAAGTTTTGGTTTTCACTCTAATTATTTAATTTTAAATTATTTATAATATAAAACAAATCAAATGAATTCCGTTAAACCAATACAAAGTAGTATTTTATATTTACACCATTACTAATACAGCTAAACTTAAAACCTCCGTTATACACAATCTTTTCGGCTTTTCTCTTCTTTTTCAACACCATATATCAAACATAAATACTTTTCACATAGTCGTTAGATCTAATAATAAAGAATATTCTTTATTTAAATCCCTCTTCCAAAGATCAAGGTTCAAATCCCATCAACAACAAATTTACATTAAGATTTTATATTATTAATTCTAATCAATACATATCATTTATTAAACTATTATTATTACTAATTCGTAATAAATTATTCTCTATTTTATTTAATTATATAATTTAAAAAATATTTAAAAGTAACCCGTGCTTCGCACGGACTATAAGCTAGTAATAATTATAATAGTTAGGATCTTTAAAATGCGTGTCACGCTAGTCACCCATGTATATAAATCATTGGACAGAGGCAGTATAATACAACCAAATCACTCTCTCGAAAAAAAAAAAAACTTTTCTGAAATCTATCCTTATTCTCATATTTATTTTCTTTGTTCTGAATATAAGAAACTGTAGGAAATATACAGTAAAATCTCTATAAATTAATATAGTTGGGACCGGAGAATTCTATTAATTTAGAGAGGTATTAATTAATCGATAAATTAATAATTATTAATTTATAGAAAATTTTTGACATCAAAGAAAATTAATTTCTAATTATAGATATTTTAATTGAATAAATTGTACAATTTATGTTTTATACTTATATCAATTAATTCAATATATATTGTTTACAAATTTAATGAGTATTTGCGAGATTCAAAGTAAATATTCATGTAAATTTAGATGATGTCAAGGATAAAACAACATTTTTTTGAACCTTTTTCATTTTAAGAAACACCCGATACATCAAAAACATTGATTAATAACTTTTTAACGCTTTACGAAAATACCACATTCGATGCAACAAGGTTAAAGATGAGTTTCATATAGATTCAAATTTTAAGAACCCTGGAATCATATTTTACAAAACGATAATACATATATTTTTATGACTATAAAGGAATTATTAATTTATAATATTATTGGGACCATATATTTATATAGGGTTTTCAAAAAAATTATTATCTTATTATCTTATCGAAATTGATCATTTTTTGAACTGGCCCAAGTCGGGATTGGAAGAAATTATTAACTTAGAGAGATTATTAATTTATGGAGTATTAATTTAACGAGGTTATACTGTACACAACATAGATAAATACATAATACAAACATGATACTTGATTTAAAATATCACTTTGCTAAATCCATGACAATACAAAATTAACATAATACATATTTTCTTGGTTTCACTTGGTTCATTGATATCTTGAAGGAGATATACTTTTAGAATAAACAAAACACATTGAATTTGAATTTTCTTACGATACAGCATAGCTTTTCATATGGATTATTTGCAGGTATCAGGTTATCTATTTGAAAAAAATATGAATAAAAAACATTGAATATGGGTTTTCATATGATAGAGCATAAGTTATACAAAACAATCTTCTGTGCATATGATAGTATCATGCCTAAATAATCTTAATAATGCAGGAAAGCTAGTCAAAATACAAATTACAGAATTTAGCAAAAAAAAAAATACAAATATAGAAATCATGGTTCACATTACATAAATAAATATAGTCGATTGGTCATATACAAATGGTTTTAATTTAATTTTATCTTAATACAATATAAAACCTAGATAATGTCCTATAAAAGAATAATTTTGTTAAATGAATAAATTTTTTCAATCCAACTTGGGTTAATGTGATAAATGAATAATCTTGCTAAATGTATTAATGAATAAATTTTATTGAAATCTTTAAAGGCCCTATATAAGCATAAATGAATATTTGTTAAAATTCAAGCAATATATATTATCAGTGACGAGTCCAGCATTTTTGTTCAATGGGTTCCTAAATACATGTAAAAAAATTTTTTGCAGCTAAGGGGTATTGAACCCTGACCAAGCTACCCAAATGTCAAATTTCAGTGGATTCCTGAAGAAAAATGCCCAAAATGTAATTAGCAAGGTTCTAATTCGGGTATCCTATGAAATTTCACTGGATTCCTACCTTTTTGAACTAAGGCTATTTATTGTAAAATTATACTACATGTTTATTACATATGGATTCCAGGGAGTTCACTGGATCCGCCTTTATTATGATATATGTATCTAGTCTTAAAAAATCATAAATTCATATATATCTAAGTATTTTATCCATACAATTTTATAATAGTCTTAACTCTTAAGTAAGTTAAATTATTTCAAGTACGCTACACATCTATACGAATAATGCATGTATGTATATTACTGCTAAGAAAATATATGATACAAATTTTAAATTTTTAACTATTATTTTCCAAATACATTTAAATATTAAATTTTAAAATCGTAAGAAAATAAAATAAAATTATTGTCTAAATAAATAAATATTCATTTATCGATAATTGAAAAAGATATTTATTTATCAATAAATAAATAATCTCGTTAAATAAATATATTTTTTTGTCATCATAAATTGTAAAAGTTGCTTATCAGCCGCAAAAAAAAAAAATATAGTTTTGACAATCAATACATACGGTCCTGATTTCACCTTAAACATGTAATTTTCCTTAAGTTGCCACTTTCTTGCAATCTTCTTGTATTCTAACTTTGTTCGTGTGATCAGTTTTTTACTTTTGGAACTCCAATCCCTGATTGTTATCTTTGGAAAACACCTTGACTTTCAAAGAAATGGTTTCTTTGTAGCACCTCGAATGAAATTCAGAGGCAACTGAATTTGCGACAAAGAGAACTGACTTGTAATGTTTACACCAAGTTGTCCAACATAACCTGCATTGTTGGTTGTCTCGACATTTCCCACCAACATTGGCACCAAGTTGCTTTCTTTGTTAGCTCCGTATGCAATTAACACAGAGCCATTACTTCATCAAATAGAAATGAAAGTCAATCACCCAGTTGCAAAATTTTAAGTCCAGCCACATTTTTCAACATAAGCACAAACTATGGCCATCATATTGCATTGGGCTCTTAACATAACTGCACGATCATATCTCACACAAATGACAAAACGCACACAATTTGAAGTCATAGAAGTAAATCCAAGGCAGCACACAGTAAAGCTAAACCTGTTTGTAACATTTGTGAGCAATACATGAAGAAAAAGAAAAGCATACAATTTGTCAACATACAATTGATTTCTTATTATCTGTCTCTTACAATTACCAATAAACCCATCCATTAAGCAATTTAAGGGTCCTCTACAATGTATTCTTCTGTAACACTGCTTTAACAAGTATTTTTCATCTGGGTTTATTGAAGGGGAGCAACCCAACTATCAAATTCCAGCTCCCGCAAAATTTAAAAGCTAGTCTGAAGTTCCTCAACAAAATTCAGGTATTAATGTTGCAGCAGCTCAAAGTGAGAGTCAATTTCACAAAACCAAGTGTTCAAACCTCGTTCCAGGAAGGTGGCTCAGCTTCAAAAGAATCTGCAACAAGTTAAACAACCCTTACTACTATTTTTGTTAATAATAATAAAAAAAAAATACATTGTTAACCTGCAAAAGCTGCCAACTAGTTCTGCGCAGATTACAAATATTCTAGCATGTTTGTTAACATATAAAAATTATAAAAATTAGAATACATCTGAGGTACACATTTATTTGGAAAAAACGAGAAACCTGCCATTGTATTATTCAACCCCGATATAACATCAAGAACAGGAACATTTAACACAACAGACAAAGTCCCGTACAAAGTGTACAAAAGGTAATCGGATACATCCTTGGCAACTTACGAGCATGAGTCACTACTACTTATAGAAAGAGCTGCTTAAAGAATTCAACTTTATTCAAAAAAGTATACGAACACATGCCACTGGACGGCTGTGCCATATTAAGAATAGTATTTTTAGTAGACCTGAAGGAAAAAACAAGGGAAAGTTAATTTCTGTTTTCATCGCATGTTAATTATTTTTATCTTTTATATTAGATTACTGCCTAAATTAGCCTTTTTGTGAACCAATGTGCTCTAATTTCTGTTGAAATGAATGGTTTGGAGATGTCTGATGGAAAAGGTCACCAGCGTAATGTCCATAACACGGATTAGAATAGTGTATAAAATCCAAGAATCAAAATAGTTGATACTGAGACACATTTAATGATCTGAGCTACATCTCAACTGAAAGTACAATAGGTGATACTAAAAAAACATATAGTACTTGACAAGGAATGACTAGATAACAATTATAAGAGAGTAGAGTACAATAGGATATAAAAGAAGAATCACTAATGATTGAGGATATCTGACAAAATTGTTAAGACTTATCAGGTGAAAGATTATGGTGGAGACTGACTGATGCCAGAAAGATTTAAAAAGACGAATATATGATATAAAAAACGATAATACAACTTGCTTGGATTATTCGCAGAAAAAAACCTGCCCCAAGGATTTCCCCACCTGGGAAGGTAGAAAAGTTATGGATTGCAATCCAACCAAGATAGGAAATTCAATTGAATACTGAAAAATATTCCAGTAATCAAGTCTTCTATGTTATGTGGGGATTACATCATTATATACAGACAACAGAGTACCTAACCAAATAATCTAATGAACGAAGTCTCAAACCAATTGGGCTTCTTATAAAAAGCTATATATTTAATAACTTCTATCCCCACATAAAACCTACATGTCTTTAATTTCTTTACTAAATAAAACTAAACTATTTACTTATTTACTAATAAAAATAGCAGCACTTTAATTAGCTAAAAAAATAGCAATACTTAAGAAAATATCTAAATAGTATCTCCATTAGAAAATGAAAAAAGTTTGGGATGCATATATAAATAAAGGACTAGGATCAAATACAAACTTTTCTTAAATACAAACTTTTTTTGTTCAACATATTATTTACTTCAGTTCAAAATCATTTATCAAATATCAATTAAAATTTTGTTGAATACACATATATATATTTTATTAAATATATTTTCTTAAATATATATATATATATATATATATATATATATATATATATATAGGGTTGGACTCCATAGCAAACACCTTATATAACAAACAATAAAGAACACCTCATATCTAATAGATCCATTGCCCCTGGCGGGACCACCCAATACAAAAAGTTCTTATTTTTTTACCCTCTATCCATCCATCATCTCAAAAAAAAAATTAAAAGTTACTGTTCATGATGACGACGTCATCAGTGACGTTATCATGAACAGTAAATTTTTTTTTTTAGCTTTTTTATTTTTTTTTTTGCTGGCTTGATAGAGGGTAAAAAAAATAATAACTTTTTCTATTGGGTGCCCCTGGCGGGGCCAAAGGATCTAATAGATCTAAGGTGTTCTTTGTTGTTTGTTATATAAGAGTGTTCTGTATGGAGCAAAGGCCTATATATATATATATATATATATATATACATATATGTATGTATATGTATGTATGCAAGGCCAACAAAACAACATCCTACAATCTACCTTCTGGAAATGGAAAAATACCTTGTCTTCCCTTTCGACCATTTCCCCATTTATTTATACATCAATAATATAGAAGCAATTCAATAATATAAAATTCTACTGGAACAATATTTTAATATATAAATATATTAGTAGTAGTTTTCTAAATTTAAAACTGAGGAGTCATTACAGATTTTAATAACCAAAACAAGGTCAACCAAATGAAACAGACATGAATAGATAAAAACATATTAATATATTATAATTAAGATATACTTAAATAGTCCAGATTAAAGCATTGGCCAGTGTGAGAATATTATTATCATAAGTCATACTCCTCCACGCCACAATATTTGTCAATTTGACCTTTAGTAGTACCAACTACTATGCAATGATGAAGATGATACTTCTGGAGTAGTAGTTATAGTAAAGAAGCATTTACGTAAAAGCTATTAGAAAGGGAACAATGGTCATCGAATGAACATTTAGCCAATCTACTATGCCTGCAGCCTGCTAGTAATAAATATGATCCACTACGCCTATGGATATTGTTGGTTAATGCTTAGTTCACCATGGTGTCACTCCAAGAATCGTAGCTCAGGTGGACTAGAATCTCACTCTATAAAAGATACTTCTCGCTACAAAAGAGTATACTCAATCTTACTTTGTTTTAGAAAAGGCTTCAGTAGATAGCTTTAAGGTACACAGAATTCATAATAAACATAGAATCATTTTTACAAGATTTCCATCTTACAAATTCAACGTATTACAAAGTAATGAGAATCATCAAAATCTGTAAGGTGGGCAAAACGAGATTCCATAGCATCATCCCTGAAACTCACTAGTTGCTATGCACTCTTGATTTACAGCAAACAATTTATGGGCTCCCATCAAGGATAAACAGCTTTTGGGACGGGTTTTTGAAAATCAAACAGTGTCTTCAAAGAATCTTTGTGCCAATGGACAAGTTAAAGACATTGATAAGCTGAAGAACTGAAAAGTTGCTTCTTACATGAAATTTTTTATCATCAATTATTGACAGAGAAGAGAAGGGAGAAGGAAATGAACAAGAAAGTGAAGTGTTTGTATAGACAAGGGGACAAAAGTATGTTTTAATTTTAAAAATCGCAACTACGAACCATGAGCACTGTATCTACTTAAATCTGTTCTATTATATTAAACCTAGTCATAAATGGTCTCGTAGTCTATACTCTATTGGTTAAAACATTGGACTCTCAATCCAGTGATGCAAGGTTAATTAGAGGCGAGCCTGTAAAAATTTGGGTTGGGGCGCTATAATAGGCAGCAGAAGCCCAAAAATTAGTAAATTTTATAATAAATGCAGACATATATCTTTTAGATCAGAAAAAGGAAACTTACCTTCTTTAAGTTTGATTCCAATTACCATACATTGTGTAGTATTATATATAGACATAGATATGACTTATTGTAGTTGAGGTAAATTATTGTTTTTCAAACTGGTAGATAGTTGAGACTTAAAATTCAGAGATACTCTAGAAATTCGTTCAACCCTAACTAAGCCTGTCTTCCCCATCGTATTCGTAATAAAATTAGGCCCGAAATTTTATGTCCTACTGCTACCCAAAAACCCTACCAAACGGATATTACCCTACCAGACAAGTATTGTAGCCAGCAGTCGAGTCTTTCCTAACACAAAAGCTCTAAACCTGTTGCTCCTAAAAACCAGTCCAGAAAACCCACAAAATATCATTCCAACCCAAAAAATGGGTAATTTAAACTCAAGCCACGACCACCGTCAATTTCAGCCCTACTGCCCATCTTAAAATCTGCTGCTAATAGCCTAATAATTGGAGAATATTTGAAATCCTAGATAGATGGAAACTAATTCTACTAATTATCTAGATTCCATATTAGTAACTATTACCATAAAATTTGAATTCCTAACAGATTATACAAATCCACTTATATATAAATAAAAATATAAAATTAATTGACAACTAATTCAATCATTTCATGCTATGCAGCGCCAAATAGAAGTTGCAAATAGTAATTGTTGCAAGGAATTACATCTTCCTCACTTGTTATGCTCAGATCACTCCGTTCTTAAAACTTGTTCTAAATTATGAGTATCCATTCATCTATCTGAAGTAAATGAGTAACAAATTTCACATAAACGCTCAGTGGTAAGATCTTAGTAGTCAGTAAGATATTATTAGTCAGACAGCAAACAAATTGTGCAGTCAAAGATTCCAAATTTGCTGTAAACTCTAACAAGTACGTTAATGCAGAAATATCATCTGCCTAATTACATCAAGGAGCATGCAAAAAGTAAATATGCATGCACATACTACTCTACAATTCACTTAAAATAGCTACGTAAAAGGTTGACATAATCATTGGACAAATAAGGCTTCTCTAAGAACTAACACTGCCATCATCAAAATCTAATGCTTCAAACCGATAAACATCTACACTTTGAAGTAAGCAGATCTATACTTCAAGTAAGCAAGATACAAACAAAATTAAATTAATTTACGTTCCATTTCCAATAAAGTTCCTATCCCACATTCCCAAGCCCCCTTACATTCCAACACATCAATTCACTACAACAAAAAATCCCCTACAATTCATTAAAATTAAAGCAAATAGACAATTATAAGCAAAAAAAACCTACAATCATAGAGAAACACATATATGCAGCAATGACAAGTACAACAAAAACAACGATGAGTAAAATGGTAATTAAGAAAGAAAACATACATTCTCCGATCATCCACTAGAATTAGGCCTATTATAACCAGCACTCGAACCGGGACGAAACACGAAATCAGGAGCAGTAGTACCTCTCCTCATCCTATCATAGCCAACACCACCAGCACTTCCACCTCCACCAGATTTAGGCCTACTCCCTTCCTCACCAAATTTACGAAACCCAGTCGAAAAGTCCCTATTCTTAACAACCTCAACCGGCTTCTCCTCCTTACAAATATAACCCGGTCTAAGATGTGGCGGCACAAACTTATCCGGTTTAGCCGTTACAAAGCTCAAATCCCTAGGTAAACCACCAGATCCACCACCTGTACTGCCAAGTGGACGCAAAGAAATCGAATCGGACTTTAAATTAGAATCTAATCGGGTCGGATCCGACGGCGGTGTGTTTGGGCGTTGCTGAGATGGCGGTGGTGGTTGGGTTTGTGTTTTTGGCTGGGCTTGGGCTTGAGAAATGGGCTTAGGTGTAGGGCGGGTCAAAACGAGCATGTTGCCATGAATACGAGAGTTAGTAATTTTGGTTTTGTTGAGAGATGAAGAAGAGGCGGTTGGGTTGTTGTTGGTGTTGTTTAAGGTTGTTTTGGAGTTGTTTTTCTTGTCGTAGATGTCGTTGAAATTGAGGGACGCATATTTATTCGCTCTTGCCATCCACCGCCGTTAACGCCACCGTGATTGTTTTCCGGTGATGTTTGGGACTTTTATTAAGGAGGAGACGATGATGATGACTAGCCAGAGAAAAAGAAAGAGAATAAATTAGAAAATGAAATGATTGGTTTTTGTCATGGTTCTAAAAATCCCCGATTTAGCCAATTAATCCCCGATTAATCCTCTGTAAGGTAACCAACCGATTCGATTTTTGAAATCCGATTAATCTTGTGAATTTATTTAAAATGATATGTTTAATTGTAAATTAGACTAATATATTAAATATTATTATAATATCCGATTAGTATTCCGATTAATCCTTCCGATTAATCCCCGATTACCCGATTAATCTTAAATCGGTACTTCAACCGATTTATACCGATTACCGATTTTTACAACCATGGTTTTTGGTAATTAATTATAGTCAATATTATTTGGATTTCGTTTTTATTACGTTACGCCGTCTTTTTTTTTTCTTTAGGTGAAATTATGTCGATTTATTTCCTTTTCCTGTCAAAAATTTTTTGTTTAAATATTTTTTATTATTTGAACTTATTATTTGATCAATTTAAAATTTTCAAATGAAATTCCAAATTTCAAAAAAGGGATTAAAATTAATTCAGATAAAAATAAAATAATCAATCTCGTCTTTCTCGCTGAAAAAATACCAATCCTCATTCATTAGTTTAGAAATTATCATCGACTTTTTACATGATGACTAGTTTAATGCCCGTGCTTCGGAGTTCATATTTTAAATAAAATTTATTTTAAATTTTAATAAATTATAGTATATAATTTTACAATATAGAAATAAAAATTGGTAGTAGTTTTAAAAAGTTTCCTACTTTAATAAATTAAAATGTTAAATTCTTTAAGAACATGAGTTTGTTTTGATAATTTAAATTACAATTAATATAAGAAATTATTAATATATCAATTTATTTTAAAAAGATAAAAAAATTGAGCACTATAACATTATATTAGTGATGTCAACTATATCATAAATGTAATAGTAGTAGATATAAAGAATAAATTAAAATAATTAAATCATAATATCAAAAAAATTAAAGTTATACCGCACTATAGCCTAATCCTAAGCATATAATTTACTACTATAATGGGTCATGGATATCTATCAAACCTGAATATGGATTAAAAAAAATTTAAAATAATTTAAAATTTGTGGAAGGAAATAATTTTTGGCAAGAATGTTAAGAATATAATTTGTGTTTTGTGAAGGAAATAATATTTTGTCATTTTGAAATATTTTAATTGGATGTTCCTAGCGGGCACATTATAATTATAAACAGTCAAAATCATTTGTTAATATTTTTTTGGTATTATCAAGGAAATAATTTTTGGCAAGAGTGGTTTGTCATGATGTGTATTTTTAATTGGATGGCCCTGACGGACCCATTATAATTATAACCAATTATTTGACATTAATAATAACAACTGTCAAGAAAAATTGACAATTGTTAGAAAGGAAATAATGTTTGGCAAGAAAATAATTTGTGTTTTGTGAAGGAAATAATATTTTGGCATTTTGAAATATTTTAATTGGATGGTCCTGGTGGGCCCATTATAATTATAACCAATCAAAATCATTTGTTAATAATTTTTGGTATTATCAAGGAAATAATTTTTGGCAAGAGTGGTTTGTCATGATGTGTATTTTATATAATATCGAGTCAATATATTTTAAAATATGGATCATATCATATAACTGGATGGGTAATATAAACGGATTTGGCAAGAATGTTTTAATTGGATGGCCCTGGCGGGCCCATTATAATTATAATTGACAATTGTTAGAAAGGAAATAATATTTGGAAACAAAATAATTCGTGTTTTGTCAAGGAAATTTTTTTTGGCAAGATTGTTTTTGTCAAGGAATTTTTTTTTGGCAAGATTGTTTTAATTGGATGGCCCTGGCGGGCCCATTATAATTATAACCAATTATTTGGCATTAATAATAACAACTGCGAATTTTTTGGTATTATCAAGGAAATAATTTTTGGCAAGAGTCGTTTGTCATGATGTGTATTTTATATAATATCGGGTCAATATATTTTAAAATATGGATTATATCATATAACTGGATGGGTAATTTAGACGGATCTCGAACCTAATCCTAAACATATAATTTACTACTATAATGGGTCATGGATATCTATCAAACCTGAATATGGATCCCGAACCTGAGGAAAGGGTTATCCAGCAATTTATAATATATAGATAAGCTCATTTTTGTTATTTCTTTTTAGTTTACTTTCGTATTTGGCCAATATCCAGCATGTGTTTCGGTTTTTAATCAAAAAAAGAAGAAAGAATGACATTTCTATCACAGAATTCTGTATAAAAACGAAACCTACTCAATTATAATACAACTCAAAGTGGTGTTTGAGTAGGGTAGATGTACGCAGAACATGTACCTATATAATACAGGGAGACTGTTTCCGAAGGACCCCGGCCAAATATAAAATTACAAATACAGAAAGAAAACCTAATACAAACTAAGAAACTCACGCACACCCAGTAATCGAACCCCTGACCTCCTTCAAAGGAGGCCAGTGACTCAACCACTGCACCAACATGTTGTTGGCCACAGAATTCTGTATATTTTACCAAATTATCGTTGTGCGTAACAGGTGGTCAATAATGCCATCCTGTTACGCATATTGCAGAAGTTTTTTTTTTTAACTCCATATGGCAGAGGCTTAATAAAAAAAACACATATTACGCATTCAAGGAATGCATAACTTAAAAATAAAAAGACTTACCCTTATGTCAAATATGTAACACCTTAATATCTAGACATGAAATTTGTAATATCTTAATATTTGGGATTAAATAGTTTCCATTTGGGGAGATTCAACGGGATCCAATATTTAGGATTTAAAAATGAAAGAATGACCAAAATGCCTTATTTTTAAGAATCCAATACCCAAAATACTCATAATCTGTGAACAATGCCTTTTTTACTTACCTGACACGCTTCTATCGGAGGCATATCTCAACCAACCCATCTCCCCCAAATTCGTTGCTCAATCTTCCTCGCTTGCCTTAATTTATTTGTTAATTCATTGAGTTGAATTGTGCTGCTACACAACACAACACCACGACACAATCACAAAGTCACAAACACAATCATCTCCTTTCTTCATCTCTCCCCCTGTCTCTCTGATTGGCCTCTTTCCGATTGGAGGTTTTTAATCCGGCGAAAGACATGATTTGAAACTCATATGAAATTATAGATCGTCGAAAGACAAATCTAATGTTATATAAAACATAAACGAAAAATGTCGAGAGAGGGTCCAACGAAGAGAAAGGAGCATTCACTTGAAATCGTCATTGAAAGCGCTTGTGAATCGCTAGAACTGCTTCTATTTTTCGTGGGCCCTGCAGGGGCATACGTCGTTGCTTGTTGCGTGACCCTGTGATATGTCATTGCTTGTTGCGTGACCCTGTGATACGTCATTGCTTATTGTGTGACCAGTTAATTATACGCCTATGACATTAGCATATTTTGAGGACGCGACACTCCTTGCGGCGTGACAGTCTGTTACTCCTTTACCAAAGGCGTGATACGTGGACATTTAGGGGCACTCAACAACGGGTATGAGTATTTTGGTTTCTGGAGATTAAAAAGTGGGTATTTTTGTCCTTCACCCTTTAAAAATATTAAATTTTTTAATTAAAATTTTTAAATTTATTTGTTCCCTTACGGGTTCAACAATTTACTTTTGGGGTTCAACTTTTCCATTTCGGGTTTTAAAAATACTCGGAATGATGAATAAATTGTATACGGACTTAGGGTTTAGGGTCTAAATCCTAAACCCTAACTTTTCCTAGCGTTTAAAAATCAGTCCGTCGGATTAAATTTTCTAATTTTAAAATTTATTTGTATTCCATTAGTGATTCAACGGTTAACCTTTAGAGTTCAACTTTTCCATTTTGGGTTTTATAAATATTCCGAACGACGAATAAACCGTATACAGACTTAGGATTTAAGATTGTTTACAACCCTAAACCCTAACTTACCCTGATTTTTTCAATTTTATAATTTTAAAATTTATATGTATTCTATTAGGTGTTCAACGGTTAACCTTTGGGGTTCAACTTTTTCATTTTGGGGTTTAGAAATATTATTTATAAAGATATTTTATTATTTATATAAAAAAAAAATACATTTATTATGCTATTATAAAATGCGTAATAATTTTGTTACCCAAAAACATAATGCGTAATAGATATTAGTTACACTCTTGTTAAATGCGTAATAGGATTTTTTGAAATATTATATATATTACGCTTCTCATAAATGCGTAATAGTTTTTACTATGTTGGAAAATGCGTAGCGCGCAGCTGGGTATAATTGGCCATTGTTCAGCACGATAGGTATTCGTGTAACAGCCTATTTTCATATGTTATTTTTGTCCTTTAGCCTAAAAAAAACCTTGTCTATTTTTTGTTGAAAAAAAAAAAAAGTTTAGTATGCTTTTTTTCTTTAGTACGGTTTTTTTTTTTTTTAATCTCAGTTTAGTATATAGTTTTAGTTTGGTAAAAAAATATTTAGTTCTCAAGTGAGATACTTTTAGAATGAAGGATTGACACTAAAAATGTAGTATAAAAAATTTGATTTCAAGTGAAAAGCTCTTATTGCACAAAAAGGTTACTTTATGTGAGAGCTGTCATAAATAATTATACCTAAACTCATTATTAGCTATAAAAACATTTTTTTAAGATTAATAAATTATTTTATCCTTAAATTATATGTTATTTTTAGTTTAGATTCTTGGACTATAAAAAAAGGGTTTTTTTCTAATATGTCCCATTTGAATAAGTCATTTCTGAATATGTCTCATTCTTAATTATAATTATAAATATGTCCCTTTTTATTAATATGTCCCATTTTTAAATGTAACCATGATTAATTCACTAACTATACATTATTAAAAGACAATTTTATCCTCTACTTATTTATTTCTAATTTTTGTCATTAATTTGGATGTCCCGGCATCGTTTAACAAACGATAAAGCCCCTTCTCCTGTTGAAAATCAAAAAGATTTTCCGATGGCTTAATGCTTTCAAAAAAAATTCTACTTTTGGCAATTTTGTCGTGTTTGTTTTAGACATAACTTGGTTATAACATAATTTGCTCATGTTACAGTTACAGCCCAACATTTTCACTAGCAACAACTGTTGCCTTCTTCCAGAGTTTTGGAGATGGTGGACTTGCATCTTCACTTTTGGTATTTTATCTCTCTTATGTGTAATGTGATAGTACTCCAAATATTGTGAGAAACTTTTGCTTAAATATGTCCCTTTTTATTAATATGTCCCATTTTTAATTGTAACCATGATTAATTCACTAACTATACATTATTAAAAGACAATTTTATCCTCTACTTTACAGAATGCTCATAACGGCTTAAAGTAAATAACAAGAGCAGGAAAATATATATATATTCAGAAACACAAGCCAACCAAATAGATAATATTTAGTCCACAAAACGTAAAAATACTTGCTGATTAAATCATCAAATCATCTACTTTTACATTTATTTAGACTAAACGTAATATTTAGTCTGTTTAGGCTTAAAATGATTCAAATCATGTGAAAATGAAAATCATGCATTGAATAAAAAATGATATATTCTTAATTGAGTATGGGCAATATGGTCTTAATGTATATAATATATATATATATGGAAAACTTAGAAAACTAAATCGAAATATAGCATATATGGTATGCAAACTAATCGTTGGGAGATGAAGAAAAATGTGGTGAAATTAGATTTAAAAAAAATATCACCGATTGACGGGAAAAATCAAATTAAAAATGGAGGGGATTAGGTGTGATTCTGTGTGTGAGGGTGTATTTGATTAGTGTGTGGGTGCCCCTAGCGGGGCCATTTATCTTAATACATCTAATGGCTAGGATTAGTACCTTAGTTTTCTTCAAAAAATAAGTTCTCTTTTGAGCACTTGCCTATATATATATATATATATATATATATATATATATATATATAATTATATGTATATGAGTTAAATTAAATATGGGACATAATTATAATTATTGAATAAAAAAGGATATATTCTTAATTGAGCACTTAATTTGGGACATATTAGACAAATTCCCATAAAAAAATCTGAATACCTAAATTTTAAATTGACATCCTTCCATCAGTATTGATTGACGGACGTTAATCAATGTTGACATGACAATGTTTGAAAAATCGAAATTTCAAGGAATTAAGTGAAAATTTGACATGTTAATCTACGACTGATTACAAGAACACGGGTGGTGATAGTTTTCAATTTCGAGTCCACTAACATATGGAAATTTGCAGATTTTAGTAAGTACATTTTTCGTGTTCTTGAAATTAAAATACATATTTCAATATGTTAGTGAATTCGAAATTGAAAACTTTCACCACCCATGTCCTTATAATCACTCGTAGATTAACATGTTAAATTTTCACTTAATTCTGTGAAATTTCGATTTTTCCGATATTGCCACGTCAGTATTGACTAACGTCTGTTAGTCAAATACTGACGGAAGGATGTCAATTAGAAAGTTTAAAAGTTTGGATATCCGAATATATTTTTTAATAGTTGAGGGACGTAAACCAAAAACAACATACTCCCTCCCTCTGTTCCTTTCATTTTTTTACACTTACTATTATGAGATGTTTCTCTCATTTTTTTACGTTACCGTACATAATAAATTCCCCCCACTATTACAGCCACTACTTTTCCCCACTATCTCATATTTAATAATAAAAAAATACTATTACACGCACTACTTTTCTGCACTATCTCAAATCTATTATTAAATATTGATAAGTCCCACCACATTACCCACTTTTCATTTAATTTTACTCAATTTTTATATTTTTTCTTGGTCTCCGTGCCCATCCCCAATGTAAACAATCTAGAGGAAGGGAGGGAGTATAATTTAATAACGAAATAATTTATTATCCTTTCAGATTTGAATTCAAAATAATAACTTGTAAGAGCATCTCCAAGGAGACCTCCTTTGCTCAACCCCTAAAATAAGGATTTTAAAAAGTATAGGAAATTAAAATGAAGTTTTACTCCAATGATAACCCTTATATTCACCCCTATATTTTCAAAATATTTTTAGTTTAGTTTTTTTAAATTTTAAAGTTTTGAAATTTAAAAATATCAATTAGAAAAATAGCACATTGGGTCTCCATGAACAAGAAATTGTAGCAGGAGTGACCTGGCCAATATAGGGGTGTGCAATCACGTTCCTCATATGTAGGGTCCTACGTTTTTTCCCCTAAAAAGTATTGGAAAGGAACCCAACCATTGGAGCTTATTTTTTTGGGGAAAAACCCTAAAAGTGTCCAGGTATCTCATATATAGGTAAGGGTTATGGAACCTTGGAGATGCTCTAACCAAAGTAATATTTTTGAATTGGTAAAGAAAAAACAAATTTTGACTTTAAAAGATGGGCTCCTCAGTATTCTTTATTCATGATTTCAAAGCTTAACTAGCCCATAACAAGAACCATACCGGCTCATCGTATTACTATGTTGAATGTTCACTTGGGCCACTATGGTTGTACTTTTGGGCCGAAAAAGAAGTCACTTTTGTAAACCGGAGCTTTTGTCATTTTGAATTGATTTATGCTATTATATTCAGATCAAAGCTTCAATCTCTCACCAATTATGATTAAAACTAGTCGATAAAGCCGCGCTTCGCGGCGGCATTACAATTTTTTTTTAAAAATTCAATATATATTTGCGTTATATTATATCATCAATATTAAACTTTATTACTTACATAATCTTTTTTAATGAACCGATATCTTGTTAAGCACGATTCTTTCGATTCAACCACTCTCTCGTTAAAATTGAAATCCCAACTTTAACATATATTATAAATACTTATATAATAATTTTTATCCATAAAAACCGAACCCTAAAAATAAAAAAAAATTATGACATTAGTATCAAATTCTAATAACTAATACAATATTTTCTAGTGTGCTGTTAAAACATGTTTCGAGCCATTCTTATTTGAAACTGAAATTCTAACTTCATTACATATTATTGATGGCACTTATGTTATGAAATAACTTTTTTCTTAAAAATTAAAACCATGATAGAGAGTAAATTCCAATTTTTACATTCTTTAAACTTTCTAATATTTATGGAGTTTGAAAAGATGAAAATAGATCTTATATTTTCTGTACATTATAGATATTCATATATTAATTTAAAACTTTCGCATGGACATGTTTTCTGTTATGTTAACACATCAATTTTTTTAAATGCGAAGAATTTTCATTACGGTAATAATATTGAATTTATGAACATATTTTTCTAAAGCAAGTATAATTAACTTGTATAAAAAAATTCAAATAAAGGATTTTTAGGAAAAAAGATATATAATTTCAAAAAATCGTATAAGACATCTTCACCGTCCTCGTATTCAACTTCGAATAAAACATTTTAAACTCTTTTCTACCTCTAATTAATTTTTAAATTATGAGTATTTTTATAAATTTAAGCTCTTCTTATTTATAAATTAGAACCCTTATTCTACTTACAATAAAACTCTTAAATATATGTCTTACAAACACAAATTCTACTTCTAATAAAACTTTTAATTATATGACCTGTAAATTTAAACTCTTATTCTCTATAAATTTGAACACATATTACGCTTCTAAAATGTTAAAAAATAGTTTTTTATTTATTACTATTTAAAATCCTAAAATTCTAAAAAAAATTAAATATATTTATTTTCTATTATATCATCAATATTAAATTTTAATATTTAACACGGTTTCTTTAATGAACCGCTTTCTCTCGTTAAAAATGGTTATTCTTATTGAGCCGCTCTCTCGTAAGATCAGAATCCTAACTTTTACATATATTACTTGTATAACAACGTTTATCCATAAAAATCGAATTCTTAAAATGAAATAAAATTTATAATATCAATATCAAATTCTAATAGTTTATACAATCTTTTCTAGTAAGTCGTCTTCCCGTTAAATACATTTTAAGCCGCTCTCATTTGGGATCGAAATTCCAACTTCATTACATATATTATTGATGATACTCATCTTATACCACTTTCTTTCCCTTAAAATCAAAATCTAAAAATAGTGTAAATTCCAATTTTTATTTTCTCTAAGCTTTCTAAAACTTTTGGAGTTTTAAAAAATAAAAAAAACAACTTATTTTCCCTTTATATTATAGATACTCCTGTATTTATTTAGGGTTCCCGCATTGTGAATGTTCTTTTATTATATTAACACATAAGTTATTTTCTTTTTAAATACGAATACTTTTTTTTCTAAGATTAGTATTGGATTTATGAAATTTTTTCCGTATAGAAGTATAAATAACTTGTATAAAAAATATATAATTTTGGAATATCGTAAAAGATGTCACCACCGTTTTTGTATTCTACTTCCTTATAAATTTTTTAATTATATGTCTCTCCTCTATATATATATATTCAAACGCCTATTCTACTTCCAATAGAACTTGCAATAATATGTTATTTTTATAAATTCGAACTCTTATTCTCTATAAATTTGAATTTCTATTTTACTTCCAATAGAACTTTTAATCATATGCCTTAAAAATACTTATTCTACTTCCAATAGAATTCTAATTATATGTTTTCCCTATAAATTCGAACTCTTCTCATCCATAAATTTAAACACATATTCTACTTCTAATATGTTAAAAGATATTTTTATATTTATTAGTGTTTATTCGAACTCATATTCTACTTACAATAGAACTTTTAATCATATGCCTTATAATTAAATACTTATTCTACTTCTAATAGAACTTCTAATTATATGTCTTTCCTATAAATTCAAACCCTTATCATCTATAAATTCGAACACCTATTCTACTTCTAATATATTAAAAGATATTTTTATATTTATTAATATTTAAAATTCTAAAAAATTAGAATAATAGATTGAGACGATAAATTTTGCCCTACCTGTTTCATTACATTGTAATTGAACAATACAAAAAAGTTAAATTGAATTTTATAAATCTCAATTGTCATAACTTGATCATGAAATTTGAGCACGATTGAATAAACTTATCTCCTGTTATCCTAGAATATGGGTTTAACTCTGACTCATCCTAATTTTTTTTTTAAAACAAATACTCAATTATAAGGCTGTAAATCTAATTATTCAAACTTTCTTATTCAACGTGCATCGTGTAAATTTTTAAAAAGTTGATACAGTAAGCAAGGACGATAACAACTGTAGAAAGAAAATGGCTAACCAGTCAATTTGATGGAATTCAATTGCAAGAGGTCTTTGGCTCACTCGGTGGAATCCTGTGAGAAATAAATTGAATTTAACATTAATTATATATAAAAGGCTTGTCAATATTCATCAAAAAGGACAATAAAAACGGATGAACAGGCAATGCATAAACCAAACCAAACCAAACCAAACATACCCAGTATATCCCGCATGAAGCAGGGTCTGGGGAGGGTAAAATGTACGCAGACCATACCCCTACTTTACAGTAGAGAGGCTGTTTCCGTGAAGACCCCCGGCTTAGTGCACCGAATAGCAAAGTGAATATAATACAGAGGTGATAATAGTGAGAAAAGTAATCGACCGAACCTGGGCCCATGGCCTAGATCTCACGGGGCTTACCTACTCGGGCAAGGGGCACTCCTCTCCTGATCTAGGAAGACCTCCGGCCAAGCTCCCTGCGCCTGCAAAAACAACAAAAAAACAGAAGACAATATGAAGATGAGAAGCCAAGCTTCTAAGCTAATGCTAACCGAGAGAGCCCAACTCTGAGGCTCTCAACCACAGAACCACTCCCTAGAAGGGAATCAACAACTCTAATCTGGCGCCTCCAACAACTCCTATCAGCTATCGAGTTCTCATCCAAGTTTAAGGCCTTCAAATCCATCCTGAGCTGATCTTCCCACGACCTCCTCGGTCTGCCTCTTCTCCTCACCCCAACAACCGTAAGACTCTCGACCCTCCTCACCGGGGCTTCCGGAAGCCTCCTACGAACGTGGCCAAACCATCTCAACCTCCCTTCCCTAACTTTCGCAGAAAAAGGCGCCACCTCCAACTCGCTCCTGAAAACTACATTCGGGATTCTATCTAACATCGTGCGGCCACAGGACCACCGCAACATCCTCATTTCAGCTGCTTCCAACTTGCACTCAAGGGTCTTCTTCGCCGCCCAACACTCTGAACCATATAGCATCGCAGGCCGGATAGCTGCTCTATAGAACTTCCCTTTCAGCTTTAACGGGACAAAATATAACTTAAAAATGACATAATGAAATAAACTCGTATTTATAAGATTTTGGTAAAGAGACATACTCCTATTCTACTTGCAATAGAACTTGTAATCAATTATAAATACGTATACAACTTTCAAATTAACTTCTAATTCTATAAATTCGGACTCTTCTCCTCTCTATAAATTCGAATACCTATTCTAATTCTAATATGTTAAAAGATATTTTTATATTTATTAGTGTTTAAACTTCAAAAATTCTAGAAAATTAAAAAAATAGATTGCAACGATCTTAGAGCGCCACCTAAACTCCCGCGTACCCTCCTTTATATATATATATATATTGATTTTGTAATTATTTTATACTATCGATAAATTTATTACAAGTTGCACATGTGAAATTGGCGTGTTGCAATAAATAACAATTCTTGACCGAACAATAAAATTCTTTATTACTGTACTAATATATCACAAGTGATCAGACTTAGATTTTGACCCAACTAAAAAACTGCAAATGCTTACAGTTAAACCTCGATAAATGAATACGCTTGAGACTGAGAATATTTATTCATTAATCGTAGGGCTGTCAAACGGATATTTCGGATACGGATACGGGTAATTTTTTTCGGATACGGATAATATCCTAATTTTTTCGAATACGAATACGGATATTTCGGACGGATATTCGGATATTTCGGATATTTTTTTACAGCAATATATAAATGATGATATATATCATATTTAAAGTTTATTAATATAATATATTAATATAATAATATGATATATGATATATTAATACAATATATTAATATATCATATGATATATGACATATTAATATATTATATAATATGATATATGATATATAATATATTATATATTAATATATTAATATAATATATTAATATATCATATGATATATAATATAATATATTAATATATTAAAATAATATATTAATATATGTCATATAATATATTATATATTAATATATTAATATATTATATTAATATCATATATATTAAGATATTAATATAATATATTCATATATGATATATAATATATAATATATTAATATAATATATTAATATATTAATATAATATATTAAAATAATATATTCATATATCATATTTATAACATATAAATCTTTTAAAATGTCTACACTTAAATATATCTAACAAAAATATATTAATTATTGAACAAAGACATATATTAATATATTATAAATTTTAAATATTATATATAAATATATATCAGTTATTACATTTTCGGATACGGATATGTCGGATTCGGATACGGATAATATCCTAATTTTTCGGATACGGATAATATCCTAATTTTTCGGATACGGATTCGGATATTTCGGACGGATATCCGGATATCCGGATTTTTTTGACAGCCCTAATTAATCGAGATCGAAAATACATTGTCTCTATTATGTTGTGACCAGAAACAATTATTCATTTGACGAGATTATTCATTTATCGAATAGAGATTATTCGTTTATCGAATATTCATTTATCGAGGTTTTACTGTAATTTGTTATTGGCTACACTAGTCATAATATAAGACGGGGTGATTGCAAGCAAAAAAATGTCAACATTGAACGTGAAGTGAATTAGCATTCAAAACATTAACTCGCAGAGCTCGGACAACATTACAAGGGACAATGAACCTTGATACGTGTAGTGTTGCCGGTTTATATACATTACACTGATCAGAATTGGACGAACGTAGTCTAAATCATCGTGAATTTGTGGTCGGCAAATGACGAGCCCTGTATCTTGTAATGATATAAAAATTAATTTAAGATTAGGGGAATGGTAGGCTATGTTACTCTGACTATTTTATTTTGGTGATCGTATTTGTGCCGGACACTTGGACACTCAGACATGATAGTTATTTTGTGTCCGATTCTTTGATTAAAATGCGAACACTTTAACCAATGAAAGTCCCTTTGAAAGTAAAGCATCTATTGTGGCGAGCAGCAACAGGTACATTGCCTACAAAAGATCTGCTTCTAGCTAGGCGAATTCCAGTTTGTAGCCTTTGCCCAGTTTGTAATTTAACAGACGAATCAGCTGCACACGTATTTGATGAATGCAACTTTTCGAAATTATGCTGGGAACAAATAGATTTCATGAGAGATTATCACAATCCCTCGAGTTTCGCAGAATGGCTCTCTGGTTTGTTTCATAGGCTAAACACTGAACATATGAAAATAACGAGCATGATATGTTGGTCTTTATGGAAAAATAGGAATGATATAGTATGGAATCAGAAAAGTTCGGAGGCAACAACAGTGGTGAATTCAGCTATTCTCATCCTTAATCGATGGCAGAGTGCACAAGATAGGTCGTTTGATAATTCCCTTGGTTTTATAACCCTATCAGATGGCAATGAGCACTGGCAACTACCCCAGATAAATACGATTAAGGTTAATACTGATGCAGCCTTGTTTGAGGATCCTGGACGATTCAGTTTTTCTGTACTAGCTAGGAATTATGAAGGAAACATGGTCGAGGCTAAAGCTTGTTGCAAACAAGGTAGTATAACTCCGGAACTGGAAGAAGCAATTAGTGATAGAGAGGCTCTCAGTTGGGTGAAGGAGAAGGAATGGCCAAGGGTGATAATAGAAACTGATTGCCTTCTGGTTGTGCAAGCTATCAGGAGCTCTTATATTAGTCTGTCATACTTTGGCAGAGTTATTGACGAGTGCAAACAGCTCTTGTCGGACTTACGAGGTCGATTTCTGACTCTCAACTTTGTTAAACAATCCGCGAACGTAGTAGCTCACTTCTTAGCAAGGAGCACTAGTTCCTTAGCTGATCGTAGTTGGAACCGGGATAATGTTCCCCCGGATTTATTGTCTGTAATGCTAAATGATTTGAAGTTTTAATGGAATGTTTTCTTTGTGGACAAAAAAAAAATTTAGAGATTAAACATAGTCAAACTTACATATCAAAATAAATATATGAGAAAAAAGTAATAAGTAAGAATGAGATAAAAGTAATAAAGACTCCTAATCTACAAAGGGTTCCGGTCCCTGAAAATCGTTTGTCAGGAACCGGTTATTTAACAATCACTTTCTAAGCCGTTGGATCAACGATCCAACGGCTGAGATTAAAAAAAAAAATTTACGTTCCTCGGAAATTTTCCGGGAAAGCTCCGCGAAAATTTTCCGCGGAACGTTCCGTGGAAAATTTCCGCGGAAAAGGAATTTTTTTTGTAATTCAGGGGGGCCGTTGGATCGTTGATCCAACGATTTAAAAAGTGATTGTTAAATAACCGGTCCCTGACAATCGATTGTCAGGGACCAGCTGCCATCTACAAAATCCTTCACAAAATCATGTTAATGTGAGTTTTATTATGAGTTTTATTGTTACTTTTCGTTAAAATGTCTAACTTAGCATACTTGTTTATTACGGAGTAATATATTATGATGTGTCCCGTATTTGTGTTCGAAAATAGGATAATGTCTTCGTGTCCCGAAATTTAAGTATTTTCGTGTTTAATACTTGAATACAGTTAAACCTCATTAAAGTAATACTCTTGGGACTAGAAAAAAATATTACTTTATCGAATTTATTACTTTATCGATATAATAATATTTTATTACTTTATCGATAAAATAATACATTTTATTACTTTACCGAATTTTTATGTTTACGTATTACAATATACTATGTTTAAAAAAATAAGAATCACCTACGGATGAAGAAATCATTGAGTCGGTAACGAACATTGATCCTAAACAGGACGATAGCAATGTAATCCCAAGCATGTCATCAAAGAAAGCATTTGAAGCAATCAATACTTTGAACAATTACTTGTTACAATACGAGCAAAACATACGAGGAGTTATTTATGTTTTACATAAAGTCAAGGATGAGATTAATTTTGGCTTTGGTGAAAAGAAGAAACAAACTACTGTAGGTTCATATTATTAAAAGAATTGAGTCGGTAACGAACACTGATCCTGAACAGGACGATAGCAATGTAATCTCAAGCGTGTTATCAATGAAAGCATTTCAAGCAATCAATAATTTGAACAATTACTTGTTACAATACGAGCAAAACATACCAATAGTTATTTATATTTTACATAAAGTCAATAAAAACATTAATTTTGGCTTTGGTGGAAAGAAGAAGCAAGCTACTATAGGTTCATATTATTAAAAGAATTGAATTTTTTAACTCATATACATGCACATATATTCCATCTCAAAATAACAGTAACAGTCTCTCTCTTCCTCACAGTCTCTCTCTCTCCCCCTTACCGCTCTCCCTCTCCTCTACTCTATTTCCGGCGGGGCTTCCATCGGTTTTTCCGGTGGAAAGCCCCAAATTCGTTTCTTTACTTTGTTTGATTTGTCTTGTTCAATAATCTCCCTTTTTGGGTATGGATTTTTATCATTTTGTTTGGATTTGGATTGTTTTTCTAGATCTACATCATCGGAGCTTTTGGTTTTCTTTCTTCTTCGATTCAAGTGGCACTTGGTGGATTCGAGAGTTAAACGCCTATCTAGTGGTTTCGGATGGAAGATCTAAGTTTTTTTCGATTTTATTTTGTACTTTCAATTTGTTGTTATTTCGGTTTGTTTGTTGCAGTTCGGCTTCTCTCCCTAGTGAGAGTTTTGATGTTCTCTCCTTTGTTTGTGAGAGTATGATTTCTGATCTAGTGAAACAAGTTTATAGGATGTTGCATTTATGGTCGAATATTCAAGCAGCAGTAGCCCCAGGTGGAGGTCCAACCGCATCGAGTACATATAAATCTCCATACGAGAGGGGCAATATCATCTTCAACAAATTGTCTGATTATGAATTAATCAGTATTTGTTTTTGTTTTTCGTTCGACTATTTTTGTAGATGTCGTATGACTTATCATTAATGAATGGAATTTTACTCAAAAAAAAAAAAAAAACTCATATACATTATATATATATATATATATATATATATATATATATATATATAATTTTGGAATTATTACTTTACACATTACTTGGGCACTTAATGACTTTCTAATTTTTTATTATCTTATGCTTTTAGCGAGAATATTACTTTACAATATTGACCCAAATTGGAACCGACGAAATTTATTACTTAAGCGAGGTTATTACTTTATTGAATATTACTTAATCGAGGTTTAACTGTATGTATAAATCGTGCCCGACATTTCGTATCCGAATCACAGAAATGGCAGGGGAAGGATAGGAATGCGTGAAGCGTGATGTTACGAACCAGCACTATCATCACCTACTGATCTTGCTGGCTGGCTAACTAATCACATTTTTTTTTTTTTTTTTGCTAATTAACTAATCACATATTTGTATTGTTGTATTATTGAAGACACTATGGGTCATTTCACATGCAAGGATGTTGTTCTATGTAGGCATAAGGCAGTCTGCCAAGTTAATTAGCAGTTATAATTATAATGTTTACATCCAACAGTTAATTATGGTTGATGAGCTCTTAATTTAGTAGAAGCACATTATATAATCTTATATTATTTATCATTTTTTCCATTTCTTCCTCTCTTTTTGTATAATTTATATTATTTTGTAATTAAATAAAAGAATTAAACAACATCTTCTTCAACTTCAAGCTAAATATATACTATGGTTTTCAAAAAAAAAAAAAAAGAAGCTAAATATATATATAATATTGCACAACGGTAACTCATGTGCTGTTTAATCTAGATCTGAGATCAGCTTGATTATGATAATCATTTATACTGATCATTTCACTGACCATCTCTTTTGTCAACTACATGTATTATGGGGTTGTTTGGGGAAACTTTTTTTCAGAATAAGTCAACTTATTTTAAGACAAAGTTGGAGATTCCTAACTTTTCAACTTATTTTCCAACTTATTTTTGCAACTTATTGAATCTCAAGCATACATTAAATACTTATATAAATTTTTTTTATCAAAATATAAAATTTTTATCCGAAAATAAGTTCATAAGTCCAAAATATAAGTTGTGCCAAACGGACACTATGTTTGCTTCTTAACTTAAAAAAAAATATTGTTTAAAGTTTTATAATTTAACTACGTAAATATTTCTCTCGATTTAATGTCTAAGGTTCGAATCCATCAAACACAATTAATTATATTAGTAATTGTACCTTGTCGGCATAAAAGTGTATGGGACACCATGATTAACAACCAAGTTGCTAATTATCAATGCCCAAATTTGAATAATTTCGCAGTTTAAAATACAAAAGTTTGTTAACAAAAAAAATCACATAAGTTTAACATATCTTTAATTAGTTGATTCCAAGAGCCAAGACCCAAAGACAGCTCATTCCAACACACATTCAATTCAACCCCACTTAATTCTTATCCCATAAAAACCCCATCCCTTGAACATGCATTTCCACCACCTCTCCCACTACAATGGCACCTCACACATTCTCCCTCTCTGCTCTCACTCTCCTCCTCCTCCTCCTCACTCTCCAATCCCACGCCGCAACTCCCTCCGCTCCAGCTCCAGGCCCTGCTGGTCCCATCAACATCACCGCGATTCTCGAAGATGCAAGCCAGTTCACCACATTCATCCGGTTCCTCACTGACAATGAAATATCCGACCAAATTAACAACCAAGTCAACACCTCCACTGATGGCATGACTGTTTTTGCTCCCACCGACAACGCTTTCGCTAACCTCCCAGCTGGAACTCTAAACAAACTGACCGACAGGCAACAAATCCAGCTCATTCAGTACCACATCTTGCCAAAATACTATGACTTGACAAGTCTTTTGACAGTCAGTAACCCTGTTAGGACCCTGTTAAGTGGTCAAGATGATGGCGTTTACGGGCTAAACTTTACGGGCCAGGCTACACAAGTAAATGTCTCAACAGGGATTGTTGATACACTTATTAACAATCCTTTGAGACAGAAAAAGCCATTGGCTGTTTATCAGGTTGACAAGGTTTTGTTGCCTGCTGAATTTTACGAGGCTAAGCCACCTGCTGCATCTCCACCAGCGAAATCCAAAGGGAAGGGAGAAGTGGAGGCTGCACCAGCACCAAAACCGACTAAGGAGAAGCCTGCTGATGATAGTAGTGAATCAGGTCGGATGAATGTGGGATTTGGGTTGGTTGGTTGTGTTTGGTTGTTTTGCATGGGAATGCTTTCTTGAAAATGATTTAAAGATACATTCATTTTGTCAATAATTAGTTGTGTATTGTAACTTTAATTTTTTGGGTTCCAATTGTTTGGTTGTTTTTTCTAATAATGAGGAATGCTGCGTTTCAATGTCTTATTTTGTTGCAGTCTTTGGGTTCAAAGTTTTACTAGCTAATCGGATCTAAATTAATTTTAACTCTACTCTGTTCCAATACATGCATGTCTCAATGCACCACATCGGATTATGACTAAATTGGGGATCAAAATCATGATTTTAAGAATAAAGGTCCCCAATATCACAATTTGAAAGAAAATGGCCCCAAATATCACATCTCAAAAACTTGGCCCCAAATATCACTCCAAAACACATTATAATATAGCGTTTTTTTTTTCTAAAACGCCATTGCGTCTGGAGTTAATGGTGATTGGTTTTTCTTTCCTTTTTGGTTGTGTTGAAACGCTAGCTCGGACTATGTTTTCATCCGTTCAAACTTCAAACGCCACTTTATGTGGTGTTTTGGTACATTTTTCTTTTTTTTTTTAATTTTTAATTAAAATTGTATCTTTCAAATTTAAAAAGTACAATTTAATTAAATTTAGGGATTCAACAAGTAATTTTTGGGGTTCAATTTTTCCATTTTGGATTTTAGAAATATTCGGAACGACGAATAAACCGTATACGAACTTAGGGTTTTGGGTTGTTTACAACCCTAAACCCTAGACCCTAAACCCTAATTAATCTTGATTTTTAAACGCGTTAATGTTTAAAAATTAGGCCGCCAGATTCAATTTTTTAATTAAAATTTTAAAATTAAAAAAAACACAATTTTAATTAAATTTAGGGGTTCAACAATTAACTTTTGGGATTCAACATTTCCATTTTGGGTTTTAGAAATATTCAGAACGACGAATAAACCGTATACGAACTTAGGGTTTAGAGTTTAGGGTTTAGGGTTGTTTACAACCCTAGACCCTAAACCCTAACTTATCCTGATTTTTAAACGCGTCAGCGTTTAAAAATCAGGCCGCCGGATTCAAATTTTTTAATTAAAATTTTTAAATTTTATATGTATTCACTTGGAATTTCAACAATTAACTTTTGAGGTTCAACAATTCCATTTTGGGTTTAAAATATATTAAGGAGAAAACAAAAAAAAATCAAGAACATCCAAAACGCCACTTCTTGTGGCGTTTCAAGTAGGGGTGAACAAAATTTACCCAACCCGCCCCAACCCGCTCCTTATTTCGCCCGACCAACCCGCCCCGTCCAAACCCGTGGATTGAATGGGTCGATTTTTAAAAAACCCGTACTAATTGGGTTGGGTTATGGTTTAACAAATTTTAACCCTAACCCAACCCGTCCCAACCCGTTTACATACAATACATATTGATTAAATATTTTATACATTTTTTTGCATTCATTTCCTGCAGTTTTTGCATTTTCTACATTCTGCAACACTTTCTACATTCTGCAACACACTCTGCAACATTCTGCAACACATTTTGTACCTTCTACAACACTTTCTATAACATTCTACACACATTCTGTAACACATTTTTTACATTCTGCAACATATTTCTACATTTTCTGGGCAAAATTTTTTGCACTTTTTGCAAAGTTTTTTCGATTTGCAACCCAACCAACCCGCCCTAACCCAACCCGGACCGTTCAAAACCCGACCAACCCGCCCCGTCCAAAACCGTGGGTTGAACGGGTTATTTTTTTTAAAAAAACCCGCATTAATTGGGTTGGGTTGTTTTTCCCCTCAACCCGCCCCAACCCGCCCCGTGTTCACCCCTAGTTTCAAGCTTCTAACCAAAGACGAAAAAGTATTTATGCTAGAAACCAAAAACAAAGTAGCGTTTTGGCTTTAAAATAAAAAGAAAACAAGCAGTAAACGCTACTTTAAGTGGTGTCTTCCCCAACATCACTTAAAGTAGCGTTTTGTTCCCTTCTCCTCCCAGAAACGCTAGACGCTTTAGCATTTTTTTTAATAAAAAAAATTCAAAATGCTACACGCCAATGTGTTTTGGAGTGATATTTGGGGCAAAGTTTTTGAACTATGATATTTGGGGCCATTTGCTTTCAAATTGTGATATTAAGGGCCAACACCCTGATTTTAAATAGGAAAGCAAAAAAATGTTTCTTAAGATTTTCTTAAATGTCACTTGTCTTTTTATAATTGGTTAAAAAAAATTAATTAGATAGATCCGTGTTCATTCATATCAATCTCCCGATTAAAATTTTTTACATTACCAATTCAGATTATCACATTATTTTAATTAGTTTTGGAGATATTTTTTTTTTTTGACGAAATGCAAAGGATTATATTACTGAATCAAGCAAATAAAACAGCGGGACAAACCCCCGACTATAGATACGACCAGGTTGAAAAAACAATAAATTGTTTCCAGATCGTGCAACAAATTGAACTGAAAAGTTCTTGAAACTAAAAAACGAATTCGAAGATATCCGAAAAGATCCAAATTGCGCCAACATCCCTGAAAGCAACGATATTACAATTGACCACATCACGTAAGATCCGTTGACACCCCAGTGTTCAGAAGCCTCAGTTGTATAAACTAAGGTGAGAGGAACGATCCTCAAGCTATCTACATGCCGGATACCAGCTATAGACATGCCGAAAATGGAATCCCCAAAAGGATGAGTAATACCCCACCTATCTACATGCCGGATACCAGCTATAGACATGCCGAAAGTGAAGACCCCCAACAGATAATATTGAACAATCTTTGGTTGTGAGTGGTGAGCTCTTGCAATAATCGTTAGCATCCTAGCTTCGATGTGAAATTTCCAGATCCCCAAAATATCAGCAAAATCATTCTCAGCAGGTCTAATATATTGTAGACCTTCATTAAACCAAACAAATCAAAACAACTCTCACAAGGAGAGACAAACAAACTCTCACAAGGAGAGACAAATAAACCCAATTAATGGGGTAAGCAAGTCAAAAAACTCACAATCCTCACAGAAGGAGGATGATTATTGAAGGAAATAAAAAACTAGACAAGAAAAAGGCCTCCGGTCGGTGGATAAACCACCGCCGGAGGAGAAGAGGCGATGAAGACGAAGGAGACGCAGGAAAAGAGGGAGAGAAAAGACTTTCCCTTTCCAGATACTAGTTAAGTTTTTTAGTCCCTAGCATTATTATTTAAAATAAAAAGAGGCTAAAATTGTGATTACATGTTTTTATGTAAAATATCTATATTTATACTATACTATATTATAATAAGCGAAAAGGGGTATAATTTGTAATTTGGTTACCCCCTATTTGTGGTTATCCCTCATTCACAACTGCTAGATCTTCAATTCAAATAGATCATGACCGCTAGATACAACAATACTAATTGGAGGTCTAAGGTTCGAATCACGCCAACAACATTTTAATATAAAATTAATACTATATTATGTTATATAGAAAGGTTGAAGGTTCGGATCCCACCAACAGCATATTAATTTAGATTTAATACTAAACTAAAAATAATGTTTATAATATTATATACACTAAGCTATAAATAAATTTAAAAAAAAAACTACAAGTAACCCGTGCTTTGCACGGGCTATAAGCTAGTTGTTAGGTCCGATAAGATTGTAGAAGGGGGGGTTGAATACAATCTATATCAAATTCTCGAAATTTGTCCTTTAAATAAAATTTAGTTTAGACAAATTTGTGCGGAATTAATTGAAACAAATTTTCAAGTTGAATATAACAATATATTAACTTGATGGGTGTTACAATTTCAGTACAGATTAATTATCAAGATGATAAAAACTAATTAGAAAATTCGACATGAACTTTTCTAATTTAGTTAATAAAAATCAAGATAAGAACTAGGAAACTTAATTCGCTAGTAGTACAAGAATCACAAATAATTAAGTTCTAATGGATACAATATTTGATACAAGAACTTAAGGATTTATGGCAATTTAATTGCTTGGTTTTGCTTCAAAGATGAGAGAGATATGATATTCAAGGCTGCTGTGTCTTTGTTGCTTGTCCGTGTATGTTGTGTCTATGATGCTCCTGGTTATATCAACAAAACAAAGCTTCTGTCTTTGTTTTACACTTGTTTAGACTATGCAGAGACTATCAAATGACTTGCAGACTATCCACAGACTACCGGTATGACTATCAGCTCTCTGCAGACTACCGGTGTGACTATCAGCTCTCTTGTAGACTACCGGTGTGACTATCTGGCTTGGCAGACTACCCAACTCTTTCTCCAGACTATCAGAATGACTATCCTGATAGTCTTTAATACATGATTTTTCTGGCAGACTATCATGCAGACTTTCTGGTAGACTATTTCCTTAGCAGACTATCAACCTGTGTAGACTATGCTTTACAGACTATCTCACAAACTATCAGAGATAGACTTTTAACAATAAAACCATAGTCTAAAAACACTTCTAATAGACTTTATAAATATATATTAATTCCAAATTAATTAATTCAATAATTAACTTAATAAATAAATTAATTCTTGAAGAATTAATTTATTAATTAATTTAACTAAATACTTTAAATTAATTAAGAAAGAATTAACATAATTCTTTTTCTTGGTCATGCAGACTATCCAACCAGACTATTAAATTAAGAATAAGACCTGGTCATTCTTTTACTTTAATCATTAAACCTTGCCATTCTTTTCTTCTTTATTCAAGAAACCATCACTCGCCTGGACCTTTTAATTCTTGTAGTTCAATAACATTCACTTGTCACCTTTTTCGAACCTGCAACCTTTTAAGAATTTTGACCAATAGAAATGCTTTTTAACCCGCACAGATTATAATCTTTAATTAATAAATAATTATTTTAATCCAGAAATTATAAAAATAAATATATAATATTATTAGATATTTATAAATATAATTTTCTAAATAAATAAAATATTTATTAATATAAATAAATCCTTACGCTCTAAGCTGCGATCTCTTGAGGGTCTGGAACCGGACTCCTTTTGCTTAACAAAAATTATATCAATTCCAACCGGGGTTCCAGCTTTAAGAATATATCACTTTCCATATTCTTGTGATAATTCTATTTCCTCGTAGCCAGTCCACTTGATAATAAAATCCTTGTGATTAAATAATTTAGCACTCATGTTGCTTGCACAATGATTTTCTCTCATACCAGTCTTGATATCTTGAACCACTGAAGTTAATGATGAACAACCACTGTTAAATGTTGACACTCGATGTACTGTCTGGTTCATGAGTGACTAACCGCAATGACTGTTCTTCATATATTGACTTAAAATCTTGTTCCTTTTCTTTTCCAATCTCTCTCTTTAATCTTCTGTACTGTCTCTGTCACTGTTGAAATCTCTGTCACTTTAAACGAATCCACTTCTTTAATGAATACTTCACTGAGGCTTGATCAGATGACTGAGCTTCTTTCAATGCAGTAAATCTTCAAGTCTGTAGATTGACCTTGATCTTTTTCTTCTGACAGATAATACAATCTGAGATTCCTTGTGACAGTCTACATACTATTCACTATTACAATCTTGTTTAAGTTGAGTTGTATCCTCGAAATACAAATAGGCTACATCATATGCCTTTCAATCTCCCCCTATTTGTTTGTTAGACAATAACAAGCAAATACCTAGAGGATAACTCAACTAACTCACTTAAACAAGAAAAAGATTAAGCATTTAATAGCTTAGTAAAGAATACAAAAAAAAATTCTCTGGTTTGAATTTAACAATTCCAGAATCCTCAGTTGATGAAATGATAGATGATTGTTCCTCTAGCACTGAACTGATCTTCAATAGATAACTCATCTTCATTTCTGATTCTTCATATCTCTGCCTGATAATCCTTCACATCTTACAATGGTGTTTATCAGCAGTTCTTAATTTACAATCACTTCCCTTCTTTGACACAATTTTTCTCACTTAAGAAAAACAATTGTTCCTAATAAATAGACAATGGTGAATCAATACCATTTCTATAACTTCTGGGAAATCTACTACTCCTTCACTTAGCCTTTATACATAGTGTTAGGTCGAATACACAATAAGCAATCAAATACTGTATGAATAACTTAACAAGAACACACTGTTTAACAATTAAAAACTGTTTGGAATTAATAATTCCTCTCTCGGTGATGTAAATATCACAGAGAGCTGCTTAGGTTACAATCAATGAATTTCTCAATGTTCGACTACCCTTCTAGGGTTAACCTAACTGTATTTATAGAACATACAGCTTCGTACAATCAGTAACTGATTATCCTATAATCAAGCTATACAATTGATATCAATCATGATTGCTCTAGTCTTACAAGTCAACTCAATCTCTTTGACAGCTTTCCAATCTTCAAAGATATTGCTTCCATACTTATCTTGCATTAACCTTCAAACACTGTTGACTCTTCAGACAATACCGCTACAGAGTTTAACAACCTCTGTTTGCGCTTCCAGTCAGTGTTTAACTAAACTCTGACTGCTTCCAGCTAAACTCTGTTTTCTCACTATAGCTTCCAAACACTGTTCTCATCAATCATTTCTAACAATCTCCCCCAACTTGTCCATTAGCAAAAATGTACAAGTTTACAGTAAATGATGATGTCAAAACAAATACAAAGTTTACAGTGTTTAATCATACAAACAGAGTTTAAGCTATTACTTAACAAATTCTACAGAAAACAAGAAAATTCTTACAGACTTTAATTTCTAATCTCTTGAAGATCAGGCATTGTTCTGAGATAGTCTATAAGCAATCTTCTTTCAGCATTTTCAAGCTCTATCTGCATAGCTTCCTTGATTTCTCTCAACTGAGGATCATTCTCATCAGTTTGATAGATAGCAGCTCTAAGATCGTAGATTTTGTTTCTTCTCATCTCATTTCCCAGCCTGATGTATTTCAATTCTTCAGACTTTACATTGAAATCCAGAACAGTAACTCCAAGATCAGTCTTCAGCTTTGTAGTTCCCTTCACCATTTCTATCAGATTGCCATCCCAATCTCTGTATTTAGGAACATACTTACTGTTGATTTTCATTTGTCTTCTTGCAAGGTTCTGAATCATTCTTTGTCTGAGCACATTTGCAACTGACTGAGCTCTTTGATTTCTCACTCTGAAAATATACAGGACATATTCAAGTTCTTCTCCATATTTTAATTCGATATCCTTTTCAGAGACTTTAAATACTGTTCCATCAACCATGAAGTATAGCAAGAAATCCTTCTCTAGACTCTTCTGATATACAAGCTGTACTGACTCCAGTTTGTCTAAACTTTCTTGAGTGACACCACGACCTGGAACAGACAGTGAAGAAGGATCTCTGGGACCAACATATTGCCTTTTATCTCTGTGTGAGCCTATGCCTTCTTTGTTGTATCCAACTTTACCAGATAGAGCTCTACCATCAGTAAAATCCATTGGAATTGTAGCTTCTAGCCTTGAATCATGAGGAGCACCTCTTTTAAATGTTGATTTCAACTGAGAAGACAATAATGGTGTGGTCACAACTTGTGCAGCAACAGAGGTTGTGTCTTCATTCTTCTGTACAACATGTGTATCAACAGAGGTTGTAACTATACTTTTCAGCTTTTGCTTAGCTTCTGCATCTGTTGGTTTTCTGAATATTTGCATTCTTTGATCTGTACCAACTGGTTCTTTGATTTGAATGCCTTTAAGAATAGGCTTTGCAGCTTTAGCAACTTTCACATTCTTCTTTGCTTTTTTAGACTTTAGAGCTTTCAAATGCTTTTCTTGTAAACTCTTCTCTTCAGCTTTAGCATCTTCTAAAGTAACTCCTTCTGCATTCTCTTCCATAAAAAGCTTAACAGCTAACTCCTCATCAGTCTTTGGATTTGATATTAATTCCAAACTCTTGGTCTTTGAAGTACCTTGAGTTTCAGTGTTTATTCCAACAGACTGTGATTTAAAAGATTTGCCAGATCTCAGAGTTTGCCTTTCAGAGTTTAAAACCTTACTCTTGTCACTTGCCCCTCCATCTCCAGCATCATCCTTTTGAGTCAGAGTTTGAGAAACTTTGCATTTAGACTTAGCAACTCTCTCCCCCTTTTTGACATCATCAGGAATTAGTATTGATGTAATGAGCTCTAAAGAGTTAGCAATGGAATCCACCTTAGAAAACAAAGCAGTTTGATTTTCTTCAACTTTTCCTAGCCTGGCAAAGAGAGTGTCTTGAACTTTAGAAAGCTGAACAGCTTTTATTTTGGACTCTCTTTCCATCTTCAACTCTCTTGACTGTATCTCAGTCTTTAAAGAAGCAATTTCCTGTTTTGTTTCAGCAAAATTTCCTTCCAGAGTCTTGACTTGTACCACAGTTGCCTTTAAACAGGATAAGATCTCTGGATTTGAAATTTGCTTTGCAGTTTGCTTAACAAACTCAGATGCTCTCCCTTTTGGAAAAATACAGTCTTGTTTATACCAATTTTCAGCAGATTTAGCAAGATGCTCTACTTCAACTGCATGAGATGGACAAGGCTGATCAAAAGGTGTATGCTTATTATCTGTCTGTGCTGGTGCACTCACAAAAGAATCAGAGTTTGCACTACTGTCAGATTCATCTTCAGCACTTGCATATTTAGCTTGAGCATCCTTTAAAGAATCACTGTGCTGAGCTGTGTCAGCCACAGTTTCTTCAACAATTTCTGCAACCTTTTCAACAGTCACCTCATGTTGCACAGGCTCTGCAACAGAGTTTGCCTTTGTAGCTTCAACAGGCATAGATTCAGAAATTATCTTTGTTGCCTGATCAACTTCATCACCTTTGTCTTGAATTGGAGAAGCAGTAGATACCAGCTCTGTGTGTGATGCTGCAGCTTCAGGAACATTTACTGCAGGCTTATCAGCTACAGTAGGAGCTTCAATGTTAGCAATAGGTGAGATAGGATCAAGAATTGATTCAGGAACATCATTCATTGGTGAAAAACCATCTCTGTGATCCTCTTCTACAGGCATTTTATCCTCTGTAGGTATTTCAACTTTGTCAGCCACAATATCCTCTGCAGGCATGTCAACCTCTGCAGGTATTTCAACATTCATTGTAACCTCAACAGTAGGTGTTTGCTGTGAAATCACCTCTGGAGCTTCAACAACATTCTCTTCATCTGAATCAGAAAGAATTAATCTCCTCTTCTTGATTGGAGGCACTACAATCTCCTCTTCATCTTCACTTGAGCTCTCTTTGGGTGGTGAAAATGAAGGTCTGTTTGCATGTTGCTTCATTCTTCTAGTATAAACAGCTCCAGGTAATGTCTGTTTAGCCTTTGAGTGTTTAGTGTTTAGGGCGGTGTGTTTCTTTCTCTTTGGCTTGGTTGTGGCTGTTTCAGTAGGTGCTGGCTCAGAGTTTAAGGTTTCAGTGTTTAATGTTTCAGTGTTTAATGGTGGAGAGTTTATTATTGGAGAGTTTATGGGTGAAGAGTGTAAGGTTTCTGGTTGTGGTTGATGAGATGTAGTAGGTACAGTGGTTGTGGGTGTTGTAGGTTCAGAGTTTATGGTGTCTAATGGTTCAGGCATTTGTTGTGGTGATTGAGGGTCTTGTGGTTGGTTTACATAGTTCTGTAGGGCTAAAGGCATAAACATATCTGGTATTTGCTGTTTAGTGATATCTTTGTTTGTCAAATCAGAAAACATTCTTTTAGCAACTTGAAAAGGCTGAATCACATCAGCTTCATCAATTGGAATGTTAGGCACACAGGCAGTAAATAGCAGTTGACAAAAACGAGCAAAATAAACAGTAGTAGACTCAGACAAACGCTCTCCCAAGTTCATTAGTACTAGTCTACCAAAATCGAAGTTACCTCCATATAGTAGAGCATGACCAATTTGAAGAGTATCCAGAGGAAGTGCATCCCAGTTTGTTGTCTTCTTTCCAAAAGCCCTTGTTATGCAATCGAAAAAGAAACTCCATTCCTTTCTCAAACTTGGCCGTCTCAAAGACCCTATCTTATTCAAGTTTCCAGCACATCCAATTTGCTCCAACATTGTCCTCAAGCGATCATGACCAACAACACTGTAAGAAGTGTGTGTCTCAAAATCCAGAGCATCCCTAACAGTAGTTGGAGTTATGATATACTCTGATTCATCATGAGTGAAAATGATTGTTGGAGTGCCAGACTCTCCTCCATCATCATATTCAGAGTTTGTCCAGAAAGTAGCAATTTGTGAAGCAGATAGTGTTGGTGGTGCTGTTAGAGCCTTCCCTATCTCAGAATAGTTCAAGAAATTTTGGAACAAATGAAATGCCTGTGGAGCATTTGCATTCTCCAATGGTGCTGCATAGTTACTAGGGAGAAAAACTAACCCTGCTGCATCAAACGCTTTAGTTGCCATTAGTAAAAAGTGATACGAAGATATTCAGAGAAAAGATGTGTATGCACTGTAAGTGTTTATCAAAATGTGAAGGAGAGTATATGAGAAGTGTGAAAGTGAATGAGTAAGCAAGTAACTGTGAGTGGATGAATGTGAATCGATATAGAGTGAGAGATTAAAGACGATTAGAGTAAAATTAAAACTCAATCGTTTATTTAGTAAAAGCGCGCAACTGTTGTAGAGTAGTGTGTGAGTGGGACACAATCATGGGACACGTGTCAAACAACCAATGGATCACTTAATAATTACCGCTGTTATTCCTATAATCACGACACTTACACTAATTAACAGTTGTCAACTACCCCAATTACTGCAAAATAGTCAAATCATCTCAATGAGACTTTACCTCAGAGTACTTAACACAACTCAACAGTGTTTATCAATTTTCCAACTTTATCACTAAGATCCTTTCAAAAATTGCACAGTTGTGAATATGAGTGTGTGTGAAGCAGAGTTTACTAAAATCAATTTTTAGAGCATCTAATATTTCATAAAATCCATAACAAAAATCAATAAACACTGAATGCACAAACTCCCATATTAAACACTGATTGTTTGATGAATGCTAAACTCTGTAGTTACTGTAATACAGAAATCTGAAAACTTCTATTCCCTTTGATGTCCATGATTATCCAAGTAAGCACACAGTCTTTGAAGACAAAAAGATCAAGAGATAGAAATCAGAGTTTCATTCAGTGAATAACAGTCATGAACTGGATAATCTCACAAACTCTCAAACACACAAGTGTTTAGGTGAAATGTTTACACTCACATTCAATCAGAAATAGTAGAATCTACCATATGCTTGAATGTCCACCAAATCTACACTACTTTGAGTACATGTATTCACAAATCAAAAGGACTTTATTCAGGGTTTTAAATGGAGTAAGATCAAACAGATGAAAAGAGATGTTAATAGAACAAAGTGTTCAGTCACAATGTTAGTATATATTTGTACAAGATCAGTATATGTGCTCCTTTTTTATTTATTTATTTATTTATTTTATTTTTATTTAGCATATATACTGAATAAACTTTTCTTTTCTTTGAGAGACATTCATCTGCTTGAGAAAAAAAAATATAACTGCTCTTTACACTTCAGAGTATAAGAAAAATGAGCAGTTAATAAGGCTCAAAGGGGTTTACTAAGGATGGAATTTATGAACAGTGTTTATACAGTGTTTAAACAAAGTTCAAAGGAATTTTGAACAGTGTTTGAAAAGATGGTGAATCCTATTGCCTTTATCATTTTCATGCACACACATATCATGTAGTCTCAAAATGGTTTAATACAAGTTCTAGAGAAACATACTACCTGATGAATATCACACAACAATAAATACTGATTGATAGAAAATGTATCAATCACTGATTTGGCTCAAATTCTCACAGGGTGTAGACATGAATCTGAACTCACCAAACTGATCAATGACACATCTCAAGTTTTATGGTTTTCACAAGTACAAACAAGGAATCATCATGAACCATACCTTTGGAAACAGAATGTCACTTATCAGAGTTTAGAGTTCATCAATAACCAAAATTATTTATGAGAGGCAATGCACACAATATTCATAGACTCAGAGTTTAGGACTGAATAAACTAAGAGATGCTATAAATATGAAACAGTATCATGCTGTGTTGATTTTCTGCACAAAGTCTGATTAGATTACAGTGACTCAGAAAGAATCATGATTTATTTACTGAGAATCATGCTTCATACATTTTTCTTCATTGGTGTTTTCATTCAGACAATAATCAATTCTGAATTCACTGAGTGTATCTAACATGTTAACAGTGTTTAACAGACAGACATGCTGACAGAGTTTAAAAAGTTTTAAACATAAGCATGCATAACAGAGTTTAATACTAAGGTTCACATAGCACTTAACAATTTACAGAAAACATGAGCAATATATTTTAGAGATAAGTCTTTGAGTCTAACCAACATCTCTAGTCAAAACTAGAGACCATTCCTAGTTCATTGACCAGTCTTGTAAATGTAGCTTCACTCAATGGCTTGGTGAAGATATCTGCAAGTTGTTGTTCTGTAGACACAAAGTGAAGCTCAATGTTGCCTTCCTCTACATGCTCTCTGATGAAGTGATACCTTATGCTGATGTGGTTTGTTATTGAATGTTGCACTGGATTACCTGTCATTGCAATAGCACTTTGATTATCACAGTAAATAGGTATCTTGGAATACCTTAATCCATAATCCAGCAGTTGATTCTTCATCCATAAAATCTGTGCACAACAGCTACCAACAGCAATATACTCTGCTTCAGCTGTAGATGTAGATATTGACTTCTGTTTCTTGCTGTACCAGGAAACAAGTCTGTCACCCAGAAATTGACAACTTCCACTGGTGCTTTTTCTGTCTATCTTACATCCAGCAAAGTCTGCATCAGAGTAACCAAGAAGTTTAAACTCTGATTCTCTTGGATACCACAGCCCCAAAGTTATAGTGCCCTTGAGGTACTTGAATATCCTCTTTACTGCTGTTAAATGTGGTTCTCTTGGATCTGCCTGGAACCTTGCACACAAACATGTTGCATACATGATATCAGGTCTGCTAGCTGTCAAATAGAGCAAAGAACCAATCATTCCTCTGTAACTTGTCATATCTACTGATGACCCTGCATCTTTGTCCAATTTTGTTGCAGTTGCCATGGGAGTTGTTGCAGATGAACAGTCAAGCATACCAAATTTCTTGAGAAGGTTTCTGGTATATTTTGCTTGATTTATAAAAATTCCATCATCTGTTTGCTTCACCTGTAGGCCTAGAAAATAACTAAGCTCTCCCATCATACTCATTTGATATCTAGACTGCATGAGTTTGGCAAACTTCTTACAGAGTTTATCATTAGTAGATCCAAAAATAATGTCATCCACATATATCTGAACTAAAAGCAAGTCACTACCATTTTGGAAGTAAAACAGAGTTTTGTCAATAGTACCTCTGTGAAATCCACTTTCTAGTAGAAATTTGGCAAGGGTTTCATACCATGCCCTTGGTGCCTGCTTAAGTCCATAGAGTGCCTTGTCTAACCTGTAGACATAATCTGGATATTTTGGATCTACAAACCCTGGTGGTTGTTCCACAAACACTTCTTCTTCAAGTTTTCCATTCAAAAATGCACTTTTTACATCCATCTGAAACACTTTGAATTTCATGTGGGAGGCATATGCAAGAAAGATTCTGATTGCCTCCAATCTAGCCACTGGAGCAAATGTTTCATCATAGTCTATTCCTTCCTGTTGTGAGTAGCCTTTTGCAACCAGTCTTGCCTTGTTCCTTGTGATAACACCCTCACTGTCAGTTTTATTCCTGAAAACCCATTTAGTACCAACAATGGATCTGTTCTTGGGCCTTGGTACAAGTGTCCACACTTCATTTCTTTCAAATTCATTTAGCTCTTCTTGCATTGCTGTTATCCAGTCAGCATCTTTAAGAGCTTCTTCCACTTTCTTTGGCTCAGTTTGTGACAAGAATGCATAAAACAGACATTCATTTGTTGTTGCACTTCTTGTCCTTACTTTTGCATCTGGATCACCAATAATCAAATCAGGTGTGTGAGATTTAGTCCATTTTCTTGCAGAAGGCAGATTGCTTCTGTCATCATGTGATCCTCCCCCTTGATCCATGCTCTCCTGATTTTCTTGGTGTCTTTCTTCATTTTCTGATGCTCCCCTTGAATGTGACTTCTCAGAATTATCAACAGAGTTTGAATCAACAGAGTTTGATTCAGAATCATCAACTGAGTCACTTTCAGTGTTTGAATTATCACTTTGATGTGATTCTTCATGCTCCCCCTCAACTGGTTCTTCCCTTGTTTCTGATTGAAGAGTTTCTTCAGTATTTACCAGTAGAGGTTCAGAGCTTAGATCAACAGAGTTTATCAAATCAGTCTGATCAGAGTTTACTTTTCCAGAGAATAAATCTTCATTTTCAAAGTGCAGTTGATCATGTTCATTTACATCTTCAAGTCCAGTTATTTTCTTGTCATCAAATGACACATGAATTGATTCCATGATCACTCTAGTTCTCAGATTATAAACTCTGAATGCCTTTGTTGACAGTGGATAGCCAACAAAAATTCCTTCATCTGCCTTTAGGTCAAACTTGGTCAACTGTTCAGGATGAGTCTTCAACACAAAGCACTTGCATCCAAAAATATGAAAATATTTTAGATTTGGCTTTTTCTTCTTCACCATTTCATATGGTGTTTTACCATGCTTGTTGATCAATGTTGCATTTTGAGTAAAACAAGCAGTTTGAACTGCTTCTGCCCAGAAATAAGTTGGCAATTTTGCTTCATCTAGCATGGTTCTGGCAGCTTCTATCAAGGTTCTGTTCTTTCTCTCCACTACACCATTTTGTTGTGGAGTGCCAGGTGCAGAAAATTCTTGTTTTATCCCTTTACTCTTGCAAAATTCTTCCATTGATGAATTCCTGAACTCAGTTCCATTGTCACTTCTGATTATCTTCACTTGATGCTCTGACCCTTTGTCCAGTTGGATTACATGTTCTGTCAGTGTTAATGCAGTTTCATCTTTCTTTGCAAGAAAATATACCCATGTAAATCTGGTATATTCATCAACAATGACTAATGCATATTTCTTCTTTCCAAGAGACATCACATTCACTGGACCAAAAAGATCAACATGTAGTAGATGATAAGGATCAACAATTGAAGACTCAGATTTGCTTTTGAAGGAGACTTTTCTCTGTTTGGCCTTTTGACAAGAATCACACAGTCCTTCTACATTCAACAAGGACTTTGGTAGACCTCTCACAAGATCATTCTTGATTAGCTCATTGATGTTGTTAAGGTTCAAATGAGAGAGTTTCTTGTGCCACTTCCAACTCTCTTCACTGGACATTCTTGTAGACAAACACACTGCTTTGCCATCAGTGTTTGTTGACAATTTAATTTCATAGATGTTATTGTGTCTGTTTCCAACTAGAGCAACTTTCCCTGTAGATTTACTGATCACTTGACAATATTCAGGCTGAAAATCTACATGATATCCTCTGTCACAGATTTGACTCACAGATAGCAGATCATGCTTGAGTCCTGGCACCAGAGCTACATTTGATGATGATGACATTTCCAAGATTAATATTGCCATATCCCAGTGTATGTCCTATGTTGCCATCTCAATAGGAAACTTCTGGGCCAGCCTTCTCCTCAAACTCTGATAGCAGGGCTTTATTTCCTGTCATGTGTCCTGAACATCCACTGTCCACGACTAGGGTATTAACCCTGTTGCCCTGCAATCACAAACAATCACTGATTATTAGTTTTAAGGATCCAGACTTGCTTGGATCCTTTGGCTTTCTTAATTCTGTTAGCTTTTGCAGCGGAATTCATATTAACAGAGTTTAAGCTAACTTTTTCAGAGTTTACATTTGCAGAGTTTACTTTAACCCATTTCAAATTTGGCTTGGGTTCATAGTAATTATAGTAAATAGCATGATAATCTCTGCAAGTGTAAATAGAATGCCAAGTACTTCCACAGTGTTTGCATAAAGTCTGTGGTCTAGTTCTCACATAATCACTCTTTACTGCAGTTTTAGAGGGCAAAGAATTAATGTTCTTATTCTTACTGCAGAAACTAGCAAGATGATTAGTGCTACCACAATTAAAGCATGTTTTTCTAGGAGCTAATGAAGCAAGCATTGGCTTAATTCCTGATGTTATGCCTACCTTTCCATTTTTGTTTTTCTTAGGCAATCTTTGTTTGTTGACAGATTTTATCTCCTTAAGCTTATGCTTGAGTTGTTTATCTGTCATCAAACCAATGTTAGCCTCTTTAACAAAAGTTTTAGCATAAGACTCTTTAACAGCCTTTTTCTGTGCTTCAGTCTTAGGTCCACCTGTTCCCATGACATTACCTTCAGATGAACAATGTGGTCTTTTTTTTACCTGATTTTCAAATCTAAGTTCATCTCCTACAGAGTAACCTAGACCTACTGTATCTGACTGAAACACTTCTTGAGTGTCTTTACCAGAGTGTGTCCAAGTTTTAATGATGTGTTTAGTATCCTCCAATTCTGATTCTAGTTGCTTATACTTACATAGCAACTCCTGTTCAATAAACACTGCATCATCTCTTTCCTTTCTGAATTTTATTCATGTTCTCTAGCTGTTCCTCAACAAGTTTATTTCTTTCTTTAAGTTGAGAGCACTCAGTCTTTATCCTCTCATTTTCTAAAGTCTGATCTCTATAACTGATATGCAATGCTTTAAGATAAATTCTCAAATCAGTTATATTATCAGTGTTATAAGCATAGGTAGTTGGGGGTACCTTGAGATCATCATTTTCAGTCTGAGTAGTAGCCATGAGAGCATAGTTGACTTCCTCATCTGAATCTGAAGTGTCTGCCCAATCTCTGCCTTTGGTGTAGAGTGCCTTTTCAGTTTTACCCTTCTTGCACTCAGGAGCATAGTGACCCATCTCCTTACACTTGTAGCATTGAATTTCAGACTTATCTTTCTTACCAGATTTGAAGTCCTTTCCCTCAGATTTCTTGAAATTCCTCTTGTCAGACTTTGAGTAGTCCTTGGAGAATCTCTTTCCCTTCTTGAAGTTCTTGTATCCCATCTTCTTGAAGGTCTTTACCATCAATGCAGCCATTTGCATCATCTCTTCATCATCTTCAGAATCAGATGATCCATCAGTGTTTGAGTCAACATCAGTGTTTGATGACTCATTTTCTGAATGTATGACTAAGGCTTTCCCTTTTTCCTTTCTCCTTGATGCCTCCTTCTTCGATGGTTTCTCCTCAACCTTAAGAGCAACAGACTTTGACTTTCTACTAGATCTTTTGTTTCTCTGCTCCAATTCCAATTCATGGGTTTTGAGCAGCCCATAAATTTCATCAATCTCTGTTTCACCAAGTTCATAATTATCTCTAATAGTGGTTGTTTTCACATCCCACTTTTCAGGTAGAGAAAGAAGAAACTTGAGATTTGAGTCTTCTAAATCATACTCTTTGTTAACCAATGACAAATCATTGAGCAGTTTGCAGAATCTGTCAAATGTTTCTGTCATGGTTTCTTCAGACTTTGCCTCAAAGTGCTCATACTCCTGAGTGAGTATGTTTCTTCTGTTTTTCTTGATTGCAGGAGTTCCTTGACACCTAACCTCAAGTGCATCCCATATTTCCTTTGCAGTTGTGCAGTTAATCACTTTATTAGACATAACATTGTCTAATGCACTGTGAAGTAAATGTCTCACTTTTGCATCCTTTGCAATAGATGAAAGATCCTCAGCAGTTAGATCTTTCTTTTCCTTTGGAATGACCTTTGATTCCTCACCAGCAGCAGCAGCAGATAATTTTGTTGGTTTGTGAGGACCTTCATATATTCTATCAAGGTATTATGGATCTGTAGCCTCCAGAAACATGGTCATTTTCACCTTCCAAATTGCATACTCTGATGGCCTAAGTATAGGAACCCTTATTGTCTCATACCTACTAACAGTAGTAGGGGCTTTCTCAGATGGTGGAGGTATCTCTGCCATTGATTACTCTTGTGTTTGGATCTTTGACTGTAATAAAGTAACAGATTAGGCTCTGATACCACTTGTTAGGTCGAATACACAATAAGCAATCAAATACTGTATGAGTAACTTAACAAGAACACACTGTTTAACAATTAAAAACTGTTTGGAATTAATAATTCCTCTCTCGGTGATGTAAATATCACAGAGAGCTGCTTAGGTTACAATCAATGAATTTCTCAATGTTCGACTACCCTTCTAGGGTTAACCTAACTGTATTTATAGAACATACAGCTTCGTACAATCAGTAACTGATTCTCCTATAATCAAGCTATACAATTGATATCAATCACGATTGCTCCAGTCTTCCAAGTCAACTCAATCTCTTTGACAGCTTTCCAATCTTCAAAGATATTGCTTCCATACTTATCTTGCATTAACCTTCAAACACTGTTGACTCTTCAGACAATACCGCTACAGAGTTTAACAACCTCTGTTTGCGCTTCCAGTCAGTGTTTAACTAAACTCTGACTGCTTCCAGCTAAACTCTGTTTTCTCACTATAGCTTCCAAACACTGTTCTCATCAATCATTTCTAACACATAGTACATTGAAAGACTAATAGAATAGTATTATGATGTAATTTTCTCCTTATATCTCCCTTACTTTTCCATCTAAGGCTCCCCCTTAGTAACTTGACTTGCTCCCCCTTAGTAACTTGACTTGCTTCTCTTCCAAAGCACAGTCTGTAAATGCTCCCCCTTTCTAACCTACTCTCCTTTTTTTCTTGTACCCCTTTACTTCTCCCCCTTAGTTGAGGAATCCTCCAATCAACTAGTTGACAAAGTAGTTGTACCAATTATAGAGTTCTTTGTTAGAAAGGAAGTTTCATTTTCTTCCTCACTGTGAGTGTGTGATAGTGTTTAGTGTACCTCACAAGTGTTTCACTCTTCTCTCCACTCATTTGTGTTGAGTGTCTCACTTCCCTCTGTGTTTGCACTCTTGCTCACTGGTGTATCACTCATAGCTCCAACATCCATTAGTGTACCTGCAAGGAAAAATCACCCTAGCCCCTTCAAGAGAGGTCAGTGGTGGTGCAATGGGAGTTCGCAAATCCCAAATCCTCGTTGGACTCGTCAGACGAATCTGAGTCATAATCTACAAGTTACTAATTTTCCCTTTATAGGGTTTTCAGATTTGAATTCTGAAAAGGTAGACAATAATCTATAAATTAGCATTGAGATCAAAGTTTCCTTCTTATGTCTGTGAAGACAATTAGTTCATTAAAGAACCTTTAACTTATAATCATAACCGTAAAATGATTGGATTACAGGTTTCCGTCAATTCATCCTTAGTGTGTGCATTCTCACTTTGTGTATATGAAAATTTTTGGATAGTGTATAAGGTAGTGACTCTCCAACTGAATATCCCACACATCCTTATTTGCTGCATCATGTGCAGTTACTCCCTGGTGACCTTTAGTCTGATAGGTACTTCCTTTTAGGGTGTAAGATAGAATGTGTTTGAGTTTGACTGTAGTCTGGGATAAAAGTTGTTGGGTTTACAACCTTATGACTAATCATGTGAGAAAACAAAATTCCATGTAGATGAACCTGCATCACAGAATATGAGCAATAGAGATAGAATGATATACAGTTGTGATTTCAAAAGATTTACAATGTAAGCAATCACAGTTGTAGAAAGAAATTTTGAGTCTGGAAAGATATAGATCTTGAGCTGGTTTTACTAAACAAAAACAAAGGCAACAATCCAATTAATAAATATTAATCGAATTAATGTATGTTAATGTTTAAACCAATACAAACAAAACTATTTTATCATGTTTTAGATCCTGTAGGTTAGATACCAACTGTTAACACTTGTTAGGTCTTGTCTTCCAATTGTTAGAACCTGGAAATCAAACGTTTGTTCCTAAACAATTGAATTGACATATACCATTTTGATACCAACAATGTTCCTATATACGAAATTCTGTTAATAACAACAACACAACAAAGATTAGAAGTTAAATCAGCATGATATGTGTGTGTTAAACAGAAGAAGTACAAAAGAACCAAGTACAGGGACCTGTTTGTAAGTTTTGAAAGTATAATGACTAAACTGAAAAACTATACAAACTATTTATATACACATGAAAAATAATATACAAATATAAGAAATAATATACATAATAATTATATAAAATGAAAACTAAAAACAAAAGAAAAATACAATTTTTTTTATTCTTTTATTATTCAAAAATAACTGTATTAATAATATTTACAGAATATTAAAAATAAAAGAAAATAATTTATGAAAATATTTACAAAAATATAACTACTTAAAAATAGCTAAATAGAAAATAAGAAAATACTAAAAATACCATAGGTTATCCTTTTTACGAAATCAAACATTAATAACAAAAGGATAAACACTACAAACCATTTAATAAACTATTAACTATTTACATAAATATTTGTAGTAAATTAATAAATCTATATATTTTCTTAATAAAGTAACTTTCTTATAGAAAATCATTTAAAGAGAAAATATGACTTATTAAATCAACACAAATACTCAAAATTAATTTTCAACAAAAATAGATTTCTCACTAATTTCAACTTGTAAAATTTGAGAAAAATATTTTTAGAGAAAATTAAAATATTCTAAAATTAAAAGAAGTAAGTAGGAATATGTTAAGAAGATAATGACAATGATTTAAGAATTAACAAGCAAGAAAATAAGTTGATAAAATAATTATACAAGTGATTTTAATAACAAATATTTACAAATATAATCACTTATAAATTATTAAAGAGCAAACCTCAGATATTAACTAGTTTAATTACTAGAACTATTTAACATACCCAATTCACCAACAATTCTGGTGAATGTGGATTCGTCAAGAGACTTAGTAAAAATATCTGCTGTTTGTTCTTCCGTGGGTACAAAATGTAACTCCACGGTACCATTCATGACATGCTCTCGAATAAAATGATACCTGATGTCAATGTGCTTGGTCCTCGTATGCTGCACAGGATTGTTGGAGATTGCTATGGCACTTGTATTGTCACACAAGATAGGAATTTTGTCAAGTACAAAGCCAAAATCTCTTAGCTGATTCCTAATCCACAAGATCTGTGCACAACAGCTACCAGCAGCTATGTATTCAGCTTCAGCTGTGGAGTTGGAAACTGTTTGCTGTTTCTTGCTGTACCAGGAAACCAACCTGCCACCTAGGAATTGACAACTCCCAGATGTGCTTTTTCTATCTACAACACTTCCTGCATAATATGAATCTGTATATCCAACAAGATTAAAACCATAATCTTTAGGGTACCAGATGCCTAAGTTAGGTGTACCCTTAAGATATCTCAAGATTCGTTTAACAGCAATGAGATGAACATCTCTAGGATCCGATTGGAACCTTGCACACAAGCACGTAGCATGCATAATATCTGGTCTACTTGCAGTAAGGTAAAGTAATGAGCCTATCATACCTCTGTAGCTTGTGATATCTACCTTAGCAGAATTTTCACATGCTCCAAATTTGACAGCTGTAGATGATGGTGTTCTTGCTGAAGATGAGTACTCCATTTGATATTTCTTGAGGAGCTCTCTGACATACTTGGATTGACAGATAAATATTCCATCTGTCCTTTGACTTACTTGCAATCCAAGAAAGAACTTTAGCTCACCCATCATGCTCATTTCAAACTTACTCTGCATTAACTTAGCAAATTTCTTGCAAAGAAGATCATTAGTAGACCCGAATATTATATCGTCCACATAGATTTGAACTAATATTGTATCATTTTTATGTTTCTTTATAAAGAGAGTTTTGTCTATGACACCTCTAACAAAACCATTTTCAAGTAAAAATTCAGAGAAAGTGTCATACCATTTTCTTGGTGCTTGCTTAAGACCATAAATAGCCTTGAAGAGAAAGTAGACATAGTCCATGAATTCTGGATCTTCAAAGCCAGGGGGCTGTTCTACATATACCTCTTCATCTAGCTTACCATTCAGAAAAGCACTCTTGACATCCATTTGATAAACCTTAAACTTTGAGAATGCTGCGAATGCCAAGAATATTCTGATAGCCTCAAGTCTTGCCACTGGAGCGTAGGTTTCATCATAATCAATGCCTTCAGCTTGTGAATAACCTTTTGCTACCAGTCTTGCTTTATTTCTCGTCACTATGCCATCTTCATCTAGCTTATTTCTGAATACCCACCTTGTGTCAACCACTTTCCTGTCTTTGGGTCTGGGTACCAGCTTTCATACTTCTTGTTGTTTGAATTGATTGAGTTCATCTTGCATAGCAATCACCCAATCAGGATCAGAAAGAGCTTCCTCAGTTTTCTTAGGTTCCATTTCAGATAGAAACCCTGAATAGTTACATTGATTTTGAGTAGCACTTCTAGTTTTGACACCAACATCTGGATCACCAATAATCAGCTCAAAAGGATGAGCTTTATTCCAAACAGTCTGTCTGGGAAGATTAGATCTTGATGATTCGCCTTGTTCTTCATTGTGATGTTGTGTATGACTAGTTGATCCTTCATTATCTCCCCCTGAGTTGTTGCCAGGTTGACTAGATGATTGTTCAGGAGTGTCAGGTGTATCTTCATTATTATCATTGTTTTCACCACCATTACCCTGATCATCATCATCATCACCATTATCATTGTTGTTAGTAGCATCAGCAAAAACATCAGGTGGATTATCATCATCTGAATCTGGATCTGTCATATCATCAAAAGATAGCTTTTCAGATGAATCCTCAGTTTGGATACTAGGGAGTTTAGTGTCATCAAATGTTACATTGACACTTTCCATCATCTTCTGTTCATCAATCACATACACCCTGTACGCCCTCATTGAATAACCAATAAAAATTGCTTCAAATGCTTTGGTATCGAATTTACCACCTTGATCATCACCTTCTTTAAGCACAAAGCATTTTGCCCCAAATACATGAAAGTATTTGAGTGATGGTTTCTTATCAGCCATAATTTCATAGGGTGTCTTCATATGGTCTTTATTGATTAGAGTTCGATTCTGGGTATAGCAAGCAGTGTTGACAGCTTCAGCCCAAAAGTACAATGGAAGCCTTGATTCACTTAGCATAGTACGTGCAGCTTTAATCAAGGTTCTATTCTTTCTTTCCACTACTCCATTTTGTTGAGGAGTTCTTGGTGCTGAATATTGTCTAGTTATACCCTTCTCAGTGCAGAAGTCATTTAGAACTGCATTCTTGAATTCAGTTCCATTGTCTGATCTTATAGCTCTCACTGGATACGTAGAATCTCACTCAATTAATTTGATGTGATCAATCACCAGTTGTGGAGTCTCATCTTTAGAATTCAAAAATATGACCCATGTGTATTTTGAAAAATCATCAACGATCACTAGAGCATATCTCTTTCTTGACATAGACATCACATTAACTGGACCAAACAAATCCATATGAAGTAATTGTAATGGTTCAGTTATTGAAGATATGTCAGTGCTCCTGTGACTTGCCCTTTTTAGCTTGCCTTTTTGACATGCATCACACAGTCCTTCTTGAGTGAATTCCATTGAAGGCAAACCTCTCACCAATTCTCTTTTAACTAGAGAATTCATTGTCTTGAAATTTAGATGAGAAAGTTTCTTGTGCCATAGCCAACTCTCGTCATTAGATGCTTTAGTGTAGAAGCAAGTAATTTCTGTAGTGCTTCCTGAGTTCATATTGGCTACGTACAGATTGCCTTTTCTAACTCCTGTCAGTTGTGGCTTTTCATGTCTCTTGTGTGAAATTAGACAATTCTTCTTGTTGAAATAAACTTCATATCCTTTGTCACAGAATTGACTAACACTGAGCAAATTGTGCTCAAGTCCTTTCACAAAAGAAACTTCATCAATGATAACATTTCCAGCTTCAAGTCTGCCATATCCATCAGTTCTACCTTTGCTGTTATCTCCAAAGGTAACTACTGGGCCGGCCTTCTCCACCACATTTGTCAGCAGGGTTCTGTCACCAGTCATATGCCTTGAACATCCACTATCCAAGATCCAGGTCACTCGTTCAACCTGTTCAACACCCTGCAATGACAAACGGATTAAACCTTCTTCGGAACCCAAATTTGATTGGGTCCGGAATACTTAAAGAATTGGCCTTTGTCAGGCAAAACAACATTTTTCACCTTAACACCAATTTTACCATTAGTCAACAAACATTTTACCCTATAAACAGATTTGACAATCTTTTGTTTCATTTTGGGTATCCATGTTTGTTTACCAGCAATAACACTTGTTTCATTGACTGGACATTTGACCTTGTAAACAGCCTTAGTAAAACTTTGTTTAGGCTTAGGTACAAATGTCTCTCTCCTAACATGAGGAGAACTAGCAGTCTTTGATCTAACATTATTATTCCTGTTCATATGTTGTCGAGGAGTAGTCTTATTATCACATGCATGATTACCATTAAAGTAATCAGACATAACATTGAAAGCACAAGACATACAATTGACAACACCACATGCTTTATGAGAAGTATCAATAACAGGCATGGTATTCATGTTAGACATGTTATTATTCTGCTCCAACTTGTTATCACCTAACTCAATTTTAGATGAACTGGGAACAAACTTCACTGGTTTCATAGAAACAACCTTATTAGATTTAACATTTTTGGTTGTAGGTGCCTTAACAGATTTTTCATTATCAATGACTATACCATTAGCACTGTCCTCATTTCTCATTTCTTCTTGAATCACAATAGAATACATGTTTGGTGGTTCAGAAACAGATTCTTTAAACATGGGTTTTTCAACATTCTTGAGTACGTGTGGTATACCTCTTCCTTTAGCATGAATAGGATTAGCAGAATGATTGCTCAAAGAACCAACAGCTTCTTTGTAACCAAACCTTATTCCTACTGTTTGTTCTCTAGCTTGTTTGTTGAAGTGCTCTTTGGAAACTTTAACAGAATTATAACAAGCTCTAATCTGTGTTTCAAGTTCTCTAATGCTGATGTCTTGTTCAGCAATCCTATCAACTTGTTTTACCATGTATTCTCCTAATGACTTATCTCTGCGGTTAAGTCGAGCTATTTCTTCTATATTCTTATCTTGATTAGTACGCACCTTTTTTAATTCTAACACTTCATTTTCAAGTTTAGTGTTTAATAGAGTTATTCTTTCAATTGTTTTCTGTGCATAACCAATGGAACTATATAAGCTATTAATCAACTCAGTGTCAGTAAGAATTACCGGTGTGTTGTAATAAGTTGATGACTCAGCATTTGCCACCAGCGCAAAGTTTCCATATTCTTCATCTTCGCTGTCTGTGTCATCCCAGCTTTTACCGGCAACTACATAAGCTCTTCCAGTTTTCTTCTTTTCAGAAGCATAGTCCTTTTTCGGTGCTTGCTTGGGTTTTTGACACTCAGTAGCAAAGTGTCCCAACTCATTACAGTTGAAGCAACGAATCTTGCTTCTGTCAACAGTTCCAGTTTTGTATCCTCCCCTGTTACTAGAGGATGAAGAACCTCCTCTTTGGAATCTGTTATTAGACTTAAACCTGAACTTTGGATTTCGTCTGAATCTGAAGTTACTGAATTGTCTCACATCATTGCCACAGATTCATCTTCTAATTGATCCAGCTCTTCTAGTGAATAGAATTCACTACCATCCTGAGTAACTGGAGTTTGGCCATGTTCAACTTCAGTTTGTTCCTTGGTGAAGCTTTTAGGTTGAACAACTTTAGCTTCCACTTCTTTAGGAACTTCAGCTACTAGAGCTGTAGAAGAACTTGCAACTCTGCCTTTGCCAGAGAACTCCTTCTGCTGTACTTGTTCCAACTCATACGTTTTCAGAACACCAAACAGCCTTTCAAGAGCGATCTTATTTAAATCTCTAGATTCTCTGATGGCAGTAATTCTATGCTCTAGGTGAGTAGGCATAGTCAGTAAAAACTTCATGTTGATCTCCTTCTGGGTATATTGCTTTCCATGAACTTGCAAGTTGATTATTTTGTTATACCTTTCGAACACTTCCTGAATGCCTTCATTGGGGCCAGCTCTAAAGTGTTCATATTCAGAGGTCAAAATTTGAAGTCTGTTTTCCCTGACTTCATCAGTCCCTTCATTAATAGTCTCAATAGTTTCCCAGATGTGCTTAGCAATTTTACAATTCATCACATGGCTATACATTACAGCATCCAGGGAATCTATTAGAATTAGTCTCAAATTTTTGTCCAGTCCAGCTTCCTCTTTTTCTTCAGCAGTAAAGTTCTTAGAGTCCTTTGGATATGATTTAGCAGGTATTGTTACAACTCCATCAGTAACAACTTGTTCTTCATGAACCATAGGAATTTTAGGTCCATTTTTCAGAACATCCAAATATTTGGAATTTGTAACATCAAGAAACAACTCCATTTTATTTTTCCACATATCATAATTATCCTTATTAAATATGGGAATCTTAACAATGGATTTTGAAGACATGATGAATTTTTAAGTGAGTTAAAAATTCGGTCTAGATTTTTAATTGAATAAAAATAGGATCTTGATTTGTGTATCAATCAATAGGCTCTGATACCAATTGTTAGGTCCGATAAGATTGTAGAAAGGGGGGTTGAATACAATCTATATCAAATTCTCGAAATTTGTCCTTTAAATAAAATTTAGTTTAGACAAATTTGTGCGGAATTAATTGAAACAAATTTTCAAGTTGAATATAACAATATATTAACTTGATGGGTGTTACAATTTCAGTACAGATTAATTATCAAGATGATAAAAACTAATTAGAAAATTCGACATGAACTTTTCTAATTTAGTTAATAAAAATCAAGATAAGAACTAGGAAACTTAATTCGCTAGTAGTACAAGAATCACAAATAATTAAGTTCTAATGGATACAATATTTGATACAAGAACTTAAGGATTTATGGCAATTTAATTGCTTGGTTTTGCTTCAAAGATGAGAGAGATATGATATTCAAGGCTGCTGTGTCTTTGTTGCTTGTCCGTGTATGTTGTGTCTATGATGCTCCTGGTTATATCAACAAAACAAAGCTTCTGTCTTTGTTTTACACTTGTTTAGACTATGCAGAGACTATCAAATGACTTGCAGACTATCCACAGACTACCGGTATGACTATCAGCTCTCTGCAGACTACCGGTGTGACTATCAGCTCTCTTGTAGACTACCGGTGTGACTATCTGGCTTGGCAGACTACCCAACTCTTTCTCCAGACTATCAGAATGACTATCCTGATAGTCTTTAATACATGATTTTTCTGGCAGACTATCATGCAGACTTTCTGGTAGACTATTTCCTTAGCAGACTATCAACCTGTGTAGACTATGCTTTGCAGACTATCTCACAGACTATCAGAGATAGACTTTTAACAGTAAAACCATAGTCTAAAAACACTTCTAATAGACTTTATAAATATATATTAATTTCAAATTAATTAATTCAATAATTAACTTAATAAATAAATTAATTCTTGAAGAATTAATTTATTAATTAATTTAACTAAATACTTTAAATTAATTAAGAAAGAATTAACATAATTCTTTTTCTTGGTCATGCAGACTATCCAACCAGACTATTAAATTAAGAATAAGACCTGGCCATTCTTTTACTTTAATCATTAAACCTTGCCATTCTTTTCTTCTTTATTCAAGAAACCATCACTCGCCTGGACCTTTTAATTCTTGTAGTTCAATAACATTCACTTGTCACCTTTTTCGAACCTGCAACCTTTTAAGAATTTTGACCCATAGAAATGCTTTTTAACTCGCACAGCTTATAATCTTTAATTAATAAATAATTATTTTAATCCAGAAATTATAAAAATAAATATCTAATATTATTAGATATTTATAAATATAATTTTCTAAATAAATAAAATATTTATTAATATAAATAAATCCTTACGCTCTAAGCTGCGGTCTCTTGAGGGTCTGGAACCGGACTCCTTTTGCTTAACAAAAATTATATCCACTAGTACAAAATTGGCTTTTTACGTCGGTTAAATAGGTCTTATACGTCGGTTAAATGGCGACGTATAGAGGGGCGACGTATAAAGTCACGAGTCTTTTACATCGGCTAAAAAGGCGACGTAAAAGGTATGAATATACGTCGGCTAAAAAGGCGACGTAAAAGGTATGAATATACGTCGGAGTAAAGGCGACGTAAAAAACCTAAAAGCCGACGTATATCAGTCATAGATGGCGACATATAAAAGCAAAACAAACGACGTAAAAAGTATGTTAACCGACGTATATTGTTTATCCTTTTATGTCGGTTCATTTAAACAACCGACGTATATTGTCAAATAAAAAAGAAAAAAAAAATAATTTTATTGTTTCTTGAAAAGCTGTTTGAACAATCAAAAACCTGCTCTAACCAAACTTTAATTTGTACAACCAAGAACCAATAACAAACCAAATTTCTCAACTTTCAAATTCAATATGAACACAATCATGATTTAATTACATAAACGTCACTACTTACACAGTAAAAAATACATTCACAATGTTTAGAAATTCTCAATCACAAGTAATGATATAATGCAACGTAAAAATTAAAAACTCTACTTCTCCGCACAAGTTTGACGAAACCTAATGCTTGTTTTCCAATAAACCTCCACCCTAGCCTTTTCGCCTCTTATACACTCTTGCTGGCATCTTTGATACTGGAAAATAAGATTTGATCACCTATATAAAACATTAACGTATTAATTAGCAGCAACATGAGAACTAATCATTTCAAATGTTCTAATAAAATATGTTCACGGGGTACAAAAAGTTAAAAATAAAAGCTTTTCGATTATTTTAATAAGTAGGAATAACATGATACAGAACATATAATAGCAGACAACACAAAATGAACATAAGGATTATCTTAAAAGACATAAAATGTAATACAAATGTGAAAAAAAAACTAACAGAAGCAGCAAGAAAGGAGATGCATAGATTAGGTAAAGAACTAAAGATTAAAGAAATACAAACAAGTATATAATCAATAACGTAATGGAGCTGTACTTGCCATGTATTGTGTACTTCAATAAAGCTTGTGAATGTAGAATATAGGGATATTTATGAATGTGAATCAAAAGTAGACCTCCGCCTCACTTACTACACCCTATACTATATGGCTATCATAGTGCTCAAACAGCTTCCGTATCTTACAAAGTAAAATTATTGGCACAGTAGTTTGTTCAGAAAGGCTAGATACAAGATAATATATAATAACTAAACTTTTTAATAAATAAATTAACTCAATTGGTGCTAAATCGTGAGACTCACCATTTTATAAAAATTCACATCTCAAGTTCCAAGGTAAACAAATTATATGTACAGCCTCTAGCATGACAACTTATACTTAAAAAACCAGATTTTTAATATCTACATAGTCCTAGCCATTTGAAAGGCAGATAACCCTTCTATCTAGCACTCCATACGAGGCCACTAAATCATGTCTGAAGAATGCATAACCGTATAAAAACAAATAACATGAGAGATTTTCACTTCGGATGAACTTACAGGCATGTAAAATGCATCTCCACCATAGTTTGGTTGGCTGGAACCTCTACCTCGATCATTTGCACCCTGAACTCAATAGCATAAAGCAATTATGACAATGATGTTATGAATCATATCTTCTTCTAAAGGAGGAAATAAATTGACAACCTACTAGAATTTCTGCACTTGGTCTTTAACATTATTAATACCTGCATGGAAATATAGCTAAATACATTACTTCTAGGTCTAATCGTGGATATTCTTAGGTAAAAGCAACCTGGTTGTGTTAAACCAAGCAAGCTAATTTTTGACCTGTCTTCCTTTTTTCTTTAAATGACACATTAGAATAAGTTATTCTAATCCCAATTCTGCCCTCAATTAACTAATCGCAATTCTATGGCCTCGCAAACAATAATAAGTTGAAAATTACAGTGAAAAACAGGCCAAGACTATTCACCAAATATCATTATTCATTAGTCAGTTTAATTTATATCTGGAAAACAGAAATAAGATTTGATACTCAATGTTTCATTGCTCAGATACAAGCCAAATGGGCTTAAACATTCTTTCAAAAATGCTTAAATTAAATATTTCTTTAAAAAAATTATGTATATCCCAGAAGGCAAGAACATTCGAAGTTTCAAACGTGTGTAATATTCATATGTACTAGAAGCTCACATACTTTGTTCTAACCTATTGAGCTACAGGCAATCCGTGAATACAAGTCACAGTATATGTAAAAACAAGAATTTTAAATGATCTCAGCCTCAAACTTTTCTCAACCTGCACTCTCAGCCTCTCGGGCTTTCCATGATCCTATTCCATTTTTTATGAAAAAGCATAAACAACTCTTTCAAGTATTTGGTACTCTAGGAAAACACCAAAGACTACAATCTACATGATGTACCGCAGAAAATTAATAAGATTCCATTTTTTCTATTAAAGTGCAGATTGGTGCACTCGGTGAATAAGGTTCCATGTTCCTTAGCAAATTCTCTTCCTAGAAAAACCATCAACAAAGTAAATTAATTACAACTAAGGTTACCCCGATTTAAATCACATTAGATATTGTCAGCTGGTGATTCTATATTTGTTATCATTACAAGTGTTTGTACTTTGTACCCGAGCTTTTTGCATAAAAGAAACTCACAAAGCCACAAAATCATTACCTATTCATTTTATAGTTGACGTCTAATCTGAAAGCAGAATTGTGAATTGTGAACTTCTCCTCTATCTCCCCCATCTCATCTCCTCCGCCTCGTTAAATTCACAATCTGCCGCCCCTCCTCTTTTAACAGCCTTCTCTTCACCACCATCCCATCACTTCTTCATCTCCTGCAACCCACCACGCCTGTAGCCGTACTATCCTCTCACACCACAACCGCTCCATTTCAACCCACCGTACAGCATCTCCTTCCGCCTCACCTTCACCGATCGAAGCTTGCCAAAACAAACAAATTCAATACAATACAAATTCAATCCCTCCTCCCCCTCCTCTCACCAGTTACCTCTTCGTCGAAGCTGCAAACACAATCATCAAAACAAACAAATTCAATACAAAAACAACATCCAAACCTATTAATAAAAAATCCAATCAACATAAACATCAAATTCGATACCAGTTCTCGCTTTTCTACCTTGGTTCGGAGAGATGTCGAGAGAGAAGGGAGATATGTCGAGAGAGAGAGAGGAGAAGAAAGTGAGAGAGAGAGTTCAAACGGAGAAGAAAGGAGAAAAAGATTCGAGCGAGAGAGATAGAGAGGGAGAGATTGTGCAAGAGAGATTGAGAGAGATTGTGGAGAACGAGAGAACTCGAGATTGTTCTAGAGAACTCGAGACAGAGAGAACCGGCCACGCAGAGAGATTGAGAGAGATTGTGAAATTGAAAAATAAAAAATGAAATTATGAAATTGAATTATTTTATGTTTTTGTTTTGGTTAAAATGAAAAAACAAAATGAATGGTCGAGATAGAACGAATTGCATCCAATGGTTCCAAGTAATTTAAAGAGGCACAATCCATGTGCTATCACATTATCCAATAATAATGTGACACGTGGGCAAGCACTCATTTCACCCACTTTTATACGTCGGTTATATTAAAAGTGACATAAAAGAGAATATAATATACGTCGCCTTTTTCTCAACCGACGTATAATATCATCAAATATACGTCGCCTTTTCTTAACCGACGTATAAAGTTGCATTATATATGTCGCCTTTTACCCAACCGACGTATAAAGTATCATTATATACGTCGCCTTTTACCCAACCGACGTATAAAGTAGCATCATATACGTCGCCTTTTCTTAACCGATGTATAAAGTAGCATTATATACGTCGCCTTTTCTCAACCGACGTATAAAGTAGCATTATATACGTCGCTTTTTACTCAACCGACGTATAAAGTAGCATTATATACGTCGCTTTTTTCTTGGACCAACGTATATAACTACTTTATACGTCGCCTTTAGGCGGGACCGACGTATATAACTACTTTATACGTCGCCTTTGTCCGGAACCGACGTATAAGAGGCGACGTAAAAGATCAATTTTGTACTAGTGATCAATTCCAACCGGGGTTCCAGCTTTAAGAATATATCACTTTCCATATTCTTGTGATAATTCTATTTCCTCGTAGCCAGTCCACTTGATAATAAAATCCTTGTGATTAAATAATTTAGCACTCATGTTGCTTGCACAATGATTTTCTCTCATACCAGTCTTGATATCTTGAACCACTAAAGTTAATGATGAACAACCATTGTTAAATGTTGACACTCGATGTACTGTCTGGTTCATGAGTGACTAACCGCAATGACTGTTCTTCATATATTGACTTAAAATCTTGTTCCTTTTCTTTTCCAACCTCTCTCTTTAATCTTTTGTACTGTCTCTGTCACTGTTGAAATCTCTGTCACTTTAAACGAATCCACTTCTTTAATGAATACTTCACTGAGGCTTGATCAGATGACTGAGCTTCTTTTAATGCAGTAAATCTTCAAGTCTGTAGATTGACCTTGATCTTTTTCTTCTGACAGATAATACAATCTGAGATTCCTTGTGACAGTCTACATACTATTCACTATTACAATCTTGTTTAAGTTGAGTTGTATCCTCGAAATACAAATAGGCTACATCATATGCCTTTCACTAGTCTATACTAATATATAAAAGTTGAAACATTAAAAGTTTTGGTACCTGTTTTTTGGTACCTATTTTTTGGTACTTCGTGAATTTACTTATTTACCCTACATTATAAAATAAAAATACACCTAAAATAAGTAATAAGATAATATAATTAATGGTAATTAATCAAGATATTACCTTTTATAGACACCTAAAAACATCAATGTATCATATCTTTTCATCATTAATATTTCCTTTCGAACTAAAACACGTTAACATTAAAAGTTTTGGTACGTGTTTCTTGGTACTTGTTTTTTTGTACCTATTTTTTTGTCACTATTTTTTGGTAATTCGTGAATTTACTTATTTACCCTTCATTATAAAGAAAAATAAATAAACCTAAAATCATTGTTACAGATTTTGGAAATCGGAACTATTCGGTTGAGGTACAGATTTACGATTTATTGGGTGATTCGGTTGAAAAATCGGTGATTTATCGACGATTTTTGTAAAATCGGCCGAATCGATTTCAAAATTTTGATCGATTTTTGGCCGATTTATCGGAGATTTTTCAGAAATCGGCCGATTTCAATAACAGAGCCAAAAATAAGTAATAAGATAGTATAATTAATGGTAATTAGTCAAGATATTGCCTTTTATAAACACCTAAAAACATTAATCGTATCATATCTTTCCATCATTAATATTTCCTTTCGAACTAAAACACATTACCTTTTTAATTTAAAACAAATCTTTCAATCATTAATATATACCCGAAAATATCACACCATAATTTTTAATAAAAATATAACACCTAAAATAAATTATAACATATTATAATTAATGATAATTAGTCTATTAACATAATAAACTTAACGGTAATTAGGCAATTGAAACATTAAAAGTTTTGGTACCTCTAATAGCACCATAATTTTTAACAATATAATTATATTAATATTATTAGTATAATATTATTAATTATATTAATATTAATATAATTATATTAATATTATTAGGTTATTACTTATATTAATATTATTAGGTTACCTAATAATATGTTTATGTTTAAAATTATATTAATATAATTATATTATATTATATTATATTATATTATATTAATATAAGTTTTAATAATATCATTAGGTGTTATAATTTTTTTTATTAAATATATAATAAAATTCTTTATAACACCCAAAATAAATAACAAAATAATATAATTAATGGTAATTAATTGATTACCTTTTTCATAGTTACTTTCATTTGAAGATATTACCTTTTATAAACACCTAAAAAGATCAATCGTATCATATCTTTCCATCATTAATATTTCCTTTCTAATTAAAACACGTTACCTTTTTAATTTATAACAAATCTTACAATCAATAATACATACCCGAAAATATCACACCAAAATTTTCAATTATTAATAAAATATATTAAAAATCATATACGTTGTTTATAATAAGGAAACATTATTATAATCCGTAAACATGAGTATATTAAATTATATCAAAATAAAAATTAAAAAAAAATTATTAAAAAATAGTTATATAAAAATGTAATTATAATATTAAATAAAATTTATAACATAATACAAGAAATCCGTGCATTGCAATACTAATAATTAATCGATTATCTTTTCAGCTAAAACATATCATCTTTCTATTTTTTTTAATTAAATTCCCCTTTTTCTAGAAATATCACGGTCAACGTTAATTTCTCATTTTCTAAAAAACACTAGGAGAAATTTTAATTAGTAAAAGAACATAATTAAGTTATAATTAGTATATAAACTAATCAATTACCTTTTTCACCTAAAGCATGTCACCTTTTTAATTTTCACGTTAATCTTTTCTATTTTCTCTTACTAAAATCTCTCATTTTTCAATTATATTAAGGGCAGTTCTATTTAATAAAATAAATAGTAATATGATAATACTAATAATTAATGGGGTTTTTTCAAAAATACTCATCCTTCAAATTATTTTTTTAAAAATACTAACACTTTTGAAACTAATTATAAAAATACCTTTCTTTAAGATTCTTTTTTCAAAAATACGGTTCGCAACCATTGCAACCTCATTCATAACTTCTAGCGGCGCAGCCGTGTGAGTTGTAAATGAGGTTACAAAGGTTGCAAAAGTTGCAAAGGTTGTAAAAGTTGTAACTGAAAACTGGAGGTTGCAAAAGTTGCAAAAATTGCAAAGATTACAAAAGTTGCAAAAGTTGCAACTGAAAACTAGAGTTTGCAAAAGTTGCAAAAATTGCAACTGAAAACTGGAGGTTGCAAAAGTTGCAAAGGTTGGAAATTCGTTTGCTCCCCTATATAGCATATAAGGTTGTATATGAGGTTGCTACGCAACCTCATTATATATATATATATATATATATATGATAGATTTAAAAAAAAAGGTCGAAAAAGACAACTGAAAACAGGAACTTGAAATCAGAAATTCATATGCAACCGTTACAACCATTGCAACCTTTCCAAACTTTGCAACCAAAAATTAAAAGTTGCGGCTGGCACCGCCCATATATATAAAAGGTTGCAGATAGTATTTTTGAAAATAAAACTTAAAAAGGTAGTATTTTTGAAAATAAAACTTAAAAGATAGTATTTTTGTAAATAACTTTTAAAGTGGTAGTATTTTTTAAAATAGTTTCAAAAAGATAGTATATGGGGTAATTTCCCATAATTAATTGATTAACCTTTTCTGCTCAAACATATCATTTTTTCTATATTTTCTAATTAAAATCACTTTTTTCCTAGAAATATCACGGGCAACAATAATTTCACCTTTTCTAAAAATATTACAAGCAATTTATTTAGTAAAATAACATAATTAACTTATAATTACTATAAACTAATCAATTACCTTTTTCACCTAAAACATGTTACCTTTTTTATTTTCTCTAACCAAATACTCTATTTTTCCAATTATATCACGGACATTATGTCTAATAAATAAAAAAATAATTTTATAATTACTAATAATTAACCGATTACCTTTTTCAACTAAAATCCATCATCTTTTCTAAATTTCTAACTAAAATCCCTCATTTTCTAGAATTATCACGAATAACATTTATATAATTATCATCAAATAATCTCTGTTGGTCCCGGAATGTATTGCAGAAGGGGGGTTGAATGCAATACTAATAAATTTCAAAAACTATTTCAACAACTTAAATAGAGTTTGTAATTTACTAGTAATCACAAGTTATATTTAACAAGATGTTTCACAAAATAATTGTTTTATTTATTTTGCGAAGTTTTGCTACAACCTTGAGAACAAAATAATTCTCAAGCTTCAAATACTCAAGAGATTACAGTTGTAGACATATTTTTATTGCATAAATAGAGTGCTCTATTTATAGTGTGATAGTCGACTGTACTACCACTATCAGCATGGGTTGTTGAATTGCTGTTATATTCCTTTTGCAGCTCATTCCATGATTTATTCCCATGTGATCATCACAAAGTAACTTTAAGATACTTTCCACATTTGAGCCACCCAGATCTAGCCGTATTCAATTTTATCTGCTCTAGACTTTACAGGTTGCTCCATGTGATCTCTCGAGCTTTAGTTATAGACTTTCCAAGCTTTCTGTAAAGGTTGAATATTACAACACGCCTGCTTCTTTTGAACATGTATTATGTCGCTTAAATTGACTTAGAAAATTCCTAAATCAATTTGATTCTTTATGACAGTATGTTTGCTTCAGAGTTTGCTGTCACTGGATTGTGTTTTCGTTGACAGTATGAATTCCCGCAGAGATTACTGTCAAGAATTGTGCTTTGGTTGACAGTATGAATTCCCGCAAAGATTACTGTCAAGGATTGTGTTTTGATTGACAGTATGTATTTTCCGCAGATATTGCTGTCAAGAATTCGAAACTTACTGTCGCAAACTATATATCAAAGTTGCTGTCATCAGAATCTCCGCCAATGTTGCTGTCAAGTTGAAACTTGCTGTCGACTCAATTAAACTTGCTGTCGACCTAGGCAACATGTTGTTTCCTTGTAACCTTACTGTCAGGGCTTGACAGTAACTTTTATTCCTTCTGTCGAACTTATGTATTTCTTGAGGCTTGAACATAATCGAACTTCTTCCAAGAATTACACTTATTACATGACAGTATTTATTTAAATTACAAGAATACATTTCAGGCTATGACAGTATGTTCTACTTAGTAAAACTAAGTATACCAATAAAACTAGTTAAGTTGTCTAACCTATCACCCATAAATCCCAACAATCTCATTTAAAAATTTAAGACACCAAAAATCATGTTTTAAAAAAATGATTCAAATAATGAAAAAATTTCATATAATATCAAAAAAATCCGTGCATCGCACGGGTTTTAAGCTAGTATTGCATAATTATCGAGTATCGACAGAAGGAATGATCTGTTAACAAATGTATTGCTTGCAGCTAGTTTCTAATCATTTTTTGATCGACTAGTTTATAACCCGTGCAACGCACAGCTCCTTTTTAATATCTACAATTATATTACTTTTATGAAATTTTATAAGTTATAAATTTACATATCAAATTGGTGTTTAAAAATTGATATATATATATATATATATATATATATATATATAAGATTTTATATGTTCGGTTTAACATTTGTACCCTATCTTTAATTTTAAAATTTGAATTTGACGTTTACATCCCACATGAAATTAACAAAATAATCTTTAAATTAATGATGGTTTAATATAATTAAATCTACACAAAAACAAAAAAGAGAAGAAATTGACGATTTTTTAAGTTGAAAATTCTATTTGATTTATGAATTCTACTTATAATTCGTTTTCATTATCAAAATATCCTTATAATTATTTAAAGATAGTTCTACTCACAATCAAATACAATTTTAATAATAAATGGAAGAGAGATTTTGTCAGAAATTTTGATAATCGATAGTCTATTCCTCCGTATGACAAAGATCTTAAAATAAATAGATGAAAACCGTTGGATCTAGCATAAAAAATGTTTTATATTTTAATTTGTTATTAACTAAAAAGTACTCCGTATATATATTTATATAAGATAGATTTTGTCCAAAATTTTGATAATCGTCTATTCCTCCGGACGACAAAGATCTTAAAATAAATAGATGAAAATCGTTGAATTTAGCATAAAAAATGTTTTATATTTTAATATGTTATAAAATAAAAAGTATTATATTGAAATACGAAAATGTATATGTCAATGATTTAAATCATATACAATTAGGTTTTCTACAATTGATATCATTATCAATGTAGAACTTCTACATAGATTAGGATTAATGTAAAAATTCGTAATTATATTTTCTCTTGATATTCTGAGTGTTTCTATTTGAATAATAATTATTAAAGTATCACTAAATTAAAGATAATTTTATGAGGTTCACATGGATTGTAAAATAATTCAAATTTGATTTCTAGATCTCAAGATAGAGGCTAAATAGTAAATATGAAGTTTTTTAATACTAATAAATAAAAAATAAAAATTTCTAATACAACTTTTTTTAATTATATCCTTTTTAGAATATAATTTTCTTTTTAAAATTCAATTATAATACAACTTTTTTTAATTATATCCTTTTTAAATTATAATCTTCTTTTAAAATTCACTTCTAATACAACCTTTTCTAATTATATCCTTTTAGATTATAATTTCTTTTAAAATTCACTTCTAATACAACCTTTTTTAATTATATCCTTTTTAGATTATAAATTCTTTTTTATGTGATCTAATCTTGATCGTCTAGTTTCAATCCAACGGATCATATAATTTTGGTAGTACAGCGATCGGACCAAAAATTTGGATAAGATCCCTCTTATAAAGATATTTTTAAATTAAATTTAGTTCTTATGATGAAGAAAATAAACAAATCGATGAAGAAAGGGTATTATATTAAATTAACAAAATAAAAATTATAAATAAATATATAAGGATATAATTTATAATCCAATGGATGACTTTTAATCCAACGGATCATATGTTTTTGGTAGTACAATGACGACGACCAAAAATTTGGATAAGATCTCCCTTATGCTTATTATATATAAGGTATTAATGTTCCGCGCCATCAAAATACAACCTTTTTCAACTTGTTATTCTAACTAGCCTGTGACCCGTGCGGTTATTTTTAATATTTTATATTTTATATTTATTGTTTTTCTAGTAAAACTTTATTTTATTTTCATATTACATTGATTAATTTTGTATTTTTTTAAGATAATCCAAATGAATAAATATATTTTGATTGAACATTTTTAGTTAATTATATTTTATGTTACTGATTCATACGTATTAAATTGATATAATATATTGCCAAATTATTATTCTTTTATTCAACGTTTTTACATTAATATAATTTATCCTTACTCTAAAATTTCGTTTCGAAAGAATCAAATTTACTGACTTCTCTAACTCATTTTTTAATCTCACTAAAAATCTTTTCATTTCTTGGTTAACTTAATCTTGTAGTCAAGTGCAAAATAACTATATACACTATTATACATAAACATAGCATATTTAAACATATTTTCTCCTCTATAATTGTAATATCCCGTAATTTTTAGAATAATAATAATAATAGAACAATATTAAAAAAAGGTTTAAAATTATATAATAAATAGGATTTAAAATTGGATTAGAATAATGAGCTTAAAACATGGATCAGATTTGAATACGGATAACTAGTAGGTCTGGATTTAGGGTTGCGAGACGTTATAAATACATCATATTCTCCTTCTCCATCTTTATTATCAAAATTCGTAGTGCTTTTTACACATAATTCAGTCTTGTAAAATTGGTAGAAAATTCATCGTAAGTCGGAATTCGTTAATTCTGGACTTTTCGGAAAGGTCTTTTCATGCTCTACAACTTTCATGTTTTGAGTTTTTCAAGAAAACATCATTTAGACGGTTAAAAAAGTCAAAATACAGATCTGATTAGGAGTGGTTACATGTTTTGGATTCTTTTTTTTCCGTTTAGAGGTAAGTTTCCGATTGATCTTTCTGGTGTTTTCAAAATTATGTGTTATGTGTACGTATTTGTTATCAAAACTTGGGCAAAGTGATTATATGTTGAAGTTATACGTGTATTACTGTATATGTGTTATGTGTAAGCAATAATCTTGGGACTCTAATTTATGCCATGGTTTGCGAAAATAAGAATAAGAATAAGGACCGAGTCACCGGATTGTAGTGACAATTTTCTAAAAATTAGGACCGTTATCACCGGGTTGTAGTGGTCGTGGTATGAATTATGGGTTTCAAGTTATTGTTGTTATGTGCTATCGAATTGTATCGAATAAGAATAAGTGCATCATAAGTGATTGTTTCGTATATCGTTATTATATCGTATTGATATTATACTATCTTGTATTATACGTGTTACTTGGCCTTACTAGTTGGATCGATTAGTTACTTGCTGGGTTGTATAGCTAATTACTTACAATTTTCAGGTTCGATGTAAGATCGAGTGGGATAGCATTGGAGTTCAAGGATCTTAGGTTCGGAGTAGATTGTCATTGTTAGTTGCGCTATTGTAATAAGTACTTTTGCAATTGACTTTTGGTTTAATAAAATTTGTTTTATTTTAGTTTTTGATTTAGAATTAATAGTCCGAAAAGTCGGGCTGTTACAATAATAATGTATATAATAAATTTTACCTAAATCACATAAAAAATAGTGATAATCGCATATATAATCTATATAAACCCCATATACATAATCATGTTCATATATAATTAGCCAAATTCTTACATGAGAACCTTCACTATACTAATATGAGATATGAAATTAAATCTCTTCCACACAATTTTTAAATTATATTTAATCTTAATTTTAAATTACATTTAATCTTAATTGTTCATTTGAATGATATTATGTATAATTTAGTCTTTTCATCAAATTCGTGTAATAAAATTCATGTATTAACACAGAATGTAATATAGTATCGTAATAATAGTACATGTAAGTTATTTTTTTAGACTTGGATTAAATAGAAAAAATTATGAAATTTAATAATTATAAAATTTTATATCAAGATCTTAATACATTATTTTTTTACATGTCACATGATCATAATATAATACGGAGTATTATGCATTTGATGAATAAATTTAAATTTTGGATTTTAATTTCATTTTTGTTGAATGCTTTTTTGAAATTATTATGTTAAATCAGTTTTAGTTTTTGTTCTATATTTTGTCGACCAACTTATATATTTGAATTATATTCCTCTAATATTTATTAAATTTATTCGTTTATATGATGTTAGGAATATGTTGTAGTTGATGATAACTTAACATTCAAGCAAAATTGTATAAGTCAAGTTTTGTAACTGTCAACGGATAAGACTTTATAACTATATTCGTTGACAGGTAGCTCATCAACGGATGAGGTTTTGTAGCATACTGCAATATCTCTATTTATCAGTTGATAGTGTTTTTATTCAGAGTCATGTTGACCATCAATGGATAGGCAGAATAGGGTAGCCAATTGTAAATAAGCTATACTATGTAATTCTGTCTAAGTGAAAGTGTATCAACGGATGAGAACAGGACTCTATCAACGGATACAACTCAAATCTACTCTATCGACGGATACAGCTCAAACTACCATCAACGGATAACTGTGCACAACATCAACGGATAATCATTAACACTTTATCATATGCTAGCTGGGAATTAGCAGTTGATAAGGACGGGTTTGACTGACAGATCACATGGGTTGATAGTGGGTATAAAAAGCAGTATGGCAACCATACTTTGGAAACACAGAAGAAAGAAGCATTCCATTTACACAGTACATACAAGAAAGGTGCAGGGGACATATCTGTTCACAAGGATAACCTTTCAGCTACATGTGGATTTGGAGTGGAGCAGCAAGTCAACTTTAATTAGATTAATATTATCTTATCCCTGTAGTACTTGTAAACTTGGGATATATAACCAAGTGTAGCAACTCTTTAGAATCTAAGAAAACAGACATATTTGCTTAGGGTTTCTTGAATATCTTTAGAAGCAAAGAGTTGTAAAAACAGAAGCTGTGTACATTTGTATCACAGAGTTTTCTTCGAATAAAAGTCTCAGGTGGTACATTTAACCACCTAATTTTTTATGTGTTTGTGAATCATTTCTCATTCAGCAATTATCTCCTTATAGATTTCTGTGGTTTTTATCAGAAATTTATAAATATCAAGAATTGTATTCAACCCCCCCTTCTACAATTATACAAGTGTGTAATCTGGGAATAACAATTGGTATCAGAGCACGCTTCTAACATATTTGAAGTTTAAAGATCAACACACTTCCAACATGTCTAAGAAGGATTATGGAGTGAAGATACCGGTTCTTGATAGAAAAAATTACTTTCACTGAAAAGTAAAAATGCGTCTACATCTCATGTCTATTGATGAAGGTTTTTGTAGATTGCATTGAGAAGGGTCCTCATGTTCCAATGAAGGCGGCTTCAAGAGTAGGTCTTGCTGCAGATGCACCAGACACTTACATTCCCAAACCTGTTTCTGAGTGGAGTACTGAGGATGTTGCAGAAGTCCACAAAGATAAAAAGACCATGAATATTCTGTTTAATGGCTTAGAAACAGACATGGTTGACAATGTTATCAACTGTACTACCTCCAAGGAAGTATGGGACATTGTTCAAACCCTTTGTGAAGGTACAGAACAGGTAAGGGAAAACAAAATGCAACTACTGATCCAACAGTATGAGCACTTCCATTTCAAGAATGGAGAGACATTGAATGACATATTTAGTAGATTTCAAAAGCTACTGAATGGCTTGAAACTGTATGGAAGAATCTACCAAGTAAAAGATTCTAATCTCAAATTTCTGAGATCACTGCCCAAGGAGTGGAAGCCAATGACTGTTTCTCTAAGAAACACTCAAGAGTACAAGTCATTTAATCTTGAAAGGCTCTATGGAACCTTAAAGACATATGAACTAGAAATGGAGAAGGATGAAGAAATTGAGAAGGCCCAAAAGAAAAGTGGGTCAGTTGCACTTGTTGCCAACTTGGAGCAGAAGGAGGAGAAGAGGACTGAAGTTGCTAAATCTACAACAAACAGGGAGGTTTGTGAAGGTAGAGCAGAATCAAGCAAATGCAAGGAAAAAGTGTCTGAAGAAATGAGTGTCCTTCAGCAGGATGAATTGGATGAGATAGATGAGCATTTAGCCTTTCTATCTAGGAGATTCTCTAAGCTAAAATTCAGAAGAAACTCTGGGGTAACTAAGCCATTTAACAAGGATTTTTCCACAAGCAACTATGTGGATAAATCCAAAATTAAATGCTACAATTGTGGAATTGCTGGTCACATGATGAGTGAATGCAGGAAGCCTAGATCTGAGAACAAGGGAAAGCCAACTGAAACTGTTGACTACAAGAAGAAATATTTTGATCTTCTCAGACAGAAAGGAAAGGCACTCATGACCCAAGAGTATGACTGGGCTGCTGATGGAAATCATTCTAATGATGATGCTGAGTTTGTCAACCTTGCATTAATGGCTGATTCTGAGCAGGAAGCAAGTTCAGCTAGCAATCAGGTATTTTCTACTAATCTCTGTGAGCTCACCAAAGAGGAATGCAATAATGTTATAGATGATATGTCTACTGAACTATATCACTTGAGTGTTACTCTTAAATCACTTACTAAAGAGAACAATAGGATTAAAGAGACTAATCTGTTTTTAAGTGATAGAAATGCTGCTCTAGAAACTCAATTTCTAGAATTTGAGAAAATGAGAGTTGATTGCAATAATGCTTAAAGTGAACTTGAAGCTGTGTTAAAAAGAGAACTAATTTTAAGAAACCAGCTTGAAAAAGAATAAGGGATAATTGCTAAATTTCAAAGCTGTAGGAATATTTCTCAAAACATAATAGAAGTCCAGGGAATAGAATCATTTGTGAAAGATACCTGGACTCAAAAGAAAAAGGAGCTAGAACCTTGCCTTGAGGATCTAGAGACTATTTGTGAATCAACGGATATTGATCATCCATTGACAGATGAACCATCAACGGATGAGAGGTATCCGTCGACTAACAAAAAGTTTGTTAGTAAGAAGGAACTCAAGAAACTGAATAATCAGTATGGTCCAGTAGCCAAGAACTTTATTTCTGGTGAAAGTAGCCAAGCCAAATCAATTGAGAAGGCTAAGGCAGGTGATTTACATAACAAAAAGGCTGTTGGTAAATCAGTTAATGAAAAGGTAGAGACTGAGGGTAAAAAGAACAAGAACAGAAATGGTAAGATAGGCATCAACAGGAAAAACAATTATTCTCCTGACAAGTTTGCCCCAAGGAAAACTTGTGGTAATTGTAATAGTGTCAATCACCTATCTTCTAATTGCAAGTCTGTTAAAAGGACTCCTGTTCATGTACCTCAATCTATGCCAAATATGCCTGCAATGCCTGGGTTGTATCAGAATGCTAGTTTTTCAAATCCATATGTGAACATGCCATATGTGTCTAATCCTTATTTTCAATCTATGAATATGCCACAAATGTCATGGAGCATTCCTAGCATGAATAATATGTATGCCAATTTTCCTCAAATGCATGCATCAAATATTTATGCAAATGAGCATCTGTAAAAACCTGTCACTCAAGCATCCACACCTAAAGTGAAGATTGCTAAGAGTGCAAAACCAAAGGCTAACAAGAAAGGACCCAAGGAAACTTGGGTACCAAAATCAACTTGATTTGTATTTTGGAATGTGTGCAGGGAAATAAAAGGAATCTATGGTACCTAGACAGTGGATGTTCTAGGCATATGACAGGAGATTCAACCCTGCTCACAGAGTTCAAGGAGGCAGCTGGCCCTAGAATTACCTTTGGAGATGACAGCAAAGGATATACTAAGGGATATGGCTTGATTTTAAAGGACAATGTCATCATTGAAGAAGTGGCTTTAGTTGAAGGTTTGAAGCACAATTTGCTGAGTGTCAGTCAGATTTGTGACAAAGACTATGAAGTAAAGTTCACTAAAGAAGCCTGTGTTCTTTCTGCCAAGGAAAACAACAATGTGGTATTGACAGGCTTTAGAAAAGGAAATGTTTACATAGCTGACTTCAACTCAGTATGCTCAGAATCCATTACTTGTCTCTTCAGCAAAGCAAGAAAGGATGAGAGTTGGCTATGGCATAAAAAGCTGTCACATTTGAATTTTAAAGTTATGAATGATTTGGTAAGAAAGGATCTGGCTAGAGGAATCCCTCTATTGGAGTTCATCAAGGATGGATTGTGTGATGCCTGCCAATTAGGGAAACAAAAGAAATCATCTTTCAAGAGCAAGACAGAGTCATCCATTGTTAAGCCCCTTCAACTGCTGCATATGGACTTATTTGGTCCAGTAAATGTCATGTCCATTTCAAAGAAGAAATAATGTTTGGTGATTGTAGATGATTTTTCTAAGTTTACATGGACCTTCTTTCTGCACTCAAAAGATTGTGCAAGTGAAATCATCATCAATCATCTCAGACTAGTAAACAATGGTTCTGAAGTAAAAGTGCAAAGAATCAGGAGTGACAATGGCACTGAATTCAAAAATTCCATGATTTTCTGTGAAGAGAATGGAATTGTCCATGAGTTTTCTGCTGCTAGAACACCTCAACAAAATGGGGTTGGTGAAAGGAAAAACAGAACTCTCATTGAAGCAGCTAGAACAATGCTAAGTGAATCAAGATTGCCAACATATTTCTGGGCTGAAGCTGTCAACACTGCCTGTTTCACTCAGAATATTTCCTTGGTCAATCAAGCTAGAGGAATGACTCCTTATCAGTTATTCACCAACAAGAAACCAACATTAGCTTTTCTTCATGTCTTTGGATGTAAGTGTTTTGTGCTAAGAAATCATGGAGATAACTTGGGCAAATTTGAAGCAAATTCAGATGAAGCTATCTTTGTTGGATATGCAGCAGGGAAAGCCTACAGAGTCTACAATCTAAGAATCAACATTGTTATGGAATCTGTACATGTTGTGTTTGATGATCAAAAGATTCTAGGTCTAAATGATGAAGGCTTCCATGAAGAATTGAGATTTGAGAATGAGGTAGAAGGTAGAATGTACATTGATGATGATGAGGAAAATGAAGATCATGGCCATGGAAATTCACCTAGAGTTGTTGGCCCAACTAGAAGTGATGCTAACACTAGAAATGAAGCATTCGTTGACAGTCATACTAGAGCATCAGATGCATCCGTTGACAGGCATTCTCATGCATCCGTCGACAGGCAAAATGGAGCATCCGTTGATAGACAAAATGATGCATCTGTTGACAGTCAACTTCATAATTCCGCAAGGACAACAAACTCAGGGGGAGTTTCTCAAAGTCAAAACTCAATATCCAATCAACAAGATCATGCTCACTTAGATGAAGCAACCTCATCTAGATCAAACCTTCCACCTTCAAAAAAATGGACCAGAGATCATCCTTTTGAGTTAATCATTGGTGATTCAAACTCAAGAGTCCAAACTAGGAGGGCCACACAAGAAGAATGTCTATACAGTAGTTTCCTATCTCAAGAGGAACCTAAGAAAGTGGAAGATGCCCTTCTAGATCCAGATTGGGTCTTAGCAATGCAAGAAGAGCTAAACCAATTTGAGAGAAATAAAGTATGGAAGCTTGTGCCCAAACCTGATGATAGAGGTGTCATAGGTACCAAATGGGTTCTCAAGAATAAGACTGATGAAAATGACATAATTGTGAGGAATAAAGCTAGATTAGTGGCAAAGGGCTATTCTCAAGAAGAAGGGATAGATTTTGATGAAACTTTTGCTCCAGTGGCAAGACTTGAGGCAATCAGAATTTTCCTAACCTATGCAGCACATGCCAATTTCAAGGTCTATCAGATGGATGTCAAAAGTGCCTTTCTAAATGGGGAACTGGAAGAAGAGGTATATGTCCATCAACCTCCTGGCTTTGAAGATCCAGAATTTCCAGAATATGTATATCTTCTCTTGAAAGCACTTTATGGTTTGAAGCAAGCACCAAGAGCCTGGTATGACACTTTATCTCAATTTCTTTTGGAGAATCACTTCACTAGAGGTACAGTCGATAAATCCTTATTTCATAGAAATGTCAATGGTTCTTCAATACTTGTTCAAATCTATGTAGATGATATCATATTTGGGTCTACAAATGAGAAGCTTTGCAAAAGGTTTGCCAAACTTATGCAAAGTAGGTATGAAATGAGCATGATGGGTGAATTAACTTACTTTCTTGGTTTACAAGTAAAGCAGGTTAATGAGGGAATTTTCATAAGTCAAACAAAATACATTTATGATCTCTTAAAGAAATTTGACTTAATGGATTGTGCCTCTGCTAAAACACCTATGACCACTGCAACTAAGCTTGAGCTGAATACTAAGGAAAAATCTGTGGGGATCTCAAGCTATAGAGGCATGGTAGGCTCACTTCTATATCTAACAGCTAGTAGACCTGATATAATGTTTTCCACTTGTCTTTGTGCTAGATTTCAAGCTGACCGTAGAGAGTCTCACTTGATTGCTATTAAGAGAATTTTCAGGTATCTCAAGGGAACACCAAACCTTGGCATTTGGTACCCAAGAGATTCTGGCTTTGATCTAATTGGCTATTCAGATGCAGATTATGCAGGTTGCAGAATTTGATAGGAAAAGTACCACAGGCTCCTGTCAATTTCTAGGGAACAGGCTTGTGTTATGGTTCAGTAAGAAACAGAACTCAGTCTCCACTTCTACAGCTGAAGCTGAGTACATTGCTGCTGGAAGTTGTTGTGCACAGATCCTTTGGATGAAAAATCAACTTATTGATTATGGTCTAAAAGTTAAGTGGATTCTAATCTTCTGTGACAACACTAGTGCTATTGCCATCACAGAGAATCCAGTGCAACATTCGAGAACCAAGCATATTGACATCAAATACCACTTCATTAGAGAGCATGTGATGAATGGTACAGTAGAAATGCACTTTGTGCCAAGTGAAATGCAGCTTGCAGATATCTTCACCAAGCCTCTTGATGAATCTTCATTCACAAGGTTGGTAGGTGAACTAGGTATGCTTAATTTTTCGTAATTCCTAGTGATATCTAATCATACTGTATTGCAGCTAGAAATGTGTTTTGATTTACTTGAGAATTAAAAATTCTCAGAAAATTTTTTAGCAGAAATTTTGTTTAAGGCAAAATTTGCTTATCAACGGATATCCTTTTATCCGTTGGTAGTATAAACACATTACTAGATTTTCGTATGTCAACGGATAACAGGTTGTCCACGTCATCGATGGATAAATTGTTTTCTCAACCGTCCATTCTTTATCCGTTGATATACATATTTTTTTATATAGCCGTTGGTAAACGTGTATATTTAGTCACGGCTGTACTTCTTTTCTTTTAATTTATTATCGGACAGTTACTTTTGTCCAAGGGGGTAATTACTTTTAGTTATTTCATTTTTAATTCTTGAAAAATATGAAAGGCTGTCTTGTGCTCTCACATCTCACCTTTATTCATTTTCAAGAATCTCATAAGTTAACTGCATCTTCTTCACTAAAACTCTCTCTGCAACAAAAGTTCAAACACTTCAATGGCGCCTATTGTTAAGATGATGTCTTCCACTGGGTTTACGTATGAGAAGAACAATTTCGTAGCCTTTGTTGATACAGTGAACGCTCCAGAAGCCTATCACACTATGATGAATTTTGTGAAGAACTGTAGGCTGTCATATGCTATGACTACCACCACACCCCTCATCCATGAAGTAATTGAGGAAATGTGGACATCGGCTGAATTTAATGGTATTGATGAAACTATCTCTTTTTCTCTTAAGGGTAAAAATTATGTGGCTAATTCTGATGTCTTTACTGCATGTTTAAAATTACCTGAAAATAATTTTTCATCATCACCAACCGATGCTGAAATAGTTACCATGCTAAACTCAAGTGGATATGCATTTAGTACTAACAATTTAGGCAAAATTGTTAGGAAGGGTATGGTTAAAGAATGGAGTTATCTGTGTGATGCTTTCATTAAAACTTTTTCTGGTAAAATTAGTAATTTTGATGCTGTTACTAAATCCATGCTAGTGATGCTTTGTATGCTTTTAACTGATAAATACTACAACTTTGGCACACTAGTAATGTATGAAATAGCAGCTAAATTAGGCAACAAAAGAACTAGGGGCAAAAATATCTACTTTGTTAGATTTTTTTATGCTCTTAGGCCTGCATATGTCAGAGAATGAGCTATCCCTCTCTAACCCGTATAGCAAGTTCAGTTGTTTTGTACAGGAGAAGAGAGTCCTCAGTGACTTGATTCGAATGAATCTGAATGCAGGAGTACAATTGGTTTATCCACCAATTGTTCAGGTAGCTTCTAATCTTATTACTCCTATCTCTACCCAAATTTCTTTGCCTTCCAATGTCACAATGGAGTCTGTAGTTGTGACCAAACAGGCTCCTACCCAAGTGACTAAATCTAAAGTCTCAAAATCACAATCTAAAAGACAAACCTCAGGTGTTTCTCAAAAAGCACATGTTGCAAAAACTACCAAAACTCTTGAGGGGAGTGTGAAGGTGGTAGTGAGTGGTGAGGGACAGGGTGAACATCAAAGAAGCCCTAAGGATAAGGAAGGTGAGACAGGTGCAACCAACATTTCAGTCTCTCAAAAGACTGTTAATGAACCTTCAAGCCAAATTCTAGTTACATCCTCTCAACAGGGTGTGACTACTGATTTAAGTTCCACTCCAGGAAAACTGCACAAAAGGGCAAGAGACATAGATAGCTCTCACTCAAAAACCTATGGTAGAAGAGTAAAATCCAAAACCATTGGGGAATCACAGGGTGCACACACAGTACATACCTTCTCAAATTCAGTTTGATGTGACTTCAATAAATGTGGATTCACAGCCCCTTGATCTTAACCTTCAAAGTTCAAATTGATACACATGTTAATCCATCATCACAAACTCCATCTCTGGATGTGGATATGATATCTACATCAATTCCTGATTCTCCATCTTTAAAATTCTTGGAGAAGCCCCACTCAACAATTTGTGGTCATCATCTTTTAGATGATTTGTTGGGCCATCAACCTTCCATTCCTGAATTCACAACACTATCTGTGGCCTCTTCCTTAAAATCAATCACCACAGATTCAGTGTTGGTTTTCACTTCAACGGATACTCTTTTTCCTTCATCAACGGATATCCTTCATCCATTGACAAGTGTTTCTCCATCAACGGATGTGTCTTGTTTACACTAAATCACGCAAGCGTACGTGGTCACAAGTAATACAGATATAAGTCGAGTTCGTTCCCACAGAGATCTGGTTATGGTTTTAATTCAGTAAACGCACCTATGCAACAGTGTATGGTTATTATGCACTGCTAAGACAAATAACAAATATGGGATTTAACTATCTAAATTAACTAAAAAACAAATTAACAAAACTACGAATTAACTAACTAACAAGAATTAAAATCTAATTACGTCTGCAAGAAAAACCATGGAATCCTAACTTCATTAAATACTTCGCTTAGATCTGACGCCTTTAATCACTATATGCAATGGTTATGATATCTGATCGGATAACACGAAACAAGTATACGCTACTTCTCAGTATACGAATACCAAACTAAACATACATCCACAAAAGAGATAGAAGATGAATAGACACCAATTATGCTTAGACCCTATATCTCTATAGAATTTGAAAACATAACGGTTGAAGCACAAGTTATCCACTTAGATCACATAGGGTAGCATAATATCTCTATTCATGCCACAAATCATGATGATTAACATCAACCTATCCTATGCTAGCATGGCAAGTTCTAAATCTCAAGATCCACTCTCGTTTAGCAAGAGATTAACAATTCAATTTAGATGTTAGCTACGCATCTAAAAGCATTAAGATTAACCATACGAGGATATCAAGAATTCACCACACATAAATCTTTAAGGCATGCAAACTACTAAGCTACATAGATAAATCCACTAGGATCCCACGATAACGATTAGTTCATAATAGAACCTTTCGTCACCATGGGATTTGACGAAAGCATGATATTAAACAAGATAAAGAAGATGAATAAATCAATAATAGAATAAGGTTTAGTGAACAAATCCGTGAAATTAATAAGCATCCAAAAGATACGCCTCCACAAAGGAATACAAGAAAACTATTTCTAGATCTTCTTGTCGTCACAATCCTCGCCTTGGCTTCTCTTCCTTGTGATCTGAACGAATTTATGTGTGTAGGATGTGTAGATGATGATTTTTCTGTGCCCCAAGGTGTGTATTTATAGCCCCCAAGTGCCTCCTTGACCAAGCAATTACCGTCTTTGAATTAGAATAGAATTCCGGTAATTTTCCTTTCTTGAATAGAATAGAATTGCAATTGCCATGTATAAGTCTGATTCTAGAAGCTTCTGGTCATCCAAGGTAATTCCACAATGATTAGAATTAGAAAACAATGCAATTTCCTTCTCAGAATGGGTTTCCAAAAGTTCTGGAATTTTCTGGCAGTGTTAGGTGCTCAAGACCACTTTAGAATGAAAGAGAATTCCGTTATCTTCGCGTGGACTGTAAGATCGCCCAAAACGGACTTGTAGAACTCAAGATATGGCCAAAACAAAAATCAGAAATTTTGGCTGATTTTCCCGCGCCCGCGCGCCCGCGCCGCCCGCCGCGCGCTACTGTTCTTTCCCGCGCGCCCGCGCCCGAAATCAGCACAAATTAGGCGCGGCCGCGCCCGACCTACTGTTCATTTGCTGATTTTGCTCTATTTTCTTCGTTTTAACTCCGATTTTCATTCCGTTTCTTCCGGCACTCTCGCAATTTGATGTACTTTCATTCTTTAAGCTCAAAATCCACCAATTAAACATGGAATCCCTCATCCGACTCTTATTCCTTCACAAATTCACTACTAACACATCAAAAACACCACATACTTGAGTCCAAGTCATCAATTCAAGCCGATACGAAGCATTCCAAGTGGATATAACATCCACTTATCACACCCCCAAACTTAAACCGATGCTTGTCCTCAAGCATAAACAATTAAAACTAACTAACTAATTAGTACCACTTCCGTAGGTGATCACGGTTGCATTTGGCATATGCAACAAGCCCTTTAAACCCCTAGGCAGCCCTAGTGGACGAGTAAGGTCTCGTGAGGGCCTATAGTGAATGTACCCACAAAATCCATTTAACCTAATGCAATGCAATGCATGAATGCAACTAATATGAAAATGCAAAGATCCCCTTCAAACTCACCAAAATCAACTAACAAGCAAATATCTCAACGAATGCAACAACTCCAAGCAGAGCTCGATTAAGTCTCTGTATACTAACAGTACATGACAGAAACGTGCGTGTGTGCAATACTCATCAGGAATACTCCCAAAACTAGGTCAAAAATCATACATGCTTTCCGTCAAGACAATCACAGGTTTATAACTAGAATAGACTGTAGACACTCCATAACCTAGGAACACCTCCACCCTTATCCAAAGTAGACCGAAACTCATGCTTTATTACTATACTATGACACTACATATACAATACGCATGCTTATTTAACCGTGCAATGAATGAGACCCCAAAAGGCTTATACAATAATACCCATGTAGCGAGTGTTAGGTCAGCAATCCCAAACCACAAGGCTTTAGGTTACTAGGACTAAGTCCCCGCAGACTTAATTACTCGAGTATTAAAGAGCTCACTCTGGCTAATTTTGCATAAAACAAACAAACAATTGACTTTTTTTTTCTTCTGTTTTTTTTTCTGAATTTTTTTTTTCTTCTTTTTTTTTCTTTTTTTTTTTTTTCATGCAATCTGGAATGAGCCTTTCTCATTTCCAACCCTAGACTACTCATATAAATATGAGCTGGCTACTAGCCAATTGACACCTAGCCATTATTTAACAATTATTAACAACTAGCATGAAATTCCTGTTTTTCCCCAAACTTAGACTTTAATGTTTCTATGCTATAAAGGGAATAACAAAAATTCTAAATATAAACAAGTGATTAAATCTCAAAACATCCAACATGCATGACTCCAACCTAACCCAAAAGCACCCCAAAGAGACTGTGTAATTGATTTTGTTCTTGTAACATGCAAGTCAATTTCCTAGGAACTATAAATCAGCCCTCTACTCATCATCATCACACCCAAATCAACATCCACCTATCAGTCAGAATCAGCTCGTCCTAAGGAATCATGAAAAATGCATGCCATGAAAATGCAACTAAAATGAACTCACATGGTAAAACAAACAAAAATAACAGAATGTCCTATATGAAACAAACGTAGATAACACGAACAATAATGCATAATTTACTACTACTAATATGCAAAGCATGAAATCCTACATGAACACATAATACAACAACTACTACTAATCCCTCAAACCACCCCCAAACTTAAAGTATTCAATGTCCGCATTGAATGGAAAGTAATACAAGGGAAAGTAGAAAACATACCTAAATAAAAATGCCGAAACACATGGGTTGCCTCCCACGAAGCGCTGTCGTTAACGTCATTTAGCCGGACAAATATGATTCAAATCATGGTGGCTCGAAGATTGCATTCGACTTGTCTTTAGCAGAAAGACCATTCACCCATTGTTTGACAACCTTCTTGCTATCTTCCCACATCTTTGCTAAATCACACTTCACTTTGCCTCTTCCACCAATCGACTTTTTCTTTTTCTTCTTCACACCTCTAAGGTGCTTTTGCTTCACAGTTGATTGATAAGAACACTCCTCTACCTCATCATCCATGATCCACCTTCTTAACACATAATCGTGCCCCTCTTCAAAAATCACTAACTCATCATTCAAAAGGACATACCTCAAATGAGATGGAAGTTTACCAAGCTTGACATTCGAAAGATTTCGAATTGAAGAACTGTTCGATTTCTTGCTCAACAACTGATCAAACTTCTGTTTCTGACCCGTATCAACTATTTCCACACTGCAACACTCTTCATCCTCTGTTGGAAATTTCATGGCCTTGAACACATTAAAGGTAACACTCTGATCTTGCACCCTCATTGTAAGCTCTCCTTTTTGCACATCAATCAAAGTCTGTCCTGTAGCCAAGAACGGTCTTCCCAAGATTATGGGAATCTTCTTATCTTCTTCAAAATCCAAGATCACAAAATCAGCAGGGAAGATGAACTTATCAACTTTTACCAAAACATCTTCTACTATACCCCTCGGATAAGTGATCGTCCTATCAGCCAACTGCAAAGATATGTTAGTCGGCTTCGGCTCTGGTAGACCAAGTTGCTTGAAAACAGACAAGGGCATGAGATTAATGCTAGCTCCCAAATCACATAAACATTTGCCGAATGAAAGGTTGCCAATAGTACATGGAATAGTGAAACTTCCCGGATCTTTCAGTTTAGGTGGCAACTTCTGTTGCAGAACAGCACTACACTCCTCCGTCAATGCCACTGTTTCAAATTCTTCCAACCTTCTCTTTTTCGAAAGGATATCCTTCATAAACTTGACATAGCTCGGCATCTGCGCTAATGCGTCAGCAAAAGGAATATTAATGGACAATTTCTTGAAGACGTCCAAAAATTTCTGAAGTTGCCTTTCTTTACTCTGCTGCACGCGTCGAGGAAATGGAGGAGGCGGATAAATCTGATTATTCTTTGAAGATTGCTCCGAAATAGACTTCTTGCTCTTTTCCACTTCACCATTAAGCTGATCAGCCACTAAATCAGATTTCTCAAATACTGGCACTGCAGATTTTTCAACCTGCTGATTCTGAACATCTTCATCTTCTTCAGTTGCTGATTTAGGATCACTCGTGACTTTTCCAGATCTCAAAGTAACTGCATTGACCTGTTCTTTGCTTTCCCTCCTACCTGGATTAACCTCCGTATCACTAGGAAGAGTTCCTTGTTGCATATTTACCAAGGCACTTGTAATCTGCCCCAACTGGGTTTCTAAGAGCTTCTGACCAGCTTGTAAGTTCTTTAACGCTATCCACATCTCATCAGATTTTTCATTAGAAGATTGCCCCGCATGAGTCTGGGGTTGTTGCTGCTGAAATCCCGGAGGTTGATATGGTGTCCTTGGAGCATAAGGCTGTTGATAGCCTTGATTGTACGGCTTCGCTTGCTGATAAGATTGTTGAGTATTCTGATTGTTGCTCCAACTGAAATTGGGATGATTCCTATTATTAGGATGATAGGTGGATGGAACTGGTGCAGCAGGTCTTTGGAAATTACTCACGAACTGTGCTGATTCGAAAGAGATAGCACATTGATTCGTCTCATGTGCGCCCGCACATAACTCACAAACACTAGCCACCTGCTGAACTCCATAATTAGCAAGAGAATCCACTTTCATAGCAAGAGCCTTCAACTGAGCCGTAATCATTGAAGTTGTATCTACTTCCAAAACTCCTGCTACTTTGCCTTGAGAAAGTCTCTGGGTTGGATTCTGGTATTCATTAGCAGCCATCATCTCAATAAGTTCATAAGCTTCATCATAACTCTTCGCCCACAGAGCTTCACCTGATGCTGCATCTAGCAAAGGCCTAGTTTGTGCTCCCAACCCATTGTAGAAACCATTAATAACCATCCAATCAGGCATGCCATGATGAGGACACTTCCTTAGCATCTCTTTGTAGCGTTCCCAAGCCTCACACAATGACTCGCCAGATTGCTGTTGAAATTGAGTCAACTGGTTCCTTATTGCTGCAGTTTTCGCCATAGGGAAGAATTTAGTAAGGAACTTCTGAGCAAGATCCTCCCATGTAGTAATAGAACCAGGTGGTAAAGAGTGTAACCAGCTCTTAGCCTTATCCCTCAGAGAGAATGGGAAAAGCCTCAACCTGATAGCATCATCCGTCACACCATTACATTTGAAAGTGTCGCAGATTTCAATAAAGTCCCGAACATGCATATTAGGATCCTCCGTAGAAGCTCCCCCAAACTGGACTGAATTCTGCACCATCTGAATTGTGCCCGGCTTGATCTCAAAGTTGTTCGCTGCAATAGCTGGCCTAACAATGCTAGACTGGATATCATTGAGTTTCGGCTGAGAATACTCCCTCAACGCCTTAGCTGCTGCTGCATCTGCCATTGCTACTGTAGTTTCAGATTCCTCTTCCTTATTCTCTTTATTCTCTACAAGATCGTCTTCCTCCAGTTTTTGTAAACGAGCTTGCAAACGTGTTTGCATACAAACCTAAGTACCTGAAACACCACGAAACAAACAAACTAAGTAAAATCCGAGTCAGTGAACGCTAACGACCACTGATGACATGCACATAAACTAAAATAAAAACACCGATGATCCCCGGCAGCGGCGCCAAAAACTTGTTTACACTAAATCACGCAAGCGTACGTGGTCACAAGTAATACAGATATAAGTCGAGTTCGTTCCCACAAAGATCTGGTTATGGTTTTAATTCAGTAAACGCACCTATGCAACAGTGTATGGTTATTATGCACTGCTAAGACAAATAACAAATATGGGATTTAACTATCTAAATTAACTAAAAAACAAATTAACAAAACTACGAATTAACTAACTAACAAGAATTAAAATCTAATTACGTCTGCAAGAAAAACCATGGAATCCTAACTTCATTAAATACTTCGCTTAGATCTGACGCCTTTAATCACTATATGCAATGGTTATGATATCTGATCGGATAACACGAAACAAGTATACGCTACTTCTCAGTATACGAATACCAAACTAAACATACATCCACAAAAGAGATAGAAGATGAATAGACACCAATTATGCTTAGACCCTATATCTCTATAGAATTTGAAAACATAACGGTTGAAGCACAAGTTATCCACTTAGATCACATAGGGTAGCATAATATCTCTATTCATGCCACAAATCATGATGATTAACATCAACCTATCCTATGCTAGCATGGCAAGTTCTAAATCTCAAGATCCACTCTCGTTTAGCAAGAGATTAACAATTCAATTTAGATGTTAGCTACGCATCTAAAAGCATTAAGATTAACCATACGAGGATATCAAGAATTCACCACACATAAATCTTTAAGGCATGCAAACTACTAAGCTACATAGATAAATCCACTAGGATCCCACGATAACGATTAGTTCATAATAGAACCTTTCGTCACCATGGGATTTGACGAAAGCATGATATTAAACAAGATAAAGAAGATGAATAAATCAATAATAGAATAAGGTTTAGTGAACAAATCCGTGAAAGTAATAAGCATCCAAAAGATACGCCTCCACAAAGGAATACAAGAAAACTATTTCTAGATCTTCTTGTCGTCACAATCCTCGCCTTGGCTTCTCTTCCTTGTGATCTGAACGAATTTATGTGTGTAGGATGTGTAGATGATGATTTTTCTGTGCCCCAAGGTGTGTATTTATAGCCCCCAAGTGCCTCATTGACCAAGCAATTACCGTCTTTGAATTAGAATAGAATTCCGGTAATTTTCCTTTCTTGAATAGAATAGAATTGCAATTGCCATGTATAAGTCTGATTCTAGAAGCTTCTGGTCATCCAAGGTAATTCCACAATGATTAGAATTAGAAAACAATGCAATTTCCTTCTCAGAATGGGTTTCCAAAAGTTCTGGAATTTTCTGGCAGTGTTAGGTGCTCAAGACCACTTTAGAATGAAAGAGAATTCCGTTATCTTCGCGTGGACTGTAAGATCGCCCAAAACGGACTTGTAGAACTCAAGATATGGCCAAAACAAAAATCAGAAATTTTGGCTGATTTTCCCGCGCCCGCGCGCCCGCGCCGCCCGCCGCGCCGCCCGCCGCGCGCTACTGTTCTTTCCCGCGCGCCCGCGCCCGAAATCAGCACAAATTAGGCGCGGCCGCGCCCGACCTACTGTTCACTTGCTGATTTTGCTCTATTTTCTTCGTTTTAACTCCGATTTTCATTCCGTTTCTTCCGGCACTCTCGCAATTTGATGTACTTTCATTCTTTAAGCTCAAAATCCACCAATTAAACATGGAACACATCATCCCTCATCCGACTCTTATTCCTTCACAAATTCACTACAAACACATCAAAAACACCACATACTTGAGTCCAAGTCATCAATTCAAGCCGATACGAAGCATTCCAAGTGGATATAACATCCACTTATCATGTCTACAACTAATCATCCGTTGACAGCAATAACTACTACATCAACGGATACACTTTATCCGTTGACCACTCTCTCTACCACTGCAAAATGTGACATTCCCATGTCAACTATGGAGGAGTTTGTAGTAGTTGAAACACTTTTAGGAATGAGGAAAGGGAGTGAGAGGCTGCCTTGTGAGCAGGCAAAAGGAGAGGTAAATACAGAGAGGCTGGCAATTTCTTCAGGTCAGGCAAAAGGAGAGCAAGAGAGTACCACCTTAGTAGGTGAAGGTGAGGGTGTGAGAGGTGTGAGCCAAGGGGAGCCCATGATGCAAGAAAAGAGAGATGAGAGGAGAGAAGAGACTAGAGGAGAAATAAGGCAGGAAGATTCAGCCATTGTTAATGAGTTAATGGAGGTTAATGAAGCCTCTAAGGAGATGGAATTTCAACAAGAATATCAGTCAATCATTGACTCTATCTCTTTGGATCCTGAAACCTTTACTCATCCTGTTTCTGCCTATCAAGTCATGGCACAACAGGGCAATGTGGAGGCAGAGGAGGCAATGCACCTAGTGCACACCTCTCAATCTCTACAAAGAGCAAAGGAAGCTTTGACAGCTCTGCCTTCAGATGCTGAAAGTGAAGAATTTGGCAGTGATGACAGTCAAAGTTCAGATGATGAAGAAATCAATGAGGAGGAGACTCCAAAATGGATGTTTTCCAATGCCACTGAACTTGGGGATCTCAATGTGGAAATCATGAAGCAATATCAATCTGCTAAGGCTGAGCACCAAACTACAGAACCACAGAGAAAGACTGTTCTTGAGCAGGTTATGGCCTCACCGAAATTGCAAAAGATGCAAACAGTTATTCAAAGAACACAACAAGAGGAGGTCAAAACTGCAATTAGAGATATGAAGATAGAACTAGATGCCAGGATTGAGGCACTAGCTCCTGCTACCACTCAAAAGCTGCTTACTAGCAAACTTCTCAAAGAAGATAGCCTGGCTAAGTCTGTTCAGCATCTTTCCTCTAGAGTTGATAGTATGGAATCTCAAATGCAAACTATCATTTCCAATCAATCAAAACAAACTCAACTACTGGAAATGCTACTTGCAGCTTCAACCCCAACCCTTGATGCTAACAAAAAGGGGGAGAAAAAGGGAACAAGCAAAGAAGAGGCTGCAACATCTAGTCAAATTCTAGCTACCAGTAGTAAGATAGCACAGATTGAGGGGGAGCAACAGCCAATTATAGTGGTCAATCCAACAGATTTTGAAATAAAGGCTTCCCCTGTGAAGAATCAAGTGGCTTTGCCTGAAAGTCAAAATTTAGAAGAAATCTCAGATGGTGAAAGGCAAGCCAGAATAGAAGCTTTGGAAAAGATCAACAAGGAGACTAATGAAAGAATTCGAAAGACAGAGAGAATGATCAATGAATCAATTGCATCATCTCTATTTCTTAATGCTCAATCTTCTGCTCCAACAATATCAACCACAATCATGAAGGTGCTCACTCCAGAGATTGTGGCTCCTACATTCTATGATGCTGAGCCATCATATGTCAAAGAATTTGAACCAGTCATCAAAACCAGAGTCTACTCACCACCAAAGGAAAATGGGAAGAACAAGCTTCAATTGGACTACCCATTTCCCAAGGATGATGAAGAGAAGCTAATGGGAGATGAAATCATAACATTCAAAGAAAGGACAAGTAATAATGTAAGAGATTGGATGGTTATAATTATAAGGAATGGAAAAGTATTATATATATCCAACAGCCATCCTAGATTTGTGGAAGCTAAAAGAGAAGAAGTCTCCAGAATCCAAAGGGAAGCTCATCCAAGTGAAGAAAATCAACATGAAAACTCAGATGAGAAGCAAACCAGGCTGGCTCAGGAGTTAATGGATGAGGTAGAGGATGAAATGAGGGAACCTGAGGAAGTCTCCAAATCCAAACCTAAAAGAATGAAAGCTAAAACCAAAAGGGTTCTTTCTCCAGAACCCTCTCCAGAAAAAGAAACTATTGGCTCATCAGTATCTATATCTGCAACAGTAATCAACCCAACTGTGAACTTTCATGGTGACCCCATAATGCCTAAAGAAGAACCAATGAATTTTGATTCAATTGAAGTTCCTTCAATCTTGCTGAATCCAAAACAGAAGAAAAGGGCTCCAAGGAAGCAACTTTCAAAGGGACCAGTTCAAGTTGCTAGGGTACCTGCTATTGTCAAACAGCCAATCTTGGAAAACAAAGAAGACTTTATCTATCAGGCAGAAATTGAAGAATACTCTGGTATGAATCTATATTTGGATGAATTGTCAGAAGTGAGAGGAATTGACAAGTACAAGCATCTGCCTGAGAGATTAGTGTTTGTCTACAAGGGAGGAAATCAGAGAATATGGCCATTACAGAAGGTTCTTGGTGAGAATTATTACACATTGACCAAAGTGTTCTCAACATTCAAGAGACACACAGGGTTCTCTGAGACAGCTAGAAGGGAGATAATAAGCAGAATAGAAGAGATAAGGAGAGAATGGAACTCACCCTCAAGTTTACCAAAAAAATGAAGATCCAATATAATGGACAGAAAATCCACATTCAACCCTTTTGGATGATGGAGTTCAGGGATGAAGAGGGCACTAGGAGATTCTTCATGTTAGAAGACCAATTGTCAAAGGCTAGTTCTGAATACCTAAGATGGTTACAACTAAAGCTAAATCCAAAAGTTGTTGAAGAAGATGCCTTCGATAGGCAACTCCAAGTGCAAATTGAGTCCAACTCTGCCAAGGAAGGAAAGTCAAGGGTGCAGCCAACCAGAGAGAGGAAACATCACTAATTTGCTCAATCTAAAGAAGCACCTCTCTGATAAGTTTCTTAAAGCTTTCTGATTTTAATTTTTGTAGCTTAATACAATTTTTGCATACTTTAGTATATATATCTTTAGGAATGTTTTGTTATCATCAAGGTTCTGAATTTATGCTTTACTGCCATCAAGTATAAATTGGGGGAGATTGTTAGGAATATGTTGTAGTTGATGATAACTTAACATTCAAGCAAAATTGTATAAGTCAAGTTTTGTAACTGTCAACAGATAAGACTTTATAACTATATTCGTTGACAGGTAGCTCATCAACGGATGAGGTTTTGTAGCATTGTGCAATATCTATATTTATCCGTTGATAGTGTTTTTATTCAGAGTCATGTTGACCATCAATGGATAGGCAGAATAGGGTAGCCAATTGTAAATAAGCTATACTATGTAATTCTGTCTAAGTGAAAGTGTATCAACAGATGAGAACATGACTCTATCAACGGATACAACTCAAATCTACTCTATCGACGGATACAGCTCAAACTACCATCAACGGATAACTGTGCACAACATCAACGGATAATCATTAACACTTTATCCTATGCAGCTGGGAATTAACAGTTGATAAGGACATATTTGACTGACAGATCACATGGGTTGATAGTGGGTATAAAAAGCAGTATGGCAGCCATACTTTGGAAACACAGAAGAAAGAAGCATTCCATTTACACAGTACATACAAGAAAGGTGCAGGGGACATATCTGTTCACAAGGACAACCTTTCGGCTACATGTGGATTTGGAGTGGAGCAGCAAGTCAACTTGAATTAGATTAATATTATCTTATTCCTGTAGTACTTGTAAACTTGGGATATATAACCAAGTGTAGCAACTCTTTAGAATCTAAGAAAACAGACATATTTGCTTAGGGTTTCTTGAATATCTTTAGAAGCAAAGAGTTGTAAAAATAGAATCTGTGTACATTTGTATCACAGAGTTTTCTTCGAATAAAAGTCTCAGGTGGTACATTTAACCACCTGATTTTTTATGTGTTTGTGAATCATTTCTCATTCAGCAATTATCTCCTTATAGATTTCTGTGGTTTTTATCAGAAATTTATAAATATCAAGAATTGTATTCAACCCCCCCTTCTATAATTATACAAGTGTGTAATCTGGGAATAACATATGATATTAATAAGAATTCAATTTAGATTATTTGAGAATCATTAATCACATAAATATTAAGATCTATGACGATTATATTATTCAAAAACTATTCCTCTCATGTGAGTATCAAAATTTTTTAAAATTATTTTGTTTGTATAATATGTCTCTAATATTTATAAAATTTGCGATAAAATTTATATTTCAATTAGTTCAAGTATATAAACTATTTTACAAAATTTAAATTATTGATATATGTGGAATTATATTTCACCTAGATCAGTTAGGACATGATTTTTTTCTTCTATATCAATTAGAATAGAACTTTGCGCGTGTGGCAGAGTTTGTTTAGAATATTACTATATAAGTATTTAAATATTAAAATAAATAAGATATAATCTAGGCCATTAATTAAAGTTTAGATCTAACGATCAATATTTATTTCGCGGTAATACTCACAACCAAATATCCACCTTATACTTATTATTTATAGCATATAATTTAAACTTATTATTGTTGACAGTTGACAACGCTTAAACTTTACATCATTCAGTACTAAAAATCTTAAATCTTTTTTTTTTTTGAAAAAATCTTAAATCTTGATACCTCTTTTAATTTCTTCGCTAAATCTGATAACCGTTTTTCAACAATGCCTCTCGAAATTTTGTACTCTCTCCGTTCTATTTAATTATTCAATTTATTTTTTGGGCACATTTTAAAATTCAAATTAAACATAATTTCATAATTTTTTAATTTTTTTTCCCAAATAAAATTTTAAATACTGAATTTTTATTCAAAAAAAAGAACATTTAAAAAATTAAATGAAATTATATTTTATTAATTCCTTAAAATACATGCAAAAAGCAATGTGAGTAATAAAATTGGAACGGAGGGAGTAAATAATATGAATGAATCAAACAACCAGTGTTAAACATATTTATGAAAAATTATAGGAATAGATCAATTGATGATTAAAAATTCAATTGCTTGTGAACAAAGGGTGAGTGTCCTAAATATAAACTTTTTAATGATTCATAATCAAAATATCCACCGAACGAAAGGGCAGTCCAAAATGCCCAGCAAATACGCTTCTACAATAGGCGTAGCCCGTGTCACGTCTATAAAAACAACATATTTGCTGCCTACGCTGTTAAGGTCGACGAAAGTTCAATCGCATACGCTTCTACACAAATGTATCAACTAATACGCATTTCAAAACGGCGTATCTGACGTCACACATCTTCAAAATGCACATCAGGGGAGATGCGTATCTGACATCATCTTCGTCGTCTCCAGATGTTGCGACAATGACGATTCCGATTGAAAATTTCGATCTCTCCGTTCTCTCTCAGGCGTAACTTTCCAGTTACGTTCTACACACCATTCAATTCGTCTTTCAATCCTCTACAATCCTATACCAATGTTTTATCGTTTGTTTGCCGGATTGAAAACACCCAAATCAAAACATTTTCCGATTCGAGCTTTCCAGCGAGAGCTTTTCACGCCACTGCGGGGCCAGCTGAGAAAAACAGATACGCGGACGACAAAGGCGATGACTACCTGGTCCTGTGGTGATGATTTGGAGGGTGGGAGACGAGGCAAGATTGAGAATCGACAAGAAGGTCGAAAATCGGCGAAGTCGCCGATCACAGAGTGGCTTCGGATACGCCGTTTTCAGTCACGTGGATATTTTGGGCAGTGTTTTTGAAAACGGATATTTTAGTAAGTAGGTAGCAAAAAAATGGGTATATGGGCATTTTTTCGTGAACAAACACGAATCAAAATTCTGGATAAGTCACTTAAAAAAAACAAAAATGTCTGGATAGTAAAATAGATGGAGATGGGCCCAAACACGAGATCTCATATCCAAATGGGTCATCTGACTTTCATGGAAATAAATCAATGTATCTTTAAAGCACCGTCCTAATCAAAGTAGGTACTTGAAAAAATAAAATAATTATTTTGAAAATAGATTATCTTTTTAAAGTAGATACCCACTACGCACATCCGAAAATTAAATTAGTCAAACTATATTATTTTTTGCTAAATATATACTAATAATTTTTCTGACTTAACTTATTCAAATAAAAAAAAGGTGCCTTAAAAAAAAAAACTTATTCAAAAAGAAGGGTTGAGTGTCCGATGGGCCAAAAAGGCCTGATTTAAGGCCCAAAAGAAAGACCCGGAGTAGATAGATAAGTCATACATTTGGTAAAGCCCGTATAATACCCTAAACCCCTTCCCCAAGCAGCTTCACCTCTGCAAAACCCCTCTTTCTCCACCCACTTCTCCTCACTCTCTCTCCACATCGATCTCTCTCTCTCTCTCGTCTCTCTCGTAAGTCTCTCCCTTCATATATCTCCTCTCCATTTTTATGTATGTGTATTTGTAATATCCTTGATTTCGTCCCCAATTTTGTGATAGATCTGTAACTATGACAAATGTTTGATGTATATCTGTATGTATACTTGTAATATTTTTGATTTTGAATAGTGTTTGTGTTATGTGTTTGATATATGCGATCTTGCTGTAGTTGGGTTGTATTGGTGATTTATCACTGTTTAATTGATTAGTATGTTTTATAAATCACCATAAATGTATAAGTGTGTGGTTCAAATGAGAACATAATCCTTGTGCGAACTAAATGAAGAATTATGTAAAGAAATTACGTTTTCGTGGTCTTAGGGTTTATGGTTTACGGTTTACACTAGAGTTCTGCTGTATAAAATTTCGTAAATCATTTTTCGTGTTTTCGTTTGATTTTATTAAATTATATTCTTTTTTGATTATATATGTTGAACGTTTTTTTTAATAATATTTGTAAATGCTTTGTACTTTTTTGCTTGTATGTAATTTATTTTATAATGTTTTTCTATAGCTTAATATTTTCGTAGCTTTATGCTTGTTTTCATTTTACTGTGTATAAAATGCTTTAGATGAACTACTGTTTTTATTATAGTGAATTGACAGTTCTTTTACTTTCATACCCTTTAGGCTGAAAAATGAACTTCAGAAACGTCAAAGTTCCCAATGTGCCTGGTGGTGGTGCAGCTTCTGCTTTGCTCAAAGTTGGAGCAGTTGCAGCTCTAGGATTGTACGCAGTTGGTAACAGTCTTTATAACGTTGATGGTGGGCATCGTGCTATTGTGTTTAATCGTATAGTTGGTGTCAAAGACAAGGTAACATCCTGACAATCTTGTGATCAGAATTTGTACATATTCTCTAACCCCTCCTCTGTTTACATTTTCCTGATTCACGTCTTGTTTCGGTAATAATTTTCGCATCTTTTTACCCGAGTCTTAGGTTTATCCTGAAGGAACACATTTGATGCTCCCATGGTTTGAGAGGCCGATTATTTATGATGTTCGTGCACGACCCCATCTAGTTGAGAGCACTTCTGGTAGCCGAGATCTCCAGATGGTTAGTTTCCCCATCTACGGAACTGCCTGATAATTTTAGAATTTATCATGATTTAAAGTTTGTGATGTTCATTCAAATCTTGTATGCAGGTTCCCAAATTTAAACATGCCTTTTTTAACCATTTTTAGTTACAAAATCTGCACAAAGTTGTTGGTTTCTGTTTAATTTTTTCTTTTTGTCAAGAATTTGATCGAGTTATACATTTACATGCATCAGCTATTTACTTTTAATCACGAACTCTTTAGATTCAACAATTTGTCACTTGTTTTTTGTGATTTGTCTAACAATTATGTCATCTTTCCTTCTCTATATTAGTGATTTGTTTTGATAATTTTTCACTTTTAATTGCTCTGTTATTAGCATAGCTAAAAACTTTCTGCAATCGTGATTAGAAAATCAAAATTTTCGAAAATGAAAGTTATTATACTGGATTTTACTTATTCGCTCAGGTACGTTACTGCACCAGGATCACTAGACCTTTTCATATACTGTTTCAGTATTCTAGTCACAATTGTTTACATTTTATATAGAATCCGTAGCCGTTGTTTTACATATAATCCATAAGTTCCGGTGGAAATGCACAATTGATCTGGTTTAAATAGCCAGTTTATGTAGTTGGTTCATGAATGGGGAATATGTTGACTTAACACTTCTTAAGCCTGCAGTTGAAATCAGTTGCACACAGTATTTTATGCTGTTAATCTATAATAGCGTAGCGCAAATACAATTGCTTTGCGTTTTTAAATGTATTGGTTTATTTTACCTTGGTTGTTGGTAAGATACTTAAATAGGTATAAACACCTGAAGGATTGTCATTTTCTTTGTGCAAGTGGTTTTACAAAGGCATTAATGTGATATATATTGTGTCAATAGTAGTTTGAAGTATTGAGCATATCCTATTATGTTGTGTAACTTTTGTTCATCTTTGTAGGTCAAAATTGGTCTTCGAGTTCTTACTCGACCAATGGCCAGTCAATTACCTACGATTTACCGAACTCTTGGTGAGAACTATAATGAAAGAGTTCTGCCTTCAATTATTCATGAAACCTTGAAAGCTGTGGTTGCCCAGTATAATGCTAGCCAATTGATTACTCAGAGAGAGGTTTGTTGCTTTTTTGAATTTGAAAATTGTAAATTTTTTGCTCACTGAATGAGGCTGACATATTATTTGTTCTTATATTACTAGGATCAGGAACATATGTTATAGATATTGAAGGTTCCAATTTCCGGGAAAATGACCAAATATAGGCTATAGCACATAGTAGAACTAAATATATGTCAGCCTTTTAGGTTAACTGTTCCAAAATTTTAATAGTGTATGGCATGCCAACTTAATCTATTAGTAGAAGCATATGATCATAGTAATTGTAGTATCATGTGTTAATGTTTATAGCATTTATTTTTGACATTTCTTCAGTTGCATATTATATAGTGACTTTGAGTCTAAAAGCAAGTGGAATATGTTAGTTCGTGTACCGGTTGACCTCTTTTTTTTTTCTTTTTTTTTTCCAATTCAGATAAGGTACTACTTGTGTCAAATTTTGACATTAAATTTCCCCCCTTTATAAACAAGTTGTCAAAATGCGTCATGTTTCATATGAACTATAGATTGTTGCTAGGTGAAGTCAGAAGTATTTGTCTTTAATAGGCAATACCAAGGATCTGACTGAGATCCCATGTCCTGCTGACATTGGTATGAGGATGAAATCGGGGTTGCAGTAATAGAAGTTTTATTTTTTCACTTAATTTCTGATAGAGTCCATGGTCTGTATACTGGATCAAGAATTATGTTGTTAGCATATCTTTTGCCCTTTCCTACAATTTACTTATTTGTGCAGGCTGTCAGTAGGGAAATACGTAAGATTCTAACAGAGAGGGCTGCTAATTTCAACCTTGCCCTGGATGATGTGTCCATTACAACTCTGACTTTTGGAAGAGAATTTACTGCTGCCATTGAAGCTAAACAGGTGGCAGCACAGGAAGCTGAGAGGGCCAAGTTTGTTGTGGAAAAAGCTGAGCAAGACAAGAGAAGTGCTATTATCAGAGCCCAGGTCAGAAGAACTAATGACTATATAAATCATTATATCGAGACATGTTATTAATCGTTTTTTATTTTCTGAAATCATTTTAGCAAATGTTGTTCATTATATTATTTTAGGCATAATACATAACTAAAATTAATTTGGTTGGAACTATTTCTTTCTTTCTTTTTTCCATTGGGCTGGAGTTGCAGACCTAAATGGTTTGCTTTAATCATTTAAAAGTAAAGTCACAATTGAAAATTAAGTCGCAAGTCTAGTGGTAAATTTCTGTTTTCCTGTTATATGTAAGTACTGAAATGTATTACTCAATGGTTACCAGGGAGAAGCTAAGAGTGCGTCATTGATTGGACAAGCTATTTCCAGCAATCCAGCTTTCATCACACTCAGGAAGATTGAAGCAGCTAGAGAAATTGCAAATGTGATGGCTAGTGGAAATAACAAGACCTACTTGAATTCTGGTGATCTGTTACTCAACCTTCAGGGGATGGATGTTACCCCGGTCAAATAAAGCAAGTAGTAGCGTAAGGTCAAAGCAAGTAGAAGCATAAGATTAAACTTTTAGCTGGTTTCTTTTGTTGGCCGCCAATCTACCTTGTTCTTTGCTAGTATGATGACCTATAAAACTATGCGAGTATGATAACCTTTAAAACTCTGCCCTGTATTTCAACTCTGGGTAAATCTTGTCCAAGACTAATATTTCGATTGGTGATCATAATCGATATTATTATTGAACCTCTAACATTGTGGCAAGTTTTCATCTCGAAATATTTTTTATCTAGACTCTCTGAATTTTTTTTTATCAACTTTGCTTGAAAACCATGTTGGATTGTCTATGGTCATTTGACCATTTCGTAGACAATGCTGAGAACTTTGAAATGTTGGTCCGTTGTAAGTTTTGGTCACTTGACCATTTTGCTGATCACTGAGGATTTTAAAACATAGATCTGCGTTTTGCTTTTGGTTCTAGGTAAAGCATGGTAAATGTGAGATAGTACTGTGTAGGAGGCGGAACATAGAATTAACAAATGTTGTAAACAGAGTTATGTTTAAATCTCGTGTTTCTCCTCCTTACGTGTTATTGGGGAAAGTAGAATTTGAACTAGCGTTGCCCTCTTGCTAGCTTTTGCAACGTGCAAGGCGTGGTTTGCATTAAAAATTACTCGTATTAATCTGCAACTTAGTCCAAGTGAATAATTGGTCATATCCCTTTAATTAGTGCTTTCCTACTACTATAGCATCTGATTCCATCCCCTCTTCTGGAAGTTTATATATCGTGTTCCCGTTGTGTTGTATTTGTTGTTGAAATTCTGTTTTTACGTTACTACAATTTCTTTACAATAGGATATGGGGAAAAACATGACATAGTTGTACAAAGAGAGAAGATAGTCTTCTGTGAATCTAAAAAAAAGCCGTATCAATGTACTCCTATCATTTAGGAATTAAATTATAGTAGCATATCAGCAACTTTGTATCTGTGAATGTATTGGCAACCCCTATTGGAGATGCTTTAATAGTTATTGTAATTATAATTTAATATATCTAATCATATTAATTAGCTTTCACAATGAAATTGGTTTAAATAATTAATAATGATTAATATAGCTTATTTATGAGATAATTATAATGTTAATGATATATTATTAGTGATAACTAGCTTCGTAGCCCGTGCAAGGCACGGACATGCTCTAGATTACAAATTTATGAATTATTCGTAATCACGTAGGATTGATTTGTTGATATCTTCGATTGTTCATATCTTTGTAGCAATTGTTCTGAGTAAATAGAATTTATGCAATACCCGATCGTGACATGCAAATTATAATTCTGGTTAAATTAAATCTATTTTATATTTTACGCTATGTTTTGTTTAGTTAAAATAAACTTGAACGATATGTAATAAATTGGTCAATGTTAAGATCAAAACCGTACTTCGAAATATAAATATATAAAGTTAACATGGATGGATACAGAGATACATTCAAGTATTAATTACATTATAATAAATGCATATTAGTTCATATCAGTTATATTATATATGTAATAAATATGTTAGTGTTGCAATACCTAAATAGCCCCCGGAAATATAACATAGATATAATTAGTAAGGTAAATATGACTTTTTATATGAATAAATTTGCTCATGTAAACCCCCCCCCCATTTGCTCTATTATATATATATGAGTAGGGATCTAGAGAAAACTCTTTTAAAAGGAGAACTTAGAAAACTAAATTAAAATATAGCACATATGGTATGCAAACTGATCGTTGAGAGATGGAGAAAAATGTGGTGAAATTAGATTTTAAAAAAATATCACCGATTGACGGGAAAAATCAAATTAAAAACGGAGGGGATTAGGTGGGATTGTGTGTGTGAGAGTGTATTTGATTAGTGTGTGGGTGCCCCTGGCGGGGCCATTGATTATAATACATCCAATGGTTAGGATTAGTACCTTAGTTTTGTTCAAAAAAGAGTTCTCTTTTGAGCCACACCATATATATATATATATATATATATATATAGGGTCTTGCTCTAATAGAAACTAAATTAGAATAGAAACTAGAAACTAAACATAAATTAAATATTTCAAGCTAATCTAATGACCAAATTAGGGGTACCCCAATACAAGAAGTTCATAATATTCTTGGCTCCATCCAGCAAAAAAAAAAAATAATAAATAAAAAAAAAATACTGTTCACTGCTGACGTGGCAGTGACGTCAGCGTGAACAGTATTTTTTTTATTTTTTATTTTTGCTGGATGGAGCCAATAATTTTAAACACTTTTTGTGAAGGTGCCCCTGGCGGGGCCATTAGAATAAATGAAATATAATTTATTTAGTGTTGGTTTCTAGTTTCTATTCTAAGATTGGTTTCTATTTGACCACTAGCCTATATATATATATATATAGTATTTGTTATATTGTTTTATTCGTTTACGTATTAAAGATGTGATTGATGAGTTTTACGATAGTTAATGTTAATACAAGTTTGTATTATACTTACATAGGCATGAAGGTTTTTTTTGTATTGGGATATTTTTTGTAATATTTAATTCGTAAATAATTAAAGTAGATCTAAAATGATTAATAAGATATGGTATATGTTAGTGAATATTATAGTACATTATAACATATCCACATAAATTTATATATGTATTTATGTTTGTACAAGTTTATGTATGTATAATTATGTAGTAATTAATATATTATAAATAATGAAATATTAATAGATTATACAACATAAATGTATGTATGCTATATAGTATGTATGTATATATGTATATAATATTATAGTAGATTATTATATATGCACATAAATTTATATATGTATGTATTTATGTTTGTACATGTGTATGTATGTATAAATATGCATATTAATTATACAACAATTAATAGCAATAATGAAATATTAATAGATTATATAACATAAATGTATGTATGTATGCATGTACGTATGCATGTATAATTAATAGTTATGTTGTATGTATATATGTATGTATGCATATATACATACAACATAAATACCTCTGGATGAAATCTATGATGAAGACCAACTGCAGTTCATATGGGCTCCAAGAATCTATCATGTTGCCATTGTTGATGACTTTCTTGAAATAAAATATACTGATGGAAGACAGAAGAAATTCAGACAAGGAACATGTCAGCACTGGGGCAGGCTATATGACATAGAAAGAATAATTGCAATGTTGGATTCTGAAGACAGAGTGGAAAGGGTATGGAAGCTGGAGCTAATTGACTTTGTCAAAATGAAGAGAGATCACCAGGCAGAAATGAGAAAGAACAGTGAGGAGCTACTAAAGAAAAGGGAGGAGGAGTTTGCTGCAATGGAAACTAAGGCTGATGAATTGAGAGCTATGGGTATGTGTAGAGTCAAGTTTAATCCTTACATCATTGAGTACAAGAAATATGGCAGAAATGTAAAGATTAGAATGGACTACATCAGTTCCTATTCTGAGAAACAGCTGAATGAAGTACTTAAGGATTTATCAGGCTCCCCTCTAATTGAAGAACTCACTGCAATGGAAGACATTATTCTTGCCATGGAGGGAAATGCAAAGAAGAAAGCCAAAGAAGCTGAGGAGAAAATGAAAAATGAGAATCTGCAAGCCAAAGCTCAAAAGATGAATCCAAAAGGATATGGCTAGTAGTTTCTCATAACTTGTAAGAACACTTCTATGTACTTTCCTCAATCAATCTACATACCTGTACTGTTAAAGTTTTATCTTTATGTATGTTAGGCTTGTTATCAGACATGAAATTGTGACTAAGGGTCTCACTCACAATTTGGGGGAGATTGTTAGTTACAGAGGCATGCCTGTATACATCTAATAACAAGCCTAATTGTTTGTAATGCTTTGCATTACTTACAGGACCTCTTAACTGAGAGAACCTCTAGTTGTAGAGTTTCTGTTTGAATTGTACTTGTAGTAGGCATCAAATCCTAGTTGTGTAACTGTACTTATAAAGTCAAGAATAATGCTTGAAAGAAGTTCCAAGGTTCATGCCTCAAGCAAGAAGATAAAGACTATAAAATAATCACAGTTGGGATTTGAAGAAATGAAGTATTTGCCTAAGTACCAATTCGAGAAGTATATTTGTCTATTCGAGAAGTCCAGCATTCGAGAAGTCAGGGATTCGATATCTCAAGACACTATTCGATATCTCTGAATACACTGTTCGATATCTCATTCGATATCTCAGAGATTCGATATGTCTACTACTCTATTCGAGAACTCAAGAAGTCAACAAGTCAAAGTGGTATTCGAGTTCTCAAGGAGTCAACAAGTCAAAGTTCCATTCGATATCTCAAGGACTCAGAAAGCTATTCGATATCTCAAGGATTCGACAAGTCAAGTGTTCTATTCGACAACTCAAGGAATCCTGAAGAAAAGAGCTATTCGAGAAGTGATTCGATATGTCAATATAACAGTGTTCGAGAACTCGGAGTTATCGATCAAGTCAATTCTAGTTCTCGAATCACCTACTTAGTCACTTCTCGAATACAATCTTGGAGACAAAATACTGAAGAAATTGTACAAGTCAGAAACCTGCAACAAGCCAATACACTTTATGGACCACAATCTGTAACGTGCTCTGGAAAGCCTACAAGGAAGCTTAGAGAGATATAGAAGAGACAAGGAGCTAAAGAAGTGGATCTGAACAGGCTTACTAGAAAAACGCTAATAGACATCGGTTTCTGGCCGATGTCTTTGCAAAATTCAGACCGATGTCTTTGTCGGTGATGTCTAAAGTCGAAACTTTAGACATCGGTTTCTGGCCGATGTCTATTAGCAAATAATACATCAGTTTTAAACATATTTCTGATGTTTATGAACTGTCTTCTTGGGTTAACTGTATGAGGTAATATTTTTAATTATTATATTAGAGGTCTTAGCTGTTATTTAACATATAGAAAACATAGAATAATTCGACATAGACATCTGTTTTTTCCAAATATTGATGTCTAAGCCTTTATTAACATCGGTAAATATAAAGAAAACCGATGTATAAAATGCTCATAGACATCGATTTTAGACGATGCTGAAGATAACTATTGCATTGGTTACCTATTTTTAAAATCGATGTCTGAGGTCTATTAGTATATCGTTTTTTTGTCTCTAATCGATGTGTAAGTTGCAAGTAGACATCAAATTTTTTTGTCTCTATTTGACATTTAAAACTAATGTCGTTTTTCATATTGATACAAACAAAACTTGATTGTACGTAATCGAAAACAAGCATTCATTCAAACAAAACTACCAGGCCACCTGCCATCAACATGTACAAAATTAAGTAGACATTCATTCAACCAATGTCATTCATTTACAAGCATCCATAGTTCATTCAAGCATACATCCTTCCAGCCATAATCGAAAATAAGCATATAACTTGCAATCTAGAATGTATATAGAATCAACCAGTTATATATGGCCAAATTCAAACATTACAGTACCAGACATTAAATCCGCAAAACATAGAAATTCGCAAAAACCAACTGAAAGGTACAAGTACTATAAATCCAGAAACCAACATGCACTAGTACTGAATATCCATCCAACAAAACCTGACTGCTACGATTTGAAGGCACAAAGATACTCTGTTGAAAAAAATTGGGACTGTGTGTCGCAGATGGAAATGGAATGGCTGTACCGGAAGAGAATGCTCTCTGAAGTTTACTCTTCACATCTAGCAGCTGCAATTCCATTAACCTCTGATTCTGCAGTTCAATTGAGTGTCCCAACTCTCCCTCGTGGCCTAAGGTTATGAGTTTGAAGCCTCACACCCTGCCCGCTTGAAATATATCTAATGCATTGAAAAATATCAAAATTTTAACATACTACAGAAAAGAAGGAGTCTCCATCGAACTGAGTGGATAGTCAGCATAAAGGCTCATTTAAACGATTTACATGTGCTTTCCAAAGCAACAGAAGTGCATTCTGCTGCAGAGCTGTTATTCATTTCTTCCAATTAAATTGTCTTTCTTAACTGGTTATCGTCACCTTTATTTTAATGTTGGTTAATGGTCACTGGAGATCTTTGTTAACTCAGTAAATAGAACCCATTTCTGTAGTTGTACTTTTTATTGACATAATATTATGAAGGCTTTGCAAATTATACTATAATCATAGTCATGTAAATCAGTACTATAATTAAGCAACAAAAACTACATAAGAAGATATAGTACTTATAGTCAATGTACAAAAAAATTCACTCACAATCTATAAAGAAGTCAAAAAGGCCCAATACAAATCCAATGTACGAAGTTCCAATCGCAAGAAGCGAGAACACCTCAACTATCGTCTGTAAAAATCATCACAAAAACTGTCATTGATCACCTTGAACTCCATGAAGGCATTGCAAAGATGAAGATTAAAAAACATTTAATGTCCACAAATATTAACTAACCCCAACAGTTCCATTTGTAGATCGTAGTAACTGTAACGGATCAGTAATTTTATCCGTGTTTGTTTCAAGACCTGTAATTGTACCCAAAATGACAGTATTCCAGACAAGAAACAGAGAAAGGGGAATAGCAGTGCCAAGAACAATTGAAGTCCTGCACAAAAAGAGTTACTGATACTGGGGATATGAATGAGTTGCCTTTTATTTACATAAACTGAAATTACTTCTAAAAAAACATAAGAAAGGAATTGAAACCTGAAAGTCAGCCATATATACTTAATACTCCCTGTAGAATCTGACTGTGGTATAATACATTCATTCTTTTATTTATCAAATATTAGTATGCAATTTCTTACAGCTACCTTCCAGTCTGTAGACTATATTGACTTAATTGAACTTGACAAAAGGCATATAAGCTAGCAACAATAGGGATACCATTAAGATTCACAGCTACACCCCTTTCTGAAAATCCAACACCATCAAAGGTACCAGTCCAGATAATTGAGCCAAGAATGATAACACAAGCTATAACTCCAGTTGCAGATACATAAGAAAGAATGCTCAAGTTTTTTAACAAAATTGTAGACAGTATAACAAGAGCTACAATCATTATAAAGCTTTCCCTTCCTTGAATTTTAAGTCCATTTAACTGAAATCCGTCTGGGAATATATTATGCAAATTGTCACCTTCTAGAATCAAGAATCCTATAGCGACAAAGTAGAGCTCAAAATTCATAAAACTAGATGCCAAGGTTCTCCCTTTTCTACCAAATGCACGCTCGCCAATGTCAGGATAACTCCTAATACTTGGGTCTGCATCCATGATTTTCTGAATCAACAAGGCTGTGTAGAAAGCCATAGTAGCAATAATGAACAGAAGTGGCAGACTGTACCAGCCTCCTGATGACAATGCAAATGGTGTTGATAGTATCCCACCACCTAAGAAAACACACAAAAAAAAACTTAGATTTTCTTTAAGAGTTCATCTATGTTCTTCTTTCAATCTTTCAAAAGTGAATTTTAAATAGAGAATTAGATTCAGTGAATTACCACTGAGTGCGAGAGCCATTAATTAGAATAAAAAATTTATGCACTTCTGTATAGTGGTTTTGATTCTTTATTTTGCAGAACCAGATACTAAAAAGAGGCAGCAAAGATTAGCAAATACATAGCTAATGTAACACTACACCATAAATGGTCTTTACCAACACCTGAAAAAAGTGTAAAAATCAAGAATAGTGTTGCCATAAGCCAAAAATTGGTCTAAGGCTACAATTTTTCCAAATTTGGTGATGTTGGATATAGTCCCGTAGCCTTAGGTGATAAGCCAACACTTTGTTCAATTCTATGGCTACATCGTTATATGTGTTGCCTTAGTTATTTATGACAACACTTTACGATCTACAGCAACACCAAATACAATGTTACCATAGACTCTACTGCAACATCATTTTCTCTTACAGTAACACTATTTTATCTACACCTTTTTTTTTCAGCAACACCTTTTCAGCTTTATTGCAACATCTTGTTATTGAACACTTTTAAATTTTTGCAACATCTTTTTCACTTATTCCAACACTTTTTTATTAAACACTTTTTCATATTTTATAAACCAATTAATAGTTTCAATTTATGTACAACACATAAATATTAGAAAAACACTTTTATTTATTGGCAACATCCTAATTTTGTGTTACCAAAATTCATATAATTCAATATTACTCACAGGACCGAGCATAGTTTGTTCAACTAAAAAACATACAACAGACAGTTCCACATTTGTGGGACTTTTTTTAACTACCAAGTCTAGAAAGAATCCGTCCAGCTAACTCAAACATGCTTATGCTTCATCAACAAAACCTGCACACCTACTCATTCAAATTCCTCCTAAAGTCCTAACTGTATGAGCTCTAAAGATTTCTCATTATTTATGCCTGCATCATGCTAAACTGGAATCTTGACAACTGCTGCAGAATGGTGGAAATGACATGTCCATATCTCTGCAGCGAAAGTAAATACAGAATCTAATGAGAACCACAACACTAAAACATGGCAGCGAAAGTAAATACAGAATCCAGGTCCATTACCAATGCATAAAATCAACGTAAAGCAGAAAACTTCCATTTAATATGTGAAACTACAAGTACACATCTTGCAGTCAAGTCCATTTAATATGTATTCTTTACGTCTCCATAATCCTCAACACAGCCTGAAACACTCTAAGGAATTGTAAGATATATAAGCTTTAAACATTAAGTTAAATATTACCCTTGCATTATACTCCCTCTGTCTCTAAAAACTTTTCCTATTTACCTTTATCACGTTTGCCAACGCACACTTTTGATCGTTAATATCTTTAATTTTGTATTAGTTTTAAATATAAAAACTTCACTGTATTAAAGTACTCATAAATACGAATCCAACAAGATCACTCATGACTATATTTGGACTTATAGATTAGACGTAAATTAGTAATTTATTTCATGTTATGAACAGTCCCGACATATTAAATGAGAAAAGAATTGTGAGACGGAAGGAGTACTACAATAAAAAGAACATGTTCATGGAAACATAAACTGAATGTTGGTAACAGGCATTGGAGTGTAACAAGTGGAAGTTAAACACTAAACAAGCTAATTTAAGAGCTTTTCCTTGTACATCTAACATATCTCATTAAGAAGCTACTTAGACAATTGTAAAAGTTCCTCTTGTATTTAATATCATGTTGCTACAAGATAATATAAAGCTTTCATTTTTTATGATACATTGGTTGTTAGAAGGTATCAATGTTGCCTAGTACTTGTGACATAATTATCAATAAAGTTTCTCTAAATGTCTTAATCTCATAGCATAAATGATGTACTACAATTGCTCTAGCAAAATTTCTTTAACCTTGATTAGTGTTTTAAAACACTAACCTGTAAATTAAGTCGTCAGCTAATGTAAGCCAGGGCAATAGAGCGGAACAGAAAATATAATTCCTTAAGTAGTGTCACTTAAGCCGTATCTGAAATTTTGAAGCACTGAAGTAAATGAGCTTACCTGATGTTCCACTTGTTAGTTCTACAACACTCTTGACATCTGAGTTCTGTTTGTCATCAGCTCCCGCACCCTTTGCTGCCCAGTTGCACCGAATTTGCCTGCTTCCAAGCCACTTTCCTACAGTATTATACATTGTGTGACAATTAAAAAAAATTCAATATACATAATAAGTGCTATATCTAATATTTGCTCTTTTCCCATTCCTAAAGAGTATTGTGGAAGGAAGATATTATTCTACAAAAAAAAAATAGAAGTAAAATACTCAAGGTTAGACATATATGTTCCTCACCATTCAATTCATTAATTGCATTTTGAGCATTCTAAACACATGAAAATATAAAGTATATCCACTTAGAGAAGATTGCAATCAATGAAATATAAAGTATCAACCATAAAACCATAAAATAGGGCTATACACAAATAAGTAAAAAAAATCAAAGAATGTAAAACTGAAAGCAACAAAGTGTCCCTACCTAAGTGAAGAAATCAGCAACAACATTATATCGAACATGTGAACCCTGACTCTTAAAATCATCTCCCAAGAAATCCTGATAACAAGTATTCTGGAAAGGATTAAAAAGGAATATTAGAGGATCCTATAAATAAAAGTAAAACATTGTTATGACGGAAAAGTAAACCACTTGCATTAGAAACAAATCCAGGTTGCTATAATGGACCACCAGGAGATGGCTGGCTACTTGGACTCTCTAGAGCAGAAACCTCAACTATTGCCACGTCCGACACCAAAACCTCGACTTCCCAACTGAGGTACATGAGGAACAGCTCCAACAGGTCCATGTACAGCACCACGGGCAGGAATTGCATATGGCTGTGGAGGAATTGAATATGTACCATTGAATGTACCAGGTGGCATGAAAGAACTTGTAACGCATAAATTTAACTCAACATTAACAAGTCAGGTAGAAACAATAATGAGAAAGCTTCTCCTGCTATATAGTACTACCACTAGCAATGATCTCGTAGTACTCAACAGATCAGACAATGAGTTCATCATGAAGATTAGCCTGAAATAAAAGTAAACACGACAATTCGTTGACATAACATATATAATGTTATAGTGTTTCGGTGTACTGAAGTAAAATCTCAAGGCTTCCTTGTGTTTATTCAGAATTAGAAAGTTAAGACTACAAGGTGAACTATTTTTTAAGTTTCTGTTATTTATGATATTCTTGGGGCTTTTGTTCAATAAGTGTACATGAAGTGTTCAATAAGAAGTGTTCATTATATCTGCATCTATGTTTGTCATTCGCAAGCGGTTATCTACATAATTTTTCTTAATCTAAACCATCTAGTCCAATTTATAATTTAAAAAACAGTTGTCAACTTGATCAGGCAATTGTTATGCCAAAGACTACCACAGCTTCAAAAGAATTTACCTAATACAAAATCATGTCTAAATATCATGACATGTCATTTTAATATCCCCCAATTCCAGAAGTTGGATAGCCGACAAAATCTATTGCATTCAAAAGAAATTTTAAAAAAGGAAAATAACTAATTACCATGACTCCATGAGATATATTACGAGAGGAATAGTTCCCTCGCTCACCCATTCCCCTGGTTCTGCGTTCCTGGTTTCCACTTCAAACCTGGTGACTCCTTCACATTCTGCATAATGGAAACATTGATGAAAATAGCAAAAGAGATGAACCAGAATATCTGAACAAAAGACAAACTATTTAAACTGACGAATTAATTAACTTGGTACACTTTCTTAACAAATATAAGCTTAATCATAAACTGGAATGACAAAAACAATATACATAACAAAAAGCAGGCTCATGTTGAGACACTAAAGTGTGTGTCTATCACCATACGCACACAAATATAGATAAGAGAGGGAGGGAGGGGGAGAGAGAGAGAGAGAGAGAGAGAGAGAGAGAGAGAGAGAGAGAATATGCTCCTAAAGTGGTTATGCTCCTAAAGTTTGGAACCACCACATTCAGATCTTCCCAAACCAAATATGCTCCTAGAAATAATAACCCCAATTTTAGAAATTGGGGAAAAATGGGTAGGTGAAATCGGTTTTTAGGGCAGTTCAATTGGTCAAATCAGTTTTTAGGATTATGAATTGAGCTTTAGTGCACAAGCTTTCGGTTGAGAGTGAAAGAGAACTCAGAATTAGGGTTCTTAAGGGAGGTGAGGTCGAGAGAGGTGAAGTGAGAGAGACGGGGGTGAGGTCGAGAGAATTAAAGAGGGAATGAGGGGGTGTGGTTTTGTTTACTTTGTTTTTAGTTTTGATTTTTGTCTAAAAAAGGAGTTAAAAAATATTTCACTTTCCCCAAACCCCCAAATATTTCCCTTTCCCTCCAAATATTTCACTTTCCCCAAATTATTACCCTCAAATATTTCACTTTCCCCCCCAAATATTTTACTTTTCCTCTGTCCATTTCCAAACACTTTTTTTAGTGTCTACGGCAACATCATTTTAAATGTTGGCTTTGTTAATCAAAAATATTTAAGGCAACACACATTGAAATGTATTGCAACATCAAAATAAAATGTTGGCTTACATCAAAATTAAGCCATCTAAGGCTACATTTTACATGCCAACACTAGTTTTAGGTGTTGGTAAAGAGCATATATGGTGTAGTGTAATATAACGATCGGTTGAAATTGACAGCAGCTATTCAATGAATAAAACATTATAAAAAGTCATTTAGTGAGCACGGTCAAGGTGTCTCCTTCCTCATAGTCCAGCCGGCAAATTACATACCTGAAACACAATTGCAAATTGACCTTAGCATATGACCCTCGTTTAAGTAGTAACTATAAGATGTAAGAGTGAAAGAGAAACAGATGCAATACTGAACACATACATCAGAAGATAAAATTGCTGCTGTTTAGAGATGAGAGACACAAGAAGATGACACAAACAGATTAAGGTAGTGAAAAAAATAAAGAATGTTCTATGCCAAGATATTCTAACCTTCACCGTGCAATCTAGAAGAGCATAGACAATATGTTTACCATCGGGAGCAACAGCAACTACGAGAACATCATCATTCAGTTTCAAGTTTTCCACAAAGGAAACTGTCAGTTACTCCATACCCTGCTAAAAAATGTGCAAACACAAATTCCAGGAAAGAGGCCCTAGTCAAGATTACATAATAGCTACAAACATTCAAGCAAAGTACCAATTCAAATATTCACCAAAAACAAATGAACATTCAATAAAAAAAATTACCAATTCAAGCTTTTGAGCACTACCCAAATAAAAATCTCTTTCCTGCATTGAAATTCTGCAAACTAAAAATAAGAAAAACAAAATTAAAAATTATGGTTTTGAATTCAAAAATCCCCAATTTAAAAGTAAATCGAACTAATTCAAGATTAATACAAGTTAACCCACTCATCAATTCCAGCTTTGTAACTATGAACAAATGGTATACAGCTTTGTATGTTCGAGTCATGTCGAATAAATCTCTAGTGGAACAAATCTTCGATCTCAAAAATCTTCGGTTGAGAGAGAGGGAGGGAGAGAGAGAGAGATAGAGAGAGAGGGGGGGGGGGGGAATGGGTCTTCGATTGAGAGAGAGGGAGAGAGGAATGGGTAAGATTTAAGGTTATTGAGGGAGGGGAGGGGGTGCGTGTGTGAGTCGAGAGAACGAGAGAGAATGGTGGGTTTGTTTTTAGGTTAAATTAATTTTGATTTAATTTGTCTCAGAGATATTAGAGTTGAGGGGGGGAATACAAAAAATTTCGATCAAGGGGGAACAGATTTGGCAAATAAGCGGGCAAATGAAACTTAAAGGGGGAAATAAAATTAAGGGGGGAATATTTCAGAGAGGCACGCGTGTTTAATTTTTTAAGGAGAGATTTAGACATCGGTTGATAAATGAAGTGATGTCTAAATGTTTTTAAGGAAAAGTTTAGACATCGGTTGATAACTCAAGTGATGTCTGAATGTTTAAAAGACATCAGTTTTAAAACGAGCGATGTTAATTTGATTTTTAACATTGGTTTTATTGAAATCGATGTTAAAAACGGTGATGTCTATTAACAGATTTTTAGTAGTGTTTGCAAAGTCAAATCTGTAACCGTTTGGACACTTACTCAAAAAGGATAGACAGACTAGAAAGTAATTTGTTCAGCTACCTGATTTGTAGTAAGTAGGGTGTATCCATGTTCTATAAGGATACAGCCTCACTTCCTTAGTCATTAACTTTGTGAGTCAAGTTTTTCATACACTGTAAGCTGTATCTCTCTGAGAAAAACGAAGCTGAGAATACTATCATTTGTATTCACAGATTGTAGTAACCTTTATCTAATAATACATTAGATTAAAGTGATATTGTGTCTTGTGTTGTTCTTTATCCGCACCTTCACTTCTGCACACACAAACACTTATTTGCTACATAGACTCTAGCCAAAGCAAAGTTCAAGAATCCATTCACCCCCTATGTGTTCTTTTATCGTATTCAATACTCAACAATTATAGTACATTGTTATATATCCAAAAAATTTATATATGCATGTATTTATGTTTGTACATGTGTATGTATGTATAAATATGCATATTAATTATACAACAATTAATAGATTACAAATAATGAAATATTAATAGATTATACAATACAAATGTATGGATGTATGTATGTATGTATGTTATATAGTATGTATGCATGTATGCATGTATATAATATTATAGTATATTATTATATATATATCCATATAAATTTATATATGTATGTATTTATGTTTGTACATGTGTTTGTATATATAAATATGCATATTAATTATACAACAATTAATATATTACAAATAATGGAATATTAATAGATTATACAACATAAATGTATGTATGTATGTATGTATATAGTACTTATGCATGTATAATTAATAATTATGTATGTATGTATGTATGTATGTATGTATGTGTGTATGTACATATGCATGTATAATTATTTATGTTTATGTATGTATAATTAATAATTATGTATGTAGTGTATGTATGTATGTATGTATGTATGTATGTATATATGTATGTATGTATGTATGTGGGTATGTACGTATACATGTATATTTATTTATGTATGTGTAGTATAATTAATAATTATGTATGTATGTATATATGTGTTTATGTATGTAGATAATGATTTTTACTATAAAGTCAAATGCTCGCATAGCTCAATTGGTTATGTTGTGGAATTTAGTATTGTAAGGTCATGGGTTCGAACCCCTTGAATAACAATATTTTTACAAATATTTAGAGTTAGGTTTGGAGTGAGGTTCGGAGGGTCCGAGCCTATGAATAAATTTGCTCAGGGAAACCCCATGTTGGTGTATTAGATATAAAAGCCCGTGCAAGGCAAGGCACGGGCCGGTAACTTAAATATATTTATAAATCAAATTATGTTAATGTCGTTAATTAAGTATGTGCAAATTTATAATTTGAAATTTGATACGAGTAGTACTGATAACAATCATAACATTTTTTTTTAATTTGTTGTGGATCATATAATATGATTGGAGTATTCAGTGGGTGCTTTCTACTTAAGATGACTTTTCAGAACACTTACAATTTTAACCATTGGTTCTTCGAAAATGGTGCATCCCTTTAGCAAATTTATAACCATTTTTAAGGTAAAATCTAAATATCCTTCAAACTATTCCATTCCGAAAGTGTAAGTTCTAGTCTTGTTTTTAATAACAATCCTTTGAAACTCTACCCAGGCCTTGTTCTTTAAGTTTTTAAAGCTCTTTTTCTAACTTTTCCCTCTCTTTTCTTCTGATCTCTTGATATTTAAGAATTCATTGTCTTTGTTTCTTTTTCAACATCTATTTATCTTTCAAGATATCAGAAAATTCAATTATGAATAATTGACTTAACAGATCTACCTTGCGTAACACACTTATAATTCTTTTGACCTATGCGCTTGAGAATTGATGAATTACGTCTCGATAGATATTTTTCGTGCTTCCAACATCATGAGCTAAAATTGTTCATGTCTCATTTCCCTATACTTTGACATTGAATTCATCATTATACTTTGTCAAATGTTATATACAATTTATTCCAATATATTATTGTAAAATATCCTTATAATTCAACTATTTATTTCATGCAAGTATTTAGCCAATAATTGATAACTCATAATTTCATCTTATAAATAAACCACATATTATATGTAATTATTTATAAATAATGGTTATGTTATCCAAGCTTATTTGTATATTATATATTTTGGATAATTTTCTTACTATTCATACTTTTGTTAATATGTACTATTCATATATATTAGTTGTTTCTAGTTTCACTAACAATAGTTAATATAGTTTAATTCATATAAAAATGTCATACCAAAATTAATTACAGACAATTATGCGCTCCATTTATGCTATTGTTAACAAAAGTAAATATTTTATCACAAAAGAATAATTATAGGCCTACATCTATACTATACTATTAAACCGAAACATTAAAAGTCTCGTAGCCGGTCGGTACTCTGGTCAGGCTTGATTAACATATTCTTAAGTAAAAAAATTAATAAATACTTGGATCGGACTTAATTAACATATTCTTAAACCCAAAATAAATCTATGCAATACTTGAGAGAATATAAAAAGTTTGATACTTGAACTTATTAGGCCTAAGTTAGAATCCTATTTTAATCAGACTAATATAATTATACTAAAAATCCATTCTAACTAAACATCTTGGACATATTGGGGCTAAAATTAAAATTCTATTTGAACATGACTAATTATTTTAATCACAACATATATAACTATTTTATTTAATTAGAACACAAATCTAAATCTAATATAATTAAAATAAAATATTACAACACAAGTAGTATGATAACCAATATTAAAAATCATCCGTGAAATGCACGCGTTCTAAGCTAGTATGATTATAAAGAGAATCAATGCACAATAGTTATCATGCAAATAATATGTGAAGCTTAATTGAAACACTTGTTTTATCTTAAATAAATTGTAAAATAAAATATTGAATAAAATATAAATAAATAAATATTTATGTATGTAGTTGATGAATTTTAGTATTAACTCAAATGATCACATAGCTCAATCGGCTAGAAATTTAGTGAAACACTTGATCCATCTTAAATAAATAGTGAAATAGAACATAAATAAAAAAAACATTTATGTATGTAGTTAATGAATTTTATTTTTATCTCAAATGCTCATGTAGCTCAAGTGGTTGGAAGGATGAATTGACCTATGTGAGGTCTTGGGTTTAAATCCTTGCACACATTATTTTTTCAAAGATTTCATGTTAGGTTTGGAAGTAGGCTTGGAATGAATAAATTTGCTCAGGATAACCGAACGTGTTCTCCTATTATATATAGAAAGATTTTTACAAATATTTATTTCAAAGATTTCATGTTAGGTTTGGAAGTAGGCTTGGAATGAATAAATTTGCTCAGGATAACCGAACGTGTTCTCCTATTATATATAGAAAGATTTTTACAAATATTTAGAGTTAGAGGGTTGCTCAGGATAACCGAACGTGTTCTCCTATTATATATAGAAAGATTTTTACAAATATTTATTTCAAAGATTTCATGTTAGGTTTGGAAGTAGGCTTGGAATGAATAAATTTGCTCAGGATAACCGAACGTGTTCTCCTATTATATATAGAAAGATTTTTACAAATATTTAGAGTTAGAGGATCCGAGCCTATGAATAAATTTGCTCAGGAAATCCCCTGTTGGTGTATTAGATATATAATAGATAATAGATATGTAATCATCTACTATGTCATTTTATATTCGTAATTTTTTTTTTAATTTTATATTTGGAACATGTAGAAAATGAAAAGAACAGCCCAGAAGCAGATAAACAGATACAGAAATCCTAATCAACCTACGTGTACATGTTACATGTGACGTGGGGATGACAAGACTTGGTATGTGTTAGTATTTATGCAGTACATTATTGTTCTGTTTATATTCATCTGTTGCCATGCTAATGAGCTCAGAGCTCTGAATGTTGAATCTCACGTAAGAAAAAATAACCTTTCAAGCTGCTGATTAGGACATCTAACAGTAATTTATTATATAGGCGAAGTTGTCGGTAATGGTGGATGTTTAGAAATCAATATATTCTTAATGACGCTTAGTGAAGGATTTAATCACATTACACCAATTATCCTTTAAAATCAATATTATCCAATTTTTTTACATAGGCTTTTTAGTCCTTTTATTCTTAAATTACACCAATTACCCTTTGAAATTAATATTATCCAATTTTTTTACATATACTTTTTAGTAATTTTACTTTTTGATGGGATTAATGGGATCAGAAGGACTCGGGTTATTGGGTTTAATTTTGTCCATTTCTATCCTACTCTCTTTATACTGTAAACACACACGTTTTAGGGTTTGAAAATCACAGCTTTTTGTGTACAATCACAACCTATTTACAAACCACTCAATGTCTACTTTCAATCATTCTTGATGGCTGACCAGTGTATGCCACTCAAATGGTATCACATAGTGTTATTCGACCGTATCTCTCTCAGCCTATCTGACCCCGCAGGGGCGGTGCAAATAAACAGTCGGTATCGATCCTGTCACATACAAACTGTATATCCATTTCCTTTTCTTTTCCTCTTTTTATTCTTCCCCTTTAATAGTCCTTTGTCTTTGAGCATTATGTTCAATATCATATCTAAATTATGTGAGGTTTTATATCAGTTTATGGCTATGGTTATTGAGCCTAGTTAATTGGAACCAAACCATTCATTCTTATTTTCGTCAGTGTTTCAAATAGCCCCTGTTTCCTTAATTGTCTAAATAAGGTTAGGCTTGAGTGTTATATTATGTCATTTGGGATATTTCTGTAAATTTCATGTGCTAACTGTGGAAAAAAAAAAAAGAATTGCACATCTCTGATCAAGTACTTAACTATTTTGCTTATAGTTTGTCGTAATAAACAAGAGAACAAATCTTTATGTCCTTCTTTGTAATTCTGCATGGTTCACATTTCTGTTTAATTTAAATTCTACAATGGCTCTTTATCATGGAACTGATGTGTTGTGTATTGGAATAGATTAGCATTTAGCATTGTAAAGTTGATTGATTGTTTTTTTTGTTCTTTATCTTGGAGCAACTTACCTGTAATACGCAATGCAGGACTCTTGCTGGCAACTTAGATGGAGTTGGTCCTGCTAACAAGGAAGCATGTATACACTCTGAAGAATCAAGTGGATGGATAAGTACACGTAAGCGTACAAGAAAGTTAGATCCTTCTCTGTTTGATGAAGAACATCTTTGCCACAAGGAAGATGATCCAAGTAATGTGACTGAACTGCCTAGGAATGTGGTAGAGAGAAGGGATAATGAAGATGGAAGTAATACGAGAAATAACTCGGTATCATCCCAGAATTTGTCAGTGGCCCCTATATCCCTGACCTTATCCCAAAAGCGTCTAGGCTGCCTGTTAAATGAGCATCATGGTTCTTCAAACACAACCATTAAAAGGCGGAAGAAGTCCTATGGGACTCATCATTGGGGATCTTCTTCATCACCAAGTGGTAACTCTGAGGTGTTCGGTCATCAGGGGAACCATCGAATGTAAGATCAGTTAGGACACAAAATAGTCGTACTGCAAGCAGTTTCAGCCGGATTATTGATATTGGTGATTTCTCCCCTGAAAGAAGTAATGGCTCACATCGAGATTGCAGTAGAAACAGTGAGTCAGATGTTAAGGTTATACAGGTGGAAGAAAATGAAATTTTGGCATTGGAACTTCAAGAACAACGATATCTTGAGTCGAATGTTGCTGCGGATCGCGAGGTCTGTCACTTCATTTCATATTTTATCTTTCTGTCTGCATTTTACAAGGGAATACATCTGTTTTTTTTTTCAATCTTCTGGTGTCATCTTACAACAGATTGATGAACAAATTACACTGGAACTGCAGAGAACATATGCTTCTTGAATATATGAAATCTCCGAGCACTGCTCATTTGGTATTTTTTTTGTTATAATTATACCGATGCCTTTTTTTTCGCATATGGAAAAAGTTTGGCCTCACTGATTTTGTCAATTCCAGGAACTGTGGAGATAAACCTGTAAGCCAGGTACGTTACTTGTGAATAAATTTATGCCATATAAGGAACTTCAGGTAGAGTAACTGGATAAGAAAGTTAATACTCATTGTATGTCATTAAATTTTATGCGATCATTGTTAACATTCTGCATTCTCTCAAGCTACAATTTTAATTAGAGATTATTATTATTGTTTTTATTTGTTCCAGTTGTTGAGATATTTTTGCTCAAGGCAAGCAATACAGAGCAGTAGAGGGAGATACAAGGAACATAAGATCGGCTGTTAGCATCTCTCAGAACGAGCTCTTGATTCTCATGTATGGATCATTACATATTACAATTGCTCGGTGATCTTTAGGAATGAATTTGGACATGCTAATCTGAGAGCTGTAAATATAGTAGATTATTGACACCGATGCAATTCAGGTATGGGCTGGTGTTATGTGTTTTATTTATGTTTTTTAACTTCTCTAATATGGACTCAAGTCTTGCAATCTTAATGGAAAATCAGTATTACATAATATACTAATTTTAAAAAAAAAATGAATGAATTAAAGTAGGTCAACTACAGTCTAGAATGCAGGCAATTAAGTAAGTCGACAAATAATGATAGTACCCCTATGCAGTGAGGCGGCATTAAGAGACAAAAGGCATTCTTCGAGTACCATGAATTTTAGGAATAATAATCACATGGCATATGTAATGAATTGGGATATCAAAGTTGGTTTGGATTGTGCGATTGAGTTCATAATTGTGATTTAAAGGAAGAATATAGGTTACCCTTTCGATCACAAATTAAAAAAAGAGTACAATTTATTATGCCATTTTTTTTTAGATTATCGGGATTATACATAATATAATTAGTATATATCAGATATTCGGCATTATGGTTCGACGAGGGTGATATGTAAAAAGTAAAGTGGTAGTTTTTTAAGAAATTTGTTAAGAAAGTGGCAGAAATTTGAATATTTAGCTCAATCTTATTTATTATGGATCGAAACTTTTTGATAGCTATGAATGCTAATAAAAAACTTTATGAAATATTTACATGTTAAATTAATTTTCATCAATAAATGATTAAATGTAAATTATATGTGTTACTATTAAGTATTTCACTTAATAGTTTAGTCTAATCTTGATTAAAGTGCATCTATTTAGTGATAAGTAGATCACGAATGAGCTACTGTGTATTCCTAAAGTTCGTAAAATTGTATCTTTTGGAATATAACCACTGCTTCTATGTTCGCATTCTTAGGTTAACATACACAATTCCAAAGGTGGAATTCTTACTTCTTACTTTAATGTATAAGGTACTGTTTATTTCTTTTAAAAATCAAATATGAATATTCCTCTGAATACACCTTTCATTGATAAGCAAAGTAATGGTTGCAATTATTATAGTTCAGATTTTCGCCTTAGATCCCATTTGCTTAGACTTTATGAGTAAATTTGACATTGTTGGAAATTGAATAGTGATTGACAAATTTAGAATGAGAATGACGTGATTGAGTTATCCTACAGTAGTTGTATATGTGAATAAATGGTTATGTTTCATGATCTTTTTGTTAGTGTTTCACTTTGTTCAATTAATTCAATTTTGCATGTTCTTATATTTTTGCAGATGAATTAGGGAGGAGATGATTTTGGAAAAGACGACACGTCCTAGAGAAATCAGCCCTTAGATGCTTAAATATACTTCTCTGAGTCTCACATAAATGATTGAGTGTATCTCAGAAATTTTTGGAATATACAGTTAAGTGCAAAACTAAAGCTTGATCTTGAAGAGAAATGTAACAGGTATAGTGGTAATATTCAAGGCCATCTCAGTTTTAAATGGTTCACGCTTATTAGCAGTTGATGGAGTTTGGATCCGAAAAGAATGTTGATTTTTCTATCAAATGAGATGATGAAGTTTGTGGCTTCTAAACTTGCACTTCCTTTATGCTGTAAACACAAGTTTTACAATTTAAAGTTTGTTGCACTCCCTTTATGTTGTAAACAAAAGTTTCAAATTTTATCGATATAAATAGATGTGTAAGTTGGTATCAAATTTTTTTTTGTCACTTTACTCTAATCTTTCCATTATTATTATTACATTTTATTTTGATAAGGGCATGTATATGAGTAAATAATGGGTACGAGAAGTCCATCTGAACACTAACTCAAATAACTCAAATATGGGTGCCACGTAGGAATTTTGTTTTTATGTACCATTGGCAAGATCCAGATAAGAGTTTCTATTTAGAGATCGTGGTATGATTAATGTTGTAAGACGTCACATGTTAACAAATTTCTGCTGGCTAGGTCTCCCTAACTTCTCTTTACAATTAGTTTGGAGGTTTCTTAACTTTTGAATTGATTATATAAAGAAACAATGAACATATTTTAGAGAGGAACTGAGGAACATTGTTAGAGTTAGGAGTGAATTGATTTGGTGAATTATTTAAACTAGGAAACTTATCCGCGCTTCGCGCGGTTCATAAATTTTATTTTAAAATATTGAAAAAATATGAATTATATTTAAAAATTTATTGGTCTCTTAAATTTTTTTACAAAAAATTGAATCAAAACAATTTACTTGAATTATAAGTTTGAAAATACTCTCTTTATATATCTAAAATTTTCATAATTTCAAAAATATCATAAACATAAAAAGTAACAATTATAATACAAACGTAACCAAAAGTTAAAAATATTATATATAATAATAGTTTTTAAAGCCGACGCCTCTCTCATAACATACATACTCAATAGTAGTGTAAGAATTTATTTAAATAGAATGTTAATTTATTTCAACACAACATAATGAACAACGGGTATATAACTTTTTTAACTATTTAATCTATCAATAAAGTTGGGTTTTTTCAATAAAATTGCTTTGCTCATAACCCATGTGTAATTTATTCATGTGTAAAAATAAAAACTCTTTGTATTATTTTTATTATAGGTATTTAAGCGAAAATTTATATACTTCTATAATTTATTACGATCATAATTACTAATATTGAAGATTGCTTGAGAAGTTAAGGGTCGTCTGTATTACAATTATTCGAAAAAAAATTGGAGTGTTATTCGATAGAAAATAAAAAAGACGCAATGTAAATAATTTTCAGTCGTCATTTTACCTAAAAATAAACTTAATTATAAATGAAATTACTTTTACTATTAAAATAATAAATATAATGCTCAAATAAAGTTTTATAATTGTTTAATGAAATTTAATTAAATAAAATAATTATATATTTATTAGGTATAATTAATAACTAATTAATATGTCATTAAGAGCTGTTTAATGTAGGAAAATAATTTTAATAAAAAAATAAAAAAAACCAAAATTCAAGAAAGCCATTTTGAACGCTTCTATTAACTTTCCGATCTCCGGGCATTGTAATCCGCGCTTCGCGCAGTATTTGAATATTGAAGTTAGATAAAATAATTTTTATTATTTATAAAAATTTATTTGATCTCTTAAGAATTTCCTAAAATAGAATAACATTTTTTAAAGCCGACACCCCTAAATTTTTTTATAACTATATATAAATTTTTATTATTAATTAGAAAACTACTCTCATCGTATAAATAAAAATTTGATAATCTTAAAAATAAATAAGCATAAAAATTAGCAATGACAATACGAAAGTAATCTTTCCGATTAAAATTATAAATATTAAATAGAATAACATTTTTTAAAGCCGACACCCCTCCCATCACAAAAATGTTCAATATTAGAGTAAGAATTTATTTAATTAGAATATTAATTTATTTCGACACAATATAATGAACAACAGGCGTAACTTTTTTTTCCATTAATCCGTTGAAAAAATAGTTTGGTTGGTTTAATTTAATCGGTTTGGTCATACTCCATGTATAGTTTATTAATGTGCAAAAATAATAATAGTGTGTATTTTTTTTATACAAATTTCAAATGTTAAGCGAAGATCTATATATTTTCATAATTTATTACGATTTCTAAATGAGTTATAATCAAAATTGTTTGAGAAGTTAAGATCAAATTTACTACTTACGATCGTTCAAAAAGAAATTAATGTAGTCTTATAGGGAATGAAAAAGAATGCGATATAAACAATTTTCAGTCATTATTTTACCTAAAAATACACTTAATTATAATTATATATATATATATATATATATATATATATATATATATATAATGTTGAAATAATAGTCATATGCTCAAACAAAGTTTTCTAAATTTTAAAAAATGTGAAATAAAGTAAATTATATATATATTTAATAGGTGTAATTAATGACTAATTAAAAGGTCATTAAGAGTTATTTAATGCAAGAACATATTTTTAATAAAAAATCAAAAAATTGAAAATTCAAGAAAAATATTTAAAACGTTTCTGGTGCATTTCTGATCTCCTGACATTATAATATATATAGATTTTACAATATATAAAAATATATTATTTTCATGTATATTTAAAATAAATTAGAAAAATAAAAAATCACCTTGTGCATATTGCTGTAATATTAAAATAAATTAGATATAAAACCTTTGGGGTGATCTTCCCCACAGAATTATGCATCTAAATATATCAAATAAGAATAAAATTATAAAAATTGATTCCCTTATTTTCTTTTATTTATATAAAATAATTGAGTAAATTGTATGCAATAGTTCCAAATTTTAGAAAGATATCATTATATTCATACAATAACAAAATTAAATTGATCATTTTCTCAAAATTCAATATATGTTACTACTCAAGTTACTATAAATTAGTAAAAGGAACTAAGTTATATTTTAATGTAAATACAATGTGATTTATTTTATATTTATTAATATAAACAAGTAGACTTCCACGAGAAGTGATATAATTATATATAAATTCTGTTAATATTGTAAATTGTTAATATAAATTGATTTTATTTTTATCTAAAATTTTATATGACTATATATAAACTTTATTTAATAATTTTATTTTACTAACTTTTATCTCATGCACTTTCTTTTAATATTTCATAATTTATTTATTTATAGTTTAATAATTATATATATATATATATATATATATATATGTGAAATAAAATTTTAATATGTCATTGACATTATTTAAAACTTACCTTTGGTAGGATTTTAGAAATTACAATAGAGAATATTTTTTGTTATTAGATTTAACGGTTTAAAATTAATTACTTTTGTCTTCATATTTTGTAGAAAAAATAGTTGATACATTTTCGGGAGTGCTCAAAAATATCGTTAGGAAAGAATTTACATTCACCATAATTCTCAATAAAAAAAATATTTTGAATAATTCAGACATTTTTTTATGCATCTGATCTTCATCAACAAGTATCTAACCTTAATTCAGAATCTCAATCTTATGTCACAATCAATCTAACAAAATTTCAAAAATATTTATGACTTAAATTGCAATTTTTGATGGATAGAATAAATTTTTAGCATTGTCAAAATAGAATTGCATGCTACTCTTTATATAAATTTTTTCATAACACTATTTCATTAAATAATTAAATAATTGTATAATTGAATGGAACATGTTTGTAGGTGATCAATCAAACTCCTAAATTATTTAAAATGACAAATATTAAATTGAATGTGTAAAATCTTATATTTATCAATTTTTTAACAACAATTTGATATGTAAATTAATAACATATGAAATTAAAAAATTAATATAATTATAGATATTAAAAAAGGAACCATGCATATAATTTTATAGTTAATTCTTCCTTGAAACTCCATAAGTAACCAATAATAATTATATAAATGTGTATACGCGTAGTCTTATATTAAAAATTCACCTTTTTTAATCTAAACTTTTAAATTTCTTTTAAATACTATATAATTAATTGGTTATTTTTTTGAATTTAATTTTTAAATTCAACTAACCGATCATTATACTTTATGTATTATATACACAATTTAGTTTTTTTTTAATATCAATCTTTCATTAACATAACTATACATCTTAATCTCATAAATAATTGTATTGCATCTATAATCTAATTTATAATGTCGTGTCCTAACCAAGTCCAACTACGCTTTTTAATTTAATTAAAAATCAATGCAGTGTTTGTATCTCATATGTAAATTATTAAGTGACATGTTTTGGCATATTTGAAGAGTCCATCTGGCTGCTGGCCACAACTATTTTAAAATATATAGCAAATATAATGTAATGAATGTCATGTTTCTTCTTCTCAAGCTACATACATGATGCATGAAAAAAATACATGCCATATTTTTTGGTCTTTATTTTCTGAAGCAGTCTTTTAAAGATTGATGATGTAACAACTTATGATTCTTTCAGGATGAAATATACTGATTGTGTGTGTTTACTAAATAATGATTTACTGATTGTGTGTATTTATTTATCATTAATATTCTGATTGTTGTGTGTGTTTTGATTTGAAGGGTGCACCTGATGAGTGGAGATTGGTGAGGGCGCATGAGACTGCTGTGGGGCCTCCTACAGATGATGATATGGGCAACAGTGAGGTCGGTCACAATGTTGTCGGTGCTGGTCGTATTTTTGCTCAAGGATAATTAGTTCTTCTTCCTTATTTGTATGTATTAATTTCTACATTTTGAGAGAATATAGAAATTGAATGAGATTGGTATGAATTTTCAGAATTGTCTATGATCAGAATCACATTTTTTGACTCAATTCTTAGCTACACTGTTAATAGGAAGATAAAAGTCGTTTTGATGATTTATGGAGGGACAATATTAGCCTACTTATGTGATTTTACTAATTTTGGGAATTTGTTTGTTTACGGTGCAAAGCTCTATGACCTTGCACTTGAGTCTGGCAAGATTTTTGATGGAGATGGTTGTACATTAAGGAATCTTTCGAAAGTGGCACATTGCACTTTGTTGGGCTGTTGAGTGATGGGGGTGTCCATTCCCGGCTTGACCAGTTGCAGGTAAATTTACATTAAATTTCAATTTTATTTTACCTGATGCTGTTTTGATTGTCTCTTTGTGAAGGCACAACTAAAAATGTTACTAAGTTATTTTTCTTTTGGATGTAGTTGTAGCTGAAAGGTGCTAGCGAGCACGGTGCCAAAAGAATCCGCATTCATGGTCTCACTGATGGTCGTGATGTATTGGATATATGGTTCAAGTGTTGGCTACGTCGAAACTATTGAGAATGATTTAGCCAAATTACGTGAATAACGCGTTGATGCAAATTTTGCATGGGTGGAGGTCGGATGCATGTTACAATGGATCGATAACCATAGCCCTATCTTCTTTTATTATTATTGTGCAAGGTGCTTGCCTATGAAATTTCATATTTTGTAAATGAGTTTATCTTTTGCCTGCATACAATAATGTTGGACTACCTATTAGGGTTTTTATTTAGCAATTTACACTTCTATAACTTTTAATCATTTTGGAGACTGTACTCTTTACAAACACCAACAGAAGTTATACAAATGATTAATCATCTGAATTAATCATTTGTCAAGTAAATACTTATGTAACTGTATAGAATATCTTTGTAAGGATTGATTATTTTTATATAAATGTATAGAATATCTTTTTAAGAAATCAATCAAATTTGTTAAAATTTTGATATTGTCATTTTAAATTAAATAAGATGCCGTGTACGAAGTACGAGCAAATTGCTAGTTCTTAAAAGTAAATGCTAGGTACCATAAATTGGTTCTCAAAAAATTTCCCAAATACCAAGTGTAGCAATTTAATTGGTTATGATAATAATGGCTCTTCCATTCACACTAATCACCCAATCAAAAATTTTCACTATGTCATGTAAGCTTTGCCACACATCATTTGGGAACAATTTTTGGGTACCATGAGCAATTTTTATTTTAAAATGAATAGATGTATGAGTGGAAAAATCCTTATAAGTTATAAAGTTGTTTGAATAAATTTACTTATAAGTTGTTAGTGAAATATTCAATAAAATAAATTAAATTTTTTAATTAAAACATAATATTATCAATATATGCATTTTAAATTAAAATTACATTTAAAACACAATAAATGGTTAAATAAGTAAAGAATTCAAGCAAATAAGATATAAGTTGGGAAGAAATTACGTTGTTATTTAGGGCATGTTTGGCACTAACTTAAAATAAGTTTTTATGGACTTATTTTCGGGTAAAAATTTCATATTTTGATAATTTTTTTATACAAGTATTTAGTTTATGTTTGAGATTTTATAAGTTACAAAAAAAAAGTTAACTTTTTCAGAAAAAAAGTTAGGAATCACTAACATTTTATCAACTTATAAGTTTCCTCAAACAACCCCTTAATATGCAATTTATCAACTTATAAGTCATAAGTTTTTACAGAGTTTATAAACCATAAATCGATTTATTAAAGTGCAACCAAACAGGTGTCGTCCCAGAATTCGATTTTCGTTCACATTCGAGATTTGTTAAAATAGATACTCATTTATAAGACATATAAGCCTAAATAGTCAAAAAAAATAAAAAATTAAAATACAATTCAGGTTCAAATATAAATTTGAATCTTTTATATCAACCACATAAATAGATAAGAGCAAAATGGCCCAGAGGTTGTCCTCAGGGCACTTACATGAGATTATATTGATTTCTAATATAAAAAATGGTGAATGACATTTTTGTAATTATAGAACTTACCTCTGTATTTACAAAAATAACCCTAATTTATATATAGTATATTATATTTTAATCTCAGGATTGTTAGCTAAGAGTGTCCTCATGATACTCAATAATAATGATGTTTTAAATGTTTTTATTTTCATGAAAATGAAAAATTTCAAATAAGGGAAACAGATAAAAAAGTATATTTAACATGTAGTATTACTTTCAGAAAAAAAAAACATGTAGTATTGGATAAGTGAGAGATTGTGGAAGGCCACGTGGCGGGACCGTTGAGGAGGTGGAACTGTTAAGTCACAACACACGTACGGTGATGGGATGGTTACATGAGTATTTCGTATGGTATCATATCAATGTCTGTATGCATGTGTAATTAAAATGTTGTAGAAGAAGATGTCGTCCTTCTCATCTTGCACCGTCCGCCACCGGCTACTTGTCTTTTTCTCCCTTCTCTCCATTTACTATTTTACCCTTTTCTTTTGATTATTTGTTTTCAACTTTTGCAAAATTAGTCACCACCAGTGGCGGACGCAGAAAATTATTTTAGGAGGGGCTGAATTTTTTTTTTTTTTAAATTGTATGTTAAAATGTTCATTTTTATAATCGTAAAGATAAATATAAGACAATTAAATTCTATAAACAAAATAATTATAAAGAAAATAGAATAATAAAAAATGAAGCATAAACAAAAAAACAAGTAAGAAGGATTTTTAAATAACTGTGAACAAAAAGATTTTTAAATATATGTTATTAACAATTAAATTTGTTTTGTGTAAAAATAAGAAGGATCAATGATTTCAAAGACAAGTAATGAAAAAATTAAAAAAAAAATAGAGTGAAAAGGAAATGAAATGCTAGCAGGGGAAAAAAAAAAAACTAAGCACTACAGTAAGAATCGAACACTGGTTATCAATGAAAAAATGCATACAAAAACCAACTGTGCTACAACCAACACTGAATATTGAGGTATGCTACTTGGTTAATATTCTAATCTTAGGGGCCCCTAGATCCGCCTTCTTATTTGATAGCTTCTTGTAATTTTGTATACCATTTTTTTTTATAAATTTTGAATTATTTTTTAATTCAATTTTAAAATTTTCTAAATATTTCAGTCGATGTTAACTATGGTAAAACGACCTTAATGATTCATGCGTGTATATGAAATTCACAATCAAATTTTTTGATTTTATCATATACTGATCTAAGTACTCGATCATTATATATTATATGAATCAATTTCATATTATGAAAAAATTCATAGATACCATACTTTATTACTTTATAGTCGAGCTATAGTCTAATTGATCATTATAAATAATTCTTGTAATTTTGTAATATTTAGGATTTAAATTTTTTATCTTTTTTTTTTTAATTTTATTGAATGTTAATTATGTTACTTTTGTATATAACATAGATCATATATATTTTTAGAGTTCTCATCTTTTTAACATAATTTCAATTATTTTTCGTGTATGTTTAAATATTTATGTTTTTAAACCAATCATATATTTAATTCGTTGAAAGTCTAAATAGTTGGTCGACGAAGATCCCCTAATCGAAGTCACTTGTTTAAATTTTTATATAACTAAAACTGATGTGACGCAATTATTAATTATATATGATTTGATAACCAAATTTACACATTTCTTAAAACTAAATTTTATTTTTTTATTTGATGAATTTAATATCTACATGGAGACGCATATAAATAAATATTTTTTTTGTGCTCAGTTATTGTAGGTGTAATCTAAAATTTTATTTTTATATCAATTATATAAAATGACAAATTAGAATTGTAGAGTATACCTAGTCTATTATAATATTTATTGTAATTTTATCTATCCAATATTTTAGAAATAATATAAATCAATATTTCATTTGCTCAAAAGTAAAAAATAAAAGAGAAATAGACAAAGAGGGAATATGTGATTTTTTTATATAATTTTCAAACAAAACTCAAAATTAAGTGTAGCAAAGTTGGTTATATTATTAGTTTGATAAAAGAAGGTTAGTGGTTTGAATCTTAACAGAAACAAATTTCGTTATTTTTTACATAATTATTAAAAAAATGACATTTTTGTAATTTTTAAAATATAGAGGTAAAATCGTAACTTAATAACAATTAAATTGGCAAGCTAATTTGTTTTTTTTGGACTCGGTTATACTATGTATAATCTATTTTTTTTTCTATATCAAATATTTAAAAATGGCAAAAGAGAATTGTAGAGTAAGATCAATTGATTACAATATTTTTTTTAATTTTATATATCCAATATTCTAGAAATAATATGAAACAACATTTCATATTTGATATTGTGTATTTTATACACATTTTGTCCTTTATTCTCTTGCATTTTTGTAAGTTTTGAATGTTGTTTTATAGATATTAATTATGTTTTTTTATCTTTCAGTGCCTCATTCTTAATTATTGAAAAGATGGATTATTTTGGGCTTGAAAGCAACAATTATTCAAGAGGGAATTTAGAAGATGCAAGCTCGTGTTGCGGGAGATTTTTATTGTATAATCATGAAGATGTTGTCTCGAACGACCATTTGTAAGGCCGTTCAATGAGTTTGGAAGGAGCAGTCAACTGTACGGGCCGCTGTACGGTCGTTCAACAAGTTGTGCAGGGTGTTCCAAGTAGTGCAGAAAGGGCAGAATTTTGTACGGGCTGCTGTACGGCCGTGCACCAGGCCGTACAACACCTGCTGTGTATTAAAAAGAAGCAAAACCCTACATCTAATTATAATGTCTTTTATCTTCACATCTTATTTTTTTCCTCTCTTCTTAGCCTCTTCAAGAACAAAAACCTAGGGTTAGTATAGTAGAGAGAAACATTAATTACTCATAATCTAGCATTGATTATGAGTAACTAACTTCATATATTTGGCTCAAGGAAGGAGCTCTTGTACTAAACCCATTTCAATTGAAGTAAGATCTATTTCACTCTATCTTAAATGTTTGTGTTGTATTGTTTATGATTTTGCTTGGAGATTGTAAGTTGCTTCACCTTACTCTTCTTGTAATTTCAATTGCTAATTGTTTGTGCTAATCCGTAATTGTTAGTGCATTCATTATAGTAGCACAAGATTTAGTGTACCTAAATCCACAAAATTCAAGTGCAAATACCTAGGTTGAGCTTCTCATCCTTGGGTTTGTCCTAGCCTCTTTTATTTCCTTGACTTGGTTAAATTTGTAGTGCTTCATTATTGGTTGCTAATGTCAAGAGAGCTAATTTATGTGCTTCACTAAATTAGTGTTTTTAGAAGAGAAATAAGTGATTGTGTGCTTCACCAATTATCTTGGTTGGGTAGAGTTGATTATATCTTGCTTATATGTGTTTGGGTGAAGTATTTGAGTTTCCATAATCCTTGGGTCAAATATCTCTTATCTTGCTAATTTGTTAATTGTGCCTTGTTGTGTTGGAAAATTTGGGTGATTACAATTTGTTTTGTTATATTTCTCTAGCAAGTTATTTCTTGTTGACAAGGTGTTTGTTAAAATACCTCAACAAACTAAAACGCCCCCACCATTTTATATTACTCTAGTATTGAACGCTATTCCCTTGGGTTCGATCCTTACTTGCCACATTTGCTATATTTTATAGTTAAGTGCGAACATAGTCGACCATAAACATTTATTATCAATTTGGCACGTCGACGACAGGCGTGACCAATATACCCAAAAGAAAAAAGGATGAGAAAAAAGAAAAGAGAGGTGCTTTATCTTATAAGATTTGTAAACAAAACTCAAAAGCAACTATAGCACATTTGTTAAGTAATGAGTTTGAGAGTAGAAGAGGTTAGAGGTTCGAGTCCTAACAAAAATATAATTTCACTATTTTTAACATAATTATTAAATGATGACAATTTTGTTATTTTCTTAAAGAGAGGAGGTAAACCATTAAAATGACACTTTTGACTTTGTTAAAGTTTACTCCCTCCGTCTCATAATAAGTTTCCTCTTTCCCTTGTACACGTTTGCCAACGCACACTTTTAATCGTTAATATCTTCAATTTCGTATTAATATTAAATATAAAAACTTCACTGTATTAAAGTACTCATAAATACGAATTCAACAAGATCACTCATGACTATATTTTATTTTACAAATTATGCGTAAATTAATAGTCAACTTATTATTTTGAACAGTGTCCAAAATCAAAAGAGGAAGTATAAAAAGAAACAGAGGGAGTAATATATAGTAATAGAAGAATATATTGTTTCTCTTTTGTCAACAAAAGAAAACATATTGTTTCTCGTAACAAATTTCTGTAGGTGATTCATTTAATTAGTTCACTCTTTTTAAGTGACCATGAATATTTTTTATTTTTTTCCAGTGACTCCTCTGAATGTTGAAGTAGTAAAACCTTGAGATTATATATAATATTTTATACTTCATAAATAATTAATCTAATATATAATGATACAAGAGTAAAAATTGTAACTAAAATTTAGCAACAAAAAGGAGAAAATACAAACTTTAAAACATATTTATAAGATTGTGCATATACATACTTTTCAAATGACAAATTGTTCTAAGCTAGGAACTCAATAAACAATGAACTCTAAATGTTTTTCTGCTAAAGCTTTGAATTTATTTTTTAGTCAATGTATTAATTGTTGATATTTAATTACAATTAATATATACAATACTATGCATTATGTATTGTCTAAAGTTGGATAATTAAACTTTCAGTTAAAATTTGATGAAAAATACTTTTTATTAATTTCACATGTAATTTTACAAATTCTAAAAATTGGTTTTTAATAAATCACAAATTCTTTTAATTTGTCTCAATAAATATATATTGTATAATAACATGGGCTTACTCTTGTGATCACATGTTACATTCAAATTTTAATATAATAATTTATCAAAATGAGAGCGATTTGAAAATATACCACATTGTTGATGAGTAAAGAGACTCTGTATTTGGTAAAGCTAGTGCCTAGTAAGTAGTAACGTATCATAATGTCATGATTAAGGAATAACAGTAAACTAATTCTAGGTAAATGACAATGTCACCATTGCTTTGCTTTAATATGCTGATGTAATGCTTAGATAAGGATCAATGGAAATGTCTGGCACAAGTAGGTTGGGAAAATGTCAACTACTACCAGTATCCAGAATACGTTTGGTAGGTAGGAGGAGTTACTGGCGGAGAATACCGAGGCAGGGGCATTTTATTGAGAGAAATTATAAGCAAATGTCAACATTTATGTAATTAAAAGATTTAAAACTATTTAAGTTATGTATTTATAAACTTTTGATTCCTGCTACATGATCATATACTATACATATATACAAATACAAATTTTTAATTTTCTACACATTATTAATTTTATATCACATTTTCTTTTGCTAAATTTTGAAAATGTAAGTAAAGAATAACTTTTTTTGATATATATTTGTATGGTAAACAAAGTGTTAGCGATACTACTATAAATATTATTACTTCATATGTATGCTAACAAATTGATATAAAAATTGATTGTCATAAAAATGTGTTTAACATTCATGAAAAATAAGACATTCAAGAACATATAGGTATTAAAAAAAATATTTTTCTAATTTCCATGGCATTTAATAATATAGAAAAAAGTAACATATTCTAATACGTCATATTACGATAAAATCTGTAATTAGTCGTAACTTCAATTCATACGATGAAAATGTTAAAAAGTAGCGTCAAATTATAAAATAAAACATAATTTTAATGTTGAATACATTAAAAAGAAAGCATCTATTTTATAATTTTTTGTCCGTCCTAGAATTAAGAAAATAAAACTACTCTTATCGATACTCATATTACGTCATGATTCATAAATAATCCGATTACAATAAATTAATGCCAAAAAAAGTTTTGATAAAAAATACCAAAATAGTTGAAATACAAAAAATACATATTAATACTCCCTCCATCTCATAATATGTTTCCTATTTTTGAAAACACGTTTACCAATGCACACTTTTGATCGTTAATATCTTGAATTTCGTATTAGTACTAAATATAAAAACTTCACTGTATTAAAGTATTCATAAATACGAATTCAACAAGATCACTCATGACTATATTTTGTCTTATAAATTATGCATTAATTAGTAGTCAGCCGCTTATAATGAATAGTATAAAAATTCAAAACAGTAAAGACAATACGAGACGGAGGGAGTATTTATAGTGCCATCACATACATCAGTGCACTACCGAATAATCACACAATTAGAAAAAAGTTTTGCTACAAATGTAATATATTTAATTATTCTTAATTATTTAGTCCTTAAAACACATTTTTTGCCATACGCGCTTGATTAATTAGTTCTGCCCACCTTCCATACTTGAGACTTGTATACATCACATATTGCAATCTGTGGTCGCGATTTCGTCACACATACACTTGTGTGTCATCAATAAAAAATATTAAACATTATTTTGTCCAACCAAGCTTCTTAAAGTATCTCCAATGGAGAAAAATCCTTAGCAATATTATCCTAGTTGATATATTAGGTGACATGAAATAGAGAATATGTAAAAAAATACACTCCAATGCATAATTACTCTTAGCAAAAATTATAGACAATCCTACTTGATTGACTATATTTGTTGAACCAACATAAACCCTTAGCAAAAATATACACAATTTCATTATAGCTATATTCATTGGAGTTTTACTTGGCACCCTTATGTAAAAATTTAATTGTTTCCTAATTTAAAATATTTTAACCAACCATTATACATATTGCCATTGGAGATGCTCTTACCAAAACAATTGCCCATAAAATTCAATAACAACCATACCATAACATGACATTTTATTAATTAGTATAAAAAAAATGACATTTTATTTAAGTTCCATCTCTACCCTTTAATGGAGTGTGTGTGACAACACACATGAAGTAATACGTAATTATCAAAATGACATAAGTACACGTAATTCATAACTCTATAATTTATTAATGTTTTGTAATGTAACGCGTAAGCTGATCTTAACTCCCGTTGACGCCCGCCCTTAATTCCAAGTCACCCCCCAACCTCCATAACAATATATAAACACATTTACTTACATTTATTCACATGATCGATCAAAAAAATCTGATTTCATAATAATCTATACTTACATACATATACAAGCACCATGCAAGAAGCACTTCCTTACAAGACATGGACATCATCGTACTCGTCGCATCAAGGTTCAACTAGTACGGTTGCAATGAAAGCTCCGACAAAAGAAGATGACTTGAAGAAGATGGTGTCACAAAACGCTGTTATTGTGTTTGGTAAACGTGGGTGTTGCATGATTCACGTGGTCACTCGTTTACTTCAAGGCCAAGGTGTTAATCCAGCTGTTTACGAAATTGAGGAAGATGATGAGAACGACGTCGTTAGTCAACTTAAGAAGCTTGATGCCGGGAAAGATGAGTTGCAGTTGCCGGCGGTGTTTATCGGTGGTCAGTTGTTTGGTGGGTTGGATCGGATTATGGCGACTCATATTAGCGGCGAGTTGATTCCTGTGTTAAAGCAAGCTCGAGCTTTGTGGCTTTAATTTAATTTAGAAGGGCTAATAATTAGTTTTTTCGTTTTTGTTTTAGTCATTTTATTTTAATTTTAGTGATTTTAGGTTCGTCTTTTTCATTGGTTTCAAACTTTGTGCGGAAAGTTTTAGGAAAATTTGACGAGTTTTTATTAGTTGCATTGCATGACATGTGTTTGAATGAAGAAATATTGGAAAAAAATGTATACGTACATGTTTGTATGTATTTACCAAATCTTGCACTTTGTTTTGTTTACAAATTCATCGTCTATACGAAGTTACCTATTAGTTTCTTGCTGCCGACCATAGCTTGAGAATTGTGAATTGTCAAATGGCCGGTTTATTATTTTACCTTTTAAAGTCGTTTCGTTTGAAATCGAAGCTGTAACTCATTTAGCAAATTAATTAGTAAATGGTAAAAAAAACAAAAGTGGTTACAAATTCATGCACCGTGTATATAAAGGAATATTGTACTAATTAATACAGTATTGTGTATGTAGAGAACAGAGATAGAGAGATAACGTAAATGATTGGAATGGATCAAAATCACAAAACTGTGTGTGTGGCATGAATCAAACATCAATGTGGATCCAAAAAGTGTACCATCAAGATTGAATGAAATGGCTAATCAATGTTTCAAAGGACAAGTTGGATTATTTGATGAATCTCGATGAAATAAGTAGGGGAATCTGGTTTTGATAATTTTCAGTGTGTTAATTTTAAGTGGAACTTATTATTTTTAAAATAGTGTTACATATTTTTGAAAAGGATTTCAAAAATATTTTTAAATATCACGTGATATTATTTTATTTGCATGATTCATATTAATATACGAGAGAAAAATAACTAATTATTCACTCTGTCCCTCTCATTTCTTTACAGTTACTATTTTGGGGTGTCCCTCTCATTTCTTTACATTCCAAAAATAGTTTCTCCCACTATTACACCCATTATCTCATATATTTAACAATAAAAAACACTATTACACCCACTACTTTCCTACACGATCTCAAATCTATAATTAAATATTAATAGGTCCCACCACTTTACCCACTTTTCATCTAACTTTACTCATTTTTTACACATTTTCTTGGTGTCCGTGTCCATCCCCATGTAAACAACCATGAGGGACGGATATAGTATATGATAATAACACATGGAAACACGTTTGGAAAAGTTTTTGGAAAATTTAGCATTTCTCTAATAGATCTAAAATTTAATAAGTTAAATGATTTTGATATTTAAAGTACTAGTAACAGTGTGAACTCATTTCATCAGACACGATCATTTAGATTACTTGGCATTAATGGCTATTGGTACTTTTATAACCGGACAAATTACATTTCAGTTACAAAATACCAAAAATGATCATTATTAGAGATAGACCTGGCAATTCGTTTGTTTCTATACTTTCGTGTCGTGTACGTAATGCTAAATCCAAAACCGATCCGTTAAGAATTCGTTTCGTTTCGTTTCGTGTTCGTGTACCTTCATTTCGTGTACGTTTCGTGTCGTGTTTCGTGTAATTTTTTGAATAAATATAAAAATATTTAAATATTAATTTTTTACTAGTTGAGTCTTAAGTCAATATGTCATAAGGAATGAAGTGTGCTTAAGTCTTGTGAAACTAAGATTTGAAACCATTTTGTATTTATCTTATGTAAAAATTATACATAAAATATCATTTTAAAATATGTATTCATATAATTTTAATAAAATTATTTAAATATTTATTTATTTCGTGTATTTTTGTTTCGTGTCGTGTATCCAAGGATAAACCCAAAACCGACACTAAATTCAACCGTGTAATTTCGTGTTCGTGTACTTTCGTGTTCGTGTACTGTAAAGGTCAACCCAAACCCGTAATTTTCGTGTCGTTTTCGTGTCGTGTACGAAATTGCCGGCTCTAATTAGAGCCAACCGAAGCTGTATAGTGTGTTTGGAAACTAAGATCCGATCAATTATGCCGTATAACCAATTAACTTCTATGGACTTCTGATTTTATTTTTACCTAGGCTAACACAGTAGGCTAAAAGCCCATACGTCACTTTCCAAGTCTCATATGGATGAGACGATGGCACTACTAAATGCAACTCTAATTTCAACATTTTTCTTTATTCTTCTCAATTGGCCCTTATTATCCTATCTACCTAGAGAAACTCTCAACACAACTCCGATTTCAACCCTCTTCTCTATTGGCCCTTCCTATCCTATATATCTACCTAGAAAACCTTTATTTCCGTTCAAGGCACTAGAAGGTTGACCTGACTTTTCTCACTAACTATATTTGATCTCAAGACGGTAAGCCTAGTGATTCCCCGTGCGGCCACACCACACTTTCACACAACATTGAAAAAAGAAACCAGACCAAAGATGATTATGGATGCTTTAAAAATAAAATGAAGGCATCTCTAGACCATTATGCCATTGGAAGCTACGACCAACAAGAAAGAAAGAGCCCCTACTTCATACAAGGTGTTAACATATAATATAAGATCCTGGTAAGGCATTTATCTAACAGTTTAAGGTTTTAGATAAGCTGGTTACTTAACATGGTATCAGAGCTATCATGCACGCAGAGGTCCCGGGTTCGATTCTCTGCGACCCCAATATTCTCAATATTTAATATGGACACGAAGGCAACTTTGACCTAAAAATGGGTTTTCGAGTGAGGGGGAGTGTTAACATATAATATAAGATCCATATAAGACCTCCCTCTAATAAACTTAAGGTTTTAGATGTACTGGTTCCTTAACACAAGGAAATACTATGTTTTGCATTTCAGATAGAAGGGGCTGCTGAAACATAAATTTTATGTCGTATTCCTTTTGTCTAGTTCTCGTCAACCCCCCAGAATCCAACAATGAAACCAGACATCAATCACACAAATCTTTAGTCCCTAATTAACTCTTCTACAGCTCTTCTGTAGTTTCAAGATTTAAAACAAAACCCTGATTGCTTGATTGTGGTACGGACTGGCGCCACTGCCGGGGACTCGGTGTTTATTATAGTTTATGTGCTTGTCATCAGTGGTCATTAAAGTTCACTGACTCGGATTATTTTTTTACTTATTTTGTTTTGTTGGTGTGTTTCAGGTACTTGAACGTGTATGCGAACACGTTCTCAATCTCGTAAATTGGCAGAAGAAGAACTTGCAACAACTAAGAAGATGGGAGAACCAGCAGGAGGAGCAGCAGCAGCTAAGGCTTTCTAGTACTATTCTCAGCCAAAAATTAATGACATTCAATCTAGCATTGTCAGACCAGCCATTGCAGCTAATACCTTTGAGATCAAGCCTAGCACAATTCAGATGGTGTAGAATTCGGTTCAGTTTGGGGGTGATTCAACGGAAGATCCTAACATGCACATCAGGGACTTCACTGAGATATGCGACACTTTCAAGTTCAACGGTGTGTCGGAAGATGCTGTCAAATTGAGACTTTTCCCATTCTCTCTGAGGGATAAGGCTAAGAGCTGGTTACACTCTTTACCAGCCGGTTCGATTACGACATGGGTGGATCTTGCTCAGAAATTTCTCACTAAATTCTTTCCCATGGCTAAAACAGTAGCAATTAGGAACGCTTTTACTCAATTTGCACAGCAATCTGGAGAATCTTTATGTGAAGCTTGGGAACGTTACAAGGAGATGCTTAGGAAGTGTCCTCATCATGGTATACCTGACTGGATGGTAATCAATGGTTTCTATAATGGGCTGGGAGCACAATCTAGACCATTGCTAGACGCAGCATCAGGAGGAGCTTTATGGGCAAAGAGCTATGCGGAAGCTTATGAGCTAATTGAGACTATGGCTGCTAATGAATATTAGAATCCAACTCAGATATTATCACAAGGCAAGGTAGCAGGAATTCTGGAAGTGGATGCAGCTATAGCTATAGCTGCTTAGTTGAAGACATTGACTATGTAGGTGGATTCTCTGACCAATTATGGAGTATAGCAGGTGGTTAGTGTGTGTGAGCTTTGTACGGGTGCACATGAGACGAATCAGTGTGTTATCTCTTCTAAATTGGCACAGTTTGTGAGCAATTTTCAGCGACCTTGGCAACCAGCTCCAACCACCTATCATCCTAACAACAGGAACCATATTAATTTCATCTAGAGCAACAATCAAGGAGGTATGCAGCAACCTTATCAGCAGTTTCAGGGTTAGAAGTATGGAGCTAAGCCGTTCAATCAAGGTTATCAGCAGCAATATGCTCGAAGGCAACAATTCCAACCTCCGGGATTTCAACAACAGCCTCATGCAAGTGCGGGGCAATCTTCTGCTGAAAAATCTGAATTGGAAGAGTTGAGGATGATGTGGAAGAGCCAAGCGGTCTCTATCAAGACCTTGAAAAATCAGATTGGTCAAATTGCTAATGCCTTGCTCAATAGGCCACAAGGTACTCTTCCTAGTGACACGGAGGCTAATCCAGGCAAGAGGGAAGTCAAAGAACAGGTGAAAGCAGTAACTTTGAGATCTGAAAAAGTTACAACCGATCCTAAATCAGCAGCTAAGGAAGATGACGAAGTTCAGAATCAGCAAGTTGAAAAATCTGCAGCACCAGGAATTGAAAAATCAGATTTGGTAGCTGATCAGTTGGACGGTGAAGTGGAAAAGAGCAAGAATCATGTAGAGCAGTCTACAAAGAACAATCAGATCTACCCTCCTCCTCCATATCCTAAAAGACTCCAAAAGCATAAGTTGGATAAGCAATTTGCTAAGTTCCTAGAGGTGTTCAAGAAGTTGCAGATTAACATACCTTTTGCGGAAGCTCTTGAACAGATGCCGAGCTATGCAAAGTTCATGAAGGGTATTCTCTCACGGAAGTTAAAGCTCGAGGAATTGGAAACTGTTGCTTTGACAAAAGAATGCAGCGCTATTCTGCAACAGAAGTTGCCTCATAAACTTAAAGATCGGGAAGTTTTGCCCTACCTTGCACTTTTGGTAATCAATTATTAACAAATTTTTATGTGATTTGGGAGATAGCATTAATTTAATCCGAAACCGGTTAATATGACCTTGTAGTTGGCAGATCGGTCGCTCACGTATCCGAGGAGTATAGTGGAGGATGTATTAGTGAAGGTGGATAAGCTGATTTTTCCAGTTGATTTTGTTATACTGGACTTTGAGGAGGATAAGAGGATTCCCATCATCTTGCGAAGGCCATTTCTAGCTACGGGCCGAACTCTGATCGATGTGCAAAAAGGAGAGCTTACCATGAGAGTGCATGATCTGAAAGTCACTTTCAAGGTGTTCAAGGCAACAAAATATCCGTCAGATTCAGCGGAGTGTTTCAAAGTGGACGTGGTTGATAAGATTGTGAAGAAGGAGATTGAACAGCTAAAAAATTCAGATTTCGTGGAAAAAGCTTCAAGAGGGATTTCTGGCATTGAGAACGAAGAAAGAAAGAGGCTATTTCAGTTATTGGATGCAACTCCATGGGAAAGAAGAGTTGACATTCTACATAAATCTCTTGGGCTAGCTGATTCTAATAATTTTCAGGTGCTACGTAAGTTGTCAAGTGAGGAAGCTTTTGCACTTGAACTCAAGCCATTACCAACCGAGGAGCCACCACTAGATTCGCCACCCTAGGAGGGTGGCCCTGCCGACAGTTAGGTATGTTCTCTACTATCCTTTTTAGTGCCTTCAATGGGGATATTGAATATTTTAAGTTTGGGGGTGATTTGAGGATTAGTAGTTAGTAGAGTCATTGTTCATGTAGGAATCATATGGCATATTTTGCATGTGTAGTAGTAGTTTCATTCTTATTATTGCATGACTGTTTCATATAGAGCATTTTGTTTGCATTTTTTTTTATGTATTCCATGTGAGTCCATTTAGTTGCATTTCATAGCATATTTCATGATCCCTTAGGATGAGCTAATTCTGATTGGTAGGTCGATGTCTATTTGAGTGTGGTACTGATGAATAGAGGGTTGATTTATAGTTCTTATGAAATTGACTTGCATGCTTCAGGAACAAAATCTTTACACAGTCTCATCGTTTGCTTTTAGGCTAGGTTGAGGTCATGCTTGTTTGGTTGTTTTAGATTTAATCACTTGTTTATATTTAGAATTTTCGTTATTCCCTTGATGGCATAGGAGCACTAAAATATAAGTTTGGGGGAAACCAGGGATTTCATGCTAATTGTTAATAGTTGTCAATAATGGCAAGGCGTCAAATGGCTAGTAGCCACTCATATTTTATGAGTAGTCTAGGGTTGGATGAGAATACTCATTCCAGATTGCATTGAAAAAAAGAAGAAAAAAAGAGTCAAAAGAAAAAAAAACGTGTTAAAAAAATGTTATATGAATTGTTTAAATTGTTAAATGCAGAATTAACCAGGGTGAGCTCTTTAATACTCGAGCAATTAAGTTCTAGGGGACTTTATGCCTAGTGACCTAAGGCTTTTATAGTCTAGGATCCACTAACCTAACGCTAGCTACATGGGTATTATTGTATAAGCTTTTTGGGGTCTCATCCATTACACGGTTAAATAAGCATGCGTTGTTGTGTATATTACTACGTGTCGTAGTTGTTAGTAATAAAGCATGAATTCCTGTCTAACTCAAATGATGATGAAGGTGTTCTAGGTTATGAAGTGTTAACCGTTCATTCTATTTATAAACTTATGATTGTCTTGTCGAAGAATATGTATGATTTTGATCTAGTGTTGGGAGTATATCTGATGAGAATCGCACACACTCACGTTTCTGTACATGTATTGTTAGTATACGGGACTTAGTCGAGCTCTATTTGGATTTAGTTGCATTCTTTGAGATATTTACTTGTTGGTTAGTCTTAGGGGATCGTTGCATGTTCATATTAGTTGTATTCATGCATTGCATTGCATTAGGTAGTGTCGAGTCTGTTTTATGCTTGAGGACAAGCATCGGTTTAAGTTTGGGGGCTGTGATAAGTGGATTTTATATCCACTTGGAATGCTTCGAATCGGCTTAAATTAATTAACTTGGCCTCAAGTATGTCGTGTTTTTGATATGTTTTCGCCTAGTTGTGCAGGATTATATACTTCGGGTAGGTTTGGCATTTTCTTTGATTTTGGAATAAAGGACGTAGAAGTTCCTATGGTGCTATGCTAGTCTTGAGTCAAGAAGTTGAAGAACGACAACTCATGTGGAAGGAAAGGATGAAAAGGGAGATAAAACGAAGAAAATAGCAAGAAAAATCAGTTCTGGCAGTTTTATGAAGCGCAAGGGCGGTTGACAGTAGCGCATGGGCGCTTGTCTTAGCAGTGAATAGTAATCATACATTGTTGCATAGGTGCATAAATCTGTATTGAACCTAAACCAGTCTCTATGGGAACGAATTTGGACTTAACCTTATATATTACTTGTGACTGCGTACGCTTGCGTGATTTAGTGCGAACACGGACTATTCAAATATCAAATGTCACAAATGATGGAAACCAAATACTTATATAAAGCAAAATCGAATAAAACTCGAACCGTCATGTTTCAGTTTTCTATTACCAAAATTTTTAGGGCAAAGCATAAGCATAAGCAAATTCAACATTTTAGCAAAATAGTTTTAAAATATAGTCTGTGACAGCAGATAATATCCAAATAAAAACTTAACCATTAAGTCTTCCTAGTTGAAATTCAGAACAGAGTAGCTTAAGGAGTTACTAATACATACGCGAATAAAACCATCATCGTGAATCAGGAATAGTTAATTTTAAATGCAAGCAGCTCCTCGCACACTTCACATGCTATAACTCGCGCATCAATCCAAGCAACTATGTTTGTGGCTCGAATCAACAGTATACCTGGTATATCCCTACGATATTGCTCAGTCATTTCCCCAACTTGTTCTATTTTTATGCTTAAGATGTGGAGGTACGTAGTGAGGTAAGGTAATGTTTCTTCCAAGGTAGAGTGGACCTGTAAATAGATATACTAATGTTTTAAAAATTTACAAATAAAACCCCCACCACGGAATCAACAGATTTGTAGCCAACAATAAATAATAATGATCAACAGTTTAATGGCATAAATATAACCAATAATAATTGTTCCCACAACTTCCATTAAAAATAATGTAATCTATAGAAACAAGTTGTTTACCAGTTTCAAGTCCAACGAGTCATCCCTCCAGAACAAAGAGATCGTCATCACCGTTTCGTATCATAAAATTTGCAAGATGAACAGTCGCCTCAAAAACAAAATAACAACAGAACCTCGATAAATAAATGCAATATAGCCAATGAACTATGATTATTTATAATTTTTGTTAAGAAGGATTATGCTTTGGAGTGGATTTTTTTACATATTATCTATATCATATCAACTAATATGTTAATTAGGATATTATTGCCAAGGACTATTTCTCATCGAAGATGCTCTTGTAGATCTGATTTTGTAATACAAAATATTTATATTAATTCAAATTAATATCTGAAAAAAAGAGTTAATGTCGTTAACATTTTTACAAGTAAATATCCTAATTCATAATATATAACAAGAAAGTGAAATATATTATCTAGATGCAAAGGTAACAATTCACTATTTATTAATAATATTAATTTTAATTTTTATACTTATAAAGATACTGACAAAAATTAAGTCTAATACAGAAATTACCAAAAAAATGACATTTTTAAGCTTTTTTTTTTTTTTTTTGCAATTTCATCATTTTCTGAAAGAGTAAATCTTGGGATACACCCTTATGTACTACTAAAACACTACTAGTATTAAAAAAGTGCCCCTAACGGGGCCCATTTTAAGAAAATTAAAAATAAAACATATAATTATAGAGTAATATATAATCTAGGTAGTGTTTTGGTAGTGTATAAGGGTGTACCCTAAGATTTATTATTTCTGAAAATATTTAGAAAGGTACGGTTTACAACAAAAAACAACTAATTAGTGCAAATTATTTTAATGTTTTTCTGAAAAAAAATTGAAATTGATTTCGATAAGAATGATAATAATTATATATATATAAGTATAAGAGGGATTTTATCCATAATTTTGGTTTGGTACCACCAAAATAATCTCAACCGTAAAATCTAATATTTTTAAAAATAGACGATCAAAATTATATCATATTAAAAAAAATCTAATCTAACAAGGATATAATTTAAGAATATTGTATTAGAATTGAATTTTAAAAAAAAATATAATCTAAAAAAAGAAATTATTATCTGAAAAGGATATAATTAAAAAAGGTTGTATTAAAATTGAATTTTATTTATTTATTAATATTAAAGAAAATTTATATTTAATATTTGGACTGTATCTTGAGATCTAGAAATCAGATTTGAATGATTTTATAACTCATGCGAAACTAAAAAAATTTTCATTAGTTTCGTGATGGTTTGATAATTATTATCCAAATGGAAACACTCAGTGAAAATACAAATAAGGTTTTTTTTTACATTAATACTATTCATTGTAGAAGTCAGGGATGGAACCAGGAATAAATATTTGGGGGGGGGGGCAAATTTTTTGATCATCGGAAAATTTTCTGATAACTGAGAGATATCGAAAAATTTTCGTAAAAAATAGGGGACTAAATGTAGATTTTTAGAAAAAATGGGGAATTAAATGAAGATTTTTGAAAAAAATAGAGGAAATATGAATTTTTTTGTAAAAATAGGGGGACTAAATGATTTTTTTTTGTAAAAAATGGGGGGACTAAATGAATTTCTTTATTAAAATGGGGGGACGAAATTCAAATTTTTGAAATGTATATATACATATTTTTTACATTTTCAGATTTTTGGGGGACGACCACCACCCCGTGCCCCCCTCACTCCGTCCCTGGTAGAAGTTCTATTCAATTTAGAAAACCTAATTGTATAATAAACACTTTCTAATTTACATACACTTAGAACATCTGCCTAAGATTGTAAGAGCAAGTCACCATCCTTTGTGAGTACGCTGCAAAAAATGTGGTTTTTGGTTGAGCTAGTATTAGTATTAGTAGGAATAGTATTGAAAATTTTTATTGCAAATATTGAGGTGCCGGAGCCGGATTCGAATTCTGTAGTGGTACGTTAATGGATTTTAAGCACTGTAATTCTTATTTATTTTTAATTTCCTTTTAACACTTTTATGGAGTAACATTTTTAAAAGCAAGAGTTATTCTAGTTGTTAACAACGTTCGCCTAGTGATTACTGTTCATTCTTTTTAGGAGTATAAATTTATCTTCTCTCCTACTAATTGATTTAGGGTTTTCAATTGATATCATCTTATAATCAATGGTTTTCTAAATTAATTTGAGTTTTTATTTCATCTCTACTCCATCTCTATTTTTAATCTTCTTTAATTTGAAGGGCAAAGCATATGCAAATTCAACATTTTAGCAAAATAGTTTTAACATATAGTCCGTGATAGCGGATAATATCCAAATAAAAACTTAACCATTAAGTCTTCCTAGTTAAAATTCAGAATAGAGTAGCTTAAGGAGTTACTAATACAGTAATACATACGCGAATAAAACCATCACCGTGAATCAAGAACGGTTAATTTTAAAAGCAAGCATCTCCTCACACACTTCACATGCTATAACTCGTGCATCAATCCATGCAACTATGTTTGTGGCTCGAATCAACAGTATACCTGGTATATCCCTACGATATTGCTCAGTCAGTTCCCCAACTTGTTCCATTTTTATGCTTAAGATGTGGAGGTACGTAGTGAGGTAAGGTAATGCTTCTTTCAAGGTAAAGGTAAAGTGGACCCATAAATGAATATACTAATGTTTTAAAAATTTACAAACAAAACCCCCACCACGGAATCATCAAATTTGTTGCCAACAATAAATAATAATGATAAACAGTTTAAGGGCATAAATATAACCAATATTTGTTCCCGCAACTTCCATTAAAAGTTATGTAGTCTATGGAAACAAGTTGCTTACCAGTTTCGAGTCTTTCGAGTCCAACGAGTCATCCCTGATTTCCAGAACAAAGAGATCGTCTCCACCGTTCCATATCATAAAATTTGCAAGATGAGCAGTCGCCTCAAAAACAAAATTACAACAGAACCTCGATAAATGAATGTTCGATAAATGAATAACTTCAACAAATGAATAATTTTTTCCGGTCCCTACTTGGGCAACGGAGCTTAATGAATAACCTCGCTAAATGCATTAACAAATTAAAAAAAATAAGTCTCTATCTGCCCTATTTAAATATAAATGGATAATCACAAAATTTCAAATAATATATTTATATTTATATAAATATACGAATACGAATACATTTAATCCAATTAATTCTTTTCATACACATTAATAAATCGTATCTTCTCGAAAAATGCTTCTAAAGTTAATTGTTTTTTTTCAATTAATGCATGTCTTTTAAAATTCTACACACAGTGAATGTAACGTCTCGGTACTATGCATCGGTACTATGCAGTGCACTTAGTAAATATACATGGTTCTACCTATTCCATGGAGTGCATGCATGTAAAACTAATTAAGAATGTTAAAAAATGAAGTAGTTACACATCATATAAATATTATAAACCCATAATAAATTTTAGGTACATTTGAATATAAAATGTATTAAAAAAACTATTACTCCATTCGTCCCTCTCATTTCTTTATAGTTATTATTTTGAGATGTTCTCTCATTTCTTTACGTTACCATAAATAGTAAGTTTCCCCCATTACCTTCCCCCACTATCTCATATTCAATAAAAAAAAAATATTATTACTCCCACTACTTTCCTCCACTAACTCAAATATATTATTAAATATTGATAGGTCCCGTCAATTTACCCACTTTTCATCTAACTTTACTCATTTTTTATGCATTATCTTGGTTTCCGTGTCCCCCCTCCAACATAAACAAATGTGGGGACGGAGGGAGTAATAATATCTAAATGAATAAATATTCATTTATCGACATTCAAATAAAATACTCATCAATCGAAAAATAAATAATCTCTCTAAATGAATATATAATTTTGGTACCAAGGATATTCATTTATCGAGATTCTACTGTAGTGCCTAACATCTTATCAGTGGGTTACTTGTAATTTGTAAATATTACTATAATATTTTTGTTCCCTTTCCTCGATTTTTAAGTTAAGAGCTAGAGTATAGAGGTTCTTGGAGATGCTCTTATAGCTCGTGCAAACCACGAGTTAATTTATTTTTTTATAATTTATTTATAGCGTAGTATAATAATATTATAAAGATTAATTTTAATATGTTGTTGGAATGATTTGAACTTTACACCTTTAATTGTATAATACAACTATTAGTATTAAATATAAATTAATATGTTGTTAGCGAGAATTTAACCTTATACCTCCGTATATAACAACTTTCAGAATTGTTGTATCTAATAGTCATTATTTGTTTGAGTTGATGATCTAACGGTTGCGAATTAAACGGATGACCAAAATGGGGATAACCAAATTAAAATAGGGGTTAACCAAACTACAAATTATACCCCCTTTTGCTTATTATGATATATATATATATATATATATATATACTAGCTTATAGTTCGTGTGCAAAGCACGAATTACTTTTATTTTTTAAAATTTATTATAGTGCAATATGATATTATAAATATTAATTTAATATGTTATTGGAAGAATTCGAATCTTAAATCTTTGTATATAAGAATTTTTAATATTAAATATAAATTAATATGTTGTTGGTAATATTAAGTATAAATTAATATGTTGTTGGGGGAATCGAACTTTAGATCTTTGTATATAACAACTTTTTGTATTTTGTATCTAACGGTCATGATCTATTTGAATTGAAAATCTAACGGATGTGAATAGTTTGGTTAACCAAACTACAAAATACAAAAGATTTCTAGTTTTTTTATAATAATATATTATAATGCAATATGATATTATAAATATTAATAAATATGTTACTGGAAGAATTCGAACCTTAAATCTTTAACTTTGTATATAATAATTTTTAATACTAAATATAAATTAATATGTTGTTGGTAATATTAAGTATAAATTAATATGTTGTTGGTGAGAATCGAACTTTAGACCTCTGTATATAACAACTTTTACTATTTTGTATCTAACGGTCATGGTCTATTTGAATTGAAAATCTAACGGTTGTGAATAGTTTGGTTAACCAAACTACAAACTACAAAAGATCTCTAGTAAATTTGTTGTTGACGGGATTCGAACCTTGGATCTTTAAAAGAAGGATTTAAATATAGAATATTTCTTATTATTGGATCTAACGGTTATCATCTATTAACGATTACTATTATTTTAAATGGTTTAAACCAAACAACCAAATTATACTCTAATACATTATATCTATTATAGGGGAACATGCATTTTCATCCCATTTAATAATTTACTTTTATGCCCTTCAAATTATAATAATGTTAAAAAATTTGTTTTCAATGGGAATTGAACCCATGACCCCATTGTGCATAAGAGTTTATACTCAACCCCCACAACCATTGCACCAACTCAACTTTGATATATATTTTTAAATCATTAATCACATTCATGAATAACCTCTTCACTATATCTATTTTAACATTTATTCACACTCACAACCATTAAATTAGCTCAACTTTTGATACATATCTTCAAATCATTAACCACATTCATGAATAACCTCATCACTATCTCAATTTTAAAATAAAATCAAATAAAATATTTATGGTTCGATTTATACGAAAAAAATTAAATAAAATGAAGAACATAGATTTTGTTAATATTTATATAATATTTCATATTAACTACATATACATCCATCCATCCATCTTTTGTATATATTATAGGCCAACAAGGTCTTTCAATGCTATTTAGTAAATTATGTATTTACCCCTTAACAATTTTAATATATTAAAAAATATTGGGACCAAGACTTGAATCCATGTTCTTTGGATTAGAAAGTAATTATGTTTCCATCTCCAACCACTACACCAAAGAAGAATTTATGTTACCTTTTTAAAAATCATTTACTACATGCACAAATAACTCCCATATTCTATTTTATTTAATATTACTACCTTGCTGAGAATTAAAAAATTTAATCAAATGAATTATGTTATCTATCTATTATGTTTAGTATAAGCATCAAATAAATTATGTTGTTAGTGTATTATGTTTAGAATAGGTCAAAATGATTTTTCACTAGTTATAAAAAATTTAATATACCCGTTATAATAATTTAAAACATGATTTTGTGATCAATTAAATAATTTACATATGATATACAAACACTGTATTGATTTTTAATTAAATAAAAAAGCATAGTTGGACTTGAGTTAGGACACGACATTATAAATTAGATTATAGATGCAATATAATTAATTATGAGATTAATATGTACAGTTATGTTAATGAAAGAATTGATATTTAAAAAAAAAAATACTAAATTGTATATATAATACATAAAGTATAATGATCGATTAGTTGAATTTAACAATTAAATTCAAAAAATCTATATATATTATTATGCCAGGAGATCAGAAATGCACCAGAAACGTTTTAAATATTTTTCTTGAATTTTCAATTTTTTGATTTTTTATTAAAAATATGTTCTTGCATTAAATAACTTTTAATGACCTTTTAATTAGTCATTAATTACACCTATTAAATATATATATAATTTACTTTATTTCAAATTTTTTAAAATTTAGAAAACTTTGTTTGAGTATATAACTATTTTTCAACATTATATATATATATATATAATTATAATTATAATTAAGTGTATTTTTAGGTAAAATAATGACCAAAAATTGTTTATATCGCATTCTTTTTCATTCCTATAAGACTACATTAATTTCTTTTCGAGCGATCGTAAGTAGTAAATATGATCTTAACTTCTCAAACAATTTTGATTATAATTCATTTAGAAATCGTAATAAATTATGAAAATATATAGATCTTCGCTTAACATTTGAAATTTGTATAAAAAAAATACAAACTATTATTATTTTTGCACATTACTAAATTATACATGGAGTATGACCAAACCGATTAAATTAAACCAACCAAACTATTTTTTCAACGGATTAATGGATAAAAAAGTTACGCCTGTTGTTCATTATATATATTGTGTCAAAATAAATTAATATTCTAATTAAATAAATTCTTACTCTAATATTGAACATTTTTGTGATGGGAAGGGTGTCGGCTTTAAAAAATGTTATTCTATTCAATATTTATAATTTTAATCGGAAAGATTACGTTCGTATTGTCATTGCTAATTTTTATGCTTATTCTATTTTTAAGATTATCAAAATTTTATTTATACGATGAGAGTAGTTTTCTAATTAATAATTTATATAAATTGTTTTAAATCAATTTTTTATGAAATTCTTAAGAGATCAATAAATTTTTAAAAATAATAAAAATTATTTTATCTAACTACAATATTTTCAAATATAAGTTTATAAACCGCGCGAAGCGCGGATTACAATGCCTGGAGATCGGAAAGTTAATAAAAGCGTTCAAAATGGCTTTCTTGAATTTTGGTTTTTTTTTGTTTTTTTATTAAAATTATTTTCATGCATTTAACAGCTCTTAATGAAATATTAATTAGTAATTAATTATACCTAATAAATATATTATTATTTTATTTTATTTAATTTAATTAAACAATTATAAAACTTTATTTGAGCATTATATTTATTATTTTAATAGTAAAAGTAATTTCATTTATAATTAAGTTTATTTTTAGGTAAAATGACGACTGAAAATTATTTACATTGCGTCTTTTTTATTTTCTATCGAATAACACTCCAATTTTTTTTTCCGAATAATTGTAATACAGACGACCCTTAACTTCTCAAGCAATCTTCAATATTAGTAATTATGATCGTAATAAATTATAGAAGTATATAAATTTTCGCTTAACACCTATAATAAAAATAATACAAAGAGTTCTTATTTTTACACATGAATAAATTACACATGGGTTATGGCCAAAGCAATTTAATTGAAAAAACCCAACTTTATTGATAGATTAAATAGTTAAAAAAGTTATATACCCGTTGTTCATTATGTTGTGTTGAAATAAATTAACATTCTATTTAAATAAATTCTTACACTACTATTGAACTGTATGTTATGAGAGGGGCGTCGGCTTTAAAAAGTATTATTATATATAATATTTTTAACTTTTGGTTACGTTTGTATTATAATTGTTGCTTTTTATGTTTATGATATTTTTGAAATTATGAAAATTTTAGATATATAAAGAGAGTATTTTCAAACTTATAATTCAAGTAAATTGTTTTGATTCAATTTTTTGTAAAAAAATTTAAGAGACCAATAAATTTTTAAATATAATTCATATATTTTCAATATTTTAAAATAAAATTTATGAACCGCGCGAAGCGCGGATAAGTTTCCTAGTAACCAATTAAGTACATAGTAGTTAAAAGAAATTTAAAATTTTAGATTAAAAAAGGTGAATTTTTAAAATAAGACTACGCGTATACATATTTATATAATTATTCTTGGTTATTTATGGAGTTTCAAGGAAGAATTAACTATAAAATTATAAATAATACGTAACTAAAATCATAGAACACATATTTCATATTATCGTTCAATTTGTAAGAATACATACATATATATATATATATATATATATATATATATATATATATATATAAGTCATGTTTTTTTCTGTTAATACATCATTATCAATATCAACATTAACAACACAAAATAAGACTACACGTATACACGTTTATATAATTATTATTGGTTACTTATGGAGTTTAAAGGAAGAATTAACTATAAAATTATAAATAATACGTAACTAAAATCATAGATCATATATTTCATATTATCGTTCAATTTATAAGATATATATATATATATATATATATATATATATATATATATATATATATATATATATATATATATATTGCATATTATCGTTCAATTATTGGTTCTTATAAGTCATGTGTTTTCTATGAATACATGCATCATTATCAATATCAACACTAACAACACATCGCTAACACCACTATCACCATCACGGTCATACCACCACCACATCGTCACCATCACACACCACACACAATCGCTAGAATCACGAGTGAAATCACTAAATTTTTACTGCAATCAAATCAATATCAGGCTCTACACCACTAAAAATCAAAATGATTGTAGAATGACCGAACATTCAACTTAAATCACTAAAATTTGAATCCAAATCACTAAAATTTTGAACGCAATTACCAAAATTTCCAAAATCTGAAATCTAATAGTGTTCGAAGGTGCTGTTGATGACGGTGTTAGAGTGGGTGAATGAGCTTTATAAACTCGGATCTTATGTGAGAGGATGAAAAGTGAGATGAATGAGCGATCAGAGGTGTAGGGTGGTTGGAATTCGTGACAAACGTATTTGCAAGTTATTTCTAGAGTGTTAGTCGATTTGGTGACATGAAAGAATTGTCGAGTGATAATGGTCTATAGATGTATACACATAATGTAACATACTTCAAATATTTTGTTAAATGTATCACACTTTTTATCTATTATATTTCAAAAATTACGAATCATCTATCTTAATAACCAAAACAATTAAATTAGACGAATTTAAATGGTGTCCGTGCTTTGCACGGGCAATCATGCTAGTTTACTTATTATATATTAGCATAGATTAGCGTAATTTATTCAAATTGATTTATATGTCTCTTTCCGGTGCAAATGAGGTACAAAGACTATACATACTATAAAAATGAGAGGATCGAATCTATGATTATAACCTATCATGTACATGATTTTAGCTTTCGTCATTAGGGTAATTTCATTCTTAAGCGAACGATATATGACAATATAGAGTCAAGCATGCCTAATATCATTTTTGAGAAACAAGTGTTTTAAATTCAATAAAACAAAGCCATACGGCATCTACAAATCATATCGAGTAGAACAAACATATAACAGATTGTATCGCTGGACATCCATAAGGGTCCAAAAGCGAAATTTTGAAGAAGATATTTACATCTATATCCCCACCATCCGTTTGAGCTTATCGACCTTGAGTGTAGAACCAAAACAGCTTGAATCACTAAATCCAAATCCACGCTCCCACAAACCGGAGAGAAAAACAAACTCCCACAAACCGGAGAGAAAATCAAACACTTAACCATTACAATCTAAAAATTAAGATCTTAAAGATTAAAACTGGAAAAACAAAAACTGAAAAAACGAAGCCTACAAACTTAGATTTGAAAACCGAAATCCCAATAAACAAGGCGAACAACCACTCACAAGTCCGGGGCAGGTCGGAAAAGGAGTAATAGCCGGAGTTCCGAGGTTTAAGAAACTAAGAAGAGAGGCAAATCGGAAAAAGTTTAGAAACCTTAGATCCGATGGGATAAAAGTACGAAAACTAAAATTTAATTAGAGGGTCTCATTAAAAACCTATTGAGGAAAAAGAGTACCCTTTTATTCAAGAAAGGAAGAAGTTTAATCGACTCTCATCGGAATAGTCCCCGGCAGAGCAAAGAAGAGGAAGGGCGGCGGCTTTTCCGGATGAAGAGCAAAGATAAACGGTTGATCTTAAAAACTGAATATTGGCCAACATGCATGCCTAATATCATGTTTCAACATTTCAATTATTTATGAAATTTATAAAAAAACTTGCGAAAGAAAAATGTAGATTTGAAATGGGAAAAGATGAACAAGAGCCAATCAAAGGAAAAATGGATAATTAAAGGACATGGTTGTGTGATTGTGTAATCCATGAGTTTGATCATGCTCTCTAAAATTACTTGACTAGCAACATGTGGATACCCAAAACGACGGCCCAACCATTGTTACAGGCCCGCTATTTGATTTACATAGAATTTATGAAAGACTCGAAACATAATTAAAGATGGAGGAAACCAAGAAGAAACACTATTCTTACGCGAGTCCAAATCTTCTACTCCGTATATCACTTTAAGTGTGCCACTACATGTATCATCTTAGGTGGTTGTTTTTTATTGGCTCATTTCTCATTAATATAAATGGGATCCACTGCATTCACATCAATCACCCCATCAAAAACAACCACCTAAGATGACACATGGAGTGGCTGGCATATCTAAAGTGGTGTAGAATATTTAGCAAAAAAAAAAAAGTGGTGTAGAAGATTTGGACTCTTCTTACAGCATCTTAAATAGTATTCCATCCGTCCCAATTTACTTGTCCATTTTCTAAAAAACACACATATTAAGATAAAGGTTAGTTAGATAATATTTTCCAACTAATCCCCTTAATTAATACACTGAAAAATGAGAATAGTGTTAAGTTTGAAAAAAGACAAATTTTAAAAACAATAAATGTAGGGATAGTTTTGGAAAATCACCTTAAATTAAATTTGTATTGAAAAAAAGAAAAGGGACATGTAAAATGAGACAAATTCATTTTTCAAAAGGTACATGTATTTTGGAACGGAGGGAGTATTGGCTAAAATAATATATAATGATTATATAAAATTTATTAAATCTATAAAGTATTGTACTTCAATGGAATTGGGTAAATGATTAGTTATATTATAAAACTAACATTTTATTATTATTTCAAATTGTTATTCTGTTTGATTCAATTTAAAGTAATGCAAGTGCCTATTTTCAAAAAAAAATTTGTTAAAAATACAATATATTATTTTAAATGGTAATATTGATGATGTGAATTTTCACTACTGATCTTTAGAGCTTTGATAAATATGGTCAATATGATAGAATTATCTAAAATTTTAGATAACAATGATGTCCCGTTGGAAATGAAATATTTTTACACAATCTCTACGGATTTAAATAAAGACATATTTGACAAAATTTTAGCTAAAGGATTAATAAGATTGAAGATGCTCTTATATTTTATGTAAACATTATAGTGTAAGCCTATTTCTGGTCCTGATATCATTTATTTTGTTTTAAAATATAAACAATGCTAAAACATAATCAACAATTCAAATATAAGAAAGGCTAAAATCCCATATTTAAATCTACTAAATTGTCCTGTATCACATGGATGTATATATTTGTAAAATTTAGGAATAAACTTACACATTTTATCCACATGAAATGCATGTTAGATAATCCTTTATGCATGCGGGATTGCGGGGATGTATCCGAATTATTCGTTTGACAGTCCTAATGCGGGGATGTGATTGGACCTACAACGCACTCGATATTTATGTGGACTCTAATTCTCGGATTACTGTACATTATTCCAGTCGAACAACACATGCTTTATACCAATGGACAAAATGATATGACACGTGTGTTTGATAAATGATTAGGAGTATTTTCTTTCAGTCACCATTTTATTCTTTTCAACAAGATATATATTTACTTTTTTCAAAACTTACTATAACAAACATTTTTTGGACAAAATATTATGCATTTCATTAAAAAATTTGGATTTAGTCGGGACAAATCCCGCAAACTCGCAATAAAATTTGTTGAGAAACAAATAAATGAACTAAATAAATAATCGATTTGTTTCCAGTTCACTTGATATACAGAACAAAAAAAATTCTTTCAATTAAAAGAGATTACAATGGCTTCCGAGAAATCCAACATACACAATCCCCGAAACGAATAGCATCAATTTACCTTTACACAATTAATTCCAGTTGTAGTCTAGTGTTCAGAACTTTCAGTTGCAACAACTGAAATCGAAAGAACATAAAATCTCATAAAACGAACAATCTTCCGCTATGAATGGTGGTCGAGTTTTTGCGAATTCCATTACCAAGCCTAGATGCGGGCTTTCTAGATTCCCAAAACACTAATTAAATCATTCTCAAATAGACAAAACAGCAAAAAGACAAAATAACTAAGCAAAAATACCAAAAACATATCAACCACTTTAAAAGAAGGACAAACAAAACACCAAAAAATTGGGTATAACAACAATTCTCACAAAATAAGGATAATTATTGAAGGAAAAATAAGAACTATAATGATTAGATGAGAGAAAAGAAGACGAAAGTGAATTTATGAAAAGGAAAAATGCTTAATTGATGAAGAAAAGGGGTAGATTAGAATATTTTTGAGGTGGCTAGCTAGGATTGGGGATGACTCTCGTTGAGAGAGTTTTGATTCTCTTTTAATCAAAATTACAATGATTTCTGCAGTTGTGTAATGATTTTCTTTAATAGAAATTTTTAATATTACATAGTAACATACAAATTCAAGTTGTTTATCTGTTGATTAAGACATTTGGTTCTATCCGATCGTGGAAGATGATACTGGAATACGTACGTCCTCCTTCTCTTGACGATGTTTTGAGAATTCATTGTTAAATATCATCTTTCTAGTTTCACATTATAATAAGTTGAGGCTAGATCATTTTGTTGGAGTTACTTAGTTAAATAATGTGCAATTTATTTGACAGCTAAGCAATCCAGCCAGCAGAGTAGAATAGTTAGTTTTGTAACAGCTTTTTCCACGCTTTACTTTCACTAGAGTAGGATATAAAAACTCTCATCTCTCAGTACAGTTTTCACTTCTTCTTCAATCAATACAAACTATTTTCAACACATCTTTCAGTTTCTTGATTTGTTAGATCATAACTTGGTATCAGAGCGTGAGTTTCGATCTTTCACATTTCTTGCACTTTCTCTTTAACCTTTAATAAAACAGTTTAGCTACAAAAGACGAGTTTATCGATCTGTAATGGAATTCAACGGCGTTTACTCATCGGAGTCTCTCTTTCCGGTCATCTCTACATCGGAGTTTTCTCTCTTTCCGGTCATCTCTTCAGCGCTCATGTTAATTCCGATTATCCAAGTCGTTTTTCTCATCATTTTGATCGTTATCTTGATGATAGTTCATCTCTGTATCATATCTCTATAGTTTTTCGATCTTGTTGCGTTTTTCGTGTCATTTTGTGGTTCGTCATTGTTGAATTTTATTAGAAAAGCTCAAAAACATAAACAATTCTTGTTTTGCTGTTTTTCATATACAAATTCATTCCCAATTCTTGTTAAAACTCTAAAATCTTCTCGAATATCGTTACAATGACTGAATCTTCAACATCAATTCCACACACAACGACGATGCTTGATTCTTCTCTGATCACGCTTCGATCAGGATAATCCTTTACATTTACAAAATTCAGATAGTCCTGGTATGAAATTAGTTAGTGACAGTTTTGATGGTACTGGTTTTGGAAATTGAAAATGTTCGATGACTATTGCGTTATCAGCTCGAAACAAACTCGGTTTTATTGACGGTTCTATTCCAAAACCTGCTTCTGATTCTCCTACCTTTAAAACCTGGTCTCGTTGTAATGATATGGTTATCTCTTGGATCCTTGGTGCTCTATCTAAGCAAATAGGGAGGAGTGTGATCTATTCAAGTTCTGCACAGGAGATGTGGAATGAGTTAGAGGAACGTTATGGTGTATCTAGTGGAGCTCAGTTGTTTGGACTTCATAAGTATCTTAGTGAAATCAGTCAAGGAAATAGTAATGTTGCAGATTATTTCACTAAACTCAAGATGCTTTGGGATGATATAGATGCTCTCTGTTTTGTGCCTGTATCTACATGTGGCTGCACATGTGGTGCTGCATAGAAACTTATTGTATTTCAGCAAAATCAGCGTGTTATACAATTTCTCATGGGTTTGAATGAGTCTTACAATGTTATGAGAGGATCTCTCTAATGGATTCACCTCTTCCATCTATTGGTCAAGTTTACAGTATAATTCTTCAGGAAGAAGCACAAAGAGATATTCATTCTTCTTCAACTCATTTTATGGCTGATTGATCTTCTCTGAATACTGCAGCTTCACGACATGGTTTTTCTCAAATTAAACCAAAACATTTCAATGACAACAGATCTAAACCTTCTTTACATTACAATTACTGCAAAAAGTCAGGTCATACCATGGACAAGTGTTATAGGCTTCATGGATTTCCTAATGATTTTATGTTTACCAAAACCAAGAAGTTTGCTGCAAATGTTGATAACATCTCTTCTTCTTGTGAATCTGGTTTAACAGCTCACAACTTAAATGCTTCACCATCTGTTGGTTCTACTGTTTCTTTTCCTACAGGATTGACTCCAGAGATGTATAATCAACTTATTAGTCTACTCAAGACTGCTCAACCTATAGAATCAACCTCAACAGCTAATTTGATTGGTAATTCTATTGAACCTTCTGTTATTCCCAGATTACACACTTGTATAATTGTAGAAGGGGGGGTTGAATACAATTCTTGATATTTATAAATTTTTGATAAGAACCACAGAAATCTATAAGGGGATAATTGCTGAATGAGAAAAGATTCACAAACACATAAAAAAATCAGGTGGTAAATGTACCACCTGAGACTTTTATTCGAAGAAAACTCTGTGATACAAATGTACACAGCTTCTGTTTTACAACTCTTTGCTTCTAAGGATATTCAAGAAACCCTAAGCAAATATGTCTGTTTTCTTGGTTTCTAAAGAGTTGCTACACTTGGTTATATATCCCAAGTTTACAAGTACTACAGGAACAAGCTAATATTAATCTAATTCAAGTTGACTTGCTACTCCACTCCAAATCCACATGTAGCCGAAAGGTTGTCCTTGTGAACAGATATGTCCCCTGCACCTTTCTTATATGTACTGTGTAAATGGAATGCTTCTTTCTTCTGTGTTTCCAAAGTATGGCTGCCATACTGCTTTTTATACCTACTATCAACCCATGTGATATGTCAGTCAAACCTGTCCTTATCAACTTCTAATTCCCAGCTAGCATTGAAGAAAGTGTTAATGATTATCCGTTGATGTTGTACACAGTCATCCGTTGATGGTAGTTTGAGCTGTATCCATTGATAGAGTAGATTTGAGTTGTATCCGTTGATAGAGTCCTGTTCTCATCCGTTGATACACTTTCACTTAGACAGAATTACATAGCATAGCTTATTTACAATTGGCTACCCTATTCTACCTATCCATTGATGGTCAACATGACTCTAAATAAAAACACTATCAACTGATAAATAGAGATACTGCAGTATGCTACAAAACCTCATCCGTTGATGAGCTACCTGTCAACGAATAGAGTTATAATGTCTCATCCGTTGACAGTTACAAAACATGACTTATACAATTTTGTGCATAGAATGTGAAATCATCATCAAGTACAACATATTCCTAACAATCTCCCCCAATTTATGCTTGATGAACATAAAGTCATAAATTTAGGACCTTGATGATAACAAAACATTTCCCTAGAGGTATTTACTGATAGATGCATAATTGTATTAAGCTTCAAAATTTAAACACAGAAAGTTTGAGAAATTTACAGAGAAAGATTGCTCCTCTAGACTAAGCAGATCATTAATGTTTTCTTTCTCTTGTTGGCACCACTCTTGATTTTCCTTCCTTAGCAGAATTTGATTCAATCTGGATTTGGAGTTGCCTGTAGAAGGCTTCTTCTTCAGCAATCTTTGAATTCAGCTTTGATTGCAACCACCTAAGGTACTGGGTGCTAGCCTTAGATAGTTGATCCTCCAACCTGAAGAATCTCCTGTTTCCACCTTCATCCCTGAATTCCATCATCCAATAAGGTTGAATGTGGATTTTCTGTCCATTGTATGGGATCTTCAATTTCTTGGGCAAACTTGATGGAGAATTCCATTCTGCTCTAATCTGTTCAATCCTCTTGATTATCTCATGCCTGGATACCATGGAGAACCCTGTATGTCACTTAATGGCAGAGAATACTTTGGTTAAGATTTGATAATTTTCTCCAAGTACCTTCTGTAAAGGCCATGTCCTCTTTTTTCCTCCTTTGTAGACAAACACTAATCTCTCAGGTAGTTGTTTGTATTTTTCAATTCCTCTCACTTTTGACACTTCATCCATATATAAATTGATGCCAAAATATTCTTCTATAACTGCCTGATAGATGTAGTCTTCCTTGTTCTCAGCAGGTGATTGTTTAACAATAGAGGGCACCTTAGATATTTGGATAGGCAACTTTGGAGTTTGATTTCTTGAGGCCCTTTTCTTCTGTGTTGATTCAAACTGAAATTTAGGAACCTCAATTTTGTCAAACTCTACTGGTTCCTCCTTTGGCTCTATTTGCTGTTCATGGAAGTTTACAGATGGGTTTATTTCCTCTTGAGGCATTTGAACTGGTAATTGTGTGCCACTTGTTTCTCTGGATCCTTTCTATGGAAAAATAGGTTTGTTGGGTCTTTGCTTTTTTTGTCTTTTCTGTACCCTGACCTTAGTGCCACCTTTTCTCTTAACTGGCTTAGGAGGTTCCTCAGACTCCTTTTCTTCACTTTGTAACTCATCCTCTAACTCTTGAGCTAGTCTGGCTAGCCTCTCTTCTGAGTTTTCATTTGGAAATTCAGTATTTGGATGAGCTTCTCTTAGCAGCCTTGAAGTCTCTTCCCTCTTGGCTTCAACAAATCTAGGATGGCTGTTGGAGTGATAGAGTATATTTTTATATATATTCTAGATGATTTTATTCTCATATTTATTGTGTTTTGCATTGATTTGGATTTTTATTTAATAGATTTTATTGTTTTATTGTAGGAAATAAAGAATTCATGACTTGGAAGGATTTGGAGCAAAAAGAGCTATTTTGGAGATAAAATAGGAGAAAATTCGTATTATTGGGCTACACGGGCTGCCTGCACTGTTTGGGCCATATCTTGAGTTCCAGAAGTCAGAATTTGACGATCTTACTATCCACGCGAAGCTTGTGGAATTATCTTTAATTCAGAGGTGGTCCAGTAAGCAAAATCGAACTGGAAGAGCCCAGAAACAGAGGAGTAAATATAGTTACGAATTTTACAAGGAATCCTATTCAGTTATGGAATCTTGTAATTTATTTAGAGTATTAAAATACTTTTATTGGGCAAGACTTTTAGAGCCTATATAAACACATCCAGGGTATTATTTTATAGGGAAGAAAGAAGGATGTAATATTAGATCAGATAATATAGTTTAGAGTAGATTATTATTATTAGTTGGAGATGTAGAGAAACACCATGACTCTTCTTTTGGGTGACAACATTGAAGTTTGAAGGTTTTGTTCTCTTAATTATTTCTTTGTTCTTATTAGTTTAATTATGTTTTCTTATTTTACTAGTTGTTTTACTTGTTTAATTATTAGCGAGTAGTTATTTCTAGGGCTTAAAGGGAAGCCATGTTTGCACTAATATTGGCATGATTTTCATAGTGGTTTGATTGGTTATGGTTAATTCTGATTGATATGTTTTAATCATTAATTTGTGTAATTGGCCGATATCATGGATTAATTATATGCAAATAGGGGTATGGATCGAGAGATTTACTTACTAGAGGCACACATACGATTAACAGAATTGAATTTGAGTGCGGAAGCATCATTGGATTTCTGAGAGCGTTAATTCTTGGAAGAGATTAACTTGACTCTAATTACCTGATTGATTGAATTACTAAAAGTGGTTAATTGTGTTGAATGTTTCGAGAGTGTTAATGCTTGAAAGAGATTAACATACTCTAGTTATAGGATCACATTGATTGCTTTAGCTTAAGAGCCAATTGTGTAAGCATGGTGGACCTGATTGCCCTAGGTTTTAAATAATTTGTTTATCATCTGTTTAATTAGTGTTAATTTAGTTTAATTAGTTAATTAATAATTTCACATATTCGTCTGACCCTTGAAACAATTAGCGATAACTGAAAAGGAATTAGTAGAACCTGTCTCCTTGTGGATTCGACCCGCTTGCCATCTGTACTAGCAATAGACACCGTGCGCTTGCGGTTAGGTATAATTTGACACATCAAGTTTTTGGCGCCGCTGCCGGGGAGACAGCGAGTTGCTATTGATTTTAATATAGTTGTTTAGATTGTTTCCATTGTCTCATTGGAACTTTAGTTCCAATTGAGGCGAATTTTACTACGTTTTCTTGGCTTTGTTGAGAGTTTACAGGTTACTATGGGTGAAGTTAATACTTTAGCACTACTCTCTTCCATGTTGGAGGCACGCACTCAAGAAATTGCCTCATTCAACTTTACAGAGCCCACTATACGTCCAATGAGTATCAATGAGATGTCACAAGTGGCCCCTAAAACTTACAACTTCTGTCAAATTTGCGGTGTGCAGGGTCACTATGGTTTTGAATATTCTTACAATTTCTATAATTCTCAGAGTGCTCAGTTGGGACAAATGAATTCTTTTGAAGAAGGATATGGGTACAATCAGTATTCAAACACTTTTGATCAAGAATGCGTGAATCAACCAGATTTCTACTACCAGGACAATGGTGCTCAAAATTTTTCATATCATAATCAGCAACAGTTTGAGCAAAAATATTATCAATCATATGAGCAGCCGCTACAACAAGAATATCAATATCCTCCTCTACAAGAAGATCTACATGTTTCTCAATCCAGTGTAGATGTGCAAGCTGATCAGACAAATGAGATGTGGGATATCTTGAATAAACTGCTAAAGAGTTCTGAAGAACAAGCCGAGAAGATCAAAGAATTAGAAACTCAAAGTTTGGCGATTGAATCTCAAATTGCACAGTTGGCTAACTCTTCTACTACAGGGCAGCTCGACTATTTACCATCATCATCTATCCGATCTGAAGAGGACCTGATTGCTATCAATCTCACAAGCGATCAGGAATATGATAGTTTCTCCATGTATGTTGATGATGAGGCCATTGATAAAGAGAAGGAGTATGCCACCGATGACGAGATCAATGATGTTGCTGCTACCAAGGACAATGTGACTGATGATGAGGCTACAAAGGAAAGCAATACAGAGATGGTTGTTGTTTCTCTTCCACAACCTGTGCCTCAGCTACCATGTATTGATAAATTTGCTCTCGATCTAGCCTCTACTTACAAGGCTTCTTTGCTCAAGAACACTTATTTCAAGGTTGATGTGATAACAAATATTGTCCAAGATGATATTTCTCAAATTCTGGTTGAGGATCCATACAAAGTGGCTCATACGTTTCAAGCTCGAGGAGAGGGAGAAGATGGAAGTGTCGGCTTAATCTTTGATGTGATAAGCCAAGATGTCCGAATGACTCCAGTGAAAGTGAGGAGTGAAGAAAAGCCGCCACCAGAACCTCCACCTTATGTCAAGGGAGTTCAATATTTTCGTGGTGTTGAATTTTATCGCTGTTTTATCACAAAGTTTTCCAAAACTGCACAAGCACTCTCTCTATTGCTTATTAATGACATATTTTATTTTACTGATGCTTGTTTGGAGACTTTCTGCAGGATAAAGACAACCACTAACACTCTTGATACTTTTTGTGGTGGCGAGTTTATGATCGAGAAAGTGGATATTACGCCTTTACCGGAGTATTTTGGAGGAGGTCAAGCTAATGACTCTAAATAAGCGCTGCTTGGGAGGCAACCCAAGATTTCATTGGAGGATCGGTGCACTTCATGCTTTTGCATAGGGGAGTAATTCTTTCTTTATCTTTCATATATAGTAGAATTGCTTAGTTATTTGTTCAACCCAAGCCTTGTGTTCCTTCATCTCATTCTTAAAAAAAAAACAAAAAAAAAAGTTTTGTTGTTTTTTCAAAATAAATAAATAAATAAAAAAATATCAGAATGCGCCAGCGCCAGATGCGCCAGACCAGCGCAGGAGCGCCGTGTAACGCAGAAGGAGTCAGCGCATCAAGCGCCCAGCCAGCGCAGGAGCGCCCAGACACGCAGGTTGAACCTGCGTGTCACCCTTGTTTCCGCGCCTCTCACCCATGTAACGCAGCCACAGGCTGCGTGACAACCCCTCTGCCCAGAATTTTTCCCGAAAAATTGTGTTTTTCCTCATAAATTCAACCCCAAATTCAATCCTAACTCAAATTTCTTTGATTCCTAATTCATATATCTATCCTACATCAATTCTAAACCTCTCCAAATCTCTCCTACACTCTAAATTTTTATTTTCATCCTATCCATAATCTTTTATATATACCCACCTATAAATACAAATCCAATTCCTCTTCTATTTATTTAAATCTCTAAAAATTCAATTCTAAAGAGGAATTAATTGCAAGTTCACCTCTTTGATTCGTAGTTGGGATATCTCTTCTCTATTTTATTTTTTTATTACGAATTTGTGTTCTTGTAAATTGGGGATTTTGTATTATTATTGTTCATTGGGTATTTTTGGAGTGATATTGCTTGGTGGTTTTTGCAGGAAATTTCTTGGTGGTTGTTGGTGGTGAGTGGGTGGCTCCTAAGCGAATGAGGGGTGGTTTTCACACCCGACACCTTGATTCCAGGGGAGTTTTCTTTCTTTTCTTTTTAGTGTAGCTTTATTTTGTTTTTATTTGTACTTTTGTATTGATGGAATTCGAGCATCAAAACGCAACGGAAACTGTAAAATTAAATCGAATTCCAAGCCCGGGATCCATGTTTAATACTAGATAATCATGGTAGTAAGAATATATTTACCTTTTCAAAGCTTTATGTATTGGATGTCAAAAAGGAGATCCTAGCTTTCACGATTCTGAACGCTCCTCCTCGAAGCCTCCTCTACGGTATCCACACGAACACTCTAAGAACAATTCTTCAATGGAAGGGAGGTACTAGCCTCCAATGAAAATATTAGATCTTGATTTTAGGGTTAGGATGTTTTTCGACTGTAGTATAATTTTTATCGTACTAAAAATCATATCCTTCCTTTACTATCATCATGTATATATATGATAGTATAAGGCAAAAAGCCCAAGCCAAAACCTAGCCCATGTATGATTTATTTAAATAATAAAATCTAATTCTATTATTCAAATAAATAATAATTAAGTCAAACTTAATTATTAAAATCATATCTCATATATCTTTGTATTTTATTATAGCTTAATTAAGTCCCACTTAATTAATATAATAAAATCCAACTTATCATTAATTAATTTAAATTCATAATTTAAATTAATTCTTCCTTTAAAATGTTCTATGTGTGTGACCCTGTAGGTTATTATTTATTTTGGCAATAATTTTATTCTCCAATAAAATTATAAACAATGAGCGGTATCTAGTAATAAATCATTGCCACCCAATTAAATAATAATTAAATCGTGATTCGATAAACCTTTTGTGATTAATGTTCCCGTGTAATATAATCCCTTTAACCAAATATTATAGATTAAACTCGAGGCATGTTTATTGTCATCCTCTTCATAATTTAATCCGGGTTTACTTGATCCATGAGTAGACTATTAATAACAAATCATTATTTGAGCACGACCATGCATTTTATAGTCTCACTCAATCAAGAGGCCAATAATATCTCTCCTATCTGATAGGAGGGTTAAATCCTTTATCTATCATTCATATTTCTCATACGATTCACAATATACCCGATGTCCACTTTTATCATTACCCGGTCAAAGGTAACTTTTAATGTAGTCAAAGTATATTATCCTCGTATAGAAATATAATGATCTCAAGTCAAAGGATCATTACACCATTATCACTGTGAGTCTTTCTTATGACTTAATTAACATGAAGAATCTCACTGTGGGTCTGTCCAGTACCATGTACCCTACATGTACCTATGTATTGACTTTAGTATCTCCATACTTATAACCAATGAGATGTGGTTATCAGTCAAAAACATACTAGTCTATTTATGTATTATTATTGTCCTGTATAATAATACTCGACTAGGGACCTTTAAGAATATGATATATATTATATAATCTCAAATTCAAGTTGTAAACTTAAACTATATAATGTGTATCATTATTCTAAGGACATTTATTATGCTAACAAATATCGCAGTAATTAGAGTCATAATAAATACATTTATTTAATAATCAAATGACATAAGATTTATTCGAGAAACAATGTATTGCCTCTAGGGCACCTACACTAACAATCTCCCACTTGCACTAGAGCCAATCACCCATGTATCTAATACCCATGGAACTAGTGTGACCGTCGTGCTTCTGCTGCGACAGGCCTTTGGTCAGTGGATCTGAAATGTTATCATTTGTATGCACTTTACATATATGTATTTCACCCCTTTCATTAATCTCTCGTATGAGGTGATATCTTCTGAGTATATGTTTGGATCGGGAGTGCGATCTAGGCTCTCTAGCCTGTGCGATGGCCCCATTATTATCGCAATATAGATCAATGGGATCTGCAATCGATGGAACCACTTCCAAATCAGAAATGAATTTTCGAATCCAAACTGCCTCCTTAGCCACTTCACAAGCTGCAATGTACTCAGCCTCCATTGTAGAATCAGCTACTATTTCTTGTTTTGAACTCTTCCAGCTTACAGCACCTCCATTTAGACAAAACACAAAACCAAACTGTGATACAGTATCATCCCTGTCTGTTTGGAAACTTGCATCGGTGTAACCCTTTACAACCAGTTTCTCGTCTCCTCCATACACCAAGAATGAATCTTTAGTCCTTTTCAGGTACTTTAGAATATTCTTGACTGCCGTCCAGTGACCTTCACCTGGATTAGACTGGTATCTGCTCGTCATGCTCAAAGCATACGAAACATCGGGGCGAGTACATACCATTGCATACATGATAGATCCAATTGCTGATGCATATGGAACTTTATTCATGCGGTCCTTCTCATCTAATGATTTCGGACATTGGTCTTTAGAAATTGTTATCCCTTGAGACACAGGGACATATCCCCTTTTAGCATTTTGCATACCAAAACGATGCAAAACCTTATCAATGTATGTACTCTGACTTAGACCGATCATCCTTTTAGATCTATCTCTATAGATCCTCATTCCTAGAATGTAGGTTGCCTCTCCTAAGTCTTTCATAGAGAAATTGCTCCCTAACCAAGTCTTAACAGCCTTTAGAGAAGGTATGTCATTCCCCATTAGTAGTATGTCATCAACATACAATACTATGAATGCCACATGGCTCCCACTAACCTTCTTGTAAACACAAGGTTCATCCTCGTTTTGAATAAAGCCATACTCCTTGACTGTCTCATCAAAACGAATATTCCATCTCCTAGAGGCTTGCTTCAATCCATAAATGGATCGACGTAATTTACATACCTTGCCAACATTCCTTGGATCGACAAAACCTTCAGGTTGTGTCATGTACACATCCTCTTCAAGGCTCCCATTAAGGAAAGCTGTTTTGACATCCATTTGCCAGATTTCGTAATCATGGAATGCTGCAATTGCAAGCAAAATCCGTATGGACTTGACCATGGCAACTGGTGAGAAAGTTTCATCATAGTCAATACCATGAATTTGTTTGAACCCTTTCGCAACCAGTCTGGCTTTATAGGTCTGAACATTTCCTTCCATGTCAGTTTTCTTCTTGAAAACCCACTTGTACCCTACGGGTTTTACCCCTTCAGGTGGATCAACCAAATCCCAAACTTGGTTTTCGTACATGGAATCCATCTCGGATTTCATGGCATCAAGCCATCTCTTAGAGTCTGGACTGTTCATAGCATCTTGATATGTGAGAGGCTCATCCTCATCTATGAGCATCAAATCCCCACATTGAGTCAAAAGAAATCCATATCTCTCTGGCTCATGGCGAATTCTACCAGATCTACGAACAACCTGTGTTTCTTGAGCATTATCATTATTCTGCTCTTGTTCCACCTCAGGTTCAATGCTATTTTGTGGTTCTCGATCTTCATCGAGATCTATAGTTCTCCCACTGTCTCTTTTGGAAACAAAATCCTTTTCCATGAAGACAGCATCTCGAGCAATGAACACTTTCTGCTCAGAAGGACTATAAAAATAATACGCCTTTGTTTCTTTAGGGTATCCCACAAAATTGCACTCTTCGGATTTAGGTCCAAGCTTGTTAGATACTTGACGTTTTACAAACGCCTTGCATCCCCAAACTTTCATAAAGTTCATGCTTGACCGTTTCTCCTCCCATATCTCATATGGAGTCTTTTGAACCTTCTTGGTTGGAACACGGTTAAGTGTGAAAGCCGCTGTTTCTAGAGCATAACCCCAGAAACTTATTGGAAGATCTGCATGACTCATCATCGATCGTACCATGTCTAACAGGGTACGATTTCTCCTCTCTGAAACTCCGTTCCATTGAGGTGTACTTGGCGGAGTGAGTTGTGATACAATGCCACACTCTTTTAAATACTCTTTAAATTCGGTGCTTAAGTATTCACCCCCACGATCGGATCGTAAGATTTTAATACTTGCACCTCCGCCTATTTGCTTCTCTACTTCAGCCTTGTATTCTTTGAAATTTTCAAAAGAATCGGATTTATTCTTCATAAGATACACATATCCATATCTACTGAAGTCATCAGTAAATGTTATGAAGTAGTAGTAGCCTCCTCTAGCCATCACACGCATTGGGCCACATACATCACTATGTATTAGCTCCAAACGTTCAGTGGCCCTTTGACCCTTACCAGTAAAAGGGGCTTTAGTCATCTTACCAAGCAAACAAGATTCGCATTTTTCGTATGATTCAAAATCAAACTTATCCAAGTATCCATCCTTATGTAATTTGGATATGCGTTTCTCATTTATATGACCTAGACGACAATTCCAGAGGTATGTTTGATTTGAGTCATTAACTTTAAGTCGTTTGTTTTCTATGTTACAGACCGAATTATCTAAATCAAGAACATATAAACCATTAAATAAACGCGCAACACCATAGGTTAAATCATTTAAAGCAAAAGAGCAACTATTGTTCTTTATTATAAACGAAAAACCTTTCTTGTCCAAACAAGAAACAGAAATAATGTTTTTGCGAATCGCAGGCACGTAATAACAGTCCTCAAGTTCTAAAACAAGCCCAGAGGGCAAAGATAGATAATAAGTTCCTACGGCTAAAGCAGCAACTCTTGCTCCATTGCCTACTCATAGGTCCACTTCTCCCTTAGCCAAAGTCCTACTTCTCTGCAGTTCCCTCACATTTATACAAATGTGAGAAGCACATCCAGTATCCAATACCCAAGATGTAGAAGTAGACAAATTGACTTCTATAACATATATTCCTGTAGTAGAAGCTTGTTGAGCCTTCTTCTTCTTCAGATCCTCCTTCAATCTATCCTTCTCAAGGATTGATCGAACGGATAGAGAGTTTGTGTTGTTTGTCATTATTCAGTATCTACAATGTTAAAAGCACATAATAAACATTAGATTGTTTGAGTTATCATTATTATGTTCAAATGATTATGATATATTCATAATATATCTCCCACTATTTTTATCAAATTAATATCCCTTACTATTAAATCGAAAAGAATATCCCATAAATCTTTCTAGTGAGCCAAGATCCATATTTCGTCATATCCTAAGTCAACCACTGGTAGTCCTTAAAACATGATTATTTAGGTAGACAACAGTTGTCAATTATATCATATATAATTCTTGGATAGTTTGGTGAACAACAATTGTTCTTGTCTATCTAATAGATTTTGAACCAAACTCTATGCTTCTAAGTTCATAATAATTGAATTTAACCGTTTATTTTTCACCTTATTATGACGACTCAGTTAAGTTAAACCCAATGATACAACGGTCGAATATAACCGCTTATATTCGTCACATCTCACCACGATAGACAGGAGTCCCCTGCCACTGGCAGTCATTCCCCTCATCGATCTAGGATTCGATGAGTGTTCATTCATTGGAAAGCATCCGATTAAAACTTAATATTTTGTTAAGGGGTTTCAAAATTAAAACGACCATGATCCCATCATAAAGAGATTCCCAATTTTTCCTTGAATTAAATACTTCAAATCAATATTCATCAATAGTTTGATTTCCAGGTTGTTGGAGGAGTCACAAGTGGCCTCACTTAATACCCAACTTCCTTACAGGTAAAACCTGTTTTTGACAAAATCTTCCCATATCAAAATAATTGAAAATTTGTATTTAATTCAGTGTTTCATAAACACAGAAATCTCATGATCGTTTGTTCATTTTAAAATCTCGAATCGTTACAGATTTTATCTTGTTTAGCATGGCAAGTATGGCATGGGTGACGTATCTAATACATGCATACATCATTAATCTAATTAAAACATGCATACATTTGTTACTCTACACATGCATCATATGTAAAGTGCATCACCTAAATTAATATGCTATGGTTATGGCCCAATCCTATGCGATTTTTCCAAGCTAATGGAAAAATCAAGGTCAATCTATGGTGGTAATAACTAATTATTACAAAATCTCTTGCTTCGCTTCCAAAGCTGCCTTGACTGCCTCCAAGCTCCTCTTGAAACATTTTACAAAAGAACTCGGGTTGCATTCGAGATAAAATAATTACAAAAAGAAAAACGACATGCAAGTCGTATTTAATTATTATAAACCATAAATTAAAATTAATAAAATAAATTGAAAAATAGGTCTTGGGGCCATAACCATGCATCATGCTCACTTAGCAATTAAAAGCAACACATATTGTATAATCACAATTTTATACAACATAAATTAAATATGATCACATCATAAATAATTAATTAACACATTTTAATTAAATATTAATATTGTAATCAAAATTACTAATTAATAAAATTTCACAAATTCCAGGTTAAGCATTATCGAATAAAATTTAACCTTGCATTCATAACCCTAGCAGGATATTAACAAACCTAACCTGTAAATTGTTACGCATGGCAATGTCACGTATTAACAGAAAACAGTTAAACAAAGCAGATACGCTTCATACGAATGCGCATCAGCAGATACGCATCTTGTGAATGCGTATTAGGCTGATACGCATCTTTCGTATGCGTATCACAGGTGTTAAACCTACTGCGGCTGTTCTCCAGTTTTTAACCCAGTTCGTTCCTTTTGCAAAGACTAAGCTCTGTTTTTGATTCCAAATCGTTATTACAGACTCATGATTACCTTGACATTATAACACAGCAACACAATCATATATCAAGATTCTTGAACGAATTAAAAAACTAAACCTAGTCATATAAACACGCATGTATAGGTTTTACGCATGAACTGTTCTTATGCCTCCCTGATTCGATTTTATTCTATTAGTATGATTCCAGACTGATCATTCAGAGGCTACGATTACCAGTAGTAACATCACAGTCATTATTTTACCGATTCTTGATGATCAACATCTAAAAACATATACATATGTACGTGAACTGCTTACAAATATAGATACATACGTGTTTATACATGAACTGCACTACTGTATATCTGAATCATGGTTATCGACTAGTTTTTCAGTTGTTCAACCCACGATATAATCTAATTACTACATAACATGTGCAACAGATCAAAGATACGCAGCAGCAGCAGAGATAGAATCATGTAAACTTTTTATACGCATGAAACATGCAGTAGGGTTCACGTAAATAAAAAAAAACTCAGAACTAGTATGTCTCAAACAGATCGTATACATCAATATTTAACCAGATTATCCATTAAACATGTAGCTCTGATGCCATTGATGGAATTCGAGCATCAAAACGCAACGGAAACTGTAAAATTAAATCGAATTCCAAGCCCGGGATCCATGTTTAATACTAGATAATCATGGTAGTAAGAATATATTTACCTTTTCAAAGCTTTATGTATTGGATGTCAAAAAGGAGATCCTAGCTTTCACGATTCTGAACGCTCTTCCTCGAAGCCTCCTCTACGGTATCCACACGAACACTCTAAGAACAATTCTTCAATGAAAGGGAGGTACTAGCCTCCAATGAAAATATTAGATCTTGATTTTAGGGTTAGGATGTTTTTCGACTGTAGTATAATTTTTATCGTACTAAAAATCATATCCTTCCTTTACTATCATCATGTATATATATGATAGTATAAGGCAAAAAGCCCAAGCCAAAACCTAGCCCATGTATGATTTATTTAAATAATAAAATCTAATTCTATTATTCAAATAAATAATAATTAAGTCAAACTTAATTATTAAAATCATATCTCATATATCTTTGTATTTTATTATAGGTTAATTAAGTCCCACTTAATTAATATAATAAAATCCAACTTATCATTAATTAATTTAAATTCATAATTTAAATTAATTCTTCCTTTAAAATGTTCTATGTGTGTGACCCTGTAGGTTATTATTTATTTTGGCAATAATTTTATTCTCCAATAAAATTATAAACAATGAGCGGTATCTAGTAATACATCATTGCCACCCAATTAAATAATAATTAAATCGTGATTCGATAAACCTTTTGTGATTAATGTTCCCGTGTAATATAATCCCTTTAACCAAATATTATAGATTAAACTCGAGGCATGTTTATTGTCATCCTCTTCATAATTTAATCCGGGTTTACTTGATCCATGAGTAGACTATTAATAACAAATCATTATTTGAGCACGACCATGCATTTTATAGTCTCACTCAATGAGGCCAATAATATCCCTCCTATCTGATAGGAGGGTTAAATCCTTTATCTATCATTCATATTTCTCATACGATTCACAATATACCCGATGTCCACTTTTATCATTACCCGGTCAAAGGTAACTTTTAATGTAGTCAAAGTATATTATCCTCGTATAGAAATATAATGATCTCAAGTCAAAGGATCATTACACCATTATCACTATGAGTCTTTCTTATGACTTAATTAACATGAAGAATCTCACTGTGGGTCTGTCCAGTACCATGTACCCTACATGTACCTATGTATTGACTTTAGTATCTCCATACTTATAACCAATGAGATGTGGTTATCAGTCAAAAACATACTAGTCTATTTATGTATTATTATTGTCCTGTATAATAATACTCGACTAGTGTTATGCTAAATTCACGCAAGCGCACGTTGTCACAAGTAATATATGATTAAATCAAGTTCGTTCCCACAGAGATCTAGAATGGTGTTAAATTCAGTAAATATGCCTATGCAACAATGTATGGTTTTAACTCACTGCTAAGAAAAGTAACTAATTGGTGTTGATTATCTAAATTATACTAAGATGCGAATTATAAAACTAAGAATTAAACAATTAACGAGAATAAAAATCGAATTACTTATATGAGAATGAACATGGAATCCTAGTTTCATCATCTACTTCACTTAGAGTTGCAGCCTTTAATCACTATGTGCAATGGTTTTGATATCTGATCGGATAACACGAAACAAGTATACGCTACCTGTCAGCATACGCATACCAAACTAAACATACATCCACAAAAGAGATAGAAGATGAATAGACACCAATTATGCTTAGACCCTATATGTCTATAGAATTTGAAAACATAACGGTTGAAGAACAAGTTATCCATAAAGATCACATAGGGCGGTATAAGTATTTTCATCTCACACCACAATCATATTGATAACAATTATGAACCTATGCTAGCATGGCAAGTTCTAAATCTCAAGATCCACTTTCACTTCACAAGAGATTAACAATTTAGATGTTCGCGACGCATCTATCTATTAAGCATAACCATACGAGGATATCAATTATACACCACACACAAATCTTTAAGGCATGCAAACTACTAAGCTACATAGATAAATCCACTAGGATCCCATGACAACAATTAGCCCATAATTGAACCGTTCATCGTCATGGGATTTGATGAAAACATGATGTAAAACAAGATATGGAAGAAAGATGTAATAATATTATAAAAATAAAGAGTTGAGAAAACAAATCTATAATCCAACGTATACAAAAGATGAAGTAGATCTAGATCCTTGCTTGTCACGAGCGTTGAATCTTTCTCTCCTTTTCTCCCTTGCAGATCTCAGCTGGTTACAATAATAATGCTATGATAATCTGTATATCTCTATTACAATGCTTAGATGTGTTTTTATAGGCTCTAGATTTCTTTCCCAGCAAGAATTTTATCTTCTATTACAATTAGAATTTAATTAAGGTGCTAAAACCTGCCCTGAATATAATTAGAACTTGAAAAGGGCAAAACAGTAATTTCCAGGCCATGCTTCACAAAGAATACACGCGCGAATTTATTCAACACATTACTTGCACGTGATTCCTATCCCAGGTTGTAGAAAATCACTCAAGCTTCGCGTGGGCAGTAAGATCGCTGAAAACGGACTTACAGAACTCCAGATATGGCCAAAACAGTGTATGCTGCGCAGCCTTCACAGAAAATCCGAATTTTAATCAATTAATTCCCAAAAATTTATAGAAGCATCCACCTTAATCAACATTCTTGTAAACCTGCACAACTAAGCAAAACACATCAAAACTACAAGAAACTTGAGTCCAAGACAATCAATTTAAGCCGATTTAGAATGTTCCAAGTAGATATAAAATCCACTTATCACACCCCCAAACTTAAACCGATGCTTGTCCTCAAGCATTAACAATTACAATTAACTAACTAACTAGTACCACTTCCGTAGGTGATCACGGTTGCATTTGGCATATGCAACAAGCCCTTTAAACCCCTAGGCAGCCCTAGTGGACGAGTAAGGTCTCGTGAGGGCCTATAGCGAATGTACCCACAAAATCCATTTAACCTAATGCAATGCAATGCATGAATGCAACTAAATGAAAATGTAATTAATCTAATCTACCATACCTTCAAATCCTCTCATGCCACATCAACTTAAGAATCAAAGTAAATACGCAATGTCTTGGTGTCGATAGTGCAAGTATTCACATAGTCTACTCAATGAACATGCATAAGTTCTCACAAACCCATGTCAAGTGTAAGAATAAGTTAGCAAACATGCTAAGCCTACAAGAGTACATCTTTGAGACAACACTCGGGATCTCATACGCAAGAACAAGCAAACACTCACAATCCACTCACAAAAGAATATTCACTCAAGAACAAGGGTAAGTGTATCACTCAATTCCAACGAAATCATAAGCATGCTTGACATTTGGTATCAATCTAACTCTTAACACAACATACATCAATGAAGATAATCAAAAGGTCTTTAATTGGGTTGTAACGGGGCTAGGGACAAGGTATGTCAAATAAGCCAAAACAGGTGTAGTGTCAAAAGCTAGTAAGTACCATAATAAATCACACACAACACCCTATTTTCCCCCCACATAATTTTACTAAGACAAATACTCGACTAGTCGACTAAAATAGGATCGCAACAAACACAGACATGCTCTCATAATATTTTTTTTTTCTTTTTTTTTTTTTCCTTTTTTTTTCTCTTTTTTTTTCTTTTTTTTTTTTTGGAAGAAACAAAAATAATGTACAACAAGGCTTGGGTTGCCTCCCAAGAAGCGCTCGTTTAATGTCATTAGCTTGACATTCTTCCGATAATTCACGTCGACGCCAAAAAGGCGGAAACCTTCTCGCGATCAAACGAACCTCCATAGTAATGCTTCAACCTCTGTCCATTTACTTTGAAAGTATGATCCGGTGTTGTTTCATAAATTTCAATAGCTCCATGAGGATACACCGTCTTAACAATAAACGGACCCGACCACCGTGACTTGAGTTTTCCCGGAAAAAGCTTGAGGCGAGAATTAAATAGCAACACTAGTTGTCCCGGTAAAAATGCCTTGGGCGTCAACCTTTTATCATGCCACCTCTTGACCTTCTCTTTATACATTTTATTATTTTCGTAAGCTTGCTCACGAAATTCCTCAAGTTCATTCAATTGAAGCAATCGTTTTGCACCCGCAGCCTTAATATCCAAATTTAACTTCTTCAATGCCCAATATGCCTTGTGTTCTAACTCTGCAGGCAAATGACATGCTTTACCATAAACCAACTGAAACGGAGACATACCTAGAGGAGTTTTGTAGGCAGTTCTGTACGCCCACACAGCTTCATCCAACTTCAATGACTAATCCTTACGAGACGGATTCACCACTTTCTCCAGAATTCTTTTGATTTCACGATTAGAAACCTCCGCTTGACCATTAGTTTGGGGATGATAAGCAGTGGCAACACGATGCATCACATTGTACCTTATCATCATAACAGTAAATTAACGATTACAGAAGTGTGTCCCCTCATCACTGATTATAGCACGTGGTGTTCCATAACGCGTGAAAATTTGCTTGTGAAGAAAATTCAGCACTACCTTAGCATCATTGGTCGGTAAAGCTTTCACCTCGACCCACTTAGACACATAATCCACAGCTAGCAAGATGTACTGATTATTGCATGAAGAAATAAAAGGTCCCATGAAGTCAATTCCCCAAACATCAAAGATCTCTACCTCAAGAAGCATGTTAAGAGGCATCTCGTTCCTTCTAGAAATATTGCCAACCCTTTGACATCGATCACAACTCATTACAAACTGATGAGCATCCTTGAACAAGGTAGGCCAATAAAAACCTGCTTGAAGCACACGAGCTGCTGTCTTTTCTCCACCATAATGACCACCATACACAGTTGAGTGGCAATCTCTCAAAACATTCTCCGTCTCACTATACGGAATGCATCGTCTGATCATCTGATCTACTCCTTGTCTAAACAAAAACGGTTCATCCCAACGGTACCACTTCACATCATGTAAAAACTTCTTCCTTTGAGCACTCGAAAGATCCGGAGGAATAACATTGCTCACCAAATAGTTCACATAGTCTGCAAACCATGGCTCTTCATCTTGCACTACAAAAAGCTGCTCATCTGGAAAAGATTCATTAATAAGAGATTTGTTATGTGAATCCATACCATGGTCCTCCAAGCGTGAGAGATGATCCGCCACTTGATTTTCCGTGCCTTTCCTATCCTTGATTTCCACATCAAACTCTTGCAAAAGAAGCACCCAACGAATCAATCTAGGCTTTGAATCCTTCTTCGACATGAGATATCGAATAGCAGCATGATCCGTATACACAATCACCTTAGTACCAAGCAAATAAGATCTGAATTTCTCAAAAGCATAGACAACTGCTAGCAACTCCTTCTCCGTAGTGGTATAGTTAAGCTGAGCATCATTGAGGGTTTTACTAGCATAGTAAACCACATGAAAAATTTTGTCCTTCCTTTGCCCAAGCACAGCTCCAACAGCATAGTCACTAGCATCACACATTAGCTCAAACGGTTCCTCCCAATTAGGTGCAGTAATAACAGGTGTAGATGTCAACTTCTTCTTCAAGAGCTCAAAAGCTGCAAGACATTCATCATCAAACTTGAACGGAACATCCTTCTCCAACAGATTACACAAAGGTTTAGAGATTTTCGAGAAGTCTTGAATGAATCGCCGATAGAATCCCGCATGACCAAGAAAACTGCGAATTCCTTTAACAGAGATAGGTGGAGGGAGATTTTCAATTGTCTCCACCTTGGCTCTATCCACTTCAAGCCCCTTGCTAGATACCTTGTGCCCAAGAATAATTCCTTCTTGCACCATAAAGTGACACTTCTCCCAATTAAGAACCAAATTAGTCTCCACACAACGTTTTAATACCAAGCCAAGATTATGCAAGCACTCGTCATATGAAGTACCAAAAACCGAGAAGTCATCCATGAAAACCACCACATTAGTTCCAATCATATCTGAGAAAATAGCCATCATACACCTTTGAAAAGTAGCAGGAGCACCACAAAGTCCAAAAGAAACTCGACGAAAAGCAAAAGTACCAAAAGGACATGTGAATGTGGTCTTCTCTTGATCTTCCGGAGCAATGCAAATTTGATTATAACCAGAATAACCATCAAGAAAACAATAATACTCGTGTCCAGCCAACCTGTCTAACATCTGATCAATGAAAGGAAGAGGAAAGTGGTCTTTTCTCGTGGCCTTGTTGAGCTTCCGATAGTCCATGCAAACTCTCCACCCCGTGACTGTCCGAGTAGGGATGAGCTCATTCTTCTCATTAGCAACAACTGTCATGACTCCTTTCTTCGGCACACATTGAACCGGACTCACCCAAGAACTGTCTGAGATAGGATAGATAATACCAGCATCTAACCACTTTAGAATTTCCTTCTTCACTACCTCTTTCATAATAGGATTGAGTCGTCTTTGATGTTCAACAGTAGGCTTAGCTCCTTCCTCTAGCAGAATTTTATGCATGCAATAAGAAGGGCTGATTCCCTTGATATCTGCTATGGTCCAACCAATTGCTGACTTGAACTCCCTCAAAATACGCAAGAGCTTTTCTTCCTCGACATCTGACAGATTAGAAGAAATAATAACAGGTAGTGTAGAGGTATCACCAAGAAAAGCATACCTCAAGTGATTAGGCAAAGGTTTTAGTTCAAGTGTAGGAGCTTCCTCAATAGATGGTTTAAGTCGGACTTGTGACTTTTCCAGCTCCTTTAAACCAAGAGACTCGAAAGGCATGTCAAATTTTCTATTCCACGTATTGGCATTCAACATCTGAATTTGCATCACTTCATCTTCATCTTTCACCTCAGAGTTCCCACTCAATGCTTTTTCCAAAGAATCTGTTAGCAACAAATGATCAAGATCCTTGGCTACCACGGAATCAACCAAATCAACATTGAAACATTCTTCTTCATCAGATGGAAGCTTCATAGCATTGAACACATTAAAGGTGACATTCTGATTTTGTACCCTCATAGTGAGCTCTCCTTTCTGCACATCGATCAAGGTACTACCCGTAGCTAGGAATGGCCTTCCCAAGATTATGGGAATCTTCTTATCTTCCTCAAAATCCAAGATAACAAAATCAGCAGGGAAGATGAGCTTATCAACTTTTACTAAGACATCCTCAACTATGCCTCTAGGATAGGTAATTGAACGATCAGCCAACTGTAGCGAGATGTTAGTTGGCTTTGGATCCGGTAGACCAAGTTGCAAGAAAACTGACAAGGGCATGAGATTGATGCTAGCTCCCAAGTCACACAAGCACTTCTCAAAGAATAGATTACCAATAGTGCATGGAATAGTAAAACTACCCGGATCCTTTAGCTTTGGAGGCAACTTCTGTTGCAGAACGGCACTACATTCTTCCGTTAAGGCAACGGTCTCTAATGCATCGAGCTTCAACTTACGAGAGAGAATTCCCTTCATGAACTTGGCATAGCTTGGCATCTGTTCAAGAGCTTCCGCAAAAGGAATGTTAATATGCAATTTCTTGAACACCTCTAGGAACTTAGCAAACTTTTTATCCAAATTCTGCTTCTGGAGTCTTCTAGGATATGGAGGAGGAGGATAGATCTGAGTAGACTGATCCACTGAAGCTTTAACAGGTTCTTTGCTCTTCTCTTTGTCACCATCTAGCTCATCAGCTACTAAGTCAGATTTTTCAAATTCAGGCATTGCAGATTTTTCCACTTGCTGATTCTGCACTTCTTCATCTTCTTTAGCGGCTGATTTAGGATCTGATGTAACCTTTCCCGATCTCAAAGTTACGGCCTTCACCTGCTCCTTGAAGTCCCTCCTACCTGGATTTGCTTCCGTATCACTGGGAAGAGTTCCTTGTGGCCTACTACCTAAAGCACTTGCAATCTGTCCTATCTGAGTTTCCAAGAGCTTCTGACCAGCTTGTAGGTTCTTTAATGCTATCCACATCTCATCAGATTTATCATTAGATGATTGCCCCGCATGAGTTTGAGGTTGTTGCTGCTGAAATCCCGGAGGTTGATATGGTGCCCTATAAGGTTGTTGATAGCCTTGATTGTACGGCTTCGCTTGCTGATAAGATTGCTGAGTATTCTGATTGTTGCTCCAGCTGAAGTTAGGATGATTTCTGTTATTAGGATGATAAGTGGCTGGAACTGGTGCAGCAGGTCTTTGGAAATTACTCACGAACTGTGCTGATTCGGAAGAGATAGCACACTGATTCGTCTCATGTGCGCCCGCACATAACTCACAAACACTAGCCACCTGCTGAACTCCATAATTAGCAAGAGAATCCACTTTCATAGCAAGAGCCTTCAACTGAGCCGTAATCATTGAAGCTGTATCTACTTCCAAAACTCCTGCTACTTGCCTTGAGAAAGCCTCTGGGTTGGATTCTGATATTCATTGGCAGCCATCATCTCTATAAGATCATAAGCTTCATCATAACTCTTCGCCCAAAGAGCTCCACCTGATGCTGCATCTAGTAAAGGCCTAGATTGTGCTCCCAATCCATTGTAAAAACCATTAATAACCATCCAATCAGGCATGCCATGATGAGGACACTTCCTTAGCATCTCCTTGTAGCGTTCCCAAGCCTCACATAATGACTCGCCAGATTGCTGTTGAAATTGAGTCAACTGGTTCCTTATTGCTGCAGTTTTCGCCATAGGGAAGAATTTAGTAAGGAACTTCTGAGCAAGATCTTCCCATGTAGTAATGAAACCAGGTGGTAAAGAGTGTAGCCAGCTCTTAGCCTTATCCCTTAGAGAGAATGGGAAACGTCTCAACCTGATAGCATCATCCGTCACACCATTACACTTGAAAGTGTCGCAGATTTCGATAAAGTCCCGAACATGCATGTTAGGATCCTCCGTAGAAGCTCCCCCAAACTGGACTGAATTCTGCACCATCTGAATTGTGCCCGGCTTGATCTCAAAGTTGTTCGCTGCAATAGCTGGCCTAACAATGCTAGACTGGATGTCATTGAGTTTCGGCTGAGAATAGTCCTTCAAAGCCTTAGCTGCTGCTGCATCTGCCATCTCTACAGTAGTTTCAGATTCCTCTTTATTCTCTATATTCTCTACACGACCGTCTTCTGCCAGTTTTTGTAAACGAGCTTGCGAACGTGTTTGCATACAAACTTAAGTGCCTGAAACACCACGAAACAAACAAACTAAGTAATAATCCGAGTTAGTGAACGCTAACGACCACTGATGACAAGCACATAAACTAAAATAAAAACACCGATGATCCCCGGCAGCGGCGCCAAAAACTTGTTATGCTAAATTCACGCAAGCGCACGTTGTCACAAGTAATATATGATTAAATCAAGTTCGTTCCCACAGAGATCTAGAATGGTGTTAAATTCAGTAAATATGCCTATGCAATAATGTATGGTTTTAACTCACTGCTAAGAAAAGTAACTAATTGGTGTTGATTATCTAAATTATACTAAGATGCGAATTATAAAACTAAGAATTAAACAATTAACGAGAATAAAAATCGAATTACTTATATGAGAATGAACATGGAATCCTAGTTTCATCATCTACTTCACTTAGAGTTGCAGCCTTTAATCACTATGTGCAATGGTTTTGATATCTGATCGGATAACACGAAACAAGTATACGCTACCTGTCAGCATACGCATACCAAACTAAACATACATCCACAAAAGAGATAGAAGATGAATAGACACCAATTATGCTTAGACCCTATATGTCTATAGAATTTGAAAAAATAACGGTTGAAGAACAAGTTATCCATAAAGATCACATAGGGCGGTATAAGTATTTTCATCTCACACCACAATCATATTGATAACAATTATGAACCTATGCTAGCATGGCAAGTTCTAAATCTCAAGATCCACTTTCACTTCACAAGAGATTAACAATTTAGATGTTCGCGACGCATCTATCTATTAAGCATAACTATACGAGGATATCAATTATACACCACACACAAATCTTTAAGGCATGCAAACTACTAAGCTACATAGATAAATCCACTAGGATCCCATGACAACAATTAGCCCATAATTGAACCGTTCATCGTCATGGGATTTGATGAAAACATGATGTAAAACAAGATATGGAAGAAAGACGTAATAATATTATAAAAATAAAGAGTTGAGAAAACAAATCTATAATCCAACGTATACAAAAGATGAAGTAGATCTAGATCCTTGCTTGTCACGAGCGTTGAATCCTTCTCTCCTTTTCTCCCTTGCAGATCTCAGCTGGTTACAATAATAATGCTATGATAATCTGTATATCTCTATTACAATGCTTAGATGTGTTTTTATAGGCTCTAGATTTCTTTCCCAGCAAGAATTTTATCTTCTATTACAATTAGAATTTAATTAAGGTGCTAAAACCTGCCCTGAATATAATTAGAACTTGAAAAGGGCAAAACAGTAATTTCCAGGCCATGCTTCACAAAGAATACACGCGCGAATTTATTCAACACATTACTTGCACGTGATTCCTATCCCAGGTTGTAGAAAATCTCTCAAGCTTCGCGTGGGCAGTAAGATCGCTGAAAACGGACTTACAGAACTCCAGATATGGCCAAAACAGTGTAAGCTGCGCAGCCTTCGCAGAAAATCCGAATTTTAATCAATTAATTCCCAAAAATTTATAGAAGCATCCACCTTAATCAACATTCTTGTAAACCTGCACAACTAAGCAAAACACATCAAAACTACAAGAAACTTGAGTCCAAGACAATCAATTTAAGCCGATTTAGAATGTTCCAAGTAGATATAAAATCCACTTATCAACTAGGGACCTTTAAGAATATGATATATATTATATAATCTCAAATTCAAGTTGTAAACTTAAACTATATAATGTGTATCATTATTCTAAGGACATTTATTATGCTAACAAATATCGCAATAATTAGAGTCATAATAAATACATTTATTTAATAATCAAATGACATAAGATTTATTCGAGAAACAATGTATTGCCTCTAGGGCACCTACACTAACATGTATCTTGTTCATTAGTTCATTGGGGACAATGAACCGCTTAAGTGTGGGGAAGGGTTTTCAATGTTTAAAAAAAAAAAAAATTAAAAAAATTAAAAATACAAAAATAATTCTAGCCATGCAATTTGATTAGTTGTTGTATTTTGCTTGATACACCCATGCATGCGTAGAATTCTTGTGTTTATGGACGCTTTTGTATGAGAAGTGACGTGCTTTGTTCTTGTGCACACACTTACACTAGCAAGTTGAAGCTGGTAGACTTAATTGGATGTTGTAAGTGATTAGAATGACATGAATATGTGCAAGATGACTTGGTTTACATGCTTTGAGTACAAGTAGGTGCGTTAAAGAGTCTTGTTACTTGGGATTGATTATGTTTTGTCACACCAAGTGAGTTTTGAGCCTATATGCATATCGTTTGCATGATTTTTCGTTTGCTTGAGTGTCCACATGTTGTTTACATTGCTAGCACTTACTTGAGATCTTTCTTGAAATGCATGATATTAATTGATGATGAGATGATAAAGGCACTTAGGTTTAACCTCGTATTTCCAATATTTCCACACCTTTTATACATGATCAATTAGTCAACCCGTTGAGCTTAATCATATTCTTTCGGTGACACACCACATTACTTGCCATTATCCTTTTTATTTTATTGGCCTTACATTGAATTTGAACCTAAATTGTCAAAGGCTAGTATCGTGCTTAAGGGAGTAATAAGGTGTTCATAAAAGGGGGGGTTATTGATGATCATACTTTTGGGGAATTATTGATTTTGGTTGATGCTTGTTAGTCGAAATTCATAATAATATCTATGGATCATTGTGCTTATTCCTTAGCTCTCAAAAGAAAAAAAAAATAAGAAAAAAAAACAGGAAAAAGAAAAAAAAAATAAATTTGAGAGCATTCTTATGTTTGTATGATCCTTCTTCATTCGACTAGACAAGGTGTTTATTGGAAAATAATAAAAGTTCAAGTGTGGGGAAGTATTCATTGGTTTTAATAAGTATGGGAGTTGTTTTAATTTCATTGTCGGGTACTAGCTTTTGACATTTAACCTGTTTTAGCTTTACTTGACATACCTGGTCCCTAGCCCACGCTACAACCCGAATAAAGACCTTTTGATTGTCATCAGTGATGTATGTTGTGTTGAGAGTGAGATTTATTGCGAGTGTCAAGTTGTGTTTATGATTTTGTTGGAATTGAGTGATACACTTAACCTTGTTCTTGAGTGAATATTCGTTTTTGAGTGAAAGGTGAGTTATTACTTGTTTTGGCATAGGAGATCTCGGGTTTAGACTTAAAGATGTATTTCTTGTGGGCTTAGCATGATTACCAACGATTTTTACACTTGACATGAATTTTTATGACCTTCTGCATGTTGGTTGAGTAGACTACGTGAATACTTGCACTTTCGACACCAAGACATCGTATGGTTACTTTGATTCTTAAGTTGATGTGGCATAAGAGGACTTGTGTTTGGTGTTGTGTTAACATTGATCTTTTGCATGGTTAGATGAATTTTGTGGGTACATTCACTATAAACCCTCACGAGACAACACTCGTCCTACTAGGGCTGCCTAGGGGTTTAACGGCTTGTTGCATATGCTCAATGCAATCGTGTCATCTACGAAAGTGATGTTTGTTAGGAATTAGTTTTTATTTCACTTATTTGCCCGAGGACGTGCAAATGCTTAGTGTGGGCATGTTTGATAGAGTATATTTTTATATATATTCTAGATGATTTTATTCTCATATTTATTGTGTTTTGCATTGATTTGGATTTTTATTTAATAGATTTTATTGTTTTATTGTAGGAAATAAAGAATTCATGACTTGGAAGGATTTGGAGCAAAAAGAGCTATTTTGGAGATAAAATAGGAGAAAATTCGTATTATTGGGCTACACGGGCTGCCTGCACTGTTTGGGCCATATCTTGAGTTCCAGAAGTCAGAATTTGACGATCTTACTATCCACGCGAAGCTTGTGGAATTATCTTTAATTCAGAGGTGGTCCAGTAAGCAAAATCGAACTGGAAGAGCCCAGAAACAGAGGAGTAAATATAGTTACGAATTTTACAAGGAATCCTATTCAGTTATGGAATCTTACTTGTAATTTATTTAGAGTATTAAAATACTTTTATTGGGCAAGACTTTTAGAGCCTATATAAACACATCTAGGGTATTATTTTATAGGGAAGAAAGAAGGATGTAATATTAGATCAGATAATATAGTTTAGAGTAGATTATTATTATTAGTTGGAGATGTAGAGAAACACCATGACTCTTCTTTTGGGTGACAACATTGAAGTTTGAAGGTTTTGTTCTCTTAATCTTTTCTTTGTTCTTATTAGTTTAATTATGTTTTCTTGTTTTACTTGTTTAATTATTAGCGAGTAGTTATTTCTAGGGCTTAAAGGGAAGCCATGTTTGCACTAATATTGGCATGATTTTCATAGTGGTTTGATTGGTTATGGTTAATTCTGATTGATATGTTTTAATCATTAATTTGTGTAATTGGCCGATATCATGGATTAATTATATGCAAATAGGGGTATGGATCGAGAGATTTACTTACTAGAGGCACACATACGATTAGCAGAATTGAATTTGAGTGCGGAAGCATCATTGGATTTCTGAGAGCGTTAATTCTTGGAAGAGATTAACTTGACTCTAATTACCTGATTGATTGAATTACTAAAAGTGGTTAATTGTGTTGAATGTTTCGAGAGTGTTAATGCTTGAAAGAGATTAACATACTCTAGTTATAGGATCACATTGATTGCTTTAGCTTAAGAGCCAATTGTGTAAGCATGGTGGACCTGATTGCCCTAGGTTTTAAATAATTTGTTTATCATCTGTTTAATTAGTGTTAATTTAGTTTAATTAGTTAATTAATAATTTCACATATTCGTCTGACCCTTGAAACAATTAGCGATAACTGAAAAGGAATTAGTAGAACCTGTCTCCTTGTGGATTCGACCCGCTTGCCATCTGTACTAGCAATAGACACCGTGCGCTTGCAGTTAGGTATAATTTGACACATCATGGAGATGTTCATAATTTATCCATTCCTTGTGATTATAGCCATCCATTCTCTTACTCTTTTATTAGTCTTTTGCTTGAACTCCATGATAGCTTCTCCCATTAGCTTCTCTTCATCATTCTTGGGAAATGGATAGTCCAGTTGTAACTTGTTCTTCCCATTTGCTTTTGGTAGAGAGTAAACTCTGGTTTTTATGATGGGTTCAAATTCTTTGACATAAGAAGGTTCAGCATCATAATATGTAAGAGCCACAATTACTGGAGTGAGCACCTTCAGAATTGTAGTAGATATTGTTGGAGCTGAGGTTTGGCTAGAGAATAGAGTTGATGCAATAGATTCATTGTTCAACCTTTCTGACCTCATTATCCTTTCATTTTGTTCCTCTCTTATCTTTTGAAGAGCTTCAATCTTGGCTAGTTTTTCCTCTTCTGTCATGTTTGAGAGATCAAATTCTGCAGATAGAGCTATTGGTAGGGGTTTGGATTTGTTGGGGGAAGCTTTGACAATAAAGTCCTGTGGATTGACCACTATGGTAGGCTGCTGCTCCCCCTCACTTGCTGCTTCTCTCCTTTCAGAAATAGTGATTTGTCTTGTAGTTGCCACAGTCTCTTCCACTTTCTCCCCCTTTTTGTTAGCATCAAGGGTTTGAATAGAAGTAGGGGCTGCAACCAACTTTTTTAAAAGTTGAGTTTGCAGTTTCTGATGTTGAAGAAATTGCTCCATCTGGGATTCCATCTTTTCCACTCTAGTGGTGAGTTGTTGCACAAACTTAGCCAAGCTGTCTTCTTTGATGAATCTTTGTTGCAACACCCTCTGAGTGGCTGTAGGAGCCAACTGCTCCAACTTGGAATCCACAGAAATCTTCACATCTTTGATATCTTGTTTGACCTCCTCTAAGTTTGATCTTTGAATCACCATTTGCATCTTTTGCAACTTGAGAGAGTCAATTGCTTGTTGAAGAGCAACCTGTCTTTGTGGATCTGCACTTTGGTGCTCAGCCATAGCAGATTTATATTGCCTTATGATCTCCAAATCAATGTCAAGATAGGTGTAGCTAGTAGCAAATTTCCAATCATGAATACTGCTAGCACCTTCATCCTCAGTGCTCTGGCTGGCTTCACTGTCAAATTCTTCAATGTCTTCATCTTCAGCAATGGATGGCAAAGCTTCTAAAGATTCCTTAGCTCTTTGTAGTGACTGTGAGGTGTGCACTAGGTGCATTGCCTCATCTGCTTCCACATTGCTTTGGCGAGCCAGAACTTGAAAGGCAGGTGGAGGAATAAAGGTTTCAGCATCCAAAGAGATGGAGTCAATCATTGACTGATATTCTTTTTGATATTCCATGTCCATGGTTGCATCATCAACCTCCATTGGCTCACTTACAATGGCTTCTCCTTCCAACCTTATGCCTCCTGTAGTCCCTTCTCTCCTCTCATCTCTCTTTTCTTGCATCAAGGGCTCCCATTGGCTCACACCTCTCACACCCTCACCTTCACTAAGGTGGAACTCTCTATCTCTCCTTTTGCCTGACCGGAAGAAATGGTCAGCCTCTCATTATTTGCCTCTCCTTTTGCCTGCTCACAAGGAAGCCTCTCACTCCCTTCCCTCAATCCTAAAAGTGTTTCAACTAATGAGAACTCCTCCACACTTGACACAGGAATCTCAGATATAGCAGTGGTAGAGTGAGTTATCAATGGATAAGGAATATCCGTTAATGGAGTAGTTATAGTTGTCAACGGATGGCTAGACATAGGCGCATCCGTTGATGGAGAAACACTTGTCAACGGATGAAGGAAAGATAGTATCCGTTGAAGTGAAAACCAACACTGAATCTGTGGTGATTGATTTTAAGGAAGAGGCCACAGATAGTGTTGTGAATTCAGGAATGGAAGATTGATGGCCCAACAAATCATCTAAAAGATGATGACCACCAATTGTTGAGTGGGGCTTCTCCAAGAATTTTAAAGATGGAGAATCAGGAATTGATGTAGATATCATATCCACATCCAGAGATGGAGTTGGTGATGGTGGATTGAAATGTGTATCGATTTGAAGGTTAAGATCAAGGGGCTGTGACTCCACATTTATTGAAGTCACATCAAACTGAATTTGAGAAGGTACAGTTTGTTGTACTGTGTGTGCACCCTGTGATTCCCCAATGGTTTTGGATCTTACTCTTCTACCATAGGTTTTTGAGTGAGAGCTATCTGTGTCTCTTGCCCTTTTGTGCAGTGTTCCTGGAGTGGAACTTAAATCAGTAGTCACATCCTGTTGAGAGGATGTAACTAGAATTTGGCTTGAAGGTTCATTAACAGTCTTTTGAGAGACTGAAATGTTGGTTGCACCTGCCTCACCTTCCTTATCCTTAGGGCTTCTTTGATGTTCACCCTGTCCCTCACCACTCACTACCACCTTCATACTCCCCTCAAGAGTTTTGGTAGTTTTTGCAACAGGTGCCTTTTGAGAGACACCTGAGGTTTGTCTTTTAGATTTTGATTTTGGAACATTGGATTTGGTCACTTTGGTAGGAGCCTGTTTGGTCACAACTACAGACTCCATTGTGACACTAGAAGGCAAATAAATTTGGGGGTTGGAGATAGGAGTTTCAGGGTTGGAAATAGTTACCTGAACAATTGGTAGACATACCAATTGTACTTCTGCATTTAGGTTCATTCGAATCAAATCACTTAAGACTCTTTTCTCCTGAACAAAACAATTGAACTTGCTATCCGGGTTAGCAATGGATTTCTCATTCTCAGATACATGCAGTGCTAAGAGCATCAAAAATCTAGCAAAATAAATATTCTTGCTCCTAGTTTCCTTTTTACCTAATTTAGCTGCTATCTCATACATGACTAGTGTGCCAAAATTATAGAATTTATCATTCAAAAGCATATATAGCATAACTAGCATGGAATTGGTAACAGCATCAAAGTTACTAATTTTGCCAGAAAAAGTTTTAATGAAGGCATCACAAAAATAACTCCATTCTTTAACCATACCTTTCCTAACAATTTTCCCTAAGTTCTCAGTACTAAGGGTATAATTTATGGAATTAAGCATGGTAACAATTTCAGCATTACTGGGTACTTCCAGACAGTTATTCTCAGGCAATTTTAAACAAGCAGTTATCACATCAGAATTAACTACATAGTTTTTACCATTCAAAGAAAAAGCAAGTGTACCGTCTGTGCCAATGTACTCAGCAGATGCCCACACCTCTTCAATTATCTCGTGGATTAGAGGAGTGGTGGCAGTCATAGCATATGACAGTTTGCATTTCTTCACGAAATTCATCATGGTGTGATAAGCTTCTGGAGCGTTCACTGTATCAACAAAGGCCGCGAAATTGTTCTTCTCATAGGTAAACCCAGTGGAAGACATCATCTTAACAATAGGTTCCATTGAAGTGTTTGAACTTTTGTTGCAGAGAATTTTAGTGAAGAAGATGCAGTTAACTTATGAGATTCTTGAAAATGAATAAAAGTGAGATGTGAGGACACAAGACAGCCTTTTATATTTTTCAAGAATTAAAAATGAAATAATTAAAAAAAATAATTACTCCATTGGTCAAAAGTAACTGTCAGATAATAAATGAAAAGAAAAGAAGTACAGCCGTGACTAAATATACACGTTTACCAATGGCTATAAAAGAAATATATATATATATATATATATATATATGAACGGATATAGAATGGACGGTTGAGAAAACAGTTTATCCATCGATGACGTGAACAACCTGTTATCCGTTGACATACGAAAATCTAGTAATGTGTTTATACTACCAACGGATAAAAGAATATCCGTTGATAAGCAAATTTTGCCTTAGACAAAATTTATGCAAAAAAAATTTCTGAGAGTTTTTAATTCTCAAGTAAATCAAAACACATTTCTAGCTTCAATACAGTATGATTAGATATCACTAGGAATTACGAAAAATTAAGCATACCTAGTTTACCTACCAACCTTGTGAATGAAGATTCATCAAGAGGCTTGGTGAAGATATCTGCAAGCTGCATTTCACTTGGCACAAAGTGCATTTCTACTGTACCATTCATCACATGCTCTCTAATGAAGTGGTATTTGATGTCAATATGCTTGGTTCTCGAATGTTGCACTGGATTCTCTGTGATGGCAATAGCACTAGTGTTGTCACAGAAAATTGGAATCTTCTCAACTTTTAGACCATAGTCAATAAGTTGATTTTTCATCCAAAGGATCTGTGCACAACAACTTCCAGCAGCAATGTACTCAGCTTCAGCTGTAGAAGTGGAGACTGAATTCTGTTTCTTACTGAACCATGACACAAGTCTGTTCCCTAGAAATTGACAGGAACCTGTAGTACTTTTCCTATCAATTCTGAAACCTGCATAGTCTGCATCTGAATAGCCAATTAGATCAAAGCCAGAATCTCTTGGGCACCAAATGCCAAGGTTTGGTGTTCCCTTGAGATACCTGAAAATTCTCTTAATAGCAATCAAGTGAGACTCTCTAGGGTCAGCTTGAAATCTAGCACAAAGACAAGTGGAAAACATTATATCAGGTCTACTAGCTGTTAGATATAGAAGTGAGCCTACCATGCCTCTATAGCTTGAGATGTCCACAGACTTTTCCTTAGTATTCAACTCAAGCTTAGTTGCAGTGGCCATAGGTGTTTTTGCAGAGACACAATCCATTAAGTCAAATTTCTTTAAAATATCATAAATATATTTTGTTTGACTTATGGAAATTCCCTCATTAACTTGCTTCACTTGTAAACCAAGAAAGTAAGTTAATTCACCCATCATGCTCATTTCATACCTACTTTGCATAAGTTTGGCGAACCTTTTGCAATGCTTCTCATCTGTAGACCCAAAAATAATATCATCTACATAGATTTGAACAAGTATTGAAGAACCATTGACATTTCTATGAAATAAGGTTTTATCCACTGTACCTCTAGTGAAGTGATTCTCCAAAAGAAATTGAGATAAAGTGTCATACCAGGCTCTTGGTGCTTGCTTCAAACCATAAAGTACTTTCAGGAGAAGATATACATATTCTGGAAAATCTGGATCTTCAAAGCCAGGAGGTTGATGGACATATACCTCTTCTTCCAGTTCCCCATTTAGAAAGGCACTTTTGACATCCATCTGATAGACTTTGAAATTGACATGTGCTACATAGGCTAGGAAAATTCTAATTGCCTCAAGTCTTGCCACTGGAGCAAAAGTTTCATCAAAATCTATCCCTTCTTCTTGAGAGTAGCCCTTTGCCACTAATCTAGCTTTATTCCTCACAATTATGCCATTTTCATCAGTCTTATTCTTGAGAACCCATTTGGTACCTATGACACCTCTATCATCAGGTTTGGGCACAAGCTTCCATACTTTATTCCTCTCAAATTGGTTTAGCTCTTCTTGCATTGCTAAGACCCAATCTGGATCTAAAAGGGCATCTTCCACTTTCTTAGGTTCCTCTTGAGATAGGAAACTACTGTATAGGCATTCTTCTTGTGTGGCCCTCCTAGTTTGGACTCTTGAGTTTGAGTCACCAATGATTAACTCAAAAGGATGATCTCTGGTCCATTTTCTTGAAGGTGGAAGGTTTGATCTAGATGAGGTTGCTTCATCTAAATGAGCATGATCTTGTTGATTGGTCATTGAGTTTTGACTTTGAGAAACTCCCCCTGAGTTTGTTGTCCTTGTGGAATTATGAAGTTGACTGTCAACGGATGCATCATTTTGTCTATCAACGGATGCTCCATTTTGCTTGTCGACGGATGCATGAGATTGCCTGTCGACGGATGCATCTGATGCTCCAGTATGACTGTCAATGGATGCTTCATTTCCAGTGTTAGCATCACTTCTAGTTGGACCAACAACTCTAGGTGAATTTTCATGGTCATGATCTTCATTTTCCTCATCATCATCAATGTACATTCTTCCTTCTACCTCATTTTCAAATCTCAACTTTTCATGGAAGCCTTCATCATTTAGACCTAGAATCTTTTGATCATCAAACACAACATGTACAGATTCCATAACAATGTTGGTTCTTAGATTGTAGACTCTATAGGCTTTCCCTGATGCATACCCAACAAAGATAACTTCATCTGCCTTTGCTTCAAATTTGCCCAAGTTATCTCCATGATTCCTTAGCACAAAACACTTACATCCAAAGATATGAAGAAAAGCTAAAGTTGGTTTCTTGTTGGTGAATAACTGATAAGGAGTCATTCCTCTAGCTTGATTCACCAAGGAAATATTCTGAGTGAAACAGGCAGTGTTGACAGCTTCAGCCCAAAAATATGTTGGCAATCTTGATTCACTTAGCATTGTTCTAGCTGCTTCAATGAGAGTTCTGTTTTTCCTTTCAACAACCCCATTTTGTTGAGGTGTTCTAGCAGCAGAAAACTCATGGACAATTCCATTCTCTTCACAGAAAATCTTCATTGTGGAATTTTTGAATTCAGTGCCATTGTCACTCCTGATTCTTTGTACTTTGACTTCAGAACCATTGTTTACTAGTCTGAGATGATTGATGATGATTTCACTTGCACAATCTTTAGAGTGCAGAAAGAAGGTCCATGTAAACTTAGAAAAATCATCTACAATCACCAGACAGTATTTCTTTTTTGAAATGGACATGACATTTACTGGACCAAATAAGTCCATATGCAGCAATTGAAGTGGCTTAACAATGGATGACTCTGTCTTGCTCTTGAAGGATGATTTCTTTTGTTTCCATAATTGGCAGGCATCACACAATCCATCCTTGATGAACTCCAATTGAGGGATTCCTCTAGCCAGATCCTTTCTTACCAAATCATTCATAACTTTAAAATTCAAATGTGACAGCTTTTTATGCCATAGCCAACTCTCATCCTTGCTTGCTGTGCTGAAGAGACAAGTAATGGATTCTGAGCATACTGAGTTGAAGTCAGCTATGTAAACATTTCCTTTTCTAAAGCCTGTCAATACCACATTGTTGTTTTCCTTGGCAGAAACAACACAGGCTTCTTTAGTGAACTTTACTTCATAGTCTTTGTCACAAATCTGACTGACACTCAGCAAATTGTTCTTCAAACCTTCAACTAAAGCCACTTCTTCAATGATGACATTGTCCTTTGAAATCAAGCCATATCCCTTAGTACATCCTTTGCTGTCATCTCCAAAGGTAATTCTAGGGCCAGCTGCCTCCTTGAACTCTGTGAGCAGGGTTGAATCTCCTGTCATGTGCCTAGAGCATCCATTGTCTAGGTACCATAGATTCCTTCTATTTCCCTACACACATTCCAAAACACAAATCAAGTTGATTTTGGTACCCAAGTTTCCTTGGGTCCTTTCTTGTTAGCCTTTGGTTTTACACTCTTAGCAATCTACATTTTAGATGTAGATGCTTGAGTGATAGGTTTTGACAGATGCTCATTTTTATAAATATTTGATGCATGCATTTGTGGGAAATTGGCATACATATTATTCATGCTAGGAATGCTCCATGACATTTGTGGCATATTCACAGATTGAAAATAAGGATTAGACACATATGGCATGTTCACATATGGATTTGAAAAACTAGCATTCTGATACAAACCAGGCATAACAGGCATTGCAGGCATATTTGGCATAGATTGAGGTACATGAACAGGAGTCCTTTTAACAGACTTGCAATTAGAAGATAGGTGATTGACACTATTACAATTACCACAAGTTTTCCTTGGGGCAAACTTGTCAGGAGAATAATTGTTTTTCCTGTTGATACCTATCTTACCATTTCTGTTCTTTTTCTTTTTACCCTCAGTCTCTACCTTTTCATTAACTGATTTACCAATAGCCTTTTTGTTATGTAAATCACCTGCCTTAGCCTTCTCACTTGATTTGGCTTGGCTACTTTCACCAGAAACAAAGTTCTTGGCTACTGGACCATACTGATTATTCAGTTTCTTAATTTCCTTCTTACTAACAAACTTTTTGTTAGTTGACGGATACCTCTCATCCGTTGATGGTTCATCTGTCAACGGATGATCAATATCCGTTGATTCACAAATAGTCTCTAGATCCTCAAGGCAAGGTTCTAGCTCCTTTTTCTTTTGAGTCCAGGTATTCTTCACAAATGATTCTATTCCCTGGACTTCTATTATGTTTTGTGAAATATTCCTACAGCTTTGAAATTTAGCAATTATCCCTTGTTCTTTTTCAAGCTGGTCTCTTAAAATCAGTTCTCTTTTTAACACAGCTTCAAGTTCACTTTTAGCATCATCGCAATCAACTCTCATTTTCTCAAATTCTAGAAATTGAATTTCTAGAGCAGCATTTCTATCACTTAAAAACAGATTAGTCTCTTTAATCCTATTGTTCTCTTTAGTAAGTGATTTAAGAGTAACATTTAAGTGATATAGTTCAGTAGACATTTCATCTATAACACTATTGCATTCCTCTTTGGTGAGCTCAGAGAGATTAGTAGAAAATACCTGATTGCTAGCTGAACTTGCTTCCTACTCAGAATCAGCCATCAATGCAAGGTTGACAAACTCAGCATCATCATCAAAATGATTTCCATAAACAGCCCAGTCATACTCTTGGGTCATGAATGCCTTTCCTTTCTGCCTGAGAAGATCAAAAAATTTCTTGTAATCAACAGTTTCAGTTGGCTTTCCCTTGTTCTCTAATCTAGGCTTCCTGCATTCACTTATCATGTGACCAGCAATTCCACAATTGTAGCATTTAATTTTTGATTTATCCACATAGTTGCTTGTAGAAAAATCCTTGTTAAATGGCTTGGCCACCCCAGAGTTTCTTCTGAATTTCAGCTTAGAGAATCTCCTAGATAGAAAGGCTAAATGCTCATCTATCTCATCCAACTCATCCTGCTGAAGGACACTCATTTCTTCAGACACTTTTTCCTTGCTTTTGCTTGATTCTGCTCTACCTTCACAAACCTCTCTGTTTGGTGTAGATTTAGCAGCTTCAGTCCTCTTCTCCTCCTTCTGCTCCAAGTTGGCAACAAGTGCAATTGACCCACTTTTCTTTTGGGCCTTCTCAATTTCTTCATCCTGCTCCATTTCTAGTTCATATGTCTTTAAAGTTCCATAGAGCCTTTCAAGAGTAAATGTCTTGTACTCTTGAGTGTTTCTTAGAGAAACAGTCATTGGGTTCCACTCTTTGGGTAGTGATCTAAGAAATTTGAGATTAGAATCTTTCACTTGGTAGATTCTTCCTTACAGTTTCAAGTCATTCAGTAGCTTCTGAAATCTACTAAATGTGTCATTCAAAGTCTCTCCATTCTTGAAATGGAAGTGCTCATACTGTTGGATCAGTAGTTGCATCTTGTTTTCCCTTACCTGTTCTTTACCTTCACAAAGGGTTTGAACAATGTCCCATACTTCCTTGGAGGTAGTACAGTTGATAACATTGTCAACCATGTCTGTTTCTAAGCCATTAAACAGAATATTCATGGTCTTTTTATCTTTGTGGACTTCTGCAACGTCCTCAGTACTCCACTCAGAAACAGGTTTGGGAATGTAAGTGTCTGTTGCATCTGCAGCAAGGCCAACTCTTGAAGCAATCTTCATTGGAACATGAGGACCCTTCTCAATGCAATATACAAAACCTTCATCAATAGACATGAGATGTAGACGCATTTTTACTTTCCAGTGAAATTAATTTTCTCTATCAAGAACTGGTATCTTTACTACCTAATCCTTCTTAGACATGTTGGAAGTGTGTTGATCTTTAAACTTCAAATATGTTAGAAGCTCGCTCTGATACCAATTGTTATTCCCAGATTACACACTAGTATAATTGTAGAAGGGGGGGGTTGAATACAATTCTTGATATTTATAAATTTCTGATAAGAACCACAGAAATCTATAAGGGGATAATTGCTGAATGAGAAAAGATTCACAAACACATAAAAAATCAAGTGGTTAAATGTACCACCTGAGACTTTTATTCGAAGAAAACTCTGTGATACAAATGTACACAGCTTCTGTTTTACAACTCTTTGCTTCTAAGGATATTCAAGAAACCCTAAGCAAATATGTCTGTTTTCTTGGTTTCTAAAGAGTTGCTACACTTGGTTATATATCCCAAGTTTACAAGTACTATAGGAACAAGATAATATTAATCTAATTTAAGTTGACTTACTACTCCACTCCAAATCCACATGTAGTAGAAAGTTGTCCTTGTGAACAGATATGTCCCCTGCACCTTTCTTGTATGTACTGTGTAAATGGAATGCTTCTTTCTTCTATGTTTCCAAAGTATGGCTGCCATACTGCTTTTTATACCTACTATCAACCCATGTGATCTGTCAGTCAGACCTGTCCTTATCAACTGCTAATTCCCAGCTAGCATAGAAGAAAGTGTTAATGATTATCCGTTGATATTGTACACAGTCATCCGTTGATGGTAGTTTGAGCTGTATCCGTTGATAGAGTAGATTTGAGTTGTATTCATTGATAGAGTCCTGTTCTCATCCGTTGATACACTTTCACTTAGACAGAATTACATAGCATAGCTTATTTACAATTGGCTACCCTATTCTGCCTATCCATTGATGGTCAACATGACTCTGAATAAAAATATTATCAACTGATAAATAGAGATACTGCAGTATGCTACAAAACCTCATCTGTTGATGAGCTACATGTCAACGAATAGAGTTATAATGTCTCATCCGTTGACAGTTACAAAACATGACTTATACAATTTTGTGCATAGAATGTGAAGTTATCATCAAGTACAACATATTCCTAACACCTTCTTCACATATCACTTGTTTATCTGCTTTCAATAATAACATTTGGATTATTGATAGTGGTGCAAATGATCATATGTGTTACAATAAACAATTATTCACCACACTCATTACATTACCTCATCCTTTGAATATATCACTGCCTAATGGAAACATTGTTTTAGTTACCCTTATAGGTTCAGTGATACTTCCTAACAACATCACTTTAGAGAGTGTACTTTATGTACCTCATTTTTTTTAACCTTCTTTCTGTCAACAAATTGGCATCTCAGTTACACTGCACAGTCTACTTTACTAATGACACTTGTTGTCTGTAGGGCTCTTCTCTGAAGAAGTCACTGGTCCTTATTCTACTCATGTTGATGTATGGGGTCCTTATTCTACTCCTACATATAATAAATACAGATATTTTTTGACTATAGTAGATGATTTTACTAGAATTACTTGGACTCATCTCTTAAGTCATAAAAATAATGCTTTTAGTTTTATTCAGTCCTTCATAGCTATTGTCGAAAATCAATTTCAAAGCACAGTTCATACTATTAGAACTGATAATGCACTTGAGTTGGGATTGAGTTCTTTTGCACAAACTTTCTTTGCTTCCAAGGCTATAACTCATCAGACATCTTGTGTTTACACTCCACAACAGAATGGAGTTGTGGAGAAAAAGCACAAGCATCTGTTAGAAACCTCTAGAGCTCTCCTTTTTCAGTCAAATCTTCCAATTAGGTTTTGGGGTGAATGTGTACTTACTTCCACTTACCTGATTAACAGGTTTTCTTCTAAGGTTTTACACAATAAATCTCCATTTGAGCTTCTATTTCATGAAACACCACAATATTCTCATCTTAAGCCTTTTGGTTGCATTAGTTACATTTTTACATCTAAAGTTCACAGAAATAAATTCTCTTCTAGAGCTATTCCCTGTGTTTTCATAGTTATACTTATGGAAAGAAGGCTTACAAATTCTTAGATCTAGAAACCAAAAAGATTCATATTTCTAGAGATGTTGTATTTCATGAACACATTTTTCCATTTGTGAATATTCCTACTTCACAATTCTTACCATTGTCTACTCCTGATTTGGTTAATACATCAGACATTAATTTGTTTGAGTCTGCTTCTCATACATCAGTCCCATTATCATCTCATATTGACCATACTGTACCTTCTAGTCCTATACAACATTCTATTCATTTTCAACATACTTCTAGTTCTATACAGCCTTCTATTGATTCTCACCATACTGATGTTTTTCAACCAAGAAAATCATCCAGAATTTCTAAGTTACCTGGTTATCTTGAGCATTATGTTCATCCACTTCATGCACATTGTACAGATACTTTCTGTTCTTGTACTTTAACATCTTTATGCACCTCCACCAATGTTGCTTCCACTTCAGTTTGTTGTACTGTCAACACATTCTTACCTCAACTTCTACCAGAAGAACCTCACACATATGAAGAAGCTGTTGCTTATCCTGAATGGCAGCAAGCTATTGTAGCTGAGTTTTCTGCATTAGAAAGTAATCATACTTGGTTTGTTGTACCTTTACCTCCTGAAAAGAAGTCTATTTCCTATAGATGGGTTTTTAAAACTAAACATCATGCTGATGGTTCTATTGAAAGGCATAAAGCCAGGTTAGTTTTTAAAGGATTCACACAAAATAAAAGAATAGACTTTACTGGGCATTCTAAGTTGAGCAGTGGTTGTTAAAAAGAATTGGGATTTGACTGAGTTAGATGTAAACAATGCGTTTTTACATGGGAATTTGCATGAAGATGTATATATGAAACCTCCTCCAGGCTTAAATGTTCCTTGTGGTTTTGTGTGTAAACTTGAAAAATCCTTGTATGGACTCAGACAAGCTTCTAGGTAGTGGCATTCTAAGTTGAGTGCAGCTTTGCTTTCTAGAGGATATAAGACTTCCAAAAATGATTGTTGTTTATTTTACAAGAAATCTGCTTCAGCAGTAGCTTTCCTAGCAGTGTATGTTCATGACATCCTTGTCACTGGTGATGACACTGCTGAAATTCGAGATATTAAGCAATTTTTAGACTCCACTTTCAAGATTAAAGATCTTGGTTTTTTACACTATTTTCTGGGCTTAGAATTCAATAGATTGCCTACTGGGATGGCTATTTCACAGAGGAAATTTACTCTTGATCTTTTACAAGAGTTTCTTCCTTCTAATGCTACTTCTGTAGCGAGTCCTTTAGATATCAACCATAAAATCTATCATGATCAAAGCATGTTAATCAGTGATCCTTCACTTTACAGACAACTAGTTGGAAAGTTAAATTTCTTGACACATACTCGACCTGATATCTCTTTTAGTGTTCAACACCTTAGTCTGTTCATGGGTTGTCCACGACAGCCTCATTGGGATGCAACACTTCATGTACTGAGATATTTGAAGACTAATCCAGAACAAGGTCTTTTCTTCAGCTCTACCAGTTCTTATCAACTTACTGCATATTGTGATGCAGATTAGGATGCTTGCCCTCATACACGAAAATCTGTCAGTGGTTTTGTTGTTTTTCTGGAAGATAGTCTCATCTCTTGGAAATCAAAGAAACAACATACTGTTTCTTTGTCTTCTGCAGAAGCAGAATATAGATCTTTAAGAAGACTAACTGCAGAACTTGCTTGGCTATCCAGATTATTAGATGACTTTGCAGTTCCTGATATTATACCTATTCCTGTTAAGTGTGACAATCAAGCAACAATTTACATAGCCAAGAATCCTGTCTATCATGAGCGTACTAAACACATCGAACTTGATTGCCATTTCGTTCGAGAAAAGCTCTGTTCGGGCTTAATTACACTATCTTTTGTTCCTAGTAAACTGCAGTTAGCTGATGTACTCACTAAACCTTTGACTGGTTTGCAACATCATATGATTCTTTCCAAGTTGGGTGTAACCTCATTACCCTCCAACTTGAGGGAGGGGGGTGTTGGAGTTACTTAGTTAAATAATATGTAATTTATTTGATAGCTAAGCAATCTAGTCAGCAAAGTAGAATAGTTAGTTTTGTAACAGCTTTTCCCTCGCTTTACTTTCACTAGAGTAGGATATAAAAACTCTCATCTTTCTATACAGTTTTCACTTCTTCTTCTTCAATCAATACAAACTATTTTCAACACAACTTTCAGTTTCTTGATTTGTTAGATCATAACACATTTTAATGTGGTAATTCTTATCAGTACATGGCCTAGGATCGAGTTCGTCAGGTGGTTGGCTCAGAGTAGCCGGCTCTTAATTATGTTGTGACTTGTGAGCACCTGAATTATAGAGTCAGGGATTTTAATAGTGCAGCTGGTGTTTATATTTTGTTTCATCGTCTGATTGCATGCTTGTTTATTTTCTGTTTATTTTTCCTATTTTTTTCGAGATGAATAACTACCATCTTGCTTTCTATAAAATGCTCTTCGTATGTTTTTCTTTTAAATTTCTTGTTCCTTTTTTACATCTATTTTGTAAGAAAGCAAAAGGGTCGGCACACACCATGTACAGTTTTCACTTCTTTTTCTTCAATCAATAGAAACTATTTTGAACACAGCTTTCAGTTTCTTGATTTGTTAGATCATAACACATTTTAATGTGGTAATTCTTATCAGTACATGGCCTAGGATCGAGTTCGTCAGGTGGTTGGCTCAGAATAGCCGGCTCTTAATTATGTTATGAGCACTTGAATTATAGAGTCAGGGATTTTAATAGTGCAGCTGGTGTTTAAATTTTGTTTCATCGTCTGATTGCATGCTTGTTTATTTTATGTTTATTTTTCCTATTTTTTTGGAGATGAATAACACTATCTTGCTTTCTATAAAATGCTCTTGGTATGTTTTTCTTTTAAATTTCTTGTTCAAGTTTTACATCTATTTTGTAAGAAAGCAAAAGGGTCGACACACAATCATCAGCCTCCCTAGTCACTACTATTCTACAAGAATAGTCGAGTAATGCTATAAAACCAAATAAAAATTTCAAAAATTGTCCAAAGTAACGTGACAGTGTTAAGTTGTCAAAATGAAAAATTTTAATTGATGCGCAGAATCCATATTACTAATTATACTATCAATCTATGATAAACAAAATATATATGACATTTTGAACATTTTTTAGAAATTTTTATTTAATTTCCTAATATTTTTATTCTAGAATAATGGTAAATTCCGTATATATTTTACCTTGACATACTATTCTGTAAGTGGGCATATATACCCAACTTCAAAGTTAAATGAGAATGAACAAATAATTCAATAGATCTATGAATACGGTTGACATATGAAATACTCCCTCCGTCCAGCTGGGTTCTTTACATCTCAGCCGGGCACGGAGGACAAGAAAAACATATAATGTATTGTTAAATAATGGGTGTAATAGTGTAGTAGTGGGTGTAATAGTGATTTTATTGTTAAAATAAGAGTAGTAGTGGGTGTAATAGTGTAAAGTGTTGAAAAAGTTGAGTAGTAGTGGGTGTAATAGTGTAAAGTGTAATGTATTTTATTGTTAAAAGTTACTATTTTGGGTAATGTAAAGAATCCATGGGACGGCCCAAAAAGGAAAATGTAAAGAATCCATTGGGACGGAGGGAGTACTTAATTAGATACGACAGCACACCACACATGCATCTGGTTCATCGTTACACAGTAAAAATTTGAGTAAAGTACGGTCGATCCTCTCTTTCTCTGTATACTCTGTGCCTTCCCAATTTAGAGGGTATTAGGGATTGCTTAAAATAAGTTAATTTTGACTTAATGGAGATGTTTTTAACTTAAAGGAGAAAGTAAAGTTGTTTACTTTAAGTTGAATGAATGTGTTTGGGTAATTTTACTTAAAGTTAAATGGGAATTTAATAATTTTGACTTAAAGTGATATTTGACTTAAAAAAATTTTAAATTCATGATATTTAAGCTTTACAAGAATTGTGAAAAAAAAAAAAGAAAACTCCATAAGCCATAAGTCATAAGTCAAAAATACCTAAATATAACTTCTGACTTAAAGCAGTTTTTTAACTTAAAGCCGGCTTAAAGCCACGTTACACAAACACACCAAAAACTCCTTTAAGGAGTTTTTGGATTTAAGTTGCCATAGCCAAACAGGCTGTTAGCCTACCACTGCAATAGCTTTTTTTAATTACACTTTTCAGTTTTTACTGTCGAACTTTAGGTTTACTTCTAGTTAGACTGCAGTGAGGATGTTACTTTTTGACAGGTATTCGCTTAAATGACTAGCTAGAAAAGAATTTTGTGATGTGCTTGTTACAATTAATTAATGGGTCCCGGTCCCTGACAATCGTTTGTCAGGGACCGGTTATTTAATACTCCCTCCGTCTCTAAATACTTTTCCCATTTGAGTTGGACACGTTTGCCAATGCACACTTTTGATCGTTAATATCTTCAATTTCGTATTAGTATTAAATATAAAAACTTCATTGTATTAAAGTACTCATAAATACAAATCCAACAAGATCACTCATGACTATATTTGGATTTATAGATTATACGTAAATTAGTAATTTGTCTCTTGTTATGAACAGGACCGACATTCTAAATGAGAAGATCATTTAGAGACGGAGGGAGTAATCACTTTCTAAGCCGTTGGATCAACGATCCAACAGCTGAGATTAAAAAAAAAAAAACGCTCCGCGGAAAGGGAATTTTTTTTGTAATCCAGGGGGGCCGTTGGATCGTTGATCCAACGGTTTAGAAAGTGATTGTTAAATAACCGGTCCCTGACAATCGATTGTCAGGGACCAGCTGCCTTAATTAATACTCCCTCTATCCCCTTCATTTCTTTACACTTTCCTTTTTGGGATGTTCCATCCAATTCTTTACATTTCTAAACTTTCCTAAAATAGTAAAGTTTTATAATATAAAAATCAACTACATCCACTAATCTAACTCATTTTATACATTATATAGTGATGGGTCCCACCACTTTACTCATTTTTCTACTTCTCTCCTCCTTTATATTTTTCGTTGGTTTCTGTACCCAAACCAAATGTAAACATTTAGTTGGGACGGAGGGAGTAAATGCAAAATAAAGAAAGAGCCTGCAGGCACTATCTAATTTACATGGTGTCCCTTTCATATACTAGTGGAACTCTGGAAGCATCCGGACCCGGTAGTGGACTGTCACGTGTATGACTGAAAAGGTAAGTTTAATGTACTCATTTGTGAAAACACCATTGTACCCTCAGGGCAAGCAATACAAGCCATGGTATGGGGTATCCAATATTTAGGGGGCAAATTTTTTTAAAAAAAAAATTTAGAGAGTAGTTTAAAAAAAATTACAGAATAATATTGAATTAAAAAGCAAAAATAAAAAATGTCATTTTATTAGCCGAACAATCTTTTAAAGTGAATTACTTCATATGTTTGCTAGATCATGTCGATACATCACTTCAATTCAGGTTTGAACAATTTCAAATATATGAGCAGGTTTTTGGGTTTCTATTTAATTTGACAAAGTTGAATTGCTTAAGTGATGATAGTTTGAAGACCTCTTGTATGAATTTTGAAGAATTGTTAAAGCATGCTTTTGTTTCAGAAATTGATGGAAATGTCATGTTTCTTGAGTTAAGAATTATAAAAGAATGCTTACCTATTGAAGTGAAAAAGGTGATTTGAATTTTTTGAAGAGCATGGAAGGTTACGATCTAACTGCCACAATTGCTTACAGAATATTATTAACCATTCCTGTTACAGTAGCTTCTGCAGAAGGGAGTTTTTCAAAGTTAAAATTGAATAAGACATATCTCCGCTCTAGGATGTCACAAGAACGATTGAATGGGTTGGCTATGTTATCAATCAAGAGGGATATGCTTGCAAATTCTAATTTCGAAGGCTTGATTGATGATTTTGCTAGTAAAAATGCGAGAAGAATAATTTTTAAACCATAAATTATCAATTTTTTGTTGGTAGTTACTAAAACAAGATGGCTTATTTTATTAAAAGGGGCAAAAAAATTTAAGATCGCATGGGGCATCTTCCAACTCAGGGCCGTCCCTACCAGTATGCATATTAGATATTTGGAAAATAGGATTGAGTTAGGGCGTCTCCAAGATATTTTCTAAATAAGTTTTTAAAAATATAGAAAGGAGGATAAAAAATGGAACTCCAAATTTTTTTTAGTGATTCTTAAAAATTTTAAGAATTTCTTTACTCTACTCTATTTTAAAAGCCACTACATATAAAACCACTATATAACTCTTAACTTTATTATATTAACAAAATAATCAATTACACATATTTCAATTCGAATCTTTACCATTGTAAAATTTAAAATATGAATAGTATATGATTTAAGAACCAAAATAAAAAGTATTGTTGAAATTGACACGTAAATTTATGTCCTAACTTACTTAGAATCATATTATTTATAATATATTTAGAAACCATCCAAGTGATTGTTGGAAATGCTTTTATTAATCCTACAAATTTGTAAAATGATGAAAAAAAAGCAACTTTAATTTAAAACCTTTGCACCCGACTCATTTTTGTCCTTGCTAATGAGTTCCAGACTCAATTAGTTTCGGGATTTATGTGGTGGTAAATTCTTTTGTCACATACTCACATATTAAAACAAGTGTAAAAAGTACTCGTTTCAAAAAAAAAAAAAAAAAAAGTGTAAAAAGTACTTAATTTGTCTAGTTGTACTTAACGTGTGAGCACTTGGAATACTAACATACAAAAACTTTCACTTGCAATACAGAACTTTCAGAATTTTTATACATTCCGTATTTCCGTTAAATGAGTCTAATAACAGCGTGACCAGGGTATGGTTGAAATTTTATTATTTTATACCACCTATAATATTCCTGATACCCAATCTAAAGCAAACCCAGATTACTATTTTTTTTTTTCGAAAGCGAAAACTCGTTTCATTGATAGAAATGTTAGGAAATACATCCCAAAGATAATAAAAGTTTATTATCTAACCGAAAGGTATGCTTAACCAATCCATGGATCGTACGACCCATAAGAAAGAGATTCCTCCGGAAATTTAGATAATAAAAAACCTTTATATCCACCAAACTAGGTCTCGTTAGCAAAAACAAAAAATATATAATATTATATTATTTAATAATAAAACCTATATACGGTGATAAGGTATTAATAGAAAACCTAAGTATATATAATCTAACCATAGGGACCCCCTTTGATTAGACCTCTATTAAACATATAAAGTAAAAATTTGTAAATTAAGAGAAGAATCGTTATTACTATATATAGATTACTATTTTTATCTTCAAATAAAATTGCGTATCTGCATATTTGTACATTTATATTCAAATAATCGTATTCATATTTAGCAAAAAAAATAATAAGCGTATTATTCACTTAATCTATCTTACATGAAATTGTATATTGCATTGTGATTGGAGTTGGGCAACTATGGAACCCATATAAGAAGATAATCGATAAATCTAATTACCTTCATTTTTGGGTTCTATTTATGTTAATTCTGAATTTTTAGCTTCGTCGTGAATGTTCCTTGTTAACGGAGGAGGAATTTGGGAAAACAAATTCGGGGAGGGTTGCTGGTATTATAGTGGTGGTTAACGACAGCGAACGGCGTAAGACGTTTAGGGTTAGGGTTTGTGATTTATGGATGGCTGAGATTGTATGATTTGATTATTGCAATTAGATTGAATATTGAATTCTCTCTTTTTCGCAAGGGTTTGCCTCGTACCATACAATGTGCTTACGTACCCTTATTTATAGGGATCAAGCCAAACGTAGTTCTTGGGGAACAAGTAACTGTAATGGGCTAGGTTTCCTTATTTAGGAAGCCCATTGGATTGAGGCCTCCGCCTTTGACAATTATTACGGACCCTAAAGCCCACCTAATTTCTCGGAATGTATCGGTTAAGCTATTGACCCGGTACTTCCGGGGTCAACACTTTCCCTAAGTTACGGAGATAAAATAGCTGTATGGCAGCCCTGAATGAGGGCAAGGTCTTTCGAAATGGGCGAGATCCGTCTTAAAGGGCGAGATCTAGCCTTTAGTTGTTTCAAGGACCTTATTCGTAGTCCATAATTTTCGAATGTAGCAATCGTCACCACAAAAGGGCGAGATATTACAGTATTGGGCCTAGCCGTTTCAAAAGGGCGAGATCCTTTATATATGGGCGAGGTCTTCTGAAAAGTAATGTTATCCTTACTTGGGCCAGGCCCAATAAATGCCACATTTCCTCATGCCACGACCCATGACACGAATTACTTTTTTTCTCCGGCCCAAACGAGGTCAACACTTCCTAAATAGGGCGAGTATATTTCTGGCCATAACAACTACCCCCAGTTTCTTGTACTATATTTTTATAAAAGAAATTAATTCCTCGAAGTACTTCTACAGAATATAGACGAGCCTTATTCCAAAAATAAAAAATAAAATATAAACGAACCGTTTCTATTGAAATATGTACGCCTCGATTTCTGTTCTTATTCCAATTAAAACATGCCACGTGTCCCATACCAATTTTTACTATATAAACCCCAAATTTTCCTGCTTTTCCTATCTATTTTCAAAAGCTCACGAAGTGCTGCTTAATTTTTTATCCGAAGGGCGAGTTTCGTAATTGCTGAGGGCGAGGTTCTTATTTTCTTCAGGCGATTTCTCCATCTTCAAGGTGACTTTCCTTTCAGAAAAGGTACTACTTTTTCCTTCTCGTTTCTATTGTTGATTTTGTTCTTTACTTTTTCAAAATAACTGCTAGAATGAGAGTAACTCGCCTAGGATAGACTGCGTTCTCACTAGTTTTTCGCCTAGGACCGTTTCCAGCTAAGAGGGCGAGGACCCTTCTATATTTTCTTCCTTATTCCTTCTTTATCTTCAACAAAAAAAATTTAACATAGTCCCCGTCCTCACTTTCAGATGGCAGAAGAGGATTTTTCTTCCGACACTGGGTCAACGTCGCCCTCTACCCTGAATTCGCTTGATAACCATGATGATATCATTTCTATTTCTGATAGTCTTCATGTGGGTGATACCGCTGATGACTTGGCCAGTGTTTATCACGCCCAGGATTTAGGCGACACGGGTGAGAGGGAAGATGACTTATATGACTTTTTCGCTGACCTAGATCCCCAAGAGCCTGGCCCCTCTAGAAAGGGTCGTGGCAAAGACTTGGCAAAATTTAGAAAAATACTTGAAGAGGTGAGGGATGAAGAAAATAATGACGAGGGCGAGAATTCAAAAGAAGACGAGAACTCCAATCAAGAAGATAATATTGACCTTGAGGATGCTGAAGTTGAGAACGCAGACGAAGTATTATCTGTCTCGCCTGTCCGTTATTCAATGGAATTACCTTCTCCTCCCAACAACCCATACAAACAACCCGTCCGCGTATGCGACCTCGACCTTGAATTTGAAGATGACGTTAGCGAACCACTCAGAATGAGACATAGGTTCGACCAAAGCAGAATCTCTTGTGCAGGACTCGCCTCAAAAATATCCTCAGAAGAAATTATGTTTTTAATTGAGTATTACAATTTGGAAGGAAAATGGCTGCGACCTCGCTCCTTCATGAGAATGCACATCTTCAACATCAACGGGTTACCAACGCCGAGAATGGTTCTTACAAATAAATTGATAGAGCTTGGTTTTGGAACACCAATGCATCCCTATCTTCACCAAATCATCACTTATTTTAATATCGCCTCTGTGCAATTGTCCCCCAATAGCTATAGGGCAGCTATTGGTTTGTACATGATGAATAGAAATGAAGGGTACGATGCTCCAACTATGGCCGAGCTAAGCCATTTTTTTTCCTTAAGATGATGTGGAAAAGATGTGGGATTCTACTACCTCGCCTTTTGGTCGAGTCATAACAAGAAGGGTTTTATTACTGGTAACCCCAGTAACATGAAGATATGGAAAGAAGATTTTCTTTATATGTACGACGTTCCAAGAATTAGAACTCAATTCAATCTATACCCTTGTAAGTATCTCGTCCTTATAAAAAATTTAAATCTCGTCCTTTTATAAAAAATTAAATCTCGTCCTCGAAACCCTTAATTCATTTCTCATTTATTTTTCCCGTAGACAAACCCTCTCAGACAAAATTAATGGGCGACGCTGCAGCCAGAGCCTTGGCTATCTCCGAACTTCCTAGGTTAAAGAAAGATCTCGACGTCCTAGTGGTACCTGATAACCTCCGTACCCACGGTTTCTATAATGATTGCTATGGGAAGATTCCATACATTAAATTCAAAAGGGGAACTAAAAGAAGTACTCGTAAAAACCAAATAGAATGGCTTACTGGTAAAGGTACCTCGTCCTTCAAACACAACCTCGCCCTTCAACTAGTATTCTAATCATTACTCTTTTACTTGTATATTTTAGGAATTTGTATGAATAATTTTTCTATTTTATGTGCAGGTCAAATGTCGAGACTTCCTTTTGGACGAAACCCTTTTGCTGAGCCAGCTCCTTCTGCAACAGCCAACCCACCTCGCCCTTCTATTTCAACATTGGCAAACCAATCTCGCCCAACTATTGCCATTATTAATCAAGCCGAGAATGCACTAAAGAACAAAAAGCGTGATTTGGCTGATGCTTCCAAGAACCTGCAGAGTAAGAAACACAAGCCGACCACTGCTGAAGAATCGCCCTCAGATTCTGCGGCCTCCACTTTTGGCTCTATCGTTGCAGAAAATTTTTCTGACAATGATGCTAAGCTTTTAAGAAATCGCAATGACGAAGAAGCAGAGTTCAACTTCAAAGTAGGACTCGGAGACGCTTTTTACCATGGTTTGAAGGTTCTCGCCCTGAAGAATGCCACCATTAAAGAGCAAGACAAATCTTTAAAGAAACTTAAAGGCGAGGCTACTTCCTACAACTCTAAACTGGGCGAGATGCAGAAGAAGTTTGATAATGAAGTGAAAACAAGGAAAGAAGATGTCGACAAAGTCCAATTATCCTTTGATAAGGCGATATTTGATTTTGACCAAGCCACCAAATCTTATGAGGACGAGATTGCTAAGCTTAAAAGCGAGAATGACTTGCTTAAGGCTGGAACAAGGAAAAGTCAGGGTGAAGCTTATAATGCAGGATTCTTGGATTACCTCCGCAATTTTCTAGCAACCGATCCAAGTTATGACTGGTCTGTACACTTTGCACCTTCCACCCCTGCCTTCATGCTTGAATTCCAGAATGATAATGCCGAGCTTATCGCTGCTGCCAAAGAGGAGCTGCGACTAAAAATTTAGGGCGAGAAGAAGGCTACAGTTGAAGTAGAGGCGAACAAGAAAGCAGGAGGCGAGAGGACATATGCAGCCTCGCCTTCTCAAACTGTTGGAAGTTGACTGCATGAACTTTTCATAATTGCAAACACGATAGGAGTGCGGGCCCTCCTATAATGGCCTCGCCCTTTGTAATTTTTCTTCAATCCATCTGACTTATACCCAACTAATTGGAGTGCGCGTCCTCCATTTAAAGACGTCGCCCTTGTATTGACTTGGTTTAATTTATTCTGCATAATTATGTCTTCCTGCCTATTCTATCTTGCATTCCACAATTTTTCTATATCTCGCCCTTTTCTGGGAATCTCGCCTTTCTTCAACTTAATTCATGAACTTTAATTAGAATCTAATTCATGAACCTTAATAAATATTTACTTCAAAGGTAACAACTACCATGTCTTCTCGAGGGTATCTCCCTCTAAGAGAGTCATTTTCCTCAGAACTTAATAATTTTATGATACTCTCCTCGGAGGAGATTTTATTAAGTTCAGAAATACCCTCCTCACAGGAGGTGGATTTTCCGAAACTCGAACCCTGATGAGGCGCCGGAAGTACAGACATCCCCCCCGGAAGTACGGTTTTTGCAGGGATTTAATAATTTGGGATACCCTACTCAAAGGAGGTCGTTCCCCATTCCATAAATATCCTTCCTCACATGAGGTGGATTTTCCGAAGCTCGTGCCTTGATGAGGTGTCGGAAGTACGGACATCCCCCCCCCGGAAGTACGGTTTTTGCAAGGACTTTGATAATTCGAGATACCCTCCTCAAAGGAGGTCGTTCTCCATTCCAAAAATACCCTCCTCAGAGGAGGTGGATTTTCCGAAGTTCATTTTTAAAATCTCCTCAAAGGAAATCATCTTTTCATACATCCCACGAAGATCCTCTTTAGAAGAGGTCATCTATTACAAAAATTCAAGAAAAACAAGCATGTTTTATTCATAAATATAAATCCTGGCTAAGGAAGAGTACATGCACTACCCCCTAGACTTTCATGAAAATAATAATTAAAGGAAAGTGTAACAAAAGTAGAAAATACATTACTGATAGTATTTCTTCAAGTGTTCCATGTTCCAGGCTCGTGGAATATGCTTCCCCTCCATATCGGCCAAATAATAAGTTCCTTCCCATAGAACCGCTCTAACCCTGTAAGGAACTTCCCAATTAGCGCCGAATACCCCATGATTCTAGATTTTCGTGTGAGGCATCACTCGTCGGAGAACATAATCGCCCACCTTTAGAGGTCTCGCCCTAACCTTTGAATTGTAGAACCTTGCCACTCTCTGCTGATAAGACACCATTCTAGTTTGAGAAGTTGATCTGAATTCCTCTATCAAATCCAAGTAGAGACGATGGTTGACCTCATTCACTTCCGACTGATAATTATCTCTTTTGAAAGATCCTGCCCCCAACTCCACTGGCACCATGGCCTCACATCCATACGTCAAAGAGAAAGGGGTTTCCCCCGTAGTAGACCTAGGTGATGTATTGTAACTCCATAAGACATTAGACAACTCTTCTGGCCAGCTCCCCTTATTATCGTCTAACTTTGCTTTAAGCGTATGTTTGATTATCTTGTTCACTGCCTCTGTTTGGCCGTTTGTTTGAGGATGACTAACGGTAGAGAAACTTTTCTTAATTCCCAAATTGTCACACATCTACCTCATTTCCTTACTGTCAAACTGCTTCCCATTGTCGGATATCAACTTGTACGGTATCCCAAAGCGACAAATGATGGAACGATACAAAAAGTCCACCAACTTTTTTGCTGTGATTGAAGCAAGAGGCTCTGCCTATGCCCACTTAGTAAAATAATCCACCGCCATAACAGCATACTTCACCCCTCCTTTCCCCTTAGGAAGCTCCCCTATCAAATCAATTCCCCACATAGCAAAGGGCCACGTACTAGTCAAAGAAGTGAGAGGAGCCGCAGGACTGTTCACGTAGTTAGCATATCTCTGACATTTATCGCAGGATTTAGAAAAAACCATTGAGTCCTCCCGAAGAGTAGGCCAGAAATATCCTTGACGTAATATTTTTTGTGCAAGTGAACCACCCCCCGAATGATTTCCACAAATTCCCTCATGAACCTCCCGTAAGACATAATTGCATTCCTCACCATCAATGCACTTCAACAGTGGTTGATTAAAGCCTCGTCTGTAAAGAGAACCTCCAAAATCCACATAACGAGCTGCCTTATATCTAAGTCTTCTAGCCTCGACTCTATCATCTGGTAGAATCCCCTCCTTTAAATATTTCCAGATTGGGGTTATCTAAGTATCTTGCATAGGAACATCAACCTGCATCAATTCCGCCTCCGGAACACTAGGTTGCTTCTGGACTTCCAAGGGAATAACCCCTAAAAGAGTAGCTTCCTTTTGAGATCCCAACTTAGCCAAAGCGTCGGCCTCCTCATTACTATCTCTAGGAAGTTGCTCCAATCTTGCTTCCCGAAACAAACCCATTAACCTCTGCGTACACTTCATGTATAACTCGGTTCGAGGTCCCCTAGCCTGAAACCCCCCATTAACCTGATAAACGACCAGCATCGAATCACTCATGATGTTTATATTTTCTACTTTCATCTCGAGGGCTAACTTCAATCCCGAAATCAAAGCCTCATACTCAGCATCATTATTTGTAGCATGAAAATCAAAATGAATCGCACTCCTGAGATGATGTCCCTCCGGACTGACTAAAACAATCCTCGCACCCGCACCTTCATTATTTGATGCACCATCCACATATAAAGTCCACCAAGGTGCCGAAGTAGATCTGTCCTGAATTAACTCAGGCGGAGGGCTAGGTATCACAGCCAAGGCATCGCCCTCTTGTGCTAGAGGGAATTCCAAAATGAAATCAGCAAGAGCCTGACCCTTTATAGCATTCCTCGGTTTATATTCCACATCAAATTGCCCCAATTCCACAGCCGATTTCAACATTCATCCAGAAGTCTCAGGTTTATGCAATACCTGTCTTAAAGGATACCCTGTTCGGACCTCTATCCTATGTGCCTGAAAATAGGGTCGCAACTTCCTGGAAGCCAAGATCAAGGCATACACTAACTTCTCCATATTCGAATACATTGTCTCTGCCTCCAACAACCTCTTACTAACGTAATACACAGGGTACTGGATGTCACCCTCTTCTCGCACAAGGACACCACTAACAGAATACTCCGAAACTGCAAGATACAAAATAAGAATTTCTCCCTCGTGTGGCTTGGATAGAAGTGGGGGAGATCCCAAGTGATCCTTCAATGCTTGAAAAGCATCTTCGTAGTCTGATGTCCATTCAAACTTCTTCCCAACCCCTTGATTTCTTTGAAAAATTCCTTACATTTATCAGATGACTTAGACACGAAGCGGTTTAAAGCGGCAACTCTCCCAGTTAGGCTTTGCACCTCTTTTATCGTCTGTGGGGATTTCATATCGAGAAGGGCTTGTATTTTTTTGGGATTCGCCTCTATCCCCCTGTGATTTACCATAAAACCCAAGAACTTTCCGGACTCTACCCCGAACACACACTTTTGAGGATTAAGTTTCATACGGAACTTTCTGAGAATCTGAAACATCTCATCCAAGTGTTGGATGTGGTCTTCTGCTTCCTTGGACTTCACCAACATGTCATCAACGTAGACTTCCATGGTCTTCCCAATCTGCTCCTTAAACATCATATTGACTAGCCCCTCTGATAAGTTGCTCCGGCGTTGAGTAGCCCGAAGGGCATTCCAATATAACAATATAGCCCCCTGTCAGTGATGAAAGAGGTGTTCTCCTGATCTAGCTCAAACATCAATATCTGGTTATATCCCGAATAAGCATCCATGAAACTGAGAAGAGCATGCCCTGCAGTGGCGTCTACCAACTGGTCAATCCTAGGTAGAGGAAAGCTATCCTTTTTGCAATCTTTGTTCAAGTCAGTAAAATCGACACAAACTCTCCACTTCCCATTGGGTTTCTTCACAAAAACAGGATTTGCAAGCCAATCTGGATAAAAAGACTCCATAACTAACCCCACATTCAGTAGTCGATCGACCTCTTCTTTCAAAGCAGTTGCTCATTCACCACTGACTGCTCGTCTCTTTTGTCGGACTCCCTTCCTGGACGGGTCTATGTTGAGATGATGACACATCACTTCGGGATCAATCCCCACCATATCTGCATGGCTCCAAGCGAATACATCCAAATTATCTTTCAAAAAGATAACAAGCTTTGACCTCAAGCTTGGCTATAATCTAGCCCCAATCTTCAACACATTAGTCGAATCACTCTGATCCACAAGAATTGGCAATGTATCTTTTGCCGGTCCCATATTCATCCTAGGCTCAGGCAACCGGGGATCCAAGTCAAACTCAACTTCCTTGGTTCCACTGGACTCGCCTTCCTCTCGTATGGAGATAACCTCGTCCTTATATTGCTGAAGGTCCTCACCTGCCGTTGATCCTTCTGGAAATTCTACCATTGGCACATCTCCACAATCCATCACAAATTTACCCTTCTTGGCCCTAAGACTTCTTTGCTCCTCATCTTCATTAGTGACGTCTTTGACAATCCCTTCCTGAAACTGATTTTGATCAACTGGAGGGGGAGCCTCAATCATAAGCACCCTATACCTTGTACTGTCAATCGTGATTCCTTCCCCAAATGCAATCTCGCCTTCCGAATTTCCTGCAATGTCTTCCATTGCAACCTCCACAGTCTCCCCGAGGGTGAGTGGTGCTTCCAATAGAAAGAGCGGGGTACTTCGCCTGACTAACGCTTCATAACTAGCCAAGTCATCATCACCGGGGAACTCCACTGTGTAAACCATATTGGTAACTGCCTTAGGTTCAAATGATTTCAAGGTTTCCTGAGCGCTTTCCTCTTTGAAGTCCAGCATCTCCTATCGTTGTTTACCTTTTGAGGAAGACTTCATCATCTTGTTGTAACAATCCCTGGAATCGTATTGACATCCCTTCACACATCCAATCTCTGTCGGAGTAGGAAACTTCATTGCTAAATGATATATTGAAGTCACCACCCTAATTTCTTTCAAGACTGGTCTCCCAAGCAATGCATTGTAGCACGTAGGTTGATCAACTACTAGAAACTCAAACACCTGAGTAGCTGAGTACGGATCTTCCCCTAAGGTGAGTGACAACTTTACAGTACCCTTGACCCAAACCGAATCTCCTATAAAGCCGTATATGTGAGTCGTTCCATGAGTCATTTCCTTATCAAGAAGTCCCATCTTCTTATAAGTCCCATAGTAAAGAATATTTACGGAACTCCCATTGTCAATAAACACCCGATGAACACTCCTTGCACCGATCCTCACATTCACCACCAAGGCGTCGCTGTATGGGTGATGAACCCATTTAGCATCTTCTTCTGAAAAAATTATCTGTGTATCCTCCCCCTTGAACAGCTTAGGAGGTCTTTCTGATAAGTGATTTACATTCGTCAGAGGGAGGTCCCTTGCCTCGCGAACATATCTCTCCATAGCATTCCTTCCGTTTCCACCAATATGAGGCCCGCCAAAAATAGTATGAATACTCGCCTCTTTTACGAACATTGTCTTCTCCTGATGATCCGGTTTATCTCTCCCTTCAGGACCCTCCTTAGTTTCTTCCCTAGGAGGGACGTCCCCCTTAATTATTCTGACCCATTCAGTCAACTTCCCATTCCTAATTAGTAGTTCAATTTCCTCCCTCAATTGTCGACATTGGTGAGTGTCATGGCCAAGAGATTCATGATAGGCACAGTATTTCTTTTTATCCCTTTGAGCATTCTTCGAAAGTGGGAGGGGTGTCTTATATAATCCATCCTTCTTTGTCACCTCATAAATGTGTCCAATAGAAGCCACTAAAGGCGTGAAGATACTGGTCTGGGGATGACCCTGATCTTTCAGAGAATATAGAGGCGGCGGAGGGTACCGTGGCATTGGGCTAGGTGACCTTGATCGGTCTGACTTCTAAGTATCAACAATATTGACATCAACTCTGCCATTCCTCTTCCCATCTCCCTTTGGGCTTGGAGATCTATCCTTGCGTTTGCCCCTGAACGATCGGGATTCCTCATCACAGAGTTCCTTGCAACAGAGTTCCTTGGTGGAGGCGGAGGCAAATTTTCTCTGGTCCTAACCTCTTCCATACGTCGATTACCAACACGCTCTCGGTTTGACTGCGACATCCTTCCTCCTAAGATGTCAAAGCCCCTCCTTCTAGCGCCACTTGTTAACGGAGGAATTTGGGAAAACAAATTCGGGGAGGGTTGCTGGTATTATAATGGTGGTTAATGACAGCGAACGGCGTAAGACGTTTAGGGTTAGGGTTTGTGATTTAGGGATGGCTGAGATTGTATGATGTGATTATTGCAATTAGATTGAATATTGAATTCTCTCTTTTTCGCAAGGGTTTGCCTTGTACCATACAATGTGCCTACGTACCCTTATTTATAGGGATCAAGCCAAACGTAGTTCTTGGGGAACAAGTAACTGTAATGGGCTAGGTTTCCTTATTTAGAAAGCCCATTGGATTGAGGCCTCCGCCTTTGACAATTATTACGGACCCTAAAGCCCAGCTACTTTCTCGGAATGTATCGGTTAAGCTATTGACCCGGTACTTCCGGGGTCAACACTTTCCCTAAGTTACGGAGATAAAATAGCTGTAGGGCAGCCCTGAATGAGGGCGAGGTCTTTCGAAATGGGCGAGATCCGTCTTAAAGGGCGAGATCTAGCCTTTAGTTGTTTCAAGGACCTTATTCGTAGTCCATAATTTTCGAATGTAGTAATCGTCACCACAAAAGGGCGAGATATTACAATATTGGGCCTAGCCGTTTCAAAAGGGCGAGATCCTTTATATATGGGCGAGGTCTTCTGAAAAGTAATGTTATCCTTACTTGGGCCAGGCCCAATAAATGCCACATTTCCTCATGCCACGACCCATGACACGAATTACTTTCTTTCTCCGGCCCAAACGAGGTCAACACTTCCTAAATAGGGCGAGTATATTTCTAGCCATAACATTCCTTTTTGGTGAGCAATCTCTTGGCACTACAAGAAAAAACTCGGCAAAAATCGACTGCACAAATTCGACTGGTCTAAATTCGACCGGATCCAATCGAATTTAGGGTCAATTCCAATAAATTATTGGTCAGACTTAAATCCGATTGCTACCAGTCGATTTTAAGAGCAGTCGAATTTAAGCAGTCGAATTTAGATGTGCGGTCGAATTTAACCAGTCGAATTTATTTCCCGCCTAAGCTTATTTTAGTAAGTTTATAAACTCGACTGAAGGCAGTCGAATTTATAAAATCGACCGCAAGCAGTCAAATTTATAAATTCGACTGCAATTATAAATTCCACCGACTTCAGTCCAATTTATAAATTTGACTGCTACCAGTCAAATTTATAAATTCGACTGAAGTCGGTGGAATTTATAAATTCGACTACCTTCTAAAAATTCGACCGACTTTAGTCAAATTTATAAATTTGACTGCAACCAGTCGAATTTAGTGCCAGGTCAGCAATCCGCGTGAAACTAAGTTTAAGCAAAAAAATTTCCGCCTAACTTTTTCCAAAATATTTAAAATTAAATTCGACCGAAAGCAGTCATATTTATAAAGTCGACTGCAATCAGTCATTCTAATTAGAAAATTAAATTCAAAATTTATTTAAAAAATTTAAAATTAATCCTTAAATTATAAAAACATTACCACAATATCCTTATAAGATGAACTACAAATTATAATTTACTTTACCTATTTGGGACAATTTTTTTTTTAAAATGTAAATAAAGTGTTGATTTTATATTTGTTAAGAAGTTTGGAACGATCCAACCGTACGGATGTCAATATATATCTAATATAATGATATTCCTAAATTTCAGTAAATAAAAAATTAATTTGATTGGAAATCTTAGTAGATCACTACTATTTTCAATATGACTCGTAACTAGTGCTTTGTCACCAATTATTGTTTCTATTTTTTTTAAAAAAAATTGAACGATCCAAACGTACGGATGTCAATATATATCTAATATAATGATATTCCCAAATTTCAGAAAATAAAAAATTAATTTGATTGGAAATCTTAGTAGATCACTACTATTTTCAATATGACTCGTAACTAGTGCTTTGTCACCGATTATTGTTTCTATTTTTTTTAAAAAAAAATTGAACGATCCAACCGTACGGATGTCAATATATGTCTAATATAATGATATTCCCAAAGTTTCAGAAAATAAAAAATTAATTTGATTGGAAATCTTAGTAGATCACTACTATTTTCAATATGACTCGTAACTAGTGTTTTGTCACCGATTATTGTTTCTATTTTTTTTATAAAAAAAAATTGAACGATCCAACCGTACGGATGTCAATATATATCTAATATAATGATATTCGTAAAGTTTCAGAAAATAAAAAATTAATTTGATTGGAAATCTTAGTAGATCACTACTATTTTCAATATGACTCGTAACTAGTGCTTTGTCACCGATTATTGTTTCTATTTTTTTAAAAAATAATTTGAACGATACAACCGTACGGATGTCAATATATATCTAATATAATGATATTCCCTAAGTTTCAGAAAATAAAAAATTAATTTGATTGGAAATCTTAGTAGATCACTATTATTTTCAATATGACTCGTAACTAGTGCTTTGTCACCGATTATTGTTTCTATTTTTTTTAAAAAAAAAATTGAACGATCCAACCGTACGGATGTCAATATATATCTAATATAATGATATTCCCAAAGTTTCAAAAAATAAAAAATTAATTTGATTGGAAATCTTAGTATATCACTACTATTTTCAATATGACTCGTAACTAGTGCTTTGTCACCGATTATTGTTTATATTTTTTTTAAAATATTTTTGAATGATCCAACCGTACGGATGTCAATATATATCTAATATAATGATATTCCCAAAGTTTTAGAAAATAAAAAATTAATTTGATTGGAAATCTTAGTAGATCACTATTATTTTCAATATGACTCGTAACTAGTGCTTTGTCACCGATTATTGTTTCTATTTTTTTTAAAAAAAATTGAACGATCTAACCGTACGGATGTCAATATATATCTAGTATAATGATATTCCCAAAGTTTCAAAAAATAAAAAATTAATTTGATCAGAAATCTTAGTAGATCACTACTATTTTCAATATGACTCGTAACTAGTGCTTTGTCACCGATTATTGTTTCTATTTTTTTTAAAAACAATTTGAACGATCCAACCGTACGGATGTCAATATATATCTAATATAATGATATTCCCAAAGTTTCAGAAAATAAAAAATTAATTTGATTGGAAATCTTAGTAGATCACTATTATTTTCAATATGACTCGTAACTAGTGCTTTGTCACCGATTATTGTTTCTATTTTTTTTTTAAACAAAATTGAACGATCCAACCATACGGATGTCAATATATATCTAATATAATGATATTCCCAAAGTTTCAAAAAATAAAAAATTAATTTGATTGGAAATCTCAGTAGATCACTACTATTTTCAATATGACTTGTAACTAGTGCTTTGTCACCGATTATTGTTTCTGTTTTTTTAAAAATATTTTTGAATGATCCAACCGTACGGATATCAATATATATCTAATATAATGATATTCCCAAAGTTTCAGAAAGTAAAAAATTAATTTGATTGGAAATCTTAGTAGATCACTACTATTTATAAACTCGACCGAACGCAGTCGAATTTATAAATTTGATTGTAATCAGTCGAATTTATAAATTTGACTGCAATCAGTCAAATTTATAAATTTGACTGCAACCAGTCGAATTTATAAATTTGACTGCAACCAGTCGAATTTAGTGTCAGGTCAGCAATCCGCGTGAAACTCATCCAACAGTCCAGATTAACATATCAACATAATAATCCAATGGTCAGTATTCATCCCAGCACATCCCACACATTTATATATCTCTCCCTCATCTTCCTCCCCTTCATCTTCTTCCCCTTTCTCTCCCTCATCTGTATACACATATATACATACATATACACAAACAAATACAAATATATATACCCAATCTCTATATTTCTTTAATATATATATATATATATATATATATATATATATATATATATACATACTAACACCTAGAAAATCAACTCGTGGAATGTCAATTTCGGTGACAAAAATAACTCCGGCTACTCCTACAACTCCGGCAACCATGCAAATTCCGGCAACCAAAACAATTCTGGCAATTGAAGCAAATCCGGCAAAAAAAAATAATTTTGGATGTTTCCATGCAACTAAATTAGGAGCAAATTCGTATATTTTTAAATTTGATTAGGAAACTTGAGTTTGAGTTGAATTTGTAATAAAGATATATTTTAAAAATATTATAATATTTGATATGAAGTTATTGTTTTTTTTTTTGCTAAGCTTATATTTATATAGACAAACAAAAAGGAGGGATTAACCCATGCCCAACGACAAACCGAAGGGGAGGACTGCTAGAACACAAACTACTCGAACGAAGAGGAAACCAAACAAGGAAACCAGACAAGGCTAACTAATCCAACCAACTAGTGCAGTCATAATCCCTAGATATGTTTACAAACCATGTGGAAACAAATAATCTAGCTTTGATGTCCACCACAATACCATCTAGTAATTTTTTCGGGCCAATGCAACCTTTGTCGTGCAGTCTTGCATTTCTCTCCCTCCAGATATGGTAAGAGAAGACTTGAGCACACAGAAGGAGAAGATTTTTATGAGCCACATTTGAAACCGAACCCCAAGCCGTGATGAGACCAAGCCAGGATGAGTGATGATGACTGTAGTTCCCAATGCGTGCCACCAGATGTTGAAGGACAAAAGAGCTGTAACTACACGTTACAAAAAGATGATTAATGCATTCGTTTCCCCCAGCACATAGAAGACAATGTTGAAGAAGGTCCAATCCGAACGAAGCAAGTCTGTTGAAAGTGTTTAGACGGCCAAGACAAACCAACCACTCATGATGAGCATATCTATTAACTTTTAATTTATGCCAAACCAAGTGATACCAAGGTACCTCAGGAAGCTTAAAACGAATTGCATCCCAAATATGGCACGTACGAATCTTGTGAATAGTAGTGCCATTCCACATAATAGAGTCAGTACAGGTGAGATCGAAATGAGGATTGTCGAAGTCAGTAATCCATCGTCGTAACGAATGGTTATGGTTGTGCCTGCTATTAAGCAATGGAAGCATCCAAATCCCTGTGCTAATAAGGTCATTTACAGTAGCAAGAGGGGTAGAGTTTGCCTGAGTAATGATAGCATCCCTGTCCGAATTAGATAAACATTTACCTCTCCACCAAGGATCGAACCACAGGGAGGTATTCAATCCATTACCGATTCGAAAGGTAATAAACTCAGAGCTTCGTCCCTCATTTGAAGAATTTTGCGCCAAATCCACGAGCAGTCAGTGGGTTGCTCCATGGTCCAGAAATGCTTACGTTTAAGGACTGTGGCGTTCACCCAGAGGGACCATAATTATTGATCTTTACGGATTATTTTGCAGAGATGATAGATCAACTGGGCTCTGTTCCAGTCCTTAGTATTTTTAAAAGACAGACCGCCTTCTTCAAAAGGTAAGCAGACATTTTGCCAAGACACTTTAGCACCTCCTTTAGCCTCTAAGTCACCTTTCCAAAGGAATCGAGACAGGATCGACTGGATTTTATTATGAACTGCTTGAGGCAAAAGGAAGTGATTTGACCAATAAGCTTGAATGGCAAATAAAACGGCCTTAATCAATTGAGCCCTACCAGCAAATGAGAGCAGCAAGTTAGTCCAATTATAGATATGAGAAGTGATTCTTTCGATCAAGAGGACACAGTCATTTATGCTGAGCTTAGAAGATATCAAAGGGACCCCCAGGAACTTCACAGGCAAGGTTCCGTGAGGGACATTAAACGTGTTGTCAAACCAGTTTACTATTTCCTGCTTGCAGTTGGAGAAGAACACAGTGCTTTTATGAACACTAGGAGATAGGCCACTGACTTCAGAGAACTTAGAGAGGCATGACATAACGTGCTCAAGAGATGGTTGATCACCATGAGAAAAAATCAAGACATCATCTTCATAGAATAGATGAGATAGGTTGAGGTCTTTACATCTCCAATGGTGTTTGAAGCCATTAGGTTTGTGATTGAGCAGACAAGAAAGAACATTCATCGCCACTACAAATAAGTAGGGAGACATAGGATCGCCTTGGAGAAGGCATTTCCCACCTCTGAAATATCCCTGCAAACTACCATTCACTTTTACAGAGTACATAGCTGTGGAAATGCAAGCATAAACCCAGCTTTTAAATTTATATGGAAAGTGCATGAGAGTTAGGGCATGCATAACAAAGTCCCAGTTTACCGAATCGAAAACTTTGCAAAGGTCTATTTTCAAGGCACATTTGGCACCACCTGATTCTCTGGTATACCCCCTGAAAAGTTCTTGAGCCATGAGAATATTATCAGAAATATTTCGATGTTTCACAAAAGCAGATTGCGATGTCAATGACAAAAGGAAGCACATTCTTGATTCTATTGGCCATGATCTTGGATACACACTTATAAGCAACCGAAAAAAGAGAAATTGACCTGTAATCTGTCATAGCAGTTGGAGTCAGTGTTTTAGGGACAAGAGCAATACTCGTGGAATTTATACCTGGGTGCATGACTGAGGTATTAAAGAAGTGGTTGACAGCAGCACAGAAGCAAGGACCAACAGTCTCCCAAGTGGCCAGGAAGAATTCTACGGTAAAGCCATCAGGGCCATGGGCTTTGTTTTTCTTCATGGATTTGATCGTATCAAAGATAAGCTCATCAGTGATGGGGGCTTCAAGAGCAGAAGCTTGTGCCTCGTTGAGATGGTTGCACTGAACAACCGGAAAATCATTGTTTGCTATGGAAGGGGTGCAAATTGAATTCTTGAAAAACTCGACCCTAGAGCATTGAGAATGACCTGAGACCCAGTCTCCAGATTCATCTTTAAGAGATAGGATTTTGTTAGTGTTCCAATTAGCTCGGACTTTATTAAAAAAGAAAGAGTTGTTACCATCTCCTTGGGCAATCCAATTAACCCTAGATTTTTGAAGATCTAGAGCCTCCTCCTGCATTAAGAAATTCTCAAGAAGCATAGATTGAACCTTCTGCTGCTCGATTAAGTCACTGTTATGAGGATCATGTTGGATTTTCTCTTGAGTCTCATGAAGATTGTCACGACTTTGTGAAACATTCGAATGCACTTTGCCATTTGTTTTATTGAGAATAATAAGAGCTTTTTTGACCTCCTTCAATTTCCTATTGAGAATAGCAAGAGGATCACCATACCAAGTGGAAGCCCATGCCTCATGAACAGTGGCTTGAAAACCTTGAAGATGAGTCATGAAGTTAAAGAATTGGAAGGGTTTACGGATTTTTTCCAACAGCATGGGGGTATGAACAACTAAAGGGCTATGGTCCATAAGACCCCTGGCCTTAACAAAGCCTATACTGTCATTAAAGCAGTGCAACCATGAAGAGTTAACCAAAATCCGATCAAGACGTTTATGGATAGGATCGAGAGGCCTGTTATTACACCAGGTAAATAAGTCACCAGCCGTTTTGAGAGGACCAAGACCAGAGTCCAAAACACAATCCTTGAAATTTTGCATATCTTGCGTCCAATGTTCCAAACCCCCACTAACTTCAGAGATGTCCAGAATGCAGTTGAAATCCCCCAGAACACACCAGGGCAAAGTTATAGACTTACTTAAATTTTCTAAGTCCTTCCACAACTCAGCACGCTGATGCGGTTTATTAAGGGCATAGACAAAAGTGATAAAAAAATGACACTGCTTTTCTAAGAAATTAATGTTACAAGTAATATGTTGAGAAGAACATGCCAGAATATTAACATTCCAAACTGAGCAGTCGAAGCCCACCCAGATACGGCCATAATTATGATAAGCATAATTAAACAACCACCGCCAATTCCTAGCGATTTTACGGGAAATGTCCAGAGATTTATCCTCTTGAACCTTATTTTCGACACAAGCCACAAAACTAAGGTTATTACTTCTAATGAAATTCTTAAGCTCCTTTTGATGAGTGGTTTTATTCAAACCTCGAACATTCCAAATTGCAAAATCCATAAAATTAATGGAGTTTTTTGGCCGACTTAATTGCCAACCGAAGAGATTTTTTGGTGGTGACTTGAGTAAAGCCCTCTGAGTCTGGGACATTAACTTTCAAAGCCAGAGCTTGAAACTGTTCAGCATTTCCAATTGCTACGACACCCTTGGATTTTGGAACAATTTTTTGCTTAGTGTTAATACTACGCTTTCTTTTGATGATTGACAGAGGTTCTTTAGCATCCTCCCCTGTGACAGTTAAGTCTTCCTCCTCATCTGTGACAGTTAAGTCTTCCTCATAGTTAACCAATGCCTGAAAAGCATTAGAGATTGAAGGTGTAAGTTCCCCGTCTTCAGGTTCATCATTTCCCCCAAGTTTTCTACTCTGTTCAGCTGCATTTTTTTCTATATCCATGTTAGCCTCCTCATCTTGATTATTCAAATCAACCGTGCTATTCGCCAGTTCCAAGTAAAGGATCTCATCTTCGTTACTCACTACTGGGCATCCAAAGAGAGTGCCAACAGTATAAGGAACCAATGTCGTGTCACTATTATGTTCTTCAGGCTCTTGTCTTGTGGTTGCTCTGTCTTTGGTAGTTCTTGGTTTTTTCACTACTCTTTCTGGGTTATTAATACACCTAGATAGAGAGTGTCCAAAAGCATTACAGATACTGCATGAGTAAGGTAGCTCACCATATTGTATTTCTATCTTCACTTCATCATTCGAATTAGGAAGAGGCACTCTAACAAAGTCTGGCCTTGGTGCAGAGTATGCTAACTCCACTTGAACACCAGCATATTTTAGAGGTTCAAATTTAGCAGTTACCGCATCAAACTTAAGGGGTTTACCAACCGTGATAACAATTGAACTTAGACCCTCTTTGAACCAAAGAATTTCTGGGACATCAACAAGTTTAATCCAGCATGGCACTCTATCAATAAAATTTCTCTTAAATTGGTTTGCTTCGATCCATGGTTTGAGGAACATGGTCTTCCCCCCAATCTGGATAGAGTTCAAAATTAAGGCTTTGTTTTTCTCCTCTAATGTGCTAAATCTAAAGGTATAGTATCCTTTCGAATTGTAGTACACTCCTGTTAAGCCACGATTTTTCCAAAATCTCTGCGCTTGTTCTCGAACATATTTAAAGGCAAAAGAACCACCAATAAAGTACCCAATTATGCTAGTGTCCCATTGTTTCTGTGCCTTAGTAAAGAATTCATTAGAGAATTTTACCGTAGCTGTTCCATCTTCATTGTAGCTTACGGTTGCATCCCCTACCGCAGGATCAGTATTGACAACATTTTTGGCAACAATATTGCTCCATGTAATATTAATTGGTTGCTGCAGTGCTTCACCCTTTTTTGTTCCATATCCTTCTTTATCTCTAAGAGTAGCAGAGGAGGTAACCTCAGGAGGAGATTTTTGAGAACCTTGACTTGAGGCTTCTAATTCTGGTCCAGTAGCTGCTCGTACAGAACCTTCATTAAAAATTAGGTGAATTTGTTCCTGCATTCTAGCTAGAGCTTGAGGAGAAAGAGGTTCCCCCATAACTACATCTGTATTAAGCGAACCATTTTCAGCTTCAAAATCCAATTGGGGTTGTATATTGGGAGCAAGGTTGTGTCCTACAAAAGCAACGAATTCATCCGAGTTCATAGAGCCAGAGTTTTCCGAATTTCGGGATCCCATTGAAGCCACTTAACCACTTAGATCAGGGTTAAAAGTGACGGGATCTGAAAGAGGAGAATGAGAGGTTTAAGAAAAGTAAGAGCGTGAGAGGTGATGGGGGAAAATAGAGGAGAAAAGAAGAGGTCAACGGCAGAGATTAAAGGTTTTCCGGTGGGAGGAAGGGTTTGTGTTTAGAGAGCATTTTCGGCTATCATTCCATGTGGATTTTTATGAAGTTATTGTTGTTCTTGAATTAGTTTTTTATATGAATTATGTTATATTTGTGTTGATTAGTTTATTGCAAATTATCTTCAAATGCAACAAATATATTCAGAACATTCAAAACAATGCAGTTGAGAGCAGCAGAAAGCTGCTGAATTTCAAGATACGGTACAATAAAATTGATTGTTCTCGGTCGAATTTATAAATTCGACTGATTGCAGTCAAATTTATAAATTCGACTGGTTGCAGTCAAATTTAAGGTGCATAGGCGGTAAATTCAAATTTTTTAAATTTTCAATTTTTTTCAGGCGGCAAATTCAAAAATTTTAAATTTTCAAATTTTTTCAAAATTGCGGTAAAATTTAAATTCGACCGTATCCAGTCAAATTTATAAATTTGACTGCAATCAGTCGAATTAATAAATTCGACCGGAAGGTACCTTAGGCGCCAAATTCAAAATTTTCAAAATTACGGTCGAATTTAGACCAATCGAATTTAGCCAGTCGAATTTATTAAATTCGACTGCTTTTTTCTAAATTCCACTAAGTTTGAATCGACTGCCATTTTGCAGTCGAATTTAGCTAAATTCGACTGGATCCAGTCGAATTTAACTAAATTCGACCGCAAATTGACAGTCGATTTTAGCCGAGATTTTAGTAGTGTGGACACAAGTTCCCCATGGTTTGATTATTGCAAATAAAAATGGAAGAATAACTTTACTTCAAAATTTTATATTTATAAAAATATATGCGTATACATATATGTATTTAGACATGAAGAGAAATAAAGAAAATAGGAAGTGAACAGTTACACCAAACTAGAAAAATTGTAAAATTAGAAATTTGAAACATGACACATTGTAATTAGGGTTCATGAAACTGAATTGAAAGATAAATTGAGTGAAATATATCTGTTTCAAGCTGAAAAAATGCCTTTAAAAAATTAACGATGTTAACAAGATTAGACGGTCATACACACATTGTAAAAAAGTTGAAAGTTCCAGTATAGTAAATTCTAGTTTATGGATTATAGTATTTCAAGTACTTTGACACGTTAAAAATGCTTTTTAATCTTAAAACGATTATAAATTAATATTTCATGATGATCACAATATTTTATTTTGCACAATTATCTGAAATCACAATAAGCGCAGATAAGTGTTTAAAGAAAATTGGGACATACTTATAAGCATGCTTGTGGAGTTGTGGTAGAACTTGCGCTTGGTGCATAACTCGGAGTGTTAATAAACCTGACAGTTCTTTTTTTTCTGCTAAGTAAAGCTCAGAATACAAGACACTGACTTTAATTGCACTAAACTCATGTTTTGCATTCTTGAACAAACAAGTTTAAAGACCTCCGCGAACTTATAAGTAGATTTCTGATCTACACTGCAGTACTTAAAAGTAATTTCATACATTTAGAAACTGATACTTATATGACCAAAAATGTTCTCGAAAATTTGATTGATAAGTTGGGAACATGCATGTCCATTTCTCGGCATCTGCACTCCATTTGAAGGATTGTTTGAATTACTTACCGCATAACATGCATGATTAGCTAGCTTTTATCTGAGTCTCACAGTAAAAGACACCAAAGAAACAAACATACCCTTATTGACAATACTTTACTTTTCCCAAAACCCTAGATCTATCTATCTATTTATTAAATATTACGGAGTAGGATGTTTATCAAATATAGGTCTGTGTATATAAACAGCTAGCATCTATCTAGCTAGGTATATATATAAGAATGTGTGCCTCGACCGAGAGATCTTTATATGCATCTGAGAGAATCTTTTTTAGGTATTGAAAGTTGAAGCTTTTGAAAGTGTTGGGCAAGCAGGGGAGAATATTCTTGTTTCACCAAACTTCAACAGCTAAACTCCAAAGTTTATATACTTAATAATCTTACCAAAGCAAAAACATCATTAGATTATGATTAAGGGTTAACAGGAAAAGTCAGCCCACAAGTAGACGACCACCCCCACTTCTAAAAATTCACTGTCTTTGTCAGTTGGCTGTCCTTTAACCTTGTTTTCTTTCATCCCTCTTCTTTTAATTAATCTGCACATTGTACATTACCAACAATTGGGCACACACATAAATCTATACTCTATATTAATGTGCAAAATCATGTTTTAATGGTACACAATAGTACCAAAGTACCAAAAGTACCAAATTTGGTTATCACTTAACTCGGGGTTCGATACCTTCCGTCTACATAATTATATAAGATTTATTATTTAATTTAATTTCACCCCATGTTCGATTTCCTATAAGGGGTTCGATTAAGGGGTTTGGCGGTTATCACTTAACTCGGGGTTCAATTCTTTCCAACTACATAATTATACAAGATTTATTATTTAATTTAATTTCTTTAATTTCATCGCGTGTGTTCGATTTCCTATAAGGGATTCAATTCCTGATATAATTATAAAAATTTATTTATTTTAATTTTTTTAACTTTATCTCGGATTCGATTCTTTATAACTACATAATTAAATAGTGTATTAATATTAATTTTTTAATCTCGACTCGTGTTCAATCTATGCCCGTGCTTCGCACGGGTTATCCGCTAGTATAGATTCATGTGAAGTATTACGATTGTATATTCAATCAAATAGAGCTCTTATTTGGAACCTAGATAATAACACTTAATTGGTTATATATATATCTTTAGTTGCGGATCCAGAAATTTTTTTTTGGGTTCTTTTGAAAAATAAATAGGAAAAAGTAAATTTTTGCATATTTACTTTTGTTAAGAAAGGGGGTGTTTGGAAGTTAGATGTTTGAGAGAAAGTTAGAGGTTTGAGCTAAATTAGAGGTTTGACCATTTGAAACCTCTAATATTAGTGTTTGGTTGTTAGCAGATTGAAATAGCTTTTTGGACTCAAAAAACTAATTTTCAAAAAGCTACTTGGAGGAGCTTTTTCAATTAGAGATTTGATATGTGTCTAGTTAATATACAAAAAGCTAACTTCAACAACTAATTACCAAACAATTTGATGTAAAACAGCTACTCAATCTGCTAGTCAAAACAGCTAATTCAATCCGCTAGTTAAAACAGCTAACTCAATCCGCTAACAGCTAACAGCTAATTGCCAAACAGGGCCAAAGTCTATTTGCAATTTTACTAAACTAAGTTTCAAATTGCAAAAATACTAACCCTAACCCTCCCCCTTTCTGTTGAGCTTTCTGCCGACTGTGACACTTTTTTTTTTACTTTTTTTTTTAAAGGTGGGGGCAATTTTGGTGGATTTGGGTTTCCTAGCTCCGCAGAGGCATATTCAACTAAATGCAACCACATTTAACTAAATTTGCAACTGAATGCAACCACATGCAACTACATTTCTGATTTCAGGTTCCATTTGTCAGTTGTCATTTTCGACCTCATTTTTGGACTTTATATATATATATATATAGGGTCCGGTCTGTGGCAAACGGTTGCCACAGACCCCTTATTAGGCATACTATTTCAGAGCCGTTGGATCAACGATCCAACGGCTCTGATTTAAAAAAAAATTTCGCACCGTACCGCATAAACTTTATGCGGTACGGAGTAATTACCAAAATGTCCCTACTGTTCACGTACCGCAGAAACTTTCTGCGGTACGGTGAAAAGTAGATTTTTTATGTGAAAACAGGGGGCATTTTGGTAATTACTCCGTACCGCATAAAGTTTATGCGGTACGGTATTGTTTTTTTTTAAATCACAGCCGTTGGATCAACTATCCAACGGTCCAGAAACAGTATGTTGAATAAGAGGTCCCTGGCATACGTTTGCCAGGGACCGGGAGCCTATATATATATTTATGGTGGGTGATATTTTGGTGGATTTAGGTTCCATGGCCCCGCAGGGTGCATATTCAACTAAATTTGCAACTGAATGCAACCACATGCAACTAAATTTCTGATTTCAGGTTCCATTTGTCAGTTGTCATTTTTGACCTTATTTTTGAACTATATATATATATATATATATATATATATATATATATATATATATATATATATATATATTTAAGGTGGGTGACATTTTGGTGGATTTAGGTTCCATGGCCCCGCAGGGGCATATTCAACTAAATTTGTAACTGAATGCAATAAATGCAACTAAATTTCTGATTTCAGGTTCCATTTGTCTGTTGTCATTTTCGACCTCATTTTTGAAAATGAGGTCGAAAATGACAACTGAAAAATGAAACCTGAAATCAGCAACTGAATGCAACCACATTCAACTCAATTTCTGATTTCAGTTGCATTCAGTTGAATATTTCGAAAATGACAACTGAAAAATGGAACCTGAAATCAGCAACTGAATGCAACCACATTCAACTCAATTTCTGATTTCAGTTGCATTCAGTTGAATATTGCCCCTGGCGGGGCCTTGCAACCCAAAGCCACCAAAATCACCCTACCTTTTTTTAAAAAAGAAGTTGAATTTGGTTGCATTCAGTTGAATGTGATTGCATTCAGTTGAATATTGCCCCTGGCGGGGCCTTGCAACCCAAAGCCACCAAAATCACCCTACCTTTTTTTTTAAAAAGAAGTTGAATGTGGTTGCATTCAGTTGAATATTGCCCCTGGCGGGGCCTTGCAACCCAAAGCCACCAAAATCACCCTACCTTTTTTTTAAAAAAAAGAAGTTGAATGTGGATGCATTCAATTGAATATTGCCCCTGGCGGGGCCTTGCAACCCAAAATCACCCCACCTTTTAGAAAAAAGTTGCATTTGGTTGCATTATTTGAATGTGGTTGCATTGAGTTGCAAAACCAAAATCCACCAAAATAGCCCCCGTCTTAAAAAGAAAAAAAGTACAAAAGTCGGCGGCGCTGATGATCAGGGAGGGAGGAGAGAGAGAAATTGAGGGAGGAGGGGACCTAGTATTTTTGCAATTTTGAAATCTTGTTTGGTAAAATTACAATTTATTAAGGAAGGTGGTATTTTTGAAAAAGAAACTTTAAATCTAGTATTTTTGGTAAATATCCTTTTTTTTGCCAAGTACTCCCTCCGTCCCGATAGGTTCTTTACATGGGAATCGGGCACGGAGACCAAGGATAGTGGATGTAATATTGTTAAAATAAATGAAGTAGTGGGTGTAATAGTTATTTTATTGTTAAAATAAGTGAAGTAGTGGGTGTAATAGTATAAAGTGGAGTAAAGTTGTGGATGTAATAATGTATTTTATTGTTAAAAGTTACTATTTTTGGTAATGTAAAGAATTGGTGGGACGTCCCAAAAAGGAAATTGTAAAGAAATGGATGGGATAGAGGGAGTAAATTTTAAAAAGTAATCTTCATATTTTTCTATTTTATAAAAAAAAATTATATATTTTTTCAAAAAATTTAATGACCAACTATACAAAATTTTGTTCTTGAGAAAACACATGTCTATTAATTACTAAATTCTTCCCAGGTTATCTGGACACTTTCGTATTAATTTTTTTTTGGAAAATGCTAGGTACCCCAAATTGGTACCCAAATTTTTTCCCAAATTACACGTGTCATTATCTGAATGGTTATAATTACAATGGGCCCGCCAGGGCCATAAATATCTCACCAATTAAAATCCTTCATACATCCAACTTATCAATGCCACATCATTTGGGAGCATTTTTTGGGTACCAATTTGGGATACCTAGCATTACTCTTTTTTTTTCTTCTCATTTTGTCATATATATGTACTTGTAAATATTATTTTCTAGTTCCATCCTTATATATACACAAATGTATTCTGGTATACAACGAACGTATTATTTTTCATTTTTCAATGTAAATATGTCGTCGTTTATGTTGGATTTACGTTCTTCTTTGACAGTTGGGCACGTGCATGTGTTTCTCTTTAAACTTTCTTTAAAGGAAAAAGAAAGTACATCTAGAACAAATTACCTTGACTAGCCAATAATTAAGATACGGTCATAATAATTTATTTGAGTTAATAAGGTCACTACTCACTAGAGATACAGATGTGTACTATATATAATCATGGAATTTGACAGAATAGTGTCACTTGACGAACTCTTTTTTTTTTTTTTTTTGTCAGGACTTGACGAACTCTTTTGAAATGACCTACATTAATGCAATATTTCAGTCTACAACTTGCAGAGATCGATTAAGATGGTGACACCAATGAGCACCTGGTATCTGTTCGATCTTACTCTATATACTACTCCCTCCGTCCCATTCATTTCTTTACAATTTCCTTTTTGGGCCGTCCCACCATTTCTTTACATTACCCAAAATAGTACTCCCTCCGTCCCTTTTGATTCTTAACACTTTCTATTTTGGGATGTCCCAATAGATTGTTAACATTTCCTAAAATAGTAAGTTTTAACACTATTACACCCACTACTTCACTTATTTTAACAATACTTTACACTATTACATTCACTACTTAACTTATTTTAACTATAAAATCATTATTACACCCACTACTTCATTTATTTTAACAATATTACACCTATTATCTTGATTTCCGTGCAAAAAGCAAACGTTAACATCCCATTGGGACGGAGGGAGTAAGTTTTAACACTATTACACCCACTACTTCACTTATTTTAACAATACTTTACACTATTTCACCCACTACTTAACTTATTTTAACAATAAAATCACTATTACACCCACTACTTCACTTATTTTAACAATAAAATCACTATTACACCCACTACCTCATTTATTTTAACAATATTACACTCACTTTACACCCACTATCCTTGACCTCCGTGCCCAGCCGCCATGTAAAGAACTGGCTGGGACGGAGGGAGTATATAGAATAATAATAATAAATTTATATATTACTCCACTATATATATAGGTGTATTGGTACATTTCAATATTTATACATTTATTGAAATGAACGCATGCAACAGAACTTGTTTCGAAACTAAAATCAAACAAATGCAGCACGAACTTCTTTTTTCTTCAAAAAATTAATTCATATTCATATCACAATTTATTATTTTTGCTAAATTGATATATATTAAAAAGAGAGAAAAATGTATGGAAATAATACCTAGTCCGCCACAAAAAATTACCCATCCATAATTTGGATTGAGAGCAAGATACGCACTAGAAAATAAGAGTAGAACTCGAACAACTAAAATCAAAATTATTTGCATATGAGTCTGTAATTTGATGGGAACTGCTTGAGTTAAGTCTCTGAACCAACTTCGACTTGAGTTCAGAGGCCAATGCATTTCAAATACAAATTCTGATAATTTATCTTACTTAGTTGATCGGGTTTGAGTTTGTGCACTAATACTCACCGAGAATTAGACTCTAGCTCATACTCATTTAGCAAAATAGAAAATATACCTTGAAACAATTTAATGTTTTATAAATTTTTAGATGATAAGTATTAATAATATTTAACTCCAGGTATATATATACTTAATTAACAGTATATTTTTATGTAATGTAATGAGTTGCACTGTTCAATATTATATATGTTAGGATATGCTCAGCAAAAACCAAGCAGGCAAGGTATTGAACTAGTAAAACCGAAAACGTTAGTAACACATATTTGTAGAGTCTTGACTCGTGAATACACAAGACATCTCAGTTATACTCATGGACGGAACCAAGTGTACTTATTTAAATTGAAGTTTCGGTTAAATTGAACATTTAAAGAAAAAATCTTTCAAACCTTGAATTTTATTTTAAAATTCTATAAATTTCATTTAAAATCCCAGTTAGTATAAAAAATTAACAATATATGTATTGAACAGCCCATATATGTATTGAACAAGTAATTTCATGCAGGTTCGTCTATATATTAGCCGGAGTCGGGTGGTTGCCTTTTTCTTCCACGTCTATAATTTCTGTTTCTATTTTCCACTTATTAATTCATCTAATATGTGTACGCATAATTTCTTGGAAGATAGGGAAAAAATAAAAGAAACAAAAAGTGAAGAAATTATGGGATAATCATTCCAAGGCGAAAGGTATGGAGGGTAACTTTTGTGCAGGGCTCATCATATTTGTCATCATGCACCTCGATCATCGACTTCTTGGCCACCTCCCTTCAACTTTCACTTTTCACTGTCTCCCATATTATACTAATTTTTTATTCGTACCAAAAGTAAGTAAAAGACTTCTCTATGACTTAAACAATCCAACCATCCATTTATCATCAAGGTACTCTTAAATATTTGACACTTAATCAGGTACTTATAATCCTCTGCTGTTTTCTCCTAATATCATTTCTAACACTTAATTCCCTTTGATTTGAGAGAGAGAGAGAGAGAGAGAGAGAGATCTTCAGGAATCAGCTTCGGAAACTAGCTAGGGTTGACAATATAACAAAGGTACTCTCTCTTTGATTGTCTTTCGAAAGGTTAATCATAAGTCTCTTTCGATATCATATATTCTTGTACATGTATTAACTTTCCAAGCTAATCTATTATCTTTCTTGTAGAGAAAAACAAGCTCAAGATGCTAGAACAAATGGCAGACGAAGCGATCTCAAATAGTTTCGTTCAAAACCAAATTGATGAAAGCAATCCTCCTCCCGCAAAGAAGAAAAGAAATCTCCCAGGGACCCCGGGCAAGCTCTCTCTTCTTTCTTTCTATCGTTTATTTCTTTTTAACTTAGCGATGATCATATATACCTATGATTAAAATCGATACGTATACTATCCTGAATCCTGATCATAGTGTAATAATCTTCGTAACAGATCCGGAAGCTGAAGTCATCGCCTTGTCTCCAAAGACTCTCATGGCAACCAATAGATTTTTATGTGAGATATGTGGGAAGGGTTTTCAAAGAGATCAAAATTTACAGCTCCACAGGCGAGGCCACAATTTACCATGGAAGCTGAAGCAAAGGACAAGCAAGGAAATCCGCAAGCGCGTTTACGTGTGCCCTGAAAAGAGCTGTGTCCACAACCATCCTTCAAGGGCTCTCGGAGACCTCACCGGGATCAAGAAACACTATTGTCGAAAGCATGGTGAGAAGAAGTGGAAGTGTGAGAAGTGCGCCAAGCGATACGCTGTGCAGTCAGATTGGAAAGCACACTCTAAAACCTGCGGCACTAGGGAGTACAAATGTGATTGTGGCACCATATTCTCCAGGTAATTAAATTATCTATATCATAACGCATTAAATAAGACTTCTAGAGCCTAGAAGTGAACATAAGTATTTTTACTTATCCTTGCTATCTATCTAGCTAGCTATATTAATAAGATATACGTAACTAACATAGATCCTAGAGACTAGAAGTTATGTGTAACATAAATCCTGTTTTCCTTCAGCTTTCTTCTGTTGTATTCTTGTTTTTGAAGGGCCTAACAAGATAGATTGTGTTATATATGTGTGGACATAAGTAAAGAGAGAGGGTCCTAGAGTGGTGTGAAGGGTCAAGAAAATTTGAATCACCCGGCCTATATTTCGCTAATTTCTTTATATGCATAATATTAACATTTTCGAAATAATATTAACTTTGTAGTTGTTCAAGACGATGTCTGCAAAAATTAGATCAATTGATTAAGCAAGGTAAATAAAGTTCGAAAACTTCTTAATATGTTTGCACACACGCATAACCAAGCATCTAGCTCTAGTCATGATGCTAATCAATTAATATTTAATATATATATAATTCTCGTATTAGTATTATCGATGATTATATTACTTGAATTTTTTATTAATACGAAAATTTAAGTAATGTGGTGATTTGCAGGCGAGATAGCTTCATCACGCACAGAGCATTTTGTGAAGCTCTGGCTGAAGAAACAGCTAGAGTCACAGCTGCGACATCCAGCATCAACAATCCAACATTGCCTAATATGAATTATCATTTCATGGGATCAGCTTCTTCACTAGGCCAAAACACTGCACAGCATTTCAGTTCAATCTTTGAGCCAGTTATCTCAAGCAACCATGATCAATTATTTAACGATCCAGTCCGACAAGCTGGACTTTCATTGTGGATGGGCCACGACACCACACAAAATAGTCATGCGGCGCCCTTGAACAATAATCTTCAAACAATGTTTAGTGATCCGAAATCGAATTATCAATTCAATTGGGCTAGTACAGCTGGGAACAACAGGATCAATATTCCTAGTCCTTTTGATGAACAACAGAAGATTAATATTGCAAGCACTACAAATTCACTTCCAGTTGTGAATAATATTGTCACGAAAGATGTTGGAAATCAACTCGTGAGTATTCCTTCATTGTACAGCAGCCAGAACATGTCGGATCAATGTACGCTCTCTGCAACTATGTCTGCAACAGCATTGTTGCAGAAAGCCGCACAGATTGGTGCAACTTCTACGGATCCATCATTCTTGGAAAGCTTTGGATTGAAGCGTAGTAACATTAATCAAGTTCAAGATGGGAGCAAGTTCTTTGGATTGTTCGGTACAAATTTAATGACAACAACTAGTCTCGGAAGTACCACTACTGATCATCAGGTTAACGATCATCTCTCAAATCTGAATCATCATCTATATCCCTCAAAGCGGCGACACATACAACAGGATCAAGATAGTTCTGGATCAGGCGAAACAAGGGATTTTCTCGGTGTTAATGTACGATCAATCTGCCAAACGCCTTCAATCAACGGATGGATTTAATTTCATCCAGTAGTAGCTAGCTGAAGTCAATGAAGTCTTGACTGAAAACTAACTAGTTGAGGTCAGCTAGTTGTGACATGGAAAAAAGGCGTCGTAAGTTGAGTGCATGGTTGTTCGATCATGGGACCTAAAAGTTGTGCTTTAAGAAAACCTATCTCTCGAGGTAAAGGATATCAGAGATCCATGCATGTTCTCCTAAACCCTAAAATTATGAAGCTGTTACATTCACTTTAACGTGGTGGGTAGCTTTTTGTTTTTTCATTAAAGAAAGTGAGTAGTGGGACTGGGGGCAAAGCAAGAGGAGTCCTTTTGAACTCAATTATTGCTTTTTTATATCTTTCAATCTGCTTTTCAATTGTTTTCTTTTCAGCTCTTGGAATATAAAATAAATTTCAGTGGCAAATTAAAAAGGCTGGATTCTTGTTTGATCAATAGCCATAACCCTAACTGATCACCTACTTTAAGTTGTTAATGTAAGTTTAATTGTTTTGTTCGCCCTGGTGGTTAGCAACTTGTACAAGGTCTATATATATATATCCTCTCACAAATATGATCTTCCTTTGAAATCGACTTGCAGTCTTTATGATGAATGTGAAGTGAAAATATAATTTGAACTTGTATTTCTCACCCGTTTCGAAAAATCTAACTGAAGGGGATCGAATTGCCTCGGATAAAAGTTTTGGAGACAAAACTGCAGGCTGTAATAGCTCATAAAGGACCTATACCCATGGAATCAAACTCTTAATTTCATGACAGAGTCTCACAGTTTTTCACATCTAACAAATATAGTGGGAGCTGATTGCTGAAATGACCCGTGCACGTAGTTTTGTCCATTTCAGGATTCGTGACTGTCGTACAATCTATTTCTGCACACATACTATTCAACAGTCTGCATAATGTGTGTGTCTCTGCCTGTGTGTTAGTGTGTCTCTGTCAGTGTACGCGCCGTGTGCGGACCCCTCTAATTTGAAGTTCAATCTGAAATAGTAATCTAACTGTAGAACTATATATCCATTGATATAGGATCTAGCTAGCTAGCGTACGAAAGAGGTGGTCAAATTGCTAGCTCTTTATACATCTTGCACAACATATAAAATACAAACACAACTTTTCATTTCCTCTGAATTCTTTCAGGTTGATGTAAACTTAGTGGTAACGACACAATCCAAGGGCTCCAATGCAGCAAAAACCTACAATAAGAACAATGTGGACGTTCACAATGCTGGCTGGCTGGCTTTTTGTTAATAAAGAAGATGTTGATAGAACCCCACTAGGCCATTAATATTACATGCCCTGTAAAGCATAAGAAGATCAGTCCACAGATATATGGATCATGGCTGACTTTTCCTATATCTATTTGCAATGTCTATCTTGTATATATATTTTAGCCACAAGCTCAAAAAAAAAAGGTAGCTCCTACATTATTGTAGATTCACATACTATAGATAAACCACTCATCAGATTATATGAAGAATCACTTGAAGCTAATGTGGTATATTACACAACTTGATTAAATTTATCATCATAGTATTTCTCGAAATCGAATTTCTGCATTCTCGAAGCATTTTTGAAATCCAACTTCTGCATCTAATTTTTCAATTTTTAAATCAAACAATGAGGTTGAGAATTGTTCAAAAAATGAACCCCAAACTGAGGCCATGCATGCGGGCATTAGAAACCTTGTATGATGTAATTAAATCTCGCAAGTACGTTACAGTTTCTCTAAATCGATAATACCGATATTTTTATTGAATACTGCTATGACTCCAAATCGGATATCAAAATGTTTTCAAATGATATGCAACATTGGTGATGTGTCATTAATGATATATTTTAATTGATAAATTTTGTGTGATAACAAACATTCCAATATTTTTAATTAAGTAATAACCATGACATTTTGCATTCAAAAAAAAAAAAACCATGACATTTGTTATTTCAAAAAAAAAAACCATGACATTTGAGAATCAATTTGAATTATTTTCGAGACTTCTAGTATTTTCCATTTTTCTCATAATAATGTTGAAGAATATGAAGAATCACTTGAAGCTAATGTGGTATATTACACAACTTGATTAAATCTAGGGAAATTCTCATTGGTGTCCTTCTGTAATTGGCTTTTCCGGATGGTGCCATTTCATGTTTTGGTCTTATAAGTGGCACCCCTAAAGTAAGTGATTACACTAATTATATCCTTCTGTTAATGAGAACGTTAATGAAATGTTAAACTACTATTATTTTTTGGGAAATTCTCATTGGTGCCCTTCTAGAATTGGCTTTTCCTGATTGTGTCATTTCATTGCTTATTTTAATTCCGCAAATCAGCTTAAATTCTGAAAAACGGACACAGTTGTATTCAACCCCCCTTCTACAACTATTTCAGAGCTAACAAATCAACTACAACATCCATCACTTTCCGTCTAGTGTTCTCCGTGATTCTTCAGCAAAATAACATATTTTGCTCCATGATTGTAGCAAAACTCTGAAACATTGTTATATCAATTTCTCCCTATAACATCAAGCGCTAGAAGGGGGGTCGTATACAGATGTGTCCGTTTTTCAAAACTTAAAACTGATTTGCGGAATTAAAACAAATAATGAAATGTCACAATCTGGAAAAGCCAATTCTTTTTTCTTTTTACGAGGAACTACCCCACATTACTGCGGGATTTCAAACCTCGGGTTATGGACTGCCCCTACCCATAACCGGGTAAATCCGGACTCAACTAGTTCGGGCAAGCGTGCCAAGCGTCTCCCGAGGGAGTCGAACCTTGGACAGCCTTGATAGCTTCCACTTGCTCTTACCAGCTGAGCTAACCCGTGGAGCTTTGGAAAAGCCAATTCTAGAAGGGCACAATGAGAATTTCCCAAAAAATAATAGTAATTTAACGATTTATTAACGTTTTCATTAACAGAAGGGTATAATTAGTGTAATCACTTACTTTAGGGGTGCCATTCGTAAGACCAAAACATGAAATGACACCATCCGGAAAAGCCAATCACTACTAGAAAAGCGGCTAAATTCAACGGGTAAAATTCTGTTGAATTTATACTATTTACAACAAGATTCCGTTACATTTACCATAAATTCAACAGATTCCTTTCCGTTGAATATAAGACCGTTGAAATTAGCATTTCGGTTGAATTTAAGGTTAAATTCAACGACTTCCCGTTGATTTTGTTGGTCCCATTTTCAACCATTTTCCGTTGAAAATGTCCCAGAGCATTTTCGAAAAATTTGAAATTTCAATTTTGAATTTCACCAAAAAAAACATTTTCCCACCAATGGTAATATAATCAACGGAAAATTGTTGAATTTAATCCAACCATAATCAACTAATTTTCGTCGATTAATCATCTTGCCACGTGTCTTTGTGGATTAAATTCAACCGAATCTTGTTACATTTAATTCTATCAAAATCAGCAAGATTTGGTTGATTAAATTTTTTTTTCATTGAACTTATAGATTCAACCGGTTTTCGTTGATTTTAAAAATTCAACCGAATTTTGTTGAATTTAACATGTCCCAGTTTTTTTTGAAAAGCAACATATTACAGATCTACTATATTTACATTTAATTTTTTATGCAATTTGCTAACTTATGCAACATGTTGCTACGATTCCGGCCAACAGTAGTTATTTCGGCCAAACTGAACTTTTTACAAAAAAAAAAAATTTTTAATACATAAGCATCTACAATCTAAGATCTATAAATTGGCTAAAACAAAATTTCGAAATACATATTAAAACTCATATTCCGGTCACCTCATAAAATATCTGGCGAACAAAAACATTCTCAGAAAAATCTGAAAATAATCTACATGCAGTAACGGAACCCGACTTTTAACCTCGTGTGCTCGGAACCACCAAAATCATCCTCTAAATCAAGAACCAAATTAAAATAAAAAACAGCCCAAAAAAAATTAGTTCGAAACTTGAAGATATATATATCACTGGAAAGCTCTTGATTTGTAGAACACACACATATATATATATATATATATATATATAAATCAATAATTTTCGATAAGTAGATTGAGAGATATGGTTATTTGAAGATTAAATGTATGTATATGTGTGTGTATAGTGAGCCGAGAGAGAGAGAGAGAGAGAGAGAGAGAGAGAGAGATTCTGGGGGGAGGGGAGCTGTTGATAGAATAAGAAAAAAAGTTAGATAAAATAATGGGGGTGGGTAGGTTAGTGTGTGTTTTTTGATTTTTAGTGTATTTTTTTTATGTTGTTAAATGTGGACCGTTGGATGTTGCTTCTTTAATTTTAATCAAAGGCTATAAATTGCCAAGAGTTGGCAATCCTTGTGCTAAGTTTTCAACCAATAGCATCTTGCCACATGTCATTAACAGATTTTTTTTTCATTTCACCAATAAAAAAGAAACAACTTAATATATTAAATAAATACCCATAAAATCAAAAATTCCCCAAAAATTATGAAATTTTGTCCAACACCTTAAAATATAAAGAAAAAAATTTCCTCAAAATATGGACAAATTTCGTTGAAGTTTGGTCAACCGTTTGATTTTTCTACTTACGAGCTATTCGGCTCTAAATTTGACTTCGGAAAAAGTATATCGAAAAATTACAAAAATTTAATAATGAATAGAAAATATAAATTAAATAACCAGTTCCAAGTTTCATGTTTTTCTAGCATGGGGAAGTATTTATTTAAAATTGTCGAAGTTAAATAAGGATAAATGTCCAAGTAAATACGATATACCTTACATCAAAACCATACGGATGTCCCAGATTATTGTTTCTATTTTTTAAAAAATATTTATCGACGATCCAACCGTACGGATGTCAATATATATCTAAAATAATGATATTCCCAAATTTTTAAAAAAATAAAAAATTAATTTGGTTGAAGATCTTAGTAGAACGCTACTATATTGTCTAGAACTCATAACTATTGCTTTGTCCCAGATTATTAGTTCTATTTTTTAAAAAACATTAATCGAAGATCCAACCATACGGATGTCAATATATATCTTAAATAATGATATTCCCAAATTTTTAAACAAATAAAAAATTAATTTGGTTGAAGATTTTAGTAGAACACTACTATATTGTCTAGAACTAGCAGCTAGTGCTTTGTCCCATATTATTGTTTCTATCTTTTAAAAAACATTATTTGACGATCCAACTGTACGGATGTCAATATATATATATATATATAATAATGATATTTCAAAATTTTCAAAAAATAAAAAATTAATTTGGTTGGAGATCTTAGTAGAACGCTACTATATTATCTAGAACTCGTAACTATTGCTTTGTCCCAGATTATTATTTCTATTTTTTAAAAAACATTAATCGAAGATCCAACCGTACGGATGTCAATATATATCTTAAATAATGATATTCCCAAATTTTTAAACAAATAAAAAATTAATTTGGTTGGAGATTTTAGTAGAACACTACTATATTGTCTAGAACTAGCAGCTAGTGCTTTGTCCCATATTAGTGTTTCTATTTTTTAAAAAATATTTATTGACGATCCAACCGTACGGATGTCAATATATATCTAAAATAATGATATTTCCAAATTTTTAAAAAATAAAAAATTAATTTGGTTGGAGATCTTAGTAGAACGCTACTATATTGTCAAGAACTCGTAACTAGTACTTTGTCCAAGATTAGTGTTTCTATTTTTTTAAAAACAAAATCGAAGATCCAACCGTACGGATGTCAATATATATCTAAAATAATGATATTTCCAAAATTTAAAAAAATGAAAAATTAATTTGGTTGAAGATCTTAGTAGAACACTACTATATTGTCAAGAACTCGTAACTAGTGCTTTGTCCTAGATTATTGTTTCTATTTTTTAAAAAACATTAATAGACGATCCAACCGTACGGATGTCAATATATATATGTAAAATAATGTTATTCCCAATTTTTTTTAAAAAAAAAATTTAATTTGGTTGGAGATCTTAGTAGAACGCTACTATATTGTCTATAACTCGTAACTATTGCTTTGTCCCAGATTATTATTTCTATTTTTTAAAAAACCATAATCGAAGATCCAACCGTACGTATGTCAATATATATCTTAAATAATGTTATTCCTAAATTTTTAAAAAATAAAAAATTAATTTGATAGGAGATCTTAGTAGAACACTACTATATTTTCTAGAACTAGCAACTAGTACTTTGTCCCAGATTATTGTTTCTATTTTTTAAAATACATTAATCGACGATCCAACCGTACGGATGTCAATATATATCTAAAATAATGATATTCCCAAATTTTTAAAAAATAAAAAATTAATTTGGTTGGAGATCTTAGTAGAACGCTACTATATTGTCTAGAACTTGTAACTATTGATTTGTCCCAGATTATTATTTCTATTTTTTAAAAAACAATAATCGAAGATCTAACCGTACGGATATCAATATATATCTTAAATAATGATATTCCCAAATTTTTAAAAAATAAAAAATTAATTTGGTAAGATATCTTAGTAGAACACTACTATATTGTCTAGAACTAGCAACTAGTACTTTGTCCCAGATTATTGTTTCTATTTTTTAAAAAACAATTATTGACGATCCAACCGTATGGAATATATATTTAAAATAATGATATTCCCAAATTTTCAAAAAAATAAAAATTAATTTGGTTGGAGATCTTAGTAGAACACTAATATATTGTCTGAAATTCATAACTAGTGTTTTGTCCCAGATTATTGTTTCTAATTTTTAAAAAACATTTATCGACGATCCAACCGTACGGATGTTAAAATATATCTAATTAAATGGCATTCCCAATTTTTCAAAAAATAAAAAATTAATTTGGTGGGATATCTTATTAGAACACTAATATATTGTCTAGAATACGTAACTAGTGCTTTGTCCCAGATTATTGTTTCTATTTTTTTAAAAACATTTATCGACGATCCAACCGTACGAATGTAAATATATATCTAAAATTATGATATTCCCAAATTTTCAAAAAATAAAAAATTAACTTGATTGGAGATCTTAGTAGAACACTACTATATTGTCTAGAACTCGTAACTAGTGCTTTGTCCCAGATTGTTGTTTCTATTTTTAAAAAAAAAAATATTTATCGACGATCCAACCGTACTGACGTCAATAGATATCTAATTTAGTGATATTCCAAAAATTAAAAATAAAAATTAATTTGGATAGTGAAATTAGTAGTCAACTATTGATTTAAAATTTTAAATCATTTAAAATTTTACACATCTATCTAAGTAATAAGGTAAATTCTAAAATGTTGGGTATGTAAATTTAACATTCTAGTGAATTTATAAATTATCGAGTATTTATAATATTTATTTAAAATTATATATCAAATAAATATTTATCGTTTTCTTAAAAATCAAAGATTAATTTGGCGCCTAGTGAAATAAAGGCAAAGCTAAATTCAACGAGATACTGTTGAATTTATTTCGTTTAAATTTATTCCGTTGAATTTAACTTTTGGTGGGAATTTTGCCACCAGATCAAATAAAGGGAAAAGTTAAATTCAACGAGATACAGTCGAATTTATTTCAGTTGAATTTAACTTTTGGTGGGAATTTTGCCACTAGATTAAATAAAGGCATAAATAAATTCAACGAGATTCTGTTGAATTTAATTTCGGTTGAATTTAGCAGCGGTTGAATTTGTTCCGTTGAAATTGAAGTTTGGTTAAAACTGACCATAAAATCAACGGAATATGGTTGATTTTATCGTCCGTTGAATTTATTTCATTAAATTTAGCCGTTTTTTTCAATAGTGAATTCCAGAAGGACACCAATGAGAATTTCCCTTAAATTTATCATCATAGTATTTCTCGAAATCGAATTTCTGCATTCTCGAAGCATTTTCGAAATCCAACTTCTGCATCTAATTTTTCAATTTTTAAATCAAACAATGAGGTTGAGAATTGTTCAAAAAATGAACCCCAAACTGAGGCCATGCATGCGGGCATTAGAAACCTTGTATGATGTAATTAAATCTCGCCAGTACGTTACAGTTTCTCTAAATCGATAATACCGATATTTTTATTGAATACTGCTATGACTCCAAATTGGATATCAAAATGTTTTCAAATGATATGCAACATTGGTGATGTGTCATTAATGATATATTTAATTGATAAATTTTGTGTGATTACAAAATTCCAATATTTTTAATTAAGTAATAACCATGACATTTGTTATTTCAAAAAAAAAAAAAAAAAAAACCAGGACATTTGAGAATCAATTTGAATTATTTTCGAGACTTCTAGTATTTTCCATTTTTGTCATAATAATGTTGAATCCGATTAATATTCCACTAATCACCTTGCTGATCCGACGATTTGAAGTTGTCGACCACTTCAAATAATAACTCGCATTTCAGCTCTTAATTTTAACTCGGCCTGTACCACACCAGGCCCAACTCAAACACACCTCACTAGTCCACACAACAGTACTTCAGATTTTATTTTTCAGAGTACTTTAATTTAGCTCGCCGATTTTATTTTTAAATTTTCTAATTTAACTCACTGAGTTAAAAAAAAAAAATGAAATTCACAAAATCGCCGGCGATTGAATTAAAAGTTGGCGACGCTCAGCTCTCAATCCAACAAGACAACGGTTCTATGCACGTCGGAACTTCAGTGTGGCCGTGTTCACTCGTCGTCGTTAAATTCGCCGAGCGGTGGACATCTCCGGCCGCCGGCGACGGCGCCGTCAATCCCTACGCCGATCTGCTCGATTTTCGCAACAAACGTGCCGTGGAGTTAGGCACCGGATGTGGTGTAGCTGGCATGGGACTTTACTTACTCGGCCTCAACGACGTCGTTTTAACAGACATAGCTCCAGTTATGCCGGCCCTAAAACATAATCTCAAAAGAAACAAACCCGTGTTGGGCCGGATGTTGAAGATGGCCCAATTGTATTGGACTAACGTTGACCAAATAAACGCGCTAAACCCGCCGTTTGACTTTGTCATAGCCACTGACGTGGTTTATATTGAGGAAACTGTGGGCCCACTTTTGGATGCTATGCAGGCTTTGGTGGGACAAAACGGTGTCGTTCTGTTAGGGTATCAGTTGAGATCACCGGAAGCGGACAGGTTGTTTTGGGAAATGTGTCCGAGAGTGTTTAATGTTGAGAAAGTACCACATGAGCATTTGCATTGTGAGTATGCTTATGAAGAAGCTGATGTTTATGTCTTAAGGAAGAAATTATAGTTCACTGTCTGATTGTTACAGGTGCATTATCGATTTTTTTGGGTATTTTGATTTTCGATATGCAATGTGTTGTTACTAGATGGTTTGAGTATGTTTTCGAGTTATGTACTGTATAATTATGAATTATGTTATAGTGTAATGTTGATTTGGTTTTTAGTATGTGTTTATGCTTGTTTCAAATGCTTTTTTTATACATATACGAATCATGCTAACTCTAGTGTCTGAGTAACAATCATTATGTTTCTTAAGACTGTTATGTTCTGCCCATTGAGTATACAATTTAAAATTTCCGATTCCCAAATTTTAGGAATGTGGCCGTTAGTTTTAGAACTATTAGAGTATTAGTCTTTTAACTAATCGAATCTCATATTTCTTTACTGCTAATAGGTTTATAGAATGAACTAGCATATCCTTAATTATGTGAGGTTGTAGCATAGAACATAGAACTAAGAACATGTTTGTAATGCTTAAGCGTGTAATCCAGCATAAACGTCTGAAATAGGAACAGGTACAGAAGTAGTAACGTGATTACGCGAAACTAATGATGCATCTCAACATCTTATTTGTTCATGATTAAAAGATAGTCTTCAAATCTTTATTCATGAGATGATTCGGTTACATCTCCTCAGCAACGGACTGCAGAAGTGTGGCTAGTTCTTTAGGCTTGGAAAACATGACCATATGATCAGCTCCACTGATCTCTTTTACATCCTGAGGTGGATAATTACTGATCATTGCCTTCTGAGTCTCCTCAGTTATTATTAAGTCTCCTTGGCTCACTATGTATACTCGACGTGTGGATCCATAATTTTTGTCTGTAAGTTCAGCCTCCTTCAGTGACAAGTCATCTCTAAAAATTGGGAATGGTCTGATCAATGACAATGCAAGTGTGAGATCCTGCATGAGCAAATAATTATTGTTAATTTTTTGTCTATCCTGCCAGAAGATGATAAATTCTTTAACTGGTGTGGTCCATAGAGCAATTGACTACTGAGATAGTGTCCAAACTATCTAAATTGTACTATGTGCAAAATCTGTCCCGAAGCTAACAGTTAGTAGGTTCCTACTTAGAAGATGTAGATCGATGGTATGAACAATAGAGTATACCTCGGGCGGTGAAAGTTGATATAAGGCGGAATCCAGAAACTTGGGACCAAAAAGGACCGAACTTGAATCTGGTCCTTTGTCGAAAGTAAATTTGCTGTCCTGAAATGCACCAGCTTCTGCAAACCGTTTGCCGTTGCTGTCTGGTTGCAAATCAAATACCTACGAAAAAGATAAAAGGCTACTTTGTTGAAGCAACATAAACTGAACACAAAATTAAATTTGAGAAGCGAGTTGAGTTTGTGTATATTTGTTATAGAGTTGGCTTTTCTGGGATTCTTTTGTCTAAATTGAAAAGACTGCTTGTATTTTTAATTCAGATCATAAATCTGTACGAGTCCGGTCTCTTAAATCAGCCTACTTGACACACACTGTACTCGAGGTACTGTTAGATAATAAGCCACTAAACCGATCTTTATAGTAAGGGCAGAAAGGTTTGAACTCGAGTTCTCTTGTAAACAGATCATGCTAGATGAATAAGGTTTTAATAGAAGCCACTAAAAGGATCTGATTATGGTGTAGAAATTAGGAAAGTTCTCTGAGAGTTTTACTTACAAGGCCTAAACAGACATGAGCGCTTAGCAAAACCTCTACCTGAGAGCCGACACCGACACCTATATTATGAGTGCTATGTTTCACAGGCACATGATAGTATACGTTACATATTACCGAACCTAGTTTAGAACAGAATAGCAAAATCCATACCTGCTGATGAAGTTGAACAAGATCGAAACCAGGATTGGGCATGAAAGCAGTGACATAAACAGCTGCAGCAACATTCTTTGTAAACTTTTCTGCAGCTACTGAAATTGCAATCCCACCCATGCTATGTCCCACCAGGATTACCTTCTCTTCTGGCGGCAGGGCCGCCAGAAGCTCCATCAGTGGTTCTAACTGGTCGGATAAAGTTGTCATCTGGTGGTGCTGTTTCGGGTTGATTCCAGCACCACCAAGGTCCACGGCTGTGGCCTTGTGGCCTGCTGATTTCAGTAGCGTGGCCACCTTGTACCAACACCAACCTCCATGACATGCGCCATGAACCAGCACAAAATGACTAGCCATATGCAATTTGGATTAATGAGGTAACCTTTCTGTCAAATGTATAGACAAACTTGGTTATACTATTTATAGTACTCCAATAGTTTACATATAAAATGATATCTTGAGATTATTTGGTTACACCAGTTTTAGGACTTCAATGGTTTATTTTTTAAATAATATTATTTTTTGGTAAATGATATAATGCGTCATTTGTGATTTGACTAGACGCTTATGAAAAGACGGTTAGGATTCATAAATTCTAGCACTGTGATACATACTGTATGTGTTTAAGAGCAATTCCAAAAGAGTTGCAACTTGCAAGACACTCTCTCAATAAAATTATTAAAATATGGGCTCTTAAGTTATTTAACAGTAAATGTAAATTTTGATTCCAACAATACTCCTCAACTCTATCTCTATTTGTTTTAAATTTATTTTAGACTTAAAAGTTAAAATGATGATGCTAATTCCTCAAATCGTATGGCTCTGGTGTCTGGTGTGGATATAGGACAACTGACAAAAGCAAATTGGTTTCTTACATAAACATAATTACATTCTGCATTATATAAACTCCAACAGTCAAATATGATAATGCAAGCAAAATCAAGCTCTTGTAGTCTTGTTATTCCCTCCCCTTGAAACCTGAGGTTTCGTCTTCAAGTATGTGACTACAACCATGAATTACTCTTTTGTCTGAGGGAGGAATTTTTGTGGCAGACAATATTTACTTATAGGTAAGTAACACTTGATAGTGATAAGTACAGTGTTTTGAGTTTGTCAAAAAGGAAACTTTACGAAGAGCGGACTAAAAGCATCTTTTATAGGGGCGGTTAAAAGATTGTCAAAATTGATATGATAAGATATTTTTGATTATCAATTTATTAGAATTGCAAGGTTGCCAGGAGATTACCTAGTAGGCTAGTAAAGTTGCCAATTCTTGATAATTCTTTGACAACTTTCTCGAATAATTAATTACATGTTTAAATATAAAATGTGCATATAATTCATATTTGTTATAATTTATAAATTATTTATATTGTGACAATTTGGGATCATATAGATAATTTTGAAGATATTAATTATTAGAATGATTTTTGAGTAATTGTTGTCAAAATTGACATGGAAGAAAAAGAAAATAAAATTACTCTTTTTGTAATGTGCATATAATTCCAATATATTGTTACATTTTTTAAGGGATGTCCGACACGTATTTTTAAGGATATTTCCTTAAAATGTGGATTAAAATACGTGCTAAATATCCTTTGAAAAATGTAAATAATTAAAAGAAACAAATGAAATAATGTATATAATCAGTAACGGACTTAGAGCATAATGAGAGGGGTTCCAAAAATTCTTAAAAATTTTGAATCGCGCAAAGCGCGGATTTTTTCCCTACTAAATCATGCAAAAAATGAAAAAATTTCACTAAATCAAGCAAAAAAATGGATATTTTCCACTAAATCATACAAAAATGAATATAAAAGAAGACAAATAAACCATCTAGGAAGAACGAGGGACAAGTAAATGATAGAACATATATAGATTTTCAGAAAAAAAATCTTTTTTTAAAATTTCCCCAATCTAGGAGGGGCCAGGACCCGTGGACCCATGTTCGTCCCTGTATATAATGATTTGCAAGATATATAATGATCTGAAAACAGAACGGTTATTTTTTTAGTTCGATCATCTGTTTACTACTTAGGTTGTAATGTTAGTATTTTAATGAATCCATTCCCTTTTTGTCAAAAAAAAAAAAATTAAAAAAAATAAAGATGCCACAAGTGCATGAAGTAAGAAAGTAGAAAATGACATGACCCAAATCAGACCGGTGGACCTGCCTATATTTGGTTTGATTTTTCGTTGCACGAGTAATCAGAAATATAGCATTTTTCTTTATGTAATAATTAATACCGAATTTAATCATAATATTGCATAAACTTGTCAATATCTCCGGTGTCCTAACTTTGAGTTCAATTATTAAGGGTAAAAAGGAGTAAAAATCTTAGTTATTTTTTTTCTCAAAAGTAGGATGGTTGAAAGCAAAATATAAGTAACAATAATGCATGTCTTGACCATTTTAAACATTTTACTTAATTTTCTCTTGCACAGTCTTTTTCTTTTTCAGTTATATAATCTTTCTTTTTTTAATTTTCTGATAATAATGTAAACTTATATGTGGTTATCTGCTAGCTAAAGGATTTGAAATTTGATTAGTTTATAATTAGGATGCTTAATGTAATTTGATTGAAAATTGAAGCTGAAAGTTAATTTGGCTACCCTAGTTTCGATGAGATTTTTTTTTAAAAAAAAAATAGTGATTAATTTTTCTCTGAGGTTGTTTAATTATTGCAGTATATGTATTTCTGTAACTTAATAATTAAGAACATCTCCAAAAGACTCCTATATTCACTCTTAAAGTTAATATAAATAAATGCAAGTTAATACATTGGTTTATGTGTCAAACTCCAACAATACTCTTTATATTAACTCTTTATTTATAATTATTCATAAAGCAACCCCACTATAACCAAAAGTTGTACAAAAATTGGTGAACATAATATTTTAGTATTAAAATATAAGTTAAGAGAACTACTAGTGGCTATTAGAATTGAGGAGAGAGAAGAAGCTCTTAGTATTTTTAAGAGCCACTAAAAGTTTCTTGGAATTTGAGTTAAAAGGTAGAAAGAGGCTCTCTAGGGTAACTTTATTAATATTTTATAATTCAATTTTGATTTAAAAAAATTCCTTAAAAAAATAGTTAGCATTTTGAATAATTTATTTTTACTTTTAATAATAATAATACATATGTTATACGGTGTGTAATTATACATTTATTTTTTTCTTGTAAATGGTTTTTCTATAATTTATATTTCAAATTTTACGCTAACATATTTTTTAGCATTTCATAATTATTTTTGATTTTTTTATTTTATAAGATTACATATGATATACTTGAAATATACAGGTACTATAATCATTTAATAATTTATGATTTTTTTTTTATCTTTTTGATTATGTAATTTAACGGTTATCTTAAAGATTTTAGGTATTTTGTTACAGTGTTTTTATAGTTTTTAAAGGCATTTTTATTAAATTTTTTGGAAATATATGTCGTATTAAGTTTTTTTTATGGGTGAAAAACCAAAATACCCACATTTTAATTCCTCTTGTCCAAAATACCCACCGACAAAACTTTTCGCCCTTTTTAACCACGGGCCACGCATTTTGACAATGCGTTGAGCGTATACGCATTACCAAAATGCGTGGCCATCGACCACGCATGTGATGGCTGCGTGGACTTTGTAAAATTCAACTGTCAGCCAACGTGAACAGTGAACTGTATACGCATGTTCAACATGCGTGGAGGAGGATACGCATGTTGAACATGCGTATCTACCACTGTTCATCGTCTCTTTCCCGTCGCCGTCGGAGACGAATGTCGAGTTAATTTCGATCTCTTCCACCGTTCTATTCAGACATCTATCCGTGGCATGCTATACATAAAAATGATCGTCTTCTCACGATCTACAATCCTATGTTCTTCGTTTTTTGTTTCTTTCCCCAGATTTGAATGCCCCATTTCGATTCAAATGCTCCGATTGATTTTTCGATTAGCTCAGAACACGCCCTTGCGGGGCCAACACACAACAATTAAACTGGGTAAAAGATAGAGGGTTGTCAGGGGATCATTTTAATGCCCTCAGATGTGGTGGAGGTAGCCTGAGTACGGTGAACGAAGCCGGCGATCTCCCTTGCGATTTTTCTCCTCGTCTAAGCGCCGAAGAAGGAAGTGAAGAAATGACGCAGCATGACGTCATTACGCATCCTCCAGATGCGTGACTCAGTATGCGCAATTCTGACATGCGTATTGTAGACTACGCAAGCCTGACATGCGTAGTCAGTGGTTAAAAAGGGCGGACTGTTCCGCATAATGGTATTTTGGTGATAGAGTGTAGGAAATAGTGGTAGTTTGGGCAATTTCTCGTTTTTTTATTTGTTTGAATATTGATTATTTTTTCATATTAGTTTTATATATTTCACATGTGTAGTTTATTATGTGTTTTTGTTTAGATAAATCTGGGATTTTATGTTGTACTATATTTAGATATTAATATGAATTTATTTCGTAGGTGTTTAGATTGTTTTCTAATATAAAATATGTTTAATGATTTTCATCAAAATTATTTTTTCTTAAAGCACTTTTATTTGGTAAACGATTTTTTTGTAAATTATATTTTAAGTTTTAGCTAACATATATTTTAATATTTCATATTTTTTGGGAAGTCTTTTTCTATTTTATTAGAATATATACTTTATAAATGTGGGAATTTATTGGTTTAACTATTCGATATATATTTATATATGTATATGTGATTATGTAATTGCGAACACACATACATTTGTACTTTTTTTAAAAGAAAGTTTGTACTATCTTTTTATGTTTTTGTGTTAATATATGTTTGTTTTAAGTGAATTATATTAAATTTTATTGTTGATTTTAGTTTTCTACATTTAGATTTTTTTTTTTGAATTGGCGTCTTTTTTGTAGATTATATTTTGTTGAATTTTGGTGTCACATGTTTTTTGATTACCTTTCTATTATCTTATTTTACCATATATTTTCTTAAAAACTTCTTTTTTGTTTTGTAATTAAATGTACATTCTTTTTTTTAAAAAAAATTGAAGTTCTGATGATATGCTTTATTTACTTGTTAATTATATATAAAGAATGAATTTGCGATTTATTTTTAATTATGATTTTTTGCTAATTTATCCTTGTTTTTTTAATTATGATTGTTTGCTAATTTATCCTTGTTTGTTAATATTAGAAACATATTTGTTGTCAAACTTAAAAATATAATCTTTAATTGTTTTTGGTAAATGGTTTTTTTGAAAATTATATTTTAAGGTTTAGCCTAACATATATTTTAATGTTTCATATTTTTTTACCGTGTTTTCTTCTATTTATTAGAATATATATAATATACCTTAGACATGTGGGAACTTATTGTAATTTAAATTCTATTGTTGATGAAATTTAATATTTTTGTAACTTTTAAATTATTAAATTATTATAGGAATTTTTGTACTTATTATATTTAGATTCTCTATTAATTATTTTATTTTGGATTTTCGGATTGTTTTTAATTTATTTACAATATTAGTACCAAATCTAAAATCTTTGAAAAATAATAAAATGTTAATTTATTGATTTGCGCTGACTTTTGTTAGTATAAATTTTAAAAACATGTTTGTTGTAAAATCTAAAAGTAAATTTTTATGACTTTTTAAAAAAAAAGTTTCATTGAAACTCTTTTTTGTGGTAAGCCTTTTTTTAATTATATTTTAAAATTTAGTATAAATTATTTTTGTATTAATTTTAGTAAACAATAATTTTTTTACTTTAATTTTTTCTGTTTTATCATATGTTATTTATTTTAGTTCATCCTTTTTTGATATGGTTTGTTAAATTAAAGATATCATTGGTAGCATAGTTTTAGTTTTTTTGTTAGGGAAGGATAGTTTTAGTTTTTAAATCAATACTCTGGGCCTACTTATTTTCTAGCCCATTTCTAATTTTTGATGAACTTACCTTTTAACCCACCACCACCTAAACTCATTTACGCCAATTATATATAGGATATAATTATATGGCTCTTAGCAATATATTGATTTTCGTTTAACTCCAACAATACTCTTTATCTTTACTCCTAACTTATATTTATTAATATTTCAAACCAAATTATGACATGCATTTAAATCCAACCATGTGCAATTGAATATTTTATTAGTAAAAAATAATTAAGAGTTATGTAGTAGCTCTTAAAATTGAATAGAGAGAAGAAGTTTTAAAGCTTTTTAAGAGTCACTAAATTATGTTAAAATGCATTGATTATTACTCCCTCTGTCTCAGTAAGTGTTTCTTACTTTGACTTTTGACACTGTTCATTATGAACGATTGACTATTAATTTACGCATAATTTATAAGATAAAATATAGTCATGAGTGATCTTGTTGGATTCGTATTTATGAGTACTTTAATACAGTGAAGTTTTTATATTTAGTACTAATACGAAATTCAAGATATTAACGATCAAAAGTGTGCGTTGGCAAACGTGTTTTTAAAAACAGGAAACATATTATGAGACGGAGGGAGTAATGAAGAATCATTAAATTATGTCACATCAATTGTGTCAGTGATCATGTCAGTACATAAAATTTTGAACCTAATTCATCATTTAACTCTCTGCATACTTGTACTAAATGGGTAATTGAGTGGGAAAAGAAAGATTTTTGAAAAATTATAATTTTTTTAATAAAATTATTATTTTTAATTAAATTAAATTGTAATAATATAAAAATATTCAATAATAATGAATATATTTGCTCCCTGCATATGAATTAAATGGGTAGCCTACGTTCCATTTTATTTTTTGTTAAATTATTATAACTAAAAAATTCGAAGAAAATTTATAGTAAGTCGGAATTCGTTGATTCTGAGTTTTTCGAAAAAATATTTTCGTTCTCTCAAGTTTCGTGCTTTAAATTTATCTAAAAAATATCGTTTAGAGAGTAAAAAAAGGTTTAAAATAGATTTAGGTCTTTTCTAAAAAAAATCGAATGCAGCAATTTATTAGCATATGATCAGTATGTACAATATTAATTTTACTTAAAGTGTAATCATTCGGAAAAAAACAAACATTTAAAAAATTTACACTTTTGGTATGATTAGTCGATGTCGAATGAAATACGATTGAAAAATGTGCTACTTAATAAATATTCATTTTTTTGTATCGATTAAAAATAATATGTATCAAAAATAAAAAAAAATAAGTTGGAAATTTTGAATTAAAATTAAAATTAGCCAATAACGTGATTAAGTTTAGTATAAAGTTGAGTGATAAATTCACTGTTAAACTTTTTTTAGCATGTCACGTCAACAGTCCAAATCACTTTATGGTTAAGGTTTTTAATAGAATTAATGGTATAAATCTAAATAAAAAAATTTATAATTCAAGTATTTGACTAAAAATCTTTTTGAGATGGTGACTCAACTGAAAAATTTATGAATAATATAAAAATGAATTAACCATTTAATTCCATTATATACAGTATTCATGCGAAAAATTGTTTTTTTTGGCCGGTATTTGCCCAAATATTGTTGTAGTAACGAAGAATGGACCATATTTAACTGATGTTCCTTGTCGTGGTAGGTTTGAATTTCTTTTTTTGCTTAAATTTTTTTATATTCATTAAGCAGTCTGGTGACAAAGATATGATGATATTCGATAAATATTCGAGTTATCATAGTTTGGGACTTGGGTTCGACAGTTCTATTAAACTAGCTTTGTAGCCCGTGCAAGGCACGGGCAACCTCTAGCATCACATGTAGTGCAATTATATATATGTTTTCTTGTGAAAGGTTACATTAGCTATATATTAATAACATATTATTATTAATATAATATAGGAGAGATAATTTCATAATTTCATAATAATTAGATTGTCTCTCGATATATTAATAATTAGTTTTCCAATATATCCAAAATTAATGTCTACTATAATGGTAAGTAATCTTTTTCCTAAGTTAGAGGTCAAGGGTTCAATTCTCTTTAATACATTAGCGATATATTAGTGAAATGTTATTATTAATATAATTTAGTAATTTCATGATAGTTAAATTGTATCTCGATATGTTAATAATGAGTTTTACAATATATCTAAAACTACTGTCTAGTATAGTGATAAGTAATTTTTTTTCTAAGTTAGAGGTCAATTGTTCAATTCTCTTTATGAACAATTTTTTATAATTAATATAATATATGAGGGTTGTCTCACGATATATTAATAGTGAGTTTTAGAATATATTCAAAACTCATATCTAGCATAGTGGAAAGGATTCTCACTTACAATATATTTATGTTACTTTATAATTAAATGGTAAGAGGTAAAAAATCTCACTTCTAAGTTAGAGGTAAGAGGTTTAATTTTCATTACAAACAATTTTTTTTATCATTTATATAATATAGGAGGGGTAATTTAATAATTTCATGATAATTAAATTGTCTCACGATATATTAATATTGCGTTTTATAATATATTCAAAATTAATGTAGCGTAGTGATAAGGAATATTCATTCTAAGTTAGAGGTCAATGATTTAATTCTTATTAGGAACAATTTTTTTATTATTAATATAATATATGGGATTGTCTCGCGATATATTAATAATTTGTTTTATAATATTTTCAAAGCTGTTGTGTAGCCTAATGGTAAGAAATCTCCATTCTAAGTTAGAATGCTTTAATATTATATATGAGGGTTGTCAAGGGTACAATTCTTTCTAGAAACAATTTTTTATCATTTAATAATACATATAAGGGTTGTCTCACAATATATTAATTATGAGTTTTAAATTATATTGAAATCTCATGTCTAGCATTGTGGTAAAGGCTCTCACTTCTAACTTAGAGGTCGTGGGTTCAATTCTCACTAAAATCATTTTTTTTATTATTAATACAATATAGTAGCTGAGGTGGCATCTAGGTGGCAGCTGATGTGGCATCTACGTGGCCGATGATGTGGATTAAATTGTCTTTCAAACCCCCATGTTGTGCTATTAATAATATAATAGATTTTTTGAAATTCGATTAAATTTAGATTAGTTCACTTATAGCTTGGTATTTAAAAGTTTATTAGAGGTAAAATTTGAAATCAATTACTATAAATAAGAATTTTAAAGATTGTGTAAAAAAAATTGCACTCCAATGGTTCATTAAAATTATAGACAAACTCATCAAATTGACTATATTTGCTGAACATAGAGATCACATCATATTAATATAATACATTCTATTTTTAATAATTTGAAATAATAATAATATGTCATTTTTAAAATATAATCAATCATTATAGATAATTTCATTGAAGCACAACACAACAAATTTTATTTATTTTATATCACTTTAGCCAATCATTATAACGAACATCTGAAGTATTTTATAGTATTTTACATAATGGGATATTTTCTCTCTCATTTGAGCTTCAATGAGAATCTACTACTCCCTCCGTCCCTCAAGGTTCTTTACGTTGCCTTTTTGCACGGAAACCAAGGAATATTGTTAAGATAAATGAAGTAGTGGGTGTAATAGTGATTTTATTGTTAAAATAAGTGAAGTAGTGGGTGTAATAGTGTTGAAAAAGTGGAATGAAGTAGTGGATGTAATAATGTACTCCCTCTGTCCCATGAGGTTCTTAACATGGGGGCTCGGCACGGAGACCAAGAATAGTGGATGTAATATTGTTAAAATAAATGAAGTAGTGGGTGTAATAGTTATTTTATTGTTAAAATAAGTGAAATAGTGGATGTAATAATGTAAAATATTGAAAAAGTGGAGTGAAGTACTGGATGTAAGAGCATTCACACTGACTCCCCCATATGACCATATCTAAATATTTAGGGAAAATGACCACTTTTTATCAAAAAACAAGCTTCATTGGAGTCCCTATTTTGGGGTTTGATTTCCGGGAATGGTTTTGAGTCCCCATCTTTGCATACTACTGTTTAACCCCTTTCCCCATCATCAAATCATCTCTCTCCTCTTTTAAATATACTTAATTGTAGTGGATGAGTTTTGATAGTTGAAATTTAAATGAAAAAGAGAAAAAGAAGTAATATAAAAAGGAATATAGGGATATGAAGATGGAAAATGGAGAATGGGATGTAGAACATTTTTGATAATTTTGGGGATTTACTATTTTTATTTGGGGATTTACTATTTTTAGTAAGTTATTGGGGATGGGGATAAGGATACCAATGGGAATGCTCTAATAGTGCATTTTATTATTAAAAGTTACTATTTTTAGTAATGTAAAGAATTGGTGGGACGTCCCAAAAAGGAAATTGTAAAGAAATAGATGGGATAGAGGGAGTATTTTATTATTAAAAGTTACTATTTATAGTATATAAAAAAATGAGAGTAACGTCCCAAAATAAAAATTGTAAAAAAATGAGAGGGACAAATGGAGTACTATGAATCCAAAGGCGTGGCCGCGTGTGTACAAATCTGAAGTTTGTACAAAATATCCTATTTTGAGAAAATTGAATCAACGATTATGAAGGTGGCCCTCTTATATGTGAACTGTGAAGTACTTATCAGGCATTTTAAAGTATAAACGATAATTTCCTGAAAAAAAAAGAAGGAATATTTATAAGAATATCTAATTTTTTGAAAATATTTTCAAAATATTACCTAAAATTACAAATCAGGTTGCATATCAGGTTGCAAACCAGATTGCAGATTTTGAAAAAAAAATCTGCAATAGAGGTATTTTTGTTAAAAAGTCCTAAAAATAAATGATAGTTTAATTTTTAGTAAGCATCTGCATGGCACATTTAAGGATGTCAATGATATACTAGTAAAACTGAAAAAAAAAATATATTCGCTCTACTAGGTTGAAAATAACTTGGATAAATATAATTGTCGAAATATATTAATAATATTGAAGTACAATAGACTTTAAAAATAAAATTCCTTATAGTATGAAAAAATTATATGGTGTAAAAAAATAGAGTTCACATACTGTATGTACCGTATACATCACGTTTGCAAAAAACATGTTGTCCTTGGGAATTGGAAGTGTTCAAGTCTTACATTTCTAAATATACTGTACTATATTTTTGGTCGATTTTGGTCAATAAATCCTTTTACAAGGACGTGGTAGAAAGTCCAATTTGAACAGTTAGTCTAAAATCTTAAAGAGTAGGAGAAGGTTCTAATTAAATTAAATTTTATAATGTAATAATTTTATCTTTAACGATGCGAGGTTGCATTTTCGAAAATTGTTTTGCGTACTCTCGTTACTCATCATGATTCAGAGTTCTCAGAAATAGCAGGGACGACACTATATAAACAGGCCTGCTTAATTGCCTTCAATAGAATAAAAAAGCTAGAGTACATGATATATAGCTTATTGTGAATAGCCTGCTTGATTGCAAATGCATTTCTGATAAAGCATCTGAAATTCCAAGTGCCTTATTAGATCATGATCAAAAGATTGTCCTCCCTTTATTTTCATGAGATGATTTGGTTACCTTTCCTCAGCAGCAGCAACCTGGAGAAGCGAGATTTAGCAAAAAAAAAAAAAAAAAAAAAAAAACTGGAGAAGCGAGGCTAGTTGTTGAGGCTTGGAAAACATGACCATATGATCAGAACCTCTTATCTCTTTCACATCCTGAGGTGGATAATTACTGATCATTTGCTTCTGAATCTTCTCGGTAATTAGTGCGTCTTCTTGACTCACTATGTAAACTCGACGTATGGATCCATAATTTTTGCTTGTGAGTTTAGCTGCCTTTAGAGATGCATCATCTCTGAAAATTGGAATTGGTCTCATCAGTGACAATGCAAGCGTCAAATCCTGTAGAAGCAATTAATCATTAATTATATATATTGTCTGTTAATTCCGTGAGAACAAGATAAAATTAATTTCCAATCGATCTGGTCTGTAGAAATACTCGGATACGTTGAAACTGTTAATAAAAAAAAAAACTCAGTAGGCTGTAGCATAAGTTAATTGTTAGAAAATGAAGTTTTTAGAGCATAAGTATTTTATGTTCTTGATGTTAATTCTGGATTTTAATGATTTGAAATTGTTCCTTGCTATGAGGACTTCAATTTTCATATATGGGTCTAAGTAATTTTCTTAGTGGAATTCATAGAGAAATAGAGTTGAAATTGGTAGCTTGAAAGAGCTTGGAAATGAGAATGTGTATTTGTCCCACATTGAAATGAATAAAGGGGGTTGTTGGCTTTATATAGAATCACACACATGGGTAGTGTACAACTACTGAGGTGTATGATGGTGCATGGTGTTACTGTGTGCTCCACGCGCACGCCGCCGCCGCCCGCCACGCCACGCCACGTCACGACTCGGGTCGGCTCGGTCGAAGGGCGATTTGAGCGAATGTCTCGGCGTCTCGCGTACGCGAGGCGACCTGGGCGAGGAATTTTATTGCATGGATTAATGATTTATTTTAATATTATAAACATGCTGTCAAGAGTTGGATTGAAAGTCCTGTAAACTCTCGAGAGCTGTCATAACAAACAAGGTAGCTGTCAGAAAGTAAACACACTGTCAAGTTCAAACTGATGACAGTTACTTTAAAGGTACTGTGGAGACTTGTTGACAGCAGAGTCTGAGCGTTTATTCTATTAATTAGAAATCATGAATGGGTCAAATATAGTGTAACAGTTACGATTTATTTAATATAAATCAGCCGTTTTATATTATTAAATCAGCCGTTTTGCTATATTAATTGTAAATCAGCAGTTACAATATTAATTGGGTGGCATCAGTTACGTTTGGCCTCTCCTATAAATAGAGAGCTAAGCTACTGATTGTAAATATACTGAATATATACAACACACCCTACATTCTCTTCTCTTCTCTACACTCTCTTTTCCCTTACTGTCAAAGCTGTTTTGCTTGTGAATTTTTCTGGCGAACTGAGGTGCTAGTCGAAGTTGAGTTATCTGGTTGCTGTGATCATATAACTCAGAGCTGTTTTATCCTGGAAGAATATTGCCAGCATCCTGACACAGTGTAAGTGGGGGCAATTATCTCTTCAAGAATAGTCAGGACTTCTTGCAAATCCTGACGACTCAGCTGTTTTCAATCTTGTTTGATATACTGATATAGCTATGGCTACTGGTATGTCTCCTGTCTTTCCTTTGTTCTTTCAGTTACTGATATGCATGTGTTATACCTTCATGTTTTGTTTCGTTAATTGTTTGCTTGGCCTTGGCTTGTTAAATACGATATATAACTGCCTCTATGTTGCTGTTTTAGTCAATATTTCCAACATTCTTGAAGAGATAATTTGTTATATAGTATTTAGCATAATGGTTAACGAGAGTGAAACTAGTGGTAGTTCGGTTGCATCTGCTGGGGTCATTGATTGGACCACTTACAGTTTTCCACAACCCGTTGAATTAACTGGCTTGCCAGAGAAATTCAATTGGGGCGTTGGCTTTTCTCGTTGGCAGAAAAGGATGAAGTTGTGGTTGACTGTAAAGGGTCTATGGCCTGTTGTGGAATATGAGAATCCGGTTGTGGATCAAGAGAAGGCTGAATCAGTTAAGAGTTATGCGAAGTGGGCTGAAAAGGATGGGGTTGCTAGGACAGCAATTCTGGCTGCTCTAACCAACACATTGTTTGATGTGTACTCCTCTGATGCCTACACCGCAAAACTCTTATGGGAGAAGCTAGACCAGACACATAATACTGACTCACAAGGTCTGGAAAAGTATTCTGTGGCTAGGTTCCTTGATTTCAAGCTGGTGGACAATAAGTCCATGACTGAGCAAGTGCATGAGTTCGAGATGATAGTGCATGCTTTGAAGGAGTCTGGAATGGACCTCCCCGAAAAGTTTAAGGTGATGAGTGTGATTGAAAAGCTCCCAAAGTCTTGGGAAGAGTTCTCTCTCTCCCTGAAAAGACAGAAAAGAGAGATCACCTGGACCAACCTTATGCTAGACATCTCGGTGCAAGAACAACACAAGTCCAAACAGGGACATGTGATGCCAACTAAGCATGGAAGTTCGAAGGTAAATGTAGCAACTGTAGGACAGAAAAGGAAGGCTGTCTCTAAGAAGGGTAATAGTAATAAACCTAAGAATGACAAGGATAAGGCCAAGAAACCAAAGGCAAACAAACCATGTTGGTCTTGTGGGCAGGTTGGGCACTGGAGTAAGGACTGCCCTACAAAGAAAGCAAAGAAAGCCGAGGCGGTAGCTCAAGCGAATGCTGTGCTTGGAACCTTAACTGGGCCTGTAGCGAACATGGTTGTTGGTGAGGCTTTGGCTTCTGAAACCAACGAAGACCGGTATGTTACCTACAACCCTGTACTATTTTCCACTTATCTGTCAAATGAATGGTTGATTGATACTGGAGCTAATGTGCATATTTGTGCTGACATTAGTTTATTTGTATCTTATCAACAGAGTCATAGCTTGACAGTGACGATGGGGAACGCAAGTGCCGCTCAAGTACATGGAATAGGAAACGTGGACTTGAAGTTTCCTTCGGGTCGTGTTCTATCCCTGACGAGTGTGCATCATGTTCCTGACATGCGTAGAAATATAATAAGTGGTAGCCGTTTAGTGGCTAATGGTTTTGAAGTTTCTTTGAAGTGTAATAAAGTAGTTCTTATTCATACTGGTACATTTTTTGGCAAGGGTTACTTGTAAAATGGTTTGTTTGTAATAAATGCTGAGCCCGTTTTGGGTGCTTTAAATAAGATTACTCCTTCTGTTAACTATGTTGAATCTTCAGATTTATGGCATGCTAGACTTGGTCACTTAAATTTTGGTGCTCTTAAAAATATGATGAACTTAGAGTTGATTCCAAGACATACCACAGAAAAGAATTCTAAATGTCAAGTATGTGTGTCTGCTAAACAAATAAGGAAACCTTTTCATAATATTGTTAGGGATTCAGACTTGTTAGATTTAGTACACAATGATATTTGTGAATTTGGTGGTGTGTTGACTAAGGACCATTTTAGATACTTCATTACCTTTATAGATGATAGTAGTAGATACTGTTATCTTTATTTACTTAGACACAAGGATGAAGCACTTAGTAAATTCATTATATATAAAACCGAAGTAGAAAAACAAACTAGTAAGGTACTTAAACGGTTGAGATCTGATAGAGGTGGTGAGTATACGAGTAAAGCTTTTAATGAATTTTGTGCAAACAATGGTATAGTTCATGAAGTTACCCCACCATACACACCTGAGTCTAATGGGGTTGCTGAGCGAAAGAACAGAACATTTAAAGATATGATTAATAGTATGCTTATTAATTCTGGGTTGCCTAAATACATGTGGGGAGAAGCTCTGAATACGGCTTGCCATATTCTGAATAGAGTTCCTCTGAAACACATGGATAAGACACCCTATATGAGTTATGGAAGAGCAAGAAGACTAGTCTTAAGTATCTTCGTGTGTGGGGGTGCCTTGCCAAGGTACTTGTCCCTGAACACAAGAGAAAGAAACTAGGTCCGAAGACTGTTGATTGTATCTTTCTAGGCTATCTTGAGACCACTACAGCTATGAGATTTTTAGTATTAAAATCTGACATAGATGGTATAGTGGCAAACACGATAGTTGAGTTTCGTGATGCTACATTCTTTGAGGATGTTTACCCTATGAAGACTGGTATGCCTCAAGATACTTCTACTGAAGATCCTACTCACACATCAAGTTCTATTCCTGATCATGTGGAAAAGATGACAAATGTGGGGGTGGAACCTAGTAGTAGCTCTACTCCTAAGGAGGTAGAGGAACCACGAAGGAGTAAGCGTGCAAAGGTAGTCAAGGATTTTGGAAGTGATTTTATCACTTACAATGTCGAGGACGAACCTTTAACTTTCCGACAAGCTATGGATTCTTCAGAGTCTAGGCACTGGAAGGGCGCTATAAAGAGTGAAATTGACTCTATTGTTTCTAATGGAACATGGGAGTTAGTTGATATCCCTCCTGGGTGTTCTACTATCGGGTGCAGATGGATCTTTAAAAGGAAGTTGAACCCTGACGGCTCAATAGATAAGTACAAAGCTAGACTGGTAGCTAAGGGTTTTAAGCAAAAAGAGGGTATTGATTACTTTGATACATACTCTCCTGTAGCTAGGATGACAACAATCCGAATGCTTGTAGCATTGGCTTCCGTACATGGTCTATCATCCATCAAATGGATGTAAAGACAGCTTTTCTTCATGGTGAACTTGAAGAAGAGATTTATATGGATCAACCTGAGGGATTTGTTGCATCTGGTAACGAAAGGAAAGTATGTAAGTTGATCAAATCCATCTATGGCTTGAAACAAGCTCCTAGGGATTGGCATAAAAAGTTTGATGAAACTATAGTGCCGTTCAGTTATGATATTAATGATAGTGACAAGTGTGTCTACACCAAAGTTAAAGGTAGTGAATGTGTCATCATGTGCCTATATGTAGATGACATACTATTGTTTGGAACCAATATTGAGATTATTAACGAGACAAAAGCTTTCTTGAAAAGGCACTTTGAAATGAAGGATATGGGTGAGGCTAGTGTGATTCTTGGTCTCAAACTGACACAGTCAGCTGAGGGAATAACTTTATCGCAGTCTCATTATATAGAGAAATCTATACTTGAGAAATATGGTTATTCACAGTGTAGAATCGCTAGTACACCCTATGATCCTAAAGTTGCCCTTGTTAAGAATGCTTCAGGAGTACCTGTGTCTCAGTTAAGGTATTCTCAGATTATAGGGAGTTTGCAGTATCTTGCTAACTATACTAGACCATATATTTCATACTCTGTGTCTAAGTTGGCTAGATATACAAGCTGTCCAAACAGAATTCATTGGGATGCTCTTGATAGAGTACTTAGATATCTAAAAGGCACAATGTACCTAAGTTTACACTATAGGAGATTTCCTGGTGTGCTTGAGGGGTACAGTGATGCAAGTTTGATAGCTAAGAAGTCTGGTTCCAATGGAGTGACTGGATACATGTTCACTTTAGCCGGTGGAGCAATATCCTGGAAGTCGACCAAACAGACTATAGTAACTCGGTCTACTTTTGAGGCTGAGTTGTGTGCGCTTGATGCCACGGGGACGGAGGCTGAATGGTTACATGGACTTATGTCCACGATACATGTAGTAAGCAGACCGCTTCCTGCGTTTGCTATTCATTGTGATAGTAAAACAACTATCGACAAGATTAGCAGTAAAAAGTATAATGCTAAAACAAAGAGGCACATCCAAGTTAGACTTAAGTCTATTAGGGGTTTAGTGTCTGATAGGATTATTGTTGTAGAGTTCATAGGAACTCAGAATAATATAGCTGATCCTTTAACTAAAGGACTGGAACCTGCAGTGGTCCTTAAGTCAAGGTTGGGGATGGGGCTGTCAACCCATCATAGTTCATCATCAGTGGGAACCCAATACACATGAGAGGAGATCCCTTGAAGTGTATTCAATGTGGTAATAACAAGCTGTAAGGATGAATTGGTAGTACCTTTGCTACATAGATTATACTGTTGTATCTGAGTCTATCCCCTGTAAACCTAGAAGGTACTGAAACTGCTAGATAGCAAGAGTTATTATAACTTTGAATGGGGTCAAGTCATTTGACGAGATGGTAGCAGTACATCTCTGGAGATGCCCAGCTAAGCGAATGTAATTGTGTGGTCGCAATTAGAGGAAAGGGTTATTCCTTGAAGCATTCGATGAACAAGATCGAGACAAGACCATTAATGTCTCAAAGCCGTAGATTGGCACTATAGCCTTTGACTTGTCGTCGTCTATGGAACATGGTTACACCAAACGGATTAAGATTCAAGGTGAAACATTCCATCTGAATCCAGTAATCATTGAAGTAGGGGACTTAGGAGGGTTCAAACCCAGAAGGGTACCGACTCTGAAAAGCAAGTCATGATGTAAAACCTGAAGCATTTCTATATGGATTTGTGGGGGATTGTTAGAAAATGGAGTTTTTAGAGCATAAGTATTTTATGTTCTTGATGTTAATTCCGGATTTTAATGATTGGAAATTGTTCCTTGCTATGAGGACTTCAATTTTCATATATGGGTCTAAGTAATTTTCTTAGTGGAATCCATAGAGAAATAGAGTTGAAATTGGTAGCTTGAAAGAGCTTGGAAATGAGAATGTGTATTTGTCCCACATTGAAATGAATAAAGGGGGTTGTTGGCTTTATATAGAATCACACACATGGGTAGTGTACAACTACTAAGGTGTATGATGGTGCATGGTGTTACTGTGTGCTCCACGCGCACACACACACACACACACACACACGTGCGTCGTCGCCGCCCGCCTCGCCACGCCACGCCAAGTCACGTCTCGACTCGACTCGGGTCGGCTCGGTCGAAGGGAGATTTGGGCGAATGTCTCGGCGTCTCGCGTACGCGAGGCGACCTGGGCGAGGAATTTTATTGCATGGATTATTGATTTATTTTAATATTATAAACATGCTGTCAAGAGTTGGATTGAAAGTCCTGTAAACTCTCGAGAGCTAGACTGTGCTGTCATAACAAGGTTGCTGTCAGGAAGGTGGAAACTTGCTGTCAAAAACAAGGTTGCTGTAAGAAAGTAAACATACTGTCAGGAACAAGGTTGCTGTCAGAAAGTAAACATACTGTCAGGAACAAGGTTGCTGTCAGAAAGTAAACATACGGTCAAGTTCAAACTGATGACAGTTACTTTAAAGGTACTGTCGAGACTTGTTGAAAGCAGAGTCTGAGCGTTTATTCTATTAATTAGAAATCATGAATGGGTCAAATATAGTGTAACAGTTACGATTTATTTAATATAAATCAGCCGTTTTATATTATTAAATCAGCCGTTTTGCTATATTAATTGTAAATCAGCAGTTACAATATTAATTGGGTGGCATCAGTTACGTTTGGCCTCTCCTATAAATATAGAGCTAAGCTACTGATTGTAAATATACTGAATATATACAACACACCCTACATTCTCTTCTCTTCTCTACACTCTCTTTTCCTTTAATGTCAAAGCTGTTTAGCTTGTGAGTTTTTCTGGCGAACTGAGGTGCTAGTCGAAGTTGAGTTATCTGGTTGTTGTGATCATATAACTCGGAGCTGTTTTATCCTGGAAGAATATTGCCAGCATCCTGACACAGTGTAAGTGGGGGCAATTATCTCTTCAAGAATAGTCAGGACTTCTTGCAAATCCTGAAGACTCAGCTGTTTTCATTCTTGTTTGATATACTGATATAGCTATGGCTACTGGTATGTCTCCTGTCTTTCCTTTGTTCTTTCAGTTACTGATATGCATGTGTTATACCTTCATGTTTTGTTTCGTTAATTGTCTGCTTGGCCTTGGCTTGTTAAATACGATATATAACTGCCTCTATGTTGCTGTTTTAGTCAATATTTCCAACAATAGTGAGGTGCCTACTCAATTCAGATAAAGTATACCTTTGGTGGTGAAAGTTGATATAAGGCGCATTTGAGAAAGCTGGGTCCAAAGAGTAACGAACTCGAATTTGCATCTTCCGCCTCGAGCGTAAATTTGCTGTCATGGAAATCGAATAGGCCATCTTCTGTGGCTTGTTTAGTGTTGCTGTCTGGCTGCAGGTTGAATAGCTACAAAGAATTTATACCCAAAAATCAAATATTAGTTGCAAATCAAAGGCCCGAACGTTCTTTTAATATAAAAGTAGGGTATGTGTACCTGATTCCATGACGGTAGATTAAGTATACGGATTCGGGACTTGATCTTCCACAGACTTGATTCGCCTCTAACCGTATCTCGCTCTTACTGATGGGAATAGAGGAGTAGAGGTTGTGAATAGGCTTGGGGACCAAGACCCTATTACGTTCTTTATATAGTACTCTAATTAGACCCCCATTAACTCTAATCAGATTACTATTGGGTATTACACATTACAAAGCCCATACCGAATAAGATGTTACTGGACCCTTTATTTTAGACCACTTAATTAGTCCAAATAGAATAAACATTAAATATAATTGTCTTTAATTTGTAAGCCCATAAATTATTATTAGATTATAAAAATAATCTAACAATCTCCCACTTGGGCTACAAATTATTCCAAACAACAATTACATTCAATAACCATAAGTGCGCACAAAATTGTTTATTCTTTAGAAAACATTTCCTTAGTCAATCTGGTCCATCTGATATATAAACATGAAACCAAAGCGACCTTCGTCACATTGTCGTAACTGGATCCTCAATGATCACCACATAAATATATTCAATGACATAGATCAAGTATGGATGTGTAACTGAAAATTACATGCAATGTGATCTCAATCATGCCTATTTCCAATTGGTCCGTAATACCTTAGTGAGATCAATCTTTATTCTTTCAAACTTAATGTCAAAACCATAATTGAAAGATACAGCTCATATAGAGCAATAGAGAGAATAAAATAAATAACTTTATTCTGCAGAAAACTCATAACATAAATATCACCATAGTGTCAATAAAAAAAACTGAGTACCGAATATAAGAACAAAACAAAAAACTCCCACTAAAACTGAATATCCTCCAATGAGACAACACCCATATGAGCAGTATGCCCAAGAAAAAACTTTATGGTGTCAAAACTTTAGTAAGTAGGTCTGCTAGCATAGAATTTGTTCTTATATACTCAATAGACACTAATTGATATTGCTTTCTCTCGATAATAATTTGATATGTAATGTCTTTATGTTTAGACATAACAAAAAAAAAAACTTAACCAGAAGTAGATTTTCTTGTATCTACACAACCAACATAATCAGAATCTAAATACATAATGATCTCCAAATTTTCCGATTTCTGATAAATGAGCATGTAATCTTTTGTTCTTTGCAAGTACCTCATAACCCGTTTAATTGTAATCCAATGATCTATTCAAAAGGTTACTTGAATATCTGCTTAACATACCCACAATGAATGCCAAAACCGGCAGGGTACTAAACTTGACCATACATAAGACTCTCGATAGCCGAAGCATATGGAATGTTCTGCATCTCCTTTCCTTCAAGATCATTCTTATGGCACCGTTTGAGACTAAACTTATCTCCTTTAGTAATATGAATACTTTACTTACACTGAAACTTATGATATAGCCACAAGTGCCATTATTGTCACTATCTAGTGGATCTACTAAGTGGCACTTCCTCTTGAGTTTGTTGAGTTTGCTCTTCTTGAGCATCATCTTGATTTTGAGTAGGAAACAGTACAAGTATATCCACATTGTTATTTTGAACTACATGAGGCAAAGAAACAGATTCTTCCTCAAAGACAACATTCCTGACTTTACAATCTAAACTTATCTCCTTTAGTCACATCCTCAAGAAATCTAGAGCAAGATGCTTTTCAAGCTCATCAAGGAAATCTTTAATAGATACCTCATCGGAGTCTTTAGACATATCGCCCCTGAATGCTTCAGGTCATTAGACTTAAGCGATTCGAACGCTCCCACTTCTCAAAGTTCAATTTCTCAGTATTAAAATTTTCATCCGTAAGAGAAGCAGGTTGTTCTTTCCTTATAGCATAGTCTAAATCCATGCAGCCGAGAACTAACAGAACGTTCTCTTTCCAGCTCTTAAAGTTTGTGCCGTTAAACACAGGAATGAAGTTCATGTTGGCAGTTATATTAGCAGCAAATGTATTAACTAGCAATTTAGAACCAAAAAAAATATAAGCTCGCATAATGGAAATTCATGTCATATGCATATATAATAGCACACAAAAAAAAACATGAATTTAAATACTATAGTGTGTGTGCCCATTCAAACAAGATACCTAGCACAACATTAATATTTAGTCTTTGGACAGAAATATTAACTTGCAAGTGGTATTCTCCACGCAGAAATCAAATATTAATAATAAATTCGGTCAAGCAATAACCTTCCTTTGGGCCGATTTATTACTCACATGAAAAATTTATAATTATTACATATTTATTTCCGCACGTATATTCATTATTTGGCCATTACATAATCTTCCTTTGGGCCGATTATTATAACGCATAAATAATAAACATACACATCCTAATATTTCAAAATAAATAAATCTACACATAAATATCACTTTGGCAATATTTTGCTTCAACTCACTTATTCGCGAAATAAAAGGACAAGAAATTTTTTTTTCTTTATTTAAAAAAAATGTACCCAAATCCGTATTGTTGTAAAATTATTAAAAAAACTAAATCACCTCATATTTTACAAAAAAAAAAAACATATCCAAATAAAATTTGGATTTCCTCGAGAGATAGTAACCACCAAAACGAACAAGCACGAACATGTGTTCTTATTCAAAACCGAGGTGAAAAAAAAACTTTACTGGTAACCGAAATCATGGCCAACTGATTTTATATACAACATAAAAAAAACTTAGCCAATCATCGGGACAAAAAAAAACTTGATCAAACTAAGTGTACTAGGGCTGTTCACGAACCGAGCCGAGCCGAACTTTGATTGAAACTAGCCGAGTTTTGACCTTAACGAACCGAGCCGAGCTTTGATCTCAACGAACCGAGCTGATTTCTTAAAGAACCGAGCCGAGCTTTGACCGAACCGAGCCAAAATTGAGTTGTTCACGAACATCCTCGAGCCGAGTTGAGCTCGATCTGTTCGCGAACAATTAATTTGGTTGGAGATCTTAGTAGATAGTGCTTTGTACGGATTGTTGTTTCTATTTTTTTAAAAATATTTCTCGACGATCCAACCGTACGGATGTCAAGATATATCTAATTTAGTGATATTCCCAAATTTTCAAAAAATAAAAAATTAATTTGGTTGGAGATCTTAGTAGATCACTACTAATTTAACTAGTACTAGTAACTAGTGCTTTGTCAGGAATTGTTGTTTCTATTTTTTAAAAAATATTTCTCGACGGCCCAACCATACGGATGTCAAGATATATCTAATTTAGTGATATTCCCAAATTTTTAAAAAATAAAAAATTAATTTGGTTGTAGATCTTAGTAGATCACTACTAATTTAACTAGTACTAGTAACTAGTGCTTTGTCACGAATTGTTGTTTCTATTTTTAAAAAATATTTCTCGATGATCCAACCGTACGGATGTCAAGATATATCTAATTTAGTGATATTCCCAAATTTTCAAAAAATAAAAAATTAATTTGATTGGAAATCTTAGTAGATCACAACTAATTTAAGTAATACTTGTAACTAGTGCTTTGTCACGAATTGTTCTTTCTATTTTTTAAAAAATATTTTTCGACAATCCAACCGTACGGATGTCTAGATATATCTAATTTAGTGATAATCCCAAATTTTCAAAAAATAAAAATTAATTTAAATGGAGATCTTAGTAGGTCACAACTAATTTAACTAGTATTAGTAACTAGTGCTTTGTCACGAATTGTTGTTTCTATTTTTTAAAAAATATTTTTTGACGATCCAACCGTAGGGATGTCAAGATATATCTAATTTAGTGATATTCCCAAATTTTCTAAAAATAAAAAATTAATTTGGTTGGAGATCTTAGTAGATCACTACTAATTTAACTAGTACTAGTAACTAGTGCTTTGTCACGAATTATTGTTTCTATTTTTTAAAAAATATTTCTCGACGGCCCAACCATACGGATGTCAAGATATACCTAATTTAGTGATATTTCAAAATTTTCAAAAAATAAAAAATTAATTTGATTGGAGATCTTAGTAGATCACAACTAATTTAACTAATACTTGTAACTAGTGCTTTGTCACGAATAGTTCTTTCTATTTTTAAAAAATATTTTTCAACGATTCAACCGTACGGATGTCAAGATATATCTAATTTAGTGATATTCCCAAATTTTCAAAAAATAAAAATTTAATTTAAATGGAGATCTTAGTAGGTCACAACTAATTTAACTAGTACTAGTAACTAGTGCTTTGTCACGAATTGTTGTTTCTATTTTTTAAAACAAATTTTTTGACGTTCCAACCGTACTGATGTCAAGATATATCTAATTTAGTGATATTCACAAATTTTTAAAAAATAAAAAATTAATTTGGTTGGAGATCTTAGTAGATCACTAGTAATTTAACTAGTACTAGTAACTAGTGCTTTGTCACGAATTTTTGTTTCTATTTTTTAAAAAATATTTCTCGATGATCCAACTGTACGGATGTCAAGATATATCTAATTTAGTGATATTCCCAAATTTTTAAAAAATAAAAAATTAATTTAAATGGAGATCTTAGTAGGTCACAACTAATTTAACTATACGAGTAACTAGTGCTTTGTCACGAATTGTGGTTTCTATTTTTAAAAAAATATTTTTTGACGATCCAACCGTACGGATGTCAAGATATATCAAATTTAGTGATATTCCCAAATTTTCAAAAAATAAAAAATTAATTTGGTTGGAGATCTTAGTAGATCACTACTAATTTAACTAGTGCTTTGTCACGAATTGTTGTTTCTATTTTTTAAAAAATATTTTTTGACGATCCGACCGTACGGATGTCAAGATATATCTAATTTAGTATTATTCCCAAATTTTCAAAAAATAAAAAATTAATTTGGTTGGAGATCTTAGTAGATCACTACTAATTTAACTAGTACTAGTAACTAGTGCTTTGTAACGAATTGTTATTTCTATTTTTTCAAAAATATTTCTCGACGGCCCAACCGTACGGATGTCAAGATATATCTAATTTAGTGATATTTCCAAATTTTCCAAAAATAAAAAATTAATTTGGTTGGAGATCTTAGTAGATCACTACCAATTTAACTAGTACTAGTAACTAGTGCTTTGTCACGAATTGTTGTTTCTATTTTTTAAAAAATATTTCTCGATGATCCAACCGTACGGATGTCAAGATATATCTAATTTAGTGATATTCCCAAATTTTCAAAAAATAATAAATTAATTTGATTGGAGATCTTTGTAGATCACAACTAATTTAAGTGATACTTGTAACGAGTGCTTTGTCACGAATTGTTCTTTCTATTTTTTAAAAAATATTTTTCGATGATCCAACCTTACGGATGTCAAGATATATCTAATTTAGTGATATTCCCAAATTTTCAAAAAATAAAAAATTAATTTAAATGGAGATCTTAGTAGGTCACAACTAATTTAACTATACTAGTAACTAGTGCTTTGTCACGAATTGTGGTTTCTATTTTTTAAAAACTATTTTTTGACGATCCAACCGTACGGATGTCAAGATATTACAAATTTAGTGATATTCCAAAATTTTCAAAAAATAAAAAATTAATTTGGTTGGAGATCTTAGTAGATCACTACTAATTTAACTAGTACTAGTAACTAGTGCTTTGTCACGAATTGTTGTTTCTATTTTTTAAAAAATATTTCTCGACGGCCCAACCATACGGATGTCAAGATATATCTAATTTAGTGATATTTTCAAATTTTCAAAAAATAAAAAATTAATTTGGTTGGAGATCTTAGTAGATCACTACTAATTTAAATAAGCACTAGTAACTAGTGTTTTGTCACGAATTGTTGTTTCTATTTTTTAAAAAATATTTCTCGATGATCCAACCGTACGGATGTCAAGATATATCTAATTTAGTGATATTCCCAAATTTTCAAAAAATAAAAAATTAATTTGATTGGAGATCTTAGTAGATCACAACTAATTTAAGTAATACTTGTAACTAGTGCTTTGTCACGAATTGTTCTTTCTATTTTTTAAAAAATATTTTTCGACGATCCAACCGTTCGGATGTCAAGATATATCTAATTTAGTGATATTCCCAAATTTTCAAAAAATAAAAAATTAATTTAAATGGAGATCTTAGTAGGTCACAACTAATTTAACTAGTACTAGTAACTAGTGCTTTGTCACGAATTGTTGTTTCTAATTTTTAAAAAATATTTTTTGACGATCCAACCGTACGGATGTCAAGATAGATATAATTTAGTGATATTCCCAAATTTTCAAAAAAATAAAAAATTAATTTGGTTGGAGATCTTAGTAGATCACTACTAATTTAACTAGTACTAGTAACTAGTGCTCTGTCACGAATTGTTGTTTCTATTTTTTAAAAAATATTTCTCGACGGCCCAACCTTACGGATGTCAAGATATATCTAATTTAGTGATATTTCCAAATTTTCAAAAAATAAAAAATTAATTTGGTTGAAGATCTTATTAGATCAATATTAATTTAAATAAGTACTAGTAATTAGTGCTTTGTCACGAATTGTTGTTTCTATTTTTTAAAAAATATTTCTCGACGGCCCAACCATACGGATGTCAAGATATATCTAATTTAGTGATATTTTCAAATTTTCAAAAAATAAAAAATTAATTTGGTTGGAGATCTTAGTAGATCACTACTAATTTAAATAAGCACTAGTAACTAGTGTTTTGTCACGAATTGTTGTTTCTATTTTTTAAAAAATATTTCTCGATGATCCAACCGTACGGATGTCAAGATATATCTAATTTAGTGATATTCCCAAATTTTCAAAAAATAAAAAATTAATTTGATTGGAGATCTTAGTAGATCACAACTAATTTAAGTAATACTTGTAACTAGTGCTTTGTCACGAATTGTTCTTTCTATTTTTAAAAAAATATTTTTCGACGATCCAACCGTTCGGATGTCAAGATATATCTAATTTAGTGATATTCCCAAATTTTCAAAAAATAAAAAATTAATTTAAATGGAGATCTTAGTAGGTCACAACTAATTTAACTAGTACTAGTAACTAGTGCTTTGTCACGAATTGTTGTTTCTAATTTTTAAAAAATATTTTTTGACGATCCAACCGTACGGATGTCAAGATAGATCTAATTTAGTGATATTCCCAAATTTTCAAAAAAATAAAAAATTAATTTGGTTGGAGATCTTAGTAGATCACTACTAATTTAACTAGTACTAGTAACTAGTGCTCTGTCACGAATTGTTGTTTCTATTTTTTAAAAAATATTTCTCGACGGCCCAACCTTACGGATGTCAAGATATATCTAATTTAGTGATATTTCCAAATTTTCAAAAAATAAAAAATTAATTTCGTTGAAGATCTTATTAGATCACTATTAATTTAAATAAGTACTAGTAACTAGTGCTTTGTCACGAATTGTTGTTTCTATTTTTTAAAAAATATTTCTCGACGATCCAACCGTACGGATGTCAAGATATATCTAATTTAGTGATATTCCCAATTTTCAAAAAATAAAAAATTAATTTGATTGGAGATCTTAGTAGATCACAACTAATTTAAGTAATACTTGTAACTAGTGCTTTGTCACGAATTGTTCTTTCTATTTTTTAAAAAATATTTTTCGACGATCCAACCGTACAGATGTCAAGATATATCTAATTTAGTGATATTCCCAAATTTTCAAAAAAATAAAAAATTAATTTGGTTGGAGATCTTAGTAGATCAATACTAATTTAACTAGTACTAGTATCTAGTGCTTTGTCACGAATTGTTGTTTCTATTTTTTAAAAAATATTTCTCGACGGCCCAACCCTACGGATGTCAAGATATATCTAATTTAGTGATATTTCCAAATTTGCAAAAAATAAAAAAATAATTTGGTTGGTGATCTTAGTAGATCACTACTAATTTAACTAGTACTAGTAACTAGTGCTTTGTCACGAATTGTTGTTTCTATTTTTTAAAAAATATTTCTCGATGTTCCAACCGTATGAATGTCAAGATATATATAATTTAGTGATATTCCAAAATTTTCAAAAAATAAAAAATTAATTTTATTGGAGATCTTAGTAGATCACAACTAATTTAAGTAATACTTGTAACTAGTGCTTTGTCACGAATTGTTCTTTCTATTTAAAAAAAAAATATTTTTCGACGATCCAACCCTACGGATGCCAATATATATCTAATTTAGTGATATTCCCAAATTTTCAAAAAATAAAAAATTAATTTAAATGGAGATCTTAGTAGGTCACAACTAATTTAACTAGTACTAGTAACTAGTGCTTTGTCACGAATTGTTGTTTCTATTTTTTAAAAATATTTTTTGACGATCCAACCGTACGGATGTCAAGATATATCTAATTTAGTAATATTCCCAAATTTTCAAAAAATAAAAAATTAATTTGGTTGGAGATCTTAGTAGATCACTACTAATTTAACTAGTACTAGTAACTAGTGCTTTGTCACGAATTGTTGTTTCTATTTTTTAAAAATATTTTTTGACGATCCAACCGTACGGATGTAAAGATATATCTAATTTAGTGATATTCCCAAATTTTCAAAAAATAAAAAATTAATTTGGTTGGAGATCTTAGTAGATCACTACTAATTTAACTAGTACTAGTAACTAGTGCTTTGTCACGAATTGTTGTTTCTATTTTTTAAAAATATTTTTTGACGATCCAACCGTACGGATGTCGAGATATATCTAATTTAGTGATATTCCCAAATTTTCAAAAAATAAAAAATTAATTTGGTTGGAGATCTTAGTAGATCACTACTAATTTAACTAGTACTAGTAACTAGTGCTTTGTCACGAATTGTGGTTTCTATTTTTTAAAAAATATTTTTTGACGATCCAACCGTACGGATGTCAAGATATATCAAATTTAGTGATATTCCAAAATTTTCAAAAAATAAAAAATTAATTTGGTTGGAGATCTTAGTAGATCACTACTAATTTAACTAGTACTAGTAACTAGTGCTTTGTCACGAATTGTTGTTTCTATTTTTTAAAAAATATTTCTCGACGGCCCAACCATACGGATGTCAAGATATATCTAATTTAGTGATATTTTCAAATTTTCAAAAAATAAAAAATTAATTTGTTTGGAGATCTTAGTAGATCACAACTAATTTAAATAAGCACTAGTAACTAGTGCTTTGTCACGAATTGTTGTTTCTATTTTTAAAAAAATATTTCTCGATGATCCAACCGTACGGATGTCAAGATATATCTAATTTAGTGATATTCCCAAATTTTCAAAAAATAAAAAATTAATTTGATTGGAGATCTTAGTAGATCACAACTAATTTAAGTAATACTTGTAACTAGTGCTTTGTCACGAATTGTTCTTTCTATTTTTTAAAAAATATTTTTCGACTATCCAACCGTTCGGATGTCAAGATATATCTAATTTAGTGATATTCCCAAATTTTCAAAAAATAAAAAATTAATTTAAATGGAGATCTTAGTAGGTCACAACTAATTTAACTAGTACTAGTAACTAGTGCTTTGTCACGAATTATTGTTTCTAATTTTTAAAAAATATTTTTTGACGATCCAACCGTACGGATGTCAAGATATATCTAATTTAGTGATATTCCCAAATTTTCAAAAAAATAAAAAATTAATTTGGTTGGAGATCTTAGTAGATCACTACTAATTTAACTAGTACTAGTAACTAGTGCTCTGTCACGAATTGTTGTTTCTATTTTTTAAAAAATATTTCTCGACGGCCCAACCGTACGGATGTCAAGATATATCTAATTTAGTGATATTTCCAAATTTTCAAAAAATAAAAAAATAATTTGGTTGGAGATCTTAGTAGATCACTACTAATTTAACTAGTACTATTAACTAGTGCTTTGTCACGAATTGTTGTTTCTATTTTTTAAAAAATATTTCTCGACGATCCAACCGTACGGATGTCAAGATATATCTAATTTAGTGATATTCCCAATTTTCAAAAAATAAAAAATTAATTTGATTGGAGATCTTAGTAGATCACAACTAATTTAAGTAATACTTGTAACTAGTGCTTTGTCACGAATTGTTCTTTCTAATTTTTAAAAAATATTTTTCGACGATCCAAACGTACAGATGTCAAGATATATCTAATTTAGTGATATTCCCAAATTTTCAAAAAAATAAAAAATTAATTTGGTTGGAGATCTTAGTAGATCAATACTAATTTAACTAGTACTAGTATCTAGTGCTTTGTCACGAATTGTTGTTTCTATTTTTTAAAAAATATTTCTCGACGGCTCAACCGTACGGATGTAAAGATATATCTAATTTAGTGATATTTCCAAATTTTCAAAAAATAAAAAAATAATTTGGTTGGAGATCTTAGTAGATCACTACTAATTTAACTAGTACTATTAACTAGTGCTTTGTCACGAATTGTTGTTTCTATTTTTTAAAAAATATTTCTCGATGATCCAACCGTATGAATGTCAAGATATATATAATTTAGTGATATTCCCAAATTTTCAAAAAATAAAAAATTAATTTGATTGGAGATCTTAGTAGATCACAACTAATTTAAGTAATACTTGTAACTAGTGCTTTGTCACGAATTGTTCTTTCTATTTTTAAAAAAATATTTTTCGACGATCCAACCTTACGAATGCCAATATATATCTAATTTAGTGATATTCCCAAATTTTCAAAAAATAAAAAATTAATTTAAATGGAGATCTTAGTAGGTCACAACTAATTTAACTAGTACTAGTAACTAGTGCTTTGTCACGAATTGTTGTTTCTATTTTTTAAAAATATTTTTTGACGATCCAACCGTACGGATGTCAAGATATATCTAATTTAGTGATATTCCCAAATTTTCAAAAAATAAAAAATTAATTTGGTTGGAGATCTTAGTAGATCACTACTAATTTAACTAGAACTAGTAACTAGTGCTTTGTCACGAATTGTTGTTTCTATTTTTTAAAAATATTTTTTGACGATCCAACCGTACGGATGTCAAGATATATCTAATTTAGTGATATTCCCAAATTTTCAAAAAATAAAAAATTAATTTGGTTGGAGATCTTAGTAGATCACTACTAATTTAACTAGTACTAGTAACTAGTGCTTTGTCACGAATTGTGGTTTCTATTTTTTAAAAAATATTTTTTGACGATCCAACCGTACGGATGTCAAGATATATCAAATTTAGTGATATTCCAAAATTTTCAAAAAATAAAAAATTAATTTGGTTGGAGATCTTAGTAGATCACTACTAATTTAACTAGTACTAGTAACTAGTGCTTTGTCACGAATTGTTGTTTCTATTTTTTAAAAAATATTTCTCGACGGCCCAACCATACGGATGTCAAGATATATCTAATTTAGTGATATTTTCAAATTTTCAAAAAATAAAAAATTAATTTGGGTGGAGATCTTAGTAGATCAATACTAATTTAAATAAGCACTAGTAACTAGTGCTTTGTCACAAATTGTTGTTTCTATTTTTTAAAAAATATTTCTCGATGATCCAACCGTACGGATGTCAAGATATATCTAATTTAGTGATATTACCAAATTTTCAAAAAATAAAAAATTAATTTGATTGGAGATCTTAGTAGATCACAACTAATTTAAGTAATACTTGTAACTAGTGCTTTGTCACGAATTGTTCTTTCTATTTTTTAAAAAATATTTTTCGACGATTTAACCGTTCGGATGTCAAGATATATCTAATTTAGTGATATTCCCAAATTTTCAAAAAATAAAAAATTAATTTAAATGGAGATCTTAGTAGGTCACAACTAATTTAACTAGTACTAGTAACTAGTGCTTTGTCACGAATTGTTGTTTCTAATTTTTAAAAAATATTTTTTGACGATCCAACCGTACGGATGTCAAGATATATCTAATTTAGTGATATTCCCAAATTTTCAAAAAATAAAAAATTAATTTGGTTGGAGATCTTAGTAGATCACTACTAATTTAACTAGTACTAGTAACTAGTGCTCTGTCACGAATTGTTGTTTCTATTTTTTAAAAAATATTTCTCGACGGCCAAACCGTACGGATGTCAAGATATATCTAATTTAATGTTATTTCCAAATTTTCAAAAAATAAAAAATTAATTTGGTTGGAGATCTTAGTAGATCACTATTAATTTAAATAAGTACTAGTAACTAGTGCTTTGTCACGAATTGTTGTTTCTATTTTTTAAAAAATATTTCTCGACGATCCAACCGTACGGATGTCAAGATATATATCTAATTTAGTGATATTCCCAATTTTCAAAAAATAAAAAATTAATTTGATTGGAGATCTTAGTAGATCACAACTAATTTAAGTAATACTTGTAACTAGTGCTTTGTCACGAATTGTTCTTTCTATTTTTTAAAAAATATTTTTCGACGATCCAAACGTACAGATGTCAAGATATATCTAATTTAATGATATTCCCAAATTTTCAAAAAAATAAAAAATTAATTTGGTTGGAGATCTTAGTAGATCAATACTAATTTAACTAATACTAGTATCTAGTGCTTTGTCACGAATTGTTGTTTCTATTTTTTAAAAAATATTTCTCGACGGCTCAACCGTACGGATGTCAAGATATATCTAATTTAGTGATATTTCCAAATTTTCAAAAAATAAAAAAATAATTTGGTTTGAGATCTTAGTAGATCACTACTAATTTAACTAGTACTGGTAACTAGTGCTTTGTCACGAATTGTTGTTTCTATTTTTTAAAAAATATTTCTCGATGATCCAACAGTATGAATGTCAAGATATATATAATTTAGTGATATTCCCAAATTTTCAAAAAATAAAAAATTAATTTGATTGGAGATCTTAGTAGATCACAACTAATTTAAGTAATACTTGTAACTAGTGCTTTGTCACGAATTGTTCTTTCTATTTTTAAAAAAATATTTTTCGACGATCCAACCGTACGAATGCCAATATATATCTAATTTAGTGATATTCCCAAATTTTCAAAAAATAAAAAATTAATTTAAATGGAGATCTTAGTAGGTCACAACTAATTTAACTAGTACTAGTAACTAGTGCTTTGTCACGAATTGTTGTTTCTATTTTTTAAAAATATTTTTTGACGATCCAACCGTACGGATGTCAAGATATATCTAATTTAGTGATATTCCCAAATTTTCAAAAAATAAAAAATTAATTTGGTTGGAGATCTTAGTAGATCACTACTAATTTAACTAGTACTAGTAACTAGTGCTTTGTCACGAATTGTTGTTTCTATTTTTTAAAAATATTTTTTGACGATCCAACCGTACGGATGTCAATATATATCTAATTTAGTGATATTCCCAAATTTTCAAAAAATAAAAAATTAATTTGGTTGGAGATCTTAGTAGATCACTACTAATTTAACTAGTACTAGTAACTAGTGCTTTGTGACGAATTGTTGTTTCTGTTTTTTAAAAAATATTTCTCGACGGCCCAACCGTACGGATGTCAAGATATATCTAATTTAGTGATATTTCCAAATTTTCAAAAAATAAAAAATTAATTTAGTTGGAGATCTTAGTAGATCACTACTAATTTAACTAGTACTAGTAACTAGTGCTTTGTCACGAATTGTTGTTTCTATTTTTTAAAAAATATTTCTCGATGATCCAACCGTATGGATGTCAAGATATATCTAATTTAGTGATATTCCCAAATTTTCAAAAAATAAAAAATTAATTTGATTGGAGATCTTAGTAGATCACAATTAATTTAAGTAATACTTGTAACTAGTGCTTTGTCACGAATTGTTCTTCTATTTTTAAAAAAATATTTTTCGACGATCCAACCGAACAGATGTCAAGATATATCTAATTTAGTGATATTTCCAAATTTTCAAAAAATAAAAAATTAATTTAAATGGAGATCTTAGTAGGTCACAACTAATTTAACTAGTACTAGTAACTAGTGCTTTGTCACGAATTGTTGTTTCTATTTTTTAAAAATATTTTTTTGACGATCCAACCGTACGGATGTCAAGATATATCTAATTTAGTGATATTCCCAAATTTTCAAAAAATAAAAAATTAATTTGGTTGGAGATCTTAGTAGATCACTACTAATTTAACTAGTACTAGTAACTGTTGTTTTGTCACGAATTGTTGTTTCTATTTTTTTAAAAATATTTCTCGACGATCCAACCGTATGGATGTCAAGATATATCTAATTTAGTGATATTCCCAAATTTTCAAAAAATAAAAAATTAATTTGGTTGGAGATAAAAAAAGAAAAAGTAAAAAAATTTGATTTTTTTCGAGTTTTAACGAGCCGAGCTCGAGAACTAAAATCTTGTTCGAGCTCGACTCGAGCCCTTAACGAGCTCGAGCCGAACTGAGTCCTTAACGAGCCGAGCCGAACTTGTTCGCGAACAGCTCGGTTCGTGAACAGTAACATGTACAATACAATGACCGAATAATAGCATTCATGTTATGAATAATTAAATAACACGTTATATTGTACGTGATGTATGAATTGTCTTCTTTCTATATATAATAGGAGAACACGTTCGGTTATCCTGAGCAAATTTATTTATTCCAAGCCTACTTCCAAACCTAACCTGAAATCTTTGAAAAAATAATGTGTACAATGATTTGAACCTAAGACCTCACATATGTCAATTCATCCCTCCAACCACTTGAGCTACATGAGCATTTGAGGTAAAACGAAAATTCATTAACTACATACATAAATGTTTTTTTTCTTTATGTTCTGTTTCACTATTTATTTAAGATGGATTAAGTGTTTCACTAAATTTCTAGCCGATTGAGCTATGTGATCATTTGAGTTAATTCTAAAATTCATCAACTACATACATAAATATTTATTTATTTATATTTTATTCAATATTTTATTTTACAATTTATTTAAGATAAAACAAGTGTTTCAATTAAGCCTCACATATTATTTGCATGATAACTTGTGTGCATTGATTCTCTTTATAATCATACTAGATTAGAACGCGTGCATTGCACGGGTGATTTTTAATATTGGTTATCATACTACTTGTGTTGTAATATTTTATTTTAATTATATTAGATTTAGATTTGTGTTTTAATTAAATAAAATAGTTATATATGTTGTGATTAAAATAATTAGTCATGTTCAAATAGAATTTTAATTTTAGCCCCAATATGTCCAAGATGTTTAGTTAGAATGGATTTTTAGTATAATTAGTCTCGTTAAAATAGGATTCTAACTTAGACCTAATAAGTCCAAGTATCAAACTTTTTATATTCTCTCAAGTATTGTATAGATTTATTTTGGGTTTAAGAATATGTTAATTAAGTCCGATCCAAGTATTTATTAATTTTTTTACTTAAGAATATGTTAATGAAGCCTGACCAGAGTACCGACCGGCTACGAAACTTTTAATGTTTTGGTTTAATAGTATAGTATAGATGTAGGCCTATAATTATTCTTTTGTGATAAATTATTTACTTTTGTTAACAATATCATAAATGGAGCGCATAATTGTTTGTAACTAATTTTGGTATGACATTTTTATATGAATTAAACTATATTAACTATTGTTAGTGAAACTAGAAACAACTATATATATGAATAGTACATATTAATAAAAGTATGAATAGTAAGAAAATTATCCAAAATATATAATATACAAATAAGATTGGATAACATAACCATTATTTATAAATAATTACATAGAATGTGTGGTTTATTTATAAGATGGAATTATGAGTTATCAATTATTGGCTAAATACTTGCATGAAATATATAGTTGAATTATAAGGATATTTTACAATAATATATTGGAATAAATTGTATATAACATTTGACAAAGTATAATGATGAATTCAATGTCAAAGTATAGGGAAATGAGACATAAACAATTTTAGCTCATGATGTTGGAAGCACAAAAAATATCTATCGAGACGTAATTCATCAATTCTCAAGCGCATAGGTCAAAAGAATGGTAAGTTTGTTACGCAAGCTAGATCTGTTAAGTTAATTATTCATAATTGAATTTTTTGATATCTTGAAAGATAAATAGATGTCCAAAAAAAAACAAAGACAATGAATTCTTAAATATCAAGAGATTAGAAGAAAAGAGAGGGAAAAGTTAGAAAAAGAGTTTTAAGAACTTAAAGAACAAGGCATGGGCAGAGTTTCAAAGGATTGTTATTAAAATCAAGACCAGAACTTACACTTTCAGAATGAAATAGTTTGAAGGATATTTAGATTTTACCATAAAAATCTATATACTATATTATTATAAGTAAAATAGAGATCTTTTGTAGTTTGTAGTTTGTAGTTTGGTTAACCAAGCTATTCATAACCGTTAGATCTTCAACTCAAATTAAATCATGACCGTTAAATACAACAATATTAAAAAAATTATATTTAGTAGTCTAAGATTCTATTCCCATTTAATTTAAAATATTACCCTTTATAAACAACTAAAAACATAAATCATACAATATCTTTCCTTCATTAATATTTCTATCTAATTAAAACATGCCACCTTCTATTTAATTAAAACACGTTACCTTTTATTTTAAAACTAATATTGCAATCATTATACGTATATCCAAAAATATTGCACCATATCTTTCGACCATTAATAAACACCTAAAAATATGAATCATGCCATATCTTTCAATTATTAATATTTCTTTTTTAATTAAAACACATTAGTTTTTAATTTAAAATTAATCTTGCAATCATTAATATATATCCAAAAATATCATATCATATCTTTCAATTTCTAATAAAATATATTAAAAATCAATGTACATTGTTTATGATAAAAAATATAAGTATAATCATTAAACATGAATATATCAAATTATATTAAATTAAAATTATTAATCATACCATATCTCTCAAACATTAATAAACACCTAAAAATATCGATCGTACCATATCTTCCAATCATTAATATTTTCTTTCTAATTAAAAAACGTTACCTTTTTTTATTTAAAACTAATCTTAAAATTATTAATATATAGCCGAAAATATCACACTATATTTTCCAAATATTAATTAAATATATTAGAAATCCGTAACATAAAATAAAATTATTATATATAAAAAAAACTCATGCATCGCACGGGTTATAAGTTAGTGGTTACAGTATAAATTAGCTAAAGGGATGAACCATTTAATTTCGAAGAACCAATGGTTAGAATTGTAAGTGTTCTGAAAAGTCATCTTAAGTAGAAAGCACCTGATATGGGCTAAAAGTAAGCCCTAAAGACACATTTAATGTGGCATTGATTAGACCTAGAATGGTCCAAACGTGGGGCCCACCAGATGGGCCCAAACCCCAGTTATAATATTAATTTCGTAATTAATATTTAGGGATAATTAACAGCTGGGAGATACAAGTCAATAAGGACATTATCTCTACAAAGAGTAGCCTCCAAGCCACACAGTCATACAAGGAAACAGACTCCTACAAGGAATGGATCCGGAACCTTCCTAGAGGCGGTGACTTGCCCACCAAGTCACCTAACCCTACTACGATTTTAGGGCTTCTCAGCCTATATAAAGGGTCTGACCCCTCATCTCAGAACTACGTTTTATTGGCTTGATTCTCTTAATACAGAGATACGTAGGCATTCTGTGAGGACCGATTAAGTCTCGAACGCAGAAGCAGCCATTAAAGCTCGAAGCTCAACCACCCTTTGCATTAAATACATCAAACCCTAGCCGCAATCTAATAACCTAGTTTTTATTCCACAACATTTGGCGCCGTCTGTGGGAAAAAGACATCAACCATGGTTCAAACACGAAGAACTGCACCAAGCACTACGGAGCCAATCGCTACCGAGGCCCTACCTCTTAGCTCTGCTCCGCCCCTTACTGAACAAGTGCTACCGACATCTGAGCAAGTACCTCCAACATCCGGGACTATCGTTCCATATCAAGTTTCTCAACCCCTAGGGACGACTACCCATGTTGAGAGTACGCTACCTCCGATCGTCCACACAATTCCAGGAACTAACCCGAGGATTTCTTCCCTGATTGTAGACCCCAACAACCCTACACGAGGGGTTCAGATCCACACCACGGATCTCCCCATAAGCACCAATCCAATGTATGGGATGCCCAATTACGGAGCTGGACCGAGTGGTCATGCCCTATATATTCGAGATCGAGATAATCGCGATTTTTCTGGTCCTTATTCAGATGAATCATCTTCTGGCGATGATTACGAGCGTGATGAAGCTCCGAGGAGGCGACGTGCAAGTAAAGAGCCTATGGGGAGAACTCGAACTATCCATGATGGACTCCCTTCAACAGCTGCTGAGAGGATTAAGGCTTATGAAGCCGAGATCTTGAGATTAAAGGAAGATATTGCCAGGGAGCAAGCTAGATCAAATCAGACTTTGCCACCTCCCACGTCAGGACCGATTCCCTTTATAGATCTGGAGAGGCCTTCAAGAAGGCAAAGAAGGGCTACCGCCCCAACTGGAAGAACTACAAGGGTGGAAACCCCTAAGAGCAACCCCAAGGATCTGATGCCACTTGGGGATCCTGATGATCCCACGCCCCCATTCACCGAGGAGGTGATGAATGCCCACATATCAAGGAAGTTCAAGATGCCGACAATTAAGGCTTACGATGGAACGGGTGATCCCGCAAATCATGTTAGGACGTTCTCGAACGCACTATTACTACAGCCTGCAAGTGACGCCTTGAAGTGTAGGGCGTTCCCTCAAACCTTGTCGGGCATGGCTCAAAGATGGTATAGCCGACTCCCTGCAAACTCAATTGGCTCCTTTAAGGAGTTAAGTGCTGCTTTTGTTAGTCAATTTATCAGCGGGAGAGTTCATGAAAAAAGTTCTGCATCTCTCATGTATGTGGTACAAGGGAAGAATGAGAATCTGAGAGATTATCTTAAGAGGTTCACCAAGGAGACATTAAATATTACTGATTTAGAGAACAAGGTGGCCATGGTAGCCCTGGAGCACGGCACCACTGATCTTTACTTTAAAAGGTCATTGGCAAAGCACCCACCCGAGAATATGGCTGAGCTCCAACGAAGGGCTGATAAGTATATCAAGGCCGAGGACAGCACCATGAAGGATGTCGTGATACACAATGGAGGCAACGGGAACTCCAAGAAGCGAAGGCAAGACCAGGAGTATGATGACCAGGAATATGATGCTAGGGACAAGTATCCCCGAACTAGTGAGGACTCCGACTCTGCCCCTAAGAAGAGCCAAGGACCAAGGTTCACTGAGTATGCAAGGTTGAACACTCCCAGGAGTCGAATCCTATTGGACATTGAGAAGGATAAGGATTTCCGATGGCCGAAGCCACTCAGGGGTGATCCCACAAAGAGGAACAAAAATCAGTATTGCAGATTCCACAAAGACGTGGGGCATGACACTGATGACTGCAAACAACTCAAAGATGAGATCGAGTTTTTAATCCGTAGAGGGAAGTTGGGCCACTTCACTAAGGGTGAAGATCGTGATAATCAGAGAAGAGAGTATGATAGGAACAACGACGATCGGGATCGCACCCCACAGCCCCGAGGGCCAGTGATCAACATGATCTCAGGAGGCCCGACTGCGGCCGGGACGACAAGGAACTCTCGGAAGGCTTATGCCCGAGAAGTGATGCATATTGTCGGAGAGACACCAAAGCGTGCAAAAACCGAAGTAACAATCGAATTTGATGATTCAGACCTTGAAGGGGTGAAGTTCCCCCATGATGACCCGCTGGTCATAACACCCATGATTGGGAATTCAGAGGTGAAGCGAGTCTTGATAGACAATGGAGCTTCAGTGGACATTTTGTTCCATGATGCATTCGTGAAAATGGGATACAACGACTCTCAGTTGACCCTATCTAAAGAGGTGAAGCGAGTCTTGATAGACAATGGAGCTTCAGTGGACATTTTGTTCCATGATGCATTCGTGAAAATGGGATACAACGACTCTCAGTTGACCCTATCTAACATGCCTATATATGGATTCAGCGGAGTAGAGACTAAAGTTGAAGGAACTATTTTGTTGCCCGTCACCATCGGACAGAAGCCAACAGAGGCCACTCAGATGCTGAACTTTTTGGTTATCAAAGCGTCTTCCACCTACAATGCCATCCTCGGGAGGACTGGACTCCATGCTTTTAAGGCTGTGGCCTCAACCTATCACATGAAGATCAAGTTTCCAACCAGGAATGGTGTAGGAGAACAAAAAGGCGACCAGAAAATTGCTAGGAGCTGTTATGTAGCCGCATTAAGGCCTGATGGAGTCGGGGGGCAGGTCCTTCCGATTGAAGACATGGACGTTTGTAGTGATAAGGAACATCAAGAAATCGAGGGGCAGGAGATTGTACCCCAAGCTGTAAGTGAACTTCAGAATAAGAATGAGGTGACCAGAAGGAGTAGTGAGTGCTCTATTTTATTGGAGCATCAAAAATAAAATCAAGTGGTGCAAGCCTAGTCTTGCAAAGCCCCGATGGGTTCAAATTATCCTAGTAGTTTTTAGCTTCATATTTTATCTAGTAGAAGTAGAAATAAGGTTCGATGAAACCATCGCAGAGCATGTTGCTCCGAGTAGGACAGTAGTATTCTATGTAAGGGTTGAACCCATCTCAAGTTATTAATGCAAGTTTGTTTTCCATTCATTGATTATGTGATTTTATTTATGTACCTAACACCTGATGTGTGTAAGTCAAAGATGACCAAGTACCGAAAATAAAAAAATACACGAATGGAAACAAACAAACGCATAAATAAAAACCCTGAAAGGTCGAGAGTTACTAAGAGTTTAAGTCCTTGAAGGACCCCGGATAAAAAACAAGAAGCAAAAATAGGTTTGAAAACCCTGAAATCAGAACTAAGATTCGAGACAAGCCGTGAAAGACATGAAGTCAAGTAAGGGATCCTAAAGACCTTTATTTTGACATCAATCCAAAAGAAAGGTCGTGAATACTTGGTAGTCGACATATGAACACCAACGATGAACATGTAAACGTCAACCTCGAATCCTAGGATAAGGAACACGAGTTATTAGCCATGAAGGCCATGGGATAGCTATGAAGGCCAAACTTGAAGGGGTCATGAACCTCCAGATAAGATCCAATGGTTGAAACTTCAAGTCAAAGCTTGAAAACCAATCTGAAATTTTGGACCCTCAATCCAGAATGCCAACATTGAAATATCTGAACAAGCATTGAGTGCCATCCTCATTCGAAAGGATAACAAGGTTCAGAAGCCTATCTACTATGTGAGCAAGATGTTGCATGCAGCTGAGTTAAATTATTCTCCCATTAAGAAGTGTGTTTTGGTATTGGTAACAGCCTCGAGGAAGCTACGATCGTACTTCCAGGCACATAAGATTGAAATCCTGACGGACCAGCAACTGAGAAACATATTGCATAACCCGAAGGCTAGCTAAGTGGGCGATAGAACTCAGATAATTTGATATCGCGTACAATCCTCGAATTGCAATTAAAGCACAGGTACTCGTTGACTTCTTAGTTGAATATACCATTGACAACCAAGAAGTCGGGGGCAGGAAGGCACAACACCCCAGTAAGGGCAAGATGGGACACCCCAAGAGGGAGAGAACTTATAAAGTTTAGAAGAAACATTGGGTGCTCTATTTTGATAGGGCATCAAAAACAAAATCAAGTGGTGCTTGTATAGTCCTACAGAGCCCTGATGGCTTCGCGATTGAATGTGCCTTGAAGTTGAATATTTTTCGACAACCAATAACGAGGCAGAGTATAAAGCCTTGAAAGCCGGACTAGGCTCGTCTTTAGCCATGAGGGCCAAAAATCTTAAAGTCTATGGAGACTCAAGGTTGGTGATAGCCCAAGTGAGTAGAGCTCTAAAAGCCAAAGATGAAACGATGTTGAAATATCTGAAAATTGTAAAATCACAGTTGGTATGGTATGATTCGAGGAATACCAACTTGTATAACCACCGATGCCTTGTCCAAATTCGCCTCGTCTGAAATCGAGAACTACACTAGAAGTGTTTACTATCAGGTCTTGGAGACCCCACTATAGAGCGCAAATTGTTGGCGCCCATCGACGTTGGAAGTTGCTAGACAGACCCCCATCAAAGCTCATCTTGAGACTGGTTGGCTCCATGATAATGCCTTGGAGGCACGAAACTGTCAGTGAGAGCATTGAGATACGCATTCGCCCTGATGGCCAACAAGGCCGTTTGCCTCAAATTAAGCTGGTTGTTTGAATTGAAGGCCTAAAAATCAGGAACTAGTGGCTAAATTCAAACCAAGGCAAGGTCCTACAAACCAAGGAAAGACCCGAAAGAAGAGGGAGAAGGTCAACCGGCTGTAGCCTATTGGAAACCTTTGTGGGCCATCAACACAAAGTGGACTTTAAAAAGGCCCAACAACACTAGGCTTGTTAAGGCCCAAGTTTAGTTAAAGTGATTAAAGGCCTGTCATGGCCCAACCCATATTGATAAACCTAATTAAGGTTTTAATTTAAGGTCATATTGACCAAAAGTTGAAGCCCAAGTCAAAGTCAATTAAGAGCCCACGAGGAGAGGCCCAGAATTAAGGCCCAAAAGCAAAACAAGCGTCCTAAGCAAAAGTTGTCTGAGGTCGTGACCAACGACCTCATTTGACAATACAATTTCGAGCTCGATCAAACGACCTGGAAAGTCAAGTAAAAACCCACTTTGAGGTCGAAAATATACTGGGGCTAGCTCGTAAGTTTGAGGTCGAAAAAGAACAGAAAGTCACCAAAAATCTATACGACTTGAAACCCATTTTGATGTCGATATTCTCTGGAATTGAGATCGAAATTCTGAGCTCGAAAATGAACTTGAAAATTTGGAAATTCCTAACGACCTAGGATTAAGTTTGAGATCGTTTAAAACATTATTCGAGCTCGTAAATATGAGGTCGTTATAACAGGGTTTGAAATCGTAAGTTCGAGGTCGAATTTGTACTAGGAATTCAAGAAAAACCACACGACCTAGGACCCTTTTTAAGGTCGTTTTTTCTTCATTTGAGATCGTTAATTCGAGGTCGAAATTGAACTGAGAAACATAGGAAATCCTTTCGACCTGGGACTTATTCGAGGTCGAAATTACATTGAGTTGAGGTCGCAGACTCCTGGTCGAAAATCAACTGCAAAACGAGCTCGAAGCCCACGACCTGGGACACTTTGAGCTCGAAATTGAGCTAAAAAAAAAAAAAAAAACATGCAATTTTGGAAGCAAAATTAGTGATAAAATTTTAGAAAAATAAGTCGAAACGATAATTTCTGAATAGTACTAGTCTTCAGAAATAAAAAATTTCCAAGCTGACCCCAGCCAGGGGCTCTGCCCCTTGGACCCCGCCAGGGGCTGCCGCCCCTTGGACCCCGCCCGGGGGCTGCCGCCCCCGGACCCCCGCTAGCACCGTTTAGTGCCGATTAAGCACCATTTAGTGCCGATTAGCACCGTTTAGTGCCGGTATAGCACCGTTTAGCGCCGATTAGTGCCGTTTTATGCCATTTAACATTGTTTAACACTGTTTAAACATTGTTTAAGGCTGATTAGCGCTGTCTAGTGCCATTTAACACCGCTTAGTGTCGTTCAACATCGTCGTAAATTGCGTCGGTCGCTCCACGCTTTACATTAAGATGATAAGTTGAAAATACTCATGTAAGAGCAATAAACCCTGACCCAAGTCTCATGTAAGGCCGTTATAACTTCAAGGAAAACCTGATCAGTTTTCCTAGAAGTTGGGGGGCAAATGATATGGGCTAAAAGTAAGCCCTAAAGACACATTTAATGTGGCATTGATTAGACCTAGAATGGTCCAAACGTGGGGCCCACCAGATGGGCCCAAACCCCAGTTATAATATTAATTTCGTAATTAATATTTAGGGATAATTAACAGCTGGGAGATACAAGTCAATAAGGACATTATCTCTACAAAGAGTAGCCTCCAAGCCACACAATCATACAAGGAAACAGACTCCTACAAGGAATGGATCCGGAACCTTCCTAGAGGCGGTGACTTGCCCACCAAGTCACCTAACCCTACTACGATTTTAGGGCTTCTCAGCCTATATAAAGGGTCTGACCCCTCATCTCAGAACTACGTTTTATTGGCTTGATTCTCTTAATACAGAGATACGTAGGCATTCTGTGAGGACCGATTGAGTCTCGAACGCAGAAGCAGCCATTAAAGCTCGAAGCTCAACCACCCTTTGCATTAAATACATCAAACCCTAGCCGCAATCTAATAACCTAGTTTTTATTCCACAACAGCACCCAACGAATACTCCAATCATATTCCATGATCCACAACAAATTAAAAAAAATGTTATGATTGCTATCAATATTACTCGTATCAAATTTCAAATTATAAACTTGCACATACTTAACTAACGACATTAACATAATTTGATTCATAAATATATTTAAGATACCGACCCGTACCTTGGACGGGCTTTTATGCTAGTAACTTAATAAGACAAGGTCTGGAACAGGATGTTCTTTAACTTTTTAAAAAAAATACTCCCTCTGTCCCAACCAATTGTTTACACTTTCCTTTTTGGGACGTCCCAACCAATTCTTTACGTTTCCTAAAATAGTAAGTTTTAACACTATTACACCCACTACTTCACTTATTTTAACAATACTTTACACTATTACACCCACTACTTCACTTATTTTAACAATAAAATCACTATTACACTCACTACTCACTTATTTTAATAATAAAATCACTATTACATCCACTACTTCATTTATTTTAACAATATTACACCCACTATTCTTGGTCTCCGTGCCCAAACCAAATGTAAACAAATGGCCGGGACGGAGGGAGTAAACAAACTGCATCACATCATATAGCCTGATTCATAACGCACCGACATAAAATTGCGATTCATATGCTACGCAATTTTAAACTATCATAAAAAAATATGATCAAACCCTAATAACTCATATTAGATAGGTTTTGATACTAATTGTTAGATTTAAATAAATAATCACGGATCATCTTATGCGATATTATCAAGATTACACGATAAAATTGTAGTGTGAAAGCGTACCTGATTCCATGACGATAGATTAAGTATACGGATTCGGGACTTGATCTTCCACATACTTGATTCGCCTCTAACCGTATCTCGCTCTTACTGATGGGAATAGAGGAGTAGAGGTTGTGAATAGCTTTGGGGACCAAGACCCTATTATGTTCTTCATATAGTACTCTAATTAGACCTCATTAACTCTAATCAGATTACTATTGGGTATTACACATTACAAAGCTCATACCGAATAAGATGTTATTGGACCCTTTATTTTATAACACTTAGTTAGTCTAAATAAAATAAATTTTAAATATAATTGTCTTTAATTTGTAAGCTCATAAATTATTATTAGATTATAAAAATAATCTAACACTTGCCCTTTCCTGACCTTCAACTCTAGGAGCGAGATACACATACACTAGGTATGTTTGGTTTGATTTTAGATGCATCTTAAAGATTTAAACTTTAACTAATTATAACACAGAATTAGAGAACCATCTAGATTTATTATTTTTTAAGTGTAGAGTTGGCTCTGGTAGAATTCATTGTAGAAGGTGAAAAAAATCTGAAAACTCAAAATCATATGAATAAATCTATTCTAGTGAGTTCCTCAAACAAATAAGTTACTTGTTGCCTTGCAGAATTTAGTCTAAAAATATACACCTGCTGATAATATTGATGAAGATTGAAATCAGGACTGGGCATGAAAGCAGTGACATAAAATACTGCTGCTGCAACATTTTTAGTAAACTTTTCTGCAGCAACTGAAACTGCAATCCCACCCATGCTGTGTCCCACCAGGATCACCTTTTCTTCTGGCCGAAGCGTAGCCAGATGCTCCATCAGTGGTTCTAACACGTCGGATAAAGTAGTCATCTGGTGGCGCTGTTTCGGGTTGATTCTAGCACCACCAAGGTCCACGGCCGTGACCGTGTGACCAGCCGACTTGAGCAATGTGGCCACCTTGTACCAACACCAACTTCCATGACAAGCGCCATGAACTAGCACAAAATGACTAGCCATATGCAATTCTGAATATGTGAGGTAACCTTTCTATCAAATTTATAGACAACTCTGTTCCAGTAGTTTCAGGCTTTGAGCAACTTGGTTACACTAGACTTATAAGATGAATAAAGTATAAGAAAGTGGTGGAGCTTGGTGAAGTTTTTACACTAGAAAACAAACTAACAATATATGTGAGAGAAAAGATGTCTAACAGGACAAGAAAGTTTGGATTGTATATACAAAACTATCAACAAGCTGTTTATATAAGGTCACTAGAGTCTCAGAAAATAAATGAAAGGCATACAACACATCTACCCCCAATTCAGCTAAATAAAATACATCGGTTACAAGTGTATTTGGACGAAATGTTCAAAAGAAATCATTTAACTTGTTAACTCAAACGTTACAAAATCTTCACATTAAAAAATGAAAATATTATTTTGAAAATATTCACATTAAATCCTCAACAACATCTCCTCAGCAACTGTTTGCAGAAGTGAGGCTAGTTCTACAGGCTTGGAAAACATGACCATATGATCAGAACAACCACTTATCAATAATTTCCTTTTGCACTTTCTCGGGTACTAGCAAGTCTTGTTTGCTAATTATGTAAACTCTGCGTATGGATCCATATTTTTCATCGGTGAGTTCAGCTGCCTTTAGAGACGCATATCGTCTCTAAAAATTGGAGCTATCCATATTTTTCATCGATGAGTTCAGCTGCCTTTAGAGACGCATCATCTCTAAAAATTGGAGCTGGCCTTATCAATGACAGTGCTAGTGTCAAATCCTGTAAAATTGAAGAACTTAATCAGCATTATTATTCGTGTCCGTTTGAAATAAGCTAAAATTTCCAAATGATGTGGTCCATAAAACGAAGTACTCAGATGTTGTCTAAACTTTGGGGGAAAGAACTTGAACCCGCTCCTGTCTCGTACGTAAAATTGCTATCTTGCAATTGGGATTGGGGTGTGCATTCGGTTCGGTTAACCGAAAACCGTATCGAATAACCGAAATTATTTCGGTTCGGTTAACCAAATTTTACTTTTCGGTAGGAAAATTTCAAAAATTCGGTTTTTAACCGCGGTTAACCGAAAAATCGAACAAAAAACCGAATTTTTTATAATATTTCACAAATATTAATATTAACATAAATTATATTATCAATTTATCACTTTTCAGTCATTTACTAGAGGTGCCAGCTTGTCTAAATAATCCACCCCCAACGAACTGGAGCTTGGCAACTGCAAATTATATCATACTATCATAGCGTTCTTTTTGTTGAAGAAGAAATCGAAATATTACACTTTCAAGAAGTACATAAACGTAATAAAGCTATTAAGACATCATTAATCTTGAATGTTCTAACATATAAACATGTTAACAAAGCCGGTTTGGACAAGGTTAACAAGGATCATGTGTTAGAAAATGGAGTTTTTAGAGCATAAGTATTTTATGTTCTTGATGTTAATTCCGGATTTTAACGATTGGAAATTGTTCCTTGTTATGAGGACTTAAATTTTCATATATGGGTCTAAGTAATTTTCTTAGTGAAACCCATAGAGAAATGGAGTTGAAGTTAGTAGCCTGAATAAGCTTGAAATGAGAATGTGTATTTGTCCCACATTGAAATGAATATAGGGGGTTGGTGGCTTTATATAGAATCACACACATGGGTAGTGTACAACTACTAAGGTGTATGATGGTGCATGGTGTTACTGTGTGCTCCACGCGCACACACACACGCGCGCGCCGCCGCCGCAGCCATCCGCCGCCTGCCGTAGCCATCCGCTTGTTTTTTCCAATTCAATAAAATCGAGTGTTGTTTAAACCTCGAAGGATTGCTTGTTTTAGTTGATCTAAGTTTAATTCGGATCTAAGGTTTCTAAGCCTTTTCCGATTGTAAGATCGATTTTGTTTTGTTGTCTCACCTTTGTGTGAGTTTGATTTTGTCTCACCACTTGTTTGTGTGAGTTTGCTTTTGTCTCACCGTTTGTGTGAGTTTTGGTGCTGGATTTTATTATCTTGGAGGCTTGTACGGATAATATGGATAAACACTTTGATGAAGTGTTAGTGTGTTACACACTTAGGTCTGCGAACACTTTGATGAAGTGTTAGTGTGTTACACACTTAGGTCTGCGAATATTGTAGCTCATTGCTTAGCGAGGGCAATTTGGGCGTACGCGAGGCGACCTGGGCGAGGGATTTTATTTATGTGTTTAAATAATATTTTAATTAGAATAAATATATATATCGTTCGGGATCAGTACTTGGAATAAATCAGTAACTGGTCAGACATCTAATACTGATGGGCCAAGTCCTGATGAAATCCTGAAGGTACTACCAGATCCTGATGCTGGATCAAATACTGATGGACCTCAAGTCCTGACGGTATCAAATGCTGATGGACATCAGATCCTGACGGACGAAAATCCTGATGCATCAAATCCTGATGTTGGGTCAGAATTTGATAATATATATATATTCGTATAATTAAAATAAAAACTGATATGTGTGGATAAATATAACGTAACAGTTACGATTTATTAAATCAACCGTTTTGATTTTATTAAATCAGCCGTTTCATTTTATTAAATGTAAATCGGCAGTTACAATATTAATTGGGTGGCATCAGTTACGTTTGGTCTCTCCTATAAATAGAGAACTAAGCTACTGATTGTTATGGATTGGATACACTGAATATACAGACCACACCCTACATTCTCCTGTCTTCTCTACACTCTCTGTTCCCCACCTGTTATAGTATATATTACTTAGGGTTTTTCCGGCGACTGAGGTGCTAGTCGAAGTTGAGCTTTCTGATTACTGTGATCATTTAGCTCAGAGCTGTTTTATCCTGGGAGAGGTGTTGCAAGCATCCCAACACAGTTGTAAGTGGGGGCAATTATCTCTTCAAGAGCAGTCAGGCTTTCTAGCAAATCCTGACGACTCAGCTGTTTGTTTTACTTGTTTAACATACTGATTTTGCTATGGCTACTGGTATGTTTTCTGCCTTCTCTTTGTTCTATCAGTTACTGACATGCATTTGTTTTACCTTCATGTTTTGTTTCGCTAATTGTATGCTTGCCCTGGACTTGTTAAATACGATATATAACTGCCTCTATGTTGCTGTTTTAGTCATAACTCCCAACATTCTTGAAGAGATAATTTGTTATATAGTATTTAGCATAATGGTTAACGAGAGTGAAATTCCTGCTAGTGGTAGTTTCGTTGCATCTGCTGGGGTCATTGATTGGACCACTTACAGTTTTCCACAACCTGTTGAATTGACTGGCTTGCCTGAGAAATTCAATGGGGGCGTTGGCTTTTCTCGTTGGCAGAAAAGGATGAAGTTGTGGTTGACTGTAAAGGGTCTATGGCCTGTTGTGGAATATGAGAAGCCGGTTGTGGATCAAGAGAAGGCTGAATCAGTTAAGAGTTATGCGAAGTGGGCTGAGAAGGATGGGGTTGCTAGGGCAGCAATTCTGGCTGCTCTAACCAATACATTGTTTGATGTGTACTCCTCTGATGCCTACACCGCAAAACTCTTATGGGAGAAGCTGGACCAGACACATAATACTGACTCACAAGGTCTGGAAAAGTATTCTGTGGCTAGGTTCCTTGATTTCAAGCTGGTGGACAATAAGTCCATGACTGAGCAAGTGCATGAATTCGAGATGATAGTGCATGCTTTGAAGGAGTCTGGAATGGACCTCCCGGAAAAGTTTAAGGTGATGAGTGTGATTGAAAAGCTTCCAAAGTCTTGGGAAGAGTTCTCTCTCTCCCTGAAAAGACAGAAAGGAGAGATCACCTGGACCAACCTTATGCTGGACATCTCGGTGCAAGAACAACACAAGTCCAAACAGGGACATGTGATGCCAACTGAGCATGGAAGTTCGAAGGTAAACGTAGCAACTGTAGGACAGAAAAGGAAGGCTGTCTCTAAGAAGGGTAATAGTAATAAACCTAAGAGTGACAAGGATAAGGCCAAGAAACCAAAGGCAAACAAACCATGTTGGTCTTGTGGGCAGGTTGGGCATTGGAGTAAGGACTGCCCTACAAAGAAAGCAAAGAAAGCCGAGGGGGTAGCTCAAGCGAATGCTGTGCTTGGAACCTCAAGTGGGCCTGTAGCGAACATGGTTGTTGGTGAGGCTTTGGCTTCTGAAACCAACGAAGACCGGTATGTTACCTACAACCCTGTACTATTTTCCACTTATCTGTCAAATGAATGGTTGATTGATACTGGAGCTAATGTGCATATTTGTGCTGACATTAGTTTATTTGTATCTTATCAACAGAGTCATAGCTTGACAGTGACGATGGGGAACGCAAGTGCTGCTCAAGTACATGGAATAGGAAACGTGGACTTGAAGTTTCCTTCGGGTCGTATTCTATCCCTGACGAGAGTGCATCATGTTCCCGACATGCGTAGAAATATAATAAGTGGAAGCTGTTTAGTAGCTAATGGTTTTGAAGTCTCTCTTAAATGTAATAAAGTAGTTCTTATTCATACTGGTACTTTCTTTGGCAAGGGTTACTTGTCAAATGGTTTGTTTGTAATAAATGCTGAGCCCATTTTGGGTGCTTTTAATAAGATTACTCCTTCTGTAAACTATGTTGAATCTTCAGATTTATGGCATGCTAGACTTGGTCACTTAAATTTTGGTGCTCTTAAGAATATGATGAACTTAGAGTTGATTCCAAAACACACTATAGAAAAGAATTCTAAATGTCAAGTATGTGTGTCTGCTAAACAAATAAGGAAACCTTTTCATAATATTGTTAGGGATTCAGACTTGTTAGATTTAGTACACACTGATATTTGTGAATTTGGTGGTGTGTTGACTAAGGACCATTTTAGATACTTCATTACCTTTATAGATGATAGTAGTAGATTCTGTTATGTTTATTTACTTAGACATAAGGATGAAGCACTTAGTAAATTCATTATATATAAAACTGAAGTAGAAAAACAAACTAGTAAGGTACTTAAACGGTTGAGATCTGATAGAGGTGGTGAGTATACGAGTAACGCTTTTAATGAATTTTATGCAAGCAATAGTATAGTTCATGAAGTTACACCACCATACACACCTGAGTCTAATGGGGTTGCTGAGCGAAAGAACAGAACATTTAAAGATATGATTAATAGTATGCTTATTAATTCTGGGTTGCCTAAATACATGTGGGGAGAAGCTCTGAATACGGCTTGCCATATTCTGAATAGAGTTCCTCTGAAACACATGGATAAGACACCCTATGAGTTATGGAAGAGCAAGAAGACTAGTCTTAAGTATCTTCGTGTGTGGGGGTGCCTTGCCAAGGTACTTGTCCCTGAACACAAGAGAAAGAAACTAGGTCCGAAGACTGTTGATTGTATCTTTCTGGGCTATCTTGAGACCACTACATCTATGAGATTTTTAGTATTAAAATCTGACATAGATGGTATAGTGGCAAATACGATAGTTGAGTTTCGTGATGCTACATTCTCTGAGGATGTTTACCCTATGAAGACTGGTATGCCTCAAGATACTTCTACTGAAGATCCTACTCACACATCAAGTTCTATTCCTGATCATGTGGAAAAGATGACAAATGTGGGGGCGGAACCTAGTAGTAGCTCTACTCCTAAGGAGGTAGAGGAACCACGAAGGAGTAAGCGTGCAAAGGTAGTCAAGGATTTTGGAAGTGATTTTATCACTTACAATGTCGAGGACGAACCTTTAACTTTTCGACAAGCTATGGATTCTTCAGAGTCTAGGCACTAGAAGGGCGCTGTAAAGAGTGAAATTGACTCTATTGTTTCTAACGGAACATGGGAGTTAGTTGATCTCCCTCCTGGGTGTTCTACTATCGGGTGCAGATGGATCTTTAAAAGGAAGTTGAATCCTGACGGCTCAATAGATAAGTACAAAGCTAGACTGGTAGCTAAGGGTTTTAAGCAAATGGAGGGTATTGATTACTTTGATACATACTCTCCTGTAGCTAGGATGACAACAATCCGAATGCTTGTAGCATTGGCTTCCGTACATGGTCTTATCATCCATCAAATGGATGTAAAGACAGCTTTTCTTCATGGTGAACTTGAAGAAGAGATTTATATGGATCAGCCTGAGGGATTTGTTGCATCTGGTAACGAAAGAAAAGTATGTAAGTTGATCAAATCCATCTATGGCTTGAAACAAGCTCCTAGGGATTGGCATAAAAAGTTTGATGAAACTATAGTGCCGTTCAGTTATGATATTAATGAAAGTGATAAGTGTGTCTACACTAAAGTTAAAGGTAGTGAGTGTGTCATCATGTGCCTATATGTTGATGACATACTATTGTTTGGAACCAATCTTGAGATAATTAACGAGACAAAAGCTTTCTTGAAAAGGCATTTTGAAATGAAGGATTTGGGTGAGGCTAGTGTGATTCTTGGTCTCAAACTGACACAGTCAGCTGAGGGAATAACTTTATCGCAGTCTCATTATATAGAGAAATCTATACTTGAGAAATATGGTTATTCACAGTGTAGAATCGCTAGTACACCCTATGATCCTAAAGTTGCCCTTGTTAAGAATGCTTCAGGAGTACCTGTGTCTCAGTTAAGGTATTCTCAGATTATAGGGAGTTTGCAGTATCTTGCTAACTGTACTAGACCAGATATTTCATACTCTGTGTCTAAGTTGGCTAGGTATACAAGCTGTCCAAACAGAACTCATTGGGATGCTCTTGATAGAGTACTTAGATATCTGAAAGGCACAATGTACCTTAGTTTACACTATAGGAGATTTCCTGGTGTGCTTGAAGGGTACAGTGATGCAAGTTGGATAGCTAAGAAGTCTGGTTCCAATGGAGTGACTGGATACGTGTTGACCTTAGCAGGGGGAGCAATATCCTGGAAGTCGACCAAACAGACTATAGTAACTCGGTCAACTTTTGAGGCTGAGTTGTGTGCGCTTGATGCCACGGGGACGGAGGCTGAATGGTTACATGGACTTATGTCCACGATACCTGTAGTAAGCAGACCGCTTCCTGCGCTTGCTATTCATTGTGATAGTAAAACAACTATCGACAAGATTAGCAGTAAAAAGTATAATGCTAAAACCAAGAGGCACATCCAAGTTAGACTAAAGTCTATTAGGGGTTTAGTGTCTGATAGGATTATTGCTGTAGAGTTCATAGGAACTCAGAATAATATAGCTGATCCTTTAACTAAAGGACTGGAACCTACAGTGGTCCTTAAGTCGAGGTTGGGGATGGGGCTGTCAACCCATCATAGTTCATCATCAGTGGGAACCCAATACACATGAGAGGAGATCCCTTGAAGTGTATTCAATGTGGTAATAACAAGCTGTAAGGATGAATTGATAGTACCTTTGCTACATAGCTGATACTGATGTATCTGAGTCTATCCCCTGTAAACCTAGAAGGTACTGATACTGCTAGATAGCAAGAGTTATTATGACTCTGAATGGGGTCAAGTCATTTGACGAGATGGTTGCAGTACATCTCTGGAGATGCCCAGCTAAGCGAATGTAATTGTGTGGTCGCAATTAGAGGAAAGGGTTATTCCTTGAAACATTCGACGAACAGGATCGAGACAAGACCATTAATGTCTCAAAGCCGTAGATTGGCACCATAGCCTTTGACTTGTCGTCGTCTATGGAACATGGTTACACCAAACGGATTAAGATTCAAGGTGAAACATTCCATCTGAATCCGGTAATCATTGAAGTAGGGGACTTAGGAGGGTTCAAACCCGGAAGGGTACCGACTCTGAAAAACAAGTCATGATGAGAAACCTGAAACATTTCTATATGGATTTGTGGGGGATTGTTAGAAAATGGAGTTTTTAGAGCATAAGTATTTTATGTTCTTGATGTTAATTCCGGATTTTAACGATTGGAAATTGTTCCTTGTTATGAGGACTTAAATTTTCATATATGGGTCTAAGTAATTTTCTTAGTGAAACCCATAGAGAAATGGAGTTGAAGTTAGTAGCTTGAATAAGCTTGAAATGAGAATGTGTATTTGTCCCACATTGAAATGAATATAGGGGGTTGGTGGCTTTATATAGAATCACACACATGGGTAGTGTACAACTACTAAGGTGTATGATGGTGCATGGTGTTACTGTGTGCTCCACGCGCACACACACACACACACACACGCGCCGCCGCCGCCCGCTTCGCCACGCCACGTCACGTCTCGTCTCGACTCGGGTCGGCTCGGTCGAAGGGCGATTTGGGCGAATGTCTCGGCGTCTCGCGTACGCGAGGCGACCTGGGCGAGGGATTTTTTTTCTTTGTTTAAATAATATTTTAATTAGAATAAATATATATATCGTTCGGGATCAGTACTTGGAATAAATCAGTAACTGGTCAGACATCTAATACTGATGGGCCAAGTCCTGATGAAATCCTGAAGGTACTACCAGATCCTGATGCTGGATCAAATACTGATGGACCTCAAGTCCTGACGGTATCAGATCCTGATGAATGATCAAATGCTGATGGACATCAGATCCTGACGGACGAAAATCCTGATGGATCAAATCCTGATGTTGGGTCAGAATTTGATAATATATATATATTCGTATAATTAAAATAAAAACTGATATGTGTGGATAAATATAACGTAACAATTACGATTTATTAAATCAACCATTTTGATTTTATTAAATCAGCCGTTTCATTTTATTAAATGTAAATCGGCAGTTACAATATTAATTGGGTGGCATCAGTTACGTTTGGTCTCTCCTATAAATAGAGACCTAAGCTACTGATTGTTATGGATTGGATACACTGAATATACAGACCACACCCTACATTCTCCTGTCTTCTCTACACTCTCTGTTCCCCACCTGTTATAGTATATATTACCTAGGGTTTTTCCGGCGACTGAGGTGCTAGTCGAAGTTGAGATTTCTGATTACTGTGATCATTTAGCTCGGAACTGTTTTATCCTGGGAGAGGTGTTGCAAGCATCCCAACACAGTTGTAAGTGGGGGCAATTATCTCTTCAAGAGCAGTCAGGCTTTCTAGCAAATCCTGACGACTCAACTGTTTGTTTTACTTGTTTAACATACTGATTTTGCTATGGCTACTGGTATGTTTTCTGCCTTCTCTTTGTTCTATCAGTTACTGACATGCATGTGTTTTACCTTCATGTTTTGTATCGCTAATTGTATGCTTGGCCTGGACTTGTTAAATACGATATATAACTGCCTCTATGTTGCTGTTTTAGTCATAACTCCCAACATCATGAACATAAAACTCAAATTGATACAAAAGAATAAAAGAAAATTAGTTCAGCACGCACAACTGCTATCAAACTTTGACTCCCTCAACCTCAAGAGAAATTTAATCCACACTCAAAGGAGAACAGTGGCAAAAAACTAAAATTAGTCTACCTTTCCATCTTTTCTCTTTTACTAATTCTCAAAAAAAAAAAAAGATTCATTCACTACTGAACTCTTATGCTTGGATGAACCTTTGTCATTTATGTGTTGTACAAGGCTGATTCTACGAACATACATGATCAACAGGAGACAAACTTTCTGAATATTTTTCTGTAATTATAACAATTTTTGTGAAATTTCGGTTTTTAATTCCGATTTTCGGTATTAACCGAAATAAAAAATTCGGTTCGGTTACAAAACCGAATATAGTTTACACCGAAATCAAACATGAGTCTCAAATTTAAGATAAGTTAACTATTTGTTGTGCCAACATAAACTTAAACGGATTATAACATCGAATATGAGAACCATTGTCGAGTTTATTTATTAATTTTGTCATAGAGCTGGTTTGTGCGAAATTCATCTTAGAACGTGAAAAAGCATGTTATTCATATTCAAATCGACAAGTTAATACTAGTTTAGGTTCGACTTACATCAGTCTCTCGAACAAATGTTATGCACCTAGTTAGATGTTTGACTTTGAAGAAGGTTGTAATAGAAGTCGGTGAATAAATCCAATATTAGGCTAGGAAGATTCGGACTCGAGACCTATCTTATACTATACTTTTCTTATAACTAATTCTACCAAAAATTTTAAGTATTAGTAGAAGTTAATGTTGGGGAGTTGGGTGATAACTTGGATTTTTCTGAAGTCGTATTTTCAGATTGAAGTTATTTGTGGTTCACCCAAATAATTCAATCGGATAAAGTCAGAAATTCTGCAAGAAGAGAGAGTGTATTTTGCTGTGTATTTCAGAATGAACCTGTGTGTAAAATGATCAATACCACACCTATTTATAGATGTCAACAGATGTGTCTTTTGCCAATAGACACACCTCAAGATGTGTCTTTTGCCAAAAGACACATCTCATTTCCAACAGTCATGTCCAATGCCAATAGACACACCTCAAGGTGTGTCTTTTCCAATAGACACATCTCATTCTAACAGATGTGTTTGATGCCAATAGACATGTCTCATAAGCAATAATTCTGAAATCATAACGAACTCGAACAGAGCATGCACTCCGCATTATCCCGACTTGTTCGATGTAACATTACGATTACATTGATCAACTAGCCAATCCAATTACACTAAAATATCCAACAATCCTCCCCCATTTTAGCGTAATCCATGATTAACTAAACAAAATCACAACAAACAACAAACTTATGCATAAATGAAATATCATGACGATTGAATTTCACATTAGTATATTACACATTCCAAATATTCGAATACCAAGGTGTCACTATGGATTGAACCTTCGTCATTCATTGTGAATACATGAAGATAATATACACATAAATTTACATTCTCAAATGTTCTTACTTGACACTATCTTTTACTAGCCTAGTGTCCTAATCCTTCATAAGCATATCAAAGCCAAGTCCAAGCTTCTTGAAGCGGCTAAACTTCATGCTCATATAGGTAGTTCTTTTATTCTCGCACCTGCATATGCAATTTTTCAAAAGAACTATTAAGAAGATAAACTTTAACCTCCTTAACTTGCAGGTCTGAACACATACCTTGGGATGATGCTTTAATGTGTTCCAATTTCTAAATGTTAAGCTTTCCACATTGAATTCAGCACCTAATGTCATATTAGATGGGAATTGGGTATCTCGACATGAGAGGTTATTCGATGGACTTTAATCCCATCCCTACAGCCGACTTGTGCACAAGATCTCTACTCAACCCTTTGGTTAGATGATCGGCTAAATTATGTTGAGTTCTTATAAACTCCACAGATATAACACCATACGTGATAAGCTCACGAATCATGCTGTGTCTAACACCTAAGTGTCTAGACTTCCCTTTGAACACTTGTCTATAAGCATTAGACAAGGCAGACTCACTATCACACCTGATAGATATGGGTGATATCGGTTTAGGCCACAATGGAATCTCATAAATCAGATTTCTTAGCCATTCAGCTTCTTTACCAGCCGCTGATAATGCCACAAATTCAGATTCCATCGTTAAATCAGTAATGCAACTTTGTTTCTTTGATGCCCAAGAGATAGCACCTCCCCCAAGAAGGAATACCCATCCACTTGTGGAAGAATGATATTCCTTATTGGAAATCCAACTTGCATCTGAATGACCTTCAATAACCGAAGGAAATCCAGTATATGTCAAACCATAATCCATGGTTCCTTTCAAGTATTTGAACACTCGGCTTAAGGCTTGCCAATGATGTGTACTTGGCTTGCTAGTATACCTACTAAGCTTTCCAACAGCATAGGCAATATCTGGCCTAGTGCTTATCATGGCATACATGAGACTACCAATACCCCTTGAGTATTCAAGCTGAGATACTGCAACACCTGTATTAGGTAGGAGTTTAATACTAGGATCAAGAGGAGTGCTAACAGGAGAACAATCCTTAAAGTTAAATCTTTTAAGAATCTTCTCAATATAATGAGATTGAGAAATTGAAATGCCATTGTTCTCACGCTTGATCCTTATACCAAGAATCACCTCAGCCTCCCCCATGTCTTTCATATCAAAATTAGATGACAAGAACTTCTTGGTTTTATCCACTTGATTTTGGTCAGTACCAAAAATCAACATGTCATCCACATATAAACAAATTATAACTCCTTTACCAGAAGCATCAAATTTGCTATATACACACTTGTCTGCTTGGTTGAGAAAATAACCGTTAGACAAGACCACAGTATCAAATTTATCATGCCAATCCTTTGGTGCTTGTTTCAGACCATAAATTGATTTCTTCAATTTACACACCTTGTTCTCACAACCAGGCATTACAAACCATTCGGGTTGTTTCATATAAATCTCTTCATCTAATTCACCATTCAAGAATGCAGTTTTCACATCCATTTGGTGAATGACAAGGTTGTGTATAGCAGCAAGTGCTATTAACAACCTAATAGTGGAGGTTCTAGCAACAGGAGCATATGTATCAAAATAATCAATCCCTTCATTTTGTCTAAAACCTTGGATCACCAATCTGGCTTTAAACTTATCTATGGTACCGTCCACCTTCATTTTCCTTTTGAAGATCCATCTATTTCCCAATGCTTTACAGCCAGGGGGCAGATCACTCAATTCCCAAGTATTGTTATTCATGATAGAATCCATTTCATCTTGGATAGCTTCTTTCCAGAATGCAACATCCCTAGATTTCATAGCTTCGCTAAAAGTATTTGGATCCTCCTCAATAACAAAACAATATTGGTATTGATATTCAATTTCATCTCTAGAGCCTTCTACTAGATAAAGATGAAAGTCATCTCCAAAAGACTTTGATTTTCTAGCTCTAGTGCTTCTCCTTGGTTCGGACGGTCCATTCACATCTTCAGTAGAAACTGAGTTCCTACTAGAAGAATTCTGAAGCATGTCCCTTGGTCTAGGTATAGATGTAAATATATTTTCATCAAAAATAGCATCTCTTGACTCAATAATCGAGTTCACAGATACATAGTCATTAGATTCTAACACATAGAATCTATACGCTATAGAATGCTGAGCATAGCCAACAAATATGCAATCTATACCTCGTTCACCCAAGTTTCTTCTTTTGGGTTCAGTGAGTCTTACAATTGCTCTACATCCCCAAACTCTCAGAAAACTCAATTTTGGTGACTCTTTATACCAAAGTTCATAAGGGGTAATCTTATTCCTCTTACTAGGAATTCGATTCAATAAGTGACAGGCTGTCAACATAGCCTCACCCCAAAATCCCTCACTCAAACCCGAGTAGCACTACACCACAAATGGTCTATGGCAACACCCAAAATAAATGTTAAAAGTGTTGAAAAATGTTACCATAGGATTTAAGGCAACACTTTTGTCAATTTTGAAGGTGTTGGGAATTTGCATGTGGGCTTAGAGATTAAGCCAACACATTTTGTCAAAACTATGGCAACATCAACACGATGTTGCCTTAGGCACTTATGCCAACATTTCGTGCAAAATAGCAACACTATTTCCGGTGTTGGCATAAAGTCTATGGCAACACGGTCTACTCAACACCAACACCTTTGCGATGTTGACATATAGCCTATGCCAACATATTTGTCCCTCTACAGCAACACCAGTGATATAAATTTTCTGAAAATTTATATTTTAATTATTTTTTTGAATTTTGTTTTACTTGTGATATTCTTCAAATTTTCAAAAATACAATAAAAAATTAACGCAAATCAAAGTAAACTAAAATATAATTTGAATAAATCACATTTATAAAACTAAAATATATCACTAATTCATTTACAAAAATTACTAATTACACAAGTCAAATCATTATACAATTAAATCTACACTCCATTTCAACTAGTTGTAGAGTGGCTTTCTACTTTCAACCTTATCCTGTCTAGTGATTCAACAGCAACACTTAAAAATTTCACTCTAAAAGGAGACCTCTTATGTCTTAGTAACAATTCTTATGTCTTCCCATGAAGACCTCTTCAAGTTTGGAGGTGGAATTTGCTCCTGCAAATGAGATTCCATAAAATCATGAGATGATATTCTGAATATTTAGAGCTGCCAATGCCATACTTAGTATGGCATACTATGACATGACCAAAGAAATCTTGACAGATAACAGATGGTACATCCAAGCTGATAACAGATGATACATCCACAGCTTGCAAATCAATCTCTTTGTGCTTAATAGGCTACAGGATAATAATTTTGAATGGCATATAATGCACTACTATAACCAGAGCAATAATATAAAAAATAAATGGATAAAATAAATTTCATGCCCATAAGTCAGACACCAAAGCAACAACAAAGATGGTTATGAAATTTGTAAATAAAGTATAAACTGAAATTTATAATTAATAAGACATGTACAAAGTTTTATTTATAGCCAAGTACAAATATATCGAACCAAAAGCTAGGTAAAGAACTAACAAATTTTCTTTGCTGCTAGAGATCCAACGTGGTACCTCTCCAGTTAACGAATTATTATTCAGAAACCTACAATCACATACAAAATGGTCTTAGACTTGTGAATATTAAGCATATTACATTTAGTAGATAAATACTAGTCATTTGTATGTTTGCCAAATAAATTAATAATTTTTTTGTAAAGATTCACGTATTTGAATATAAGTCACGTACAAAAAATTCATAGCCGAGCTCAAGGGTTCCAGTGAATCTGAGATTTGGCCATTTAATTTCTTAAAGCTCAGATCTCTGCAAAATAAAAAGATTGTTAAAACTCAACCACATAATAACAAATGGAAATAAAATTCAAGCATAATATTCAATACCTCAATTTATTTATTTTTTAGTTAAACACCACAATTTTGTTTACAAAACAAGTGATGGTTTTCTTTTTCTCTTAAAGAATGAAATAATTGCTGGAAATAGCAAAGAAGTGCGAGAGGGAAACTACAGATAATGACTCAACATGTCAACCCAAACAACATTGACTACCCAGAAGTCTATACCTCATGTGCAACACCAAATCACCAATCGCCGGGAATGCTATTTACGGATTTCTTTAGATTTTTATCACTATGTAAAAATACATACATACATTCAATACTTGCTAGAAGTCTAGAATCAAAACTTAGAAAACAACTGCCTTTTCTGAAGAACTTGTTCATTCACGAAATGACAGATATTTTCTAGTATGTTACAAATGCCATAAAATGCCAGAGGTAGATATACACATTAAAATTTTACTAATCAAATCATTAAAGAATTTGAAACAAGGACTTGATAATTTGGCTCCTCACATCTCTGAATCTATATATCAGGTTATCACCTACCAATGCATTATGCTGAATGCTGATCTGACATCAGACAACAAGATAGCAGCTGATTACTGATATTAGTGAAAGTTTCACACTTCATCCACAACTACACCATGTCTCCATTCCGTTATGGCCTGAAAATATTAGAAAAATAATTCATAGAATCATAGTTAAGTTATTTATAACTGCAATGAATTATGCACTACTTAGTTTGATTTCATTCTAAACACAGATCAACCGCTATGAGGTCAAGGAATTAGAAAGTTATACTACATGTCCTTTGAAGTATATTACAAAGTGGTGGCTGAAATTTATGTAGTGTGACACTCTAGTGGCTGGATTTTCAAATTCAAAGTCTGGCAGCCGAATTTAAATTCCATCTTTTATTATTATTTCACATAATATACAAGCATGTAATGTTTTTATTATTGGACCTCAATAATAAAATGAAAAAAAAAATCTTACTGAAGAATCACTCCCCTAATTCGACTTAGATAGGAAATTTTAGTTGATGTTGATAAAATCCACTAACTCACAAACACACTGGGAGAATAAAAACAGCTTTAATCTGATTTTTTTCCCTATATTTTTAATTCTACAAATACATAAGAATTTAGAAATTGTTGAATACCGACAAACAATCCAAAAATCCCTCGTATTTTACAAAATTATTATCTAAATGCATGCATAGAACAATGTAATTAATTTTTAATGGAAAGCTCAAAGTATGTTACATACATGTATTTGAATTGGAAATAGTGATACTTACCAAAAAGAAATGCCTTTGATCTGGTCCTAGGGGTTCAATGCCTTGATCAGGCTCCTTATTTTCAATCCAGATGAGCAAGCTTCAAGTCTGGTTTCCTCTAAGATATTCGTTCCTTGCATATTTAAAACAAAGCTACAACTGCAAATCCGAGATTGCACTCATCCCATTCCCATCAGGTGCATTGGCAACATAAATTGCAAAGTTAGGAGAGGCTTCTAATTACTTGGAGATAACTTCATTTTTTGAGGTATTGTAGTCTTGGGAATGAGTCTGCTTCGTACCATTGCCTTACTGTCTTGTGGTTCACTATTCGTATCCGAGATGTATACTCTGTTTTCATCAAAGATATTTTTTCCAGACCCGAAGGAACTATATGAGCTACGTAGCAGTTCATAAGTGGCATCACAAACATATGTAGTGTGTGTAGCGGATAAGCACATTAAGTAGACATTATAAGGAGTGACTTATGTGATCTGAACCAGCTTAGTCATGAACTTGACCGAGTGACCAGGAATAACAAGCATAATGACAGTAGGTTTAGCACTATTAACCATAACATTAACACATCACAATTAACCATAGATCCATAATATTAACAGTTAACACAGACATTGGCCTTCTCAGAAGGCTCATTATTTTAAACATTAGCAAGACCATGTAGAGACGAGAAGCAGGGTATGCAGTATGATAATATACAAGATGGTATATGTATTACTATTTATATACCAAGTTACCAACTCAACTTGTGTCCGACTCTCTATATACATTTATAAAACAAAACAAAATGCAATAATAAAATTTTAATAAACAAACAAGCTGTCTGGCTCATGTGAGAAAAGAATCTTGTATAGCGCGCATTAGATTTTGAATTATTGCTCATGTATTTGCATAGACATTTATGTATTAGTGAATAAATATACTAGCTACTGCTGCAAGTGAATTGCAAAGAAATGGTTTAACAGGTATCACCTCTGTTTTGGGAGATTAATGAAGTTGAATGCTAATTAAGATATACAACACATCAAAACAAAAAAAAATACAATCGAACAAACCTCAAAGATAAACCAATTACAATCTATAAGAGATAAACTAGAGCAACAGTTACACTAAAAATATACAGAAAAAAAACCTCAACCGTAGGATTGCCTCTGCTATTAAAGATCTCACAAGCCTTAATTGATTGGATTGTACACAAAATCCTTAGTGCTTAAACCTTGAGAGACATCTGGACTGCTCGTCACCACCTTAGTTTAAATACAATCAAAAACACATTTAACTCGTGGCTCCATCTAACAACCAAAATAAACACAATACACAACAAATTAAGCATCTCATTACAATTTCATTTTTTCTCATCAACAAGCGAACATAACACACACACGATCAAAACATTAAGCATTTTTTTGTACTAAAACTTACTAATTTAGTTTTATCGTACTATCAATTTTAATAACTACGAAATTAAAACACTGCATCCACTTATAATACTTATAAATAATGCTAACGAAAAATTTAACATGCGTATACATACCTATAACACAGTATACAAATCCAAGCCGTACTTTTAAGCCCCAATCCAAGCCCGAATTCAAACCAAAAAATCCCTAATTTTGAACTCGGATTAGCTGTGAAACAAAGAAGAGAGCCCAAATTAAAACTAATTAAACACAAGAGTTTTGGTAAACATAAGAACTGAAACCAATTTGAACCCAAACCGAAGTAACCCAGTAACCCTAATTCGAAATAGGCCAAAGAAACACTGATTCGAGAAGGCCAAAATCAAAGAGCAATCGACCAATTTGAGGCCTCAATCTCTAATTAGTAGTTTATTCAGCGTATATAGAGATAGTTATACTGAGATGAGCGGAGATGGACATCAGAGATGATAGTGGATATGGACACCGGAGAGATGAGAGCGATAGAAGAGAGTGAGAGAGATGAGAGGGAGCTGTGAGAGTGAGCGAGATATGAGATCTGCTTTCTATATTTTGTTTCTATATTTGTTTTTATTTTCTTTTGTTTTAGATGAGAGCGGGCCTTTAGTGAAAATTTTAGCGGGCTTCAATTTTCAACAATAGCGGCAAAATGTTTAACATTTTTTTAGGTGTCTAAGGCAACACCAATTCATGTGTTGGCATTGATGATTAAAATAAATCTAAGCCAACATGAAGGGCAACATCCGGTTATGATGTTGGCTTATATCTAATTTATTCAATTTTTAGCATCTAAGGCAACATTTAATGTGGCAACATCGATTTTCAGTGTTGGCAAAGACCATTTGTGGTGTAGTGTAGGATAACAAGGAATTAACCATTTCTTTCAAAGTCCCATTCTTTCTCTCTGCCACACCATTTTGCTGTGGTGTATAGGGAGCCGTGGTTTGATGTATTATACCAGTAGATTGAAAATAAACCAGATCATAATACTCACCTCCTCTATCAGTACATAGATTTTTAATCATGGTACTCTAATGTAGCTCTACTTCTTTTTTATAAATTTTAAAGAAGTCAAGAGCTTCATCCTTAGCATGCAATAAATATACATAGCAATATCTAGTAGCATCATCAATAAAAGTAACTACATACTTTTTATTTCCTAATGATGGTGTAGAATGGAAATCACACAAATCACTATGTATTAATTCTAAAACATCAGACACCCTATTAACCTCCTTAAAGGGCTTTCTTGTTATCTTTGTTAACATGCATGTTTTGCATTTTTCATTGTCTAAGTCAATAGCAGGTATGAGACTCATTTTAGACATATCCTTTATTCTTTTGTAATGTACATGTCCTAGTCTAGCATGCCATAATTCTGGTTTGTTCAAATTATTGCTAGTACTAGTAGAAGCCATGCAAGCAGATTCATCAATAAATGGAGTATTTACATTCAACATAAACATGCCATTACACAAATAGCCAAAGCCAACAAAAGAGCCATGTTTTGACAATATATATTTGTCACTTTCATAAACTTGTTTATATCCACAATTGTTCAATACAACACCAGACAAGAGATTCTTACGAATCCCAGGAACATACAACACTTTATTTAACAATATGCATTTGCCAGAAGTAAAAACTATCGTGACATTTCCTAGTCCTTTGATCGGTTCAGTTGCAACATTTCCCATCTTTAAGATAGATCCATCTTCGATTGGTTGAAAGTCTATGAACCAACGAAGATCTTTGCATACACGACTCGTTGCTCCTGAATCAATCCACCAAGCAACATTGTCATCCTGCACATAAAATGCCTCAGATATTAGTGACACATAATTCTGACTAGAATTACAATTTTGCATTAAAATCTGACCTTGTTGCATTTCTGGATCCTTGGATCCACTTGGACCAGCATTTTGCTTTTCTTGCTTGCCTTTACCCACCCGACAATCCTTCTTGAAATGTCCAGGTTTGCCACACTTCCAACATGCCATCTTAGGCCTTTTGTTGGAAGAATTGTTGTTGTTTCCTTTAAACTTTCGTTTATCACCCTTGCCATGCTTAGAATTCTTTGAAGATCCACCATCTTCAACCATATTCACAGAAGAGTTACCGACTTGGTTCTTGCCCTTAGGATTATTCTCAATTTCTTGAGTCCTCAAAGCCTCTTCAATTCTGAAGTGACTTCCAAGTTGAACCAGAGTCATATCCTCTTTGTTATGTTTCAAGGAGTGTTTAAAATCCTTCCATGATGGTGGTAGTTTGTCTATAACACCAGAAACTGAGATAGATTCATCCATCTTCAGATTGTGTTGGGCAAACTGTCCCAGAATTCTTAACAATTCATTGTATTGTTCCATCACAGGTCTAGAATCGACCATTTTGTAATTCATAAAATTACTGACCAGAAACTTCTTACTAGAAGCATCTTCTGCCATGTATTTGGATTCAAGAGAATCCCACAATTCTTTTGCTGACTCAACATTTTGATATACATCGAAAAGGGAATCAGACATACCGTTTAAGATGTGACCGCGGCAGATGTAATCAGCGTTTTCCCACTTGCAACGCCTCCTTGTTTGTTCAGCGGTTTCATCCTCAACCACTTCTGGAATGGGGGTACTAAAAACATATACAACCTTCAGCGTTGTTAATAGAAAATGCATCTTCTTTTGCCATCTTCTAAAATCCTGACCCTCAAACTTGTCCAACTTTGCAAACTTGCTTGTCATGTCTTTTGCAGATTCTGAGTTTGCCATCTTCAGAAAATAGATAACTTTAATCTTTGTTGGGGAGTTGGGTGATAACTTGGATTTTTCTGAAGTCGTGTGAACACTTTCAGATTGAAGTTATTTGTGGTTCACCCAAATAATTCAATCGGATAAAGTCAGAAATTCTGCAAGAAGAGAGAGTGTATTTTGCTGTGTATTTCAGAATGAACCTGTGTGTAAAATGATCAATGTCACACATATTTATAGATGTCAACAGATGTGTCTTTTGCCAATAGACACAACTCAAGATGTGTCTTTTGCCAAAAGACACATCTCATTTCCAACAGTCATGTCCAATGCCAATAGACACACCTCAAGGTGTGTCTTTTCCAATAGACACATCTCATTCTAACAGATGTGTTTGATGCCAATAGACATGTCTCATAAGCAATAATTCTGAAATCATAACGAACTCGAACAGAGCATGCACTCCGCATTATCCCGACTTGTTCGATGTAACATTACGATTACATTGATCAACTAGCCAATCCAATTACACTAAAATATCCAACAGTTAATTAATGTGTAGTATATATTTTACAGGCAAATGCTAGTATAAAAGAATGTAGTACCTGCTGAAAATATTGAAGAATATCAAAACCAGGTTTGGGCATGGTAGCAGTGACATAAACAGCTGCAGCAACATTCTTCGTAAACTTTTCTACAGCAACTGAAATAGCAATCCCACCCCAGCTATGTCCAACCAGGATCACCTTTTCTTCTGGTTGTAGTGCAGCCATAAGCCTCATCAATGGCTCTAAGTGGTCGGATAAAGTAGCCATCTGGTTGGGCTGTTTCGGGTTGATTCCAGCACCACCAAGGTCCACGGGTGTGACCATGTGAGCTACTGACTTGAGTAACGTGGCCACCTTGTACCAACACCAACCCCCATGCAAACGCCATGAACTAGCACAAAATGACTAGATGTACTAACTTTTAATTGCAGAGAAACAAGAAAAAAGATGAACACGAACTTGCAGAGAAGGTTCATTCCCATTGTAGTGCTTGTAGCTAACAATAGGAAGATTTTTCCTCACTAGCTATGTAACTTTATATAAATTTAACTAACTGTAACAAAAATGAAATTTTATTTAATTTACCTCCGTCCAGTCTCTTCTTCTTCCATAATACTAGCCATGGGCAGTTCTGAATATATGAGGCAACCTATATGGTTTGTTTATATATAGATAATAGACTTCTTTTTCTGATTTAAGCTATATAGCTGCCTCGTTTGAATAAACCATGCATCCTTTTTAGCTTATTGATATTTTAAAACATTCGATCTAGATTGCCACCGATTTGCTAATGAAAGTAAAATTTGTCAATCTGACATAATTTGAGCGAGACCATTCACGTTTCCTACAATAAGTAGTTGAGGTCACTACAAGAATATCAGCATTTTCGGAAAGACTATTTAGTCTATCTTTCGTTGCAGTAACTTTTACCAACAGTGTTAGAATGTCGGAGAAGTCCTTGCCAGATGTTCTGAAAATTTGGCTTAGAGAATGTGTAACCTTACTGATTTTAGTCCAAACATAAGTACCTGCTGATAATATTGATGAAGATGGAAAAAAGGACGGGGCATGAATGCAGTGACATAAACAGTTGCAGCAACATTTTCTATAAACTTTTCTGCAGCAACTGAAACTGAAATCTCACCCATGCTGTGTTCCACCAGGATCACCTTTTGTTCTGGCAGTAGCGAACTAAGATTTACCACTAATGAACTATTCCTGAAAAATTCCCCAGTCATGAATGTTTTAGATGAAAAAGCAACTTCTTGTACAAGTTTACTCAATAAAATTGCCAAACCTACAGTTGAGTATTAAATGGCTACATTTGTAAGGGAAAATCCTAATCCCCAAATAAGGCATTATATAGAATTGTCAGTCCTTTTAAATGATTCATATATACATATGATTGGAATATGCAATGTACTGACTTATCGAGGTAGTATATTCAGATATGCTTCTGATAAAGTTGAATTAATTCCCTCTTTCTATTCATGCATCATGGTTCTGAGTTCTGATGTGGCGCTTACCTTCCAAAAAATGAAGTCATTCGAGTATATGTGTAAAGTTTATTAGAGTCAACTACTTGTAATGGAACATTCATGTAACATTCATGTAATGGAGGACATCCGAACATAAAATTTAAAAATGCTAAAAAGATTTTTCTTTTATTCCAGGTTACATTGCCACAGCAACAGCCTGCAGAGATGAGGGTGTGAGGCTAGTTATTAAGACTTGGAAGACATGGCCATATGATCAGAACCATTTATTTCTTCCACATCCTGAGGTAAAAAATTACAGACAATATCTAAAGAATAGATATAGATATGCAAATAGTTTTTATATCACAGAAGCTTGTCTTTCATTTCGGTATTGAGTAGCTTATATAAGCAACTGATTACATAGAAAAGGAATAAAAACATGAGCTAGTGGCCAGCAAAACATAAAGTAGTGGAAGGTAGTGGAATACTAAAGTTGCCGTTAATTTAGGAGTTTTTAATGATGTCTTATACTCCCCCTCAAGATGGAGCATGTAAATTCCGCATGCCCAGCTTGGCAAGTAAGAATTCAAGTTGTTGTGCTCCTAATGCCTTTGTGAAGAGGTCGGCTATTTGCATCTTCGTGTTAACATGACGTGTTTCAATCTCTTGTGTTTCCACTCGTTCTTTAACAAAGTAACAATCCATTTCTACATGCTTCGTTCGTTCATGAAATACGGGATTGTTTGCGATGTGTTGAGCCGCTTGATTATCACAAAAAAGTGGTGTAGGTCCAAATTGTTCTACATCAAGATTCTTTAATAGCCATCGCATCCACAAAACCTCACTAGTGGTGGTTGCCATGGCTCGGTATTCTGCTTCGGCTGAAGAGCGAGAAACAACTGATTGTTTCTTGGACTTCCACGATATAGGTGCTCCCCCTAGTAGTAAAAGATATCCTGTTCGTGACCTTCTTGTAAAAGGACATCCCAACCAGTTTGCATCACAATATGTAACCAAGTTTGTTCCTCCATCTTTAGGAAATAAGATTCCTTGCCCCGGTGTAGCCTTCAAATAACGTAAAACTCTCATGGCAGCATCCCAATGTCTTTGCCTAGGATCTGAGACAAATTGACTTAGAACATTCACCGAGTATGTGAGGTCTGGTCTCGTGGCTTGAAGATACAATAATCTTCCAATCAGCCGTCTATATGAGTTTGCCTCTATGCGAACATCTTCATCGTTATTGTCAAGCTTTAAATTATGTTCCATAGGAAAAGAACAAGGTCTACACCCCAACATTCCACTATCTTCCAAAATGTCCAGGGTGTATTTTCGCTGGCTTAGAACTAATCCTTCTTTTGTGCGTGCAGCTTCAATTCCAAGAAAATATTTAAGGGGCCCAAGATCTTTGATGCTAAACTTGTTATCAAGGTAGGTCTTTGTTTCTTGTATTTTATTTTGATCATTTCCTACAATGATAACGTCATCAACATATATAAGCGCACCAACAAATACCTTCCCTTCTTTGTAAATGAAAAGTGAGTGATCTGCAAAGGACTGTTTGTAACCTAGTTCAAGTAGAGCTGATGTGAATTTTTTATACCAGTTCCTTGAGGCTTGTTTCAAACCGTATATCGACTTCCTTAACCTACACACCTTTGTTCCTCCCCCTTTGTGGTAACCTTGTGGAATTCTCATGTAGACCTCTTCGTTCAAGTCACCATGTAGAAAAGCGTTATTCACATCTAATTGGTGAATAATCCATTCTTTCTTAACTGCAACAGTAATCAAACTTCTAACCGTGACTAATTTGGCTACTGGTGCAAATGTGTCATGGTAATCGACTCCCTTCATTTGCGTGTAACCCTTTGCAACTAGTCTTGCCTTGTATCTTTCTATTTCACCGTTTGATTTGTATTTTATCTTATAGACCCATTTTGAGTCTATGGCTCGTTTCCCTTTAGGCAAATCTTCTATGGTCCAAGTTTTATTTTCTTCGAGTGCTTTTATCTCCTTTTGCATGGCATCTCGCCAATTTTGATCTTGTACTGCTTGTTTAAAATCTTTTGGCTCGTCATTGGAACTGATGGCTGCCAAAAAAGCTTTATGCGAGTTCGAAAAATTATTGTAAGAGACAAAGTTTGCTAAAGGACATACCGTTGAGGGATGTTGATTGGAATCAGGTTGTGCATGGTCTATAGATGGGGGAAGTTGAACATCATAGTCACTGAGTCGTGCTGGTCTGAATTTGATTCGTCTTTCTCTTCTCTGTCCAATATCATTGTTTTGGACTCCAATGCTTTCATTCTGATTGAGTTCTTCCGGCTCATCAATGGCACCGCTATTTTCTTGTGAATGTGGGGCTTCAAGATTAAGATTTAAATCCTCCATTTCAGCTTGTTCTATATCGTTAAAGCGAATATCATTTGCTTCATTTAATTTGATGAGCTCATTTTCTTCAGAGCTTGAATTCTGAGAAAATGGATATCGGAATACATCTTCATCTTCATGTTCCTTCTCTTTAATTCTTGTAGCAAAAGGAAAAATGTTTTCTGCAAACTTTACGTCCCTAGACACCACGATTTTGTTGTGTCTTGGATCATAAACTTTATATCCTTTTGTACCACCTGGGTAGCCCATGAAAACACCCGGTCTTCCTCAACCAGACCTCACATACTCGGTGAATGTTCTAAGTCAATTTGTCTCAGATCCTAGGCAAAGACATTGGGATGCTACCATGAGAGTTTTACGTTATTTGAAGGCTACACCGGGGCAATGAATCTTATTTCCTAAAGATGGAGGAACAAACTTGGTTACATATTGTGATGCAAACTGGTTGGGATGTCCTTTTACAAGAAGGTCACGAACAGGATATCTTTTACTACTAGGGGGAGCACCTATATCGTGGAAGTCCAAGAAACAATCAGTTGTTTCTCGCTCTTCAGCCGAAGCAGAATACCGAGCCATGGCAACCACCACTAGTGAGGTTTTGTGGATGCGATGGCTATTAAAGAATCTTGATGTAGAACAATTTGGACCTACACCACGATTTTGTTGTGTCTTGGATCATAAACTTTATATCCTTTTGTACCACCTGGGTAGCCCATGAAAACACCTGGTCTTCCTCTTATCTCAAATTTGTCTCCTTTGGTTTCGAAGTTCTTGTAGTAGATCATGCAACCAAGAATTCGCATGTGATCATAACTCGGCTTTTGATCATATAACAATTCATATGGTGTCTTGTTTTCAATAACTTTGGAGGGAAGTCTATTTATGATGTAAGCAGCAGTAAGAACACATTCACCCCAAAACCTTATGGGAAGATTTGCTTCGATTTTAAGCGCTCGGGCTGTTTTCAGCAAGTGTCTGTGCTTCCGCTCCACGACTCCATTTTGTTGTGGAGTGTGTGGGCAAGTTGTTTCTAAAATGATCCCTTGTTTGGCATAGAAATTGATCATCTGAGTTGAAGTGAACTCTCCACCATTATCACATCTTATTGTCTTAATATTCCTGTCAAACTGCGTATTGATCATTTTATGAAAATCAATTAAACACGTACTTGCTTCATACTTGTGTTTTAAGAGAAAAACCCAAACCGCCCTACTGTAATCATCTACTATGGTTAAAAAGTAGTTTGCCTTTGAGAAAGAGGGTGTTCGATATTTTCCCCATATATCACAATGTATCAAATCAAAGCAGGCATTTGTTTTGGTAGTACTGACAGGAAAAGGTCGTCTTGTCAGCTTGGATTTAATACAAGAATCACAAATTTCATCATTGTTTTTGAAGGAAACATTGCTAAGAAAATTTATTTGAGACAGTTTTTCATCACCAGCATGTCCTAGCCGCTTGTGCCACATATCTTTTGTTGCCATCATAACTTTTCTTTTACTTTCAACCATCCCCATCTGATAAAGACCATCTTTGCACTTACCCGCTCCAATCAATTTCCTCGAACGCAAGTCCTGTATGACAAAAAATTCAGGGAAAAAAGTAATCGCACATTTTAAATCTTGTGTAAGCTTGCTAACAGATAAAAGATTGCAAGTGAATTTTGGAACGTGTAAAACCCCTTTCATTTTTGTCCCGTTCTGTAGAGTATGACTACCCTTTCCTTCGACTGGTATAGCTTCTCCATTTGGGATAATTACGGGTGTCTCATTCATTGAGACGGTCTTCTCTTCAAGGATGTCCCCTATGTGGGTTATGTGTTCTGTGCATCCTGAATCAACAACCCATTTATTATTATGGCGATGTTTACCTGTCATGTTGGCAGAACGTGATGCCTCATTCTTTGCTGTGTTACTTCCTTGAGCAAAATGTTTCATAAATTGCTCATATTGTTCTTTCGTCAGGCCTGCAGCAAAATTGGTCTCGATTTCTGCGCAAGCTGCTTTTGTCTTTCTTTGTTCACGTTTGTTCTTTCCTGGCCACCATTCTGGATAACCAATCCGTTCGAAGCATCCTTCACGGGTATGTCCATCTTTGTTACAGTAGTCACAATGGTCCTTGGTCTTCCTATCCTTATGCAAAATTTTGTTCGAACTTGCGTTTCGATTCACTACTGCTTGGAAAGCGGCTGTCTCATTGATGGATTTTTTTTCACCAGTTATGGATCTTTGTTGCTCGTCCTCTGCAACAAGATGATAAGCATTTCCTAAGGATGGAGTAGGTTTCATGGCAAGAATTTGAGTTCGGATAATTGAGAAGTCATTATCCAAGCCCATGAGAAACACATAAAGACGTTCCTTTTCTTGAAGTTCTCTGAGTGATTTACCAAGTCCACAAGTGCAGCCATTGCACGTGCATTTTGGAGTGGGAAGATAAGATTGAATCTCATCCCATAATCCTCGCAGCTTTGTGTAGTATGCTGAGACTGTCATTCCATCTTGTCTCGTGTTGGAGATAGATTGCTTCAGTTCATATGCACGGGGTGCACTTTCTTTGCCAAATCTTTCCTGGAGGTCTGACCAGATTTCTGCAGCGGAATTGGCATATTTTACGCTACTTCGAATTTCCTTTTCCATGGCTGTGGTAAGCCATCCCTTGATCATTGCATCACACCGCTTCCAAGCCATGTGATTAATATTTGTTTTTTCTGGTTTCTCAATGCTTCCATCAACAAATCCTATTTTGTTTTTCGCAAACAAAAAATTCTCCATCTCTTGAACCCAATCAAGATAGTTGTTGTCTGTCAAGGCATCATTGACGTGCATTTGTCTTGGATAATCTGATGGGTGAAGATAATAGAGTGAGCTATGATCAGAGACATTTTCATCAGTTTTGTTTGTCTCTTTGTTTATGTCATCACCGGCCATGATGGGCCTTTGTTTTTGGTGATGAAGGTTTTGTGTTTGGGTTAAGTATGATAGTACTGCTCTGATACCATAAAGAATAGATATAGATATGCAAATAGTTTTTATATCACAGAAGCTTGTCTTTCATTTCGGTATTGAGTAGCTTATATAAGCAACTGATTACATAGAAAAGGAATAAAAACATGAGCTAGTGGCCAGCAAAACATAAAGTAGTGGAAGGTAGTGGAATACTAAAGTTGCCGTTAATTTAGGAGTTTTTAATGATGTCTTATAATATCCTTCCGAGTCTTCTCAGTAACTATCAAGTCTCCATTGTTATTACGTGAACTCCTCATATTAATCCATAATTTTTGTTCGTCAGACCAAAAGCCTTGGAAGGCGCATCTGTTCTAAAAGCTGAAATGGTCTTTAGACTTTAGTCAATGACAATGCAGGTGTCAAATCCTGATACAAGCAGTTAATATATCGTCCGTTCCACGGGGAAGAACATGAAGTTTCCAGTTGATGTGGTCCATAGAATTGATAATAAAATAGATTTTTGTCCAAAATCTGGGGAAAAGATCTATACCCCAAGTTAAGAATTAGGTGCTTACTCAACTTAATGAAGTACATCTCCGCTACCGGAAAAGCAAACTTACTCCAATCACACGATAGCTATATTTGTTCGCAAGTTCATGGTCCTCAAATCATAATAATAAGAGGGCCATTATTAGGGACTGTTAGTCCCTTAAATGATTTATACTTCTGATAGAATCATACAACGAACTAAAATGCGAGGTTGTATATTCAGAGATATGTTTGTGATTAAGGTCCAATAAAATTCCCTCTCTCTAGCCACCATCAGTGACTGGGGAAGAGGTCCAGCAGGGTCTCTGTCACCCCCTAAACTCTTGAGTTAATGTGTTGTATACTTGTTTATATGCTGGTATCTACATTGCCTAGCTAAATGCCTAAGAATTGGTGGTTTGTTCAGTTTAGATGTAAAACTATACAAAAAGTTCAAATTTATTTATATTTTCTTAGCAGTAAAATGGTTCTAGGAAGGAATCAAACTCATGCTGGCAAAATGCAAATCGATGAAATTCAGCAAATTATTAATATATATTCCAACACATAGTTGCCTGTTTTACACAATGTAATTTAGTATCTATTATAACACCACAGTGGCGGAACCAGGATGTTTTTGGACCCCGGGCTAATCTAGCTCTATATTCCGGGGTGGGGAAAATTTTAGGGTAACCCGCGCGAAGCGCGGATTTTTTTTTCACTAAATCATGCAAAAATTGGATATTTTTCACTAAATCATACAAAAATCGGATATTTTTCACTAAATCATACAACAAATGGATATACACACAATTAAAAACCAAACTTATACCTCTATTTAATATTTCAACAAAGGCTAAAAAATTATATATAGCCATTTTTAAATTTGACCCCGGGCTAAAAAAAAAAAATTTTACTTGTTTTTTTTTCCCGACCCGGGCTGGCGCCGGGGCTAGCCCTCCCCTGGTTCCGCCCCTGACACCAAGATGATTCAGGTTACATCTCCTCACCAACTGCGTGCAGAAGTGAGACTAGTTCTTGAGGCTTGGAAAACCTGACCATATGATCAGAACCACTTATCTCTTTCACATCCTGAGGTGGATAATTACTGATAATTTCCTTTTGCATCTTCTCAGTGATTATCAAATCTCTTTTGCTCATTATGTAAACTCGACGTATAGATCCAAATTTTTTATTGGTGAGTGCAGCTGCCTTTAGAGACGCATCATCTCTAAAAAGTGGAAAGGGTCTTATCGATGACAATGCTAGTGTCAAGTCCTGTATTAAAAGAACTGAATTATTAGTAATTTATCTATGTTGTCCCTTTCATGAGTAAGATAAAAATTTCCAAATGATGTGATCCATAAATAAGAGTACTCAGATATTGTGGGAAATGTGGGGAAAAAAATCTATAGCACAAGTTAAGAGGTCGTTGCCTACTGAACTCTGGTGGAGAAAGTTGATATAACCTGGATTCCAGAAATTTGGGTCCGAAAAGCAACGAACTTGAACCTACCTGCTCCTGTCTCAAACGTAAAATTGCTATCTCCGAATTCAGATGGGTGCACCTTGAACATCAACAAAGAATGTACCCAGGAATCAAACATGAGTTACAAATTAAAGATGTGGCAACAAAAAGTTAAACTGATTATTCACATAAAATTGGAGAGGTGTCGATTTTATTATAAAAGAAAAAGAAAAAGACCGTAATTCCAATTTAGATCGATAGGTCCAAAAATGTATACCTGATAAAATTTAAGAATATTAAAACCAGGTTTGGGCATGATAGCAGTGACATAAACAGCTGCAGCAACCTTCTTTGTGAACTTCTCTGCAGCAACTGAAATTGCAATCCCACCGGCGCTATGTCCTACCAGGATCACCTTTTCTTCTGGCGGTAGTGCCGCCATGAGCCTCATCAATGGCTCTAATTGGACGGACAAAGTAGGAATCTGGTTGGGCTGTTTCGGGTTGATTCCAGCACCACCAAGGTCCAGGGTTGTGACCTGCTGACTTGAGTAGCGTGGCCACTTTGTACCAACACCAACTTCCATGACAAGCACCATGAACTAGCACAAAATGACTAGCTGTACTAACTGTGAATTGCAGAGAAGCAAGAAAGAAAATGAACAAGATGAACTTGGAGAGTACGTTTCTTCCCATTGCAGTGCTTGAAAACGAATATTTACATCTCCTATCTTACATAAACATGAGGTACATTTACATGCAACGACTCTGAGTCTCTGGCAGGCCAATTAGCAAAGTAACTTGACAATAAGGAAGACTTTTCGAAGCTTATAGCTACCTGACCTTGACTTATTGCTACGAACATGAAATTGTATTCAATTAATCACGGTCCTTCTCAGTTACCTTTTACTTGCTAATACTAGACATGGGCCATGTTGCAATTCTGGATGACTAAATGTATGACTGAATGTATGAGGCAACTTCTTGTGCAAGTTTACTCAATAAGATTGACAAACCTACAGTTCAGTAATAAATGGCTTTAGTTGTTGAGAAAAATCCTTATCCCCAAACCAGCCATTATTTAGGATTGTCAGTCCTTCAAACGATTTTATATAGACATCTAAGAATAATGCAACAAAGTAACGTATTGAGGTAGTATATTCAGAGATAAGCTTCTGCTGAAGTTTGATTATTTCCCTCCCCTCTACGGCTCTACGGCGGTTACCTTCCAAAAAGTGAATTCGAGTATATGTATAAAGTTTATTATGAAGAGTCAGCTACTTTTGATAGAACATTAATGTAATGGAGGACATCTGAACATAAAATTTTGAAATACTAAAAAAATAAATTTTGAGGTTACATTTCCAGAGCAACAGCCTGCAGAGGTAACAGCCTTCAGAGTTGAGGCTAGTTTTTAAGACATGGAAAATATGACCATATGATCAGAATCACTTATTTCTTTCACATCCTGAGGTAAATAATTGCAGATCATTTCCTTCTGAGTGTTCTCAGTATCAAGTCTCCTTCGCTTATTACGTCAACTCCAGGTATGGATCCAATATTTTTGCCCGCAAGACCAAAAGCCTTTGAAGGCACATCTGTTCTAAAAAATGGAAATGGTCTTTAGTCAATGACAATGCAAGTGTCAAATCCTGTACAAGCAATCAATCATTGTTAATACATCGTCCATTATCCGTTCCACGGGGAAGAATATGAAATTTCCAATTGATGTGGTCCATAGAATTGATAATAAAATAGAAATTTGATCAAACTCTGGGGAAAAATCTGTACCATAAGTTAAGGATTAGGTGCTTACTTGATGATCGTAGATGATTTATATTAAATTATTAATAAACAATATCTATTCGATTATCTAACCAATATCGAGTATTAGATAAGTATTTTATTGATAAGTACGTTTCTCTACAATCAAGAGCTAATCTCTCTCTTATTAAAATTGCTTACCTCCTACGAGCTCATGCTAGCAAATAGATGAAATTCAGCAAATTAGTAAATATATTTTCAATCACATAATTGCCTGTTTTACAATACTCTGTTCTTTTCGAATATGAAATTTAACATATATGTAATAGCACCAAGATGATTCAGGTTACATCTCCTCAGCAACAGTGTGCAGAAGTGAGGCTAGTTGTTGAGGCTTGGAAAACATGACCATATGATCAGAACCTCTTATTTCTTTCACATCCTGAGGTGGATAATTGCTGATAATTTCCTTTTGCATCTTCTCAGTAAATATCAAATCTCTTTCGCTCATAATGTAAACTCGACGTATGGATCCATATCTTTTGTTGGTGAGTTGAGCCTCCTTAAGAGATGCATCGTCTCTAAAAATTGGAACAGGTCTTATCAATGACAATGCTAGTGTCAAGTCCTGTAGAAGAACTAAATTATAATTAATTTATCTATATTTTCCATGAGGAAGATAAAATTTCCAAATGATGTGGTCCATAAAATAGAGTATTGTCTGGAATATGGGGAATAAAAATCTATAGCCTACTGAACTTAGTGAAGTGCATACCTCTGGTGGAGAAAGTTGATATAACGTGGATTCCAGAAATTTGGGTCCGAAAAGCAACGAACTTGAACCTGCTCCTGTCTCAAACGTAAAATTGCTGTCTCCAAATTCGGATGGGTGCAACTTGAACATCAACAAAGAATGTAAACCCAGGAATCAAACATGAGTTGCGAATTACAGATAAGTTAACTATGTGTTGTGGCAACGAAAAGTTAAACTGATTAATCGACATAGAATCGGAGAACCATTGTCAACTATATTTACTTTTTGCCGTAACAAAAGACCATAAAAAAACTGTAATTCCAATTTAGATGAATAAGTCCAAATTAAAATGTATACCTGCTGATAATATTTAAGAATATTGAAACCAGGTTTGGGCATGGTAGCAGTGACATAAACAGCTGCAGCAACAACCTTTGTGAACTTCTCTGCAGCAATTGAAATAGCAACCCCACCAGCACTATGTCCAACCAGGATCACCTTTTCTTCCGGCTGCAGTGATGCCATGAGCCTCATCAACGGCTCTAAGTGGACGGATAAAGTAGGAATCTGGTTGGGCTGTTTTGGGTTAATTCCATTACCGCCAAGGTCCACGGTTGTGACCTTGTGACCTGCTGACTTGAGTAGCGTGGCCACTTTGTACCAACACCAACTTCCATGACAAGCACCATGAACTAGCACAAAATGACTAGCTGCTGTATTAACTGTAAATTGCAAAGAGACAAGAAAGAAAATGAACAAGATGAACTTGGAGATTAGCTTTCCTCCCATTGTAGTGATTGAAACCAAAATATTACATTTACTATATCTTATATAAGAGCATTGCAATGGGAGAGACAATAAAATTTGAAATCAATTATTATAAATAAAAATTATAAAGAATGTGTAAAAAAATTGCACTCTTAACGAGACAAAACCCTTTAGTATAGTTATAGATTATATTTGTCGAACATATAATGAATCACTTATTTCTATATTAAAATTATATATTCCATTAATAACAACCTTGAAATATTAATAATATACTATTTTTAAAATATAATCAATCATTATAATCAATACACTCGGATATATATAATTTAGCTAATCAAATTTAACTAACACCGTTGGAGGTCTAAGAAAAATGAGGTACATGACTACATGTACATGCAACGACTGAGTCTTTGGCTGACCAAATAAAAAGTAAAAGTTGACAGTAAGGAAGACTTTTCGAAGCTTATATACCTGCTACCTGACCTTGACTACTTACGAGTTACGACAAACACAATTAATTACTGGTTTCCTTAATTACTCACTCCGTCCCCACAATGCAAGTCTCTTTTGAGGAAAATTTTTTTCCCATAATACATGTCCATTTTCAATTTTCAATGTAAATTTGTGATAATTTTCCTAAACTACCCTTTTTTAAAATTGTATAGCAATTAATGAGGATTGACCAAGAGTATAAAATAGCTCATGTTCTTAAAACTCAATGCATTTATAATGGGCATAAGAGGAAATGTATCATCTAATTAATGTTTTCTTAAGATGCGTAATTTTTCCAAAAGAGACTTGTATTGTGGGACGGAGGGAGTACCTTCTACTCCTGCTATGGGCCATGGGCCATGTTCTCGATGACTGAATGTACGAGGCAACCTATTAGTGATATTAATACTAACTTATTAGAAGGGAGAAAGAGTTCAAATATTAGTTACTTCCCGCCTAAAGTTAGTTAGAGATTCTTCACTACAAACTCTTGTATATATAGCATAACAAACTCTAGCTATAGATTCAGATTGTGTATTGTACAGTTTTGAGTTTTATCAATGGAATATTTCACAATATCACAGAGTTTATCATGGTATCAGAGCTTGTAAAGCTCGTTCCTGTTTCCGCGGTTTATTCTGATCATCATCGTCTTCTCTGATTGTCGTTGTCTTCTCCGGTCATCATTATTATTTCCGATTGTTATCGTCATCTTATCCGATTATCATATCAAGCGAGCTGAAGTTAATGGCGATCTACTCTGAGTACGGATAATCTCACCGGTCAATTTCGTAGTTTAAGTCTTGACCGATTGATTTCGTCAGCTAATTCAGGTGTTTTTGTTCTTATTCGTTCTTTTGTTCATCGTGTTTTCGTCGATAATTTCGTCGATTTGCTGGTTCTTTCTAGTTTACTGTTATTCTGATTCTAATTCTTCAAGATACATAGAATATTTCTTGTATCTATATCTCTGATCTGATCTTTGAGTTCTGAACATATCTTCATTAGTTGATATTGATTGATTGTGATTACGAATTGAATTGATTGTTCTAATTGCATCGATTCAATAATCGATTGTTTCTTCAATGTTTTTCTGATCATTACTGTATTTCTTGGCGAGATAATACTTGATCGTCTTCTTTTCTTGAACACACATCGATCTGTTTGACATTTTTTTTTACTCTGGAAATATTACAAAATATTTGTTGAAATCTGCGAAATTACGATGACTACATCATCCAATACATCTTCTAATCATGATCAATCTAGCATCTACTATATATTCTGAGCATTTCTGTTCAAATAAAATAGTAATTTCGATGATAATATCTACATTATCATGATACCATGTATAATAACGTATTCAACCCAAACAACTTGTGTATTTCATTCCGGACACTTGTCCAAATTTTCTTATCATTCCTGCTCTTTATTGTGAGAGCGACAAAAATTTTTCAAACACAATATCGTTTATGCCAACGATAAATTTCAAATTATACATACAAAATTTATTTCTTATATTCTTATGGCTCCTACTCAATATAATCCGAGCCTTCTCAATTTTCGAAAATAGTATTGGACACAATCTATATTCCAGTTTCAATACAATCAATTTATCCTCCGCTTAAAATATTTTCACCTTTTTCGTGCACTTTTTCTAAGCCAAAAAGAAATATCCTCTAGTCCAATTTCATTTATAATATCGTCCTTTTTTTAATCCATAAAATTTCTTATAGTCTTAAAACAATTCATATCCTTTTTTTTTCAGCTCAATAAAATATTAAACACAATTATTTCCATACATTTTCTTTCCTGCTTCCCATTTTAAGAGCCATAAAATTTTCTCAAACACAATATCATCTATTTTAATAATACATTCCAATTCACACAAAATTAATTTATTTATCATTCTAGAATATCAATAAAAAATAATTAAAAAAGCAATTGGCACAAAATCACTCAACAAAAATAGTAGTTGTTACGCCATAATTTCGGTTACCTCAATTATCTCCCAAATTTCCTAATATTATTAATTATTAATTCAGATTAATAATTATAACTTAATCGCTAAGTTTTATCCTCTCCCTGAAACGAGGAAAGAATCAATCTCAATCAATAACGGAAATATCTTCAAACGATATTCTTTAAATTAGGAAGATATCACAGCGATAAGATTAAATCATATAAAATCAGTAATTACCCAGATTAACGAAGTTTATCCCTAAAGTCTCTAAGGGATAGACACAAATCAATTTCACAGAACTACGTGGGCTTGATCCTATATAAACATAGGTACGTAGGCATCTTGAAAAAGGATCCAACACATCTAACAAGTCGAGACACCTCTCAAGTCCAGCCCCAAACATCCAAAAATCCCAAATCCCCCTATTTTCATTATTTCGTTATTCCAGCAACCTCCGAAATTTGTTATAACCAAATTCCTCCGTTAACAATTGGCGCTAGAAGGAGGGGATTATTTATTGATTGTGGAGGACAATCAATTCATACGCATGGGGGGTTATTATGGATCTGGAGCTGCTCTAATGGAGAAGCTAAGCGGTGGAGGCGGTAGATCTATTCCCATTTAAGATAAGTTTTCTTATGATTTTGTCCATACAAATCCGTTATCTTATAAAATTCGTAGTAAATTCAATACATGTCAGATTTGATGATTTTTAATGATTCGGAAAACTTGTTAAATTTCCTATAACTTTCGTTCTTTGAGTTTTCTCAGATTATATCTCGATCTATTCTCGAAATCACAAAAAACAATCAGATCTCGTTTTTCAGCATCAAGAAATCAAATAGCAGACGTTTTCTTTGATTCCCGATTCGTTATAAGTCCGTTTTGGATGAGCCTTATATCGTCGGAAAGGCCTTTTCGTTCTCTACAACTTTCGTGTTTTGTGTTTTCCAAGAAAAAATCGTTTAGAAGGTCAAAAATGTCAAAAACAGATCTGGGCAGAATTTGAATTGTGAAGATTTTCAAGATTTTAGGTGTAATCTTCGTGGTACATGATTTTGGAAGGCTCTTAATTAAAGAATTTATTATTTTGGAAGACTTTCCTTTGCAGGGGTAATTATTTTGGAAGACTCTCTTTTAATGAGGGTAATATTAAAGAAGACCATTTGAGTATTGCTTATATTTTTAAAAAATAGAAGATCATCCGGGTGCTGCTGATATATCTTTTAGAAGACCTTTGGGTGTTATTGATATTTTTTCGAAAACCCTTTAGGTGTTGCTGATATTTTTTAGAAGGCCCTTTGGGTGTTGCTGATATTTTTTCGAAGAATTTTTGGTATTGCTTATATTTTTTGAAAGACCCTTCAAGTGTTGCTGATATTTTTTGGAAAAATCTTGGGATATTGATATGGCTTTGGAAAGATGACCTCTCTAAGAAGGGTCTCCCTTATTTTTTGTGTTAGACGACTTCTTCTAAGGAGGGTCTACATAATTTATTTAAAAGACGATCTCCTCTAAGGAGAGTCTTAGTGAAAATGAAGAGAACTTCTGAAAATCCACCTCCTGTGAGGAGGGATATTTATGGAATGGGGAACGACCTCCTTTGAGGAGGGTATCCCAAATTATTAAAGTCCTTGCAAAAACAGTACTTCCGGGGGGGCTGTTCGTACTTCTGTCGCCTCATCAAGGCACGAGTTTCGGAAAATCCACCTCCTGTGAGGAGGGATATTTCTGGAATGGGGAACGACCTCCTTTGAGGAGGGTATCCTGTTGCCCAGTAAATAACAATTGTATAAGATTTTCGACTTAAACAAATAACACAAGTATGAATCAATAACAGCTGATAAAGTATATTTTTATATATATTTTAGAGGATTTTGTTCCCACATTTACGGTGCTTTTGTGAATAATCATGTCAATTTAATTAGTTTTATTTGAGTTTGTTGCAGGAAATAAATAAATGCCAAGTTGGAAGGGATTTGACATTATTTGATGATTTTACGGTGTTTTTAATTCGAAGGAATGATTTTATGAATTTATGAGGAGAAAGGATGAAATTTTGGTTCGTTTCTAAGCATTTTGGAGCAAAATTTTGTGATCAACAAGTGCCACTTTAAAACAGGGGACAGGAAATTATTAATGGCCGTGTAGTATTTGTGGCGGCCGTGCTAATTTAAGCCAGGACAGGAATTAATTGGGGGGCGTGCGAAATATGGAACAGCCGTGCGTTTTTCTCTGAGGCTGAGCTTTTATTCGTGAATTCAAGTGTTCCACTAACACTCATTGCTTGCGCAGTCTTCCACTCACGCGCGGCTGTTGTGTGTTATCATCTGGCGCGTGCCATGCACGCGAGGAGGGGGGAGAGTGGACAAGGCGCAGACAGCTTTGTCTGTGTTGCATGTGCACGTCTATGTCCCTGTTTATATAAAAATAAAAGAACTTGCCTCTTTTAGTCACTTGTTTTGAGTCCCGTACTGATGGTTACTTGTAAAGAGAATTGGCCTCGAATTAATGGGAGCCAATTATATTATCCCTGTAACACGATATATAAACGGAACGAGGTTATTATTTTGGGGATCGAAAAAATATTATTATAGACACAACTTTGTAAACACTTTCTTCTGGAGATTTTTGGGAGAATATTTATTTTCTTTGAAGATCAAGATTAAAGGTTTTTCTTCTATTCTTATAATTATGTGTTCAATTATTAATTCTTGTTTGATTAATTCAATCATGAGTGAGTAGATAATTAATCTAGGGTTAAGTAGAACCCTAGTTATGATTGATGTGTGATTTTCCCAATTCCCCTAATTTGATTGTTTAATTGCTCTTGCTTATTGAGTTGTTTAAATTAGCAATTACAAATCAGACGTGATTATGTGTATTGTTTGAACCAATATCTAATTATCAACGAGAGTTGGATTTAGATGGTTGTGATTTATCCAGTAAGAACATGAAATTCTCCATGAGAATAGGTAGAATGGATTGTTAGGAATTTAGGGTGCTGTAATTAATGTCTCTAATATGCATGATACCATGAGAATAGGCTTGATTGTATTTTAAGAGAAGCCATTAATACTCGAGAGAGGTTATTGGTATTTATAGGGCGCATCTTTCCTGTTGAGCAGCGTACGATTAATTGGGGCGGGAATTCACAATTGCATCAATTCATGCTAGTGGGGACACTTAATTCTGGATGTTTTTAATATTTGATTAATACAAACACAATTCTCTTTAGTATAAAATTAGTTTAATAATCTCTCAATATTTATTGTGTTACTTGCTTAGCCGAATTAAATCAGAAACAACTAGTGATTGATACGTTTGTCTCTGTGGGATCGACTCTGACTTACCCTACTACATAGTTAGAAGGATTTGTTAGATTTATTATTTGATAGGCACGCGACGGCCTTGTCAAATTTTTGGCGCCGCTGCCGGGGACAAAGCAGTGTTAGATTAGTTAATTTTGAATTGATTTAGCTAAGTATTTTAGTTGAGTTGCTTCGGCTATTATTCCCTTGTTAATTGATCATCGTTTCTAGTTCTCTTGTTGCATGCACACTCGAAGTTCAGGTACTGAAAACTTAATTGAAATTGATCCTGAAATTGAAGCTACAGCAAGAAGGCAAGCAGGCAAGCGAAGGAAAAACAAGGATAAGGAAATTATGACTGATACAACAGCTAAAGCTCTCAGGGAGCATGGTATGCCAGATGCTACAGGCGTACTCTCCAGCATTGTCAGACCAGCAGTCACAGCTACACACTTTGAGCTCAAGCCTCAGTTCATCCAATTCATCTCCAATGATTCTTTTGCAGGATTGTCCACTGAAAATCCTGTTGATCATCTTGAGAGTTTTCTTGAGAAGTGTGATACAATAAAGCTGACCAATGTTAGTGATGATGCTATAAAGCTGCGTTTATTTCCATTCTTTCTTCGAGATACAGCAAAGGATTGGTTGAAAGATGAAGGACCAAACACAATCACTACTTGGGATAGTCTTGCGAAGGCTTTTCTACTTAAATTCTTCAGTCAGAAGAAGACCTCTAAGCTCCGGAATGAGATCTCTAATTTTCGTCAAGATGATGACGAGTCACTTCATGATGCTTGGAGAAAATTTAAGCGACTTCAGAGACAATGCCCTCACCATGGAATTCCTGACTGGTTGTTGATCCAAACATTCTACAATGGGTTAACACAAGAGTTCCGGAACTTTGTTGATGCTTCTTCTGGTGGATCTATTATGAAGAAGAGTACTGAGGATGCGAAAGTTTTGTTAGACGAGATAGCGTCTAATGACAATTATCCATACAGTGATCGAAATCATCCTAAGAAAGGTGGTAAGTATGATGTTGATGCTCTAACCATGTTGAATACTACTATGCAGGCTATGGTAAAAAAGATTGAGCAGTTGGATTCCAGAAGTTCTTCATCTACTGTTGCTTCATGTGAGATATGTGGTGTTGTTGGACACACCAAACTTGCTTGTCAATACAATCCTTCTGGAATGGCAGTTGAGCAAGCTAATGCTCTTTACAATCAGAATCAGAGGCCGCAGTATAATCCTTACTCCAACACGTACAATCCAGGTTGGAGAGATCATCCAAATTTCTCCTACAGGAACAATCAGGGTCAAGCTCAATCTTCACAAAATAATTTTTCTCAGCCTCCTGGTTTTCAGCAAGCTCAGCCGCAGAAATCCAACTTGGAAAGTCTTATGGAAGGATTTATCTCTACTCAATCAAAGAAGAATGAGCACTTCGATTCAAGCATCAATGAGATAAAGGCTCACAACAAAATGATGGAAAACACGATCACTCAAATTTCTCAACAGTTGAGCCAACTTAATAAGTCTTCAGGACAACTTCCTGGCCAAACTGAGCAACCGTCAAGGGGCCATATCAATGCTATAACTTTGAGAAGTGGTAAAGAATTGAAAGAGCCGGAATTGAACGTGAGCAAAAATGTGGTGAATGCTAAGGAAAGTGCAGAGGAGATTGTAGCTGAGAAATCGGTAGAACCAGAGGTCGTGGAAATAGAAAGAAATCAAAGAATCAGAAGTTGTTCCTCTCAAACCATATGTGCCGCCTGTTCCTTTTCCACAAAGGTTGGCACAAGCAAAACTAGAAAAGAAGTATGGTGGATCTATTATCAAAAATTTGACAAGGCCATCGCGTGCCTATCAAATAATAAATCTAACAAATCCTTCTAACTATGTAGTAGGGTAAGTCAGAGTCGATCCCACAGAGACAAACGTATCAATCACTAGTTGTTTCTGATTTAATTCGGCTAAGCAAGTAACACAATAAATATTGAGAGATTATTAAACTAATTTTATACTAAAGAGAATTGTGTTTGTATTAATCAAATATTAAAAACATCCAGAATTAAGTGCCCCCACTAGCATGAATTGATGCAATTGTGAATTCCCGCCCCAATTAATCGTACGCTGCTCAACAGGAAAGATGCGCCCTATAAATACCAATGACCTCTCTCGAGTATTAATGGCTTCTCTTAAAATACAATCAAGCCTATTCTCATGGTATCATGCATATTAGAGACATTAATTACAGCACCCTAAATTCCTAACAATCCATTCTACCTATTCTCATGGAGAATTTCATGTTCTTACTGGATAAATCACAACCATCTAAATCCAACTCTCGTTGATAATTAGATATTGGTTCAAACAATACACATAATCACGTCTGATTTGTAATTGCTAATTTAAACAACTCAATAAGCAAGAGCAATTAAACAATCAAATTAGGGGAATTGGGAAAATCACACATCAATCATAACTAGGGTTCTACTTAACCCTAGATTAATTATCTACTCACTCATGATTGAATTAATCAAACAAGAATTAATAATTGAACACATAATTATAAGAATAGAAGAAAAACCTTTAATCTTGATCTTCAAAGAAAATAAATATTCTCCCAAAAATCTCCAGAAGAAAGTGTTTACAAAGTTGTGTCTATAATAATATTTTTTCGATCCCCAAAATAATAACCTCGTTCCGTTTATATATCGTGTTACAGGGATAATATAATTGGCTCCCATTAATTCGAGGCCAATTCTCTTTACAAGTAACCATCAGTACGGGACTCAAAACAAGTGACTAAAAGAGGCAAGTTCTTTTATTTTTATATAAACAGGGACATAGACGTGCACATGCAACACAGACAAAGCTGTCTGCGCCTTGTCCACTCTCCCCCCTCCTCGCGTGCATGGCACGCGCCAGATGATAACACACAACAGCCGCGCGTGAGTGGAAGACTGCGCATGCAATGAGTGTTAGTGGAACACTTGAATTCACGAATAAAAGCTCAGCCTCAGAGAAAAACGCACGGCTGTTCCATATTTCGCACGCCCCCCAATTAATTCCTGTCCTGGCTTAAATTAGCACGGCCGCCCCAAATACTACACGGCCATTAATAATTTCCTGTCCCCTGTTTTAAAGTGGCACTTGTTGATCACAAAATTTTGCTCCAAAATGCTTAGAAACGAACCAAAATTTCATCCTTTCTCCTCATAAATTCATAAAATCATTCCTTCGAATTAAAAACACCGTAAAATCATCAAATAATGTCAAATCCCTTCCAACTTGGCATTTATTTATTTCCTGCAACAAACTCAAATAAAACTAATTAAATTGACACGATTATTCACAAAAGCACCGTAAATGTGGGAACAAAATCCTCTAAAATATATATAAAAATATACTTTATCAAATATCCCCACACTTAGCACTTTGCGCGTCCTCGTGCAAACTAACATAATAATTATACTAACTAATTAGTACCACTTCCGTAGGTGATCACGGTTGCATTTGGCATATGCAACAAGCCCTTTAAACCCCTAGGTAGCCCTAGTGGACGAGTAAGGTCTCGTGAGGGTTTATAGTGAATATACCCACAAAATTCATCCAACCATGCAAAAGATTAATGCCAACACAACACCACACACACAAGTCCTCTCATGCCCCATCAGCTTAAGAATCAAAATGAAAATGCAATGTCTTGGTGTCTAAAGTGCAAGTATCCACATAGTCTACTCAAAGAAGATGCATAAAATCATAGAAATTCATGTCAAATGTAAGAATAGGTTGGTAAACATGCTAAGCACACAAGAGCACATCTTTGAGACAAAATCTGGGATCTCCTATGCCAAAAGCAAAAACTCACCCTTCACTCACAAAGAATATTCACTCAAAACAATTGGTAAGTGTTTCACTCAATTCCAACAATATCATAAACATGCTTCATCCTTGTTATCAATCTAACCTTTAACGCAACATACATCATCAATGACAATCAAAAGGTCTTTGTTAAGGTTGTAACGGGGCTAGGGACAAGGTATGTCAAGAAAGCCAAAGAAGGTTAAGTCAAAAGCTAGTACCTGACAATAAAATTCAAACAACTCCCATACTTTCTTCCCCACACTTGAACTTTTATTTATAAACAACTTGACTAGTCGAAACAAAGTAGGATCACAAAAGATAAAAATGCTCTCAAATTTATGTTCCTCTCAAACCATATGTGCCGCCTGTTCCTTTTCCACAAAGGTTGGCACAAGCAAAACTAGAAAAGAAGTATGGTAAATTTATTGAAATCTTGCAGAAGCTACATATCAATATCCCATTCATGGATGCTATCACTGAGATGCCATCTTATGCAAAATTCCTGAAAGATATTTTGTCAAGGAAGAAAAAAATTGAAGAAAGCTCTACCATCTCATTAACGGCAGAGTGCAGTGCCATCTTGCAAAATGATCTTCCGAAGAAGTTAGCGGACCCAGGTAGCTACTCTATTCCTGTTCAGCTTGGGGATGTCGAAATTAAAAGAGCTTTGTGTGATCTTGGAGCAAGTGTCAGTTTGATGCCTTTGTCGATTTGTGAACAGCTTCAGATGGGTGAACTAAAACCCACACGTATCTCTCTACAACTGGCAGACAGAAGTGTGAAATTTCCATTGGGAATTCTTGAAGATGTGCCCCTTAAGGTAGGAAAGTTTTATATTCCGTGTGATTTTGTTGTCATGGAAATGGAAGAAGATGCAAATATTCCTATCATTCTTGGGAGGCCTTTCTTAGCAACAGCTGGAGCTATCATTGACATGAAAAATGGAAGGATTTCTTTTGAGGTAGGCGAAGAGAAGATGGAATTCAAGCTGCAAAGTACAATGGGACATCCTTCTACGGATGAGTCTGTAAATAGGGTGGATGCACTAGAGGAAGTGATCGACATGAAAGCCAAAATTCTTTTATCTGAGGATCCACTTCAAGCTGTTCTTGAGGGTAATGTTGATGAAGAAAATGGAGAGTGTCAGGGTTACGAGAAGCTTTTGGATGCAGCACCTACATATAAGCATGAACATTCTAATGTGCTACAGCATGAGGAAGTTAAGGAGAGTTCCACGCCTCCTAAGGTAGAACTGAAACCATTACCTGCATCTTTGAAATATGTGTTTATGGGCCCTAATGAATCATATCCTATCATTGTTAATTCTGAGCTTGATGACATTCAAATTGAGCAGTTGCTCACGGTCTTGAGAAAATATAAAAATGTTATTGGGTATTCCATTGATGATATCAAGGGCATTAATCCATCATTCTGCATGCATAAGATTATTTTGGAAGATGAGCAAGCTTCTTCTATTGAGCCTCAACGGAGACTCAATCCTAATATGATGGAGGTGGTCAAAAAGGAGGTTTTAAAACTTCTTGATGCAGGTATAATCTATCCTATCTCTGACAGCAAGTGGGTTAGTCCTGTGCATGTTGTTCCAAAGAAAGGAGGAATGACAGTGGTGAAGAATGATAAGGGTGAGTTGATTTCTACTAGAACTGTGACAGGGTGGCGCATGTGCATTGATTATCGGAAATTGAATAAGGCCACAAGGAAAGATCATTTTCCTCTCCCTTTTATTGATCAAATGCTTGAAAGATTGGCGAAACATTCTTACTTCTGCTTCTTAGATGGATATTCAGGCTTCTTTCAGATTCCTATCCATCCGAATGATCAAGAAAAGACGACTTTCACATGTCCCTATGGTACATTTGCATACCGCAGAATGCCGTTTGGTCTATGTTGTGCTCCTCCCACTTTTCAGAGATGTATGATGGCAATTTTCTCAGATTTCATTGAAGACATTATGGAGGTTTTTATGGATGACTTCTCAGTTGGTGGAACTTCTTTTGATGCATGTTTACATAACTTGGAGAAGGTGCTTCATAGATGTCAAGAAGTTAATCTCATTCTTAATTGGGAAAAATGTCACTTTATGGTACAAGAGGGAGTTGTTCTGGGTCATGTTGTTTCGAAGAGAGGCATTGAAGTTGATAAAGCCAAGGTCGAGGTTGTTGAACGTTTACCACACCCTACTTCAGTCAAGGGGATAAGAAGTTTTCTTGGTCATGCTGGATTCTATCGCCGTTTCATAAAAGATTTTTCGAAGATTGCTCGACCTCTTACCGAGCTCTTGGGTAAGGAGGTACCTTTTGTGTTCACTGATGCTTGTGTTGAGGCTTTTGAAACATTGAAGAAAGCTCTTGTTTCTGCTCCAATTATGCAACCACCGGATTGGAGTTTACCATTTGAGATCATGTGTGATGCTAGTGATCAAGCTATTGGTGCAGTCCTAGGCCAAAGGAAAGATGGAAAGCTGCATGCTATTTACTATACAAGCAAGACCTTGGATGGGGCTCAGATTAATTATGCAACAACGGAGAAAGAATTGCTAGCAGTGGTGTATTCTATGGAAAAATTTCGATCTTATCTCGTTGGTTCGAAAGTTATTGTTCACACTGATCATGCAGCTTTGAGATACTTGATGAGTAAGAAGGATGCTAAACCTCGTCTGATTCGTTGGATTTTGCTTCTTCAAGAATTTGACTTAGAGATTAAAGATAAGAAAGGGGCTGAGAACGTGGTTGCTGATCATCTTTCACGCCTTACTCTTGATGAGGAAGATGGTAAATCTACTCCAATTGATGATTCTTTTCCTGACGATCATCTACTTTCTCTTGCAAGTCTAGAGGTTCCTTGGTATGCTGACATAGTTAATTTCTTAGCTAGTGGAACTGTTCCTCATGGTTATTCATCGCAACAAAAGAAGAAATTTTTCTATGATGTGAGGAAGCACTTTTGGGATGATCCTTTTCTCTATAAATCTTGTGCTGATGGAGTCACTAGAAGATGTGTTCCGTATAATGAGATTACCTCTATAATCTCACATTGTCACGATTTGCCAAGTGGTGGTCATGCAAGTACTACGAAAACTGCTGCAAAGATTCTTCAGTGCGGTTTTTATTGGCCAACTCTTTTTAAAGATGTCCACCAATATGTTCATTCTTGTGATCGTTGTCAAAGAACTGGAAATATTTCAAGACGCAATGAGATGCCTCTCAATGGCATTCTTGAAGTGGAGCTTTTTGATGTTTGGGGAGTAGATTTCATGGGACCTTTCCCTCCATCTTTTAAGAACAGATATATCTTGGTAGCTGTGGACTACGTCTCAAAATGGGTTGAAGCCATTGCATCACCAATTAATGATGCTCGTGTTGTGAGCAAGTTCTTTAAGAAGACGATTTTTCCTAGATTTGGAGTGCCAAGGATTTTGATTAGTGATGGAGGAAAGCATTTTCTCGAAAATCGTTTTGAAGCAATGTTGAAGAAATATGGAGTTTATCATAAGGTGGGACTTTCTTATCATCCCCAAACCAGTGGTCAGGTGGAGATCTCTAATCGTGAAATAAAGAATATCTTGGAGAAGACAGTCGCAAAATCAAGGAAGGATTGGTCTATGAAGCTTGATGATGCACTTTGGGCTTATAGAACTGCGTTTAAGACACCTATTGGGACAACTCCGTATAGATTGGTTTATGGAAAAGCATGCCATCTTCCCGTTGAGTTAGAGCACCGTGCATTTTGGGCTATCAAAGGTCTGAATTTTGATATGTTAGCAGCGGGTGAGAAGAGACTTCTACAACTTAATGAGCTAGATGAGCTTCGTTTTGAGGCTTATGAAAGTTCTAAGCTTTACAAAGAGAAAACAAAGAAGTGGCATGACAAAGGGTTGTTACGAAGAGAATTCAAGGAAGGGGAGTTAGTTCTTCTGTTCAATTCGAGGTTACGACTGTTTCCCGGAAAACTTCGTTCTAGGTGGTCAGGTCCGTTCAAGGTACGCAAGGTTTTTCCCTATGGTGCAGTTGAATTGATGAATAGCCATGGAGAGTCATTCAAGGTGAATGGGCAAAGAGTAAAGCACTATAGAGCTGGTGAACCAATTAACGAGGAGGTGGATATTCTGTTGTCTTCTCCTTCTGCTGATTGATTGATGAGTCGGTGTCGGGCTAACGACGTTAAACAAATGCGCTACTTGGGAGGCAACCCATGGATTCTGTATACTGTGGAGGACTGGTGCACTTCATGCTTCGGCATAGGGGAGTATTTCTTTCCTTCTTGTTATTAGTTGATATTCTTAGTATTGTGCCATTGAGGACATTGCCACATTTAAGTGTGGGGATGTGCTTGTAGTAGTAAAAAAAAAAAAATTAAAAATAAAAAATACCAAAAATAATTCTAGCCATGCAATTTGATTAGTTGTTGTATTTTGCTAATTGCACTCATGCATGCGTAGGAATCTTGTGTTTATGGATGCTTTTGATTGAGAAGTGATATGTGATGTTCTTGTGCACACACGTACACTAGCAAGTAGAAACTAGTAGACTTTTTGAATGTGCTAAATGATTAGAATGACATGAATATGTGCAAGGTAATTTGGTCTATATGCTTTGAGTATAAGTAGGTGCGTTAGAGAGACTATTATTTGGGATTGATTATGTTTTGTCACACCAAGTGAGATTTTGAGCCTATATGCATATCTTTTGCATGATTATTCGTTTGCTTGAGTGTCCACTTGTTGTTTGCATTGCTAGCACTTGCTTGAAGTCTTTCTTAAGATGCATGACATTAATTGATGATAACATGATAAAGGCAATTAGGTATAACCTCATATTTCCCATATATCCAAACCATTTATACATGATCCATTAGTTAACCCTTTGAGCCTAATCTTATTCTTTCGGTGACACACCACATCACTTGCCATTATCCTTTTTATTCTATTGGCCTTGCATTAAATTTGAACCCAATTGTCAAAGGCTAGTATTGTTCGTAAGGGAGTGATAAGGTGTGTATAAAAGGGGGGGTTTTATTGATGATCATAACTTTGGGGGAATATTTGGGGTTTGGTTCATAGCTTGTTAGTCGAAGTTTGAAATCATATTTATGGGATCGTTGTTTTTGCTATTAGTTTTGCTCTCTTGAAAAAAAAAACAAAAAAAAAAGAAGAAGAAAAAAAAAAAGCAGAAAAATAAATTTGAGAGCATTTTTATCTTTTGTGATCCTACTTTGTTTCGACTAGTCAAGTTGTTTATAAATAAAAGTTCAAGTGTGGGGAAGAAAGTATGGGAGTTGTTTGAATTTTATTGTCAGGTACTAGCTTTTGACTTAACCTTCTTTGGCTTTCTTGACATACCTTGTCCCTAGCCCCGTTACAACCTTAACAAAGACCTTTTGATTGTCATTGATGATGTATGTTGCGTTAAAGGTTAGATTGATAACAAGGACGAAGCATGTTTATGATATTGTTGGAATTGAGTGAAACACTTACCAATTGTTTTGAGTGAATATTCTTTGTGAGTGAAGGGTGAGTTTTTGCTTTTGGCATAGGAGATCCCAGATTTTGTCTCAAAGATGTGCTCTTGTGTGCTTAGCATGTTTACCAACCTATTCTTACATTTGACATGAATTTCTATGATTTTATGCATCTTCTTTGAGTAGACTATGTGGATACTTGCACTTTAGACACCAAGACATTGCATTTTCATTTTGATTCTTAAGCTGATGGGGCATGAGAGGACTTGTGTGTGTGGTGTTGTGTTGGCATTAATCTTTTGCATGGTTGGATGAATTTTGTGGGTATATTCACTATAAACCCTCACGAGACCTTACTCGTCCACTAGGGCTACCTAGGGATTTAAAGGGCTTGTTGCATATGCCAAATGCAACCGTGATCACCTACGGAAGTGGTACTAATTAGTTAGTATAATTATTATGTTAGTTTGCACGTGGACGCGCAAAGTGCTAAGTGTGGGGATATTTGATAAAGTATATTTTTATATATATTTTAGAGGATTTTGTTCCCACATTTACGGTGCTTTTGTGAATAATCGTGTCAATTTAATTAGTTTTATTTGAGTTTGTTGCAGGAAATAAATAAATGCCAAGTTGGAAGGGATTTGACATTATTTGATGATTTTACGGTGTTTTTAATTCGAAGGAATGATTTTATGAATTTATGAGGAGAAAGGATGAAATTTTGGTTCGTTTCTAAGCATTTTGGAGCAAAATTTTGTGATCAACAAGTGCCACTTTAAAACAGGGGACAGGAAATTATTAATGGCCGTGTAGTATTTGGGGCGGCCGTGCTAATTTAAGCCAACAGGACAGGAATTAATTGGGGGGCGTGCGAAATATGGAACAGCCGTGCGTTTTTCTCTGAGGCTGAGCTTTTATTCGTGAATTCAAGTGTTCCACTAACACTCATTGCATGCGCAGTCTTCCACTCACGCGCGGCTGTTGTGTGTTATCATCTGGCGCGTGCCATGCACGCGAGGAGGGGGGAGAGTGGACAAGGCGCAGACAGCTTTGTCTGTGTTGCATGTGCACGTCTATGTCCCTGTTTATATAAAAATAAAAGAACTTGCCTCTTTTAGTCACTTGTTTTGAGTCCCGTACTGATGGTTACTTGTAAAGAGAATTGGCCTCGAATTAATGGGAGCCAATTATATTATCCCTGTAACACGATATATAAACGGAACGAGGTTATTATTTTGGGGATCGAAAAAATATTATTATAGACACAACTTTGTAAACACTTTCTTCTGGAGATTTTTGGGAGAATATTTATTTTCTTTGAAGATCAAGATTAAAGGTTTTTCTTCTATTCTTATAATTATGTGTTCAATTATTAATTCTTGTTTGATTAATTCAATCATGAGTGAGTAGATAATTAATCTAGGGTTAAGTAGAACCCTAGTTATGATTGATGTGTGATTTTCCCAATTCCCCTAATTTGATTGTTTAATTGCTCTTGCTTATTGAGTTGTTTAAATTAGCAATTACAAATCAGACGTGATTATGTGTATTGTTTGAACCAATATCTAATTATCAACGAGAGTTGGATTTAGATGGTTGTGATTTATCCAGTAAGAACATGAAATTCTCCATGAGAATAGGTAGAATGGATTGTTAGGAATTTAGGGTGCTGTAATTAATGTCTCTAATATGCATGATACCATGAGAATAGGCTTGATTGTATTTTAAGAGAAGCCATTAATACTCGAGAGAGGTTATTGGTATTTATAGGGCACATCTTTCCTGTTGAGCAGCGTACGATTAATTGGGGCGGGAATTCACAATTGCATCAATTCATGCTAGTGGGGACACTTAATTCTGGATGTTTTTAATATTTGATTAATACAAACACAATTCTCTTTAGTATAAAATTAGTTTAATAATCTCTCAATATTTATTGTGTTACTTGCTTAGCCGAATTAAATCAGAAACAACTAGTGATTGATACGTTTGTCTCTGTGGGATCGACTCTGACTTACCCTACTACATAGTTAGAAGGATTTGTTAGATTTATTATTTGATAGGCACGCGACGGCCTTGTCAACAGCTTTATTAATTCTGATATAAAACTGTTACAAAACTCTCTTAAGAAATTCTTATGTTCTTAAGAGCTGCTAGGTTACAAGATAAATCGTGTAAGCGATTACAATAATGTAAAACCTAAACTGTGTTTATATAGAGTACACAGTTACACTATCAATTACAAGATATTCTAAATCAATTACATATATCTCTGAATGCATATCTTGTATGATAGCTGCCTTCCTATAATCTAGGAACCGACATATCAATCTTCCTTGATCTCTGGTCTGATGAGAATCTTCACGAAATACTGACCAGCTTCTAATCCTGATAATAGTCCAATACTGACGTTGTATTACTAATGACGTCAGCATCAGTATCTGATCAGTAATGCCCAGATTCTGATCATCACTTGAATCAATATTTAACAATCTCCCCCAATTTGTTCTTTATGAAACAAAGCACAAATTCCTTGATTCAAAGATGTCAAAAACTCAAAACAAAATACCTTCTAAAAATCATCAGGAACAGTTTCAGAAATTCTTTGATAAAACAGATTCATCTTCAAGAAATCAGATATCAATTCTTCTTCCTTGCTTTCAAGAATTTGAATAAGTTTCTTCTTCAGATTTTTGAGTTCTTCATCTTCCTCATTAATCTGATAGATAGCTGCCCTGAGATTCTGAATTGAGCTTCTTGGAAGATCTAAATCACCTAGCAACACATAAGCAATTTCCTTCCCATCTGGATTTAGAGACAGTTGTTCCATGCCTAGATACACTTCTCTAACAGCAGTACCTTTCTTCATTTCAACCTCTATGTCTCTTAAATTTAAGTACATAGGAATATAATTGCCATCATACCTCGTTCCTCCATCCATAAATCTCTGTCTAATTGTCCTGTAAATCATAACAAACCAATTGTAGTAAACTTCTCTTTCTTTAACATTGATTCTTTTACTTCTGAGAAGATACAGAACATATTTCAGCTCTTTTGCAGATTTGCACAACAACTCATGAATAGGAATCTTCTTTACACTTCTATCTTTCATGAAGTACAACATCTTTTCTATTTTCTTTGCACCAGCATGACAATCAGCAATGATAGCAACAGCTTCAAGTTTCCAGAGATGATCAACAGTTAACTCATCACCAATCTTGTCAACTAGAGCATGTTGATCAGTTTGTACAATGAAAATAATCTGTGCATGACTATACCCAATTCCTCCTCTTGTTCCAGGTTCCAATCCTTTCAAACCAGATTGCATACTTACCCATATTGGTGGATTTTCAGCAATAAATGTAGTAGACTTTGATTTAACAATCGATAAAGATTCATTAATCAAAGAAGACTCTGTTATCAGTCCTGCAGATTTGAAAACAATTGGTTTCCTATAATCACACTCATTTTTCTCCTTTTTCTTACTCTTCTTCTTCTCATCTGTTGGATAATACTGCTGATGTTCAGGAATAGATTTATCTTTATCATACCATAAATTCCTGTCTGATCTATAAACATTTCTCAAGTAATCTCTGGTTGTTATCCTTTCTGCTTCTCTGGCTTTAGCTCTGATTTCACTTTCTCTTTCAAATCTTCTGAAGTTCTCTTGTTCATACTTCAGTGTATCTTCAATAACTTCAATATTGTGAAATTCAACCACAACCTTAAGAATCATAATCTTAAGTTCTTTTAAAATTTCAGCTTCTTCAGAATCAGAGACAACATCAGGAATTGAACCAAAGACTGACTTCTCATTAGATGCAGTAGATTGAATAGCAACCTTACTCTTTCTTTTTAAAGGCAATATCTCCTCTTCAATTTCTTCAGGAGCATTGAATTTGTTGTCCAGAGTTAATGCAAGAGATAGTGGAGTTTTCTTCTTTTCATTTTCAGAAACATCTTTTAATTTGATTCCACTAGATCTTGTTTGCCTTGTACTTTTTTGAGCAGATAATCTTCCTCTACTTCTGTATCTTCCTCCTCTGCCTCTTCCTCTTCTTGCAGCAGGAGCTTCTGATGAGTGGATTTATATCTACTTGGAGCATTCTAAATCGGCTTAAATTGATTGTCTTGGGCTCAAGTTTTTTGTAGTTTTGATGTGTTTTGTTTAGTTGTGCAGATTTACAAGGATGTTGATTATGGTGGATGTTTTTGTCGTTTTTGGAGATTTAATTTATTAAAATTCGGATTTATTGGGCTGCACGCGTGAGATTCACTGTTTGGGCCATATCTTGAGTTCTAGAAGTCAGTTTTGGGCGATCTTACTGTCCACGCGAAGATAACGAGATTCTCTACCATTCTAAAGTGGTGCAGAGGCCCAATTGCAGCTGGAACGTTCCAGAAAATCTGAAGAAAAGACAGCTGCGAATTTCCCTTTAAATCAGAATCAGTTTAGGAAACGTACTTCTATTATAATTCTGATTTGGTATTTTCTTGCTGGGCAAGAATTATAGAGCCTATATAAACACATCCAACCCTTGTAAATTGTATCATTAAGATAATCATCCTTAGGAGTAGAACCATTACATATCAATTACTTAGGTTTATTTGTATTTTTTTTTATACTTTGTTTTTATCATGGTTTCATCAGATCCCATGATGACGAGAGGTTCGATTATGAACTAATCGTTGTCATGGGATTCTAACGGATTTATTTATGGAGCTTTAGTATCTTGATGCTTTAAAGATCTGTGTGTGATGTATATCTGATATCCTCGTATGGTTATGCTTAATTGATAGATGCGTCATGAACATCTAATTTGTTAATCTCTTGTGAAGTGAAAGTGGATCTTGAGATTTAGAACTTGCCATGCTAGCATAGGTTCATAATTGTTTATCAATATGATTCGTGGTGTGAGATGAAAATACTTATACTGCCCTGTGTGATCTTTATGGATAACTTGTTCTTCAACCGTTATGTTTTCAAATTCTATAGACATATAGGGTCTAAGCATAATTGGTGTCTATTCATCTTCTATCTCTTTTGTGGATGTATGTTTAGTTTGGTATTCGTATACTGAGAAGTAGCGTATACTTGTTTCGTGTTATTCGATCAGATATCATAACCATTGCATATAGTGATTAAAGGCGTCAGATCTAAGCAAAGTATTTAATGAAGTTATGATTCCATGGTTTTTCTTGCAGAAGTAATTAGATTTCAATTCTAGTTAGTTAGTTAATTCTTAGTTTGTTAATTTACATATTAGTTAATTTAGTTAATTAAATCCAATATTGTTATTTGTCTTAGCAGTGCATAATAACCATACATTGTTGCATAGGTACAAAATTGAATTAAAACCATAACCAGATCTCTGTGGGAACGAACTCGACTTATTCATATATTACTTGTGACCACGTACGCTTGCGTGATTTAGTACAAACAAGTTTTTGGCGCCACTACCGGGGATCATCGGTGTTTTATTTTTGGTTTATGTGCTTGTCAATAGTGGTCGTTAGAGTTCACTGACTCGGATTTCTTTTTCTCATCTATTCTTGTTTAGTTTGTTGGTGTTTCAGGTACTTGTCAGAGAGCATTGACGTCGAAGATGGATTTTCTAAATTACTATGGAGTTCAGCAGGTGGTTAGTGTTTGTGAGCTATGTGTGGGCGCACATGAGACGTATCAGTGCTGGAGCAACCATGGTGGTATTCAACAACCTCAGCAGCCTTATCAGCAGTATCAAGATCAACAATATGGAGCACAACCTTACTATCCTCAGAATATTCTGCAACAGCAGAACCCGAATTTTCTGCAGCAGTATGACCCGTGGCAATCTCAACCTCTGAGTTATGAGGAGCAATCATATTTTCAATACCATCCTCAACAGTACCAGCAAGATGTTCCAGATATATCATATTACTATGGAAGTGTAGAGTTTCAACATCAGCAACCTATTCCTACTTTTCAGTCAGATGAGGTTGATGATTTGAAGGAGATTAGGAAGGAGATTGGGATGCTTGTAAAGAGTATGGAGGAGTCTACCAAATCTATGGGGACACAAGTTGCTCAAATTTTGAGTTTCTTGGAACAAGAGAAACAACAATTTATACAACAGGCAATTCCAGAAAATAATGATGACTTGGAGCAAGGTACTGCATGCATAATTGAAGAAGACAAATTCTAAGAGGAGGAGAGTGTTCACAAGCCATGTGAGGAATTTGATCAAGCTAGTGAGGTGGATGATTTGGAAAGGGCACAATTTGAGACAGACATTGATGAGCTACGCAAATTTCAAGAATTGGTATGTGCGTACCAAGAGGATGAAGAACATGGGAAAGATGCAGATTTTCTACTTGTCTCAGAGTATAAAGATGAAGGTAGGGCATTAGAGCCAATGGAGGAAGTTCTCTTTGAGGAACCAAAGGCTTCAGAAACTTACATTTACCCTCCTCCACTATATTCAAGCGAAGCCCGCGATTGTGTGTTGTTCTACAAATTGTCAGATTTTGGGTCATCAGATGAAGGCATTGGAATAGAACATAGTTGTTACATGAATAGGACAAGCGAGGAGAAAGGGCAGAAGGTGTGCCGCCGAGATGATGATGAAGTATTGCGAAGAGATGATCAGGCCAACTATTATCATCCTTAATGGAGGCTTGGAAGTAACGTCAAGCTATTGACGTTAAAGAAGCGCTTCGTGGGAGGCAACCCATAGAAAGAGATGAAAAAGAAAAAAAAAATTTGGAATGTTGTGCAAAAAAAAAAAAAATTGAGTGTTGTGAAAAAAAAAAATAAAATTGTTGTAATAGTCGTTTTCACCGCGCCGTAGCGCACGCAGCACGCCAGGTCGAGCACAAGTCTCTACCGAGGAGTGATTGTCCGTGTATATATGTGTTAACACATATTAAAAAAAAAAAAAAAAAAAAGGTAGGACAAAGTTTTCATCAACAATTCACGCGCCATGTCCTGGCCAACCAACTGATCACCAGGTTTGTTTTGTTCGTGATTACTTATATGTTTTAATATTTTATTAAATAAACATTAATCTCCTAAATCAATTCCAACCCCTTTTCTAATTATTATCTCCACCTAAAATCCTAATTCTAGTCCTATATTAATTCCAATTTATTCCCAATCCATCTCCTATTTCATATTTTATTTTTTTTTATTTTCTTTATTCTTATTCTTATTTTTATTTTTTTTATTTTTTTTATTTTTTTTCCCCAAATATATATACCCACCTATACATACAAATCCAATTCCTCTTCTATTTATTTAAATCTCTAAAAATTCAATTCTATAGAGGAATTAATTGCAAGTTCACCTCTCCAATTCGTAGTGGGTTTATTTCTTCTCAAAATTTTATTTTTATTACGAATTTGTGTTCTTGTAAATTGGGATTTGTATTATTCTTGGAATTTGGGGTATTTTTTGTGTGTTATTGATTGGTAATTTTTGGTGGAGCTTCTTGTGAGTTGAGTATTGATTCTTTTGGCTCGTAAGCATGGGAGAGATAGTGCTAGTGATGGGAAGTTTTCATTTTCGACGGTGGAGGTTAAATTTAATCGGTTGTTTTGAAGCCAATTGCTACGGAAAGGGGATTTTTGCGAGAAAAAAATTGTTAGGTATGCTTCGGACTTGCAGGTTTGTTTTCTGCTATCCCTTGTATTTACTTCCATTCAATGTGGACATTGAATATTTTAAGTTTGGGGATGGTTTGGGGGATTAGTAGTTGTTGTTGTATTATTTGTTCATGTAGGATTTCATGATGTGCATATTAGTAGTATTAAATTATGCATTTATGTTCGTGTTATCTACGTTTGTTTCATATAGGACATTCTGTTTTTATTTTTGTATTTCATGTGAGTTCATATTAGTTTGCATTTGCACCCATGCTTGATAGGAATTTTGTGTTGTTGACGCTTTTGTTTGAGAAGTGATATGCTTTGTTCTTGTGCACACACATACACTAGTAAGTTGAAGCTAGTAGACTTTTTGAATGTTGTAAGTGATTAGAAGGACATGAATATGTGCAAGATGATTTAGTTTGCATGCTTTGAATACAAGTTGGTGTGTTAGAGAGATTTTTGCTTGGGATTGAGTATGTTTTTCCACCAAGTGAGCTTTTGAGCCTTATTGCTTATTGCATATTTGCAATTTATTCGTTTGCATGAGTGTCCACGGATTGTTTGCATTGCTAGCAGTTGTTTGAGGTCTTTCTTGAAATGCATGACATTATTTGACGATTAAAATGATAAAGGCATTTAGGAATAACCGCATATTTTCCCATATTACCACACCATGTTTACATGATCAATTAGTTAACCCGTTGAGCTTAATCCTATTTTTCCGATGACATACCACATTACTTGCCTAGACCTTTTTCTTGTATTGGCCTTACATTAATTTGAACCCATATTGTCAAAGGCTAGTAGAGTGCTTAAGGGAGTAATAAGGTGTGCAAGGAGGGGTTTATTGTTGGTCTTACTTCTGGGGGAATATTGAAAATTGGGTTTGGTTGTTTACTTGATAGTCGGCATGTGTAATAAAATTGTGGGATCATTGTTATTGTGTATATTATTGTTTGTGTTATATTTAGCTCTCGAAAAAAAGAAAAAAAAGAAAAAAAGGAAAAAAAAAAGAGAAAAAAAATATATGAAAGAAAAAAAGAAGAAAAAAATATATATTATGAGAGCATGTTTGTATTGTTGTGATCCTACTTTAGTCGACTAGTCGAGAGTTTTTTTGGAAGAAAAAGAATAAATTATGTGGGGGGAATTAGGGTGTTGTGTATGATTTATTATGGTACTTACTAGCTTTTGACACTTCACCTATTTTGGCTTATTTTACATACCTTGTCCCTAGCCCCGTTACAACCCAATTAAAGACCTTTTGATTATCGTCATTGATGTATGTTGTGTTAAGAGTTAGATTGATACCAAATGTCAAGCATGCTTATGATTTTGTTGGAATTGAGTGATACACTTACCCTTGTTCTTGAGTGAAAATTCTTTTATGAGTGGATTGTGAGTGTTTGCTTGTTTTTGCGTATGAGATCCCGAGTTTTGTCTCAAAGATGTACTCTTGTAGGCTTAGCATGTTTACTAACTTATTCTTACATTTGACATGGGCTTGTGAGAACTTATGCATGTTCATTGAGTAGACTATGTGAATACTTGCACTTTCGACACCAAGACATTGCGTATTTACTTTGATTCTTAAGTTGATATGGCACGAGAGGATTTGAAGGTATGGTAGGATATTAGTACTAGATTAATTGCATTTTCATTTAGTTGCATTCATGCATTGCATTGCATTAGGTTAAATGGATTTTGTGGGTACACTCGCTATAGGCCCTCACGAGACCTTACTCGTCCACTAGGGCTGCCTAGGGGTTTAAAGGGCTTGTTGCATATGCCAAATGCAACCGTGATCACCTACGGAAGTGGTACTAGTTAGTTAGTTAGTTGTAATTGTTTATGCTTGAGGACAAGCATCGGTTTAAGTTTGGGGGTGTGATAAGTGGATTTATATCTACTTGGAGCATTCTAAATCGGCTTAAATTGATTGTGTTGGGCTCAAGTTTCTTGTAGTTTTGATGTGTTTTGTTTAGTTGTGCAGATTTACAAGGATGTTGATTATGGTGGATGTTTTTGTCGTTTTTGGAGATTTAATTTATTAAAATTCGGATTTATTGGGCTACACGCGTGAGATTCACTGTTTGGGCCATATCTTGAGTTCTAGAAGTCAGTTTTGGGCGATCTTACTGTCCACGCGAAGATAACGAGATTCTCTACCATTCTAAAGTGGTCCAGAGGCCCAATTGCAGCTGGAACGTTCCAGAAAATCTGAAGAAAAGACAGCTGCGAATTTCCCTTTAAATCAGAATCAGTTTAGGAAACGTACTTCTATTATAATTCTGATTTGGTATTTTCTTGCTGGGCAAGAATTATAGAGCCTATATAAACACATCCAACCCTTGTAAATTGTATCATTAAGATAATCATCCTTAGGAGTAGAACCATTACATATCAATTACTTAGGTTTATTTGTATTTTTTTTTATACTTTGTTTTTATCATGGTTTCATCAGATCCCATGATGACGAGAGGTTCGATTATGAACTAATCGTTGTCATGGGATTCTAACGGATTTATTTATGGAGCTTTAGTATCTTGATGCTTTAAAGATCTGTGTGTGATGTATATCTGATATCCTCGTATGGTTATGCTTAATTGATAGATGCGTCATGAACATCTAATTTGTTAATCTCTTGTGAAGTGAAAGTGGATCTTGAGATTTAGAACTTGCCATGCTAGCATAGGTTCATAATTGTTTATCAATATGATTCGTGGTGTGAGATGAAAATACTTATACTGCCCTGTGTGATCTTTATGGATAACTTGTTCTTCAACCGTTATGTTTTCAAATTCTATAGACATATAGGGTCTAAGCATAATTGGTGTCTATTCATCTTCTATCTCTTTTGTGGATGTATGTTTAGTTTGGTATTCGTATACTGAGAAGTAGCGTATACTTGTTTCGTGTTATTCGATCAGATATCATAACCATTGCATATAGTGATTAAAGGCGTCAGATCTAAGCAAAGTATTTAATGAAGTTATGATTCCATGGTTTTTCTTGCAGAAGTAATTAGATTTCAATTCTAGTTAGTTAGTTAATTCTTAGTTTGTTAATTTACATATTAGTTAATTTAGTTAATTAAATCCAATATTGTTATTTGTCTTAGCAGTGCATAATAACCATACATTGTTGCATAGGTACAAAATTGAATTAAAACCATAACCAGATCTCTGTGGGAACGAACTCGACTTATTCATATATTACTTGTGACCACGTACGCTTGCGTGATTTAGTACAAACAGCTTCATTTTGTTTTGCAATCTCTCCAAGAATCCTGTTATGTTCTTCTAAGAACTCATCAGTAGTCATGTTTGGATTTTCTCCAGTAGTTAAGATAATTGCCTTCTCAGCATGATACTGTTGAACTCTTTTGTCTTTATGAAACAGCTTAAGAACACGACCATCCCCAGTGTCAAGTTCATGAAACAGATTAGCAGCATCTTCATCCTGTTCCACATACACATCATCCTCAGGAATGGTTGACAGAGTTTGACCAGGTGTCACGAACTGTTCTTCTTTTGGATTCTGAGATTGCACCATTGTTGTCACTGTCTTCTTACCAGATCTAGAAACATGAGTTGACTGCCTAGTTTGAGTATTAGATCTCTTTGTTACTAAAGCAGCATCAGAGGTTTCAACTTTATGTGACTTAGCACCACCATCATTTCCAGAATTATCATCATCCTTTTGTACCACTGGATTAGGTGAGCATTTTGTTTTGACTATCTTCTCCCCCTTTTTGACATCGGCATCTTCTTCAATGAAGAAAGACAAGATAAGCTTGAGAGTTTCATCAATATTATCAACTTTTGATTCCAAGACGTTTCATCAATATTATCAACTTTTGATTCCAAGACAGTCATTCTGGAATCCATCTTCTTGTCAAGTGCTTTAATATCATCAGCAAGAAGACGTGCTTGAGAAGCAGTAGCAGATATAGAAACAGATGTTTGAATACCCGCTTGAAATTTATCAGTAACAGCCTTCATAGAGTCAATCTCACTCTTCAATCCCTTTGCTAGAAGAGCATTAGTCTTGAGAAGAGCCTTGAGTTCAGGAGTAGGCATCCTCGTGGCAATATGACCAGAATGAAAAAGAGCATTTTGAAAATTCATCTCAGCATTCGGCTGATTCCATTCAGTATCCCATTCATATCCCCTTGCAGCTCGAGTATCAGGAGGAAGAATGGAACTGTACTCCCCTCTGAATTCTTCTTGAGTAACAGACTGCATGTACCTACTCGAAGACCCATAAGTAGAAAGGAGACTTGCTTTTATTGCTACCTGCATTTGAATTGTCTCAGGATCAGCATTAGCATGATCATCATCATCATCATCTGAGCTACCACGAGCCTCAGGAAGTTTATCATCAACATTATCATCAGGATGCATAACACCTTTCATTTTCAAATCACCAGTAGATACAGCTGGTGAATCCTGATGTCCTGCAGACAGATTAGTAACATTTCCTAAATCTCTCATTTCTTTTAAATTGATCTCATCACTTCTTACAATGTTACCTAAGTTACTTTCAATAGCAACTTCTACCTCACTAGAAGTTAACAACTTCTCACTCTGTTCTACCTCTCCTTTTGCCAGTTCAGGAGACTGCCTCTCATCACTCTTCTTTTTCTCTAAATGTTCACTCTCAATCTCACAAGAAAGGCTCTGACTCATTAAATGTGAAGAAATAAGAGGTGGCTGAGAAGAGTGGTCTGAAGTCATACAAATAGAGGTATCCCTTTTATCAGGTCTATCTGTAATCATACTGTCAGTAGTAAAGGAAGTAGAGATAGAGATGTTACCTGACGAAGTAGTTAAAGAATCCATTGGCCTTGCAGAAATTGGCTCAATAAGCAATGGAATAAGTGGATCAGTAGTACTTACATCAGGATCGACCACTGCAACTATAGCATGACTTGCATCAGTATTAGCTACTGATGGTTCTTGTGTAGTCTGAGGTTGAGAAGCTTCTTCAACACTTTGAGTCAAAGGTTCTTGTGTGCTTCCCTCAAATGCAGTGTCAGCGATCACTTCATCACATTCAGCAATGTGCAAATCATGAGTAGCTTTATCTGCCAGACTTCTAGCTAGTTCAATTTCAATTTCAGAAGCCCCTTGAGCATTGTCAGGAAACTCCCCTGCTGATGTGATTTTGCCAGCATCTTCACTTTGAGAAGATGGTTCTTGTGGGGCAGGAATATTCTTGTCTTCACCTTCCCTTTGAGAAAGTGGTTCTTGTGTGACTATTCCTTCAGAAATGACTGCACCTACACTTTGAGTAGGTGATTCTTGTGTGACTGGATCTACAACAGCTTCTGAACTCCTTTGAAGTTCAGGTTCTTGTGGGCTAGATCCTCTCAGAGATGACATAGTAGTCCTCTGTTTCTTCTGTCTATGAAAAATGTTTGCTTCAGCAGTTTTTTTTCCAAGTGGTGAAGGTTTGAAACCCAACTGAGCAGCAATAGCATTTACTTGATCAACAGACATCTCAATAATTCTTCTCTTTGGAGATGCAGATGCTGGAGAATCAGAGATCTCAACAGTCTTCATAGGTGAATTATCAGGAGTAGAGATGTCAGGATTAGCAGTAGCGTCAGGAACTGATGATCCATCCTGATTAATAGATACATCAGGATTGCTCTCCATAGCATCAGTAAGATTCAGAAATTCTGTGTGAACAACAAATTTGCCTTTGCTGATTAATCTTCTTCTTTTCTTCGGCTTTTCAGAGACAACCACTTCTCTAGTACCAACAACATCAATCTCCTTTTTCTTCATCAAGACTGATATAGGCATTGTGTCATCATTAGAATCAGAATCAGAATCAACTCTTTGACTAACTTTCCTCTTTACTCCTGTTTCTTTATTTAGACCAGATGTTTCCAGAACCCTTTGTTCACCCCCTTGTGACTTCATTTGAGAGTGAGTTGGAGTGGAGAAATCCTTTGATCCTGATTGCCTCTCAGACACATCAGATCTAGCTAATTTCTTTGATTTTACAACTGATGCCTTTTGTGAGACACCAGAGGTGGTTGTCTGTTTAGAAGAGTGTTTAGGTTGTGTGCTTGTGTCAGGAATAGGATGTGTAAGGTCCTGTCCCATAGCACCAGTTGCTGGGCCATATTGAATAGGCATCCTCTTTCTTAAAAGAGACCATACTTCATCAGGAATGTATGGAGTTCCATCAAACTTATTTGCCTTATCAGAATTGATTAGACTCTTTATATTGTTTTCTGAGATTTTACATATAGGCAAAATTGTATCATTCTCAAAAACAACATGAGGACATAAGTGTGAGAATATTAATTGGAAAAATCTAAGAAAGCAAACATAACCACATTTATCTGCTTTTCTTTCACTTAATGCCTTTAGTATAAAAGACCCATAATCAAATGAGAGATCATGAATTAGAGAATACCCAATTTTGGCTGAACCTGTGGGTAAAGCATCAAAATTTGACACTTTATTCAAGAAACATCTGTTGATAGTGTCGAAGAAGAAATTCCATTCCTTCTTAAGCTTTGTCCTGTAGAGATCTCCAAACTTCTTTGGCGTTCCATTGTAACCCAAACTTACAACATACTCAAGGAGTCTTGAATCAGGAACTTTGAATACTGGCTTACCAATGATTGATGGTAAGTGTAGGGCTTCAGTGACAATCTCAGGAGTCACATAGTATGTAACATTATTATACTCAAAGCTCATTTGAGGCTTTTCTGATGGAAGTCCTTTCCCAAAGACACTTGTGTTCCAAACCTGCATTACAGACTTAAAAGATATCTTGGCAGGTTGGGTTAGAGCATAATTGATTGGGCTTGAGGCCAAAAAGTCCTGAATAATGTGGAAATCATTGGGCAAGTCCTGATGATCTAGAACTGCAGTGAAGTTATTTGTGTTAAAAGTAACTCCATTGATTACCACCTTGCTGTTCATGAAAGATGAATTTTCCATTGGAATTTCAAACACAAGAATTGCGCTAATTTTGAAATTAGGGTTTGAGAGTGCAGAGATAGAGAGATGATGTTTTACTGATGGTTTTGAGAATAATAAATCAATTAGAAAACTAAATTGATATTTGGACAATACTTATGATTTCTCAAAAACAGGTGTCAGTAAACCATTCGTTTATACTGGAGTAATGGACCAAATTACGTGAGATAGTGGTGATGATTGCACGCGTCACGACTTACATCTGTAACTATATGTAATGATCGAGTGAAACACACGCGCTTGTATTATTTGAGAAATAAGATTGTGATTAAAATAACACATGGTAATTTTGTTTTAAATAAAGAAATTTAAAACATCACAATCAAATAATACCTGGTACTTACACCAGAAATATGAATCGTTTCATATTCTTGTTCCACCCTTCTCTATTTAATCTTAGAGACTTGTCCACTTACTTCCTTAACCCTTCATTCTCTCCTGAAAAAAATAAGAAAAACCTTTCACAGCAAAATTTTACAACAATGTCGAACCTTACCATCAAAGAGAAGAATCTCCATCTCTTAGAGAAAAGAGACATATTTAGCTATACTCGTGAAGAGTTTGATGCTTTCGACTGGGAAAGATAACTTGAGACTCTCTGGTTGCAGATGGATGCAGGTCTCGAAGAAATCGAGAAGGAAAAACCTGCAAAAGTGATCGACATTGATGCTGCCCTTCAAGCAGCATTAGCATGGCTTTCATCTAAGGCATCCTCATCCAACTCCATCAACCATTGTTAATGAATATGTCACCAAAAATAACCTTATCCCTATCAACTTCCACCCAAACAAAGTGGCAAAGATGGGATCTGGGATGGCTACTAACAATGGAGTGGATTGGTCTTTTATTTCATGTTGAATAGATTAGTAGATAGAGAACAAAAAAGATGTAATCTTTGAATGTAATCTCTTTCTTATTATCAATGAAAAATTCAGTTTTTTTATTCTATTCAATGTTTTCCTGATTTATCATGTTATCTGAGAAATAAATATGAGGACCAATTAAAGTGATCACATTATCAGGAGTTCAATAACATTAATCATAGCTTGAATCAGGAAATTGAGATAAAACGAAGACAGTTAGATTCTGAATCATAATACTGATGATCGAATCGTCGCATCAGGATTCGACGTTGACCACTGTCAGGATTGACTTTCCATCAGTATTTGCAAGTCGTCAGTATCTGATGACTTCTTTCTCTCAAGTACTGCCATAGTTTACCATTCCAAGTTCATTCACCAACTTTGTAAAAGTAGTCTCAGGTAGTGGCTTGGTGAATATATCAGCTAACTGTTGATCAGTAAGAACAAAATGAAGTTCAATTGTCCCTTCCAGTACTTGTTCTCTTATGAAGTGACACCTGATACTGATGTGCTTTGTAAGAGAATGTTGAACTGGATTTCCTATCATAGCAATAGAAATTTGGTTATCACAATAAATAGGTATTTTTGAAAATGACAAACCATAGTCCATTAGCTGATTTCTCATCCACATGATCTGAGCACAACAGCTTCCAGCAGCAATGTACTCAGCTTCTGCAGTTGATGTGGAGATAGACTTTTGCTTTTTACTAAACCAAGAAACTAGTCTTCCTCCAAGAAACTGACAACTGCCTGAAGTACTTTTTCTGTCTATTTTGCATCCTGCAAAATCAGCATCTGAGTAACCACATAAACTAAAGTCTGATTCTCTAGCATACCAAAGGCCAAGAGAAGAAGTGCCCTTAAGATATCTGAAAATCCTTTTCACTGCAATGAGATGTGGTTCCTTGGGATTTGCTTGAAATCTTGCACATAGACAGGTTGCATACATGATATCTGGTCTGCTAGCAGTTAGATATAAGAGTGAGCCAATCATTCCTCTGTAGTTGGTTACATCTACCTCAGTTCCTTGATCAGGATCAAGCTTTGTAGCTGTAGCTATAGGAGTTGAAGCTGTAGAGCTGTCTTGCATGTTAAACCTTTTTAGTATATTCTTTGTGTACTTTGACTGATTGATAAAAATCCCATCATCAGTCTGTTTAACTTGCAGACCTAAGAAATAGCTCATTTCTCCCATCATGCTCATTTGATATCTAGACTGCATTAGCTTTGAAAACTTCTCACACAGCTTAGAGTTAGTTGACCCAAAAATGATATCATCAACATATATTTGAACTAACAGCAAATCCTTACCATGATTCAAATAAAACAGGGTTTTATCAATTGTACCTCTATTGAATCCACTTTCCAGTAAGAATTGAGCTAGGGTTTCATACCAGGCTCTTGGAGCTTGCTTTAGTCCATAAAGTGCTTTATCCAGTCTATAGACATGATCTGGATATTTGAGATCAATGAAGCCAGGAGGTTGCTCAACATATACCTCCTCTTCCAATTCTCCATTGAGGAATGCACTTTTTACATCCATCTGGAATACTTTGAACTTCTTGTGGGCTGCATATGCCAGAAAAATTCTGATGGCCTCTAGTCTTGCAACAGGAGCAAAAGTCTCATCATAATCTATTCCTTCCTGTTGAGAATACCCCTTTGCTACTAGTCTTGCTTTGTTCCTCACAATTGTGCCATCTGAATCAGTCTTGTTTCTGAATACCCACTTTGTACCCACAATAGACCTTCCCTTGGGCCTTGGTACAAGTTTCCAGACTTCATTTCTTTCAAACTCATTCAGTTCTTCTTGCATAGCTGTCACCCAATCAGCATCCTTAAGTGCATCTTCAACTTTCTTAGGCTCCTCCTTTGACAGAAAGTTATTATATAAGCATTCATTCTGAGTTTCACTTCTTGTCTTAACACCTGCTTCAGGATTCCCAATGATTAAATCAGGAGTATGACTTTTAGTCCATTTCCTTGCTGATGGTAAGTCATTTCTTGAACTGGATGCTCCCCCTGGATTGGTGTTTTCTTCAAAAGAACTAGAATTGTTAGAAGCTCCCCCTGAGATATTGCTATCTCTTCCTGATATACTGTCAGGATTGTCACTTAAATCTGTTTCTGATGAGTCTCTACTTGATGTTTGAGTTGTATCAGTACTGGTGATGTCTTGCTCTTGCTCCCCCTCAACATTTGCATTATTTGAGTCATCATCAGTAACAGGTGTTCGATCAGGAATTGATCGATCGTCAGGATCTGACAGAGTATCAGTATCTGACATGAGTTCATCAAAATTCTTGGTAGCTTCATTTGCAAAAATCAAACTATCATGAGAGTCTTCTTTTATTCCTGTTATCTTTCTATCATCAAAAGATACATTAATAGACTCCATGACTGTCTTTGTTCTTAGATTGTAGACTTTAAAGGCTCTTGTTGTTGGATAGCCAATAAAGATGGCCTCATCAGCTTTTGTCTCAAATTTTCCTAGCTGTTCAGGATGAGGTCTTAGAACAAAGCACTTGCAGCCAAACACATGTAAATGCTTCAAACTTGGCTTCTTTTCCTTGATCATCTGATAAGGAGTTACACCATGTGTGTTGATTAGGGTGATGTTCTGAGTGTAGCATGCTGTGTTGACTGCTTCTGCCCAGAAATATGTAGGTAGTTTAACTTCCTCCAACATAGTTCTGCCAGCTTCAATAAGAGTCATGTTCTTTCTTTCAACTACTCCATTTTGCTGAGGTGTGCCAGGAGCAGAGAATTGTTGAACTATTCCTTTGTATTTGCAGAACTCTTCCATTGCTGAATTCTTGAATTCAGTCCCATTATCACTTCTCAGAATCTTGACTTTGTATTTTGTGCCAGTTTCAATAAGTCTCACATGGTCCAGCAGTATTTCAGCAGTTTCATCTTTTCTATGCAGAAAATAAACCCAGTTAAATCTAGTATATTCATCAACAATGACTAGAGTATACCTTTTCTTACTGATGGACATAATATTCACTGGTCCAAACAAGTCAAGATGAAGCATGTGATATGGTTCACCAATTGAGGATTCAGATTTACTCTTGAATGATGTCCTTCTCTGTTTAGCCTTCTGACAAGCATCACAGAGTCCGTCAGGAGTATATAGTGCCTTTGGTAATCCTCTTACCAAGTCTTTCTTAACCAACTCATTTATATTGTTGAAGTTGAGATGAGAAAGCTTCTTATGCCAATTCCAACTTTCATCTACAGAAGCTTTGCTGATGAGGCATGTAGTTGGATTATCAGTATTGGTGTGAATGTTGGCTTCATAAATGTTACCATGTCTTTGACCAGTTAATGCAACCTTTCCTGAAGATTTGCTGATAACTTCAAAATGAGTATCATTGAAATTGACACGATAACCTCTGTCTGTGATTTGACTAACACTTAACAGATTGTGCTTGAGTCCTTTCACCAGAGCTACTTTTTCAATGATGACATTTCCAATTACAATACTGCCATATCCCAAAGTTTGTCCAATGTTGCCATCTCCATAGGACACAGTTGGGCCAGCCTTCTCCTCAAATTCTGATAGCAAGGTTTTGTCTCCAGTCATGTGCACAGAGCATCCACTATCCATGACTAACAAATTTTTCTTTTTACCCTGCAATCAGAATCACAAAGAACTCAGTTAGAATTTTTAAGAACCCACACTTGTTGGGTTCTCTTTTCATGCAACTTAACATTTTTAGCAGCAGAAGATTTTCTTGTAAAGACACCTTCATCAGGATTAAGTCCATCAGAATTAATCTTTTTCTTAACAGATGCATGATTAGTATTCAAGTTCTTTGTTTTTCCAAAATTTGCACTTTTATTGAACTTAGGCAAAGGCTCATAATAATTATAGTACAAATTATGGTATTCTTCACATGTATAAATAGAATGCCATTTACTGCCACAATGGAAACAAGGATTCTGTGGTTTATAAAATACTGATTTATATAATGTCAGACTTAGGAACTACAGTTGGCTTCTTTTTACTCCTCATGCAATCAATAGCAAGATGATTAGAGTTACCACAGTTAAAGCATACTTTTCTTGGTGCATTTGGAATATACTTATAATTATTCTCCTTGTTTATTCCAACTTTACCATTCCTGTTCCTTTTGACAGTTGGAACTCTCTTCCTATCTGTTACATCACAGATTCTATCCCTTAATTGTTTCTTGGACAAAAGACCTACTTTTTTGTTTTTGACAGTTCTAGACTCAGAATGATGTGTAGAAGTGGATCCCTTTTCTGAAGTAGATTTGGGAATTTCTGGATACAAATAATTAACAGGTTTTAATTTGGTTTTAGTACTGTCTGTAACATATCTGTAGGTTTTTGGATTTGTTGAGTCATCAACTACAACTCTTCCTGGATTAGATGAAACAACCTTTTCTTTGTCCTTTTTCTCATTCTCTAGCTTATAACCTAGACACTCTTTCCAGTTTTTATCAGTAATAATTTCATGAGTTTTTGTTCCAGAATGTGTCCAGGTTCTGAGTTTTTGATTTGCCTCTTTAAGTTGCATTTCAAGTTCATTACATTTAAACTCTGTTTCAAGTTTCATGTGTTTAGCATTATCACATTCTGCTTGAACTTCCTGCAAGAAAATTAACTTTGCTTCTAGATGATCATTTCTCTTAACAACCTCTGCCATTTCAGATTTTATTCTAGTATTTTCAAGAGATTGACTCCTAAAACTAATATGCAGAGAATTTAAAAAAGATCTTAGCTCAGAGACATTATTAGTATCAAAATCAAACAAAACTTCAGATACCTTATTTTCACCAGCAGAAGTCTCATCAGTTTTAGCCATCAAAGCATAATTCACTTTCTCTTCTTCAGAGTCAGATGATGAGTCCATCCAATCCTTGCTTGAAGAAATGAGAGCTTTGGTTTTGGTCTTCTTGCACTCAGTTGCAAAATGACCCATTCCATCACAGTTATAGCATCTGATTTTTGACTTGTCAAATTTGCTGCTTTTATCTTCTTTCTTCTTGTACTTGTCTTTGTCAGCATTGAAGGTTCTCTTCTGAAATTTCCCTTGCTTCCTAGCCTTTCTGAACTTCATCTTCTTGAAGCCCTTGACCATCATAGCAACCATTTCCATTATATCAGAATCAGTAGAGTCATCATCAGTACCAGGATCAGACTCAGTATCAGTATCTGATGATGAGTCATCAGGAATTGACTCTTCCACTCTACTCTTTCTGTTAGAAACCTCCTCAGCTTTTCCCTTTGATTTTGATTCAACATTCAAAGCAACAGATTTTGCTTTGACGTTTTTCTTGTTCTTCCTCTGTTGAACCTCAAGATCATGGGTTCTTAACATCCCATAGACTTCATCAAGAGACAGCATCTTCAAATCATATTGATGCCTTATGATTGAAGCTTGAGTATCCCACTCCTCAGTTAGAGCTCTGAGAAACTTGGTGTTTGAGTCCTCTGGATCATACTCTTTGCCAACTAGTGATAGATTGTTCAGTAAAGTCAAGAATCTATCATACATATCAGTAAGGCTTTCATCAGATTTAGCATCGAACTGCTCATACTCCTGAATCAACAGAGCCCTTCTGTTACTTTTGATAGATTCAGTACCTTGGCATTGAGTTTCCAAAGTATCCCAAATTTCCTTTGCAGTCTTGCATGCTATTACCCTGTTAGACATGACATTATCAAGACTGTTATGCAAAATATTTTTTGCCTTTGCATCTTTGAGTACTTGAGCCTTTTCCTCTGTCGTCCACTCACTCTTTGCCTTAATGACATAGTGTTCAGCAACAGTCTCTGTTCTTGCAACTAGTCTTGTTGGAAGAAATGGTCCATCATTGATCCTATCAAGATAGTCAGCATCCGTTGCTTCCAGATACATCATCATTTTCACTTTCCATGTTGGATACTCAGTTTTCTTGAGAATTGGAATTTTGATGCTTTCATACTTGCTTGTCGACATCTTAAGATCGTTTCTGATTAATATTAATCAGTTTTGCTCTGATACCAATTGTTGCCTAGTAAATAACAATTGTATAAGATTTTCGACTTAAACAAATAACACAAGTATGAATCAATAATAGCTTTATTAATTCTGATATAAAACTGTTACAAAACTCTCTTAAGAAATTCTTATGTTCTTAAGAGCTGCTAGGTTACAAGATAAATCGTGTAAGCGATTACAATAGTGTAAAACCTAAACTGTGTTTATATAGAGTACACAGTTACACTATCAATTACAAGATATTCTAAATCAATTACATATATCTCTGAATGCATATCTTGTATGATAGCTGCCTTCCTATAATCTAGGAACCGACATATCAATCTTCCTTGATCTCTGGTCTGATGAGAATCTTCACGAAATACTGACCAGCTTCTAATCCTGATAATAGTCCAATACTTACGTTGTATTACTGATGACGTCAGCATCAGTATCTGATCAGTAATGCCCAGATCCTGATCATCACTTGAATCAATATCTAACATATCCCAAATTATTAAATCCTTGCAAAAACCGTACTTCCGGGGGGGGGATCGTACTTCCGGCGCCTCATCAAGGTTCGAGCTTCGGAAAATCCACCTCATATGAGGAGGGTATTTCTGAACTAAAAATTGATCTCCTTTGAGGAGAGTACCCTAAATTATCAAAATCCTTGCAAAAACCGTACTTCCGGGGGGGATGTTCGTACTTCCGGCGCCTCATCAAGGTTCGAGCTTCGGAAAATCCACCTCCTGTGAGGAGGGATATCTCTAAAGCATTTATGGAAATTCTGGTGGATATGACCTTCTTTGAGGAGGATATTTTCCGGAATACGTTATGGAAACTCTAGAATACGTCCTTCTTTGAGGAGGGTATTTCGGAGTGCTTAATGGAGGATATTTCTTCGAATATTTGCTTTTCAGGGTGTTAGGTCGAATACACAATAAGCAATCAAATACTGTATGAGTAACTTAACAAGAACACACTGTTTAACAATTAAAAACTGTTTGGAATTAATAATTCCTCTCTCAGTGATGTAAATATCACAGAGAGCTGCTTAGGTTACAATGGATGAATATCTCAATGTTCGACTACCCTTCTAGGGTTAACCTAACTGTATTTATAGAACATACAGCTTCGTACAATCAGTAACTGATACTCCTAAAATCAAGCTATACAATTGATATCAATCACGATTGCTTCAGTCTTCCAAGTCAACTCAATCTCTTTGACAGCTTTCCAATCTTCAAAGATATTACTTCCATATTTATCAATCTTCAAACACTGTTGACTCTTCAGACAATACCACTACAGAGTTTAACAAACTCTGTTTGCGCTTCCAGTCAGTGTTTAATCAAACTCTGACTGCTTCCAGCTAAACTCTGTTTTCTGACTTTAGCTTCCAAACACTGTTTTCATCAATCATTTCTAACAATCTCCCCCAACTTGTCCATTAGCAAGAATGTACAAGTTTTACAGTAAATGATGATGTCAAAACAAATACAAAGTTTACAGTGTTTAACATACAAACAGAGTTTAAGCTATTACTTAACAAATTCTACATGAAATAAGAAAATTCTTACAGACTTTAATCTCTAATCTCTTGAAGATCAGGCACTGTTCTAAGATAGTCTATAAGCAACCTTCTTTCAGCATTTTCAAGCTCTATCTGCATAGCTTCTTTGATCTCTCTCAACTGAGAATCATTCTCATCAGTTTGATAGATAGCAGCTCTAAGATCGTAGATTTTGTTTCTTCTCATCTCATTTCCCAACCTGATATATTTCACCTCTTCAGATTTTACATTGAAATCCAGAACAGTAATCCCAAGATCAGTCTTCAGTTTTGTAGTTCCCTTCTCCATTTCAATCAGATTGCCATTCCAATCTCTGTATTTAGGAACATACTTGCTGTTGAATTTCATTTGCCTTCTTGCAAGGTTTTGAATCATTCTTTGTTGAAGCACATTTGCAACTGACTGAGTTCTTTGACTTCTCACTCTGAAAATATACAGGACATATTCAAGTTCTTCAGCATACTTTAATTCAATATCCTTTTCAGAGACTTTAAATACTGTTCCATCAGCCATGAAATATAACAAGAAATCCTTTTCTAAACTCTTCTGATATACAAGCTGTACTGATTCCAGTTTGTCTAAACTCTCTTGAGTGACACCACCTCCTGGAACAGACAGTGAAGAAGGATCTCTAGGACCAACATATTGTCTTTTATCTCTGTATGAGCCAATGCCTCCTTTGTTGTATCCAATTTTACCAGATAATGCTCTACCATCAGCAAAATCCATTGGAATTGTAGCTTCTAGTCTTGGATCATGAGGAGCACCTCTTTTAAATGTTGATTTCAACTGAAAAGACACTAATGGTGTGGTCACCACTTGTGCAGCAACAGAGGTTGTGTCTTCATTCTTCTGTACAACATGTGTATCAACAGAGGTTGTAACTATACTTTTCAGCTTTTGCTTGGCTTCTGCATCTGTTGGTTTTCTGAATACTTGCATTCTTTGATCTGTACCAACAGGTTCTTTGATTTGAATGCCTTTAAGAACAGGCTTTGCAGCTTTAGCAATTTTCACATTCCTCTTTGCTTTTTCAGACTTTAGAGCTTTCAGATGCTTTTCTTGTAAACTCTTCTCTTCAGCTTTAGCATCTTCTATGGTCACACCTTCTGCATTCTCTTCCATGAAAAGCTTAACAGCTAACTCCTCATCAGTCTTTGGGTTTGATGTTAATTCCAAACTCTTGGTCTTTGAGGTACCTTGAGTTTCAGTGTTTGTTCCAACAGACTGTGATTTAAAAGATTTGCCAGATCTCAGAGTTTGCCTTTCAGAGTTTAAAGCCTTGCTTTTATCACTTGCCCCTCCATCTCCAGCATCATCCTTTTGAGTCAGAGTTTGAGAAACTTTGCATTTTGACTTAGTAACTCTCTCCCCCTTTTTGACATCATCAGGAATTAGTATTGATGTAATGAGCTCTAAAGAGTTTGCAATTGAATCCACTTTAGCAGATAAAGCAGTCTGATTATCTTCAACCTTTCCTAGCCTGGCAAAGAGAGTGTCTTGAACTTTGGACAGCTGAACAGCTTTTATTTTGGACTCTCTTTCCATCTTCAACTCTCTTGACTGAATCTCAGTCTTCAAGGAAGCAATTTCTTGTTTAGTGTCAGCAAAATTTCCTTCCAGTGTCTTGACTTGTACTACAGTTGCCTTTAAACAGGATAAGATATCTGGATTTGAAATTTGCTTTGCAGTTTGCCTAACAAACTCCGATGCTCTTCCTTTTGGAAAAATGCAATCTTGTCTATACCAATTTTCAGCAGATTTAGCAAGATGCTCTACTTCAACAGCATGTGATGGACAAGGCTGAGTAAAAGGTGTATGTTTACTATCTGTCTGTGCAGGTACACTCACAAAAGAATCAGAGTTTGCATCACTGTCAGATTTATCTTCATCACTTGCACCTTGAGCTTGACCATCATTGAAAGAACCACTGTGCTGAGCAGTATCAGCCACAGTGTCTGCAATAACTTCTGCAACCTTTTCAAGAATCACCTCATGTTGCACAGGCTCTGCAACAGAGTTTACCTTTGTAGCTTCATCTACTTTGTCTTGAATTGGAGAAGTTACTAACTCTGTGTGTGATGCTATAGCTTCAGAAACATGTACTGCAGGTGAGACAGGATCAAGAATTGATTCAGGAACATCATGTATTGGTGACAAACCATCTCTTTGATCCTCTTCTACAGGCATGTTATCCTCTGTAGGTATTTCAACAGTAACATTATCCTCTGCAGGCATTTCAACCTCTGCAGGTATTTGTACTTTGTCATCCACAATATTCTCTGCAGGCATGTCAACTTTTGCAGGTACTTCAACATTCACTGTATCCTCAACAGTAGGTGTTTGCTGTGAAACCACCTCTGGAGCTTCAACAACATTCTCTGCTTCTGAATCAGAAAGAATTAGTCTCCTTTTCTTGATTGGCACAACAATCTCTTCTTCATCTTCACTTGAGCTTTCTCTTGGTGGTGAAAGTGAAGGTCTGTTTGCATGTTGCTTCATTCTTCTAGTATAAACAGCTCCAGGTAATGTCTGTTTAGCCTTTGAATGTTTAGTGTTTTGGGCAGTGTGCTTCTTTCTCTTTGGCTTGGTTTTGGCTGAGACAGTAGGTGCTGGCTCAGAGTGTAAGGTATCAGTGTTTAAAGTTTCAGTGTTTAATGGTTCAGTGTTTGAGGGTGGAGAGTTTATTGGTGGAGAGTTTAAAGTTTCTGGTTGTGGTTGTTGAGATGTAGTAGGTACTGTAGTTGTGGGTGTTGGAGGTGTTGGTTCAGAGTTTATGGTTTCTGTTGGTTCAGGCATTTGTTGTGGTGATTGATGATCTTGTGGTTGGTTTACATAGTTTCGTAAGGCTAAAGGCATAAACAACTCAGGTATTTGCTGTTTAGTGACATCTTTGTTTGTCAAATCACTGAACATTCTCTTAGCAACTTGAAAAGGCTGAATTACATCAGCTTCATCAATTGGAATGTTAGGCACACATGCAGTAAATAGCAATTGACAAAAACGAGCAAAATACACAGTAGTAGACTCAGATAATCTCTCTCCCAAGTTCATTAGTACTAGTCTACCAAAATCAAAGTTACCTCCATATAGTAGAGCATGACCAATTTGGAGTGTATCCAGAGGTAGTGCATCCCAGTTTGTTGTCTTCTTTCCAAAAGCCCTTGTTATACAATCAAAGAAGAAACTCCATTCCTTTCTCAAACTTGGCCGTCTCAAAGACCCTATCTTGTTCAAGTTTCCTGCACATCCAATTTGTTCCAACATTGTCCTCAATCTATCATGACCAACAACACTGTAAGAAGTGTGTGTCTCAAAGTCCAAAGCATCCCTGACAGTGGTTGGAGTAATGATATACTCTGATTCTTCATGAGTGAAAATGATTGTTGGAGTGCCAGCCTCTCCTCCATCATCATATTCAGAGTTTGTCCAGAAAGTAGCAATCTGTGAAGCAGATAATGTTCGTGGTGCAGTTAGAGCCGTCCCTATCTCAGAATCGTTCAAGAAGTTTTGGAACAAGTGAAACGCCTGTGGAGCATTTTCATTCTCCAATGGTGCTGCATAGTTACTAGGGAGAAAAACTAACCCTGCTGCATCAAATGCTTTGGTTGCCATTAGTAACAAGATACGAAGATATTCAGAGAAAAGATTTGTATGCACTGTAAGTGTTTATCAAAAAGTGAAGGAGAGAATAAGAGAAGTGTGAAAATGAATAAGTATGTAAGTAACTGTGAATGTGAATCGATAAGGAGTGAGAGACTAAAGACGATTAGAGTAAAATTAAAACTCAATCGTTTATTTAGTAAAAGCGCACAACTGTTGTAGAGTAGTGTGTGAGTGGGACACAATCATGGGACACGTGTCAAACAGCCAATGGATCACTTAATAATTACCGCTGTTATTCCTATAATCACGACACTTAGACACATTAACACTAATTAACAGTTGTCAACTACCCCAATTACTCCAATAATAGTCAAATCATCTCAATTAAACTTTACCTCAGAGTACTTAACACAATTCAACAGTGTTTATCAATTTTCCAACTTTATCACTAAGACCCTTTCAAAAATTGCACAGTTGTGAATATGAGTGTGTGTGAAGCAGAGTTTACTAAATCAATTTTTAGAGCATCTAATATTTCATAAAATCCATAACAAACAGTTAATAAACACTGAATGCACAAACTCTCATATTAAACACTGATTGTTTGATGAATGCTAAACTCTGTAGTTACTGTTATACAGAAATCTGAAAACTTCCATTTCCTTTGATGTCCATGATTATCCAAGTAAGCACACAGTCTTTAAAGACAAAAATATCAAGAGATAGAAATCAGAGCATCATTCAGTGAATAACATTCATGAACTGTATAACCTTACAAACTCTCAAAGCACACAAGTGTTTAGGTGATGTGTTTACACTCACATTCAATCAGAAATAGCAGAGTCTACCATATGCTTGAATGTCCACCAATTCTACACTACTTTGAGTACATGTATTCACAAATCAAAAGGACTTTATTCAGGGTTTAAATGGAGCAATATCAAACAGATGAAAAGAGATGTTTTATTCATGAGTGACTTCAAGCTGAGCATCTTAAGAGAACAAAGTGTTCAGTCACAGTATATATTTGTACAAGATCAGTATATATGCTCTTTTTCTTCCTTTTTTTTTTTTTTTTTTTTTTTTAATTTATTTAGCATATACACTGAGTAAACTTTTTCTTTTCTTGAGAAACACTCATCTGTTTGAGAAAAAAAAATATTTAACTGCTCTTAATACTTCAGAGTATAAGAAAAATGAGCAGTTAATAAGGCTCAAAGGGGTTTACTAAGGATGGTATTTATGAACAGTGTTTATACAGTGTTTGTACAATGTTCAAAAGAATTTCGAACAGTGTTTGAAAGAATGGTAAATCCTATTGCCTTTATCATTTTCATGCACACACATATCCTGTAGTCTCAAAATGATTTAATACAAGTTCTAGAGAAACATACTACCTGATGAATATCACACAACAATAAATACTGATTGATAGAAAATGTATCAATCACTGATTTGGCTCAAACTCTCACAGGATGTAAACATGAGTCTGAACTCACCAAACTAATCACTGACACATCTCAAGTTTTATGATTTTCACAAGTACAAACAAGGAATCCTCATGAACCATACCTTTGGAAACAGAATGTCACTTATCAGAGTTTAGAGTTCATCAATAACCAAAATTATTTATGAGTGGCCATGCACACAATATTCATAGACTCAGAGTTTAGGACTAAATAAACTAAGAGATGCTATAAATATGAAACAGTATCATGCTGTGTTAATTTTCTGCACAAAGTCTGATTAGATAGCAGTGACTCAGAAAGAATCATGATTTATTTACTGAGAATCATGCTCCATACAATTTTCTTCATTGGTGTATTCATTCAGACAATAATCAATTCTGAATTAACTGAGTGTATCTAACATGTTAACAGTATTTAACAGACAGACATGCTGACAGAGTTTAAAAAGATTTAAACATTAGCATGCAGAACAGAGTTTAATACCATGATTCACATAGAACTTAACAATGTTTTAAATCATGAGCAATGAGTTTTTGAGTCTAACCAACATCTCTAGTTAAAACTAGAGACCATTCCTAGTTCATTGACCAGTCTTGTAAATGTGGCTTCACTCAATGGCTTGGTGAAGATATCTGCAAGTTGTTGTTCTGTAGACACAAAGTGAAGCTCAATGTTGCCTTCCTCTACATGCTCTCTGATGAAGTGATACCTTATGCTGATGTGCTTTGTCATTGAATGTTGCACTGGATTACCTGTCATTGCAATAGCACTTTGATTATCACAGTAAATAGGTATCTTGGAATACCTTAATCCATAATCCAGCAGTTGATTCTTCATCCATAAAATCTGTGCACAACAGCTACCAGCAGCAATATACTCTGCTTCAGCTGTAGATGTAGATATTGACTTCTGTTTCTTGCTATACCAGGAAACAAGTCTGTCACCCAGAAATTGACAACTTCCACTGGTGCTTTTTCTGTCTATCTTACATCCAGCAAAGTCTGCATCAGAGTAACCAAGAAGTTTAAACTCTGATTCCCTTGGATACCACAGCCCCAAAGTTATAGTGCCCTTCAGGTACTTAAATATTCTCTTTACTGCTGTTAAATGTGGTTCTCTTGGATCGGCCTGGAACCTTGCACACAAGCAAGTTGCATACATGATATCAGGTCTGCTAGCTGTCAAATAGAGCAAAGAACCAATCATTCCTCTGTAGCTTGTCATATCTACTGATGACCCTGCATCTTTGTCCAATTTTGTTGCAGTTGCCATGGGAGTTGTTGCAGATGAACAGTCAAGCATACCAAATTTCTTGAGAAGGTTTCTGGTATATTTTGCTTGATTTATAAAAATTCCATCATCTGTTTGCTTCACCTGTAGGCCTAGAAAATAACTAAGCTCTCCCATCATACTCATTTGATATCTTGAATGCATGAGTTTGGCAAACTTCTTACAGAGTTTATCATTAGTAGAACCAAAAATGATGTCATCCACATATATCTGAACTAAAAGCAAGTCACTACCATTTTGGAAGTAAAACAGAGTTTTGTCAATAGTACCTCTGTTAAATCCACTTTCTAGTAGAAATTTGGCAAGGGTTTCATACCATGCCCTTGGTGCCTGCTTAAGTCCATAGAGAGCCTTGTCTAACCTGTAGACATGGTCTGGATATTTTGGATCTACAAACCCTGGTGGTTGTTCCACAAACACTTCTTCTTCAAGTTTTCCATTCAAAAATGCACTTTTTACATCCATCTGAAACACTTTGAATTTCATGTGGGAGGCATATGCTAGAAAAATTCTGATTGCCTCCAATCTAGCCACTGGTGCAAATGTTTCATCATAGTCAATTCCTTCCTGTTGTGAGTAGCCTTTTGCAACCAGTCTTGCCTTGTTCCTTGTGATAACACCCTCACTGTCAGTTTTATTCCTGAAAACCCATTTAGTACCAACAATGGATCTATTCTTAGGCCTTGGTACAAGTGTCCACACTTCATTTCTTTCAAATTCATTTAGCTCTTCTTGCATTGCTGTTATCCAGTCAGCATCTTTAAGAGCTTCTTCCACTTTCTTTGGCTCAGATTGTGACAAGAATGCATGAAATAGACATTCATTTGTTGTTGCACTTCTTGTCCTTACTTTTGCATCTGGATCACCAATAATCAAATCAGGTGTGTGAGATTTAGTCCATTTTCTTGCAGAAGGCAGATTGCTTCTGTCATCATGTGATCCTCCCCCTTGATCCATGCTCTCCTGATTTTCCTGGTGTCTTTCCTCATTTTCAGATGCTCCCCCTGAATGTGACTGCTCAGAATTTGAATGATCAGTGTTTGAATCAACAGTGTTTGATTCAGAGTTATCATTTGAGTCACTATCAGTGTTTGAATTTTCACTTTGATGTGATTCTTCATGCTCCCCCTCAACTGGTTCTTCCCTTGTTTCTGATTGAAGAGTTTCTTCAGTATTTACCAGTAGAGGTACAGAGTTTAGATTAACAGAGTTTGACACATCAGTCTGATCAGAGTTTACTTTTTCAGAGAATAAATCTTCATTTTCAAAGTGCAGTTGATCATGTTCATTTACATCTTCAAGTCCAGTTATTTTCTTGTCATCAAATGACACATGAATTGATTCCATGATCACTCTGGTTCTCAGATTATAAACTCTGAATGCCTTAGTTGACAGTGGATAGCCAACAAAAATTCCTTCATCTGCCTTTAGGTCAAACTTGGTCAACTGTTCAGGATGAGTCTTCAACACAAAGCACTTGCATCCAAAAATATGAAAATATTTTAGATTTGGCTTTTTCTTCTTCACCATTTCATATGGTGTTTTACCATGCTTGTTGATCAGTGTTGCATTTTGAGTAAAACAAGCAGTTTGAACTGCTTCTGCCCAGAAATATGTTGGCAATTTTGCTTCATCTAGCATGGTTCTGGCAGCTTCTATCAAGGTTCTGTTTTTCCTCTCCACTACACCATTTTGTTGTGGAGTACCAGGTGCAGAAAACTCTTGTTTTATCCCTTTACTCTTGCAAAATTCTTCCATAGATGAATTCCTGAATTCAGTTCCATTGTCACTTCTGATTATCTTCACTTGATGCTCTAACCCTTTTTCCAGTTGAATTACATGTTCTGTCAGTGTTAATGCAGTTTCATCCTTCTTTGCAAGAAAATATACCCATGTGAATCTGGTATATTCATCAACAATGACTAATGCATATTTCTTCTTTCCAAGAGACATCACATTCACTGGACCAAAAAGATCAACATGTAATAGATGATAAGGATCAGCAATTGAAGACTCAGATTTACTTTTGAAAGATGTTTTTCTCTGTTTTGCTTTTTGACAAGAGTCACACAGTCCTTCTACATTCAACAAGGACTTTGGTAGACCTCTTACAAGATCATTCTTGATTAGCTCATTGATGTTGTTCAGATTCAAATGTGAGAGTTTCTTGTGCCATTTCCAACTCTCTTCACTGGACATCCTTGAAGACAGACACACTGCTTTGCCATCAGTGTTTGTTGACAATTTGATTTCATAGATATTATTGTGTCTGTTTCCAACTAGAGCAACTTTCCCTGTAGATTTACTGATCACTTGACAATATTCAGGCTGAAAATCTACATGATAACCTCTGTCACAGATTTGACTCACAGATAGCAAATCATGCTTGAGTCCTGGAACAAGAGCTACATTTGTGATGATGACATTTCCAAGATTAATATTGCCATATCCCAGTGTATGTCCTATGTTGCCATCTCCATAGGAAACTTCTGGGCCAGCCTTCTCCTCAAACTCTGATAGCAGGGCTTTATTTCCTGTCATGTGTCCTGAACATCCACTGTCCACGACTAGGGTACTGACCCTTGAGCCCTGCAATCACAAACAATCACTGATTATTAGTTTTAAGGATCCAGACTTGCTTGGATCCTTTGGCTTTCTTAAATCTGTTAGCTTTTGCAGCGGAATTCAAATTAACAGAGTTTAAGCTAACTTTTTCAGAGTTTACATTTGCAGAGTTTACTTTAACCCATTTCAAATTTGGTTTGGGTTCATAGTAATTATAATAAATAGCATGATAATCTCTGCAAGTGTAAATAGAATGCCAAGAACTTCCACAGTGTTTGCATAAAGTCTGTGGTCTAGTTCTCACATAATCACTCTTTACTGCAGTTTTAGAAGGCAAAGAATTAATGTTCTTATTCTTACTGCAGAAACTAGCAAGATGATTAGTGCTACCACAATTAAAGCATGTTTTTCTAGGAGCTAATGAAGCAAGCATTGGCTTAATTCCAGATGTGATGCCTACTTTTCCATTTTTGTTTTTCTTAGGCAATCTCTGTTTGTTGACAGATTTTATCTCTTTAAGCTTATGCTTGAGTTGTTTATCTGTCATTAAACCAATGTTAGCCTCTTTAACAAAAGTTTTAGCATATGACTCCTTAACAGCCTTTTTCTGTGCTTCAGTCTTAGGTCCACCTGTTCCCATGACATTACCTTCAGATGAATAATGTGGTCTTTTCTTTACCTGATTTTCAAATCTAAGTTCATCTCCTACAGAGTAACCTAGACCTACTGTGTCTGACTGAAACACTTCTTGAGTGTCTTTACCAGAGTGTGTCCAAGTTTTAATGATGTGTTTAGTATCCTCCAATTCTGATTCTAGTTGCTTATACTTACCTAGCAACTCTTGTTCAATAAACACTGCATCATCTCTCTCTTTCTGAATTTTATTCATGTTCTCTAGCTGTTCCTCAACAAGTTTATTTCTTTCTTTAAGTTGAGAACACTCAGACTTTATCCTCTCATTTTCTAAAGTCTGATCCCTATAACTGATATGCAATGCTTTAAGATAAATTCTCAATTCAGTTATATTATCAGTGTTATAAGCATAGGTAGTTGGAGGTACCTTGAGATCATCATTTTCAGTCTGAGTAGTAGCCATGAGAGCATAGTTGACTTCCTCATCTGAATCTGAAGTGTCTGCCCAATCTCTGCCTTTGGTGTAGAGTGCCTTTTCAGTTTTACCCTTCTTGCACTCTGGAGCATAGTGTCCCATCTCCTTACACTTGTAGCATTGAATCTCAGACTTATCTTTCTTTCCAGATTTGAAGTCCTTTCCCTCAGCTTTCTTGAAATTCTTCTTGTCAGACTTTGAGTAGTCCCTTGAGAATTTCTTTCCCTTCTTGAAGTTCTTGTAACCCATCTTCTTGAAGGTCTTTACCATCAATGCAGCCATTTGCATCATCTCTTCATCATCTTCAGAATCAGATGAACCATCTGTGTTTGAGTCAACATCAGTGTTTGATGACTCATTCTCTGAATGGATGACTAAGGCTTTCCCTTTTGCCTTTCTCCTTGATGCCTCCTTCTTTAATGGTTTCTCCTCAACCTTGAGTGCAACAGATTTTGACTTTCTACTTGTTCTTTTGTTTCTCTGCTCCAATTCCAATTCATGGGTTTTGAGAAGCCCATAAATTTCATCAATCTCTGTTTCACCAAGTTCATAGTTATCTCTAATAGTGGTTGTTTTCACATCCCACTTTTCAGGTAGAGAAAGAAGAAACTTGAGATTTGAGTCTTCTAAATCATATTCTTTGTTAACCAATGACAAATCATTGAGCAGTTTACAGAATCTGTCAAATGTTTCTGTCATGGTTTCATCAGACTTTGCCTCAAAGTGCTCATACTCCTGAGTGAGTATGTTTCTTCTGTTTTTCTTGATTGCAGGAGTTCCTTGACACCTAACCTCAAGTGCATCCCATATTTCCTTTGCAGTTGTGCAATTAATCACTTTATTAGACATAACATTGTCTAATGCACTGTGAAGTAAATGTCTCACTTTTGCATCCTTTGCAATAGATGAAAGATCCTCAGCAGTTAGATCTTTCTTTTCCTTTGGAATGACCTTTGCCTCCTCACCAGCAGCAGCAGCAGATAATTTTGTTGGTTGGTGAGGACCTTCATAAATTCTATCAAGGTATTCTGGATCTGTAGCCTCCAGAAACATGGTCATTTTCACCTTCCAAATTGCATACTCTGATGGCCTAAGTATAGGAACCCTGATTGTCTCATACCTACTAACAGTAGTAGGGGCTTTCTCATTTGGTGGAGGTATCTCTGCCATTGATTACTATTGTGTTTGGATCTTTAACTGTAATAAAATAACAGATTTGTCTCTGATACCACTTGTTAGGTCGAATACACAATAAGCAATCAAATACTGTATGAGTAACTTAACAAGAACACACTGTTTAACAATTAAAAACTGTTTGGAATTAATAATTCCTCTCTCAGTGATGTAAATATCACAGAGAGCTGCTTAGGTTACAATGGATGAATATCTCAATGTTCGACTACCCTTCTAGGGTTAACCTAACTGTATTTATAGAACATACAGCTTCGTACAATCAGTAACTGATACTCCTAAAATCAAGCTATACAATTGATATCAATCACGATTGCTTCAGTCTTCCAAGTCAACTCAATCTCTTTGACAGCTTTCCAATCTTCAAAGATATTACTTCCATATTTATCAATCTTCAAACACTGTTGACTCTTCAGACAATACCACTACAGAGTTTAACAAACTCTGTTTGCGCTTCCAGTCAGTGTTTAATCAAACTCTGACTGCTTCCAGCTAAACTCTGTTTTCTGACTTTAGCTTCCAAACACTGTTTTCATCAATCATTTCTAACACAGGGTATTGCTCGGAAAGCTTTGCACGACTCTGCGAATAATGCTTGGATGGCTCTCCAAGATACATTCTCTCACACCTACAAAACTTATTATTTACATATCATATTGTCTTATTTACATTTACATGCAATTACAGGCACCTAGGTGCTCCATATTTTTTACTAAACTTCCTCTCCTAGCTGTTTCAGTGACTCAGAAAATTTGGAAGATCGAAGCATTCTTAGTTCTCCACTACAGCAAGCTACACTGAAGAACTGGGGGTAGTTGTTACGCCATAATTTCGGTTACCTCAATTATCTCCCAAATTTCCTAATATTATTAATTATTAATTCAGATTAATAATTATAACTTAATCGCTAAGTTTTATCCTCTCCCTGGAACGAGGAAAGAATCAATCTCAATCAATAACGGAAAATATCTTCAAACGATATTCTTCAAATCAGGAAGATATCACAGCGATAAGATTAAATCATATAAAATCAGTAATTACCCAGATTAACGAAGTTTATCCCTAAAGTCTCTAAGGGATAGACATAAATCAATTTCACAGGACTGCGTTGGCTTGATCCTTATAAATATAAGGTACGCATGCATCTTGGAAAAGGATCCGATACACGAGACAAATCGAGATACCTCTCAAGTCCAGCCCCAAACATCCAAAATCCCAAATTCCCCTATTTTCATGATTTCGTTATTCCAGCAACCTCCGAAATTTGTTATCACCAAATTCCTCCGTTAACAGTAGTGATATAAACAGCCTCAAACAAATAATTTGTCAATAACTATATTAAAACGATGCCAACACAATGGAAAACAAAAAAAACTAAAAAACAAGCAGGCACTGAACAATCAGAAGAAAAAAAAAAACAATGACAATTTTTAATAGCATGCTAAGTATACGGTAATAATTGAAATAATATGTCAAGAAAATTGTTTCAAAAAGCAATAACTAACAAACAATTAGCAACTAAAAATACGGTAACTTGTTAAGAATTAAAAACCAAAATAAGACGAGGACAACAACGAGCAAAACACAAATTACACCACTAACATAAAATCAAGATAATAGGAAACAATGAACAACTATTTAGTGGACAAAAACAAAATAGAATAAACAATTTAGAAAAATCGTGACACAGAAGAGCACAAATAACGATACAATTAACAATATACTATGGACAAGATGGCAGTAGACAATAGAAAACATATAACAAAAACGTACGATTAGCCAAAAAGGATAACTACCCCACCTTAATAATAGACTAACATATGCAAACACAAACTACCCCACCTTAATAATAGACTAACATATGCAAACACAAAAAATTAATGGTACAACTATAAGCAAAAATAGGCACTAGATTACTTAGCAAAAAAATAGGCACTAGATTACAAGATACTTAGACACCTATGATCAAGTAAAACAGACAAATACCCCATAAATACTAGTGTCACAGTAGGCCAGCTAGAACGTGGTGAACTCGGGAAAAGCATAACCAATTCTCATGCAGGAAAACAATGTCACAAGCATGTTGTAGAAGTAATCTGACAAAAAAAAAGATCGAATTAGCTTTGATACCAATGAAGTATTTAATCTATAAATCAAGAAATAGGAAAAATAAAAAGATTAGATAGTGTTTAGAGTTCCGATGATGAAATGAACATGCTCTTCCATGTGTAATTTCATTCTTTTTTCTTATGAGCATATTTCATTATATATGGGCTTCTTTTCATCACCTCCACCCACAACTTGTAACTACCAATTTATTGTATATAAATATCAATCAATGTCATTATTGTGTAAATTGTAACTTACAAATTAATATAAAATATTCACACAATCAACATTTGTAACTTTCAAATACATCATTTATGTATTTTCTTCTTTTATTTTATTTGGCAAATACAAGTCAAATACAACAATAAGATACGCATCTTCAAGATGCGTATCCAACCTTGCTTGTGTTGGGATTATTGACTAAAACAACAACATAGAGGCAGTTATATATCGTATTTAACAAGACAAGGCCAAGCAAACAATTAACGAAACAAAACACGAAGGTATAAAACAGGCATATCAGTAACTGTAAAAACAAAGGAAAGACAGTGATAAGTGGATTTATATCCACTTGAAGCATTCTAAATCGGCTTAAATTGATTGTCTTGGGCACAAGTTTCTTGTAGTTTTGATGTGTTTTGCTTAAATGTACAGGTTTGCAAGAATGTTGATTAAGGTTGATGCTTCTATCGTTTTTGGAGAATAAATTAGTTAAAATTCGGATTTCTGAGACGGTTGCGCAGTCTACACTGTTTTGGACATATATGGAGTTATAGAAGTCTGTTTTCAGCGATCTTACTGCCCACGCGAAGCCTGGGAGATTTTCTACAATTTGGGATAGGATTCCCACGAGCAAATTGCGCCGGGTAGGAGCAATCTGCGCGAAGAACAGACTGTTGGGCGCAAGTTGCCCCTGAAAAATTACAATTTTTACTATTTTGGCCATATCTTGAGTTCTACAACTCCGTTTGGGGCCCGTAAGTAGTCCACGCGAAGATAACGGAATTCTCTATCATTCTAAAGTGGTCCAGATGTCCAATTACTACTGGAACGGTCCTCAAAAACTGAAGAAAAGTCAACTACGAATTTTCCTTAAAAAAACAGAATCAGTTTAGGAAACGTATTTTGCAGAAATTCTATTTTAACTCTATTTTGGGTATTTTCTTGCTGGGCAAGACTTCTAGAGCCTATATAAACACATCCAACCCTTGTAGATTAATCATCATTAGGAGTAGAACCATTACATATCAATTACTTAGGTTTATTTGTATATTTTCATACTTTGTTTTTATCATGGTTTCACTTGATCCCATGATGACGAGAGGTTCGATTATGAACTAATCGTTGTCATGGGATTCTAACGGATTTATTTATGGAGCTTTAGTATCTGGATTGCTTTACAGATCTGTGTGTGATGTATATCTGATATCCTCGTATGGTTGTGCTTTATGAACTTAGATGCGTCATGAACATCTAATTTGTTAATCTCTTGTGAAGCTAGAGTGGATCTTGAGATTTAGAACTTGCCATGCTAGCATAGGATAGGTTGATGTTTTAACATCATGATTTGTGGCGTAAATAGAGATATTATGCTGCCTTATGTGATCAATGTGGATAACTTGTTCTTCAACCGTTATGTTTTCAAATTCTATAGAGATATAGGGTCTAAGCATAATTGGTGTCTATTCATCTTCTATCTCTTTTGGGGATGTATGTTTAGTTTGGTATTCGTATACTGAGAAGTAGCGTTTACTTGTTTCGTGTTATCCGATCAGATATCATAACCATTGCATATAGTGATTAAAGGCGTCAGATCTAAGCGAAGTATTTAATGAAGTTAGGATTCCATGGTTTTTCTTGCAGAAGTAATTAGATTTCAATTCTTTCTAGTTAGTTAATTTATAGTTTTGTTAATTTGCTTCTTAGTTTAATTTAGTTAGTTAAAACATTAATTTATTAATTGTCTTAGCAGTGCATAATAACCATACATTGTTGCATAGGAATATTTACTGAATAGAACCATAACTTGATCCCTGTGGGAACGAATTTGGACTTAACCTTATATATTACTTGTGACCACGTACGCTTGCGTGATTTAGTGTAAACAAGTTTTTGGCGCCGCTGCCGGGGATCATCGGTGTTTTATTTTTGGTTTATGTGCTTGTCAATAGTGGTCGTTAGAGTTCACTGACTCGGATTGTTTCTTACATAGTTGTTTAGTTCTGTGTGTTGCATGTAGCAATGGGAGAACCAGCAGTAGCAGCGAAAGCATTGATGTATTATTCTCAACCAAAGATCAAGGACATCCAATTTAGCATTGTCAAGCCAACTATTGCAGCTAATACTTTCAAAATCAAGCCTAGCATAATTCAGATGGTGTAGAATTCGGTTCAGTTTGGGGGTGCTCCTATGGAGGATCCTAACATGCACATCCGAAATTTCATTGAGATCTGTGATACTTTCAAGATCAATGGGGTGTGGGAAGATGCTATCAAATTGAGACTTTTCCTACTCTCTTTGAGGGATAAAGCTAAGGGCTGGTTACACTCTCTACCAGCTTGTTCCATTACTACATGGGAGGATCTTGCTCAGAAATTTCTCACTAAATTTTTCCCCATGGCGAAGACCGCAGCAATCAGGAACGCTATTACTCAATTTTCACAGCAGTCTGAAGAATCTTTGTGCGAGGCTTGGGAGCGATATAAGGAGATGCTAAGGAAGTGTCCACATCATGGGATCCCTGATTGGATGGTGATTAACTATTTTTATAATGGTTTGGGTGCACAGTCAAGACCCATGCTAGATGCAGCATCAGGTGGAGCTCTATGGGCTAAGAGTTATGCGGAAGCTTATGAGCTAATTGAGATGATGGCTGCGATTGAATACCAGAATCCAATTCAGAGATTATCACAAGGCAAATTAGCAGGAATTCTGGAAGTTAATACAGTCACAGCTCTAGCAGCTCAGCTAGAGGCACTTAATAAGAAATTGGATTTTATGTCAAAGCATGGGGTGTCTCAAGTTGCTATTGTTTGTGAGCTATGTGAGGGCGCACATGAGACAAGTCAATGCGCCATATCTTCTGAAGCGGCACAGTTTGTGAGTAACTTCCAGCAACCTTTGCAACCAGCTCTAGCAACCTATCATTCCAATTTCGGTTGGAGCAACAATCAAGATTTTCAGCAGCAACAATTTCATGGGGATGATGGTCAATCTTCGAATGAAAAATCTGAATTGGATGAATTGAGGTTGATGATTGAAAGTCAGGCGGAATCTCTCAAGACATTGGAGAATCAGTTTGGGCAAATTGCAAGTGCCTTTCTCAACGGGCCGCATGGAGTTCTTCCTAGTGACACAGAGGTGAATCCAGGAAAAGAAGATGGCATGGAGCAGGTTAAGGCCATAACACTCAGATCTGGAAAAGTCACGAACGATCAGAATTCAACAATTGAGGATGAAGAAGGAATTCATGATCAGAATCCTATAGAAAAAGAAGAAAATTCTGTTTTGTCAGAACCTGTGGTGGATAGTGATGAGGAGGAAGAGTGTGAGTCGCTCGGCTTGGCTGATCTCTGGGATTCTAAGGTGCTGATTGATGAGGTTGTTTCATGGTCAAATCTTGAGGATAGTGCAATTGAGTCTTTTCTTGAGGAAGACAAATTCCAAGGTGAGGTGAGTGTTCACAAGCCATGTGAGGAATTTGATCATGTTAGGATGGTGGAAGATTTGGAAAGGGCACTATTTGGGACAGACACTGATGAGCTACGCAAATTTCAAGAATTGGTATGTGCGAACCAAGAGGTTGATGATCATGAGAAAGATGCAGGTCTTCTACTTGTCTCAGAGTTTAAAGATGGAGGTAGCGCATTAGAGCTAATGGAGGAAGTTCTTTTTGAGGAACCAAAGGCTTCAGAAACTTACATTTACCCTCCTCCATTACATTCAAGCGAAGCCCGTGAATGTGTGTTGTTCTACAAATTGACAGATTTGTGGTCAACGGATGAAGGCATTGGAGTTGGACATAGTTGTTATAAGAATAGGCCAAGCGAGGAGAAGGGGCAGAAAGTGTGTCGCCGTGATGACGATGAAGTCTCACGAAGAGAGGATCAGGCCAACTATTATCATCCTTAATGGAGGCTTGGAAGTAACGTCAAGCTATTGACGTTAAAGAAGCGCTTTTTGGGAGGCAACCCAAGGTATGTTTTCTACTTTCCCTTGTATTTACTTCCATTCAATGAGGACATTGAATATTTTAAGTTTGGGGGTGGTTTGAGGGATAAGTAGTGTATATATATGTGATTGTTAGTCATTGTGTTCATGTAGGATTTCATATTTTGCATGTTAGTAGTAGTAAATTATGCATATATGTTCGTGTTATCTACGTTTGTTTCATATAGGACATTCTGTTTTTGTGTTTGTATATCATGTGAGTTCATAATAGTTTGCATTTGCACCCATGCTTGATAGGAATTTTGTGTTGTTGACGCTTTTGATTGAGAAGTGATATGCTTTGTTCTTGTGCACACACATACACTAGTAAGTTGAAGCTAGTAGACTTATTGAATGTTGTAAGTGATTAGAAGGACATGAATATGTGCAAGATGATTTAGTTTGCATGCTTTGAATACAAGTAGGGGCATTAGAGAGATTTTTTGCTTGGGATTGAGTATGTTTTTCCACCAAGTGAGTTTTTGAGCCTTATTGCATATTTGCAATTTATTCGTTTGCTTGAGTGTCCACGGATTGTTTGCATTGCTAGCAGTTGTTTGAGGTCTTTCTTGAAACGCATGACATTATTTGACGATTTAAATGATAAAGGCATTTAGGAATAACCGCATATTTTCCCATATTACCACACCATATTTACATGATCAATTAGTTAACCCGTTGAGCTTAATCCTATTTTTTCGGTGACATACCACATTACTTGCCTAGACCTTTTTCTTGTATTAGCCTTACATTAATTTGAACCCATATTGTCAAAGGGTAGTAGAGTGCTTAAGGGAGTAATAAGGTGTGCAAGGAGGGGTCTATTTTGGTTTTACTTTTGGGAGAAATATTGAAAATTGGGTTTGTTTATTTGATAGTCGGCATGTGTAATAAAATTGTGGGATCGTTGTTATTTGTTATATTATTGTTTTATCTAGCTCTCGAAAAAAAAAGAAAAAAAAAAGAAAAGAAAAAAGAAAAGAAAAAAATATATATATTATGAGAGCATGTTTGTGTTGTTATGATCCTACTTTAGTCGACTAGTCGAGTGTTTTGTTGGAAGAAAAATAATAAATTATGTGGGGGGGAAATAAGGTGTTGTGTATGATTTATTATGGTACTTACTAGCTTTTGACACTTCACCTGATCTGGCTTATTTGACATACCTTGTCCCTAGCCCCGTTACAACCCAATTAAAGACCTTTTGATTATCGTCATTGATGTATGTTGTGTTAAGAGTTAGATTGATACCAAATGTCAAGCGTGTTTATGATTTTGTTGGAATTGAGTGATACACTTACCCTTGTTCTTGAGAGAGTATTCTTTTGTGAGTGGATTGTGAGTGTTTGCTTGTTTTTGCGTATGAGATCCCGAGTTTTGACTCAAAGATGTACTCTTGTAGGCTTAGCATGTTTACTAACTTATTCTTACACTTGACATGGACTTGTGAGAACTTATGCATCTTCATTGAGTAGACTATGTGAATACTTGCACTTTCGACACCAAGACATTGCGTATTTACTTTGATTCTTAAGTTGATATGGCATAAGAGGATTTGAAGGTATGGTAGGATATTAGTAGTAGTCATTTGCATTTTCATATTAGTTGCATTCATGCATTGCATTGCATTAGGTTAAATGGATTTTGTGGGTACATTCGCTATAGGCCCTCACGAGACCTTACTCGTCCACTAGGGCTGTCTAGGGGTTTAAAGGGCTTGTTGCATATGCCATATGCAACCGTGATCACCTACGGAAGTGGTATTAGTTAGTTAGTTAGTTGTAATTGTTTATGCTTGAGGACAAGCATCGGTTTAAGTTTGGGGGTGTGATAAGTGGATTTATATCCACTTGAAGCATTCTAAATCGGCTTAAATTGATTGTCTTGGGCTCAAGTTTCTTGTAGTTTTGATGTGTTTTGCTTAGATGTACAGGTTTGCAAGAATGTTGATTAAGGTTGATGCTTCTATCGTTTTTGGAGAATAAATTAGTTAAAATTCGGATTTCTGAGACGGTTGCGCAGTCTACACTGTTTTGGACATATCTGGAGTTCTAGAAGTCTGTTTTCAGCGATCTTACTGCCCACGCGAAGCCTGGGAGATTTTCTACAACTTGGGATAGGATTCCCACGAGCAAATTGCGCCGGGTAGGAGCAATCTGCGCGAAGAACAGACTGCTGGGCGCAAGTTGCCCCTGAAAAATTACAGTTTTTACTATTTTGGTCATATCTTGAGTTCTACAACTCCGTTTGGGGCCCGTAAGCAGTCCACGCGAAGATAACGGAATTCTCTATCATTCTAAAGTGGTCCAGATGTCCAATTACTACTGGAACGGTCCTGAAAAACTGAATAAAAGTCAACTACGAATTTTCCTTAAAAAACAGAATCAGTTTAGGAAACGTATTTTGAAGAAATTCTATTTTACCTCTATTTTGGGTATTTTCTTGCTGGGCAAGACTTCTAGAGCCTATATAAACACATCCAACCCTTGTAGATTAATCATCATTAGGAGTAGAACCATTACATATCAATTACTTAGGTTTATTTGTATATTTTCATACTTTGTTTTTATCATGGTTTCACTTGATCCCATGATGACGAGAGGTTCGATTATGAACTAATCGTTGTCATGGGATTCTAACGGATTTATTTATGGAGCTTTAGTATCTGGATTGCTTTACAGATCTGTGTGTGATGTATATCTGATATCCTCGTATGGTTGTGCTTTATGAACTTAGATGCGTCATGAACATCTAATTTGTTAATCTCTTGTGAAGCGAGAGTGGATCTTGAGATTTAGAACTTGCCATGCTAGCATAGGATAGGTTGATGTTTTAACATCATGATTTGTGGCGTAAATAGAGATATTATGCTGCCCTATGTGATCAATGTGGATAACTTGTTCTTCAACCGTTATGTTTTCAAATTCTATAGAGATATAGGGTCTAAGCATAATTGGTGTCTATTCATCTTCTATCTCTTTTGGGGATGTATGTCTAGTTTGGTATTCGTATACTGAGAAGTAGTGTTTACTTGTTTCGTATTATCCGATCAGATATCATAACCATTGCATATAGTGATTAAAGGCGTCAGATCTAAGCGAAGTATTTAATGAAGTTAGGATTCGATGGTTTTTCTTGCAGAAGTAATTAGATTTCAATTCTTTCTAGTTAGTTAATTTATAGTTTTGTTAATTTGCTTCTTAGTTTAATTTAGTTAGTTAAAACCTTAATTTATTAATTGTCTTAGCAGTGCATAATAACCATACATTGTTGCATAGGCATATTTACTGAATAGAACCATAACTTGATCCCTGTGGGAACGAATTTGGACTTAACCTTATATATTACTTGTGACCACGTACGCTTGCGTGATTTAGTGTAAACAGACAGAAGACATACCAGTAGCCATAGCTATATCAGTATATCAAACAAGTAAAAGAACAGTTGAGTCGTCAGGATTTGCTCGAAAACCTGACTGCTCTTGAAGAGATAATTGCCCCCACTTACACTGTGTCAGGATGCTGGCAATATTCTTCCAGGATAAAACAACTCTGAGTTAGATGGTCACAGCAACCAGAAAACTCAACTTCGATTAACACCTCAGTCGCCAGAGAAAAACCCACAGAACTACTACGATAGTAAGGGATTTGAGAGTGTAGAGAGGAGAAGAGAATGTAGGGTGTGGTATGTAGTATATATAATATCAGTAGCTTAGCTCTCTATTTATAGGAGAGGCCAAACGTAACTGATACCACCCTCATCAATATTGTAACCCCCATTCCATTTAATAAAAATGAAACGGTCGATTTAATATAATCAAAACGGCTGTAACAGCTGATTTTCAGTTAAATAAATCGTAACAGTTACGTATATATTATCCACACATATCAGTTTAATTTTAATTATACGAATAAATGCAATATATATATTATCAAATTCTGTCCAGGACACAACATCAGGATCTGATCCATCAGGATTTTAGTCCGTCAGGATCTGATGTCCTCCCATCAGTATTTGATCATCAGGATCTGGTACCGTCAGGACTTGAGGTCCATTAGTATTTGATCAAGCATCAGGATCTGATAGTACCTTCAGGATTTAATCAGGACTTGGCCCATCAGTATTAGATGTCTGACCAGTTACTGATTTGTTCCAAGTACTGATCCCAATCTATATATATTTATTCTAATTAAAATATATTTAAACATAGAAATCAAATCTCTCGCCCAGGTCGCCTCGCGTACGCGAGACGCCGAGACATTCGCCCAAATCGCCCTTCGACCGAGCCGACCCGAGTCGAGACGTGACATGTCGTGGCGTGGCGAGGCGGGCGGCGGCGGCGCGCGCGTGGAGCACACAGTAACACCATGCACCATCATACACCTTAGTAGTTGTACACTACCCATGTGTGTGATTCTATATAAAGCCAACAACCCCCTTTATTTATTTCAATGTGGGACAAATACACATTCTCATTTTCAAGCTCTTTCAAGCTACCCACTTCAACTCAATTTCTCTATGGATTTCACTAAGAAAATTACTTAGACCCATATATGAAAATTGAAGTCCTCATAGCAAGGAACAATTTCCAATCGTTAAAATCCGAAATTAACATCAAGAACATAAATTAATTATGCTCTAAAAACTCCATTTTCTAACAATCCCCCACAAATCCATACAGAAATGCTTCAGGTTTCTCTTCATGACTTTTTTTTTCAGAGTCGATACCCTTCCGGGTTTGAACCCTCCTAAGTCCCCTACTTCGATGACTACCGGATTCAGATGGAATGTTTCACCTTGAATCTTAATCTGTTCGATGTAATCATGTCCATAGACGACGACAAGTCAAAGGCTATGGTGCCAATCTACGGCTTTGAGACATTAATGGTCTTGTCTCGATCCTGTTCGTCGAATGTTTCAAGGAATAACCCTTCCCTCTAATTGCGACCACACAATTACATTCGCTTAGCTGGCATCTCCAGAGATGTACTGCTACCATCTCATCGAATGACTTGATCTCATTCAGAGTTATAATAACTCTTGCTTACTAGCAGTGTCAGTACCTTCTAGGTTCACAGGGGATAGACTCAGATACCACAGTATCATCTATGTAGCAAAGGTACTACCAATTCATCCTTACAGCTTGTTATTACCACATTGAATACACTTCAAGGGATCTCCTCTCATGTGTATTGGGTTCCCACTGATGATGAACTATGATGGGTTGACAGCCCCATCCCCAACCTCGACTTAAGGACCACTGCAGGTTCCAGTCCTTTAGTTAAATGATCAGCTATATTATTCTGAGTTCCTATGAACTCTACAGCAATAATCCTATCAGACACTAAACCCCTTATAGACTTTAGTCTAACTTGGATGTGCCTCTTTGTTTTAGCATTATACTTCTTAATGCTAATCTTGTCGATAGTTGTTTTACTATCATAATGAATAGCAAACGCAGGAAGCAGTCTGCTTACTACAGGTATCGCGGACATAAGTCCGTGTAACCATTCAGCCTCCGTCCCCGTGGCATCAAGTGCACACAACTCAGCGTCAAAAGTAGACCGAGTTACTATAGTCTGTTTGGTCGACTTCCAGGATATTGCTCCCCCTGCTAAGGTGAACACGTATCCAGTCACTCCATTGGATCCAGACTTCTTAGCTATCCAACTTGCATCACTGTACCCTTCAAGCACACCAGGGAATCTCCTATAGTGTAAACAAATGTACATTGTGCCTTTTAGATATCTAAGTACTCTATCAAGAGCATCCCAATAAGTTCTGTTTGGACAGCTTGTATATGTAGCCAACTTAGACACAGAGTATGAAATATCTGGTCTAGTATAGTTAGCAAGATACTGCAAACTCCCTATAATTTGAGAATACCTTAACTGAGACACAGGTACTCATGAAGTATTCTTAACAAGGGCAACTTTAGGATCATAGGATGTACTAGCGATTCTACACTGTGAATAACCATATTTCTCAAGTATAGATTTCTCTATATAATGAGACTGCGATAAAGTTATTCCCTCAGCTGACTGCGTCAGCTTGAGACCAAGAATCACACTAGCCTCACCCATATCCTTCATTTCAAAATGCCTTTTCAAGAAAGCTTTTGTCTCGTTAATAATCTCTATATTGTTTCCAAACAGTAATATGTCATCTACATATAGGCACAAGATGACACACTCACTACCTTTAACTTTGGTGTAGACACACTTGTCACTATCATTAATATCATAACTGAACGGCACTATAGTTTCATCAAACTTTTTATGCCAATCCCTAGGAGCTTGTTTCAAGCCATAGATGGATTTGATCAACTTACATACTTTCCTTTCGTTACCAGATGCAACAAATCCCTCAGGCTGATCCATATAAATCTCTTCTTCAAGTTCACCATGAAGAAAAGCTGTCTTTACATCCATTTGATGGATAATAAGACCATGTACGGAAGCCAATGCTACAAGAATTCGGATTGTTGTCATTCTAGCTACTGGAGAGTATGTGTCAAAGTAATCAATTCCCTCCATTTGCTTAAAACCCTTAGCTACCAGTCTAGCTTTGTACTTATCTATTGAGTCGTCAGGGTTCAACTTCCTTTTAAAAATCCATCTACACCCGATAGTAGAACACCGAGGAGGGAGATCAACTAACTCCCATGTTCCATTAGAAATAATAGAGTCAATTTCACTCTTTACAGCGCCCTTCCAGTGCCTAGAATCTGAAGAATCCATAGCTTGTCAGAAAGTTAAAGGTTCTGTTAGATATTGATTCAAGTGATGATCAGGATCTGGGCATTACTGATCAGATACTGATGCTGACGTCATCAGTAACACATCGTCAGTATTTGAGTAGATCAGGATTACAAGCAGATTTACTTTTGTCCAGAGATTATGGGAAGATTGATTTGTCGGTTCCTGAATTATAGGAATGCAGCTATCATTTAAGATATGTATTAAGAGTCGTATGTAATTGATTTAATATATCTTGTAATTGATAGAGCAGCTGTGTACACTATATAAACACAGTTTAGGTTTTACATGATTGTAATCGAATACACGAGTTATTCTGTAACCTAGCAGCTCTTAAGAACATAAGGTTTTCTTAAGAGAGTGTGTAACAGTTTTATATCAGAATTAATAAAGCTGTTATTGATTCATACTTGTGTTATTAAGTCAAAAATATATACAATTGTATTCAACCCCCCTTCTACAATTGTTATTTACTGGGCAACAATTGGTATCAGAGCTAAACTGATTAATATTAATCAGAAACGATCTTAAGATGTCGACAAGCAAGTATGAAAGCATCAAAATTCCAATTCTCAAGAAAACTGAGTATCCAACATGGAAGGTGAAAATGCTGATGTATCTGGAAGCAACTGATCCAGACTATCTTGATAGGATCAATGATGGACCATTTCTTCCAACAAGATTAGTTGCAAGAACAGAGACTGTTGCTGAACACTATGTCATTAAGGCAAAGAGTGAGTGGACGACAGAGGAAAAGGCTCAAGTACTCAAAGATGCAAAGGTAAAAAATATTTTGCATAACAGTCTTGATAATGTCATGTCAAACAGGGTAATAGCATGCAAGACTGCAAAGGAAATTTGGGATACTTTGGAAACTCAATGCCAAGGTACTGAATCTATCAAAAGAAACAGAAGGGCTCTGTTGATTCAGGAGTATGAGCAGTTTGATGCTAAATCTGATGAAAGCCTTACTGATATGTATTATAGATTCTTGACATTACTGAACAATCTATCACTAGTTGGCAAAGAGTATGATCCAGAGGACTCAAACACCAAGTTTCTCAGAGCTCTAACTGAGGAGTGGGATACTCAAGCTTCAATCATAAGGCATCAATATGATTTGAAGATGCAGTCTCTTGATGAAGTTTACGGGATGCCTAGAACCTATGATCTTGAGGTTCAACAAAGAAAGAATAAGAAGAATGTCAAGACAAAATCTATTGCTTTGAATGTTGAATCAAAATCAAAGGGAAAAGCTGAGGAGGTTTCTAGCAGAAAGAGTAGAGTGGAAGAGTCAATTCCTGATGACTCATCATCAGATACTGATACTGAGTCTGATCCTGATACTGATGATGACTCTACTGATTCTGATATAGTGGAAATGGTTGCTATGATAGTCAAGGGCTTCAAGAAGATGAAGTTCAGAAAGGCTAGGAAGCAAGGGAAATTTCAGAAGAGAACCTTCAATACTGACAAAGACGGGTACAAGAAGAAAGAAGATAAAAGCAGCAAATTTGATAAGTCAAAAATCAGATGCTATAACTATGATGGAATGGGTCACTTTGCAACTGAGTGCAAGAAGACCAAAACCAAAGCTCTCATTTCTTCAAACAAGGATTGGATGGACTCATCATCTGACTCTGAAGAAGAGAAAGTGAATCATGCTTTGATGGCTAAAACTGATGAGACTTCTGCTGGTGAAAATAAGGTATCTGAAATTTTGTTTGATTTTGATACTAATAATGTCTCTGAGCTAAGATCTTTTTTAAAATCTCTGCATATTAGTTTTAGGAGTCAATCTCTTGAAAATACTAGAATAAAATCTGAAATGGCAGAGGTTGTTAAGAGAAATGATCATCTAGAAGCAGAGTTAATTTTCTTGTAGGAAGTTCAAGCAGAATGTGATAATGCTAAACACATGAAACTTGAAATAGAGTTTAAATGTAATGAACTTGAAATGCAACTTAAAGAGGCAAATGAAAAACTCAGAACCTGGACACATTCTGGAACAAAAACTCATGAAATTATTACTGATAAAAACTGGAAAGAGTGTCTAGGTTATAAGCCAGAGAATGAGAAAAAGGACAAAGAAAAGGTTGTTTCATCTAATCCAGGAAGAGTTATAGTTGATGACTCAACAAAATCCAAAAACCTACAGATATGTCACAAACAGTACTAAAACCAAATTAAAACCTGTTAATTATGTGTATCCAGAAAATCCCAAATCTACTTCAGATAAGGGATCCACTTCTACACATCATTCTGAGACTAGAACTGTCAAAAACAAGAATGTAGGTCTATTGTCTAAGAAACAATTAAGGGATAGAATCTTTGAAGTAACAGATAGGAAGAACTCTCCAACTGTTAAAAGGAACAGGAATGGTAAAGTTGGAATAAACAAGGAGAATAATTATAAGTATATTCCAAATGCACCAAGGAAAGTATGCTTTAACTGTGGTAACTCTAATCATCTTGCTATTGATTGCAGGAGTAAAAAGAAGGCTATTGTAGTTCCTAAGTCTGACATTAGGAATAAATCAGTATTTTATAAACCACAGAATCCTTGTTTCCATTGTGGCAGTGAATGGAATTCTATTTATACATGTGAAGAATACCATAATTTGTATTATAATTATTATGAGCCTTTGCCTAAGTTCAATAAAAGTGCAAATTTTGGAAAAACAAAGAACTTGAACACTAAGCATGCATCTGTTAAGAAAAAGACTAATTCTGATGGACTCAATCCCGATGAAGGTGTTTTTACAAGAAAATCTTCTGCTGCTAAAAATGTTAAGTTGCATGAAAAGAGAACCCAACAAGTGTGGGTTCTTAAAAATTCTAACTGAGTTCTTTGTGATTCTGATTGCAGGGTAAAAAGAAAAATGTGTTAGTCATGGATAGTGGAGACTCTATGCACATGACTGGAGAAAAAACCTTGCTATCAGAATTTGAGGAGAAGGCTGGCCCAACTGTGTCTTATGGAGATGGCAACAGTGGACAAACTTTGGGATATGGCAGTATTGTAATTGGAAATGTCATCATTGAAAAAGTAGCTCTGGTGAAAGGACTCAAACACAATCTGTTAAGTGTTAGTCAAATCACAGACAGAGGTTATCGTGTCAATTTCAATGATACTCATTTTGAAGTTATTAGCAAATCTTCAGGGAAGGTTGCATTAACTGGTCAAAGACATGGTAACATTTATGAAGCCAACATTCACACCAATACTGATAATCCAGCTACATGCCTCATCAGTAAAGCATCTGTAGATGAAAGTTGGAATTGGCACAAGAAACTTTCTCATCTCAACTTCAACAATATAAATGAGTTGGTTAAGAAAGACTTGGTAAGAGGATTACCAAAGGTACTGTATACTCCTGATGGACTCTGTGATGCTTGTCAGAAGGCTAAACAGAGAAGGACATCATTCAAGAGTAAATCTGAATCCTCAATTGATGAACCATATCACATGCTTCACCTTGACTTGTTTGGACCAGTGAATATTATGTCCATCAGTAAGAAAAGGTATACTCTAGTCATTGTTGATGAATATACTAGATTTACCTGGGTTTATTTTCTGCACAGAAAAGATGAAACTGTTGAAATACTGCTGGACCATGTGAGACTCATTGAAACTGGCACAAAATACAAAGTCAAGATCCTGAGAAGTGATAATGGGAATGAATTCAAGAATTCAGTGATGGAAGAGTTCTGCAAATACAAAGGAATAGTTCAACAATTCTCTGCTCCTGGCACACCCCAGCAAAATGGAGTAGTTGAAAGAAAGAACATGACTCTTATTGAAGCTGGCAGAACTATGTTAGAGGAAGGCAAACTACTTACATATTTCTGGGCAGAAGCAGTTAACACAGCATGCTACACTCAGAACATCACCTTAATCAACAGACATGGTGTGACTCCTTATCAGATGATTAAAGAAAAGAAGCCAAGTTTGAAGCATTTACATGTGTTTGGCTGCAAGTGCTTTGTTCTAAGACCTCGTCCTGAATAGCTAGGAAAATTTGAGACTAAAGCTGATGAGGCCAATCTTTATTGGCTATCCAACAACAAGAGCCTTTAAAATCTACAATCTGAGAACAAAGACAGTCATGGAATCTATTAATGTATCTTTTGATGACAAAAAGATAACAAGGATAACAGAAGACTCTCATGATAGTTTGATCTTTGCAAATGAAGCTACCAAGAATTCTGATGAAGTCATATCAGATACTGAGACTCTGTCAGATCCTGACGACCGATAAATTCCTGATCAAACACCAGATACTGATAATGACTCAAATAATGCAAATGTTAGGGGGGGCAAGAGCAAGACATCACCAGTACTGATACAACTCAAACATCAAGTAGAGACTCATCAGAAACAGATTCAAGTGACAATCCTGACAGTATATCAGGAAGAGATAGCACTATCTCAGGGGGAGCTTCTAGCAATTCTAGTTCTTTTAAAGATAACACCAATCCAGGGGGAGCATCCAGTTCAAGAAATGACTTACCATCAGCAAGGAAATGGACTAAAAGTCATACTCCTGATTTAATTATTGGAAATCCTGAAGCAGGTGTTAAGACAAGAAGTGCAACTCATAATGAATGTTTATATAATAACTTTCTGTCAAAGGAGGAGCCTAAGAAAGTTGAAGATGCACTTAAGGATGCTGATTGGGTAACAGCTATGCAAGAAGAACTGAATGAGTTTGAAAGAAATGAAGTCTGGAAACTAGTACCAAGGCCAAAGGGTAGGTCTATTGTGGGTACAAAGTGGGTATTCAGAAACAAGACAGATTCAGATGGCACAATTGTGAGGAATAAAGCGAGGCTAGTAGCAAAGGGGTATTCTCAACAAGAAGGAATAGATTATGATGAGACTTTTGCTCCTGTTGCAAGACTAGAGGCCATCAGAATTTTTCTGGCATATGCAGCCCACAAGAAGTTCAAAGTATTCCAGATGGATGTGAAAAGTGCATTACTCAATGGAGAATTGGAAGAGGAGGTATATGTTGAGCAACCTCCTGGCTTCATTGATCCCAAATATCCAGATCATGTCTATATACTGGATAAATCACTTTATGGACTAAAGCAAGCTCCAAGAGCCTGGTATGAAACTCTGGCTCAATTCTTACTGGAAAGTGGATTCAATAGAGGTACAATTGATAAAACCTTGTTTTATTTGAATCATGGTAAGGATTTGCTGTTAGTTCAAATATATGTTGATGATATAATTTTTGGGTCAACTAACTCTAAGTTGTGTGAGAAGTTTTCGAAGCTAATGCAGTCTAGATATCAAATGAGCATGATGGGAGAAATGAGCTATTTCTTAGGTTTGCAAGTTAAACAGACTGATGATGGGATTTTTATCAATCAGTCAAAGTATACAAAGAATTTGTTGAAAAGGTTTAACATGCAAGATAGCTCTACAGCTTCAACTCCTATAGCTACAGCTACAAAGCTTGATCCTGATCAAGGAACAGAAGTAGATGTAACCAACTACAGAGGGATGATTGGCTCACTCTTATATCTAACTGCTAGCAGACCAGATATCATGTATGCAACCTTTCTATGTGCAAGATTTCAAGCAAATCCCAAGGAACCACATCTCATTGCAGTGAAAAGGATCTTTAGATATCTTAAGGGCACTTCTTCCCTCGGCCTTTGGTATGCTAGAGAATCAGACTTTAGTTTATGTGGTTACTCAGATGCTGATTTTGAAGGATGCAAAATAGACAGGAAAAGTACTTCAAGCAGTTGTCAGTTTCTTGGTGGAAGACTAGTTTCTTGGTTTAGTAAAAAACAAAAGTCTATCTCAACATCAACTGCAGAAGCTGAGTACATTGCTGCTGGAAGCTGTTGTGCTCAGATCATGTGGATGAGAAATCAGCTAATGGACTATGGTTTGTCATTTTCAAAAATACCTATTTATTGTGATAATCAAAGTGCTATTGCCATGACAGGAAATCCAGTTCAACATTCTCTTACAAAGCACATCAGTATCAGGTATCACTTCATAAGAGAACAAGTACTGGAAGGGACAATTGAACTTCATTTTGTTTCTACTGATCAACAGTTAGCTGATATATTCACCAAGCCACTACCTGAGACTACTTTTACAAAGTTGGTGAACGAACTTGGAATGGTAAACTATGACAGTTCTTGAGAAAAAGAAGTCATCAGATACTGACGACTTGCAAATACGGATGAAAAGTCAATCCTGATAATGGTCAACGTCGAATCCTGATGCGACGGTTCGATTATTAGTATTATGTTCAGAATCTAACTGTCTTCGTTTTATTTCAATTTCCTGATTCAAACTATGATTAATGTTATTAAACTCCTGATAATGTGATCACTTTAATTAGTCCTCATATTTATTTCTCAGATTATATCTCAGTTCATAACATGATAAATCAGGAATACATTGAATAGAATAGAGAAACTGAATTTTTCATTGATAATAAGAAAAGCAGATAAATGTGTTTATGTTTGCTTTCTTAGATTTTTCCAATTAATATTCTCTCACTTATGTCCTGATGCTGTTTTTGAGAATGATACAATTTTGCCAATATGTAAAATCTCATAAAACAATATAAAGAGTCTAGTCAATTCTGATAAAGCAAATAGGTTTGATGGAACTCCATACATTCCTGATGAAGTATGGTCTCTTTTAAGACAGAGAATGCCTATTCAATATGGCCCAGCAACTGGTGCTATGGGACAGGACCTTACACATCCTATTCCTGACACAAGCACACAACCTAAACACTCTTCTAAACAGTCAACCACCTCTGATGTCTCACAAAAGACATCAGTTGTAAAATCAAAGAAATTAGCTAGATCTGATGTGTATGAGAGGCAATCAGGATCAAAGGATTTCTCCACTCCAACTCACTCTCAAATGAAGTTACAAGGGGGTGAACAAGGGGTCCTGGGTGCATCTAATCTGAATAGAGAAACAGGAGTAAAGAGGAAAGTTAGTCAGAGAGCTGATTCTGATTCTGATGATGACACAATGCCTATATCAGTTTTAATGAAGAAAAAGGAGATTGATGCTGTTGATACTAGAGAAGTGGCTGTCTCTAAGAAGCCACAGAAAAGAAGAAGATTAATCAACAAAGGCAAATTTGTTGTTCCTATAGAATTACAGAATCTTACTGTCTCTACTATTCAAGATGGATCATCAGTTCCTGTCACTATTGTCAATCCTGACATCTCTACTCATGATAATTCACCTGTGAAGACTGTTGAGATCTCTGATTCTCCAACACCTGTATCTCCAAAGAGAAGAATTATTGAGATGTCTGTTGATCAAGTAAATGCTATTGCTGCTCAGTTTGGTTTAAAACCTTCACCACTTGAAAAGAAAAATGTTGAAGCAAATGTCTTTCATAGATAGAAGAAACAGAGACTACTTTGTCACCTCTGAAAGGATCAAGCCCACAAGAACCTGAACTTCAAAGGAGTTCAGCAGCTATTGCAGATCCAGTCACACAAGAACCACCTACGTACTCAAAGTGTGGGTGCAGACATTTTTGAAGGAATAGTCCCACAAGAACCACTTTCTCAAAGGGAAGGTGAAGACAAGAATATTCCTGCCCCACAAGAACCATCTTCTCAAAGTGAAGATGCTGGCAAAGTCACATCAGCAGGGGAGTTTCCTGATAATGCTCAAGGGGCTTCTGAAATTGAACTTGAAGTAGCTAAAAGTCTGACAGATAAAGCTGCTCATGATTTGCACATTGCTGAATGTGATGAAGTGATCACTGACACTGCATTTGAGGGAAGCACACAAGAACCTTTGACTCAAAGTGTTAAAGCAGCTTCAAAACCTCAGAATACACAAGAACCATTGGTAGAAAATACTAATGTAAGTCATACTACAATTGCAGTTGTCAATCCTGATGCCAATACTACTGATCCAAGTATTCCTCTTCTTGTTGAGCCTATTTCTTCAAGGCCAATGGATTTGATTCCGCCTGTATCAGGTAACACTTCTCTCTTTACTTCCTTTATTACTGATAGTATGATTACAGATAGACCTGATATAAGGGATACCTCTATTTGTATGACTTCAGACCACTCTTCTCAGCCACATCTTATTTCTTCACATTTAATGAGTCAGAGCCTTTCTTGTGAGAATGAGAGTGAACATTTAGAGAAAAAGAAGAGTGATGAGAGGCAGTCTCATGCACTGGCAAAAGGAGAGGTAGAAAAGAGTGAGAAGTTGTTAACTTCTAGTGAGGTAGCAGTTACTATTGACAGTAACTTAGGTAACACTGTGAGAAGTGATGAGATCATTTTAAAAAAACGAGAGATTTAGGAAATGTTACTATTCTGTCTGCAGGTCATCAGGATTCACCAGCTGCATCTACTGGTGATTTGAAATTGAAAGGTGTTATGCATCCTGATGAGAATGTTGATGATAAGACTAATAAATCTGGTTCAAATTCAGATGATGATCCTGATGATGCTGATTATATTGAAGCACTTTATGTTCAGGCTGCTGTAAGAGCGAGTCTACGTTCTGGTACTCAGGCTCAGGCTTCTTCAAGCAAGTATCCGGAATCTTGCAGTAACAAGGGTGAATACAACAATATTACTCCTGATCATATTCAAGCTCTAAGGAGGTATGAATGGGATACTGAATGGGATAAGCCTACTGCTTCTATAAACTTTCTCAATGCTCTCTTTCATTCCACGCATATAGCTTCCAAGTTGTCTAATTCTGATCTCAAGGATCATCTGAAGACTACTACTATCTTGACAAAGGGACTGAAAGATGAGATTGCTTCTGTAAAGAAGAATAATGATCAGTTTCATGCTCGTTTTCTTAAGGATCATTCTGAAGTTGCATCTGCTTCGCAGCTTAAATGTTTAACTGCTGATGTTAATACAAGGATGAACTCTGTAGAAACTAAAGTTGATACTTTGTCTTCTAAGGTCGATAATATTGAAGAAACTCTCAAACTAATCTTATCTTTCTTTCTTGATGAGGATTCTGATGTCAAAAAGGGTGAGAAGATAGTCAAAACAAAATGCTCACCTAATCCAGTTGTACAAAAGGATGATGATATTTCTGGAAATGATGGTGGTGCTAAGTCACATAAGTTGAAACCTCTGATGCTGCTTTAGTAACAAAGAGAAGTAAATCTAATACTCAAACTAGGCAGTCAACTCATGTTTCTAGATCTGGTAAGAAGACAGTGACAACAATGGTACAATATCAGAGTCTGACAGAAGAACAGTTCGTGACACCTGGTCAAACTCTGTCAACCATTCCTGAGAATGATGTGTATGTGGAACAGGATGAAGATGCTGCTAATCTGTTTCATGAACTTGACACAGGGGATGGTTGTGTTCTTAAATTGTTTCATAAAGACAAAAGAGTTCAATAGTATCATGCTGAGAAGGTGCTTATCTTAACTACTGGAGAGAATCCAAACATGACTACTGATGAGTTCTTAGAAGAACAGAACAGGATTCTCGAAGAAATTGCAAGACAAAATGAAGCTCCTGCTGCAAGAAGAGGAAGAGGCAGAGGAGGAAGATACAGAGGTAGAGGAAGAATACCTGCTCAAAGAAGTACAAGGCAAACAAGATCTAGTGGAATCAAGTTAAAAGATGTTTCTGAGAATGAAAAGAATAAAACTCCACTATCTCTTGTACTGACTCCGAATAACAGATTCAATGCTCCTGAAGAAATTGAAGAGGAGATATTGCCTTTAAAAAGAAAGAGCAAGGTTGTTGTTCAATCTACTGTATCTAATAAGAAGTCAGTTTTTGATTCAATTCCTGATGTTGTCTCTAATTCTGGAGAAGCTGAAGTTTTAAAAGAACTTAAGATTATGATTCTTAAGGTTGTGGTTGAATTTCACAATATGGAAGTTATTGAAGATACACTGAAGTATGAGCAAGAAAATTTCAGAAGATTTGAAAAAGAAAGTGAAATCAGAGCTAAAGCAAGAGAAGCAGAAAGGATAGCAACCAGAGATTACTTGAAAAATGTTCATAAATCTAACAGGAAGTTATGGTATGATAAAAGTAAATCTGTTCCTGAACATCAGCAGTATTATCCAACAGATGAGAAGAAGAAGAGCAAGAAAAAAGGAGAAGAGTGAGTGTGATTATAGGAAACCAATTGTTTTCAAGTCTGCAGGTCTGATAACAGAGTCTTCTTTGATTAATGAATCTTTATTGATTGTTAAATCAAAGTCTACTGTATTTGTTGCTGAAAATCCACCAAAATGGGTAAGTATGCAATCTGGTTTCAAGGGATTGGAACCTGGAACAAGAGGAGGTATTGGGTATAATAATGCACAGGTTGTTTTTATTGTACAAACTGATCAATATGCTCTAGTTGACAAGATTGGTGATGAGTTAACTGTTAATCATCTCTGGAAACTTGAAGCTGTTGCTATCATTGCTGATTGTCATGCTGGTGCTAAGAAGGTAGAAAAGATGTTGTACTTCATGAAAGACAGAAGTGTAAAGAAGATTGTTATTCATGAGTTGTTGTGCAAATCCGCAAAAGAGCTTAAATATGTTCTGTATCTGCTCAGATGTAAAAGCATCAATGTTAAAGAAAGAGAAGTCTATTATAATTGGTCTGTTATGATTTACAGGAAAATCAGACAGAGATTTATGGATGGAGGAACGAGGTATGATGGCAATTATACTCCTATGTATTTAAATTTAAGAGACATAGAGGTTGAAATGAAGAAAGGTACTGCTGTTAGAGAAGAGTATCTAGGCATGGAACAACTGTCTCTTAATCCAGATGGGAAGGAGATTGCTTATGTGTTGCTAGGTGATTTAGATCTTCCAAGAAGCTCAATTCAGAATCTCAGGGCAGCTATCTATCAGATTAATGAGGAAGACGAGGACTCAAAAATCTGAAAAAAAAACTGATTCAAATTCTTGAAAGCAAGGAAGAAGAATTGATATCTGACTTCTTGAAGATGAATCTGTTTTATCAAAGAATTTCTGAAACTGTTCCTGATGAATTTTAGAAGGTATTTTGTTTTGAGTTTTTGACATCTTTGAATAAAGGAATTTGTGCTTTATTTCACAAAGAACAAATTGGGGGAGATTGTTAGATATTGATTCAAGTGATGATCAGGATCTGGGCATTACTGATCAGATACTGATGCTGACGTCATCAGTAACACATCATCAGTATTTGAGTAGATCAGGATTACAAGCAGATTTACTTTTGTCCAGAGATTATGGGAAGATTGATTTGTCGGTTCATGAATTATAGGAATGCAGCTATCATTTAAGATATGTATTAAGAGTCGTATATAATTGATTTAATATATCTTGTTATTGATAGAGCAGCTGTGTACACTATATAAACACAGTTTAGGTTTTACATGATTGTAATCGAATACACGAGTTATTCTGTAACCTAGCAGCTCTTAAGAACATAAGGTTTTCTTAAGAGAGTGTGTAACAGTTTTATATCAGAATTAACAAAGCTGTTATTGATTCATACTTGTGTTATTAAGTCGAAAATCTATACAATTGTATTCAACCCCCCTTCTACAATTGTTATTTACTGGGCAACAGGTTCGTCCTCGACATTGTAAGTGATATAATCACTTCCAAAATCCTTGACTACCTTTGCACGCTTACTCCTTCATGGTTCCTCTACCTCCTTAGGAGTAGAGCTACTACTAGGTTCCACCCCCACATTTGTCATCTTTTCCACATGATCAGGAATAGAACTTGATGTGTGAGTAGGATCTTCAGTAGAAGTATCTTGAGGCATACCACTCTTCATAGGGTAAACATCCTCAAAGAATGTAGCATCACGAAACTCAACTATCGTGTTTGCCACTATACCATCTATGTCAGATTTTAACACTAAAAATCTCATAGCTGTAGTGGTTTCAAGATAGCCTAGAAAGATACAATCAACAGTCTTCGGACCTAGTTTCTTTCTCTTGTGTTCAGGGACAAGTACCTTAGCAAGGCACCTCCACACACGAAGATACTTAAGAATAGTCTTCTTGCTCTTCCATAACTCATAGGGTGTCTTATCCATGTGTTTCAGAGGAACTCTATTCAGAATATGGCAAGCCGTATTCAGAGCTTCTCCCCACATGTATTTAGGCAACCCAGAATTAATAAGCATACTATTAATCATATCTTTAAATGTTCTGTTCTTTCGCTCAGCAACCCCATTAGACTCAGGTGTGTATGGTGGGGTAACTTCATGAACTATTCCATTGCTTGCACTAAATTCATTAAAAGCGTTACTCGTATACTCACCACCTCTATCAGATCTCAACCGTTTAAGCACCTTACTAGTTTGTTTTTCTACTTCAGTTTTATATATAATGAATTTACTAAGTGCTTCATCCTTATGTCTAAGTAAATAAACATAACAGTATCTACTTCTATCATCTATAAAGGTAATGAAGTATCTAAACTGGTCCTTAGTTAACACACCACCAAATTCACAAATATCAGTGTGTACTAAATCTAACAAGTCTGAATCCCTAACAATATTATGAAAAGGTTTCCTTATTTGTTTAGCAGACACACATACTTGACATTTAGAATTCTTTTCTATAGTGTGTTTTGGAATCAACTCTAAGTTCATCATATTTTTAAGAGCACCAAAATTTAAGTGACCAAGTCTAGCATGCCATAAAGTTGAAGATTCAACACAGTTAACAGAAGGAGTAATTTTATTCAAAGCACCCAAAACGGGCTCAACATTTATTACAAATAAACCATTTGACAAGTAACCCTTGCCAAAGAAAGTATAAGTACGAATAAGAACTACTTTATTACATTTGAGAGAGACTTCAAAACCATTAGCTACTAAACAGCTTCCACTTATTATATTTCTACGCATGTTGGGAACATGATGCACTCTCATCAGGGATAGAATACGACCCGAAGGAAACTTCAAGTCCACGTTTCCTATTCCATGTACTTGAGCGGCACTTGCGTTCCCCATCGTCACTGTCAAGCTATGACTCTGTTGATAAGATACAAATAAACTAATGTCAGCACAAATATGCACATTAGCTCCAGTATCAATCAACCATTCATTTGACAGATAAGTGGAAAATAGTACAGGGTTGTAGGTAACATACCGGTCAACGTTGGTTTCAGAAGCCAAAGCCTCACCAACAACCATGTTCGCTACAGGCCCACTTAAGGTTCCAAGCATAGCATTCGCTTGAGCTAACCCCTCGGCTTTCTTTGCTTTCTTTGTAGGGCAGTCCTTACTCCAGTGCCCAACCAGCCCACAAGACCAACATGGTTTGTTTGCCTTTGGTTTCTTGGCCTTATCCTTGTCATTCTTAGGTTTATTACTATTACCCTTCTTAGAGACAGCCTTCCTTTTCTGTCCTACAGTTGCTACATTTACCTTCGAACTTCCATGCTCAGTTGGCATCACATGTCCCTGTTTGGACTTGTGTTGTTCTTGCACCGAGATGTCCAGTATAAGGTTGGTCCAGGTGATCTCTCATTTCTGTCTTTTCAGGGAGAGAGAGAACTCTTCCCAAGACTTTGGAAGCTTTTCAATCACACTCATCACCTTAAACTTTTCGGGGAGGTCCATTCCAGACTCCTTCAAAGCATGCACTATCATCTCAAATTCATGCACTTGCTCAGTCATGGACTTATTGTCCACCAGCTTGAAATCAAGGAACCTAGCCACAGAATACTTTTCCAGACCTTGTGAGTCAGTATTATGTGTCTGGTCCAGCTTCTCCCATAAGAGTTTTGCGGTGTAGGCATCAGAGGAGTACACATCAAACAAAGTGTTCGTTAGAGCAGCCAAAATGGCCGCCCTAGCCACCCCATCCTTCTCAGCCCACTTCGCAAAACCCTTAACTGATTCAGCCTTCTCTTGATCAACAACCGGCTTCTCATATTCCACAACAGGCCATAGACCCTTTACAGTCAACCACAACTTCAACCTTTTCTGCCAACGAGAAAAGCCAACGCCCCCATTGAATTTCTCAGGCAAGCTAGTTAATTCAACGGGTTGTGGAAAACTGTAAGTGGTCCAATCAATGACCCCAGCAGATGCAACCGAACTACCACTAGCAGGAATTTCACTTTCGTTAACCATTATGCTAAATACTATATAACAAATTATCTCTTCAAGAATGTTGGGATTATTGACTAAAACAACAACATAGAGGCAGTTATATATCGTATTTAACAAGCCAAGGCCAAGCAAACAATTAACGAAACAAAACACGAAGGTATAAAACATGCATATCAGTAACTGTAAAAACAAAGGAAAGACAGAAGACATACCAGTAGCCATAGCTATATCAGTATATCAAACAAGTAAAAGAACAGCTGAGTCGTCAGGATTTGCTCGAAAACCTGACTGCTCTTGAAGAGATAATTGCCCCCACTTACACTGTGTCAGGATGCTGACAATATTCTTCCAGGATAAAACAGCTCTGAGTTAGATGGTCACAGCAACCAGAAAACTCAACTTCGATTAACACCTCAGTCGCCAGAGAAAAACCCACAGAACTACTACGACAATAAGGGATTTGAGAGTGTAGAGAGGAGAAGAGAATGTAGGGTGTGGTATGTAGTATATATAATATCAGTAGCTTAGCTCTCTATTTATAGGAGAGGCCAAACGTAACTGATACCACCCTCATCAATATTGTAACCCCCATTCCATTTAATAAAAATGAAACGGTCGATTTAATATAATCAAAACGGCTGTAACAGCTGATTTTCAGTTAAATAAATCGTAACAGTTACGTATATATTATCCACACATATCAGTTTAATTTTAATTATACGAATAAATGCAATATATATATTATCAAATTCTTTCCAGGACACAACATCAGGATATGATCCATCAGGAATTTAGTCCGTCAGGATCTGATGTCCGCCCATCAGTATTTGATCATCAGGATCTGGTACCGTCAGGACTTGAGGTCCTTTGATCAAGCATCAGGATCTGATAGTACCTTCAGGATTTAATCAGGACTTGGCCCATCAGTATTAGATGTCTGACCAGTTACTGATTTGTTCCAAGTACTGATCCCAAATTCCTCGCCCAGGTCGCCTCGCGTACGCGAGACGCCGAGACATTCACCCAAATCGCCCTTCGACCGAGCCGACCCGACCCGAGTCGAGACGTGTCGTGGCGAGGCGGGCGGCTGCGGCGCGTGCGTGTGTGTGTGCGCGCGTGGAGCACACAGTAACACCATGCACCATCATACACCTTAGTAGTTGTACACTACCCATGTGTGTGATTCTATATAAAGCCAACAACCCCCTTTATTTATTTCAATGTGGGACAAATACACATTCTCATTTTCAAGCTCTTTCAAGCTACCCACTTCAACTCAATTTCTTTATGGATTTCACTAAGAAAATTACTTAGACCCATATATGAAAATTGAAGTCCTCATAGCAAGGAACAATTTCCAATCGTTAAAATCCGGAATTAACATCAAGAACATAAATTAATTATGCTCTAAAAACTCCATTTTCTAACAACTTGCTCCTTCAGTGCAGGCATATCCAACAATTTACTCATTTTCTATAGGCTTATCCAAGCGTTACTCCTTTCCTATAGGCGTATCGAAGCGTTACTCCTCTGTCATGGGCGTATCCCGTGGGTATTTTGGACGGTACTTCCCGAATCTAGGCATTTTGGTGAGAGAAAGCTAAATTTTGGGTATATAGGGCACTCACCCTTAAATGAACACATGAAGTACCAAAAAATATGTACAAAAAAAGTTATATAAAAGATAGTACATTTTTATTTGAAAAGAGTAATCGATTAGTTATTAGTAATTATAATATTTTATTAAATATAAATGATAAAGTTTTTCAACTAACAAAGAAATATTTTATTAAATAGAAAAGGTAACATTTTTTAGTTGAAAAAAATATTAATTTTGTATTTTTAATAATATTATTATTATTAATATTTTAATTAGAATTAACAAAATAAGAGAAATATTAGTTAGAAAAAATATAAAAGAAAATATGTTTTACCTGAAAAGGAAAAATTGATTAGTTATTGAAAAAATAAAAAAGGTAACATGATTTACATGAAAAAGAAAATTGATTAGTTATTTATAATTGAATTTTTTTTAGATCTTTCAATCTTATTGCTTTAATATTATAATATAGATAGATATAAGTAATATTATAATATAAATAGATAATTAAAGATATTTAGGTAAAAAAATAATTATGAACTAAAAACACTAATTACCAAAAAATATGTACTAAAATTTTTAATATTTCGACTAGTAGAGATTTCTTAATATTAGAATTGAGGTAACATTTACACAACTTTGTGCTGCACAATTATTTTTTGAAGGCCACTACATTTCATTTCTTTCTTGGTGTGCATTTTTTTTTTTCATATTTATAGCTTGTAATGATAGTTGTGTTATATCTTTTTAATATTTTTGACCTTATTTTTACTTATTTTTTAATATTTAATGTTTGTTTACAATTATTTTATTATTGCAACAATGTTTTAATTTTACTATTGAAATTCAAAAACAAGATGTTATTAGTGTTCTTAAATTACAACAACAAATAATTTTCAATTATAATTTAAAAATGATCACGGTGAATTTAGTGGTTCAAGGTTCAAGATATTATTTACAGATAGAATTAATATTGATTTAGTTTAGACATCGTAATAAAGATTCAAAATAAGAACTTGTTAGTAAAATTAATCATTAACATTAATTAATGTACAATATATTATGAATAATATATTTTTTATCTAATATAAATTAAGATAATAAATAAATTAAAATTTAGTAAGTGTAACATATGTAAAATTCAATCTTTTATTTGCTTAACAAACTAACAAATTCAGTTTAAATAAAAAATAATTATAACATACGTATAAGTATTTCTACAAAAATCTTATACTAGTTTTGACTTATTACAAACAAAAGTTAACCTCCCAATAAATAAAATATTTTTAATATTTCAATTAAGAGGTTCCAAGTTATAACTCAGATATTTGGCGTTTCTCATTTTCTTCAAAAAAATTGATCTCAAATTTATTTGATCAAAATATTAATGAAATGAAGTGATTAAAGAGAAATATAGGTGATTTTAGATTAATATTTAAAATTAATTTTCATTATAATGACAATGCACAAAGCGTGAAGTATCATTTCATATAGAACAAAACCATTTTTGTATAAGTTAGTATTAAAGATTTATTTTTTTGCACGTAAATTAATGAAAATATTTCAACATCATAACATATAATCTACTATTATTCATTTAAATTATTCAATAATAAAATATTAAAAATATTCCAAAATCATTGATGTATGATATAGTATGATGGTCAATTATAAAATATTGAAAATGTTAATATATATTGTTTACATTATCCAATCATAAAAATATTGAAATTATGTGAAAATAAATGACTTAAAATCTAATATTAACTATTTATTGTACCCTTATTATTGGAAACTGAATATCACAGACCTAGGACCTAATATCTAGGATTGTAAGACCTAATATAGACAATTTATTGTGTCCAATAATAAAATACTAAAAATATATTGCACATAAAATATCATCAATGACTTAAAACTAAAATCCGGTATCTACAATTTGACATTTTTTGACATTTTATTAGTGATGTATGACCTAAATATTGAAACTATATATTACTTATTGATGTATGACACTATTTGACATTTTATTAGTGATGTATGACCTAAATATTGAAACTATATATTGGTTATTGGTTAGTGATATATAATGAGTTATGACCTCTGTTATAAAAATCGGCCAAAAATCGGTCAACATTTTAGAACCGATTCGATCGATTTTACAAAAATCGGCAATTTAGTCGATAAATCGCCGATTTTTCAACCGAATCACCCGATAAATCGTAAATCGGTACCTCAACCGAATAGTTCCGATTTCCGAAATCTACAACACTAGTTATGACCTAGTATCAAAGATTTACTTGTACCAATAATAAAATTCTGTATTTGTAAATATGTAATGTGTACTAGTGAAAATATATTCTAATATGTATGATCTTAATGATGATAATATCAACCATAGATTATTCAATAATAAAATTTCAAAAATATTTTAAGATGTATGACTTAACATCATAGTCAATAATAAATTACTAAAAATGATTCATGACATCATCACATGAACTAATATCAACCATTTACGCTATCCAATCATAAAACATTTTAATGTATTCCGGTGACTTAATTAACTCTGCCTAATCACAAAATAGTGTAATTATTTTAGGGAAATTCTCAATGGTGCCCTTCTGTTATTGACTTTTCCAAGTGGTGCCATTTCGTGTTTTTGACTTACGAGTGGTACCCTTGTATTTTTGACTTTTCCATGAAATACCACTATATCAACCAAAATGTTAGTATCTGAAATTCTCAATGGTACCCTTGTCAGTTGAATAATGAAGGGTACCAACGGGAAAGGGGTACCATTGACAAAAGCCAAAAGTACAAGGGTACCATTGAGAATTTCCAAATATTTTAATATTAGTGACTTATAACCTACATTTAAATGATTTATTTTTATACAATGCTAAAACAATAAAAATCAAACCAAAAAAAAAATATATATATATAAGTTATATACTATTAACTCCACAGCTCAAAAATAATTTTTACTATGACCCCACATCTAAAAATTATTTTTCACTATTAGTAACATATAATTAAGTATAAAGAGATATAATTAGTGATATCGTACATAACATCTAAAATATTTTAACATGAAATCTGTTATGCCATATTTTGGCATGTCTAATAATCTCCCAAATTTCTAATATTACTAATTATTAATTCAGATTTATAATTATTGCTTAACCGCTAAGTTTTATCCTCTCCCTGAAATGAGGAAAGAATCAATCAATAACGGAAAATATCTCCAAACGATATTCTTCAAATCAGGAAGACATCACAACGATAAGATTAAATCAGATAGAATCAGTAATCACCCAGATTAACGAAGTTTATCCCTAAAGTCTCTAAGGGATAGACACAAATTAATTCACAGAACTGCGTGGGGCTTGATCCTATATAAACATATAGGTACGCAGGCATCTTGGTACGATATGGAATCCGATACACGAGACAAATCGAGACACCTGCCAAGTCCAGCCCCCTCTTTTTTCATAAACCCTAATTCTCTAATAACCTAAAACATCCACATACTCATGATTTAGTTCTACTATTCCAGCAAACCTCCGATTTTGTGTTGTTACGAAATTCCTCCAACAACATTTGGCGCTAGAAGGAGGGGAAATTAATTATTTGTGGAGGACAAATAATTTTCAAGCAAAAGGGGATTTTCGATTTTTTGGAATACGACGACGGCAAAAAATGGTTACGGTGGTGATGCATAGCTAGCGAGGAAATAGAAAGGCAAAATTGGAAAAGACCCATGCGCGCCATTAACAGAGACCACAAGAACAAGAAACAATGGAAAAAGAAATATAAAAAAAATAAAAGAAGACAATTAGACATGTACATAAGGACATCAGTTAGAGAAAAAAAACAAACAAACACGTGCAGTAGTAGAGGAAGAATATTCTTGGTGGCAAGACTTAAAGAAAACAGCAGGGGGCTACACTAGGAAGAAAAAAAAAAGAAGACAAGGGAAAAAGGAGCCGCAAAAAGAAAAAAAAAAGAGGAAAGAAGCTTAACACACGCACGTAGAGTGTAGACGCAGCCAGCACGCAAAGAGTTAGACTTAGATGCAGCCAGATAATGGGACTTGGACATCAAAATGGGACTTGTACATTAATCAAAAGATAAGTTTTTCGATTTATCTTTTAATTTTCTGCAAATAAAATATGTCATGCATGCGTGTGTTTTTAAATATTTTTCAGAAAAAATATTTATTATTTAAAATTCCGTGCGAGCAATAAATATTTTTATGCTTGTAAAATTATTGCGATTTAGAAAATATCGTACGAGATATTTATGCTGATTAATTGTGAATATTTACATATTGATGAATTGCGGATTTATTTTACAATCCCGTACGAGCTGCATTATTCTCAAGAAAGAAAAAATTATATATACGAGACGCATAATTTTGTAAAAGATTTTCTACAAAAAGGAGCATTATTTTTGAAGAAAATAAATATCGCGACATTCTTAAAAAAGCATATTTATTATTGCGTTTGGATTTGCAAAAGATTTTTCATATATCGTCGCGATAGTACATATATGTCAAAAATATTTTCAAACTTGCGAACTAAATTGCCAAGTAGGGTAGCCTGGACAAGCTATAAATCTCGCAATGCTACATGCTTAGTAAAGTGCAGCACCCTCTGGATTATTATTGAAGGCCCATGACCAGATCTTGAGCTCAAGGTCGCATGGGTGGGAAGGCATCCCTATGCAAAATATCTTTCAGACATGCACAGCCAGCGCGCGTGCAAAGTTCACCAGAAAGTTCGCCAGAATTACATCTACATTTCTTAGTGAAGACCTCGCCAGACACATCCTTATGTGGTTGCATCAGACACTTGAAAAACGTGTATGCCTACTCGGAATATATACAAGCGCCAAGGTCCTAACTAGACAACAAGGATCGCAAAGGATTTCAAAAATATTATTTATGCTCGCACATTTGAAACCTTGGCAAATATATATCTTATACTGGTTATCACATGCTATCATACTTGCATCCGCATACGCCTAACGAGCACAATGGTGCTCTAAATGTTTTGCTAATCTTCTGTTTTTAGTTTTTTCAGCGACTCAAGAAATTTGGAAGCTTGAAGAATTCTTAGTTCTCCACTGCAGCAAGCTACACTGAAGAACTGGGGGCTAGTTGTTATGCCATATTTTGGCATGTCTAATAATCTCCCAAATTTCTAATATTACTAATTATTAATTCAGATTTATAATTATTGCTTAACCGCTAAGTTTTATCCTCTCCCTGAAATGAGGAAAGAATCAATCAATAACGGAAAATATCTCCAAACGATATTCTTCAAATCAGGAAGACATCACAACGATAAGATTAAATCAGATAGAATCAGTAATCACCCAGATTAACGAAGTTTATCCCTAAAGTCTCTAAGGGATAGACACAAATTAATTCACAGAACTGCGTGGGGCTTGATCCTATATAAACATATAGGTACGCAGGCATCTTGGTACGATATGGAATCCGATACACGAGACAAATCGAGACACCTGCCAAGTCCAGCCCCCTCTTTTTTCATAAACCCTAATTCTCTAATAACCTAAAACATCCACATACTCATGATTTAGTTCTACTATTCCAGCAAACCTCCGATTTTGTGTTGTTACGAAATTCCTCCAATAACAAAATCTAATATCAACAATATATGATTCAATATTAAAAATTTACTTTACACAATAATAAAAGTATGATAAATATGATGACTTGACCGATGACCAACATTAAAGAATTTACTTATACCTGATTATAAAACAATGAAAACTAAATTAAAAAATCTATTATATATATAATGCCATACCATTTTAATCCAACTTAAATTACTATTTTGACCCTCTATGGATTAAATTTTTTTCAAAAAATTGTTGCTCATGAGAATCGAACCTAGGTCTTTGGGTTCATTTGCACATCACCTTACCACTAGGCTAACACATCACACATGTTATATATAAATCATAAAATATGCTATGTATGTTGGGTGATGAATGAAGAATCTTTGGTATTTTGATTTCTAAGATATTTTAATCATTTTTCTTCGTTTTACATTTACATATTTATATTTTATTATGTTATAGTTTAGTATAAATGAGTGATATATGGTATTTAGTGAAACTAGATATTTTGAAATTATTCGATTTAATAAAATAATATTAATGACCCTCTATTATTATATATATAATGCCACAACATGTACCATTTTAATCCAACTTAAATTACTATTTTGACCCTCTATGGATTAAATTTTTTTCAAAAAATTGTTGCTCATGAGAATCGAACCTAGGTCTTTAGGTTCATTTGCACATTACCTTGCCACTAGGCTAACACATCACACGTGTTATAAGTCATAAAATATGCTATGTATGTTGGGTGATGAATGAAGAATCTTTGGTATTTTGATTTCTAAGATATTTTAATCATTTTTCTTCGTTTTACATTTACATATTTATATTTTATTATGTTATAGTTTAGTATAAATGAGTGATATATGGTATTTAGTGAAACTAGATATTTTGAAATTATTCGATTTAATAAAATAATATTAATGACCCTCTATTATATATATAATGCCACAACATGTACCATTTTAATCCAAATTAAATTACTATTTTGACCCTCTATGGATTAAATTTTTTTCAAAAAATTGTTGCTCATGAGAATCGAACCTAGGTCTTTAGGTTCATTTGCACATCACCTTACCACTAGGCTAACACATCACACGTGTTATAAGTCATAAAATATGCTATGTATGTTGGGTGATGAATGAAGAATCTTTGGTATTTTGATTTCTAAGATATTTTAATCATTTTTCTTCGTTTTACATTTACATATTTATATTTTATTATGTTATAGTTTAGTATAAATGAGTGATATATGGTATTTAGTGAAACTAGATATTTTGAAATTATTCGATTTAATAAAATAATATTAATGACCCTCTATTATCTATATATTCTTAATGAGCACTAGTGAAGACTCACCTTTTTTTGTACTATTTGGGCATTTTAGTCCATTCACTTAACCGGTTATTTTAAAATAACCAATGGGTCGACCCGTTTAGCTATTTTTTTTCCTATTTTTTAATTCCTAAACTACATTTTTTTAGATTAAAATATTCAAAATCAACAACAAATTAAACAATCAGTAAGATAATTGTTCAAATCACAGATCCATTTTTCACGTCAACAAAAATTCAAAATTCTAAAACCTCAGGATCTCAAAATTTCATCAACAACAATGGCAATCTGCAACAAACTTTTGTGCCAATATTGAATATTGAATATTGAATATTGTGTATTGTCCATCTTTTAGAGAGTTATTCATATGGATAGAGGTAATGAATTCATTCCGAACGATGGTAACAACTCTGGTTATATACGGAGACTACATCTCTATTATATGGAGACTTCATTCTTTTTCTCTTCCTATAATCATGTTTTCTGCTAATCTGTTTATTTTGTGGAGTAAATAATGATTCTTATACATCGTTTGAAGACAATTGACAGATACCACTATAGATAAATTCCCTGTGTATGTTGATATTGATGTATATGTTTTTTTTTACCTTTTGTTGTTTATTATACTATCGATAATGCAGGTCGCAAACGAATTCTGCTTGCTCTCTCCCCATCTGCTTCGTCCAAACTACTTTGTCTTTAGTTTACATATCATGTATACCTCTGTAAAAGTAATTTGTGTTTAGTATACATATCATGTATATCTATATATATAATCGATTCTTTTCTCATATATTTTTTTTAATTTAGTTGCAGTTTGAACGTTGTTGAGGAGGTGTTCGATGATATGTCCAAGAAAAAAGTTAGACACAATTTTTAATTTGAAGGTATCTTTCCTTCCTAATGTGCAGTTTGACAATTATTCTTTCTTTTGTCCATAATTGATACTTATAAATGTTTGATTATATATGTGATACATGTTTCCAACCAAAACTATTGTTAATGGTTTTGATATTTGCGATATGGATGCAATTTTCTTGAAGATAGTGAGACACATACATAATGGTTTAAACTTTGATGAGAACGTGTTTGATCATTTGTCCCAGAGAAGAATTTGATAAATTTGTCCCAGACAATGAGACGGATCTTTTTAGAGGTCCAAATCTCTTGATTCATGAGAGATTTTTACTTAAACTACCCTCAACTTTATGAATTGATTTATTAAGTTTGATGTTTTATAATTGTAGAGGGAAATTGTACTTCTTATTTCCCTAGATATATGGGAGGATGAAATAGTTAATATGTAATGATAAACAAATAGTTAATATGTAATGATAAAGCTCAAGCCCGGTATGTTTTATCTTTAGAGCATACTCAGATAATTATTAGTGGATGCAGCTTTTGTTCACCTCTTATGAATGGATTTTGCTTATTGTCAGTTTTCAGACATCGTTCGAGTACTGTTGATGCTGCATCGCAATCCAAATCTGCTGCATCGCAATCCAAATCTGTTGAATTTAGAGAATCGTGATCCTAATATACACAAGAGTATGTTGGCAACATTTCCTTATTTTATTTATATGCAAAATCCAGGTTTTGTTGACACAATTTTAAAGAGACCAAGTTTTATTACAAACACGCAACCGGATTCAAGTGGTATATACTAGATGCATGACTGTGAATCGACTTTTGACTCATTTTGTAGACCACTCGCACTAACAATTGACAATTTATATTTTGTGTATCAGTTACAAATCAACGTACGCCATTATCCAATAAAACCAACTCGCCACTTACGCCTCAATTTCCACATACTATTCGGAGGTTCCAATCAGTCTCTTCCTGCATATCCTTTTGGTATTATATTCTTATCAAAATAAATTGTATATGTTTTTGTGTGATTGTCAATATTTAATTGTTTTGATTATAGTAAGTACCGATGCCTGGAAGATTCAGTTCTGAAGAAAACAAATCTTATTCCTAACACGCAACAGTATTCTACTGGTATTTTCATCATTGGCATGGGAATTGATTGCTGTTTGTTTTTGTAGACCATTTACACTAACACTAATAATTGCGTTTTTGCTCTCTGTCTCAGTTACAAATCAATGTACGCCTCAATGAAATAAAACCAACTAGCCATTGACGCCTCAATTTCCACGTATGCTATTCGGAGGCTCCAATCAGTCTCATCCTGCATATCCCTTTGGTACTATATTCTTAAAAAAATATATTTTATATGTAAAAGGTGATTGTTAATATTTCATTCTTTTGATTATATTGTAACCGTGGTCTGGCAGATTCAGTTTTGAAGAGACCTAATGTTATTCCTAAGACACAGCAGTATTCTACTGGTATAATCATCACTAGCCTGTGAATTGAATGTTGTCCATTTTTGTAGACCAGTTGCAGTAACATTAATAATTGTTGTTTTTGCTCTCTGTCTCAGTTACAAATCAAATGTACGCCGCTATCCAATAAATCTAACTCTCCAGTGGCGTCTCAATTTTCAAAACCACTCTTTGGAGGTTACAAACAGTCATCTCCTCCCGTAGCTCCATTTGGTATGATCTTCTTAGCAAAATTAATTATATACTATTTTCGTGTAAAAGAATGATGCAAAAATAATTGAGGCGTAAACCAGCTCATCATTCATGTTATCCTTACTGGTGATTGCTTTTGTATCATCTTGCAGATCCAAAATTAAAAAAATACTCATTAGGACAAACATTCTGCAATCTTCCAATCAAATATACTCATAGTTTTCGTTGCAAGTTACCTGTAATTGCAGATAGATTGATGGAGCAGGTTCTTTACTCTTTAGATTGATGGAGCAGGTCACATTAGACACACCAGCCCAGGCATCTTCAATTGTTCAAAGGTACATGCTATTTAGCAAACAGTATTACCCCACTTTTCATTTTGTTACAAAAGTTAAAGCAAGCTTCTCAAACATGTAGCTGCGAACTAGGAGATATATTTATGTTAATCCATTTTTATACTTTACTATTTTCTGTTTTGTTCTTATACTTTATCTTAATATCTGTTTAAGCTAACCACAGTTGTTTGATGATGAAACTAATTATTTTTCTTTAATTTCAATTAAACATAAGGAAATCGGAGTAGGATTGTTACAGGACGGGTTAACGATTATTGTAGATTATTAATTTATCGAGATTTAAGTATATTTTCGTGATGTCAGAATTTTTATTATCTCGTGAGACTGGGACATGCATCTATGTATCTTCTGGAATTAGAGAAACATGGACATTTTGTTACCTAGCAGAAACTGGTAAAAATTGCTAAACTAGGATAAGAATAGTATGTATAAGAATAGTAGGATAAGAATATATGCATATATGTATTTTGTTGACAGAAACTGTTGGTTAACTATTTGTAATGGCTCATATAAGTAACTGTAGTGTTCCTTTAACATTTATTTTATTCACCTCCTTTATAGGAGCACATCAAAATCCTTATGGAAGGAGAAGCATCTAAACTGGGCACTAAGTTTGGTTTCAAAATCAGAAATATTTGTGAGTTTTTCTTAAATCTATTTTTTTCCTTTAGACCGATCGATTTGTCGTGGTTCAATAAATATAAGTCTTTATTGATTTAGATTTTTGACAATCTATCTCTTTTAGTTCTTGAAAATTGATGGCTTTAATTGTTGTTTGGGCTTAATGATTCTCTTTTTGTTCCATTCGAGCATATGTGTTAATGTATCTCTATGTATTTATAACAATTTTTTTTCTAAATGAACGGGTGATATATATCGAAGCTCTGTGCAGCGCGGGCTTTTATTTTTATAATGAAATTGTTAACAAGGCCTCCAATTTTGTACTTGCCAAATCTGTTCAATTGTCTTAGATATCAGTTGTATGTATTTTCAGCGACCTATTTAGTTTTAAGACCTATATTTAGTTTTAAGACCTTTATGTTATATGACATTCTTCATCTCTTAAAATATGTATACTGAAACCAATTCTATGTGGCTCTGTTGTTGATGTGTAGGAAGTGAATCATATGTCTAAAGATAGATACGAAGATGATATACTTTGTTATTTTTTTTTTTGCTTTTATCTCCTTCCATATCGAAAGTATAAGCTCATGCGGCATCAGGAATTGCGGTGCACCATGACCATAAGCTAAAATTCATGAAACTGAAACCAAATAGAATATTTTAAAATTTGAGTAGAAATTAGTCATTACGGAGAAATTTGGTGAACCAGCCGAGAGCTAAGTGTAATGCTATTGCAAGAGTGACACAAAAACCAATCAATTGCTGCCTAAAATTTTACATGAATTACAGCCAAAATATAAGAAGAATATATTATACATTTACTTTGTTATTTTTTTGCCAGCAGGAAGCACACGTCTTCACTATGCTGCATATGGCCGAAACGCAGTGTTGCCAATTATTATTTTTTTAGTTTTTGTTATACTCCCTCCGTTTCTTAAAATGTGGCAGTATAGAAATTCTGAAAGTCAAACCTATTCAACTTCGACCGTAAGTTATACATTACTAATTTATAATTTTATAAATTTAAAAATTAAATTGGATGGTAAATCAAATATATTTTCTAATGATATTTTTTTCATAATTTTTATGTTTGTTAATATTTTTTAATTATCAGTCAAAGTTGAGATAATTTGACTTTAAAATTTTGTAAAGCGCCAGTTTTTATGGAACAGAGGGAGTAATTAATTTATCCACTATTGTTGGACGTACATAATCTTTTGCAGCATTATAGATATAAGGTGCAAAGAGATCCAGTCTGATGGTAGTAATTGCGAACGGGTATGCATTCTAGCTATACTCACTACCCATTTTTTTCTAAGAAATTTGAAATTTTCCACATACATGGGTTACTTATAACCTAGGAAAGAATAATTTCAGAAATAACAATAGAGAAAATAAGTTTCTTGCAAGTCTGATATAAAATTAATGGAAAGCAGTTAGCTAGCGTTTAGCTCTTCAGTTTATGGGATTCTTTATTTGTTAAGTATACGGTATTGAACCGAAAAAAGAGTCGAGTTAGTGATGCAGATTATATCAGTTTTTTTATATCATTCAGGAAATTTTTAGAACTTCCCAGATTTTTCAAAATCTTTCACCGGCTACAAGCATATACACCAACACCTGTGGTTGTAGATGTTCTTAAATAGTTATTTTATAATGTCATATAAGCACTTTTTGATCTTTTTGAAAAGCCCACAGGAAAGAATCTATTCTTCAACATCGGTTTTAAGAGACGTGTTTGAGAAGCACAAAACTCATGTTCCCTCACTTCTGTTTGTAGCTAAGTTGTACTCTCAAAATCCAGAATATGCTCCTGAATATGGGAATTTGCCGATATAGAGCCCCTGAATATCTTACCAGTGGTACAGATGTTATGATCAGTTGTTTTCTTCTAATCCTTTCTTAAGTTTCTAATACTATGCAGATTGTGTATCTACCGATTATGCAAACATTCTTATATATCCAATTATAAGATCCTATAATAAATAATATAATAAATAGTTATTATCTTATTAATTTGGCTTATTCCGTATCTAAAGAGCTGAACTGGAAATGGAAGCAGATTTTGAATGAAGAGGGAGCGACTATCTTTCACGTTGAATTCATGAGAGGAGATACAGAACGTGTTCGATATATTGTGAGGGAGTTTGCAGACAAAAACCTTTTGGTCAAGCTTGATAGATTAAACCAGACTGCACTTAATATTGCAGCACATCATGGACACACTCAAGTGGTTGAGGTCCTCATTAAAGCAGCCATATGTAATTTGCTTTTTTCATCAGTTAATGATAATTCAGTTGATTCTTTTCATGCTACTGATCAAACATGAGTATTAGGATGCTACTGACCAAAATATAATGTGCGTATTATTGACATTTGCACTTAAGTAAACAAGTTTTAAAATCTAAGGTGACAAATGATATTGAATATGAAAATCTAAGGTAACAATGAATATGAAAATCATCCAAGTGACGATTGTTACTGAATATGAAAATGTGTATAATAAAGATACATGCCTACGCGCGCGCGTCTGTGTACATATAACTTTTACATTTGCTTACATTAATATTGTATATTTCATGCAGATTAACAAAAGTAATTTCTGAGAGCTTACTAGCTTTAGAAGGCACTGACTTGATAATTGAGGAAGCTTTTTGCCTATTTCTTCTCGAACAGGTACATTTTTTATGTTCTTTCCATTATATGTATGTACTAGGTAGCTTTAATAAGTGAAAAATTGGACAAGGTCATGGTGTGCCGCAGCAGTTCTGAAACTAATGGCAGAAGCTTAATCCATATTAGATTTCTTTCAGATGAAACGTTTAAAATTTAAATGTAAAAGTAGATTAATATTTGTATGGATGAGAAAATGACTTTAATCTTGATTTAATTATTCCTAGACGTCGCAACAAGAGCAATCTTAAATTACTCCTTTTTGAACTTTAGAGGACTGAAGAGAGATAGGTGGCGATAGGTGTGGCTGAATTATTTCTGGGAAAGGGCACCAATAGACGAGGCCCAACACCAGTCATCAAACTGTATAACTCTGGTATTAAACTTTACTGCAGAGGCATCTGATAGTTAATAATTTATCATACTATATATAACCGATATTGTAATTAGATTTTAAAGCCATTAGGTAAGTTAGCTTCACCCTATTGTGATATTCCTCTTCATGCAAGGAAGCAACTGATCCAGAAGTTTACTGTACATAATACATATGTACAAGGACCCACATGTAAAAAACTCCATGATTTTAATCTTAAAGGTTTATGCAATATCCATGATCTCGCACTGTAATGCATCACCAGCTTTCTGAGGACTTCTATTGTAGGCGTTGATTTGATTAGATTATTTGTTTATACTCTTCTTTTCATGGGTGAAAGGAGGTATATGGGGCACAAAAGAACCATCAGACCAAATGCAAAAAGACTTAGTGCAATATTCATGGAACGTGATAAGATGGGATGGAATACATTTGCAAGAAAGGTGAAATCATGCCAACGAGGCTTCAGAAGAGGTTAGACCAGGACGTGGTGAGTTTCACGAGTATCCAGCTGCTTGCATCTGCAAGAAAACATTTAAGTATTTTCGTATAAGAAGCAGAAATATCGGGGATCAATCTTCAGATAGAGTACTCAATGGTACAGAGGCAAGAGCTGAACATGGAGACGACACAGATTATCAAAGGCCAGAAACTTATGACCAGCTAAATAACACAAGTACAGTAAAAGTTCCAGTATCTCTAACAGAAGTTGATGAAGTTGAATTTTTGGCTGACTAGATGGATAAATCCCAATGAAACTTTTGCCAGCATGAATATCTGTTAGATCCTTGAGCTAGCTGGCATCTCTTCCATTTTGTGGCCACCCGCGCAAGATATTATCATGCCACATTTTTCATCAGCATGGCATTGTAGGATGAGCTACTGCTCAGTAAGATGGCATCTAGCTTCCTTCTAATATCCATGCTCGAATTGTTGAATGATGAAATGGATATGTATATATAATCTGTAATTTTAAAAAAGCTGCAATTGTTTATATGTAATTTACGACATACACATACACTGTATATGAGTAGGTTTGCTTAAAGTATATTGTCTTCCTTTTTAAGCTGTAATATAGTACTAATATATAGTATCAGCTTATATCATGACGGACCATTACAAAAAGATGAATCTGCCAAATATTTTTGCTACATGTACTATTTGTGCGCTTCAATTTTGTTTTATAGGTCTCTATGACATTATTGACATTATAAAATAATTATATGAAATATGACATCATTGACATTATAATTATTAGAAAATAACTATAAGCAATTCTAGAATATTCAACAAATGTAAGAAAAATTATTGAAAATCTCATATATATGGTCTAATTACATGTTATAATTAGTATCATTATGTTTATATATTATTAGAGAAATAATCACATTTGCTCTTTTTTAAATATTATTACATGGCCACACACTTTTTCAGATAAGCAGGCTTAAATAGTTACGTAAATTGAAAGGAGATTTTGTTAAAGTAGATATTTGGGTGTCTCCCAAAAAGAATGAAAAATAGGAGATTCAATTGGCTATTTGTGGAATATTTTTCAGTTATAAAATCTACTTTAGTTGTTGGGAGGAGTTGGGATGCTTTGTTCCGTTTAAGCTGTTTTGACTTTTTTTAAGTTAGTGTTATTCATTTCATGGCTTTTCTAAAGTTAGGCCACCTTCTAGCTGCCAATGACCATAAGTATGTCGTAGAGAATCTGGTGAATGATGCTTATAGAGCTACTAAAGATGAATGGATGTGTCAAAGTGAATGTTTCCCTTTTTCATTGGTGAAGGATAAGTTTTGGAAAAATATAATAGAATCCTGCTCGGATCCAGAGGCATCAAGGGTGTTTTAGCTCAAGTGAAGCCTGATGAGTACTTTGGTGCAGCCTAATAGAAAGAAAGAGCGCACATTATTATGAATCGCTGGCTCTAAAAAACCGAATTAAAGAATTTTAAAAAAATGATCTGCAAATGTAAGATCCTAGATCAATGCAAAATATCAAGTCCGTGGGTAAAGACTTTGTGGAGCAAAATGTATCATTTACTTGGAAGCTGGACTACTCCGGTCTTTATATTTCAAACCAACAATTACAAAATAAAGAAAAAAATCACCAAGGTACTAAAACTCTAAATAATTTAATTTTATATCCTATGATAATAATAATTTTATATAATAAAATGCGAGACGGCGCCGTGAGGCGACGTCGAGTAAGCTATTGTTACATAATTAAATAATTTCTTATGGAGTGAAAACTTGCATAATTTGAAATATCTAATAATTTACTAATTATATAATCAAATTATTTTTTTTCTAAATCTATTTCTCAATAATTTAATTTAAACATAATTAAAGTTTTGCTTCAATATCTATAATAATATTCATAAAACAAAATGTAAGATGGTGATATCGAGTTACAATTTATGTATGCAGAGATTTTTCTGTTAAATATATAAGCTCAGATATCATAAAAAACCAACTCTCTCATAGGAATAAAGAACAAATAGGGTTGGAAAAAAAATCCACGAAGACACTAAAATTCAAAAGAAAATAAATTTTTATCCAATAATAATAATAAATTTAATATAAAAAAATGCGAGACGGCGCCGTGAGACGACGTCGAGTAAACTTTTGTTAAATAATTAAATGATTTTATATGGAGTGAAAACTTACAAAATTTGAAATATCTAATAATTTAACAATCAAATAATTTTTTTCTTAATCTATTTCTCAATATTTTAATTTAAACATATATAATTGAAGTTTTGCTCGAATATCTGTAATAATTTTCATAAAACAAAATGTAAGATGGTGAACTCGAGTTACAATTTATGTGTGCCAAGATTTTTTTGTTAAATATATAAGCTTGGATACCACAAAAAATCAATTCTCTCATAAAAATAAAGAATAAATCAGGTAGAAAAAAATCTACGAAGGCACTAAACCTTTGAATAATTTAAATTTTTTTCCAATGATAATAATAAATTTTATATAAAAATATACAAGACGGCACCGTGATATCGAGTATACTTTTGTTACATAATTAAATGATTTCATATTGAATGAAAACTTGCAAAATTTGAAATATCTAATAATATACTAATAATATAATCAAATATTTTTTTATAAATCCATTTCCAATAATTTAATTTAAACATAATTAAAGTTTTGCCCCAATATCTAAAGTAATTTTCATACAACAAAACGTAAGAATGTGATTTCGAGAGTTACAATTTATGTATGATGATATTTTTCTGTTAAATATATAAGCTCTTGCGATACCAGAACAAACCAACGCTTAAAAGAATAAAGAAAAAATTGGGTAGAAAAAATTCACCAGGGTACTGAAACTCTAAATAATTTATTTTTTTATCCTATGATAATAATAATTTTATATAATAAAATGCGAGACGGCGCCGTGAGGCGACGTCGAGTAAGCTATTGTTACATAATTAAATAATTTCTTATGGAGTGAAAACTTGCATAATTTGAAATATCTAATAATTTACTAATTATATAATCAAATAATTTTTTTTCTAAATCTATTTCTCAATAATTTAATTTAAACATAATTAAAGTTTTGCTTCAATATCTATAATAATTTTCATAAAACAAAATGTAAGATGGTGATATCGAGTTACAATTTATGTATGCAGAGATTTTTCTGTTAAATATATAACTCGGATATCAGAAAAAACCAACTCTCTCATAGGAATGAAGAACAAATAGGGTTGGGAAAAAAAATCCACGAAGGCACTAAAATTCAAAAAAAAAAAATATCCAATAATAATAAATTTAATATAAAAAAATGCGAGACGGCGACGTCAAGTAAACTTTTGTTACAGAATTAAATGATTTTATATGGAGTGAAAACTTACAAAATTTGAAATATCTAATAATTTAATAATCAAATATTTTTTTTCCTTAATCTATTTCTCAATATTTTAATTTAAACATATATAATTGAAGTTTTGCTCGAATATCTGTAATAATTTTCATAAAACAAAATGTAAGATGGTGAATTCGAGTTAAAATTTATGTGTGCAGAGATTTTTTTGTTAAATATATAAGCTCGGATACCACAAAAAATCAACTCTCTCATAAAAATAAAGAACAAATCGGGTAGAAAAAAAATCTACGAAGGCACTAAACCTTTGAACAATTTAAATTTTTATCCAATGATAATAATAAATTTTATATAAAAATATACAAGACGGCGACGTGATATCGAGTATACTTTTGTTACATAATTAAATGATTTCATATTTAAGGAAAACTTGCAAAATTTGAAATATCTAATAATTTAATAATAATATAATCAAATATTTTTTTCTAAATCCATTTCTCAATAATTTAATTTAAACATAATTAAAGTTTTGCCCCAATATCTATAGTAATTTTCATACAACAAAACGTAAGAAAGTGATTTCGAGAGTTACAATTTATGTATGCTGAGATTTTTCTGCTAAATATATAAGCTCTTGCGATACCAGAACAAACCAACGCTTACAAGAATAAAGAAAAAAATCACCAAGGTACTAAAACTCTAAATAATTTATTTTTTTATCATACGATAATAATAATTTTATATAATAAAATGCGAGACGGCGCCGTGAGGCGACGTCGAATAAGCTATTGTTACATATAAATAATTTCTTAGGGAGTGAAAACTTGCATAATTTGAAATATCTAATAATTTACTAATTATATAATCAAATAATTTTTTTTCTAAATCTATTTCTCAATAATTTAATTTAAACATAAATTAAGTTTTGCTTCAATATCTATAACAATTTTCATAAAACAAAATTTAAAATGGTGATATCGAGTTACAATTTATGTATGCAGAGATTTTTCTATTAAATATATAAGATCGGATATCAGAAAAAGCCAACTCTCTCATAGGAATAAAGAACAAATAGATGTTTCAAAAAAAACAAATAGGGTTGGAAAAAAATTCACGAAGGCACTAAAATTCAAAAAAAATTAAATTTTTATCCAATGATAATAATAAATTTTATATAAAAAAATGCGAGACGGCGCTGTGAGGCGGCGTCGAGTGAACTTTGTTTACATAATTAAATGATTTATATGGAGTGAAAACTCCCAAAATTTGAAATATCTAATAATATAATCACTTTTTTTTTGTAAATATATTTCTCAATAATTTAATTTAAACATAATTAAAGTTTTGCTCCAAAATCCACAATAATTTTCATAAAATAAAATGTGAGATGGTGACTTCGAGTTACAATTTATGTAAGCAGAGATTTTTCTGTTAAATATTTAAGCTTGGATACCACAAAAAACCAACTCTCTCATAAAAATAAAGAACAAATCGGATAGAAAAAAATTCACGAAGACACAAAAACTCCAAATAATTTAAACTTTTATCTGATGATAATAATAAATTTTATATAAAAAATGCGAGACGACGTCGTGAGCCGACGTCGAGTAAACTTTTGTTACATAATTAAATTATTTCACATGAAGTGAAAACTTGCAAAATTTGAAATATCAAATAATTTACCAATGATATAATCAAATAAGATTTTTCAAAATCTATTTCTCAATAATTTAATTTGAACATAATTAAAGTTTTGCTCCATTTTCTATAATAATTTTCATAAAACAAAACGTAAGATGGTGACTTCGAGTTACAGTTTATATATGCATAGAATTTTTCGTTAAATATATAAATTTCTACAAATTCGGATAGCAGAACAAACCAACTCTAACTAGAATAAAGAACAAATCAGGTAGGAAAAAAATCCAGGAAGGTACTAAAACTTTAAAACAAAAAGAAATTTATTGAAAATAAGTAATTTAAATAAAAAAGAAATTTATTGAAAATAGGTAATATTAAGAGAAAACAAAAAAAAAATGATGTTTATAATCAACAAAAGTCTAATGACAACGTAAAAGCTAACATTACTATTATTTGGTAGAAAGAGAGATGGATGAGAGATGATTATTGCTATATCAATATAAATAACTTTTAAAATTTATCCAAAAACTGGATTTTATTAGTTTCCTTCATTTCTTTTATTAATTTTAGTCAAAATTTATTTAAATTTTCACTAGCATGCGTAGCGCGGAATTAAACTAATATTATGCTGTTGAATAAATTAAAACTAATACTATGCTATTGGATGTTACGTCAAATTAAAACTAAAAAATAAAACTAAATTGATAATAACAAATTTTATTATGAATGGAATGGTTAATGGTTAATATAATATAGAGTTCTAAATCAATTAATATTAAAATTATATATGAATATAAATACTTTATTTATAAAAAAATTACGAGAGAGTTAGCATGCGTAGCGCGGGCAAATATCCCTAGTATATATAATGCCACAACATGTACCATTTTAATCCAAATTAAATTACTATTTTGACCCTCTATGGATTAAATTTTTTTCAAAAAATTGTTGCTCATGAGAATCGAACCTAGGTCTTTAGGTTCATTTGCACATCACCTTACCACTAGGCTAACACATCACACGTGTTATAAGTCATAAAATATGCTATGTATGTTGGGTGATGAATGAAGAATCTTTGGTATTTTGATTTCTAAGATATTTTAATCATTTTTCTTCGTTTTACATTTACATATTTATATTTTATTATGTTATAGTTTAGTATAAATGAGTGATATATGGTATTTAGTGAAACTAGATATTTTGAAATTATTCGATTTAATAAAATAATATTAATGACCCTCTATTATCTTTCTATATATAATAGGAGAACACGTTCGATTATCCTGAGCAAATTTATTCATTCCAAGCCTACTTCCAAACCTAACCTGAAATCTTTGAAAAAATAATGTGTACAAGGATTTGAACCCAAGACCTCGCATAGGTCAATTCATCCCTCCAACCACTTGAGCTACATGAGCATTTGTGATAAAAATAAAATTCATTAACCACATACATAAATGTTTTTTTTGTTTATGTTCTATTTCACTATTTATTGAAGTTGAATCAAGTGTTTCACTAAAATTGAGCTATGTGATCATTTGAGTTAATACTAAAATTCATCAACTACATACATACATAAATATTTATTTATTTATTTATATTTTATTCAATATTTTATTTTACAATTTATAACTTAGGCCTAATAAGTCCAAGTATCAAACTTTTTATATTCTCTCAAGTATTGTATAGATTTATTTTGGGTTTAAGAATATGTTAATTAAGCCCGATCCAAGTATTTATTAATTTTTGTACTTAAGAATATGTTAATCAAGCCCGACCAGAGTACCGACCGGCTACGAAACTTTTAATGTTTCGGGTTTAATAGTATAGTATAGATGTAGGCCTATAATTATTCTTTTGTGATAAATTATTTACTTTTCTTAACAATATCATAAATGGAGCGCATAATTGTTTGTAACTAATTTTGGTATGACATTTTTATATGAATTAAACTATATTAACTATTGTTAGTGAAACTAGAAACAACTAATATATATGAATAGTACATATTAATAAAAGTATGAATAGTAAGAAAATTATCCAAAATATATAATATACAAATAAGATTGGATAACATAACCATTATTTATAAATAATTACATAGAATATGTTGTTTATTTATAAGATGGAATTATGAGTTATCAATTATTGACTAAATACTTGCATGAAATATATAGTTGAATTATAAAGATATTTTTCAATAATATATTGGAATAAATTGTATATAATATTTGACAAAGTATAATGATGAATTCAATGTCAAAGTATAGGGAAATGAGACATGAACAATTTTAGCTCATGATGATGGAAGCACGAAAAATATCTATCGAGACGTAATTCATCAATTCTCAAGCGCATAGGTCAAGAGAATGATAAGTTTGTTCCGCAAGGTAGATCTGTTAAGTCAATTATTCATAATATGATATCTTGAAAGATAAATAGATGTCGAAAAAGAAACAAAGACAATGAATTCTTAAATATCAAGAGATTAGAAGAAAAGAGAGGGAAAAGTTAGAAAAAGAATTTTAAGAACTTAAAGAACAAGGCCTGGACAGAGTTTCAAAGGATTGTTATTAAAATCAGGACCAGAACTTACACTTTCGGAATGGAATAGCTTGAAGGATATTTAGATTTTACCTTAAAAATGGTTATAAATTAGCTAAAGGAATGCACCATTTTCGAAGAAACAATGGTTAGAATTGTAAGTGTTCTGAAAAGTCATCTTAATTAGAAAGCACCCACCGAATACTTCAATCATATTCTATGATCCACAATAAATTAAAAAAATATTATGATTGCTATCAGTACTACTCGTATCAAATTTCAAATTATAAACTTGCACATACTTAACTAACGACATTAACATAATTTGATTTATAAATATATTTAAGCTACCGGCCCGTGCCTTGCACGGGCTTTTATGCTAGTATATATAATGCCACAACATGTACCATTTTAATCCAAATTAAATTACTATTTTGACCCTCTGCATTCATTAATGCACATCAATTAAAATTCGTATTTAATATGTATATTCATTATTATACATCATTTAATACTATCTACTTAATTATAACACTTTTGTTATGTTGCAATTAACTAACCATTCGAAGAAATTTGTGTGTCGCACGAGTAAAGAGCCTTACAACTCATTATAAGTGATCTAACATTATTGAAGAAATAATATTGAAACATTAACTTCAGATTGCTAACAGCATATATATTTTTGCTATACAATTTACAGAATAAATTAAGAATAAATTAATTTTGTGTACTGTAATTTAGTATTTTTACTTTATAGAAATGTGTCTAATACAATATTTTTTTTATGCTTTCTTGGCTCCGGTGCATTACTTGACAATCTGTAATATCAAATACAACATATACATGATTTAATCACTTTGGAAAAATAAAAAGCACATCTGAATGTTTTAATCAAAATGGGAGATCTTGAAAAGGGGAAAAAATTAACGTTGGTTAAAAAAATGCGATAAACTGAAAAGAATTTTAGACATCACAATATCAATTGCTAATATTAATATCAAAACATAACGAGAAAAAAATAACAATTACAATATAAAATAGAGCAATCCCGTGCCTTGCACGGGAATTGAAGCTAGTTTAAAGTAAAACATCAAAATGAACACATAATTTATGCTTTTAAAGTTCACGACCTTCTTTTTATACTCTAAATCACATACAAATAATTAACTATGATTAAATTGGGCAATCTACAATATGAAGTATGTTGTGCAATACAGGCTTATGTGTCTTGTGACTTGTCACTCCAACTAATAATCTGTGACTTGCCATTCCAACTAATAATCTATAGACTAATTTGAATAAAATTGTCACTCCAATTAATAATCTACAACTAGTTTGGATAAAATTGTCACTCCAATTAATAATTTAGGTACTAGTTTAATATGAAATATGAGATTTAATCATATCCATTCATTTAGACATTTAATTTTTATCTTAACCATCCACTAATTTAATTTACATTTTTATTTTTCAAATACATCTCATTTTCACTTCTTTTCGCAGATTCCGATCATCAACTCCGACCAATTATAAATTAATACTGTCTTAACAAAATCACTTGATCATAATATAAATCACCATCAACACTTCCTATGATCACTTTCAGCCACCATTTTCGGTTATCTACAAATCACCATCATCTTAACAAAATCACCATAATCGAACCGAGTTTACCAGATTTAAAACCACCTGATATGGGCTAAAAGTAAGCCCTAAAGACACATTTAATGTGACATTAATTAGACCTAGAATGGTCCAAACGCGGGGCCCACCAAATGGGCCTAAACCCTAATTATGATATTAATTTCGTAATTAATATTAGGGGCAATAAACAGCTCAGCAAATAAGAGTCAAACAAGGATATAACTTAGCCTTCAAGATACATATCCCAACATGGAAACTAATTCCTAAAAGGAATAGATCCAGAACCTTCCTTGAGGCGGTGGCTTGCCCACCAAGTCTCCTATTCCTATCATAATTCTTAGGCTCCTTAGCCTATATAAAGGGTCTGACCCCTCATTCTCAGAACTACGTCTTGGCTTGATTCTCAATAACGAGATACGTAGGCACTCTATGAGGACCGATTAGTCCCGAACACGGAAACAACCATTAAAGCTCGAAGCTCACCAACCCTAGCATTAAATACAAATCGTAACCTAGTTTTTATTCCACAACATTTGGCGCCGTCTGTGGGAAGAAGACATCAACCATGGTTCAAACAAGAAGAACAACGTTGACTACCACCGATCCTATTCCTCTCAGCTCTGCTCCGCCCACCACGGATCCGGTGCCCCCAACAACCGGGACAATCGTTCAACATCAAGTTTTTAAACCCCTAGGGACGACTTCCCATGTTGAGAGTACGTTACCTCCGATCATCCACACAAATCCTGGGACTAATCCCCTTTAGATGGTGGTTTCTCCCTTGATTGTAGATCCCAACAACCCTCCACAAGGGGTCCAGATCCACACTACAGATCTCCCCGTGAATACCAACCCAATGTATGGGCTGCCTAACTACCCTCCTACTCAAGGAGCTGGATCAAGTAGTCATGCCCTGCATATCCGAGATCGAGAGTATCGTGACTACTCTGGTCCCTACACTGATGAATCGTCTTCTGATGATGATTATCGTGAAGAAGCCCCAAGAAGGCGACGTGCCAGCAGAGAACCCCGGAGGAGTCATCAAACTATCTATGATGGACCCCCGTCGACAACTGCGGAAAGGATCAAGGCTCATGAAGCCGAGATCTTAAGATTAAAGGAAGATATGGCAAGGGAACAAGCTAGGTTAAATCAGACTCAACCTCCCCCAACATCAGGACCGATTCCCTTTATAGATCTGGAGAGGTCTTCAAGAAGGCAAAGAAGGGCTGATGCCCCAACTGGAAGAACAACAAGGGTGGAAACCCCCAAGAGCAACCCCAAGGATCTGATGCCACTTGGGGATCCTGATGATCCCACACCCCCGTTTACTGAGGAGGTGATGAATGCTCGTATCTCAAAGAAGTTTAAGATGCCGACAATTAAAGCTTATGATGGAACAGGTGATCCCGCAAACCACGTTAGGACATTCTCAAACGCACTGCTGTTGCAGCCTGCAAGTGACGCTTTGAAGTGTAGGGCGTTCACTAAACCCTGTCGGGTATGGCTCAAAGATGGTACAGCCGGATGCCTGCAAACTCAATTGGCTCTTTCAAGGAGTTAAGCGCTGCCTTTGTTAGTCAGTTTATCAGCGAGAAGGTGCATGAGAAAAGCTCTGCATCCCTTATGTATGTGGTACAGGGGAAGAATGAAAATCTGAGAGATTACTTGAAGAGGTTAACTAAGGAGACGTTGAACATCACTGATTTGGAGAATAAGGTGGCAATGGTGGCCCTAGAGCATGGCACCACCGACTTATACTTTAAAAGGTCATTGGCAAAGCATCATCCCGAGAATATGGCTGAACTCCAGCGAAGGGCTGATAAGTATATCAAGGCTGAGGATAGTACCAAGAAGGAGGCCACAGTGAATAATGGCAAGGGTAACAATGATACGAAGAAGCGAAAGCAAGATCAGGAGTATGATGCTAGGGACAAGTATCCACGTACTAGCAAAGACTCTGAATCAGCACCAAAAAAGAATTTTGGACCGAGGTTTTCTGATTATGCAAGGTTGAATGCTCCTAGGAGTCAAATCTTGCTAGAGATTGAGAAAGATAAAGATTTTAGATGGCCGAAGCCACTCAAGGGTGACCCCGCAAAGAGAGATAAGGAGCAATACTGTAAGTTCCACCGAAATGTGGGGCATGATACAGATGATTGTAGGCAGTTGAAGGATGAGATTGAATTCTTGATCCGCAAGGAAAAGTTGAATAAATTTACTAAGGGTGAAGATCGTGGAACCCAAATAAGGGACTACGATAGGAGAGACAATGATAGAAGGGATAACGATCGAGATCGTAACCCACAGCCTCGAGGGCCAGTTATCAACATGATTTGGGGAGGCCCGATAGTGGCCGGTACAACTCGAAACTCTCGAAAGGCGTATTCCAGAGAGGTGATGCACATTGTGGGAGAGGCCCCGAAACGTGCTAGGACCGAAACAGTGATTGGTTTTGATGATTCTGATCTTACAGGGGTGAAGTTCCCCCATAATGACCCGTTGGTCATAACCCCTGTGATTGGGAACTCGGAAGTAAAGCGAGTCTTGATAGACAATGGAGCTTCTATTGACATTTTGTTTCACGATGCGTTTATAAAGATGGGATACACCGACTCTCAGCTTACCCCAACCAATATGCCAATCTACGGATTAATGGGATAGAGTCCAAAGTTGAGGGAACTATTCAACTACCCATGACAATTGGGCAAGAGCCTAAAGAAGCTACTCAGATGTTGAATTTTCTGGTAATCAAAGCAGCCTCGACGTATAACGCAATCCTGGGAAGGACTGGACTTCATGCGTTCAAGGCTGTTGCCTCCACTTACCACATGAAGATTAAGTTTCCAACCCGGAATGGGGTCGGAGAACAAAAAGGCGATCAGAAGATGGCAAGAAGTTGTTATGTATCTGCATTGAGAGCTGATGGAGTCGGGGGGCAGGTACTCCCAATTGAAGACATGGATATCCGTGGTGACGATGAACACCGAGGAAAGCCAGCAGAGGATCTGATCCCTATTCCTCTATAGCTGGGCGACCCTGAGAAGGTTACCTATATAGGAGCTTCTCTACAGGAACCTCTTAAGGGAGAGTTGATAGCATTCTTACAGGAGAATAGTGATGTGTTTGCTTGGACAGCTGCCGACATGCCAGGGATTGATCCCCAACTCATAACTCATAAACTGAATGTTGATCCCAAATGAAAGACAATAAAGCAGAAAATGAGGAACTTTGCTCCTGAGAGGCAGGAGGCCATTAAGCAAGAAGTTGACAAGCTTTTGGAAGCTGGTTTTATTGAAGAGATTCAGTTTCCCGAATGGTTGGCTAATCCCGTCATGGTCAAGAAAGCAAATGGAAAATGGAGAATGTGTATCGACTTCACTGATTTAAATGACGCATGCCCAAAGGATTGCTTCCCTCTGCCAAGGATTGACACCCTGATAGATGCCACAGCTGGGCATGAGATGTTGAGTTTCATGGATGGTTTCAGTGGTTATAATCAGATTAAGATGGACAAGGATGACATCCCAAAGGTATCTTTCGTAACTAACTTTGGTGTTTTCTGTTATCTTGTTATGGCTTTTGGTCTAAAGAATGCAGTAGCTACCTACCAACGATTGGTGAATAAGATATTCGCCCATCTGATTGGAAAAACCATGGAGGTCTATGTTGATGACATGTTAGCCAAAAGCCTACTCAAGGCTGACCATATCAAGCACCTCAGAGAGGCATTCGAAGTGCTGAGGCACCACAAGATGATGTTGAATACAGCCAAGTGCGCTTTTGGTGTTGGATCAGGAAATTTTTTGGGATTGATGGTTTCCAAGAGAGGCATAGAAGCCAACCCGGACAAGATCAAGGCAATTCTAGATATGGAGCCACCCCGCTCTATACGAGATGTACAGAAGCTAACTGGCCGAGTTGCGGCCCTAGGGAGATTCATCTCCAAGTCTGGTGACAAGTGTTTGCCTTTCTTTCAGGCATTGAAGAAGGTGAAAAATTTTGAGTGGACCACAGAGAGCCAAGAGGCCTTTGAACAGTTGAAGAGATACATGGCTGAAGCCCCGTTGTTGGCCAAACCTATTCCTGGGGAGACTCTTTATCTATACCTGGCGGTATCTGAACAAGCATTGAGTGTTGTTCTTGTTCGAGAAGAGAAGAAGGTTCAGAAACCCATCTACTATGTGAGCAAGGTGTTGCATGGGGCTGAGTTGAATTAGTCTCCCATTGAGAAGTTTGCCTTGGCATTAATAACAGCCTCGAGGAAGCTACGACCGTACTTCCAGGCACACAAGATCGAAGTCTTGACAGACCAGCACTTGAGAAGCATATTGCATAGCCCGAAAGCTAGTGGAAGATTGATCAAACAGGCAATTGAGCTCGGAGAATTGACATAACGTACAAGCCTCGGACAGCCATTAAGGCTCAAGCATTGGCTGACTTCCTGGTTGAATGTACCATTAGCAACCAAGAAGTCGGGGGGCAGGAGATAGTACCCAACCAAGAATGTGAGAATAAAGATGAAGAACTTGTACCTGATCTGAAGGAGTATTGGGTGCTCTATTTTGATGGAGCATCAAAAACAAAATCCAGTGGTGTAGGTTTAGTTTTGCAAAGCCCCGATGGGTTCACAGTCGAATATGCTTTGAAGTTGGACTTTCCGACAACCAACAATGAAGCTGAGTATGAAGCCTTGATAGCCGGTTTAGGCTTGGCCAGAATCATAAGGGTCAAGAATCTCAAAGTCTGTGGGGATTCAAGATTGGTAGTCTCGCAAGTGAACGGTGAATTTGAAGCCAAGGATGAAACTATGGCTAAGTATTTAAGAATTGTGAAAGGTGTTATGACTCAGTTTAATGAGTGCTATATGGAGCACATTCTGAGGGAGGAGAACGCTAAGGCCGACGCCCTTTCAAAGTTCGCTTCTTCCGAAATAGAGAATTATGCAGGGAGTGTTTACTTCCAGGTATTGAAGACCCCGTCCATTAATGCGAAGCTGGTGGCCCCAATTGGTATAATGGACTCTTGGATTGATCCCATTAAAGCTCATTTGGAAACTGGATGGCTCCCTGACAATGCCATGGAGGCACGAAAACTGTCAGTGAGAGCATTGAGATATACTTTGATTGAAGGCCTTCTTTACAAGAGATCTTTTGTCATCCCGTACCAAAAATGTCTAAGGCCCCAAGAGGCAAAGGAAGCACTGGAGGAAGTTCATGAAGGGATATGTGGGCAGCACTTGGGGGGGGAAAGCCCTAGCTCACAAGATCACCCGCTTGGGATTCTATTGGCCAGAGATGCTGGCTGATGCACAGAACTATGTCAAGAGATGCGGTAGATGCCAGAAGCACACACCGGTTGTGAGGCAGGCACCTGAGATGTTAACATCGATTAACTCTCCTATCCCATTTGCAATATGGGGAATGGACATGCTTGGTCCCTTTCCCGTAGCTTCAACACAAATGAAGTTTCCGATAGTAGCCATCGACTACTTCACTTAGTGGATTGAGGCTAAGCCCTTAGCCAAGATAACCACCAAACAAGTTGCCCAGTTCTTTTGGGAGAACATCATCTGAGGCTAATGGGACAAAATTCAACAATGAAGAGTTTAAGAAGTACTGCAAGGAGAATCCCCCGAATCCTTATGACGGATAATGGGACAAAATTCAACAATGAAGAGTTTAAGAAGTACTGCAAGGAGAATGTTATTGAACTTCGCTTTACTTCAGTAGCTCATCCTGAGGCTAATGGACAAGCTGAGGTAGCCAATTGAATTATCCTTGATGGACTGAAGAAGAGGGTCGAACGCTCAAGAAACACTTGGGTGGATGTTTGCACTAAATCACGCAAGCGTACGTGGTCACAAGTAATATAGATATAAGTCAAGTTCGTTCCCACAGAGATCTAGAATGGTGTTCAATTCAATTAATGTACCTATGCACCGATGTATGATTTTTATCCACTGCTAAGACAAATAACAAATTGGATTTTTATTAACTACTAAATTAATTATCGAACTAAAGATTAACTAATTAAAGAGATTAAAGTCGAATTACTAATATGAGAATAAAACATGGAATCCTAGTTTCATCATCTACTTCAATTAGAGTTGCAACCTTTAATTAAAACATGTGATGGTTTTGATATCTGATCAAATAACACAAAACAAGTAAAAGTTACCTCTCGGTATACTAGTACCAAACTACACATGCATCCACAAAAGAGATAGAAGATGTATAGACACCTATCATGTTTAGACCCTATATCTCTATAGAATTTGAAAACATAAGGTTTAAGCACAAGTTATTCACTTAGATCACATAGGGTAGCATATTATCTCTAATCATGCCACAAATCATGATGTTAAAACATCAAGCTATCCTATGCTAGCATGGTAAGTTCTAAATCTCAAGATCCACTCTCGTTTAGCAAGAGATTAACAATTCAATTTAGATGTTAGCTATGCATCCAAAAGCATTAAGATTAACCATACGAGGATATCAAGAATTCCCCACACATAAATCTTTAAGGCATGCAAACTACTAAGCTACGTAGATAAATCCACTAGGATCCCATGACAACGATTAGTTCATAATTAAACCTTTCGTCACCATGGGATTTGATGAAAACATGGTAAATAACAAGATATGAATAAAAGAAGTAATTATATTAATAAACAAGAGTTTGAGAAAACAAATCTAGAACAAAAGATGAAGTAGATCTAGATCCGTTGCTTGTCACGAGCGTTGAATCCTTCTCTCCTTTTCTCCTTTGCAAAACTAAGCTATGATATCTAATTGTATGTAATGATGATAATGATCTAATTTTACAAGGGTTGGATGTGTTTATATAGGCTCTAGACATCTTGCCCAACAAGAAAATACCAAATCAGAATTATAATAGAAGTATGTTTCCTAAACTGATTCTGATTTAAAGGGAAATTCGCAGCTGTCTTTTCTTCAGTAATTCTGGAACGTTCCAGCTGCAATTGGGCCTCTGGACCACTTTAGAATGATAGATAATCTCGTTATCTTCGCGTGGACAGTAAGATCGCCCAAAACTGACTTCTAGAACTCAAGATATGGCCCAAAACAGTGAATCTCACGCGTGCAGCCCAATAAATCCGAATTTTAATAAATTAAATCTCCAAAAACGACAAAAACATCCACCATAATCAACATCCTTGTAAATCTGCACAACTAAACAAAACACATCAAAACTACAAGAAACTTGAGCCCAAGACAATCAATTTAAGCCGATTTAGAATGCTCCAAGTGGAGATTAAATCCACTTATCACACCCCCAAACTTAAACCGATGCTTGTCCTCAAGCATAAACAATTACAACTAACTAACTAACTAGTACCACTTCCGTAGGTGATCACGGTTGCATTTGGCATATGCAACAAGCCCTTTAAACCCCTAGGCAGCCCTAGTAGACGAGTAAGGTCTCGTGAGGGCCTATAGTGAATGTACCCACAAAATCCATATAACCTAATGCAATGCAATGCATGAATGCAACTAATATGAAAATGCAACTAATCTAGTACTAATATCCTACCATACCTTCAAATCCTCTCATGCCATATCAACTTAAGAATCAAAGTAAATACGCAATGTCTTGTTGTCGAAAGTGCAAGTATTCACATAGTCTACTCAATGAACATGCATAAGTTCTCACAAGTCCATGTCAACTGTAAGAATAAGTTAGTAAACATGCTAAGCCTACAAGAGTACATCTTCGAGACAAAACTCGGGATCTCATACGCAAAAACAAGCAAACACTCACAATCCACTCACAAAAGAATATTCACTCAAGAACAAAGGTAAGTGTATCACTCAATTCCAACAAAATCATAAACATGCTTGACATTTGGTATCAATCTAACTCTTAACACAACATACATTAATGATGATAATCAAAAGGTCTTTATTTGGGTTGTAACGGGGCTAGGGACAAGGTATGTCAAATTAGCCAAATCAGGTGAAGTGTCAAAAACTAGTATGAACTTATAATATATCATACACAACCACCTATTTCCCCCCCCCCCATAATTTTTTGCAACAAAAATACTCGAATAGTCGACTAAAGTGGGATCACAATAAACACAACATGCTCTCATAACATAATATATATATATATATATATATATATATATATATATATATATATATATTCTCTCCTTTTTTTCTCTTTTTTTTTCGAGAGCTAGATAAAACAATAATATAACAAATAACAATGATCCCATGAATTTATTACACATGTCGACTATCAAACAAACAAACCCAATTTCAAAATTCAATATTTCCCCCCAAACTTATGACCAACAATGAACCCTCACTGGCACACCTTATTACTCCCTTAAGCACTCTACTAGCCTTTGACAATGTGGGTTCAAATTAATGTAAGGCCAATACAAGAAAAAGGTCTAGGCAAGTAATGTGGTATGTCACCGAAAAAATAGGATTAAGCTCAACGGGTTAACTAATTGATCATGTAAACATGGTGTGGTAATATGGGAAAATATGTTGTTATTCCTAATTGCCTTTATCATTTTAATCGTCAAATAATGTCATGCATTTCAAGAAAGACCTCAAACAACTGCTAGCAATGCAAACAATCCGTGGACACTCAAGCAAACGAATAAATTGCAAATATGCAATAAGGCTCAAAAACTCACTTGGTGGAAAAACATACTCAATCCCAAGCAAAAAATCTCTCTAACGCACCGACTTGTATTCAAAGCATGCAAACTAAATCATCTTACACATATTCATGTCCTTCTAATCACTTACAACATTCAATAAGTCTACTAGCTTCAACTTACTAGTGTATGTGTGTGCACAAGAACAAAGCATATCACTTCTCAATCAAAAGCGTCAACAACACAAAATTCCTATCAAGCATGGGTGCAAATGCAATCTATTATGAACTCACATGATATACAAACATAAAAACAGAATGTCCTATATGAAACAAACGTAAATAACACGAACATAACAATCATGCATGAATTACTACTAATATGCAAAATTTATGCAATCTATATGAACACATAATACAACAAACAACTACTTATCCCTCAAACCACCCCCAAACTTGAAAGATTCAATGTCCGCATTGAATGGAAGTAAATACAAGGGATACCAGAAAACATACCTGAATACCTCGCTTTCAAATATCAAGCAAAGAACAACATTCTCCAAACAATTCACCAACAAAGAACCCCCAAATTACACACTCCAAGAACCCTAGCTTGCAAAATTCACAATTTCAAATAAAAGATGAGATAGAAAATTACCCAATTGAATCAAAGAGGTGAACTTGCTAGATGAATCCCCAAAAAATTCGAATTTAATTCCCCCTTGCACTTTGAATGAATGAAAGTTGAGAATTTTGGGTTAATATAGATGGGTTTGTGTATGTATAGGTGAAGTGGGTGTATTTAATGGATAATGGTGTATGTAATTTAGAGATGAAAAAGGATGTTGGGGATTGAATTAGATGTAGGATAGAATTTAGGGGTGTTAGGGTTTTAATTTGAAGTGGAATTGGGATAGGATATGAAGTAAAGGAGATAGGAATTGAAATTTATGAGTTTTTACACTCAAAAACACAACTGGGCAGGGGGTCTCGGCGCTTGAGGCGTGCACTGGCGCATGATGCGCGGTTCCTGTCTGCGCGTTCAGCGCTCCTGCGCCGTTTGGGCGCCTGATGCGCGGATGGCTTCTGCGTTACACGGCGCTCATGCGCGCTGGCTGGCGCATGATGCGCTGGCGCATTCTGAAATTCTATAATTTTTTTTTTTTTGAATACCTATACTACAACAAAGTACAATAATGCTTGGGTTGCCCCCCAAGAAGCGCTTCTTTAACGTCAATAGCTTGACGTTACTTCCTCAACTCAAGGTGGTTTCAAAAGAATAACCGAACCGTTCTCAACAGAAAAACCATTCATGCGAACGTTGACATCTTGGTTGCTTGATTTCCACAAATCTCTTCCTTCAGACTTCAACTTGATTTTTCTACCCAACGGCCTAATCTTCTTCTTTTTCTTCTTCACTCCTCTAAGGTGCTTTTTCGACTCGAACGGTTGAACAAAACTCTCTTCTTCCTTATCATCGGCTTTCCACCTTCGCAACACGTTATCACGCCTTTCTTCAAAAATCACTAACTCATTATTCAAAAGGACATACCTCAAATGTGGTGGAAGTTGTTATGCAAAATTACGCAAGCGCACGTTGTCACAAGTAATATATGATTAAATCAAGTTCGTTCCCACAGAGATCTAGAATGGTGTTCAATTCAATTAATGTACCTATGCACCGATGTATGGTTTTTATCCACTGCTAAGACAAATAACAAATTGAATTTTTATTAACTACTAAATTATTTATCAAACTAAAAATTAACTAATTAAAGAGATTAAATTCGAATTACTAATATGAGAATAAAACATGGAACCCTAGTTTCATCATCTACTTCACTTAGAGTTGCAGCCTTTAATTAAAACATGCGATGGTTTTGATATCTGATCGAATAACACGAAAAGAGTAAACGTTACCTCTCGGTATACTAGTACCAATCTACGCATACATCCACAAAAGAGATAGAAGACGAGTAGGCACCTATTATGTTTAGACCCTATATCTCTATAGAATTTGAAAACATAAAGGTTGAAGCACAAGTTATCCATAAAGACCACACAGGGCAGTATAAGTATTTTCATCTCACACCACGAATCATATTGATAAACAATTATGAACCTATGCTAGCATGGCAAGTTCTAAATCTCAAGATCCACTCTCGCTTCACAAGAGATTAACAATTCAATTTAGATGTTAGCTACGCATCTAAAAGCATTAAGATTAACCATACGAGGATATCAGTATTCACCACACATAAATCTTTAAGGCATGCAAACTACTAAGCTACATAGATAAATCCACTAGGATCCCATGACAACGATTAGTTCATAATTAAACCTTTCGTCACCATGGGATTTGATGAAAACATGGTAAATACCAAGATATGAATAAAAGAAATAATTATATTAATAAGCAAGAGTTTGAGAAAAACAAATCTAGAATCCAAAGTAACACAAAGGATGAAGTAGATCTAGATCCGTTGCTTGTCACGAGCGTTGAACCCTTCTCTCCTTTTCTCCCTTGCAGATCTAAGCTGGTTACGATAATAAAACTATGATAATGTGTATATCTCTATTACAATGGTAGGATGTATTTAAATAGGCTCTAAAAGTCTTGCCCAGCAAGAAAATACCAAAACAGAATTATAATAGAATTTCTGCAAGATACGTTTCCTAAACTGATTCTGTTTTTAAGGAAAATTCGTGGCTGACTTTTCTTCAGTTTTTCTGGAACGTTCCCAACGTAATTGGACCTCTGGACCACCTTAGAATGATAGAGAATCTCGTTATCTTCGCGTGGACAGCTTACGGGCTGAAAACAGACTTATAGAACTCAAGATATGGCCCAAACAGTGTAGACTGCGCAAACCCTTCTCAGAAATCCGAATTTTAATCAATTAATTCCCCAAAAATTATAGAAGCATCCACCTTAGTCAACATTCTCGTAAATCTGCACAACTAAGCAAAACACATCAAAACTACAAGAAACTTGAGTCCAAGACAATTAATTTAAGCCGATTTAGAATGCTCCAAGTGGATATAAAATCCACTTATCACACCCCCAAACTTAAACCGATGCTTGTCCTCAAGCATAAACAATTACAACTAACTAACTAACTAGTGCCACTTCCGTAGGTGATCACGGTTGCATTTGGCATATGCAACAAGCCTTTAAACCCCTAGGCAGCCCTAGTGGACGAGTAAGGTCTTGAGGGCCTATAGCGAATGTACCCACAAAATCCATTTAACCTAATGCAATGCAATGCATGAATGCAACTAATATGCCAATGTAATTAATCTAATCTACCATACCTTCAAATCCTCTCATGCCACATCAACTTAAGAAAAAAAGTAAATACGCAATGTCTTGGTGTCGAAAGTGCAAGTATTCACATAGTCTACTCAATGAACATGCATAAGTTCTCACAAGCCCATGTCAAGTGTAAGAATAAGTTAGTAAACATGCTAAGCCTACAAGAGTACATCTTTGAGACAACACTCGGGATCTCATACGCAAGAACAAGCAAACACTCATAATCCACTCACAAAAGAATATTCACTCAAGCAAAAGGGTAAGTGTATCACTCAATTCCAACAAAATCATAAACATGCTTGACATTTGGTATCAATCTAACTCTTAACACAACATACATCAATGACGATAATCAAAAGGTCTTTAATTGGGTTGTAACGGGGCTAGGGACAAGGTATGTCAAATAAGCCAAAACAGGTGAAGTGTCAAAAGCTAGTAAGTACCTTAATAAATCATACACAACACCATATTTTCCCCACATAATTTTACTATTCTTCTTTCAACAAAAACAATCGACGAGTCGACTAAAGTAGGATCACAACAAACACAAACATGCTCTCATAATATGTTTTTTTTTTTCTTTTCTCTTTTTTTTTTCTTTTTTTTTCTTTTTTTTTTCTTTTTTTTTTCTTTTTTTTTCCCCGAGAGCTAAATAAAACAATAAGATAAACAATAACAACGATCCCACAATTTATTACACATTCCGACTATCAAGTAAACAACCCAATTTTCAATATTTCCCCCAAAAGTAAGACCAACAATAACCCCTCCTTGCACACCTTATTACTCCCTTAAGCACTCTACTAGCCTTTGACAATGTGGGTTAAAATTAATGTAAGGCCAATACAAGGAAAAGGTCTAGGCAAGTAATGTGGTATGTCACCGAAAAAAATAGGATTAAGCTCAACGGGTTAACTAATTGATCATGTAAACATGATGTGGTAATATGGGAAAATATGTGGTTATTCCTAAATGCCTTTATCATTTTAATCGACAAATAATGTCATGCGTTTCAAGAAAGACCTCAAACAACTGCTAGCAATGCAAACAATCCGTGGACACTCAAGCAAACGAATAAATTGCAATATGCAATAAGGCTCAAAAACTCACTTGGTGGAAAAACATACTCAATCCCAAGCAAAAAATCTCTCTAATGCACCGACTTGTATTCAAAGCATGCAAACTAAATCATCTTGCACATATTCATGTCTTTCTAATCACTTACAACATTCAAAAAGTCTACTAGCTTCAACTTACTAGTGTATGTGTGTGCACAAGAACAAAGCATATCACTTCTCAATCAAAAGCATCAACAACACAAAATTCTTATTAAGCATGGGTGCAAATGTAAACTATTATGAACTCACATGATATACAAAAAAATAAAAATAAAAACAGAATGTCATATATGAAACAAACGTAGATAACACGAACAATAATGCATAATTTACTATTACTAATAAGCAAAGCATGAAATCCTACATGAACAAATAATATAACAACAACTACTAATCTCTCAAACCACCCCCAAACTTAAAATATTCAATGTCCGCATTGAATGGAAGTAAATTCAAGGGATAGCAGAAAACATACCTGAATACCGAAGCAATCACCCTCCTCGAATGAATCTGGTGGAGGATATTGCGCACGAGCTCCATAGACTGGCCACCTTGCCTGAATACTACAAAACCCACAATTGACAAGAACACAAATTCGTAATAAAAATAAGATTAGAGAAAAAGATTTATCCAATACGAATCAAAGAGGTGAACTTGCAATAAATTCCTCTTTAGAATTGAATTTTTAGAGATTAAAAAAAAATAGAAGAGGAATTGGATTTGTATGTATAGGTGGGTATATAATAATAATAATAATAATAATAATAATAATAATAATAATAATAATAATAATAATAAGAATAAGAATAAGAATAAGAATAATAATAAATATATAAAATAATAAGAATAATAAAATAATAATAATAATAATAATAATAATAATAATAATAATAATAACAAAAAAAAATTAGAATTAGAAAAGAAATTGGTTTAGAATTTTGGAGAAAAGATGGGAGGTTTTGGAATTGAAATAGGATTAGAATAGGTTTAGAATGGGGGTATAAAAAGAATGGGGGTGTAAGAATTTTTTTTTTTTTTTATAAAACACAACAAACTCACGGACAAACAGGCGCTGGAAATTTTTTTTCTGACCAAGGCTGGATCACGCGCAAGTTGCATGCGTGAGGGCAAACTGCCCTGAGACCAAATGAGCCGGAGCAAATAGCGCGACAGGGGGGCAAATTGCTTCCAATACAGACGCGCAGGCGCAACTAGCGCGACAGAGGGGCAAATGGCGCTAAGGTCAGTAACGCAGGGGCAAGTTGCGTTACAGACCTGAAATTGCTCAAAAATCGATTTTTTTTTTTTGCACAGATTTTTTTTTGTTTTCCTACACTAATGCATGGGTTGCCTCCCATGAAGCGCTTCTTTAACGTCAATAGCTTGACGTTACTTCCTCAAATCAAGGCGGTTTCAAAAGAATAACCGAACCGTTCTCAACAGACAAACCACTCATACGAATGTTAACATCTTGATTGCTTGCTTTCCACAAATTTCTTCCTTCAGCCTTCAACTCGATTTTACTTCCCAACGATCTAATCTTTTTCTTTTTCTTTTTCACACCTCTAAAGTACTTCTCCGACTCAACCGGCTGAACAAAAATTTCCTCTTCCTTAACATTTGCTTTCCACCTTCGCAACACGTTATCATGCCCCTCTTCAAAAATTACTAGCTCATTATTCAAAAGGACATACCTCAAATGTGGTGGAAGTTTCCCAAGCTTTACTTTAGAAAGATCACGAACCGAAGAACTGTCAATGGAATCCGTGATGGGAGGCTTAAGCATACACATGTCAGATTTTTCGCTCAATAACTGATCAAACTTCTTTCTCTTACCCGTATCAATTATTTCCACACTGCAACATTCTTCATCCTCTGTCGGAAATTTCATAGCCTTGAACACATTAAAGGTGACATTCTGATCTTGCACCCTCATTGTAAGCTCTCCTTTTTGCACATCAATCAAAGTCTTTCCTGTAGCCAAGAACGGTCTTCCCAAGATTATGGGAATCTTCTTATCTTCTTCAAAATCCAAGATCACAAAATCAGCAGGAAATATGAGTTTATCAACTTTCACCAAAACATCCTCTACTATGCCTCTAGGATATGTGATAGATCGATCAGCCATTTGCAAAGAGATGTTAGTTGGCTTTGGCTCCGGTAGACCAAGTTGCTTGAAAACAAACAAGGGCATGAGATTAATACTAGCTCCCAAATCACACAAACACTTGCTGAAAGAAAGATTGCCAATAGTACACGGAATGGTGAAACTTCCCGGATCTTTCAATTTAGGGGGCAATTTCTGCTGCAACACCGCACTGCACTCCTCCGTCAATGCCACTGTTTCAAATTCTTCCAACCTTCTCTTCCTTGACAAAATATCCTTCATGAACTTAGCATATCTCGGCATCTGATCCAATGCTTCAACAAAACGAATGTTAATGGACAATTTCTTGAAGACATCCATAAATTTCTGAAACTGTTTCTCTTGACTTTTCTGCAAGCGTCTAGGATATGGCGGAGGTGGATAGATCTGATTATTCTTTGAAGATTGCTCCGGAGTAGACTTTTCAACAGGTTTCTTGCTCTTCTCACCATCTAGCTGATCAGCCACTAAATCAGATTTCTCAATTTCTGGCACTGCAGATTTTTCAACCTGCTGATTCTGAACATCTTCATCTTCTTCAGTTACTGATTTAGGATCACTCGTGACTTTTCCAGATCTCAAAGTAACTGCATTGACCTGTTCTTTGCTTTCCCTCCTACCTGGATTAGCTTCCGTATCACTAGGAAGAGTTCCTTGTTGCATATTTACCAAGGCACTTGTAATCTGCCCCAACTGGGTTTCCAAAATTTTCTGGCCCGCTTGTAGGTTCTTTATCGCTATCCACACCTCATCTGATTTATCATTAGATGATTGCCCCATATGAGCCTGGGGCTGTTGCTGCTGAAATCCCGGAGGTTGATATGGTGTCCTTGGAGCATAAGGCTGTAGATAGCCTTGATTGAATGGCTTTGATTGCTGATAAGATTGTTGAGTATTTTGATTATTTCTCCAGCTGAAATTGGGATGATTCCGATTATTAGGATGATAAGTGGCTGGAACTGGTGCAACAGGTCTCTGGAAATTACTCACGAACTGTGCTGATTCAGAAGAGATAGCACACTGATTTGTCTCATGTGCGCCCGCACATAACTCACAAACACTAGCAACCTGCTGAACTCCATAATTAGCAAGAGAATCCACTTTCGTAGCAAGAGCCTTCAACTGAGCCATAATCATTGCAGCTGTATCTACTTCAAAAATTCCTGCTGCCTTGCCTTGAGATAGCCTTTGGGTTGGATTTTGATATTCATTAGCAGCCATCATCTCTATAAGTTCATAAGCTTCATCATAGCTCTTTGCCCACAGAGCTCCACCTGATGTTGCATCTAGCAAAGGCCTAGACTGTGCTCCCAACCCATTGTAAAACCCATTAATAACCATCCAATCAGGCATGCCATGATGAGGACACTTCCTTAGCATCTCCTTGTAGCGTTCCCAAGCCTCACACAAGGTCTCGCCAGATTGCTGTTGGAATTGAGTCAACTGGTTCCTTAATGCTGCAGTTTTCGCCATAGGGAAGAATTTAGTAAGGAACTTCTGAGCAAGATCTTCCCATGTAGTAATGGAACCAGGTGGCAAAGAGTGTAGCCAACTCTTAGCCTTATCCCTCAGAGAGAATGGGAAAAGCCTCAACCTGATAGCATCATCCGTCACACCATTACATTTGAAAGTGTCGCAGATTTCGATAAAGTCCCGAACATGCATGTTGGCATCCTCCGTAGAAGCTCCCCCAAACTGAACTGAATTCTGCACCATCTGAATTGTGCCAGACTTGATCTCAAAATTGTTCGCTGCAATAGCCGGCCTAATAATGCTAGACTGGATGTCATTGAGTTTCGGCTGAGAATACTCCTTCAAAGCCTTGACTGCTGCTGCATCTGCCATTGCTACTGTAGTTTCAGATTCCTCTTTCTTATCCTCTATATTCTCTACAAGACCGTCTTCTGCCAGTTCTTCCAAACGAGTTTGTAAGCGAGTTCGTATACAAACTTAAGTACCTGAAACACCACGAAACAAACAAACTAAGTAAAAATCCAAGTCAGTGAACGCTAACGACCACTGATGACAAGCACATAAACTAAAATAAAAACACCGATGATCCCCGGCAGCGGCGCCAAAAACTTGTTATGCAAAATTACGCAAGCGCACGTTGTCACAAGTAATATATGATTAAATCATGTTCGTTACCACAGAGATCTAGAATGGTGTTCAATTCAATTAATGTACCTATGCACCGATGTATGGTTTTTATCCACTGCTAAGACAAATAACAAGTTGAATTTTTATTAACTACTAAATTATTTATCAAACTAAAAATTAACTAATTAAAGAGATTAAATTCGAATTACTAATATGAGAATAAAACATGGAACCCTAGTTTCATCATCTACTTCACTTAGAGTTGCAGCCTTTAATTAAAACATGCGATGGTTTTGATATCTGATCGAATAACACGAAAAGAGTAAAAGTTACCTCTCGGTATACTAGTACCAATCTACGCATACATCCACAAAAGAGATAGAAGACGAGTAGGCACCTATTATGTTTAGACCCTATATCTCTATAGAATTTGAAAACATAAAGGTTGAAGCACAAGTTATTCATAAAGACCACACAGGGCAGTATAAGTATTTTCATCTCACACCACGAATCATATTGATAAACAATTATGAACCTATGCTAGCATGGCAAGTTCTAAATCTCAAGATCCACTCTCGCTTCATAAGAGATTAACAATTCAATTAAGATGTTAGCTACGCATCTAAAAGCATTAAGATTAACCATACGAGGATATCAGTATTCACCACACATAAATCTTTAAGGCATGCAAACTACTAAGCTACATAGATAAATCCACTAGGATCCCATGACAACGATTAGTTCATAATTAAACCTTTCGTCACCATGGGATTTGATGAAAACATGGTAAATAACAAGATATGAATAAAAGAAATAATTATATTAATAAACAAGAGTTTGAGAAAAACAAATCTAGAATCCAAAGTAACACAAAGGATGAAGTAGATCTAGATCCGTTGCTTGTCACGAGCGTTGAACCCTTCTCTCCTTTTCTCCCTTGCAGATCTAAGCTGGTTACGATAATAAAACTATGATAATGTGTATATCTCTATTACAATGGTAGGATGTGTTTAAATAGGCTATAAAAGTCTTGCCCAGCAAGAAAATACCAAAACAGAATTATAATAGAATTTCTGCAAGATACGTTTCCTAAACTGATTCTGTTTTTAAAGAAAATTCGTGGCTGACTTTTCTTCAGTTTTTCTGGAACGTTCCCAACGTAATTGGACATCTGGACCACCTTAGAATGATAGAGAATCTCGTTATCTTCGCGTGGACAGCTTACGGGCTGAAAACAGACTTATAGAACTCAAGATATGGCCCAAACAGTGTAGACTGCGCAAGCCCTTCTCAGAAATCCGAATTTTAATCAATTAATTCCCCAAAAATTATAGAAGCATCCACCTTAGTCAACATTCTCGTAAATCTGCACAACTAAGCAAAACACATCAAAACTACAAGAAACTTGAGTCCAAGACAATTAATTTAAGCCGATTTAGAATGCTCCAAGTGGATATAAAATCCACTTATCAGAAGTTTCCCAAGCTTGACATTCGAAAGATCTCGAATTGAAGAACTGTCTGATTTCACGCTCAGCAACTGATCAAACTTCTGTCTCTGACCCGTATCAACTATTTCCACACTGAAACACTCTTCATCCTCTGTTGGAAATTTTATGGCCTTGAACACATTAAAGGTAACATTCTGATCTTGCACCCTCATTGTAAGCTCTCCTTTCTGCACATCAATCAAAGTACGACCCGTAGCTAGAAAAGGCCTTCCCAAAATTATGGGAATCTTCTTGTCTTCTTCGAAATCCAAGATAACAAAATCAGCTGGGAAGATGAACTTATCAACTTTTACCAAAACATCTTCTACTATACCCCTCGGATAAGTGATCGTCCTATCAGCCAACTGCAAAGAGATGTTAGTTGGCTTCGGCTCCGGTAGACCAAGTTGCTTGAAAATAGACAAGGGCATGAGATTAATACTAGCTCCCAAATCACATAAGCATTTGCCAAAAGACAACTTCCCAATGGTGCATGGAATTGTAAAGCTTCCTGGATCCTTAAGTCTAGGAGGCAATTTCTGTTGCAACACCGCACTGCACTCCTCTGTCAATGCCACTGTTTCAAATTCTTCCAACCTTCTCTTTTTCGAAAGGATATCCTTCATAAACCTTGCATAGCTCGGCATCTGCGCTATTGCATCAACAAAAGGAATATTAATGGACAATTTCTTGAAGACGTCCAAAAATTTCTGAAGTTGCTTTTCTTTGCTTTGCTGCACGCGTCGAGGAAAGGGAGGAGGAGGATAGATCTGATTATTCTTTAAAGATTGCTCCGGAGAAGTTTTAACAGGTTCCTCGCTCTTTTCCACTTCAAGCTGATCAGCCACCAAATCAGATTTCTCAATTACTGGTACTACATATTTTTCAACCTGCTGATTCCGAACATCTCCATCTTCTTCAACTACTGATTTAGGGCCTGCTATAACCTTTCCCGATCTCAAAGTCACTGCATTCACCTACTCCTTGTTGCCCCTCCTACCTGGATTTGCTTCCGTATCACTAGGAAGAGTTCCTTGAGGCCTACTAAGTAAGGCACTTGCAATCTGTCCTATCTGGGTTTCCAAGACTTTTTGGCCAGCTTGTAGGTTTTTTACCGCTATCCACACATCATCTGATTTATCATTAGATGATTGCCCCATATGAGCCTGAGGCTGTTGCTGCTGAAATCCAGGAGGTTGATATGGTGCCCTTGGAGCATAAGGCTGTTGATAGCCTTGATTGAATGGCTTCGCTTGCTGATAAGATTGTTGAGTATTTTGATTATTGCTCCAGCTGAAATTGGGATGATTCCGATTATTAGGATAATAAATGGCTGGAACTGGTGCAGCAGGTCTCTGGAAATTACTCACGAACTGTGCTGATTCAGAAGAGATAGCACATTGATTCGTCTCATGTGCCCCCGCACATAACTCACAAACACTAGCCACCTGCTGAACTCCATAATTAGCAAGAGAATCCACCTTCATAGCAAGAGCTTTCAACTGAGCCGTAATCATTGAAGCTGTATCTACTTCCAAAATTCCTGCTGCCTTGCCTTGAGATAGCCTTTGGGTTGGATTTTGATATTCATTAGCAGCCATCATCTCAATAAGATCATAAGCTTCATCATAGCTCTTTGCCCACAGAGCTCCACCTGATGCTGCATCTAGCAAGGGCCTAGATTGTGCTCCCAACCCATTGTAGAACCCATTAATAACCATCCAATCAGGCATGCCATGATGAGGACACTTCCGTAGCATCTCCTTGTAGCGTTCCCAAGCCTCGCACAATGACTCACCAGATTGTTGTTGGAATTGAGTTAACTGGTTCCTTATTGCTGCAGTTTTCGCCATAGGGAAGAAATTAGTAAGGAACTTCTGAGAAAGATCTTCCCATGTAGTAATGGAACCAGGTGGCAAAGAGTGTAGCCAGCTCTTAGCCTTATCCCTCAGAGAGAATGGAAAAAGCCTCAACCTGATAGCATCATCCGTCACACCATTACATTTGAAAGTGTCGCAGATTTCGATAAAGTCCCGAACATGCATGTTAGGATCCTCCGTAGAAGCTCCCCCAAACTGGACTGAATTCTGCACCATCTGAATTGTGCCCGGCTTGATCTCAAAATTGTTCGCTGCAATAGCTGGCCTAACAATGCTAGACTGGATATCATTGAGTTTCGGCTGAGAATACTCCTTCAAAGCCTTGACTACTGCTGCCGCGTCATCCATCTCTACAGTAGTTTCAAGTTCTTCTGTCTTATTCTCCAAATTCTCTACACGATCGTTTTCCGCCAGTTCTTCCAAACGAGTTTGTAAGCGTGTTCGCATACAAACTTAAGTACCTGAAACACCACGAATTCAAACAAACTAAGTAAGAAATCCGAGTCAGTGAATGCTAATGACCACTATTGACAAGCACATCAACTAAAAATAAAACACCGAAGATCCCCGGCAGCGGCGCCAAAAACTTGTTTGCACTAAATCACGCAAGCGTACGTGGTCACAAGTAATATAGATATAAGTCAAGTTTGTTCCCACAGAGATCTAGAATGGTGTTCAATTCAATTAATGTACCTATGCACCGATGTATGGTTTTTATCCACTGCTAAGACAAATAATAAATTGGATTTTTATTAACTACTAAATTAATTATCGAACTAAAGATTAACTAATTAAAGAGATTAAAGTCGAATTACTAATATGAGAATAAAACATGGAATCCTAGTTTCATCATCTACTTCACTTAGAGTTGCAACCTTTAATTAAAACATGTGATGGTTTTGATATCTGATCGAATAACACGAAACAAGTAAAAGTTACCTCTCGGTATACTAGTACCAAACAACACATGCATCCACAAAAAGAGATAGAAGATGTATAGACACCTATCATGTTTAGACCCTATATCTCTATAGAATTTGAAAACATAAAGGTTTAAGCACAAGTTATTCACTTAGATCATATAGGGTAGCATATTATCTCTAATCATGCCACAAATCATGATGTTAAAACATCAACCTATCCTATGCTAGCATGACAAGTTCTAAATCTCAAGATCCACTCTCGTTTAGCAAGAGATTAACAATTCAATTTAGATGTTAGCTACGCATCCAAAAGCATTAAGATTAACCATACGAGGATATCAAGAATTCCCCACACATAAATCTTTAAGGCATGCAAACTACTAAGCTACGTAGATAAATCCACTAGGATCCCATGACAACGATTAGTTCATAATTAAACCTTTCGTCACCATGGGATTTGATGAAAACATGGTAAATAACAAGATATGAATAAAAGAAGTAATTATATTAATAAACAAGAGTTTGAGAAAACAAATCTAGAACAAAAGATGAAGTAGATCTAGATCCGTTGCTTGTCACGAGCGTTGAATCCTTCTCTCCTTTGCAAAACTAAGCTATGATATCTAATTGTATGTAATGATGATAATGATCTAATTTTACAAGGGTTGGATGTGTTTATATAGGCTCTAGACATCTTGCCCAACAAGAAAATACCAAATCAGAATTATAATAGAAGTACGTTTCCTAAACTGATTCTGATTTAAAGGGAAATTCGCAGCTGTCTTTTCTTCAGTAATTCTGGAACGTTCCAGCTGCAATTGGGCCTCTGGACCACTTTAGAATGATAGAGAATCTCGTTATCTTCGCGTGGACAGTAAGATCGCCCAAAACTGACTTCTAGAACTCAAGATATGGCCCAAACAGTGAATCTCACGCGTGCAGCCCAATAAATCCGAATTTTAATAAATTTAATCTCCAAAAACGACAAAAACATCCACCATAATCAACATCCTTGTAAATCTGCACAACTAAACAAAACACATCAAAACTACAAGAAACTTGAGCCCAAGACAATCAATTTAAGCCGATTTAGAATGCTCCAAGTGGAGATAAAATCCACTTATCAGTGGATGAGTTGTTGCCTATACTTTGGGCATACCACATCACCTACGAAGTGATAACTGGAGCAACCCCGTTTTTGCTGGCTTATGGAGCCGAGGCAGTTGTGCCCCCTAGAGATTACACATGCATCGCCAAGAGTGGAAGCATATGATCCCGAGACCAATGAAGAAGGCGTGAGGCTCGCTCTCGATCTGATTGACGAGGTTAGGGATGAAGCGAATGCTAGAAACACAGAGCATCAGAAGAGAGCATCTTTCCACTGCAACGAAAGGGTTAAGGAGAAGTTCTTTCGACAAGACAACTAGACTCTGAGGAAGATAGAGGCCTCCAGAGTTGGCCAGAAGGGAAGACTATCCCCCAATTGGGAAGGGTCGTATCGAGTCAGGAAGACACCATGACGAGGATCCTACAAGTTGGAAATCTGGGATGATGAACACATTCCAAGACTAAGGATTGAAGCCTTGAACTTCAAATCTCAACACAACATTAATTGAGCCTTGATGGCCAACAAGGCTGTCCGCCTCCAATCAAGCTTGTCGTGTGGATTCAAAGCATTGAACTAAGAGACGTCGGTCAAGTTGAAACCTAAGCAAAGTTCTATGAGTATCAGAGAAAGGTTGGAAACCTAGAATCAAGATAAAGGATTGAAAACCAACCAAGACATACCATTCCTGAGGCGCTAAGGAGGAAGTGGACTTCCTGAACGATCGACCGAGAAGTAAGACCTCCCACATATGAAACAAGGGCGCAAGAACTAAAGAACCTCATCTCAAGGTCAACATCTTAGAATGAGAATCATGGGTTGGTGATAACCTTAAAACCAAGGACTCAACAAACAAGTTAAGGCCCGGAAGGTCACGAGGACTAAGAAACAAGTCATTTCAATTCAAGGTTCATGAAACCTTTCAAGGCATGGCAAACACCTCCTATTGACCTGAAACCTCGCGATTGGTGGTCCAGAACACCCCCAACTTGATAAATGTGTTGGTAGTTGATTAAGAATACTTATTAGAAAAGCTAATAAGAAAGGTTGATACCTCGATTTGGAAATTGAAAAATCAACTTGGGATCCTGGGTCTTTGATCCAGAACACCGACATTGAACCTGAGAACATCAACCTCGAATCCTAGGATGAGAAACACGAAAGATTAGCCATGAAGGCCAAGATTAGCCATGAAGGCCAAGATTAGTCATGAAGGCCAAGGTTAGCCATGAAGGCCAAGATTAGCCATGAAGGCCAAGATTAGCCATGAAGGCCAAGATTAGCCATGAAGGCCAAAGTTAGCCATGAAGGCCAAGATTAGCCATGAAGGCCAAGATTAGCCATGAAGGCCAAAGTTAGCCATGAAGGCCAAGATTAGCCATGAAGGCCAAGATTAGCCATGAAGGCCAAAGTTAGCCATGAAGGCCAAGATTAGCCATGAAGGCCAAGATTAGCCATGAAGGCCAAAGTTAGCCATGAAGGCCAAGATTAGCTATGAAGGCCAAACTTGAGGAGGTCGTCATGAATCTCCAATCAAGATCCAAAGATTGAAACTTCAAGTCAAAACTCGAAGACCAATCTGAAATATTGGATCTTCGATCTAGAACTATCTATTACAGACGGAAGGAACCGTTATAATTCATACAGCCAGAAGAGAAATAGCAGATATCATAAGTTAATTAAGGAGATCAACCATAATCATAAGATTAGCAGTGCTAATAATAAGTTAAGGAGTAATATCGTCAGAAGTCACGAAGGACCAAACTGACGACTTAAGATCAAGATCGAGGTTTTTGATCCTTAGGATCACGGATGATTTTGAATCCTAGATCCCTGACGACTTAAGATCAAGATCAAGATTCGTGATCCTTAAGTAATGAAGTCACGAATGACCAAGATAGTAACTTGAAATCAAGATCAAGATTCTTGATCCTCGAAGACCACGGAGGGTTTTCACGTCCGGATCGCCTAGCTAACCGAGAGGCAATCGACCACGGCGCACGAAGGGCCGCGGCCGACCACCTCCCGGCCGACCACCTTGGAGCCGACCACCTCCTCTGGAGGAGCTTCGGCCGATCACCTCTTGGCCGATCACCTCCCGGCCGACCACCTTGGAGCCGACCACCTCCTCTGGAGGAGCTTCGGCCGATCACCTCTTGGCCGATCACTTCTCGGCCGATCACCTCTTGGCCGATCACTTCTCGGCCGATCACCTTGAATTCAAGCCCTTCGGCCGACCACGAGCTGGCCCTAGATCCGGCCGATCACGGGTCAGTTCGTGGTCCTGAATCCCGATTTTTTCAACGAACCTCGGATAGTTTTCAGTCCTGAATCTCGACTTTTTCAGTGAATCTCAGATGGTTTTCAGTACTAAAACGAGGTCAGTTTAAGCACCGATTAGCACAGTTTAGTGCCGATTAGCACCGTGTAGTGCTGTTTAAGCACCGATTAGTGCCGATTAGCACAGTTTAGTGCCGATTAGCACCGTGTAGTGCTGTTTAAGCACCGATTAGTGCCGATTAGCACAGTTTAGTGCCGATTAGCACCGTGTAGTGCTGTTTAAGCACCGATTAGTGCCGATTAGCACAGTTTAGTGCCGATTAGCACCGTGTAGTGCTGTTTAAGCACCGATTAGTGCCGATTAGCACAGTTTAGTGCTGATTAGCACCGTGTAGTGCTGTTTAAGCACCGATTAGTGCCGATTAGCACAGTTTAGTGCCGATTAGCACCGTGTAGTGCTGTTTAAGCACCGATTAGTGCCGATTAGCACAGTTTAGTGCCGATTAGCACCGTGTAGTGCTATTTAAGCACCGATTAGTGCCGATTAGCACAGTTTAGTGCCGATTAGCACCGTGTAGTGCTGTTTAAGCATCGATTAGTGCCTTTTAGCACAGATTAGTGCCGATTAGCACCGTTTAGCAATGATTAGTGCCGTTTTATGCCATTTAACATCGTTTAACACTGTTTAAACGTTGTTTAAGGCTGATTAGCGCTGTGAAGTGCCGTTTAACACTGATTAGTGTCGTTCAACATCGTCGTAAATGCGTCGGTCGCTCCACGCTTTACGTTAAGATGATATTGTTGAAAATACTCACGTAAGAGCAATAGACCCTGACCCAAGTCTCGAATAGGGCCGTTATAACTTCAAGGGAAACCTGATCAGTTTTCCTAGAAGTTGGGGGGCAAATGATATGGGATAAAAGTAAGCCATAAAGACACATTTAATGTGACATTAATTATAACTAGAATGGTCCAAACGCGGGGCCCACCAGATGGGCCCAAACCCTAATTATGATATTAATTTCGTAATTAATATTAGGGGCAATGAACAGCTCAGCAAATAAGAGTCAAACAAGGATATAACTTAGCCTTCAAGATACATATCCCAACATGGAAACTGATTCCTAAAAGGAATAGATCCAGAACCTTCCTTGAGGCGGTGGCTTGCCCACCAAGTCTCCTATTCCTATCATAATTCTTAGGCTCCTTAGCCTATATAAAGGGTCTGACCCCTCATTCTCAGAACTACGTCTTGGCTTGATTCTCAATAACGAGATACGTAGGCACTCTGTGAGGACCGATTAGTCCCGAACACGGAAACAACCATTAAAGCTCGAAGCTCACCAACCCTAGCATTAAATACAAATCGTAACCTAGTTTTTATTCCACAACACCACCATAGTCACTACAATTCCACCACCAATTACCATCACCACCAATTACAGTATCACCCCCGTCAACAAAACCCAAAATCAATAAATTTATCGTTAGATCATTAAAAATTCAATAGGAACGACCAAATTTTTTTAACAAAATTAACCAAAACTCAAATGAAACCCACTAGAATTTTAATCCTAAATATTTTTCAGATCTATTATCGCCACCACCACTCTACCAGTAACATAATCACCAAATCATTGTCGTATTCAACATTATCACCATATTTAGCATCGTTTTTAGATCTGACAATGAAGTGATAGAAGATTAATATGTTATACGAATTAGAAATTGAAAATATACTTGTATGTATATATGTATGTTTATGCATAATACGAGTGATGATCGAGATTATTAAATGGTAATGAATCAAACGAAGAGAAAACAGAAAAGATAACGGTGAATTGGTGATGACCGAAATAAAAGTGTAAAATTACAAACAAAATTATAAAATCGAAAGGTTAAGATTATATCTCAGTTCTCACTATAATATGGGATTCTCATTGAGCAAAAGCAGTATTCTAAAAAGTGCATTAAGCGGCCGCTTAAGCGGAAGCGGGATAAAAACGTCTAACTTTCAACAAAATCGAATTTTAAGCGTTTAGTGGGATTAAGCGGGTCAAAAGCGGGTTTAAGCGGGTCTGAAAGCAAATTTGCAATTTGATATTTCTAAATGTCACGTTTGTATTTTCTAAATTCATTATGACTAACTATGACTTTGTTAATGTGGAGATTACTAGTTTTAACTTTTATCATAATATGTTATATCATATGTGAATGTCATTTTTTTTTAAAAAAAACTAATATAGCATTTATTTATATAAATATATATATTTATTTATAATCCGATTAATGTTCCATTTTTAAAATCGCTTAAACGTCCGCATCTCACCGCTTAGATCGGATTTGCGCTTTTTACACAGAGCAAAAGTCTATATAAACCCAAAATAAAAGATTGATATATACTGTTTCCAAAAAAAAAAAAAAGATTGATATTTGTTAATTATGAAAAATTTATTATTATAATTTTCTTTAAAAAAAATTCAAAATCTCTTCATTGAAAGTGCGCATGTTAACCATTAACAACTCTTAAAGCTCACCTTAGCAAGACGCTAACATGCACCCACCCTCCTGAGTCCTGTGTATGATCTTCTTCTCCACACTTTCTCTCTCTATATCTACATCCTTCTTCATTATATTACGTGGCCCACTTTCTCTCTCCTATTTGGGCTAAGCTAGGGTTCCCTTTTTATTTTTTTTCATCGTTTTCGACTTGTACTATCTCTCTCTCTCTCTCAAATCTCTCCCGTCTCTCAATGCTATCTCACACAGTACTAGGTGGTCTCTCTAGAAATTAATATGGACGCCAAACGACAGTCTAGGAACTCGAATGCTTACTCCAATTTGTTCAATCTTGAGGTATGAAACATAAAATTTAGCTCTTTTTTACATGTTTGTGTTTGATTTGTGTTAATTTGAAGTGGGGTTGGTTTGTTTTTTTGAGAATTTGGTTAAATTTGAAGTGGGGTTGGTTTAGTTTATGTAAAGTTAGGGTTTTGATTTTTGGGTTTTTTTTAATTACTTAGGTGTATTTAATTTAATTTGAATTTGGATACTTGGGCGTGTTCTTGATTGAGTGAAGGTAGGGTTTTGATTAAAGTTTGTTTTTTTTATAAAAAGCTCGTGTCTCGAATTTAATTGAAATTAGGGTATTTGGGTGTGTTGTAGATTGGTTTGCATTGTTTTAATTGAGTTTTTGTTATTTGTGTTGTAGCCTTTAATGAACTTTCAAATGCCAAGACAAGATGATGACTTTGATTATTATGGGAATAGTAGTGATGATGAAAGCCGAGGTGGGAATTTTGTCTTTTCTCGTAATTCATGGTTTTGTGATGCCTTTACATTTAATAACAAATGCCTTTAGGATCAAATTTTTTAAAAACATTTTAAATCATAGTAACTTCACATTGTATTGGGATTATGCGAACTGGTTTGTACTTATGTGCATTGGCTGGCATTGCATTTGTTTCTATGCTACAAACAGGTGGAGCTATGACAGAACGCACAAATGGTAAAGTGTCTGCAAATAAGAAGAGGCGGAGTGCCTATAGCAGTGACGAGGACGGAAGTTACAGTACATACATCTCAGAAGAGCAGTATAGAACAATGCTTGGAGAACATGTTCAGAGATACAAGAGGCGTAGAGATAATCCCTCGCCAAATCCGGGGCCAACTCGAACTGTGATGCCTGTTTTAAAAGGTAGTTTAGGTCCCAAGGAAAGGAAGTTGGGGAGTGATTCCCGTTTAGGATCGCGCAAAATGGAATCCAGTTCTGAGTATTTAACTGATATGATCCATCAAAAGCCTCGGAAGTATAATGAAAGAGAGTTTGCATCAGAGTATAAAATAAATAGGTTAGTTTCATGCAAGTCTTTCCCCCCCATCCCATCCCACAAGATTATAATATTGATTTCAATGTTTGGGCGATTGAGGTCTGTTAGGTTTTGAATTTTGGACATATTATCTAAAAATGCTTTGAAAATGCCACAGAACTGTCCAGGAACCAGCATATTTGGATATTGGTGAAAGCATTGCTTACAGGATACCTCAAACTTATGAAAAGCTTGCGGCGACTTTGAAGTTACCAACCACATCAGAGATTCGAGTGGATGAGTTTTACCTTAAAGGCACTCTTGATCTAGGGTCATTGGCTGCAATGATGGCTGCTGACAAAAGGGTGGGACAAAGAAGTCGAGCAGGCATTGGAGAGTCAAAACCTCAATATGAATCTCTTCAGGCAAGATTGAAATCTCAGGCAGCTAACAATTCAATTCCCAAATTTTGTCTGAAAGTGAAGGATATCCCATTGGATGCATCTTCTATTCCCGAGGGGGCTGCTGGAGGGATAAGGCGATCTATCATGTCAGAGGGTGGTGTCTTGCAGGTTTACTATGTAAAAGTGTTAGAGAAAGGAGACACATATGAGGTAGTATTCACACTTGTCACAATAATCAGCTGCCTATGTACTTAAAGCATGGGGCGAAGGGTTTGTCATTTAAACGGTTCTGAACTTGTTTGGTGCAGATCATTGAACGTAGTCTCCCCAAGAAACAAAAGGTGATAAAAGATGCTTCTACGATCGAGAAGGAGGAAGCGGAAAAGATTGGTAAATATTGGGTAAACATTGTACGCAAAGACATACCAAAACATCATAGGATATTTACCAATTTCCATCGGAAGCAGCTAATGGATGCCAAAAGGTTTTCTGAAATATGTCAGAGAGAGGTATTTATTAACTTGTACCCGTTAGGGTTTGTGTATGGTATGGGCATATTAACTGTATGGAAATAGGTGCATTTTTCTTGCTCTAGGGCTTTTACCAATTTTATAGTCTATAGTTTTCCCCAGTGTGTTTCTATCTTTTTGTCTTGTCAGCATATTTTCCAGTAATCAGGTTCCGGTGCTGGTTTTTGCATGTAGGTAAAAATGAAAGTGAGCAGATCACTTAAATTGATGAGGGGTGCTGGAATTCGTACAAGGAAATTGGCTAGGGACATGCTGATATTCTGGAAGAGGGTGGATAAGGAAATGGTAAATTCTATTTCCTTTAGTATTCTTTTGTTGTTAGCCCTTAAACACTGTAAAATAAAGGTGGTTTTTTAGATCAATAGTTTGACTATTGCAAACATATTAATCCAATACATATATATATATATATATACATGCATGTGTCCCAGCAGATAATGAACAGTTTTCGTTTATAATCATATTGTATGAATTCTCTGAGTAGTAAATTCCTGCTACAGGCTGAAGTAAGGAGAAGGGAGGAAAAAGAAGCCGCAGAAGCTCTGAAGAGGGAACAAGAGCTTCGTGAAGCTAAGCGACAACAACAGCGGCTCAATTTTTTGCTATCCCAAACAGAATTATATAGCCACTTCATGCAGAACAAATCGACTACACAAGCGTCAGAGATTTCAAATGACCAAGAAGCTCTGACGGCTTCCTCAGAAGCTGTGCCTGTAGCTGTAGAGGAAGAAGACCCAATAGAAGCTGAGTTAAAATTGGAGGCTCTAAAAGCTGCTCAGGATGCAGTTTCTAAACAGAAAAAGATAACAAGTGCATTTGATGATGACTGTTTGAAGCTTCGGCAAGCTGCACCTGAAGAAGCTCCAATTGCAGGGTCTAGTAACATAGATTTATTGCACCCGTAAGTTGTTCAGTTTTTTTCATGTATCTTTCCTATTGGAAAATGTTAATATTTCTGGTAGATTTATCTTAATTGTGTTAAGCATACCAAACCTGTGAACTTATCTGAAGTATTACCTGAGATTTTTTCAGCTCAACTATGCCCGTAGCATCCTCAGTGCGAACACCCGAACTGTTTAAAGGCTCCCTGAAAGGGTATCAGCTAAAAGGTCTCCAGTGGCTGGTTAATTGTTATGAGCAGGTAATAATTCACTCTATAACTATCTTTGTTAACTTTAGTTCTGTTGTCCTTTGACTTTATCGGGTTCAATATTTTCAGGGTTTGAATGGAATCCTTGCTGATGAGATGGGCTTGGGAAAGACTATCCAGGCCATGGCATTTTTGGCCCATCTGGCAGAAGTAACTACACATATTTTTAAAACTTTCTATGAACATCATTGAAATTAACATGTCTTTTTGGCCAAGAAAATTAACACAGTTTTTTGTTACAGGAAAAGAATATTTGGGGCCCTTTCTTGGTTGTTGCACCTGCTTCCGTCTTGAACAACTGGGCTGATGAAATCAGTCGGTTTTGCCCTGACCTGAAAACTCTCCCATATTGGGGTGGGCCTCAAGAGCGAGCTATAATTCGAAAGAACATAAATCCAAAGCGTCTATATCGCAAGTAAATGCATACCGTATCTGATAAACTGATTGTGAAAGTGGTTCCATAGATCTAAGATGGATAGTTGTGGGTAGAAATACAATCACAAACATATTGTTGAAAACTTGACAAGAGTATGCAACAGTTTTTAATGCCAACATCCGAGCTTGAATTATATTATTGTTATAGTATAATTGTGCACAGATTCCCATCTTTGATGTGGATGAAATTAAAGGAATCGATTTATATTAATCATTAATTAGATGTCTCAATAATGAAAATTATTAATTTATTACTTGCTCTGTGTCCGCGTTGGAATCAGGATGTTCTGCTAGGAAATGTTGTTATAAATCAAGGTCGTACAACCTAATTATAATCCTAGGTATGTTAGAAGTTTTTAACGTGAATCCTACATATCTATTAGACTCAGATTGTTATTATTAATAATTATGAATATTCTGTTTACAATTCCTGAAGGTAGTGAAATTTCGTGACCAGTTTGAACTGTTATGTATCATAATTTTTTCTTGTCAGAGAGGGTTTGTCATTTGAAAAAGGTTAAGTATATAGATGGGAAACAGTAGGAATTAATTTGCTTCAGAAGAAATTAAATAATTGCAGTTGGTCAAAGGGGTGCACTTGGACATACTAGTTTAGTGCATCTTGTTACATTTGAAGCCCTTAAGGAAAACCTCGCCGTGATGCTCTTAAGTATCCTTTAAGAATCATATCATATATATATATGTGTGTGTGTGTGTGTGTGTATGTGTATGTATCCTTGTCTTACTGTATTTGTGCTTTAAGCCCAGAATGAAGCATTGCAACAAATTTAACTTTCTTAACCTTATTAGTTACTCACTAGTGTTCACTTTTACTTTTCAGGGATGCTGGGTTTCATATTCTCATTACTAATTATCAAATGCTAGTGTCTGATGAGAAACACTTGCGTAGTATTAAATGGCAATATATGGTATTGGATGAAGCCCAAGCAATTAAAAGTTCCCAAAGGTATAGAACCCTGTCTTCTATTCTATGTTATCAAGATTCCAATTGATATATACAAAAAAAGTAATAATTTTTTTAGAACCTAAGCTATATATGTGTTTACATGTTGACATCAATTGTTTAAAATGGTTCGGCCAAGGCAACTGGGCAGCAGGATTATGGAAACAACCTGGTGTATTTTCAGTAATATAAACACGGTCATGATTTCTGAAATGATGCTTCATGTCAAAAGACCAAGTGGAACTTTGTCCCAAGTTTTAAAACTTTAATATCAGATCTCTATTGCTTTAATCTTTTTAAACAGAGGGTCACAACTGCCTCGCGGTCATCCCACAATGACTCGTTTCACACAAAAGAGTGAATGTTGAATAAAGGCTTTTTATGGATGTTTCTACATGTAAATTGTAATTATGTTTGTCACATTTCCCTGTTCTTTCAGTCATCTATGGGACCTGTTCAGTCTCTTGTGCTGTTAGCTTAGCATATTAGCTGCTAATGAAATGCTTCCGATTGGTTATATGTGATAAGTTACCAATCGGTGTTACATGACTTATGTGCTTTTGACGAGCTTATGTCTTCAACTGTGTTGTGTAAAAAAGTTTGTCTGTATTATGCTCTGAAATTTTACAGTAGTTTCCTCTTTTTTGTTTCACAGTATACGATGGAAGACACTACTCAGCTTTAAATGTCGAAATCGCTTGCTGCTGACTGGCACTCCAATTCAGAATAACATGGCTGAACTATGGGCCCTCTTACATTTTATTATGCCAACTCTATTTGATAGCCATGAACAGTTTAATGAGTGGTTTTCGAAAGGGTACTTTTCTTGAATAGTTTGTGTTTGCATCTTAGTTGTGAATATTAAATGAGAATCTCATGAGTTTTGCTGTCTATGACTAGAATCGAGAATCATGCGGAACATGGTGGAACTTTGAATGAGCACCAGCTTAACAGATTGGTAAATGAACTTCAACTTGGACTGTACTCTTTAACATCAATTTTTTTTTTGCTTTATTACATATGTATGGGAGTTTCGCGGCAGTCATATTATTTTGAGTGATGAAAAACAGGATTGCTTATCCTGGCATCATATTGTTTTTCTTTATTACATATTGGTTTAGCTTTCCGTGGCATCTATTAATTAGTGGTCGACATGATTGTATATATTCACACACGAAGTATATATAGTCTTAGCTTGTTCAGACATAGTTTTACTATGTCATGTCAAATTATATGGATTATTGGGGTATTGGAAGGCGATCCACTAATTTATAGATGTAGGCTCTGAAGGTAGTGGATGCGGTTTCATCATGATGATTCTTTTTTAAACACTTCTTGTAAAGTCTACTCAGTTTCCTTTCTGAAATTATAAAGCTTAAACTGTATCAATAGGAAGCACCGACTCAGGTGCGGTGACACGGGACACGGGACACGGGACACGGGGATACGCCAATTACCAAAGTGTCCTGGATACGGGACACGACAAAAAAAAATACTAATAAAATATATATAATTTGTATATGTCATAAACAGAACATCTTCATTCATAATAATAATTAAGTTTCTTACAAAACAAGTGGTAAACTAATCTGACATTTATTCTGCATTTTCATTTATTACTGTTCGCACTTGAACTCATTGACCCACTCATACTCCCACTTATATGCAGAGAAAGAAGAAGATGAGAAACAAAAAATATATATGCAGTGTATGTATATGCGTGTATATAGGCGGTGGATATAAAGTGAAGAACGATTGTGATTTAGGTTTATATCAACTGACATTGGGCTTCTTTTTAAAAAAAAACTGGAATTGGGATTTTTTTCAAGTGGGCTGGGCTGGTGGCCGGCTTCGCGTGTCCTTCGCGTGTCGGCCACGCGTCGGCCGCGTGTTGGCCGTGTTTTCGTTTCGACACGCCACATGGCGTGTCGGATACGTATCCACGCGTGTCGGCGTGTCGGCCGTGTCCGACACGCGTACGGCAGCTGTTTAGGCGTGTCCGTGCTTCCTAGTTAATCATGCTTCTCAGCTTCTTGCCTTGAGACTGCTGTTTGGTCAAACTTCATGAGTAGACACATTTTAATAATATTACTTTTGGCGTTGCAAACATACTAATTTCTTGATGTGTATTTTGTTTTATCGACGATCAAATCTTTAGATCTGTAATTATATGTGTTCGTGTTGCTAGTGAAGATGGTATTTTAATTTTATACTTGAATTACATATCCATGTATGTAAGGTGTGTATTGGCATGTGTGTAATCTTTCTCTTGTTAATTTTGGCTCCTTAAACAGCATGCAATTTTAAAGCCTTTCATGCTTCGGCGGATCAAGAAGGATGTAATGACTGAGTTGACTGGGAAGACTGAAATTACGGTGCATTGCAAGTTGAGTTCTCGGCAACAAGCTTTTTATCAAGCAATAAAGAACAACATATCTCTTGCTGAGTTGTTTGACAGCAGCCGTGGACATCTGAATGAGAAAAGAATTTTGAACCTAATGAATATTGTTATCCAGTTGAGGAAGGTATATATGTTATCAATTATCATTAGTCTCTGCCAGAGACTCTCTGCATATATGGATTTATTCATTTGAAATTCATGGATGTGCTATTATAGTTGTAGAAGCGGTGCTTTTGCTATAGTAGTGGCCCGATTTGGTATGAGGTGGAGAAACCACCATCATATATAAAATATAAATTGTGATGTGCCTTTCATAGATGTTTTAGGCATTTTGTTTTCAGCAATTGATTTGTTTGCCACTTATTTTCAGGTATGTAACCATCCCGAGTTATTTGAGAGAAATGAGGGAAATACATACCTCTATTTTGGAGACATTCCAAATTCACTGGTTCCAGCTCCCTTTGGAGAGTTGGAAGATGTTTACTACTCTGGTAGCCGAAGTCCTATTACATATGAGGTAAAATTTGAACATGTGTTGAGTTTATTGGTCTTCTATGGCAGTCATCGTTAGGGCATGTCGCAACCCCCCTCCCCCCTCTCCGCCCACCAATACACATATCGGGGAAGTTGATTATTAAAAAATATATATATCTAGAAGAAAAAACAGCGACCTTTAACTTAAAACCTAATATTAGCCTCACTTTAAGCTTCAACTTAAATATTCCAATCTGTATTTACCAAAGACTTGTCAGCTATTCTCTCAACAATGCCAAAATAACCCTTAATCTTGCAACATATTCATGTAGAACTATATACCATTCTTTAATTCTTATTTATTGATAATCTCTTTTGATCCTTACAGATACCAAAGATGGTTTACCGTGAACTAATCCATGGTTCAGGTACCTTTTCTTCAGCAGCAAGGCATGTTGAAAGCAGAGAATTTATTGAGAAGCATTTTAATATTTTTTCACCAATGAATGTTTTCCGATCCATGGTTGCACAAGGGAATAGTTTAAATGGGTCCTTTGCTGGAAGTGAGACATTTGGGTTTGCTCATTTAATTGATTTGTCAGCAGCAGAGATAGCGTTTTTGGCAACTGGGTCTTTTATGGAGAGAGTATTGTTTTCGATCATGAATTGGGATCGTAAATATCTTGATGGTATGTTAGATATGTTTATGGAAGCTGAAAGTGATGATTCAGTTTGCAGTCAGATCGGGAGCGATAAAGTAAGGGCAGTCACACGAATGTTGCTTATCCCCTCAAAGGCAGAGACAACATTACTTAGGAAGAGGCTTGCTACTGGTCCCTGGGATGTGCCAAGTGAAGCTTTAGTGTTGTCTCATCAGGATAGGCTTTTATCTAATATCAAACTGCTTCATTCAGCATATTCTTTTATTCCCACAACCAGAGCACCCCCAGTAAGTGTTTTGCAGATGTTTTTTTACTTAAATATTTAGATTCATTAAGATTACTCAAGATTGTTCTGTCTTCTGAGTTTTTTTTTTTTTGTGTTTGGTAGATAAGTGCTCACTGCTCAGATAGAAATTTCGCTTATAAAATGATTGAAGAATTACATAACCCTTGGCTTAAGAGGTTATTAGTTGGATTTGCTCGCACATCTGATTACAGTGGCCCTAGGAAACCAACTGCTCACCATTTTATACAAGAAATCGACTCTGAGCTACCTGTTACACAACCTGCTCTTCGACTCACATATGAAATTTTCGGTTCATGTCCACCCATGCAAAGTTTTGATCCTGCAAAGATGCTTTCTGTATGACCAGTTATCTCTTAAGCTATATCTTATAATTTAATGAACTAAAGATTATATGCATCTTTGAAGTGCTTGCTAAACTTGTAACCTTATAATGTGGCCTCTTAGGACTCGGGGAAGCTCCAAACTTTAGATATACTATTAAAACGTTTGCGGGCCGGAAATCATCGAGTTCTTCTATTTGCGCAGATGACAAAGATGTTGAATATTCTTGAGGTATTTTAAACTCCTTTTTGGTTTTAGCCAGCCTGTGCTTTATTCTATAGTTGTAATAAATCTGCAAGTTACAGGCCATTAAGTTTAACTATAATTTGCTGTTTCTTTTGCAATTAAGGAGAAACATAAAAACCTCCGACGATACGATTTCATTGGTTTTCCGTCAAACATTGTTTTCATTCATTTGTTTGTTCCTCGTCACGTAAAGATTATATTATCATTATTATTGTTTTCTAGTGCTGAATGGTTTATAGGCTCTAGGGTTTGGACCTCTGTCATTCACTTTTTCTTTAGAATGGTTTAGACTTCGTGAAGCTTAAGGCTTTTGGTGTCCTAGAAAACGCTAATGGATCTACATCACTAATAAAGAGATAAAACACCATCTGCTTCTGAAGATTTATCTGAATCTGATCTTGTTAAGGTTGTCTGGGGAGAAATATAGATTATAATGCCATGTGTAATATTTAAATGAGGTTTCCTTCATATTGAAATGCTATGCATCTGTTGAATGTCTACTTCAAATTTTCTGCAGGACTATATGAACTACAGGAAATATAGATATCTAAGGCTTGATGGTTCATCCACAATAATGGATCGCCGTGACATGGTTAGGGACTTTCAGCTTCGGTAAGGAAATTGTTGACTTTTATAGATTTCTTTCAGAGTTTGTATTTCGATGTTCAGCATCTCGTCTCTGCATCATGGGTAAATAATGAAGTAAATTAATAAGCAGATATAATGTGGAATTCTTGTAGGAGCGATATTTTTGTTTTCTTGTTGAGCACAAGGGCCGGAGGACTTGGGATCAACTTGACAGCTGCTGACACTGTAATTTTTTATGAAAGTGACTGGAATCCGACACTGGATTTACAAGCAATGGATAGAGCTCATCGCTTGGGTCAGACTAAGGATGTTAGTTTCTTCTAACTAATCATTTGAGCACTTGTAATCTTTTTGCATGGCACTATTTTATAGCTTTTGCTATAGTGTATTTAGCCTTGAAATATTAACAGTAAATGGTTTAGCATGGATAAATATGAAATATGATTGGGTCCTCTTAATGTTAATCATGTTTTACTTGCACTTCATGCTGAGTCAAGTATTGCAATCATTCTCACCTAGAGGCTGGAGGGCAATATTGGGAATAATTGGTAGTATATACAAAAGTTATCTATTTATGATCACTTTCGGATTTTTTAGGACCTTCAGGGTCATCCTGGAATGACTTAGGGTTTTTCAGTTTTTCTTTGTTTTGCATACATCTCGAATTGGATTCCATGCATTTAGCATCAGCATATGGATAATGTCCTGTAATATTCATGTCAAAAGTGAGACTTGAATATTCCATGGTTATATTTACAGGGTTGTCTTTTCACCATTTAAGTAAAGTCTCTGCTCATTAACTCGGGCGACACATGTAAACAGTGTTTGTATTTCGTGTAGGTTACCGTCTATCGGTTGATTTGTAAAGAAACAGTTGAAGAGAAAATTCTGCAAAGAGCTAGTCAAAAAAGCACCGTGCAGCAACTCGTTATGACAGGTGGACATGTACAGGGTGACCTTTTGGCTCCTGAGGATGTTCTTTCTTTGCTAATCGATGATGCTCAGTTGGAGCGAAAGATCAGAGAGATTCCATTACAGGTGAGCCAAGTAATTCTGGTTTTATCCTCTCATAATGCAAGTAGCTTCCCAGCTTTTGGGCAAAGTTTTTTGGTTACCGAAAATCTTTCATATTATTCCTCAATGACATTTCACTTTATCAGGCTAGGGACAGGCAAAAGAAAAAATCTGGAACAAGGGGAATACGAATTGACGCAGAGGGTGATGCATCTCTTGAAGATCTTACAAACCCGGAATCACAGGTCAATGGATCTCAACCCTCTCAGGATGAGAAGGAAAAGTCTACAAAGGTACCAAATATAATTTACATTTGTCTATGTTTGGAATTAAGTTTTGGTATGCATGTCTAAGCTTTACAAGTGAAAATTACTTTGTACTAACCATACGTTCTAGGTGATTTTCCTGACTTGTAAGTTCAGATAAAGGGTTTAGGTCTCAGTTCATGAAATTATCACTTGTTTTTTTATTATATGGACGTGCATAAAAGTGATGTGAGTGTATAGCTTCCAGTAGAGAATGACAAACATGCTAAAATGCTTCAAAGGTGTTTGTTGTGTTTTAAAGTGATGTACTCGTTGGCACTATGTTTTAAATCTAAACACATCTACCTTCATGACATAAGATTCACTTCGTAAGAGGAATCATTATAATCTCTGTTTATAATGTATCAAGAATTAGCAGGAAGGAAAGACATTAAATGTCACGAATAATGATATTTTGGTGTTTTGTTTTAGTTCAAAATAAATAATACATTTTGCCTGATTATCCCAAGTATTATATTCACTGTTTAAGTAAGGCATATCTGCACTTGTGAGTTGGGGGTGTGATTCTACTAGTGATTATTCTAATGGTCAGTGGTTGGAGTTATAGCTGCCTTTGAAAACATGTCCTTACATTAGAAGTTGTCAATCTGCAGAGGAAATCAACATCTGACAAGCCAACGCCTCCAAAACCAAGGTCTAAAAAGAGTGGTTCGAGAAACAGTGACACATCATCCCCTGCTTTGACGTCTGTGGAGAATGAAGGTGATGATCCCCTACAAAATCCGGATTCACAGCACAGATCTAAGAGGCCAAAGAGGCCTACAAAGAGTGTTAATGAGAATATAGAACCGGCATATATTGCTAGTCCATCTTTGGCAGACTGAGTGTACACAGGATCGTTTCTGAATTACAGTCCATGAAGATTCCAGAGAGCACATGTAAGGTTCATTGCTTGACTTGTCTGCTCGCTCAGTGATATTGAATGCATAAAATTGGCCAATTTTTTATCACAGTGCCTGTACCCCTTGTTTTTGGTGACTGCATTAGAGAGATAGTTGCAGATCCTAACGCTTTTCTTAGGTATAACTCCAGTTGCATAACGGGGTACACTACAGTAGGATGTAAAATTAGTGTTGTATAGATTTTTTTTAAGAGGCTTCCAGATGTATGGTATGCCATAGTATTAAATTCAGTTGAATGTATATATGTTTTTTTGTTGTTCTCCCCTACCGGTGAATGACAAAAATAGAGTAAAAAGTGAGCATTTGGATTCACCGATATCAATGTTTATTTTTGCATATCAAATTTGAAAGTTCGAGGACGATCAGAATCAATGAAAGGAAGCACAAGGGTCTCAGTTAACCTTTGACAGATTTCAGTATATTATTTCCCGGTTGGTTGTTGGTACAACAAACTGCTCGATACATTAGTCTGCTATTATTAATTTCTGCTATTATTTTTTGGCTCCCGGTCCCTGGCAAACGTATGCCAGGGACCTCTTATTCAACATACTCATACTGTTTCTGGACCGTTGGATGGTTGATCCAACGGCTGTGATTTAAAAAAAAACAATACCGTACCGCATAAACTTTATGCGGTACGGAGTAATTACCAAAATGCCCCCCTGTTTTCACATAAAAAATCTACTGTTCACCGTACCGCAGAAAGTTTCTGCGGTACGTGAACAGTAAGGACATTTTGGTAATTACTCCGTACCGCATAAAGTTTATGCGGTACGGTGCGAATTTTTTTTTTAAATCAGAGCCGTTGGATCAACGATCCAACGGCTCGTTGATCCAACGGCTCTGAAATAGTATGCCAAATAAGGGGTATGTGGCAATCGGTTGCCACAGACCGGACCCCTTATTTTTTATGCAAGTCAAGACATATTCAACTTCAAAAATATTAGTATACTTTTTTTTAGATGACAGCCAGCCGAATGAGAATGACAAACACTACTTCACGAAACTTGCCTTTTTATATTAATGGTATCCAAATTGAGTGCCAATCTCACATTCTGTACTAATACCAGTTTCACAAACTATATACTCACAGCTATCCAACAATCGAAGCCTATGTTTAACTTCCCCAAGGCTTCATTTACAAAATCTATCTACGTAGGAGATGCTCATTATACTACTGTCATGCATAACTATGGCTGCTACAAATTTTTTAGAGAAAATAGTCAATATTTTCATCCAGGATGTAACTCGATGCACTGCCCTATGCTAAAAGAATGATATTTTCGATGCTCATTGCCAGTCCGTGTAACCAAAATTTGTGTGCTCATTCTCTTACACTAAACTTGCTTGATCAGAAACATCCTCATAGTAATAAGGGGAGAGCTTCCCATCATTCTTTGTGGCTTTGGGCTTAGGATCTGTCGCTGCTTCTTGAAGCATTTTCACTACTCTTCTCATTGAAGGTCGATTGATTGGAAGCGGGCTAATGCAACCTAAACCAATGTCAAGAACCTTACATATTTGTTCTTTGTAATGACAGTCGAGATTTGGATCAATTACATGATCAGATCCTTTCTGGTCTACAGTGCTGCATACCCATGTTGCCAAGTCTTTCTCCCCGAGTTGTTGGTCAATTGCTGCTTTTCCTGTTACTAACTCAAGAATGACTACTCCAAAGCTATATGTATCGCTCTTTTCGTTGACTCGAAGTGTATATGCATATTCTGCAAAAGAGTTAAAGATTCACTGCAAAGTTAATCCGATCAAATAGCTATAAGGTGATTGGGGTAAATAACCCAATGTTTCAACACAAGTTGTTGATGACTAGCAACTTAGAACTGACTATAATATAAACTACAAGCATTGTTAGGCAAACCATATTTATCCGAAGAAGAAAGAATACGCAACTTGGGAACAATATTAAGATCATACCTAACTACCTACTCACGGTTCATATCAACTCTTACATGCTGTAGACGCCAACACTTGATTAATCAAACAAAGCTCGATACATTTACTTTCTTGCAGTGCAAATTGATACTAATCACATATTCAAGTAAAATTTTATAATTTTCACTATTATTTTAAATAGGATAAAAAAGTTAATAAAAATGAAGAGCTGGTCTTTAATCAAGGGACTGTACCTGGTGCAATGTAACCGCAAGAACCAGCTATGACCGACATAGATTCTGGCCCCTTGTTGATCGCTCTAATGAACTTAGCAACGCCAAAATCAGCAATTCTTGCTCCAAAATCTTCATCCAACAATATATTATTGGATTTGACATCTCTATGAACAATTGAAGGATCACAGTCATGATGCAAATAGGAGAGCCCTTCTGCAGCATCCAAAGCTATCTTTAACCTTGTTGGCCAGTCCAACATTCCACCCTTGGCAGAGTGCAACACATCACCTAAGCTTCCATTTGGCATATACTCGTAAACCAAAAGCTTATTCTTTCCTGCATTGCAGCAACACCACAATCTGACTATATTCTTATGCCTGATTCTTCCTAGCGTCTCAACTTCACTTTCAAACTCATCTTTCATCGAATCAGCACTACTATAGATGGTGTCATCTCGAATTGATCTTTCCCAAAGCTTTTTCACTGCAACTACCTCCCCATTACCGAGCATTGCCTTGTATACTTTCCCTGAAGCCCCAGTTCCAATAACATTATCTTCCTTGAGGCAATCCACAATGTCTAACTCGCTAAAACTTAACTTATGAAACGATCTCCACTTCACCACATATGTCTTGTTCTTGATTTTTCTGAACTTTCTATACTTCAACACAAACCAAACAAAGCCCACAATGAAAACTATGCCAGCAATGACAAAAATGAAAACAAGCACCCAAGAATTGCCTGAATTCTTATGACGCCTGTGTTTGGGGCAAATACCAAGAAGATCATCACCGCACAAGCCTGGATTGCCTATAAAGCTATCCTTGTAAACTTCTTTAGCATACATAGAAGGAATATTTCCAGTGAGCTGATTATTCGACAAATTTAGCTTATTAAGCTTCAAATTTTGCAGCCCATCTGGAATTTTTCCAGATAAACTATTACCTGAAAGATCAAGATAATTAAGCACAGGCAATTCTCCAATTTCATCTGGAATTTTTCCTGACAACCTATTGTTCGCCAAATTAAGCTCATTGAGCTCCTTCAAACCCCGAATTCCAACAGGAATCTCACCCGAAATCTCATTATTATTAAGATCAAGCCTCCCTAACTTACCCAAATTAAACAATCCCTCCGGAACACTTCCACTCAACCTATTACCATAAGCAGAAAATTCAATCAAATTTCCTACTAATCCAACTTCATTTGGAATACTACCTGAAAACTGGTTTTTCGCAATCATAAGCGTGGAAAGATTAAATGCACCTGATATCATGTGTGACATATTCCCAGAAAATGAATTCTGATGAAGATCTAGCAAGTAAACATGAGGTAAACCCCACAAACCAACCGGAACTTCACCCGAAAGTTGATTCTTACCTAATCTCACCCGGCTTAAACTCCTACACTTAACTATACTCTCCGGAATGTTACCCGAAAACATATTATCTAACAAAATCAGTTCTTGTAAAACACCCTTTTCGCAAATACTTTCCGGTATTCTACCCGAAAAAGAGTTCCCCGTAAGGTCAATTGTTTCAAGAGGTGAGTTCTTACCGAGCTGACTCGGTAATGACCCAGTGAGCCTGTTGTTGAATATTCTAAGCTCAAATAAATTGGGTGACATAGCTATGTTCTCGGGTAACAAACCCTCCAGCTGGTTATGATACAAATTTAAGGACTCGAGTGGTAACTGAGTCAACTCGTCCGGTATTCTCCCGGTAAACTTGTTCATTGACCCATCAAATCGCCTTAAAGCCGTCAAGTTTAACCAACCGGGTAATAATTCTCCGGTGAATGAGTTGTTAAAGACCTCAATTTGGACGAGACTAGTGAGTTGAAAGATCCAACTCGGCATCGGCCCGGTGAGTTGATTACTGGACACTTCGAGATTAGTGAGTCGACTCAGTCGAGTAAAACTATCAGGAATTCCACCTATGAGGTTATTCCCACTGACCCAGATGCTCTCCAAGCTTGACATGTTACCGAGTTCCGGAGCGAGTCGACTCAGTGAAAACGGGTTATAAGCGAGTTGAAGACTTTTCAAACTCGTTAAGTTCCCGAGCACAGCCGGAATGATACCAGTGAGCAAATTGGCGTTTAAATCCAGCGTTTCAATCACCGGGAACCTCCCAAAGCTCGCCGGAATCTCGCCGGTAAAACTATTGCCGGAGAGATTGAGGTAGACGAGATTTGGGAGAGAGGAGAGAGAAGAAGGAAGTGGGCCCTCTAGAAGATTCTCAGAGAGATCAAGATAGGTAAGATGAGCACACTTAGAGATGATTGTGTCAGAGAGAGTTGAGTTAATAAAGTTGTCGGAGAGAGAGAGTGAGGAGAGAGATGAGAGCCTGCAGAGAATGGCGGGAAAGGGACCATCCAGAGAGAGAGAATCGAGAGAGATAGAGATAACCACCCAGTTGTTATTACAGGTGACTCCAGTCCAGTTGCATGGGAAATCGTGCCTAGGATTCCAGTCAGAGAGAGATGAAGTAGGGTCAGAGAGATCATGTTTAGCTCGAAGGAGATAAAGGCCTTCTTGATTTAAACAGTGAAGTTGTAGTGGCAAGTTTAAAATAACTAGGAGGAATGATGTAAAGAGTAGAAGTGAATGTAGATGAGGTTTCATGATCATGATAGTTTGATTGTAAGTATAGTTGTAAGTATATGCAAGTGTGTTGGGTTTATGATGAGTTGGTGGTGTCAAGGAAGGATGTTATTGCAGGTATCATTTTGGGAGGAAATAAGGAGCAAATCTCTACTACTTCACTCACTGACAACAACATGAGAATTATTTTTATAGGAAGCGGGAGGAGTTGCAGGGATACCAATTTTATGACAGTTGATTAAAATTCAGTGAATAGTATTCTCGAATATATTCAGGTGTTGGAAGTTACTCCCTCCGTCCCATCCATTTCTTTACATAAAAAATTACGTATCTGACACGCATTTTAAGGTGCATTTTAAGGATAGTTCTATAACTTATTTTTTATATTTTCTTTTTTTGTATAAAAATAGGATTGTTCTATTTTTATACAAAAAAAGAAAATATCAAAAATAAGTTATAGAACTATCATTAAAATATACCTTAAAATTCGTGCCAGAAACTGATCCGCAAATGTAAACAAATCACTGGGACAGAGGGAGTAATTTTTACTAATTTATTCTCGGGAATATATTGATATTTTGGTCATGTACTAACGTTATATGTTAGATATGTTTGAGTTTAATGAAAATCCAAATGTTAATACACAAATGACATGAATGAATAATTTGCCGTATTATTTGTTATCATTCGATTTTCATTTTCATAATGATATTGACTAATAACATTAATAAAAAAACAATTTCATAACGTGTCATGATATTCTTAGACTACACTAAAAAGATTCTTTCATTATTGGGAAATTCTAAATGGTACGCCTCTAGTTTTGGTTTTTCCAAATGGTACGTCAAATAGTTTTGGCTTCTGAATGGTACCCTTGTACTATTATACCATTCTCTACGATATCCCTTCCGTCAATCCCCGTTAAACAAACGTTTATTTAATTAACAATTAACTTTAAAAAATAAGGGAAATTCTCAATGGCACGCCACTAGTTTTGGCTTTTCCAAATGGTATGCCAAATAGTTTTGACTTTTGAATGATACCCTTATATTTTATTATATATTTGACTCTTATTGCTGAGCTGTTTATTACCCAATATTAATTACGAAATTAATATTTAATTAGGTTTCGGGCCTCGTTAATGGGCTTCATATTTGGACCAAGCTGGGTCTAATTAATACAACATTAAATGTGTCTTTATGGCTTATTTTTAGCCCATATCAGGTGTTGAATGTAGTTCTGCAAGGTCATGGGTTCAATCCCTTTGAATAACAATATTTTTTACAAATATTTAGAGTTAGGTTCGGAGGGACCGAGCCTATAAATTAATTTGGAGTTAGGTTTGGAGTTAGATTCGGAGGGACTGAGCCTATGATATATAATAGATTTATTAAAATAAAATATAAGGATACCATTCAGAAGCCAAAAATAATTGGCATACCATTTAGAAAAGCCAAAACTATAGGCGTACCATTGAGAATTTTCCTACTGTTTATGGGGTAATTAAATGTTTGTTTAACGGGGGTTGACGGGAAGGGTACCATAGAGAATGGTATAATAGTACAAGGGTACCATTCAGAAGCCAAAACTATTTGGCGTACCATTTGGAAAAGCCTAAACTATAGGCGTACCATTGAGAATTTCCCTTCATTATTTATCACTAGCCAACTTATCCGCTTTTTGCGCGGTTCATAAATTTTCATTTAAAATATTGAAAATAAATAAATTATTTTTTTATTATTTTTAAAAATTGACTGGTCTCTTAAGAATTTTTTTAAAAATTGATTCAAAACAATTTACATAAATTATAAGTTTGAAGATGCTCTCTTTATATATCTAAATTTTTCATAATCTCAAAAATATCATAAACATAAAAGTAGCAATTATAATAAAAACGTAGTCTTTACGATCAAAATTTATAAATAATATATAATAACACTTTTTAAAGCCGACGCCCCTCTCATAACATACATGTTCAGTTGTAGTGTAAGAATTTATTTTATTAGAATACTAATTTATTTTGATATAATATAATGAACAACGGGTGTACAACTTTTTTATCGATTTAATCTACTAATAAAACTGAGTTTTTTTTTAATTTAATCGGTTTGGTCATAACCCATGTAATTTTTTCATGTGTAAAAATAAAAAACTATTTTTATTATTTTTATTACAGGTGTTTTGCGAAGATTTATATACTTCTCTAATTTATTACGATTTTCATAATCACTAATCATAAAAATTGATTGAGAAGTTAAGGATCGTCTGCCATGTGTAAAAATAAAAAACTATTTGTATTATTTTTATTACATGTGTTTTGCGAAGATTTATATACTTCTCTAATTTATTTCGATTTCCATAATCACTAATCATAAAAATTGATTGAGAAGTTAAGGATCGTCTGCAGTGCAATTGTCCGAAAAGAAATCGGAACAGTATTCGATAGGGAATAAAAAAAGGACGCAAAGTAAACAATTTTTTTCGTCGTTTACATAAAAATAAACTTAATTACATATGTAATTAATATTTTTATTAAAATAATAATTATAATGCTCAAATAAAGTTTTATAATTTTGTAAATAAATAAAATAAACAAATTTAATACACATTTATTAGGTATAATTGATGACTAATTAATATGTCATTAATAGGTATTTAATGCAAAAAAAACTTTAATAAATAAATCAGAAAAATGAAAATTCAAGAAAATTACCTTGAACGCTTCTGGTAACTTTCCGATCTCCATGCATTATAATATACTAGTTTAATGCCCGTGCTTCGCACACGGGAGTTCATATTTTAAATAAAATTTATTTTAAATTTTAATAAATTATAGTATATAATTTTACAATATAGAAATAAAAATTGGTAGTAGTATTAAAAAGTTGCCTACTTTAATAAATTAAAATGTTAAATTCTTTAAGAACATGAGTTTGTTTTGATAATTTAAATAACAATTAATATAAGAAATTATTAATATATTAATTTATTTTAAAAAGATAAAAAAAAATTGAACACTATAACATTATTTTAGTGATGTCAACTATATCATGAATGTAATAGTAGTAGATATAAAGAATAAATTAAAATAATTAAATCATAATATCAAAAAAGTTAAAGTTATACCGCACTATAACCTAATCCTAAGCATATAATTTACTACTATAATGGGTCATGGATATCTATCAAACCTGAATATGGATTAAAAAAAATTTAAAATTTGTGGAAGGAAATAATTTTTGGCAAGAATGTTTTAATTGGATAGCCCTGGCGGGTCCATTATAATTATAATTAACAATTGTTAGAAACAAAATAATTTTTGGAAACAAAATAATTTGTGTTTTGTCAAGAAATTTTTTTGGTAAGAATGTTTTAATTGGATGGCCCTGGCGGACCCATTATAATTATAACCAATTATTTAGCATTAATAATAACAACTACCAAGAAAAATTGACAATTGTTAGAAAGGAAATAATGTTTGGCAAAAAAATAATTTGTGTTTTGTGAAGGAAATAATATTTTGGCATTTTGAAATATTTTAATTGGATGGTCCTGGCGGGCCCATTATAATTATAACCAATCAAAATCATTTGTTAATAATTTTTGGTATTATCAAGGAAATAATTTTTGGCAAGAGTGGTTTGTCATGATGTGTATTTTATATAATATCGAGTCAATATATTCTAAAATATGGATCATATCATATAACTGGATGGGTAATATAAACGGATTTGGCAAGAATGTTTTAATTGGATGGCCCTGGCGGGCCCATTATAATTATAATTGATAATTGTTAGAAATGAAATAATTTTTGGAAACAAAATAATAAGATTGTTTTAATTGGATGGCCCTGGCGGGTCCATTATAATTATAACCAATTATTTGGCATTTATAATAACAACTGCCAAATTTTTGGTATTATCAAGGAAATAATTTTTGGCAAGAGTGGTTTGTCATGATGTGTATTTTATATAATATCGGGTCAAATATATTTTATATTTTAAAATATGGATCGTATCATATAACTGGTTGGGTAATATAAACGGATTTGGCAAGAATGTTTTAATTGGATGGCCCTGGGCCCATTATAATTATAATTGACAATTGTTAGAAAGTAAATAATTTTTGGAAACAAAATAATTATCATATAACTGGATGGGTAATATAAACGGATTTGGCAAGAATGTTTTAATTGGATGGTCCTGGCGGGCCCATTATAATTATAATTGACAATTGTTAGAAAGGAAATAATTTTTGGAAACAAAATAATTCGTGTTTTGTCAAGGAAATTTTTTTGGCAAGATTGTTTTTGTCAAGGAAATTTTTTTTGGCAATATTGTTTTAATTGGATGGCCCTGGCGGGCCCATTATAATTATAACCAATTATTTGGCATTTATAATAACAACTGCCAAATTTTTGGTATTATCAAGGAAATAATTTTTGGCAAGAGTCGTTTGTCATGATGTGTATTTTATATACTATCGGGTCAATATATTTTAAAATATGAATCATATCATATAACTGGATGGGTAATTTAAACGGATCCCGAACCTAATCCTAATCATATAATTTAATACTATAATGGGTCATGGATATCTATCAAACCTGAATATGGATCCGAACCTGAGGAAAGGGTTATCCAGCAATTTATAATATATAGATATAGATAGATAATATCAATTTTGGGAAACAAAGATTACAAAAGGTGATAATTTGGGGTTGGGATCCTCTGTCCCCTTCCTCCGTGTCTCCTTCGGGTCCCCCACTCTTTTTAATATAAAAGAGTGCTCCTGCGTGGCCCATTTTAAATAAAAAAATAACTTTATTTAAAATGGGCCCCGCAGGGGCACTCTTTTTATATTAAAAAGAGTAGGGTACACGAAGGAGACACGGAGGAAGGGGACAGAGGATCCGAACTCGATAATTTGAGTGGTCGTTAATTTTAATAATTATATTTAAAGGAAAAAAGTAGCACTAAGAGCATCTCCAACCATGTCTAACCCTTAGTTAAAAATAATTAAAACATTCTATAAATAAAAAATATAGAGATTATGTAAAAAAAATCAACTCCAATGGATCATTTCCATTGTCTATATTTTTAGCCAATATCTATATTTTTTGTCATGTTGGCTATATTTGTTGAACCTCTAGAGACCTGTAAGAAGATTACACATCATCTCTTGCCATATTCAAATGATATATTCTATTTATAATAACTTAAAATAATAATAACATACCATTTTTAAAATATAACCGATCAATATAGCCAATACCATCGAAGCACAACGCCTTACAGGTTCAGTAAATTTTACATAATCAATATTTTCTATCATTTTAGCCAACCACTTTAACCAACCCCATTGGAGATGCTCTAAGAGCATCTCCAAGGACTAAAAGCTATTAGCTAAATTATCCATGTGGTGCATAGGTGGCATCTATGTGTCACTCTTTAGAGGATATCTAAAAATTGATGCACTCCAACCTTCTTCCCCTTAGCAAAAAATTATAGATAATCATATTTGATCTTCTATATTTGTTGAACCAATAGACCTCTTATGTATAATTTTACATCATTATTATTATAGATAACATCATTGGAGTAAATGTCCTTCCTTTTAGCTAAAATTTTACATAATAATTATAAAAGACCATTTTAGCTAACAATTTTACATATCATCCTTGGACATGCTCTAAAGCCCAGATTCTACTTGAGCACTTGTAGTTGTAGTCAAAGAAATGCAAATGTTTGAAAGGAATGGAAAGTAGGACAAATCAATGCAAAATCAAATCATAATGAATTATTTTATTCTTTAGTTGTTTGTTGTTGGGGCCTATAATGTGGACTGAAAGAGTATTAATCTACACGACTTTTGACTCGGGAACAACACTTTGAAGCCAACTCTTTTTTTTTCCCCTGATTGATTTTCACTCTACTCTAAATGTTTACTAGAGTAGTTAAACAAATATTGTGGTAATAATATTTTTCTCATGAAAAATTTGATTTATTAATTTTTGAAAACAAAATGACTGCCATAAAAAAATGTAAATTATAAATTCTGAAATAGCATTTTATAATTTTTCAGTGGAACCTTTTCGAAAATGTGATTTCTACTGCCTATACTATAATTTTTCATTGGAACCTTTTCGAAAATGTAACCGGGAGTACTTGTCTACTTCATGCCTAATTTTGGGAAACACGTTTGAATTTAGAAAACATAAGATAAATTTAAGATGTGCATTTTCAAATTTAGAACTACTCCCTCCGTTTCAAAATAAGTTTCCTCTTTCCTTCTGACACATTTGCCAACACACATTTTTAATCGTTAATATCTTGAATTTCGTATTAGCATTAAATATAAAAACTTCACTGTATTAAAGTACTCATAAATACGAATCCATCGTATTAGCATTAAATATAAAAACTTCACTGTATTAAAGTACTCATAAATACGAATCCAACAAGATGACTCATGACTATATTTTGTCTTCTAGATTAGACGTAAATTAGTAATTTGTCTAATGTCATGAATAATCCCAACTGGGAAACTTATATCGAAACAGAGGAAGTACTATTTTTTGACATGTTGGCTCACCGTTTGCCAGCACAGTGATATGGTTTTACCTAATCTTTGAGTCACAATTTCAACCAAAATATCTGAATTTTTAAACCAATTTCAAGCCTAACAGCTAGGCTCTGCCTACTTATGTCTATTCAAACAAGAATTTAAGTCCTAAACAGCTAACCCTTCCTGCCTCCCAATCCATAATCCAAATTAAGAAATGAAAAATTAAACTAAATATAGTTTAATTACATTGTCATATTAATAAGTTTCAAGTCATGAATGCAACTTCAATGCATGCATTAGTAAACTTGTAACTTCCTCTGCTATATTTGGACCAAACATAGTTGTTAATACAGGGTCATACAGCATGAAAATTTATCCTACCTGGATGATCTCAACTCAATGCATACAAATTTTTATAACTCCACATTCGGTTCATGACTTGTCTATTTGTGAAAAGCTATTGTTTGGTGAAGCATATTAATTCATCAATATTTTCTGAAAATAAGCTTAGTTTGAATCTCGAATTTTTAGAAGCAAGACGAAGAAAGGCAGAGAACTGAACCATGAACGATAATGTAATTGAAAACGAAAAAGGAACGAACAGTCTTACCACCATGGAAGAGCAGCTACAACCTTTATTAGATGATCATCAACCACCAGGTCCAACCCTGGAAAAACCACTAAAAACACCAGCGCAAAAGGCCATGCGAAAAACATTCAAGAGAACGGCACTGTTAGCGAATCTCCTCCCAACAGGTTCAGTCCTGGCATTTAATATGTTATCCCCTGCATTCACGCATGAAGGAACATGTCCCACCGCTGTCAATAAAACCTTAACTCTAGTCCTTTTAGGCCTCTGTACCATCTCTTGCTTCTTCCTTTGCTTCACGGACAGCTTCAGGGACGGAAGAGGGAAAGTCCGATATGGTGTTGCTACAATTAATGGTTTGTGGATTGTTGATTGTTCTGTTAAGGTTCCGCCTGAGGAAGGAGAAAAGTATAGGATCCGTTTTCTTGATTTTGTCCATGGCTTCATGTCGATGCTGGTTTTTGGAGCTGTGGCACTGTTTGATCAGAATGTAGTTAAGTGCTTATATCCAATGCCAACGGAAGAAGAAAAGGAGCTACTCGCGACATTGCCTCTTGCTGTAGGTCTCATTTGCAGCATGCTATTTATTTGTTTTCCAAGCCAGCGGCATGGAATTGGATTCCCCCTCTCTCGACATTAGAGAAAATAAAAGCATTTAAGGAAAACGGGACATCAATTATCCAATATCAGAATCCAATTTCAAGAACTGCGCCATGTACTGCATATATAGAAGTCGACTAGAATGGTGGTGAAATGTAAGAGAAACATGCGAGAAAACTGACGTGCAAGAAAATGTTTAAATAAGCTAATCGGAACTTTTAAATTGTTTAAATTCTAAGTGTTTAAATGTATGAAGTCACTTAAACATAAACAAAGGATGCACAAAAGATGCTGTGAACAACAATCTTAAAAGACAACAGATGCATGGAACATATTGCACAGATTGGCAGGGGTTTCAATATGTACCTATTAAATATTTTTTCTGATTTTGTACCTGTGGCTATAAATAAATATAACCTACAAGACTAAAATTATGTTTTATGATATATATAAACACCAGAATTTGATGAAACTGGACAAAGGTTGATGATGGGAAAGTATTTTAACTATTACCTCTGAATCGATCTAAAGGCGGAAACCACTTGGTTCCTCCAGCTTTCCCCTCAGTTGTCAACCCCATACGAAAATTGATGTCGAACATAATTCTTAATTTTCCCTGACGCTTGGAATCTTCTGTGACACACCTTACTTTCTTTGGAACAATTTCCTCATAGGTCACCTGAGTGACACTGTTAATGGTGTTAGGAATCTGCCCGATTCCCTGCGAATGCGGAAGCGATTTGGTAATTATGTGCGCTTAGATCCCACAAATATACGTGATAGTAATGAAGCAACAAACCAACAATACAGTAAAAGAGACAAGAGATTTAACGTGGTTCGGCCCAGCCTACATCCACAAGAGCAACAACTTCACACTAGATAAAAGAGATTACAATATCCGGGTATCCGGCCCCTTAAATTTCATACAAAAATTCAGCCCTACAATACCTATTATGTATATCCCCAACTCACTGAAGTGTTTATCTCAAAACCTCCCCCTCCCCCTATCACTGTTTCTCAACACAACAGATGTTGTCTGCTGGTTTCCTCGGTTCTTACAGATGCTGATTAATCATTTAATACCGAAGGATGCTCTTGCAATTAGACAGAGTTTTGCCAGAAGTCAAAAATCTGCACCACTAGGGATGGGCACTAAGTCACTTTCAACAGTTGAAAATCAGGATAAACATCATGGAAAACCGATGTCTATTCCTGATACCTTACAACAGTGGCTTACATATGATGAGGGAGTTACCACCTTGATGGAATTCTCGCAAGTTTCATCACATGCTCAGAATCGGTCTGCTCATGCTGAGGCATTTGAAGAGATTCCTGATGAGCAAAGCGGTGACGAACAAGGTAATGAATCAGGTAATCTCTCTCTACCTTCTACTCATTCCTCTTCCTATGTTTCTGATTCCCAGACCCAAGAGACTGCTAGCCCGCAGGATCTATCCCAGGGTGAAAGCTATATTTCTAATTCTATATCACCCCAGTCACCGGAATCCAAACAGCCAGCACAAGTAAATGTAGGATATGATGAGGAGAGTGAACCCGAAGAGCAGCAACTCATTCGAAAGAAACCCAAAATTTCTCATGCTGCTACTTCTAAATATCAGTCAAACCCTAGAGTGTCACACGCAACCACTCCACCTCACGAGAGTGGTTCACCCCCTGCAGCGGGACCACCTCCGATGGCTGCAGTCAGACCCAAGTACCCTAAGGAATAGTTTAGGCACGAGGACCTTCTATCCCGACACTTCCTGAAAGCGGGCTAAACCGGCTCCCCTACTAGACGGACTATCTAGCAGCTATAGAGAGAGAGAAGAGAATTATGGTGTATTTGATAATGAAGGAGGAGAGGGGTATTTATAGGAGTTAGATGTAGTAGGTGGGGGGTTGGTGGAGTTTGGTTGGTGAGTTAGGAAAGAAGCTCCATGGCTGCTGCATATGGCTGCTGCCTAACAATCTCCCCCTCTTTCCAAACTCACAGCTCTTCACTTGCACTCCATACATGCGCCCTGTTGGCACAACTCCAACTTTTCCTCGATCCGTATCATTCCCTACGACAAAACTCCCCCCGAGTCCAAGACTCCAAACTATACCCTAGTTTGCACATTCATTCTCGAATGCCCACTTGCTATACGCACAAGTGTACCATTGACCTCTATTTGTCCAACTACATACATGTGAAGCAATCTGTTGTATACACACATACTCACTTGATTCAAGTCGGCCAATCCCATATGTAGTCCATCACACACGCAAGTGTGACCATCACACACACAAGTGTGACCATCGATCTTTCATTTACTCCCCAACTGCATATCAAACAAATCAATCTGTTGCATGGTTCACTGCTCACTTGATTCGTGTTGATCGATGCTCATATGCAGCTGCAACACACCAACTACTCGTTGATGTCGTGGAAGCCCTTCGACCAAGCATCCATCCCAGCAGTCTTTGCACCATCGTCTAGACTGGAAGGCAATACAACCGCAGCAGTATCCTTCAAGTCACTCTTCCCTCTTGCACGAGATAACCAGATTTTCGAAGTTCCAGTACGTTCTGGCCACGTACTAATCAGACGATATATTCCCCCACGTAGCTCTCCCTTCATCCGAACCACACGGCCTCTTTTGATATTCATAGCTCCCCCTACTACAGAGCATCTGTAGCCTTCTGAAGCTAACCGACCGATAGATATTAGATTCTTCCTCAGCTTAGGCACATATCTTACCCCGTTCAAGCTGCGAACTATTCCATCGAACATTTTGATTTTCACAATTCCAATCCCCTTGATCTCACAAGTAGATCCATCAGCCAAAGAAAATGTTTCATTCTTTGTATCTTGGAATTTGTCAAAATGCCCCCTCTCGGAACATACATGATAAGATGACCCTGAGTCTAATATCCATTCTCCTGGAGAACTAGTGCCTCGATTGAAGACGGTGCAAACATCTTCACAATCGAGAGTAACCACAGCCAAAGATGCATCTGGATCCTTCTTATTGAGCGGACAATTCGACCTAATATGACCCCACTCCTTGCAACCAAAGCACTGCATGCCCTTTTCACTGTATCTAGATTTACCCCTGCTATTGATAGATCCTCTCACAGCACCCCTTCCTCTATTATTTTGACTACGCAAAGCCAAAACTGTCATTCCGTCCTTGTCACCATCCTGGTTCTTCCTTCCAGCATTTGACAAAAGTGCTGACTGAAACTCCTCCATTTTTAACGTGTCCTTTCCGTACAAAATGGTTGTGACCAAATGATCGAATGACTCCGGAAGCGAAGTAAGAAGAATAAGGGCCTTATCTTCTTCCTCCAATTTTACATCAACCTTTTCAAGTTGATCAACAATACCATTAAACACATTCATGTGCTCAATAACATTGCCTTGAGCTGCCATCTTCAGCTTGTATAACTCGCGCTTCAGATTTAACTTTGTAGTCAAGTTCTTCCCGAGATACAATGTCTCCAACTTTGACCATAATTCCTTTGGCGTGCTTTCGTCAACAACATTATTGATAATGTTATCAGCAATGCATAGTCTGATGGTACTCATGCATTGCGACTCAGCATCCTCCCAATCTTCATCGCTCATCTTTGTTGGTTTTCCCTCCTTCCCCTTCAAAGCCCTTGCTAGCTTCTGTTGGGTTAGGATATCCTTTACCCTTCTCTGCCAAAGAGTAAAACTTTCTTTACCATCATATGGAGTCACCGTGAATCCTTTAATACTTGCCATGATCTCCGTTTGCACACACAAACCAATCCAAATAACTAAATCAATTGGCCAGGTAAGTGTAAGAAACAATGGGAGCACTTCCGTCAAAACGGTGCCAAATTAGACAACCACTTTTCTTAACGACTTTCCTTCGGCACCAATAACTTAGACACAACTAGCTCTGATGCCAACTGTTAGGAATCTGCCTGATTCCCTGCGAATGCGGAAGCGATTTGGTAATTATGTGCGCTTAGATCCCACAAATATACGTGATAGTAATGAAGCAACAAACCAACAATACAGTAAAAGAGACAAGAGATTTAACGTGGTTCGGCCCAGCCTACATCCACAAGAGCAACAACTTCACACTAGATAAAAGAGATTACAATATCCGGGTATCCGGCCCCTTGAATTTCATACAAAAATTCAGCCCTACAATACCTATTATGTATATCCCCAACTCACTGAAGTGTTTATCTCAAAACCTCCCCCTCCCCCTATCACTGTTTCCCGACAACTTTTCCTTCTCTCCTTCTCCCAACCCGGACAGTGCCACACAACCTGATAGAAAGACCCCCTACAGCGGGACCACCTCCGATGGCTGCAGTCAGACCCAAGTACCCTAAGGAATAGTTTAGGCACGAGGACCTTCTATCCCGACACTTCCTGAAAGCGGGCTAAACCCGCTCCCCTACTAGACGGACTATCTAGCAGCTATAGAGAGAGAGAAGAGAATTATGGTGTATTTGATAATGAAGGAGGAGAGGGGTATTTATAGGAGTTAGATGTAGTAGGTGGGGGGTTGGTGGAGTTTGGTTGGTGAGTTAGGAAAGAATGGCTGCTGCATATGGCTGCTGCCTAACAAATGGGAACTAATAAAACCCTGCTTCATAACCTGTCAAAGCCTCTATAACAAGCCATTTCCATCTCAAGGTGAACACACTGTGATGTTTCTCCATAATAATTTAAACAAGACTGCAGGTATAATGTTTTGCTGCTCATTTTCCTCTCTCTTAGAAGCTGACTCTCATCCCTTTCTTCCAATCTGCTCATTTTGGAATGTTGGAATGATTATGCCTTGTCTTGATGCAATTTGTAGATACCATCATCACAAGTAAATATTTCCCCGTAAACAAAATTAACATAATTCATTATGGAAGTGCAAAACATAGGGCAGCTTATAGAATTTATTTGCAGTTGATTCAAAATAATTTACTTTCTAGTTAAAACAAATGTGTTAATGTGGTTCATCCAGCAGCTCAGTATCACATTTAAGTTTCCAAAATAAAACTATAATTAAAATTTTAACAGATAACAAACAAACATTTGAACCTTTTTCCAGAAACGTCTACTGTTAATTCAACCGACATCAATTGATGTTCATTTACATTGATGCTATGAAGCAAAGAAACTACAAAGCTTCAGCTTTTACCGGATTATATATTTTTTTTCCAAGAAAAGGAATTGTAGAGGGGGAGGGGGACTATGTTTACAATACAATATCAATGACCAATGTTATATGCAGTTTAAATCATTCTTCTGAAAACTATTAATCAAAATTAGTTGATGAAGCATGATTTAACTCCAGCCCACTGATAACATACGTACTGCAAACTAGCATCAGCTGTGGGTACAGCAACCCCATATTACTACATCCTTATGCTTCAATCAATTGTTCTATTACAAGTTCATGCATAATCATTCCAACATTCTGAGGCGGCACCCCAAAGAAAGATTCAGGGAACTCCACACAATCTGATTTAGCAGTTCCTAACTATCAGATACTTCTTAAATTACTTTGATATGACTTTTCAGAGTTTTCCTATCTCAAAGCAATCAGGAAGTCCTACTATTTTTATAATTATTATATTAAATGATCAGCAAGATATCTAAAGACAAACAAACTGAAAGTACCTGTTTTTTCAAGGATACAAGTTTAGAGGATGTTTTTCATACTTGAACTTATGCTAAGAAGTGACATATTGGCTCCTGCCCTTCCCATTCTGAATTTACATGGAACATGGAATTAATAACCAACATGGAATTAATAGTCTTACTGAGGAACTGCTTTGTTTATTATCTACTTCTCCAAATGATTGACATAAATTATCAAAACATGTACCACTTGAGTACCCAGACATTGCAGACTCATGATCAGCATCATCACCCCACTCCACCTAATGGACTTGAAAATTCAAAAAACTTCTCGACCATATCACATGTGTTTCTTGGGTTTAAGTTGAAGGAGGTGGGTATAGTATAGGTATCTCCGGCAGGATCAGCACCAACAATGGTGATAGCACATCAGCACATGACCATGCAACTTCACCATTGTACTGACTATAGACAGGTTTTTTTCCTTTTTTATTGTGGTGCTGGGGGAGGGGGGGGGGGATTATTTAGAGCCTGGAATAAAAAAAGAAGTGCAATCTCATGAACCACAGAACTCAAAATTCTGCTGAACCATCTCAAAGCACCAATCCAGAAAAAAATGACATGATTAACAAGAGATTGTACCTTTTAATTAGAAGCCTGGAAGACCCAAGTTGACATTACGGGATTAAATACTACTATCCAACTATAATCGTGAAACAAGATTGATATCTAATTTCAGTTATTGATCTAAATTTGGAGAACTCTAGAAACCCCATGTCACAAAAAATAACTTGACACATAAAATTTGCCTGCAAAATTAGAAGTTCATACCATTAATTCACCATTATCTAAGAAAAGCCTACAGCTTGATGATGACTAACTTCTTGCAATTGGATACTGTACTTTTCAAATACTTACCATTGTTTAAGAATCCTACAGCTTGATGATGACAGGCTTTTTGCAATTGGATACTGAACTTCTTTTCCCAGGGTGATGTGGACGAGGAAGACTTGTCCCTTAATATCCACATGCTTAGATAATTATTTTCATGTCCCAAAACAGCTATTGTTTCTCCATATGCTTCCATAGTAGCACCAATTGCACGAAATTCTTCTGGAAACTTGATCACTGCAATGGTCTCATTGCTTAATTCAAAATAACTACTCGCTTAGATGTCAGCATATATGCAGTACTATCAAGAAACTTGATAGCTAAGAAACAGTGACCCATATCATTGCCTTCTTCCTCAAAATTAAAATTAGTATTAATAATGATCCAACTATTAGTACTCAAGCTATTAACAAAAGCAATGTATGTATGACACACATTAGCAATTACTATCACCTTAAAATCGTCACCGTAATATCCAAAACTCACACCAAAATTCGTTTTACAACCATACTCATCCTTGATTAAGATTTGAGATTGCGGAAGTTTTTTGGCTTTTCTACAAATCGGATTCCACAGATGTATATTATAGCCAAAACAAGAGCAATCGGACAACATAACAATCCATCACAAACCCAGTAAACTTCTAAATCGCAATCCTGACAAGTGACATCATTCCTGAATAATTGGGGGTTGTAGTTTAGTTTAGAATGTTTATTACTATCAAAAAGAGGATCACTATCCGCACAACATGCACAAATTGTTATCTTCATATTGTATATACTTGTTTGAGGAAGAGGGTTTTTGACATGCGAGATGATTTTTCGTGAAAAAAGGAGTAGCAATAATTTCATTCCATGTTTTACAAACGCACCTGAATCGAAGAAGAGACTTAACTGGCAATCTATAAACTATAAAGAATTATTATCTGGCAACGTCGAGTAGGCTGAACCGAAGACAAGTACTTGGCACTTGAATATGGCGCGGATATAAAATATTCAAATAGAAAGTTTAATAACCGGAATGCAGTAATCTATATAGTAGTGTTCTGCATATCATCAAATCAATACAGGGGCCGGACGGCAGGTCTCCAATAAAAACCATAACATTAAAACATAGATAAAATAAATAAATGTAGACAACATACATTAAGCCGATCCTAAATTTGGATACTTCTAAAGCACAAGATTAGACGCCTCCTTTAGGGTTGTTACCTTCTTCTTTTCTTCCACCGTGCCTTTCATTGGGTTGAGCTTCACACTAGAGTAAACAGCATAGAGCTACAAGAAGGAAAGTTTATTGAATCCACAAAAGGATGCACGCTGTCTTCATTGAGCAGAAGAAGGCTCTCCACAAAATTAGAATGTATGCGACCCGCATAGGGTGAATACATTGCAGGATAATAATCAGATTTTACATAATTAGAAGGCATGTGATCGGTATTGTCTGGATACATTGCAGGATAATCATCAGATTTTAATGATCTAAATTCTGTCAACTTTGCACACTCAATGTCGCAAAAAAATAACTTGGTTGTACATGAATACACATCGTAAGTCTTTACCAAATATTTCCCATTATTTAAGAACCCTATAGGTTGATGATAAATGGCATCTTTCAATTCGATACTGAATTTATTTTCCCAAGGTGATATGGATGAGGAGGACTTGTCTCTTAATATCCACATTGTTAGATGATCATCATTCTGATCACATCCCAAAAGAGATATTGTTTCTCCATATGCTTCTACAGCACTACCACTTCCGCTGAATCCTTCAGGAAACTTGATTACTCGAATGGTTTCGTCACTCAATTTGAAACGTATGACTACTCTACTAGATTTCACCACCAAATATGCAGCACCATCTACAAACTTGGTATCTAGATTATCAAAAGCATTGAATACGTCATCAAAATAGAAATTTGTATAAACAGTATTCCAACTATCCATACTCAAGCTATAAATGGAAACAACACTGTTTGTATTATTAACAGCGGGAATGACTATTACTTTATAATCGTCATCGTAGTATCCAAAACTCACAGAAGCTCTTCGCCCCTCGATCGAGATTTTAAGTTGTGGAAGATTTTTGGCTTTTCTACAAATTGGATTCCACAGATGTATAATATTGTCGATCCAATACCACTCATGCGACAAACATAACAACCCATTACAAACCCCGTAAATCCGTAGCATTGATTTACCAGTGACATCTTTCTTGAATGATTTGTGGGTGTAGTATAGTTTAGAATGTTTTGTACTATCAAAAAGGGGATTAATATCGGTAAGTAACGTGCACAATGAATCTTCGTATAATATATACTTGCATGAGGAGGAGGCTTCTTGATATGTGAGATGAGTTTTAGCGAACGAAGGATTATCTATAATTTGATGCCAGGTTTTGCAAACACACCTGCATCGAAGAAGAGACTTAACCGGCAGTTTGGAGATGATGTTTATTAAGATATCTTCTGGCAAGAAAGAACATGCAGGTTGAACCCAAGACAAGTTCTTAGCCCTTGTGCATGGCTGGGAGAGAATATATTTGAAGAAAAAATCGATAACGGTGGGAATCAAAGCTGTCGCACCTGAACACAAATTGCAAAACAGTACATAGCAATACAGAAAAACTTGCAGGATTAGTTTTCCGATTGTCATCGTAAGGGAATTCTTTTTGGAATTAAACTATGCAAGTTTAATTGATTGCTGTTCAAAATCACAAAGGCATGTATATATCACCACATCCCCCTCCCCCCTCCTTTTATTTATAGTACAATGCTTTGATTTACATATTTCAATTTAAAGTTTGATTAATGTCCGCAAGGGGTAGAGGCTAGACTTCTATATATTAATAAATAATTGAAATTGAAATTGTTTTTATCCATCATTTTTTCCTTTTCTTGTCTACATACGTCACATGGCTTTCTTGTCCACATACCTCACCTAGCTTCTCACTTTTGGAAAAATTTAGAGAGATTTTCTATTCTTTTTTTTCTTTTATTGATTCGGAAACACAGCGTAACCCGTTAAGCCCTATTTATTTATATTAATATAAACCCAAAACCTGTAATTGAATGTAATTATTCATCCTCCACGGCCTTATTTTTTTAACCGTTGAAGTCCCGGTTGTTTGTACTAATAAAAACCCAAAACTTGTAATTGGATGTAATAATAATTATTATGCTGATTGTAAAAATTAGTACTCCTTTCGTCCCTTTTTAGTTGGTACATTTGTAAAAAAAAAATTGTTCCTAAATAGTTGTCACATTCCTTGTTCCAATACACATTTTTACCAATTTTTTCATATATACCCATTTATTTGTAATACCAATGTTTGACTTTATATTTAATATACACACTCATAATTCATCATTTAATGTTTATACTAAGGACAAACATGTAAACAAATTAAATAATTAATTCTTTCTTAATATGTGTGTTTTTTGCAAATGTGCCAACTAAAAAGGGACGGAGGGAGTACTAAAAGAAATAGATCTTGAAATGGATTTGGAGTGGCCCATCAAATGATTAATGATGTTATGGAAAGTTTCTTATCCTGTACACGTACATATAGATGCACAAAAAGCCAATTGGGCCGGGCTTTATTCGGACTTTAAAAAGCCCGGGCTTTTTAACAACCGGGTCGGGCTGGGCTTTTTCAAAAATCGGGTCGGGCCGAGCTTTCTCTAAAATATGAGGCCCGTTTCTCGACGATCCAACCGTACGGATGTCAAGATATATCTAATTAAATGATATTCCTAAATTTTAAAAAAATAAAAAATTAATTTGGTTGGAGATCTTAATAGAACATTACTATATTGTCTAGTACTCGTAACTAGTGCTTCGTCCCAGACTATTGTTTCTATATTTTTAAAAATATTTCTCGACGATTCAACCGTACGGATGTCAATATATACGTAATTAAATGATATTCCCAAATTTTCAAAAAATAAAAAATTAATTTGGTTGAAGATCTTAATAGAACATTACTATATTGTTTAGTACTCGTAACTAGTGCTTCGTCCCAGACTATTATTTCTACATTTTTAAAAATATTTTTCGACGATCCAACCATACGGATGTCAAGATATATCTAATTAAATGATATTCCCAAATTTTAAAAAAATAAAAAATTATTTTGGTTGGAGATCTTAATAGAACATTACTATATTGTCTAGTACTCGTAACTAGTGCTTCGTCCCAGATTATTATTTCTATATTTTTAAAACTATTTCTCGACGATCCAACCGTACGGATGTCAAGATATATCTAATTAAATGATATTCCCAAATTTTAAAAAAATAAAAAATTAATTTGGTTGGAGATCTTAATAGAACATTACTATATTGTCTAGTACTCGTAACTAGTGCTTCGTCCCAGACTATTGTTTCTATATTTTTAAAAATATTTTTCGACGATCTAACCGTACGGATGTCAAGATATATCTAATTAAATGATATTCCCAAATTTTAAAAAAATAAAAAATTAATTTTGTTGGAGATCTTAATAGAACATTACTATATTGTCTAGTACTCGTAACTAGTGCTTCGTCCCAGACTATTATTTCTATATTTTTAAAAATATTTCTCGACGATCCAACCGTACGGATGTCAAGATATATCTAATTAAATGATATTCCCAAATTTTAAAAAAATAAAAAATTAATTTGGTTGGAGATCTTAACAGAACATTACTACATTGTCTAGTACTCGTAACTAGTGCTTCGTCCCAGACTATTGTTTCTATATTTTTAAAAATATTTCTCGACGATTCAACCGTACGGATGTCAATATATACGTAATTAAATGATATTCCCAAATTTTCAAAAAATAAAAAATTAATTTGGTTGGAGATCTTAATAGAATATTACTATTAATACCTTATATATAATAAGCATAAGGGAGATCTTATCCAAATTTTTGGTCGTCGTCGATGTACTACCAAAAACATATGATCCGTTGGATTAAAAAATTGGATTAAAAGTCATCCGTTGGATTATAAATTATATCCTTATATATTTATTTATAATTTTCACTTTGTTAATTTACTATAATACCCTTTCTTCATCGATTTGTTTTTTTCTTCATCATTAGAACTAAATTTAATTTAAAAATATCTTTATAAGAGGGATCTTATCCAAATTTTTGGTCTGGTCGCTGTACTACCAAAATTATATGATCCGTTGGATTGAAACTAAACTATCAAGATTAGATCACATAAAAAAGAAATTATAATCTAAAAGGGATATAATTAGAAAATGTTATATTAGAAGTGAATTTTAGAAAGAAAATTATAATCTATAAAGGATATAATTAAAAAAAGGTTGTATTATAATTGAATTTTAAAAAGAAATTATATTCTAAAAAGGATATAATTAAAAAAAGTTGTATTAGAATTGAATTTTATTTTTTATTTATTAATATTAAAAAATTTCATATTTACTATTTGGCCTCTATCTTGAGATCTAGAAATCATATTTGAATGATTTTACAATCCATGCGAACCTCATAAAATTATCTTTAATTTAGTGATGCTTTAATAATTATTTTTCAAATAGAAACACTCAAAATATCAAGAGAAAATATAATTAAGAATTTTTACATTAATCCTAATCTATGTAGAAGTTCTACATTGATAATGCTATCAATTGTAGAAAACCTAATTGTATATGATTTAAATCATTGACATATACATTTTCGTATTTCAATATAAATATACTTTTTAATTTATAAAATATTAAAATATAAAACATTTTTTATGCTAAATCCAACGATTTTCATCTATTTATTTTAAGATCTTTGTCGTACGGAGGAATAGATGATTATCAAAATTTTGGACAAAATCTATCTTATATAAATATACGGAGTACTTTTTAGTTTATAACATATTAAAATATAAAACATTTTTTATGCTAGAACCAATGGTTTTCATCTATTTATTTTAAGATCTTTGTCATACGGAGGAATAGACTACCGATTATCAAAATTTCGGACAAAATCTCTCTTACACTTATTATTAAAATTCTATTTGGTTGTGAGTATAACTATCTTTAAATGAATATAAGGATATTTTAATAATCAAAACGAATTATAAGTAGAATTCATATATGAAAAAGAATTTTTAACTTAAAAATTCGTCAATTTCTTCTCTTTTTTGTTTCTGTGTAGATTTAATTATATTAAACCATCATTAATTTAAAGATTATTTTGTTAATTTCATGTGGGCTGTAAACGTCCAAATCAAATTTTAAACTTCAAGATAGAGTACAAATATTAAATCGAACATGTAAAATCTTATATATATATATATATCAATTTTTAAACACCAATTTGATATGTAAATTAATAACTTATAAAATTTCATAAAAGTAATATAATTGTATATATTAAAAAGGAGTCGTGCGTTGCACGGGTTATAAGCTAGTATTGTTTAGTACTCGTAACTAGTGCTTCGTCCTTGACTATTGTTTCTATATTTTTAAAAATATTTCTCGACGATTCAACCATACGGATGTCAAGATATATTTAATTAAATGATATTCCCAAATTTTCAAAAAATAAAAAATTAATTTGGTTGGAGATCTTAATAGAATATTACTATATTGTTTAGTACTCGTAACTAATGCTTCGTCCCAGACTATTGTTTCTATATTTTTTAAAAATATTTCTCGACGATTCAACCATAAGGATGTCAAGATATATCTAATTAAAAGATATTCCCAAATTTTCAAAAAATAAAAAATTAATTTGATTGGAGATTTTATTAGAACACTACTGTATTGTCTAGTACTCGTAACTGGATCTTATTAAAAGCGTAAATAAAATAAAAAACAAACAAATTAAATGTACATTATAAGTTACATTAATAAATTAAAAAATTCATTAAATGTAGATTATAAGTTACATTAATAAAATAAAAAATTTATTAAAATTAAAAATTTTATCCTGGCTTTAACCGGGCTTTATCCGGGCTTCGGGCTTTATCCGAGCTTCGGACCGGGCTTTTAAAAAGCCCTGGCTTATTCCAAGTTTTTAAAAGTCCGGGCTTTTAACCGGGCTTTTCGGGTTTCGGGTCGGGCTTCGTGAAAAATAGGGGGCCCGTTTTAGGCCCACGGACCGGGCCAAACCGGACCGGGCTTTTTTCGAACCGGGCTTGTCGGACTTTTTTTTCGAACCAGATCGGGCCGGGCTTCAGGCTTTTTGAACATCTCTTACATGACTTGATTTGCCCCTCTGCTCTGTAGTGAGGTGACCTTTGTTAAAGCGTGAATTTCATAAAATAGTGAGATTGTTTTTATATTCTAAATTGATAATATGATAATGGTGATAAAAAAAATTACCATTATTAATTAGGAACAAATATTAAAAAGTAAATACAATAAATTATTAATATAATTGTGAAGGGATATAACCTAGTATCTATTTATGACACTTATGTACCATACTATTAATTAATTTTATGCTAAATTTAAATTTGACTTCATTAACAACTTATAAAGAAAGTTTTTGATTCCATCGAGCTTAGCATGTCGTCTGTATATTATGTTCATGCAAGTTTTTTGAAACCCTGATTATTTAATTAAATTTGTTTTATATTTATACTAGCTTATAACCCGTGCTATGCACGGATTTTTGTTGATATGTAATAAATTTTATTTTATGTTATAATTATATTTTTTATATAATCATTATTTAAAATATTTTATTTTAATTTTAATATTAATAATTTAATATAAATTTAATTAATGATATGCATGGTTTAAAACTTATATTATAAAATTTAAAATAAATATGTCGTTGATAAAATTTGAAACTTGAAATTTAGTAAATTAATTTAATCATATAATATATTTAATAATTAGATCTAATGATTCTGATTTTTTACTAAAAATTTAATGGTCATTATTCGTAATACGAGTTTCTATTATATTTTGTTACTGATTATATGATATGGTGTGATATTTTTGGGTATATATTAATTATTGCTATATATGAATTGATTGGAAAATATGATATGATTAAGATTTTTAGGTGTTTATAAAAGGTAATATCTTCAACTAAAAGTAAATGTGAAAAAGACAATCGACTAATTACATTTAATTGTATTATGTTATTATTTATTTTGGGTGTTTTAATAGTCTAGATATCATATATATTTTTCTTTATAATGAAGGGTAAATAAGTAAATTCACGAAATACCAAAAAATAGGTACCAAAATTTTTAATGTTTCAGGTATTATATAATTATTAATTAATATTAATGAAGATTAGTTTTAAATTAAAAAGGTAACGTGTTTTAATTCGAAAGGAAATATTAATGATTGGAAGATATATTGATATTTTTAGGTGTTTATAAAAAGACAATATCTTCAATTAAAAGTAAATGTGAAAAAAGGCAAGCGACTACTTATCATTAATTATATTATATTATTATTTATTATAGGTGTTTTAAAAGTATAAATATCATATATTTATTTTTCTTTTTAATAAAGGGTAAATAAGTAAATTCACGAAGTACCAAAAAACTGGTACCAAAAAACAGGTACCAAAAAACAGGTACCAAAACTTTTAATGTTCCGGAATTTCTATAATAGTATAGATATACATATATTTTCAAGTTAAATAATTTCAATAATTTCTAATCGTTTTGGATGAATGATTAATTTTTACTAGTCAATATCAATATATTCCTAATGATGGCTAGTGAATGACTTAATCAAATTACACCAGTTACCCTTTCAAACTATATTTTACAACTTATTTTACATGGGGTTTTTAGTATTTTTACTTTTAAATTACACCAATTACCCTTTCAAATTATATTTTGCAATTTATTTTACATAGGGTTTTTAGTCTTTTAACTTTGTAAGGGTTTTTTTTCTTTTGTATGGATGGAACCATGAGTCAGCCCAGAATAATGGCCTACATATGTTTATTGCAGACGGTCACAAAAACCCCATTTTTCACACTTCTCTATTCTCTTAAATCTCCACACACGCACACACTAATAATCCCAACAACTTGAATTAGTGAGTGCTCTAAAGGCATGGGAGGGACAATTGAAATCCCATTTGATAAGGACAATGATGGACCACCAGAATTCCCCATGAAGAGAGATAAGGGTGCGGTCCAATGCCGCTAAGAAGAAGGAGCCGAGGAGTGCCAAGAGCACCAGCAGGGAGTGAAGAATTGGGCAAAAAGGTGAGACATTTCTGAATGAAATACAAGATTCTTGATTATTAAGTTATGGGTTTTGTTGGGTTTGATTTCTTTCTTATGGGGTTGATTACTAATTGTGTTTGTTCATCTATTCATATGTTATTCAAAGCTCCAATTGATTTATTGTAATGATAGCTTTTGCAAAGTTGGTTTTTTTCCCTTTAATTTTTTTTTTTTTGCTGTTTTAGATGTCTTTGTGATTGTGTTATTATTTGAATATATGTTAAGGCCTAGCATTACAGTCCCATTCCATTGATTTTACAATTATTACATTAGTCGAAATGCCAGGATTGTTTAATTAGTATTAGTACTATATTTTTTGATTCGCTAGAAGGTACGTTTATCGCCTAGGGACTTTCGATACGGAAGAGCGTAGTCCGTATCTCTCTCACCCTGACTGGCCCCGCAGGGGCTGTGCAAATAGACCCTCTGGTAGGCAAATCAGGAGGCGGTAAGGCGAGGTATGTGCCTCTGACAAAGCTAGGGGCATGATTACAAGAAACTTAAATATAAATTGAAATAAAACTTAGTAAGTAACGAATCAAACATGTTAAACTATTATCTGTGATTCAATTAAAAGAGAAAGATTGATTACACATCATTTGAACTGCAAGAAATTGATTATCACCGAAGAAAACGTACACTCAACATCGCAAAGTAGGAGGCACAAAATAAAGAATATTTCTATTACACAAACAACAGTGTAAACAATGGTCTTTTAGCTACTGCTTATTAAATAACAAAAGAGTTTTACACAATGGTCTTTTAGCTACTGCTTATTAAATAACAAAAGAGTTTTACATAGCTTCTTTGACTCGAACAAGTTTGGGTCAACTCTAGCACCATAAAAGTTGGATCCCCATATTCCTGCAACTATAAGCAGGCAATTCTAGGCTACTACATGAACCAACTGACAAGTTCAAGTGGATTTGAGTCAAAGTGGAGTTGAGATTGGCATAGTTTACAGGTACAGACTAGAGAAGCATGAGCCAAGTTTACATGACCTAATTCGAACCCATCATCACCCTCAGTTTAAAACCTGATAAGTGTTCTTATATATATACGCTAAATCATTAGAAGAATTATATTAAATGTGTTTGCTTCACTTTTGTTAATTATCATTGATTTTCTATGTTTTTGTAGTCTTGAAATGCCATGTGAATTATGTTGGTCTTAAAAGTTGCTCTCAGTCAAATACCCTGCAACACGAAATGGCATTCGAAAAATGTTCATCTGAATATGAACTAATCAACATAGCAATCAATCGAATACAACATGTCATTTTTTATATAAAATAATTTGCATAAATTTTTGCAGTACAATATTTATTTAGATGATAGCATAAATTTTCTTACAATTCTGACTGCATTTTTTTATTAGTTAATCCTGTTCTGCCACAATCGGAATTGGTTCAAAATATTCCATCAACGCCAGGCCTGCATCCTTTTAAAGCATCTTACCCTTTGAGCAATACTTCACTTCAGGTATGTTAATTTAAAAAAAAATTATTTGTATGTTTTGTTTTTATGACTGCATGCTTATTCTTATGTCAATTATTGTTATATGTCTACTTATTCTTTTGACTTGCTAATTATTTGGACTACAATTCTATGTACATTTTTAAATTTGGGGAGCAAATTGATGAATTTTCATGAAATATAACATATCAATGAAGAGATTACATTTCATGAAATAGAGCAGCCAATGTGTATTGCTAAGAAGATTGAAATAGACTATTTTATATTTATGATTGCGACTTGACAAAGTCCTGATAAGGTGCTTGGATCCCAATTTATATTTTTGTTTGAATTGCTTTAGTCTTAAATTCAGCATCTAGCACATTTTATAACTAACATGTTATGATTATGTGTGAAACTGATTTTTCAGGTGGCATTGTGGCAATGATTTTGACCGATCGGAATTCACAAAATGATGTTTTATTCTGCATCACAATGAAGTGAAGTGCCAGGTAATGCTTCAGTTACTGATAATGCAGCTTACTTTCCAGTTTCCATATAGTAAATACTTATCATTCACCATCATGGCTCAGTAATACACTTGAAATATTGATATATTGGTCTCACTTGATAGATCAGTACAGTACATGCCTATTTTATATATGGTATATGTATCTTCCAAAATTCATGCCACTTATATCTTTCATAGTGCAATAATTTTAAATTTAACAATATACCAGTGTTTGTATTTGTGGTTTCATCTGGATTATTCTCTTTACTAAGAGGGATGGGTGACATATGTACATGTAATTCCCGAATTTTACAATTAAGTTGCAAGTACTCTATCTTGCAAATGCCCTTAATGGTTATGTAGAGTGCAAAAACTTTCTGGACTGCTTTTTGTTCACCTTTCCTTTTGTTAAATATGGCAACGTATATTGAGGTAACTTATAAATCAGAGGTGATCTCTACGGGATGGCATAAATAGATCCTTGACAATGGCTATGCAAAACAAATGTGACATTGACCTCATTTGGTGATAAGTTCGGAAGGAGAAAAAAGAAGCCAAGTTAAAAAAAAGCTTTTATTATGGACACAACTGCAAAACTAAATGTAGCACAAAAGCAAATCATAATTATTTGGTGAATGGGATGAACAACTGGTATCGTACATATGAGGCACATTTACGTTCTTGATGAGTCGGAATTTTCTATTTTATGTTTAGGTAATTATTTGATTAGTTTTTAGAGTTCTTTTGAATCTTATTAATTGTATCTAGAATGGTGTTATGTGGCTAATAGTTTTATTCATACATGGTGATTTTCTTTTTATCATATTTTTAGGCAATTGTAATTATATATGATATCTCCAGAATGTTTAGATTCATAATGTTGCTCCTAAAGATTTATCGTTATTTAGGATCATACTCTTGATATATATTATTTCTATATCTTTAGACTTTTCCAAACTAAATTGCTTTTCGATATAATGGATTGAACCTACATCTGCTTATATGCTTCCTGTAGTCAGCTTTGGACAGTGAGCCTCCTACAACTTTTATTCCTTGGACCTTCCACGAGCAATGAAGTTCAAAGAGTCTGGCCAATGAAAATTCCGGTATTACGTATGTACATTCATCATGTCTCTTACTATTATGAGATGTATGCCATTGCGTTCTCTTTATTCTGTTAATATATCGATAATTTGCTATGCTGCAATACCTTTGTGGCATGTCACTTTAAATATAACCTTAAACTTTAAATGATGGTTTCTGTAGTTTAGGCATTATAAATGTAATTTTGCTTTCTAAGTGATTTTGGTATGACTGTTATTGTGGAACTAAGGCTTCGGCCAGTTAAAAATTTGTTAGAATTAAAGATTTGTTAAAATTCGATTATGGGACAATCCATAGTTTTTTTTTTTGACAAATGGGACAATCCATAGTTGATTGTTGCTTATGAGCATAAAATATATTTTAGTAATTAGGATATATTGATTACTAAAAGATCATTGGTTTCCATGTATTTTAATCAAAGATTGAAATTTATCTTGAACTATTACTTGTGTTTCAAAAATGAAGTTTATTTTTCCATGCAACAATTCGAAATATGACATAAGTCCTATCCTGACATTAAAATATAAATAAATACAATGAAGCTCTAGACTTTTAGCTTTCTTTTGATCTTTTCAGTAACAATTGCTTCTATGTTTTCAATTCAGTACTCGAGGTTAGAGAATTGGACCTGCAACAGATCAGGCCAAGAAGTTTGCAAGTGCAAAGAACCTAAATGGTATGCTTGATCTACACATGTTTTTCTTAATTAGCAGTGGAGTTACATTACATATTACATATAAATACATATCTATATCATTACCAATATTTTTTATCAGATCACGAGTCCATGGAGTACATTATCTAAACATCCTTTTAGCATAACTTATGTGCCGCTGGATATGGGTGACCTATAATATGGGTGCTAGGTCAGCTTCATGTAGAACCCAATCGTGCAACCATTTCTTATTTTGTGCTAATTGAGTCAAATTAATTTCTTTCTTAATGATGAAAACTCTTAGCGAGGAGTTTGGCTTTATCTTTTTTACCATAGGCATCCGGATATCTTAAAGTCGAGACTCGACAGACACAATCTTCATTTTAGTAAAGACATGCTGCATTTTTCTGATAGTATTAGGAACCGTCAATTTTAATACTCCACTCCTGAATTATATTACTTGAGAGAAACATAAGTTCTTTAGGATCGCTTGTAGTACATGATTTCTCAGTTAAAGATCTCTAAGTTCTCCACACCCCTAACAATGTGTCTCAAACTCCAGAGTCGACTGATAAATATTCATTTCCCCTGTATAAACCAATAAGTACTACTGGGAACAAAAATAACAAGGCAACATCAGGCTGTTATGAACATAATTAATGTATTCCATGAAGTTTTTGAATTTCGAGTTACAGATTGAAGAGCAGATGAAAGTTATTTTCTACGAAATGATCTAAGTAGCACACATGAGTGGACCTTAGTATAGGCTTGGGTGGACCAAAACCCGATAAATTGCCCTTATTTTAAAGGGAAAATCTCTATGAAGGGTGGACCTGCAAATAAAAATAAGCCAGGAAATATTGGAATCTCTGTTGGATAATGACTTAAAGAACTTGGAGCATGAAGGAGGTCATAACCAAGTGGGATAATCTCATATGGGATGAAGATACTCTGCTTAATGGATAATGCTGGAAGATATTCAAATGGTAACAACAAAAAGCCTAGCAAGTGGCCACTAATTTTAATCCTAGGTAAAGTTGTCAAAAGTATTTGTGCATGGAGGTTTCTCTATCTTTTTTTTTTTGACGATGTTTTAAGTTCTATATTTTGGTATGTAAGGTGATTTAATGTGTGAAACTATGAGTAGTGTGCATTCAATTCTTGCACCCGAAGATTTCAGTTCAAAATTTTTGTTTTAAGACTTTAGTTTTGTTTTAAGTGCAATCGCACAAGTTTATAGAGGCTGTTCTAATCTTTCATGTTTATACTAATTACTCAAGAAATTTCATTAATTAGTTTGGTTTTTTAGCCAATTTAATATTATTGTGGTTATGTTAAGAACTACTAATATTAAGAACTACTAGAAGGTGCTGTGCTTGGCATTTTACAGGGGCTTGGTTTTAATGATATGCAGAGTCAAGAGAAGCTGGGTGGTTTGAAGCTGGCTGGATAAAGTGATCAATAAGTGTAGGTCCCGTTCTTGGTTTTTGTTCGTGGAAAAGTTCTTATGGCAATGGCGGACCTTGATCAGAAATGTTGGGAAGAATTTGCATTCATCAGTTTAATCTTTAGTGCTTGATCTTTGACTTCGCTAGGGATTGCATTCATCAGTTTAATCTTCTGTGCTTGATCTTTGTCTTGGCTAGGGATGTCTATTTTATTATTGTCTTTAATGGTTTCTGGATGTCTTTTGTTAGTTCTCAAGTTATTTAGGGTTTGGGTCTCTGTCTGCAAGTGGGGTTTAAAAGTTTTAAGCAGGTCCTTTTGTTCTCCCTGTCTTTACAGCTGCAGTGCTGTTTTTTTGTAGTTGTCTTTTGTATCGAACATTCCTTTTGATTTTAATGAATTTGGATTATCAAAAGAAAAATAAAGGAACTAACAAAATAATTAAATTTTTTATTTAAATTCCAAGAAAGGTGTTTGAAATGACCAAAATGTGGACTTATAAATTTAAACGGGTGCAAAATAGTTTTATTACATAAGTTTGAAATATAAAATATATTTCAAAACAAATGGTAAACGTATTTTGATTTATAAACAAATAGAATACATACATAAACACCTATTATTTTCAATACATATATGTTCAAACTTATATTTTTTTATCAATATAAAAGAATAATTACCAAAAATGCTATTTTTTCTATTTTTTTTTACAATTTAATATCTTCTAAAAATATCTGCAAAAATATGGTTTGCAACTAAAAAAAACTTATTTTATCTTCTCCTAAAAAATAATTGAAGTTAATTTTAATCACATTTAAGTTACACAAAATTTATCGGATTTCAATTACTAAATTTTTAAAGTTACATTTGGTTGATGTATTTCAAATTATATTTTTGCAATTTTTTTTCTAAAAATTGATATTTTGTAAAACAATTATGGTTATAGATAGTTTTGAAAGAATTCCTTTACAAAATTTTAAAATATAATAATACCTTATTCAAATTCAAAATTCGATATACTATGTGTTATTTTGATCGACCAAAATGTGAAAATTTGTGGGAATTTATATTTATGAAGAAACAACTGTGTTATAAATTTCTCTATTCTTATAAAAAATATTTAACGGCATGATTTAAAAATATAATCAAATCTTCAATTTTTCTTCAATAGATATGTGTTATTAGAATCTTGAAAAATAGAAATACAAATTTTTCTTGCTATGCATCAAATCTTCAATTTTTTCTTTGTTAAGTCCATTTGAACACCTAACTCAAATAAGAAACATTTGTTTGTATGGTATTACAAGATCCTCTTTATCATAGTATGATATGTGTCATGTTTTATCTATCATTGTGTTAGCTTAAATTATGTAGAATTACACTTGAATAAACTTATTATTAAATTATTATTTTTTTGAACAAAAATATGTAACATTTTTTTTTGAACAGCAAGATATAGATTTATTAGATAAGGTAGGTGCCAAGGGCATACAAGGGGGTCTGCAGTTAAAAGCATGCAGATATGCTGGTACAAAATTGTATACAAAAGACATAGATAACCTACTTGGCTAGATAATCTAACTAATAGGACTATAGAACTCGAAATATTAAAACCATGCTAAAATGATTTTTTGTCGCCCTCCTCCAGATTTTGCTAAGAAATCGGCCTCTTCAACCATATCTCTATCGCATTGAAAAAAAGATATGTTAAAATTTTAAAACTTATAGAAAATTTTAAAATAACATTTTTAACTTATAGAAAATTTTAAAATAACATTTTTAACTCTACAATAAAAATGTCAAAAATATTAAAAGCTGTAGTTCAAATGAAAGTATATTCTAGACAAATCTTTACCGGGTAAAAATATGTCATATTCTATCTTTGTCTATTTTAACTGATATTAATGTTAAAAGTAATATAACAAACACATTATATTACAGTTTAGATGTTTTCTAATTCTATGTTAAGTTTTGATAAAAATAGTTTGAATGGAAAAATATATCATGCACAGTTAAAATTGTAAATGTAGGTGGAGCTAAAATCAGTTGGGCGTCTATCTGTGCTCCTTTGGATGAGGGTGGACTGGGTTTTAAGAACTTAAAAGAATGGAATCAAGCACAGATGATGTCTCATTTTTGTAAGGTGGTTAACAAAAGTAGTGCATTATGGCCACTTTGGGTGAACACTACTGCACTCAAAAGACATCATTTTTGGACCCTTCCAATGCCTACTGATTGTTCTTGGATCTTGCGAAATGTTCTTAAACTTCGTTATAGGGCAAGACAATTCATTACATTTATGATTGGGAATGGTCTTAGAACTTCTCTTTGGTTTGATCCATGGTGGAATGACATTTGCCTTGCTAATCACAATTCTGACTACATCATCTCTCAAGCAAATCTCTCATGTGATGCAACAGTGAATGCTTTAATTAATACAGGAAATTGGATTTTACCTAGCCCTTCTAACAGGTTGCATCATCTGCATCCTGGCTTGGTTTCTTGGCTGCAGAATTTCAATTTTCCAACCTTCAACCTTGCTTCTCCTGATTCGATAAGGTGGAATGGAATTCAAATTCACAAACTGCGAACATGGCACATTTGGAACTCTCTTCGTACATCACGTCCCCGGGTTGGTTGGTCTGATTTAGTATGGCACAAGTTCAAAATTCTTCGTTATGCTCACCATGAATGGGTCCTTTGTCACGGAAGGCTGCCAACAATGCACAGAATCGCTTCTTTCGGGTTGGACACCTCCATTTTCTGTCACTTCTGTGTTGGAGGTGTCGAGACAGACTCCCACCTGTTTGTCTCATGTCCTTATAGTAGTTTTATTTTGTCAAGGTTGGCTGGGCTCTTGAAAATTAGGTTTGTGGGAACATCCTGGGTGGAGGTGTTGTATAACCTCGGCAGCATCTCGGATGGTAGTCTAAAGAACGTGTCTCTTCTAGCAGCTCAAATTTTTGCGTACCACATGTGGATGGAAAGGAATGCTAGGCAACATGGAAGAGCCTTGCTCGGTCCTACTATTCTGATCAAAGAAATTATGATCGATCTTAAGGCTAAATTGAGAAGCACTATTTGGTTTCGGCGGCTTGTTAATATAGATTCTTATAGTTGGATTGCTATTTGACATGTGGGTTGTTCTGCCCCTTTTCTGGTCCTTTCTCTTTCTAATCTAATTTTATTAGATTAGTCATAGATAGGTTTCTCTAGCTTGTACTAGAGCAAGGGTCAATCCCGATTTTTTTATATAATACTTAATTTAGCAAAAAAAATAAAATTGTAAATGTAGGTTTTTATATATCAATTCTTACGAATGCGTATAATGATTTTATTTTTTTTATAATTATGAATGAAATCATTTTAATTATTTTAGAGTAAATGTTTAGAAAATATTTATATTATTTTAGGATAATGTATTTCACTAATTTCAACATATTTATCTATTCTTCAAACAAAAGTGCTCATGATGTGATTATATGGGGAGATCCTGCGTCATCGGTTAAAGTGTATTTGAATATTGATGATGATGGCACTGAAATAATAAGAACGAGGTATTTTATATATTTCACATATATTTCCATTTACAACAAACTACTAATGTTTTTTTATCATTATTGTAGACTTGATGAAGTTAGATACGTGGTATCTCAATCTATCTCAAGCATTCAAGAACAAGTTGTCCAAACTCAAATTTAATTTTACACTCTGAATAGGTCTTCATATCGAATTTATCGAGTTTGTGTTGTAAAAATTTGAATTTTGGTATAGCTGATTTCCAATATCTAGCTTTTTTTATATAGGATATATTTTATAATGTCTTTTACGTGCAGAAAGAAGTTGTTTGTCGAGTCAAGATTAACAAGATCAATGAGTATAAATGGTATTACGATTGCTGCCCTGATTGCGAAAAGGAGGTTAATAAGATTGATTCCAAATTTAAATGCCTACTTTGACCAAGAAATTTCCTGTTCCTGATAAGAAGTAATTCTATGTCCCTAATCCCGCTGTATATATTTACATTTTTTTAGAAAAAATATATTTATCTATTTAATTATATATCTGATATTATCTTCACTTATTAAATTTCAGATTTAATGATTTGGAGTCATTACGGGTGAACGGATTATAATTTAACCATTTGAATAATGAAGACAATATGTTATTGTTTTCAATTGGAGAACAATATTTGTAAAAATATTTATTACTTTTATTGCACATTTTGATGGATTAAATAAATCTACAACATTGTTAAAATAGATTTGTATGCTACTCTTTTATATAAATTTTAGCATATCACTATTGTATTAAATACTTATATAACTATATAGAATATTTTTTTAAGAATTCATTATTTATATAAATGCATAGAATATCTTTCTAAGAAAACAATCAAATTTGTAAAATTTTTGGTATTGTCGTTTTAAATTAAATTAAAAGCCGTGTACGAAGTACGGGCAAAATGCTAGTTTATAAATAGAGAATAATGTTCCTTAGATTACCTCAGGAACTTACCTTACTTGGACATTTTTGTGAAAACTAGATTACCCATAAGATCTCAGGGAAAATACCTGAGGTAATCTCAGGTACAACATTCTCTTATAAATATACCTGTTTGGCTCACCTTAACTTATGTGCTTATGGACTTATTTTCGGGTAAAAAGTTTATATTTTGATAAATTTTTTTATACAAGTATTTAATGTATGTTTGAGATTCAATAAGTTGCAAAAGTAAGTTGCAAAATAAGTTGGAAATTTAGGAATCTCCAACTTTATCTTAAAATAAGTTGACTTATTCTGGAAAAAAGTTCCCCCAAATACTACCGACATTTTATCTTAAATGACATTTTAATTTGTTCCCCATATTTCATTTCCTTTTATTTAATTAATAATCACGCTACCGATTTCATCATTGTTGAGCATTATTAGAGGCACACGGTGTATTTCTTTAAAGCAAGAACACAAACACAGCTCTTGTCCTGTATCTTTCTTATTAGCCGAAGTACCCAATATATACATATAAACCGAAACAGAGCACCACAGGTAGTTAAATTTTTCTTCTGTTAAATTCTTTATTTTGTCGAACTGTTTTTGTAAAATTCAGTATGGATTGTTGTGGTGTTGGTTGAAACTGTTGTTGTCGTTGTTAATTGAGATATATAGAGAGATGAGAAGAGGGGGAGGTGCGAGCGAGGTCGAGGGAGAGAGTGAGCGAGGTTGAGAAAGGGTCGAAGAGATTGAGGGAGGGTAGTGTGGTTGTGATTGATGTGTATCGATGGTGTGATTAGTGGGTTTAAATCGGAGTTAATAAAGGAGATGAAGTGTTGTTGTTATTGTTGGGTATTGTTAAGGGTGTTGCCGCTGTGGTGGTGGTGTTGTTGGGTTTCGGTGATGATGATGGTGTCGACCGGAGAGAGAGTGGAAGGTCGAGAGAGGAGGTCGATAGAGAGAAGAGAGTGAAGAGAGTTGGGATGTTGTCATGTGTGTTTGAGTGGAGTTCGAAAGGGAGATGAGGGTGAGTGTAGAGGTGAGTTGTTTGGGGGATGAAGACTGGACAGTAAAGGAGACGAGAGAGAGAGAGATGCGAGAGGAATAGAGATAAGAGAGACGGGAGAGAGTGGCAGAGAGAGAGAGGAAGGAGAGAGATGTGGGATGGGAGAGAAAGCAGGGGAGGAGGAGAGACAGTGGTGGTGGCGCGTGGGGCCCACGGGTCGTTGAAGGTATAATGTCCCGATTTGTTCGTGTTTGACTATTATAATTGTGTTCGTTAAAAATGAAAATATTATTAATTTGGTTAGTAATAAATAAGTTAATAAAAATGGTTTAATTAATTAAATAGAAATAATTTGGTGATGTTGGACATAATTTAGAGATTTAATAATTGGTCGATAAAAAGAGGAAAAATTGTGAATAAATAGGATTAAAAAGCCGTATTATTTTAGGAGGTTTATAATTGTGTTTCCGGGTTATTTAAATTTACCAGATTAAATCAGATTATTTTAGAGGCTAAAATTTGAGTAATATTAAATTATTTACGAGAGTAAAATAAATTCTTTGATTATTTTATTTCTGGAATAAAATAGAGATTTATACCTTTGTTTCAATAAAAATGGATTCTTGAGTTAATTCATTTTGAGAATAAATATAGATTATTATTAATTAAATTAGTGAATTTTAGAGAATTCATTAGAGCTTTTAAATGAGAATTTTCTTACAATTAAATAAAGTGAGATTTACGGATATTAAAAATAGTATATAATTTCTAGATTTGATTTTGGAGTTCGAAGAGAGATTTATTTATCCGGGAATTATTTTCCGTCATTTATGGTAGAGATTTTCAAGAGATATTATATTATTATTGATATTCTTTATATTTAAATATTATATTAGGGGATTAGGAATATATTATTTTGACGAATCGCTCACGTATTTCTGGTTGCCATTTTTAGAGAATATTTCCCGAGCTGTAGACCGAAGCCAAGTTCACGGGTAGAGTATAAATTTTATCTGCAATTATTCGTACTTCGAGATCGAGGCAAGTTCATTCCTACCCTAACTCTCTGAAACTTTATTCGTAGTATTTCATGCCTTATTTAATCGAGCTATCAATTATGAGAATTATTTGTTGCTGCTTATGATATCGAGCTATCAATTATGAGAATTATTTGTTGCTGCTATGATAAATTCTTTTGAGCGTTATTTTCTCGTTAAATATTATTTTACTGTTAAATTAGTTTACTTTCGAATTATATTCCCTATAAGCGTAGACATAAATTCATTGCTATCAGGGTCGATCTCATTAATTCGAGACGACTATTATTTTGATTTAGTGGAACTAGCCTCATTCGTTCGAGATAGTTAAATTCATTTTTTTCCGTTGAATTTATACATAAATTATTGATTATCTTTTAGTTGGTTCTTCGTTTGAACCAACTGATATGAGTTATAAAAATTAGAGTTGTCACTCGTTGATCAAGTGAAAAATATTCTGTTGAACGTTCATCAATTTTGGGTATTATAAATATACGAGAAGTACCATTTGTTCAGTACGACTCTTAATTACTTCATTTTAAGACTATTCTCATTATTTCGAGGTAGTTGCTTTTATTGTCAGGGTTTGGCATTTTGCTTGTGTCAACCAATAAAATATTATTATTGAGAGTTACATCAGTCCATGGTTCGGATTGGTGGCGCAATTGAGTCAGATTGGCAGTTCACCAGATTTGTAAATATTTTCCTGGAAGAGTTATCTCAAATTATCTGTTCATCAAATATTCGGGAATTGTGTATTCTACTGGTCAATTTTGGGAAAGAGGCCCATTAAAGAGAAAGAGAGACTCGTGTACCGTAATACGGACACGAGAATATTTTTAGGCACCTTGTTGCCAGGGTTGAATTAATAACCCATTATGATGCTAGCATTCATACATACATATTATATTGTTGATATCGTATTGTAGCCGTGATCGGGCGAAGTGCGGTGTCATTGGAGGACGGTATTCTTGGTTGGTTAGTTGATCGCCCCACCGAGATACCGAGAGGTGGAAAACCAGTTTATTCTTAAATCATGAGTTATCAGAGTTATATCAAATGAGTCTTTTGATTATTCTGTTTCGAGATGAGTATTGAGTTTTTCAAGTATTCTGTTTCGAGAGGAGTACTGATTCTTTCGAGTATTCTGTTTCGAGATGAGTATTGAGTCTTTCAAATATGCTATTTTCGAGATGAGTTTGAGCCAATTCAGATTGTGATATCCGATATTAAAATTTTGAGTATTTCTTTCGGTAAAAATTATTATATTTATACCCCGAGCAATGAAAGAACTTGCTGAGCACTATAGTTGCTCATTCTTGCTTTACAACGTTTTGTTCAGCTGTCAAGATGGAAAGATGCGAGACGTCCAGCCAGGAAGCCAGAGAAAATGGAAAAGCTCCAGACTATGCTGACAAGAATTATAATATCCAGCTGGAACCTTTATTTTCTACTTTTGTGAACTTATGTAAGATATTATCCTAAGATGTACTAAGACGTATTGGAATATTTTGTGAGACCGATCTTGGATCTGTGGAGTGAGACTTTTATGCTCCGTTGTATTAAATATTTCGCTTTATTGCACTAACGCGTGCTACAGGATATTGAGACGATGTGATGACCGGGATCCGCAGACAGGGCAGATTTGGGGGCGTTACAGTTTTGGTATCAGAGCCTTAGTTATATTTTTAGGAATCGTACCAGCCTAGAATTATAACACGACGTGAGAATTTAGAGGTATAATACGATGTTGATATTTTAGCACTAAGTGCCTTACACCCTTATATATCTATATACGTATCTAGACGATTGGAACCTGGTTGTGACCGAAATTTTTCGTACCATTGTAGATGTCTATTTCTGGATCTGTTGACTTTCGTTTTGCTCGAGATAGATGTCCTACACCTTATTCGCATGGACCTTTTCCCAACTGATTTAAAGATCGGATGCCTAAAATTTCATTATTGTTAAGGTGAATAATACCCTGCAGAGTTTCCACATTTTATAGATGTTGTCAATAGCCTTACCAGAGTCAGAGTTGGACCAGCACGAGGTACGTGCACGAGAGATGGACTGAAAGAGATATGCAACTATGTGTACCAAGTTCGAGACTAAATTCTTAAACGATTTCGTGACCGACATTAGTTTTCTAGAGATATCACTTATAGAGTTTGAAATAGTTCTATATGATAATGTGTTTTTCATTCATTCCCTTTTTGAGATTTTCTTCCCTGACGAGCTACCAGAGTCTGCAAGTGTCGCTTTATTTCGAGAATCGATAGTTGTTCCTAAGAGCTTATATTGTGTTGGAAAATCGTTCTTTAAATAACTTCGTTGGCAACGATTATCGATAAATCTTATCATTCGAATTTACTCAGGAAATTCTATCCTATTTAAAAAGGACCTATGTTGTTTAGAGGTTAAGTTACCCATCATTATATACTTTCATAAATAAAAATTCTTTTCGTATCTCTTCCTATATTTGACACTCTTTGAGATATTGAGATGAACAACCCTATATATAGGGGAAGACTATCAGTCTCTGTGATTGAAGTCTGGTGGGACACCACCGTTTGTTCTGTTGTTTGTCATTAGAGTACCAAAGGCTGACCACCTTATGTACTATGACGGTTGTCCTAATGATACATGCAACAAAGCAAATGTTCAATGATCATCATGATCCCTCGGTTAATCCTTCCATAAAAGATCCTCACCATCAAGAATTGAGCATCGTATGTGTTGTTTAACATTGAGTTTTCTCTATTCAATGCTCTTATGGATCCTAAAATGATTGGTGCCTAAGAATTTCAAAAGTGGTATACTGAAATTTGAACGTGATGAAACTTTACTTCCAGAAAAGAGAATTTTAGCGACTCAAGATTGAGCGCCAATTTCTATATATGAATAGACTATTACGCTAATTATTCGCTAGTCAGATCTTCGAAACCCTACATAGTGTCTCATGGTTATGTATTAAGGTTCTAAGAATTTGGTCTGAATATGGAGCAATTATTGAGTTCACTCCTTTTGAAAGTGAGAAGCGAAATCGATATCGAGTATACATTGATGATATATTATTTGTTGATGAAAGAGTGATCGTTTTTCATATAGGAAAAGAAAGAGATCATTAATGCGTGTTTCCACTATCTTCTTTCTGAGTATAGTAGCTAAACAGCGACTTAACCCTTGGAAGTTTTAAGATTAATGTTTGAGACAATTAACATGATTGTGATACTTCCAAACTCTTGAGGCATGTATTATCGTATTTTTTAAATTTTTTCTTGCCCAAGTACAACAATTGTTTTATCCAATATACCTACAACATTTCTTTAAGAAAACACACCGCGATTGAGAATCAAAGTGAGAATATTTTGGATTATAAAGTAGAGTCAAAACCCAGGGCCTAGACAAAAACCAAATTAAGAGTATATTTGGAAATTATTCCTTGATTTTCTTTAAAACGAGAAGACCCTATGAGAAGAAATGCATCTTATGATTGAGAAACTCAAACCATACCATCACTATTAAGGCTTATAGGTATTAAGACATTGTGAGACCAACATGTTTACTAATTCTAAAGAAATGAGAGCATGGTTGAGAGAAATGTAGAATATTTCCTTTAAATAGTGTTGAATGAGCTAGGACTATCTCCGTTAATATGTTATGGTGAATAAAATTATTGGTGGAGGGCAAAAGAGAACTATTGAAGGCGATAGTGATATCTTAAGTTAGAATTATTGAGTTGATATTTAGCAAGTACTATTATAAGTATGTTGTGAATCATAGGAGGATCAAGCTCCTTAAAACGAAAGCATCCAAGACCATATGAGCAGAATATATTTACATTTTTGGAAAAGATTTGGTATTATTATTTAACCTACGTAAAGAATGATATTCCTACTTCAAACGAGGAAGGAATGGAGATTTTGAACGAAAAATATTAGTAACCCCGAGAGAAAACACAATTATAAGATTGGCTACACCTCTAGGAGACAAGCCAAGTATACACTTTTAATATGAGTAATGACAGATGTTATCATGAATCGTAAGGTTCCGTGTCCCGAGATTTTAGACAACCTTCGAAGGAGAATCCAGTGCCTTGACTTACAGCACCTCCTAACAAGCCGACAACAAGAACTTTCAACATGATTGTAAGAGATGCCATTGATGAGAGCGATATGATCGCAGGTTCGCTTCTAGTGAATTTTGAGAATGCGTGTGTTCTAGTTGAATTTTGAATATGTGCCTTTAGAGGAGATTCTGAGCATAGAAGTAGATAATCAGGAAATCATACCAGTAAACCGATTGTGTCCGAATTGTTCTATAGAGATACATGGGCACCGTTGCGACGCAGACCTCATTCTTTTTAAGTTAAGGAAATTTAACGAGATGGATTGGTTACCACGTTATGATGCTTAAATAAATTATCGACGTAAGAGGGTCAGCTTAAGTGGACTTAATGGTATAAGAATTTCGTTTTACGGACGGAAACCGACTAAGGATTTTCTGTCAATAATTCGAGCTACAAGACAAGCCTATCTGGCTCATGTGATAGATACCGAGAAGCCGACCCCTATGATCGAAGAGGTCCCTGTAGTAAATCAGTTTAAAGATGTTTTCCTGACGAGTTGCCTGGAATTCCATCGGATCGGGAGATAAAATTTGCAATCGACCTAGCACCAGAAACCGTACCAATCTTAAAGGCGCCGTACAGAATGGCACAAGTGGAAATGAAGGAATTGGCAATACAATTGCAAGATTTACTAGACAAAGGTGCAATCAAAACGAGTGTATCCCTGTGGGGAGCTCCAGTATTGTTTGTAAAGAAGAAGGACGGATCTATGCGACCATGTATTGATTATCGTGAATTGAACAAAGTTACCATCAAGAACAAGTACCCTCTGCCTCGAATCGACGATCTGTTTGATCAACTTATGGGAGTTTTACATTTTTCGAAAATTGATTTGAGATCCGGCTATCATCAACTAAAGATCAAGCCTGAGGATATTCCTAAGACTGCCTTTAGTACCCGATATGGACATTACGAATTCTTAGTAATGTCTTTTGGATTGACGAATGCGCCAGGTGATTTTATGGACTTGATAAATCATGTGTTCAAGAGATACTTGGATAAGTTAGTGATTGTATTTATGGATGACATTATGATATACTGGAAGTCTCCAGAGGAACATGTTGAACGTCTCCGTTTGGTTCTCAAAGCGCTGAGAAAGGAAAAGTTATATGCAAAATTTTCGAAGTGTGAATTCTGGCTGAAAGAAGTTCAGTTTTTAGGACACATTGTGAGTGGCGAAGGGATTTCTGTAGACCCCGCAAAGATAGAAGCCGTAGCAGAATGGGAGAGACCCAAGACTCCAACTGAGGTTAGAAGTTTTCTCGGATTGGCCGGATACTATCGTAGATTCGTGAAGGATTTCTCAAAGATAGTTACGCCACTGACCCGACTTACCAGAAAGAGCGAAAAGTTCGAGTGGATCCCAAGACAGCTTTCAGGAATTGAAAAAGAGATTGACTACTGCCCCAGTGTTGACCTTACCTAATGAGAAAGGCGATTTCGTGCTTTCAGCGATGCTTCTCACAAGGGTTTAGGATGTGTTCTGATGCAACACGGAAAAGTAATTGCTTACGCCTCTCGACAACTAAAGGAATATGAGTCCCGTTACCCTACTCACGATTTAAAAATTGCTGCGATTGTTTTTGCCCTCAAGATTTGGAGACATTACCTTTATGGAGAAAAGTGCGAGATTTACACGGATCACAAGAGCTTAAAGTATATATTCACGCAGAATGAATTATTCATGAGATAAGAGAAGATGGTTGGAATTGATCAAAGATTATGATTGCTTGATAAACTACCACCCAGGGAAGGCTAATGTTGTAGCTGATGCTTTAAGTAGAAAGGAAAGACTCAACCTGTTTACAACCTCAGAAGATTTGGTCAGAGAATTTAAGAAAATGGAATTAGAGGTCAAAGTCCCAGTCCAAAACAATGAAAGAGTGTACAATATTCAGTTTCAACCAGAGTTACTCGAGAAGATTCGCCGTTGTCAGGAACAAGTAATGGAAGAAAGAAGATCAGAGTTGACCGGAGAAGAAATTTTGAGTTCAAAAGATGATAAGGGAATTAAGCGATTTTCATCGAGAATATGAATTCCTAATGTTACAGAGTTGAAGGAAGAAATTATGAGTGAAGCGCATAACTCGAGATATTCCATTCACCCATGGAGCACAAAGATGTATCAGGATATCAAGCTGAATTATTGGTGGCCTAACATGAAGAGGGAGATTGCAGAATGGGTAAGAAAGTGTTTGACATGTCAGAAAGTGAAGGCAGAACATCAACGACCAAGTGGACTTTTACAACCCTTAGAGATACCCGAGTGGAAATGGGAACATATTACCATGGATTTTGTAGGATTGCCCCGAACTAGAGCCAGCCATGATGTAATTTGGGTTATTGTCGACCGACTCACTAAATCTACGCATTTCCTACCAATTAGTGATAAGTATTCCGTTGAGAGATTAGTGAACATATACCTAAAGGAGATTGTGGTTCGTCATGGAGTGCCTGTTTCAATTGTATTTGATAGAGATGCCCATTTTACTTCTCGATTTTGGAAGAGTTTTCAGGAATGTCTTGGCACGAAGTTAAATCTGAGCACTGCATATCATCCACAGACAGACGGACAAAGTGAAAGGACAATTCAAACAGTAGAGGATATGTTGAGAGCCTGTGCACTTGATTTCAAAGAAAGTTAGGATAATCATTTGCCCAAGTTGAGTTTGCTTACAACAATAGTTACCACTCTAGCATAGGTATGGCACCATATGAAGCATTGTACGGAAGGAAGTGTAGATCACCTCTATATTGGGAGGAGGTAGGAGAAAGGAAAATACTAGGACCAGATTTACTACAACAAACTAAGCAAGCGACCGAAGTTATTCGAAAAAGATTAGTTGTAGCTCAGGATCGACAGAGGAAGTATGCAAATCAAAAGAGAAAAGACAAAGTATTTGAAGTGGGAGATAAAGTGATGCTGAAAGTTTCACTTTGGAAGAGAGTAATGAGATTCGGGAAGAAAGGCAAGTTGAGCCCCAGATACATAGGACCTTTTGAGATTCTCAAGAAAATAGGACCACTAGCTTATTAGTTGGCCCTACCTCCAGACCTTCAGCATATCTACGACGTGTTTCACGTTTTTGCGTTAAGAGAATACCATTCTGATTTCAGACATGTTATAACCTACGAACCAGTGGAAATACGTCCTGATTTGACATACGAAGAAAAGCCAGTACAGATCATAGATCACAAAGTGCAAGAGTTAAGAACTAAGAAAGTAAATTTAGTGAAAGTACTTTGGAGAAACCACCAAGTTGAGAAAGCCACGTGGGAATTAGAAAGCGAAATGCGAAATAAATATCCTGAATTGTTTAGTGCGTAATTTTGATTCCGAGGACGGAATCCTATAAGGGGGGAAGACTGTAATAACCGCGAATTTTCGAATAAATATTTCTACTTGATATTTAAATTTTATTTAAGAGTGATGCACTAATATATTTAATTAAAGCGTTTCTGTAAAATTTTAAGATTTTATTTATTCATAGGTAAATAAATATAATTTTATATCTATTTAATTATATTTATTTGGTATTCGTTAAAATTAGAAAATTTATGAAAATAAGATTTTAATTTTTGGATCGAATTTATTTTAAAGTACGAAATTAGAGTCTCGTTTTAATTAGCCAACACGGGAGAAAACGGGATTTTTATCGGATAGTGGAAAGAACAATTATTTGGCACTAACATGGTCATTATTATGACATTTTAATTTGTTCCCCATATTTCATTTCCTTTTATTTAATTAATAATCACACTACCGATTTCATCATTGTTGAGCATTATTAGAGGCACACGGTGTATTTCTTTAAAGCAAGAACACAAACACAGCTCTTTTCCTGTATCTTTCTTATTAGCCGAAGTACCCAATATATACATATAAACCGAAACAGAGCACCACAGGTAGTTAAATTTTTCTTCTGTTAAATTCTTTATCTTGTCGAACTATTTTTGTAAAATTCAGTATGGATTGTTGTGGTGTTGGTTGAAACTGGTGTTGTTGTTGTTAATTGAGATATATAGAGAGATGAGAAGAGGGGGAGGTGCGAGCGAGGTCGAGGGAGAGAGTGAGCGAGGTTGAGAAAGGGTCGAAGAGATTGAGGGAGGGTAGTGTGGTTGTGATTGATGTGTATCGATGGTGTGATTAGTGGGTTTAAATCGGAGTTAATAAAGGAGATGAAGTGTTGTTGTTATTGTTGGGTATTGTTAAGGGTGTTGCCGCTGTGGTGGTGGTGTTGTTGGGTTTCGGTGATGATGATGGTGTCGACCGGAGAGAGAGTGGAAGGTCGAGAGAGGAGATCGATAGAGAGAAGAGAGTGAAGAGAGTTGGGATGTTGTCATGTGTGCTTGAGTGGAGTTCGAAAGGGAGATGAGGGTGAGTGTAGAGGTGAGTTGTTTGGGGGATGAAGACTGGACAGTAAAGGAGACGAGAGAGAGATGAGACGAGAGAGAGAGATGCGAGAGGAATAGAGATAAGAGAGACGGGAGAGAGTGGCAGAGAGAGAGAGGAAGGAGAGAGATGTGGGATGGGAGAGAAAGCAGGGGAGGAGGAGAGACAGTGGTGGTGGCGCGTGGGTGGTGATGCGTGGGGCCCACGGGTCGTTGAAGGTATAATGTCATTTGTTCTTGTTTGACTATTATAATTGTGTTCGTTAAAAATGAAAATATTATTAATTTGGTTAGTAATAAATAAGTTAATAAAAATGGTTTAATTAATTAAATAGAAATAATTTGGTGATGTTGGACATAATTTAGAGATTTAATAATTGGTCGATAAAAAGAGGAAAAATTGTGAATAAATAGGATTAAAAAGCCGTATTATTTTAGGAGGTTTATAATTGTGTTTCAGGGTTATTTAAATTTATCGGATTAAATCAAATTATTTTAGAGGCTAAAATTTGAGTAATATTAAATTATTTACGAGAGTAAAATAAATTCTTTGATTATTTTATTTCTGGAATAAAATAGAGATTTATACATTTGTTTCAATAAAAATGGATTCTTGAGTTAATTCATTTTGAGAATAAATATAGATTATTATTAATTAAATTAGTGAATTTTAGAGAATTCATTAGAGCTTTTAAATGAGAATTTTCTTACAATTAAATAAAGTGAGATTTACGGATATTAAAAATAGTATATAATTTCTAGATTTGATTTTGGAGTACGAAGAGAGATTTATTTATCCGGGAATTATTTTCCGTCATTTATGGTAGAGATTTTCAAGAGATATTATATTATTATTGATATTCTTTATATTTAAATATTATATTAAGGGATCAGGAATATATTATTTTGACGAATCGCTCACGTATTTCTGGTTGCCATTTTTATAGAATATTTCCCGAGCTGTAGACCGAAGCCAAGTTCACGGGTAGAGTATAAATTTTATCTGCAATTATTCGTACTTCGAGATCGAGGCAAGTTCATTCCTACCCTACCTCTCTGAAACTTTATTCGTAGTATTTCATGCCTTATTTAATCAAGCTATCAATTATGAGAATTATTTGTTGCTGCTTATGATATCGAGCTATCAATTATGAGAATTATTTGTTGCTGCTATGATAAATTCTTTTGAGCGTTATTTTCTCGTTAAATATTATTTTACTGTTAAATTAGTTTACTTTCGAATTATATTCCCTATAAGCGTAGACATAAATTCATTGCTATCAGGGTCGATCTCATTAATTCGAGACGACTATTATTTTGATTTAGTGGAACTAGCCTCATTCGTTCGAGATAGTTAAATTCATTCTTTTCCGTTGAATTTATTGTATAAATTCAACAATAAATTATTGATTATCTTTTAGTTGGTTCTTCGTTTGAACCAACTGATATGAGTTATAAAAATTAGAGTTATTAGAGTTGTCACTCGTTGATCAAGTGAAAAATATTCTGTTGAACGTTCATCAATTTTGGGTATTATAAATATACGAGAAGTACCATTTGTTCAGTACGGCTCTTAATTACTTCATTTTAAGACTATTCTCATTATTTCGAGGTAGTTGCTTTTATTGTCAGGGTTTGGCATTTTGCTTGTGTCAACCAATAAAATATTATTATTGAGAGTTACATCAGTCCATGGTTCGGATTGGTGGCGCAATTGAGTCAGATTGGCAGTTCGCCAGATTTGTAAATATTTTCCTGGAAGAGTTATCTCAAATTATCTGTTCATCAAATATTCGGGAATTGTGTATTCTACTGGTCAATTTTGGGAAAGAGGCCCATTAAAGAGAAAGAGAGACTCGTGTACCGTAATACGGACACGAGAATATTTTTAGGCACCTTGCTGCCAGGGTTGAATTAATAACCCATTATGATGCTAGCATTCATACATACATATTATATTGTTGATATCGTATTGTAGCCGTGATCGGGCGAAGTGCGGTGTCATTGGAGGACGGTATTCTTGGTTGGTTAGTTGATCGCCCCACCGAGATACCGAGAGGTGGAAGACCAGTTTATTCTTAAATCATGAGTTATCAGAGTTATATCAAATGAGTCTTTTGATTATTCTGTTTCGAGATGAGTATTGAGTTTTTCAAGTATTCTGTTTCGAGAGGAGTATTGATTCTTTCGAGTATTCTGTTTCGAGATGAGTATTGAGTCTTTCAAATATGCTATTTTCGAGATGAGTTTGAGCCAATTCAGATTGTGATATCCGATATTAAAATTTTGAGTATTTCTTTCGGTAAAAATTATTATATTTATACCCCGAGCAATGAAAGAACTTGCTGAGCACTATAGTTGCTCATTCTTGCTTTACAACGTTTTGTTCAGCTGTCAAGATGGAAAGATGCGAGACGTCCAGCCAGGAAGCCAGAGAAAATGGAAAAGCTCCAGACTATGCTGACAAGAATTATAATATCCAGCTGGAACCTTTATTTTCTACTTTTGTGAACTTATGTAAGATATTATCCTAAGATGTACTAAGACGTATTGGAATATTTTGTGAGACCGATCTTGGATCTGTGGAGTGAGACTTTTATGCTCCGTTGTATTAAATATTTCGCTTTATTGCACTAACGCGTGCTACAGGATATTGAGACGATGTGACGACCCGGATCCGCAGACAGGGCAGATTTGGGGGCGTTACATATATCTTCAAAAAATATCCAAATTCAGTGAAGGTAAATAATTTGATAATGATGATATTAATACAAATTTTTCTTTATACTTACTTTTTCTTGATTAATGTTAAGTTTGAATTATAAAATTTAATTCTTTTGGCTTTTGCTCTTTATGTATATAAATAAATAATTTATTTTTCTTTATCCTTTTAATTGATTATGACTTCTCACTGGCTTTTGCTTTTTGTTTTAGTTTTTTAATCATCGTTGTGTTTAGCGAGATTTTTTCTTAATTTGATTTACAAATTTTTAGCCTGTATATTAGATATCTTTCAAATTTTTTATTTTTAAATATTTAATAGACAAAATCGATAAATCAAAGTCAAAGAGTATTTTAGTATTCAAATTTTTATTATTGTGGATGCTTAGTATTAATACCTTATATATAATAAGCATAAGGGAGATCTTATTCAAATTTTTTGTCGTCGTCATTGTACTACCAAAAACATATGATCCGTTGGTTAAAAAATTGGATTAAAAGTCATCCGTTGGATTATAAATTATATCCTTATATATTTATTTATAATTTTCACTTTGCTAATTTACTATAATACCCCTTTCTTCATCGATTTGTTTTTTTCTTCATCATTAGAACTAAATTTAATTTAAAAATATCTTTATAAGAGGGATCTTATCCAAATTTTTGGTCTGGTCGCTGTACTACCAAAATTATATGATCCGTTGGATTGAAACTAGACGATCAAGATTAGATCACATAAAAAAGAAATTATAATCTAAAAAGGATATAATTAAAAAAGTTTAAAGTTAATTTTAAAATATCTTTATAAGAGGGATCTTATCCAAATTTTTGGCCTGGTCGTTGTACTACCAAAATTATATGATCCGTTGGATTGAAACTGGACGATCAAGATTGGATCACATAAAAAAGAAATTATAATCTAAAAAGGATATAATTAGAAAAGTTTGTATTAGAAGTGAATCTTAAAAGAAAATTATAATCTAAAAAACATATAATTAAAAAAGGTTGTATTATAATTGAATTTTAAAAAGAAAATTATATTGTAAAAAGGATATAAATAAAAAAAGTTGTATTAAAATTGAATTTTATTATTTATTTATTAGTATTAAAAAATTTCATATTTACTATTTGATCTCTATCTTGAGATCTAGAAATCAGATTTGAATGATTTTACAATCCATGCGAATCTCATAAAATTATCTTTAATTTAGTGATACTTTAAATTATTCAAATAAAAACACTCAGAATATCAAGAGAAAATATAATTACGAATTTTTACATTAATCCTAATCTATGTAGAAGTTCTACATTGATAATGCTATCAATTGTAGATGTAACGCCCCCAAATCTGCCCTATCTGCGGATCACGGTCGTCACATCGTCTCAATATCCTGCAGCACGCGTTAGTGCAATAAAGCGAAATATTTAATACAACGGAGCATAAAAGTCTCACTCCACATATCCAAGATTGGTCTCACAAAATATTCCAGTACGTCTTAGTACATCTTAGGATAATATCTTACATAAGTTCACAAAAGTAGAAAATAAAGGTTCCAGCTGGATATTCTAATTCTTGTCAGCATAGTCTGGAGCTTTTCCCTTTTCTCTGGATTCCTGGCTGGACGTCTCGCATCTTTCCATCTTGACAGCTGAACAAAATGTTTTAAAGCAAGAATGAGCAACTATAGTGCTCAGCAAGTTCTTTCATTTCTCGGGGTATAAATATAATAATATTTACCGAAAGAGGATACTCAAAATTTTAATGTCGGATATCATAATCTGAATTGGCTCAAACTCATCTCGAAAATAGCATACTTGAAAGACTTAATACTCATCTCGAAACAGAATACTCGAAAGAATCAATACTCACAGAATACTTGAAAAACTCAATACTCTTCTCGAAACAGAATACTTGAAAAACTCAATACTCATCTCGAAACAATATACTTGAAAGAATCAATACTCTTCTCGAAACAGAATACTTGAAAAACTCATTTGATATAACTCTGATAACTTATGATTTAAGAATAAACTGGTCTTCCACCTCTCGGTATCTCAGTGGGGCGATCAACTAACCGACCGAGAATACCGTCCTCCAATGACACCGCACTTCGCCCGATCACGGCTACAATACGATATCAACAATATAATATATATGTATGAATGCTAGCATCATAATGGGTTATTAATTCAACTCTGGCAACAAATGCCAAAATATTCTCGTGTCCGTATATTGGTACACAAGTCTCTCTTTCTCTATAATGGGCCTCTTTCCCAAAATTAACCAGGCAACAAATGCCAAAATATTCTCGTGTCCGTATATTGGTACACAAGTCTCTCTTTCTCTATAATGGGCCTCTTTCCCAAAATTGACCAGTAGGACACAGAATTCCCGAATATTTGATGAACAGATAACTTGAGATAACTCTTTCAGGAAAATATTTGATAATTTGGCGGACTGCCAGTCTGACTCAATTGTGCCATCAATCCGAACAATAGACTGATGTAACTCTCAATATTTTATTGGTTGACACAAGCAAAAATGCCAAACCATGACAATAAAAGCAACTACCTCAAAATAATGAGAATAGTCTTAAAATGAAGTAATTAAGAGTCGTATTGAACAAATAGTACTTCTCGTATATTTACAATACTTAAAATTGATGAACGTTCAACAGAATATTTTTCACTTGATCATCGAGTGACAACTCTAATAACTCTAATTTTTATAACTCGTATCGGTTGGTTCAAACGAGTAACCAACTAAAAGATAATCAATAATTTATTGTTGAATTTATACAATAAATTCAACAGAAAAGAATGAATTTAATTATCTCGAACGAATGTGGCTAGTTCCACTAAATCAAAATAGTAGTCGTCTCGAATTAATGAGATCGACCCTGATAGCAATGAATTTATGTCTACGCTTATAGGGAATATAATTTGCAATTAAACTAATTTAACAGTAAAATAATATTTAACGAGGAAATAATGCTCAAAAGAATTTATCATAAGCAACAACAAATAATTCTCATAATTGATAGCTCGATTAAATAAGGCATGAAATACTACGAATAAAGTTTCAGAGAGTTAAGGTAGGAATGAACTTGCCTCGATCTCGAAGTACGAATAATTGCAGATTAAATTTATACTCTACCCGTGAACTTGTCTTCGATCTACAGCTCGGGAATTTTTCTCTAAAAATGGCAACCAGAAATGCGTGAGCGATTCGTCAAAATAAAGTATTCTTAAGCCGCTAATAAAATAATAATAATAAAATATTTCTCGAAAATCTCTTCAATAATTGACGGAAAATAATTCCCGGATAAAAACTCTTCGCCGAACTCAGGAATTAAATCTAGAAAATATATAATATTTTTAATACCCGTAAATCCCATTTTATGAAATTGTAAGAAAATTCTCATTTAAAAAGGCTCAAATGAATTCTCTAAAATTCTCTAAAATTCACTAATCTAATACTATTAATCTCTATTTATTCTCAAAACAAAATAATTCAACAATCCATTTTTATTCAGTTTAAATCTATAATTATTATTAATCTCACTAACCAATTTCTCTTCCATTTTTAATCTCGTAAATAATTTAATAACAATCCTATCTTAGCCTTTAAATAATCTGGTCCGATCCGGTTAATCAAAATAAACCGGAAACGGAATTATAAACCTTCTAAAATAATACGGCTTTTTAATCATATTTATTCACAATTATTACTCTTTTTATTGACAAATAATTAAATCTCTAAATCATATCCAAAATCACCAAATTATCTCTATTAATTAATTAAACCATTTTTATTTAATCTATTTATTTCTCAAAATTTTAAATAACACTCCAAATAATTAAATTCCCATTTTAAAACGTTCATCCATCAATAACTGTATTATTTTATTATTAACCTTACTGCAATCATCGGTTTGGGCCCCATTTGCACCGTGTGGGTCCCACCTGCACCGTGTGGGTCCCACCTGCACCTCCCCTGCAACTCTCTCCCGTACCACTCTCTCTCCCTCTCTCTCTCTCTCTCTCTCTCAGTCCTCTCCCAACTCGGAAAAATCCGAGTCGACTCACCCAACCATGAATTCGACTACTCCACTGCAAAACCAACAACATCTTCTCCATCTCCCTCATTCTCTCCCTTTCACTCTCTCTCCGTCGCGGTTCTCTCTAAACAACCACCACCACCGCCCATCTCTCTCAATCTCTTGCTATCTCTATCTCCCCGAATCACTTTCTATCTCTCCCGTCTCTCCCTCTCTTCTCCCTCGACTCCCTCTATCTCTACTCTACTCCGCCCACTTCGACAACAACACATCATCCTTACACCAAAATCAAACCACCAATCACCCTCCTCTCCTGCCTCATCACCATATCTCAATCTCCGTACCTCTCATTTGTCTCTCTCGAACTCAATCTCTCGATCCCCTTCCAAACGCGCACACATACATACAAAATACATACACTCACACATAACTACCCCTCATCTCTCTGGTTAAATCACAGTCAGTCATTCACAACTCCTCCACCAGTTTCAAGAAATGAAAACAACGAAATCAAACCCAAATAGTGAAGAGAAGAAATAAAACTACCTGTGGTTGTGGTCTTTTATTTGTATATAAATTAGTAACCGGGTTTGGGATAGAAAATAGGCAGTTGGGGGTGTTAGAAGGAAAGCTGGAGTCTTTTGTGTTTGCTCTGTTTTTTATGAATCTCTGTTTAGTTGGGTTTTGTTTTGAAAATAAAAGAGAAGTGAGGTTAGTCTTCGTTTTATAAAACAATGTCCACCGGCTTCTAATAATTACGAGACCACTGATCAGTTAGTGACATTAGTAATTAAATAAAAAGAAATGGAATATGGGGAACAAATTAAAATGTCATAATAATGACCATGTTAGTGCCAAATAATTGTTCTTTCCACTATCCGATAAACATCTCGTTTTCTCCCGTGTTGGCTAATTAAAACGAGACTCTAATTTCGTACTTTAAAATAAATTGATCCAAAAATTAAAATCTTATTTTCCTAAATTTTCTAATTTTAACGAATACCAAATAAATATAATTAAATAGATATAAAATAATATTTATTTACCTATGAATAAATAAAATCTTAAAATTTTACAGAAACGCGCTAATTAAATATATTAGTGCATCACTCTTAAATAAAATTTAAATATCGAGTAAAAATATTTATTCGAAAATTCGCGGTTATTACAGTCTTCCCCCCTTATAGGATTCCGTCCTCGGAATCAAAATTACGCACCAAACAATTCAGGATATTTATTTCGCATTTCACTTTCTAATTCCCACGTGGCTCCCTCAACTTGGTGGTTTCTCCAAAGTACTTTCACTAAATTTATTTTCTTAGTTCTTAACTCTTGCACTTTGTGATCTAGGATCAGTGCTGGCTTTTCTTCGTAGGTCAAATCAGGACGAATTTCCACTGGTTCATAGGTTATAACATGTCTGAAATCAGAATGATATTCTCTTAACGCAGAAACATGAAACATATCATGAATGTGCTGAAGGTCTGGAGGTAGGGCCAACTGATAAGCTTGTGGTCCTATCTTCTTGAGAAACTCAAAAGGTCCTATATATCTATGGCTCAACTTGTCTTTCTTGCCGGATCTCATTACTCCCTCCCAAGGTGAAACTCTCAGTATCACTTTATTTTCCAATTCAAATGCTTTGTCTTTTCTCTTTGTCCGTCTGTCTGTGGATGATATGCAGTGCTCAAATTTAATCTCGTGCCAAGACATTCCTGAAAGCTTTTCCAAAATCAAGAAGTAAAACGGGCATCTCTATCAGATACCATTGAAACAGACACTCCATTACGAACCACAATTTCCTTTATGTATATGATCACCAATCTCTCAACGGAGTACTTATCACTAATTGGTAGGAAATGCGCAGATTTAGTGAGTCGGTCGACAATAACCCAAATTACATCATGTCTGACTCTAGTTCGGGCAATCCTACGACAAAATCCATGGTAATATGTTCCCATTTCCACTCGGGTATCTCTAAAGGTTGTAAAAGTCCACTTGGTCGCTGATGTTCGGCCTTCACTTTCTTACAGGTCAAACACTTGCTTACCCATTCTGCAATCTCTCTCTTCATGTTAGGCCACCAATAATTCAGCTTGATTCTTGATACATTTTTGTGCTCTCTGGGTGAATGGAATATCTCGAGTTATGCGCTTCGCTCATAATTTCTTCCTTCAATTCCGTAACATTAGGAACCCATATTCTCGATGCAAATCGCTTAATTCCCTTATCATCTTTTGAACTCAGAAATTCTTCTCCAGTCAACTCTTACTTGTTCTAGACAACGGCAAATCTTCTCGAGTAACTCCGGTTGAAACTGAATGTTGACTCTTTCATTGTTTTGGACTGGGATCTCGACCTCTAATTCCATTTTCTCAAATTCTCTAACCAATTCTTCTGAGGTTGTCAACAAATTGAGTCTTTCCTTTCTACTTAAAGCATCAGCTACGACATTAGCCTTCCCTGGGTGGTAGTTTATCAAGCAATCACAATCTTTGATCAATTCCAACCATCTTCTCTATCTCATGAATAATTCATTCTGCGTGAATATATACTTTACGCTCTTGTGATACGTGTAAATCTCACACTTTTCTCCATAAAGGTAATGTCTCCAAATCTTGAGGGCAAAAACAATCGCAGCAATTTCTAAATCGTGAGTAGGGTACGGGACTCATATTCCTTTAGTTGTCGAGAGGCGTAAGCAATTACTTTTCCGTGTTACATCAGAACACATCCTAAACCCTTGTGAGAAGCATCACTGAAAGTCACGAAATCGCCTTTCTCATTAGGTAAGGTCAACACTGGAACAATAGTCAATCTCTTCTTCAATTCCCGAAAGCTGTCTTCACATTTGGGGGTTCATTCAAACTTTTCACTCTTTCTGGTAAGTCGGGTCAGTGGCGTAGCTATCTTTGAGAAATCCTTCACGAATCTATTATAGTATCTGGCCAATCCAAGGAAACTTCTAACCTCTGTTGGAGTATTGGGTCTCTCCCAATCTGCTACGGCTTCTAACTTTGCGTGGTCTACATAATCCCTTCGCCTCTCACAATGTATCCTAAAAATTGCACTTCTTTCAGCCAGAATTCAAACTTCTAAAATTTCGCATATAACTTTTCTTTTCTCAGCGCTTCCAAAACCAAACGGAGGTGTTCAGCATGTTCCTCAGGTTACTTCGAGTATATCAAGATGTCATCAATAAATACAAACACTAACTTATCCAAGTACCTCTTGAACACACGATTCATCAAATCCATAAAAATAGCTAGAGCATTCGTCAATCCAAAAGACATAACTAGGAATTCGTAATGTCCATATCGGGTACTAAAGGTAGTTTTAGGAATATCCCCAGGCTTGATCTTTAGTTGATGATAGCCGGATCTCAAATCATTCTTCGAGAAATGTATAGCTCCTTTAAATTGGTCAAACAAATCGTCGATTCAAAGCAGAGGGTACTTGTTCTTGATGGTAACTTTGTTCAATTCACGATAATCAATACATGGTCGCATGGATCCGTCCTTCTTCTTTACAAACAATACTGGAGCTCCCCACAAGGATACACTCGGTTTGATTGCACCTTTTTCTAGTACATCTTGCAATTGTATTGCCAATTCATTCATTTCCACTTGTGCCATTCTGTACGGCGCCTTTAAGATTGGTGCGGTTTCTGGTGCTAGGTCGATTGCAAATTTTATCTCTCGATCCGATGGAATTCTAGGCAACCCGTCAGGAAAAACATCTTTAAACTGATTTACTACAGGGACCTTTTCGATCATAGGGCCGGTTTTTCGGTATCTATCCCATGATCCAGATAGGCTTGTCTTGTAGCTCGAATTATTGACAGAAAATCCTTAGTCGGTTTCCGTCCGTGAAACGAAATTCTTATACCATTAGATCCACTTAAGTTTCCCCTCTTACGTCGACAATTTATTTGAGCATCATAACGTGATAACCAATCCATCCCTAGGATTACGTCAAATTTCCTTAACTTAAAAGGAATGAGGTATGCGTCGAAACGTTGCCCATGTATCTCTATAGAACAATTCAGACACAATCGGTTTACTGGTATGATTTCATGATTATCTACTTCTATGCTCAGAATCTCCTCTAAAGGCACATATTCAAGATTCAACTAGAACACACGCATTCTCAAAATTCACTAGAAGCGAACATGCGATCATATCGCTCTCATCAATGGCATCTCTTACAATCATGTTGAAAGTTCTTGTTGTCGGCTTGTTGTTAGGAGGTGCTGTAAGTCAAGGCACTGGATTCTCCTTCGAAGGTTATTTGAAACATCGGGACACGGGACCTTATGATCCTTGATAACATCTGTCATACTCGTATTAAAAGTGTGTATACTTGGCTTGTCTCCTATAGGTGTAGCCAATCTTATAATTGTGTTTTCTCTCGGGGTTACTAATATTTTTCGTCCAAAATCTCCATTCCTTCCTCATTTGAAGTAAGAATATCCTTCTTTACGCAGGTTAAATAATAATACCGACCTTTCCCCAATATATATATATATATATTCTGCTCATATGGTCTTGGATGCTTTCGTTTTAAAGAGCTTGATCCTCCTATGATTCACAACATACTTAGAATAGTACTTGTTAAGTACTTAAGATATTACCATCGTGCCTTTAATAGTTCTATTTTCACAAAAAGTTTCTTGTTAACTCGGTTATCAGTCCTCTTCACAGAACTACTACCACTATTCTGAAACTTCCTTTTCTTACCATCTCTATCCTTCGGATACGATTCACTTCCGTTTTCCACTAGGGCCGCTTTCTGCACCAAGGTTGCGTAATTGGTGATTTCAATCACAGTAACTCGATTCTGTATTCAGGGCTTTGATCCTCGTTGAAAATGCTTGGCTCTTTTCTCCTCGGTGTCTACATGATAGGGTACGAACCTTGAGAATTCAATAAACTTAACTTTGTAGTCAGCGGCAATCATCGTACCTTGATTGATTTCCAAAAACTTAATTCCTTTCTGATTCCCCGGATACTTGGGAAAAATACATCTTTAGAAACAACTCTGAAAATCTGGTCCAAGGTATAACCGTATTACCTTCCATTGCTCTCTTTGTTTCCCACCAATAATTTGATTCACTTTTCACTATATACATAATAACGATAATAGTCCTAACTTATGCAACACTGTATCATGAAAATATTCTTCATTTCTTTAGAATTAGTAAACCTTTTTGGTCTCAACAATCTCTACTACTAATAAGTCTCAGTAGTGATGGTATGATCAATCGTAAGATGCATTTCTTCTCACAAGGTCTTCTCGTTTTAACGAAAATCAAGGAATAATTTCCAAATATACCCTTAATTTGGTTTTAGTCTAGGCCCTGGGTTTTGACTCTACTTTATAATCCAAGATATTCTCACTTTGATTCTCAATCGCGGTGTGTTTCATTTAAAGAAATGTTGTAGATATAAAGGGTAAAACAATTGTCGTACTTGGGGCAATAAAATCTCAGAAAATACGATAAGACATGCCTCAAGAGTTTGAAGTATCACAATCATGTTAATTGTCTCAAACATTAATCTTAAAACTTCCGAGGGTTAATTAAATCACTGTTTAGCTACTATACTCAGAAAAAAAATAGTGGAAACACACATTAATGTTCTCTTTCTTTTCCTATATGAAAAACGATCACTCTTTCATCAACAAGTAATATATAATCAATGTATACTCGATATCGATTTCGCTTCTCACTTTCAAAAGGATTGAGCTCAATAATTGCTCCATATTCAAACCAAATTCTTAGAACCTTAATACCTAACCATGAAACATCACATAGGGTTTCGAAGACCTGACTAGTGGTTTAACGCAATGATCTATTCATATTTAGAAATCGATGCTCCAACTTGAGTTGTTGAAATTTCCATTTCTGGAAGAGAAGTTTCATTATTTTCAAATTTCCGCATAACACTTTTAGAATTCTTAGGCCCCAATCATTTTAGGATCCATAAGAACATTGAATAGAGATAACTCATAAAGAATAAATGTTAAACACATGTGTATGCTCAATTCTTGATGGTGAGAATCTTTTATGAAAGGATTAACTGAGAGATCATTATGATCATTGAACATCTGCTTTGTTGCATGTATCATTAGGACAACCGTCATAGTACATAAGGTGGCCAGCCTTTGGTACTCTAATGACAAACAACAGAACAAACGGTGGCGTCCCACCAGACTTCAATCACAGAGACTGATAGTCTTCCCCTATATATGGGGTTGTTCATCTCAATATCTCAAAGAGTGTCAAATATAAGAAGAGATACGAAAAGAATTTGTATTGATGAAAGTATATAATGATGGGTAACTTAACCTCTAAACAAAATAGGTCCTTTTAAAATAGGATAGAAATTTCCAGAGTAAATTCAAATGATAAGATTTATCGATAATCGCTGCTAACGAAGTTATTTAAAGAACGATTTTCCAACTGAATATAAGCTCTCAGGAACAACTATCGATTCTCGAAACAAAAGCGACACTTGCAGACTTCGGTAGCTTGCCAAGGAAGAAAATCTCTAAGAGGTAATGTACGAAAAACACATTATCATAGAAAACTATGACAACCTCCATAAGTTATATATCTAGAAAACTAAAGTCGGTCACGAAATCGTTTAAGAGTTTAGCCTCAACTTGGTACACATAGTTGTTTATCTCTCCAAGTCCATCTCTGGTGCACGTATCGCGCGCTGGTCCAACTCTGACTCTGGTAAAGATTGATAACATCTACAAAGTGTGAAAACTCTGTGAGGTCTCATCCGATCTCAATTATAATGGGAAATTAGGCATCCTATCTTAAATTAATCAGGAACTAGGGGTCCATGCGATAAGGCGTAGGAAATATATCTCGAGCAGGACAAAACCAACGGGTCCTGAAGTAGACATCTACAAAAGTACAAAACGTTTCGGTCATAAACAGGTTCTAGTCGTCTAGATATGCATATAAATATATAAAGGTGTAAGGCACTTAGTGCTAAAATCTCAACATCGTACTATACTCAAAATTCTCACGTCGTGTTATAATTCTAGGCTCGTACGATTCCTAAAAATATAACTAAGTCTCTGATACCAAAACTGTAACGCCCCCAAATCTGCCCTATCTGCGGATCCGGGTCGTCACATCGTCTCAATATCCTGCAGCACGCGTTAGTGCAATAAAGCGAAATATTTAATACAACGGAGCATAAAAGTCTCACTCCACAGATCCAAGATTGGTCTCACAAAATATTCCAATACGTCTTAGTATATCTTAGGATAATATCTTACATAAGTTCACAAAAGTAGAAAATAAAGGTTCCAGCTGGATATTCTAATTCTTGTCAGCATAGTCTGGAGCTTTTCCCTTTTCTCTGGATTCCTGGCTGGACGTCTCGCATCTTTCCATCTTGACAGCTGAACAAAATGTTTTAAAGCAAGAATGAGCAACTATAGTGCTCAGCAAGTTCTTTCATTGCTCGGGGTATAAATATAATAATATTTACCGAAAGAGGATACTCAAAATTTTAATGTCGGATATCATAATCTGAATTGGCTCAAACTCATCTCGAAAATAGCATACTTGAAAGACTCAATACTCATCTCGAAACAGAATACTCGAAAGAATCAATACTCTTATCGAAACAGAATACTTGAAAAACTCAATACTCTTCTCGAAACAGAATACTTGAAAAACTCAATACTCATCTCGAAACAATATACTCGAAAGAATCAATACTCTTCTCGAAACAGAATACTTGAAAAACTCATTTGATATAACTCTGATAACTCATGATTTAAGAATAAACTGGTCTTCCACCTCTCGGTATCTCAGTGGGGCGATCAACTAACCGACCGAGAATACCGTCCTCCAATGACACCGCACTTCGCCCGATCACGGCTACAATACGATATCAACAATATAATATATATGTATGAATGCTAGCATCATAATGGGTTATTAATTCAACCCTGGCAACAAATGCCAAAATATTCTCGTGTCCGTATATTGGTACACAAGTCTCTCTTTCTCTATAATGGGCCTCTTTCCCAAAATTAACCAGGCTACAAATGCCAAAATATTCTCGTGTCCGTATATTGGTACACAAGTCTCTCTTTCTCTATAATGGGCCTCTTTCCCAAAATTGACCAGTAGGACACAGAATTCCCGAATATTTGATGAACAGATAACTTGAGATAACTCTTTTAGGAAAATATTTGATAATTGGGCGGACTGCCAGTCTGACTCAATTGTGCCATCAATCCGAACAATAGACTGATGTAACTCTCAATATTTTATTGGTTGACACAAGCAAAAATGCCAAACCCTGACAATAAAAGCAACTACCTCAAAATAATGAGAATAGTCTTAAAATGAAGTAATTAAGAGTCGTATTGAACAAATAGTACTTCTCGTATATTTACAATACTCAAAATTGATGAACGTTCAACAGAATATTTTTCACTTGATCATCGAGTGACAACTCTAATAACTCTAATTTTTATAACTCGTATCGGTTGGTTCAAACGAGTAACCAACTAAAAGATAATCAATAATTTATTGTTGAATTTATACAATAAATTCAACAGAAAAGAATGAATTTAATTATCTCGAACGAATGTGGCTAGTTCCAATAAATCAAAATAGTAGTCGTCTCGAATTAATGAGATCGACCCTGATAGCAATGAATTTATGTCTACGCTTATAGGGAATATAATTTGCAATTAAACTAATTTAACAGTAAAATAATATTTAACGAGGAAATAATGCTCAAAAGAATTTATCATAAGCAACAACAAATAATTCTCATAATTGATAGCTCGATTAAATAAGCATGAAATACTACGAATAAAGTTTCAGAGAGTTAAGGTAGGAATGAACTTGCCTCGATCTCGAAGTACGAATAATTGCAGATTAAATTTATACTCTACCCGTGAACTTGTCTTCGATCTACAGCTCGGGAATTTTTCTCTAAAAATGGCAACCAGAAATGCGTGAGCGATTCGTCAAAATAAAGTATTCTTAAACCGCTAATAAAATAATAATAATAAAATATTTCTCGAAAATCTCTTCAATAATTGACGGAAAATAATTCCCGGATAAAAACTCTTCGCCGAACTCAGGAATTAAATCTAGAAAATATATAATATTTTTAATACCCGTAAATCCCATTTTATGTAATTGTAAGAAAATTCTCATTTAAAAAGGCTCAAATGAATTCTCTATAATTCTCTAAAATTCACTAATCTAATACTATTAATCTCTATTTATTCTCAAAACAAAATAATTCAACAATCCATTTTTATTCAGTTTAAATCTATAATTATTATTAATCTCACTAACCAATTTCTCTTCCATTTTTAATCTCGTAAATAATTTAATAATAATCCTACCTTAGCCTTTAAATAATCTGGTCCGATCCGGTTAATCAAAATAAACCGGAAACGGAATTATAAACCTTCTAAAATAATACGACTTTTTAATCATATTTATTCACAATTATTACTCTTTTTATTGACAAATAATTAAATCTCTAAATCATATCCAAAATCACCAAATTATCTCTATTTAATTAATTAAACCATTTTTACTTATTCTATTTATTTCTCAAAATTTTAAATAACACTCCAAATAATTAAATTCCCATTTTAAAACGTTCATCCATTAATAACTGTATTATTTTATTATTAACCTTACTGTAATCATCGGTTTGGGTCCCATTTGCACCGTGTGGGTCCCACCTGCACCGTGTGGGTCCCACCTGCACCGTGTGGGTCCCACCTGCACCTCCCCTGCAACTCTCTCCCGTACCACTCTCTCTCCCTCTCTCTCTCTCTCTCTCAGTCCTCTCCCAACTCGGAAAAATCCGAGTCGACTCACCCAACCATGACTTCGACTACTCCACTGCAAAACCAACAACATCTTCTCCATCTCCCTCATTCTCTCCCCGTCTCGGTTCTCTCTAAACAACCACCACCACCTCCCTTCTCTTTCCAACAACAACACAACCCCCCATCTCTCTCAATCTCTTGCTATCTCTATCTCCCCGAATCACTTTCTATCTCTCCCGTCTCTCCCTCTCTTCTCCCTCGACTCCCTCTATCTCTACTCTACTCCGCCCACTTCGACAACAACACATCATCCTTACACCAAAATCAAACCACCAATCACCCTCCTCTCCTGCCTCATCCCCATATCTCAATCTCCGTACCTCTCATTTGTCTCTCTCGAACTCAATCTCTCGATCCCCTTCCATACGCGCACACATAGATACAAAATACATACGCTCACACATAACTACCCCTCATCTCTCTGGTTAAATCACAGTCAGTCATTCACAACTCCTCCACCAGTTTCAAGAAATGAAAACAACGAAATCAAACCCAAATAGTGAAGAGAAGAAATAAAACTACCTGTGGCTGTGGTCTTTTATTTGTATATAAATTAGTAACCGGGTTTGGGATAGAAAATAGGCAGTTGGGGGTGTTAGAAGGAAAGCTGGAGTCTTTTGTGTTTGCTCTGTTTTTTATGAATCTCTGTTTAGTTGGGTTTTGTTTTAAAAATAAAAGAGAAGTGAGGTTAGTCTTCGTTTTATAAAACAACTAGCTTTAAAACCCGTGCAAGGCACGGGCTAGTTCTAAAATTGTGGTTATATAAATCTAAATTCATATTAATCAATTTTATCAAAAGAAAAACTCATATTAATCAAATCATATTTATCAATGTACATTATAACAAAGCACATGCAAAAAATTTAAGTTGGTTGAAATGGGCTAAAGATATTGTTCTGGTAAACTGCTTCTTCCAATTATAAGTGCTGGCGATGCTTTAGTACTTGTAGCAAAGGAGATCAATGTGATGGGTGACAAGCAGAAGAAGTAAACTGCCTCATCAATGTCAATACATGTAGATGCCATATTTTCAAGGGTGGATAAAACAAACCAATTAATCAAGCTGCAAAATAGATATTGTTTAGCCACTTCAAATGAATCACAATACTTGAATAGAATAATCCGATAAGTCGAGGATCTAAAAGCATTAACCTAAAAGGTTGTAGATATCATAAGCAAATTATTTTATTTCTTACAGATTTTGAGCCTAAGCTACATAGAAGTATGGCTATCAAACACCATTCACTTTTATCCTAAAAATGATAGAAAAATGGAGAAAGAGATTACGATGGCTACCTTGTTGCAATTCCAGCACATAATGTGATATTGCAATACATGGTACGTGTAGATAATTTAAAGTAAGAGGATTATGTAATAAGGTTTTTAAAAGGAAATTAAAATTAGATTGAATACATATATGTTAGGAGCATATAAAATTCTGAACAGATTTAAACTGAGTTACATGTAACTCATGGAAAAAAACAATACACCTGATCCTAATAGAAATCAAATAACACCATACATTTTTAATGAGAATTGAAATCATATTATTAAATAACTGATACACCTACTTGATTCGATAAAATTGACCTCGAGAAGAGAATGGACTATCAGATCCATTTTTAAAATGGGCTTTCTAATGGGAATGCCCAACATATCTCTTCGAGCAGTAGCCACACTTCTGCTTCTTCTCACCATCACTCTATAATTACCAACACTTTTGACAGCATTTATAAATTGGGTACCATATTATAAAAATGAGAGCAATAAAAATTTTGATATATATAGTCTCGAAATAAACTTTCGAAGTTGCCAAAACATGCACCAAAAATTCAATTATACTGTGCACAATACAAGTTTTGCCCAACAATATTTAATTTCGTTTTCCGCAAATTTGTGGCAATTGTTTACTTGATATGAAGAAGCTAGTTAAATAATGAAGACCTGGGTGTTAATGTGACAACCAATAACAATTGGTAATAGAAGATATATGCTAAGGATGGGTAGTTAAAGTAATTTAAGTTGGTAAGATTCATCACTAAACTGATTTAGTGGTACGTAGACTTGTACTATAATTACCAACAGTCTGTCAAACACCAAACACGTCCCTCTTTACACATAATAGCTCAAGTATTCTTACATACCCCACGATATTGTTATAAAGGTATATTATGTCTCAATATACAATTGGTTTCCTTATATGCAACAACTTTATGATAAACCATCTATATTCTCAAGCCTTAGGTTAGACTGAAGTTAGGACTGATTCTTGTACATAGAATTAGTAGAATTAGTGGGAATCTTTTTTGCAACCAAGGCTTAGTTGGATTTGATACTAAATCAGAAGATATTCAAATTAGTTGTATATCTCCAAACCGGGTCATAATTTTTTTTATACACGAACACTAGTTATGGTACTACAACAACGGAATGAGCGATTTTCTAGTATGAGTGATTCCATATACATATTTACCATAATATTCATATACTCTCTGTTATACTCAGGTCCATTATCTCAGCATTAAAGAATTTCTTAAGGCTTTCAACAAAAGCCTATCCCACATAATGATCTATAAGCTTGATCAATCAAATCTATGTGGAGTAAATAGACATACCTAAATTTCAGCAACTCATGTTAAACTTTTTACGTCATTCCCACAAAACTGGCACAAAAAAATCTTTGAATACTTTCCAAATGCCTATTTCTCTGTGTATAAAATAAGATAAATATCATTTCTCAATTTTTTTGATGCCTTCAAGTGATATGAGACCTACAATCTTTACGCATTTCATAATTACGTTTCAATTCAAGCAACTTTTAAATGCCTATTTATTGATACACAAAATACAAAAATAAAGTAAGATTAATACCATTACTCAGTTGGTCTGACGCCTTCATAAACGATTTGAGATATGCAATCTTTACCTATCCTGCATTTGGGAAATTTTGTATAGCATTAAGCAACCATCATGTTTTAGTTATTTTGTGTTACGTTTTCGTGCTGTTCTTGCAGCCGATGTTAGTCAGAACCTCCAAAACACATAACAGAAAGATAAAGACAAAAGAAAAAGGTGTATGAAAGGAATAAATTAATGTATCCAGGGAACAAATAATTCTGGATGTGGTAGCTTAATTTTTCCTTTTTAAAGTATTCAACCCCAGAGCATAATACAAGATATCAAAACTTATTCTCACAAACCTATGCGTCGGATTGCACATGAACATACATTTGAAGCAAAAAATTTCTGTACTCCCTCAGTGAACAGCACAATACAAAGACAAATGATAGAATGACAAACATAAGAGAAGGGCCAGGCTACATGTAGAGGATGTGTCAATTAGCACTAAGAAATTGTATATATTAACATTAAGAACCATACGATCATGATTGAAGTACCCACAAATTCTCAACAAATACGCTCAAGATATAACAAATAGTTAAGGTATATCTCTATTTATCATGAAACGACGAAATAGTTGGAGCGCTTATATTTCTTTATGTAGTTTAGGATCTAAATTAATATCTGCAATTTTTTTACCCTGAAAAATTTATCCATTATCATTTCACGTTGGTACCAGTCTACACAGCATAAAAAAAATATTATTTTTTTTGTGGAAGTACTATCTTCAGACAAATAATGAAAACTTTAATCTTCAAAATAAAGTGCTAAACCAAGTCAGTTAACCGGATGTTTGTTTTGTGCTCTTTAAGGACAAGCTGCCCATCATTACGATAATTTACAAACTAAATTTTAATCCCATACATCTACATGTGATGTTAAACAGGTAAACTCTCCAATTTTAATTAAGATTTACATAATTAACTCTCAAAGTTTCTTGCAAGTTAGTTTAACATGAAAAATACAAGGAAAAACAGGCATGCGTAGTACGAAAAAATTGAAATACCAATGAGTTTAGAGTAAAGATGAATGCTTTACTGATTGTTTGACGTAAGATCTTTTGACCGGCAATGGCGGTTGAAGGTTTTCACAATGGGTTGACAGGAGGGAAAAAAATGTCAGTTATTTGTCGAATCTGAACACGCATAAGCCAAATAGCAAGAGTTCGAGCGCAAATATCAGTACACATAAATGATATAAATATGATAGAAACATGGGTAAAGATGCAATTTTATCCGGAATGAACTCATTTCCCAAAATAGTATGTCGTGGTATTATGTATATAATAATATATAGATTTAACAATTCCCTGATAAGCATTTTGATTAGTACCATCAAGTAAAATTGAGTAGAGAAGCTGACCAAAAACTCTCGTTGCTTGGTTTGATTTACATACAAGACAAAAAGATTTCTACTTAGAGGTATCATTATCTGTAAGCCTTCTAGAAGCGCCAAGAATAACAAATTTGTTTTCGAGACAATTAGCTGCATAAAAATTCTTTAAGATGAAGAAAATGGCATTTTCCTCGATACACATTTTCCTCGATACACTTGGGTTCTGAAAGACAAGTGCATAAAAGCTTAAATCAGTTCTTAGCAAACTACAAAATAAGAAAAAAAATCAACCAAGTAGTTTTTAGGCAGGACAACAAAATTATGAATGAAAGATTCACCAAACTGAATCCTGGGAAAAGTCGAGCATGAAAGTTAGTCGGAAAAATTGAAAACACTGGAATGAGTTTAATTTAGTTAAAACTGAAATGAGCCTTTGCCAAGAAAGTTCTATTTTATGGCCACTTCGATACACTTGGTATATATACTAATCTTTGTTGGAAAACAAATAAAGTAAAAGATGACCAAAAATGGCATTCAATTGGCTGAAACCAAACATTATAATTAACAAACCAATCACTCAACATGGTATACACAAGCGATAACCAAAAAGAAAATAAAGTTATTGTAGAAAGGTTTATAGAATGAATACCAGATATCGTCCAGTTTGCATTATGTAAACCCGGAATGGCACGATTGATCTGAAATCAAGAAATGAAGCCTGTCTAAATAATCAGGTCTACGAAAATAGTTGGTATTGTTAGTGTTTGCAGTTTATTATCTGCCCCTAACAAATCGGATACTCATGTAATTGGATAATCAATGATTATAGAGGAGGAGTTCGCAGCTGGATCAGCAAAGAACGTGATATATATATGTGTGTGTGTGTGTGTTTGTGAGTGTGTGTGTATGCTTAATCAATTAGGGTGATCCGACCTCATGTTTTATCCTTCCGATTAAATTTTTGGTTGATGTTGGCTTCATATTTTTGTGAGACGTAAAAGGTTAGAAATATTCTTAGAATGAGGGAAACATTTACAACACTGATACAGTAGTAGCAGGCCAGCAAAATAAGGGACACGATAATTATGTGCACTGATACTGTAGTACAATCAGCAGTTAACGACATGAAAAAACGTAGTTGGTTATAATAGAAGACTGCTTCTATTGGTAATATTGTTACAAAAAATCTCTTGGGGGACTTCCAAGAACTCTATCCACAATCAGTCTTTCACTAATGGGACTACATGATAACAAAATGTTCATTTCTATAAAACTCATCTAATTTTCATAATCTTATGCAATATCTCTCTTATTAATATTTATATTCCTAACAAAAGTTCAACACTTTAACAACGATAGATTCTACTTACTATCATATTGTATATCGGCCAATGTTTAAAGCTCCAGATACTCCTTTTCTTCCACCCTTCTTCAACCAGACCCGATTTTACATGAGCTACATTACGGAAGATAGTGAAATCAAAAAAAACATGTGTCCAAATTAAATAATATCATTTGTAGCAGCGACTACAAGAATTTAGGTAGAGATTAAAAATGATCGTACATAGCAGGACATGTAAGGGGCAAGGTGGTTATTATAGTCATTTTATTTGTAGCTGGCAGCTCGTTTCAAGTTTAAGTTTGTTATTCTTAAAGAAGAAGTGAGCATAAGTGATCAAGATAATCAAAATGTAGAGGGACAAAATTAATAAATATAAGTTATTATATGACGACCGATCTCAAGCAACCACACAAATGGATGCAACATCAAAACTAATTCTTCTTTTGAATTAGGTTAAAAAGACTTACACGTGCTTTCAGTCTGTGTATGGTAATCATATCCAAAGAATCGAGTAAGATTACCTGACGGAGTCCTAGGTACGGATAACATGTATTGCACAAAAGCCACAGATAATGCACAAGTCATATTGTAGAGAGCACGTGGTCCTCTACTTAGGGAGGCTATCCAATCTGAACTCATGTCATGGAGCCTGTAATAAATGCATTATGGAACAATAAGTCAGTAAGCATTAGAGAGTGTCAAAAACTATTTTTATGCAACATAGATGTTTCTAATATGCATCCATAATTATATTGTATTTTATATATTCATATATCAGTATAATGAACACAGAGAAGTCCATTCTTGGCTCTTACAGCAGTGTAACTTCACAAATATGTACATTAAGTGTGTTTCGCATTCTTTTAAATGTACAGATGATAAAATGCACAATAATAGTGTGTGTTTACATCTAAACCCTTCTACAATTTTAGTATGCATCCACTACCTAACTATACTGAAATAGTGAATTCTTAAAAAGAGTTTTTAAACATACAAAACAATGCTAAGCTTATCAAATTGAGTTGAGCGATGAATATCAAAATATTAACTGAACCTACATGTAAAACTCATACATCAAGTGGGTCACCAAATTCAAAATGGTCTCAGTCAAAGTCACTTTTGTCCCAGAACATATTACTCTGCATGCTACAAATTTTGGCAAAATGAAATGCAGGTTAGAGTGTGGCCAAAAGGGTAAGTCGGACGCTAAAGGAATGTATGATGTGACAACGTACAAGCTGTCATATAACCTGTTAAACTACCCTCTGAACTCACACCTACATACCGAGTGGCGAATAGTATGCACTATTCTCACTTCAAAACGGTCTTTCTCGAGTCACTCTAAAGTTATATGTAATTAATCCATACATTAAAAACATTCTTATCCATGGAATAATATACAAAACTATTAAAGCAAACAAAATCTTCTAGCCTATATGTGCAGTAAAGTAAGAGTTAATTCTTTAAGTGGAAAGCTTCTACATAGTAGAATATAAATTAAAATCAAGGAGAGGAAGTAGGCCACATATCTATTACAAACTTCAAGTACAATTGAAGTACCTATAATCCTGGGAAAAAAAATTAAAACACAAGCTATAGAAATCTAGGTTCTCTGGACAAAATCACAAGGTGGAGATAGTGCAAACAAGACCGTAAATCATATGTGAGAAATTGAGTCTTGGATTGGAAATATTCGAGGATAACATAGCAAAGCACATATCTCATCTCAGCCGGCACACTTAAGTAAAATTTGGCTATTTCTTTAGCTCATTCTCAATCTGTTCCTGAAATAAAGTATGTGGCTCTATTTGATTAAACGATAATCTTGGATCATAGTAACTAAATTTTAAAAAATCTGGAGCTTCCTTCCTCACACTTGCATTATAGTAGCTGTAATGATCATTAACGTATATAATATTATATCGTTATAAACCTTCCGAATAGAAAGATCATTTTACTACATTTAATTGGCTTATAATTCTATACAAAATGAGTATTAGTTTAATAGATTATTCTATGATTAATAGTGCCATATAAACAAAATAAAGAAGAATACAGCTGGTAGCAAAATATCACTTACTATTTCAGGCATCACAGTAGATCAAATAAAATGATAAAGTTGTACGATCTAGAATAGCAGTATACTTTGTTTCTAAAAGAGGGACAAAGATAAAAACCTGAAACAAAGAACCAGCCATAAACCCTGACAGTAGTGTCAAGCTCAATAAATTCTCTTCTGATCCCTTCAGCTCTTTCCAAAACTTCAGCCTATAATTATCAGATAGGAATTGTCTTAATTTGGCTGCAAGTATGCATATATAATACAAGTTTAGCATGCGTAAGCCCATATATCTCACATATACTGTAAGATCAATACAACATACATTCTGGGCTTAAAAAATTTAACTGAGGAAAGCAATTTAATAAATGTGAATATACGTAGTAATAAATATATGCAAACGGAAAGAGAGAGGTGCAAGAGGGGGGGAAAAAGGAGAAGCTGCATCAAAAGCCCTCATAAGAACACTTGAGTTTTTTTTTTAAATTCCTTTATAGGTAAGCATGCATACAGACATTCAACAAAGGAAAAACACATATTAACCTAAGCAAAGGGGGCTCGATAAGACTCTTCATAGGTATACATGCTAGATAAGGTTACGTCCTTGGCACAGAATATGATATCGCCCTACCAGGAATCTAACATGCTTGTGGATAATAATAATTATATACCGGCCAGCAGCAAAATTTCAATCATGGATACCCAATATTGAGGTTCAAAGTACGTGTTCTTGAGCCTGTAGAGTACATATGACAAGAATAAATGGAAGAATAAATGCACATAGCTGGAGACAAATCTCTTTTTATAAATAAAAACACTATAGAGATCAGAGCCAGGCCTACGTATGGGAAACATTGTATTTTAAATAGACCATAAACAAACAGGTAAGTCACAAACACATACACTTAAACATACATATAACAGCCTGAAAATGCTCAATTCTCTTCAATCCAGCTATAATATTATACCATATGAGATGGACAACACAGAAAGTTACACGGCTGAACAATTAAATGATAAGTGAGTACCAACATATACATTAATGCCAGAAACTTACACTGAGGTTATTTACTTAACTATGGCACGGGACTTGCACTTCGCGGAAACCAGAACATTCTCATACAATCAGTTTCGTGCATAAAGGCCAAAAATAGTTTGAGTCAAGTAGGTATCATGATCTAACTTAATTAACAGTGGGAATTCCTCGTATAAATTGGAAAATGCATGAACAATTAATGTTGAGCAACTGACAAGTAACAAAAGAAATGAAAGTCAATCGAGCTTACCTAAAGATAGTAATGGTAAAGCGACTTAGTAGTGCCATCATTTCGTGTGCAATCTTTGTCAATCCTCAAGAAATGCCCATAAATTCTGAAATGCATGTCAAAACAGTACACTTAAATTTAGTGTTTCATGCATATAAAATTTAGTCCTGGAATCATTTTTAGGCTTCCCTAGCAAGATTTATTAAAAACCTTTGAGAGATGGTAGAGCTTCGTCATGAACTTGCCTTTCGTTAGGTTGAAGAGAAATTCTAAACTAAAAAATTGAAGATGCACTAACATAGAAAGATGACATTAATTTCCGGAAAGAGAATTAGGATATTAGTGGAACAGAGGTGAAACAAACAATGTTGTGAACTACAAAACAAAAGTCTATTGCTGGAATGCAAACAAAAGTCACTGACATTGTGCATCAGATGGACACCGGCATCCAATTAACGTTATGACAGGTTGAAACCTTAACTACAAAACAACTACCTGGTTTGTTAATCTAATCACAGAGTTATCATAAAAGTAAAAGTAACAATATAATCTTTCTATTATCACCAAGATAGCCATTTCGTTGACATATACACATAAATTAAATAAAACAAATCACAGTCTCAATTGACCGCTACAATCACACGAATAAAAACTATCCCGATTGAGAAATTATTAAATTAAGGTTACCAGGAAGAGAAAATGACGAAAAAAATAGAGAACAGCTTACCGGCAACCATTTTGACAGTTGTGCGCAGACTTTGCGGCAGCCGAGCTTGCAACATTACTGTAACCATGTTATTCGTATTAAATATTTCTTGTTTGTTTATGTTTTTGAGTGAAATTAATGAAATTAGGGTTTAGTGTAGCAAAGTTGGTATCAAGAGCAAGCTGTCCTTCGGAGTGTATTAGGTATGGGACTAGTACATTCTCTAGGATGCGATCCTATAGACTGTCGTTTAGTAGTAGACGTTTAGAATAGATGTGTCACAAACTTTTGGAGTATATGATTTTGTGAATTTGGGGACCAAATTCTTTTTAAGGAGGGTAGTATGTAACATCTCGTAATTTTTAGATAATAATAATAATAAAAGAATAATAGAAAAAATGAATAAAAATTATTAAAGATTAGGAATTAAAAATTGAATTAGTAAATATGAGTCTAAAATATGGATGAGATTCTTTAATTAATAAAATTGGGATTAATGTTTTAGAAATCTACTTGATTAATTTTTATTCGTATTAAATATTTCTTGTTTGTTTATGTTTTTGAGTGAAATTAATGAAATTAGGGTTTAGTGTAGCAAAGTTGGTATCAAGAGCAAGCTGTCCTTCGGAGTGTATTAGGTATGGGACTAGTACATTCTCTAGGATGCGATCCTATAGACTGTCGTTTAGTAGTAGACGTTTAGAATAGATGTGTCACAAACTTTTGGAGTATATGATTTTGTGAATTTGGGGACCAAATTCTTTTTAAGGAGGGTAGTATGTAACATCTCGTAATTTTTAGATAATAATAATAATAAAAGAATAATAGAAAAAATGAATAAAAATTATTAAAGATTAGGAATTAAAAATTGAATTAGTAAATATGAGTCTAAAATATGGATGAGATTCTTTAATTAATAAAATTGGGATTAATGTTTTAGAAATCTACTTGATTAATTTTTATTTAGAGGATTCAATAATTTCTTTTTATACAAGTTAATTAGAATAAGGGTAAGATTTTTTATTAGTGGAAAGAAGCGTGAAATTTTTGATAGAAAATCGATATCTCTTTTATTTAAGTAAATTATGTGTGAATACAATATTTTATTTTAGGAATTACTTGGAGGTGTTACAAATATTTTTAAAGGAAAATTTATGATTACCTTAATGAAATTAGGGTTTTGATGCCTATATAAAAATTTCAGTAGAATACAATTAAGTCGTACAGAGACACCAAGCCACAGGTACATTTTCTTTCTTTTAATATTAAGAATCATGATTCATGTTTTCATGCTCCGGTATATGAATAGCTTTAATATTTATACATGTATATTCATTTGCGCAATATATGTGTTGGTATCTTTGTATTGGACATACAAATTTGTTATATGATTTGGTTGAATCAGAACATGCATATTGAATAGTTTAATAATGATATAAGTATATGTTTCGAATTTAAACCAAATTGGTCACTTCCTGTATTATTAGGTGAATTAATTGACTTGTATACATGCATGCAGTATGCTATATAACATTTAGATTTAGGTGCTTCCAGGGAAAAGAAATTAATTATATTTGATTATAATTAATGCATGACATTCTATGTCTAAATCTTTGGCCATGATTTTATGTTGATTAAGTTGCTTGCTATGTACAATTATTACGAATTAGATGAACATCATACTACACATACTTGGACAGTAGATTATAATATAGTTTAATTGATTTAAATACATGTTAAAATGTAAAAAGATTGGGGGCTATATTACAATTTATTCATGAATCTGGACCATGTAGTGTATATGGTAGGATCGGACTTTAAGGCTCATTTGTTTCCTTTTATGTAATATCTGCATTTTATTATTTGATCAGTGTTAGTTGTGTTTTAATTTGGATTGTGTTTAGCATTTCAGCTGTTAAGGTGTATATATTTGTTTCCGAATTATGATTAATTGTATTATGTTTTGTTAAATGATATTTAGGAATGATCGTGCATTAGTTAATTTTCAATGTCGACTTTGAGGTAAGTACTTTTTGACTTACTTTTAATTTTCGAAAAGTATATTTTGATTCTGTAACTTTCGATTTTCGTATAAGATATAAGATTATGTTTTCGATTTTCGTATAAGATATAAAATTCTGTTTTCGGTTTCGTATAAGATATAAGATTCTGTTTTGAACTGTGTATAAGATATAAGTATTTGATTTTAGAATCCTCAGTCTCTACGTTATCGAACCCGTTCGTAATTTACGCTATAGTTCCGGAACTAGCCTTAGATACCCTTAGTAGGCGCACAAGTGTGCAACTTTAGATACCTATTAAGGGCGCGTAATTATTGAACTTTAGATGCCGGTCACTGGCAAAGTGTGGCGAAAGAATAAGAATAAGAATAAGATGCCGGTCACTGGCAAAGTGTGGCCGTAGAGCAAGACTGTGGTATTTTTGATTTCGTATTATTTATGCTTCTGCTTCTGCTTCTGCGTCTGTTTTAAATTCTGGATTTTTGAAATTATAAACTTTGGGTTGGAATTATTTTCGCAAAGATTTTGCAAACTTATATTTGATTTTGAAAATTGTTTTATTAAAACGCCCATTGATTTTTAAGATTATCTGTTAGTCAATTGTACTTGCTGAGCTGTGTAGCTCATTCGTCTCTAATATTTCAGGTTATGATCTTGGAAGCTTAATGAGAATAAGGATGTGAATTTTGTGGACTTTCGTGCTAGCTGTTAGATGCCTTTATTGGATTAGACTCTTTGCATTATTAGAATAAAGATTGTTATTGAATATTGGATTATGGAGCTGCGTCTCCGATTTAATGATTTTGAATTATCGAATTGACCGCTGCTGTGACTTTTGTGGAATATTTGCTTTATTGAATAAAAGAATCCGCTTTATTTAAGTTTCGTAATTAGATTTAATATCTCGAAAATTCGGGATGTTACATCAGTGCATAATTAAGTAGTATTTTCTTGGCCTTTTCAATCCAATGATCTTTCTACTGAAAAAGAGTGAAATATGAGGAATATTAAGCATCTTACTTGATGGAAACTTAAGCATATTATATCTAATTAATATTTAGCAAATCACATACACTATCACTCATTTTGAACCATTCCAACTGTCCAGCATTACTGGCCTCATCTTGTATCTTTAATGGAAAAAGCATGAGGAATCAAATCAAAACTGATTTTAAAAACACTCGATACTAAAAAAAAAACTGTGTAGAAAAATAGATCTTACTAATCCGGTGGTTGAGCGTGGATTCGTCTGATAATAACGCATCAAAAAGTCCGTAGTCCTGTAATTAAACATAATCATATCAAACCTACAAGGAAAAGACTGGATAGAGGGAAAAAAAAGTGGTAAAAATTTACATGAAAATATCAAAAGCTTCAAGCTCATTCTTATTTTTTATCAAGTATTTCTTATTGAAGCTTCTTTGCTTGCTTGATCTCTCAGCAACTTTGTGATTCACAGCGTTCCTTATTCAAATAAAGAATAAAAAAAATCAATCCATAAACCAGATTCAGATCAATTTAATAATAAAATAAATTGAATATAACTTACTTGGTACACATTTTCTTGGTTGTTCCAGACATGGATCTCGTTACCACCATGGTGAATTCCAGGCTTTCGCCTAATTAAAATAGTCAAACAAATACAAAATGAGAAATACATAATGATATACATTGAAGAACAAATCGAATTCATATATTGCAGGGTTCATAATCAGATAAAATATAAAGAAATTGTTGGGCTCAAAAGCATATAACATGTTTAAACTATAAAAAATACATATTGCAGTCTTTATAATTAGCATATACTAATATACAAAGAAATCTGTTAGGAAATTGGAATAACAGAATCGAACAATAAATTAGCATATAAACCCCCAAAATCTGTAAGCAAATCCGAAATAAAAACATTTGGGTTCAGATAAACCCCAATAAGCTGCAATCAAATTCGAACAGATAAACCCCAAAAGTAAATTTAAGGGTTCATCATAAGCCTAAAAAATTAGGGCTTATAAAACCCCCAAATCAGAATTCAACCCCCAAATAAAAAATAGAAAATAGCATATAGAATGGTATTTGGCTAAGCTCACGTATAGCTTCCATCTACGCTGCTTTCGCGGGATGGAGGTGGAAAATGCGGAGGAGGGGATGGGACCGGGGCCACAACGATGCAGGTGGTGGGCAGGATGAGCAACCGAATAGAGGTTTTTTTTGGTGATAGATGCCATTATATGGTGGAGGAAATAATGCTATAGAAGGGGGATCGGATGAGGCTTCAATTACAGCGATGAAGGGAATTGAAAAGATGAGGGGGAAGTGAAGAAGACGAGAGAAGAGATCAAACTGGACAAAGATGCCATAACAGAAGACTCAAAATTGGTTTATAGAACAGGGACATAAATGTAATTATACAAGGAATAAAATGATTCAGGAAAGTGTATGTTGCCGTATAAGATATATAATAGATATAATAGATGTCCACCGGCTTCTAATAATTACGAGACCACTGATCAGTTAGTGACATTAGTATCGGCGACCTATAATTTAATAAATAAATTTTTTGAATCAAAATTAAGATTCTACTAAATATTTTGATTCAATTTTATATATATATATATATATATATATATATTATATTATAAAAAATTCTAATAATTTTTTGTTACAAATTTATTTATTTTATTAAAATAGCTCATAAATTAAAATGTAATTTCAAAAAAGAATTTCGAAGAATCTCAATAATTTATAAAAAATTTGCTAAGTGTTATTATAGAAATATTAAAATACCTTAAGGAATTACAAGAACACTTTAAAGAATTTTATTATTTTTGTTATAATGGATTCTGTTTCGAAATTTTATAAAAATTTACTTAAATATTTTATTAGGTGTTATAATAAAAAAATATTAATTGAAAGTGTACACAACAAAATTAATATATTATATAATTTTCAAAATACCAATCTCAAAAACGTAAAAGTAAAATATATTCCTCAAAAGTGACTAATAAAATTGCAAAATTCCAAATAATTATTTTCCCATTATACATAATTTGTTTTTATCTATTTTATTATTAATGTTAATTTAATTTTAAGATTCTTTTAAGTGTTCTATTTAAAATATTTTAGGTGTGTAAACAAATTATTTCAATGACTAAAAGTGATATTCTTATGTGTTTTATTAAATCAAATTTATTAATAATTTAAAAATACATTCCTATGTCATTTCTTCGCCGAAAGAGATTCTTTTAAATTCATTATAATTTTAGAATAATATAATGATTTTTAAATTTATTAACAAAATACCTAAGAGAATCTTGGTGGATTACATAATATTTTTATACATTTAAAAAAAGGAAACTATACATTTCTTTAAAAATTAAGTTGCATATAAAAATATCATATAATACATCAAGATTCTCTTACATGTTTCAAATCATTATATTTATTTCCTTTTATTATTGTAATAACCCAAATTTTTTTGTACTTGGAATTTTTTTTTATGAATGAATAGTAAAATGCATGGAGGAATAGTGATTTCGAAACTCTAGAAATTTTTCACGTTACCCTATGTACGGAATGAGATACGGATGTTTCGAAGTTATATTAGCGAGCTAGGATGCGAATAAGTGTATGTAAAGACGATCGGAATTCAGAAATTCCAATTTTTAATTCTGACGTAATATTTGACCGAGCGGTGAATTATATATCAGTATTATCAAGAAATGAGATATTAAATTTGAGAAATTGAGGATTTAATATTTTGGAATTTTATTATAATTGACTTGAGAATTTAGGACGAAAACCACTGAGACAGTGAAACGAGTGTTCTAGAAACCGCTGAACTTTGCAACGAGATTAAGCGAACGAACTATGAATTATGGATTGAACACATATCAAGATTAGATACCGTGCATGATCATCAAGAGGATCATATCAAGTGGATTCAAGAAAAAAAAAACAAAAGGATTAAATCGTAAACCAAAAACAAGTCATGTGTTCATCTTGTAATTAACCAAAATATCTATCAAGCTTCTCCAATACTCTTTGCACAAGCCCCAGTGTGATAAACACAGCCACACACATCTGATAATATCTAGATATTATCCTAAACATCAATAATTCAAGAGATTAGATCAAAGACAAGGTAAAGAAACTCCATTATCTCATATATCCCAAAACTGCCCAGCAGAACCAAGCTCAAGAAGAAAATTCATATCTCCATTTCTATCCATGATAAAATCACCAAATTTTACCCATAGCTCTCCCATAATATGTAGAACACACGCCTAAAGTGTGGTGGCAAACAAATGAGTGTAGCCTAGCCAAATCCTTCCCCCAAGTTGAAGAAACCAAGCTGCCCTGTTCTTGACAGTTTCTGCCCCGATTTTCAAACGGCCATATCTCCCTCATTTCTCAATTAAATCCTGTGTTCTTTAGCTTGTTGGAAAGGCATTGAGATGCTCTACAACTCTTATTCAGGAGCCTCATCCATAAAAGCATAGTAAGGCTTTCGTTTTTGCAGTTCTTTGAAGAGGTGAATAGTTACTCCGAATTTACTAAGTTGTGTTCTTGTTTTGATGATCAAGATTTAGCTTCTTAAGGACGATCTAAGGCTTATTGAAGGATCATCAAGCCTTGTTAGTGTTATTAGAGCATCAAGGAAGGTAAAACCCTAACCCACCCTTTGAGTTTTTATGAGTTTTTAGTATATAGTTTTGATGATATGTAGAGATAAGTGCATGTAAAGGAGTTTTATGATTGGTTGATGTGTAAAAGGGTTGGTGTTGCCCAGTGATTAACAATTGTAGAAGGGGGGTTGAATACAATTGTATAAGATTTTCGACTTTAAACAATAATAACACAAGTATGAATCAATAACAGCTTTATTAATTCTGATATTAAACTGTTACAAAACTCTCTTAAGAAATTCTATGTTCTTAAGAGCTGCTAGGTTACAAGATACTCGTGTATGCGATTACAATCATGTAAAACCTAAACTGTGTTTATATAGTGTACACAGCTGCACTATCAATTACAAGATATATAAAATCAATTACATACGATTCTTAATACATATCGTGAATGATAGCTGCGTTCCTACAATTCAGGAACCGACAAATCAATCTTCCCCAATTTCTGGACTGATGAAAATCCGCTTGTAATCCTGATCTACTCAAATACTGATGGTGTATTACTGATGACGTCAACATCAGTATCTGATTAGTAATGTCCAGATCCTGACCATCACTTGAATCAATACTCAACAATCTCCCCCAATTTGTTCTTTGTGAAATAAAGCACAAATTCTTTGATTCAATGATGTCAAAAACTCAAAACAAAATACCTTCTAAAATTCATCAGGAACAGTCTCAGACATTCTTTGATAAAACAGATTCATCTTCAAGAAGTCAGATATCTATTCTTCTTCCTTGCTTTCAAGAATTTTAACTAGTTTCTTTTTCAAATTTTTGAGTCCTTCATCTTCCTCATTAATCTGATAGATAGCTGTCCTGATATTCTGAATTGAGCTTCTTGGAAGATCTAAATCACCTAGCAACACATAAGCAATCTCCTTCCCATCTGGATTAAGTGATAGTTGTTCCATGCCTAGATACTCTTCTCTAACAGCAGTACCTTTTTTCATTTCAACCTCTATGCCTCCAGAATTTAAGTACATGGGAGTATAATTGCCATTGTATCTCGTTCCTCCATCCATAAATCTCGTTCTGATTGTCCTGTAAATCATAACAAACCAATTGTAGTAGACTTCTCTTTCCTTAACATTGATGCTTTTACTTCTAAGCAGATACAGAACATATTTCAGCTCTTTTGTAGATTTGCACAACAGCTCATGAATAGCAATCTTCTTTACACTTCTGTCTTTCATGAAGTACAGCATCTTTTCTACCTTCTTGGCACCATCATGACAATCAGCAATGATAGCAACAACTTCAAGTTTCCAGAGATGATTAGCAGTTAACTCATCACCAATCTTGTCAACTAGAGCATGTTGGTCAGTTTGTGCAATGAAAACAACTTGTGCATTAGTATATCCAATACCTCCTCTTGTTCCAGGTTCCAATCCCTTCAACCCAGATTGCATACTCGCCCAATTCGGTGGATTTTCAGCAACAAGTACAGTAGATTTAACCAATGAAGATTCATTAATCAAAGAAGGTTCTGTTATCAATCCTGCAGACTTGAAAACAACCGGTTTTCTATAATTACAATCACTGTTCTCCCATTTCTTGCTCTTCTTCTTCTCATCAGTTGAATAATTCTGCTGATGTTCAGGATCAGATTTATTTTTATCATACCATAACTGCTTGTCAGATTTATAGATATTCTTCAAGTAATCTCTGGTTGCTTTCCTTTCTATTTCCCTTGCTTTAGCTCTGATTTCTCTTTCTTTTTCAAATCTTCTGAAATTTTCTTGCTCATACTTCAGTGTATCTTCAATGACTTCCAGATTGTGAAATTCAACTACCACCTTAAGAATCATAATCCGAAGTTCTTTTAAAATTCCAGCTTCTCTAGAATCAGAGATAATATCAGGAATTGAACCAGAAACTGACTTCTCATCAGATACAGTAGACTGATCAGCCACCTTACTCTTTCTTTTTAAAGGTGATATCTCCTCTACAATTACATCAGTATCATCGAATCTGTTATCCGGAGTCAGTGCAAGAGATAATGGAGTTTTCTTCTTTTCATTCTCAGAAACATCTTTTAACTTGATTCCACTAGATCTTGTTAGCCTAGTACTTGCTTGAGCAGGTATTCTTCCTCTGCCTCTGTATTTTCCTCCTTTGCCTCTTCCTCTTCTTGCAGCAGGAGCTTCCTTTTGCCTTGCAATCTCTTCAAGAATCCTATTCTGTTCTTCTAAGAACTCATCAGTAGTCATGTTTGGATTCTCTCCTGAAGTTAAGGTAAGTGCCTTCTCAGCATGATACTGTTGAACTCTTTATCTTTATGAAACAGTTTAAGAACACGACCATCCCCAGTGTCAAGTTCATGAAACAGATTTGCAGCATCTTCATCCTGTTCCACATACACATCATCCTCAGGAATGGTTGACATAGTTTGACCAGGTGTCAGGAACTGTTCTTCTGTCAGAATCTGAGATTGTACCATTGTTGTCACTGTCTTCTTACCAGAACTAGAAACATGAGTTGACTGCCTGGTTTGAGTATAAGATTGACTTCTCTTTGACACCAAAGCAGCATCAGAGGTTTCAATTTTCTGTGACTTAGCACCACCATCATTTCCAGAAGTATCATCATCCTTCTTTGCAACTAGATTAGGTGAAGATTTTGTTTTGACTATCTTCTCCCCCTTTTTGACATCAGAATCCTCATCAAGAAAGAAAGATAAAATAAGTTTGAGAGTTTCTTCAACATTATCGATTTTAGAAGACAAAGTGTCAACTTTAGCCTCTACAGTGGTCATTCTAGTGTTGAAGTCAGTAGTTAAACATTGAAGCTGTGGAGCAGATGCAACTTCAGAATGATCCTTAAGAAAACGAGCATGAAACTATTCATTATCCATCTTTACAGAGGCAATCTCATCTTTCAGTCCCTTTGTCAAGATAGTAGTAGTCTTCAGATGATCCTTGAGATCAGAATTAGACAATTTAGAAGCTATATGCTTGGAATGAAAGAGAGCATTGGCGAAGTTGATAGAAGCAGTAGGCTTATCCCATTCAGTATCCCATTCATACCTCCTTAGAGCTTGAATGTGATCAGGAATAATATTGTTGTATTCACCCTTATTACTGCAAGATTCTGGATACTTGCTTGAAGAGGTCTGAGCCTGAGTACCAGAACGTAGACTTGCTCTTACAGCTGCCGAATCTGAAGTGCTTCATCATAATCAGCATCATCAGGATCATCATCTGAATCTGAACCAGATTTATTAGATGGAGTCCTATCATCAACATTATCAGCAGGATGCATAACACCTTTCAACTTCAAATCACCAGTACATGTAGCTGGTGAATCCTGATGACCTGCAGATAAAATAGTAACATTTCCTAAATCTCTCGTTTCTTTTAAAATGATCTCATCATTTCTCACAATGTTACCTAAGTTACTGTCAATAGTAACTGCTACCTCACTAGAAGTTAACAACTTCTCACTCTGTTCTACCTCTCCTTTTGCCAGTTCAGGAGACTGCCTCTCATCACTCTTCTTTTTCTCTAAATGTTCACTCTCATTTTCATAAGAAAGGTTCTGGCTCATCAAATGCAAAGAAATAAGAGGTGGCTGAGAAGAGTGGTCTGAAGTCATACAAATAGAGGTATCCCTTAAATTAGGTCTATCTGTAATCATACTATCAGTAGTAAAGGAAGTAGAGAGAGAAGTGTTACCTGATGAAGTGGGAATCGAGTCCATTTGCCTTGAAGAAATAGGCTCAACAAGAAGTGGAATTCTTGGATCAGTAGTACTTTCATCAGGATTGACAGCCGCAATTGTAGTATGACTTGCATCAGTATTGTCTACCAATGGTTCTTATGTAGTCTGAGGTTGTGAAGCTGCTTCAATACTTTGAGTCAAAGGTTCTTGTGTGCTTCCCTCAAATGCAGTATCAATGATTACTTCATCACATTCAGCAATGTGCAAAGCATGAGCAGCTTTATCTGCCAGACTTTTAGCTAAGTCAAATTCAATTTCAGAAGTCCCTTGAGCAGTGTCAGGAAACTCCTCTGCTGATGTGATTTTGCCTGCATCTTCACTTTGAGAAGATGGTTCTCGTGGGGCAGGAATATTCTTGTCTTCACCCTTCCTGTGAAAAAGTGGTTCTTGTGGGACTATTCCTTCAGAAATGTCTGCACCCACACTTTGAGTGAGTGGTTCTTGTGTGACCGGATCTGCAATAGCTGCTGAACTCCTTTGAAGTTCAGGTTCTTGTGGGCTTGATCCTTTCAGAGGTGACATAGTAATCCTCTGTTTCTTCTGTCTGTGAAAGACCTTTGCTTCAGCATTTTTCTTTTCAAGTGGTGTAGGTTTTAAACCAAGCTGAGCAGCAATAGCATTTACTTCACTAACAGACATCTCAATAATTCTTCTTTTTGGAGATGCAGGTGCTGGAGAGTCAGAAATCTCAACAATCTTCACAGGTGAATTATCAGGAGTAGAGATGTCAGGATTGACAGTCGTGTCAGGAACTGATGATCCATCAGGATTAATAGAGACATCAGGATTGCTCTCTAAAGCATCAGTAAGATTCTGTGATTCCGTAGGAACAACAAATTTGCCTTTATTGAGTAATCTTCTTCTTTTCTTTGGCTTTTCAGAGACAGCCACTTCTTTAGAATCAACAGCAGCAATCTCCTTTTTCTTCATCACAACTGATATAGGCAATGTGTCATCATCAGAATCAGATTCAGAATCGACTCTTTGACTAACTTTCCTCTTTCCTCCTGTTTCTGTATTCAGACCAGTTGCAACCAGGACCCCTTGTTCACCCCCTTGTGACTTCATTTGAGAGTGGGTTGGAGTGGAGAAATCCTTTGATCCTGATTGCCTCTCAGACACATCAGATCTAGCTAATTTCTTTGATTTTACAACTGATGCCTTTTGTGAGACACTAGAGGTGGTTGACTGTTTAGAAAAGTGTTTAGATTGTGTGCTTGTGTCAGGAACAGGATGTGTATGGTCCTGTCCCATAGCACCAGTTGCTGGGCCATATTGAATAGGCATTCTCTCTCTTAAAAGAGACCATACTTCATCAGGAATGTATGGAGTTCCATTAAACCTATTTGCCTTATCAGAATTGATTAAAATCTTTATATTGTTTTCTGAGATTTTACATATAGGCAAAATTGTATCATTCTCAACAGCATTAGGACATAAGTGAGAGAATATTAATTGGAAAAATCTAAGAAAGCAAACATAACCACATTTACCTGCTTTTCTTTCACTTAATGCCTTTAGAATAAAAGACCCATAATCAAATGAGAGATCATGAATTAGAGAATACCCAATTTTGGCTGAACCTGTGGGTAGAGCATCAAAGTTTGACACTTTATTCAAGAAACATCTGTTGATGGTGTCAAAGAAGAAATTCCATTCCTTCTTAAGCTTTGTTCTGTAGAGCTCTCCAAACTTCTTTGGCTCTCCATTGTATCCCAAACTAACAACATACTCAAGGAGTTTTGAATCAGGAACCTTGAATACCGGCTTACCAATAATTGATGGTAAGTGTAGAGCTTCATCTACGATCTCAGGAGTCACATAATACGTAGTATTATTATACTCAAAGCTCATTTGAGGCTTTCCTGATGGAAGTCCTGTCCCAAAAACACTTGTGTTCCAAATCTGCATAACAGACTGAAAAGATATCTTTCCAGGTTGGGTTAGAGCATAATTGATTGGGCTTGAGGCCAAAAAGTCATGTATGATGTGGAACTCATTGGGCAGTTCCTGATGATCTAGAACTGCTGTGAAGTTATTTGTGTTAAAAGTAACTCCATTGATTACGACTTTGCTGTTTATGAATGATGATTTCTCCATTGAAATTCCAAATAAGAGAATTTTGCTAATTTTGAAATTAGGGTTTGAGAGTGTGAAGAGATAGAGAGATGATGTTTTACTGATAGTTTTGAGAATAAAGAATCAATTAGAAAACTAAATTGATATTAAGACAATACAAATGATTTCTCAAAAGCAGGTGTCAGTAATCTATTCGTACATATTTGAGTAATGGACCAAATTACGTGAGAGAGTGGTGATAACTGCACGCGTCACGACTTACCATGTGTATCTATATGTATTGATTGAGTGAAATACACGCGCTCGTATTATTCTGATAGTGAAAAAGAAAATAAAGTATGAAATATTTAATTTAAACAAAAATCAAATATCACTATCACAATATACCTGGTATTCTAAAATCAGAAGTCGAATCGTTTCTTGTCCTTGTTACTCGCCCATCTCTATTTAACATCTTCAGCTTTATTCATTATATCTTTAACCCTTCATTCTCTCCTGAAAACTTAAGAAAAACCCTTCACAACAAATTTCAATAATGTCAAACCTTACTATCAAAGAAAAGAATCTCCATCTCATAGAAAATAGAGACATCTTCAGCTATTCTCACGAAGAGTTTGAATCGTTTGACCAGGAAAGGCAACTCGAGACATTGTGGCTTCAGATGGATGCTTGTCTCGAAGAGATTGAGAAGGAAAAACCTGCAAGAGTAATCGATATCGATGCTGCTCTCCAAGCAACATTAGATTGGCTTTCCTCTAAAGCATCCTCATCCAACACTCCCAACCATTGTTAATGAATATGTCAGCAAAAATAACCTTATCCCTTTCAACTTCCACCCAAACAAAGTGGCAAAGATGGGATCTGGGATGGCTGCTAACAATGGAGTAGTTTGGACTGCATTTTTTTCATGTTGAATAGATTAGTAGATAGAGAGAACAAAAATATGTGATATTTTCCATGTAATCTCTTTCTTATTATCAATGAAAATTTCAGTTTCTCTATTCTATTCATTGTTTTCCTGATTTATCATGTTATGAACTGAAGTGAAAACTGAGAAACAGACATGAGAGTTAATTCAAGTAATCACATTATCAGGAGTTCAATAACATTAATCATAGTTTGAATCAGGATATTGAGACAAAAAGAAGATAGTTAGATTCTGAGCATAATACTGATAACCGAACCGTCGCATCAGGATTTGAAGTTGACCATTGTCAGGATTGATTTTCCATCAGTATTTGCAAGTCGTCAGTATCTGATGACTTCTTCTTAGAAGCTCCCATAGTTCACCATTCCAAGTTCATTCACCAACTTTGTAAAAGTAGCCTCAGGTAGTGGCTTGGTGAATATATCAGCTAACTGTTGATCAGTAGGAACAAAATGAAGTTCAATTGTTCCTTCCAGTACTTGTTCTCTTATGAAGTGATACCTGATACTGATGTGCTTAGTAAGAGAATGTTGAACTGGATTTTCTGTCATGGCAATAGCACTTTGGTTATCACAATAAATAGGTATTTTTGAAAATGACAAACCATAGTCCATTAGCTGATTTCTCATCCACATGATCTGAGCACAACAGCTTCCAGCAGCATTGTACTCAGCTTCTACAGTTGATGTGGAGATAGACTTTTGCTTCTTACTAAACCAAGAAACTAGTCTTCCTCCTAGAAACTGACAACTGCCTGAAGTGCTTTTCCTGTCTATTTTGCATCCTGCAAAATCAGCATCTGAGTAACCACATAAACTAAAGTCCGATTCTCTATCATACCAAAGGCCGAGAGAATGAGTGCCCTTAAGGTATCTGAAAATCCTTTTCACTGCAATGAGATGTGGTTCCTTGGGATTTGCCTGAAATCTTGCACATAAACAGGTTGCATACATGATATCTGGTCTACTAGCTGTCAGATATAAGAGTGAGCCGATCATCCCTCTGTAGTTGGTTACATCTACTTCTGTACCTTGATCAGGATCAAGCTTTGTAGCTGTAGCTATAGGAGTTGAAGCTGTAGAGCTGTCTTGCATGTTAAACTTTTTCAACAAATTCTTTGTGTACTTTGACTGATTGATAAAAATCCCATCATCAGTCTATTTAACTTGTAGACCTAAGAAATAGTTCATTTCTCCCATCATGCTGATTTGATATCTTGACTGCATTAACTTTGAAAACTTCTCACACAGCTTAGAGTTAGTTGACCCAAAAATGATATCATCAACATATATTTGAACTAACAACAAATCCTTACCATGATTCAAATAAAACAAGGTTTTATCAATTGTACCTCTATTGAATCCACTCTCTAGTAAGAATTGAGCCAGAGTTTCATACCAGGCTCTTGGAGCTTGCTTTAGTCCATAAAGTGCTTTATCCAGTCTATAAACATGATTTGGATATTTGGGATCAATGAAACCAGGAGGTTGCTCAATATATACCTCCTCTTCCAATTCTCCATTTAGGAATGCACTTTTCACATCCATCTGGAATACTTTGAACTTCTTGTGGGCTGCATATGCCAGAAAAATTCTGATGGCCTCTAGTCTTGCAACAGGAGCAAAAGTCTCATCATAGTCTATTCCTTCCTGTTGAGAATACCCCTTTGCAACTAGTCTTGCTTTATTCCTTACAATAGTGCCATCTGAATCTGTCTTGTTTCTGAATACCCACTTTGTACCCACAATAGACCTGCCCTTTGGCCTTGGTACTAGTTTCCAGACTTCATTTCTTTCAAACTCATTTTGTTCTTCTTGCATAGCTGTAACCCAATCAGCATCCTTGAGTGCATCTTCAACTTTCTTAGGCTCCTCTTTTGACAGAAAGTTATTATACAAACATTCATTTTGAGTTGCACTTCTTGTCTTAACACCTGCTTCAGGATTCCCAATAATTAAATCAGGAGTGTGACTTTTAGTCCATTTCCTTGCTGCTGGTAAGTCATTCCTTGAACTAGACGCTCCCCCTGGATTGGTGTTATCTTCAAAAGAACTAGAATTATTAGAAGCTCCCCCTGAGATAGTGCTATCTCTTCCTGATATGCTGTCAGGATTATCACTTGAATCTGTTTCTGATGAGTCTTCTCTTGTCATTTGAGTTGTACCAGTACTGGTGATGTCTTGCTCTTGCACCCCCTCAAGATTTGCATTATTTGAGTCATCATCAGTATCTGGTGTTTGATCAGGAATTGATCGATCGTCAAGATCTGATGGAGTATCAGTATCTGACATGACTTCATCAGAATTCTTGGTAGCTTCATTTGCAAAAATCAATCTGTCATGAGAGTCTTCTGTTATACCTGTTATCTTTTTATCATCAAAAGATAAATTAATGGACTCCATGACTGTCTTTGTTCTTAGATTGTAGACTTTAAAGGCTCTTGTTGTTCGATAGCCAATAAAGATGGCCTCATCAGCCTTAGTCTCAAATTTTCCTAGCTGTTCAAGATGAGGTCTTAGAACAAAGCACTTGCAGCCAAACACATGTAAATGCTTCAGACTTGGCTTTTTCTCCTTGATCATCTGATAAGGAGTCACACCATGTCTGTTGATTAAGGTGATGTTCTGAGTGTAGCATGCTGTGTTGACTGCTTCTGCCCAGAAATATGTAGGTAATTTAGCTTCTTCCAACATAGTTCTGCCAGCTTCAATAAGAGTCCTGTTCTTTCTTTCAACTACTCCATTTTGCTGGGGTGTGCCAGGAGCAGAGAATTGTTGAACTATTCCTTTGTATTTACAGAACTCTTCCATCACTGAATTCTTGAATTCAGTCCCATTATCACTTCTCAGAATCTTGACTTTGTATTTTGTGCCAGTTTCTATGAGCCTCACATGGTCCAGCAGTATTGCAGCAGTTTCATCTTTTCTGTGCAGAAAATACACCCAGGTAAATCTAGTATATTCATCAACAATGACTAGAGTATACCTTTTCTTACTGATGGACATAATATTCACTGGTCCAAACAAGTCAAGGTGAAGCATGTGATATGGTTCATCAACTGAGGATTCAGATTTACTCTTGAATGATGTCCTTCTCTGTTTAGCCTTCTGACAAGCATCACAGAGTCCATCAGGAGTATACAATGCCTTTGGTAATCCTCTTACTAAATCTTTCTTAACCAACTCATTTATATTGTTGAAGTTGAGATGAGAAAGCTTCTTGTGCCAATTCCAACTTTCATCTACAGAGGCTTTGCTGATAAGGCATGTAGCTGGACCATCAGTTTTAGTGTAGATGTTGGCTTCATAAATGTTACCATGTCTTAGGCCTGTTAAGACAACTCTTCCCGAAGCTTTTCTGATAACTTCAAAGTGAGTGTCATTGAAGTTGACATGATAACCTCTGTCTGTGATTTGACTAACACTCAGCAGATTATGTTTGAGTCCTTTCACCAGAGCTACTTTTTCAATGATGAAATTTCCAATTATAATATTGCCATATCCCAAAGTTTGTCCAATGTTGCCATCTCCATAAGACACAGTTGGGCCAGCCTTCTCCTCAAATTCTGATAGCAAGGTTTTGTCTCCAGTCATGTGCACAGAGCATCCACTATCCATGACTAACACATTTTTCTTTTTACCCTGCAATCAGAATTACAAAGAACTCAGTTAGAATTTTTAAGAACCCACACTTGTTGGGTTCTCTTTTCATGCAACTTAATATTTTTAGCAGCAAAAGTCTTTTTCTTATCAGATGCATGCATAGAATTCAAGTTCTTTGTTTTTCCAAAATTTTCACTTTTATTAAACTTAGGCAAAGGTTCATAATAATTGTAGTACAAACTATGATATTCTTCACATGTATAAATAGAATGCCATTTACTGCCACAATGGAAACAGGGATTCTGTGGTTTATAAAATACTGATTTACTCCTAATGTCAGACTTAGGAATTACAGTAGCCTTCTTTTTACTCCTCCTGCAATCAATAGCAAGATGATTAGAGTTACCACAGTTAAAACAAACTTTCCTTGGTGCATTTAGAATATACTTATCATTATTCTCCTTGTTTATTCCAACTTTACCATTCCTGTTCCTTTTGACAGTTGGGACTCTCTTTCTATCTGTTACATCACAGATTTTGTCCCTCAATTGTTTTTTAGACAAAAGACCTACATTTCTGTTCTTGACAGTCCTAGTCTCTGAATGATGTGTGGAAGTGGATCCCTTTTCTAAAGTAGATTTGGGATTTTCTGGATACACATAATTAACAGGTTTTAACTTGGTTTTAGTACTGTCTGTAACATATCTGTAGGTTTTTGGATTTGTTGAGTCATCAACAACAACTCTTCCAGGTTTTGTTGTTTCATCAGTAACAACTTTACCTTTCTTTTTCTCATTCTCTGGCTTATAACCTAGACACTCTTTCCAGTTTTTATCTGTGATAATTTCATGAGTTTTTGTTCCAGAATGTGTCCAAGTTCTGAGTTTTTCATTAGCATCCTTAAGTTGCATTACAAGTTCATTACATTTAAACTCCATTTCAAGTTTCATGTGTTTAGCATTATCACATTCTGCTTGTACTTCATGCATGAACAGTAACTCAGATTCTAGATGATCATTTCTCTTTGCAATCTCTGCCATTTCAGATTTTATTCTAGTATTTTCAAGAGATTGACTCCTAAAACTAATATGCAGAGATTTTTTAAAAAGGATCTTAGCTCAGAGACACTATCAGTATCAAAATCAAACAAAATTTCAGATACCTTATTTTCAGCAGCAGAAGTCTCATCAGTATTAGCCATCAAAGCATAATTCACTTTCTCTTCTTCAGAGTCAGATGAGGAGTCCATCCAGTAAGGCTTACTTGAAGAGACGAGAGCTTTGGTCTTGGTCCTCTTGCACTCAGTTGCAAAGTGACTCATTCCATCACAGTTATAGCATCTAACTTTTGACTTGTCAAATTTGCTGCTTTTGTCTTCTTTCTTCTTGTACCTGTCTTTGTCAGCATTGGAGATTTTCTTCTGAAATTTACCTTGCTTCCTAGCCTTTCTGAACTTCATCTTCTTGAAGCCCTTGACTATCATAGCAACCATCTCCATCATATCAGAATCAGTAGAGTCATCATCAGTATCAGTATCAGACTTAGCGTCACTATCTGATGATGAGTCATCAGGAATTGATTCCATAACTCTGCTCTTTCTGCTAGAGACCTCCTCAGCTTTTCCTTTTGATTTTGATTCAACATTCAAAGCAACAGATTTTGCCTTGACATTCTTCTTATTCTTTCTTTGTTGAACCTCAAGATCATAGGTTCTAAGCATCCCATAAACTTCATCAAGAGACAGCAACTTCAGATCATATTGATGCCTTATGATTGAAGCTTGAGTATCCCATTCTTCAGACAATGCTCTTAGAAACTTGGTATTCGAATCCTCTGGATCATAATCTTTGCCGACTAGAGATAGATTATTTAGCAGTGTCAGAAATCTATCATACATATCAGTCAGGCTTTCATCAGATTTAGCATCGAACTGCTCATATTCCTAAATCAACGGAGCCCTTCTGTTTCTTTTGATAGATTCAGTACCTTGACATTGAGTTTCCAAAGTATCCCAAATTTCCTTTGCAGTCCTGCATGCTATTACCCTGTTTGACATGACATTATCAAGACTGTTATGCAAAATATTTTTCACCTTTGCATCTTTGAGCACTTGAGCCTTTTCTTCCGGTGTCCATTCACTTTTTGCCTTCACGACATAGTGTTCAGGAACTGTCTCAGTTCTTGCAACTAATCTTGTTGGAAGAAATGGTCCATCATTGATCCTATCAAGATAGTCAGGATCAGTGGCTTCCAGATACATCAACATCTTTACCTTCCATGTTGGATATTCAGTTCTCTTCAGAATGGGAATCTTGATGCTTTCATACTTGCTTGTCGACATCTTCAGATCGTTTCTGATTATTATTAATCATTTTGCTCTGATACCAATTGTTGCCCAGTGATTAACAATTGTAGAAGGGGGGGTTGAATACAATTGTATAAGATTTCGACTTTAAACAATAATAACACAAGTATGAATCAATAACAGCTTTATTAATTCTGATATAAAACTGTTACAAAACTCTCTTAAGAAATTCTATGTTCTTAAGAGCTGCTAGGTTACAAGATACTCGTGTATGCGATTACAATCATGTAAAACCTAACCTGTGTTTATATAGTGTACACAGCTGCACTATCAATTACAAGATATATAAAATCAATTACATACGATTCTTAATACATATCTTGAATGATAGCTATGTTCCTACAATTCAGGAACCGACAAATCAATCTTCCCCAATTTCTGGACTGATGAAAATCCGCTTGTAATCCTGATCTACTCAAATACTGATGGTGTATTACTGATGACGTCAACATCAGTATCTGATCAGTAATGTCCAGATCCTGACCATCACTTGAATCAATACTCAACAGTTGGGTATTGGATTTAAATGTTACCACTGCCCTTAGAAGTGTACAATGAATGTTGGTTGATGTTATGGATGTATGGTATGCCCGGTGTGGCTTGGTTATGTTGTGACAAAATGGTAATGTTCGATTTAGAGCCGTCGTAATGCCCAAATTTCTTGAACCATGTTGACAGCAGCTACCAGAGTCCTTAATCATGTTTAAACTGCAACCACCGACCACATTGGGTAGCTTTTGGAGTCTAGTTTATGTGGCCGCAAGAATCATGTCAAAATAATTTACGGTTTGTGAGATATGACCAATTTAGTAGGTAGTGGTCCTGACCATAAAACTGCTGGAAGGTTCTCCCTTGTAAATTATGTTTGGACCCTTAAAACCTATGTTAAATTCGTGGTAAAATTTGAGAAACAAGATTTTACAGTGGAGTAACTGACCCAAAAAGAATTGGGTAAATATTCGAATTCTTTATTTTTATAAAAATGTAGAGTGAAATGCGCGCGAGTAGAAAATTGCGCATAAAATTCGTTTAATGGGATTTTCGCACAAAATTTAGCGTAGTTGGAATTTAGTAATAAATTCGAGACGAATTATTATCAACATGACTTTAAAATGTTACGGACCTTTAGGAGGGTTAGTGGACTTAAATGTGGAGTCGCTAGGGTAATTTCGTAATTATTTTATTATTATTTAGTGGTTTCGTTAAGTTACTAACAAACATACCCTTGAACATTTATAGGTTACCGTACGACACCGAGAGCCTTACCACCCCTACCACACCAAGGGAAGTGACTATATCCCTTCACTTATTGTTCAAGTGAAATATTTTGTGCAACTATTATCTTCATGATTTTATTATTCTCCAAATTCTATTGCAAGTGCCTTAAACCTATATTTTGAAGTATTGGTTCTATATTACTTCTTTTGCCATGTATGGAGTTGTACAGTTTTGCGGTAATTGCTTATATTGTGATAAATAGAGTTGCCTTCTGATTTGTATACAAGTTTTGAGATAAGCTATTATAAATCGATGTATCTTGTAACTCTATAAATAAGAGCATACTTATTGTGTTCGACTCTAGATCGGGAGTCAATATTTTGAGATATATAGATAGTCGTGGAAACCCGGAGGGATTCCAACGGCAAAGTACTATGTATTTTGAGGATTGTTATTTAATATTATTTTATGATAACTGTTTCATCGATTAAATATTATTCGATGATTACATTTGTGAAGAGAATATCATTTCAAATATTTATTTAAAAGTTTTATTTGTAATCATCTATTATTTATTTAATTAAATGAATATTATTGTGAATATTCATTTCAAGATTTAAGGGTAATTATCTGTTTAATTATATTCTTTATACCTTTATGAGCTTATATGTTCATTTGATGATTATTTTAATCGTTATACTTTCCCTATTGAGGTTACATGGTTACAGATATTTCCTTAATGATATTAAGTATCTGTTGGATTTTGAAAACCCCATGGGTATAATGGGATATTTTGTTAAACTCTAGTAATCACTTGCTGAGCATTTCTTCCGCTCATACTTGTTTGTTTCGAAATCCTAACTTTTCAGTAAGGTAGTTTGGAGACTTATCCGCACAGTTCGGAAAACGACGAAACAAGACGCTATTTTTGAAGATGACTCGACTCAGGATGTCTGGATTTCGTGTAAGATCTATTTTATATAGTTGGATACTAATAATTATTGTTATGTAATAGATTAGTTGGCCCGGTATACTTCTTGTCGAAGTTATACCAGTGGTTTAAGATTTGATCAAAGAGAACGTGGTAAAGAAGAAAGTTTTATTTAATGGAAATTGGATTCTTGTTTCTAGCACTATAACCTAAAAGATCTTGGAGAGTTGGGGTCACAAATGTTATATTTAAATGTTGGACAATTACAAGGAACATTGTGTTATTAAACAAATGATTTTATTTTGAGGATTTTTACGTAACGACCAAATCTCCTGACCCCGGATTTGGGGGCGTTACGATTATCTTTTTAAGATTCATTCGAGATTTATTTTAAAAGACATGTTATAAAAAAAATTTAATTCTAATTCGAAAAAAATTCTGTAGATTTTCTTAAATGTTCGATGAATTATTTATAGTGTTGTACTTGTGCGTAACTATATTCGAAATTTATTTCAGATCAATAAAATATTTAGTAGAATTTAATATAATTATCAAATAAAGTAGTATTATGATTTCAAAGTAATCACAAAACACCTAAGTGAATCTTGTGTATTACATACTCCCTTTGTCCCCTTTTATTGTCTATTTTGAAAAAATTAAGAAAGGGTTAGTTGGTAATTAGTTTCCTTGTCTACCCTTAATAAATGAACCAAATTAAATTGAGCATATTAGTCAAACATTGGAAATAGGAATGTAGGGGTAAATTTTGGAAAAACCTATCAAAAATTACCTTGATGAATAAATGGACAACTATTTAGGGACAATTTTTTTTCCAAGGGACAACTAAAAGTGAACAGAGGGAGTAATATTTATAAATATTTCCTTTTTTAAAAAAAAATTATACAATTCTTCTAAAATATTTGAAACTTATTTTGGATTAATAAAATATTGAGTAGAATCTTAATATAAATATCTAATAAAATAATATTACAATTTTAAAATAATTTACAAAACACCTAAGAGAATCTTAGTATATTACAAAAAATTGTAAGATTCCAAATCAAATTTTAACTTAAAAACTTAGATTCCATTAAGTGTTTTATATCAACATATTAACTGTTTTAATTTATCCTCAAATTTTTTGATCAAAAAAATTGTGGATTGTAAGATCCACTAGGTGTTGCACATTGATATTTATTTGATTAATATATAAAGTATAGTTCTGATAAGTGGATTTTTATCCACTTGGAACGCCTTATTTCGACTTAAATTGATAGCTTTGTTCTCAAGTAATTGTGTGTTTTAATGTGTTTTTGTGTCAAATGTGCAGGATATCATTTACAGGTTTTCTAGTAAATATGAGGTGTTTTTAACTTCAAAGAACCAGGTGTCGGGAATTGCATGGGAATAAGGCAAGAAATCAGAATGGCAAAAGAAGTCAGTGTGTTCAGTAACCTTTGGGCGCGGGCGCGCGGAGGGTAGTTAGCATGGAGCGCGGGCGCGCTGGGTGAATTCTGAGAAGATTTGTGCGCGCGGGCGCGCTGAGAAACACTGGACGCGCGCGCGGCCGCGCGGGGCTTGGCAGAAAACTTCCTGGAATTGTGTTTTAATTAGGAAATTGCCGTTTCTTCTCCTAATTCAAGATGGCAATTGTTGTGGACGATTTAAAGCTTCTGGAAGTTAACTTAAACAAGGGAATTGCAATTCTATTTCAATTAAAGATGGAAAATTACCGGAATTCTATCCTATTTCAAATACGGTAATCGCTTGGTCAAGGAGGCACTTGGGGGCTATAAATACACACCTTGGGGCACAGAAAAATAACAATCTACACATCCTACACACATAATTCGTTCAGAGCAAGAAGGGAGAGAAGCCAAGGCGAGGATCGTGACAACAAGAAGATCTAGACATAGTTTTCTTGTATTCCTTTGTTAGGCGTATCTTGTGGATGCTCATTACTTTTCCGGATTTGTTCGCTACACCTTATTTTATTATTGATTTATTCATCATCTTCTTTATTTTGTTTACTACCATGCTTTCATCAAATCCCATGGTGACGAGAGGTTCGATTATGAACTAATCGTTATCGTGGGGTCCTAGTGGATTTATCTATGTAGCTTAGTAGTTTGCATGCCTTAGAGATTTATGTGTGGTGAATTAATGATATCCTTGTATGGTTATGCTTATTGAATTTAGGTGCGTCGCGAACATCTAATTTGTTAATCTCTTGCTAAACGAGAGTGGATCTTGAGATTTAGAACTTGCCATGCTAGCATAGGATAGGTTGATGTAATCATCATGATTTGTGGCATGAATAGAGATATTATGCTACCCTATGTGATCTAAGTGAATAACTTGTGCTTCAACCTTTATGTTTTCAAATTCTATAGAGATATAGGGTCTAAACATAATAGGTGACTATTCATCTTCTATCTTTTGTGGATGTATGCTTAGATTGGTACTAGTATACCGAGAGGTAACTTTTACTCTTTTCGTGTTGTTCGATCAGATATCATAACCATCGCATGTTTTAATCAAAGGCTGCAACTCTAAGTGAAGTAGATAATGAAACTAGGATTCCATGTTTATTCTCATATAAGTAATCCGAATTTAAGTCTAGTTAATTGTTTAATTCTTAGTTTTATAAATTGCATCTTAGTTTAATTTAGTTAATCAAACCCTATTTGTTATTTTCTTAGCAGTGAATTTAAACCATACATTATTGCATAGACATATTTTCTGAGTAAAACTTAACCAAGATCTCTGTGGAACGAACTTTAATTGTATTACTTGTGACTACGTGCGCTTGCGTGAATTTAGCATAACAAGTTTTTGGCGCCGCTGCCGGGGATCATCGGTGTTTTTATTTCAGTTTATGTGTTTGTCAATAGTGGTCGTTAGCGTTCACTGACTCGGATTCTTACTTAGTTTGTTTGTTTCGTGGTGTTTCAGGTACTTGAGTTTGTATGCAAACACGTTCGCAAGCTCGATTACTTAAACTGGCAGAAGACGATCTTGTTGAGAATATAGAGAATAAGGAAGAGGAGACTGAAACTACAGTAGCGATGGCAGATACAGCAGCAGCTAAGGCTTTGAAGGACTATTCTCAGCCAAAACTTAATGACATTCAGTCTAGCATTGTTAGGCCAGCTATTGCAGCGAACAACTTTGAGATCAAGCCGGGCACAATTCAGATGGTGCAGAATTCAGTCCAGTTTGGGGGAGCTTCTACGGAGGATCCTAACATGCATGTTCGGGACTTTATTGAAATCTGCGACACTTTTAAGTGTAATGGTGTGACGGATGATGCTATCAGGTTGAGGCTTTTCCCATTCTCTCTGAGGGATAAGGCTAAGAGCTGGCTACACTCTCTACCACCTGGTTCCATTACTACATGGGAAGATCTTGCTCAGAAGTTCCTTACTAAATTCTTTCCTATGGCGAAAACTGCAGCAATAAGGAACCAGTTAACTCAATTCCAACAACAATCTGGCGAGTCCTTGTGTGAGGCTTGGGAACGCTACAAGGAGATGCTAAGGAAGTGTCCTCATCATGGCATGCCTGATTGGATGGTTATCAATGGATTCTACAATGGGTTGGGAGCACAATCTAGGCCTTTGCTAGATGCAGCATCAGGTGGAGCTTTGTGGGCAAAGAGCTATGATGAAGCTTATGAACTTATTGAGATGATGGCTGCTAATGAATATCAGAATCCAACCCAGAGACTTTCTCAAGGCAAAGTAGCAGGAGTTTTGGAAGTAGATACAGCTTCAATGATTACAGCTCAGTTGAAGGCTCTTGCTATGAAAGTGGACTCTCTTGCTAATTATGGAGTTCAGCAGGTGGCTAGTGTTTGTGAGTTATGTGCGGGCGCACATGAGACGAGTCAATGTGCTATCTCTTCTGAATCAGCACAGTTCGTGAGTAATTTCCAGAGACCTGCTGTACCGGTTCCAGCCACTTATCATCCTAATAATAGGAATCATCCTAACTTCAGCTGGAGCAACAATCAGAATACTCAACAATCTTATCAGCAAGCAAAGCCGTATAATCAGGGTTATCAGCAATCTTATAGGGCACCATATCAACCCCCAGGATTTCAGCAGCAACAACCTCAGACTCAGGTGGGGCAATCATCTAATGATAAATCTGATGAGATGTGGATAGCATTGAAGAACCTGCAAGCTGGTCAGAAGCTCTTGGAAACTCAGATAGGGCAAATTGCAAGTGCCTTGGGTAGTAGGCCACAAGGAACTCTTCCTAGTGACACGGAAGCCAATCCAGGCAGAAGGGATTTCAAGGAGCAGGTGAAGGTTGTAACTTTGAGATCAGGAAGGGTCACATCAGGTCCTAAATCAGCCACTAATGAAGATGAAGAAGTGCAGAATCAGCAAGTCGAAAATTCTGCATTGCCTGAAATTGAGAAATCTGACTTGGTAGCTGATCAGCTGGAAGGTGAGAAAGAGAAGAGCAAGGAATCTGTTGATAAGGCTTCTTCGGAGTTGTCTACTAAGAATAATCAGATCTATCCTCCTCCTCCATATCCTAGAAGACTCCAGAAGCAGAATTTGGATAACAAATTTGCTAGGTTCTTAGAGGTGTTCAAGAAGTTGCACATCAACATACCTTTTGCAGAAGCACTTGAGGAGATGCCGAGCTATGCTAAGTTCATGAAGGGTATTCTCTCGCGTAAGTTGAAGCTCGATGCATTAGAGACCGTTGCCTTAACGGAAGAGTGTAGTGCGGTTCTGCAACAGAAATTGCCTCCAAAGCTAAAGGATCCGGGTAGCTTTACTATTCCATGCACTATTGGTAATCTATTCTTTGAGAAGTGCTTGTGTGACTTGGGAGCTAGCATCAATCTCATGCCCTTGTCAGTATTCATGCAATTGGGTCTACCGGATCCAAAGCCAACTAACATCTCGTTGCAGTTGGCTGACCGTTCAATTACCTATCCGAGAGGCATAGTTGAGGATGTCTTGGTGAAAGTTGATAAGCTCATCTTCCCTGCTGATTTTGTTATATTGGATTTCGAGGAAGATAAGAAGATTCCCATAATCTTGGGAAGGCCATTCTTAGCTACTGGTAGTACCTTGATCGATGTGCAGAAAGGAGAGCTCACCATGAGGGTTCAAAATCAGAATGTCACCTTTAATGTGTTCAATGCTATGAAGCTTCCGTCTGATGAAGAAGAATGTTTCAATGTTGATTTGGTTGATTCCATGGTAGCCAAGGATCTTGATCATTTGTTGCTAACAGATTCTTTGGAAAAAGCATTGAGTGGGAACTCTGAGGTGAGAGATGAGGATGAAGTAATGCAAATTCAGATGTTGAATGCTAATTCGTGGAAGAGGAAATTTGACATGCCATTTGAGTCTCTTGGGTTAAAGGAGCTGGAAAAGTCACAAATCCGTCTTAAACCATCTATTGAGGAAGCTCCTACTCTTGAACTCAAACCTTTGCCTAGTCACTTGAGGTATGCTTTTCTTGGTGATACCTCTACGCTACCTGTTATTATTTCTTCTAACCTGTCAGATGTCGAGGAAGAAAAGCTCTTGCGTATATTGAGGAAATTCAAGACAGCAATTGGTTGGACTATAGCAGATATCAAGGGAATCAGCCCTTCGTATTGCATGCATAAAATTCTGCTAGAAGAAGGAGCTAAGCCTACTGTTGAACATCAAAGAAGACTCAATCCGATTATGAAGGAGGTGGTGAAGAAGGAAATTCTAAAGTGGTTAGATGCTGGCATTATCTACCCTATCTCAGATAGTTCTTGGGTGAGTCCGGTTCAATGTGTGCCAAAGAAAGGAGGCATGACAGTTGTTGCTAATGAGAAGAATGAGCTCATCCCTACTCGAACAGTCACGGGGTGGAGAGTTTGCATGGATTATCGGAAGCTCAACAAAGCCACAAGAAAAGATCACTTCCCTCTACCTTTTATTGATCAGATGCTAGACAGGTTGGCTGGTCACGAGTATTATTGTTTGCTTGATGGTTACTCTGGCTATAATCAGATTTGCATTGCTCCGGAAGATCAAGAGAAGACCACATTCACATGTCCTTTTGGCACTTTTGCTTTTCGTCGAGTTTCGTTTGGACTTTGTGGTGCTCCTGCCACTTTCCAAAGGTGCATGATGGCTATTTTCTCAGACATGATTGGCTCGAATGTGGAAGTGTTTATGGATGACTTCTCAGTTTTTGGTACATCGTATGATGAGTGCTTGCATAATCTTGGTTTGGTTCTGCAGAGGTGTGTGGAGACCAATTTGGTGCTTAATTGGGAGAAATGTCACTTTATGGTACAAGAAGGAATTATTCTTGGGCACAAGGTATCTAGCAAGGGACTTGAAGTGGATAGAGCCAAGGTGGAGACAATCGAGAATCTTCCTCCACCTATTTCTGTTAAAGGAATTCGCAGTTTTCTTGGTCATGCAGGGTTCTATAGGCGATTCATTCAAGACTTCTCGAAAATCTCTAAACCTTTGTGCAAATTGTTAGAAAAGGATGTTCCTTTCAAGTTTGATGCTGAATGTCTGGCAGCTTTTGAGCTGTTGAAGAAGAAGCTAACTACTACTCCTGTCATTACTGCACCCAATTGGGAGGAACCGTTTGAGCTGATGTGTGATGCTAGTGACTATGCTGTTGGAGCTGTGCTTGGACAAAGGAAGGACAAAATTTTTCATGTGGTTTACTATGCTAGTAAAACCCTCAATGAGGCTCAGCTTAATTACACCACTACAGAGAAGGAGTTGTTAGCAGTTGTCTATGCTTTTGAGAAATTCAGATCTTATTTGCTTGGTACTAAGGTGATTGTGTACACGGATCATGCTGCTATTCGATATCTCATGTCAAAGAAGGATTCTAAGCCTAGGTTGATTCGTTGGGTGCTTCTCTTGCAAGAATTTGATGTGGAGATCAAGGATAGGAAGGGCACGGAAAATCAAGTAGCTGATCATCTTTCTCGTTTGGAGGACCAAGGTAAAGATTCACATGCTAAATCTCTTATTAATGAATCTTTTCCGGATGAGCAACTTTTTGGAGTGCAAGGTGAAGAGCCATGGTTTGCAGATTATGTGAACTATCTTGTTAGTAATGTCATTCCACCAGAATTCTCTTATGCTCAAAGGAAGAAGTTCTTACATGATGTGAAGTGGTACCGTTGGGACGAGCCATTCTTGTTCAAACTTGGTATAGATCAGATTTTGAGGAGGTGCATTCCCTATAGTGAGACTGAGAGTATCTTGCGTGATTACCATTCTACCACATATGGAGGTCATTATGGTGGTAATAAAACAGCTCAGAAAGTACTTCAGGCGGGATTCTATTGGCCGACTCTGTTTAAGGATTCTCATCGTTTTGTGATGAGTTGTGATCGATGTCAACGAGTTGGTAATATCTCTAGGAGGAATGAGATGCCTTTGAATACTATTCTGGAAGTTGAGATCTTTGATGTGTGGGGGATTGATTTTATGGGTCCGTTTGTTTCATCTTGCAATAATCAGTACATCTTGCTAGCTGTGGATTATGTTTCTAAATGGGTTGAGGTGAAAGCCTTACCAACCAATGATGCTAAGGTGGTGCTGAATTTTCTTCACAAGCAGATTTTTACACATTTTGGGACTCCGAGAGCTATAATCAGTGATGAGGGGACACACTTCTGTAATCGTCAGTTTACTGCTATGATGGCAAAGTACAATGTGACGCATCGTGTTGCCACTGCTTATCATCCCCAAACTAATGGTCAAGCGGAGGTTTCGAATCGTGAAATCAAAAGGATCCTGGAAAAAGTGGTGAATCCATCTCGTAAGGATTGGTCATTGAAGTTAGACGAAGCTGTTTGGGCTTATAGAACTGCATACAAGACACCTCTTGGAATGTCACCTTATCAGTTAGTGTTTGGTAAGGCTTGTCATTTACCAGCTGAGTTAGAGCACAAGGCTTTTTGGGCATTGAAGAAGTTGAATCTGGATATCTCAGCTGCGGGTGAAAAGCGTCTACTTCAGTTGAATGAGCTTGAGGAATTTCGTGAGCAGGCTTATGAGAATGCAAAAATGTACAAGGAAAAGGTTAAAAGGTGGCATGATAGAAAGTTGGTGCACAAGGAATTCGTGCAGGGTCAACAGGTTTTGCTGTACAACTCTCGCCTTAAACTTTTTCCGGGAAAGCTCAAGTCAAAGTGGTCTGGTCCGTTTACAGTTAAGGAGGTATTTCCACATGGAGCGGTGGAGATATTTAGAGGGTCTATCAATGATGCTTTTAAAGTAAATGGACATCGACTGAAGCCTTATTATGGAGGAACGGTGAACCGTGAGAAGGTTGCCTCCGTTTTGTCAGAATTGTGAGATTTTGGAAATACGTCAAGCTAAAGACGTAAAACAAGCGCTTCTTGGGAGGCAACCCATGATGTAAGGAATTTTAGTAGAAGTCAGTAGGTAGTATTTTTGTTGTTTGAAAAAAAAAAAAAAAAAAAAAAAATTTATTTCTGGAAAGCTGGGCGCGGGCGCGCGGAGGAATACCTATGCTGGGCGCGGCCGCGCGGAAGTCTGAACATAGAAAAAAAAAAGAGCAGTTTTTTTCGGGCGATTGCAGTTAAGTCCCCAACCCTAATTCTTCTCTTCTACTTCGATTTTTACACCCCAAATCTCTCTCCATCAGTTAATAAACACTCACTTTGACATTCCATCTCATACCAAACACATTCATATCACACATCCTTACATATCTACATACACAATCACCCATTCATATCAATTCTCAAACCCTAATTGGACTTCAAGGAGCTTCGAATTTTCGAGATTGAGGGATTGATTTTGGGCAAGTTCTACCTCTACTATTCGATTTGGGTAATCTCTACTCTTGTTATTTGATTTTCGAATTGTAGTTCTTGCAAAATTTGGGGATTTTTGTGTGAGATTTGTGGGCAGATTTTTGGGTCGATTTGTGGCAGTTGGGGTGTGATTTTGTTGATTGGTATTGATTACTATGGCACCAAAGAGAGCTAGGGTTGTTGGTAGCAGTTCCCGTGGTCGTTCATTGTCTGTTTCTGACTCGAGTTCGGGAGATGAGGGTATGGAGAAGTTTCGTTCTGAGGAGGCTAGGGCTGAGTATGTGAAGTTGTTGTCTCGGCCCGTGGCGAAGGATAGGGTATGGTTGCCTGTTGCTGCTGATGGTGAGATGGTGGCTATGATTGAGGAGAGGGGTTGGCAGGGTTTGTGTGAGCTTGCATCCGCTGTCCCGTTGACTATAGTCCGGGAATTCTATGCTAATGCTAGGGAGAACAGGGATGGTTATTCACTTGTCCGAGGGTTTACTATTGATTACACTGCTCGTGCTATTCGGCTGTTACTTGGGTTGCCGGATAGACCTGTTGGGGCGGAGGACTGGACTTTTAAGGCCAGGTCCGAAGTGGATTTAGATGAGGTGGTGGCACGTCTGTGTGTGCCAGGTACGACATGGAAGTTGAAGGTTGGGTCAACTGAGAAGGCTACATTTCCATCTGCCTCGATGAACAGATATGCTCGGGCTTGGAATTCTTTTATTTGTGCGAATCTGTTGCCTACTACACATACACATGAGGTGACAGTTGAGCGAGCTATCTTGTTATGGGCTATTCTGAATGGACATTATATCGATGTTGGATATTTGGTTAATCAGAGTATGCTGCGCTTCTTGAGGGTGTCTTCGGGGTCAGTTCCTTATGGCTCTATTGTTACGAGGATGTGTGCCAATGCTGGGGTGACATGGTCGTCTGAGGAGCCGATTCAGATGCCAGCTGGACCTATCGATGTGTCGAAGTTAGGGGAATGGCCTGGCGGCATTCCTCATCCTAGGGGTCTGGGCTATGCGATTGCTGGCGCTCCTCCAGTTGCTCCTGTTGCTGTCTCGAGTGCTTCGCATGATAGGAGGATGATGAGGCGGATGGATGCATTGTATGAGAGCCATAGCCGGTTTTCAGCGAGGTTGACTCAGGCTTTCAGTTCTGCCTTTGGAGCTAGTGGATCCCATGTTGAGTGGCCAGTCTTTGGATCGGACACTATTTATCCACCTCCAGATTCTCCACCCGAGGAGGGTGATGACGCTGAGGCGTAGGTATGTTTTCTACTTTCCTTCGTAATTACTTCCATTCAATGGGGTCATTGAATATCTTAAGTTTGGGGGTGGTTTGGGGGAAAAGTATTGTATATGTTGTATATGTTCATTGTGTTCATGTTAGGATATCATGTTTGCATATTAGTTGTAAGTCATGCATTTTTATGTTCGTATTATCTATGTTTGTTTCATATAGGACATTTTGTTTTATTTTTCGTATATCATGTGAGTTTTCATTTAGTTGCATTTGCATGGCATGCATTTTTCATGATCCCTTAAAATGAGCTGATTCTGATTGATAGGTAGATGTTGATTTGAGTGTGATGATAATGAGTAGAGGGCTGATTTATAGTTCCTAGGTAATTGACTTGCATGTTCAGGAACAAAAATTTTTACACAGTCTCATTAGGGTACTTTTGGGGGTAGGTTGGAGTCATGCATGTTGGATGTTTTGAGATTTAATCACTTGTTTATTCTTAGAATTTTCGTTATTCCCTTTATAGCATAGGAACATTAAAGTCTGAGTTTGGGGGAAAACAGGAATTTCATGCTAGTTGTTAATAGTTGTTAATAATGGCTAGGTGTCAATTGGCTAGTAGCCAGCTCATATTTATATGAGTAGTCTAGGGCTGGAAATGAGAAAGGCTCATTCCAGATTGCGTAAAAAAAAAAAAAAATCAGAAAAAAAAAGAAAAAAAAAAAGAAAAAAAAAAGGAAAAAAAAAAAAAAAAAAGAGTCAAGTTTTGTTTGTTTATATGCAAAATTAACCAGAGTGAGCTCTTTAATACTCGAGTTATTAAGTCCGAGGGGACTTAGTCCTAGTGACCTAAGGCTTTTATAGTCTGGGATCCTGCTGACCTAACGCTCGCTACATGGGTATTATTGTATAAGCCTTTTGGGGTCTCATTCATTGCACGGTTAAATAAGCATGCGTATTGTATATGTAGTGTCATAGTAGTAAGCATGAGTTTCTGTCTACCTTGGATAAGGGTGGAGGTGTTCCTAGGTTATGGAGTGTCTACAGTCTATTCTAGTTATAAACCTGTGATTGTCTTGACGGAAAGCATGTATGATTTTTGACCTATTTCTGGGGGTATTTCTGATGAGCATTGCACACACGCACGTTTCTGTCATGTACTGTTAGTATACGGGGATTTAGTCGAGCTCTGCTTGGACTTGTTGCATTCGTTGAGATTTTTGCTTGTTAGTTGGTTTTGGTGAGTTTGAAGGGGATCTTGCATTTATCATGATAGTTGCATGCATTGCATTGCATTAGGTTAAATGGATTTTGTGGGTACATTCGCTATAGGCCCTCACGAGACCTTACTCGTCCACTAGGGCTGCCTAGGGGTTTAAAGGGCTTGTTGCATATGCCAAATGCAACCGTGATCACCTACGGAAGTGGTACTAGTTAGTTGTATATATTTTTGTTGTTTATGCTTGAGGACAAGCATCGGTTTAAGTTTGGGGGTGTGATAAGTGGATTTTTATCCACTTGGAACGCCTTATTTCGACTTAAATTGATAGCTTTGTTCTCAAGTAATTGTGTGTTTTAATGTGTTTTTGTGTCAAATGTGCAGGATATCATTTACAGGTTTTCTAGTAAATATGAGGTGTTTTTAACTTCAAAGAACCAGGTGTCGGGAATTGCATGGGAATAAGGCAAGAAATCAGAATGGCAAAAGAAGTCAGTGTGTTCAGTAACCTTTGGGCGCGGGCGCGCGGAGGGTAGTTAGCATGGAGCGCGGGCGCGCTGGGTGAATTCTGAGAAGATTTGTGCGCGCGGGCGCGCTGAGAAACACTGGACGCGCGCGCGGCCGCGCGGGGCTTGGCAGAAAACTTCCTGGAATTGTGTTTTAATTAGGAAATTGCCGTTTCTTCTCCTAATTCAAGATGGCAATTGTTGTGGACGATTTAAAGCTTCTGGAAGTTAACTTAAACAAGGGAATTGCAATTCTATTTCAATTAAAGATGGAAAATTACCGGAATTCTATCCTATTTCAAATACGGTAATCGCTTGGTCAAGGAGGCACTTGGGGGCTATAAATACACACCTTGGGGCACAGAAAAATAACAATCTACACATCCTACACACATAATTCGTTCAGAGCAAGAAGGGAGAGAAGCCAAGGCGAGGATCGTGACAACAAGAAGATCTAGACATAGTTTTCTTGTATTCCTTTGTTAGGCGTATCTTGTGGATGCTCATTACTTTTCCGGATTTGTTCGCTACACCTTATTTTATTATTGATTTATTCATCATCTTCTTTATTTTGTTTACTACCATGCTTTCATCAAATCCCATGGTGACGAGAGGTTCGATTATGAACTAATCGTTATCGTGGGGTCCTAGTGGATTTATCTATGTAGCTTAGTAGTTTGCATGCCTTAGAGATTTATGTGTGGTGAATTAATGATATCCTTGTATGGTTATGCTTATTGAATTTAGGTGCGTCGCGAACATCTAATTTGTTAATCTCTTGCTAAACGAGAGTGGATCTTGAGATTTAGAACTTGCCATGCTAGCATAGGATAGGTTGATGTAATCATCATGATTTGTGGCATGAATAGAGATATTATGCTACCCTATGTGATCTAAGTGAATAACTTGTGCTTCAACCTTTATGTTTTCAAATTCTATAGAGATATAGGGTCTAAACATAATAGGTGACTATTCATCTTCTATCTTTTGTGGATGTATGCTTAGATTGGTACTAGTATACCGAGAGGTAACTTTTACTCTTTTCGTGTTGTTCGATCAGATATCATAACCATCGCATGTTTTAATCAAAGGCTGCAACTCTAAGTGAAGTAGATAATGAAACTAGGATTCCATGTTTATTCTCATATAAGTAATCCGAATTTAAGTCTAGTTAATTGTTTAATTCTTAGTTTTATAAATTGCATCTTAGTTTAATTTAGTTAATCAAACCCTATTTGTTATTTTCTTAGCAGTGAATTTAAACCATACATTATTGCATAGACATATTTTCTGAGTAAAACTTAACCAAGATCTCTGTGGAACGAACTTTAATTGTATTACTTGTGACTACGTGCGCTTGCGTGAATTTAGCATAACAAGTTCCATAATTTAATTTTAAAATTTTCTTTTTTTAATAAAAATTGGAACATTACTTTTTTATTCATAGAAAAATAAAAAAGAAATAATTTATGGAACTATGAGTCAGTCCCAAATATAAAAAACCTAATATTTACATAGATTCTCTTAAGTTTTCAATCTTAGATTTCATTGAATGTTTTGTAAAAAAAATTATTATTTTATTTATTCTCAATGTAATTTATAAAAAAAAGTTGTAGATTACAATATTCAGTTACGCGTAGTACGTTGATAAATTATTTGGTATTATTTTTTGTGATCCTAATATTTATTTATTTTTAAGATTCTTTGAGTTTTATTTACATTTTAGTATATTTTTTAAATTAATTTTTATCTTTTCAGTCCAAGAATCCACTAAGTGTTTTGTATCAAGGTATTAATTATTCTATTTACTCCTCTAATTTTTCTCAAAAAATTTATAAATTGAAAGATTCTCCTAGGTGTTTCCAATTGATGTATAATTTGTTATTATTTATTTTAGTGTTAATATTAATTTATTTTTAGGAATCTTTTTTTTAACCTTTTGGTTTGAAATCAATATTTAAGTTTTCAGTCTAAGATTCCATTAAGTGTTTTGGATTCACATATTAATTATTTTATTTTAACCACAAACTTTTTTTTATCAAAAAAGTAAGATTACATTAGGTGTTGCATTGATATATTAGTTATATCTTTTATAGTGACATTACGATCTTTTATTTTTTTTAATGTATTTTTAAATTTAATTTTTAATATTTCAATCTAAGATTCCTTTCAATGTTTTGTAACAAAATATTAGTTATTTTATTTACTCCTCAATGTTTTTTCAAAAAATCATAAATTTTAATATTTTGTTATAGATAACATGGTGATAAATTATTTATTATTATAGTTTGTAATGTTAGTATTATATATTTTTAGGATTATTATAGTATTTTTAGGATTATTATTATTTGTAATGGTGAAAATTATTTATTATTATAGTTTGTAATGTTATTATTATAGTTCTATATATATTTTTTTAATAAAAATAATTGCAATTTTTTTTAAAGATTAAGTTACATATAAAAATATGATATAATACATCAAGATTTGTGTTCCCAATCAATAAAATCTAAATAAATCTAAAAAACACCTAAAAGAATCTTGGTGCATTACACAATATTTGTATATATTTATATTTTCGAAAGAAAATATATACATTTCTTTTAAAATTAAGTTACATGTAGAAATATTATAAAATGCACCAAGATTCTTTTGTGTGTTTCAAATCAATATATCAATTTATTTACGGGTTAGGTATCAAAGTGGTCACTGAAGTGGAAGCCATATATCAATTCATTCACCGATCTTTACGGGGTATCATTTGAATCATTAAGGTCATAATAAATATCAAATGGGTATCTTTAAAATGTACTCGAAAAGTAAAAATAATTTTTCATTGAGTTCTACACATTTTTATTCAATGCTTCCATAACCAAACGAAAGGTTAATAATTCTAGTTTTTCTGATAATATATTTAGATTTTTAAAAATTCATTTACTATTTATTTTTAATTTTATTATCATTTTCCTTCTTTTAATTAAAAATAAATAGTAAATAAATTTTTTAAATTCTAAATATATTATCAAAAATACTGGAATCCAAAATCTTTCATTTGATTATAGTGGCATTTAAGAAAAATGTGTAGAACTCGATGAAAAATTACTTTTACTTTCCGAGTACATATATACAGGTATTTGTTTGATATTTATTATGACTTTAATGATTCAAATGATACCCCGTAAAGATCGGTGAACAAATTGATATATCGCTTCCACTTTAGTGACCACTTTGATACTTAACCCATTTATTTACTATCTTTTTGAGATTCCTTTGAGAATTGTTTTAAAGACGTGCTAGAAAAATTGAATTTCTTACATGTTTCTAATCAATATATTAGTTTATTTACTTTTATTATCTTTTTAGATTTCCTCGAGAATTGTTTTAAAAGACATGCTATAAAAATTTGATTTTAATTTGAAAAAAAATATTATTTAAATTTTCTTAAATATTGGATAATTAATTTATAGTGCTCTACTTGTACATAACTATACCGAAACTTAATTCATACCAATAAAATATTTAGTAGAATCTAAATGTAAATATCTAATAAAATTATATTACAATTTTTAAATAATTAACAAAACACCTAAGAAAATCTTGGTGTATTACATAATATTTTTATATATTTCATGATTTTTTTAAAAAAAACTAAACACTTCTTTTAAAATTAAGTTACACATAAAAATATCATCGAATACACCACCAAGTTTCTATTACGTGTTTCAATGTATCATTCAAAATTTATTCTCCATTATCTCAAGTTCTAGAATTCGAAAAAATATTCTTAATGTTCCATAAATTATTTATAACGTTACACTTGTACATAACTATATCCAAAACTTATTTTAGATCAATAAACTATTTAAACGAATCTTAATATAAATACGATAAAGTAATATTATAATTTCAAGTAATTAAAAAAACACCTAAAAGAATCTCGGTATTACATAATAGTTCTATATCTTTTTTTTAAAGAAAAATAATTATACAATTTTTTAAAAGTTAAGTTACATATAAAAATATTATGTAATACATCAAAATTCATGTTCCCAACCATAAAATCTAAATAAATCTAAAAAACACCTAAGAGAATCTTGGTGTATTAGACAATATTTGTATATATTTATATTTTCAAAAGAAAATTTATACATTTCTTTTAGAATTAAATTACATGTAGAAATATTATAAAATGCACCAAGATTCTCATACGTGTTTCAATCAATATATCAATTTATTTACTATCTTTTTTAGATTCCTTTGAGAATTGTTTTAAAAGACGTGCTAGAAAAATTGAATTTCTTACGCATTTCAAATCAATATATCAGTTTATTTACTTTTACTAAATTTTTGAGATTCTTTCGAGAATGTTGAGTATTGAATACGATAAAAGAATACAGAGGGGGGGGTGAATGGATTCTTGAACTTTTCTTGGATTGAGTCTATGTAGCAGATAAGTGCCTGTGTGTGTAGAAGTGAAGGTGCGGATAAAGAAACAACACAAGACACAATATCACTTTAATCTAATGTATTATTAGATAAAGGTTGCTACAATCTGTGAATACAAATGATAGTATTCTCAGCTTCGTTTTTCTCAGAGAGATATAGCTTACAGTGTATGAAAAACTTGACTCACAAAAGTTACTAAGTTATGAAGTGAGGCTGTGTCCTTATAGAACATGGATACAGCCTACTTACTGCAAATAAGGTAGCTAAACAAATTACTTTCTAGTCTGTCTATCCTTTTTGAGTAAGCGTCCAAACGGTTACAGATTTGACTTTGCAAAGCCTGTTTAGATCCACTTCTTTAGCTCCTTGTCTCTTCTATATCTCTCCAAGCTTCCTTGTAGGCTTTCCAGAGCACGTTACAGATTGTGGTCCATAAAGTGCATTGGCTTGTTGCAGGTTTCTGACTTGTACAATTTCTTCAGTATTTTGTCTTCAAGAATGTATTCGAGAAGTGACTAAGTAAGTGATTCGAGAACTAGAATTGACTTGATCAATAACTCTGAGTTCTCGAGTACTGTTATATTGACATATCGAATTACTTTTCGAATAGCTCTTTTTCATCAGGATTCCTTGAGTTGTCGAATAGAACATTTGACTTATCGAATCCTCGAGATATCGAATAGCTTTCTGAGTCCTTGAGATATCGAATGAGACTTTGACTTGTTGACTCTTTGAGAACTCGAATACCATCTTGATTTGTTGACTTCTTGAGTTCTCGAATAGAGTAGTAGACATATCGAATCTCTGAGATATCGAATGAGATATCGAACAGTGTATTCAGAGATATCGAATAGTGTCTTGAGATATCGAATCTCTGACTTCTCGAATGCTGGACTTCTCGAATAGACAAATATACTTCTCGAATTGGTACTTAGGCAAATTCTTCATTTCTTCAAATCCCAACTGTGATTATTTGACAGTCTTTAACTCCTTGCTTGAGGCATGAACCTTGGAACTTCTTTCAAGCATTATTCTAGACTCTATAAGTACAGTTACACAACTAGGATTTGATGCCTACTACAAGTACAATACAAACAGAAACTCTACAACTAGAGGTTCCCTCAGTTAAGAGGTCATGTAAGTAATGCAAAGCATTACAAACAATTAGTCTTGTTATTAGATGTGTACAGGCATGCCTCTGTAACTAACAATCTCCCCCAAATTGTGAGTGAGACCCTTAGTCACAATTTCATGTCTGATAACAAGCCTAACATACATAAAGATAAAGCTTTTAAAAGTACAAGTATGAATTTGATTGAAGAAATTCCATAGAAGAATTCTTACAAGTTATGAGGAACTACTTAGCCATATCCTTTTGGATTCATCTCTTGAGCTTTGGCTTGCAGATTCTCATTTTTCATCCTATCTTCAGCTTCTTTGGCTTTCTTCTTTGCAATTTCTTCCATGGCAAGAATGATATCTTCCATTGCAGTGAGTTCTTCAATTAGAGAAGAGCTTGATAAATCCTTGAGCACTTCATTTAGCTGTTTCTCAGAGTAGGACTGATGTAGTCCATTCTAATCTTCACATTTCTACCATATTTCTTGTACTCAATGATGTAAGGATTAAACTTGACTCTGCACATACCCATAGCTCTCAACTCATCAGCCTTAGCTTCCATTGCAGCAAACTCCTCCTCCCTTTTCTTTAGAAGCTTTTCACTGTTCTTTCTCATTTCTGCCTGGTGATCTCTTTTCATCTTGACAAAGTCAATTAACTCCAGCTTCCACACCCTTTCCACTCTGTCTTCAGAATCCAACATTGCAATTATCCTTTCTATGTCATACAGCCTGCCCCAGTGCTGGCATGTTCCTTGTCTGAATTTCTTCTGTCTTCCATCAGAATACTTAACTTCAAGACAATCATCAACAATGGCAACATGATAGATTCTTTGAGCCCATAGAAACTGCAGTTGGTCTTCATCATAGCTTTCATCCAGAGGTGGTAGGTTTAATCCTGGGATAATTGTCAGTGTCTTAGATTTGGATAGCTTCACCTTTCTTGCAACATGTTTAAATTTCATCCTCTTGACATGGTTGCTTGGCAGAAATCTTTGACCTTTGTTGGTAGACCATAGTAGTATTCCATTAGCAGTTTGCTTTCTGAAACATACACATGGTTTCTTGATTTGAATCTTCTTCTCTTCTTGAGGTGGCAAAACAGTTGCAGAAGCCATAGATGTAGATTTTGCTAGGTCACCACTAACAGTATTCACCCTAGACTTAGAGTCTTGTGTTGTGGTGAGGTTACTGCTAGCAATGCCTAAGGCTTGCTGTTTTCCAATCTTCCTCTCATAGACTCTTCCTTGGTCATCATCATTCTTCTTATCCTTGTCACCTTTCTTCTTCTTGTTTTCATCACCCTTATCTCTCCTGTAATGTCTTCTCCTCCCATCACCTTTGTCTTCAGAATCATCATCCTTATTTCTCCTAGGTTGAGCCATCTCTGGAATTTCACCAGTTGCTATAAAAGTTCTGAGGATGTGCAGTGCCTCAATTTCTTCAGCATTTCTGGCTCCTACCTTCTTCTGTAATTGATCAATGATAGCAATGATCAGTCTGTGATTTTTAGGGGTGAGATCATGGGGAATGACCAATTGCTTGATGTCTTCAATTCTGGTACCAGACTGATAAATGATTGTCCATGGCTTCTTGATCACTTCCGGTAGCCTTGAAGATTGGCCATTCCTCAAGTCATTAAACAGACTCTTGCTGTTCTCATTCCTCTTCTCAATGAGCTCAAGTATGGCATCTATCTCTGAGTGTTTCAGGTCTTGTAGAGTCTTGTATGTTAGATGCCATATCTTTAATTTGGATATCATAACTATCTCCTTGACCCATAGATCTTTGACTTTCTTGGGGATGACAGTGATGTAGTCAATCTGCTTCTTCACCTCCCTCAGATAGAACTGAGTGTCACCAACCTATTCCCTTGTGGCTTTCAGAAACTCCAAGAAGGCTTTATCATGATACACATTTGAGTTGGCAACTTCTTGTAGCTTGGCCTCAGTAACAACTTTAACTTCTACAGGCTTGGCACTCTCAGATATGGAGGTTGGAGGTTTGTCAGAAGGCATACTCCCTGCAACCACTGTGGTAGTTATGGATTGCTTTTGTCCTCCAGGAGTAGTGATGTGCACAGTTGGGAGAGTGACAACTGGCAAGATAGATGGGGGCTCATCCACTTTTGACTTTCCTTTGCCTGGCACATTAGGTAGAGATTTTGAAGCTCTTGGTTGACCACCCTCATTGATTTTTATGCCTTTCTCCCCCTTTGTATTTGTGCCTATGCCTTTCTCCCCTTTGTATTTGAGTTCCTGGCTTTCTTCTCCCCCTTAGGCTTGTTGTCAGGCACAGAGGCTGTAGAAATGTCCTTTGGGATTGAAGATTCGTCAGGTAGAGGGAGACCCATATGCTTCATCATAGCAGCTAACATGGATTGTTGATGCAGAAGGACATCAGCTGTGGTGGATGCTTGAGTGTCCAACTGGTCATTGAGAAGTGCAACCTTGTCTGCAAGATGAGCATTGGACTTAGTGAGAGTAGCCACCTCCTTCTCAAGTGCATCTACTTTGCTGAATAACTCAGTAGATTTGAAGCCAGACAGGGATTGTTCTTTGAGTCTCTGCACTTCAAATCTAGTCATGTCATGTACTGGGACCTCAGTGATCAGTCTGTCTCCATATAGATTTTTGAACATGGTCCTCAGCATGGCATTGGCATCTGTGGTCTGATCAGACAGAATTTGAAATTGATGCCCCAGACCTGTGACAGTATCCTTTAGCAGAGCTAGCCCATTGTCCATCTTTGTGCAGGTGGTGTTGCAGTGTTTGAGATCTTTGACCACACTGTCTAGCTGAGGAAATTTAGCATCAAAGGCCCTCTTTACTTCTGCTACTGAAGTGGCTGTCTTGTCACACACCCTGTTGACTTCAGTTTTGACTCATTTGCCAAGATAGTGTGCAGCCTTGAGGAAACCCTTGTAGGAATCATTAACAGCTTCATACACTTCACCAGGAGACAGGGATTTAGCATTTGAGCCCAGTGAAGTGATGTATTCCTCCCTGAGATACTGAAGTGCTTCATCAAGAGTAATATCATATTTTCCTTGCAACCATGCATCTATGTTGCCATCTCTCTCAGCATCATCAATGATCTTTGTCTTCTGCAACTCCACATCATCCCTATGGCATAACAGAATGGCCTCATAGTCTGGATTAGGCATGTCTGCAGTGAGAAGGTTCTGAGCAATCTTTGTGAACTCAGGAATCTGATCCACAATTAAGCTTTGAAGTGCTTCAACCGTCAATTGTTGTGGAACAGACCCTGATCCTGAAGCACTGTCATGTTGCACAGGCTTCAGCCATTGTGACATAAAGTCAGAGCTAGAGCTAGGCAAGCTAGACTCCTTAGTTACAGATGCAACTTCTGTAACCGGATGGATTGACTCTACTACTGGTGTCTCCACAAAAGTGGGATGAGTTACACCAGTAGTGGACACAGGCACAGAGTCTCTAGTAAAAACTAGTGGAACCTCTGTGTTTGTGATGGTGTCATCAGGAGATGCCCCAGCATGCATTCCCTCACCATCTAAATGTGGGTCCTAGGTGGTGAGCAAAGTGTCATGCACTAAGTCACTTGAAATTATTGGCTCATCAAGAGAAAAGAGTTCTTGATGATCAATGCTTTGCATCTCAGTTGCCTGAATTACAGGTTCCAAAGAAATTTCAGTGTTAGATTCTGGAAGAGAAGTGTGTTTAAGAGTAGATTTTGGCAACTCCCCCTGAGAAATAGAGAGAGTTTCAAGTGTGATGTGCTCTCCACTCGGTGTAGTGCCAGCCTTATCACTCCCTTGTGCTGACTCTGTACAAGAAGGTGCATTGGGGAGGATGCTTGATTCTATAGGTGCACCCTGTTGAGAGGATACACCTAGTGAGTTGTGTGCCCTTGATTTTACAACTTCAGCCATTTGTGTGACTGAAGAGGTGGTCTTAGTTTTCCTCTTCTTTGGCCTTTGTAAGGGTGACTCAGGTTCCTCACTTTCTAGCCCTAATTCAACAGCTAATGCTGCTTCAGATAAGATATTTAATGGTGCAGACATTACTTCCTTTCTCTTCTTTTAACTAACATCACCCTTTTGAGAGGATGATGCAGTTGGCTCAGTATGTGGTAGAGTGTTTGGTTGAGAGGGTTGGTTAGCAGGCCCTGGGTTAGCATTTTGTTCTACTTGCTTGGGCTGTGCTAACTTAGATTTTGCATCAAATGTTGGCATGTTGTGGGGATAAGTCCTAAACAAACTCTCCATATGGGGAGTTATGTTCAGTCTTACATCCACATCATTCCTAGTCTCCAAATTACCAAAAATGAGTTTGGTCATGGACTTAGGATAGCCTATTTTCTTTTTATCAATCCCAGGCAATTCAATCAATGAAGCATTCTTAAAATTAAGTACAGATTGAATAAAGCGAGGGAAGAAAATATCAGTACCTCTCTTGGTTGTGTTCTTACCAAGTCTCCCATATAGTTCTTGGAGGATGATTTGGCCAACATCTATCTTCTTTCCATAGGCCAATGCATATCTAATTTGCTGCACAGGTGCACTGATTTGATCAAAGCTTGATTTCCTGGCAGTGAAGACTTGAAGAAGGGTTGCAAACACATAGCTCCACTCTTTTCTCAGATTCTTTCTATTTAGCTTTCCAAGATTGATCCCATCTGAGTAGTTGATGAATTCAAAGAATTCCTCTAACTCTGCATTAGTGGCCAGTCTGTCAAATGACTCGTGTTGTAGGCCCAGTGCTTGATTCATGTCTGTAGGAGTGATAGTGATTTCCTTATCTTGAATCTTGCAGTAGATGATGTATGAGGTGATGGCGTTTTCCAGGGCTACAACCTCCACAATAGCAGTACTCCAAAACTGTTCCAGGATATCTAGATACAGATTTGGGTTGGCAGAGAGTGCATCCTTGATGTATGACTCAGCCATCCATTTCACAAAGCACTTGAAATTGGCATTGGGTGCTTCAACATCACTAGTGAGAGCGATGAAGTTGGTGTTGAATTTTACTGTTGCCATTTGTGTAGAAGAGAGGAAAGAAATTGAAGGTTGAAGAAGAAATTTGGCTTTTCGTAGTTAGGGTTTCAGGGGTTTAGAGATTGTAGATGCTTGAGAAATCGAATGAAATGAATCGAATAGATGTGAAATTGTATAAGTATGAAGTACTTGAATTGTCGATTAGATGAAAGTTTTGTATCGACAAGTCAGGCATTCGAGAAGTAGAAAACAACTATTCGAGAAGTCAAGAAAGGCTTAATCGATAACTCAAGCAGATAGAAACTCACAGCTGGCAGTTATCTAACTTAGAAATAATTCCAAATTAAATAAAATGTGTTTTTATGAGTGAATTAAACTTTTAGACAAAAGTCCAAAATCAGTTAAGATTCAGCGAGAATTCAGCCTTTTTAAATGATTCGAGAACTCAATTATAGTATTCGAGAACTCAGTTACTATATTCGAGAAGTCAAGTATACCTCTATTCGATATCTCAGAAGGACTCTATTCGAGAACTCAAGAGTACTCTAATGAGACTTGTTAGAGATGTCGAATAGTGAATCATTCGAGAAGTCTGACTTATCAACCTATACCCATCACTCATAAAAATTTGATTTTCACTATCTTTCGAAAATTTACCAGACATATTCATTGAAGAATGTCCTAGCAAATTAAATAGTGATTTTCTCAAAATTTCATAGAAATTTTAAGTTAATAGAAATATGATTTTCAACATATGCAACAGATTTGAAATATTTATAAATCATATTTCAGCCAACACTTACTCTAAAAATATTGAGAATTTAGATAAAGTAAGTGTTTACTGCTGCAACAACCTAGATGCTGTATTCACTTAGCCAGAATCTGAAGAATTCAGCATTCCAATCTCACTTACCAACCTTGTGAAGGTGGCTTCATCTAATGGCTTAGTGAATATATCAGCTAGTTGTTTATCTGTAGAGACATAATGCAACTCAATGGTTCCATTAGTTGCATGTTCTCTTATAAAATGATATCTGATGTCAATGTGCTTTGTTCTAGAATGATTGACAGGATTGGCAACTATAGAGATTGCACTTGTGTTGTCACACATGATTGGAATTCTTTCCAACACAAGTCCATAATCTCTAAGTTGATTTCTAATCCAAAGCACTTGAGCACAGCAACTTCCAGCAGCTATGTATTCAGCCTCAGCTGTAGAAGTTGACACAGATTGTTGCTTCTTGCTATACCAAGAAACTAACCTTTGTCCAAGAAACTGGCAGCTTCCTGAGGTGCTTTTACTATCCACTCTGCATCCAGCATAATCAGCATCAGAATAACCGACCAGATTGAACCCTGTGTCCTTAGGATACCATAGACCCAAGTTTGGAGTGCCCTTCAGATATCTAAAGATCATTTTTATAGCAACCAAATGTGATTCTTTTGGATTTGATTGAAACCTTGCACACAGGCATGTAGCAAACATGATGTCTGGCCTACTTGCAGTGAGGTAGAGTAGAGAACCAACCATGCCTCTGTAGACTGAGATATCTACTCTCTTGCCTTTAGCATCTTCATCCAGTTTAGTGGCAGTGGCCATGGGTGTCTTGGCAGGTGAACAATCTTCCAAGTCAAACTTCTTCAATAAATCCTTGATGTACTTGGTTTGACTGATAAAGATACCATCCTTCCTTTGACTGACTTGCAACCCTAGAAAGAATGTCAACTCTCCCATTATACTCATCTCATATCTGCTCTGCATGAGTTTAGAGAATTTCTCACACAGCTTCTCATTTGTAGAACCAAAAATGATATCATCCACATAAATCTGAACTAGGATAATATCATCACCATGCTTCTTGTAAAACAGTGTCTTGTCCAATGTGCCTCTAGTGAATTGATTTTCAAGAAGAAATTGTGATAAAGTATCATACCATGCTCTTGGGGCTTGCTTAAGTCCTTACAATGCCTTAAGCAATCTGTAGACAAATTCTGGGAAATGTGGATCCTCAAAGCCAGGTGGTTGTTGCACATAAACCTCTTCTTCCAACTCTCCATTTAGAAATGCACTCTTGACATCCATTTGATAAACTTTAAAGTTTGAATGAGCAGCAAATGCCAAGAATATTCTGATGGCTTCCAATCTAGCAACAGGGGCAAATGTCTCATCATAATCAATGCCTTCCTGTTGAGAGTATCCTTTTGCAACCAGCCTTGCTTTGTTTCTTATTATTACACCATCTTCATCCATCTTATTCTTCAGAACCCATTTTGTTCCAACAATGGTTCTATTCTTTGGTGCAGACACAAGTTCCCATACTTTGTTCCTTTCAAATTGATTCAGCTCCTCTTGCATGGCAATAATCCAATCTGGATCCAACAGTGCATCATCAAGTTTCTTAGGCTCAACTTGTGATAGAAAACATCCATAGAGGCACTCATTTTGAGTTGCTCTCCTAGTCCTTACTCCTGCATTAGGATCTCCAATGATTTGCTCTGCAGTGTGTGATCTATCCCATTTCCTCGAGTGTTCAGCCTGACTTCTCATTCTTGATGTTGCTTTATCATCCACATCATGGTCATCCTCATTTCCTCCCCCTGTGAAGTTACCAGTACTCACAGGTGTGTCTTGGATGCTAGTTTCTCCACTATCGATTGGCACAAATTCTTCTCTTGTATCATTAATCACTTGAGTTTGTTGAACTTGAGTTTCAACTCCAGTTTCAATCTCTTCATCAGAATCATCTAGATTATCAAACTTCAACGGATCTTTGTCTTCATCATTGGCTTCTTCTAGTCCAGGTAGTTTGCTGTCATCAAATGTTACATCTGTGCTTTCCATAACTTTCTTTTGACTGATGACATAAACCTTGTATGCAATTCTTTCCATAGAATAGCCAAGAAAAATTCCTTCAAATGCTTTTGCATCAAATTTTCCAACATATTCAGAATTATCCTTTAGTACAAAGCATTTGCTTCCAAAAGTATGAACATACTTTAGAGTAGGCTTCTTTCCAGTGTTTTTGTTGATGAGGGTTCTGTTCTGAATGTAGCATGCAGTACTCACAGCCTCAGCCCAAAAACATGTAGGCATTTTTGCATCAAGTAACATTGTTCTAGCAGCCTCAATTAGAGTTCTATTCTTTCTCTCAACAACTCCATTTTGTTGTGGAGTCCTTGGAGCTGAGAATTGCTGAGAAATGCCATTCTCTTTGCAGAATGCTTCAAGTGTGGCATTTCTGAACTCTGTTCCATTGTCACTCCTCAGTGCAATTACACTTGCATCGTTTGCCTTTGCTTCCTTGTCAACTTTCTTTATATGCTCAATAATTACTTGTGAAGCCTCATCTTTTGATGCCAGAAATTCCACCCATGTATACCTTGAGAAATCATCAACCATTACCAGGGCATACTTCTTTCTTCCAAGTGACATTATGTTGACAGGCCCAAACAAATCCATATGGATGAGTTGTAATGGCTTGGTTATTGATGTCACTATCTTTGACTTGTGGCTTGATCTTTTCATTTTTCCTTTTTGACAAGCTTCACACACTCCTTCTTGGCAGAATTCAAGTGTGGGCATGCCTTTCACTAACTCTCTTTTGACTAGAGAATTAATGGCCTTGAAGTTCAGGTATGATAGTTTCTTGTGCCACAGCCAACAATCTTCATTTGATGCTTTTGAGTAAAAGCAACAAATTTTGTCCTTGTTTGCAGAGTCCATATTGGCTACAAACAGGCTTCCCTTCCTTACTCCAGATAGAGCAAAATCACCAGTCTTCTTGTGGGTGATCAAACATTCATCTTTGTCAAAATTCACTTTGAATCCTCTATCAGTAAACTGACCAACACTTAGCAGATTATGCTTGAGCCCCTTGACTAGTGCTACATCTTCAATGATGACATTACCAACTTTCAGCTTGCCATATCCCAATGTATTACCCATGCTGTCATCTCCAAAAGCAACCATTGGGCCAGCCTTTTCCTCATACTGTGATAGCAGGGCCATATCACCAGTCATATGATTTGAGCATCCACTGTCCAAAATCCACATGACCTTCTTTTCACTTTCTTTGCCCTGCAACCACAAAGGTATTACTTTTCCTTTGGTACCCAAACAAGTTTGGGTCCATGTGACTTAGAGACAGTTTTATCATAAACAACATGCTTGTCAACTTTCTTAGTGTTAGTCTTCTTGTCACTGTTAGTAGTCTTAGAACCTGAGGTTTCAGACTTAGGTGACAGAGGTACCTTCCTAGCTTTAGGAGGACTTGAAGACTTTGACCTTGTGTAGTGTGTGTGAGAATTGTGACTGATACAACCATCAATGAATTGCCTTCTTAAATTAAAACAACTAGTCATAACATTCATATTGCATGGCATACAGTCAAATTTATCACAGAAAGGTGCATCTCTATGACTTAGAGACACAGAACAATCATAGAAAGGTTTAGGCACACTACCAGCAGGTTTCTTGCATGCATGAGTTAAATGATTGGTACTGAAACAGTTCTGACAAGTTTTCCTAGGGGCATTAGGCATATAAGCATAGTTGTTATCCTTGTTAATCCCTAACTTGCCATTTCTGTTCTGTTTCTTCTTAGTCACTTTCTTTTCTGATTCACTCATCCCAGCTGAGACAAACTTAACAAACTTCTTAGGTCTTGGCCTATCAACTACTGGTTTCTTGGTCTTTGACTTGACACTCTCACTCTTAGAGGATGCTTGTTGTTCACCAGATTGTGCCTCATCCTCATCATTCAACATTTGTTTGATGAGTAAGGCATCCTCATCAATTTCAAATATTGATTCCTTAAAAATTGGATTTTCAGTTTTTCTCAGTATGTGAGGCACTTTCTCATGAACAGCTGTGTCCTCTTCAATGACAGCATAGCCTTTCCTTTGCTTGAGAGAGTCATAGTCAAGTCCAATAGATGCTTTGGGATTAGCTTCAATTTTCTCACAGTAGGATTGCACTAGACCAGATGATTTCTTGAAAGTTTTCAGTTTGAATTCATTTTCAGCTAATTCATCCCTAAGAGCCTTCTCTACTTGACTAGCACATAAAACCTTGTTCTGCAAATATTCAACTTCTTTCTTAAGGTTTTCTACTTGCATAGCAGTTAGCTCAAGTTCCTCATTCTTTTTGGTTAATATTTCATTTCTAGTAGACAGTTTAGCAATCTTCTCATTAGCAGCAGTCATACTAGTATGAATATTAAACATTTCAACAGATAGTTGTTCGATCATACATTTATACTCAGAAACAGACATGTCTATAGTAGTGAGCGATGGTACCTGAGAATCAGATGAAGATGAGTCATCCTTGGAGTTGGCCATCAAGGCATAATTGCAGAATTCTTGTTCCTCTCCATCACTCTCAGAATCATCCCAACACTTCCCTTCAGCTATGTAGGCCTTACCTTGTGTCTTCTTTTTCAGAAGGGCCTCATACTTAGCTTCGAGCTCAAGATAATCTCTATCCTTCTTTTTAGGCTTCTTGCATTCACTGGCAAAATGCCCTAGGTCATTGCATCTATAGCACCTTACAGATGACCTATCCACATAACTGGTTTTGAACTTATTTCTGTTTGGTTTCACAGGTGCCTTGTTCTTGTTGGCTGAATGGTTTTGAGTTTTGGGTTTGAAGGGTTGATTTCTTTTAAATATGATGTTTGGAAATTTTCTGGCCATGAAAGCATATGAGGTATTTTCCATCCCATCAAGTTCTTCCAGAGTGTAAAACTCTTCTTCTTCTTCTTCCTCCTTTTCCTCAACAGGTTCACTCACCCCAGGTTCAGTTTCTTCATCATCTGCTACCTCCTCTATCCTTAGCTGGCTTGTAGATGCTTCTAGGTCCAGAATAGATTTGTTGACAATCAAGGCACATGATGTGTTTATCATTCTACCTTGGTTGGCTTGGATAGCCCTTTTCTGAAGCAACTCAAGTTCATGAGTCTTTAGGACTCCATAGAGCACATCATAGGTGACTTTGTTCAAATCTCTCTCCCTTAGAGAAATGACTCTTTGCTCCAGATGATTTGGTGAAGACAACAGAAATTTCATATTTAACTCCTTGGTGCTGTAAACCTTGCCATTCATCTGCAACTCAGTAACTAGCTTGTGAAACCTTTCAAACATTTCAGTGATGCTTTCCTTGGGCTGTGCCATGAAAGCTTCATACTGTGTGACCAGTATCTGTTTCTTGTTTGTTAACTCGAATAACTTGTAGAAGGGGGGGTTGAATACAAGTTATATAATCGTGTCTGATTTTTGCTTGATTATATGAACAAGAATAAACGAATGAATCAAACTCTGTTTGTATTAATAAGATCAAATACAAACTCTACCAAAGGTGTACAATACCTTTAGCAGCTGCTGACAATACAAATATCTCTCTGTTTGTTTCGAACTCTCGAATACAAACCTTATACAGAGCTACGCACTCGAACTTTTTCCTCACGAGCTACTCAACGCACACTCTTTACAATGATATTGAGAGAGTATTTATAATGCTACCTATCAACTAATAACAGAAAGATATAATCTATACATGACAATGTTCTGCCTTCTAGTCGATAGTTTCCTTCAATAGAAAACTCTTTCCTTCATAATATCTTCTTGCTTGTTCTTCAAACAACGATCCTGTTTTATAGCACTTGCCAGTTTCTGTAGCATCCATAATGACATCATCAGTAACATGACTGATATCAGGATCTGCACACTGCATCAGTATCTGATCAACCATCAGTATTGGACCGTCATCAGGATTTGCTCTCTGTTCCTGACATGTAGTCTCCGATACACTGTTCATTCCTGACTAAACTATACAGATAACTGTCTTACACATAAATCCTAAATACAGTGCTAAATCCTTTATAAGATCAGGATTACAAGAAGTATAATGTGTAAATTCTATTCTTAACATCACAACTTATGAATTATTCCTAACAATCTCCCCCTATTTATGCTTTACAATCTGAAGCATAAATCTAAGTTGTGGATGTCAAAACATATAACAATACAACCAGAATAGAATTTATGAATGTAGAATTATGAAGTTAAGTACCTCCTTCTCAGATGTAGACGTTTATCTAGTACTTAGAAGAAAGAATTTTAACTATTAATGCTGCTCTTCCTTTATCACTTCCTAGCTGAGATTCACCACTGTCACTCCTGGTTCTTCTTTTTACTTCCCTTTGTCTGATCTTTATCTCCCCCAGCTTTTCCTTCAGTCTGGTGGTGTTGTTGTTGTCTTTGAATTGTCTTTATCTCCCCCTTTTTGACATCAGCAACATTAATTCCAAGAGATTCAGAAACAGAACAAATGAGATTCATAAGAGCTGCTTGATTTTCCATAATTGTGACTTGGTTATCTTCAAGTGATTGAAGTCTTGTTTGAATAGTAATTTGAGAATTCTGAATATCTTTCAAAACATCAGAATGAACTTCAATGTTGGAAGTGCTTCTTGTATCGTTAGTATCAGAATCAGAAAGAACTGTATCTTCAAGTCTTGTAGAAGAAGTTGCTTGAGTTGTATGATATTCAAGTAATAAAACCTGATTAGAAGTATCAACATCTTCATCTTTCTGTTCTGGAACTGAAACATGATCATCATCTCCTTCACCAGTATTCTGTGTACTAACATCTTCAAATCCTGACTCCTCCTTAGAGTGATCAAAGACTGTTGATGTCTCAATTCTAGCTGATATTGGAAGTACATACAAAGGAACACTAGGATCATTAGGATCTTCATCTGGTACATATGTATCAAGAGATTGCTTTATCCTGGCACCTCTTCTGTTAATGATTTCTGCAAGCCTCTCCTTTTGCTTCTGAGCTTTAACTTCTGGCTTTGCATTGTGATGTGCTAGGTCATTCTTCTGATACATTTTGATGAATGAATAAGTACCAGCATCCATACCCAAATTTTCAGACCAAGATTCAGGAAAAACCTGATCCCAGAAATCAAATGATGGTTTCCTAATTTTCTCTCCCTCACTATGGAGTTGATCATCCATACCCTCATTCTCACTTTGACTTACTAAAGTCAACACTCTTTCTACCTCACCTTTTGCCTGGTCAGGAGCCAGCCGCTCAAATTGTGGATCTAAGTCCATCTTTTCAACTGTATCACTCAAATTTAGATAAGTGCTCTCATGACCTACAGAAAAATAGAGTTTAGAAGGAGTTTTTATACCTGAACTCACATGGAGAGAGGGTTCCTCATATGGCATGTGGCTTGAGGTTTTCTCCAAGGAGTGAGCTGCTATAGTCTCTGAACCCTTACAATCATCTTCTTTCCTTTCAGAAACTACAGGCTCCAGTATACCACTTTCAGGTTCTTTACTAGACTCTGATGTCTTCAGTAATACTTCATTAGACACCATAGTTAGTACATCACCGTCTTTAAGTGTTGTTTGCTGAGACACACCCTCAAGGTGGATAGACTCTGACTGAACAAAATTTGTTTGATCTTCAGAAAAATCAACCAAAGTCATTCCTCCCATATCATAGGGTATCTCACTTGCATTCTCAGTCATCACAGAAGACCTTTCAACATCAGCTATCACAGCTCCTGAGTCATCCTTCCTCTGACTAGATGGTTCTTGTGTTGCAGTGACTGTGATCTGATCTTTCCTACTATTCACCACTGGTGCAATAGTACCTTCTGTTGACTGCATTCCTCTATCTACTTCCTCCAGTTGTTCACCTTGAGCTGAAGCATCTTCAATAATAACATCCTTGTCAAATAAATATGCATGAAGTGATTGAAGTGCACCATGCTTCGAGAGTCCAAATTTCTTGACTAATTGTCTTCTGACAGATACATAGAAATACATCTTCATTAAGTCAAGTCTTTGATGTAGAAGTCCATATTCATCTGGAAATAAAAGTTTTGGTACTCTTTCAACCAGAAAATCTAGAACAGGCCTTGACAACTTCACTTTGAGAGAAATTAGTCCCATAGCCAGTCTGTATGATAATGTAGTTTCCCATGAAGAATCAATATCCAGATCTCTCTTGTCAAATACTGACATAGATGTAGCTTGATTTGTAGAAACCTGCATGATATTAGTTGGACTAGACTCTGTGTGTGTAGGTGACAATTGAATCTTTCTCCTTGTTCTCCTGATATAGTGAGCAAAAGATTTATCCTGAGAAGACTCAAGAGGTGTAGACACAGAAGTGATCTTGGGATAAGATCTTTGTTCAATAGACACAGTCTTTTGAAATACAGTATCCAGTAACTGTTTTCCCTTTTTAAGAACTACAGCCTTTTGGGAGACTGCAGCCTGGCTGTGACTAGGTTTTTCATCTCTTTGTACTAACAAAGAAAGTTGAATTGCAGCCTTCAATTCTGCTCTCTCAGCAAGAGTTAAATCATCATCATCTTCACTAGAATTACTACTACTACTTGACACAACAAATCTTCTCTTCCTTACAACTGATGTCTTTTGAGAAACACCAGAGGTTGGTTTCTTTGAAACAATAGGCTGTGGATCAAAATTTGGTTCTTGAATTGTTTCAGAGACTATAATGTTTTGGGCTACTTGGGTAGACACAGGTGGGTTCTCCTCCAATTGAGATTCCTGAGCCATTTCACCACAAAAGAAAGAAGAATTGTAGAAAGTAGGAAGATGAGTTTTAAGAATTACCTGAACATGATGTGGATAATGAATTGCAGGTATTTCATCTAGATTCTTTTCATTGTCCTTCTTTGTAATGTCAGAGAAAATTCTCTTTTGCTGTTCATAAGAAGAAACACAATATTCTCTACCAAATCTAGTTTCAACATCAGGAACAAAATGGTTAATAAACAATTGCATAAATCTATGATAATAAACCATTTTCCTGTTTTGATCTCTTAACCCAAGTTTAATACTCATCTGACTTAAGATAATATGACCAATATTAATTACTCTGTCATAAAGCAAACTATAAGCAATATGTGATGTAACAGAAGTAATTTGCTGAAAAGAACTACATTTGCCAGTAAAACATTTAGCAATTTGATCAAAGTAAAAAGACCATTCCTTTCTAAGAAAAGACCTATTCAACTGGCTCATGTTATCTAGAGGTCCACTATAACCTAATTCAGACAACATAGTTCTTATATTATCATCAAATGGTACATTCTCATAACTATCAGTAACAGGTAAGCAAAGTACTGAATTAATAACAGATTCAGTAATGTCAAATGAATCTTGTCCTAAATGTAGAACAATCTTACCTGATTGACTCTGAGTAGAATCAATTACCTCAGCATTCTTCCAAGCTTGTGAAACAGCTACTTGATTAATCTGTGGAGATGCTGTCAATGCATAACTTAATGGTCCATACACCAGAAAGTCCATGATTGGATGAAAATCAGATGACACTCCTTCCTTGTTGGTGATAGCTACAACATGATTGTTTGTCATAAAATCAAAGTCACCAAACTTGAAGGCTACTGATTTAGGTAATCTTCTCTGAGCTGCCATTTTTGATCTGAAAAGAACCTTGAAAAATTCTTGAAATGGATTAGTGATTTTGAAAACTCAAGAGTGATTTTTGCTTTAGAGAATGTAAAATTAGAGAAAGCAATTACACGATTAGAGTTTCAAAACAAATATATTTCACAAATCTTTCAGACCACTATCCCACGTTGACACGTAGATTGACAGGTGTCAGTCCCTGAAAAATGCGGTTACCCACGATTTTTGGAAAATAAATCAAAATTGATTTTCATGAAATAAATCAGGGTATAAATAAGCAATACTGATCAGCTTCTCTTTCCTGATGACCTCTCATCAAAATAATCACAAAATGCAATGTGATTTAAAAATATAATTTTCAAATCCTGATGGTCACACATGAAATCCTGACCAATATCATCAGAGACTTATTATGGAGTTTTCCACGTGGCATTTTTCTTTTATCTGAAAAAGAAAATAAACAATTAATCTGAACAGAAAATCAATTGGTTAGATATTTTCAATATTTCTTGAAACAAGAAATACAGTCACATGCAATAATTAGCATTTGACTTCATTAAAACTTCCAAGTGACTGCTCAGCTTCTCACGTCCTTCTTTAAAAGAACCAGACGCCTTATGCCATTCTCCATAACCTTTCAATTTCTTTTCTTCTCAACAATGCTTCTCAAACCAAAAAACTCTTCAAACCCATTTTCCAGATTTTTCTTGATCGATGAACATCCTATTCTTGATCATCTCTTTGAACAAATGACTCTTCTCATCGAACTAATCATGAATGGATTGGTTTTCGACAATATCCAGAAGTTTCTCCTAGAACATCCATCTGTTGGATACAATCTTCCCCTAACCTCCTCAAAACTTGAGGATGAAGAATTTGGCCGAGAGTCTGAGGTTGATCTTGATGGAGATGCTATTCATTTAAGTTAGCTGCTCTCATTCAAGTCGCCCAGACAAGGAATCCAAGAGCAAACGAGGCTTTCATCCCCTGATGGATTTCTTGAGATGCTCCTTGTCCTGTTCCTCAGAGTTCATATCAAAGACAAGTATAGAATAGAAATTTAGACAAAAGGATGTTGTATTTCATTTCCATGTAATGATTTTTATTAATGAAAATACAATTTCTTGTTATCTGCTTGTCTTTTGATTTTTGAATGATGTATAAATTATCAGTATGCAAATATCAAAACTTGCTAGCATAGACTTAACACATCACAGAATCAGATTACTACACAAAGTAAACGTCAGGATCTGAAACAATTTTCATAATCCTGATACTGACACAATACTGATGACGTCAGCATCCTGACAACAAATCTAATCCTGATGATTATTAACAAGTCTATCATACTGAAATTTATCAAGGCAAAGTGTTATAGCTAAAGCATTTAACAATCAAATATAGATCCTGACAGGAATATCAAGTCTATAAGCTAAGAACACCATACCTTGCTACTTTTGCAGATGTTAAAGATCTAAAAATTTAACATTCCTAACTCACTTACTAGTCTACTGAATGTAGTCTCATCAAGTGGTTTAGTTAGAATATCTGCAAGCTGTTTGTCAGTAGGAACAAAATGAAGTTCCACAGTACCATTCTCAATATGTTCTCTAATAAAATGATACCTGACATCAATGTGCTTAGTCCTTGAATGTTGAACTGGATTTTCTGCAATTTTAATAGCACTAGTATTATCACAAAACATAGGAATATTACTAAGTGTCATACCATAATCCATCAACTGATTTCTTATCCAAAGGAGCTGTGCACAACAACTGCCTGCTGCTATGTACTCAGCTTCTGCAGTTGAGGTTGAAACAGATTGTTGCTTCTTGCTTGCCCAAGAAATCAATCTATTTCCCAAAAATTGACATGTACCTGTAGTGCTTTTCCTGTCTATCTTACACCCTGCATAATCAGAGTCTGAATAGCCAATTAGAAAGAAATCAGATTCTCTAGGATACCACAAACCAAGATTTGGAGTTCCTTTGAGATATCTAAAAATTCTCTTCACAGCAATTAAATGAGATTCCTTAGGATCACTTTGGAATCTAGCACATAAACAGGTAGAAAACATTATATCTGGCCTACTTGCAGTTAGATATAACAATGAGCCTATCATGCCTCTATAACTAGTATTATCCACACTCTTCCCCTTAGGATCAGAGTCTAGTTTAGTGGCTGTTGCCATGGGTGTTTTTGCAATTGCACAGTCTTGAAAGTCAAACCTTCTTAAAAGATCTTTGATATACTTTGACTGATTAATGAAAATACCAGTCTTAGTCTGTTTGACCTGCAAGCCTAAGAAATAATTTAGTTCACCCATCATGCTCATCTGATACTTAGACTGCATAAGCTTGCTAAACTTAGCACACAACTTTTCATTAGTAGAACCAAAAATAATATCATCAACATAAACTTGAACTAAAAGCAATTCACTTTTTATCTTTCTAAAGAATAGAGTTTTGTCAATTGTACCTCTTGTGAAGCCATTTTCAAGAAGAAATTTAGACAAAGTCTCATACCATGCTCTTGGTGCCTGCTTTAGTCCATAGAGTGCCTTGTCAAGTTTGTAGACATGATTTGGAAACTTTGAATCAACAAATCCAGGTGGCTGTTCTACATACACTTCTTCATCAAGTTTTCCATTAAGAAAAGCACTCTTTACATCCATCTGGTATACCTTGAATTTTGAATGAGCTGCAAATGCAAGAAACATTCTGATTGCTTCCAATCTTGCTACAGGTGCAAAGGTCTCATCATAATCAATGCCTTCTTCCTGAGAATAACCCTTGGCCACCAGTCTTGCTTTGTTTCTTACAATCATACCAGATTCATCTAGCTTGTTTCTGAAAACCCATCTTGCACCAACAATAGATCTATCTTTAGGTCTTGGTACCAGTTTCCAAACTTTGTTTCTCTCAAACTCATTTAACTCCTCCTGCATTGCAATTACCCAATCAGGATCCTGTAAGGCTTCTTCAACCTTCTTAGGTTCATTCTTTGAGAGAAAGCAACTATACAAGCATTCATTTTGAATTGATCTTCTAGTTCGAACACCACTATTTGGATCACCAATTATTAAATCTTCAGTATGATCCTTTGTCCATTTTCTAACAGGTGGTAAATCAACTCTGCTAGTCTCTCCCCCTAAGTTAGTGGTATCTCTTGTAGAAGAATTCTCTCTACCTTCAAAAACTCTCCTTTGATCAATAGAATCAGTAGATTCCATATTGCTGCTAGTTACTGATCTTTCCTCAGTAGACTCTGAAAGGTCAGTTCCTGATGGAGTAGACTCTGAAACATCAATTCCTGATGGAATAGATTCTGAAAGACTAGTCTGCTCCTGATGATCACTGTGTTCTCTCTGATTTATTTGCTCCCCCTCAACAGTAGCATTCCTTTGAGAAGCAATAGAAATTCCTTCAGAAGAACCTTCATCATCACTTGAGAGTATCTCAGAATTCTTCAGATTTTCAAATTCCAATTTGTCATGGCTTTCATCAGTTTGCAAAATTCCAAATTTCTTATCATCAAATGCAACATGAATTGATTCCATAACAATGTGAGTTCTGAGATTATAAACTTTGAAGGCCTTAGATGCTGAATATCCTAGAAAAATTGCTTCATCCGATTTGGCTTCAAATTTTCCAAGTTGTTCTGGATGAACTTTTAGGACATAGCATTTGCATCCAAAGATGTGAAAATATTTCACACTTGGTTTCTTTCCTTTGATCATCTCATAGGGAGTTTTTCCATGACTATTTACCAAGGTACAGTTCTGAGTGAAACATGCAGTGTTAATAGCTTCTGCCCAAAAGTAGGTTGGAAGTTTTGCATCTGCAAGCATGGTTCTTGCTGCCTCTATGAGAGTCTTGTTCTTTCTTTCCACTACACCATTTTGTTGAGGTGTACCAGGTGCAGAAAACTGTTGAGTGATTCCATTGTCTGCACAAAACCCCTCCATTGTAGAATTCTTGAATTCTGTACCATTGTCACTCCTAAGTACTTTGACTTTGTACTCAGAGTTATTATGAATATTCTTGATGAGTTCAATGATTTGCTGAGGAGCTTCATCCTTCTTGTGTAGAAAGAACACCCATGTGAACCTTGTGAAATCATCCACCATAACTAGAGCATATCTTTTCTTGCTGATAGACATAATGTTTACTGGACCAAACAGATCAAGATGTAGCATGTGAAATGGTTCAGTAATTGAATTTTCAGTCTTGCTCTTGAAAGTGGTTCTTCTTTGCTTTCCAAGCTGACATGCATCACAAAGTCCATCTTGCACAAAATTTGCCTGAGGTAGGCCTCTCACCAAATTGTGTTTAACAAGTTGATTAAGCTTCTTAAAATTAAGATGTGAGAGCTTCTTGTGCCAATTCCAGCTTTCATCACTTGTTGCTTTGCTGTAGAGACATCTAACAATTCCTTTAGATGTATCACTCAAGCTGGCTTCATATATGTTACCATGTCTTTGACCAGTTAGAACAATGTCTCCATTCTGCATATTCAAGATTTTGCATCCTTCTCTGTCAAAGATTGATTTGTAACCTTTATCACCCAGTTGACTTATGCTTAAAAGAGTATGTTTCAAGCCTTCAACCAGTGCTACAGTTTCTATGATGACATTCCCCAAAATAATTGAGCCATATCCCAGAGTTTCTCCTTTGTTGCCATCTCCAAAAGATATTATTGGGCCAGCTTTCCTCTCAAATTTTGTAAGCAGGGACTTCTTTCCAGTCATATGTCCAGAGCATCCACTATCCAAGATAATTGAATGCTTCTTTCCTGTGCCCTGCAAACAAAAAGTAACTAGTTAGAATTTTTTAGGACCCAACTTTGATTGGATCCTTTCTTACTAGATTTAGAGACAACAGACTTTGAAGATTTTACTTTTATTTTACCTGTTGCAGAGTCAACTTTAGACTCTGATTTCACAAACTGTTTGTGACTATGAGTTTCAGATTTCAAAGAATAATAGTCATAATACAGTTCATGATATTCTCTACACATGTAAATGGAATGAAGTAAACTACCACAATGATAACAAGCTTTTTGTGGTTGGTATTGAATTTTCTGAGTCTTGGGGAATCTGGACTCAGTTTTCCAAGAAGGTTTTTGATTGCAGTCTAGGGCCAAATGATTATGATTTCCACACTTATAGCATTTTTTCCTAGGTGCATCAGGTACATTCTTGTAATTATTCTCTTTGTTAATACCTTCTTTTCCATTCCTATTTCTCTTGATCTTGCTAGACTCTGAAAGACCATCTAATCTCTGTTTCAACTGAGACTTAGACAGAAACCCTATGTTTACATTCTTAGGTTTCTCTAACACTTTCTCATCTGAATAACTATTGTTAATCCTTTTGTGTACAACAGGGGTACCTTTTGAATCAACAAATTTAACATGATTAGGTTCAGAAACAATTTTCTTACCTTCAGATTTAGATGTGTTAGCTTCTACCTTACTATCATCATTGATAATAGCTACTTTTTCTTCTTGTCTAGCCTTATCAAAACCTAAACCATTAACCTTACCACGAATTCCACTCTCAAAGATTTCTATTGTCTTCTTACTGGAATTGTTAATGGTCTTAATCACATCTCTCTCTTCTTCTAGTTCTTTTCTGACATAGTCATAAGCCTCAAGAATAACACTATAATCATGCTTAGCTTTATCAGAACTCAACTTGTATTCTTCCATTTGAATTAATTCAGATTCAAGAAAATTATTTCTATCAACTAATTTATCATTCTTAACCTTAAGTTCATCTCTTTCACAAGTAAGAATTCTAAAATTAGTCATAAGATTCTTAAACTCAGCATGGATAGATCTAATTTCATCAGAATTTAAGCTATCAAATGAATCAAGAGAGTGAAGTGATACCTTAACAGAGGATGGAGAAGTTTTCTTTGGAGATCCAGGTTTGTCTGAACTATTGGCCATCAATGCAATGTTTTCATAGTCCAATTCATCTTCAGAGTCACTGGAATCAGCCCAATCCTTCTGTGTGACCATAAGTGCATTACCCTTTCCTGAATTCCTAGGCTTCTTACACTCACTAGCAAAGTGTCCAAGCTCGCTGCAGTTAAAGCACTTGATCTTGGCCTTATCAAGCTTGACAATTGTACTTTTGCTTTTGTCACTCTTCTTCTCATCCTTCTTTTGAAAAGGTCCTTTGCTAAATCTTCTCCTGTTGAATCTTCCTTTTTTGAAAGCTTTAGCAAACATAGCAAAGAGTTCTTGCATCTCAGATTCAGAATCATTGTTGTCAGAGTCCATATCAGTAGTCTCTGACTCAGAACTTTCTTTGCTTTTCTTCTTCCTTGAATTCTTTACAGCAATCTCTTCATGCTGTTCTTCAGGAAGCTTCTTAACTTCAGATTGAGCAGTAAGTGCAATAGTCTTCATCTTTCCTTCACTCCTGCTCTTCTTCTGCTGCTTGTCAAGTTCATAAGCTCTCAATTTTCCATATACTGCCTCTAATGAAATCTCATCCAGATCATTAGCTTCCTCGATCGCATATATCTTCTCATTGTAGAAATCAGGCAAAGCTTTCATGAACTTTGTATTCATGTCCTCCAAGTCATAATATTTACCATGCATGGCCATCTCATTGATGAGTTTTGTAAACCTATCAAAGGTATCAGTAAGTGACTCACCAGACTTGGATTCAAAGTACTCATACTGTTGTATAAGTAATGTCCTCATATTCTTCCTGACAGGCTTAGTTCCTTCACAGTGAACCTTAAGATTGTCCCATATATCCTTAGCAGTTTTACAAGAGAGAACATAGTTAGTGAGAACAGAATCAAGACTGTTGAATAATATGTTTCTCACTTTAGCATCTTTGAGAACATTCTCCTTGTCCTTATCTGACCATTCAGATTTTGGCTTCTCTGCTGTATGTTCTGGAACAACCACACCATCAACAGTTGCTTGTCCAACGACCTTTGTTGGAACAAAAGGTCCATCTCTGATTTTGTCAAGATAATCAGGATTTGTTGCTTCCAGATGATGCAACATCTTTACCTCCCATAGAGTATATTCGTTTCTCTTGAGCATAGGAATTTTAGTATTCCCATCCTTGTAACCAGACATGATTGCAGATCTTTATGATTACTCGAAATCAACCTGCTCTGATACCAATTGTTAACTCGAATAACTTGTAGAAGGGGGGGTTGAATACAAGTTATATAATCGTGTCTGATTTTTGCTTGATTATATGAACAAGAATAAACGAATGAATCAAACTCTGTTTGTATTAATAAGATCAAATACAAACTCTACCAAAGGTGTACAATACCTTTAGCAGCTGCTGACAATACAAATATCTCTCTGTTTGTTTCGAACTCTCGAATACAAACCTTATACAGAGCTACGCACTCGAACTTTTTCCTCACGAGCTACTCAACGCACACTCTTTACAATGATATTGAGAGAGTATTTATAATGCTACCTATCAACTAATAACAGAAAGATATAATCTATACATGACAATGTTCTGCCTTCTAGTCGATAGTTTCCTTCAATAGAAAACTCTTTCCTTCATAATATCTTCTTGCTTGTTCTTCAAACAACGATCCTGTTTTATAGCACTTGCCAGTTTCTGTAGCATCCATAATGACATCATCAGTAACACGACTGATATCAGGATCTGCACACTGCATCAGTATCTGATCAACCATCAGTATTGGACCGTCATCAGGATTTGCTCTCTGTTCTTGACATGTAGTCTCCGATACACTGTTCATTCCTGACTAAACTATACAGATAACTGTCTTACACATAAATCCTAAATACAGTGCTAAATCCTTTATAAGATCAGGATTACAAGAAGTATAATGTGTAAATTCTATTCTTAACATCACAACTTATGAATTATTCCTAACATTGTTTTCCTTAACCTCATCAGTCCCTTCACACAACACCTCAATGTGATCCCACATCTCTTTAGCCGACGTGCATGATGCAATGTTTGCAAACATTGACATGTCCATGGAATCAATGATAAGCAGCATGAGGTGGCTGTCAAGAGCAACCTTCTCCCTTTCTGACTCTGTCCACTTTGATGGATCCTTGGCCTCATAAGATCTTGGGATAGTTGTGGTTCCAACAGTCTTCTCTGGTATCTCTTGTTGTGGGACAAAAGGACCATTCTTTAGAATCTCAGGATACAAGGGATGAGAGGCTTTAATGAACAACATCATCTTTATCTTCCAGAGGTTGAAGTTTTCTTTGTCAAACTTAGGGACCTTCACCGTTCCTGTAGTCTTTGGTGTATTCGAACTCATGATCGTTTTTCTGTTTTTGAATAAACAGCCCGCTCTGATACCAATTGTTGAGTATTGAATACGGTAAAAGAATACAGAGGGGGGGTGAATGGATTCTTGAACTTTTCTTGGATTGAGTCTATGTAGCAGATAAGTGCCTGTGTGTGTAGAAGTGAAGGTGCGGATAAAGAAACAACACAAGACACAATATCACTTTAATCTAATGTATTATTAGATAAAGGTTGCTACAATCTGTGAATACAAATGATAGTATTCTCAGCTTCGTTTTTCTCAGAGAGATATAGCTTACAGTGTATGAAAAACTTGACTCACAAAAGTTACTAAGTTATGAAGTGAGGCTGTGTCCTTATAGAACATGGATACAGCCTACTTACTGCAAATAAGGTAGCTAAACAAATTACTTTCTAGTCTGTCTATCCTTTTTGAGTAAGCGTCCAAACGTTTACAGATTTGACTTTGCAAAGCCTGTTTAGATCCACTTCTTTAGCTCCTTGTCTCTTCTATATCTCTCCAAGCTTCCTTGTAGGCTTTCCAGAGTACGTTACAGATTGTGGTCCATAAAGTGCATTGGCTTGTTGCAGGTTTCTGACTTGTACAATTTCTTCAGTATTTTGTCTTCAAGAATGTATTCGAGAAGTGACTAAGTAAGTGATTCGAGAACTAGAATTGACTTGATCAATAACTCTGAGTTCTCGAGTACTGTTATATTGACATATCGAATTACTTCTCGAATAGCTCTTTTTCATCAGGATTCCTTGAGTTGTCGAATAGAACATTTGACTTATCGAATCCTCGAGATATCGAATAGCTTTCTGAGTCCTTGAGATATCGAATGAGACTTTGACTTGTTGACTCTTTGAGAACTCGAATACCATCTTGAATTGTTGACTTCTTGAGTTCTCGAATAGAGTAGTAGACATATCGAATCTCTGAGATATCGAACAGTGTATTCAGAGATATCGAATAGTGTCTTGAGATATCGAATCTCTGACTTCTCGAATGCTGGACTTCTCGAATAGACAAATATACTTCTCGAATTGGTACTTAGGCAAATTCTTCATTTCTTCAAATCCCAACTGTGATTATTTGACAGTCTTTAACTCCTTGCTTGAGGCATGAACCTTGGAACTTCTTTCAAGCATTATTCTAGACTCTATAAGTACAGTTACACAACTAGGATTTGATGCCTACTACAAGTACAATACAAACAGAAACTCTACAACTAGAGGTTCCCTCAGTTAAGAGGTCATGTAAGTAATGCAAAGCATTACAAACAATTAGGCTTGTTATTAGATGTGTACAGGCATGCCTCTGTAACTAACAGAGAATTATTTTAAAAGACATGCTATAAAAATTGAATTTCAATTTGGAAAAATATTATTTAAAATTTTTTAAATGTTGGATATATTATTTATAGTGCTCTACTTGTACATAACTATACCGAATCTTGAAAAATACTTTAAAAAAATCTCAAATCTTAATGTTAAAAAATCTAAAAAATGGTTTATAATAAATTGATACCCATTCTTCTTAAAAACACCTTAAATAATCCTTAAAAAGGTATAATAATCTCTTAAAGAATCCTTTACGAGATTCCTTATATCTTTTTTTCATTTGACTTTTTTTAAGAATAAATAATATTTTAAATATTAAAATATTTGCGATCACTTAATAATATTGCATTATATTTTTTCAATATAATGTTAGTATTTATTTATTTCTAGGATTCTTTTTTTTTGACCTTTTAGTGTATTTTCAAATTAATTTTGATTTTTTAGTCTTTGATTCTACTAAATGGTTTGTAACAACATATTAGTTGTTCTATGTCTCCTCCAATTTTCTCAAAAAAGTTATAAATTACAAGATTTCAGTAGGTGTGACAAGATTCTCTTAGGTGTTGCCCATTTTGTTATATGCAAGAACACTGCATAGAACACTCAAATTTGTTATATTATCGTAGTTGTACTTGTACAAAATAAATAAATGATGGAAATAAAATCTTTTTACTGTTAACCATTGTAATATTGCTGGGTAGCAGATCACACTTAACATTTTTAAGGTACATGAACACGTGCATAAAGGATACTAATAAGCGAAAAAATGTAAAAAATAAAAAAATATGCAGAATGTATTATATTTTAAGTATTTTTTTTTAAAGAACATATAGTAGAACACCATGCCGCCAGACAACAAACAAAGATTTTGTAAAAATTGTGTTCACTTTTAAAGTTACAAAGATTTCACTCTTGTGAATTGATTCCGTATTTCACTCTTGTGAATTGATCCGTGTGTATGCATGTATCTTGTGTGATGTCTATATACAAACCAATAATTCTTGCATTCAATTTACACTTATTTAAATTTTTCAAGATGACGTATTCCATAACTAAATTACAGCTCGAAATTTTCTTTTCTAGAGAGAATATTCTTGCTGCGGGAAGGTAATGATAAGATTGAAAACAAATCGGTAGTAATGAATAGTCTACATACACTGAACAGAATCTTATAAAAATGAATAGTCTACATAAATGTACAGAACCTTGTTAATATAAGAATTTGTAATGTTAGATCAGATGGAAAGATGAAACAGGTAAAAGAATTGTTTAAAGAATATAACACTGGAAAAACACTTATTAGAATCTCATAGCATTCCAGATAGTTAGTTTACATAGGGATTTTAGTATGTAGCATATAACATAATAATGAACCTTACATGCTCTTGAACCATTTCACATAAAAATTTGAATATATAATTAGACAAGAATCTGTATGATTATGTAGAAAATGTGACACCCCCAAATCCGGGGTCAGGAGATTTGGTTGTCACGCGAAAAGCCTCAAAATAAAACATCTGTTTAATAATAATCAACCATTTGTGATTGTCTAACACTGGAGATATAACATTTGTGACCCCAAACATACCAAGATATTTTAAGGTTATAGGGCTAGAAACAAGAATCCAAATTCCGTTAAATAAAAAGAAAATATTCCTTCTTTACAACCGTCTCTTTGATCGAATCTTAAATCACTGGTGTAATTTCGATAAGAAGTACGCCAGGCCAACTAGACTAGTACATAATAATAATAAATATTAGAACTCAATTTTATAAAATAGATCTTACACTAAATCCAGACATCCTGAGCCAAGTCATCTTCGAAATAGCATCACGCTTCTTCTCTTTCTGAACTGTGCGGATAAGTCTCGCCAAACTACCTTACTGAAATGTTAGAATTTACAACAGAAAGTATGAGCGAAAGAAATTCTCAACAAGTGTATAAAAATTTTGATATAAAACCAGGATAAGTGGGGCATAAAATCAACTGAAATGTAAAACAGTTTATAGAGAAACAGAATCAACCACTGTGATATAATTCAAATCATAACTGAAATCATTTGGCATGTCATAAAAATGAATCATCTGCCAATTCACAATATATAATAGCCATTCGGGCGATATGGATTGGATATATAAAAAAAATAAAGACGAACCACCATTGCCCCCTGATCAGGTTCAAAAGCAATTGGACCCTTTATACTACCACCGGTACATTTCTATACCCGTGTGTATAACCCGGATTTCAATGAAGGTACCAAAATAGGCAAGTAATGTTAGCCTATAGGAAGATGGTATGGTTACCATATCCTCCTTAAATATAGCTGGACTAATTATTTAACGTGGCCTCTTACGCTTCACCATTTGCCAATCCAATAGAGCAATTTCCGAATTCAATAGGAAATGCTTAGTTTCACATACAGTTCACATCCCTATTATTTACTACGATAATAAGGATATGAAAAGTTTATCTTAAACAATTCCCCATATCAAGGATACCAATATCAAGCAACTGTATTCGCACAAAAATATTTAAGAATCACAAATAGCTCTGAACAATAGCTATTCGTCATGATATGAATCAATGAAACATAAAATAAAAGTGTTTAAGATGATCAAGAAAATACTTGCCTTTGGTCCTTAGCTATTCCGCAAAGTCGAGGTAACACATCTACCTTCTTCTTCTATCTTACGGCATCACATCCTCTGTTTTAATCATTCGTTGGTTTAACGATTCAGTAGTTGCCACGAATCTGATCCGTCGACATCGAGCCCGCTCGTCCACTTCAATATCTCTGCCAGAAGAAAATAATTGGAAATGTCCCCTTTGAACATAGACGTTTTCCCGGTGTTAAAACACCTCACAAGTAAACCAGCAATTCCACAAACAATACTTTCATCTCCAACTTTCTTTATTACAATCCACACAAAATTGCATCCATCTCCAACTTCCTTCATAACCCACAAAGAATATTTCATCCATCTCCAATCTCCTTTATTAAACATCTACTTATCTCCGTTGACAACCTAAATCAATACTCACCAATTAATCCTTGTGAAAATAAACATATTACCATCGTTGTCAGTAAATCAAAGAAAACATCGTCTACTCTTAATGACATCTTATAATATAAATCATATACACAATTAACACACATTAACTATATATATCGATCAAAACTCGATTTACATCATAACCCTCGATACTTAATACCTTAATAATTCACATTGCACGTAAAGAGACTCAATAAGTAGATCACATAATCACATAGCACGTTGATCAGATCATGAAAAGATTTTATCCAATATTTTTAAAACAGAAAACGGGTCAAAACCCTAATTATCGGATATAACCGACTCAATAAAAAGGTTAGGTAAAAAGTCGACCCAAATTTAAAAGTTGAATTTTAACTTAAAACCACCTTTATAAGAACCGGGTCATTTTCCTAATTCCAAAAATACTTTTCTCGTTAAAAACGGACAAGCGGTTTAATTAATATGCAATTAATAAGAATAATTCAATTAATAATTAAATTAATTTAATATTCAAATTAATTATTTATTAATCAACTAATAAAAATAACAAATATTTTATAATAGAAAGATTTAAATTTAATTAAGTCAATTATATATTAAAATAATAATTAATTAATATAATTATCAATTAAAATGAATTAATCAATTAATTAAATCAATTAAATTAATATTTAAAAATACTTAACTAATTAAATTTAATTTTTAGAAATTAAAATAATAATACATAAAAGAAATCTAAATTTTTAGAAAAAAATTCTAAAACTTTGACCCAAAAACATTTTTCAGAAAATTGTTTTAAGATTTTGAAGATCAAATGGTACTATTCATCACCATCTTCACACATTCATCGCATGAATGCTTCGAATAACACCACCTCCAACAATGGAGGTTTTCCAGAATCCGGTCACCGGAAAAATTTTCCGGCGAACTCCGGCAACCACCAAAAACGTACCATTTGCTACGTTTTCAGTCTCAAAATCACTCCAAATCACATTCTAAACACAACCATACCATTCAATCAAACCCAGAATCAACCAAAACTAAAATTCGGCCAAACCGAAATAATACCGGCGAGCTTAAAATCAAAACCGACGAGCTCGAAATCGGACACCAAATCACACGTTCCATATATCAAATCGAAGCCCAGGAGTTCAATAACTCATATCAATCATCAAACAATCATCAAGAAATCCGGATAATCAAAAATTATATTCACCCCCACAAAACTCGATTTACTTCAATCGGGCATGAAAAATCAAATAAAAATCATGATTAAACTCCTGAGATCATAATAAATCTATAGACACTAACCACATCAACAACAAATCATTGTATGATTCACAATAAATTCACAAAGTTTTGAATTTAAAAACAAAATAACAAATTACGATTAAAGCTCACACACATATCAACACATACATAAACGTGTAGTAGAGATCAAGAGCTTCAGTTTGGTTACTCACATGATCGATTTGGATCCCGGAATCACTGTGAAAAACGTGTTTGATTCTGATGAACACCAAGAACAATTTCCAGAAAATTAAAATCAAAAATCTGATTTTTGACTAATTTTAATAATTAATTATAAAATTCAGCTATTTATACTAATCTGAAAATTAATAACCCAAAAATATTTTTAGCCCCTAATTAAAATCATTTAGCCTTAAAAATAATTTTTATGGGATAAAAATGTAAAAATTTTATTTTTAAACAAATATGATATAAATGCCCAAATTCTCCAAAAATTACGAATATTACAAAAATTACAAAATAATACATTTTTTAACCTCCCATTATTATATGAAATTTTTTTTATGAAAAACAGGGCCTCGAATTCAATACAGGGGCTGGGTCCCGAAATTAAAATGCGAAATAACTGTATTCTAAAAATATAAAAATTACAGAAAAATAGAATAAAATAATCTATGCTACATAGAAGTCACATAACACGTATGGGATAATTTTCCTATTTAATAAAAATCATAACGCGTTTAAATGCATTAAAAATAAACTAACACACATTAAAATCAACTAAAAATATATTTTAATATAATAAATTACACGAAATTTTTCGGGTCGTTACAGAAAACCTTCCAACCAAAAAAAATTTAATAATGGATCACTGTACAGAACCTTGTAAAAATGAAGAGTCTACATAACCAGAAAAATACTTATGATCATCTGCAACTTTTTTTCGATAGAAGCTTTATGAAATTGTGATTAACAAGCGTTTTTTTTTGTCTGTTGATTGATGGATAATCTTTATGATATATTATGGAAATAATTATAAGATATAGATTGATAACTGAAATATGGAAACACTATAGTTAAAAGTAACAGTATCTCATTAAATATTGTTAAAATGGTAATAAATTTTAAGGTTCTACGTACATCTTAATGTATTTTTATTATAACCAAATACTAGCCCTCTGTAACATAAATAAGTTAATGTAAGTTAATGTACTAGTATATTTAAACAGAATCTAAGCCACAAGATTAAATTCAATTCAATGGTGATGATGAGGGTTCTCTGGTTCTCTTGCTAACAAGGGTTCTCTTTTGAACCTCCTCCTATATATATATATATATATATATATATATATATAAGTATTTATCTATGAATTTATTGGAATTTATATGTATTTTTCTATTTTTTTTAAAAGTTTTACAATTTTATATATTAACGAAAAAACTTATTTTAACATGTTCATAATAGAAAAGACTACGCGAATTTGTAGAAAAAGAGAACTCCAATTTGTCAACATATGTAACAACTAAGAAAATAGAATTCACAAAGGAGTACAGTTCTTATTTCAGACCTATTCCTATATACAAGTAAAAACCTTATAAAGCTATAAATATAATTTCTACTTCAGTTGCTTGCATATTTTTTATCTGTGCACCTTATAATTCTTTCATTACGTCATTGTATTATTCGTATTTTGAACATAACTAATACAGTCCTTATATTTGTGTATCTTTAACGTAGGTTCAAACCACAAGCCATAGTAACCAGACGCTTTTGATGATCAATTGAAACCTTTTTACCACTATATCTTCCAGGTTGGCTCATAACTAAAATAATATATATCTTATATATTTTCAATTTCTTTTATATATTAGTACCATTGCTTGATAAACTTTCTTAGCATTCTTAAAGTGATTATTTTTGGTTATTTAATTGATTATGTGCGAACTTTTTGATGTTAGGGTAGAATTTGGGCTGGCTCTAAAATCGATTCAATCTACTTTTTCATTTGTTTAAAAATACATGTAGCTAATTGTTTTATATATTACCTATCCATCTCAGATACTGTGAAAAATTCTAATAGACTCGAAAAATTTGGGTTGTTTACATTATTGAACACGCAGTAGGCTTGGTTAATCTTCAAGCTATGACATACATTTTCTTTTTCGAGTGGCTACCAATTAATAGTTAAAGCATGCTAATTGTTATAGGGAGAATATTGTATAACAATATTTATGGAGGTTGCTGGATTTACGGAGCAAAATACGGATATTTTGCTATAAGAAGAATTAGGATTAGGGTTTATGTGTTTTGGTGTGGCTGTTCTTGTATATTGATAATCAGTGGTGAACTGTTTCTCATGCTTTACAAGATGCCTACGTACCCTATTTATAGGGATCAAGCCATACGTAGTTCTCTTAGAGAAGAAGTTATCTAGATGGGCTAGGGTTTCTATGGGCTTGACTTGGCCCAAATCCACTAGTCATCTCCTTGGGTTGTTTTTCTACCCATTTACTCTGTTCATGACCCATGAAGGGGAACCTGCAGCTTGTATAATGCTATAATCATCTTTACTGGCGAAACTAACTAGATGGCCTCGCATGCGACCTCGTTGGGTCTGGCCTTGCGAGGCGATCCTCAATGCATGGAGATAACCTACTTATGCGACCTCGCTGGGCCTGACCATAAGCCTTCATAGTAACATACTAGGCCACGCTGGACCTCTAGGCCTCGCTAGACCTCGCGAACTGCGACCCCGCTACTAGGGCTCGCGGGCGATCCCGCTGTACAAAAATAATATGATGAATCCTCTTATGATGGCGAACTTTAATGACCCATTCCTCATTCTTAGGCCCATTATGTGAGATGTACTGATATTCTAGCCCATTAGGCCTGTTTAGGACTCATGCCAAGTTCAGGCATAACAACTACCCCCCGAGTCCATATTGCCATTAGAAATGCGATGTGGACTCAAAGAATGTCTTCCAGAAAATTGAATGCGAGGCCAAAGCCCATTATTGATTACTCCTTTATGGGCTCTCATCGTAGGCCCAATGAATTTGAATAGCTGCTAACAGCTGGCGCGTCTCTAGATCTGGTCACAGTTGCTGAGATGATGACACGTGTAGCGCGTCCGTCTCTCTCCTCACTACTATATAAACCTCAAATTTCAAATCATTTGTCACTTTCCTTATTAACAACATACCGAAGTGCTGCCAATTTGCTCCCGGATCAAACAGAAACCCAGCTCGCTATCAATCAAGAACGAGGCCAATCTTTCTCAAGATCTTCAACCTTTCTTCATCAAAAAGTAAGTTTCTCTCTCTTGTTCTTCATTTGAATGCATGTGTAGCTCATAATTTTGTAAATATTTGCTGAAAATTGCATGCGATGCGAGCCTGATTAATTGCGACCCCACACACTTAATTTCACGCTGCGAGCCCTGCCTCGCTAGACTAAAGAGTGCGACCCCTTTAATAAGTAGGCATACGATCTCAAAATAAAGTAGTTACGCGACCCCCTATTCTTCATGTACGAAGTAAGAACACTTAGAGCCTTCTCTTCAAACATTTTTTCTTCTTTTGTCTTCTTTGATATTCTGTAAGTGCACACACTAATACTCCACCATCTTTTCAGATGTCTAGCGATAGCTCCAAGACTCCTTCACCCCTCCCTCACATTTCCATCAGCGAGCGAGCGGCTGCAAACATTGCTAAGGCTGCCAGTGCAAGTGACAACTCCTTCAAACTATATATGGACCCTCAATGGTCACAAGAAGATTTCACCAGAGAGACCCCACTAAACACATGGAGAACCAGACGACCCTCCAGCTCGCAAAGTCGATCCATCAATATTCCTTTAGTTGTTCAAACCTCCTCAGTTCAGGGTGAGGTTGATAAACTACTGAAGAGAGGGCAGGAATTCTTTTCCAGCGCCCCCAAGCTTCTTTCTCCTCTTAACAAGAATCTTCTCAACATAAGCCCCATAATACTGACCAGCACCTCATCAATAGACTCCCTTGGCCACGCTTACTATGAGATCGAGGGTGGAGGTGACAACGAGGCGAACTCTGATGACTCCGATTATGAGGAGCCCTCCTCGGACGATGGCGGCCTCGATGAAGTGGCTAGAGTAGTTAACTTTGAAGATTACAACTACGTGCCTGAAGCTTCTCCAGAACCTTACAAACCAACCCCTCAACCTGAACTAGAGGGTACCATCTATGTTGGAGGACCTCGCCCTGAGGACATCCCACCAGGCTCCAAAATAAAACCAGGCCAGCCTCGCATTCTAGCCTGCAAAGACCTGTCATCGACCCTGAATCTAGAGTCCTTGACCAAAGCTGTTGATACATTCAGACCGGAGGGCAAAATCATCCTCCCCAAGCAAGCAATGCGATGCTATCGTTTCAATCACGAGGAAAATGGCGGCAGGGTGCCTTGAATGGTTCTAACCTCGGCTATGATGAAAATAGGCGTCTCCTCGCCCCTTCACCCTTTCATCAGGGATGTCTGCGAGACGTATCATCTAGCCCCCATCCAGATCAATCCTAATGGCTATAGGGCCATGATTTCTTTATATATTCTTTACCACAAGCTTGGATACCCTAAACTTGATGCGAGGACCATGGGCTACTTTTTGCAACTGAAGCGATGTGGGGCTTCAAACTTTGGCTACGTGTATTTCTCCGTGTGGCCGGAATTTAACAAGAAAGACCCGTATCATAGTGCACCTAGCAATGCGGGCCCATGGAAGGGACCTTACCTTTATATCCACGAGGTGCCCAGAGTAAAAACATCCTTTAACTATCTTCCAGTAGGCCAAGTTCGAACCGTCTTAAAGGGCGAAGAGAAACAACGTGCCGATGATGTGCTGAAAACACCTCGCGAAGATAGAAATATACGAACACTCCTTACTCTAGAGAATTTAATCGAAAGCGGATTCCTAAAGGAGGGGATCGAGCTTCCTTCTGAAGTGGGGCCTTCGAGTGCGAGGAAGGCCTCGCGAAAGAGAAAAGTGCGAGAGGAGGCCTCGTCCTCTAAAGTGGTAGTGGAAGAGAGTAAGAATACTTTATACTGTAGTTCAATAACTTCTTCATAGTAATTGTCTTTTACTGTCTTCGCATTTTTTTACTTTTAATAATCGTGTCTAACTGCTTTCCTCTCCTTTTGTAGACATGTCAGGCAAAGGTAGTCGCAGGCCTCCCTTTTGTACCAAGAACAAAGAGATCCCTACCGAGCCTTCAACTGCCACCCCTCCAAAGAAGAAAAATGATCTCCCTCCTCCATCATCAACTGCCAGGGTCGCTCCTCAACCTTCACAGGCCAAGGCCAATCCTGAAGAGCACATCTCTAAGAAACACAAAAGCGGTCCCCTGCCCCAAGTCACAAAACCTGCGGACACGATGCCAGTGCATCATTTATATGCAAAGCATGGGTATACTCATGCTACTGAAGCAGAATGTACTGAGTGGGTAGGAGCCGAGCTAATAGAGAACTCTGAAGCGGTCTCCAAATGTCTGGCTGAGGGTTTCATCCGTCAAGCCTCGCATCTTCGCGAGCTCAAACAAGTTGTCTGAAGGCCTTTATAAGGAAAGTCCCTGATTTCGATTGGTCGCAGCTTGGTCCCGTCAATACTGAGTATGCAGCTAACCTCCGCAAGGAGATTGACGAAGAAGATGCAAAGGATGCCAAGATCGCCAGCGAGGCTGCCAAGGCCAATGTTGCTAACCAAGAGAAACCTAGTGAGGCTGCGACGTAATCTGTTTTATTCCAACATTTTGAACTGGGGATGCGGACACCCCTTGAATGTCTCGCAAGTTGTAATATTTCTGTGATAACTTCATTGATAGCTTTGTTGGGCTTGCGTAGCGACCCAGTAACTGTTTGTTGACTCTTAACAATTTTCATAACTGTCTTCATTTCTTCATATCTTGTATTTGCTTTAGCTTTATAGATAGCTTGCCTTCTTTATGTTTCTGAAATATTAGCAAGTAGATTACCCTCGCATCTGCGAAGCTTTCCTTATAGAATTTCTTTTTTAAATTGCTAAACTTCAAGGTGGACCTTGTTTATTTGGAATCAAGACTTGCGATGCCTTCCTTGCGAGGTCGCAGACACGATCCGGAGATTGAGGTCGCACCTTGACTTCTTTTTCTTTGAGGAGATACTTTTTAACTAAACTTTAAAGACATTCCCTCAGGTCGCAGTAAGTGCACGCTCGCGACCTCGTTGACCTGAGGGGTGTTCGGCCTCGCATACGCTGTGCTGGCCTAGTCCTGAAAATTTTTAACACTGACAAAAGAATAAAATTGCACAACTTTTTTGGAGAACAAACTTCATATATATAAATACTAGGGACAAAGCCCAACTTTCATTACATCATAACGAGGAGGTGTCTATATGATCACTACCCCCCGAGTACTTTGTATGAATTTATTCATGCTAAGTAGTAGTAGATGGAGACCACCAGGAGCGAAGCTTCTACTGGTAGTATTTTCTCAAATGTTCTGCATTCCAGGCTCGTGGCATGACCTTATCATCCATATCAGTTAGATAATAAGTCCCTTCATTGATGACACCATAAACTTTATAGGGCCCTTCCCAATTGGCTCCAAAGACCCCATGGGACGAGACCTTAGTGTTAGGCATCACTCTCCTAAGCACCAAGTCCCCCACGCGAAGATGTGGCACGCGAACCTTTCCATTATAATACCTTGCGGCTCGCCTTTGATAAGCCGCGAGCCTTAATTGAGCTTCTTCTCTTGACTTTTGAATCATGTCTAAGTAGAGCCTGTGATTGACCTCGTTTGACTTGGGGTCGTAATGTTCCCTTCTGAACGAGCCTGACCCTACTTCCACAGGCACCATGGCCTCGCACCCATATGTCAAAGAAAATGGAGTCTCACCTGTGGTAGACCTTGGGGTCGTGTTGTATGACCACAAGACCTTTGGTAGCTCCTCGGGCCAATTACCCTTACTTTCCTCCAACTTAGCTTTTAGGGTATGCTTGATGATCTTGTTGATGGCCTCGGTTTGTCCATTTGTCTGAGGATGACTCACAGCAGAGAAACTTTTCTTGATTCCCATATTCTCACAAAATTCTTTCATCTCCTTGCTATCAAATTGTTTTCCATTATCTGAAATGAGCTGATATGGAATCCCATAGCGACAAACAATTGCTCTGTACACGAAGTCCTTCAATTTTTTAGCTGTGATGGTAGCAAGAGGCTCGGCCTTGGCCCACTTAGTGAAATAATCCACAGCCACAACTGCATATTTTACTCCTCCCTTAGCTTTGGGGAGTTCACCAATAAGATCTATTCCCCACATAGCAAAGGGCCAAGGGCTCATCAACGAGGTGAGGTGAGCAACTGGGGCATTACTAAAATTTTCATATCTTTGACACTTGTCACATCGCCTAGCGAACTCAAAAGCATCCCTTTTCAATGTGGGCCAGAAATATCCTTGTCATAAAATTTTCTGAGCTAGGGAACCACCCCCCGAGTGATTGCCACATATTCCTTCATGGACCTCTCTCAAAATATAGTTGCATTCTTCACCATCTACACACCTCAAAAGTGGAGTGTTGAACCCTCTTCGATACAAGACCTCGTCATAAATAACATAGCGAGCCGCCTGATATTTGACCCTCCTCGCTTCTTTTTTATCCTGAGGTAGCATCCCATTCTTTACATACTCCCATATAGGGGCCATCCATGTTGACTCCTGGCTCGCTATTTCCATAACAAATTCTTCTGGTACACTAGGTTTACTTTGAATTTCCAAGGGGATAATCCCAAGTAAAGTAGCCTCGCGTCGCGAACCCATTTTTGCGAGGGCATCTGCTCCTTGATTTTTTGCCCTCCTGATAAACTCCACTTTAACTTGCTTGAATGACTTCATAAGCCTTTGCACACACCTTAAATATAACTCAATTTGGGGTCCCCTGGCTTGCCATCCACATCCAACATGACCCGTAACCAACATAGAATCGCTATATGCATTGAGATTCTCTACTTTCATTTCTATTGCGAGCTTGAGGCCAATTATGAGAGCCTCGTATTCTGCTGCGTTATTAGAAGCCTCGAAGGCGAAGTGAACAGCACTACTCAACTTGCGACCCTCAGGTGTGACAAGCTCGATCCCAGCTCCGGCCCCTTCTTTGTTAGATGCCCCATCAACATATAATTCCCACCACGAGGCTGAATTTTCATCTTTGAGTTTGGGGTCAACCACTTCTGGGATCGCTATGAGAGCCCAGGCATCTTCCTCAGATTGGGAAGGAAACTCCAATATGAAATCTGCTAAAGCTTGCCCCTTTATTGCACCTCGAGGCTTGTACTCAATGTCAAACTGACTCAGCTCTATGGTCCACTTTAAAAGTCTGCCCGAGGCCTCGGGTTTATGCATCACTTGCCTGAGTGGGTACGCAGTGCGAACTTGGATACTATGAGCCTGAAAATATGGCCTCAATTTTCGTGAAGCTAAAATCATAGCATAGGCGAGCTTCTCCATGTTGGTGTAGCGAGTCTCAACATCTAGCATTCTTTTACTGACATAATAAACGGGGAGCTGAAGCTTTTCCTCCTCGCGAACGAGGACAGCACTGATGGCATTTTCTGAAACTGCCAAGTAAACCATAAGAACTTCACCTTCATTGGGCTTAGAGAGTAATGGAGGCGAGCCCAGATGCTCTTTTATCCTCTGAAAAGCTTCCTCGCACTCAGGGGTCCATTCAAAACTCCTTCCCACCTTCTTGATTGCTTTAAAGAACTCATGGCACTTATCTGATGATTTAGAAACAAATCGATTCAATGCTGCGATCCTTCCAGTTAGACTTTGTACCTCTTTGACACTTCTTGGCGACCTCATTTCCATCAATGCCTTTATTTTGGCTGGATTAGCCTCAATGCCTCTGTGGTTAACAATAAAACCCAAAAACTTTCCAGATTCGACCCCGAAAACACACTTCTGGGGGTTGAGCTTCATTCGGAATTTCATCAATATATCGAACATTTCTGCGAGGTGGGTTATATGATCCCCAGCCTCCTTGGACTTCACAAGAATGTCATCTACATAGACCTCCATTGTCTTTCCAATTTGCTTCTCAAACATCATGTTAACGAGCCTCTGATAAGTAGCACCTGCATTGAGGAGGCCAAAGGGCATCCCAATATAACAATAGAGACCTCTGTCCGTGATAAATGAGGTGTGCTCCTGATCAGGCCCGTACATTGGTATTTGGTTGTACCCAGAATAGGCATCCATGAAGCTTAAGAGTGCGTGGCCCGCTGTTGCATCTACCAACTGATCAATTCTTGGAAGAGGGAAACTATCTTTCGGGCAATGTTTGTTTAGATCAGTAAAATCCACACATGTCCTCCACTTGCCATTTGGCTTCTTGACTAGGACAGGGTTTGCGAGCTAGTCAGGGTAAAATGATTCCTTAACGAGCCCGACCTCGAGTAGCCTGTCAACTTCTTCTTTTAGAGCCTCGGCTCGCTCTCCACTTATTGGTCTTCTTTTCTGCCTCACTCCCTTTTTGCATGGATCAAGATTAAGTCTATGACACATCACATTGGGATCGATCCCTACCATATCTTCATGAGACCATGCAAATACATCCAAATTAGCTTTAAGAAACTCCACGAGCCTTACCCTAAGATTGGGATTCAACTGCGATCCGATCTTCAATACCTTCGTAGAATCCTTGGGATCAACAAGAACAGATATGGTATCCTCTGCGGCCCCGGCTCGCTCCACATGCTCAGGGATGCGAGGGTCCAGGTCAATTTCAACATCTCGAGCCCGACTAGATTCTGCTTCATCTTGCCTCATGACTCCCGCCCCCGAGTCAGGGGTCGCTCCGACATGTCCATACTCATTCACAATTGTTGTTTCTCTTGTGATACCATTAGGCAGGTCTACCAATGTTGATGTTTCCTTGCGAACCCATTTCCCCTTTCGGGCTCGCACAGCAGCCTGCTCTGGACTTTCCTCTTCATCGCTAGCATCTTCAACAATTCCTTCTTGTAGAACCAACATAGGTTGCGAGGCCTCCATCATAATTGCCCCTGGTACTGGTTCTACTTGTATGCCCAAGCTGTCAAAATAATCATCAGGCAACTCCTCGATAGAGATTATGTTGCAACCAACTGAGGGTCGCAATGCCGACTTGCGAGCCCTCTCATCGTCGTCGCTTTCCATAAAATTTCTTCCCTTTTCTGCTGACTTAAGGGCCTGATTATAGCATTCTCGAGACTCATGTTGAATTCCTCTAACACATCCCACGCCTTGCGGGGTAGGGAACTTCATCGAGAGGTGATAAATAGAAGTCACCACCCTCATTTCTTTTAAGATGGGTCACCCCACAATAGTATTGTAAGCAGATGGTTGATCCACGACCATGAAATCAGCGACCTGCGTAGTGATGCAGGGCTCGTCCCCCAAGGTGATGGGAAGCCTAATAAGTCCCTTTACACTAACAGATGCTCCAGTGAATCCATAGAGGTGGCCTACTGTAGGAATTAGATCCTTGTCTACGTATCCTATTTTCTTGTAGACATCATACATCAAGACATTTACTGCACTTCCATTGTCCACCAACACCCTGTAAATATTCTGGGAACCAATGCGAACTCGAACCACTAGAGCATCAGAGTGAGGATGATGTACCCACTTCGCATCCTCCTCAGTAAACATGATATTTGTATCTTCCCCCTTAAAAAGCTTTGGGGGTCGCTCTTGCAAATGATGCACATTGGTGAGAGGTCGCTCCCTGGCCTCGCGTGCATACCTTTCTCTGGCCTTGTTGCTGTCTCCTCCAATATGCGGCCCTCCAATGATCACATGGATGCTATTACCTCGCTCTTCCCTCTCCTTGCGAGGCTCTGTATTCTGGCCTGAGGGGGGTACAGCATGATACCCTATTCCTGATTTTCCTGAGTTCCCTTGGTGCTTTTTTACTTCGCGAACCGCCCACTCAGTTAACTTCCCTTCTCGAATTAACTGATCAATTTGTTCCTTTAATTGCCAACAGTCCGTAGTATCATGCCCCTTTTGTTCATGGAAGTCGCAATACTTTGCAGTGTTCCAAGTTCCTTGTGGACCCATAGCACGTGGTTTCGTGAACATCCCTTTATTAGCATTGACAGCATAGATATGATCAACTGAAGCCACTAAGGGAACAAACTTGTCCTCGTCTCTAGCCGGACGAGCACGAGGTGGGGATCGTCTTGAGGAATTGCGATCCCTTCTTTTCGGGCTCGGGCTGCGATCCTCTCTTCGCCTGGGGCTTCTAGAATCCCTTCTCTTTACTCCTTTGCCTTTACTTCCATTGTTACCGGTCCCAGCATTCTTCTTGAGATCTGCCAATGATTTCTCAACGCGCTTAAAGGGCTCAACGACCCGGTGCAACTCTTAAAGTGTACCAGGGGTCTGCTCCTGTAGCTTCTCCCAAAATTTGGTTCCTTCCCTTACCCCAGCAATAAGGAAATTTTTTACGGCCTCGTCATTTGCGCCTCGTACACGAGGTACCTCAGCATTAAACCTTTTGAAATAATCATGTAGAGTCTCTCCTTCCTTCTGTTTTATGTTTGCCAATGTGGACACAGGAGGTGCATAAAGCAATGAAGATTGGAACTGTTTGATGAAGATATCCACGAGTTGTTCCCAAGAATCTATAACAACTAGGGACCCTAGCTTCGAAAACCATTGTTGGGAACTCCCTCTTAGCGAGGCCGCAAACAGCCTACATCTCGCTAACAATGATACTTGATACACGTCCATCTCATTGTTGAATCGAATGACAAACTCAGCTGGGTCAGTCTCCCCATTATAGGTCATGTCAGAGTGATGACCACGGAACACTACGGGCAGAGGGGCTGTACGAATTTCATGAGTGAAGGGCGAGGAGGAACCCATATTGCTGAAAATTCCCTTATCGTTATTCATTGCATCCATTGCTTTTTTCAACTCTTCCAGCTTATAGTCACCGATCCTGCCCTCTTTGTCCCCATCCTTCTTTCCTCCAGTGCTTGCATGATGAGACTGAGTCTTTTTTGGGGCGCTAGACTCTTCTTGGTCATTCCTGCGATCCATGTTTTTAGGGCCTTCCTCGCGAGGTTGGGATCGCTCACGCTCTCGATTGAAAGGGGGTCTGTCCTCGCGATGATGGGACCGCTCATGGTCTCTGCGAGGAGAGGGGGGTCTGTCATTGCGACGATATGACCGCTCACGATCTTTTCTAGGAGATACGGGTTGATGAGAGCCCTTACTCTTATCTTTGGGTCCTCCATCTTTGTTAGATTTGAGCTTTACTAATTTGAGACGAAGATCGTGCTCGCCGAGTTTCTTTCCAACTCGGTCAAAGACACTGACGGACCGTCCTTCTGACGAGGCGGGCTTCGCTTTCGATCCCTCCTTATCAATAGTAGCTACCTCCTCTTCCCAATCAGGGTTCGTCCGATCCGTCACCACATCATCAAAGTCCCCAATTAGCTTTTTGGTGGGACCCTTGCTACTTTCTGCTTGGTGAGTTCGATCCCCTGTCCTTGTATTTCTCTTGAAGCCTCTAGAATTATGTCGCTTCTCCATCTTGGCCACCGAGGCCCTTACCTCGATCATTTGATCACCAAGGCCTTTCAAGAACGACATGACTTCGCCAGGCAAGGCTGTCTGTTGGACAACAGGGGGGGTTTGCTCCTTCTCAGATTCGTCCTCGATCCCATCTATACGCGCCTCGCTCTCTGGTATATTATTCCTCCGAGGGTCGTTTATGTCCTTCTTATGCGACCCTGGGGTCTCCCGATCTCCGTTCTTCTTCTTGTGAGATTTAGTCATTGTTCTCCCAATCAATGACGATCCCCTCCTTCTAGCGCCAAATGTTATAGGGAGAATATATAACAATATTTATGGAGGTTGCTGGATTTACGGAGCAAAATACGGATATTTTGCTATAAAAAGAATTAGGATTAGGGTTTATGTGTTTTGGTGTGGCTGTTCTTGTATATTGATAATCAGTGGTGAACTGTTTCTCATGCTTTACAAGATGCCTACGTACCCTATTTATAGGGATCAAGCCATACGTAGTTCTCTTAGAGAAGAAGTTATCCTAGCTTGCCTCTCAATTTCGTTATAATCACGAAGATTTTTATATTTACTTCGAAAGTTTTTTATGTTTACCCCATCAATCATCAATCAACAATCAATATATATAAATAAAGGAGGATACGCGTGAGCTTAGGTGGCGCTCTAAGATCGTATCAATCAATTTTTCTAATTTTCTAGAATTTTAAACACTAATAAATGTAAAAATATCATTTAACATATTAGAAGTAAAGTAGGTGTTCGAATTTATAGAGGAGAAGAGTTCGAATTTATAACTAATACATATTATTAGAAGTTCTATTGGAAGAAGTAGAATAAGTATTTATAATGCATATGATTAAAAGTTTTATTGGAAGTAGAATAAGAGTTCGAATTTATAGAGAATAAAAGTTCGAATTTATAGAAAAAACATATAAATAAAAGTTTACAATTTGTATATATATATAGAGTCCTACTCCATTACAAACTAAAATTAACTACAAACTAAAAACTAAACACTAATCCAACATTTCATGCTAATCTAATGATCAAACTAGGGGTACCCCAATACAAAAAATGCTTAAAATAATTGGCTCTATCCAACAAAAAAAAAATCAATGTTCACGTGATGACGGTGGCAGTGGATTTCACTGGTTAACGGTGCTTCGCACCTTCTTGTACGGTGGTTCGCGCCTTTATCATTCTAAAGTTGTAAGGAATGGCAATCAATGGTAAAGGCAATAGACGATTGACGGGTGTGTCGAGAGCCTTCGGCCCTCATGACTACCTAACTCATCCGTTTACTGTCTTAAATGCTTCGCATTTCCACGGCAGTGATTTTTTTTTTTTGTTGGATAGAGCCAATTATTTTAAGCATTTTTTGTGAAGGTACCCTTGGCGGGAACCTTAGAATAGATGAAATATAATTAATTTAGTGTTAGTTTGTAGTTTGCATTTAATGATTTGTATTTGAGCAAAAACCTATATATATATATATATATATATATATATAAGTATTTACATATGAATTTATTGGAATTTATACGTATTTTTCTATTTTTTTTTAAAAGTTTTACAATTTTATATATTAACGAAAAAACTTATTTTAACATGTTCATAATAGAAAAGACTACGCGAATTTGTAGAAAAAGAGAACTCCAATTTGTCAACATATGTAACAACTAAGAAAATAGAATTCACAAAGGAGTACAATTCTTATTTCAGACCTATTCCTATATACAAGTAAAAACCTTATAAAGCTATAAATATAATTTCTACTTCAGTTGCTTGCATATTTTTTATCTGTGCACCTTATAATTCTTTCATTATGTCATTGTATTATTCGTATTTTGAACATAACTAATACAGTCCTTATATTTGTGTATCTTTAACGTAGGTTCAATCTACAAGCCATAGTAACCAGACGCTTTTGATGATCAATTGAAACCTTTTTACCACTACATCTTCCAGGTTGGCTCATAACTAAAATAATATATATCTTATATATTTTCAATTTCTTTTATATATTAGTACCATTGCTTGATAAACTTTCTTAGCATTCTTAAAGTGATTATTTTTGGTTATTTAATTGATTATGTGCGAACTTTTTGATGTTAGGGTAGAATTTGGGCTGGCTCTAAAATCGATTCAATCTACTTTTTCATTTGTTTAAAAATACATGTAGCTAATTGTTTTATATATTACCTATCCATCTCAGATACTGTGAAAAATTCTAATAGACTCGAAAAATTTGGGTTGTTTACATTATTGAACACGCAGTAGGCTTGGTTAATCTTCAAGCTATGACATACATTTTCTTTTTCGAGTGGCTACTAATTAATAGTTAAAGCATGCTAATTGTTATAGGGAGAATATTGTATAACAATATTTATGGAGGTTGCTGGATTTACGGAGCAAAATACGGATATTTTGCTATAAGAAGAATTAGGATTAAGGTTTATGTGTTTTGGTGTGGCTGTTCTTGTATATTGATAATCAGTGGTGAACTGTTTCTCATGCTTTACAAGATGCCTACGTACCCTATTTATAGGGATCAAGCCATACGTAGTTCTCTTAGAGAAGAAGTTATCTAGATGGGCTAGGGTTTCTATGGGCTTGACTTGGCCCAAATCCACTAGTCATCTCCTTGGGTTGTTTTTCTACCCATTTACTCTGTTCATGACCCATGAAGGGGAACCTGCAGCTTGTATAATGCTATAATCATCTTTACTGGCGAAACTAACTAGATGGCCTCGCATGCGACCTCGTTGGGTCTGGCCATGCGAGGCGATCCTCAATGCATGGAGATAACCTACTTATGCGACCTCGCTGGGCCTGACCATAAGCCTTCATAGTAACATACTAGGTCACGCTGGACCTCTAGGCCTCGCTAGACCTCGCGAACTGCGACCCCGCTACTAGGGCTCGCGGGCGATCCCGCTGTACAAAAATAATATGATGAATCCTCTTATAATGGCGAACTTTAATGACCCATTCCTCATTCTTATGCCTATTATGTGAGATGTACTGATATTCTAGCCCATTAGGCCTGTTTAGGACTTATGCCAAGTTCAGGCATAACACTAATTGCTTATGCAATTTGTTCGATCTGTTTGCCATATATTCTAGCTACAAGTTCTATTCTATTATGGTTAGAGAAGAAGCAAGTATTATAGTATTTACTTAAGAAGTTACAAAAATAATTAAAGTTATATGATACCCGGAAGCAAATCGATTGTAGAAAAAAAAAATCCGTGGACCAAATCGTGAAATACATGATTTAAACCTTGAGCTCAATTTTTTTTTTGGGTATCCGCATAACTTTTCTTTCGCTATGTGATTGGTTTAAGATCTTATTTTATAATATACAATGTATTTTACGTTGTATGATATTTTTACAGGGACGCAAGTTACATTAAGGGATAAGAGCATCTCCAATGTTGTTGGCTAAAAATGGTTGGCTAAAATAAAATTTGCTGAACCTGTAAGATATTTGCTGAATCTGTAGGATATTGTACTCCAATGATGTTGGCTATAATTGTTGGCTATATTTTAAAAATAGTATTTTATTATTATTTTAAGTTGTTATAAATAGATTATATTATTTATATATGGTAAAAGATGATGTGGAATATTGCTACAGGTCCCTAGAGGTTGGCTATATATAGCCAACATGAAAGGGTTGGCTAAAATTTTTGCTAAGGGTTTCCCCTCATTGGAATGAACTTTTTGTTTACATATTCTCTATATTTTTTATTTATGGCATTTCACATTTAATTTTAACTAAGGGTTTGATTGGGTTGGAGATGCTCTAAGGATTATATCCTAAATTCAATTATGTGATAGTGTTATTTTTTTTTATTCTTCTACTATTTGATTAGTTTTTTTTAATTTGAATTTATGCGATTTTGATTGAATTATGACTTCATGGTGCAGGTTAATTTTGCAATGCAAGATTACTTCTCACAACTAAGAATTTTTTGTTTTTATTTTATTTGAACTCTTCATCCTCATGTCAATTTAAAGTTAATAAAAAGTGTGGGTAGACAGTAGCTCAAAAGTAAAACTACCCATTTTTTGTCCTCGAAAATTAAATAAGTGAAGACGATAGGAAGATAAGATGATTGAAAAATAAGTTAAGTTGGAAATGATAAATTTTTATTCTATTTAAATATTAGATGATAAATACAAAAAATAACGAAAAAACGATTTATTAAAGAAAATAATTATTAAAAAAAAGGAAATCATACAATGTAACAATGCATCAACCGTCAATGGAAAGGTTTTATTTTATGTGATTCGTCTTAATTCATCTACCCCAATTTTTGACATAAAGTCAAAAGCTAGCCTGATATTTAAAATCATCAATCAGCATGGATATATATATATATATATATATATATATATGTATATGTATATATATATATATATATAATAGATTATAGAAGGAGGAAAATTAAGTGACGCACAAGATCGTCTCATTTTATTTTATTTTTAATTTTAAATTTATAATTTTAAATATTATAAATTAAAAATATTTTTTAACATATTGGAAGTAAATAGGTTTTCGAATTTATAAAAGAAAATAATCGAATTTATAGAGAAGATGTATAATTAAAAGTTTTATTTGAAGTAGAATATGTGTTCAAATATATAAGGAAAATAGTTCGAGTTTATAGGTAATATGCATATTTAAAAGTTCTATTGTAAATAGCATAGGTGTTCGAATTTATAGAGGAAAAAAGTTCAAATTTATAAGGAATAAATAAAATTAAAAGAAAATCGGAAGTAGAATAGGTGTTCGTAAAACATATAATTAAAATTTCTACTAGAATTAAAATAGGTGTTCAAATTTATGAAGGAGAAGAGTTTGAATATATAAAAAGGATATAATTAAAAGTTCTATTGGAACTGTACTATGTAATAGGGGTGTATGAATATAAAGAGAAGAATGGTTCGAATGTATAAAAAAAACATAAAGTTAAAAGTTTTATTGAAAATACAATACGAGGGCAAATTGTATTAGAAGTAGAATAAACGTTTATAAGATAATTAAAATTTTATTGGAAGCAAAATTTTTACATGTTCGAATTTATAGAGGGAAAAAGTTCGAATTTATAAAAAAGACATATATAATTATAATTTTTATTAAAAATAGATGTTTTATTGGAAGTAGAATACAAGTACGGTGGTGGCATCGTTTACGATCTTTTAATATTATATTTTTCTCTGAATTTTTTTTTTTAAATTTTTTAAATAAATTAATTATACTTGCATTAGCAAAATATATTCACTGATCCAATACTATTCTCATAACAATCAAAAACTTTTAAGAATATTTTCATGCGAGAACTATAAACTTTCCCTTTTGGTATCTACTTGAATTCATAAAGAAAAATTTAAAATTTGTAAGTCATACAAATTTACAGAAAAGGAAAAATTCAAATTCATAACATATACATATAACTAAATTTTACTTTAAAAACTTTTTAAGCGGAAATCTCCAAAAATTATACTATATAGTTCTTTTAATTTTATAAAAAATTTAAATAAAAGATAAAATTTACTTTATTTGTATTTGTAGGTTCTAAATTTTAGGTAAGAAAATAAATACAACAGTGTATGTAATATATTGAAAATATAATTTATTCATAATTTTTAAAATTTCAAATACATTTAAAAATTTAGAGAAAGTAAAAATTGAATTTCACTCTTTTATAAGTTTGTAGTTTTTAAAAAAAGTTATTATTGAAGATAAATATCAATAATATATTATAAAGTTGGGGCTTCGATCCCAAACAAACAAGAATAACTCAAAACGTGTATAACAACTATACGACTTACTACATAAGATTGTATTAACCGTTAAAATTTGATATTAATTAAATTTTCATTGATAAAAATTATTATACAAATATCAATAATATATGTTAAACCTGAGGATTCTATTTTAACGGGAGAGCGGCTCAACGCGAAGAATCGTGTTCAACGAAAGAACAGCTCATTAAAGAGGACCATGTTAATTGTTAAAATGTATTATTGATGACGAAATTATTTTTAAAAAAATTATAACGCCGCCGCGAAGCGCGGCTCTATCGACTAGTCATTAATAAAAAGAATGATATGCAGAAGTTTGGAAGGTACCTTTATCATTGTTTCAATCTAATTTTTTAAATTTTTTAGAATATTAAAATTTAAATACTAATAAAAAATTAAAAATCCTTATATATATTACAAGTAGAATAGGTATTCGAATTTATAAAGTAGAAGAATTCGAATTTACAAGAAAGAAACAGAATTAAATTTTTTATTAGAAGTAGAATAGGTGTTCGAATTTATAAAAGAGAATAGTTCGAATTTATAGGCAAAACCTGTAATTAAAAGTTCTATTATGAATATGTGTTCGAATTTATTATAAAGAAGAATTCGAATTTTTAGAAAAGATATATAATTAAAAGTACTATTGGAAGTACAAGAGTTGTTTATAAGACATGTAATCAAAAAAATTATTGGAAATAGAATAGGTTTCTAATTTATATAGGATAAGAGTTTAAATCTATAGAAAAGACATATAATTAAATGTTATATTGGAAGTAAAATAGATGTTTGAATATATAGAGGAGAAGAGTTTGAATTTATAAATAAAAAAATATACAATTAAAATATTTATTGGAAGTGGAATACAAGCGGTCGCTGAGCATCTTTTACAATCTTCTAGAATTACTTATTTTTTCTCTTAGAAATTTGTTATCCAAATTTGTTATATTTCGCTATGCAATGTGGTGTATAAAGTCATATCGAAAGTGCTGGCTAACAGGGTGAAGGGTATTCTTGATGGGATTATATCGGATACTCAGAGTGCATTTATCCCTGGCCGTTTAATCTCAGGTAATATAATGGTGGCTCATGAGATAATGCATTATATGAGAAGGAAGACAACGGGAAAAGAGGGTTGGATGGCGCTGAAATTAGATATGAGTAAGGCCTATGACCGTGTGGAGTGGGATTTCTTGCAGGCTGTGTTAACCAAGTTGGGTTTCGATCAAAAATTAGTTGGGCTTATGATGTCGTGTGTTGTTTCAGCTAATTATAAGATAGCTCATGCATGTCGGATTTTTGGCTCAATATTTCCTCAAAGGGGTATCGTCATACTTATTTCTGATTTGTATTGAGGGTTTTACTGCTTTGATTCAGGATTATGAGCGGAGACAACTGATTAAAGGTATAAGAGTAGCTCGTACGGCCCCTTCTATTTCTCAAATGTTCTTTGCAGATGATAGTTTCATTTTCTGCAAAGCAACTACTAGAAGTGCTGATAGTGTGCTACAGATGTTGAAGATATTTGAAAGAGCATCAGGGCAACAGATCAACGTGGTTAAGTCATCTGTTTTCTTTAGTAGAAATACGAACGTAGAGGTCAAAGAGAGTTTGTTAAATCAGCTGCAATTTCAGGAAGCAGGGGATAATAGTCTCTACTTGGGACTTCCAAGTCTGATGCATAGAAAGAAGACAGCTTTATTTGGTTTTATCAAGAATAAGCTGCAGGAAAGGGTGCAAGGGTGGGATAAGGTTGTGTTGTCTAAGGGAGGTAAAGAAATTCTGTTGAAGACGGTAGCTCAATCTCTTCCAAATTACGTAATGAGCTTTTTTCTTTTGCCGATTGAATTATGCCAGGATATCGAAAGAATTATGTGCAGGTTTTGGTGGAGGGCTAGTCGTAGTAAGGAGAGGTCTATACATTGGATGAGCTGGGAGAAGATGAGTAGGAAGAAAAGTATAGGGGGTCTAGGGTTTCGTTGCATTCGAGATTTCAATGTAGCGTTACCGGGAAAGCAGAGTTGGAGAATAATTAATCAGCCTCATTTGTTGGTCAGCAGAGTGTACAAGTCTAGATATTTTCCAGAAGGATCTTTCTTTAGTGCTAAAACGGGTGGTAATCCCAATTATGTGTGGCGTGGTTTAGTCGAGACGCAACCTCTTATAAAGGAAGGTCTAGTTTGCATAGTTGGGCGGGGTGATAGTATTATTGTAAAAGATGATCCTTGGTTACCAGATTTTCTTAATCCATATGTTGTTTCAAGGAGTGAAGCTCGGCATAATGCAAGAGTATCAAATTTGATGGATTTGTCTACGAATCAATGGGATCGTGATCTTGTACGAGATGAGTTTGAAGAGAGAGATGCAAACTTAATTTTGTCCATTCCTATCAGTCCCAATGAGAGTGATACCTGGTATTGGAAGTTCGAAAAAATGCAATACGCCATATTGCAACCTTTTGGGCACCGTGTTACCATCTTGGATGTTATCATAGCTATGAAAATTTTGACCTATCGCAACCTTGTGATTGTGGTGTTACCAAATCCACAAAAGTATGTTACTTTAGTTATAAAAGGTGTTACAGTGGGCAACACCATGAGATGTGTTACCATAGAGTATTCATGAACAAAAAAATTATTTTATTTAAAATTAATGATTTAATAATTATTTAATTTTAAAAATAATTCAATTGAACAAAATCGTTGAAGTTATCATTGTAAAATGTTGAAGTTACTCTAGTTATAAAAGCAATTACACACTACAACCGTGAGATTGTGTTAACTTACACTATTAATAACAAAATTTTCACTTTTACTCAAAATTAAATATTGAATAATTAATTCATTTTAAAGATAATTAATTTTAATTAAACCATTAAAGACATTTTTATAGAAAACAATAGTCCATAAAATTTAATAAATTATTTCTATTTAATAAATATTTAAATATATTCTATAAATTTAAGATGAATAGGTTTTAAAATAAAGTAATATATATGAAAACTAATATATTTGATTGAAATCATTAAAAAAAATTGTCAAATATAAAAGTTTGTTATAACCGAAAATTTTAAAATGAATCAAAATTGTAAATTTAATATAATAATTTTAATATCAACAAAATGAAAAAAAAATTATACTAATGTTTAATCATTTCGAAAAGAAAATACCGACATAGAAACCGGTGAACTGTTTAGGCAGGGCCGCAGGGGTTCAAATATTTCACGAGCGGCAAACAAAATTGGGGCTAATTAAGAAGGGATAAAATATTTCACTTCTCTCGCTCTTCGCTCTCTCATCTCTCTTGCCACTCTCGGTAGTTTCTCTCAATCTAATTAGGATTTAAGCTGGATTTGGGCTCAATTGAATGGGTTCGAGCTTTGAATCGGATTGTAGCAGATTTGGGTTCAATCTTCGTTTGGTTTTGAGTTTGAGGTATAACTCTCCCTTTATATGCCTGCATTCCGTGTAGTTGTGTATTTACATATTTGTGATTGTTTCCATGCTTCGATTTGAACAATAATCTCTTCTCTTCTCCCTCTCTCTCTCTCTCTCTCTCTCTCTCTCTCTCTCTCCCCTTCTCTTTCGCTCCCCCTCTGTTTCTCTCTATTTGTCAGTGTCTCCCTCCCTCTCTCTCTCTCTCTCTCTATCTCTCTCTGTCTCCCCCTCTCTTTGTCTCTATCTCACACAAAAACACAAAATGTACTGAAATTTATGATATGGATCCATTAGCTACTTTGCTAGTGCGTTGGTATGTTTTTAGTTTGATATTTTAGTCTATATTTTTGGGATGTTTTTTAGTTTTGACAGGAAGCAGAAAGATAATTCTAAATTATTGGTACATTCCCTTAAAATTTATTACTCCCTCCGTACCTAAATTCTTTTCTTGTTTGCTGAATTTCACGGGTTTTAAGATAGTGGGGAATGAATATTATTTGTTTATGATGTAGTGGGTGTTGAATATTGTTTTTAAAGAGTAGTGGGTATTGAATATTATTTTTTTGAAGTAGTGGGTGGAGTAGTGGGTATTGAATATTATTTTAAAGAGTAGTGAGTGGAGTAGTGGGTGTTGAATATTATTTTTAATAAGTAGTGGGTGGAGTAGTGGGTATTGAATATTATTTGTAAAGATTAGTGGTTGAAGTAGTGGGTATTGAATATTATTTTTAAAGAGCAGTGGATGGAGTAGTGAGTATTGAATATTAATATTTATGACCAAAAATAGAAACAAGAAAAGTAATTTGAATATCCTTAAAAGGAAAGTAGGAAAAGAAATAAGGGACGGAGGGAGTATTTGGTTGTAACATTTTAATCTTACAGGAAGATGACTTATTAAGTGAGCTGACATGAGTCAATAATCTGTGATTACATGTACTAGAAATAACCAGTACTAAGTGCTTGAGTACTCACTCCATTTTTTTCCTTGTAATTTTTTCCCATTTTTTTCCTGTAATATTTGATAGGAAGAGGAAGACTGCCTGGTTTTTTTATTCTGGTTTTCTTAGTTTGCTGCATTATAATAAATCTTTCAAGTGATTTGTTTGCAGTCTATGAGTAAAATGAAATACGCTCAAGGTGCAAGTACCGGTGATGAGGGTATTGGTAATAAAGCTAATGGCTTTGCTGAGTTTGCGAGTAAAAAGAAACGCAGTAGTTGTGCAACTATGGGCAATGATGATGGCTTTTCTCAGATCAGATAAACTTAACTTTGAAATTTAATTAAAACAAAATAAGTACTGTAATTTCAAGTTTTTTCTATGCATAGCTGTAGATTACTAAGTATGGTATATTGCAGATTGTGAATAAACAAATTATAAAGAATGTCTAGTATTAATCTGTTGAGGTTTTATTGTTTATGATTCGAGTCTTTACCACTTGTTACAAAGAGAAGAGAGGTGTCCACTAGACTACAATGCTAGGAATCGAGATTGACTGGTTCTAATGAGTTCAGATATTCTTTCTTTTTTCTGTGTCCTTGGCATATCATGCCTTATATGTTTCACTGAACTAATATTGTTTTGTTTTGATTATGTATCTATTGTTGAAGATTTCATTTAGACTTTGGAGAACAAATACCTGATCTAATGGCAAGTTAGTTAATTCTGATCTGGAAGTCATGTGGTCCCATATACTAATTTTTATCTACTTTAAGATTCAATATGATGCAGAGGGTGTTTTCCAGAATATGGTCAGGTAGTCCACCTATAGTGCAATACGATGGTTGTTCAAACATAGCTAGTTGTTGAACAGATTTTAGTTAGCGTGAATATTATTAAGAGACTGTATGAAACGGAACCAAAGAACCGTAAGAACAAATCAAATTAAGATGGACAGATGGTTGAAAATGAAAGAGTAAGCAAAATAACGAATCAAATTATGAGTTTTTTCCCATTCTAAATATCGGGTGCAAAGTTTTTTTTTTACTAAAACTATTTTATGTTACCTTATTACAATTTTTCTACAAATTTGTAGTGGATATAATTATTGAAGTTTTCTGGTTAAAGTTGCAGTTTGAATCCTAGGTTAGAGAACAACTTATTTGTTTTTCTTGCTGCATGTATTTTGTTTTGGGCTAATTTGATGTATGAAGTTTTTGTGTCAGGTTTTTGACCTGCGGAACAGCTTGGACGCTGTGAATTCAACTGAAGTTCTGGAAAGTTGAAAAAAATTATGCAGACAATTCTCACTGGGAACTGCTTTGAACCAAGGAACTGCAAGGGGTTATTTTTATTGAACTGCAATTTCAAACCTTGTATTAGTGCAGTAATTAAAGTATAAAATTCATTCATTATCTTCGACAATCCTAATTTTAATCTTGAACTAGAACTATAATTATCAGGGTAGGTAGTGTAGAAGAGTTCCTAGTATAGCTGTATAGTACTCTGCAAATCCTAATTTATTTGATATCTGCTACCAAATAAATCTTATTATTGTTTTGTTTGTGTTTACAGAAATGGAGTCATTGTTTTGTTTGTGTTTTGCCATAAACGCACATTGCAAGACCTCTATTCAAAAGGTATGTTATTTTATTTGGAGACAAAATTGTTGTTTTCAGAAACTGACCTAATTAATGATTTTGTTCTCTTTTGTTTTTGTTGCAAGCTGGTAAACCCACTAATTTTACCCTTTGCTATATTTACACTACAGTAATACAACGCTTACCTCACAGAAGGTCTTTGCACAAATAAACATTCTATGCATGTGGCAAATCACTTGACATTTTTCCTTAAAAAATTAAGTAAATCAGGCATAATTTGCTTAGATTTAATTTTGCTTTTGCAATCACCAATGCTAGTAAGACAACAGAATTTTTCAGAAGAATTTTTTTAATATAACAGAAAATTACATGAAGGGTTGATAGCAGAAAAGAGGAGGCTGTATTGAGCATAACTTGCTTAGACTAAATTGTGCCTTTCCAATCACCAATACTAGTAGCACAACAGGTTTTCGTAAGATAATTTAAAAATATAACAAAAAATTGCAGAAAAGTGGAGGCCATAGTGGGTGAACATATATTTCTTGTTAGGCTGGTACCTACTTCCAGCTTTTACACTAGTAATTAAAATCAAATCCTTGTAATTGCAGGCAATTGCAACTTCTAGGTATCCGTACTATCAAAGGCAATTTCTTTATTTTTGCATATCTCAGTTTCGGGTAGGATTTTGTTTGCAGCAAGAGTCCTGTGAATCAAATGACTTCAAAGGCAATCAACTAAGTCTAATTGCCAATGTTGCTTCCAGTCTGTCATAGTTTTCTAGTTGTCTGTTTTACTCTGAAGAGATACCCCTCGTAGTGGTAATTGTGGTTGGAGTCCTACGAGATGAATCATATCTGAATATGATTCTAATTATGTAATTGCTTGGATTTGTTATTAGTTATCTATATATGTTTATTTTTTGTCTTCTCTTGGCAGAAAATGCATTCTTCCTGGTGGTGTCAATGCCAAGGTTTGTGTTCTTCTAGCAGCATCACGTTTGTTTTCAGCTGACATTCAATCTCATTCTCTAGATTATACATTGAGCCGCGAAATGAATGGTGCCTTTTTTCTCGTATACAAAAATGATGATTTGCGTTTGTGGATTCTGGAGCATCGGAAATTGCTCGAATCCGACCATTCTGGCAGATGAATCTATGGTCTGTACATCTCCGTTGTATTTCACTCCTAGGTACTTTTCTTTCAAGATATATTATGTTTACCTTACCAACCTTCAGTGAGAAGATAAGCATGCTCAGAGAGTCATAGTTGGGACAAAAACTCAAGTCAAATAAACATCTATTGTTTTCTTTATGCTTTATCTCTAATTCAAGTAAAGCTTGGCTTAGATGCTTGCCTACCTAGTCCATTAATATGGCCATTACTTCAAGTCTTTTCATCTTAACTGTTAAATAGAAATATGTATAAGTGATGCACATACTAACAGAGATTGTATGTTTATGTAACTCCTTGTCGTTGAGATCTGTTGTGCAAAAGTTTCGAAATTAATGTCGCCTCTTGGGGTCAGATTGTCTATCCAAGAAAGCCATGTATGTTTGCATATGCTTTTGAATATTAATTGTTTCGAAATCAAGTTTTAAGCATCCAAACTACTCTGGTTAATAAAAAATTTACAGAATGAATGTTGGTTACCAGTCCTTTATGGCTTTATACATTACTCATAGTTAGAGGCGGCCAACCGTGCGGGCCGTGCGTGCCGGGCCGGGCTTTGCACGGTCCCGGTTCAACATCACAGGATTCGTAACCGGCACGGAGATGGAGCGGGCCGGTCTCGGGCCGGGCTCGGTTCTCTAGAAGTTAATTCGTAACCGGCTCGCGTTTATGGTGCGTGTCGGGTCGTGCCGGGCCGGTTCAGGCTCTTTACTTGAAAATAGCAATCATACATACAACTTCCTCTTTTATATTTCTTTACTTTCCTTGTACTGGGTTTGAGTAAACTACACGAATTAAAATTATGCATGTGGCAAAATGATTGAGAGATTAAAAAAGATTAAAAGAGTGTGTTTATAAATAAAATAAAGTTGAACATATACATTAAAAGACAATGAAGTAGGGTCGTAGGGGGAATATATTATTAGTACTACTGCAAGTTGACATGCAGCATCTAATATCTATATACTATTTCTTCTTGCAAATCGCGGGCCGGTTCCGTGCGGGCCGGGCCGGTCTCGGTTTACAGATTCTGAACCCGTGTTCGGACCGGGTGTTTTAGCGGGTTCGTGCCGGTTCGTGCCGGTTCAATACGGTCCGAATTGAAACGGTTAAAAAATCGGGCCGGTCCCGAGCGGGCCGGTCTGAACCGCACTAATGGCCGGCTCTACTCATAGTTTAGAATGGTGAAAATTGAAACACATGCATCAATTTTGTGCATACTGATTATTATCATTAATCATATTACTTTCTTAGGTGGTTATTGATAATGGCTTGCTCCAAGTCACACTGTCCAATCCCGATGGCATTGTCACTGGTTTACGATACAACAACATTGACAATTTGCTTGAAGTTCTTAACACTGAAAGTAATCGAGGGTAACTAACAGTAATTGTATTTGGCCTTTCTTTTCTTGTAAAAGGTGTACACATAATTTCTGTTGACATACCATTTATTACTATTAGTAGCTCGATTCTTACTTTTTCAAAATGTAATGTTTAGGTACTGGGATATTGTATGGAATGCAGAAGGAACAGCAAGGGGTGGTGTATTTGAACTTTTGAAGTGTATGTTTACCATCCAAAAATCAATTATTAGTGATTTAGTATAAACTATAAAACTGTCTTTGCGGCAGGATCAAAGCAACAAATTTCAAGGTTATAGTGGAAACAGATGAGCAAGTTGAGGTGTCATTTTCGAGACCATGGGATCCTTCTCTCCAGGGAAAACTAGTTCCCTTAAATATCGACAAAAGGTTTTACTTTTCCTTTTTGATCATAGACATCATATTCGTAGTGTTAGAAATCATATGTACATATATACAAATTTATTGATACTTAGTTTTTGTTCTCTCTTTAGGTTGATGAAGAAGGATTACGAAAGAGAAGTCTAGTCACAAGGAGTCTCTCTCTTCTGTCAAACAATTCTTGCAGCTCAATAAATTGATCTTTGAGTCTTTGATGGACACCGGTTGTCTTTTGAAATTTACCATGTTATTAGCTCTAGTACTTGTACATTTTAAGTTTTGTTCATTAGCTAGTGTTGGTAGATATTTTTGGATGATTTGGTTGGTTTTGTACTAGATGATGTTATTGAAATGATGTTGGATGATGTTATTGAAATGTAATTAATTTGGTTCTTGAATATTTAAATGTTATAATTTTTTTTGTTATTAAAATTAGTTATAAATTATTTTAATTATGTAACACTCAATGTGTTACAATTGGTAAAAGAGGGTGTTACAATAGATTGTGGACCCCACCTAGATGTGGGCCCCACAGTTGTCCATGTGCAAAATTATATCCACTATTGTAACACACAAACTATGTTGCTGTAGAGTGTTTAAGATGTTGCTATAGAGGTCTTTAGTAACCACATTTACTATGTTACCTTAGGCTGTGTTTTGATGTTACCTTAGATATCTATAGTTACTGCTGAGAACCTAATACATTTGAAGTGTTACAATAGCCCTATTTTGGCCTATGGCAACTTCAAACAGGGGTCTATGGTAACACAGTTTGGGGGTTGCAATAAACAATCTATGGCGTAGTGATGAGAGGTTACTCGGTGAAGAGTGCTTATGGGCATTTAAGGGACAGTAAGGAGAACAATCACATTGATGATAATTTTGGTTTCTGGAGACGATTGTGGAACTTGAAAATCCCACCGAAAGTTAAGCACTTTCTGTGGAGGGCAATAACTGGAGTCTTGCCTACTAAGGATAATTTGATTTACAAAAGGGTGGAGGTGAATGTCTGGTGTCCAGTGTGTCAGTACAATGCAGAAACAATTATGCACGCTTTGGTTACATGTTCATTTTCACAGGAATGTTGGAGTTATGCAGGACTGTTAGGTGTAGATGGTGGCTTTCTTTTGTTCTCAGACTGGTTCAAAGATGTGCTACAGAGGTATAAGAAAAACGAGGTCCTTCTGATTGTCATGATTTGCTGGATGGTGTGGAAAAATCGTAATGATCTAGTTTGGAATCAGTGTGGCTTACAGGTGAGTGAAGTAGTAGAGTCAGCAAAATCTGTCCTTGACCAATGGAGGAGTGTTCAAGATAAATCTTTTGACATCTATTTGGGTTATATGACTCAAGATGATGGTCATGTATTTGGGTTATATGACTCAAGATGATGGTCATGAGCACTGGAGATTACCACAGCAGGATAGAGTCAAGGTTAATACTGAAGCAGCTATTTTTGAAAGCTCAACCAGGTATAGTTATGCGTTCGTGGCTAGAGATAACGTTGGTCAGTTGATTGAAGCAAGATCGAAGTGTATGCAAGGAAAGGTGGCTCAGAGATAGAAGAAGTTATTGGTATTAGAGAGGCTTTGAGTTGGATCAAGGAATCGCAGTATTCAGGTGTCGAAGTAGAGACTCGAAGTAGAGACTGATTGTCTGCAGGTGGTACAGGTAGGGCTGTAAATGAGTCGAACCGAGCCGAACTCTTAACTGTTCGTGTATCAGCTCGTTATAAATACATCGAACTCGAACTCGAGCTCGAACTTTGATCGAGCCAATATTTTTATTTGTGTATCGACTCGTTAAGAAAATTTTTGTTCACGAACATGTTCGCGAACAGTTCACGAACATGTCTAACGAGCTACTATTCACGAACATCTCATAAATCATGTTCATGAACACTTCAACCTTTTTTTTTCTAGAAAATTTTTAATGCAATTAAAATAAAAATAAAATTGGGGGATGAAACATTGAAAACTCGAGAAATGCTTCAAATTTAAACTTATCAAGGAATCAAATTTGGACCAAGTTTAGTTAATACATAACGAACTAATGTTATAATTTATAATGTAACATACGTATAATTTAATTATTATTAATAAAAATAATTTATAAATTTAAACAAAGAAAATATAATGAATAGATAAAATAAACCAACAAAATAGACAATTATTTACAAATTATCGTGAATTCAAGAACTCCCGTGAAATGTTAAAGAAATTATGTTCGCGAACGTATATATATGATGTTTGTGCACAAACTTATTCATGAACCATATTTACGAACAAGGTTCACGAACTATATTAATGAACTTGCTCATGAACTATATAATCGAACTTGTTCGCGAACTTTCGAGCCGAACTATGTCGTGTTTGGGTTCAGCTCATTTACGAGACGAACCTCAAAATCGTGTTCATGTTCGACTCGTTTACAAATCGAACCGAACTCGAATCGAACTTTTTTCGAACCGAACACCGAACTGTTCGTGAGCGTATCGACTCATTTACAGCCCTAGGTACAGGCTATTTGGTCTTCTACTGCGAGCTTCTCTTATTTGGGGAGAATAATAGAAGAATGTCGAGTGTAAGCTAGTTTAAAAGCCCGTAATGTGCTTATTCGTTTTGTTAAACGTTCAGCGAACACGAACAGAGTGTCTCACTACTTGGCGAGATTCAGTTATTCTATAGCTGACCGTATTTGGAGGAGTGGAGATGTCCATTCTGATTTTCAACATGTATTATTGAGTGATTTGAGTTAATAAAATCATCTTTCCTTGGCAAAAAAAAAAAGAAAGAAAAAGAGTTGCTGTTAGCATAATTAGGACATTCTCACGCCAAAATCATAATTTTTTTTCTTTTGGTTATGTACCTAATATCTAAAGTATAGTCTTAACACTTCATCAACTTAACGTTGTATGATTCATATATTATTTAATAAATAAAAATAATTTTTTTAATATATTAAAAATAAAATAGGTGTTCGAATTTATAAAGTAACATAGTTTGAATTTATAGGAAAGACGTATAATTAAAATTTTATCGGAAGTAGAATAGATATTCGATTTTTTAAAGTAGAAGAGTTTATAAATTTTTTATCAAAACTAGAATATGTTTTGAAGATTTTTGTTCATGGATAATTTAAGTTGCTTTTAGTTATAAAATTTTAAGTTGGCTAACTGGGGTGGTACATAAAGTTTAATTAAACGTTTGTTCAATCTGACGCTTGACGAGAGAGACAATAATTCATGGAGAAGGCGCTCAACATGAGAGCAAGTCAAACAATCGAGAATGGTATTATTAAATAATTTTTTTATAACTTATTTCGAGAAATTACAAGAGAGCAACTTATTAGGGAAAAATGTATTTAATGAGATAATATTTCACTTTAGAGAAGCATGCTAACTGTTAAAATTTATATGTTATAATCTCAATACATTAATTAAAAAAATCTTCATTTATATATTTATAAATATATATATATTTAAAAATAACTTGATATTTCAATTTTGAACAAAATAAATAATGTTGATATATAATAATAAAATTATTAAACAATCGTACCTCAATATTTTTATTTATTGTTTAGTTTAACAATGAAGTCAAAGAGAACAAATCAAACTTTGCAAGTTCTTTTAAAAAAATAAGTTCAAAATGCTTTTATATATTATCTTTTTTTTTTTTTTTTTTTTGAAATCACTTTTATATATTATCTTATTTTGAGATTTTATTGGTATATATATATTTCGGAAAATATGGCTGGGTAAAATTTAATTAGTAGTAGAATTCAATTAGTGGTTTGCTATATAGTCTATTGAACTAGGTCTGGACTGCTAATTTCTTTTTTCTCACTGTACTATTGTTCACTTTTACCATACCATAACATGGGTAAGTCTATTGAAAAAGGCAATTTTTTGTTGCAACAGGAAACCATACACACCAGCTGTAAGGTCAGACAAGGCTTTCTCCATGGGTTAAGAACAAATCTTACATAGCTTATGAAGTACTATGAAACTCTTTATATTAAGTGTACACCATAACCACAAGTATAAACACATTCGAATAAATGCACGCGCAATATAATGAGTATATCTGAAAAGTTAACTATCCTGCAGCTTACAAACATTTCTAGTTTCTCCTTATCCTACGACGCCAAATTGTTGATGGTGGTAGCAAGTTTTTTGGCATTCATATTCCGGGCAACAGTTTGGGCATCGATCCACCCCACAAGCTTTTCGCGTATCACCATGACCCCGATTCCTTTCTGATATTGAGGCGACAATCGATTGATCTCACTGGCCCTCACACTATAAACAACCGTGTGATCAAATAGCTGAACGGAAGCTTTTCTGAGAATCTTGTGAGTCTGGTAAGAGAAGAAAAAGAAGAACAATTAAGGAGCAGACACTAGACAATAAACATACATTACTAAACTCTGCAAACATGTAAGCATTCAATAAAAACAGCTTTGAAAGAATTCATTAAATGGGTATACCAAATGCAGACTACAAACTTCAAAATATAAAACCCCACATAGAAAGAACGAACAAGGTCTATCGAGAAGTAGGCAAACCCGTAGGCAAACCCTATCACGTAATTCACTTCAAGTCTGACAGAGAACATATGAATATAGATTGGAGTTTGCAAAGTGTCGGCTCTTCAATACGAAAATATAAACAAACTAGTTTTGTAAATCAGACTTTGAACAGTAACATACAAGAGCATATAATCTATGTCTAACAATTAGTAAAAAACTAAATATTGGGGTAAGTCATTGAATCAAAGGGATCCGTCCTAGTGTTTCATTAAAAAGCCCTTAAGCAACTTAACATCACTTGCAACAATTTAATTATCGCAATTCAGAAAAGCCCATAAAAAATTAAATATCATTTGCAACAATTAATAGCTTTAGAAGAACCCTTGTAGCAAGTAGAAAAACAAGGTCTAAATTGAAGTCAATTAACATTCAAGCCTCATCAAAACCTCAAAAACCCCATATCACCAAATCAAATCAAACCACTTCAAGATACCTAATTACACCAAAACCCTTCAAACATCAAAACTTTAGACACAACTAAAGCTCAACACCAAACATAAACAAACAATCAAGTACTTAAAATATACAAATCAACATCAATTAACACAAGAATCGACTCAATTTAGATATAAACCTCAAAACCCACAACAAAAACAGCAAAAATCACAGAAACAAAAGTACCCAAATACAGATATGAGCATAGCAATCAATTCATTGTATCAAATCACCACAAACACAATTCCCAGATGACTAAAGAGATTAGAGATTTAAGGTAAGCGATAGATAGAGATATAGAGAAAAACGAGAAAAAGGGTAGACAAACGAAATAAGAGAGAAGAGTATCATGAACAATCGAGTCCACAACCCAATAAAAAAATAAAAGACCAATAAAAAAATACAACACTTAACTTTGCTATTCGAAAACAAAAACCTTTTTCTTTTGGCCCAATAAAACATGTTTTTTACTACTCGAAAATTAATCAACATAAATATGAAGGATTTGCTAATAAAAAATGTAGTGGGGAGTGGGGAGAAGTGAAACAAATACTTACAGCTACAGATGACGTAGAATCATCCTTAATTTCCATTACAATGACTTTGTCCTTGTTTAGGTAAATATATGCATCTGCATACGCCCCTGAAACTTCAGTCACCTCAAAAATCTGGTAAGAGAAGAAAAATAATAATAATTGAGTAAGGAGCATACACTAAACAATTAACATACATTACTAAACTATGCAAGAACCTGTAAGCGTTCATAATACAAGGTATACGATGCTGATGCAATAAACACAACTTTAAAAGAATTCATTAAATGTAAATGTGTACCAAATGCATACTACAAACTTCAAAAGATAAAACCCCTTATGGAAAGAAAGAACAAGGTCTATCGAGAAGTAGGAAAAACCCTATCACGTAATTCACTTTAAGTCGTCACAAGATTTACAGAGAACATATGAATGAAGATTGGAGTTTGCAAAGTGTCCGCTCTTCTATACGAAATTATAAACAAACTAGTTTTGTAAATCAGACTTTGAACAATAACATACAAGAGCATATACTCTATGTCTATAACAATCATTAAAAAACTAAATATTGGGGTAAGTCGTTGAATCAAAGGGATCGGTCCTAGTGTTTCATTATCGCAATTCAGAAAATCCCATAAGCAACTTAACATCGCTTGCAACAATTTTATTCAAAGACATCATATTCAAATTTTAGTTTTATAGAGAGTAAAAACCTGGATTTTGCCTGGATTTTGCATGGTATAATACCTATTCTTGGATATATGTTTTAGGAATACAATTCTAATAGAGCATTCTTTCATTCTGTGTTAATTGTTGCTATTTAGAAGGGTTCTTCCTTATCATATACTCAAGAAAGGGGGTATTATGAATCATGGGCCGCCACCCTGTGGGCCTGGTGTAATACTATACTAACCCTTATCAGGGAGAGATAGGAATCAATCAACCACCTCTGTGCTTTCAGTTGGGCATCCATACAAGAAGGCCCCTATATGGAAAAGATATTTTCTACCGGGAATCAATCTTACTCAGCTCCCCGACTGCCCTACAACCTAATATAGTCCACACCAGGGTATCCACACTCTATAAATTGCAGAATCTATATGAATAGTACTACTATAGAGATAGGCCAGTTATTACTCTATAAGGGGTAACATTAACCTATATGTATTTTTTGACAACTACTTCTTATTCTTTGTCAAAGCCTACCACAACTAACAGTTCTTCAGGATGGGATGCACTTGTAAAAAAGATGAAAAGAGAAAAAGAACAAAAAGAAAGAGACACGACTTCTTATGATGATTCTTCTAGCAACAAGACTACAACTGATAGCACTTCTTATAGCACATATGACAGTCTTAATAAGCCTACGGATGTGAAAGATGGAAACAATGATGTTGTAAGAACCTCACTTGATCTGAGTAATGATAGCAGCCATGACAGGCCTAATAGCTCAGGTGGCTCTTCAACAGCACAAGAAAGGCCAACCATTTCTGATATTGATCTGAGTGAAAGCTGGAGTTCTAGTAGTGATTCAGAATAGAAAAGCTCATGTAGAGGCAAAGACCCAATCACCAGTTCTAATTCAAGCTATGACTAACTAATGCACCTGATGACTCAATAATACGACTCATGGAACAAATAGTAGCCCTGGCTACGGAGAGGCTAGTGAAGACAATAGCTCAGAGGGCTACGGCAATAACAATAGCACTTCTTCAACTAGCTCTGACTCTAGCTCTAGTAGTGATGGCAACAATAATGATGACTCTTTAACAACCATTTCGAGTGATGATAGCTCTGGTGGCAACGATGGCCACAATGAAAGTGATATTGATCTGAGTGAAAGCTATGATTAGCAGTGACAATAACGATAGATCAGAGATCTCTTGAGTCAATGTGAAATTGCCAGTCAAGTACCGGAAAACAACGAAGACAACGAAATATCTTCTACTACGCCTAAAGAAACGACGGAAAGTAACAACGAAACTACGACCAAAAGCAACACAACAATGATGGCTCTTCAACAACACAAGAAAGCAAGGAAGAGCGAAGCGGCAACAACAATGAAAGCCTTAATACGCCCACTAATTCCAATTCAACTACGCCTAAAGAGACTGAAAGCAAGGAAGAGCGAAGTGAAACGAAGCAAGACAACGATACTGAAACAAAAACTAGCTCTAGCGGCAAGGATGAGCGAAGCAATGATGGCTTGAATGGAAACAATGAGGGCGGGAGCGCTACTACTGAAATAAGAAACATAGATGATTCAGACTCATGCTATGGGAGTGACTGTGAAACTACACCACGTTAGAAACTAGAATGAATTCTATACAGATGCATGTTTTCATTGGCTAGCATTAACAATAGTGAACAATCTTGTGGACGTTCCTGGTGATGTCATTTATCGGATTGTCTGGGAAGTTGCCCTTTTGGGCGATAAATTAACCATGATGAATTTAAATGTGAAGATGAGATTCTAAATTTGGTTTTTAAAATTTTAGATTACTTTAACATATTAAAATTTCATAAAAAGGTATTGACTCTTAGCTGAGTAGTACAGTACAAAAAATATTATATCTTGACCTTACTAACTTCGTGCTCTAAATACATCAATTTATATGTAAATTATAACATTCAAGTCTTCAAAAATTTAACTCGCAAGTTATATAATGAGGTACCAACTAATCATTCAAGTAGAGAAGTACAGTATGAATGGTGCTACACCAGTACATAAATGTACTTCAACGAAGTAAATGGAAAGAAAACAAAGATCACATGCATGTGCTGAACAACTACTTTCATGCGATCATATTCCTCTACACTGATATTTTGGCATCTCTCAAGCAGCTTAAACAATAAATAATCTTTAAGAATACCAAATATTTAAAAGAAAATAAATAAATAACAAGATGGACAAATAAACTAATGGAGTACCTCATCAACCCTCCTCTCGATGCGCTCCTTCTCCATCTTTAGTTTTTCCTTCTCTTTTTTCAAATCTGTCACATCCTTCTCTTTCACTGCAAGCATTGCCTCTAACTTCTCAATTTCAGTCCTAGCTTTTTGAGAAGTTTCAAGTAGTTTCTGAGAATTTGACAAAATTACTTGTTAAAAAAACCCACTTGCACGACATCCTATATAGGTACAGAGTCATCTACTACGAACCTGGCATTCATCAAAGTAATTCTTCTTCTCCTCCCCAAGTTGGTCATTACTTTTACGAAGCTGGTTCATCACATGTTCCGTAAACGATAATTTTACATCAAAAGTCAAAGAGGGAACAAGAAACATCATTTCTAGGGTAAATCAAACCTGAAGTTGAAGTGACTTGAACTCTTCGTCTCGCTCAGCTCGAAGTGATGCCTGGGATGTCTCTGCCGTCTTCATAGCGATGTCAAGCTGTATAATACATAACATAACCCACAATAAATACAATAGTTCATGAATATGATATGAAGCATGGAGGATACAAAGCAAGGATCATAAGGGTGGAAACACCATCACCAAGTGATTGTGCACATTCGGAAGCTTACACTAACAGAAACGATTAACGATTAACCAAATGGTAAAAAATTAAAAAGACCCTTTTCAGTTTTCCACATAACAGGAAGAATTACGTCCATTTGATGTCGTACTCAACAATTACGGTGCTTAACTACTAATCAGGTCAATCATCTGCTCTGCTCTGTTTGTTGCAAATATAAACGGGAGGATTGAGTGAAGGTATTCGTGTAACGAATCTCGCAATAGATTCAAACAGCTCAAATAGCATTAGTGCATCCCCGAAATGCAAACAATCAACATCTACTTTCATGCGATCATATTCCTATACACTGATATTTTGGCATCTCTCAAGCAGCTTAAACAATAAATAATCTTTAAGAATACCAAATACTTAAAAGAAAATAAATAAATAACAAGATGGACAAATAAACTAATGGAGTACCTCATCAACCCTCCTCTCGAGGTGCTCCTTCTCTTTTTTCAAATCTGTCACATCCTTCTCTTTCACTGCAAGCATTGTCTCTAACTTCTCAATTTCAGCCTTATCATTTTTAGAAGTTTCAAGTAGTTTCTGAGAATTTGACAAAATTACTTGTTAAAAAAACCCACTTGCACGACATCCTATATAGGTACAGAGTCATCTACTACAAACCTGGCATTCATCAAAGTGATGCTTCTTCTCCTCCATAAGTTGGGTGTTACTTTCACGAAGCTGGTTCATCACATGTTCCGTAAACGATAATTTTACATCAAAAGTCAAAGAGGGAACAAGAAACATCATTTCTAGGGTAAATCAAACCTGAAGTTGAAGTGACTTGAACTCTTCGTCTCGCTCAGCTCGAAGTGATGCCTGGGATGTCTCTGCCGTCTTCATAGCGATGTCAAGCTGTATAATACATAACATAACCCACAATAAATACAATAGTTCATGAATATGATATGAAGCATGGAGGATACAAGCAAGGATCATAAGGGTGGAAACACCATCACCAAGTGATTGTGCACATTCGGAAGCTTACACTAACAGAAACGAGTAACGATTAACCAAATGGTAAAAAATTAAAAAGACCCTGAATTCTTTTCAGTTTTCCACATAACAGGAAGAATTACGTCCATTTGATGTCGTACTCAACAATTACGGTGCTTAACTACTAATCAGGTCAATCATCTGCTCTGCTCTGTTTGTTGCAAATATAAACGGGAGGATTGAGTGAAGGTATTCGTGTAACGAATCTCGCAATAGATTCAAACAGCTCAAATAGCATTAGTGCACCCCCGAAATGCAAACAATCAACATCTACTTTCATGCGATCATATTCCTCTACACTGATATTTTGGCATCTCTCAAGCAGCTTAAACAATAAATAATCTTTAAGAATACCAAATACTTAAAAGAAAATAAATAAATAACAAGATGGACAAATAAACTAATGGAGTACCTCATCAACCCTCCTCTCGAGGTGCTCCTTCTCTTTTTTCAAATCTGTCACATCCTTCTCTTTCACTGCAAGCATTGTCTCTAACTTCTCAATTTCAGCCTTATCATTTTTAGAAGTTTCAAGTAGTTTCTGAGAATTTGACAAAATTACTTGTTAAAAAAACCCACTTGCACGACATCCTATATAGGTACAGAGTCATCTACTACAAACCTGGCATTCATCAAAGTGATGCTTCTTCTCCTCCATAAGTTGGGTGTTACTTTCACGAAGCAGGTTAATCTCCGTGACCTGATGATAGTTAAAAGAACAGGGTGTGACAAAACATTCATGTTCCGTAAACGATAATTTTACATCAAAAGTCAAAGAGGGAACAAGAAACATCATTCCTAGGGTAAACCAAACCTGAAGTGCTCGTGAATTTGCTCGCTCAGCTCGAATATAACATAACCCACAATAAATACAATAGTTCATGAATTTGATATGAAGCATGGAGGATACAAGCAAGGATCATAAGGGTGGAAACACCATCACCAAGTGATTGTGCACATTCGGAAGCTTACACTAACAGAAACGAGTAACGATTAACCAAATGGTAAAAAATTAAAAAGACCCTGAATTCTTTTCAGTTTTCCACATAACAGGAAGAATTACGTCCATTTGATGTCGTACTCAACAATTATGGTGCTTAACTACTAATCAGGTCAATCATCTGCTCTGCTCTGTTTGTTGCAAATATAAACAGGAGGATTGAGTGAAGGTATTCGTGTAACGAATCTCGCAATAGATTCAAACAGCTCAATTAAACATAGGTCGCTAAAAAAATATGTTGACATAAAGATATGTACAAAATCGGGCAAGCAAAAAAAAAAATCTAGGTCCAAATACAGTTAATATGAAATTCGGCCACACAGAATATAAAGATTGAGGTGCGCTAACCTGTGCTTGCAGCCGCAATTTCTCCTGTTCTAATAGAGAAACCCCTGTCTCTGCCTGAAAATTAGCAAACAAAGAGCATTAGCACACCCCTGAAATGCAAAAAAAATCAACAAAGATTAGGTGCAACTCTCACAATTTCCTTTGTCCGTCGCAGATATTCCACCACATTCTGCAACCCAGCATCTTTGTCAACGTTTCTAGACGAGTTGCCAGCCAAACCATGTTCCTCAAGTGTACTATGAAGGATCATATTCTGAAGTACAAAAAGTATCTCCATTACTATGCATCTACCTTTGATACCAAAGTGAAAGGATATAGCGCATAATCTAACTATTTAAGTAACAAGCATCTAAATGTTCAATTAAAAAAAACAACCATCTACACCAGTTGCCATAGAAGAACTAGTACTTTAGACTATCGACTGATCAACAAATGTAAACAATGAAAATTTTCTTGTATTTGCAATATACCTGCTCATTTAGTTCATTAGAAATCTTCTCGGGGGCTTCACTCCTTGAGTTTTCATTCGAGTGGCTCGGAATACCAATCAATTTTACTAAAACTCCTACTAATACTAATAAAATCATCTCAATAAAACACCACATTGGGCTTTGGACAAAAAAATAAGACTAGTGGGGCGCTAGGAAACAGAGAAGAGGGGAGGCGCAGCCTTGGCTGTTCAACTTATATGCAACGAATGGACGAGCTCAAAGGGGGGGGGGAGGATTAGGGTTTAGATGAGCTTCTCCCAATTATTATGTCTGGTAATAGAATAGGGCGGCTCGCTCTGACCAAGACTCCACTTTTTGCCCTTCACTGGGACTCACTGGAGAGAAGGGATCATCTCCAATTGTAAGGTCTTATCCCCTTATTAGTAGCCGAAGTGTAGGCCGCCGGCTAATTAAGGAAAAACCTACCCAAATCAATCAACCTTTCTTCTTCTTCACTTGGAATTTTCTTAAAATTCGTGGAACCTTCTCTCTTTTACGTTATTTTTTAGTTTTGATTCCCCCTTTTAAAAAATCTAAGTGTAAAGTTTTGTAAACTTTTATCTGTATTCTTTTATTTTATAAGTGACTTTCATTTTAAAATTATTACTTTTAATTTTGGTTTGGTTTTAATTTTTAATTTCATATATAATTATAAATCAATACTCGATTGATTAATGTTTTTTTTAATTATATAATCAAATTTTGTGGTTGTGACACTAAATTTATATGAATTTTATTGTATCAGTCAAAACACTTAGTAATTATATTTGAATAATTATAAGTGACTTTTAAAAAAAAAGTGTAAAGTTTGCAACCGAAGTGTATGAATTAGGTTTTCTAAATTGAATACTACTTCATTTTTTATATTTTGAATCGACCCAATTTTATATCAGAGAATCAAAATTTTGGAATAACATCCCACTTACACTTATATCATATTACTTTTATAGTTTTTTAATATGTTTATTTATCGTTTCAATATTACTAGTTTAATGCCCGTGCTTCGCACACGGGAGTTCATATTTTAAATAAATTTTATTTTAAATTTTAATAAATTATGTGTAGTTTTATAATGTAGAAATGAAAAATGATAATAGTACTAAAAAGTTGCCTACTTTAATAGCTAAATATGTTAATTTCTTGAAGAACATGAGGTGTTTTGATATTTTAAATTACAACTAGTATAACAAATTATTAATACAATAATCAATTTTAGAAAGATCAAAAAATTGAACATTGTAACATTATTTTAGTAGTGTCATGTTTTATAACTGTAGTAGATAAAAAAATAAATTAAAACAATTAAATCATAATACGGAAAAAAAAATGAAGTTAGTATGCTCTCACTCAATTTAAAGTTAAATTTTAAGTAAATACATTAAAGTCTTAAGACATCACAGAATGGGGAGCAAGGAACTCTTCTTCTTCCTTTTTTTTCCGATTACTCTCTACCAAATCTTTGAATGAATATGCCAATTTTGTCATCTATGGAGTAATTAAAAATTAATTAATAATTATCGACGATCCAACAGTACGGATGTCAATATATTTCTAATTTAGTGATATTACCAAAATTTTAAAAATTAGAAAAAGAATTTGGATAATGAAATTAGTAGTCAACTATTGAACTGCCAAGAAAAATGACACACATCATTAAACAAAATAATTTTTCACAAAATTAAACAAAATCATTAAAATAAAATTGTTTATTTATTTTAAATAAATTAAAATAATTTATTTAAGTAATTTGTCATCATTAAACAAAATTTAAAATAATTTAAAATTTGTGGAAGGAAATAATTTTTGGCAAGAATATTTTAATTGGATGGCCCTGGCGAGCCCATTATAATTATAATTGATAATTGTTAGAAAGGAAATAATTTTTGGAAACAAAATAATTCGTGTTTTGTCAAGGAAATTTTTTTTGGCAAGAATGTTTTAATTGGATGGCCATGGCGGGCCCATTATAATTATAACCAATTATTTGCCAAGAAAAATTGACAATTGTTAGAAAGGAAATAATGTTTGTCAAGAAAATAATTTGTGTTTTGTGAAGGAAATAATTATTGGCATTTTGGAATATTTTAATTGGATGGCCCTGGCGGGCCCATTATAATTATAACCAATCAAAATCATTTGTTAACAATTTTTGGTATTATCAAGGAAATAATTTTTGGCAAGAAAATAATTTGTGGTTTGTCATGATGTGTATTTTATATAACTAGCATTTTTCCCGTACTTCGTACACGGCATCTTATTTAATTTAAAATGATAATACCAAAAATTTAACAAATTTGATTGATGTCTTAAAACATCTTATTTAATTTAAATTGACAATACCAAAAATTTAACAAATTTGATTGATTTCTTAAAAAGATAAATCAATTCTTAGAAATATATTATATACAGTTATATAAGTATTTAATAAAATAATGATATGCTAAAAATTATATAAAAAAATAGCATACAATTCTATTTTAACATTGTTGAAAATTTATTTAATCAATCAACATCTGTAATAAAAGTAATAAATATTTTTACAAATATTGTTCTCTAATTTAAAACAATAATAAATTGTCTTCATTATTCAAAGCGGAAATGATAATCCCTTCATCCCCAATGGCTCCAAAACATTAAACCTCATATAATATCAAGAACATATTATATTAACTATGAGACCTCATAGTTAATATAATATGTAAATGTTGGAGAACAATGAGACCACATTTCAAGCAATTTTTAATTTTTTTTTTGTTAATTTTTTTTATGAATGAATAGAGGGTAGAATTATAAGACTTTTTTTGTGAAGATGCCCCTAGCGGGGCCCTTTAAAATAACTTGAAATGTAGTTAATATGTGTGTTCTCATTGTTCTCATTCTCACCAGAGCGTGACCATTAAACTGTATTAGTAAATTCATGTATGAAAATACAGTGTATATATATTATTAATATAGATTCTTTTATTAAAAATAAGTAAATCTATCTATTATATATATAATAGGCCACGAATTATAAGACTTTTTTTGTGAAGATGACCCTAGCGGGGCCCTTTAAAATAACTTGAAATGTAGTTAATATGTGTGTTTTCATTGTTCTCATTCTCACCAGAGCGTGACCATTAAACTGTATTAGTAAATTCATGTATGAAAATACAGTGTATATATATTATTAATATAGATTCTTTTATTAAAAATAAGTAAATCTATCTATTATCAATATCAATATCAATATCAATATCAATATCAATATATTCTTAATGTCTGCTAGTATTGCATTTTAAAAATTACTGCTTTTACCCTTCATTTTTTTAATCTTCTTTATTTCTTTGATGCCCTTTTTTGTCATTACACAGGAAAATTACAGCTTTTATCCTTTATATTTTTAATCTTCTTTATTTTTTTGATGTCCCTTTTTGTCATTACACAATATTTGGAGCGACCCAATTTAGATTGGATCGACCCAAATCTCCTTTATTAATCAATTTCCTTTTTCAGGTTAAACATATTACCTTTTCTATTTTTCAATAACTAAATAATTTACTTCTTAGGTAAAATACAATATCTTTCACATTTTATCTAACTAAAATTTCTCCATTTTTAAAAACTACGATCAATTTTGTATAATAAAATAATATAATTATATTATAATTAGTATTAAATAATTAATTACCTTTTTGAGCCAAAATACGTTACCTTTTCTCTTTTCTCTAACTAAAATCTCTCTTTTTCCAATTTTATCATGGACGGTTACCTTTTTCAAACACGTTACCTTTTTTCCCTTCTCTTACGAAAATCTCTCTTTTTCCAATTATATCACGGGCGATTCTATTTAATAAAAATAAAATAATAATATTATAGTACTAATAATTAACTGATTACCTTTTCAACTAAAACGTATCATCTTTTATATTTTCTAATTAAATTCCTTTTTTTTCTAGAAATTTCAGGGACAACATTAATTTCTCATTTTCTAAAAACTATGAGCAATTTTATTTAGTAAAATAACATAATTAAATTATAATTACTATAAACTAATCAATTACCTTTTTCACATAAATTATGTCATCTTTTTAATTTTCACGTTACCTTTCTATTTTTTAAATCTGAAATCTCTCTTTTTTCTGATTTTATCACGGGCGGTTCTGTTTAATACAATAAACTAATAATATTATAATATTCATAATTAACCGATTGCATTTTTTATCTAAAACGTATCAATTTCTATTTAATGAAATAAAATAATAATTATATAAAAATTAAAATTAGCCGATTACCCTTTTCAAGTAAAACCTATAATTTTTTCTATATTTTCTAACTAAAATCCCTCATTTTCTAGAAATATCACGGATAATATTTATATAATTATTATCAAATCTCATATAAAAATTTAAGCCTCCCAACTTTATATTTTAAAAAAATTAACTTAAATTAATGAAAAATTCATATAATATTAAAAAAAATTTCGTGCATCGCACGGCTTTTAAGCTTGTATAATAAAAATTCGTATACAACGAATAATATCCGTTAAATTTTTAGTTAAAAATTAGAACTGTTATATACTTATATAAAGGAGAAACGAGGGGAGGTAAAGTGGCGCCGGTCAAAAAACTCGGTTCTATTTTGTTAAATTTCTCAAATTTTTGAATTAATAATTCCAATGATTAAAAAAAATCTCAATTCCATTTTAAAACTTTACTAATAAAGGAAACTAAATATATAGTTTCATTATTTTTTACCTATAAAATCTTTACTAATGAAGTAAAGTAAATATCTAAATTGCATTTTAAATTTTTACTAATCGATGAAACTAAATATACAATTTCAATATCCTTATCTTTAAAATTGCATTTTACAACATTGAAAGTTTGGTCGGCCGGTTAGTTGGTTGGTCGGTCGGTACCTATTGTTTTTACTTAATTACCCTTATTTAATTATAAATAAAATTTCTCCTAATAACTAATCAATTTATGTTTTCAAGTAAAACATATTAAAATAATCAATTTCCTTCTAAAATACGTTACATTTTCTATTTTCTTTAGCTAAAATCTCTTTTTTCCAATTAAATGACGCCCTTACTTAATTATAAATAAACAATTTCCCAATAACTAATCAATTTTCTTTTTCAAGTAAAACATATTAAAATAATCAATTTTTTTTAAAAAATGTTACCTTTTCTATTTCCTTTAGCTAAAATCTATAGTTTTCCAATTAGATGGCGCCGGTCGGTTGGTTGGTTGTTCGGTACCTATTGTTTTTACATAATTACCCTTACTTAAATATAAATAAAATTTCTCCTAATAACTAACCAATTTTTGTTTTCAAGTAAAACATATTAAAATAATCAATTTCTCTAAATTGCATTTTAAAGTTTTACTAATGGAGAAAACTAAATATACAACTCAATTGCATTTTAAATTTTATTAATAGTGGGAATTAAATATCACTACCAAAATATAATAAAAATTTGTATACAACGAATAATATCCGTTAGATTTTTAATTAAAAATTAGAACTATTATATAATATATAAAGGAGATCCGAGGGGATCTAAACCTCTACTATTATCCTTCATTTTTTTATTAACAATATAATTAATGATAATTAGCCGATTGCCTTTTTCAATTAAAAGATGTTTACTTATAATTGATATGATATTAACTTTTATAAATACCTAAAATATCATATCTTCTAATCAATATTTTTTTTCTCTCTATTCAGCATTTGGAGCGATCCAATTGGATCAACCCAAATTTAAACCTCTACTATTATTCTTCATTTTTTATTAATAATATAATTAATGATAATTAGCTGATTGTCTTTTTCAATTAAAAGATGTTTACTTATAATTGATGATATTACATTTTATAAATACCTAAAATATCATATCTTCCAATCAATAATTTTTTTCCTATTAATTAAAACACGTTGACTTTTAATTTAAAACATAATATTGCAATAATTAATACATACCCAAAAATATGACTTCATATCTTCTAACCACTAACAAAATATAACAAAATTCGTATACAACGGATAATATCCGTTAGATTTTTAGTTAAAAATTAGAACTGTTAGATTCAATGATTAAATATATTACATGATTAAATTTATTTACTAATTGCATACCCAAAAATATGACATCATATCTTATAACCACTAACAAAATATAATAAAAATTCGTAGACAACGAATAATATCCGTTAGAATTTTATTTAAAATTAGAACTGTTAGATCTAATGATTAAATATGTTACATGATTAAATTTATTTACTAAAATTTCAAGGTTCGAATTCTGTCAACGATACTATTATCCTTCATTTTCTTAATCTTCTTTATTTCTTTGATGCCCCTTTTTACTATTACACAGCATTTGGAGCGACCCAAATTAGATTGGATCGACCCAAATCTAAACGTATACTATTTTTTGTCATTACACAATATTTGGAGTAACCCAATTGGATCGACCCAAATCTAAACCTCTACTATAGTTTTATCCTTTATTTTTTTTTTTATCTTTCTTTATTTCTTTGATTCTCCGTTTTGTCATTACTCAAATCTATCTCTGTCATTTTTCACCTTCAAGTCCAAGCCGCTCAAATCTTCACACTCCTGGATTTTGATGCATGTTTGCACTTTTCAGATTTGAAAGCTGGGTTTTTCACCAAATTAACATCTCAACCCCCTGAAGTAGGTTAAGGTATGTGTACTAGACCTCCGTACGGGTCATATATGTTTGGTTCCAGTTTTCAGTTTGGCCATAAGAGTTAAGTTTTTATTGATTTCACAATATTAAAAATTAGACAGGATAATATTTGTTTGGTTTTGATTTTGGTTTGGAATTTAAGAATTAAAGTTTTAATGAATTACCCGATGTTATAATAATATACAGGACACCAGAAAGGTACCTTTAAAATATTTGCTTGGCCTTTCAATTTTTTATTTTACATGTCGTAATAACAAAGGTAGTTGGAAAGATTACCAGTTAATAACATTGATACAGTACGGACCATGTTATTTGTAAATAATCTTGGGACTCAGTTTGATACTTATAGACATTATTTTGTTTTCAAGCAAGTTTATGTTCTTTATGGATTTGTTCAACTTAATGTTCATGGGGTAGACATGCTACGTACCAGAAGGTCTTATGGAATAACATACTTTTTATCGGATGTCTCCGAAGGGACTATGGAATAGCATACTTAGAAGCTCAGACCCATGTCACAAGCCTCACCCTCTGGGTCAGGTAACATTGCTCTTATTTATGCTCTAAATATATTATTTACTCGCGTTCAATTTCACTTCATATATCATCTCATATTTAGCACTTTCACTTGAGCTCCATATTAAAATATAAAAACACTAACTTTTCCCTTTTTCAGTTTAGTTGGCTTTTTGAGAGAGAATAGGTTATGGAAAATGTGATTGTTATAATTTGTAATCATACATTATTTGAAGATAAAAGTGAATAAGTGAGCTTCTTGCGGAGACCTGTGTTTTTGGTAAACAGTATTATCCTTCGTTTTTTTAATCTTCTTTATTTATTTAATGCCCCTTTTTGTCATTACACAGCATTTGGAGCAACCCAATTTAGATTGAAACAAAAAATTCTAATATGATATTGTACTTATTTTAAGTAATGTTGTAGTACTACGATTGTACCTCCAGCCTTTCGCTTCTCCTCCAGCTACATAATTTTAAATATTGAAAACAAAATACAATACAAGAAGAAGTTTGCATTTATAAATATAGATTACAAGCAGAGAGAGATGTTTAGTTACAGATAGACTACATAGCAATAACATAAGTGATAAAAAGAAAGATGTTAGTTACAGATAGACTACATAGCAGCAACATAAGTGATAAAAAGAAAGATGGTCCACATGATGATCAAGCTAATGAAGTATAATTGAAGTAATTAACAAGTCTGAACCACATAAGCAACTTCCATTTTATAGGTATTGTTTATCATAACGTGGGTAATGGGTTTATGTATTCCACTTAATTTTATTTTTGGTTACCCCTCTAAGTTGATCACAAAAAAATTAACAACCCATCAAAATAAGTAGTTTAAAAATATTTTCAAATTCAAATTATTATATTCATTTCAATAAGAACATACTTTTAATATAATAAAGTCAGCCATGGTGAAAGACATTAATTTGAACATAAACAATAAATCTACTAGAATATTTATCTAATATTTTGGCTTGCTTATTTAATTGTATAATTTACTTATTTTTAATAAAAGAATCTTATTAATAATATATATACACTGTTTTTTCATACATGAATTTACTAATACAGTTTAATGGTCACGCTCAGGTGAGAATGAGAATAGTGAGAACACACATATTCACTACCTTTCAAGCTATTTTAAAGGGCCCCGCTAGGGGCATCTTCACCAAAAAAAGTCATATAATTCTACCATCTATCCACTCATAAAAAAATTAACAAAAAAAAATTAAAATGAGAACAGTGAGAACACACATATTCGCTACATTTCAAACTATTTTAAAGGGCCCCGCTAGGGGCATCTTCACACAAAAAACTTATAATTCTACCCTCTATCCATTCATAAAAAAATTTAACAAAAAAAAATAAAAATTGCTTGAAATGTGATCTCATTGTTCTCCAACATTTACACATTATATTAACTATGTGGTCTCATAGTTATTATAACATGTTCTTGATATTATATGAGGTTTAATGTTTTGGAGTCATTGGGGGTGAAGGAATTATCATTTCCGCATTTGAATAATGAAGACAATTTATTATTGTTTTCAATTAGAGAACAATTTTTGTAAAAATATTTATTATTTTTATTGCAGATTTTGATGGATTAAATAAATTTTCAACATTGTTAACATAGAATTGTATGCTACCTTTTTATATATATTTTAGCATATCATTATTTTATTAAATACTTATATAATTATATATAATATCTTGCTAAGAATTGATTATTTATATAATTGCATACAATATCTTTTTAAGAAATCAATCAAATTTGTTAAATTTTTGGTATTGTCAATTTAAATTAAATAAGATGTTTTAAGAAATCAATCAAATTTGTTAAATTTTTGGTATTATCATTTTAAATTAAATAAGAAGCCGTGTACGAAGTACGGGCAAAATGCTAGTATATATAATAGGCCAACACAAGATAAAAATAGTGAGATTTTTTAATGTATTGTAATTACCAATTTATCCCTCTATTCTCAAATTTTTGAAAAAATTGTGGTTGGTGGGGATCGAACTTGGGTCTTCAAGTTATTTAACAAATCTTTCTACCACTACACCACTCAATCACATATGTTGTAAATCATACACATTATAGATGTATGTGTGTGTTGTGCGAGTTTTTAATGTAGTATGATTACTAATTTATCCCTCTATTCTCAATTTTTTGAAAAAGTTGTGGTTGGTGGGAATTGAACTTGGGTACCCGAGTTAATTAACAAATCTTTTTACCACTACACCACTCAATCACATGTGTTTTAAATCATACAATAAAAGATGTATGTGTGTGTTGTTTTAATGAAATTTTTTTCTAATATTATAATATTGCGACATATTAATAATTTTTTGTCATGTTGCATTTACATTTACTGATTTGAATTATAACATATTAAATTAAAATATAAATTATTGATACATAATATATGGTTTGATAATATTATAAAATTGTAATAACAATAATAATCAACATAATAATAAAAAAATTACTATATAATTATTCCCTTAAACAATCTAAGCACTCATCTATGCGTGTTTTCAATAATACACATGATATATTTATGTATACCGTTTAAGCGGGACAATATTTGATTTTATATAAAGAAACAATATGAAATGCATAATGTATTTTTTATGTAAAATATTACATATATGATTAAGTCAATAACTAAAGTACTTTATTACTTATTTGAAAGCACCAATTTACTCCTAAGTTCCTATTAATATATAGAAGTATTATTTTTAATGATAATCGAACGTGGATCACCAAGTTAAATTGTGCATCTTCATACCATTAGATCACATATTCACATGTATTTTTAATATTACTGCATTTTAAATGAATTTTGGACTCTTTAATGATTATCATTTATCGATAAAATAATTACGTAAAATACACATTTGGGTTATATACTGATATTATAATTAATATGATGGATATTATCTAACAAAATATTAGAGTAAAAAATATTGAGGTGTTAACGTAAAATGAAAATTTTATATTACTAAATAAGATACAATAATTTATTAGTCAAACTATTTGGATCATAAAAATATTTGACTTCAAAAAGACGAATTCTACAAATAACACATTACCTTTTATCTACAAATTAGTTAATATTCAATTTAAAATATGACATTTTATGGGAAAAAATGACCATATATTATATATCATTTATGAAGGTAACTCAATGAAAGTTAGACGGAAATCTGAAGAGAAATAAAGGCAAAGAATTCTTAAAATGAAGAAATTAGAAGAAAACAAATAAAAGAGTTAGAAATGTAGTTTTAAGAAGTACAAGCGCAAGACCTGAGAAGTTTTAGAAGATTTACGAAGGTTTTTTGGCATTTTGGAATATTTTAATTGGATGGTCCTAGCGGGCTCATTATAATTACAACCAATCAAAATCATTTGTTAACAATTTTTGGTATTATCAAGGAAATAATTTTTGGCAAGAAAATAATTTGTGGTTTGTCATGATGTGTATTTTATATAATATCAGGTCAATATATTTTAAAATATGGATCATATCATATAACTGGATGAGTAATATAAATGGACACTATTATAATTATAACCAATCAAAATCATTTGTTAACAATTTTTGGTATTATCAATGAAATAATTTTTGGCAAGAAAATAAATGTGTATTTTATATAATATTGGGTCAATATATTTTAAAATATGGATCATATCATATAACTGGATGGGTAATATAAACGGATCCCGAACCTAATCCTAAGCATATAATTTACTACTATACTGGATCATGGATATCTATCAAACCTGAATATGGATCCGAACCTGAAGAAAGGGTTATCCAGCAATTTATAATACTAGCTTATAGCCCGTGCAAAGCACATTTTACTTTTAAATATTTTTAAAATTATGTGATTAAACAAAAAAGAGTTTGATAATTTATTATGAAATTAATTTAACTTTTTAAAATTATTTAATAAATCACATGTATTGTTTAGAACTAATAATATAAAATTTTAATGTAAATTTGTTGTTGACGGGATTCGAACCGGGATTTAAATATAGAATATTCCTTATTATTAGATCTAACGGTTATCATCTATCTACTAAATATCTAACGATCACTATTGTTTTAAATTGTTGAACCAAACAACCAAATTATATCTCTGTTTGCTTATTATATATTAGTATAGATGTATATAGATTTTTATTATATTTTGATTAATGATTGTAAGATGCGGTGTGATATTTTTGGGTTTATATTAGTGATTGCAAGATTAGTTTTAAATTTAAAGGTAACATGTTTTAGTTAGAAAATAAGTATTAGCGTTTGTAAGATATGGTATAATTTTAAGTGTTTATAAAAGATAATTTCTTCAATAAATGTTAAAAAGTCAATCGGCTAATAACTATTTATTATATTATTATAAATAATAATTAAGTAAGAATAATTAAGTAAAATAACATGTTTTATTAGTTAAGGGTAAATAAGTAAAATAAAGAGGTACCTTTCTTTTGATATGTTATAAATTTTAATTAATAATATATAATCATTATTTTCAATAATTTTTTTACTTTTAATATAATTTAATATACTCTTTTTCAAGGATTATCCTCATGTTTTCTTATTATTAGCAATGTATATAAATTTTTATTATATTTTATTAATGATTGTAAGATGCGGTGTGATATTTTTGGGTTTATATTAGTTATTGCAAGATTAGTTTTAAATTTAAAGCTAACATGTTTTAGTTAGAAAACAAATATTAGCGTTTGTAAGATATGGTACAATTATAGGTGTTTATAAAAAGTAATTTCTTCAACTAAAAGTAAATGTTAAAAAGGCAATCGGCTAATAACTATTTATTATATTATTATAAATAATAATTAAGTAAGGGTAATTAAGTGAAATAACATATTTTATTAGTTAAGGGTAAATAAGTAAAATCAACAGGTACCAACCAACCGACCGACCAAACTTTCAATGTTTCGGCTTTTATATAATAGTATAGATATAGATACACGAATTTTCAAGTGGATGAGATCGGTTATTATTTATGTTTTAATATGTATTTTTCAACTAGAATAAAAAGTAAAATACAAAATATAATAAATATAATAATACTTGTTTGATGGCATTTTTAATCACATACCTTTACTTGTAATCTTAAATTAAACTATATGTATTTAGTTATAATAAGTTGACAAATGTTTACTTTCATTCATATTTTAGTTTCATCCTCAGATTCATGTAAAATAATAAATTTAAATAATTTTTCTCAGACCCAGAAATTATCATCTATTATTTTTTAAAAAGCAAGTTATAATTATATTCAAGCATTATTTGCAATATCTATACTATTATATTAAAGCCGAAGCATTGAAAGTTTTGCTTTTCGGTTTGGTTATTCTAATTATTAAAATAAATTACAAAAACAAATCAAAAATCTAATTACTAATGTTAACATAATTATATTCCGGTTAAAATTTCTTCATCCACATTGAGCTTCTACTTGGACTTTTTTTTCTGCTCCAACAACTCAATTACCCATTTTTTCTAAAGACTATTATATTAAAGCCGAAACATTGAAAGTTTTGAAATTTTTGGTTTTCGATTTGGTTATCCTAATTATTAAAATAAATAATTAAATTACAAAAACAACTCAAAAAGCTAATTACTAATATTAACGTAATTATATTCCGATTGAAATTCCTTCATCCATTGAGCTTCCACTTGCACTCTTTTTTCTGCTCCAACAACTCAATTACCCATTTTTTCTAAAGATTTAACTTCTAATTAAAACACTTTATCATTTAATTTAAAACTAATATTACAATAATTAATATATATCCAAAATATCACACCATATCTTTCCGTAATTATTTTTAGTAGTAATTTTTGTAATTAAAACACGTTACTTTTTAATTTAAAATTAATCTTGCGATTACTAATGTACACCCAAAAATACCTCACAATATCAAATCATTATTTTTAGTAATAAATCAGAATAATTAGATCTAATAATAAGATATATTATATGATTAAATTAATTTACTAAAAATTCAAAGTTCGAACCCGTCAACGATATTTTTAATTTAGTATTTTATGAGTTTGAATATATTATATTCATGTATGGTCTTCTCTGCATAATTCTATGAGTGAAGATCAACTTTAATCTTTTTTATACAATATAAACAAAAATAACTATTTTTAAATTTTTGATCAATTTTAACCATACTCACCTGTGGAGAATCCACTTGTCTGCACTTATATGAGGTATCCAATTATCGATGTATCTTATATAAATTGAAATATCCAATTGCCGAAATATCTAAAAGACTAAAATTAGTTACCTTTTACAAAATCATTATTTTTGTTATTTTTATCAAAAATGATTATTTTTTGTAATTTTACCTACAAAACATATTTCATGGAAAATGATATTCATCAACATTTGTATATTTTCATACCATTTGCCAAGTCTTTTTGAAATAATTTAAATATATATAATAGAACAACTACAATAATTCAGACCTTATAAATTGCTAAATTCACAATGGATTTGCAGACTCCTATGCAGTTAATGGATAATTTTGCATATATAGGCCCTGTTCAGCTGCCCAACAATTTCATCATAAATTGATAGAAGGCCTAATCTTAAACAGATAAAATTTAATAAAAGAGATTGCGAAAAGAAAAATCACAATGAAATACAGTTGAGTACTAAAGACCAAATGAAAACAAAACCATAAGTGACTCATCTGGGATATGTGTAGCCACACAAAACCATAAGTGACGGTAACAAAGTTTCCCTACTGCATTAACGGCTTCTAAGAAGAGCAGCAGCCAGCTTTTTTCACTGCTGAGACATCATCCTTGTTACCAACATTAATCGGCTTCCCCTTCGGCAAGGCTGCTTGATCATCTCCATTCTCAAATGCTTTTTTGCTGACAACATGGTGTACCTGAGTAAGTACTTCTGTAAAAGCATCATCAACATTCATGGACTCTAGTGCAGAAGTTTCCATAAGGAACATCACAAAAAGAAAAATATATAAAAACAAATGTTTCTCAGGCAACAAGTCTGAAACTAAATATATAAATGCAGCCTTATCTCACAAATTACTGACAGATGTTACTAACCTAACACTACATTTTCATCAGCATTTCACTAACTTATCTTTTGTCAATACACACATTTTCATTTATAATCAACACCCGTGCGCGTGGAAAATCATTGATCAAGAACAGTCACCTGACAGCTATACCAATGACTCTATCTAATTAGGCCACCTGCTGGCTGCTGCCAGACGTGAGTTTTTATAAATATTATAAATTAAAAAAGGTTCGTAGGTAAGACTACAATTTCTCTTTATCACCTCAATACTGTGCAGTCAAGAGAAAGTCCTTCACTATCTTAATCTCACTCTAGAAGTGAAAAAGACTTGCATCCACTGGCCTTGATTATTAATGCCTCGCTGTTCCATGAGCACACAACACTCTTTTGGAAAATAAAGCCTTGTCTGAAAATTAAAATAACAACATTTTCTAGTTAATAAACAATTGTTGATTTATTTGTCAGACAATGGTTTCTACAACAGCCGTTGTTGTTCAAGCATTTCAGACAACGTTTTCTAAGACCAAAACCGTTGTCTGTAGGGAATCAGACAACGGACGCGTCCGTTGTCTGAGCTGCCGTCTGTGTCCGTTGTCTGAGCTGCGTAACAGACGGCAGCTCAATAGACAACGGTTTTCTAGGACATCAGACAACGGGCAAAAAGCCTTGTCTGATTCAATTATCCTTGTAGTGGAGCCATAGTTAGAGCTAGCCAAACGGGGGGTTTTGCACGGCCCGACATTAGTTTAATTAGTTTTTAATTACTTTTAGAAACTTAAAATTGACATTATCCAACTCTTTCGACAGTCACGTGCACAATGTGCCGGGATCGTATAGGGATTCCACATACCAACACAATATCATACAAACTCAAAGACAACGTACGACAAGTCGACAACACTTCTCAAAGCACAACTGAACGTCAACATTAATAAACTTAACACAGTCCACATTACATAATTTCAAAAATAAACAAGCAATTTTAACCCATTAATAATTATACGCGTTCCATACAGTGATACATGTCCATCCCATTAGCTTAGGGAGCACCAACTTGCCTTCAGCCTTGAACCGATGTCTCGTAGGCTTTCAAGCGCTTCTCCATCTCTGCCAATTGAGATTTTAACCTGGTGAATTCCGCTTCCGGAACTGCAACAGATATTGGATTTCATTCAGCTTCCATATTCACAGGGTGATCAGTTATTCAGTTCTAGATGTGATCTTATATATGACAGTTCAGTTTTACCTTTTACCATCTTCACTGGGTTGGAAGCACTTTGTCCCTTGCTCCCACCACCATGTTCATGCTGACTCTGCTCATCAGCTTCAGTGGCCTTTCTCTCTTTTGTAATCACCTTTTTCCTCAAAGGTGCCTCCACCCATGCTGCATTATAAAGGTGAAAAAAACCATTAACATATCAAACATTAAACTACTGATTTTCCTAATCTAGTGTTTGTTAACAAAATTTGCAAATTCACCAAAAAATATATGAGTTCGGATTCCATTCCTTCAAGAGGAAACCCAAGTCCACCCCGGGCCCGCCAACATATATGAGTGATTGGGGCATAACTCTCATTTGGCTTTTAAGTACCCATCTAATATCTAATATCATTCCAATCGACAAATATATATCCGAACAATTATTCATATATATACCTTTTCAGCATATCCAAATTTGTTTTTGTTTAAACACGACCAACTTTTCATGTCAAGTGTCACATGTATTGACCATTTATCCACGCACAATACTCTCATCATAAATTTTGATATCGTATTTGAGACTTTGGGGGAGTAAATCAGAAAATTACATTGTGTGTATTTTGTTTGTGTTTCTTTCAATTGGAACAAATTGGAACATATCTGATATTGATTGAGAATTCAATATTGGAACCCTTGGGTGATTGAGATTTGATCTAAGTTTATCTTCTTTTACAACTTATCACAAATCACTGTGATAGGAAGGAGACCATTAGGGTTTTTGTTTTAATTTCAAAAGATATGTGCAAATGATGTTAATATATGGGTCCAGAACCACAAAACGAAAACAAATAAACCAAAAGCGAATTAAAATTTTATGTTGTTAAAATAATTAAAACCAAAATGCTAAAGGTCTCCTTCCTATCATTTCTTGCGGATTCAAGAAATATGGGGAGGTGGATACAGAGTTTATTAGTCTGATTCCGTGCTAGCAGATACATGCAATTGTGTTCTTGGGGATCGACATTTTCACTTCCGAATACATACAGACTACATTTCCAGTTTTGTAGAAAAATGTACACAAATATTTATCAGGCAATCACACCAACTAGCGAATAAGAACGAGGCATATAAAAAACACAAGCACATATAAAGAAACACAAGAAATTGTGGAGGACATACAGTGGGGAACAGAGCCAAAAGCACAGCAACGGAAGAAAGGGCCAGCAACGTACTGGGGAGTGTGAATCCTGTAGGAGAAAGAAGCTAGGATCCGGAATGGTGCCTCCTTGGGAGTAGAATTAAGACGGGGGACCACCTCCTCGAAAACCTTGATATGCACACCATGGTATTCATCTTGGAATGGATAACTGAGAAGCAGGGCAGTGACTACATAGCAGAAAAAGCGGCCACCCAAGTGGAAAATTTGTCTCCACTGTGTGGTATCATCAGGGAACGAAAAGCCTTGGTCCAGTTCCTTACGGGTAGCCATGACATGCCCATGACGTACGGGGAAGGAAAAGCTGTTGGGCGATACAGAGAGAGGACCTGTTTTAACAAGCTTTAGCTCTTCCCGGGAAGTATAATCGTTATCCTTTCTATGACGGGTTCCGAATTTATGCGATCCATGGCCCTTGAGATGGTACAAGGACCCATCCACATAGAGAGACCCAAATGGAAAAGGTAAAGAGGTGGAATGGATAGGCAACCACTTGCTGGTGGAGATGTCGAAGACGAAATTAGTGTTGGCGTAAACATTCCCAAGGAACACATACCTATCATTTACCACGGTGGCACAATCACACCAGTTTATTTCACTTTGTGACGAAGTCCAAGATGTTTTGATAGGGGGTTTAGGCAGGAGTTCCCACTGCTCAGACTCAGGGTCATACCTCTCGAAACTAGGATCAGGATAACCAATAGTGCATGGTGAAGCCAGGGCGTAAATGAGATTGTTAGCAGAGAAGACGCAAGGGACGTCCTTAGGAAAGTTAAGGGAGGCAGCAGACTGAAAGCCTCGTTCAAGGTGGTCTGTATCGAGGAAGCGAACACTCAACCTTTTATCAAGAGGGATATGATCAGGTGGAATTAAATCCAATTCCAAATCAAAGAAGCCTCCGCCTCCAAAAAAGTAGATACGGGAACCCAACTTGATCATTGCACAACCGCTTATCAAGCCGCCCTGTTCTGGTGTGTGCTCATTCACAGATATGGTCGGATATATAGCATCATTAATCATGAATCCCTCCGAATCTACTTGTACCTCGTCATCTGCAGGGAGTTCTATCATGTAGATGGAGTGACTCATCTCCACAGAAAGGGGCTCCACTAACAAGCATATCTTTATCCCCTCACTTTTCTTCATCCTTGGATGTTATTTCTGTCCCTCAATGTATCAGTCAATCAATATCAGTCCGCCCTAACAAAATATTAACATTATGTCCTCCGTGTGTGTATCGTTTATAGAGTAACAAAAATTGTTTGGTTTGGTTTTTTAGTTCAACAATCACACATAAAATACACATAAAAATTGTTTTTTAACTTTTATTTATAGAAAAAGTGAAATTTATCTAATCATATAGATCTTTTTTTGATTTTTATACAAAATTTTCTATATTGTAAGTGTTTTCCAGATTTTATGTAATTTTTTACTATATAGCTTATTACTCGTGTGATACACGAATGCATTTTTTAATATGTTTTGTTTCATTACCCATATTTTCATATATATTTTTTGTTTAGTAGGAAACTAAATTATAGAAGATAATAAAATATTGTAATACATGTTTGATAGTATTTTTAACAATAGTGTTTTAATAATTAATAATATGTTGTTGACGGAAATTGAATCTTAAACTCGTGAAAGTAGTTTATAAAATAATATACTAGCTTATAACCCGTGCGATGCACGAGTTTTTTTTGATATGTTATAAATTTTATTTTATTATATAATTCTGTTTTTATATAATCATTATTTTAAAAATTATTTTAATATTAATTTAATAAAATTTGAAGTAAATTTAATAAATGATTGCATGATTTAAAATTTATATAATAAATTTTTAAGTTAAATATGTCGTTGACGGGATTCGAACCTTGAATATTTAGTAAAGTAATTTAATTATTAAATATACTTTATAATTACATCTAGCGGTTCTTATTAATTACTAAAAATCTAACGATAAATATGGTGTCATATTTTTGGGTATACATTAATGATTGTAAATTTATGTTTTAAATTAAAAGGTAGTGTATTTAATTAGAAACGAAATATTAATGATTGGAAGATTATGATTGCAAAATTATGTTTTAAATTAAAAGGTAACGTATTTTAATTAGAAAAGAAATATTAATGATTGGAAGATACGATATTTTAGGTGTGTATAAAGGGTAATATGTTCATATTAAAAGTAAACGTCTTTTAAATTGATTGAAAGATAAGATATTTTAGGTATTTATTGAATTTTAGTTAATAGTACAATTATGTTTTTATATAATTATCAATTTAATAATTTTTTAAATTTCAATCCAATATAATTTAATATACTCATATTTACTTATTATGCTAATATTTTCTTATTATAAACAACGTATAGGGATTTTTTTAATATATTTTATTAATAATTGAAAATATGGTGTGATATTTTTGGGTATATATTAAAGATTGTAAGATTAGTTTAAAAAAAAGGTAACGTATTTTAATTAGAAAGGAAATATTAATGATTTGAAGATATGGTACAATTGATATTTTTATAAAAGGTAATATCTTCAACTAAAAGTAAATGTGAAAATGGCAATGGCTAATTACCATTAATTATATTATGTTACAATTATATTTTATATAATTACTATTTTTTATAATTATTTTAATTTTAATTTAAATAATATATATAAATTTAATTAATGATATGCACGGTTTAAAATTTATATTATAAAATTTTAAATTAAATATGTCATTGACGAAATTCGAATCTTGAATATTTTGTAAAATAACTTAATCATATAAAATATTCAACCATCAGATCTAACGGTTCTAATTTTTTTGCTAAAAAAATAATGGTAATTATTCGTTGTATGCGTATTTCTATTATATATTTTTATTAGTGACTGAAAGATATGGTGTGATATTTTTGGGTATATATTAATAATTGTAAGATTATGTTTTAAATTAAAAGCTAATATGTTTTAATTAAAAAAAATATTAATGATTGGAAGATTAGTTTTAAATAAAAAAGGCACCGTATTTTAATTAAAAATAAAATATTAATGATTCGAAGATATGTTTTTATTAAAGGAAATATTTTACATATCTTCAACTAAAAGTAAATGTCCATATCTTCAACTAAAAGTAAATGTGAAAATTGCAGTGGCTAATTATCATTAATTATATTATGTCATTATTTATTTGTTATTTATTTTAATAATTAGGATAACCAAACCGAAAACAAACCGACAAAACTTTCAATTTTTCAGCTTTAATATAATAGTATAGATATGTTTAATAGAGATTTGTTGTTGGTGGGATTCGAACTTGGAACCTATAAGAGTATTTCAAATATTAGAAAAGGAATATTCTTTTAGCATTAGATCCAATGGTTCTTATTTATTTATCTTAAAATATAACGGTTGTTATTGGGTGTATCAAAAAAAGTGTACCAAACCCACAACCAAATATATCCTGTTTTGCTTATAATAGTGTTGGGATTTATGGGTGATAGAATAGACAACTTAACTAGTTTTATCGGTATACTTAGTTTTTGCTAAGTAGAACATACTGTCATAGCCTGAAATGTATTCTTGTAATTTAAATAAATACTGTCATGTAATAAGTGTAATTCTTGGAAGAAGTTCGATTATGTTCAAGCCTCAAGAAATACATAAGTTTGACAGAAGGAATAAAAGTTACTGTCAAGCCCTGACAGTAAGGTTACAAGGAAACAACATGTTGCCTAGGTCGACAGCAAGTTTCACGGAGTCGACAGCAAGTTTCAACTTGACAGCAACATTGGCGGAGATTCTGATGACAGCAACTTTGATATATGGTTTGCGACAGTAAGTTTGGAATTCTTGACAGCAATCTCTGCGGGAAATACATGCTGTCAATCAAAGCACAATTCTTGACAGCAATCTCTGCGGGAATTCATACTGTCAACCAAAGCAATATTCTTGACAGTAAAATCTGCGGGAAATTCATACTGTCAACAAAAGCATAATCCATTGATAGCAAACTTTGTGGCAAACATACTGTCATATAGAATCAGCTTGATTTAGGAATTTTCTAAGTCAAATTAAGCGACAGAGTACATGTTCAAAAGAAGCAGGCGTGTTGTAATATTCAACCTTTACAGCAAGCTTGGAAAGTCTATAACTGAAGCTCGAGAGATCACATGGAACAACCTGTAAAGTCTAGAGCAGATAAAATTGAATACGGCTAGATCTGGGTGGCTCAAATGTGGAAAGTATCTTAAAGTTACTTTGTGATGATCACATGGGAATAAATCATGGAATGAGCTGCAAAAGGAATATAACAGCAACTCAACAACCCATGTTGATAGTGGTAGTACAATAGACTATCACACTATAAATAGAGCACTCTATTTATACAACAAAAAGAACTCAACAACTGTAATCTCTTGAGTATTTGTAGCTTGAGAATTATTTTGTTCTCAAGGTTGTAGCAAAACTTTGCAAAATAAATAAAACATTTATTTTGTGAAATCCTCGTGTTTGATTTTACTTGTGTTTGCATTTCTTCTACTAGTAAATTACAAATTCTATTTAAGTTGTTGAAATAGTTTTTGAAATTTATTAGTATTGCATTCAACCCCCCTTCTGCAATACTTTCCTGGACCAACAACTGGTATCAGAGCTATCAGATTACTACACATATCTGAGATCCAAATGGCAAGTATTCAAAGGTCAAGTAATATCAAGATTCCAGCTTTTGATAAAGAAAACTACAACATATGGAAAAAGAAGATTATGTTATTTATCAAAGCTCAGAATCCACTATTCCTAGGTATTCTGGAAAATGGCCCCTTCATTCCTCAAAAGGAAATTCCATCTGCTACAGTTAATGATGTAGTAATCCCAGCTCATTGGGTTGCTAAGAAGCCTTCTGAGTATAATGACTCAGAAAAAAAAAAGGTAGCACTGGATGATCATCTGCAACTCATTCTACTAGATGCACTTACCCTGGACAAAGCTATGAGTGGAAATATAATAGCATGCAACTCTGCCAGGGATATGTGGAAAAAGATAGAACTGTTATGTGAAGGAAGTGAAGAGGTCAGAGAGAATCAAAAACAAATACTGGTGTCACAATATGAAGCGTTTATGGGCAAGCATGGAGAAGAGTTAACTCACATGTTTGAAAGATTTAGCAAACTGATAGCTGAGCTCCAGATTCATGGAAAGTTTTATGAAAAGAAGGAAGTCAATATCAAGTTTCTGCTAACTCTTCCAGAACACCTTGAGCATAGAGTAACAGCCATAAGAGAAGGAAGAGATTTAAACTCTGTCTCTCTTGAAACATTGTATGGAGTTCTAAAATCTTATGAACTTGAATATTATCAAAAGAAAGCCATACAAAGTGGATCCAAAGGATTGATGGCAAACATGGCTGGTGCTCTAGTTGCTCAAGGACCATCATATTTTCAAGCAAGTGAGCAAATTCAAAATGATCAACAACCTCAATTTTCATCTGTGAAAATTGAAGAGGTGGTTGAAGATGAAGAAAAGGTTGTCCTTCAACTAGAAGATGTTGAAGATGAAGAATTCTTCACTCTAGAAGAAATGGAGAAAATGGATAATCCAACCATGGCTTTTATGGCAAGAAAATTCAAAAATATAAGGTTCAGGAGGAACAAGCCATATAAGCCTCAAGGTCAATTTCCAAAATATAACCAAGGAAGCTCATCAAAACCTGCTACTGGCACCAAGGGAGGATACAAAACAGGAATGGTAGATAGGTCAAAGTTTAGATGCTACAATTGCAATGAACTTGGTCACTTTGCTACTGAATGCAAAAGACCAAAACAAATATAAAGAATGGAGAGAGGAACTGGGAGTCAATTTAAGAAAGGACAAGGAAAAGCCTATGTGGCTGAAGGAAAATGCTGGGATGAATCTGATAATGAAGAAGAAGAGGAATTCGTGAATTTAGCCTTGATGGCTAGAGAGGATGAAGAAGCATCAACCTCGTCAAGTCAGGTACCATCTCTAGTATTACTAGATATGTCTTTAAATGACTATAAGCAAACCATTGAGGAAATGAGTACTGAAATGTTTAATATTCATACTAGTTTATCTGCTGCAAATGAAGAAATTGCTAGATTAACTAAAGAAAATGAAGTACTCAGATCCAACAATGATGTGTTGTTGCTTAAGACCAGTTCTATTGATTCTTTAGCTCAGGAAAACGAAAGACTAAAAAATGATTTAATCTGTGCTAAAGAGATAGAGGAATATCTAAGAAAAGAAATTTCTGAGAATGAATTTAAGCTAAAGGCATTTAGAAATTCCTCTAAAATAGTTCAAGAGTATCATGAGAAACATACTGAAAGTAAGAAGATAGGCATAGGCTATGATTATAGTAGGAGACCTGGTAAAGAGGCTGTTATACAGAACAATGATGATAATAATACTGTAAGACCTCACATCCTCAAAAATGTGAGCAATCCAATCTTCAAAAGTACAGAGTTTGAGGTTAATGAAAATTCCCTAATTATTAATCAAGAACTCTGTGATGAAGATGAGAGGATTGACAGTGAATCTAAGAAAGAAAAAGATTCTGTCAAAATGTCTATGACAGAAACAGTATTAAACAGTCCAACCAAGTGTTCAAAAGATACTGTCAAGAAGTCATCCAAGACAGTAACTTTCAAACCTACTGTCAAGACAGCAAGTACAAAAGATGCTGTCAAAAATAGCTCGACAGCATCTTCTGAACAGATTGTCAAGACAGTTGTCTCCAAGTCCAAAAACAGAAATGGGAAGCTAGGCATTGATAAAAAGAATAATTATGCGTATGTTAAGCAGGCACCAAGGAAACTTTGCAATAATTGTGTCTCCTCACATCATTTAACTCATGTTTGTAAGAAATCAACTAGTAGCATATCTAATGCAACAGAGTTGAAAGGGAACTTACACAGAACCCCCATTATGCAAAGAGAATTGGTAGTTTGTAATAACATTGACTGTATGCCATGCAAAATTACTGCCATGAGTACATGTTTTAATTTGCAAATTTCATCTAATGAATTATGTTCTTATATGCAAACTGCAAAGACTTCTGAATCCACTAAAGAAAGTGAGAAGTCTGCTCTCACTAAGAAAAAGCCTAAGTCAAAAACTAAGTGGGTAATAAAAGAAGTCAAGGAACCATCTTCTGTTAATATTGTTTCAAATATTGATAAGGTTTCTGATGATACTGAGTATGCAAGACCCATCAAGACTTGGGTACCAAATGCAAATTAAACTCTTTCTGTCTTGCAGGGAAAGAAAGGTAAACAGGTCATGTGGATAATCGACAGTGGATGTTCCAAACACATGACTGGTGATATATCCCTGCTATCACAATATGTTGAGAAGGCTGGCCCAACAATAACCTTTGGAGACAATAGCAAAGGTTACACTGTGGGATATGGCTGTTTAAAAGCTGGAAATGTTGTCATTGAAGAAATCTCTCTTGTGGAAGGTTTGAAGCATAATCTGCTCAGTGTCAGTCAATTCACTGACAAAGGATTCAAAGTAAACTTTGGCATGATGGAATGCACAATCCACCACAAGAAGGATAGAAGCCTATCTCTGAAAGGAGTAAGGAAAGGAAGCCTATTTGTTGCAGACTTAAACTCAACAAATGAGGAAAGAATATTTTGCTTCTACAGCAAAGCAAGTGTTGGAGATAGCATGCTTTGGCACAAGAAATTTTCCCATCTCAACTTCAAAACAATGAACATGCTGATGAAGAAGGAATTGGTGAGAGGACTACCTCAACAGGAATTCTGTCAAGAAGGACTGTGTGAAGATTGTCAAATGGGAAAACTGAGGAAAGCAATGCATAAATCAAAGCAAGTCAACACTAACACTGAAGCACTCAAGTTGATTCATATGGATCTTTTTGGACCAGTGAATGTTCAATCACTATCCAGAAAAAGATATGCACTGGTCATGATAGATGACTATTCTAGGTACACTTGGGTGAAATTTTTAGAATCAAAAGATGAAGCTGCTCAAGAAATCATTGATCACATAAGGGTACTTGACAGGATCCCTGAAGCAAAAGTTCAATTTCTAAGAAGTGACAATGGAACTGAATTCAGAAATGCTACACTTGGAAACTTCTGCAAAGATCAAGGGATTGTTCAACAATTCTCTGCTGCAAGAACTCCACAGCAAAATGGAGTTGTAGAAAGGAAAAATAGGACTCTTATTGAAGCTGCAAGGACTATGTTGAGTAATGCTAAATTACCAACATATTTCTGGGCAGAAGCCATCAACACTGCTTGTTACACACAGAACAGGACACTAATCAACAAGGCTCATGGCAATAATCCTTACTATCTTTTGACAGGAAAGAAACTTACTGTCAAGTACTTTCATATTTTTGGAAGCAAGTGCTTTTTGATGAAAGACAACCATGAAAGAAAAGGCAAGTTTGATACTAAAGCATATGAAGGCATCTTCATGGGATATGGGATAGAAAGGACTGCCTACAGAGTCTATATCATGGAGCACAAGACAATTGAAGAAAGTGTAAATGTCACGTTTGATGAAACCAAGTTTCCAGGGTTACATGAGGATGGTCAAATGCAACCCTTCAGATTTGAGAATCAAGGATACTTGGAAATAGAAGAATATGTTGATGAAGAACCTAGTCTCACTCAATCAATGGGATATGAGAAAGATTCTGTCAATACTCATAATCTAAATCAAACCTCAGCTCAATCACAGACAATTTCAGGCATCAATCAACAAGACTGTGAGACTGGAGAATTTGAGCTAAATGAGCAGAACAATGAAAATGGTGGAGAATCAAATCCTCATATTGATGAAAGACAATCTCATCAAACAAGTAGCTTGCCTCAATCAACAAAGTGGAACAGAGATCATACCAGTAATCTAATTATTGGAGATCCCACTACTGGTGTAAGGACAGGGAGGAATATCTCTGCTGAAAGCATGTTTTCATGTTTCTTGTCTCAAATGGAACCAAAAATAGTTGAAGAAGCATTGTTGGATTCTGATTGGGTGATGGCCATGCAGGAGGAGCTCAATCAATTTGAAAGAAACAATGTTTGGAAACTGGTTCCAAGGCCAAAAGGAAAATCAGTCATTGAGACAAAATGGGTTTTCAGAAACAAGATAGATGAAAGTGGAAATGTGACAAGAAATAAGGCAAGGCTAGTGGCCAAAGGTTACTGTCAACAGGAAGGGATAGATTATGATGAAACATTTGCACCTGTTGCCAGACTTGAAGCCATAAGAATTTTCTTAGCCTTTGCTGCACACTGCAAATTCAAAGTATTTCAAATGGATGTCAAAAGTGCCTTTCTAAATGGAGAATTAGAAGAAGAAGTGTATGTTGAACAGCCTCCTGGATTTGAAAATGACAAACTGCATAATTTTGTCTACAAGCTGTTCAAGGCTCTATATGGCTTAAAGCAAGCACCAAGAGCCTGGTATGACACATTATCCACTTTTTTCCTGGAAAATCAATTTATAAGAGGTATGGTGGATAAAACTTTATTCTATAAATACCATGGCAAAGACATCATTCTTGTGTAGATATATGTTGATGACATAATCTTTGGCTCAACAAACGAAAAATTGTGTGAAAAGTTCTCATCTCTAATGAGAAACAAGTATGAAATGAGCATGATGGGAGAATTAGCATTCTTTCTTGGTCTTCAAATCTATCAGAAGAAGGAAGGAATCTTCATCTGTCAATCTAAGTATGTCAAAGAACTTCTCAAGAAGTTTAACTTAGAAGATTCATCACCTGCCAAGACACCTATCTCAACAGCCACCAAATTAGAGTTAGATCCTAAAGGCAAGAAAGTGGATTCTAGTACCTACAGAGGCATGGTTGGATCATTGCTTTATTTAACAGCAAGCAGGCCAGACATAATGTTTGCTACATGTCTCTGTGCAAGGTTTCAGGCTGATCCAAAAGAATCACACTTAGTTGCAATTAAAAGAATCTTTAGATATCTCAAAGGCACCCCAAATCTAGGTCTTTGGTATCCTAAGGAAACTGGATTTGATCTAATTGGATATTCTGATTCAGACTATGCTGGCTGCAAGATTGACAGAAAAAGTACTACAGGAAGCTGTCAATTTCTTGGGGGGAGATTGGTGTCATGGTTCAGTAAGAAGCAACACTCAGTTTCTACATCAACTGCAGAAGCTGAATATATTGCAGCTGGAAGTTGCTGTGCACAAATACTTTGGATGAAGAATCAATTAATGGATTATGGACTAGAGTTGTCAAATATTCCTATCTACTGTGACAACACTAGTGCCATAGCCATATCAGACAATCCAGTTCAACACTCCAGAACAAAGCACATTGATATAAGGCATCATTTCATCAGGGAGCATGTTGAAAAGGGAGATGTAAAATTGGTTTATGTTCCAACAGACAAGCAACTTGCAGACATATTCACCAAGCCATTGGATGAAGCAACATTTATCAGGTTGGTGAGTGAATTAGGAATGCTAAATCAGGTATGATTATCTAACTGGTTTATCAATTCTCGGTCGCAGCTCATGACAGAAACTTTCAAGGTACTGTCACTAGAAGGTACTGTCATGAGAAGTTAAGGTACTATGTGCTATTTGTTCAGACAGCATGTTTGCTATGACTATGCTAAAAGGATTTTTAGATATCATGTTTGCTATGACTATGCTAAAAGGATTTTTAGATATCATGTTTGCTATGACTATGCTAAAAGGATTTTTAGATATCATGTTTGCTATGACTATGCTAAAAGGATTTTTAGATATCATGCTTGCTATGACTATGCTAAAATAGTTTTACATGCCTGTCTTAAAATGATTTTAAGAAATCATGTGTCCTTAACTTAAGTTATGTATGAACAGTGACAACATGATTTTATGATAAGTTTGCTGTCAGATAAAACTTACTGTCACTCATGAAGCTGATTGACAGAAATGTTGTTAGCGCACAGGTTGCTGTCAATGAAAGTTGTTGTCACAAGAAATTGCTGTCAAAATTGGTAGAGAAAGAAAAGCGCACAGGTTACTGTCAATGAAAGTTGCTGTCACGGGTAGTTGCTGTCAAAGATAGTGGAAAGATATATATATATATATATATACATTAATTTATATATATATATACACATATATTTTTTTTCTTTCCACCAATCCACGATTTAATAGCAACTGCCACGTAATATAGCAAGCGGAGTTAATGGGAAATATCATTATCACACGTTCAATTAAGAGAGGTTAAATCGATTCATATTATAAACTGAATCTACCGTTTAATCTACTATCACTTTCATTTGCAAAAACCTTTCAACCTTCTGCATCCAAAAACCGCATTTTCTCTCTAATTTTTCAAAGCATTCAACAATGGCACCTAAACAAAGTGTTGCTCAAACCAACTTTGCTGGTATCTTTTCTCCTAGTGATGCTGGTGAAAACTTCAAAGGACTTATTTCGTTCATAAATAAATCCTACCTAGGTAATGCAGTAACCTCTACCCCCAAAATTGATACTGTTAGAATTGAAAAATTGTGGAAATCTGCAAGTGTTCAAGGAACTGGAGAAGATGAAGAAATTAAGTTCAAAATAGATGATGCAAGTCACTCTCTTTCAGTAAAGATTATCAATGAGGCATTGGGTATTGTGCTAGCCAGTGGAGAAAACTTTAAGGAATTAGCCACTGATGATACTCTAAAAAGGTTCTTTCTGAAGATTGGGTACTCTGGCTCTAAACTTGAAGAAACTTCTGATAAGTGGTATCAAACAGGAGAAATGGACAGGAAATTTCTGAGAAAAGAGTGGAGTATGATTTTTGATGTAATGGTGAAGGTGTTCTCTACCAAGACTACAGGCTGGAATGGAATACCATCATATATCAAGAAGATCACTCATTCATTAGTCCATGGATACAAGGTGAACATTGGAAAACTAATCATGGCACAGTTGAAAAGCGCAATAGGCAAGAAGGTATCCATCTATCCTCGCTTTTTAACTATGTGTATTAATAATATTTGTGGAAATGTTGAGGATAATTCTGATTTTGAAGAATGTCCTGTTTTAAAGAAAAACACACACACTTCTCTCAACACACAAAATTTAAATACACATATTCCACTATGTTTCACACAACACATGGTAAATCAAGTGCCCAACCCGGTTTTCCATTTCCAACAGATTACACTGTTTTCACAATTGAGAATGAAGCTGAATTAGACCCAAATTCAGTTAACCCACATTCTACACCATACATTCCACCTAGGGACTCTAGACTACCAAAAGCCCTTAAAATGGCCAAACAAGAATCCAAGAAAAGGACCCTAGAGAGTGCAACTGGTGAACAAGTTGAGAGTCAAGAGGGAGTCACTGCACCTAGTGCAGCAAATAAGGTTGGAAGTGAAATAGAACCCACAGTAGCCCCTTCTGAGCCTAAGAAGAAGAGAGCTAGAAGGGCCAAGGTTACTGTCAGCCACTCTACAGTTTCCCAAAAGACTGTAGAGGATGATAGGGAAATAAACTCACCTCTAGGTGTCTCTTCTCAACAAGGGACATCTATTGAAATTGGCCTGTCTCCCAAGGTATCTTGTAAAGAGTCTGCACAAACTCAAGAACTCACGCTTGAGGAACCTGTATTTGAAGATACACATATAGAAATAGAGCACAGTGAGGAATTCATTCATACTATTGATGTTCCACAATCTTCTTCTGTGGAACAGCCAACTATTCAATCTGAACTTCAATCTTCTTCTTTCATTCCTATATTTGTTGTTTCTTCTGAACAACCTAGAGAGGGGGACAGCACCAACCCCTCAGGTTTTGATCATCCATCTCAAATCATGAATGAGCCCCCATCTAGTGGTCCACAAGAACCCATTTCTCAAAGTGAAATGGATACCACTCCATCAAACATTGGATTAGATCAAGATGCAAGTTTGCCAGAAATTGAAACAGCCAGCATCTTGATCAATTCCCTCAAAGCATCTTACCCTAGGGAAGTTGCTGTCACAGCCAAAGATGCTGTCAATGACAAAACAGAAGGTGCTGTCAAACAATCAAGTGACAGTACCATTCTGATAAAAGATACTGTCAAAAGTCTTTCAAAAGATGCTGTCATCACTGCTCAATCACAACTCCAGGAAGGACTAATTGAAGACATCTCTGATGATGACATGCCACTCTCCAGGGCTTTTAAGGTAAAATCTAAGTCATCTTTTTCTTCATTGCATGCTAGTACTGCTCATACTCATGCATCTAGGATGAGTGAGGGAGAGCAAAAGAAAAGAGAGATAAAAGAAAAGAGAAGTGAGTCTAAAAATGAGAGGCAGCCAAATGTGCTGGCAAAAGGAGAGGGACTTGAGCATGTCCAGAGTGAACTTGAGGGAGCCAGTAAACAAAAGGCATTAGGCCTTGAGGGAATTTTTGTGAGAGATGATGAGATCATCTATAAAAACACTAAGAGTGTGAGAACCCCAACAGCCTCCATGCCCCAGACTTATCCCTTACTTCCTAAAAGGCTTAGGTCTGGTGATCCTTCTACATCCACAAATGATAGGCTCCAAGCTCTTGAAGATCGATGTGTTACAATGGAAAGCAAGCTGGACAACCTGTCATCTACTGTGAAGACTGGTTTTGCTGAAATTCAAGCCACACTACTATCACTTTCTTCCTTGATTCATGCTGCAAACTTAACTAAGGGGGAGAAAGTAATAGATCAGAAAGAGGCTGAGCAACCAGAAAGAAAGGTGGAGTTACAAGGGGAAGCTGAAAGTCAGGGGGAGCAAAGGAGTAAGGGGGAGCAAGAGAAAGAAGTAAAATCTGCAATAGCCTCTGGAACTGAGGAGCTTTTTGAAACTGAAGTAGATGGGGAACAAATGTTAGTATCTAAGGAGGTATTAAGACAGATACAAGGAAATCAAGCATCCTCTATCAAAATCAGTGAACCAGTTCCTGAGAAGAAAGAATCCACACTGGAGAGGCTATGGAGAGAAAAGGAGGAATCAAATAGGATGGGTAAAGGCAAAAGCAAGTTGCCTGAATATGTGACTTCTTCAGAGTTTATCACTTGGACTGATGGAAGCACATATTCTCAAGAAGAAGCTGATTCTATAACAGTAAGTCATATGGAGAGCACCTTGAACAATAAGGATGAGGAATTCAACAATCTGGTGAATGGAGCAATCACAGAATCTAAAGGAAAACCTGCTAAATTGGCAGAAGCCTTGAAAGAAAAGATTGTAAATCTTTCTGTGAAGATTAGCTCAGAGAAGAGGTGGGCAGTTGAAGTGTACCTGAAGAGTGGACATTCAATATTCATAACAACTCAACTGCTGGAAACTTTCTCTGCCAGAGTGCAATACATCCTTGGGATTCTAAGTGAAGAAAAACTCTACCTTCTTTGATGAAAGTCTCTATATGCAACTGGGCACAATGGTTAACAGCAAACTTCCAGAAGTAAGTATCCAGCCATATGGTGTAAGCTTTAAACAGACAACAGCCAAAGGAACTAAAGGTCTTGGATTCTTAAATCTTGAAGGCAAAACATCTCTACAAAGCAAAGTCATCATGGATGTACATAAGTTATTGCTGAAAGCACCCATCACCAAGGAAAGGATTCAGGCAGTTAAAGATATCCACAAGATAATGGCAAAGAGAGATATGGAATACAGTGCCAAAATTAAAAAGCTCATTGCTAAAGCAAATTCAAGCAGAAATGCTCAAGGTGGAAACTGCACTTTTTATGACACCTTGGAAAAAGATGGTGATGACAATCAAGATGGAGGTGAAGCTGGAGGACCTAAGAAAACAGAACTGGGAGACTCTTCAAAAGAGCAAACTCAAGTCAAAGAAGCAGAATCAAAGGAAACTTCTGAAAATTCTAGCAAAAGCAAGAAAGTTGATGAAAAGAAAGAGGAAGAAGTACTTGAAGCATTGAAAGGTAATCAAGAAGAAATGGAAATTGACAGTATACAACTTGAAAAAGATACTGCCAACAAAGATGCTGTCAAGGATGTCAACAAAGATGTTGTCGGACAGGATGAAGTCACAGTCATTAAAGATGCTGTCACAGAAGACACTGTCAGAAGCCCTATAAAAGAAACTGTCAACGATCCTACTGTCAAAACCTCCAAGACAGTAAGAATCAAGAGAAAATCAAAAAGACCAACAAAGGGAAAGACTGTCTACAAAGGAGAAGGAAAAGCTACAAGGTTAGGACTCAAGAAACCTCTCATGAGAAGAAGAATGAATAGCTTTGAAATGATGCAGCTGAAGGCCAAAGATACAATCACCTCAGTATCCATAGAATTTGATGAGTCAAAAGAAGAAGTTGCAAGATACATTCTATGGCAAAATAATGAAAGGTTGATTACAGTGGAATCTGACTTCACTCAGATAACAAAATCAAAGGTGATCTCCAAGAAATTAATTCAAACTTCTGGAACAGTAAAACGAAGAATTGATTTCTTCAATCTGGAAAGGATGGTTGAGCTACTGCAAACCTATGATAATGTTTCAAAGAAGATCATGGATCAAGTTCTCAAGTATTATGAAGCCAGGCATGTTGAATTTATTGAGAAGTTTGGTGATTGGACACTTCACAATGATGATGATGTCTATCAAATCCTTGGTTTGGAGTATGAAGAAGACAATCCTATTCCTGAGTATAACTGGAAAGAAATGGAGAAACCTTATTCAGAACATGAAATGAAGATGTATGAAGCAGAGCAGAGATTCAGAGAAGAATTAGCATCAAGGAAAAAATCTCGTCAACAGATAGAAGATGAGATTGAAGCTCAAATGAAGGATAGCTACAGTAAAATCAATAAGATCAACAGTGAAGAATCCAACTATCAGCCATGCGTACTGGACAATCCTTTGAGAATCAAGTATGGCAAAGAAGAAATTTATGCAGATAGTTTCTCTAAGTTGAAGACCAGTGTGTTAAAAGAATTATACTGGCAAGTGGTTGGATCAACTAACAGTCTTGAAACACTGTGTTCTTGGGAGCTTGATATGATTTTTGATCAGAGGAGAGGAGAGGATCCCAGCCTGGACAAACAAAGAAGGGAAACTCTAAATCAGCTTCCTGGCAGGAGATTCAAGATGGAGGGAGATGTGCTAAAATTCAGATCAATTGTAAAGCAAAATGTTTACTGGATGGAACTCAGAGATGTATTAAACACTGCTTCCTCAATGATCAGAAAATACATTGTGGAAAATGAAGATGATGCACAGTTCCTTGAAGAAAAGGAGTTAATTGAAAATCTCAGAAGAGCTCTAAGGGAAAAGGAGCAAAATGAAAAGTTTAAATCAAGATAAGTAAAGATTTTTTTTTAACTTTTGTGATACATTGTTTGAAAACAATTCAGTTTAATCATTGGTTAGAAATGAAGAGTTTATTCTTTCTGATCTATGTTAGTTAAGTTGTCAGCATGATATTTGTAAATTTGTCCTTATTGTCCATAAAAACAAATTGGGGGAGATTGTTGGGATTTATGGGTGATAGAATAGACAACTTAACTAGTTTTATCGGTATACTTAGTTTTTGCTAAGTAGAACATACTGTCATAGCCTGAAATGTATTCTTGTAATTTAAATAAATACTGTCATGTAATAAATGTAATTCTTGGAAGAAGTTCGATTATGTTCAAGCCTCAAGAAATACATAAGTTTGACAGAAGGAATAAAAGTTACTGTCAAGCCCTGACAGTAAGGTTACAAGGAAACAACATGTTGCCTAGGTCGACAGCAAGTTTCACGGAGTCGACAGCAAGTTTTAACTTGACAGCAACATTGGCGGAGATTCTGATGACAGCAACTTTGATATATGGTTTGCGACAGTAAGTTTGGAATTCTTGACAGCAATCTCTGCGGGAAATACATGCTGTCAATCAAAGCACAATTCTTGACAGCAATCTCTGCGGGAATTCATACTGTCAACCAAAGCAAAATTCTTGACAGTAATATCTGCGGGAAATTCAAACTGTCAACCAAAGCATAATCCATTGACAGCAAACTTTGTGGCAAACATACTGTCATATAGAATCAGCTTGATTTAGGAATTTTCTAAGTCAAATTAAGCGACAGAGTACATGTTCAAAAGAAGCAGGCGTGTTGTAATATTCAACCTTTACAGCAAGCTTGGAAAGTCTATAACTGAAGCTCGAGAGATCACATGGAACAACCTGTAAAGTCTAGAGCAGATAAAATTGAATACGGCTAGATCTGGGTGGCTCAAATGTGGAAAGTATCTTAAAGTTACTTTGTGATGATCACATGGGAATAAATCATGGAATGAGCTGCAAAAGGAATATAACAGCAACTCAACAACCCATGTTGATAGTGGTAGTACAATAGATTATCACACTATAAATAGAGCACTCTATTTATACAACAAAAAGAACTCAACAACTGTAATCTCTTGAGTATTTGTAGCTTGAGAATTATTTTGTTCTCAAGGTTGTAGCAAAACTTTGCAAAATAAATAAAACATTTATTTTGTGAAATCCTCGTGTTTGATTTTACTTGTGTTTGCATTTCTTCTACTAGTAAATTACAAATTCTATTTAAGTTGTTGAAATAGTTTTTGAAATTTATTAGTATTGCATTCAACCCCCCTTCTGCAATACTTTCCTGGACCAACAAATAGTATAGTATATAGACTAGCATTTATAATTACATACTAGCATTTTATCCGTGCCATGCACCGAACGCACAATTCTAAAATATATTAAACAATTACCAAAAATATATATTACTATCAAACAATAAATTATTTTGTTATTTTATTTTTTCCTTAATAGTTTTATGACATTTACTAGCTTATAACCCGTGCAATGCACGGTTCCTTTATATATATATATATATATATATATTAATTTTTTTTAATTTTATATGTTATTAATTTAGATATCAAATTGTCGTTAAAAATTTGATATATATAAGATTTTACACGTCCGATTTAATATTTATACTCTATCTTAAATTCTTAAAATTTGATTTCACGTGAAATTTATAAAATAATCTTTAATTTAGTGATGGTTTAACAATTAATTTCCAATTAAATATATGCAGAAACAAAATATAGAAGAAATTCACGATTTTTTACGTTGAAAATTCAATCTGATTTATGAATTCTACTTATAATTCGTTTTGATTATCAAAATACCTTTATTATTATTTGAAGATAGTTCTACTAACAACCAAAAACAATTTTAATAATAAGTGTGAGAAGTATTTTGTCCAAAACTTCGATTATAGGTAGTCTGGTCCTTCGTACGATAAAATAAATGAGAACCGTTAGATCTTAAAATAAATAGATGAAAACCGTTGGATCTTGCATAAAAAAATATTTTATATTTTAATATATTATAAACTAAAAATTGTATTTATACTGAAATACGAAAAGATGTATGTTTAATGTAATAACCGTGAATTCTCGAATAATTTTCCCTAATCGATATTTAAATTTTAATTAAGAGCGATGCACTGATATATTTTAATTAGCGCGTTTTGGTAAATTTTAATATTCGTTTGGGAGTAATTATTATATTATATTTACTGAAATTATGAAAATTTAGGAAAAGAGGATTTCAAATTTTGGATCGGATTTATTTTAGAAAACGAAATTAAAATCGCGTTTTATTTGGCCAGCGGGTAAAAACGGGATTAATATTACTGATCAGATTGCTAAACACGAGAAAGAGACAGCATTTTTCAATCACAGAGACCGAGTTATTCTGTCCGAGACACAACACATTTTTTTTCAAAACACAACATTTGTGTTGCAAACACGAAATGTTCCAGCAGCGTGTTTCTTTTTATTCTTGTCCCCATGCGTGGTCTCTTTGGAATAATTAATGCAGAACCCGACCTTATTTATTTGCAAGCAGGGGTTGCATCTTTTATTTTCACAACAACAAACAACCAACAGCTATTTCTCATCCTCTTGTTTCTATCTATTGAAAAACCACAACTGCTACCCCTTTGAAACCAAAATCTCGGACCATACTTATTAGTTATATGTATACAAACCGAGCAATAGCAACACAGGTAGTTATTTTTACCTTTTTTCTGTTAATTGTTTTCTTGTCACTACAAGAAAAACGCAAACAGACGACACTGATCAGACAACGCTCGGAGAAAAAAGTGTCGTCCAGATTTAACAGACAACTGTTTATTTTTAGACTCGAAAAAGTGTTGTCTGAGCCAATATTGTACAACTATTTTTAAACCGTTGTCTAAAAAATTTAATCAGACAACGCTTTTTAACTGACGTGTTGGACAAAGTAATAGCTTCGTACAACGGTTTTAAAAACAGTTGTCTGAATAAACTTCAGACAACGTTGCAAGAAATCGTTGTTGAAATCAGACAAGTGTTTTTTGCTCGTTGTTATGTAAAACGTCTTCAAACAACGATATGATATTGTGTTGTCTGAATGATTTTATCAGACAACGTATTTTAAATTGTTTTGTTGTGCAAAGCAATGACTATAGACAACGGTTTATAAAAGTGTTGTTTGAATAGGCTTCAGACAAGTTTTCAAGAAACCGTTATCTGAACTACAGAAAATTTTGAATTGAATTTGGTGGGAAATAATGAAAAAATTTGAATTTAATTTGGTGGGAAATGAAAAAATTGAATTATATTTTGTGGGAGATAATGGAAAAATCATACAACGGTTTTGTTATAAAAAATGTTGTGTGATATTAAGCACAACAACATTTTTAGAAATCAGACTTGTTTTCAAGCATAACTTGACTCCAAATATTTTTAAATACTTCCACATCAGTTTCTAGATTTTTAGAAATTTTTTAGGATTTTGTAGAATTTTTAAATCATTTTCTACATTTTTAAACTATTTTTAAATCACTGGAAACTATTAAACAAATAATTATAAATTAAATAACTTTAATTAAATTAATAAAAATCATTTAACAATCAATTAATAAATTATTTAATAAATATTCACATTAATTAAATCATTAAATTAATTAATCATTATTTGAAATGATTAAAAGTATATAATCCTTAATTGTTTCCCATTAAAGTAAATATGTAAATGATTTTAAAAACAAATAATCAAGTAAAATAAATCCAGAAATTTACTGAATTTAAAATTACAATTTTAGAAAATAATTTTTCTGCATTTTTATAACTAAATTTCGGATTTAAAATAAATAATCAAAATAAAAACAATTGTGAGAAGTAAATAAATAATTTACCTTTTTAAATAAAAGGTAATTTAGTAATTAGAAGTAAATAAGTTAAAGGGTAAAAAGGTTAAAAACATTTCTGTTTTTATCTTTTTACCAAAACAGGATTAAAGCAATACTATTCATCACCATCTTCAAGTTTTCATTCCAAGAACACCAAGAACACGAAGAACACAATAATCAATCTCCAATTTCTACATGTTATGAAACTCAAAATCCACCATATGATATATGAAATTTACCAGAAAAACAAGATCTACGACATGGCATCTTCAGATTTCACAACAAACACTGTTTGAATTTTTTTTCTTTTTAATCCTAATAATTTCGAAAATAAACCGAATTTTAGAAAAAAATCAAAATCACATGCACCACATCTGTTGGCAAAAACACGTAGGATTCGTTGAGAGCTTCGATTCAACTAAAGGAGCTTCAAACTTCGAATTAAATAACGTCTTCGAATTGGACTTTGATCTTCAAGAACAATATTTACCTGAATTTTTACTATTACAACGTTTTCGTTTTTGTTAAAATCTCGTACAACCCGACCTTTTTATTTTTAGATTATTTTTTTCCAACACTAAACTGAGTGTTTATTAACATCCATACGATTGGATCATCAAAGAAATCTTTCAAAAAAATTATTCAGTGAATCTGGATCGTGCCTCGTTAAAAGAAGCAGCACTTTTACTACGTTTTTGTTAAAATCTCATACAACCCAACCTTTTCATTTTTCGATTATTTTTTCCAACACTAAAAATGAGTGTTTATTAACATCCGTACGGTTGGATCGTCGAAGAAATAATTCTAAAAAATTATTCAGTGAATCTGGATCGTGCCTCGTTATTGGAAGCATCACTTTTACTACGTTTTTTTAAAATCCCATACAACACGACCTTTTTATTTTTCGATTATTTTTTCCCAACACTAAAATGAGTGTTTATTAACATCCGTACGGTTGGATCGTCGAAGAAATCATTCAAAAAAATTATTCAGTGAATCTGGATCGTGCCCCGTTATAGGAAGCAGCACTTGTACTACGTTTTTTGTTAAACTCTCGTACAACCCGACCTTTTTATTTTTCGATTATTTTTTCCCAACACTAAAATGAGTGTTTATTAACATCCGTACGGTTAGATCATCGAAGAAATCATTCAAAAAAATTATTCAGCGAATATGGATCGTGCCGCGTTATAGGAAGCAACACTTTTACTACGTTTTTGTTAAAATCCCGTACAACCCGACCTTTTTATTTTTTGATGATTTTTTCCCAACACTAAAATGAGTGTTTATTAACTTTCGTACGGTTCGATCATCGAAGAAATCATTCAAAAAAATTATTCAGTTAATCTGGATCGTGCCTCGTTACAAGAATCAACACTTTTACTACTTTTTTGTTAAAATCTCGTACAACCTGACCTTTTTAATTTTATATTATTTTTTCCCAACACTAAAATGAGTGTTTATTAACATCCGTACGGTTGGATCATCGAATAAATCATTCAAAAAAATTATTCAGTGAATCTGGATCGTGCCCCATTATAGGAAGCAGAACTTGTACTACGTTTTTGTTAAAATCCCGTACCACCCGACCTTTTTATTTTCTGATTATTTTTTACCAACCCTAAAATGAGTGTTTATTAACTTTCGTACGGTTCGATCATCGAAGAAATCATTCAAAAAAATTATTCAGTTAATCTAGATCATGCCTCGTTACAAGAAGCAGCACTTTTACTACTTTTTTGTTAAAATCTCGTACAACCTGACCTTTTTATTTTTTAATTATTTTTTTCCAACACTAAAATGAGTGTTTATTAACATCCGCACGGTTGGATCGTTTAAGAAATCATTCAAAAAAATTATTCAGTGAATCTGGATCGTGCCCCGTTATATGAAACAGAACTTGTACTACGTTTTTGTTAAAATCTCGTACAACCTGACCTTTTTATTTTTCAATTATTTTTTCCAAACACTAAAATGAGTGTTTATTAACATCCGTATGGTTCAATCGTCGAATAAATCATTCAAAAAAATTATTCAGTAAATCTGGATCGTGCTCCGTTATAGGAAGCAACACTTTTACTACGTTTTTGTTAAAATCCCGTACAATCCGACCTTTTTTTGTTAAAATCCCGTATAAATCATTCTAATGATTTTAGTGATGTGCACAAAAAATTAGAAATTTTCAAGTTTATCTTATATGATTATATAATACAAATCTTCAAAATTGAATAGTTATTTGCTTTTAGAACTAATTAATATAAACAAAACTTTTTTGACATTTGAGGAACCCAAAAAATAATTTTTATTAAAATTTTGAATCTACCAAATTAATATATATTTAAAATTTAATAAATATTAAATATATTTTAAATAATTTTATTCTATCCCAAATTATTAATTAAACCAAAATTTACTTCAATATGCTCTTATTTCCCCCTCAACCAATAATTCATTTCCCCCTGTGAATGAAAATTTCATTTCCCTCTTCCCCATCATTTCATTTCCCCTTGTACTTCCCCCTAAATTTCCCCCTTATTTTTCGAACAGCCGCTCATCTCTCATCTCACTCATCCACGCCTACCCAGTGTTACTCTTTCATACGCCTTCTGCTATTCTCATAAAAACATCACTTACGCCCACAAACTCTTCTCTCAACTCCCTAACCCAAACATCTCCGCTTACAATTCTCTCCTCAAACGAAGGTCCTTTAGTGTTGGTTTATAACGGGGTTTGTTTGTCTGCTGAGATGAACCAGAGGCTTTATATTCAGTCCTACTTTCCTCAATAACCCACCACTTGATTTTTACTTTGAGTTGAGATGGGTCCTCAGATATGACCTTCCTTACACCTTTCAGATCTTCCCTTCTAGGACTACTTCTTTCCTTCTCCTAAAGGTTAGTCTTTTTAACTCTCTCTCTCTCTCATGTTTTTTATCATCTTTATTTCTTGCCAATTGTTGAAAGTTTTGGACTTGATTTTCAGTCAAGCAAAACCCTAGCTTCTATTTGTTTGAAATTAGCCCGATTTGTGTTAATTAGACCAAACCCATTACACACACCCATAGCCCGATTCGTCTGAACAGATCTATAACTTGTTTGATTTTCACCTTAGTTCAGGGTGATGAGGTGTTAAGCAAAAGAAGATGGCTGCTGAGGGGAGAAATCGTCGTAGGGTATATAAGTTCGGGTGAATCCTGAAATGGAGCCACCTAACTTCAAATTTCCCGAACTCCTGAGATGAATTTAGCAGACCCAGGTATATAACTGCCATTTTGTTGTTGATTTTCTAAGTTTGTTGTCGATTTTCTAAGAAATGGCTTTATTGTTACTGGACTTAAAAGATGTTTATATCTTTATTATAGCTAAAAATACGGCTATATGAGATTATGAACTTATATATGTGAAGGTAAAATTACTTTGACAATTGACAGTAAAGACTGTCCTGATGTAATATTTGCAAAATAAATTGCTATGGACAGTCTCTGCTTAAATTTTGTATTAAGTATAGGTTGGTAGAATCAACTTTGATGCACAGACTGAAAATTAGCTTTAGATCATGTTGTATAGGTTGTAAGCTCTAGCCTCACCTCTTTTCTTCTTGCTCAATAAACAAGGCTTTTTCAATTTCCGTGAAGAAAGACTATTTGAATCTAATTAGTCAAACAAATAATGAGGCCACTTCGTGACCTAAGGTGCTCTCATATGTTTTATTATGTTAAAGATAATTTGATATATTTTATACTAATCTAGAATTAAGCACATTATGTTTTGTTATGTTAAAGATACACTGATTTAACCACTTTGTGAATACACTGATTCAATATTCTTTTCCTTTCATCTTCACGCTCTGTGAAATGTAAAAACATTGTCATACGTATCTTTGTTATAGTCAGGTACAATGACGCATCCCGACTCCTGAGAACTAAGGACTTCAACTAACTACAGTGCTTAGTGCTTACCGCTTGCTTATGTAATGCTCTGTTTTAATTTGTGCTCATCTAGTAATACATTTCTTTCGGAAAATAATTATGATTTATGTCTGAATATTTTACATACTTGATTTAATACAAGGATTCTACTTTTTTATACTGGAGAAAAGAGACTTGTAACTCTAACCTCGGTTCTTAATTTACCTTACTCCCTTTTCGCCCTGTGCATTTCTGCGCGCTTAATTATTGTTTTATCTGATTGGTTTACTTCACTGCATATTTTTTCATATTTAGGCATATGAATCCCGATATACATTAGCCATAATATATCATGTAGATCAATAAGTAATGCCTTTGCTCTGCATGTTAATTTTAAGCTCAAACTTTAACTTGTTAAACAGAGGCTGGGATCTTGCAATGAAGAGAATATAGCAATTTTAAGTGCTAATAGAACAAAGGACAAAATGCTTTGGTACAGATTTTCGAGATTGACAAATGAAGGAAAAATGCAGCTTTGTTTTTTAAGGCGATAGACTGCACTGGAGTGGACAACACTGAAGTCAAGTCTTTGGTTCTGTTATTAAGTTGACATTTATTCAATCAATTTGACGTTGTAACTTGCTAATGTTTTACTTGTAGGTTCATTTCATTGTTGCTGCTTGTGAGAATATGATCAGTGAAGTAGGCATGAGACCTGGAGACATTTTAATAGCTTCCAATGGAAAGCCAATCGAGGTAATGAATTTAAGTTTCATATACATGGCTTTTCAGTAACCGTGCCATGGGAAAATGCATAACTTTTTTTACATTAAAAATATATACAGGTGTCTATATATATATCTAATGAACATTTACTTTTAAAGATTACTCTAGTTAATTTTCGTAATGATATTTTCATGAATCAGAAGCATGTATCTTTGTTTGTGCATGTGTCTACATAATGTACATTGAAAGGAAGAATTCAGATATTAGTATGTCATTTGGTTTAAAAGTATTTGTGTTTGTCCTATAGCACAGGCTTAACTTGCTGTTGTTTCTTTTGTGCTTCTATAGAGTTCTTGAATTTTTTTTGCACAATGCATGTGTCTGAACTAGAGATATTGTATAGGATACGTGGTTTGGTCTGGGTAGATGTATATAGTTTTGGTGTGCTTATACCAGAAATTATTAGTGGCAAAAGTAGTAGCATGGCTGCATTTGGGGAAGATCTCGCAGTTCTTGTGGAATGGTTAATCATGCTACTAACTTTACATCCTTTAATTCTATGATTATAATGAGCAGAAAACATAGACGTATGACTTTGGATGTAACTCTGATTAATGTGTAACGTATTGCAGGCATGGCAGCTTAAAGAACAAGAAAGACTTCTGGATTTAGTAGACCCTGAACTTACAGAATATCCAGAAGCTGAGATGTTGAGGTTCATCAAGGTAACACTCTTTTGTACTCAAGTAGCTTCAAACCAAAGGCCTTCCATGAAGCAGATGAATAAGAGAGTGAGCAAATGAATAAGAGACTGGCTGTTGCTTGCAACCTACTTGATCAGTGAGGCTAGTATGAAAGATTCCTCAAGATGGATTAATTATATCTTGTATGTGTAATGTGTACTAGTGAATATTTGTTTGTATTGTAACGACGGATAATGGTTGGTATTTAATGATGAATATTGGTTATTTTTTGTAAATTAAAACTATTGTCTAAATTAGCAGTTTCCTTAATAATAAACAGTTGTGTGAGAGTCACTCATGCAATGCATTTGTTTCTAAAAACCATTGTGTCACACAAATAAAAACCGTTGTTTAAAGAGAACACATACAACACATAAAAAGGAAAATTGTTGTTGTTTCTAGGTATCAGCCAACGGTTTGCATAACTAGACACGTTGCGTGAAAACCTTTGTGACAACGATTTGTGTACCGTTGTTTGATACAAGTATCAGACGGCATCTCAATAGACGACGAAAAAAAAGTATCAAACAACGGGCAAAAACAGTTGTCACATAATTCTTTTTATATAAAACCTTTATCTGTCATGCTCTCCAAAAACAGTTTTATTCCGTTGTCTTTTCTATTAAACAACAACGGTCATGGTTTAGAAATTACTTGTCTGAAATGATTTCAGACAAACGTTTTTCATGTGACTGTTGTTGTTTCTAGGTATCAGACAACATTTTCCAGAACTAGGTATGTTGTCTTGTACACGATCAGATAACGATTTGTGTGCTGTTGTCTGATCTGGATATCAGACGGCATCTCAATAGACGACGGGAAAAAGGGTCATCAGACAACGCGCAAAAACAGTTGTCTGATCCAGTTTTTCTTGTAGTGTGTTCATTTTCGTTTTGTACTGGTAGGATCGGTTTGGTTGTGTTATGTTTGGTGTTGGTCGGAGAGGGGTTCGAAGTCGGGATTGGGTGAGGTGACCACCACCGATTTGTGGTGGTGGTGGTGATAGGAGAGAACGGAGAGAGATTGGGAGAGTACAGAGAGGGAGTTAGCGAGAGAGGGAGACGAGAGGGAGGAGTGGGTTGTTGTTGATTGGTGGTAGGAATGCAGGGAGGTGATGGGAGATCGAGAGAGATTAAGAAATGGGATGTTGTGTTGTTCCGACTGGTTCTTGTTGTTAATGAGGGGAGTTCGAAGAGATGTTGAATCGGAGAGACTGTGATTGTTGTGGATTGTTGTTGTAATTGGTTGCGGTTGCCGGAGAAGGGGAAAACGAAGAGAGAAGAGAAGAGAGAGTGGAGAGATGGAGAGTGCAGAGTGATTGAAAAAGAGTGAGATCGCAGAGAGAGAGAGAGTAGTAGGGAGAGATACTGAGAGATAAGAGGGAATGTGAGGAAGAGAGATTCGAGATTGAGAAAGGCGGTGGGTGTTGTTGAGAGATCGTGGCGGAGAGTGGTTTGAGAGAAGACGAGGGGGTAACTGTTATGTGTTGACAGAGAAGTGAAAGAGAGGAGCGGTGGTGCTAGTGTGGGACCCGTTCAGATGGGATCCACGGTAGTTAAAATAATAATATAATAATAACGTATTGATAAAATGAATGGATGAACGGTTTAATCGGGAGTACCTAATAATTAATTGGTTTCGTTAAAATTGGTTAATTATTTAATAAATAAAAAGGGATTTAATCGGTCTAGTTAAAATGGAATATTATTTAAATTGTGAGAAATAAATAATTAAATTGGTAATTGATTTGTTAATCAAAACACTTGGTAATAAATAATTAAACAGAAATATTTGTGATTTATTGGACATAATTTAGAGATTTAATAATTTGTTGATAAAAAGAGGGAATAATTGTGAATAAATAGAGTTAATTAGGGTTTTATTTTTGGAAGGCTGATATTAAATGGTTTCGGATTATTTTAATTAAAACCGGAATTATTATTAAATTGTTTACAAGATTGAAATGAATTCTTGGATTATTTTATTTCTAGAATAAAAAAGAGATTTATACCCTTGTTCCAATAAAAAAGGATTCTTTGCTTTTGAGAATAAATAGAGAATAGTGATTTATAATATTATTATTGCCTTAAAATGGATTTAGTCAAAATAGAGTTTTTATATGAATTTTATTGAGATTTGTATGAGCCAATTATTTTAGAGGCTAAAATCGGTTTATTATTAAATGAGTAAAACAGATTAGAATTGTGAGGATAATTAAAAGTAAAATTATTTTGATAAATTATTTTTGGTTAAAAGTGAGAATAATAATTATGGATTCAAATGGGATAAAAATGGATGGTGGAAGTATTTTGTTTTGAGTATAAATAGAGGTTAATATTACTAAACTAGTGAAATATAGAGAATTGTAGAGAATTCATAAGAGCCAATTTATAGTAGAAGTGCTATTTGAATAATTAATGGTTATAGAATACTTAGAAATATTTAGAGACCTTTTAAATGAGAATTTTATTACAATTAAATAAAGTGAGATTTTCGGATATTAAAAAATAGTTTATAATTCCAAGATTTGATTCCTGAGTTCGGAGAAGATTTATTTATCCGGGGATTTAGTTGGAAGTTTGACTCCTGATTGTCGACGGATATAAGTGAGGGTTAAATGAGGAAGGATGAAGATGAATGAAGTATTGGTTGTGGTTGTTGGATTCACTGTGAGGCGTTTTCCAACGGGAAAACATATATGTTCAGAGGAGACGTCTTCGATTATCTTCTTCCAATAGAGAAAATGGTTAGTACGGTTAATACGTTCGAGTTGAGTTTATAAGCGTTTATGGAAAATAATAGAATTGTCGTTTAGAGACTAAAGTATTGTCTTATGTTTGATATTGGAATTGACGCGCGAGCTCGATATCGGCGGATTAGACTCGTGGCAACCGCAAGAGCGTTGAACCAAATAATGATCAAATTAGAAGATTGTGACGTCGTAAGATAGAAGATGAAAGCAGTATTACTGTGATGTTTCATGATAGCTGAGAATTCGAGGCAAGTGTTTTCCCTTCACTTCTTGTTCAAGTGAAATTATTTTAAATATGCTTATTATGGTATTATTCCATTTATTGTCGATCATGTTGATAGTTATTGTTATTCTTGTTTATTCAATTTACACACCTTTTACTGTATCGAACTTGTCGATAACCTTTGAGACTATTATTCCTTAATGATGCTTCCTTGTTAGGGTACAGCTAAACCAATTACTTAGGTAGTCGGGATCCCACTAGTAGAGCACTGAACCTATCATGTCTGAATACCCATTTCATACTTTATTTTAATCCATTCTGTGTTGATAGACTTTTGATTCAAATACTTCTCTTGTGATTTGAGTTTTTTTTTATAGATGATATCTGTTTTCATTAACAATGTTTTATTATTATTCCTATTTTACTACACACTTGCTGAGCATTTCTTCCGCTCATACTTGTTTGTTTTGAAACCCTAACTTTTCAGTAAGATAGTTTGGCGAGACATATTCGTACAGTTCGGAAAGAGAAGAATCATACGCGATCTTGAAGATGATTTGATGCGGGAGGTCTTGATCGAATGTAAGGTCTACTTTATATAGTTAAACTTCGATAATTATTATTATGTATTAGATTAGTTGGCCTGGTATACTTCTTGTCGAAGTTATACCAGTGATTTAAGATTTGATCAAAGAGATTGTTGTAAAGAAAAGTTTTATTTAATGGAAATTGGATTCTTGTTTCTAGCACTATAACCTAAAAGATCTTGGATTGTTTGGGTCACAGAGATTAAACTTCAATTTTTGACAATTGCAAGGAATAATGTTTTATTAAAGTGGTGATTTTATTTTGAGGATCCTTAGGTAACGACCAAATCTCCTGACCCGGGTTTGGGGGCGTTACAGAATGGTATCAGAGACGAGGTTATAGTAAACTAGAAACGAGAGTGAGTAGGAGTGTGTATAGCTAAGTAAGGAACGTCCGAACTCATATAGAGTTCATGTTGGACTATGGGATATAGTACCAATTAGTAGGTGAAGAATTGAGTGTTCGCGTAAGGCGGTTGCGCTAAAATTGGATAAAGACACCTTGAGACTGTCGATGTCTACTACGGATTTTCAGAGAGTAAGTCTTAAGCGGGTTGAGCAAACACAAAGACTGAGGCAAGTTCATTATATCCCTTATCTCCTAAAGAATTTATGAAATTTTCTGAGAATTTTATTTTTCGAAAGATTCCTGTTTATTGTGGAAAATTCTTGGCGAAATGCTGATTATTAAGATGTGATGAGAATTTTAGAGTTGACTTATTTATTGAAGTATTAAATCATCTAAAGCTCTTTTGTGCGCAAAAAATGAATTTTAAATTTTTAGTCGATCTCATTGATCGGGACGACTCATTAATATCATTTGACTGAAAGCTTGTCTAATTACTTCTAGACAGCTAAATATTTATTCTTACCAGTTGAATTTATCTCTCAAATTCGACTACTTTTCTTGACATTAGGCAATGGTTCATAGTTCGAATCATTTATTAAAGTGGTAACATTTATTTATCCCTTGATAACCAAGTTATACTTCTTGAAGTGTATACTTTGCTAACATTGTTGAAGATTATTCGGTTGCTTTCCCAAAAATCTTGATAAATTCATAGAACGTACTTAGATTGAAATTTAGGGCCTCTTATTTGTTCGAGATGACCCTTAAAGATTATTTTAGTTATAACTACGCTCATATATCGAGGTAGTTAGATTTTATTGACTTCAATCGGATCTATTGTCCAAATCCGATAAATTTTGTTCAATATTCAAATTTGATTCATTATTCGAATCAAAATAGAAACATGCAGAATAGCGAATAGAAGAATAGTATATCATCAGAAATTCCTCTAAAATACCTACTCTAGCGTATTTGAAAGTTTTCTTTTTGAATTGAGTCGTTCTTATTATTTCAAGCCGACTCCACATGATTTATTCTAATCAACGAACCTTTCTTGTTCAAGGTTGCTATTTTATTGTCTGGAATTGACATATTGTTCATGTCAATATAATAAATTAGTTTCTTTTGAAAATATTGCGACGACCTATTGTTCAGGTCGGTCTCATACAAAGTTTAGATTGGCGATTTGCCAAAAGCGAATAAGAATCCAAATCAATCAATTTTTATTCGGAGGAATAATCTTATAATCCACTGGTCAACATGGGAGATGGCCCATGGGTTTTCTTTCAGATCAACATGAGGAATAAACTCGTGGTATCGAAAGAGAAATATTTCAGGTTGACTTTTCAACCAACTATTTGCTAGCAAAACGATATAGTGGTACTTGCGACATAGTAGTGATCGTGCTATGGGGTATCACGGGTGTGCGGTACTTGCGACACAGTGGTTGATCGCGCTGTGGGGTATCGTGAAGACGGATGATTATTTTGGCACTAATGTTGCCAGGGTTGAAAATGATAACCCATTTTATGCTAGCAAAGAGAAAATTTGGTGGTACCACATCATAGCCCTAATAAGGTTGGGTAGGGTATCACAGGAGGACGGTACCTTGAGACATGGTAGTTGATCGCACCATGGGGGATACCGAGAGGTGGAAGACCAGTAATCTTTTCTTAAATTCCGAGATTCCAAATAAATTGATGATTTTCTTGAAATTCTTGAAATTGTTTAGAAGTTCGTTTCTGATGATTTTGGTGGTTGAGATGAGTTAAATTCCTTGAGTTACCAGAGATTTTAAAAGAATTTTCTATATTCTCACAAACTTTGAGAAGTTGCCTATACGGCTTTCATGATTGAAAATTTTTCGAGTCTCCTTTTCGTTCTAGCATTATCTTTCATTATCGCCGAGTTATATAAAAAAAAAATTTCCTATAAAAGATTTGGGATGGTGAACTTGCCAAACATTTTATGTGCTCACCCTTGGTTATTATTATAATGTTTCTAACAATGAAATGTGAGAACAATAAGTCTTTCGAATAGAGGTAAGAAGAATGTTGTGCATGTTTTGGCTGTGATTGTATAATAAAGTTTTACGTGAACGGATGAGTGATGACTAAGAAAGTTTCTAGGAATTAAAGAAAAGACTATGATGAGTCGAGATGACGTGCTAGCATTGAAATGTTTAGGCTTAACTGGACAGAACTTCTCGCTGCTGAAGATGTCTACTTTGGAATCTTTATAGATTATTACTAGTTGACTGCGATATAGGGTATCGATAAACTTAGGTCGTGCAGAAGAAGAGTTTAGATCGGATGACGAGTGTTGTGATGTTATTAGGTATCCCGACATATCGCGCGAGTAGGGGTTCGATTCATCCGAAGATTTGGCTATGGACGAACCAGCTGATTCGGAGCCGCATGAGCTACTTGGGCAATCGGAGCTACTAATTAGGAAGACGCCACCTAGATATCCGCATGTACCTTCTAGAAGTTTCTTCTACGATTTTACTTATGTAGCGAGCATTATAGAGAGTACGAAAAGGCTACAAACAAGATGCGAAATGTGATTAATGGCACGCGTTGGGAGTAAGATCGTCTAAAGAGATTTAACATTCATTGTGTTCTTCCTTGTTTTGCTGGCACCATATTTTATTTGACGATCAATTATACTTCAATTGAAGATGAGTTTTGCGTATACGATTCGTTTTGTTATAAACCCTTATGATTCCTAAAGTTATCAGTGATTAATATAAGTAAAGACATGCATGCTGATTTATTTTTAAGGGTCCAATATACCTTCACGTCGACAGAGAATGGGTTGATCAAGTTTAAGGAATTGATGTTAAAACAGAGACTGTTTTTTTCATTGAGATTACGCATTTTCTACCAATTAGTGATAAGTACTCCGTTGAAAGATTGGTGAAGATATACCTAAAGGAAATTATGGTTCGGCATAAAGTGCCGGTCTCAATTATAGATGATAGGAATGGTCGTTTTACTTCTCGATTTTGGAAAAGTTTTCAGGAATGTCTTGGCACGAGATTAAATCTGAGCATTGCCTATCATCCACGGACCGACGGACAAAAAGAAAAGACAAAGCATTTGAAGTGGGAAATAAGGCGATACTAAGAGTTTCACCGTGGAAGGGAGTAATAAGATTCAGGAAGAAAAGACAAATTGAGCCCTAGATATATAGGACCTTTTGAGATTCTAAAAAAAAAAAGATAGGACCACTAGCTTATCAGTTGGCCCTACCTCGAGACCTTCACCATATCCATCATATGTTTCATGTTTCTGCGATAAAAGAGCATCATTCTGATTTCAGTTATGTTATAACCTACGAACCAGTGAAAAATCCGTCATGATTTGACATACGAGGAACAACGAGTGTAGATCCGAGATTTCAAAGTGTGAGAGTTAAGAACTAAGAGAGAAAATTTGGAAAGAGTACTTTGGAGAAACCGCCTAGTTGAGGAAGCCACATAGGAATTGGAAAGTGAAATCGGAATAAATATCCTGAATTGTTTAGTGCGTAATTTAGATTCCGAGGACGGAATCCTATAAGGGGGGAAGACTGTAATAACCGTGAATTCTCGAATAATTTTCCCTAATCGATATTTAAATTTTAATTAAGAGCGATGCACTGATATATTTTAATTAGCGCGTTTTGGTAAATTTTAATATTCGTTTGGGAGTAATTATTATATTATATTTACTGAAATTATGAAAATTTAGGAAAAGAGGATTTCAAATTTTGGATCGGATTTATTTTAGAAAACGAAATTAAAATCGCGTTTTATTTGGCCAGCGGGTAAAAACGGGATTAATATTACTGATCAGATTGCTAAACACGAGAAAGAGACAGCATTTTTCAATCACAGAGACCGAGTTATTCTGTCCGAGACACAACACATTTTTTTTCAAAACACAACATTTGTGTTGCAAACACGAAATGTTCCAGCAGCGTGTTTCTTTTTATTCTTGTCCCCATGCGTGGTCTCTTTGGAATAATTAATGCAGAACCCGACCTTATTTATTTGCAAGCAGGGGTTGCATCTTTTATTTTCACTACAACAAACAACCAACAGCTATTTCTCATCCTCTTGTTTCTATCTATTGAAAAACCACAACTGCTACCCCTTTGAAACCAAAATCTCGGACCATACTTATTAGTTATATGTATACAAACCGAGCAATAGCAACACAGGTAGTTATTTTTACCTTTTTTCTGTTAATTGTTTTCTTGTTCATTTTCGTTTTGTACTGGTAGGATCGGTTTGGTTGTGTTATGTTTGGTGTTGGTCGGAGAGGGGTTCGAAGTCGGGATTGGGTGAGGTGACCACCACCGATTTGTGGTGGTGGTGGTGATAGGAGAGAACGGAGAGAGATTGGGAGAGTACAGAGAGGGAGTTAGCGAGAGAGGGAGACGAGAGGGAGGAGTGGGTTGTTGTTGATTGGTGGTAGGAATGCAGGGAGGTGATGGGAGATCGAGAGAGATTAAGAAATGGGATGTTGTGTTGTTCCGACTGGTTCTTGTTGTTAATGAGGGGAGTTCGAAGAGATGTTGAATCGGAGAGACTGTGATTGTTGTGGATTGTTGTTGTAATTGGTTGCGGTTGCCGGAGAAGGGGAAAACGAAGAGAGAAGAGAAGAGAGAGTGGAGAGATGGAGAGTGCAGAGTGATTGAAAAAGAGTGAGATCGCAGAGAGAGAGAGAGAGAGTAGTATGGAGAGATACGGAGAGATAAGAGGGAATGTGAGGAAGAGAGATTCGAGATTGAGAAAGGCGGTGGGTGTTGTTGAGAGATCGTGGCGGAGAGTGGTTTGAGAGAAGACGAGGGGGTAACTGTTATGTGTTGACAGAGAAGTGAAAGAGAGGAGCGGTGGTGCTAGTGTGGGACCCGTTCAGATGGGATCCACGGTAGTTAAAATAATAATATAATAATAACGTATTGATAAAAAGAATGGATGAACGGTTTAATCGGGAGTACCTAATAATTAATTGGTTTCGTTAAAATTGGTTAATTATTTAATAAATAAAAAGGGATTTAATCGGTCTAGTTAAAATGGAATATTATTTAAATTGTGAGAAATAAATAATTAAAATGGTAATTGATTTGTTAATCAAAACACTTGGTAATAAATAATTAAACAGAAATATTTGTGATTTATTGGACATAATTTAGAGATTTAATAATTTGTTGATAAAAAGAGGGAATAATTGTGAATAAATAGAGTCAATTAGGGTTTTATTTTTGGAAGGCTGATATTAAATGGTTTCGGATTATTTTAATTAAAACCGGAATTATTATTAAATTGTTTACAAGATTGAAATGAATTCTTGGATTATTTTATTTCTAGAATAAAAAAGAGATTTATACCCTTGTTCCAATAAAAAGGGATTCTTTGCTTTTGAGAATAAATAGAGAATAGTGATTTATAATATTATTATTGCCTTAAAATGGATTTAGTCAAAATAGAGTTTTTATATGAATTTTATTGAGATTTGTATGAGCCAATTATTTTAGAGGCTAAAATCGGTTTATTATTAAATGAGTAAAACAGATTAGAATTGTGAGGATAATTAAAAGTAAAATTATTTTGATAAATTATTTTTTGTTAAAAGTGAGAATAATAATTATGGATTCAAATGGGATAAAAATGGATGGTGGAAGTATTTTGTTTTGAGTATAAATAGAGGTTAATATTACTAAACTAGTGAAATATAGAGAATTGTAGAGAATTCATAAGAGCCAATTTATAGTAGAAGTGCTATTTGAATAATTAATGGTTATAGAATACTTAGAAATATTTAGAGACCTTTTAAATGAGAATTTTATTACAATTAAATAAAGTGAGATTTTCGGATATTAAAAAATAGTTTATAATTCCAAGATTTGATTCCTGAGTTCGGAGAAGATTTATTTATCCGGGGATTTAGTTGGAAGTTTGACTCCTGATTGTCGACGGATATAAGTGAGGGTTAAATGAGGAAGGATGAAGATGAATGAAGTATTGGTTGTGGTTGTTGGATTCACTGTGAGGCGTTTTCCAACGGGAAAACATATATGTTCAGAGGAGACGTCTTCGATTATCTTCTTCCAATAGAGAAAATGGTTAGTACGGTTAATACGTTCGAGTTGAGTTTATAAGCGTTTATGGAAAATAATAGAATTGTCGTTTAGAGACTAAAGTATTGTCTTATGTTTGATATTGGAATTGACGCGCGAGCTCGATATCGGCGGATTAGACTCGTGGCAACCGCAAGAGCGTTGAACCAAATAATGATCAAATTAGAAGATTGTGATGCCGTAAGATAGAAAATGAAAGCAGTATTACTGTGACGTTTCATGATAGCTGAGAATTCGAGGCAAGTGTTTTCCCTTCACTTCTTGTTCAAGTGAAATTATTTTAAATATGCTTATTATGGTATTATTCCATTTATTGTCGATCATGTTGACAGTTATTGTTATTCTTGTTTATTCAATTTACACACCTTTTACTGTATCGAACTTGTCGATAACCTTTGAGACTATTATTCCTTAATGATGCTTCCTTGTTAGGGTACAGCTAAACCAATTACTTAGGTAGTCGGGATCCCACTAGTAGAGCACTGAACCTATCATGTCTGAATACCCATTTCATACTTTATTTTAATCCATTCTGTGTTGATAGACTTTTGATTCAAATACTTCTCTTGTGATTTGAGTTTTTTTTTATAGATGATATCTGTTTTCATTAACAATGTTTTATTATTATTCCTATTTTACTACACACTTGCTGAGCATTTCTTCCGCTCATACTTGTTTGTTTTGAAACCCTAACTTTTCAGTAAGATAGTTTGGCGAGACATATTCGTACAGTTCGGAAAGAGAAGAATCATACGCGATCTTGAAGATGATTTGATGCGGGAGGTCTTGATCGAATGTAAGGTCTACTTTATATAGTTAAACTTCGATAATTATTATTATGTATTAGATTAGTTGGCCTGGTATACTTCTTGTCGAAGTTATACCAGTGATTTAAGATTTGATCAAAGAGATTGTTGTAAAGAAAAGTTTTATTTAATGGAAATTGGATTCTTGTTTCTAGCACTATAACCTAAAAGATCTTGGATTGTTTGGGTCACAGAGATTAAACTTCAATTTTTGACAATTGCAAGGAATAATGTTTTATTAAAGTGGTGATTTTATTTTGAGGATCCTTAGGTAACGACCAAATCTCCTGACCCGGGTTTGGGGGCGTTACATTTAAGATTTAAATCATATCTTTTTTTTGCTAAATAAGATTTAAATCATATCTAATTAGGTTTTTTTTACGTTGAATAGCATTATCAATGTAGGAATTTTACATTGAATAGGATTAATTAAAAATTGGTAATTATATTTTTTCTCTTTAGATTCTGATTGTTTCCATTTGAATAATAAATATTAAATCATCACTAAATTAAAGATAGTTTTATGAGCTTTGCGTGGATTATATAATCATTAAAATATGATTTCTAGATTTTAAGATTGAGCCCAAATAGTAAACATTAATTTTTTTTTAATACTAATAAAAAAATAAGTAAAATTCAATTCTAATACAATATTTTTTAACTATATCCTTTTCAGATTATAATATTCCTTATAAAATTTAATTCTAATACAAACTTCTTTAATTATATCATTTTTAGATTAGAATTTTATTTCTGAAAAGCACTTCTAATGCAACCTTTTATAATTATATCCTTTTTAGATTATAATTTTCTTTTTACAATGATATAATCTTGATCATCTATTTTTAAAAAGATTAGATTCAACGGTTAAGATTATTTTAGTAGTACATCGACCAAAATTGTGGATAAGATCCCTTTTACACTTATTATATATAAGGATATAATCATATAATAGGATATAATTTGTGCTCATTATTAAATTTTGATTTTGACAATTTTATAGCACGCATGAAATTAACAAAATAATCTTTAATTTAGTGATAATTTAAAAATTATTTTCCAATTAAAACTTTAAGATTAATAAAATAAAATTTAATTGTATCATTTTTTAATTATATCTTTTTCATATTATAATTTTCTTTTTAAAATTCAATTCTAATACGACTTTGCTAAATTATATCCTATTTAGATTATAATTTTCCTTTTAATATGATATACACATATCATTAACAAAAGAAGAGTGCACATCCACCGAATCTATTGGCATAATGTATGTTTCTCTTCCATGGCTTCTTAAAATGTTACCGACTTTAGGAGGGTGAGCCCTCACAGAATGTTTCCCAGGTAGAGAAACATATAAATCCTTCGCCTTTAGTTCATAACTTCATATATAGATTTTTGATAGAATAATGTAATTATAAATGTATTAGGAGGATATAATTAAAAAAGGTTAAATTAGAATTATATTTTATTTATTTTTTATTAGTATTTAAAAAAAAATCATATCTACTACTCTTTGGGTTTTATCTTAAGATCTAGAAATTAGATTTGGGTGATTTTACAATCCACGCGAAACTCATAAAATTATTTTAATTTAGTAATGACATAATAATTATTATTTAAATGGAAATAATTATTATAATTATTATAATTAATATAATAATTATAGTATTAAACAGAAATGCATCATAATGGGTGGTGGAATTGGAGGAGAAAATGAAAGAACAAGCGTAATCGATAACGTTTAGCAACGAAGAAGTGGAAGCGAATTTGGTGAGGACTAATGGGTTGTTTTGGAAACCAAATTTGAGGATTTGAGAGTGGATTCGAGTGAGATTGAGAAGGGTTTTGCAGGATTGGAGTAGAGATAAGATGTTCTGTTCTGCAGCTCTTCCGGTGGTGTTGATTGGTGGATTTGCAAAGGAACTCAGCAGCTTGGCTTTGGCGCCATAGTATTGCATTTTTTGAATTCCAAGAAAGTGGTTTGTGAAACGATATATATATAGTTGTAGTTAATATTTATTTGTTTTTTATTATTACATAAAATTATTATTAATTTTATTAGCTCATATAATTATATGATTATAATCAAAATTACCAAAATTATATGATTCGTTAGATTGAAGCTAGACGATCAAGATTTGATCACATAAAAAAGAAATTATAATCTAAAAAAGATATAATTAAAAAAGATTGTATTAGAAGTGAATTTTAAAAGAAATTTATAATCTAAAAAGGATATAATTAAAAAAGGTTGTATTATAATTGAATTTTAAAAAGAAAATTATATTCCAAAAAGGATATAATTAAAAAAAGTTGTATTAGAATTGAATTTTATTTTTTATTTATTAGTATTTAAAAATTTCATATTTACTATTTGGCCTCTATCTTGATAACTAGAAATCAGATTTGAATGATTTTACAATCCATGCGAACCTCATAAAATTGTCTTTAATTTAGTGATGCTTTAATAATTATTATTCAAATAGAAACACTCAGAATATCAAGAAAAAATATAATTACGAATTTTTACATTAATTCTTATCTATGTAGAAGTTCTACATTGATAATGCTATCAATTGTAGAAGACCTAATTGTATATGATCTAAATAAAAAATTCTAATAATTTAATTATATATTAGAATTATAATAATAATTATAATAATATAAAATTTTTAATTATTATTACCTCATATAATTAATTATGATTAATTACATATGGTAATAATTAATTTTATTTTTAATTAAATTATTTAAAAAGATTAAATTAATTTAGAGAAAACACAAATTACATAATTATTTAGTGATGTATTAAGTTTTCTACATTGAATAGCATTATCAATGTAGGAATTTCACGTTAAATAGGATTAATGTAAAAACTCGTAATCATTTTTTCTCTTGAGATTCTTAGTTTTTACATTTGAATAATAATTATTATATCCTTACTAAATTAAAAATAATTTTATGAGTTTCGCGTGGATTGTAAAATCACCCAAATCTAATTTCTAGATCTCAAGATAAAACCCAAAGAGTAGTAGATATGATTTTTTTTTAATACTAATAAAAAATAAATAAAATATAATTCTAATTTAACCTTTTTTAATTATATCCTTTTCAGATTATAATTTTCTTTTAAAAATTCAATTTTAATACAACCCTTTCTAATTATATCCTTTTTAGAATATAATTTTTCTTTTTAAAATTCACTTCAAATGCAACATTTTCTAATTATATCCTTTTTAGATTATAATTTTCTTTTTAATGCGATCTAATTTTGATTCCTTTTTAGATTACAATTTTCTTTTTAATGTGATCTAATCTTGATCGTCTATTTTTAATCCAACGAATCATATGATTTTGATAGTACAGTGACGACGACCAGACGACGACAAAAAAATTGGATTCTTTTTACGAAAAATTTAGTTCAATATAGCTTTTTATTGAGGGTCGGGCATAATAAACAAAAAAACATAATTATTATTATAAATATAAGAATGTACAACTGAACATCAATATTAATAAACTTAACACAGTCCACATTACATAATTTCAAAAATAAACAAGCAATTTTAATCCATTAATAATTATACGCGTTCCATAAAGTGATACATGTCCATCCCATTAGCTTAGGGAGTACCAACTTGCCTTCAGCCTTGAACTGATGTCTCGTAGGCTTTCAAGCGCTTCTCCATCTCTGCCAATTGAGATTTTAACCTGGTGAATTCCGCTTCCGGAACTGCAACAGATATTGGATTTCATTCAGCTTCCATATTCACAGGGTGATCAGTTATTCAGTTCTAGATGTGATCATATGACAGTTCGGTTTTACCTTTTACCATCTTCACTGTGTTGGAAGCACTTTGTCCCTTGCTCCCACCACCATGTTCATGCTGACTCTGCTCATCAGCTTCAGTGGCCTTTCTCTCTTTTGTAATCACCTTTTTTCCTCAAAGGTGCCTCGACCCATGCTGCATTATATGTTAGAAGTCAAACCCTCTTAGATATATTAGTTGTAATAATGAATAAGCAGATATGCAGCAGGAAACAAATATTCTGAAATCCTGGAGTCAAGTACTAAGAAGCAGCAAGGTTGAATAAGTCATGCACATGAAGCCTCAAAGTCATCCTTAAAAATTGGTGTGCTGCAAGGGAATTTATCACACGTAGTTGAACACGCAAAATGAAGCAGCTGAATCTTTTTTATGAATAACCTGGTAGTCAAAGATGGTGGCTAATGGCTATTCAGATGAATTATAAGCTGTAGCAACGTCAATACAAAGCTGGATTCTGGAAGTTCATAAGCAATCCCATGAAATATGGTAATGGCTTAGATCAGCTAGTAGGCAATCATTTGAGAGCCTATAAATAGGACTTAACAGCATCCTTGTATTTCAACACACCGAGTAAAATAGTTGGGAGGAAAAGAGCAGAAGCTCTGTGTCTTGTATTGAAGAAAAAGGCTGTAGCCTGTATTATAAAATAGAGTTGTTGTGTTCCTATTAAGTTAAATAAAAGTGTTGTTGCGTTTGCTTTTAAAGTAATACTTTGTTTTAAAGCTCATTACGTTTCCAACATTATAAAGGCAATGTTGTAAAAATCGTTAGACGGTTGTAGGCGGTGAGCCTACCTTCTAGCGATTAATTGGCTAGGCGGTGATTAATCGGAACATTAATTGGATGTATTAAACATACCTATCATTTACCACGGTGGCACAATCACGCCAGTTTATTTCACTTTGTGACGAAGTCCAAGATGTTTTGATAGGCGGTTTAGGCAGGAGTTCCCACTGGTCAGACTCAGGGTCATACCTCTCGAAATTAGGATCAGGATTACCAATAGTGCATGGTGTAGCCAGGGCGTAAATGAGATTGTTAGCAAAGAAGACGCAAGGGACGTCCTTGGGGAGGCACCAGACTGAAAGCCTCGTTCAAGGTGGTCTGTATCGAGGAAGCGAACACTCAACCTTTTATCAAGAGGGATATGATCAGGAATTATATTCCAATCCAAATCAAAGAAGCCTCCGCCTCCAAAAAAGTAGATACGGGAACCCAACTTGATTATTGCAGAATCGCTTATCAAGCCTTGTTCTGGCGTGTGCTCATCCACATATATGGTCGGATATATAGTGTTAATCATGAACCCTCCGAATCTACTTGTACCTCGTAACTGACGACTAGAATATGCACATAAAGTGATTTAATTCCCACGGGATGATCCATCAGTCAGTTGCATTTCTCATCAGGAAAATCAACTGAAAGAATGCAAATGACTAATCCAACTAATAGGGAAGATATTATTGTTGTTATTGTAAGTGTTTGGTAATGATTCTTTAGTGATGTGATTAACAAGTCAGTATGGTGAACATTTGAAGAAGCAAGGTTTTCACAGCACGTCACATTCATTCACATGTATGCTTTACAGATATAGCAAGCGAGTACATAGAATTTCTTGTAAATTAGATTATTAGAGTTTCTAGGGTTGGTTTCGAGACTCCTTGAGGACATAATCTGGGTTCTGTATATTTACTGGGAGCATATTTGTGCCTAGGTTTCTCGGAGTCATTACATTTCAAATTTGTATCTAGGTTGCTAGGAGTCATAACAGTGGCACTGATATGCCCAGTAGGCAGTAGCTCTACATGATCTAGTTAAATAATTTGAACTGAATCTTTTACTTTGACAATAGGAATATGAGCCAGAACCTGAGCAGCCTGAAGAACCTGAACCAGAGGAAGAGCCAGTTGAAGAGATAGAAGAAGTGGAAGAGACGCAAGATGAAGATGAACCTGAGACGAAGGAAGTGGAAGAAGTTCCTCCACCGAATGATGGAATGGGGGACCTGCTGGTACTTGAAAGCATTGAAAATTTTCTGTTAAGTATGGATGAGTTATATATAAAATAGCATGCCATCTTATTGTGTCTTCATGCAGGGCTTGAATGATGAAGTAGATCCAAGAGCTGCAGAAATAGAAGAAAGCAATGCATTAGCTCTTGCAATAGTTCAACCTGGTAATGGATTTAGAGATATTACTGGATTTTTTATTTTGTGCCTGGTAATTTGAAGTATGGCCATCTTTATATCTTTCGAACCAAAATTCTTGTTTGAGAAATATCAGAGTTTATTTTTCCCTTTGGAGCAATAATCTATTGTAATGATCATTGTTATCTCCTCTTTTGTAGGTTGTGTTAATATGTTGTGGATTAATTCCAGTTCATATCTTTGTTTAGAGGTTGCTAAATATCAGTCGTGACACATAATATCTTGCAGGTAGTGAACCTCAGTCAAGTAATGCATTGAGTGAAATTGGTAAAACATCAGGTTGGGAGCTTGCTCTAGTTACTACACCGAGCAACACCACCAACAGCAACACAACCCAAAATTATAATCTGGTTTGTACTATTTCCCTATATATATTTTCCTTGGTTTTCTTTGGCAGTCTAACTGTGGGGATGGAAGTGAATATTCTTAGAGAGTCAGTTAAGATTAGTAAAAACCGGTTTGTAATATTAATTGGTGTTTCGGTAGTTCAATATGTTGGAACAGCCTTTTAAGGTGAACCAGTACAAGTTCATTAAGCATAGGTTTTGCTAAAAAGATAATCTAGGAGAGAAAAAAAAAACCCTGTTTTTTTTTTTTGCTAGATCTACTGTTTAACTGCTCATGGGAAGATTTTAGTACTTGTCGATTTAGTATCAGCAAACTCAGGCTTTATTATAAATCAGATTGGTGCCATAAATCAGTATTATGTGATCGTGTGATATGCCAGAACTGTGGCATGCTGTATATTTTGGAATTTTGAAAACAAGTTCGGTATTTTTAGAATTTTAGAAAGGTTGGTATTATATATTTAAAAATCTAATAGTTCACTTGGGTAGTTTTGAAACTATCTTGTGTATTTAATTAGAAAAGAAATAATAATGATTGGAAGATTATGATTGCAAAATTATGTTTTAAATTAAAACATAACGTGTTTTGATTAGAAAAGAAATTTTAATGATTGGAAGTTACGATATTTTAGGTACACATAAAGGGTAATATGTTCAATTAAAAGTAAATGTATTTTAAATTGATTGAAAGATAAGATATTTTATGTATTTATTAAATTTTAGTTAATAGTACAATTATTTTTTTATATAATTATCAATTTAATAATTTTTTAAATTTTAATTTAACATAATTTAATGTACTCATATTTACGTATTATATTAATATTTTCTTATTATAAACAATGTACAGGGATTTTTAATATGTTTTATTAATATTTGAAAATATGTTGTGATATTTTTTAGTATATATTAAAGATTGTAAGATTAGTTTTAAATAAAAAAGGTAATGTATTTTAATTAGAAAGGAAATATTAATGATTTGAAAATATGATACGATTGATGTTTTTACAAAAGGTAATATCTTGAATTAAAGGTAAATGTGAAAATGGCAATAACTAATTCACATTAATTATATTACGTCATTACTTATTTTAGTAATTAGGATAACCAAAGCGAAAACCAAACCGACGAAACTTTCAATCTTTCAGCTTTAATATATTAGTATAGATATACATTAATGATTGTAAATTTATGTTTTAAATTAAGGGTGAAGGCCCAAAATAATCAAAAATAAATACTGTTTGCCCAAAATACTGAGCTCCAAATATTTGGCCTTAAATACCGAAGGGATACGGTGTTTCGTGTACCGTATTAGCTTAATACGGAACACCGTCCACCGTATTAGCTTAATATGGAACACCGTCCATCGTATTAGCTTAATACGGAACACCGTCCACCGTGATAGAGGCAGATACGCCTTAGCGTGTCACGTATTACCTGATAATACGCCTTCTATTACACTGGCAATTGGAACTGTCTCCTCTCCAATTTAAGTTCTTATATTTTCTATTACAACTTAACCGTGCGTATATTACCCATCTTTGATTTCCCTGGATGAAGCTGTAACTTGCTTAATTGCATTTTGCATTTATTTGGATATTTATTTAATAAATATTAATGTTTTATTGTAGAAGACAAGAATTCCTAATTTTGGAAGAATTTGGGCTTTAAGAGCTATTTTGGAGCTAAAAATGAAGAAATTCGGATTTATTGAGCTATACCCGCTTTCTACGGTATTTAATTCATATCTGGAGTTGTAGGAGTCGGATTTGGACGATCTTACAGTCCACGCGAAGCTTAGAAAATTATCTACAATTCAGAGGGGTTAAATAAGCAAAAATCCGATTGGAGCAGCTCGAAATTTGAAGAGCAAATTCAGTTCCGAATTTTAATCTTTTAGATTTTGAATTTTGTTGTAATTTATTTAATAATATAAAGTGTGTTTTGATTGATTAGTTAGGAAATAATTCAGCCGAAAGTTGCTTAGAGTGGTTGGCCTTGAAAAGAAAAAGAAAGTGAAAGAAAAAGAATGTTTGCAAAGTGGAGCTAATGATGAAGAAGAATAATGGAGGAATTATTGAAGACATGTGCTATATAAATGAGGAGATGTGCAGGAGGAAAACATTCTGAGCTTAGTTTAGACATTAGATTAGGAAGCAACACACTGCATAAACATATTCAACATCACATCAATAATTCGGCTACTGCAAGGCTAGGGGCTTGGTTTTCTTCTCTTTTATGTACACTTTCTTTGGCTTAATGTAAGGTATTTTCTATTTTATCTTGTCTACTAATTATGGATTGTTATATAATTTTAGTTGTTCTTAATTTTTATATTAGTGAGTAGTTTGTTCTAGGGCATAAAGGGAAGCCGTGTTTGCATGATAACTCTGGTATGATTTTTATAGTGGTTTGATTGATTATGGTAAATTCTAATCGATTATGTTTTGATATTTAATTTGTGTTAGTGGCCAATATCACAGATTAATTATATGCGAATAGGGGTAATAGATCGAGAGATTTTACTCACTAGAGGCACACATACGATTAGCGGAATTGAATTTTAGTGCGAGAGCATAATTGGATTTCCGAGAGCGTTAATGCTTGAGAGAGCTTAACACATGTTCTAATTACCCGATTAATTAAATTACTAAAAGTGATTATATGTGTAAGCACGTTTCGGGAGTGTTGATACTTGAGAGAGATTAACAAACCGTAATTGCACGACCATTTTAGTTGCTTTAGCTTGAAAGCCGGATATTATGTAAACATGGTGGACCTAATTGCCCTAGATTTAAAATTCATTGTTTATCCTTTAATTAATTAGTTAAATTAATATAAATAATTAGTTAGTAAATATTTTCATAATTATCGTTTTTACTCCGGAAACAATTGAATTAAAATTGATAAAACCTGCCTCCCTGAGAACGAACACAAAAATATACCGCATCAACAGATTACAGAATTTTTCAGATTTTCAGATGATTTACAATCCTTACAAGATGATTTACAATCCTTACATGCATATTAATACCTTATATATAACTAGGTGCGGCACGAAAATATTTTTAAAAATTTATACACATAACATTATTGTTTGTTAAATTTTATTATTTGAAATTTAATATGATAAATTAAAAATTACGTGAAATGCAATTAAATTTGAATGTTTAAAAATTAAAGAGAAAAGAATTAGGTGAAAAAAAACACGTTCAGTTAAATTCTTGAATATTAATAATAATAATAATTTCGAAGATATTGACGGACCTATTTTGTCATATAAAAAATGCTTTTGAAATCCAATATTGACAAACATTTGCAAAGTTTGACATTGAATAAGTAAAAATAACATTTGTGAATCTTTTCTATTGTCGATGACATCATAAAAGACGTGATTGCTTAATTTGTTATTAAATTATTTGTTAGTAAAATTGATTGTACGATGAAAAGAATTAGAATGTAAATGTGATGAGAGGTGTGATTGATTTCACTTGTCGATATATTTGGTTTTATGATGAAAAAAGCAGAATTCAAATGCATATTGTAAGTCATGCTTCATGTTTTTTTGGAGTGATCCGACACCCATATCTCTACATTTAATTAATTTTTCAGAGCATTTTATAAGAACTATTTTGTTTGTAACATTAAAATTAAATTCATGGACACATCAAAGTGATACTCACATATTCTAATATTATTTTATTAAATTTAATAATAAATTTGTATATATAATTGTTTTTAAAGCCGATGCTGGTTTTATAACACCCTTACTTAATGCTCAAAAAGTGAGAATTTGTTTAAAATAGCAAAAATCAACTCCTTAAACACCTTTTACTTTTTTCATACCAAACTACAATGTCAACATAATTCCTATAATAAAATTTTTTAAATATTAAATATAACTAATTAACTATTTTAAACACCGTCTCCCATCTCCTAACATACATGCATGATTAATTGATTAGTAATGGTATAAGAATGTGTTTAATCAGAATAATAATTTTTCCAACACAAAGTAATCAAACAACGAATGGGTAATTTTTTTTATTGATTTAATTGACGAAAAAAAGGGTCCACTTAATTCAATTTAATCGAGTTGGTCACACCCCATGTATAATTTGTTCAGGTATAAATGTAAATTCTACGATATTACTTTTATTTAAATTGTGGATATTAATTGAAAAATATATATACTTATGTATCTTATTATGATTCTCACGATCATTGATTACGAATTTATCGAAAAGTTAAAATCGTCTATTAATTATTGTCAAAAAATTTGCAATGATTTTGAATAAGGATTAGAAATGACGATAAAAATTATTTTATTTTATTGTTTTGCCTTAAAATAATGGTATTTTTATATAAATCATTAATATTTTATAACAAAATAATAATAATAATAATGTTCTAATAAAATTGTTAAACTTTTAAATTAAATATGAAATAAAGTGTATTTAATATATATTTAATAGGTATACTTAATTATTAATTAAATGCAAGAAAATTGTTTTAATAAAAAATAAAAATGTGAAAATTCAAGAAAAATATTTTGAAGCTTCTGAGTGCAAGTCTCTCCAGTTTCCTGCTATTATAATAAATTTTTATATAAAAGTAATGTAATAGATAAATTAATTTCTATTATTCTTAAAAATTGATTGGTCTCTTATGAATTTTCTATTAAAAACTAATTTAAAAATAATTTACATGAATTATTAATTGGAAAAATATTTTCATTATATATATCTAAAATTTTGATAATCCTAAAAAACATCACAAACATATAAAAATAAAAATTACAATATGAACGTAATATTTACAATCAAAAGTTACAAATATTGAATACAACTTAATAACATTTTTTAAAATCGACACCCCTCTCATAATATACATGTTCAATAATAGTTTAAGAATTTATTTAATTTTGACACAATATATTGAAACAATGGGCATATAATTTTTTTATCAATTTAATCTTCCGATAAAATGGTTAAGTTTGTTCAATTTAATTAGTTTGGTCATAACTCATGTGTGCATGCGCATGATTTGTTTACAAATTTCAAATATTAAGTAAAGATCCATGTACTTCCATAATTTACTACGATTCCACAATCATTGATAATAAAGATTATTTGAGAAGTTGGTTAATAATGTTTTTTAAAACCGACAGCCCTCTCATAATATACATATTCAATAATAGTATAAGAATTTGTTTAATTACAATAAAAAATTATTTCAACACAATATAACGAAACAATGGGTGTATAGCTTTTTTTATCAATTTTATCTTCCGATAAATGACCGGATTTGTTAAATTTAATCGATTTGATCATAACTCATGTATTATTTATTCATGTGCAAAATTGAAAATCTATCTGTACTGTTTGTATATAATTTCAGATATTAAATAAATATCTTGTACTTCCATAATTTATTATACGATTTTCACAATTATTGATAATAAAAATTGCTTGAGAAGTTAAGGTCGTGTACCCTATAATCATCCGAAAAGAAATTATAGTGATCTTGAATAGGGAATAAAAAATAACGTAATATAAACAATTGTTATTCGTCATTTTAACTAAAAATAAACATAACTATGTATAATTAATATTTAATATTGAAAAAATAACTATAATGTTCAACTAAAGTTTGCTAATTTTTAAACAAATTAAATAGAGTAAATTTAATATATGTTTAATAGGTGTAATTAATGATTAATTAAAATGTCATTAATAGCTATTTAATGCAAGAAAAGAATTTTAATAAAAAAAATCAAAAAAACGAAAAATCAAGAAAAATACCTTGAACTGTTCTGGTGCATTTCCAATCTCCAGGCATTATAATGTATATAGATATAAGGATATAATCATATAATAGGATATAATTTGTGCTCATTATTAAATTTTGATTTTGACAATTTTATAGCACGCATGAAATTAACAAAATAATCTTTAATTTAGTGATAATTTAAAAATTATTTTCCAATTAAAACTTTAAGATTAATAAAATAAAATTTAATTGTATCATTTTTTAATTATATCTTTTTCATATTATAATTTTCTTTTTAAAATTCAATTCTAATACGACTTTGCTAAATTATATCCTATTTAGATTATAATTTCCCTTTTAATATGATATACACATATCATTAACAAAAGAAGAGTGCACATCCACCGAATCTATTGGCATAATGTATGTTTCTCTTCCATGGCTTCTTAAAATGTTACCGACTTTAGGAGGGTGAGCCCTCACAGAATGTTTCCCAGGTAGAGAAACATATAAATCCTTCGCCTTTAGTTCATAACTTCATATATAGATTTTTGATAGAATAATGTAATTATAAATGTATTAGGAGGATATAATTAAAAAAGGTTAAATTAGAATTATATTTTATTTATTTTTTATTAGTATTTAAAAAAAAAATCATATCTACTACTCTTTGGGTTTTATCTTAAGATCTAGAAATTAGATTTGGGTGATTTTACAATCCACGCGAAACTCATAAAATTATTTTAATTTAGTAATGATATAATAATTATTATTTAAATGGAAATAATTATTATAATTATTATAATTAATATAATAATTATAGTATTAAACAGAAATGCATCATAATGGGTGGTGGAATTGGAGGAGAAAATGAAAGAACAAGCGTAATCGATAACGTTTAGCAACGAAGAAGTGGAAGCGAATTTGGTGAGGACTAATGGGTTGTTTTGGAAACCAAATTTGAGGATTTGAGAGTGGATTCGAGTGAGATTGAGAAGGGTTTTGCAGGATTGGAGTAGAGATAAGATGTTCTGTTCTGCAGCTCTTCCGGTGGTGTTGATTGGTGGATTTGCAAAGGAACTCAGCAGCTTGGCTTTGGCGCCATAGTATTGCATTTTTTGAATTCCAAGAAAGTGGTTTGTGAAACGATATATATATAGTTGTAGTTAATATTTATTTGTTTTTTATTATTACATAAAATTATTATTAATTTTATTAGCTCATATAATTATATGATTATATGATTATAATCAAAATTACCAAAATTATATGATTCGTTAGATTGAAGCTAGACGATCAAGATTTGATCACATAAAAAAGAAATTATAATCTAAAAAAGATATAATTAAAAAAGATTGTATTAGAAGTGAATTTTAAAAGAAATTTATAATCTAAAAAGGATATAATTAAAAAAGGTTGTATTATAATTGAATTTTAAAAAGAAAATTATATTCCAAAAAGGATATAATTAAAAAAAGTTGTATTAGAATTGAATTTTATTTTTTATTTATTAGTATTTAAAAATTTCATATTTACTATTTGGCCTCTATCTTGATAACTAGAAATCAGATTTGAATGATTTTACAATCCATGCGAACCTCATAAAATTATCTTTAATTTAGTGATGCTTTAATAATTATTATTCAAATAGAAACACTCAGAATATCAAGAAAAAATATAATTACGAATTTTTACATTAATTCTTATCTATGTAGAAGTTCTACATTGATAATGCTATCAATTGTAGAAGACCTAATTGTATATGATCTAAATAAAAAATTCTAATAATTTAATTATATATTAGAATTATAATAATAATTATAACAATATAAAATTTTTAATTATTATTACCTCATATAATTAATTATGATTAATTACGTATGGTAATAATTAATTTTATTTTTAATTAAATTATTTAAAAAGATTAAATTAATTTAGAGAAAACACAAATTACATAATTATTTAGTGATGTATTAAGTTTTCTACATTGAATAGCATTATCAATGTAGGAATTTCACGTTAAATAGGATTAATGTAAAAACTCGTAATCATTTTTTCTCTTGAGATTCTTAGTTTTTACATTTGAATAATAATTATTATATCCTTACTAAATTAAAAATAATTTTATGAGTTTCGCGTGGATTGTAAAATCACCCAAATCTAATTTCTAGATCTCAAGATAAAACCCAAAGAGTAGTAGATATGATTTTTTTAAATACTAATAAAAAATAAATAAAATATAATTCTAATCTAACCTTTTTTAATTATATCCTTTTCAGATTATAATTTTCTTTTAAAAATTCAATTTTAATACAACCCTTTCTAATTATATCCTTTTTAGAATATAATTTTTCTTTTTAAAATTCACTTCAAATGCAACATTTTCTAATTATATCCTTTTTAGATTATAATTTTCTTTTTAATGCGATCTAATTTTGATTCCTTTTTAGATTACAATTTTCTTTTTAATGTGATCTAATCTTGATCGTCTATTTTTAATCCAACGAATCATATGATTTTGATAGTACAGTGACGACGACCAGACGACGACAAAAAAAGTGGATTCTTTTTACGAAAAATTTAGTTCAATATAGCTTTTTATTGAGGGTCGGGCATAAGAAACAAAAAAACATAATTATTATTATAAATATAAGAATGTACAACTGAACATCAATATTAATAAACTTAACACAGTCCACATTACATAATTTCAAAAATAAACAAGCAATTTTAATCCATCTATTACTATATATTAAACTTCAACACAAGGGCAAAAAGTGCCATTTTAATAGGTGTGAAGTTACGATTTTACCCCTCTTTTTAAAAAAATTACAAAAATGCCATCTTTCAATAATTATGTTAAAAACAAAGAACTTGTGTTTTTGTTAAGACTCGAACCTCTAACCTTCTATTCTCAAACTCATGACTTAACCAATTATGCTACAGTTGCTTTTGAGTTTTGTTTACAAATCCTATAAGATAAACCACCTCTCTTTTCTTTTTATCTCATCTTTTTTTTTGATTAAATTAAATGTTGTTTCATATTATTTCTAGAATATTGGATATATAAAATTAAAAAAATATTGCAATCGATTGATATTACTCTACAATTCTCTTTTGCCATTTTTAAATACTTGATATAGAATATAGTTTATTTATTTATAATTTTTTATTTAATTTGATAACTAAATAGGATAGTTGTACATTTTTTTTGAAAGGTGTTAATCAAAACCAACCAACCAATTATAGCCTATTTCGTTTATAATAGTATAGTATCGATTTGTAATTTTTTATTTAATTTAATAACTAAATAGGAAAGTTGTACATTTTTTTGGAAGGTGTTAATAAAAATAAGTATCATATTTAAAAGATAATTAATAAATTACATGTATATTATGAACTTATATCTATGATTATTATATAATTTAATTTTAATTTTAATTTATGACTAAATTATATTTGTTATAATTTAATGTATTTATTGTAAAAAGTTCTATTTTACAAATTTTTTAATTTTTACACAAATTTACTACTCCAATCTAATTTCTTATTCTTAAATATATTTTTTCAAACCCATCTATTTAATTGTATATATTGCAATTGATTGATTATTATATTTTGTATAATTACATATTATGACCTCACGTTAATATTTTCTTTTTCTCGCAAACACAAATTTTTGCGAATACCCACGACCTCTCGTGAATAGCCACTTTTACTCATACTCGCAATATATAAATGTGATTATATATCATGAGATTAATGGTTCGATATCCAACAATGACATAAATTCGTTATTATCTTATATAATATTAATATCGCAATTAATCATAACTCAATTGCATATTTTATTTAAATATTTAACATATTTCAAGTCTAAATTTGTTATATATTATTTTGTTTTTTTTAATTTTTTTTTTAAATTTGTACTAACAAAAAATTTGAATTCAACTTTATGAACTTCATTTCTCATATTTAAAAAATTATTAATAAATAACTCACATATGATGGTGTGACAAAAAAACACATATATAATGCATTTATTACATGAAAAATAAATATATGATAAAATGGGTGATGGTTTGTGTATTAAGATTTTTAAAAGGAAAATTAAAATCTAAGTAGATCAAGTGGTCATAACAACAAACTATGTATCATGAGGTTGCTGGTTCGATACCCAATGAAGACAATAATATAAACTTTTTTAGCAAAACTTTCTAAATAGTGGTACATACGTAATTATACAAAATAAAAGGGCATAATAGTCATTTCATAGCCATTAAAATGAATTAATTTTATTATTTGTTTTTAAAAATTTTAGTTTTAAACTCATTTATACATTTTGATAAAAATATTTATTGACCAATATAAATTCCTTATTGAGTATATAAAAATAAGTATCATATTTAAAAGATAATTAATAAATTACATTTATATTATGAACTTATATCTATGATTATTATATATTTTAATTTTAATTTTAATTTATGACTAAATTATATTTGTTATAATTTAATGTATTTATTGTAAAATATGGTATAACAAAGAGAAACAAAGGCCGAGTAGCAAATATTAGCAGTGTAATTGAATTGAGGTTCAAAGACGGGTTGAGAAATCAGGTCTATTAATATAAATGATATTGTATTTTACGTGAAAAATTAAATTGATTAGTTAATAAAAATAGACAAGGTTTGTGAAATTAAAATATAGGATGTTAAATTATTTTTGTATTAATTTTAGTTAACAATAATTTTCTCAACTATAATTTTTTCTGTTTTCATTTGTTATTTATTTTAGTGCACTCTTTTTTTGATCTTGATTGTTAAATTAAAAATACCATTAGTTACTTGGTAGCATAGATTTAGCTTTTTTGTGATAGTCAATTTATAAATTAATAATCGGTATTGTGAAATTATTAAATTATATTAAGTAATATACATTAATTTTCAAAAAAGCATATAAAATAATTGAATGATTGAGTTATAATATATATTTAGATAAATGTAAGATGAAATCAAAAGGTATGATCCTCTCCCGATTCATTACAATTCCTAATGATACAATTAAGGTTTCGCGACTTCCTCAATTGTGTTAAGCACTCAACAACATATTAACAAGGCAGAGAAATCACAATATAACTACACAAGCATAGTAACCATTGAATACTACCTAATTCCCGGATTAGGGAATTAGTTACTCATAATAAATGAAACAATTACGTAATATCTAATCTACTTTTGGACATAAGATAAACATAACTAACATAATATGCTTCTTCCAAGTTAATCTGATGTAAAATAATATGAACTATAATTTTATTATTTATTTATTTGTCATTTTTTCAATTTTTTCTTTGCAACCTCATTCTATTTTCTATAGGGATTTTGGTTTTATAGGTTCAAGACTGGTGTGAGAACATTGAATTATAGACTTGCAATAGAGATGACATTGACATATTTTAAGGGAAGCAAAATCTTATAGTTAAATCACGTCATTCTCACTTAACATATTTTAATGTTACCGCTTGCGGCTAATTGTGGACGATTGTGTTGATATGAAAGCAGTGTCTATCACTATGGAATGACAAAAATTATCATCTTAATCTCTCAAATTTATAATTACATGCTCCCCGTTCATAAATCAGACTTGTACATCATACCTAACAATATTATTATTGGAGTCTATATACAGTTCGTATTGACATTCACTATTAACACATATCACTACTCATATTACAATTTCATAATTACGAGTTTTCAGATCAAAAATTATTAATCCAACCGCTACCTTATTCTTTAGAACAAAATTAGAGATATTTATATAGAGGCCCGTGCCTTGCACGGGCTGTTACGCTAGTTAATAATTATACGCGTTCCATAAAGTGATACATGTCCATCCCATTAGCTTAGGGAGTACCAACTTGCCTTCAGCCTTGAACTGATGTCTCGTAGGCTTTCAAGCGCTTCTCCATCTCTGCCAATTGAGATTTTAACCTGGTGAATTCCGCTTCCGGAACTGCAACAGATATTGGATTTCATTCAGCTTCCATATTCACAGGGTGATCAGTTATTCAGTTCTAGATGTGATCATATGACAGTTCGGTTTTACCTTTTACCATCTTCACTGTGTTGGAAGCACTTTGTCCCTTGCTCCCACCACCATGTTCATGCTGACTCTGCTCATCAGCTTCAGTGGCCTTTCTCTCTTTTGTAATCACCTTTTTTCCTCAAAGGTGCCTCGACCCATGCTGCATTATATGTTAGAAGTCAAACCCTCTTAGATATATTAGTTGTAATAATGAATAAGCAGATATGCAGCAGGAAACAAATATTCTGAAATCCTGGAGTCAAGTACTAAGAAGCAGCAAGGTTGAATAAGTCATGCACATGAAGCCTCAAAGTCATCCTTAAAAATTGGTGTGCTGCAAGGGAATTTATCACACGTAGTTGAACACGCAAAATGAAGCAGCTGAATCTTTTTTATGAATAACCTGGTAGTCAAAGATGGTGGCTAATGGCTATTCAGATGAATTATAAGCTGTAGCAACGTCAATACAAAGCTGGATTCTGGAAGTTCATAAGCAATCCCATGAAATATGGTAATGGCTTAGATCAGCTAGTAGGCAATCATTTGAGAGCCTATAAATAGGACTTAACAGCATCCTTGTATTTCAACACACCGAGTAAAATAGTTGGGAGGAAAAGAGCAGAAGCTCTGTGTCTTGTATTGAAGAAAAAGGCTGTAGCCTGTATTATAAAATAGAGTTGTTGTGTTCCTATTAAGTTAAATAAAAGTGTTGTTGCGTTTGCTTTTAAAGTAATACTTTGTTTTAAAGCTCATTACGTTTCCAACATTATAAAGGCAATGTTGTAAAAATCGTTAGACGGTTGTAGGCGGTGAGCCTACCTTCTAGCGATTAATTGGCTAGGCGGTGATTAATCGGAACATTAATTGGATGTATTAAACATACCTATCATTTACCACGGTGGCACAATCACGCCAGTTTATTTCACTTTGTGACGAAGTCCAAGATGTTTTGATAGGCGGTTTAGGCAGGAGTTCCCACTGGTCAGACTCAGGGTCATACCTCTCGAAATTAGGATCAGGATTACCAATAGTGCATGGTGTAGCCAGGGCGTAAATGAGATTGTTAGCAAAGAAGACGCAAGGGACGTCCTTGGGGAGGCACCAGACTGAAAGCCTCGTTCAAGGTGGTCTGTATCGAGGAAGCGAACACTCAACCTTTTATCAAGAGGGATATGATCAGGAATTATATTCCAATCCAAATCAAAGAAGCCTCCGCCTCCAAAAAAGTAGATACGGGAACCCAACTTGATTATTGCAGAATCGCTTATCAAGCCTTGTTCTGGCGTGTGCTCATCCACATATATGGTCGGATATATAGTGTTAATCATGAACCCTCCGAATCTACTTGTACCTCGTCATCTGCATGGAGTTCTATCATGTAGATGGAGTGGCTCATCTCCACATAAAGGGGCTCCACTAATAAGTGTTATAACGGAAGCAAGAAAGATGATAAACGCAAAGAGAAAATATATATGCAGAAGAAAAACTAGTTTATATTGATAAACAGATGATATGATATATTTTAGATGATTTTATTCCCGTATTTAATTGCATTTTGTATTTATTTGGATATTTATTTAATAAATATTAATGTTTTATTGTAGAAGACAAGAATTCCTAATTTTGGAAGAATTTGGGGTTTAAGAGCTATTTTGGAGCTAAAAATGAAGAAATTCGGATTTATTGAGCTATACCCGCTTTCTACGGTATTTAATTCATATCTGGAGTTGTAGGAGTCGGATTTGGACGATCTTACAGTCCACGCGAAGCTTAGAAAATTATCTACAATTCAGAGGGGTTAAATAAGCAAAAATCCGATTGGAGCAGCTCGAAATTTGAAGAGCAAATTCAGTTCCGAATTTTAATCTTTTAGATTTGGAATTTTGTTGTAATTTATTTAATAATATAAAGTGTGTTTTGATTGATTAGTTAGGAAATAATTCAGCCGAAAGTTGCTTAGAGTGGTCGGCCTTGAAAAGAAAAAGAAAGTGAAAGAAAAAGAATGTTTGCAAAGTGGAGCTAATGATGAAGAAGAATAATGGAGGAATTATTGAAGACATGTGCTATATAAATGAGGAGATGTGCAGGAGGAAAACATTCTGAGCTTAGTTTAGACATTAGATTAGGAAGCAACACACTGCATAAACATATTCAACATCACATCAATAATTCGGCTACTTCAAGGCTAGGGGCTTGGTTTTCTTCTCTTTTATGTACACTTTCTTTGGCTTAATGTAAGGTATTTTCTATTTTATCTTGTCTACTAATTATGGATTGTTATATAATTTTAGTTGTTCTTAATTTTTATATTAGTGAGTAGTTTGTTCTAGGGCATAAAGGGAAGCCGTGTTTGCATGATAACTCTGGTATGATTTTTATAGTGGTTTGATTGATTATGGTAAATTCTAATCGATTATGTTTTGATATTTAATTTGTGTTAGTGGCCAATATCACAGATTAATTATATGCGAATAGGGGTAATAGATCGAGAGATTTTACTCACTAGAGGCACACATACGATTAGCGGAATTGAATTTTAGTGCGAGAGCATAATTGGATTTCCGAGAGCGTTAATGCTTGAGAGAGCTTAACACATGTTCTAATTACCCGATTAATTAAATTACTAAAAGTGATTATATGTGTAAGCACGTTTCGGGAGTGTTGATACTTGAGAGAGATTAACAAACCGTAATTGCACGACCATTTTAGTTGCTTTAGCTTGAAAGCCGGATATTATGTAAACATGGTGGACCTAATTGCCCTAGATTTAAAATTCATTGTTTATCCTTTAATTAATTAGTTAAATTAATATAAATAATTAGTTAGTAAATATTTTCATAATTATCGTTTTTACTCCGGAAACAATTGAATTAAAATTGATAAAACCTGCCTCCCTGAGAACGAACACAAAAATATACCGCATCAACAGATTACAGAATTTTTCAGATTTTCAGATGATTTACAATCCTTACAAGATGATTTACAATCCTTACATGCATATTAATACCTTATATATAACTAGGTGCGGCACGAAAATATTTTTAAAAATTTATACACATAACATTATTGTTTGTTAAATTTTATTATTTGAAATTTAATATGATAAATTAAAAATTATGTGAAATGTAATTAAATTTGAATGTTTAAAAATTAAAGAGAAAAGAATTAGGTGAAAAAAAAACACGTTTCAGTTAAATTCTTGAATATTAATAATAATAATAATTTCGAAGATATTGACGGACCTATTTTGTCATATAAAAAATGCTTTTGAAATCCAATATTGACAAACATTTGCAAAGTTTGACATTGAATAAGTAAAAATAACATTTGTGAATCTTTTCTATTGTCGATGACATCATAAAAGACGTGATTGCTTAATTTGTTATTAAATTATTTGTTAGTAAAATTGATTGTACGATGAAAAGAATTAGAATGTAAATGTGATGAGAGGTGTGATTGATTTCACTTGTCGATATATTTGGTTTTATGATGAAAAAAGCAGAATTCAAATGCATATTGTAAGTCATGCTTCATGTTTTTTTGGAGTGATCCGACACCCATATCTCTACATTTAATTAATTTTTCAGAGCATTTTATAAGAACTATTTTGTTTGTAACATTAAAATTAAATTCATGGACACATCAAAGTGATACTCACATATTCTAATATTATTTTATTAAATTTAATAATAAATTTGTATATATAATTGTTTTTAAAGCCGATGCTGGTTTTATAACACCCTTACTTAATGCTCAAAAAGTGAGAATTTGTTTAAAATAGCAAAAATCAACTCCTTAAACACCTTTTACTTTTTTCATACCAAACTACAATGTCAACATAATTCCTATAATAAAAATTTGTAAATATTAAATATAACTAATTAACTATTTTAAACACCGTCTCCCATCTCCTAACATACATGCATGATTAATTGATTAGTAATGGTATAAGAATGTGTTTAATCAGAATAATAATTTTTCCAACACAAAGTAATCAAACAACGAATGGGTAATTTTTTTATTGATTTAATTGACGAAAAAAAGGGTCCACTTAATTCAATTTAATCGAGTTGGTCACACCCCATGTATAATTTGTTCAGGTATAAATGTAAATTCTACGATATTACTTTTATTTAAATTGTGGATATTAATTGAAAAATATATATACTTATGTATCTTATTATGATTCTCACGATCATTGATTACGAATTTATCGAAAAGTTAAAATCGTCTATTAATTATTGTCAAAAAATTTGCAATGATTTTGAATAAGGATTAGAAATGACGATAAAAATTATTTTATTTTATTGTTTTGCCTTAAAATAATGGTATTTTTATATAAATCATTAATATTTTATAACAAAATAATAATAATAATGTTCTAATAAAATTGTTAAACTTTTAAATTAAATATGGAATAAAGTGTATTTAATATATATTTAATAGGTATACTTAATTATTAATTAAATGCAAGAAAATTGTTTTAATAAAAAATAAAAATGTGAAAATTCAAGAAAAATATTTTGTAGTTTCTAAGTGCAAGTCTCTCCAGTTTCCTGCTATTATAATAAATTTTTATATAAAAGTACTGTAATAGATAAATTAATTTTTATTATTCTTAAAAATTGATTGGTCTCTTATGAATTTTCTATTAAAAACTAATTTAAAAATAATTTACATGAATTATTAATTGGAAAAATATTTTCATTATATATATCTAAAATTTTGATAATCCTAAAAAACATCACAAACATATAAAAATAAAAATTACAATATGAACGTAATATTTACAATCAAAAGTTACAAATATTGAATACAACTTAATAACATTTTTTAAAATCGACACCCCTCTCATAATATACATGTTCAATAATAGTTTAAGAATTTATTTAATTTGAATATTAATTAATTTTGACACAATATATTGAAACAATGGGCATATAATTTTTTTATCAATTTAATCTTCCGATAAAATGGTTAAGTTTGTTCAATTTAATTAGTTTGGTCATAACTCATGTGTGCATGCGCATGATTTGTTTACAAATTTCAAATATTAAGTAAAGATCCATGTACTTCCATAATTTACTACGATTCCACAATCATTGATAATAAAGATTATTTGAGAAGTTGGTTAATAATGTTTTTTAAAACCGACAGCCCTCTCATAATATACATATTCAATAATAGTATAAGAATTTGTTTAATTACAATAAAAAATTATTTCAACACAATATAACGAAACAATGGGTGTATAGCTTTTTTTATCAATTTTATCTTCCGATAAATGACCGGATTTGTTAAATTTAATCGATTTGATCATAACTCATGTATTATTTATTCATGTGCAAAATTGAAAATCTATCTGTACTGTTTGTATATAATTTCAGATATTAAATAAATATCTTGTACTTCCATAATTTATTATACGATTTTCACAATTATTGATAATAAAAATTGCTTGAGAAGTTAAGGTCGTGTACCCTATAATCATCCGAAAAGAAATTATAGTGATCTTGAATAGGGAATAAAAAATAACGTAATATAAACAATTGTTATTCGTCATTTTAACTAAAAATAAACATAACTATGTATAATTAATATTTAATATTGAAAAAATAACTATAATGTTCAACTAAAGTTTGCTAATTTTTAAACAAATTAAATAGAGTAATTAATGATTATTAAGATGTCATTAATATGCCATTAAGATGATACTTAATGCAAAAAAGAATTTAATAAAAAAATCAAAAAAAATCAAAAAAGTGAAAATTTCAGAAAAATATTTTAAACGCTTCTAGTGCATTTCCGATCTCTAAAAAAAGACGCAATGCGAACAATTTTAAGTCGTTAATTCACATGAAAATAATCATAATTTTATACACATAATTAATATTTTAAATTTGAATAATAATTATAATGCTTAAATAAAGTTTGTCAATCTTTTCTATAAATAATATGAAGTAAATTTATTATATACTAGCTTAAAACCCGTGCGATGCACGAATTTTTTTTAATATTATATTAAAATTTTTAATTATTTGAATTAATTTTTTTAAAAAATGATTTCTGGAGACTTAAATTTTTAAATGAGATTATATGATGATAATTATATAAATGTTATTCGTGATAATTCTAGAAAATGGGGAATTTTAGTTAAAAATGTAGAAAAGATGATGGATTTTAGTTGAAAAAGATAATCGGTTAATTATAAGTAATTATAAAATTATTTTTTTATTAGATAGAATGCCCATGATATAATTGGAAAAATAGAGGATTTGGTTAGAGAAAATTAAAAAGGTAACATGTTTTAGGTGAAAAAGGTAATTGATTAGTTTATAGTAATTATAAGTTAATTATGTTATTTTACTAAATAAATTGCTTGTAATGTTTTTAGAAAAAGAGAAATTATTGTTGCCCGTGATATTTCTAGGAAAATAGGGATTTTAATTATAAAGTATAGAAAAAATGATATGTTTTAACTGAAAAACTTAATCGATTAATTATTAGTATTATCATGTTACTATTTTATTTCATATAATGGAACTGCCCTTAATATACTTGAAAAATGAGATATTTTAGTTAGAAAAAATAGAAAAGAAAACGGGGAAATTAAAAAGGTGACATGTTTTAGGTGAAAAAGGTAATTGATTAGTTTATACTAATTATAATTTAATTATGTTCAATTACTAATTAAAATTGCTCCTATTGTTTTTTAGAAAATGAGAAATTAACGTTGTCCGTTATATTTCTAGGAAAAAAGGAAATTAATTAGAAAAAATAGAAAGATGATATGTTTTAGTTGAAAAGATAATCGATTAATTATTAGTATTGCAGTGCACGGGTTTATTGTATTATGTTATAAATTTTATTTAATATTAAAATTATGTTTTTATATAATCATTATTTTAATAATTTTTTAATTTTAATTTGTTATAATTTAATATACTCATGTTTACAGATTATAATAATATTTTCTTATTATAAACAACGTATATGATTTTTAATATATTTTATTAATAATTGAAAATTTTGGTGTGATATTTTCGAGTATATATTAATGATTGTAAGATTTGTTGTAAATTAAAAAGGTAAGGTGTTTTAATTAGAAATATTAATGATTGAAAAATATGATACAATTGATCTTTTTAGATGTTTATAAAAGGTAATATCTTCAACTGAAAGTAAATATGAAAAATGCAATCGACTAATTACCATTTATTATATTATATTGTTATTTATTTTAGGTGTAACATTTTACTTGAAAATTATGGTGTGATATTTTCGGTTATATATTAATGATTGAAAGATTTATTTTAAATTAAAAAGGTAATGTGTTTTAGTTCGAAAGGAAATATTTATGATCGAAATGATATGATATGATTCATGTTTTGACGTGTTTATAAAATGTAATATCTTCAACTAAAAGTAAATATGAAAAAGATAATCGACTAATTACCGTTAATTTTATTATATTAATGTGATATTTTTGGGTATGTATTAATGATTGTAAGATTTGTTTTAAATTAAAAAGATAACGTGTTTTAGTTCGAAAGGACATATTAATGATGGAAAGATATGATACGATTCATGTTTTTAGGTGTTTATAAAAGGTAATATCTTGACTACTTACCATTAATTATATTATGTTATTACTTATTTTAGATTGTAAGATTTGTTTTAAATTAAAAAGGAACGTCTTTTAGACTTTTAGTTCGAAAGGAAATATTAATGATGGAAATATATGATACAATTGATGTTTTAAGTTGTTTATAAAAGGTAGTATCTTGACTAATTATCATTAATTATATTATGTTATTACTTATTTTAGGTGTATTTTTTTATAATGAAAGGTAAATAATTAAATTCACGAAGTACCAAAAAATAGGTACCAAAAAATAGGTACCAAATTTTTAATGTTTCGACTTTTATATAATAGTATAGATTTGTTTTAAATTAAAAGGTAACGTGTTTTAGTTTGAAAGGAAATATTAATGATGGAAAGAAATAATACGATTTACTCCCTCTGTCCCTTTGAATTCTTTACGTTTGCGGACCAGTTTCTGACACGGATTTTAAGGTGCATTTTAAAATAGTTCTATAACTTATTTTTGATATTTTATTTTTTTGTATAAAAATAGGATTGTTCTATTTTTATTAAAGGTAATATCTTGACTAATTACCATTAATTATATTGTGTTATTACTTATTTTAGATTGTAAGATTTGTTTTAAATTAAAAAGGTAACATGTTTTAGACTTTTAGTTCGAAAGGAAATATTAATGATGGAAAGATGTGATACGATTGATGTTTTTTGTTGTTTATAAAAGATAGTATCTTGACTAATTACCATTAATTATATTATGTTATTACTTATTTTAGGTGTATTTGTTTTTTATAATGAAGGGTAAGTAAGTAAATTCACGAAGTACCAAAAAATAGGTACCAAAAAACAGGTACCAAAACTTTTAATGTTTTGGTTTTTATATAATAGTATAGATTTTATTAATAATTGAAAAATATGGTACGATATTTTCGGATATATATTAATGATTGTAAGATTAGTTTTAAATCAAAAAGGAAATGTATTTTAATTCGAAAGGAAATATTAATGATTGGAAGATATGATAAAAGGTAACATCTTCAACTAAAAGTAAATATGAAAAAGGCAATCGACTACTTACCATTAATTATATTATGTTAATATTTATTTTAGGTGTTTTAATATATATTTTTCTTTATAATGAAGGGTAAATAAGTAAATTCACGAAGTACCAAAAAATAGGTACAAAAAAACTGGTACCAATTTATATAATCATTATTTTTTACATAATTTTTAATTTTAATTAATATAATTTAATATACACATGTTTACGGATTATACTAATGTTTCCTTATTATAAACAAAATATATTTTTAATATATTTTATTAATAATTGAAAAATATTGTATGATATTTTCGGGTATATATTAATGATTGTAAGATTAGTTTTAAATCAAAAAGAAAACGTATTTTAATTCGAAAGGTAATATTAATGATTGGAAGATATGATAAAAGATAATATCTTCAACTAAAAGTAAATATGAAAAAGGCAATCGACTAATTACCATTAATTATATTATGTTAAAATTTATTTTAGGTGTTTTAATATATTTTTTTCTTTATAATGAAGGGTACATAAGTAAATTCACGAAGTACCAAAAAACAGGTACCAAAAAATTGGTACAAAAAAACAGGTACCAAAACTTTCAATGTTTCGGAATTTATATAATAGTATAGATATACATATATATATATATATATATATATATATATATTCATAAGTGTAATTAATGATTATTAAGATGTCATTAATATGCCATTAAGATGCTACTTAATGCAAAAAAGAATTTAATAAAAAAATCAAAAAAGTGAAAATTTAAGAAAAATATTTTAAACGCTTCTAGTGCATTTCCGATCTCCTGGCATTATAATATATATAGATATAGATATATAGATATATAGATTATTAAAAAGGTAAAATCATTTATTTATTGTTATCGAAAAAATTGCAATGATTTTGAATACGATTAGATATAACACGATATAAAAATTTTATTTTATTGTTTTACCTTAAAATAATATTACTTTATATAAATAATGATATTTTATATTAAAATAATAATTTTAATGTCCTAATATAGATTGTTAAACTTTTATATTAAATATGAAATAAAGTGCATTTAACATATATTTAATAGGTACAATTAATGATTAATTAAATTCAAGAAAATTATTTAAATAAAAAAATCAAAAATGTGAAAATTCAAGAAAACTATTTTGAAGCTTGTGAGTAAAAACCTTTCCAATCTCCTGCTATTATAATATATATAGATATAGATAAGCATAAGGGAGATCTTATCAAAATTTTTGGTCGTCGTCTTGTCGTCGTCACTGTACTATCAAAATCATATGATTCGTTGGATTAAAAATAGACGATCAAGATTAGATCACATTAAAAAGAAAATTATAATCTAAAAAGGATATAATTTTCTAATTATATCCTTTTTAGAAAATTATAATCTAAAAAGGATATAATTAGAAAATGTTGCATTTGAAGTGAATTTTAAAAAGAAAAATTATATTCTAAAAAGGATATAATTAGAAAGGGTTGTATTAAAATTGAATTTTTAAAAGAAAATTATAATCTGAAAAAGGGTATAATTAAAAAAGGTTAAATTAGAATTATATTTTATTTATTTTTTATTAGTATTTAAAAAAAAATCATATCTACTACTCTTTTGGCTTTATCTTGAGATCTAGAAATTAGATTTGGGTGATTTTACAATCCACGCGAAACTCATAAAATTATTTTTAATTTAGTAATGATATAATAATTATTATTCAAATGGAAAAACAAAGAATCTCAAGAGAAAATATGATTACGAGTTTTTATATTAATCCTATTTAACGTAAAATTCCTACATTGATTATGCTATTCAATGTAGAAAAATTAATTATATATGATTTAAATCATTGACATATATATTTTCGTATTACAATATAAATACACTTTTTAGTTTATAACATATTAAAATTTAAATATTTTTTATGCTAGATCCAACGGTTTTCATCTATTTATTTTAAGATATTTATCGTATAGAGGTCCAGACTACCGATTATCAAAGTTTTGGACAAAATCCCTCTTACACTTATTATTAAAATTGTATTTGGTTGTTAGTAGAACCATCTTCAAATAATTATAAGGGTATTTTGATAATCAAAACGAATTATAAGTAGAATTCATAAATCAAATAAAATTTTCAGCGTAAAAAATCGTCAATTTTTTCTCTTTTTTCCTTCTACGTAGATTTAATTAGAAAAAATTTATTAAACCATCACCAAATTAAAGATTATTTTGTTAATGTGGGCCGTAATTATCCAAATTAAATTTTAAGAATTCAAGATAGAGTACAAATATTAAATCGAGCGTGTAAAACTTATATATATCAATTTTTAATAAAAATTTGTTATGTAAATTAATAACTTATAAAATTAAAATATATATAATGTAATTAAAGATATTAAAAAAGGAGTCGTGCGTTGCACAGGTTATAAAATCCCTCTTACACTTATTATTAAAATTGTATTTGGTTGTTAGTAGAACCATCTTAAAATAATCATAAGGGTATTTTTATAATCAAAACGAATTATAAGTAGAATTCATAAATCAAATAAAATTTTCAGCGTAAAAAATTGTCAATTTTTTCTCTTTTTTCCTTCTACGTAGATTTAACTAGAAAATTTTTATTAAACCATCACCAAATTAAAGATTATTTTGTTAATTTCACGTGGACCGTAATTGTCCAAATTAAATTTTAAGAATTCAAGATAGAGTACAAATATTAAATCGTGCGTGTAAAACTTATATATATCAATTTTTAATAAAAATTTGTTATGTAAATTAATAACTTATAAAATTAAAATATATATAATGTAATTAAAGATATTAAAAAAGGAGTCGTGCGTTGCACGGGTTATAAGCTATTTATATATAATAAGCATAATAGAGATCTTTTCCATAATTTTCATCACTGTACTACCAAAATAATCTCAACCGTGGAATCTATTTTTTAAAAAATAGACGATCAAGATTATATCATATTAAAAGAGAAAATTAAAATCTAAAAAGGATATGATTAGAAAATGTTGCCTTATAAGTGAATTTTAAAAATAAAATTATAATTTAAAAACGATATAATTAGAAAAGGTTGCACTGGAACTGAATTTTAAAAAAAATTATAATTTGAAAAAGGATATAATTAAAAAAGATGCATTAGAATTAAATTTTATTTATTTTTTATTATTAAAAAATATTCATATTTACTATTTGGGCTCTATCTTGAGATCTATAAATCAGATTTGGATGATTTTACAATTCACGCGAAACTTATAGAATTATCTTTAATTTATTGATGATTTAATAATTATTATTCAAATGGAAACACCAACGGTTTTCATCTATTTATTTTAAGATTCAACGGTTCTTATTTATTTTGACCATACTACCAATTATCAAAGTTTTTGACAAAATCTCTCATACACTTATTATTAAAATTGTATTTTATTATTAGTAGAACTATCTTCAAATAATAACAAGGGTATTTGAAAATCAAAACGAATTATAAGTATAATTCATAAATCGAATAGAATTTTCAATGTAAAAAAGCGCCAATTTCGTTTCTTATTTGTTTCTGAGTAGGTTTAATCGGAAAATAATTGTTAAACTATCACTAAATTAAAGATTTTTTGTTAATTTCACGTGGGCTGTAAAATCTTTCAAATCAAATTTTAATAATTCAAGGTAGAGTACAAATATTAAATCGAAAGTGTAAAATCTTATGTATTATCAACTTTTTAACAATAATTTTATATGTAAATTAATAACATATAAAATTAAAAAAGTAAAATTATTTTAAAATTTAAAAAAGGAACCGTGCATTGCACGGGTTATAAGCTATTATATATAATAAGCATAAAGGAGATCTTATCCAAATTTTTGGTCGTCGTCATTGTACTACCAAAAACATATGATCTGTTGGATTTAAAGTCATCCGTTGGATTATAAATTATATCCTTATATATTTATTTATAATTTTCACTGTGTTAATTTACTATAATACCTTTTCTTCATCGATTTGTTTTTTTTCTTCATCATTAGAACTAAATTTAATTTAAAAATGTCTTTATAAGAGGGATCTTATCCAATTTGTTGGTCTGGTCGCTGTACTACCAAAATTATATGATCCGATAGATTGAAACTAGACGATCAAGATTAGATCACATAAAAAAGAAATTATAATCTAAAAAGGATATAATTAGAAAAGGTTGTATTAGAAGTGAATTTTAAAAGAAAATTGTAATCTAAAAAGGATATAATTAAAAAAAGTTGTATTAGAATTGAATTTTATTCTTTATTTATTAGTATTAAAAAAAATTCATATTTACTATTTGACATCTATCTTGAGACCTAGAAATCAGATTTGAATGATTTTACAATCCATGCGAACCTCATAAAATTATCTTTAATTTAGTGATGCTTTAATAATTATTATTCAAATAGAAACACTCAGAATATCAAGAGAAAATATAATTACGAATTTTTACATTATTCCTAATCTATGTAGAAGTTCTACATTGATAATGCTATCAATTGTAGAAAACCTAACTGTATATGATTTAAATCATTGACATGCACATTTTCGTATTTCAATATAAATATACTTTTTATTTTATAACATACTAAAATATAAAACATTTTTTTTTATCCTAAATCCAATGATTTTCATCTATTTATTTTAAGATCTTATTCGTCCGGAGGAATAGACGATTATCAAAATTTTGGACAAAATCTATCTTATATATATATATATATATATATATATATATGGAGTACTTTTTAGTTTATAACATATAAAATATAAAACATTTTTTTATGCAAGATCCAACGGTTTTCATCTATTTATTTTAAGATCTTTGTCATACGGAGGAATAGACTACCGATTATCAAAATTTCGGACAAAATCTCTCTTACACTTATTATTAAAATTGTATTTGATTGTGAGTAGAACTATCTTTAAATAATTATAAGGATATTTTGATAATAAAAACGAATTATAAGTAGAATTCATAAATCAAATAGAATTTTCAACTTAAAAAATCGTCAATTTCTTCTCTTTTTTGTTTCTGTTTAGATTTAATTATATTAAACCATCATTAATTTAGAGATTATTTTGTTAATTTCATGTGGGCTATAAACGTCTAAATCAAATTTTAAAATTCAAGATAGAGTACAAATATTAAATCGAACATGTAAAATCTTATATGTATCAATTTTTAAACACTAATTTGATATGTAAATTAATAACTTATAAAATTTCATAAAAGTTATATAATTGTAGATATTAAAAAGGAGTCGTGCGTTGCACGGGTTATAAGCTAGTCTATTTATAGACAAAATATAAGGGGTTAGGTGTGGTAGGTGAGTCAAATCCGGCGGCTACATTGGTGCCGCCGCCGGCCGCCGCCCACCGCCCACATATTCAAGTCAAACTAACAAATCTCTACCTTGACTTGAATCCTCTCACAAAAATAGATAACAGATGTACCATATGCATCATAGTAATGCCAGATGTACCAGATAAAACTCTTTTGCCTCAGATTTGAATCCTCTCACAAATAACAGATAACAGATGTACCAGACGCATCATAATAATGCTAGACGTACCAGATAAAACTCTTCTGCCTCAGATTTTTCCCTCAAAAGGGTAGTCAACAACTCCGAACATTTAACAAGTCCAAACAATGTTGAAACTTGCTATGTGGAACCGACTTGGTGAGAATATCAGCTGGGTTATCAGCAGTACCCATTTTTCTTCAGCAGACTTAGGTGCAAAAACGACGGACAGACGTGCATTTGAAGCACTAGGAGTATCTATGGGCTTTGCTGTAGACATGCCAAACCTTGATAAAATCTTCTGAATGTATCCCTTCTGTGACAAGAAGAGCTTTCTTTTGCTTCTATCCCTATAAATCTCCATTCCCAGAATTTTCCGAGCCGCACCCAAATCTTTCATTTAAACAAACCATTTTGTAGATTCAATACATGTCACCGCTTCTTTGTTAGTGGATGGCTCATCAGAGCTAGGATCCACTTCTTCAGCTACCTGTAGTGCATATGCCACCATATCTTGAAAACCATATTTCTTTGGAGGCACTCCATACTTAGCTCTCCTCGATCGATCAAGAGCCAAACTGTGCTGATTCGCTACTGGTATTGATGATTCTGATTCTGACTATGGTTGTTGAACTTCTTGTTGTGGTTCACTCTCATCTTGAGTGACTTCCTACTCCACCTGTTTCTCAACACCACCACTTTCTGAAACAATCGTAGATCCACGATTTATCAGATAACCTGATGTACTAACTTCTTCCGCCAAGAATCTTCTAGTTAGTCCAGCATTAGAGAGCATGCAACTAGCTCTCTCCAGAAGTGTCTGATTCATACGCTCTGTTACACCATTCTGCTGCGGTGTATCCCTGACTGTATGATGCCTAGAAATCCCTTCTATCTCCAGAAGTGTCTGATTCATACGCTCTGCTACACCATTCTGCTGTGGTGTATCCCTGACTGTATGATGGCTAGAAATCCCTTCATTCTTACAGAACTCATCAAACTCAGATGAGCAAAATTCCAGACCATTATTAGTTTGCAGCCTCTTAATCTTCTCCGAGGACGCGACAGCAACAGAACCTGATAACGTAGAACATTGAAGAAGATACAAGGTACCACGTTTGACACCTTTCAGAATCACATTAGAACCCTTGCAGACATGTAGAACTCCACCTTCACCTTGAAAACTGAAACCCTTGCTATCTAACATACTCAAAGATATCAGATTCTTTGTCATAAGTGGAACATGCCTGACATCATTCAATGTGCAGAATTTACCATCATGTGTCCGAATTTTAATCGAGCCTATTCCAACAGTCTCACAAGCAAAACTATTAGCCATAGAAATCTTGCCACCGTCTATTCGCTCGTAGGTTGTAAACCACTCCCTGCGCGGACATATATGATAAGACGCTCCAGAATTAAGAATCCACACATCAGAGTGATGCGTGTCCTTGACAACAACTAGAGCAATATCTTCTTTTGAAGTAGCATCAGCTATAGCAGCAATATCTGTCAAATTATCCTGTTGCTTCTTTTTCTTGGGACAGTCAGATTTCCAGTGTCCCTTCTCTTTACAGTAATTACAGATATCATTAGGTTTTGGACCCTTAGGAACTGATTTCTTCCCCGACTTTCCATGTCCATTACTCCCGCTAGCTACCAACCCAGTAGCATGATTATCTGCACCTGTACCAGCCGCCTTATGACGCAGCTCTCTAGAATGAAGAGCAGATCTAACCTCCTCTAGAGAAATAGTACCTTTACCAACAATAAACGATTGCACAAAGTTCTCATACGATAATGGAAAAGAAACTAACAGAATCAAAGCAGCATCCTCATCTTCAACTTTAACATCAATATTACGCAATTCTAATAAAATTGTGTTTAATTGATCTAAATGATCTTGAAGAGGCATACCTTCCTACATTCGCAGACTGAACATACGTTGCTTCAGAAGCAACTTATTTGTTAAAGACTTTGTCATGTAGAGACTTTCAAGCTTTAACCATAAACCAGACGCGGTATCCTCCTCCGCAATTTCAGTAATAATATCATTTGCAAGACACAACAAAATTGTTGAGTGTGCCTTTTCTTCTAGACTGGCCATCTCAGCGCTTTCAGGATCTGTCATCGATTTCTTTTTTAACGGTGCCCAGAGCCCTAGTTGCTTTAAAAAAGCACGCATCTTGATTTGCCACAGACTGAAACTATTTCTCCCAGTAAATTTGTCGACCTTTACGTTAATACCACCAGACATCTTTCTCCCAGAACCGTATACGCGAACAGTGCCGTATGAACAGTGCCTTCTTCTCCGACGATGAACAGTAACTCCGCCTGAACAGTGTCGTCTTCTCCGGCGAGCTTTAAAAAAAAATTCTGGCGAAAATTTTACAACAGCTTAAACCAAAGCTTTGATACAAGTTTGTTATAACGGAAGCAAGAAAGATGATAAACGTAAAGAGAAAATATATATGCAAAAGAGAAACTAGTTTGTATTGATCTGATCTTGAGGATAAACAGATTACAGAATTTTTCAAATTTTCAGATTTTCAGATGATTTACAATCCTTACATGCATATCTATTTATAGACAAAATATAAGGGGTTAGGTGTGATAGATGAATTAGGTGATAGGTGAGTCAAATCTTGCGGCTACAGTGACACCGCCGCCGACCACTGGCCGCCGGCCGCGCCCACCGCCCACATATTCAAGTCAAACTAACAACAAGCATATCTTTATCCCCTCACTTTTCTTCATCCTAGCTTGGATGTTATTTCTGTCCCTCAATATATCAATCAATCAATATCAGTCCGCCCTAACAAAATATTAATATTATGTCCTCCGTGTGTGTATCGTTTATAGAGTAACAAAAATTACACCAATAGTTCAACAATCACACATAAAATACACATAAAAATTGTTTTTTCCTTAACTTTTATTTAATAGAAAAAGTGAAATTTATCTAATTATGTAGACCTTTTTTCGATTTTTATGCAAAATTTTCTATATTGTAAGTGTTTTCCAGATTTTGTGTAATTTTTTACTATATAGCTTATTACTCGTGTGATGCACGAATGTATTTTTTAATATGTTTTGTTTTATTACCCATATTTTCATATATATTTTTTATTTAGTAGGAAAATAAATTATAGAAGATATATAATAAATATTGTAACAGAACAAAGCAATAGAAAAAAACTAAGGCATTACGTACCTAAAAAATTCTGAACTTGAATATTTATAATAAAAAACTTCAAATTATAACATTAAAAAAGATCCTTACACTACCGAGTTAATATAACACTAGGTAACAAAGCCGCGCTACGCGCGGTACGAAAATATTTTTAAAAATTATACAATTAACATTATTGTCGATTAAATTTTTTATTTGAAAGTTAATATGATAAATTAAAAATATTGTGAAATGTAATTAAATTTGAATGTTTAAAAATTAAAGAGAAAAGAATTAGGTGAAAAAAAAACATGTTTCAATTAAATTCTTGAATATTAATAATAATAATAATAATTTTGAAGATATTGACGAACCTATTTTGTCGCATGAAAAATGCTTTTGAAATCCAATATTGACAAACATTTGCAAAGTTTGACATTGAATAAATAAAAATAACATTTGTGAATCTTTTCTATTGTCGATGACATCATAAAAGACGTGATTGCTTAATTTGTTATTAAATTATTTATTAGTAAAATTGATTGTACGATGAAAAGAATTAGAATGTAAATGTGATGAGAGGTGTGATTGATTTCACTTGTCGATATATTTGCTCTTATGACAAAAAAAACAGAATTCAAATGCATATTGTAAGTCATGCTTTGTATTTTTTTGGAGTGATCCGACACCTGTATCTCTACATTTAATTAATTTTTCAGAGCATTTTATAAGAATTGTTTTGTTTGTAACATTAAAATTAAATTCATGGACACATCAAAGTGATACTCACATATTCTAATATTCTTTTATTAAATTTTATAATAAATTTGTACATATAATTGTTTTTAAAGCCGATGCTCGTTTTATAACACCCTTACTTAATGCTCAAAAAGTGAGAATTTGTTTAAAATAGCAAATATCAACTGACTCCTTAAACACCTTTTACTTTTTTCCTTACCAAATTACAATGCCAACATAATTCCTATAATAAAAATTTGTAAATATTAAATATAACTAATTAACGATTTAAAACACCGTCTCCCATCTCATAACATACATGCATGGTTAATTGATTAGTAATAGTACAATAATGTGTTTAATTAGAATATTAATTTTTCCAACACAAAATAATCAAACAACGAATGGATAATTTTTTTTATTGATTTAATTGACGAAAAAAAGGTCCACTTGATTCAACTTAATCGAGTTGGTCACACCCCGTGTATAATTTGTTCAGGTATAAATGTAAATTCTACGATATTACTTTTATTTAAATTGCGGATGTTAATCGAAAAATATATATACTTATGTATCTTATCATGATTCTCACTATCATTGATTACGAATTTATCGAAAAGTTAAAATCGTCTATTAATTATTGTCAAAAGAATTGCAATGATTTTGAATAAGGATTAGAAATGACGATAAAAATTATTTTATTTTATTGTTTTACCTTAAAATAATGGTATTTTTATATAAATCATTAATATTTTATAACAAAATAATAATAATAATAATAATGTTCTAATAAAATTGTTAAACTTTTATATTAAATATGAAATAAAGTGCATTTAATATATATTTAATAGGTATAATTAATTACTAATTAAATGCAAGAAAATTATTTTAATAAAAAATAAAAATGTGAAAATTCAAGAAAAATATTTTGAAGTTTCTGAGTGCAAGTCTTTCCAGTTTCCTGCTATTATAATAAATTTTTATATAAAAGTACTGTAAAAGATAAATTAATTTCTATTATTCTTAAAAATTGATTGGTCTCTTATGAATTTTCTATTAAAAATTAATTTAAAAATAATTTACATGAATTATTAATTGGAAAAATATTTTTATTATACATATCTAAAATTTTGATAATCTTAAAAACATCACAAACATATAAAAATAAAAATTACAATATGAACGTAATATTTACAATCAAAATTCAAAAGTTACAAATATTGAATACAACTTAATAACGTTTTTTAAAACCGACACCCCTCTCATAATATACATGTTCAATAATAGTTTAAGAATTTATTTAATTTGAATATTAATTTATTTTGACACAATATAATGAAACAATGGGCATATAATTTTTTTATCAATTTAATCTTCCGATAAAATGGTTGAGTTTGTTCATAACTCATGTGTGTATGCGCATGATTTGTTTACAAATTTCAGATATTAAGTTAAGATCCGTGTACTTCCGTAATTTACTACGATTTCACAATCATTGATAATAAAGATTATTTGAGAAGTTGGTTAATAATGTTTTTTAAAACCGACAGCCCTCTCATAATATACATATTCAATAATAGTATAAGAATTTTTTAATTACAATAAAAAATTATTTCAACACAATATAACGAAACAATGGGTGTATAGCTTTTTTATCAATTTTATCTTCCGATAAATGACTGGATTTGTTAAATTTAATCGATTTGATCATAACTCCTGTATTATTTATTCATGTGCAAAATTGAAAATCTATCTGTACTGTTTGTATACAATTCCAAGTATTAAATAAATATCTTGTACTTCCATAATATTACGATTTTCACAATTATTGATAATAAAAATTGCTTGAGAAGTTAAGGCCGTGTACCCTATAATCATCCGAAAAGAAATTATAGTGATCTTGAATATGGAATAAAAAATTACGCAATATAAACAATTGTTATTCGTCATTTTAACTAAAAATAAACATAACTATATATAATTAATATGTAATATTGAAAAAATAACTATAATGTTCAACTAAAGTTTGCTAATTTTTAAACAAATTAAATAGAGTAAATTTAATATATGTTTAATAGGTGTAATTAATGACTAATTAAAATGTCATTAATAGCTATTTAATGCAAGAAAATAATTTTAATACAAAAAAAAATCAAAAAAACGAAAATTCAAGAAAATTACCTTGAACTGTTCTGGTGCATTTCCGATCTCCAGGCATTAATATTTTTAAAAATTGTGCACATAACATTATTGTTTGTTAATTTTTATTATTTGAAAGTTGATATGATTAAAAATTGTGTAAAATGTAACTAAATTTGAATGTTTGAAATTAGGTGAAAAAAATATGTTTCGGTTAAACTCTTGAATATTATTAATAATAATTTCAAAGATATTGACGACACCTATTTTGTCGCATAAAAAATGCTTTTGAAATCCAATATGACAGACATTTGCAAGGTTTGACATTGAATAAGTAAAAATAATGTTTGTGAATCTTTTCCAATTAATGACATTATGAAAGACGGGATTGCTTAATTTGTTAGTAAATTTGATTGTATGATGAAAAGAAATAGAATGTAAATGTGATGAGATGTATGATTATTGACTTTACCTGTCGATATATTTGGTTTTATGACAAAAAAACAGAATTCAAATGCATATTTTTAGTCATGCTTCATGTTTTTTGAAGTGATCCGACACCCGTATCTCTACATTTAATTAATTTTTCTGAGCATTTTATAAGAACTTTTATATTTGTAATATTAAAATTAAATTCATGGACACACGTTCAAAGTGATACTCACATATTCTAATACTCTTTTATTAAATTTTATAATAAATATGTACATCTAATTGTTTTAAAGCCGATACCCGTTTTATAACACCCTTATTCAATGCTCAGAAAGTGAGAATTTGATTAAAACAGCAAAATAACTCTTTAAAGACCTCTTACTTTTTTTCATACCAAACTACAATGTCAACATAATTCCTATAATAAAAATTTGTAAATATTAAATATAACTAATTAACGTTCTTAAACACCGTCTCCTGTCTCTTAACATACATGATTAATTGATTGGTAATAGTATAAGTATGTGTTTAGTTAAAATATTAATTTTTTCTAACAGAAAATAATCAAACAACGAATGGGTAATTTTTTTATTGATTTAATCGAAAAAAGGGTTGACCTTATTCAATTTAATCGAGTTGGTCACCCGTGTGTAATTTGTTCATGTATAAAAGTAAATTCTACGATATTAATTTAAATCGTGGATGTTAATCGAAATATATATATATATATATATATATATATATATATATATATATATTTATGTATCTTATCATGATTCTCATGATCATTGATTACAGTTTTATCGAAATAAAATCGTTTATTAATTGTTGCCAAAAGTATTGCAATGATTTTGAATAAGGATTATAAATTGCACGATAAAAATAATTTTATTTTATTGCTTTACCTTAAAATAATGGTACTTTTATATAAATCGTTAATATTTTATAACAAAATAATAATAATAACGTTTTAATAAAATTGTTAAACTTCTATATTAAATATGAAATAAAGCGTATTTAATAGGTATAATTAATGATTAATTAAATGCAAGAAAATTATTTTAATAAAAAATAAAAAAATATGAAAATTCAAAAAAAGTTTTTTGAAGCTTCTGAGTGCAAGCCTCTCCGGTCTCCTGCTATTATTATATACTAGGTAACAAAGCCGCGCTACGCGCGTCACGAAAATATTTTAAAAAATTATACACATAACATTATTGTTTGTTATCCCTCCGTCCCAGCCAATAGTTTACATGGTGGCTGGGCACGGAGACCAAGGATAGTGGGTGTAATATTGTTAAAATAAGTAAAGTAGTGAGTGTAATAGTGAATTTATTGTTAAAATAAATGAAATAGTGGGTGTAATAGTGTAAAATGTTGAAAAAGTGGAATAAAGTAGTGGATGTAATAATGTATTTTATTGTTAAAAGTTGCTATTTTGGGTAATGTAAAGAAATGGTGGGACGACCCAAAAAGGAAATTATAAAGAAATGGATGGGACAGAGGGAGTAAATGTTATTATTTGAAAGTTAATATGATAAATAAAAATTATATGAAATGTAATTAAATTTGAATGTTTAAAAATTAAAAAGAGAAAAGAATTTAGGTGAAAAAATACATGTTTCAGTTTAATTCTCGAATATTAATAATAATAATAATAATTTTGAAGATATTGACGAACCTATTTTGTCGCATAAAAAATGCTTTTGAAATCCAATATTGACAAACATTTGCAAAGTTTGACATTGAATAAGTAAAAATAACATTTGTGAATCTTTTCTATTGTCGATGACATCATAAAAGACGTGATTGATTAATTTGTTATTAAATTATTTTTAGTAAAATTGATTGTACGATGAAAAGAATTAGAATGTAAATATGATGAGAGGTGTGATTGATTTCACTTGTCAATATATTTGGTTTTATGACGAAAACAACAAAATTCAAATGCATATTGTAAATATGTAAGTCATGCTTCATGTTTTTTTGGAGTGATCCGACACCCGTATCTCTACATTTAATTAATTTTTCAGAGCATTTTATAAGAAATGTTTTGTTTGTAACATTAAAATTAAATTCATGGACACATCAAAGTGATACTCACATATTCTAATATTCTTTTATTAAATTTTATAATAAATTTGTACATAAAATTGTTTTAAAAGCCGATGCTCGTTTTATAACACCCTTACGTAATGCTCAAAAAGTGAGAATTTGTTTAAAATAGCAAAAAAACAACTCCTTAAACACCTTTTACTTTTTTCCATACCAAACTACAATGTCAATATAATTCCTATAATAAAAAATTGTAAATATTAAATATAACTAATTAACGATTTTAAACACCGTCTTCCATCTCATAACATACATGCATGATTAATTGATTAGTAATAGTATAAGAATGTGTTTAATTAGAATATTAATTTTTCCAACACAAAATAATCAAACAACGAATGGGTAATTTTTTTATTGATTTAATTGACGAAAAAGGGTCCACTTGATTCAATTTAATCGAGTTGGTCACACCCCGTGTATAATTTGTTCAGGTATAAATGTAAATTCTACGATATTACTTTTATTTAAATTGTGGATGTTAATCGAAAAATATATATACTTATGTATCTTATCATGATTCTCACGATCATTGATTACGAATTTATCGAAAAGTTAAAATCGTCTATTAATTATTTCCAAAATATTTGCAATGATTTTGAATAAGGATTATAAATGAGGATAAAAATTATTTTATTTTATTGTTTTACCTTAAAATAATGGTATTTTTATATAAATCATTAATTTTTTATAACAAATTAATAATAATAATGTTCTAATAAAATTGTTAAACTTTTATATTAAATATGAAATAAAGTGTATTTGATATATATTTAATAGGTATAATTAATTATCAATTAAATGCAAGAAAATTATTTTAATAAAAAATAAAAATGTGAAAATTCAAGAAAAATATTTTGAAGCTTCTGAGTGCAAGTCTTTCAAGTTTCCTGCTATTATAATAAATTTTTATATAAAAGTACTGTAATAGATAAATTAGTTTCTATTATTCTTAAAAATTGATTGATCTCTTATGAATTTTCTATTAAAAATTAATTTAAAAATAATTTACATGAATTATTAATTGGAAAAATATTTTCATTATATATATCTAAAATTTTGATAATCTTAAAAACATCACAAACATATAAAAATAAAAATTACAATATGAACTTAATATTTACAATCAAAAGTTACAAATATTGAATACAACTTAATAACGTTTTTTAAAACCGATACCCTCTCATAATATACATGTTCAATAATAGTTAAAGAATTTATTTAATTTGAATATTAATTTATTTTGACACAATACAATGAAACAATGGGCATAAAATTTTTTTATCAATTTAATCTTCCGATAAAATGGTTGAGTTTGTTCAATTTAATTAGTTTGGTCATAACTCATGTGTGTATGCGCATGATTTGTTTACAAATTTTAGATATTAAGTAAAGATCCACGTATTTCCATAATTTACTACGATTCCACAATCATTGATAATAAATATTATTTGAGAAGTTGGTTAATAATGTTTTTTAAAACCGACAGCCCTCTCATAATATACATATTCAATAATAGCATAAGAATTTGTTTAATTACAATAAAAAATTATTTCAACACAATATAACGAAACAATGGGTGTATAGCTTTTTTATCAATTTTATCTTCCGATAAATGGCTGGATTTGTTAAATTTAATCGATTTGATCATAACTCATGTATTATTTATTCATGTGCAAAATTGAAAATCTATCTGTACTGTTTGTATACAATTCCAGATATTAAATAAATATCTTGTACTTCCATAATTTATTACGATTTTCACAATTATTGATAATAAAAATTGCTTGAGAAGTTAAGGTCGTGTACCCTATAATCATCCGAAAAGAAATTATAGTGATCTTGAATAGGGAATAAAAAATAACGCAATATAAACAATTGTTATTCGTCATTTTAACTAAAAATAAACATAACTATATATAATTAATATTTAATATTGTAAAAATAACTATAATGTTCAACTAAAGTTTGCTAATTTTTAAACAAATTAAATAGAGTAAATTTAATATATGTTTAATAGGTGTAATTAATGACTAATTAAAATGTCATTAATAGCTATTTAATGCAAAAAAAAAATTAATAAGAAAAATCAAAAAAATAAAAATTCAAGAAAAATACCTTGAACTGGTGCATTTCCGATCTCCAGGCATTATAATATATATATAGATCGGAAAGACTACAAAAAAGAGTTGTAGGAATAGAAGAACATGGTTGGCAATCAAATTTACACTCGATAAGTACGGTGAAACTTCACACAAACTAGAAAAAGTAGTAAATTAACGAAAGATGAATCTGGTGCGTTCAGGGTGAAAAAGGAGTGTTGGGTCTGCCATGCTTCTTGGTCGGTGGCTTCTGTTTTAAGAGGGTTATCGTATTTAAAGATTGCCGGTACTAATCAACTAATTAATTCAGTTATCTATATAGTAGTGTTCTGCGTATCAAATCAATACAGGGGACGGTAGGTCTCCAATAAAAACCATAATATTAAAACATAGATAAAACAAATGTAGACAACATACATTAAAAATATACTTCTCAAGCAAAAGATTAGACGCCTCCTTTAGTGTTGTTACGTTTCTTCTTTTTCTTCCACCGTGCGTTTCATTGGGTTGAGCTTCACACTAGAGTTAACAGCATAGAGCTACAGGAAGAAAAGTATCTTGGCTTCACAAAAGGATGCACGCTTTCTTCATTGAGCAAAAGAATGTACGCCTCCTTTAGTGTTGTTACCTTCTTCATGTGTTTCATTGGGTTGAGCTTCACACTAGAGTAAATAGCATAGAGCTGCAGGAAAAAATTCTTGGATCCACAAAAGGATGCACGCTGTCTTCATTGAGCAGAAGAAGGCTCTCCACAAAATTAGAATGTATGCGACCGGTATTGTCCGAATACATTAAATGATAATTATCACATAGAAAGCTAAATTCAGTACTTGATGATCTAAATTCTGTCAACTTTGCACCCTCAGGATAATGATCATCAGATTTTAATGATCTAAATTCTGTCAACTTCGCACACTCAATGTCGCACAAAAATAACTTAGTTGTACATAAATACTCATCGAAAGTCCTTACCAAATATTTCCCATTATTTAAGAACCCTACAGGATGATGATAAATGGCATCTTTCAATTCGATACTGAATTTATTTTCCCAAGGTGATGTGGACGAGGACTTGTCTCTTAATATCCACATTGTTAGATGATCATGATTCTCACATCCCAAAAGAGATATTGTTTCTCCATATGCTTCTATAGCACTACCAATTCCTCTAAATCCTTCGGGAAACTTGATTACTCGAATGGTTTCGTCACTCAATTTGAAACGTATGACTACTCTACTAGATGTCACCACCAAATATGCAGCACCATCTACAAACTTGGTATCTAGATTATCAAAAGCATTGAATACGTCATCAAAATAGAAATTTGTATAAACAGTTTTCCAACTATCCGTACTCAAGCTATAAATGGAAACAACACTCTTTGTATTATTAACAGCGGGAATGACTATTACTTTATAATCGTCATCGTAGTATCCAAAACTCACAGAAGCTCTTCGTCCATATTGAAAATCATACCGAATCGAGATTTCAAGTTTTGGAAGCTTTTTTGCTTTTCTACAAATTGGATTCCACAGATGTATAATATTGTCGATCCAGTACCAGAAATCCGACAAACATAACAACCCATTACAAACCCCGTAAATCTGTAGTGTTCCAGAATTACCAGTGACATCTTTCTTGAATGATTTGTGGGTGTAGTATAGTTTAGAATGTTTTGTACTATCAAAAAGGGGATTACTATCGGTAACTAACGTGCACAATGAATCTACGTATAGTATATACTTGCATGAGGAGGAGGTGAGATGAGTTTTAGCGAACGAAGGATTATCTATAATTTGATGCCAGGTTTTACAAACACACCTGCATCGAAGAAGAGACTTAACCGGCAGGTTGGAGATGATGTTTATTAAGATATCTTCTGGCAAGAAAGAACATGCAGGTTGAACCGAAGACAAGTTCTTAGCCCTTGTGTATGGCTGGCAGAGAATATATTTGAAGAAAAAATCGATAACGGTGGGAATCAAAGCTGTCGCACCTGAACACAAATTGCAAAACGGTACATAGCAATACAGAAGAACTTGCAGGACTAGTTTTCCGATTGTCATCGTAAGGGAATTCTTTTTTGAATTAAACTATGCAAGTTTGATTGCTGTTCAAAACCACAAAGGCATGTATATATCACCACATCCCCCTCCCCCCTCCTTTTATAGTACAGGTATAGAGGTGTATATGGTTTGATTTACATATTTCAATTTAAAGTTTGATTAATGTCCGCATCGGGTAGAGGCTAGACTTGCCATATATTATTAAATAATTGAAATTGAAATTGAAATTGTTTTTATACATTCATCTATCAAATTTTAATAAATTTGTTGATTATATTATTAATAAACTAGCTTTATACCGTGCGATGCACGGGTAATTTTATTAATAATTTTTAGTACAATTTTCATTATAAATTTTTTTCTTGAAAATTTAGTTTTATAATATTTTGAATAATATTTTTACTTTTAATGATAATAATACATATGTTATATGATTGGTAAGTATACATTTGTTTTTTTTTATTGTAAATGGTTTTTCTATAATTTATATTTCAAAATTTAGGTTAACATATTTTTTAGTATTTAATAATTATTTTTTATTTTAGTAGATTACATATGATATACTTTAAATATAGGTACTATATTCGTATAACAATTTATTATTATCTTTTTATATTTTTGATTATGTAATTTAATGGTTATCTTAGTTTTTTTAGATATTTTGTTATTTTGTTTTTATAGTTTTTAAATGCATTTTTTTAACCTTTTTGGAAATATGTGTGTTATTAAATTGTTTTATTTTTTTGAATATTAATTCTATATTTTTGCCTTGTGTGGTGTTTATTACGTGTTTTTTTAGAGTAATATTAGGGTTTCTATGTTATATTATATTTAGATATTAATATAAATTTATTTTGTGGGTATTTAGATTGCTTTCTAATTTAAAATATGATCATTTATTGATTTGTGTTCACTTTTTAATTTAAATTTATTCTTTGTAAAGTAAGAATTTGTTTATGTGTTGGTTTGTGCTCACATTTTTTTAATTTTTATTTTTGAAACATTTTTATTGTCAAACCTAAAAATAGAATCTTTAATAATTTTTATTAAAATATTTTTTCTTAAACATTTTTATTTGGTAAACGATTTGTTTTTTGTAAATTATATTTTAAGTTTTAGCTTAACATATATTTAAATATTTCATATTTTTTGGGAAGTTTTCTATATATAATATATATTAGACATGGGAGAACATATTGGTTTAACTATTCTTTATATATGTATATGTGATTATGTAATTGTGTTAAAGAAAGTTTGTATTATGTTTTTATGTTTTTGTGTTGGTATGTATTTGTTTTAAGTGCATTATATTAAAGTTTATTGTTGTTTTTAGTTTTTTACATTTAGATCTTTTTTTTTGAATTGACGTTTATTTTGTATATTATATTTTATTGAATTTTGGTGTCATTTACGACATGTTTTTTGATTAATTTTTTATTATCTTCTTTTACCATATATTTTCTTTAAAACTTCTTTTTTGTTTTGTAATTAAATGTACATTCTTGTTTTTTTTTTATTTTTTGAATTGAAATTCTAATGATATGCTTCGTTTACTTGTTTATTATATATAAAGAATGAATTTGAGACTTATTTTTAATTATGATTTTTTGCTAATTTGTCTTTTGGTGTTGGTAAAGTAAATGATTTGTTTGAAAATTATATTTTAAGGTTTAGCCTAACATATATTTTAATATTTCATATTTTTTGTCGTTTTAACTTCTAATTATTAGAATATATATATAAGATTTTAGATATGTGGTAACTTATTATAATTTAACATATATGCGGACACTTTTTTTAAACAAACTTTATAATATCTCTTATATTTTTGTGTTGGTTTATATTTATTTTAAGCGCATTATATTAAATTTTCTTGTTGATTTTAATTTTCTAAATTTAAATTTTTTGTTTTGAATTAGTATTTGTTTTGTAAATTATTTTTTGTTGAATTTTGTGTCATTTCCAATTATAATATGTCTTTTAATTAAATTTTTAATATCTTGTTTTAGAATATATTTTCTTTAAAAAAAATTTTGTTTGTAATTAAATGTAAATTCTTCTTTTTAAAAAAATTATTTTTGAATTGAAATTCTAATGACATGCTTTGTATACTTATTTATTTTATATAAATAATGAATTTGTGATTTATTTTCATTATGTTTTTTTGTATTTTATCCTTATTTGTTAATTGTATGTAAGTTTTGGGCTATTACAACTATTTTTCCTATAATAGTAATTAATTAAGTTGATGATGATGAATATTTTATTAGTTTTATTCTTTGTTAATTTATTTTAAATTTTATTGTTGATGAAATTTAATTTAGGATTATTTGTACTTATTATATTTAGATTCTCTATTAATTATTTTATTTTAGATTTTCGGATTTTTTTAAATTTATTTACAACTTTAGTACCAAATTTAAAATCTTTGCAAAATAATAAAATGTTAATTTATTGATTTGTGTTTATTTTGTATTTACTTTTATTAGTATAAATTTTAAAGACATGTTTGTTGTAGAATCTAAAAATAAATTTTTTTATGACATTTTTAAAAAAAATTAGGTTTTCTTGATTTTTTTGGTAAGGTTTTTGTTAAATTATATTTTAAACTTTAGTCTAAATTTTTTTTGTATTAATTTTAGTTAACAGTAATTTTCTCAACTATAGTTTTTTCTGTTTTATCATTTGTTATTTATTTTAGTGCATTAGTTACTTGTTAGCATAGTTTTAGTTTTTTTGGAACATAGTTTTAACTTTTAAACCAAGGCCCAACATCTAATTTATTCTCTAGTCCACTGACGACCAGATGACCACCTGATCCTCCTTACGCCAATTATATATAGGATATAATTTTTGGACCATAGTTTTAACTTTTAAACCAAGGCCCAACATCTAATTTATTCTCTAGTCCACTGACGACCACCTGATCCTCCTTACGCCAATTATATATAGGATATAATTTTAATAAATTAGTTGCCATATATGCAAGTTTGTTTGCCCCCCCTCCGCCCCCTTTATAGTACAGGTATAGAGGTGTATATGCTTTGATTTACATATTTCAATTTAAAGTTTGATTAATGTCCGCATGGGTAGAGGCTAGACTTGCTATATATATTATTAAAAATAATTGAAATTGAAATTGAAATTTTGTTTTTTTCACTACTACCCCGTGCAAATCACGAGTTACTTTTATAAATTTTTAAAATTATATGATTAAACAAAAATAGAGTATATTAATTTATTATGAATATAATTTAATTAATAAAATTAATAATAATAATAGTTATTTAATAAATGACATGTATTAATTAAAATTGATAATATAAAATCTTAATTTCAATTTGTTGTTGACGGACTTCGAAACTTGAATCTTTAGAAGAGGAATTTAAATATATAATATTCTTTATTATTAGATCTAACGGTTATCAAATGTCTAACGGTCACTATTTTTTTAACGATTAATTGAACCAAACAACCAAACTACCAATTATCTCCTAATTTACTTATTATAAACTAGCTTATAACCCGTGCAACGCGCGACTCCTTTTCTAATATCTATAATTATGTTATTAATTTTTTAATATTTATATGTTATTAATTTACATATCAAATTGTTGTTAAAAAATTAATTTATATATAAGATTTTACACGTTCAGTTTAATATTTGTACTCTATTTTGAATTTTTAAATTTGATTTGGATAATTTTACAGCCCACATGAAATTAGCAAAATAATCTTTGATTCAGTGACGGCTTAACAATTATTTTCCAATTAAAACTACGCAGAAACAAAAAAGAGAAGAAATTGACCATTTTTTACATTGAAAATTCTATTCGATTTATGAAATCTACTTATATTTCGTTTTGATTATCAAAATACCATTCTAATTATTTGAAGATAGTTCTATTAACAACCAAATACATTTTAATAATAAATAAAAATTGTTATATCATAAAATAAATAGATGAAAAACGATGGATTTAGCATAATTTTTTTTTATTTTTTAACATGTAAACTAAAAAGTGTATTTACATAGAAATACGAAAACGTGTATGTCAATGATTTAAATCATATATAATTGGGCTCTTTTGAAAAATAAATAAGAAAAAGTAAATTTTTGCACATTTACTTTTGTTAAGAAAGACTATTTGCAATTTTACTAAACTAAGTTTCAAATTGCAAAAATACTAACCCTAATTCTCCCCCTCCCCCTTCCCCCAATTTCTCTCTCCTCCCCCCTCATAACACACACGCCGACTTTGTGTACTTTTTTTTTTTTTTTTTTTTATTTTTTTTTTTAAGGTGGTGGCTATTTTGGTGGATTTAGGTTTCCTGGCCCCGCAGGGGCATATTCAACTAAATTTGCAACTAATTGCAACTGAATGCAACTAAATTTCTGATTTCAAGTTCCATTTGTCAGTTGTCATTTTCGACCTCATTTTTGAACTCTAATATATATATATATATATATATATATATATATTTAAGAAGGGTGATATTTTGGTGGATTTAGGTTTCCTGGCCCCGCAGGGGCATATTCAACTAAATTTGCAACTAATTGCAACTGAATGCAACTAAATTTCTGATTTCAAGTTCCATTTGTCAGTTGGCATTTTCGACCTCATTTTTGAACTCTAATATATATATATATATATATTTAAGAAGGGTGATATTTTGGTGGATTTAGGTTTCCTGGCCCCGCAGGGGCATATTCAACTAAATTTGCAACTAATTGCAACTGAATGCAACTAAATTTCTGATTTCAAGTTCCATTTGTCAGTTGGCATTATATATATATATATATATATATATATAATAGAGTTCAAAAATGAGATCGAAAATGACAAATGAAAAATGGAACTTGAAATCAGCAACTTAATTTCTGATTTCAGTTGCATTCAGTTGAATATGCCCCTGCGGGGCCTTGCAACCCAAATCCACCAAAATCACCCAAACCAATAATATGTAGTTGCAACTAGTTGTAACTAGTTGAAAGTAGTTGAAAATAGTTGCAACTAGTTGAAAATAGTTGCAACTAGTTGTAACTAGTTGAAAGTAGTTGAAAATAGTTGCATTCAGTTGAAAACAGTTGAAAATAGTTGTTTTGGTTGAATATTGCCCCTTGCGGGGCCTTGGAAACCAAAATCACTCAAACCAATAATATGTAGTTGCAACTAGTTGAAAGTAGTTGAAAATGGTTGCAACTAGTTGAAAATATTTGAAAACAGTTGAAAATAGTTGATTTGGTTGAATATTGCCCCTGGCGGGGCCTTGGAACCCAAAATCATTTAGTTGAATATTGCCCCTGGCGGGGCCTTGCAACCCAAATCCACCAAAATCACCCAACCTTTTTAAAAAAAAGTTGTATTTGGTTGCATTTAGTTGAATTTGATTGAATATGGTTGCAAACAAAAATCCACCCAAATAGCCCCCATCTTAAAAAAAAAAAAAAAAAAGTACAAATCGGCGGCGGCATCTGTGTTGATCAGGGGGAGGAGAGAGAAAGTTGAGGGAGGAGGGGCCTAGTATTTTTGCAATTTGAAACTTTGTTTTGGTAAAATTGCAATTTATTAAGTAAGGTGGTATTTTTGCAAAAAGAAACTTTAAATCTAGTATTCTTGGTAAATATCCTATATAATTTGGTTGTTTACATTGAATAGGATTAATGTAAAAATTCGTAATTATATTTTCTCTTGAGATTTTGAGTGTTTCCATTTGATCATAATTGTTGAATCATCACTAAATTAAAGATGATTTTATAAGTTTCGCGTGGGCTGTAAAATCAACCAAATCTGATTTCTAGATTTCGAGATAGAACCCAAATAGTAAATATAAACTTTTTTTTTAATATTAATAAAAAAATTAAGTCAAATTCAATTATACTTTTTAAATATATCTTTTTCACATTATAATTTTATTTTTAAAATTCAATTCTAGTATAACCTTTTTAATTATATCCTTTTTAAATTAGAATTTTTTTTAATATGGTATAATCTTGATCATCCATTTTTAAAAATAATAGATTCGACGGTTGAGATTATTTTGGTAATACAGTGACCAAATCAAAAGTATGTATAAGATTCTTGTTATGCATATCTATACTATATTATAATAAGCAAAAGGGGTATAATTTGTAGTTGGTTAACCCCTTTTTTGGTTATCCCCACTTTTGGTTATCCCTCATTTATCACCGTTAGATCAGCAACTCAAATAGATCATGCCCGTTAGATATAATAATACTAAAAGTTGTTATATGCAGAGGTACAAGGTTCGATTCCTGCCAACAACATATTAATTTATATTTAATACTAAAAATTATTATATACAAAGATGTAAGTTTCGAATTTTTTCAATAAGATATTATAATTAATATTTATAATATTATATTACACTATAAATAAATTATAAAATATTAAAAGCAACTCGTGCTTTGCACGGGCTATAAGCTAGTTATATATAAAGGATATAATTAGTGCAGATAGATAGATTAATAGATACTCCCTCCGTCCTCTCATTTCTTTACAGTTTCTATTTTAGGACGTCCCTCTCATTTCTTTACATACCATAAATAATACTCGTAACTTTTAACAATAAAATACATTATTATATCCACTACTTAACTCCACTTTTTTGATACTTTACACTATTACACCCACTACTTCACTTATTTTAATAATAAAATCACTATTACACTCACTACTTCACTTATTTTAATCATAATACTTCATATTCGTGAAAAAACTTAACGTAAACAATTACGAGGGACGGAGGGAGTAGTATAGATATAAGATATAGATGTTGTATTGGTTGCCACGCACGCGTGGAGTACCAGGTCTCCATCTTTTTTCCCACGTTCAAAGAAAAGAAAAAGGAAGCACGTGTAATTTCTTTGAATTTTGTTGAGCACGTGTTAGGTGTTACGAATTCGGCAGTAAGATCAAAATCTGACATGAAATTAAAACTGAAAGCCTACGTCCTGAGAAAAAAAAAACAAATTGAAGAGGAACAAAACCATACAAATAAACAGAACAAAGCAATAGAAAAAAACTAAGGCATTACCTAAAAAACAAACAAAAGAAACATCAGCCAAACAAAAGAAACATCAGCCAAATATCCTTATTTTTTTTAGATGGTCGATTTTGCTTTCTGTTTCCTCAGCTTCTCCAGTAATATCTCTGAGGACCTCCTAATCTCTAACGACTTTGTAGTAAACTCATTTTCCAATCCCACCTCTGTGATGACCTCTCTTCTAAAAACAGCCAACTCCTCCACCACCAAATCATATTTACCAAATTAACTAAATAGTGAAAGTGCTACTTTGCTGTATGTTCTTTCTATTGTTTGGATTTGCAATGAAACGCGATGGACATGGGATCCTTAAAGACAATGCCAATGCATTTCATCTGCCTTGGTTGCTCAGATTAAGTATTACGACCAGTTGATATCATTTCAGTACCTTTAATTATTGGTCGGGTATTTTTAAGTGTAGCAAACCTCCTTTATATCTGAGGACTACCATGGTACCAACATATACCTCATCCTGAACTTCTTCCAATTTCCAAATCGCTTCCTCAGTTCCTCAGTTACTAAGCGGGAAGTCAAAGTAGACCAGGCCCATTATTAGATCCATCCTCCAACCAAGTATGGCCTATTGGAACCATCTTTTGCCAATTGATCCGCTTCTCCATTTAACTCTCTAGGGATACATAATAGTCTAATATTTTTTATAATTCCCTGTATTGCAAGAACTCTTATTTATCCACTTGTTATTGTCCGACCTCCACAGTTTTCCATACTCAACACTGCCTCCCTCGAATCCGAATATACTCCAATATCTAACTCCCCTTTCCCATGGTCTAATAAAATTTGGAGAATAAAAGACAGAGCTTCCATTTCTGCCTCCAAAGCATTGTTGGCAAGAGAAGGACCTGAGAACAAGAAAATAATAGTGCCACTTTTATTTTTAATCAGTCCACCAATGCCCGCCTTACAATCGAAACCATTTTCTATTATATATTATAACCCAACATGGGCCATTTTATTCACATGTTAAATTACATATATCCTTCTTCATGTATCATTAGTTCAGCAATATCATTTGTTCTAACATACCGGCTGTCTAAATTCTACACCTGTTCTGCGATCTTTGTCCGGCCTCAAGGACTTCGATGAGGAAGCCATTCTAATTCTTTCATTCTGCTGGTCAATGTCAGCAACCCCAAACCGCATCAATTAAGACTGCTCAGTCACCAATCTTTCATGTATTGACTGATGAACTTGAAACTTAGATGTTTAGACTAATATTCATTTCATCTGGATATGTTTTAAAGCACTATGTGATTTTTGATTATAGATGACAGAATACTAAATCATAAAATGTTTCAGTTCTGATACTATCTAGTAGTTTCCAGACTCTGTTTCCCTTATTACTTGATTTGGTAGCTATTTGTTTCCTTAATATAGTAATTGTAACATAGGCCCTTCTTTTTGCAACAGCAAGCATGTTAATTGCATAAAAGCATTTAGGATCTCGATGAGCCAACAGCAGAAGGTCATCTTCCGAAAGTAAATTTGGAAAAGCAGAAGAAAAGATTAACCTCTTTACTTAATTTATTCAAATTGCTAAACGGTATCTAAACTGTCCTGAATCCCCATCGGTATTCTGGTGAGAGGTGTTTGCAAAGCATATGGGATTTTCCAAAGAAGTAACATGTTTGTATAACAGAAATTCAAGGGTTCGCTTATCTGTTCTACATGAAATAAAATACTACTGTAGTATTTACGATTAAAAGAGGTGACACCAAACTCCGATTACTAACAACTGTGAAGACTTTCTTCAAGTCTTCTGGAATTATACACCAAACATCATGTCCTTACACACCTCAACAAAATGGGGTGGTAGAACGTAAGCATCAACACATACTTAATGTGGCCAGATCCTTGATGATACAAGCTTCTTTACCAAAAACGTTTTGGGGTGACTGCATTCTTACAGCTGTACATTTGATAAATCTTCTACCTGTTTCTCAGTGGGATTTTAAGTCACCATATGAAATGATCTATAAAAAGACTCCTGCTTATGATTACTTAAAGGTGTTTGGCTGTCTTTGTTACATTGCAAATATTTCTGGTCCTTCAGATAAATTTGATTCCAGAGGGCTTCGATGTGTGTTTCTTGGCTATCCGTATGGTAAAAGGGTTACAGGGTAATGCATCTTGAAACCAAGAAGTGTTATGTCTCAAGGGATGTCATATTTGTTGAAAACACCTATCCTTTTAGCTCTATTACTCCAACCTCTGATTTAATGTTTCCCATAGAGTCATCTATTAATTTAGACTCTCCTCTTCAGTTTCTGGTTGAACCTGTTCCTAAGTCACCAAATGAAGCTCCAAATTCCAGTTCTAATCTCAATGACGAGTCTGATGATTCTCCTGTTCATGATAGTTTAACAGATCAACTTGATCAACTTGTTGAGACAACCACTGATGTCCAGCCTTTATCTAAACCTCTTAGACCATCTCGTACCAAAATTCTACCAGCTAAGTATAAGGATTTTACAGGCATTCCTGCATTGGTTTCTAAACCAGTATCCTCTACACCTGATGTCTTAAATTCAAGTGTTATGTGTGTGTATCCTCTTCATAAATATATCTCATATCATGTCTTCAGGCCTCCTCATCTTAAGTTCTTGGCCAATGTATCCAAGATTCCTGTCCCTTATACTTATAAGCAGGCTGTTGTCCATGATCATTGGCGTGCTGCTATGTTGGCTGAGGTTAAGGCTCTTGAGGACAATCAAACATGGGACATAGTTCCACGACCTTCTAACAAGAATATTGTTGAATGCAAGTGGCTTTTTAAAGTCAAATATACTGCTGAAGGAACTGTAGATAAATACAAAGCTCGACTTGTTGCAAAGGGTTTTACTCAAACAATAGGGGTGGATTATTTTGAAACGTACGCCTCTGTTGCTAAAATGACTACAGTTCGTGTTGTTCTGGCACTAGCTGCTAAATTTAATTGGCATATCCATCAAATGGATGTTAATAACGCCTTTCTTCATGGTGTTTTAACTGAAGAAATATATATGAAGTTACCATATTACCGAGCCGAAGGGCAGCACTTTTGTACGTCATCGTAGTATGTCACGTCGTCTCGTCCCCGCTGCATCGAAGAGTACCTATGCACTATGTTCCGGTTCACTGATAAGAAAGATAGAGTCGGGGTGGGGGTCTACGATGTGATACTAAAGTATGACCGCCTCCTGGTTTTCAAACTCTCTCATCTGTCTCTCATAAGTTTCCTCCTGGAGTTGAGTTAGTATGCAGATTACGAAAATCTATCTACGGTTTGAAACAGGCACCAAGGGTCTGGAATGATAAACTTGCCAAATCTCTGGTTCAGTTTGGTTTTACTCAAGTGTCATGTGATCATAGCTTGTTTACCTACAAACGTGATTCTGATTTTGTTGTTGCCATTGTGTACGTAGATGACATTTTTCTTACAGGCAATTCTATGGATCTAGTTAGCACTGTTAAGTCATTTTTACATTCTCAGTTCAAAATCAAGGACTTAGGACCAATGAAGTACTTTCTTGGCCTGGAGCTTGCTCGTTCCCCTACTGGGATCTTCCTCAATCAAAGGAAGTATGCACTTGATATTCTGACAGACACTGGTATGGCTGGTGTTAAACCATCACTTGTGCCAATTGAACAGAATCACAAGTTGATTGATAATACATCTTTTGGATTATCTTCTGATGAGACTGCAATCTATCGACGTTTAGTTGGGCGTTTACTGTATCTTACCATCACTCGCCCAGATTTATCATATGGGGTTCATGTTCTATCTCAGTTCATTTCTTCACCTCGAGTGGATCATCTTTCAACTGCTTATAAAATGGTTCGCTATATCAAAGGCACAATTGGCCAAGGTTTGTTCTTTGCTCATAATACTTCACTTCAACTAGTGGCATTTAGTGACTCTGATTGGGGTGGATGTGCTGAGACTCGCCGTTCATTAACTGGTTATTGTGTAATGCTTGGAAAGTCACTTGTTTCATGGAAATGTAAGAAACAACCCACTGTGTCTCGCTCTTCTGCTGAATCTGAGTATAGATCCATGGCTGACACAAGTTGTGAAATTATGTGGCTTGTGTATTTACTTCAGGCACTTCAAGCACCTACTCCTTTACCTATACCTCTCTATTGTGACAACAATTCTGCTTTAAATATTGCTTCTAACCCCGTGTTTCATGAACGTACCAAGCATATCGAGATCGATTGCCATTTTGTTCGTGACAAACTCAAAGCTGGCTATATAGCTCCATCTCATATCAGTACTTCTCTTCAACCAGCTGATATGCTTACCAAGGCTCTGTCTTCTGCTCAGTTATCATTCCTTCAGTCCAAGCTAGGAGTTACAAACTTATATGCCTCTCCTACCTTGAGGGGGGATGTTACAATATGTGAGACAAAGACAAATGAAGCTGCTGAGGTGGCACAACAAGTTAGTCATTGACAGTGAATGACAGCTGGAGTTAGTTAGAGAGAGTTCGTTATTTTCATTTCTATTTTTGTATAAATAGACTTAGTCTTCTCTATCTCTGTAAGGAAGATACATTGGATTCTTTTCTTCTTCTTCATAATGTAAAATCTGTTCTTGCTGAGCTTCATTAATGGTGATCAGGTGCTAGCTTAAATGTTGTGATACGTGCCATCACCCAAAACTCATAGAAGCTAAATAGCTAACAGTTTGCTACGTTATTGTATCTGTTCAGTTATATATTTTCAAGATCGAGTTCATCAAAACTATATATATTTCTATGCGCAAGGTAGGTTTGTGAATTCATAAGCAGCAAGCTAGTCGACAATAAGATTTGTACAAACTCCAAGTTGAGCCACGGAGTACAGATACCCCAAGTATTTTATGGGAGTTCATATTTGAACAATAACATTGAGCAGTTTCCACCAAAGTATTTAACTTGGAGTGCAGATTTGAACAATAACATTAAGCAATTTGCGCTGTCACATATAACATACAAGATCATAGTACAAATATTCATCTCATACAAGATTGTAGCACAATGATTCACATACAAAAAACGGCTGCAGGACAGTACCAACACTATTTTGGTTTCTAGAATCCAGTGAAAAATGGTTGTTTGAAGACATGATTCTCCAGTCTTATACTTTAACCAGGAAGAAATCTATGTTTATTGTTCCAGAAGCAAGTAGCCATAACTGCTCAGAAGTGTGCAGAGAGGCTCACTTGGTCCACCAGGTGAGAAAGTCCTTGCATCTGTTGATCTTCTTCTACAACTGGAGTATTCCATAAAGTAGGGCTTCGGCTATTGGAGGACAACCAGGAACATAAATGTCAACTGGTACGATTATTTCACAGCCTCGCACAACTGAATATGAGTAATGATAGATAGTGTCCGCCACCATTTGCGCTTCCCATTGAGATGACCCACCCACCTGGGCTCCGACATTTGATCATACACCCTGCATCAAATATACTTACAATAGCTACCTAAGGAAAATATCAGTTTCTACTTTTAAGTAACATAATTACCAATTCTTTATAAAACATGCTACTTTTAAAAAAAAATATATCTTCATGGTAAATGAGAATCCTCCATGCTATAGATTACTTAACCACCTTCATCTACTGTTATAACGGAAGCAAGAAAGATTATATGCATAAGAGAAATAGTTTATATTGATCTTGAGGATAACAGATTTACAGAGATTTTCAGATGCCTCAGATGATTTCGAATGCTTACATGCATTTCTTATTTATAGACACAATCTAAGGGGTTAGGTGTGGTAGGTGGTGTTAGGTGTGGTAGGTGGTAGGTGAGATTAATTCAAGCCACCATTTTAACATCTACCGCCCAACAGAAATTACACATAGAAAAGAAAAGTCATCCCACCGATATCTCCACCTAAGACCACTACCAAAAACACCATTATAACAACATCATACCCGCCAAGCTGAGCACAATTGTTACTGTCATATTCCTAAGACCACCTACTTGGAGGGAGAGAGATCAACACATCCAGGGAGATAAGGAAACATATACTGCATAGTGCTTCCTTTAGTTTAAACTTATTGAAGTAATGGAGGAAGAAACATAATTTATGAATAATCTCTAGAAACATAATTCGTAAAATAAGTATGTAGACCAACACTGGCTATTTAGTTAGAGCTAGTGATTGGGGGTGAAAGGAATGAATTGTATGTCGTTTCTCGTATCTTTTAATAAAGATAATCCTGTAGATCTGGTGCACCATCAGTATTGATTTCTTATTATCAATCATACCCATCGAGGTAGGTTATATAAATATAGATGTCAATAAGTTATACTGTTATACCCACTGATGGACAACGGATTTTATGTGATATTTCTGTAGCTTTCATTAGAAGATCTCCGGAGAGCTTTTTGGTTGTGTGTGTTTTTTTCTCTCTTTCCTCCCCCCTTGTCAAAATATCTCCCCTCCTTTTATCTCTTTCTTTCCTCAGTGGAATCATGACTCTTGTCTGATATTTGTGGCATAACTGGGCTGGGCTTGTAAATACTAACCTGCTAATTCTCTATTGGCCGTGCATATTTATGATCCATCATTTGCCCATAAAATTAAGTGCAATCTTTAGATTGCATAGATATTTAAAGTTGATAAACGGGCCATCGGATTAAACCGTAACCGTAGGCATAAGCGGCCGTAACGAACTACATATATTGGTTCAATTCAAACCGTAGCTGCAGGCAAACTCAACCGTAGCAAACTACATATGTTGGTTTATTGATGCGTCGATATTTTTGGATCAGAGTGTTCTCAACTTTCATGAAATCTACATGACAGTAGGACACCTGACATGCCAAGCATCATTCGGGATTTTTAACTGAAGCCCAAATTGTTCATATGCGGGAGAAGAGAACTTAAAAAGAACTAGAATTGAGACTAAATTCTAATAATTATATTCGACAAGCTCAATAAGCCCAAGACTATATAATGTAAACAAGGTATATTTAGTGAGAGAAGGAAAAATAATGTATATCGAACAACGAGGATTGATATAGCTAAAAGTTAGACCAGTCCATTGAGCCGTAAAGTTTAAACACAATAATAACCACTTTTCTCTTGGTGTTAATGGAAATTCAACGCGTACCAATATGTTTGAAAATTGCTCAATAATGTATTTAAAAAGAAGCTTAATTGTGTAAATAGAGTTGGCAGAATTGAACTTAAATGAATAGTGTTTTGCTCGCCATGTTGCAGTGATTAGTTTGTTGCAAGTTGATCAATTCATCAATTGGCATCTCAGTCATGTCAGTGTAACACTAGCTTCAATCTAGTTACCTAGCTAACATTGTGATATACAGGCACAATGATAGATAATTACCAAAATAAAGAAGGAAACAAAAAGAAGTTCCCGAAATAAGGTGTAATCTGCTCAGGTTGTGACGACAAAATGATGGCCGTACGTTATGAGTAGCACTCATACCTAATTTGTATTTAAGAAATAAAAATTTAACTAGAGGAGCAACATACTGATCGCTTTAGGGGAGTCCCGAAAGTCAATTACAACCATAATCATGTGCGAATAATTTCAATAACTATCACGAGGTGAGTAGTGGGTGCCATCAGAAGTGACATACACCTGCTACTAACATGGATTGATGAGAACAAATCGATTTAAATCGTAGTTGTGAGTACCTAAGTATAAATTGATTTTAATATAAGTTGGTAGCCAGGATCAAATCCAGCTATAATAAAGTTATCTAGGGCCATTCCATTTAACTTATCGAATTTAGTATTTTCCTTTCACAGTACAAGTTTGTTACTAATATTGGTTGTATTTTGGGGACCTATCTTTTATTTTGGCATGTAGCTAATCATGGACATATATTGAACAACATCTATCATTATTGACAGAGCTGAAAGAAATAACTTTTTCTCTTCATTTCTTATCTTCTACTCTCTGTTCTTCCTTCTTCATTATCTGCATTATCTTCAAAAAATCCATCATGTACATGACCTTAGCTACTGACATTTGGTCTAATCTGGAAACACGTTTTTCTTTAATTAATGGTTCTAGAAAATACAAACTTTCTAAAGATTTGTATGAGCTCAAACAAAAATCTGTACCTGTTAGTGAGTACTACGCCTCTTTGAAGTCTAGCTATTTGGGAAGAACTCGATTCTCTTAATTTGTTGCCTATAGTAGCTACTCCTCAACCAGATGTCCTTAAATTACTTGAAGCTATTGAAACTCAAAATGAAGAGTCGAGGCTGTTCTTGTTTCTAAATGGTCTTGATGAGTCTTTTAATGCTCAAATGAGCCAATTGTTAATGACAACTCCTCTACCCACCGTTGAGACAGCATGTGCTGCGTTGGAGCAAGAAGAAGCTCAACGAGCTATTCTCACGGTCCCAAATCCTAAAACTGAGCTGATGGCTATGTTTAGTAAAAACTACCCTGGAAAATAGTCCCTCTGCAAACATTGTCATCAAGGAGGGCACTCTAGTAATCGTTGTTGGACTGTGATAGGCTTTCCTCGATGGCATCCCAATCACAACAAACCTCAACATTCTCCTACATCCAGACAACCACTCTACAATACAACTAGCAGATGGTCCTCGTCAAGTCCTCGCTCCAACCAATCAATGAAGCTAGCCGCATCTGTACAAGTTGACTCCTCTCAACCAAGTTCTGGTATACTGTTCTCTCCTCAGCAATTAGAATAACTTGCTAAACTCATGCCTCAGCTTCAAATGCAAAGTGCTAAAGACTCCGAAACGGATGAAGAACTTGATGGACCCTTTTCTGGAATGATCTCCAATTATACTGCTCAAGTCAGACACTGTGAATGGATTGTCGATTCGGGCGCATCTGACCATATGACGCCATTCTTGTCCAATTTAGTCCATTCTTTGCCATTTCAAAATTCTCACAAAATTACCTTGCCTACCGGTGACACTGCAACTATCTCACACACGGGCTCTATCCAGCTGGTGCCACAATTGACACTCAATAACGTATTGTGTGTTCCATTTTTTAAACACAATCTGCTACCAGTGCAAAGGCTAATTAGAGACAACAATTGTGAAGTTCAGTTCTTTACAACGCACTGTTCTATTGTGGATTCTCAGACCAAGCATCTATTGGCAACTGGTAAAGCGAAGCATGGCCTATATTATATATTTATATCTCAACAGATAATTTTGGTAGCTCAGGTGATAGGACTTCAAACCAAGCTGCAACTGTTTCTGACACTCTTGCTTTGTGGCATCATCGCCTTGGACATGCTTCAATCACGAAGATAAAGCACATACCCTGTGTCAAACCTCTAGTTAACTCTTCAAACCAGGTTTGTCTATCTTGTCCAATGGCTAAATTCACTAAGCTCCCTTTTACTCTTAGTAACTCATGTGCCACCCTTGCATTCGATTTGATACATCTTGATATATGGGGTCCGTATAAAATCTGTTATGACTCAAAGTATAAGTATTTACTTTCTATTGTCGATGATAAAACTAGGTATACTTGGGTATATCTGCTTCAAAACAAATCTGATGCTTTATTCCATATCAAAGCATTCCATAAATAGGTAGATACTATCTAGTAGTTTCCAGACTCTGTTTCCTTTATTACTTGATTTGGTAGCTATTTTTTCCCTTAATCTAGTAATTGTAACATAGGCCCTTCTTTTTGCAACAGCAAGCATGTTAATTGCATAAAAGTATTTAGGATCTCGATGAGCCAACAACATAAGGTCATCTTCCGAAAGTAAATTTGGAAAAGCAGAAGAAAAGATTAACCTCTTTACTTAATTTATTCAAATTGCTAAACGGTATCTAAACTGTCCTGAATCCCCATCGGTATTCTGGTGAGAGGTGTTTGCAAAGCATATGGGATTTTCCAAAGAAGTAACATGTTTGTATAACAAAAATTCAAGGGTTCGCTTATCTGTTCTACATGAAATAAAATACTACTGTAGTATTTACGATTAAAAGAGGTGACACCAAAGTCCGATTACTAACAACTGTGTACATATATTTATGCACATGATCGGGAACTCGTGCCATCACCCAAAACTCATAGAAGCTAAATAGCTAACAGTTTGCTACGTTATTGTATCTGTTCAGTTATATATTTTCAAGATCGAGTTCATCAAAACTATATATATTTCTATGCGCAAGGTAGGTTTGTGAATTCATAAGCAGCAAGCTAGTCGGCAATAAGATTTGTACAAACTCCAAGTTGAGCCACGGAGTACAGATACCCCAAGTATTTTATGGGAGTTCATATTTGAACAATAACATTGAGCAGTTTCCACCAAAGTATTTAACTTGGAGTGCAGATTTGAACAATAACATTAAGCAATTTGCGCTGTCACATATAGCATACAAGATCATAGTACAAATATTCATCTCATACAAGATCGTAGCACAATGATTCACATACAAAAAATGGCTGCAGGACAGGTACCAACACTATTTTGGCTTCTAGAATCCAGTGAAAAATGGTTGTTTGAAGACATGATTCTCCAGTCTTATACTTTAACCAGGAAGAAATCTATGTTTATTGTTCCAGAAGCAAGTAGCCATAACTGCTCAGAAGTGTGCAGAGAGGCTCACTTGGTCCACCAGGTGAGAAAGTCCTTGCATCTGTTGATCTTCTTCTGCAACTGGAGTATTCCATAAAGTAGGGATTCGGTTGTTGGAGGACAACCAGGAACATAAATGTCAACTGGTACGATTATTTCACAGCCTCGCACAACTGAATATGAGTAATGATAGATAGTGTCCGCCACCATTTGCGCTTCCCATTGAGATGACCCACCCACCTGGGCTCCGGCATTTGATCATACACCCTGCATCAAATATACTTACAATAGCTACCTAAGGAAAATATCAGTTTCTACTTTTAAGTAACATAATTACCAATTCTTTATAAAACATGCTACTTTTAAAAAAAATATATATCTTCATGGTAAATGAGAATCCTCCATGCTACAGATTACTTAACCACCTTCATCTACTGTTATAACGGAAGAAAGAAAGATTATATGCAGAAGAGAAATAGTTTATATTGATCTTGAGGATAACAGATTTACAGAGATTTTCAGATGCCTCAGATGATTTCGACTGCTTATATGCATTTCTTATTTATAGACACAATCTAAGGGGTTAGGTGAGCAGTTTGTTATAACGGAAGCAAAAAAGATTATATGCAGAAGAGATATAGTTTATATTGATCTTGAAGATAACAGATTTACAGAGATTTTCAGATGCCTCAGATGATTTCGAATGCTTACATGCATTTCTTATTTATAGACACAATCTAAGGGGTTAGGTGTGGTAGGTGTTAGGTGTGGTAGGTGGTGGTAGGTGAGATTAATTCAAGACACCATTTTAACAAATCTCCACCTTGACTTGAATCTTCTCACAAAAACAGATAACAGATGTGCCACCTTGACTTGAATCCTCTCACAAAAACAGATAACAGATGTACCAGATGCATCATAATAATGCCAGATGTACCAGATAACTGATCTCCACCTTGACTTGAATCCTCTCACAAAATAACAGATAACAGATGTACTAGACGCATCATAATAATGCCAGATGTACCAGATAAAAAACTCTTCTGCCTCAGATTTTGCCCTCAAAAGGGCAGTCAACAACTCCGAACATTTAGCAAGTCCAAACAATGTTGAAACTTGCTATGTGGAACCGGCTTGGTAAGCTTATCAGCTGGGTTATCAGCAGCTATCAGCATATCATCTACATATAGGACCAGATAAATGAAAGAACCATTTGATGTCTTACTGTGATAAACACAGCAATCATACGGACTCCTGGTGTAGCCAATACCTATCATATAGCTGTTGAATTTCTTGTACCACTGCCTCGAAGACTGCTTTAGCCCATACAAGGACTTCAGTAACTTGCACACATAGTCTTCTTTACCAGGAATCTGAAAACCATCTGGATGAGTCATGTATATCTCCTCTTCCAGCCTTCAATGCAGAAAAGCTGTCTTCACATTGAGTTGTTCACGCTCCAGATTCTGATGTGCAACTATCGCTAGTAGCATCCTGATGAAAGTGTGTCTGACCAAACTATGTTGATTTACTACTGGTACTGATGATTCTGATTCTGACTGTGGTTGTTGAATTTCTTGTTGTGGTTCACTCTCATCTTGAGTGACCTCCTGCTCCACCTGTTTCTTAACACCACCACTTTTTGAAACAATCGTAGATCCACGATTTATCAGATAACCTGATGTACTAACTTCTTCCGCCAAGAATCTTCTAGTTAGTCCAGCATTAGATAGCATGCACCTAGCTCTCTCCAGAAGTGTCTGATTCATACGCTCTGCTACACCATTCTGCTGTGGTGTATCCCTGACTGTATGATGCCTAGAAATCCCTTCTCTCTCCAGAAGTGTCTGATTCATACGCTCTGCTACACCATTCTGCTGTGGTGTATCCCTGACTGTATGATGCCTATAAATCCCTTCTCTCTCCAGAAGTGTCTGATTCATACTCTCTGCTACACCATTCTGATGAGGTGTATCCCTGACAGTATGATGCCTAGAAATCCCTTCATTCTTACAGAACTCATCAAACTCAGATGAGCAAAATTCCAGACCATTATCAGTTCGCAGCCTCTTAATCTTCTCCGAGGACGCGACAGCAACAGAACCTGAGAACGTATCAGTTCGCAGCCTCTTAATCTTCTCCGAGGACGCGACAGCAACAGAACCTGTTAACGTAGATCCTTGAAGAAGATACAAGGTACCACGTTTAACACCTTTCAGAACCACATCAGAACCCTTGTGGACATGTAAAACTCCACCTTCACCTTGAAAACTGAAACCCTTGCTGTCTAACATACTCAAGGATATCAGATTCTTTGTCATAAGTGGAACATGCCTAACATCATTCAATGTACAGAATTTACCATCATGTGTCCAATTTTTAATCGAGCCTATTCCAACCGTCTCACAAGTAAAACTGTTAGCCATAGAAATCTTGCCACCGTCTACTCGCTCGTCGGTTGTAAACCACTCCCTACGCGGACATATATGATAAGACGCTTCAGAATCAAGAATCCACACATCAGAGTGATGCTTGTCCTTGACAGCAACTAGAGCAATATCTTCTTCAGAAGTAGCATCAGGTACAGCAGCAGCATCTGTCAAATTATCCTGTTGCTTCTTTTTCTTGGGATAGTCAGATTTCCAGTGTCCCTTCTCTTTAAAGTAATTACAGATATCATTAGGTTTTGGACCCTTAGGAACTGATTTCTTCCCCGACTTTCCATGTCCATTACTCCCGCTAGCTACCAACCCAGCAGCATGATTATCTGCACCTGTACCAACCGCCTAATGGCACAGCTCTCTAGAATGAAGAGCAGATCTAACCTCCTCTAGAGAAATAGTATCTTTACCAACAATAAACGATTGCACAAAGTTCTCGTACGATAATGGTAAAGAAACTAACAGAATCAAAGCAGCATCCGCATCTTCAACTTTAACATCAATATTACGCAATTCTAATAAAATTGTGTTTAATTGATCTAAGTGATCTCGAAGAGGCATACCTTCTTGCATTCGCAGACTGAACAGACGTTGCTTCAGCAACAACTTGTTTGTTAAAGACTTCGTCATGTAGAGACTTTCAAGCTTCAACCACAGACTAGACGCGGTATCCTCCTCCGCGATTTCAGTAATAATATCATCTTCAAGACACAACAGAATTGTTGAATGTGCCTTTTCTTCTAGACTGGCCATCTCAGCGCTTTCAGGATATGTCATCGATTTTCTTTTTAATGGCGCCCAGAGCCCGTGTTGCTTTAACAAAGCACGCATCTTGATTTACCACAGATTGAAACTATTTCTCCCAGTAAATTTGTCGACCTTAACGCTAATACCACCAGACATCTTGCTCCCATAATCGTATACGTGAACAGTACCATATATGTGAACAGTATCGTATACGTGAACAGTGTCGTATACGTGAACAGTGTCATAAACAGTGTCGTATGAACATTATCGTCTTCTCCGGTGATGAACAATGTCGTCTTCTCCGGCGAGCTTGAAAAAATTCCGGCAAAAAACACAGCAGCTTTAACCAAAATCTCTGATACCAGTTTGTTATAACGGAAGCAAGAAAGATTATATGCAGAAGAGAAATAGTTTATATTGATCTTGAGGATAACAGATTTACAGAGATTTTCAGATGCCTCAGATGATTTTGAATGCTTACATGCATTTCTTATTTATAGACACAATCTAAGGGGTTAGGTGTGGTAGGTGGTGGTAGGTGTGGTAGGTGGTGGTAGGTGTGGTAGGTGGTGGTAGGTGAAATTAATTCAAGCCACCATTTTGACATCTACCGCCCAACAGAAATTACACATAGAAAAGAAAATTCATCCCACCGATATCTCCACCTAAGACCACTACCAAAAACACCATTATAACAACATCATCCCCGCCAAGCTGAGCACAATTGTTACTGTCATATTCCTAAGACCACCTACTTGGAGGGAGAGAGATCAACACATTCAGGGAGATAAGGAAACATATACTGCATTGTGTTTCCTTTAGTTTAAACTTATTGAAGTAATGGAGGAAGAAACATAATTTATGAATAATCTCTAGAAACATAGTTCGTAAAATGTTAACTCGAATAACTTATAGAAGGGGGGGTTGAATACAAGTTATATAATCGTGTCTGATTTTTGCTTGATTATATGAACAAGAATAAACGAATGAATCAAACTCTGTTTGTATTAATAAGATCAAATACAAACTCTACCAAAGGTGTACAATACCTTTAGCAGCTGCTGACAAAATAAAACTCTCTCTCTGTTTGTTTCGAACTCTCGAATACAAACCTTATACAGAGCTACACACACGAACTCACAACACACGCTTGTTTGACTACGACACGACAGACCCTTTTTACAATGATATAGAGAGAGTATTTATAATGCTACCTATCAACTAAAAACAGAAAGATATAATCTATACATGACAATGTTCTGCCTTCTAGTCGATAGTTTCCATCTTTAGAAAACTTTTTCCTTCATAATATCTTCTTGCTTGTTCTTCAAAAAACGATCCTGTTTTATAGCACTTGCCAGTTTCTGTAGCATCCATAATGACATCATCAGTAACACGACTGATATCAGGATTTCATCTTGCATCAGTATCTGATCATTATCAGTATTAGACCGTCATTAGGATTTGCTCTTTGTTCCTGACATGTAGTCTCCGATACACTGTTCATTCCTGACTAAATTGTACGGATAACTGTCTTACACATAAATCCTATATATAGTGCTAAATCCTTTATAAGATCAGGATTAGAAGAAGTATAATGTGTAAATTCTATTCTTAACATCACAACTTCTGAATTATTCCTAACAATTTCCCCCTATTTATTCTTTAAAATCTGAAGCATAAATCTAAGTTGTGGATGTCAAAACATATAACAAAACAACCAGAATAGAATTTATGAATGTAGAATTATGAAGTTAAGTACCTCCTTCCAGATGTAGACGTTTATCTAGTACTTAGAAGAAAGAATTTTAACTATTAATGTTGCTCTTCCTTTACCACTTCTTAGCTGAGATTCACCACTGTCACTCCTAGTTCTTCTTTTTACTTCCCTTTGTCTGCTCTTTATCTCCCCCAGTCTGGTGTTGTTGTTGTTGTCTTTGAATTGTCTTTGTCTCCCCCTTTTTGACATCAGCAACATTAATTCCAAGAGATTCAGAAACAAAACAAATGATATTCATCAGAACTGCTTGATTTTCCATAATTGTGACTTGGTTATCTTCAAGTGATTGAAGTCTTGTTTGCATAGCAATTTGAGAATTCTGAATATCTTTCAAAACATCAGAATGAACTTCAATGTTGGAAGTGCTTCTAGTATCTTCAGAATCAGAATCGGAAAGAACTGTATCTTCAAGTCTTGTAGAAGAAGTTGCTTGGGTTGTATGATATTCAAGTAATAAAACCTGATTAGAAGTATCAACATCTTCATCTTTCTGATCTATAGCTGAAACATGATCATCATCTCCTTCACCAGTATTCTGTGCACTAACATCTTCAAATCCTGACTCCTCCTTAGAGTGATCAGAGACTGTAGATGTCTCAATTCTAGCTGATATTGGAAGTACATACAAAGGAACACTAGGATCATTAGGAACTTCATCTGGTACATATATATCAAGAGATTGCTTTATCCTGGCACCTCTTCTGTTAATGATTCCTGCAAGCCTCTCCTTTTGCTTCTGAGCTTTAACTTCTGGCTTTGCATTGTGATATGCTAGGTCATTCTTCTGATACATTTTGATGAATTAATAAGTACCAGCATCCATACATAAATTTTCAGACCAAGATTCAGGAAAAACCTGATCCCAGAAATCAAATGATGGTTTCCTAATTTTCTCTCCCTCGCTATGGAGTTGATCATCCATACCCTCATTCTCACTTTGACTTACTAAAGTCAACACTCTTTCTACCTCACCTTTTGCTTGGTCAGGAGCCAGCCTCTCAGTTTGTGGATCTAAGTCCATCTTTTCAAGTGTATCACTCAAATTTGGATAAGTGCTCTCATGACCTACAGAAAAATAGGGTTTAGAAGGAGTTTTTATACCTGAACTCACATGGAGAGAGGGTTCCTCATATGGCAAGGGGCTTGAGGTTTTCTCCAAGGAGTGAGCTGCTATAGTCTCTGAACCCATACTATCATCTTCTTTCCTTTCAGAGACTACAGGCTCCAGTATACCACTTTCAGGTTCTTTACTAGACTCTGATGTCTTCAGTAATACTTCATTAGACACCATAGTTAGTACATCACCGTTTTAAGTGTTGTTTGCTGAGACTCAAACCTCCCATATCAAAGGGTATCTCACTTGCATTCTCAGTCATTACAGAAGTCCTTTCAACATCAGCTATCACAGCTCCTGAGTCATCCAACCTCTGACTAGATGGTTCTTGTGTTGCAGTGACTGTGACCTGATCTTTCCTACTATTCACCACTGGTGCAATAGTATCTTCTGTTGACTGAATTCTTCTATCTACTTCCTCCAGTTGTTCACCTTGAGCTGAGGCATCTTCAATAATGACATCTTTGTCAAATAAATATGCATGAAGTGATTGAAGTGCAACATGCTTCGAGAGTCCAAATTTCTTGACTAATTGTCTTCTGACAGATACATAGAAATACATCTTCATTAAGTCAAGTCTTTGATGTAGAAGTCCATATTCTTCAGGAAATGAAAGTCTAGGAACACTTTCACTTAGAAAATTTAGAACTGGCCTGGAAAGTTTCACTTTTAGAGATATAAGTCCCATAGCCATTCTGTAAGACAATGTAGTTTCCCATGAAGAATCAATATCCAGATCTCTCTTGTCAAATACTGACATAGATGTAGATTGATGTGTAGAAACCTGCATAATGTTAGTTGGACTAGACTCTGTGTGTATAGGTGACAATTGAATCTTTCTCCTTGTTCTCCTGGTATAGTGAACAAAAGATTTATCCTGAGAAGACTCAAGAGGTGTAGACACAGAAGTGATCTTGGGATGAGATCTTTGTTCAATAGACACAGTCTTTTGAGAGACAGTATCCAGTAACTGTTTTCCCTTTTTAAGAACTACAGTCTTTTGGGAGACTGCAGCCTGGCTGTGGCTAGGTTTTTCATCTCTTTGTGCTAACAGAGAAAGTTGAATTGCAGCCTTCAATTCTGCTCTCTCAGCAAGAGTTAATCATCATCATCTTCACTAGAATTACTACTACTTGACACAACAAATCTTCTCTTCCTTACAACTGATGTCTTTTGAGAAACACCAGAGGTTGGTTTCTTTGAAACAATAAGTTGTGGATCAAAATTTGGTTCTTGAATTGTTTCAGAGACTATAATGTTTTGGATTACTTGGGTAGACATAGGTGGTTTCTCCTCCAAATGAGATTCCTGAGCCATTTCACCACAAAAGAAAGAAGAATTGTAGAAAGTAGGAAGATGAGTTTTAAGAATTACCTGAACATGATGTGGATAATGAATTTCAGGTATTTCATCTAGATTCTTTTCATTGTCCTTCTTTGTAATGTCAGAGAAAATTCTCTTTTGCTGTTCATAAGAAGAAACACAATGTTCCCTACCAAATCTAGCTTCAACATCAGGAATAAAATGGTTAATAAACATTTGCATAAATCTATGATAATAAACCATTTTCCTGTTTTGATCTCTAAACCCAAGTTTAATACTCATCTGACTTAAGATAATGTGACCAATGTTAATTACTCTGTCATAAAGCAAACTATAAGCAATATGTGATGTAACAGAAGTAATTTGTTGAAAAGAACTACATTTACCAGTAAAATATTTAGCAATTTGATCAAAGTAAAAAGACCATTCCTTTCTAAGAAAAGACCTATTCAACTGGCTCATGTTGTCTAGAGGTCCACTATAACCTAATTCAGACAACATAGTTCTTACATTATCATCAGATGGTTCACTTGCATAATTATCAGTAACAGGTAAGCAAAGTACTGAATTAACAACAGGATTCAGTAATGTCAAATGAATCTTGTCCTAAATGTAGAACAATCTTACCTGATTGACTCTAAGTAGAATCAATTACCTCAGCATTCTCCCAAGCTTGTGAAACAGCTGCTTGATTAATTTGTGGAGATGCTGTCAATGCATAACTTAATGGTCCATATGCCAGAAAGTCCATGATTGGATGAAAATCAGATGACACTCCTTCCTTGTTGGTGATAGCTGCTACATGATTGTTTGTCATAAAATCGAAGTCACCAAACTTGAAGGCTACTGATTTAGGTAATCTTCTTTGAGCTGCCATTTTTGATCTGAAAAGAACTTGAAATATTCTTGAAATGGATTATTGATTTTGAAAACTCAAGAGTGGTTTTTGCTTTAGAGAATGTAAAATTAGAGAAAGCAATTACACGATTAGAGTTTCAAAACAAATATATTTCACAAATCTTTCAGACCACTATCCCACATTGACACGTAGATTGACAGGTGTCAGTCCCTGAAAAGTGCGGTTACCCACGATTTTTTTTGGAAAATAAAATCCAAAATTGATTTTCATGAAATAAATCAGGGTATAAATAATCAATACTGATCAGCTTCCTTTTCCTGTTGACCTCTCATCAATACAATGTGATAATAATTCTCAAATCCTGATGGTCACACATGAAATCCTGATCAATATCATCCTGATTCCAGAGACTTAATATGGAGTTTCCACGTGGCATTTTTCTTTTATCTGAAAAAGAAATAAACAATTAATCTGAACAAAAATCAATTGGTTAGATATATTCAACATTTCTTGAAAACAAGAAATACAGTCATATGCAATAATTAGCATCTGACTTCATTAAAACTTCCAAGTGACTGTTCAGTTTCTCACGTCTTTCTTTAAAAGAAACAGATGCCTTATGCCATTCTCCATAAACCTTTCAATTTCTTTTCTCCTCAACAATGCTTCTCAAACCAAAATTCATCCAGAGATTTCTCCTAGAACATCCATCTGTTGGATACAATCTTCCCTAACCTCCTCAAAACTTGAGGATGAAGAATTTGGCCGAGAGTTTGAGGTTGATCTTGATGGAGATGCTATTCATTTAAGTTAGCTGCTCTCATTCAAGTCGTCCCACTACGCCATAGATGGCCTATAGCAACCCCCAAACTGTGTTACCATAGACCCCATTTTGAAGTTACCATAGGCCAAAATAGGGCTATGGTAACACCTCAGCTGTGTTAGGTTCTCAGCAGTAACTACAGGTATCTAAGGTAACATCAAAACACACCCTAAGGTAACATAGCAAATGTGGTTACCAAAAACCTCTATAGCAACATCTTAAACACTCTATAGTAACATAGTTTGTGTGTTACAATAGATAATACAATTTTGCACAGGTGTCACATGTGGGCCCCACACGTGGGGCCCACACGTGGGACCCACATGTGGGACCCACGTGTGGGGCCCACGTGTGGGGCCCACATGTGGGGCCCACCTGCAAGGCCTATTGTAACACCTACTATAACCTATTGTAACACCTACTACAACCTATTGTAACACCTAATATTACCTACTGCAACACCTAATATTACCTATTGTAACACACAATTTACCTATTGTAACACCATAAATGTAAAAAATAAAAATGCACCAGCAGAATATTGAATTCCCATAAAACAAACCAACAACAATTCAAATCCAAAAGCAACTACATCAAATCCAAACCAACAACAATTCAAATCCACCATCAACTACATCAAATCCAAAAGCAACTACATCAAATCTACCATCAGTTTTAAACATAAACTAAAACAGTTAAGTACTAGAAGTCTAAGAGCTAGGTCCACCGGTTATAGGAGTAGCATCACCTACTGTGTCACTGGAAATCGTCGCACAGATTTCACCAATATTAATATTCAGAGTGGGGTTTGCTTCAACTAATTTTTTTAGGACCAATGTCATGTTGTCCTGGACCTTCCGATTGATCTTGCCATCCACTTCAGCGGCCTTCTGGTTTACCTTTGCTTCCACTTCGACAACAACTTCCTGCCGTATCTTTTTTGTCAGCTCTTGCACGTATGAATCGGTTGGAGCTGAAGCTGAAGCTTGAGTAGAAGTTTTGAGACACTTCGGGTCATGTCTTCCTATAAGCCAACCTCGACCATGAGATTTTTTTGCACCCGAAACTAGTTCCTCAAGACCATCAAGCCCTTCTGATGATTGGAGTTTCTTGTTAATTGTATCCTAGAAAATAAATGTAAGTCAATATATGAAAATGAAAATGGCCTGTAAAGATGAAATATGGACTGTAAAGATGAATTGTTACTTACAATTCTGAACTTCATCACATCAGGATTAGATTGGTATTTTCGTCCAGGATTGCGCTTACGAGTTTTGGCAAAAATCTTTGCAAGAAATAGGTCGTTATCTGGCTGCTGGTCATCTGGCTGATGGTCATCTGGCTGCTGGTCATCTGGCTGATGGTCATCTAGCTGCTTGTCATCTGGTTGCTTGTCATCTGGCTTCTTGTCCTTGTCCTGAACCTGCACACACCAGGAATGAATAAATCCTGCCAATCTTTATGAACAGAAACTTAAGATGCATGACACAATCCTAGATGGAAAGAAATAAGCATTTAATCTAAACTATAAACTACTAGATAAAAACTTGTAAACTGAAAGTGTCACTACTTATACTACTGTATTGAGATATAATTCATACATAAATTAAGGAGAAGCAATTTTCTTAACTATAATTCACGACTCTAAAAAAGATTGACATTTTATTTTTTGACAATCCTGACTAATTTTATAATTTTTGACTCGCAAAAGGATTGATAATAAATTTTCAGGAACTTACCATCTTGTATTCAATTTGAGAAAATAGTTTGGGACCAGTAGTGTGCGTGTCTGTGTATTCACGACGACTTTTAGCATTTCTTTCCGCCTTCGCCTGCAAAAAAACATGAAAAAAGAGCACTAGTTGCTTATGCAAAAAAACATGAAAACAACACCTTTTTAAAGTTATAATTATACCTGAATATCAGGATCTCCCCAAAATTTTAAGAGCAGCTTAAATTCCTCAAGTGGAATGTCTTCCGGCTTATTTTCTAGCCTCTCCACATCAGTTGCATATGCAGTATAATGATTGCTCTTTATTCGACTCTTGTACCCCTTCCAACTCTGTTGAATTGTCTTTCATGACCATTTTTTTAATTCCTCGGGAATAATATAGCGTTGCTTACATATAAATCAAATATAAAACAGAATAAGTTAGTCTAAAATGCTATCTGACCAACATTATTTACATGAAGCTAGTTCAAATTGATTGATTACCTTGACATAATCCCACAAGGTATTCTTTAGACTTTCAGGAACATGTTCCCAAGATGCATGAGTCAGTGGCACACACCTCTTTAGTGTCCCCAGAAAGCGACTCAATTCTGAAACATTTTTATCAAAATCTGAAACAGGCTGGCCCCTTTTATTCATGGAGATGACAACCCTTTTCTCAAACGGCCTTGTATGTACGTTATCCATCCTCGTTTTCCCTCGTAATCTCTTAGGCACTTTGACTTAAGTACCGAGTTCAAAACATATAAAAAGTTAAATCAAAACACTATTATGTAATTGCCTTGTTTCACAAAGGAATACCATAAAAATTATTTAAGTAAACGAAGATAAACCTGCTTCAACTTCTTCCATTTCAATGTCTTCAATATCTGGCAGGTCAGTTTCCGGAACTTTGTCATTTTTAGTTCCACTTCCAGTTGCAATCGCTGATGCAGCTTCTTTTTGTTTGCGTTCCCGCATAGCAAGATAATCCGCCATTGATCCAAGTCCTTGACCAGATGGTAACTGTGTTTTTGCAGGTTCCACCATACCTGAATTTGCCGCCTCATTCTTATCATTCTGAGTGGAACCCTTTTCAGTTGTAGTCACAGCATTAGATTGTGAACGAGTAGTTCGTCGATTAAGAAGCTTGTTTTCCTTCACTTTTCGGGTTTTCTGAAAAATAAATTGAATTAGTACTATGATTAAAATTTTAATTAACTCGCTACATAGTAGATAAGATGCACCTTTGGCAGAATTTCTGAAGCATCATCTTCGCTGTGTTCCTCACTTTCTTGAACATATTCATCCCCGTTTCGAATCTGTTCTGTCCCTTTACTTTTTCCTTTGCCCTTTTTGAACACACCTGGCAGACTAAGAGCTATATCAGGCACCCCTAGCTCTTGAAGCTTTGCTCTGTTTCTCAGCATATTGTTAAATTTAATCATTTCATACTTGTTCAGCTTCATCGGTTTTATTGGAGATGATGCAGGTGGAGTGGTGGGGGATGTGGTAGAACAATATCCTGCACGTGCGTAATTAAAAGAAACATATAGTTAGTGAAATAGCAATATATGTGGAACATCGATTAGGCTACATCTTTGTATTGATTTTTGTTATCTAACCTCAATGTCATTCTCATCCATATTTTCATCTCCATCTAAATCTTCACCTTCATCTATATCTTCACCTTCATCTACGTCTTCACCTTCATCTATTGGATTATGTAAATCCAATTTCCTTCGAACATTTTCAGACTTCAGATTCACATTTTCATCATTGCCTTGTGGATTTTTAATCAATGCCGACTTCTGAGCACTTTTCACTTCAACTGACTTTGGCTTCTTCTTGAGGGCTGCATCAATGATTTCTGGTCTAGCACCAACCAGGCGTGCCGACTTCCTAGCACTAGTGACTTCGGCTTCACCCCTGCCGTCACGTTGATTTTTTAAAAGTGTCGGCTTCCGAGTACTCTTAACTTGATTTGGAATTATGACTTGTGCATTATTCAGCCGTGCTGACTTCCTAGGAGTGTAGACTTCAGTGGACTTCTTATTTCTTTTTTGCTGTTGTAACTGATGAGTGGTCACAAACTGACGTTTCACTTGTTTGGTCGCTGCAACAATAGAATTAAATTGTTAGTACACCAACAACTGTTAGAACTCTCATAAAAGAATTAATAATATGTATTAATAAAAGTATATAACTAAAAAAGTTTAATACCTTCAAACACATTTGGCCTTGGCCGTATGACTACAAACGGTTGCATTTGCTGTAATGGCTCGAACCTAGTATCAACAGTGTTATCAATATAAAGATCTATGTGGCCACCATTTTTACTTAATTCAAGCAAGTCTTGATCATTCGCCACCATTTTCCATCCCTCTTGCTGATTACCATCTCTTGCGTAAATTCCTCCAATTTCAGTATACTTAAGCTCATCTTTAACATGGTCCATCAGCACCGTGTAAGAAAACCAATCAGAATCTAAGTTACTTAGCACACACTCCTTTCCACCAACATATTCTTTATTCTGAAATTTTCCCATGTGGCAAATTCTGAGATTGATGCGCTTCTCTGTCATCCTAAAAAAAAAAGAAGCTTACATTAGAACCAGTACAAACAAAAAGTAAGAATCAATTTAAAAGCAACAACTGATTTATTTAAAAGTAGTCTAGCAAAAGAATGTAAATTAACTAATAAAAATGCAGTAAATCACTAATAAAAATTAAAATGCAGTAAATCACTAATAAAAAATACTAAAAAGGCAGGCAGTACATTTGTTACATTAAAAGAACTTAACACAATAAAAAGCAATCCATAAAGAAGCAATTCCCCGCATTAAAAGGCAGGCAGTACATTTGTTACATTAAGAGGAAAAACTCCTTAAAAAACACTAAACAGTTTCATTGACTACTTTTGGAGGAATGATAATTTTTGTTGCAGGTACATCTTCTCTAGACTAGCTCACATCACTAACTTGATTTCCAATTCCATGACCGTGTTGAATATCATTTATAATCGGATCAATGAAATCATCCTCGTTCCCATTTTCACCTTCGACATCACACCAGTCCTTTGGCAGTCTCTTGATAACATTATGATACATCTTGTCAGTCGGATCTTCAATATAAAATACTTGTTGTACTTGTGAAGCCAGAACATACGGATCAGCTTTTTGAACCAGTCTATTAAAATTGACTCGTGTTAGGTCATACAAATCCTTTTCTGCATGGTACCAACAACACCTAAATAGAACCACAGTAAAATCTCCCCAATAATCGATTTCGAGGATTTCTTCAATCGATCCGTAGTAATCGACATCACCAACATTTGGATTCTGATCTTTTGAACTTGCAAAGCTGGTGGTTAAGGAAGACACAAATACACCACTATTCTGTGTTGTACACCTAGCATCTCTGTACTTTGTATAAAATCTGTACCCATTAGTAACATATCCCGTAAACCTCTTAGCTGTTCGATTAGGTCCCATTGCAAGGACTTCTAGCTCTTTGGAAATGTCCTTTTTTTTTCGAACCTCTTCCTTCAACCACTTCCAGAAGTCTTCGGTGTGTGCCCTCTCTCTTTTATATTTTTTCGATACTCGATGACCATCAAGTAAAGCTCGATGTTCCCTACAATAATTACCTAGTTAATATTATTAAACAAATAAACATTCTAATTCTTATTAAAATAAATTATAACATAAATCTTACTCGATCAAAGTCTCGATGTCCTTGTTACCAGAATTGAATAGAATGTAACGATGACATGCAATCCATTGAGATTCTTTGAGATGAATAGGTTTTCCATCTTTATTTCTTCTTGTACCAATTGGATATTGCATCTTTTGTGGACAACTTTCAAATTTAGGTACTGCATCCCCGTTCAAGAATCTTGAACAGAACGTCAAGCATTCTTCTGCTAGGTAGCCTTCAGCAATGGAACCCTCAGGTTTAGACCTGTTGCGCACATAAGATTTTAATTTAGCTAGATAACGCTCAATTGGCCACATGGATCTCAGGTGTGCAGGTCCCCCATATTCGATTTCCTTGCACAAATGAACCAGCAAGTGAATCATTATGTCAAAGAAAGCTGATGGAAATATCATCTCAAAATGGCAAAGAATTTCAACAATTTCTTGTTCTAGCCTATTCAGGTCAGCCAAATTAAATACTTTGCTCCAAAGATTTCTTAGAAATGCACCAAGTATTATCAAAGGTAGTGCAACCTCAGGTTTCAATGTTTTTTCACTGCAAATTGTAACAAGTAATGCAGAAGAAAATGAGCATCATGGCTCTTATACCCCGAGATTGTCCTTTCCTTCGTGTGAACATATCGACTGATATTAGCTGCACAGCCGTATGGCAGTTTAGCCTTCTCCAATACTGAACAGAATATTTCCTTCTCTTGGTTCGTCATGTCAAAAATAGCAGCCCTAATCTCAAGGTATTTTCCATCACTTGACTTAACAGGATGAAGGACCTTCCTGATCCCCATTTCTTGTAAATCCAAACGAGCACTCAAATGGTCTTTTGTCTTACCGCCAATATTCAACAAAGTACCAAGTATGCTGTCACATACATTTTTCTCGATATGCATACAATCAAGGTTGTGTCGCAATAAATTGTGCCTCCAATATGGTAAATTGAAAAATATTGACTTTTTTTTGAAAGGGGAATCCCTTTTACGCTTTACACCCCGTTTGCTCGTTTTCTTGCTTTTGTCCTTTCCAAACTCATTTTCATAGCCGGACAATAAATCAAGTATATCTGTTCCGCTTAAAGGGGGTGGAACCTGTCCCATTTCAACTTCACCATTGAACCTTCTCTTATCGAACCTCCACTTGTGCTCCGGACATAGAAATTTTCTATGGTTCATGTAGCACATCTTTTTACTATGTTTCAAGTACATTGAAGATGTCTCATAATGGCATGTGGGACATGCCAATTTACCCTTTGTGCTCCAACCGGATAGCATTGCATATCCCGGAAAATCGCTAATGGTCCACAACACACTTGCACGTAGCCTGAAATGTTGATTAGACAAGGCATCGAAAGTTTCTATACCTAGATCCCATAATTCTTTCAACTCTTCAATTAAAGGCTGCATAAATACATCAATGTTGTTGTTTGGAGATTCTGGACCGGGGATGATTGTTGAAAGAATCAAATTTTCAGGCTTCATGCATAGCCAAGGTGGCAGGTTGTAGTTAACCAATACAATAGGCCATGTTGAGTGAGTTGTACTCATAGTACGGAAAGGACTAAATCCATCTGAGGCCAAACCAAGTCTGATATTTCTCTTTTCTATCGAAAAATCAGGATACCTAGCATCCATAGCCTTCCATGCCTCGGCATCTGCTGGATGTCTAAGATTTCCGTCAGCTTTTCGTCCCACGGCATGCCATAACATAAGTGCAGAATACTCCTTCGACATATACAACCTTTGCAGCCTTGGTTTTAGCGGAAAATATCGCATAACTTTTGCTGGAACCTTGCGAATTACCTTCTCTTCATCATTGTCACTGTTACCTTTCCTTTCCACTACTTCCCATCTTGAAACACCACAAGTTTTACAAACATCTGCATCTTTGTTTTCTGCCCAATATAGCATGCAATCGTTTGGACATGCGTGTATTTTTTGGTAATCTAGACCTAAATCTCTAATGATGTTTTTTGCGGCATTAAAAGATAAAGGTATGTGGGCCTCTGGAAAAGCCTCTCTCATCAACTCTAGTAGGTCCCCGAATGCAGCCTCCGTAATCCCATGTATACATTTTAAAGAATAAAGCCTAAGGATAAAACTTAATCGCGAAAACTTCGAACAACCAGGATATAATGGTTGTTTTCCGTCTTCAATACGGCGATCAAATTTATTAGGCTTGGCATTTGGTACTTCAGTGTGCTCGCCTTCACCATTCTGCATTCCATGGGTACGTTGCAACATGTCACCTAGAGTATCTCCAAAGTCTATACCAGCCTCACGATCCATATCTTCATCACTCCCATGTCGAGAAACCTCGCACATCCATTCCATGTACAATGGAGATGGACCATTGTAGATGAGATGCTCGTATATTACATCTTGACGATACCACTTGTCATTTTTACATTTCTTGCAAGGACACGTTATTTCATCACCTACGGCGAATCTAGAAACTGCATTTTTTATAAAAGCCTTTACCCCGCTAATATAGCCGTTACTAAACTTTGGAAGTTTTATCCACGTGTTTTCCTCATTGTCCATCACTACATTTATCAAGGACAACTCTATTAATATAAAAAGAGTAGTCAAGGTGTTTATTTCGGCCAACCTAAGCAAATAAATACCTATTAATAACTAACTAATTATACAAATAATTATGAGATTTATATACATGAGCTTAAACCTAACTACTAAACAACAGAGGGGTTTTTTTAACTGTTAGCTATACAGTTGAGATAGTTTTTAAGCAGCAGCAGCAAATAATATATATGACAGAGATACGAAAGAAACTAAGACAGCGAGACACATCGCGACAGAAGTCATACATAAATCATAGATTAAAATTTGACCAAAATATCACAGATTTAGGCATAAATCAACATAAATATGTAATCATAATAAATAACAAATTTATACAAAAATCGATAAACAAAATCGATCCTTGTATGTAATACAATACACAAATTCGAGAAACGCGACACATATACAACAACAATTATCACAGATTATATTATTTCAACAACAATACATAAATCAACATCCACATAAAAGGCATACATACAATAATCAAGAAAAAACAGAGACTGAGGGCTAGAGAATGGAGAATGAGACAGAGAGATGGAGAGAGAGACACAAAGAGATACAAAGAGAGAGACAGAAAGAGGGAGAGGGAGAGAGAGAGAGAGAGAGAGAGAGAGAGAGGGAGAGGGAGAGGGAGAGAGATGGGGAGAGAGAGAGAGAGAGAGAGAGAGAGAGATACATAAAGAGAGAGGCATAAATCGAAGCATGCAACACAGAGTATAAATCGAAGCATGCAACACAGAGTATACATAAATCGAAGCATATAAAGAAAGATTTATACCTTAATTGAACAAAGGTCGAACCCTAATTGAAATCGTAGAACCAAGCTTTGATTGACCAGCTCGAACCCTAATTGAACCCCTAAACTTCTTCTGAGAGAGGCGAGAGAACCCTAAACTGCCAATAATTTTGAGCGCGCCTGAGTTTGTTTTTTCATTTTGAGAGCGAGAGCGGCTGAGAAGTGAAGTGGCTGTTTTGAGAGAATGAGTGAACCCTAGTCACTAGTATACTTTCCCCCAATTCACTTTGGCGCTCGTGTTTTCTTTTTTTCCCGCTCGTGTGTTTTCAGCTCTGCACAGTACACTCATTTACTTTTTTTTTTTGAATGTTACTTTTTTTTTGTAAATATTATCAATTTATTTTAATTTCTTGAAATTAAAATATAATTATTAAATCTACTATTTCATAATTTTGTAATAATTCAAAAAATATATGTAACTTAGTTTTCTTTATTAAACTTTTAATGAATTTAGTTAAAATTTAATAATGTTTGGATATTACATTATTTTAAAATCTTTTTATTTGAAATTTATAAACAAATTTTTAATATTTATGAAAAATCAATAATTTAATTATTTGATGGAATATTACGTTTTAAAATGATTATTTCAAAGATTTTATTAAAATTAATTATTTTTAAAATCAAATAATTATTAAATCATTAATTTTAAATGAAATAAAATTTTTGTTAATGAATACTCTATGGTAACACACCTCATGGTGTTACCCACTGTTAACACCTTTCATAACTAAAGTAACATACTTTTGTGCCTATGGTAACACCACAATCAAAAGGTTGCGATAGGTCAAAATTTTGATAGCTATGGTAACACCCATAGTGGTAACACCCATGCCAAAAGGTTGCGATAGGCCATCTATGGCGTAGTGTCCAGACAAGGAATCCAAGAGTAGACGAGGCTATTCAATCCCCTGATGGATTTCTTGAGATGCTCCTTGTCCTGTACCTCAGAATTCATATCAATAGACAAGTATAGAATTATCAGTAGAAATTAGACAAAAAGATGTTGTATTTCATTTCCATATATGTAATGCTTTCAATTAATGAAAATACAATTACTTGTTATCTACTTGTCTTTTGATTATTGAATGATGTATAAATTATCAGTATGCAAATATCAAAACATGCTGGCATAGACTTAACACATCATAGAATTAGATTACTACACAAAGTAAATGTCAGGATCTGAAACAATTTTCATAATCCTGATACTGACACAATACTGATGATGTCAGCATCCTGATAACAAATCTAATCCTGATGATTATTAACAAGTCTATCATACTAAAATTTATCAAGGCAATGTGTTATAGCTACAGCATTTAACAATCAAATATAGATCCTGACAAGAATATCAAGTCTATAAGCTAAGAACAACATACCTTGCTACTTTTGCAGATGTTAAAGATCTAAAAATTTAACATTCCTAACTCACTTACTAATCTACTGAATGTAGTCTCATCAAGTGGTTTAGTTAGAATATCTGCAAGCTGTTTGTCAGTAGGAACAAAATGAAGTTCCACAGTACCATTCTCAATATGTTCTCTAATAAAATGATACCTGACATCAATGTGCTTAGTCCTTGAATGTTGAACTGGATTTTCTGCAATTTTAATAGCACTAGTATTATCACAAAACATAGGAATATTACTAAGTGTCATACCGTAATCCATCAACTGATTTCTTATCCAAAGGAGCAGTGCACAACAACTGCCTGCTGCTATGTACTCAGCTTCTGCAGTTGAGGTTGAAACAGATTGTTGCTTCTTGCTTGCCCAAGAAATCAATCTATTTCCCAAGAATTGACATGTACCTGTAGTGCTTTTCCTGTCTATCTTACACCCTGCATAATCAGAGTCTGAATAGCCAATTAGAAAGAAATCAGATTCTCTAGGGTACCACAAACCAAGATTTGGAGTTCCTTTGAGATATCTAAAAATTCTCTTCACAACAATTAAATGAGATTCCTTAGGATCACTTTGGAATCTAGCACATAAACAGGTAGAAAACATTATATCTGGCCTACTTGCAGTTAGATATAACAATGAGCCTATCATGCCTCTATAACTAGTATTATCCACACTCTTCCCCTTAGGATCAGAATCTAGTTTAGTGGCTGTTGCCATGGGTGTTTTTGCAACTGCACAGTCTTGAAAGTCAAACCTTCTTAAAAGATCTTTGATATAATTTGACTGATTAATGAAGATACCAGTCTCAGTCTGTTTGACCTGCAAGCCTAAGAAATAATTTAATTCACCCATCATGCTCATCTGATACTTAGACTGCATAAGCTTGCTAAACTTAGCACACAACTTTTCATTAGTAGAACCAAAAATAATATCATCAACATAAACTTGAACTAAAAGCAATTCACCTTTTATCTTTCTAAAGAAAAGAGTTTTGTCAATTGTACCTCTTGTGAAGCCATTTTCAAGAAGAAATTTAGACAAAGTCTCATACCATGCTCTTGGTGCCTGCTTTAGTCCATAGAGTGCCTTGTCAAGTTTGTAGACATGATTTGGAAACTTTGGATCAACAAATCCAGGTGGCTGTTCCACATACACTTCCTCATCAAGTTTGCCATTTAGAAAAGCACTCTTTACATCCATCTGGTATACCTTGAATTTTGAATGAGCTGCAAATGCAAGAAACATTTTGATTGCTTCTAATCTTGCTACAGGTGCAAAGGTCTCATCATAATCAATGCCTTCTTCCTAAGAATAACCCTTGGCCACCAGTCTTGCTTTGTTTCTTACAATCATACCAGATTCATCTAGCTTGTTTCTGAAAACCCATCTTGCACCAACAATAGATCTATCTTTAGGTCTTGGTACCAGTTTCCAGACTTTGTTTCTCTCAAACTCATTTAACTCCTCTTGCATTGCAATTATCCAATCAGGATCCTGTAAGGCTTCTTCAACCTTCTTAGGTTCATTCTTTGAGAGAAAGCAACTATACAAGCATTCATTTTGAATTTATCGTCTAGTTCGAACACCACTATTTGGATCACCAATTATCAAATCTTCAGTATGATCCTTTGTCCATTTTCTAACAGGTGGTAGATTAACTCTGCTAGTCTCTCCCCCTAAGTTAGTGGTATCTCTTATAGAAGAATTCTCTCTACCTTCAAAAACTCTCCTTTGATCAATAGAATCAGTAGATTCCATATTGCTGCTAGTTACTGATCTTTCCTCAGTAGACTCTAAAAGATCAGTTCCCGATGGAGTAGATTCTGAAACGTCAATTCCTGATGGAGTAGACTCTGAAAGGCTAGTCTGCTCCTGATGATCACTGTGTTCTCTTTGATTTATTTGCTCCCCCTCAACAGTAGCATTCCTTTGAGAAACAATAGAAATTCCTTCTGGAGAACCTTCATCATCACTGGAGAGTATCTCAGAATTCTTCAGATTTTCAAATTCCAATTTTGTCATGGCTTTCATCAGTTTGCAAAATTCCAAATTCTTATCATCAAATGCAACATGAATTGATTCCATAACAATGTGAGTTCTGAGATTATAAACTTTGAAGGCCTTAGATGCTGAATATCCTAGAAATTGCTTCATCCGATTAGGCTTCAAATTTTCCAAGTTGTTCTGGATGAACTTTTAGGACATAGCATTTGCATCCAAAGATGTGAAAGTATTTCACACTTGGTTTCTTTCCTTTGATCATCTCATAGGGAGTTTTTCCATGACTATTTACCAAGGTACAATTTTGAGTGAAACATGCAGTGTTAATAGCTTTTGCCCAAAAGTAGGTTGGAAGTTTTGCATCTGCAAGCATGGTTCTTGCTGCCTCTATGAGAGTCCTGTTCTTTCTTTCCACTACACCATTCTGCTGAGGTGTACCAGGTGCAGAAAACTGTTGAGTGATTCCTTTGTCTGCACAAAACCCCTCCATTGTAGAATTCTTGAATTCTGTACCATTGTCACTTCTAAGTACTTTGACTTTGTACTCAGAGTTATTATGAATATTCTTGATAAGTTCAATGATTTGCTGAGGAGCTTCAGCCTTCTTGTGTAGGAAGAACACCCATGTGAACCTTGTGAAATCATCCACTATAACTAGAGCATATCTTTTCTTGTTGATAGGCATAATGTTTACTGGACCAAACAGATCAAGATGTAGCATGTGAAATGGTTCAGTAATTGAATTTTCAATCTTGCTCTTGAAAGTGGTTCTTCTATGCTTTCCAAGCTGACATGCATCACAAAGTCCATCTTGCACAAAATTTACCTGAGGTAGGCCTCTTACCAAATTGTGCTTAACAAGTTGATTAAGCTTCTTGAAATTAAGATGTGAGAGCTTCTTGTGCCAATTCCAGCTTTCATCACTTGTTGCTTTACTGTAGAGACATCTAACAATTCCTTTAGATGTATCACTTAAGCTGGCTTCTGATAAGTGGATTTTATATCCACTATTTTGCATTCCATTCGTACTTAAAACGATTGCGAGTTCTCAAGTTTCGTGTTAGTTTGATGTGTTTTCATTTAATTTGTGTAGGTTGCATAGTCGGGCGGCATTGGTGGTGTTGGTGAAGTATTGGTGGTATTCTGTGAGCTTAAAGTAGAAATTACAGGAAGTCTAGGGCAAGAGAATTCAGGAATTTGAGCTCAATGCGCATACTTCACTGTTTTGGCCATAACCGGAGTTCCAGACATCGGAATTGGGTGATTCAAAAGCCCACGCGAAGAGGAGAGAATTGTCTACAAATCTGGGCAGGGGGCACCAGGCGCTGCTGCGCTTGAACAGGCGCTGCTGCGCTCCAGTGCAATTCCAGGGAGTGCCTAGCGCTCCTGCACGCATTGGGGCGCAGCTGCGTGATGGACAGGCAGGCAACAGGCGTAACAGCGCAAGAATTGAGGCGCTGCGACGCTACATGAGGCGCTATGGCGCTTGAGTTGGTTTTTCCAATTATTTTCAGAGTTTAAGTCGGGTTAAAACATTTTGGGCCTTGACAATTTTAATGAGGGCATCTTTATATGTATTATTAGAGACCTAAAAACATCATCTATCGTGTTCTTAATTTTTCTTAGCAACTATCAACACTTTTCCATCTAGATTTCAAGAATAATTCAAGAGGAGTTCTCCAAGCTAGTGACAAGCAAGGAGGCTTAATCTTTGGATCGTTTGTACTCTTTCTCATTATTGGGGATTTATTTCTAAACCTTATTTCTCTTTTCTTTTATTATTATTTGTTTTTTTTGAATTATGTTATCAATTGAACCCATGATGGCGATGAGGTCGATTATGGGCTAAATCGTTATCATGGGGTTTTAATGGATTTTTCTATGGATTCTAGTAATTAAGTGATTCTTATGCCTTGGTGTGTGATGGATTGAATTGATTGCCTAATATGATTATGCTTATTCGTTATGGGTGAGTCGCGAACATCTGTAATTGTGTGTTTAATCCTGGTGAATGCGAAAGTGGATCTAGGGTTTAGAACAATTCATGCTAGCATAGGTTTTTGCATGTGAAGAACATGTATTAATTTGTGGTGTAATTCTAATCGTCTTGCATTGACTATGTGGTTTAATGGATGCTTGATTTTCAACCGATATGTGTTCAATTACTATAGACATATAGGAACTACACATATTTGGTGACTACTTGACTTCTATCAATTGTGGATGATCAGTAGGATGGTATATGCACAACGAAAGTTGGTGTGTATCAGTTTAGTGCATCTAATCAGTAATCAACTATATCGCATACTGGGTTAAAGGGCATAAGATTCTAGATGAAGTGGTTAATGAAATTGAAATCCCATGTTTGTTTATTTTAAATTCATAGTTAAGTTATTTCCTCGTAATTTCCATAGTTGGCAATTAATCATTAGTTAATTAAAACCAAATTTGTGATTGTCTTGGCAGTGAGTGTAAATCATAAGCTGGTGTATAAGTGAACAAAACAAACAAATTGAGTCTCTATGGGAACGAATCCTATTTACCGTATATTACTTGTTGACCACGTTCTCTTGCGTGAATAAGTGCGAACAAGTTTTTGGCGCCGCTGCCGGGGACTCGGTTCATTGTTTGTTTATTTTATGATCTTGTCATCAATTTGGGTTAAATTCACTGACTCGGACATTTTTTTTCTTTTTATTTGATGGATTATTGGGAGCATGAATTCGTAATTGTTTGTGAGCTGTGTGCAGGTGGACATTACACTCATCAATGTGAGTATAACAGAAATTGGCCAAATTTCAGCTGGGACTATAATCAGAGTGGTATGGAGCAATCCCAATATCCATCCTACCCGCTCTAAAATCAGCAGTTTGAAGATGAGCCATACAATCCAGGGGGAATTCAGCAGCAACAGGGGCAACAATTTCAGCATCAGTATGCCCCAGTGCATCAACACTTTCAACCTCCTGAATTTCAGCAGCAGCAATTTCAGACTTGGTCTATCCAACAGTCGACCGAAGAAGCTGAATTAGAAGAATTGAGGTTGATGGCTAAAAGCAATGCATTGTCTCTCCAGAAAATAGGAAATCAGATTGGTCAATTAGCAACCTTGCTAAACAGTCTTCAGGGAACCCTTCCAAGTGACACGAGAGACCTAGAGGCAGAGCAGGAGGACAATAACATGCCTATCAATCTTGATGAGCCATTCTTAGCCACGGGTGAGACTTTGATCGATGTTCAGAAAGGAGAGTCTGAGGGCGAAGATGAGGAAGAAGCAGAACAGGAAGCTGATAAGGAAGAAAGGTCAGAAAATGCAGTTCTGAATATTCAGCCACAACCACATCCTTTGCAATCTGAAAATGTTGAAGATATTGAGAAGAAGAATTTTGAAATTGTGTTAGTTGAGAGCCATGAACTTGTTGAGGTGTCTCAATTAAATTCTGAACATGAAGGATATGTGGAAGAATCTTCAACAATATCAATGAAGGATGTTCTGGTTTATGATAAATTAGAGGATAATTTGTATGAAGATCCACTGGAGCAGCCTATGTTTCTAGAATTGGGACCTGAGGAGAATGAAGACGAGCATCTAACGTTGTTAGAGGTTAATTCGCAAAGTGTTGGAATGATGCATTGTTTCGAGTCACTAGAAGTGCTATCTGCCGAAGGCAAACCTCCAAAAGCCTCTATCAAGGAACCACCTGACTTGGAACTGCAGTTGATATCCTCTCAATCTCAGGAGTTTGATTCGAGTTCATTTGTATCATCTTCTATCATCATCTCAGCAGAATTACCTCCGGACAAGAATTTTGAAAGGGTTATTTCAAATTTTCGTGACAGTATGCGCTCTGCAGATATGCAAAATTTTTTAGTGGACAATGCGATTGGTTTTGTTGAGAAGCAGAGAAGGTTGACATCTCCAACCTTATCCACTATTATCTCAGCAGAATTACCGCCTGATAAGGAAGAAGTACGTTTGGCGGCTTTACAAAAGCATACAGGTAGTGGATGGATGATTTCAGATAATCAGGATATCATCTATTCGTTGGTTATTCAAATATGGTGTGGGAACAATGTCACGGGCACTTTGGAAGAGCGAAGGAGGTTGAAGCTTGTCGTCAATGACGTTGCTCCGAAGAAGATCATTAAATGGCCTTATAGAGATACGGTGTAGAAATTTTCAAGAGGAAAATTGTGGCCAAGTCTAGCTAAAGACGTTAAAGAAAGGCGCTTCGTGGGAGGCAACCCATGATTTCATGCTTTCGAATAAAACAACAGTTGTGTTGGAGTCTCCACGTCTATCCACCACCAGATACACCACCCGAGGAGGGTGGAGATGCCGGCGACTAGGGGAGTATCTCTTGTACCCTTTAATTTTACCTTCAATGAGGACATTGAAATTTTTAAGTTTGGGGGTGATTTTAGGGTATCAAGAGTCATTGCATTGCATATAGTTGCATATTCATGCATATTCATGTTAGTATTTGTGCATTTAGCTTTGCTATGCCATTTAGATTGCATTTAGGATGCCATGTCATATAGCTTTAATTAGGATTGTAATATCATGTTGTTCATGCATTTCATGCATTTCATATGATTCCACTTGAGTGTCTGTTTCTGGCTCGATAGGTCGACGTTAATTTGGGGTGTGATGACAATGAATAGAGGGTTGATTTAAGTACTTATAAAATTGACGTGCGTGTGTCGGGAACACAATCTTTTCACGGTCTCACTGTTTGCTCTTGGGCTAGATCGAGTCATACCTGGTTTGGTTGTTGAGATTTAATCACTTATTTATATCTAGAATTTTCGTTATTCCCTCGATGGTGTAGGAGCACTTAAGTATAAGTTTGGGGGAAAACAGGGATTTCATGATAAGTGTCGTGTCGTAGTGTAATAATGGCTAGGCGTCAAATGGCTAGTAGCCGGCTCATATTTGATATGAGTAGTCTAGGGGGGGTGAGATAGTGCACCCATGTGAAAAAAAAAAAAGAAGAAAAGGCAAGGAAAAGAAAGAAAAAAAAAAGAATAGAGAAAAGAAAATAGAAAAAAAAAAGAAAAGAGTTGTGAGAATAAAAAATGAGGGATTGTGAGAGTGTGTGTATGCTAATTGGCTAGGGTGAGTTCTTTAGTGCTCGAGCAAGTAAGTTCGAGGGGAATTTATGCCTAGTGACCTAAGACTTTTCCGATCTAGGATCCACTAACCTAACGCTCGCTACAAGGGTGCTATTGTATAAGCCTTTAGGGGTCTCACCCATTGCACAGTCAAAAGCATGTGTGTTTTGTGTTTTGTGATGTTTTATGTAGTAAAGCATGAGTCCTTGTCTACCTTAAATGATGATGGCGGTGTCTTTGAGTCATGGAGTGTTTAAAGTCTATTCTGTTTATAAACATGTGATTGTTTTGGCGAAGGATGAGTTATGCCTTTTATCTAGTTTCGAGAGTATATCTAGTGAGAAATGCACACACCACGTTTCCGAGTATGTATGGTTAATATACGGGGCCTTAGTCGAGCTCCGTTTGGAGTTGTTGCATTCTTTGAGGCGTTTGCTTGTTGAGTTGGTTTCGGTAACTTTTGTGGGATCATTGCATTAGGACATCGCATTATCATGACATTTAATTTTTAGTTGCATTCATTCATCATTTTAGGGTTGAGTTTGCATTGCTTGAGGACAAGCAACGGTTTAAGTTTGGGGGTTTGATAAGTGGATTTTATATCCACTATTTTGCATTCCATTCGTACTTAAAACGATTGCGAGTTCTCAAGTTTCTTGTTAGTTTGATGTGTTTTCATTTAATTTGTGTAGGTTGCATAGTCGGGCGGCATTGGTGGTGTTGGTGAAGTATTGGTGGTATTCTGTGAGCTTAAAGTAGAAATTACAGGAAGTCTAGGGCAAGAGAATTCAGGAATTTGAGCTCAATGCGCATACTTCACTGTTTTGACCATAACCGGAGTTCCAGACATCGGAATTGGGTGATTCAAAAGCCCACGCGAAGAGGAGAGAATTGTCTACAAATCTGGGCAGGGGGCACCAGGCGCTGATGCGCTTGAACAGGCGCTGCTGCGCTTGAACAAGGGCAACAGCGCTCCAGTGCAATTCCAAGGAGTGCCTAGCGCTCCTGCGCGCATTGGGGCGCAGCTGCGTGATGGACAGGCAGGCAACAGGCGCAACAGCACAAGAATTGAGGCGCTGCGACGCTCCATGAGGCGCTATGGCGCTTGAGTTGGTTTTTCCAATTATTTTCAGAGTTTAAGTCGGGTTAAAACATTTTGGGCCTTGACAATTTTAATGAGGGCATCTTTATATGTATTATTAGAGACCTAAAAACATCATCTATCGTGTTCCTAATTTTTCTTAGCAACTATCAACACTTTTCCATCTAGATTTCAAGAACAATTCAAGAGGAGTTCTCCAAGCTAGTGACAAGCAAGGAGGCTTAATCTTTGGATCGTTTGTACTCTTTCTCATTATTGGGGATTTATTTCTAAACCTTATTTCTCTTTTCTTTTATTATTATTTGTTTTTTTTGAATTATGTTATCAATTGAACCCATGATGGCGATGAGGTCGATTATGGGCTAAATCGTTATCATGGGGTTTTAATGGATTTTTCTATGGATTCTAGTAATTAAGTGATTCTTATGCCTTGGTGTGTGATGGATTGAATTGATTGCCTAATATGATTATGCTTATTCGTTATGGGTGAGTCGCGAACATCTGTAATTGTGTGTTTAATCCTGGTGAATGCGAAAGTGGATCTAGGGTTTAGAACAATTCATGCTAGCATAGGTTTTTGCATGTGAAGAACATGTATTAATTTGTGGTGTAATTCTAACCGTCTTGCATTGACTATGTGGTTTAATGGATGCTTGATTTTCAACCGATATGTGTTCAATTGCTATAGACATATAGGAACTACACATATTTGGTGACTACTTGACTTCTATCAATTGTGGATGATCAGTAGGATGGTATATGCACAACGAAAGTTGGTGTGTATCAGTTTAGTGCATCTAATCAGTAATCAACTATATCGCATACTGGGTTAAAGGGCATAAGATTTTAGATGAAGTGGTTAATGAAATTGAAATCCCATGTTTGTTTATTTTAAATTCATAGTTAAGTTATTTCCTCGTAATTTCCATAGTTGGCAATTAATCATTAGTTAATTAAAACCAAATTTGTGATTGTCTTGGCAGTGAGTGTAAATCATAAGCTGGTGTATAAGTGAACAAAACAAACAAATTGAGTCTCTGTGGGAACGAATCCTATTTACCGTATATTACTTGTTGACCACGTTCTCTTGCGTGAATAAGTGCGAACAGCTTCATATATGTTACCATGTCTTTGACCAGTTAGAACAATGTCTCCATTCTGCATATTCAAGATTTTGCATCCTTCTTTGTCAAAGATTGATTTGTAACCTTTATCACCCAGTTGACTTATGCTTAAAAGAGTATGTTTCAAGCCTTCAACCAGTGCTACATTTTCTATGATGACATTCCCCAAAACAATTGAGCCATATCCCAGAGTTTCTCCTTTGTTGCCATCTCCAAAAGATATTACTGGGCCAGCTTTCCTCTCAAACTTTGTAAGCAGGGACTTCTTTCCAGTCATATGTCCAGAGCATCCACTATCCAAGATAATTGAATGCTTCTTTCCTGTGCCCTGCAAACAAAAAGTAACTAGTTAGAATTTTTTAGGACCCAACTTTGATTGGATCCTTTCTTACTAGATTTAGAAACAACAGGCTTTGAAGATTTTGTTTTTATTTTACCTGTTGCAGAGTCAACCTTAGATTCTAATTTCACAAACTGTTTGTGACTAGGAATTTCAGATTTCAAGGAATAATAGTCATAATACAGTTCATGATATTCTTTACACATGTAAATGGAATGAAGTAAACTACCACAATGATAACAAGCTTTTTGTGGTTGGTATTGAATTTTCTGAGTCTTGGGGAATCTGGACTCAGTTATCCAAGAAGGTTTTTGATTGCAGTCTAGGGCCAAATGATTATGATTTCCACACTTATAGCATTTTTTCCTAGGTGCATCAGGTACATTCTTGTAATTATTCTCTTTGTTAATACCTTCTTTTCCATTCCTATTTCTTTTGATCTTGCTAGACTCTGAAAGACCATCTAATCTCTGTTTCAACTGAGACTTAGACAGAAACCCTATGTTTACATTCTTAGGTTTCTCTAACACTTTCTCATCTGAATTACTATTGTTAATCCTTTTGTGTACAACAGGGGTACCTTTTGAATCAACAAATTTAACATGATTAGGTTCAGAAACAATTTTCTTACCTTAAGATTTAGATGTGTTAGCTTCTATTTTACTATCATCATTGACAATAGCTACTTTTTCTTCTTGTCTAGCCTTATCAAAACCTAAACCATTAACCTTACCACGAATTCCACTTTCAAAGATTTCTATAGTTTTTTTACTGGATTTGTTAATGGTCTTAATCACATCTCTCTCTTCTTCTAGTTCTTTTCTGACATAGTCATAAGCCTCAAGAATAACACTATAATCATGCTTAGCTTTATCAGAACTTAACTTGTATTCTTCCATTTGAATTAATTCAGATTCAAGAAAATTATTTCTATCAACTAATTTATCATTCTTAACCTTAAGTTCATCTCTTTCACAAGTAAGAATTCTAAAATTAGTCATAAGATTCTTAAACTCAGCATGGATAGATCTAATTTCATCAGAATTTAAGCTATCAAATGAATCAAGAGAGTGAAGTGATACCTTAACAGAGGATGGAGAAGTTTTCTTTGGAGATCCAGGTTTGTCTGAACTATTTGCCATCAATGCAATGTTGTCATAATCCAATTCATCTTCAGAATCACTGGAATCAGCCCAATCCTTCTGTGTGACCATAAGTGCATTACCCTTTCCTGAATTCCTAGGCTTCTTACACTCACTAGCAAAGTGTCCAAGCTCGCTGCAGTTAAAGCACTTGATCTTGGCCTTATCAAGCTTGACAATTGTACTTTTGCCTTTGTCACTCTTCTTCTCCTCCTTCTTTTGAAAAGGTCCTTTGCTAAATCTTCTCCTGTTAAATCTACCTTTCTTGAAAGCTTTAGCAAACATAGCAAAGAGTTCCTGCATCTCAGATTCAGAATCATTGTTGTCAGAGTTCATATCAGTAGTCTCTGACTCAGAACTTTCTTTGCTTTTCTTCTTCCTTGAATTCTTTACAGCAATCTCTTCATGTTGTTCTTCAGGAAGCTTCTTTACTTCAGATTGAGCAGTAAGTGCAATAGTCTTCATCTTTCCTTCACTCCTGCTCTTCTTCTGCTGCTTGTCAAGTTCATAAGCTCTAAATTTTCCATATACTGCCTCTAATGAAATCTCATCCAAATCATTAGCTTCCTCAATCGCAGATATCTTCTCATTGTAGAAATCAGGCAAAGCTTTCATGAACTTTGTATTCATATCCTCCAAGTCATAATATTTACCATGCATGGCCATCTCATTGATGAGTTTTGTAGACCTATCAAAGGTATCAGTAAGTGACTCACCAGACTTGGATTCAAAGTACTCATACTGTTGTATAAGTAATGTCCTCATATTCTTCCTGACAGGCTTAGTTCCTTCACAGTGAACCTTAAGATTGTCGCATATATCCTTAGCAGTTTTACAAGAGAGAACATAGTTATTGAGAACAGAATCAAGACTGTTGAATAATATGTTTCTCACTTTAACATCTTTAAGAACATTCTCCTTGTCCTTATCTGACCATTCAGATTTTGGCTTCTCTGCTGTATGTTCTGGAACAACCACACCATCAACAGTTGCTTGTCCAACGACCTTTGTTGGAACAAAAGGTCCATCTCTGATTCTGTCAAGATAATCAGGATCTGTTGCTTCCAGATGATGCAACATCTTTACTTCCCATAGAGTATATTCGTTTCTCTTGAGCATAGGAATTTTAGTATTCCCATCCTTGTAACCAGACATGATTGCAGATCTTTATGATTATTCGAAATCAACCTGCTCTGATACCAATTGTTAACTCGAATAACTTGTAGAAGGGGGGGTTGAATACAAGTTATATAATCATGTCTGATTTTTGCTTGATTATATGAACAAGAATAAACGAATGAATCAAACTCTGTTTGTATTAATAAGATCAAATACAAACTCTACCAAAGGTGTACAATACCTTTAGCAGCTGCTGACAAAATAAAACTCTCTCTCTGTTTGTTTCGAACTCTCGAATACAAACCTTATACAGAGCTACGCACACGAACTCACAACACACGCTTGTTCGACTACGACACGACAGACCCTTTTTACAATGATATAGAGAGAGTATTTATAATGCTACCTATCAACTAATAACAGAAAGATATAATCTATACATGACAATGTTCTGCCTTCTAGTCGATAGTTTCCATCATTAGAAAACTCTTTCCTTCATAATATCTTCTTGCTTGTTCTTCAAACAACGATCCTGTTTTATAGCACTTGCCAGTTTCTGTAGCATCCATAGTGACATCATCAGTAACACGACTGATATCAGGATTTCATCTTGCATCATAATCTGATCATCATCAGTATTAGACCGTCATCAGGATTTGCTCTTTGTTCCTGACATGTAGTCTCCGATACACTGTTCATTCCTGACTAAACTGTACAGATAACTGTCTTACACATAAATCCTATATATAGTGCTAAATCCTTTATAAGATCAGGATTACAAGAAGTATAATGTGTAAATTCTATTCTTAACATCACAACTTCTGAATTATTCCTAACAGAAAATAAGTATGTAGACCAACACTGGCTATTTAGTTAGAGCTAGTGATTGGGGATGAAAGGAATGAATTGTATTCCGTTTCTTGTATCTTTTAATAAAGATAATCCTGTAGATCTGGTGCACCAACAGTATTGATTTCTTATTATCAATCATACCCATCGAGGTAGGTTATATAAATATAGATGTCAATAAGTCATACTGTTATACCCACTGATGAACAACGGATTTTATGTGATATTTCCGTAGCTTTCATTAGAAGATCTCCGGAGAGCTTTTTGGTTGTGTGTGTCTGTTTTTCTCTCTTTCCTCCCCCCTTGTCAAAATATCTCCCCTCCTTTTATCTCTTTCTTTCCTTAGTGGAATCATGACTCTTGTCTGATATTTGTGGCATAACTGGGCTGGGCTTGTAAATACTAACCTGCTAATTCTCTATTGGCCGTGCATATTTATGATCCATCATTTGCCCCTAAAATTAAGTGCAATCTTTAGATTGCATAGATATTTAAAGTTGATAAATGGGCCATCGGATTAAACCGTAGCCGTAGGCATAAGCGGCCGTAACGAACTACATATATTGGTTCAATTCAAACCGTAGCTGCAGGCAAACTCAACCGTAGCAAACTACATATGTTGGTTTATTGATGCGTTGATATTTTTGGATCAGAGTGTTCTCAACTTTCATGAAATCTACATGACAGTAGGACACCTGACATGCCAAGCATCATTCGGGATTTTTAACTGAAGCCCAAATTGTTCATATGAGGGAGAAGAGAACTTAAAAAGAACCAGAATTGAGACTAAATTCTAATAATTATATTCGACAAGCTCAATAAGCCCAATACTAATGTAAACAAGCTATATTTAGTGAGAGAAGGAAAAATAATGTATATCGAACAACGAGGATTGATATATCTAAAAGTTAGACCAGTCCACTGAGCCGTAAAGTCTAAACACAATAATAACCACTTTTCTCTTGGTGTTAATGGCAATTCAACGCGTACCAATATGTTTGTAAAATTGCTCAATAATGTATTTAAAAAGAAGCTTAATTGTGTAAATAGAGTTGGCAGAATTGAACTTAAATGAATAGTGTTTTGCTCGTCATGTTGCAGTGATTAGTTTGTTGCAAGTTGATCAATTCATCAATTGGCAGCTCAGTCATGTTAGTGTAACACTAGCTTCGATCTAGTTACCTAGCTAACATTGTGATATACAGGCACAATGATAGATAATCACCAAAATAAATAAGGAAACAAAAAGAAGTTCCCGAAATGAGGTGTAATCTGCTCAGGTTGTGATGACAAAATGATGGCCGTACGTTATGAGTAGCACTCATACCTAATTTGTATTTAAGAAATAAAAATTTAACTAGATGAGCAACATACTGATCGCTTTAGGGGAGTCCCGAAAGTCAATTACAACCATAATCATGTGCGAATAATTTCAATAACTATCACGAGGTGAGTAGTGGGTGCCATCAGAAGTGACATCACCTACTACTAACATGGATTGATGAGAATAAATCGATTTAAATCGTAGTTGTGAGAACCTAAGTATAAATTGATTTTAATATAAGTTGGTAGCCAGGATCAATTCCAGCTATAATAAAGTTATCTAGGGCCATTCCATTTAACTTATCGAATTTAGTATTTTCCTTTCACAGTACAAGTTTGTTACTTATATTGGTTGTATTATGGGGATCTATCTTTTATTTTGGCATGTAGCTAATCATGGACATATATTGAACAACATCTATCATTATTGACAGAGCTAAAAGAAATAACTTTTTCTCTTCATTTCTTATCTTCTACTCTCTGTTCTTCCTTCTTCATTATCTGCATTATTTCTGCAATCTTTCTGCTTTTGTGATTGTCATCATGGCATCAAAGCAAATGAATGAAGGAATTAATGTTTATCGATCCTCACAAGTCACAACAACCTCTTCTTTCTCTAAATAAAAAAAAACACTGTCTTACATCAGTCTTCTTTCTCTTTCTGTCTGAGATCTACTTTCCTCTCTCCTCTTATTATCTCTTCTTTCTTGACAATCTGCAGATCTACTTCTGTTTTTACTTTATGGCCAACCCTAGGGTGACATATCAAGACATGTTGCATCCTCTCTTTATTCATCCTTCAGACAATGCTACGTCTATTCAAGTGGATAAACTACAGGGCTCCTCTGATTATAGAGGTTGGAGACGCTCAATGGAAATCAATTTTTCTTCGAAATGCAAGCTTGGCTTCATTAACGGTAAGATTCCTCTTCCAACTGATGATGTGACTAAAGCTGAAATATGGGATACATGTAATAATATGCTTATTGCTTGGATCACCAATAATGTCTCTCCTTCTATCAAAAAATCCATCATGTACATGACCTTAGCTACTGACATTTGGTCTAATCTATAAACACGTTTTTCTTTAATTAATGGTTCTAGAAAATACAAACTTTCTAAAGATTTGTATGAGCTCAAACAAAAATCTGTACCTGTTAGTGAGTACTACACCCTTTGAAGTCTATTTGGGAAGAGCTCGATTCTCTTAATTTGTTGCCTACAGTAGCTACTCCTTAACCAGATGTCCTTAAATTACTTGAAGCTATTGACACTCAAAAGGAAGAGTCGAGGTTGTTCTTGTTTCTAAATGGTCTTGATGAGTCTTTTAATGCTCAAAGGAGCCAACTATTAATGACAACTCCTCTACCCACCGTTGAGACAGCATGTGCTGCGTTGGAGCAAGAAGAAGCTCAACGAGCTATTCTCACGGTCCCAAATCCTAAAACTGAGCTGATGGCTATGTTTAGTAAAAACTACCCTGGAAAACAGTCCCTCTGCAAACATTGTCATCAAGGAGGGCACTCTAGTAATCGTTGTTGGACTGTGATAGGCTTTCCTCGATGGCATCCCAATCACAACAAACCTCAACCTTCTCCTACATCCAGACAACCACTCTATAATACAACTAGCAGATTGTCCTTGTCAAGTCCTCGCTCCAACCAATCAATGAAGCTAGCCGCATCTGTACAAGTTGGCTCCTCTCAACCAAGTTCTGGTATACTGTTCTCTCCTTAGCAATTAGAACAACTTGCTAAACTCATGCCTCAGCTTCAAATGCAAAGTGCTAAAGACTCCGAAACGGATGAAGAACTTGATGGACCCTTTTTTGGAATGATCTCCAATTATACTGCTCAAGTCAGACACTGTGAATGGATTGTCGATTCGGGCGCATCTGACCATATGACGCCATTCTTGTCCAATTTAGTCCATTCTTTGCCATTTCAAAATTCTCACAAAATTACATTGCCTACCGGTGACACTGCAGCTATCTCACACACGGGCTCTGTCCAGCTGGTGCCACAATTGACACTCAATAACGTATTGTGTGTTCCATTTTTTAAACACAATCTGCTACCAGTGCAAAGGCTAATTAGAGACAACAATTGTGAAGTTCAGTTCTTTATAACGCACTGTTCTATTGTGGATTCTCAGACCAAGCATCTATTGGCAACTGGTAAAGCGAAGCATGGCCTATATTATATATTTATAATATAGGCCATGCTTCGCAAACATTGTCATCAAGGAGGGCACTCTAGTAATCGTTGTTGGACTGTGATAGGCTTTCCTCGATGGCATCCCAATCACAACAAACCTCAACCTTCTCCTACATCCAGACAACCACTCTATAATACAACTAGCAGATTGTCCTTGTCAAGTCCTCGCTCCAACCAATCAATGAAGCTAGCCGCATCTGTACAAGTTGGCTCCTCTCAACCAAGTTCTGGTATACTGTTCTCTCCTTAGCAATTAGAACAACTTGCTAAACTCATGCCTCAGCTTCAAATGCAAAGTGCTAAAGACTCCGAAACGGATGAAGAACTTGATGGACCCTTTTTTGGAATGATCTCCAATTATACTGCTCAAGTCAGACACTGTGAATGGATTGTCGATTCGGGCGCATCTGACCATATGACGCCATTCTTGTCCAATTTAGTCCATTCTTTGCCATTTCAAAATTCTCACAAAATTACATTGCCTACCGGTGACACTGCAGCTATCTCACACACGGGCTCTGTCCAGCTGGTGCCACAATTGACACTCAATAACGTATTGTGTGTTCCATTTTTTAAACACAATCTGCTACCAGTGCAAAGGCTAATTAGAGACAACAATTGTGAAGTTCAGTTCTTTATAACGCACTGTTCTATTGTGGATTCTCAGACCAAGCATCTATTGGCAACTGGTAAAGCGAAGCATGGCCTATATTATATATTTATATCTCAACAGATAATTTTGGTAGCTCAGGTGATAGGACTTCAAACCAAGCTGCAACTGTTTCTGACACTCTTGCTTTGTGGCATCATCGCCTTGGACATGCTTCAATCACGAAGATAAAGCACATACCCTGTGTCAAACCTCTAGTTAACTCTTCAAACCAGGTTTGTCTATCTTGTCCAATGGCTAAATTCACTAAGCTCCCTTTTACTCTTAGTAACTCATGTGCCACCCTTGCATTCGATTTTATACATCTTGATATATGGGGTCCGTATAAAATCTGTTATGACTCAAAGTATAAGTATTTTCTTTCTATTGTCGATGATAAAACTAGGTATACTTGGGTATATCTGCTTCAAAACAAATCTGATGCTTTATTCCATATCAAAGCATTCCATAAATAGGTGGATACACATTTGTTAGATATAATTGATGTGATTTAATGTCAGTGTTTAAGTGTTACAGGTAAAGAGAGTTTAACTTGTTATTGAAAGCAGTTGTAACAGAGTTTGAGTATACGCTGATTGCTGGAAGCGCAAACGCTGACAGAGGAAAGCGTAAACACTGATAGCTGAATACATGGAAGCGCAAACACTGTTAGCGTGGAGAGAACAGAGTTTGCTAAAGTCTGTCTACTGGGAGCGTCTACAAGTCAACAGAGTTTGAAGATTAATTTAATATTAATATGGAAGCGATATCTTTGAAGATTGGATAGCTGTCAAAGAGATTGAGTTGACTTAGAAGACGTGTAGCAATCGTAATTGATATCAATTGTATAGCTTAATTTTAGGAGAATCAATTTACGATTGTACGTAGCTGTATATTTTATAAATACAGTTAGGTTAACCCTAGAAGGGTAATCCATCGTGAACGAATATCATTCTTGTAACCTAAGCAGCTCTCTGTGATACTTTACATCACCGAGAGAGGAATTATTAATTCCAAACAGTTTTAAGAGTTAAAACGTGTGTTCTTGTTACTTATCCATACAGTACTTGATTATATATTGTGTATTCGACCTAACAAGTGGTATCAGAGCCAAATCTGTTACTTTATTACAGTTAAAGATCCAAACACAATAGTAATCAATGGCAGAGATACCTCCACCATCTGAGAAAGCCCCTACTACTGTTAGTAGGTATGAAACAATTAGGGTTCCTATACTGAGGCCATTAGAGTATGCAATTTGGAAGGTGAAGATGACCATGTTTCTGGAGGCTACAGATCCAGAATATCTGGACAGAATTTATGAAGGTCCTCACAAACCTACAAAGTTATCTGCTGCTGCTGCTGGTGAGGAATCAAAAGTCATTCCAAAAGGGAAGAAAGATCTAACTGCTGAGGATCTTTCATCTATTGCAAAGGATGCGAAGGTAAGGCATTTACTTCACAGTGCGTTAGATAATGTTATGTCTAATAAAGTGATAAACTGCACAACTGCAAAGGAAATATGGGATGCACTTGAGGTTAGATGTCAAGGAACACCTGCAATTAAGAAGAACAGAAGGAACATACTCACTCAGGAGTATGAGCATTTTGAGGCAAAATCTGATGAAACCATGACAGAAACTTTTGACAGATTCTGTAAACTGCTCAATGATTTGTCATTGGTGAACAAAGAGTATGATTTAGAAGATTCAAATCTCAAGTTTCTTCTCTCTCTACCTGAAAAGTGGGATGTGAAAACAACCACTATAAGAGATAATTATGAACTTGGTGAAACAGAGATTGATGAAATTTATGGACTGCTCAAAACCCATGAATTGGAATTAGAGCAGAGAAACAAAAGATCTAGTAGAAAGTCAAAGTCTGTTGCTCTTAAGGTTGAGGAGAAACCATCAAAGAAGGAAGCATCAAGGAGAAAGGCAAAAGGAAAAGCTTTAGTCATACATTCAGAGAATGAGTCATCAGACACTGATGTTGACTCAAACACAGATGGATCATCTGATTCTGAAGATGATGAAGAGATGATGCAAATGGCTGCATTGATGGTAAAGACCTTCAAGAAGATGGGATACAAGAACTTCAAGAAGGGAAAGAGATTCTCCAAGGACTACTCAAAGTTTGATAAGAAGAATTTCAAGAAATCTGAGGGAAAGGACTTCAAATCTGGTAAGAAAGATAAGTCTGAGATTCAATGCTACAAGTGTAAGGAGATGGGTCACTATGCTCCTGAGTGCAAGAAGGGTAAAACTGAAAAGGCACTCTACACCAAAGGCAGAGACTGGGCAGACACTTCAGATTCAGATGAGGAAGTCAACTATGCTCTCATGGCTACTACTCAGACTGAAAATGATGATCTCAAGGTACCTCCAACTACCTATGCTTATAACACTGATAATATAACTGAATTGAGAATTTATCTTAAAGCATTGCATATCAGTTATAGGGATCAGACTTTAGAAAATGAGAGGATAAAGTCTGAGTGTTCTCAACTCAAAGAAAGAAATAAACTTGTTGAGGAACAGTTAGAGAACATGGATAAAATTCAAAAAGAGAGAGATGATGCAGTGTTTATTGAACAGGAGTTGCTAGGTAAGTATAAGCAACTAGAATCAGAATTGGAGGATACTAAACACATCATTAAAACTTGGACACACTCTGGTAAAGACACTCAAGAAGTGTTTCAGTCAGATACAGTAGGTCTAGGTTACTCTGTAGGAGATGAACTTAGATTTGAAAATCAGGTAAAGAAAAGACCACATTGTTCATCTAAAGGTAATGTCATGGGAACAGGTGGACCTAAGACTGAAGCACAGAAAAAGGCTGTTAAAGAGTCATATGCTAAAACTTTTGTTAAAGAGGCTAACATTGGCTTAATGACAGATAAACAACTCAAGCATAAGCTTAAGGAGATAAAGTCTGTCGACAAACAGAGAATGCCTAAGAAAAACAGAAATGGTAAGGTAGGCATAACATCAGGAATAAAGCCAATGCTTGCTTCATTAGCTCCTAGGAAAACATGCTTTAACTGTGGTAGTACTAATCATCTTGCTAGTTTCTGCAGTAAGAATAAGAACATTAATTCTTTGCCTTCTAAAACTGCAGTAAAGAGTGATTATGTGAGAACTAGACCACAGACTTTATGCAAACACTGTGGAAGTACTTGGCATTCTATTTACACTTGCAGAGATTATCATGCTATTTATTATAATTACTATGAACCCAAGCCAAATTTGAAATGGGTTAAAGTAAATTCTACAAATGAAAATTCTGAAAAAGTTAGCTTAAACTCTGTTAATGTGAATTCCGCTGCAAAAGCTAACAGAATTAAGAAAGCCAAAGGATCCAAGCAAGTCTGGATCCTTAAAACTAATAATCAGTGATTGTTTGTGATTGCAGGGCACCAGGGTCAGTACCCTAGTCGTGGACAGTGGATGTTCAGGACACATGACTGGAAATAAAGCCCTGCTATCAGAGTATGAGGAGAAGGCTGGCCCAGAAGTTTCCTATGGAGATGGCAACATAGGACATACACTGGGATATGGCAATATTAATCTTGGAAATGTCATCATCACGAATGTAGCTCTGGTTCCAGGACTCAAGCATGATTTGCTGTCTGTGAGTCAAATCTGTGACAGAGGATATCATGTAGATTTTCAGCCTGAATATTGCCAAGTGATCAGTAAATCTACAGGGAAAGTTGCTCTAGTTGGAAACAGACACAACAACATCTATGAAATAAAATTGTCAACAAACACTGATGGCAAAGCAGTATGTCTGTCAACAAGAATGTCCAGTGAAGAGAGTTGGAAGTGGCACAAGAAACTCTCTCATTTGAATCTGAACAACATCAATGAGCTCATAAAGAATGATCTTGCAAGAGGACTACCAAAGTCATTGTTGAATGTAGAAGGCCTGTGTGATTCTTGTCAAAAGGCCAAACAGAGAAAAACCTCTTTCAAAAGCAAATCTGAGTCTTCAATTGCTGATCCTTATCATCTACTACATGTTGATCTTTTTGGTCCAGTAAATGTGATGTCTCTTGGAAAGAAGAAATATGCATTAGTCATTGTTGATGAATATACCAGATTCACATGGGTATATTTTCTTGCAAAGAAGGATGAAACAGCATTAACACTGACAGAACATATAATCCAACTGGACAAAGGGTCAGAGCATCAAGTGAAGATAATCAGAAGTGACAATGGAACTGAGTTCAGGAATTCATCTATGGAAGAATTTTGCAAGAGTAAAGGGATCAAACAAGAGTTTTCTGCACCTGGCACTCCACAACAAAATGGTGTAGTGGAGAGGAAGAACAGAACTTTGATAGAAGCTGCCAGAACCATGCTAGATGAAGCAAAGTTGCCAACATATTTCTGGGCAGAAGCAGTTCAAACTGCTTGTTTTACTCAAAATGCAACACTGATCAACAAGCATGGTAAAACACCATATGAAATGGTGAAGAAGAAGAAGCCAAATCTAAAATATTTTCATATTTTTGGATGCAAGTGCTTTGTGTTGAAGACTCATCCTGAACAGTTGACCAAATTTGACCTAAAGGCAGATGAAGGAATTTTTGTTGGCTATCCACTGTCAACAAAGGCATTCAGAGTTTTTAATCTGAGAACCAGAGTGATCATGGAGTCTATTCATGTGTCATTTGATGACAAGAAAATAACTGGACTTGAAGATGTTAATGAGCATGATCAACTGCACTTTGAAAATGAAGATTTATTAAACTCGGATGATACAGATCTGACAAACACTGTTGAGGTCAATTCTGAACCTCTACTGGTAAACACTGAAGAAACTTTTCAATCAGAAACAAGGGAAGAACCAGTTGAGGGGGAGCATGAAGAATCACATCAAAGTGATAATTCAAACACCGATAGTGACTCAATTGATAACTCTGAATCAAACACTGTTGATTCAAACTCTGATCATTCAAATTCTGAGCAGTCACATTCAGGGGGAGCATCTGAAAATGAAGAGAGACACCAAGAAAATCAGGAGAGCATGGATCAAGGGGGAGGATCACATGATGACAGAAGCAATCTGCCTTCTGCAAGAAAATGGACTAAGTCACATACACCTGATTTAATTATTGGTGATCCAGATGCAAGAGTAAGGACAAGAAGTGCAACAACAAATGAATGTCTGTTTCATGCATTCTTGTCACAAACTGAGCCAAAGAAAGTAGAAGAAGCTCTGAAAGATGCTGACTGGATAACAGCAATGCAAGAAGAGCTAAATGAATTTGAGAGAAATGAGGTGTGGACCCTTGTACCAAGGCCAAAGAACAGATCTATTGTTGGTACTAAATGGGTTTTCAGAAATAAAACTGACAGTGATGGTGTGATCACAAGGAACAAAGCAAGACTGGTAGCTAAAGGCTATTCACAGCAGGAAGGAATAGATTATGATGAGACTTATGCACCAGTTGCCAGATTGGAGGTAATAAGGATGTTTCTTGCCTATGCTTCTTACAAGAAATTCAAGGTTTTTCAAATGGATGTGAAAAGTGCTTTTCTGAATGGAAAACTTGAAGAAGAAGTATTTGTTGAACAACCACCTGGTTTTGTAGATCCAAAATATCCAGATCATGTCTACAGGTTAGACAAGGCACTCTATGGACTTAAACAGGCACCTAGGGCATGGTATGAAACACTTGCTAAATTTCTACTAGAAAGTGGGTTTCACAGAGGTACTATTGACAAAACTCTGTTTTACTTTCAATCTGGTAATGACCTGCTCTTAGTACAGATATATGTAGATGATATCATTTTTGGATCTACTAATGATAAACTCTGTAAGAAATTTGCCAAGCTCATGCAGTCTAGATATCAAATGAGTATGATGGGAGAGTTAAGCTATTTTCTAGGCTTACAGGTGAAGCAAACAAATGATGGAATTTTCATTAATCAAGCAAAATATACCAGAAATCTTCTCAAGAAATTTGGCATGCTTGACTGTTCATCTGCAACAACTCCTATGGCAACTGCAACAAAACTGGACAAAGATACAGGTTCATCAGTGGATATGACAAGCTACAGAGGGATGATTGGTTCTCTACTCTATTTAACAGCTAGTAGACCTGATATCATGTATGCCACCTGTCTGTGTGCAAGATTTCAGGCAGATCCAAGGGAACCACATTTAACAGTTGTGAAGAGGATTTTCAAATATCTCAAGGGCACTGTAACCTTAGGACTGTGGTACCCAAGAGAATCAGATTTTAAGCTACTTGGTTACTCTGATGCAGATTTTGCTGGCTGTAAGATTGACAGAAAAAGCACAAGTGGAAGTTGTCAATTTCTTGGTGATAGACTAGTGTCTTGGTACAGCAAGAAACAGAAGTCAATATCTACATCTACAGCTGAAGCAGAGTATATTGCTGCTGGTAGCTGTTGTGCACAGATTTTATGGATGAAGAATCAACTACTAGATTATGGGTTGAGGTATAGTAAAATACCTATTTTCTGTGATAATCAAAGTGCTATTGCAATGACAGGTAATCCAGTACAACACTCAATGACCAAGTACATCAGCATAAGGTATCACTTTATCAGAGAGCATGTAGAGGAAGGCAATATTGAGCTTCACTTTGTGCCTACAGATCAACAACTTGCAGATGTTTTCACAAAGCCTCTAAGTGAAGCAACATTTACAAGACTGGTCAATGAACTAGGGATGGTATCTGGTTTTGACTAAACATGTTGGTTAGACTCAAACTCTTTCAAATAAAATGTGTTGCTCATATCTCTGTAAATTGCTAAAGTGCTATGTGAACCTTATTAATTAAACTCTGTCAGCATGATTGTTGGTCATACACTGTTAATAAGTTTGTTAAACTCTGTGAATTCTGAGTTGATTTTTGTCTGAATGAAAATACCGATGAAGAAAAATGTATAGAGCATGATTTTCAGTGAAAAATCAAGATTCTTTTTGAGTCACTGTAATCTAATCAGAAATTGCACAGTAAGTTAACACAGCATGATACTGTTTCATATTTAGAGCATCTCTTAGTTTATTTGATCCTAAACTCTGAATCTATGAATACTGTATGCATTGCCTCTCATGAATGACACTGATATTGATGAACTCTAAACTCTGATTAGTGACACTCTGTTTCCAAGTCATACTTGATTCTTGATGATTCTGTGTTTGCACTTGTGAAAATTTTAAAACTTGAGATATGTCATTGTTTATTTTGGTGAGAAAAAGTTCATGTCTGCACCCTGTGAGATTTTGAGCCGAATAAGTGATTGATACATTTTATATCAATCAGATTTTATTGTTGTGTGATGTTCATCAGTAAGTATGTTGCTCTAGAACTTGCATTAAACCATTTTGGGACTACATGATATATGTGTGCATAAAGATGATAAAGGCATTAGGATTAACCATCTTTCTTTAAACACTGTTCAAAACATCTTTGAACACTGATCATGAACACTGATCATAAATGCTGTTCATAAACACGACCTGTAGTAAACCCTTTTGAGCCTAATTAACTGCTCATTTTTCTTGAATACTGGAGTATTAAGAGCAGTTATATTCGTTTGTTAAATCAAATTCAAGCAGGTGAGTATTTCTCAAGAAAAGATATCTTACTCAGTATATATATATGTAAATAAATATAAAAAAAAAGAAAAAAAAAAGAGAGGAGGTATATATACTGATCATCTTGTACAAAAATGTACTAACCATTTGACTGAACATTTTGATCAAATAAATTGTTCAGTTCGAAATTCTCATTCGAAAAACATCTCTTCTTATTTGCTTGATTTCACTCAATTACAACCCTGAACAAAGTCCTTTTGATTTGTGCATATATGTAATCGAAGTGGTGTAGATTTGGTGGACATTCAAGCTTATGGTAGTATCTGCTTTTACTGATTGAATCTGAGAGTAAACACTTCACCTAAACACTTGTGTGATGTGAGAGTTTGTGAGACAATCCTTGACAAGTAACTCACTGAATGATGCTTTGATGTTTATCTCCTGATCTTTTTGTCTATAATGACTGTGTGCTTACGTGGATAATCATGATCATAAACTGGAACAGGGATATTCAGATTTCTGTAATTAAGGAACTACAGAGTTTTAGCATTCATCATAAACTCTGTGTTTAATATGAGAGTTTGTGCATTCAGTGTTTATTGTTTTTGATTTATGGATTTTATGAAATATTAGATGCTATAAAAATTGATTTGGTAAACTCTGCTACTCACACACAAAAATCACGACTGTGCATTTTTGAAAGGGTTTTTGTGATAAAGATTGAAAATTTGATAAACACTGATTGATTGTGATGTGTACTCTAAGGTATATTTTCATTAAGATAATTTGAAAATTTTGGAGTAAATGGAGTAGTTGACAACTGTTAATTAGTGTAATTCGTGGTAACGTGTCTTGATAAACGGAACGACAGCGGTAATAATGGCTTTTACTGCGCATGTATTAAGTGAACCGTTGCATGTGTGACACCTGTCCCACTCACTCATCATTATGTCTCACTTTTACACTTTTCAAGGGAACAGTTGCGTGTTTCAAGTAAAATCGTTTGAGTTTAGTTTTTAATTAAAACTCAAATTACTTTTTGCCACAATCACTTTTACCCACTCGTATTCACTTTACCAAAACAGAGAACATCTTTGTTTTTCACTTTGGTATTTTCACAAACACCTTTCTTGCAAAACATTTTCACAGTTGTTTCTTGCTTATTTCTTGATTCAATGGCAACTAAACCTTTCTCTGTGTTTGGTCTACGCTTTGTGCCTAACAATTATGCAGCTTTACTTGAGAACGACAGGGCTCCAGAGGCGTTCCATATAATGCAAAATTTTCTTCGAGATTCTGAGATTGGGCAAGCGCTGGTTGAACCGGCTACTCTATCTGCTTCCCAAGTTGTTAACTTCTGGCAAAATTCAAGATATATAGAAGGAGGAGAGAATGGAACTCCGTCTATCATCTTCTCTCATGAAGACCAAGAGTTTGTGATTACTCCACAAACTGTTCGTGATGTCATGGATTTTGACACACATACTTCATATGCTGTTGTCTCTGAGCAAAATCTGAGGGAAATGCTAACAGAGATTGGGTACATGGAATCTCTTGCTAAGCTGGGCAGTGTGAGGAGGCCAAACTTGAGAAAAGAGTGGAATTTCTTCTTTGATTGTATCACCAGGACATTCCAGAAGAAGGTCACCAACTGGGATGCTATTCCAATGGACAGTCTGCAAATTGGGTATTCTCTACTCTATGGCAGTAATTTTGATTTTGGTAGATATGTTTTAATGAATTTGGGTGATAAGTTGTCAGAGTCTACTACAGTTTACTTTGCTAGATTTTGTCAACTTCTGTTCAATGCATGTGTTTCTGGGTTAACTATTGATGAAGCTGATGAAATTCAACCTTTTCGAGTCACTAAGAGAATATTCTCTGATATGACTAACAAAGATGTTGGAAAAGACATACCTCCTTTAGTATTGCCACTTGCTCTACAGAACTTTGTCAATCAACCACAAAATTCTCCATCACCAAACCATGAACCACATGAAACACATCAACCAGAACCACAATCTATGCCTGAACCTTTAGCCACTGATCGTACAGAAAACATCCCATCTCAACCTCCTCAATCACCTGAGCCAATACCAACAACCACTGATCAACCCATAGAACCTCAAACACAAACAGAACCTCAAACACAACCTGACCAAATGACTACTGAACCAACAAACCCTGTCACTACCACTCATCCACAACCACCACCAAAGACAAAAAGGAAGAAACATACTGCAATCAACACCAAACATTCTAGGGCTAAACAGACAACTCCAAAGGCTGTTTATTCTAGAAGATTCATACAAAGGGCAAATCGACCTTCAACACCATCGGTTGAGGAAAGTTCTAGTGAAAGTTCCAGTGAAGATGCAGAACTGGTTGCAGTACCTCAAGCTAAAAGGAGGAGGCTTATACTAACTGATTCTGATGATGAGCATATTGAAGAGGCTCAAGAGAAAATCTCTTTTGATATTCCTACTGGTGAGCCAGAGGTTATCATAGAACCTATAATACCAGAATCTGAAGTCAAGGTTTCTGAACCAGAAGTTGTTAAGGTTCAAGAACATGAAGCTGTTAGAGATGTTTTGTCTCCAATGGAAGAGTTTGCTGAAACTCCAATTTCTTTTAATCATGAAGCATCTACTCCACCACTCATGGAGGTTACACTTTCTATTGATACTGGTGTTGCTGATGGGCCTACTGTTGTTCTTGAAGACACTGTGGTTGCATCACACACTGAGTTGAACTCTGATGCCAATCATGTTTCTGCTCATGGTGAGGAGGTTGATAAACCAGAAAAGGTTCTTTCTTCAGAGCAAACTCCAGTTGATAAAGGAAAACAGGTTGCTCAAGAACCTATTTCTGCTCAAGAACCTATTGCTTCTGTTGCCTCTACTAGTGAGTCGATGAGTGATTCAGTTGAAGCTAAGAGTACAGGAGTTGAACAACCACAAAATCAGACTGATGGTCAGAAAACAGGTGAAAAACCAGATTTTGCTGGGCCTTCTGTAAATGAAGTTGATGATAGTTATTTGGCCAAGCAAACTGCTGATTGGTACAAGTCAGACTGTATTTTTCCTCCTGGAAGGGCAGCAATGTTTCTTGAAGCCAACTCTAAGAAGATTAAAAATCCAGAAATTTTCACTTGTTTGCAAGGCACAGTGATTCAAATCAAAACTTTGAATAATAGATTTGATGATACTCAGAAATCTATTGTTGATCTTCGAACAGAAGTTGCTACTCATGAGGAGAAAGCTCAACTAGCTAATGCTAAGCTCTTTTAACAATTTGCCAAAGCTCAAGCAAATATTAATGACAGACTGAGCACAGTTGAGAAGAATCAGCTTTTACTGACTGAGAAGGTTGATTCCATTGCAAATTCTCTTGAGTTAATCACCTCGATTCTGATTCAAGATGGTGATGATGTCAAAAAGGGGGAGAGAATTTCTAAAACCAAGTGTAGAAAAGATCAAACTCTGTCAAAGAAAGATCATTTTGATGATGAAGGCACCAATGCTGATAAGGGCTTAAGAAATGAAAATCTCAGACAAGGACATGGAAGGTCTTCAAGGTCAAAGCCGAATTTGGTGTTAGATTCAAATACTCAAAGTACTTCTGGTTCAAAGCCAAAGGATTTGTCATTCTCTGATAATCCACAAACAGATGAAGAGTTGGCTGCAAAATTATTTCGTGAAGAGAATGCTGAAGCTACGCTTGAGGATATTCAAGCTGAAGAAAAGCTGTTGCAGAAAGAGCATTTAAAAGCTCAGAAGTCCAAGAAAGTGAAGAAAGTTGTTAAAGCTTCAAAGTCTGCAAGGCCTGTATTGAAAGGAATTGAAATCAAAGAAAAACTATCTGGTATTCAAGAAGAAGAAGAAGAAGATACTGGAAAGCTGGTTAGAAAGTCTTCTCTTGATGCCAAGTTGAAGTTAAAAGGGAAAATGGGTGAAGAGAGCAAGAATAAAATGATAATTACAACCTCTGTTGATACACATGTTGTACAGAAGAATGAAGACATAACCTCTGTTGCTGCACAAGTTGTGACTACACCAATACTGTCTTCTCAGCTGAAATCAAAATTTGGAAAAGGTGTTCTTCATGATTCAAGTCTTGCAGCTACAGCTCCAGCTACAACTCCAATGGATTTTACTGATGGTAGAGCTTTATCTGGTAAAATCGCATACAACAAAGGAGGCATTGGCTCACATAGAGATAAAAGACAGAATGTTGCTCCCAGAGATCCTTCTTCATTGTCTGTTCCAGGTCATGGTGTCACTCAAGAGAGTTTAGACAGACTGGAGTCAGTACAGCTTGTTCATCAGAAAAGTTTAGGAAAGGATTTCTTGTTATACTTCATGGCTGATGGCACGGTGTTCAAGATTGCTGAGAATGATATTGATTTGAAATTCTGGGAAGAACTAGATAGGGCTGTCAAACGGATATTTCGGATACGGATACGGGTAATTTTTTTCGGATACGGATAATATCCTAATTTTTTCGAATACGAATACGGATATTTCGGACGGATATTCGGATATTTCGGATATTTTTTTACAGCAATATATAAATGATGATATATATCATATTTAAAGTTTATTAATATAATTTATTAATATATTAATATAATATATGATATATTAATACAATATATTAATATATCATATGATATATGACATATTAATATATTATATAATATGATATATGATATATAATATATTATATATTAATATATTAATATATCATATGATATATAATATAATATAATAATATATTAATATAATATATTAATATATGTCATATAATATATTATATATTAATATATTAATATATTATATTAATATATTAATATAATATATATTAGTATAATATATTCATATATGATATATAATATATAATTTATTAATATAATTTATTAATATAATATATTAATATATTAATATAATATATTAAAATAATATATTCATATATATCATATTTATAACATATAAATCTTTTAAAATGTCTACACTTAAATATATCTAACAAAAATATATTAATTATTGAACAAAGACATATATTAATATATTATAAATTTTAAATATTAGATATATATATATATCAGTTATTACATTTTCGGATACGGATATGTCGGATTCGGATACGGATAATATCCTAATTTTTCGGATACGGATAATATCCTAATTTTTCGGATACGGATTCGGATATTTCGGACGGATATCCGGATATCCGGATTTTTTTGACAGCCCTAGAACTAGAGTATGTTCTGTACATTTTCAGAGTAAGAAATCAGAGAGCTCAATCAGTTGCAAATGTGCTCAGACAAAAGATGATACAGAATTTTGCAAATAGACATATGAAATACAGCAAGTATGTTCCAAAATACAGAGACTGGAATGGGAATCTGATTGAAATGCAGAAGGGAACTACAAAGCTGAAGACTGATCTTGGAATTACAGTTCTGGATTTCAATGTAAAGTCTGAAGAATTAAAGTACATCAGATTGGGAAATGAAATGAGAAGAAACAAGATCTATGATCTCAGGGCTGCTATTTTTCAAACTGATGAGAATGATCCAGATTTAAGAGAGATCAAGCAAGCTATGGAGATTGAACTTGAAAATGCTGAGAGGAGATTGTTGATTGATTATCTCAGAACAACTCCAGATCTTGAGGAGGTTAGGTAGACAGAATTTGTAAGTAATTCGTATTTTCTGTAAATTTTGCTAAGTCAAGTTTAAACTCTGATTATATATTAAACACTGTGTTTTTATTTGTTAGTTTTGACATCATCAATTATTATGAACTTGTACATTTTTTTTAATGAACAAGTTGGGGGAGATTGTTAGATATAATTGATGTGATTTAATGTCAGTGTTTAAGTGTTACAGGTAAAGAGAGTTTAACTTGTTATTGAAAGCAGTTGTAACAGAGTTTGAGTATACGCTGATTGCTGGAAGCGCAAACGCTGACAGAGGAAAGCGTAAACACTGATAGCTGAATACATGGAAGCGCAAACACTGTTAGCGTGGAGAGAACAGAGTTTGCTAAAGTCTGTCTACTGGGAGCGTCTACAAGTCAACAGAGTTTGAAGATTAATTTAATATTAATATGGAAGCGATATCTTTGAAGATTGGATAGCTGTCAAAGAGATTGAGTTGACTTAGAAGACGTGTAGCAATCGTAATTGATATCAATTGTATAGCTTAATTTTAGGAGAATCAATTTATGATTGTACGTAGCTGTATATTTTATAAATACAGTTAGGTTAACCCAAGAAGGGTAATCCATCGTGAACGAATATCATTCTTGTAACCTAAGCAGCTCTCTGTGATACTTTACATCACCGAGAGAGGAATTATTAATTCCAAACAGTTTTAAGAGTTAAAACGTGTGTTCTTGTTACTTATCCATACAGTACTTGATTATATATTGTGTATTCGACCTAACAACATTGATCAATACCTTCATTAAATCCATCAGATCAGACAATGCTCTCGAGTTTAACACCGCAGATTGTCAACCATTTTTTTCACAGCATGGTATTCTTCATCAAACATCTTGCATTTATACACCTCAACAAAATGCCCGTGTTGAGAGAAAACACATGCATATACTTGAAATATCTAGAGCTATTAGATTTCATGCTGCTATTCCTTTACTTTATTGGGGTGCATATGTTATGACTGCCGTCCATATTATTAACTGTTTACCTACCCCTGTCCTCCAAAACAAAACACCTTACGACCTCTTGTACAACAAAGCTCCTTCCTATGATCAACTGAAAGTATTTAGTTGCTTGGCTTTTGTAGGGCTGAGCAAAACCGATCCGAACCTGAAAAACCGAACCGAAATATGTTAATTCGGTTCGGTTCTAAATATTTTAAAAATTCGGTTATTTCAATTTTCGGTTCTAGACCGAATAATATTTCGGTTAGGTCCGGTTTTCAAAATATTTCAGTTCTGGACCGAATAAATCGAAATATTTAAAACATAAATTTACCTTATATATATATATATATATATATATAATATTAATACATATATTTACAGAATGTCACAGTAATAGTGTAATACTAATACTTACCTGTCCTATCAGTTGTAGTTTTTAGATTTGTTTTAATGCCTCTGTATTAGAATGACAAGCAAACAGATGACCCGTCTTCTTTTTACAAAGTGAGCATGCTTCTCTGAACTTCAATCATAATTCACATTCATCTGAATTATAGTACATGGAGTCTGAATTATAATTATAACAGGTTAAAGAAAAGGTGTAGAAATAGGATTTTTTTTTTAAATTTCGGTACTGCTAGGACCGAACCGAAATAACCAAAATATTTCGGTTCGGTTCCGGTTCATGTCCCTATTTCGGTCCGGTCCAGTTCCAGGAAAAAGTCCTTATTCGGTTTTCGATTTTTTCGTTTCGGTCCGGTTCTGGACCGAAATATCCGAATGCTCAGCCCTAGGCTTTCGCCTCCAACACCTCTCCTAACACAGATATATTCAGTCATAGGGGTCTACCATGTGTGTTTCTTGGATACCCACCATCAAAAAAAGGTGTGAGACATCTTGACCTTACAACTAAGAAATTGTTTATATCTCGAGATGTCACTTTTTATGAAAACATATTTCCTTTTCATCCCAACTCCACTCAAGCATTCATGCAGCCCATACCTCTAGCCTACCCTCAATCATCTCTGGTAGACAATGAAGAATTCTTTGACTTGTGCAATGACACTCCACCCACCACACCCTCATCCACTCCACATACCACACCCTTATCCACTCCATCATCTGATGACTTGCACACCCCATCCAGCCCAACTATTCAACCTTCTCCTAACACACCTGTTGCGCCCTTACATGTAAGAAAATCTACTAGGCCTCATGTGCAACCCATTTAGTTTCAAGATTATGTGACTTCTCAAGTTAATTACTACACCTATTTCTCAGTTAGCTGTCGCTAATGTTCAACCTTAGTTCAACTGCTTCTTATCTACCTTAATGACTACACCAGATCCAACAAGCTTCAAAGTGGCAGTGCAATCTAGTCACTGGGTTCAGGCCATGAACACTAAACTCGAAGCTTTAGAACTGAACAATACTTGGGAATTAACAGAGCTTCCTCCTGGCAAGATTGCTATCGGATGTCAATGGTTATTTAAAACCAAGTTCAAGCAAGATGGGTCTGTTGAAAGGTATAAATCAAGGCTAGTCATATTGGGTTGTCATCAAAAGTTAGGAGTTGACTATACAAAAACGTTTGCTCCGGTCGCTAAATAAACTACGGTAAGAACCTTGCTCGCTGTTGCAGCCATGGAAAATTGGCACACTTGTCAAATGGACGTTACAAATGCCTTTCTTCATGGAGAATTGTCCGAGATTGTATACATGAAGCTCCCTCCAGGTTATACACACTTCGGATGCAGAATTCGGCAATTCTCTGTGACCTCAGAACCAGTGGCGGATCCAGGATTTAATTCTAGTGGGGTCCTTAACAAAAAAAATACAATAACAAAGTACTATATTAATATAAATAAGAATTTTTTTACATTCTAAATTTGTTCCCTCCGAGTTTTCATCTTTTGAAAATGATTTATTACATCTTCATTAGTAACATTGGCAAGCGCTTATTTTTCTATAGCCGAAATAAGACAATCACTTAATAATTCATCACCAATTCGATTGCGCAAATCCGACTTCACAAGCTTCATTGTAGAAAAACACATCTCCACTGTAGCGGTTGCAACGGGTAAAACCAAAGCAAGTTTTAGTAATCGATACACTAAAGGATAAGATAGATGCTTTTTGGTTTGCATCATCACTTTAACAAGATCCCCAATTCCATTTAAATGTGCAAATCTTCCCTCTTCTTTCACATTATCAATATAGATGATAAGTTCATGCTCAAGAGCCATTCTCTCCATAGTAGCAAAATCATCGGGATATGATTCAGCTAACCTCATCAACTGTAACGGGTCAAATGCACCAAATGAATCACGTGGATCTAAAGCAGCCATGCAGATTAGCAATTCAGAGTTGACCTCATTGAAACGATCATTAAACTCTGCAATTTGCATATCCACAACAACATTAAAACAGTCAAAAGAATAATAATGCTCATATGTGATTCCTATTTTCTGTCGTCGAGTTTTTGGATTAATATAAGGCTCCGTCATGTTCAATTTTTCAATGCCATGCTTATCACAAAATGAAAAGATTTTCTTCAAAAGCGGATCCCATCCATCAAGTCTAAACTTCTACAATTGTCGCTTAGTTGATTTCACCATTGACATAGCATTCAAGATATCTTGATCTTTTCTTTGTAAAGATTTTTATAGAGATTCAGTGAGCCCAAAGATGTGAGCGTCTTGGTTTACCTCCCATAATTGTAGGTTTGAAATCATGACCACGTGGTTGACAAGGTCCTCTAATCAAGTATGTCCGCCTTATTTCATCTCTTTGATTAGGATGATAATCTAGAATTTTTTTCCTATCAAATGGATCCGAAGGAAGCTCATTCAAATTAATTAGTTTAGGCATTGAAGGCGTAGAGCTTTGAGATACATTTATTCTTGATGATTTTCCAACCGATGGTTCTGATGTTGGAGGTTCAGGTGGTTGAGAAACATTTATACTTGAGAAATATCTTTTCATTTTGTATCTGTTAATTGCGAACAATAATAGCAATAATTAATTAACCATTGTATCTTTTCATTTACTGATTTACAAATAAACAATTTGTATAACCTAAATTCATATAAAATATCATAAATTCATAAGCAGTTTACTCCAAAGTAAAAAATTAACCACTGACAAAATATATTCACACTACCAAATTCATATAAATTCATGGTAATGTAATCTACTAATAAAAATATAAAATACACAATACCAAATTGAATAAATAAACTAACTTGTAACTTGTAAGCAGTAGAGCATGCAAGTTGCAAGTAGAAAACAATAGTACATGCGTACAGCACGAGCCACGATGTCAGAGAGAGAGAGCTAATAGGGTATTAGGGATTTAGGGAAAAACACGTGTTTTTCAATTTGGGGCTGGTTGTGTTTTAATTCTTTTTTGCTAACATTTTTAGTTTGTGTTTTAATTTTATGTTGGGCTTCAATTTTAATTTGGGCTATAGTTTAGTGTATTGGACTACTTCCTACTGGGTTCCTAATTTAAGTTAGTGGGTTCCCCCATATATTTGAGTGGATTCCTCCTAATTAATACCTTATATATAATAAGCATAATGGAGATCTTATCCAAATTTTTGGTCGTCGTCATTGTACTACCAAAAGCATATGATTTGTTGGATTAAAAAATTGGATTAAAAGTCATCCGTTGGATTATAAATTATATTCCTATATATTTATATATTTATAATTTTCAGTTTGTTAATTTACTATAATACCCTTTCTTCATCGATTTGTTTTTTTTCTTCATCATTAGAACTAAATTTAATTTAAAAATATCTTTATAAGAGGGATCTTATCCAAATTTTTGGTCTGGTCGCTATACTACCAAAATTATAAGATCCGTTAGATTGAAACTAGACGATCAAGATTAGATCACATAAAAAAAGAAATTATAATCTAAAAAGGATATAATTGGAAAAGTTTGTATTATAAGTGAATTTTAAAAGAAAATTATAATCTAAAAAGGATATAATTAAAAAAGGTTGTATTATAATTGAATTTTTAAAAAGAAAATTATATTCTAAAAAGGATATAATTAAAAAATGTTGTTTTAGAATTGAATTTTATTTTTTATTTATTAGTATTAAAAAATTTCATATTTACTATTTGGGCAACGTAATTTCTAAGAACCGATTCCGCCTCATAAAATTATCTTTAATTTAGTGATGCTTTAATAATTATTATTCAAATAGAAACACTCAGAATATCAAGAGAAAATATAATTATTAATTTTTACATTAATCCTAATCTATGTAAAAGTTCTACATTGATAATGCTATCAATTGAGAAAACCTTATTTGTATATGATTTAAATCATTGACATTTACATTTTTGTTTTTCAATATAAATATACTTTTTATTTTATAACATATTAAAATATAAAACATTTTTTTATGCAAAATCCAACAATTTTCATCTATTTATTTTAAGATCTTTGTCGTACGGAGGAATAGACGATTATCAAAATTTTGGACAAAATCTATCTTATATAAATATATGTACGGAGTACTTTTTAGTTTATAACATATTAAAATATAAAACATTTTTTATGCTAGATCCAACAGTTTTCATCTATTTATTTTAAGATCTTTGTCATACGGAGGAATAGACTACCGATTATCAAAATTTCGGACAAAATATCTCTTACACTTATTATTAAAATTGTATTTTATTGTGGGTAGATCTATCTTTTGTTAGGTCCGATAAGATTGTAGAAGGGGGGGTTGAATACAATCTATACCATTTATTCGAAATTTGTTCTTTGAATAAAATTTGACTTGAACAAATTTGTGCGGAATTAATTGAAACCAATTTCAAGTTGAATATAACAATATATTAACTTGATGGGTGTTACAATTTCAGTACAGATTAATTATCAAGTTGATAAAAACAAATTAGAAAATTTGACATGTACTTTTCTAGATTTGTTAATAAAAATCAAGATAAGTGCTAGGAGTAAAAACTCGCTAGTAGTACAAGAGCAGCACATAATCAAGTTCTACAGGATAAAATATTACAAAGGTTTAGAACTGAATTTTCTGTGAATTTTTGTTCTTGATGTTCTTGAGAGAGAATGGAGCAGCTGGGTTTCTTTTGATATTATGTTGTCGTTCTGTTTGTGTCTAGCCACCTCTTGATCTTTTAGTACACAAAGCTTCTGTCTTTCTTTTGAAGATTAACTCTCGAACTACCTTTGGAGACAAAACTCGGTACTACCTTTGCTGGACAACAAGGTTTGGTCGTGGACAAGATGGATAACAAGGTTGCGTTCTACGTTTATTTTGATTTTTAGCTTATTGGTTTTGCTAATGTACTTGATATTTTGGTTTGGTCATTAGTTTGGTTTTGATTGGTTATGTAAGAATACTTGATACTTGATATTTATGTTGGTTAATATATGTGTTTGGTTAGTTCTGACTTGGTATTGTTTTAGTTTGGTTATTGGTGTGCACAAATATTGCTAGAAATGATGTATATGAAGGTCCCATATGAGGCCTTACACATCGTTTCTCTTAAAAAAAACTGATATATTAGAAGTCTTAAACATCGGTTGAAAACGATGTCTGAGGGATCTCAGACATCGGTTTTAAAAATAGGTAACCAATGCAATAGATATCTTCAACATCGTCTAAAACTAATTTCTATGGTCACATTATACATCGTTTTTCTTAATATTTACCGATGTTAATAAAGGCTTAGACATCAATATTTGGAAAAAAACAGATGTCTATGTCGAATTATTATATGTTTGCTATATGTTAAATAACATCTAAGAATTATAATATAACAATTTAAAAGTTAACCTCATGCAGTTAACCCAAGAAGATAGTTCATAAACATCAGAAATATTTTTAAAACTGATGTATTATACGCTATAAGACATCGGCCAGAAACCGATGTCTAAACGTTTAGACTTTAGACATCACCGACAAAGACATCGGTCAGAATTTTTCAAAAACATCGGCCAGAAACCGATGTCTATTAGCGTTTTTTTAGTAGTGAAACCTTGCACTACCTTTGAAGAAGCCTTGCACTACCTTTGAACAAGCCTTGTACTACCTTCAGAACTTCGTTCGGTACTACCTTTGAAAATATAATTCTGGAGACTACCTTTGAAGTTTGGCGGTACTACCTTTGATTTTAATAAAGAAATCAGAACTACCATTTCTGAATTGTAAACAAATAACTGATTTAAGCTGTGCTGTAGCAGACCAGTCGCATGAAAGCATGGGGAACACACGCGCGCGCCATTTGCTTGTTGTCTTAGGGCGCGTGTACGCCACGTGCTGGATGGGAGAGTGGAGCACGCGTTGAGATGCTTTGCCAACAACATGTGGTGACATCTTTTGTTTTGTTTAATCACAAATAAAAAACCGGTTATACAATTTAGAACAACCGGGGCTTATTTTGTTTTGCATGGATGAGCTCCGTAGAAATGCTTTTTAACCCGCACAGCTTATAATCTTTAATTAATAAATAATTATTTTAATCTAAAAATTATAAAAATAAATATCTAATATTATTACATATTTAAAAATATAATTTTCTAAATAAATAAAATATTTATTAATATAAAATTATCCTTAAACTCTAAACTGCGGTTACCTGAGCGTTTGGAACCGGACTCCTTTTGCTTAACAAAAAATATATCAATTCCAACCGGAGTTCCAGCTTTAAGAATATATCACTTTGCATTTCTTTGTGATAATTCTATTTTCCTCGTAGCCAGTCCACTTGATAATAAAATCCTTGTGATTAAATAATTTAACCCTTCTGTTGCTTGCACAATGATTTTCTCGCATACCAGTCTTGATAGCTTGAACCACTGAAGTTAATGATGAACAACCACTGTTAAATGTTGACACTCGATGTACTGTCTGGTTCATGAGTGACTAACCGCAATGACTGTTCTTCATATATTGACTTTAAAAACTGGTTCCTTTTCTTTTCTCATCTCTCTTCAATTCTTCTGTACTGTTTCTGTCACTGTCGAAATTTCTGTCACTTTCAACGAATCCACTTCTTAACGAATACTCCACTGAGGCTTGATCAGATGACTGAGCTTCTTTCAATGTAGTAATTCCTCAAGTCTGTAGATTGACCTTGATCTTTTTCTTCTGACAGATAATACAATCTGAGATTCCTGTGACAGACTATATACTATTTACTATTACAATCTTGTTTAAGTTGAGTTATATCCTCGAAATACAAATAGGCTACATCATATGCCTTTCAATCTCCCCCTATTTGTTTGTTAGACAATAACAAGCAAATACCTAGAGGATAACTCAACTAACTCACTTAAACACGAAAAATATTAAGAAATTCAAAGCTTAGTAAATAATGCATAAAAAAATTCTCTGGTTCAAATATTACATTTCCAGAATCCTAAGTTGATGAAATGATAAATAATTGTTCCTCTAGCATTGAACTAATCTTCAATAGATAACTCATCTTCATTTCTGATTCTTCATATCTCTGCCTGATAATCCTTCACATCTTACACTAGTTATTATCAGCAGTTCTTGATTTACAATCACTTCCCTTTTCTGACACAGCTTTTGTGATAGCCCCAAATCCGGGGTCATAAATCTGGGCCATCACGGACCAATTTCCATTTAATATCAATATCCCTTGGGTTTTTTTTATAACAATTAATACATATGCAATTGACCCCGCAATAATACACACACACACACCAGTCATATGCTCAGAGAACAACAACCATCATACTAAAAGTTTAGACTTAACAGTTATTACAAACCCAGAATCACACTTAAGTACATTGTTGAATAACACTTCGACATGAAGCGTTCCAACAATCAAAAGTTTATTACATTCTTACACAATTTATTATACATAAGGCTCTCAGAACCCGTCTGCCTCCACACTACCTCAGGTATCGATGCTAACGTGCCCTCAGAAGGTCGCCTTTCCCCTACCCTCTTGCGGGGTGTTCTGCGTAGAATCGGCATACCTAGCTGTGTATACATAAGTAGCAAGAATGAGCTAAAATAGCTCAGCAAGATAATTTCTATCTACTAACATCAAAGGAAAATAAACCATTATATATATATAATAGACAAAAGCAAACTTCAGTTATTATGGAAAGAATTGTATTTCCATTCAATATTTATATACACTTTCATATTATCCTTGTACGAAAGAAATATATAGTATTATAATCTCAGTCTCACTTCTAATATCATATAATAATCTGGAAAATAATTATAGACTTTGAGAAAAATGACATTCATATTTAATAATACATCATCCACTTTCTATTATAAGAAAAGAAAGGTACAACAACATAATATCAATTGCTCTCCTGTATTCAGATAATAATTCACACTTCTTATCAATATATTATCTCAAGATAACATAAAAATTTGAACTATATCTCTCATTATAATCCTTCCATTTCCTTTTTACACAACAATTTTATACCATTATATAAAATCAGTTTCTCTTCTTGAATGCTATAACCATCAATATACCATTTCAGTGTAATCTTTCAAGATAATATAAAAACTTGGACAAATCTCTCGCTATAATCTTCTCATTTCCTTCTTATGCAACAATCATATAAATTAATATAAAATCAGTTTATCTTTGTTTGTAACAATAATTCCATCATTTCATATCAGTTTTCTGTTTTCAGTTATAGAAATCTGAAAACCATTTTCAATTCTTTCTTTCAAGTTTTGGGAATATCTGCTGGCGCCAGATATGTAGGACGATGATCAGTCGCCTTACCGTATCCGCTCTCTGTTTACTACTAGTAGAAGGGATGATCCTTACCTGGTAATCAACCCTGGAGGAAGGCTACCTGCTACATCCTCCCTTGGCATCTTCGTGCCGAAATAAAATATTGAATGCTGGACTGTGTCGCACACAGCCTCTTACGCTTACTGTTGCAATCCCCCTTTTTCAAATCATTATACCATTATCAAATATCATTTCACATCTTCCATTTTCATTCACATTTCCATTCACATTTCCTTTCACATATATCATTTCCATTTCCATTTATCATCACCTTTAAAATATTTATGTCATACTTTGATTATGACTCAGACATCTCTTCTATATTCAATGAAATCAATATGATTTTATATACATAAAGTATCCCATTTATTTGAGAAGTATTAAATAATACTCAATAATATCTGTCACAACATTTAGAAAGAATATTTTTAAAACAATATTATAAATCATATAACCCTAGATAACAGCTGATACCATTTCTCATATAACTCTAGATAATAACTGATACCGTTATTTATATAACTCTGGATAACAACTGATACTATTCCTTCATATTCCCATAATCATAAGGCATGTTCCTTCATGCACAATCATCTCTATGTATATTCATATCCATCTTATACTCATATCCATAGTCATATCCAAATCATACTCATATACTTCTCCTTTTAATATCCATAATCACGGAAAACAAATTATTAATAATAGCATCACATGTATATATTACACGAAATCAAATTTCTTTAAAGATAAATAATTTCCAAGTAGGGATAGAAAAGATCTTGCCTCGATCTCTGTATCCTGGCAGTATGGCTCGTGGCTCTCCCGAAGTTTCTATACACACAGAAAGACTGTCGTTAGAAGACCACATCTCTTACTCACCTCACTCTTGTCTAATAATACCCTTGACACTTTAATATATGTTTAACATATCAATATTACCCCAAAGGTTCGAGAACTTAACCATCTATAACCTCAATCAAAGTTTCAGGGGTTTTCACCATTTCCCCTAACGACCACACTTAACTGTAAAAATTCTCAGAAAATATGAATTTCGAATTTTAATGCAAGGTCAACTGTAAAGGGTCCTCTGACCAGCCTAATACACTATCCCAAAGTTTCATAATTTTTAAAAATGTCTAAGTATGGTAGTTATAGTTTCAAAGTTAACACAATTACGGTTTCTCGACTTTCGAACGTCTTTCACTAAAACTGACTTTTCTCCTAAACCGTTCATCAGATTTTAACGCACTTTATATCAAAACGATCTATGAACCAAGATCTATCATCTCATGGTCAGTTGGTGTTCTAAACAGGAACCTACCGTATGCCTCTGTTGTTCCAAAACAGGGCAGTTTCTTGGTTAAACAAAAATCGGACATTATAACCGCTGTATTTTCATACTTTCCATAAATCCAACTCCTCCAAATCAATTATCAAACACAATAATCATCACCTACACCATGTGGTCTTCATTACCAGCCATGGTTACAAGCCCAAACACTTCCATATTCAACTTTAATCACTTACAAACACTTATAACATCATAATCATAACATTTATACCACTTAATCACTAAACCAACCATAAATCATCATAACCTCAAGATAATACTAAGGGTTCATGAACTCCATACCTTCCTTTAAGTTTTAACAACACTTAATAATCCTTGGCTAGTCCTTAAACAACCTTAAAGTAGCTTGGATAGTCTAAAGAAACCATAAAACACAAGTTAATTCTTAGAGTTACTAAACTTCAGCTGAAAGAAGATGAAAAATGAGGTCCTTACCTTGGTTTTCTGGACAAGGTTCCTAAAGAAGAGTTGTAGGGCATCTCAATACCTTTCCAAAAAGCTAAAGAACACGAAATTCGGATGAGAAACGAAGGAGTTATGGCTGTTTTTCTGGACTGCTACTGTTTTGGCCGAATTTGCAAGAAATGGAGGGGGAGAGATTTTGCTCTTGATTTTTTATCTTATCTTCCTTAATCTTGATTATTCTAGCTTGTCTTGGAAGCCTTGGAAGATATTTATGGTTTAAGCCTAGCAAAAGTACTAATTTACCCTTAAAACAAGTGTTAATGGATGGTGATGTCATCTTGATGATCTAATAATCTCTTTTCTTGTTTTTTCTAAGTATTATGATAATAATCTTGGATAATAATAATGTGGTATGTATCCTTGTTATATTACTAATCTTGGTTGTTTGGTCTTCATACTCGTCTACTTGTGATTCGTTTCGAATGTACCTCTTTATCTCTGTGGTTTTGAAATCATTTAACAATCCAAATTCCATTGGTATTCTCTTAACTTCATAATCCCCTGGTTAAATCTAAATTCACTAATCCATCAATCTATAATTCTTATAATATTTCCATGCTCCTTAATATCCAATAGAAGCTTATTCGAAATCAAAATCCTCAAAATCCATATTCAGGAATTTCTGGAATCTATCGTCATTTCAAGTCTCTTATTTCCAATGTACAACACTAATATGGTTTCTGTTTATTCATTTCCCGTTACCATTATGGAGTACTTATATACCATTTCTATAAATCCTCGGAATTTACTATTCATGTGATCACTGTAGCTTTACTAAAGTTAGGGTTATTACATTCTTCCCCCCTTAAAAGGATTCCGTCCCGGAATCACGTCGGAAATGTCCATAGATACCTTTTCATCTACACCTTATAACTTCTATACCACTTTCTCCATCCTTTTTCCTTCATAATATCTCTATCTTGTTTGCACAGAATACACCAACATAAAATTGCTTGTCATTCATCAACATTCCTCTTTTGGTTATGGGTATCGGCCACCACATTGGCCTCCCCTGATTGGTAGTGTATCTCACTATGGTTTATCTGTATTTTGATCTCTATCATGACATAAAAGATGAACACTTCAATCTTATTATATCTTGTATCTGTAAAATCCTCCAGAAATTTGACTACAAAATTATTCCTTGAAACAATTTTAAGAAAATACCACCTATAATATATATTTCCTGTTCGTATCTAAACAAGTCCGTGGTTTCCCCCAAAATACTATTACTTTCTCTTTCTGGATGGACATATCTTACCTCCAACTCAGATAGATCATTCTTATCTATTTTGTTAACTTATGTACACCATTCATTGACCACATTGATTCTTACCCAAACATTTACACTAAAAATTTAAATACTAAAAGAAAATGTTCACCTGCATCTGTATCCGGCTTTTTCAATGCTTCCCCTAAGGTCAGATTGTACATTCTGGCACTAGGTCTATTTGAAGCAGTCATACTTTGTCCCGGCGCAGATGACCCACCGGAACGGCAATCTCTAGCAAGGTGTCCTAATTTCCCACATTGATAACACTTGACGTCATTCTTAGGGTTCGCATCAACTGTTGGGCACCTGTCAGAGTAGTGCCCCTTCTGTCCACATTTATAACAAGTTGCTTCCAATAGTCTACACGCTCCTGTATGCTTTCTACCACACGTATTGCACTCTGATAATTGTGGTCTTGATTGATTAGACTGAAAGGTTCCTGAGGATTTACCACCTTGATTCACAGTCTCACTAACAGCCTTGTTACCCCCTGACTTTCCCATAAACTTAGATTTTTGTCCTTTACTGAACCTGCTAAAATAACTTCCTTCACTTGTACCTCCTTTCTGACTCTAAAATTTCCTTTTCTTATTCTCTCGACCTATTTGAGTCTGTTCACTCTCGGCCTCAATAATAGATGCCTTTTGAACTACCGCATCATACTCAGTCAACTCAAACGGTGCCACTCTCGTCCGTAGCCATGGTTTCAATCCTTGTTGGAACCTTTTTGCTCGTTGTTCCTCGGTACGTACAAATTATGGAACAAACCTAGATAGTTCAGTAAACTTAGTTTCATATTCTGCCACTGTTAGGTTATCCTGTTTTAACTCCAAAAATTTCATTTCCATTTGATTTTCCAGGTACCTAGGGGAGTACTTTTCTAAGAACACCCTAGTAAAATGCTCCCAGGTTATCAATCCCACTCCTTCTAGATTCTTCTTAGCTTCCCACCAATAATTTGCCTCTCCCTTTAAGAGATAGGCTGCAAAAACTGTTTTCTGATCCTCCTCTATCCTCAATATCTCAAAAGATTTCTCCATCTCTTTTAACCAAGCTCTGGCTACTACTGGGTTAGCAGTTCCCTCAAACTCTGAGGGTTTTAATGACTTAAAAGCACGAAAAGAATTAGCTGCCTGATTAGGAAGAACAGGTGGTTGTTGAGGATCCTGTGGATTAGCTAAATTCTGCCTCAATAGTTCCATAAATTGGTTAAAGGGATTACCACCCTGATTTCCTTGTTGTTCAGTTGATTCATCTTCCTCTTCCTCATGATTTTGTTCATTATGAGCATTTTCATTCTGTCTATTTCGACTTCCTTCATCTCTCTCATTTTCCCTTGCATTTGTTCTATTATTACGCTTAGGCGGCATGATTCTGTATATATCAATATTCTTCATTAATCACCCAAATTTAGGGTATAATATACATCATTCCCATATACATCATTCTCATATACACAATTATATCACTAGTTAACTCATTTATATACCATAATATTCTCAACTCAACTTTAGCAATTAAGCGTATCACCTTTAGCACAATAACCTTTTCATTTAAGTCAATCACCTTATATACATCAATATCCTTGAATTTCAACATTTAATATCAAAATACAATAGAATTTAGACAGAATACACAAACTTCATTAACTATCCCCACTTTCTTTGTTTATCCTTATTCTGACTTTTCCCTCAAAATACACCTTACTCTCAATAGTAAATCTCAATTATACCTTAAAATTCCTCATATTCTCTTATCTCAATAGTCCTCAAATATACCCATTTCTTCTCACGAAATTCCTTTCTCTTTTATATCGAAACGCTTCTAGCTCTAATTATCTCTTATTGAAATTTCCCTTGAAATTTCGAGTTTCCTCGTATAATCACGTATACTCTAAACCTTGCTTCCATTATCCCATCCATTACTGAAATCTTCTATATTCGAAACAATTGATAGAATTCAAGAAACTTTGAATTGAAGCGGACCCAGAAACAAGCAAGTGTCCCACAACAATTTATAAGATTAAGAGTTTTAAATAACCTTTATTCGAAACAAAAGAATATTTGAGAAATCAATATGATGGAAGAACCCGTATGTCACACAAGTGAGGGCGTCCCCTCCGACTTTCAATCACACAGACAGATCGTCCTTGTGTATACATATAGGATTGTTCCTCTCAGTTGGAATAAGAAGGATAGAGGGAAATTTAAATCACAATGATAAATACCATCTTCCGAAAATAATCTTAGAGGAATATTTTGACTAATACAATTTTGAAACACATTTCAAGGATACCAAAAAGTTTTGAAAAGATACCGGCCCCTTTTTGAATAAGAGATGATAGGTCACCCTGGAATTACTCACGAGGTTATCTAACGTACACTTCCCGATACATCAAGTATTCCCTTTCTCATATCGATCTCGTGTACTACATAAACTTAACACCTTTGGCATAATAACACCTTTATTAGCAATAATCTATAAAATTATAATCACTACTTAGAATAAATGCTTCGTTCGATAAACCCCCCCTTGAACTCGATGTGAGTTCACAATTTCTATTATTACTGATATATTTATTATTATCACTATTGTTCCTGAGCATTATGACTCTTAGCTCTGATACCAAACTGTGACAGCCCCAAATCCGGGGTCATAAATCTAGGCCATCACGGGCCAATTTCCATTTTAATATCAATATCCCTTGGGTTTTTTTTATAACAATTAATACATATGCAATTGACCCCGCAATAATACACACACACACACCAGTCATATGCTCAGAGAACAACAACCATCATACTAAAAGTTTAGACTTAACAGTTATTACAAACCCAGAATCACACTTAAGTACATTGTTGAATAACACTTCGACATGAAGCGTTCCAACAATCAAAAGTTTATTACATTCTTACACAATTTATTATACATAAGGCTCTCAGAACCCGTCTGCCTCCACACTACCTCAGGTATCGATGCTAACGTGCCCTCAGAAGGTCGCCTTTCCCCTACCCTCTTGCGGGGTGTTCTGCGTAGAATCGGCATACCTAGCTGTGTATACATAAGTAGCAAGAATGAGCTAAAATAGCTCAGCAAGATAATTTCTATCTACTAACATCAAAGGAAAATAAACCATTATATATATATATATAATAGACAAAAGCAAACTTCAGTTATTATGGAAAAAATTGTATTTCCATTCAATATTTATATACACTTTCATATTATCCTTGTACGAAAGAAATATATAGTATTATAATCTCAGTCTCACTTCTAATATCATATAATAATCTGGAAAATAATTATAGACTTTGAGAAAAATGACATTCATATTTAATAATACATCATCCACTTTCTATTATAAGAAAAGAAAGGTACAACAACATAATATCAATTGCTCTCCTGTATTCAGATAATAATTCACACTTCTTATCAATATATTATCTCAAGATAACATAAAAATTTGAACTATATCTCTCATTATAATCCTTCCATTTCCTTTTTACACAACAATTTTATACCATTATATAAAATCAGTTTCTCTTCTTGAATGCTATAACCATCAATATACCATTTCAGTGTAATCTTTCAAGATAATATAAAAACTTGGACAAATCTCTCGCTATAATCTTCTCATTTCCTTCTTATGCAACAATCATATAAATTAATATAAAATCAGTTTCTCTTTGTTTGTAACAATAATTCCATCATTTCATATCAGTTTTCTGTTTTCAGTTATAGAAATCTGAAAACCATTTTCAATTCTTTCTTTCAAGTTTTGGGGATATCTGCTGGCGCCAGATACGTAGGACGATGATCAGTCGCCTGACCGTATCCGCTCTCTGTTTACTACTAGTAGAAGGGATGATCCTTACCTGGTAATCAACCCTGGAGGAAGGCTACCTGCTACATCCTCCCTTGGCATCTTCGTGCCGAAATAAAATATTGAATGCTGGACTGTGCCGCACACAGCCTCTTACGCTTACTGTTGCAATCCCCCTTTTTCAAATCATTTTACCATTATCAAATATCATTTCACATCTTCCATTTCCATTCACATTTCCATTCACATTTCCTTTCACATATATCATTTCCATTTCCATTTATCATCACCTTTAAAATATTTATGTCATAATACTTTGATTATGACTCAGACATCTCTTCTATATTCAATGAAATCAATATGATTTTATATACATAAAGTATCCCATTTATTTGAGAAGTATTAAATAATACTCAATAATATCTGTCACAACATTTAGAAAGAATATTTTTAAAACAATATTATAAATCATATAACCCTAGATAACAGCTGATACCATTTCTCATATAACTCTAGATAATAACTGATACCGTTATTTATATAACTCTGGATAACAACTGATACTATTCCTTCATATTCCCATAATCATAAGGCATGTTCCTTCATGCACAATCATCTTTATGTATATTCATATCCATCTTATACTCATATCCATAGTCATATCCAAATCATACTAATATACTTCTCCTTTTAATATCCATAATCACGGAAAACAAATTCTTAATAATAGCATCACATGTATATATTACACGAAATCAAATTTCTTTAAAGATAAATAATTTCCAAGTAGGGATAGAAAAGATCTTGCCTCGATCTCTGTATCCTGGCAGTATGGCTCGTGGCTCTCCCGAAGTTTCTATACACACAGAAAGACTGTCGTTAGAAGACCACATCTCTTACTCACCTCACTCTTGTCTAATAATACCCTTGACACTTTAATATATGTTTTACATATCACTATTACCCCAAAGGTTCGAGAACTTAACCATCTATAACCTCAATCAAAGTTTCAGGGGTTTTCACCATTTCCCTTAACGACCACACTTAACTGTAAAAATTCTCAGAAAATATGAATTTCGAATTTTAATGCAAGGTCAACTGTCAAGGGTCCTCTGACCACCCTACTACACTATCCCAAAGTTTCATAATTTTTAAAAATGTCTAAGTATGGTAGTTATAGTTTCAAAGTTAACACAATTACGGTTTCTCGACTTTCGAACGTCTTTCACTAAAACTGACTTTTCTCCTAAACCGTTCATCAGATTTTAACGCACTTTATATCAAAACAATCTATGAACCAAGATCTATCATCTCATGGTCAGTTGGTGTTCTAAACAGGAACCTACCGTATGCCTCTGTTGTTCCAAAACAGGGCAGTTTCTTGGTTAAACAAAAATCGGACATTATAACCGCTGTATTTTCATACTTTCCATAAATCCAACTCCTCCAAATCAATTATCAAACACAATAATCATCACCTACACCATGTGGTCTTCATTACTAGCCATGGTTACAAGCCCAAACACTTCCATATTCAACTTTAATCACTTACAAACACTTATAACATCATAATCATAACATTTATACCACTTAATCACTAAACCAACCATAAATCATCATAACCTCAAGATAATACTAAGGGTTCATGAACTCCATACCTTCCTTTAAGTTTTAACAACACTTAATAATCCTTGGCTAGTCCTTAAACAACCTTAAAGTAGCTTGGATAGTCTAAAGAAACCATAAAACACAAGTTAATTCTTAGAGTTACTAAACTGCAGCTGAAAGAAGATGAAAAACGAGGTCCTTACCTTGGTTTTCTGGACAAGGTTCCTAAAGAAGAGTTGTAGGGCATCTCAATACCTTTCCAAAAAGCTAAAGAACACGAAATTCAGCTGAGAAACGAAGGAGTTATGGCTGTTTTTCTGGACTGCTACTGTTTTGGCCGAATTTGCAAGAAATGGAGGGGGAGAGATTTTTCTCTTGATTTTTTATCTTATCTTCCTTAATCTTGATTATTCTAGCTTGTCTTGGAAGCCTTGGAAGATATTTATGGTTTAAGCCTAGCAAAAGTACTAATTTACCCTTAAAACAAGTGTTAATGGATGGTGATGTCATCTTGATGATCTAATAATCTCTTTTCTTGTTTTTTCTAAGTATTATGATAATAATCTTGGATAATAATAATGTGGTATGTATCCTTGTTATATTACTAATCTTGGTTGTTTGGTCTTCATACTCGTCTACTTGTGATTCGTTTCGAATGTACCTCTTTATCTCTGTGGTTTTGAAATCATTTAACAATCCAAATTCCATTGGTATTCTCTTAACTTCATAATCCCCTGGCTAAATCTAAATTCACTAATCCATCAATCTATAATTCTTATAATATTTCCATGCTCCTTAATATCCAATAGAAGCTTATTCGAAATCAAAATCCTCAAAATCCATATTCAGGAATTTCTGGAATCTATCGTCATTTCAAGTCTCTTATTTCCAATGTACAACACTAATATGGTTTCTGTTTATTCATTTCCCGTTACCATTATGGAGTACTTATATACCATTTCTCTAAATCCTCGGAATTTACTATTCATGTGATCACTGTAGCTTTACTAAAGTTAGGGTTATTACAGCTTTTCTCACTAAAGAAAAACAACTGTTCATAATATGTAGACAATGGTGAATCAATACCATTTCTATAACTTTTGGGAATTCTACTACTCCTCCACTTAGCCTTTATATATAGTACATTGAAAGACTAATAGAATAGTATTGTGATGTAACTCTCCTTGTATCTCCACTTTCTTAACAACTGAAAGTCCTCTTATTTCTCAATCTAAATCTCCCCCCTTAGTAACTTGACTTGCTTCTCCTCCTAAACACAGTCTGTAAATGCTCCCCCTTTCTAACCTACTCTCCTTTTTCTTGTACCCCTTACTTCTCCCCCTTAGTTGAGGAATCCTCTAATCAACTAGTTGACAAAGTAGTTGATACCAATTATTTGAGCTTTGTTAGAAAGGAAGTTTAACTTTCTTCCTCACTGTGAGTGTGTGATAGTGTTTAGTGTACCTCACAAGTGTTTCACTCTTCTCTCCACTCATTTGTGTTGAGTGTCTCACATCTCTCTGTGTTTACACTCTTGCTCACTAGTGTATCACTCATAGCTCCAACATCCATTAGTGTACCTGCAAGAAAAAATCACCCGAGCCCCTTCAAGAGAGGTCAGTGGTGGTGCAATGGGAGTTCGCAAATCCCAAATCCTCATTGGACTCGTCAGACGAATCTGAGTCATAATCAACAAGTTGATAGTTTTTCCTTTTTAGGGTTCTAGATTTGAATTATGGGAAGGTAAACAATGATCTATAAATTAGCATTGAGATCAAGGTTCCCTTCTAATGTCTGTGAAGACACTTAGTTCATTAAAGAACCTTTAACTTATAATCCTAACCATAAAATGGTTGAATTATAGGTTTCCGTCAATTCATCCTTAGTGTGTGCAATCTCACTTGTGCATAAGAAATATTTTGGTTAGTGTATAAGGTAATGACTCTCCAACTGAATATCCCACACATCCTTATTTGCTGCATCAAGTGCAGTTATTACCTGGTGACCTCTAGTCTGATAGGTTACTTCCTTTTAGGGGGTAAGAAAGAATGTGTTTGAATTTGATTGTAGTCTGGGATAAAAGTTGTTGGGCTTACAACCTTATGACTAAACATGTGAGAATACAAAACTTCATTTAGATGAACATGCATCACATAATATGAGCAATAGAGATAGAATGATATATAGTTGTGATTCAAAAGATTTACAATGTAAGCAATCACAGCTCTAGAAAGAAATTTTGAGTTAGGAAAGATATAGATCTTGACCCGGTTTTACTAAACAAAAACAAAAATAGAAATTCAATTAATAAATACTAATAAAATTAATGCAAGTTAATGTTCAAACCAATACAAACAAAACTATTTTATCATGTTTTTAGGTCCTGTATAAGAAAGTCTGTCAACAACAACAACACAACACAGAATCAGAATTAAAACTACAAGTTATGTGTGTGTTAAATAGAAGAACTACAAAAGAATCAACTACAGTGACCTTTTTTTAAGTTTTGAAAGTATAGTGACTAAACTATAAAAACTATACTAACCACTTATACACACATGAAAAATAATGTACAAAAATAAGAAATAATATACATAAAATTATACAAAATAAAAATTAAAAGAAAAGAAAAATTCGTTTTTTTTTGTTGTAAGAAAAAGACTTATTAAGACAATCGAGGAATTGTCTTAACGACTGTCTTAATAGGCAAAAGACTAATTAAGACAGCTGATTAAGACTATTGACACTAATAAAATAAAATAAAATAAAAACAAAAATACAATTATACATAGTCTTAATAGATATGACGTGAACTTTTAAGACAATCCTGTTATGACAAATAAAAATTGTCTTAACGATAGTCTTAATAGTTCAAACCATCCAGGGACTTAACTAAAAATCTTAAAAACTAAATGATTGATATAGAAATATGCTAATCAATTAACAGACAGCTTACTAAGATTTAAATCTAAATTACATATACCTGAATGAATTACAAAAACTATTAGAACGACCATAGAATGTCCCTTAAACGGAAACAAGACAATAATAAAAAAAGGACAAACACTACAAATTATTAACTAAAATATTTATTTATTTATTTACAAGAATATTTGTAGTAACTTAATAAATCTATATATTTTCTGATAAAATAACTTTCATATAGAAAATCATTTAAAGAGAAAATATGACTTATTAAATCAACACAATTATTCTAAACTTAGAAAGAAGTAAGTAGGAATATATTAAGAAGATAATAACAACGATTTGAGAATTAACAAGCAAGAAAGTAAGTTGATAAAATAATTATACAAGTGATTTTAATAACAAATATTAACAAAGTAATCACTTATAAATTATTAAAGAGCAAACCTTAGATATTAACTAGTTTAATTACTAGGACTATTTAAAATACCCAATTCACCAACAATTCTGGTGAATGTGGATTCGTCAAGAGACTTAGTAAAAATATCTGTTATTTGTTCTTCCGTGGGTACAAAATGTAACTCCACGATACCATTCATGACATGCTCTCGAATAAAATGATACCTGATGTCAATGTGCTTGGTCCTTGTATGCTGCACAGGATTGTTGGAGATTGTTATGGCATTTGTATTGTCACACAGGATAGGAATCCTGTCAAGTACAAAGCCATAGTCCCGTAGCTGATTCCTAATCCACAAGATCTGAGCACAACAGCTTCCAGCAGCTATGTATTCAGCTGTTGAGTTGGAAACTGTTTGTTGCTTCTTGCTGTACCAGGAGACTAACCTGCCACCTAGGAATTGACAACTCCCAGATATGCTCTTTCTATCTACAACACTTCCTGCATAATCTGAATCTGTGTATCCAACCAGATTAAAACCAGAATCTTTAGGGTACCAAATTCCTAAGTTAGGAGTACCCTTAAGATATCTCAAGATTCGTTTTACAGCAATGAGATGCACATCTCTAGGATCTGCTTGGAACCTTGCACTCAAGCATGTAGCATACATAATATCAGGTCTACTTTTAATAAGGTAAAGTAATGAGCCTATCATACCTCTGTAGCTTGCGACATCTACCTTAGCAGAATTTTCACATGCTCCAAATTTGACAGCTGTAGATGATGGTGTTCTTGCTGAGGATGAGTCCTCCATTTGATATTTCTTGAGAAGTTCCCTGACATACTTGGATTGACAGATAAAAATTCCATCTGTCCTTTGACTTACTTGTAATCCAAGAAAGAACTTCAGTTCACCCATCATGCTCATTTCAAATTTACCCTGCATTAACTTAGCAAATTTCTTGCAAAGAAGATCATTAGTAGACCCGAATATTATATCGTCTACATAGACTTGGACTAGTATTGTATCATTCTTATGTTTCTTTGTGAAGAGAGTTTTGTCTATGAAACCTCTAACAAATCCATTTTCAAGTAAAAATTCAGATAGAGTGTCATACCATTTCCTTGGTGCTTGCTTAAGACCATAAATAGCCTTGAAGAGAAAGTAGACATAGTCCATGAATTCTGGATCTTCAAAGCCAGGGGGTTGTTCTACATATACCTCTTCATCTAGCTTACCATTCAGAAAAGCACTCTTGACATCCATTTGATAAACCTTAAAGTTTGAGAATGCTGCGAATGCCAAGAATATTCTGATAGCCTCAAGTCTTGCCACTGGAGCATAGGTCTCATCATAATCAATGCCTTCAGCTTGTGAATAACCCTTTGCTACCAGTCTTGATTTATTTCTCGTCAATGTACCATCTTCATCTAGCTTATTTCTTAATACCCACCTTGTGTCAACCACTTTCCTATCTTTGGGTCTGGGTACCAGCTTCCATACTTCTTGTAGTTTGAATTGATTGAGTTCATCTTGCATAGCAATCACCCAATCAGAATCAGAAAGAGCTTCCTCAATTTTCTTAGGTTCCATTTCAGATAGAAACCATGAATAGTTACATTGATTTTGAGTAGTACTTCTAGTTTTGACACCAACATCTGGATCACCAATGATTAACTCAAAAGGATGAGCTCTATTCCAAACTGTTTGTCTTGGAAGATTTAATCTTGATGATTTACCTTGTTCTTTATTGTGAGGTTGAGTAATACTAGTTGATCCTTCATTATCTCCCCCTGAGTTGTTGCCAGGTTGACTTGATGAATATTCAGGAGTGTCAGGTGTATCTACATTATTATCATTGTTTTCACCACCATTACCCTGATCATCATCATCACCATTTTCATTGTTGTCATTAGCATCAACAAAAACATCAGGTGGATTGTCATCATCTGAATCTGGATCTATCATATCATCAAAAGATATCTTTTCAGATGAATCCTCCGTTTGGATACTAGGGAGTTTAGTGTCATCAAATGTTACATTGACACTTTCACTCATTTTCTGTTGATCAATCACGTACACCCTGTAAGCTCTTCTTGTATAACCAATAAAAATTGCTTCATGTGCTTTGGCATCGAATTTTCCACCTTGATCATCTCCTTCTTTAAGCACAAAACATTTTGCTCCAAATACAAGAAAGTATTTGAGTGTTGGTTTCTTTTCAGTCAAAGCTTCATAGGGTGTCTTCATCAAGTCTTTGTTGATAAGAGTCGATTCTGAGTATAGCAAGCAGTGTTGACAACTTCAGCCCAAAAGTTAAATGGAAGCCTTGATTCACTTAACATGGTACGTGCAGCTTCAATCAAGGTTCTATTCTTTCTTTCCACTACCCCATTTTGTTGAGGAGTTCTTGGAGCTGAGTACTGTCTGGTTATACCCTTCTCAGTGCAGAAATCATTCAGAACTACATTCTTGAATTCAATTCCATTATCTGACCTTATAGCTCTTACTGGATACTTAGAATCCAGCTCAATCAACTTGATGTGATCAATCACCAATTGTGGAGTTTCATCTTTGGAATTTAGAAACAGAACCCATGTGTATTTTGAAAAATCATCAACAATCACAAGAGCATATCTTTTCTTTGATATTGACATCACATTAACTGGACCAAACAAATCCATATGAAGTAATTGTAGAGGTTCAGTTATTGAAAATGTGTCAGTGCTGCTGTGAGTTGCCCTTTTAAGCTTGCCTATTTGACAGGCATCACATAGTCCTTCCTGTGTGAACTCCATTGAAGGTAAACCTCTCACCAACTCTCTTCTAACCAGGGAGTTCATTGTTTTGAAATTTAGATTAGAAAGTTTCTTGTGCCATAGCCAACTTTCATCTGTGGATGCTTTAGAGTAGAAGCAATTGATTTCTTCAGTGCTTCCAGTGTTCATATTGGCTACATACAAGTTTCCTTTTCTGACTCCTGTAAGAGATGGTTGTTCACTTCTCTTGTGTGAAATCAGACAACTCTTCTTGTTAAAGTGGACTTCAAATCCCTTATCACAGAATTGACTGATACTGAGCAAATTATGCTCAAGTCCTTTTACAAAGTACACTTCCTCAATGATAACATTTCCAGCTTCAAGTCTGCCATATCCATCAGTTCTACCTTTGATGTTATCTCCAAAGGTAACTACTGGGCCGGCCTTCTCCACCACATTTGTCAGCAGGGTTCTGTCACCAGTCATATGCCTTGAACATCCACTGTCCAAGATCCAGGTTACTCGTTCAACCTGCTCAACACCCTGCAATGACAAACGGATTAAACCTTCTTCGGAACCCAAATTTGATTGGGTCCAGAATACTTAAAGAATTGGCCTTTGTCAGGCAAAACAACATTTTTAACCTTGACACCAATTTTACCATTAGTCAACAAGCATTTTACCCTATAAAAAGATTTAACAATCTTTTGTTTCATTTTGGGTATCTATGTTTGTTTAGCAGCAATAACACTTGTTTCATTGACTGGACATTTGACCTTGTAAACAGCCTTAGTAAAACTTTGTTTAGGCTTAGGTACAAATGTCTCTCTCCTAACATTAGAAGGACTAGTAGTCTTTGATCTAACATTTGTGTTTCTGTTCATATATTGTCGGGGGGGTAGTCTTATCAGCACATGCATGATTACCATTAAAGTAAGCAGACATGACATTAAAAGCACAAGACATACAATTGACAACACCACATGCTTTATGAGAAGAATCAATAATAGGCATGATATGCATGTCAGACATGTTATTATTCTGCTTCAACTTACTACCACCTAACCCAGTTTTAGACGAACTGGTTGACTCAACAAACTTAACTGGTTCCTTAGAAACAACCTTATTAGATTTAACATTTTTGGTTGTAGGTGCCTTAACAGATTTTTCATTAAGTTGGACACTTCCACTAGCAATGTCCTCAGTACGCATCTCCTCTTGAATAACAAGAGAAGTCAAATCTAGAGGCTCTGCAACAGACTTCTTAAAGAGTAGATCTTCAACATTCTTAAGCACATGTGGTATTCCCCTTTCTTTAGCACTAACAGGATTAGGGGAGTTTATGTCTAACATTCCAATAGCCTCGTTGTAGCCAAACCCTATTCCTATGGTTCGTTCTACAGCTTGTTTATTGAATAACTCTTTAGAAATTTTAACAGAATTAAAGCAAGCAGATAATTTGACATCTTGTTCCTTTATCTTAGTTTCAAGTTCAGCAATTTTAGCAACTTGTTTTAACATGTATTCTGTTAGATATAATTGATGTGATTTAATATCAGTGTTTAAGTGTTATAGGGAAACAGAGTTTAACCTGTTAATACAAGCAGTCGCAGCAGAGTTTGGGTATGCGCTGACAGATGGAAGCGCAAACGCTGACAGATGGGAGCGCAAACACTGCTGACTGAAAGTGCAACCGAGTTTGTTAAACTCTGTCTAGCGGAAGCGTCTGCAGGTCAACAGAGATTGAAGATTAATTCAAGATAAACATGGAAGCAATATCTTTGAAGATTGGATAGCTGTCAAAGAGATTGAGTTGACTTAGAAGACGTGTAGCAATCGTAATTGATATCAATTGTATAGCTTGATTATAGGAGAATCAATTAACGATTGTACGTAGCTGTATATCTTATAAATACAGTTAGGTTAACCCTAGAAGGGTATCATCATCGTGTACGAATAGCATTCATTGTAACCTAAGCAGTCTTTGTGATATTTACATCACTGAGAGAGGAGTTAATACAAAAACAGTTTTTAAATTGTTATTTGCTCATACTTTATTGATTATTAGTGTGTATTCGGCCTAACAATTGGTATCAGAGCCTATATGTTACTTTATTAAAGTTTAAGATCCAAACACAATAATAATCAATGGCAGAGATTCTTCCTCCATCAGGTTCTGAGAAAGCTCCTACTACTGTTAGTAGGTATGAGACAATTAGGGTTCCAATACTTAGGCCAGCAGAGTATGCAATCTGGAAGGTGAAGATGACCATGTTTCTGGAGGCTATAGATCCATAATATCTTGACAGAATTTATGAAGGTCCTCATAAACCTACAAAGTTATCTTCTGCTGTTGCTGGTGAGGAATCAAAAGTAATTCCAAAGGAAAAGAAAGATCTAACTGCTGAGGATCTTTCATCTATTGCTAAGGATGCAAAAGTAAGGCATTTACTTCACATTGCTTTAGACAATGTTATGTCTAATAAGGTGAATAACTGCACAACTGCAAAAGAAATTTGGGATGCACTTGAGGTTAGGTGTCAAGGAACTGCTGCTATCAAGAAGAATAGAAGGAACATACTCACACAGGAGTATGAGCATTTTGAGGCAAAGTCTGAAGAAACCATGACAGAAACATTTGATAGATTCTGTAAACTGCTCAATGATCTGTCATTGGTTAACAAAGAGTATGATCTAGAAGACCCAAATCTCAAGTTTCTTCTTTCTCTACCTGAAAAGTGGGATGTGAAAACAACCACTATAAGAGATAACTATGATCTTGCTGATACTGAGATTGATGAAATCTATGGACTGCTCAAGACTCATGAATTGGAAATGGAGCAGAGAAACAGGAGATCAATCAAGAAGTTAAAGTCTGTTGCTTTCAAGGTTGAAGAGAAACCCTTGAAGAAGAAATCAAAGGGAAAGGCTTTAGTCATTCATTCTGAAAGTGAATCATCAAACTCTGATGATGATTCAAACACTTCTGATTTATCTGACTCTGAGGATGATGAAGAAGAAATGAGAAAAATGGTTGTTTTGATGGTAAAAACCTTCAAGAAGATGGGTTTCAAGAACTTCAAGAAGGGAAAAAGGTTTTCTAAAGATTCAAATGTCAGAAAGAGTTTTAGAAACTCTGAGAGAAGAAATACCAAATCTGGGAAGAAAGACAAGTCTGAGATTCAATGCTACAAGTGTAAGGAGATGGGTCACTATGCTCCTGAGTGCAAAAGGGTAAAACTGAAAAGGCACTCTATACAAAAGGCAGAGACTGGGCAAACACTTCAGACTCAGATGAGGAAGTTAACTATGCACTCATGGCTTCTACTCAGAATGAAGATTCTGAACTCAAGGTACCCCCGACTACCTATGCTTTTAATACTGATAATATAACTGAATTAAGGATTTATCTTAAAGCATTACATATCAGTTATAGGGATCAGACCTTAGAGAATGAGAGAATCAAGAATGAGAATTCTTAACTTAAAGAGAGAAACAAACTTATTGAAGAAAAACTTGAAAACATGCAAAAAATTCAGAAAGAAAGAGATGATGTTGTTTTTCTAGAACAGGAGTTGCTAGGTAAGTATAAGCAACTAGAATCTGAATTGGAGGATGCAAATCACATTATTAAAACTTGGACACACTCTGGAAAAGACACTCAAGAGGTTTTTCAATCAGACACAGTAGGTCTAGGTTATTCTGAGGATAATGTACTTAGGTTTCAGAATACAGTTAAGATTAGACCACCACTTCCTTCTAAGAAATTTGGAACATTTGTTAATGGAGTAAGTGAACCTAGGTTTGAACATGGAAAAGAAGCTGTTAAGAAAGAACCAGTAAAAGCTAATGTCAAACAGGTTAATATTGGTTCAATGACAGATAAACAACTCAAGCATAAGCTTAAGGAGTTAAAATCTGTTAAGAAACAGAAAGCGTCTAGGAAGAACAGAAATGGAAAAGTAGGCATCACTCAAGGTAATTATCCAATGCTTGCTACTTTAGCTCCAAGAAAGACATGTCATAACTATGATAGCACTAACCATCTTGCTAGTTTTTGCAGGAAGAACAAAAATATTAATTCTTTACCTTCAAAGTCTGAAGTAAAGAAAGTTAATGTTAGAGCTAGACCACAGACTTTGTGCAAACACTGTGGTAGTACTTGGCATTCTATTTATACTTACAGAGATTATCATGCTATTTATCATAAATACTATGAACCCAATCCAAATTTGCAATGGGTTAAAGTAAACTCTGTAAATGTAAACTCTGATAATGTTAGCTTAAACTCTGATAATGTAAATTCCGCTGCAAAAGCTAACAGAGTTAAGAAAGCCAAAGGATCCAAGCAAGTCTGGATCCTTAAAACTAATCCTCAGTAATTGTTTGTGATTGCAGGGCACCAGGGAAAGTACCCTAGTCGTGGACAGTGGATGTTCAGGACACATGACTGGAAATAAAGCCCTGCTATCAGAGTATGTAGAGAAGGCTGGCCCAAAAGTTTCCTATGGAGATGGAAACATAGGACATACTCTGGGATATGGCAATATTAATCTTGGAAGTGTCATCATCACTAATGTAGCTCTGGTTCCAGGACTCAAGCATGATCTGCTATCTGTGAGTCAAATCTGTGACAGAGGATTTCATGTTGATTTTCAACCTGAATACTGTGAGGTTATCAGCAAATCTACTGGAAAAGTTGTTTTGATTGGACAAAGGCGCAACAATATCTATGAAGCAAGCTTGTTGACAAACTCTGCTGGAAAGAATATGTGCCTGTCAATAAGAATGTCCAGTGAAGAGAGTTGGAAGTGGCATAAGAAACTCTCTCATTTAAATCTGTACAACATCAATGAGCTGATAAAGAATGATCTTGTGAGAGGACTTCCAAAGTCCTTGTTAAATGAAGATAGCCTGTGTGATTCATGTCAAAAGGCCAAACCGACACTACGTCATAAATGGGCTATCGTTACATCTTGTTCATGGATGTTGCTAGAATATGTTACCTTAGCATGTTACTTTTGACCTAATATAACATTTTGTTTTTTATGTTACCTTAGCCACAAACGTGATGTTACCTTAGTTTTAAAGTGTTGGATGTTAGCAAATATGTTACCTTAGATCATTAATAAACTCAATTTTGAATTTTTTAACCAAAAAATTATTTAATTATTTAAAAAATCACATTTACCTTTATAATATTTGTTTTTTTTAAAAAGTAAGAGTTTACCAATTGAATGAGGTTTTTTTTCCCGAATATCATGGTATTTCATTGTTATTATTTTTTAGCTTCTATTTATTTATTAAATATAAATGCATATTGTAAAAACAAAATCAAAAAAATCAAAAAAATAAAAAAAACAGAAAAGTAAATGTTTCCGGTAAAAAGTAAAAGTAAAAGCTGGATGGAAAAATAACAGTAAAAAAGCTTTAGGGTTCCCAGCGAAATGTTTGAGCGGCATTTATCCCGCCTGTCTGAAATCTTTACACTTAAACGAAAATAATATGAATTTTTACACTTAATCTTTACACTTTAGGATATTATATGAATTTTATAAATTAGGGCTTGGATGGTATACAAATCTTATAAATAATAAATTCATACAATTCTAAAATAGGAATTTTGAAAGTAATAAAATTTTAAAATATGAATTAAAAAATAATATTAATATACGAATGATATGAATCCCCAACTTTAATATGAATATTGATATTTTATTTAACAAAACATGAATTTTAAAATTTTATAAACGAATTTAAAAAATACAAAATAATGAAATGTAAAAATATGAATTTATAAAATAATAAATCTTAAAATTTGAATAAATAAATTTCTAAATTAATAAAATACATAAAAATAATTAATAATTTTTCTTTTAAATAATTAATAAATGTATCAGATGAAAAAAAAGAAAAGAGATACAAAATATCAATTGCAAACAGTCAAACACTATACTACTAACCGGAAGAGCGGCAATTTTTCCGCCCAAATTTTCACCCAAATTTTCAGCTAACTCCCTCTCCTTCTTACTTTAGTCTCCAAGACACCTCTCTTTTACTCTAACCTCTCGATGTCTCTCTCTCTCTCTCACTCGTACAAGTATACAACTCTCTCTCCCCCAACTTTCAAATCTTGGCTTCGTCAAATTAGGGGTTTTAATATTGAGTTCAATTGATTCTATTTTTTCACTTAAACGTCAACTAATCGATCGCAATCTTTGGTTTCAGGGCTTTGAATTCAGTGGATTTAGGCTTTTCTTCGGTTTGAGCTTTGAATTTTGGACTTCGATTATAAATATGCTCTTTAATCCAGGGTCTGTTGTTACGAATTAAAGGTATTTCTAAACTTCATCTCCTTGAATTTATTTTATGTGTTTAATTTTGGTCAATTGTTCTGCTAGTTAATTTTAGGGTTTTTAAGTACAAATGGAGCACAATTTGTGTTCTATATAAAAGCAGGTTTATGTTTGATATGGTTTGATATTGTTAAGAGAATTTTACGTCTAGCTTTCAGGAATTAGTAGCTTGAGTTGATGTACTGTCTGATTTTGTATGAATTAGTGGTGTAGTGTCTGCATCCCTTCTTTGTTAGATAAATAATACCATCCAGTTTGCCTAGTTTGTTTTGAGTTTTAGTATGTCGGTGGAGTTTCCAAAATTGAATCTTGGTGTATTGGTATTACTCGTTTAGTGTTGTGCATCTTTAGTGTGGATGGCCTACAAGACAGCTCTCTAAGTTATTGAATTGTATTTGTGTCTTGGTGGGTTCAACAGTTACAAGTAATTAGGCACAAAACAGTTCTGAATTTGATTAAGTTATTGCTCCGACAGGTACTCTGTAAAGATATGAGATATTTAGGATATATAGATCAAAGCAAGGTGAGGATAGTTGGAATTTCTTTTAATTCCTTGACTTTTTACGTGGAATATACTTGTATAAGTTTGAATATAACATTCTTGTTTCTTTAGGGTTTTTAGTTATTATCTTTGAGTTTTTTCTTGTGTAGCTGTTAAGTGTTAGGCATTATTGCATACTTTTGTAAGTATTTAAAAGGTGGCGTAAATGGTTATAAATTGGGTAATTGAATTGTAACTTCTGCAGTGTGTAATTGTACTCCATGCTAGATGACCTAAGCTCTTTGATCTGTTATTTCAAAATATTTTAAATGACTAGAGTCACTAGACTAATCTGATAAGAATTTGATGTTCTTAAAGAGTAGACATTGAAGAGGGGTTTGTTTCCGATTTCTGACTGAGATATTTGATAAGAATGTTTTGTTGCTTCTGTGTTAACTTTTGTGATGCCAAGCTGCTTGTTTATGCATGACATATTAACTTGTAGTTGTTGGTAGAATGTGGGCAGTGCCAGAAACTAAAGGAATATCAAGATCATCCAGGTCTGATGATGAAATGCTAAAGTTAGCTCATTGCAATTTAAGAATGGTAAGTGCCTTGAAATCACAAAGAAGAGGTCTATACATACTAGAGAACATTATGCACTTTGATTAAAATTCATGTCATTTAATGATTTGATACTAATATTATTGTTTCGCAATAATATTATGTTATTATTGTTTTGCAAGCATTGATGAGGCACTAGCCAATGCTATTGTTTCGCAGCTTCAAAGAGAAGATAACAATAATAGTGCCGAGTTTGCCGTGAAAGAAATTCTGCTACTTAATGCTGAGGTATTTTATTTTCAACATGATAGTGTATTCTGAACTGTCTTTTTCCCTTACAGCTAATATTGTTTGCTCCATCTCCGTTTCATTGCTAATAATCACTGTACTTACTTTCAACATGCTTAATTATGATTGGTAGATTTCATGTGTATGTGCTATATAATTAGTAGTGCCCTCGTTACAGAAAAACATGAGATCCTAAATGTGATAGATCTTTGCATATTATATTAACCTGTCAACACTTGCATTGGTGAAAAATGTAATCTGCTAAATTATATCCAATATGCTTACTGTGTTATAATTATAATTTTTTTAATTTAATTAGTATCGTAATCTTCTTTATTAACTGTAGTTCTTATATCTAGACTTTAACTTCTTCTAATGTTATGACCTTTATATGCATCAATTACATTGATCCAGAACTTATATATCTCCCAGACTGTGATTTTTTTTCCTTTCGGTTGACGCAGATTCCTTGGTTAGCAGATTTATTTCCTGCTGCTGATATATTTGCTTGTTGGCTGCCTAAATTGACATAGATTATAATTCATTTGATTGTAGGTACCAGATGTCTGGTAGCATAAACTCTACAACATTAATCAGACACGTCTCAATCTTAGTACACCCCTCCACATCCAAGATTTAATATTTTAGTACTGTTGTGCTATTAGATTGCTTAAATTTTGCTTAATGAAGATCTGACATGTATTGTTAACCTTATTTTCTTAGTTTCCATAACATATATTGTGAAAGCATTATGGGAAGAAGTGCTGAAGAAGAGATAGTTCTCGATGAAGAATCCCATGTAAAATGTTTTCTGTATATCCAAAGTGAAATCCTTACTACAGATTCATATAAATTTGCAAAGTTTTAATTAACAGTTTAGCTGTTTTATTTAAAATTTACTCAGATAATTATGATATAAGCTGACCTTGGAGAAAAATTGCTAGCTTCCAGATGTATTAGGCGGTCTTCAAGTTTCAAGTGCATGAAGAGTACAAAATAGAGCCTGAATTCCAAGCTTAAAGAAATGACTCCAGCATTTGGAAAAGATCAAGGGAGAAAAAAAAGGCTGGAAATACTCCCTGCCTTCTACAATACAAAATTATAATATTTTTGATCAACTTTTGCTACTATTATGTATAGATGTTAACTAGTTATTTTTAATTAAGTACGTGAAGTGTTAGTGTGTTGTTGACTATGTAGTAGTGAATTGGTTTAGAATGTTTGGTGCGTGTTTAGGAGTTCGTTTAGTATGTTTGGATTATGAATGTAATTTTTGGAATGGTGTATTGAAATGAACAAGTCATTTAGGGATGTATAATATTTGTAGTAGCAATTTTCAATTTTTTTTAGCTATTTGTTGCCAAGCAAAGTGGGTCCCATGCAGTTTGTTGGCATCCATATAATGTGGGTCTCACAGTGGATCCCATTGTGGGTTCTACGGTGGGACCCACTATTTTTTAAAAGAAACTGAATATCTAAGGTAACATATATATTAAGTTGCTGTAGACCTCAATTTTGTTGCTATAGCAAGCTACGGTAACATAAAACTGCATGTTACCTTAGGGATCAAAGATGTTACCTTAGACACCTAAGGCAACATGCTGAGAGCTATCACCAGAAAAATGTTACCTTAGCTACTTTTTGGGCCTAAGGTAACATATAATGTACCTACTGTAACATTTTTTTGGTGTTACCGTAGGTTGTTTATGGTGTAGTGCGAGAAAGGCTTCCTTCAAAAGCAAGTCTGAGTCTTCAATTGTTGATCCTTATCATCTTCTACATGTTGATCTTTTTGGACCAATGAATGTTATGTCTCTTGGAAAGAAGAAATATGCTCTAGTCATTGTTGATGAATACACCAGATACACTTGGGTGTATTTTCTAGCAAAGAAGGATGAAACTACATTAACTCTGACAGAACATATAATCCAACTGGACAAAGGGTCAGAGAATCAAGTGAAGATAATCAGAAGTGACAATGGAACTGAATTCAGGAATTCATCAATGGAAGAATTTTGCAAGAGTAAAGGAATCAAACAAGAGTTTTCTGCACCTGGCACTCCACAACAAAATGGTGTAGTGGAGAGGAAGAATAGAACCTTGATAGAAGCTGCCAGAACCATGCTAGATGAAGCAAAATTGCCAACATACTTCTGGGCAGAAGCAGTTCAAACTGCTTGTTTTACTCAAAATGCAACACTGATCAATAAGCATGGTAAAACACCATATGAAATGGTGAAAAAGAAGAAGCCAAATCTAAAATATTTTCTTATTTTTGGATGCAAGTGTTTTGTGTTGAAGACTCATCCTGAACAGTTGACCAAATTTGACCTAAAGGCAGATGAAGGAATTTTTGTTGGCTATCCACTGTCAACAAAGGCATTCAGAGTTTATAATCTGAGAACAAGAGTGATCATGGAATCAATTCATGTGTCATTTGATGACAAGAAAATAACTGGACTTGAAGATGTCAATGAACATGATCTACTCCACTTTGAAAATGAAGATTTATTCTCTGAAAAAGTAAACTCTGATCAGACTGATCTGACAAACTCTGTTGATTTAAACTCTGAACCTCTACTGGTAAATACTGAAGAAACTCTTCAATCAGAAACAAGGGAAGAACCAGTTGAGGGGGAGCATGAAGAATCACATCAAAGTGATAATTCAAACACTGAAAGTGACTCAGTTGATAATTCTGAATCAAACTCTGTTGATTCAAACTCTGTTGATAATTCTGAGCAGTCACATTCAGGGGGAGCATCTGAAAATGAAGAGAGGCACCAAGAAAATCAGGAGAGCATGGATCAAGGGGGAGGATCACATGATGACAGAAGCAATCTGTCTTCTGCAAGAAAATGGACTAAGTCACACACACCTGATTTGATTATTGGTGATCCAGATGCAAGAGTAAGGACAAGAAGTGCAACAACAAATGAATGTCTGTTTCATGCATTCTTGTCACAATCTGAGCCAAAGAAAGTGGAAGAAGCTCTTAAAGATGCTGACTGGATAACAGCAATGCAAGAAGAGCTAAATGAATTTGAGAGAAATGAAGTATGGACCCTTGTACCAAGGCCCAAGAACAGATCCATTGTTGGTACTAAATGGGTTTTCAGAAATAAAACTGACAGTGAGGGTGTTATCACAAGAAACAAAGCAAGACTGGTTGCAAAAGGCTATTCACAACAGGAAGGAATAGACTATGATGAAACATTTGCTCCAGTGGCTAGATTGGAGGCAATCAGAATCTTTCTAGCATATGCCTCTCATAAGAAATTCAAAGTGTTTCATATGGATGTAAAAAGTGCATTTTTGAATGGAAAACTTGAAGAAGAAGTGTTTGTGGAACAACCACCAGGCTTTGTAGATCCAAAACATGCAGACTATGTCTACAGGTTAGACAAGGCACTCTATGGACTTAAGCAGGCACCAAGGGCATGGTATGAAACCCTTGCCAAATTTCTACTAGAAAGTGGATTTCACAGAGGTACTATTGACAAAACTCTGTTTTACTTTCAATCTGGTAGTGACTTGCTTTTAGTACAGATATATGTGGATGACATCATTTTTGGATCTACTAATGATAAGCTCTGTAAGAAGTTTGCCAAACTCATGCAGTCAAGATATCAAATGAGTATGATGGGAGAGCTTAGTTATTTTCTAGGCCTACAGGTGAAGCAAACAGATGATGGAATTTTTATAAATCAAGCAAAATATACCAGAAATCTTCTCAAGAAATTTGGTATGCTTGACTGTTCATCTGCAACAACTCCCATGGCAACTGCAACAAAATTGGACAAAGATGCAGGGTCATCAGTAGATATGACAAGTTACAGAGGAATGATTGGTTCTCTACTCTATTTAACAGCTAGTAGACCTGACATCATGTATGCCACTTGTTTGTGTGCAAGGTTCCAGGCAGATCCAAGAGAACCACATTTAACAGCAGTAAAGAGGATTTTTAAGTATCTTAAGGGCACTATGACTTTGGGGCTGTGGTATCCAAGAGAATCAGAGTTTAAACTACTTGGTTATTCAGATGCAGACTTTGCAGGCTGTAAGATAGACAGAAAAAGCACCAGTGGAAGTTGTCAATTTCTGGGTGACAGACTTGTTTCCTGGTACAGCAAGAAACAGAAGTCAATATCTACATCTACAGCTGAAGCAGAGTATATTGCTGCTGGTAGCTGCTGTGCACAGATTTTATGGATGAAGAATCAGCTGCTGGATTATGGATTAAGGTATACCAAGATACCTATTTACTGTGATAATCAAAGTGCTATTGCAATGACAGGAAATCCAGTACAACATTCAATGACAAAGCACATCAGCATAAGGTATCACTTCATCAGAGAGCATGTAGAGGAAGGCAACATTGAGCTTCACTTTGTGTCTACAGAACAACAACTTGCAGATATCTTCACCAAGCCATTGAGTGAAGCTACATTTACAAGACTGGTCAATGAACTAGGAATGGTCTCTAGTTTTGACTAGAGATGTTGGTTAGACTCAAAAACTTATCTCTAAAATATATTGCTCATGTTTCTGCAAATTGTTAAGTGCTATGTGAACCTTAGTATTAAACTCTGTTCTGCATGCTTATGTTTAAAACTTGTTAAACTCTGTCAGCATGTCTGTCTGTTAAACACTGTTAACATGTTGGATACACTCAGTGAATTCAGAATTGATTTTTGTCTGAATGAAAACACCAATGAAGAAAAATGTATGAAGCATGATTCTCAGTAATTAAATCATGATTCTTTCTGATTCACTGTAATCTAATCAGACTTTGTGCAGTAAAACAACACAGCATGATACTGTTTCATATTTATAGCATCTCTTAGTTTATTCAGTCCTAAACTCTGAGTTTATGAATATTGTGTGCATTGCCTCTCATAAATAATTTTGGTTATTGATGAACTCTAAACTCTGATTAGTGACATTCTGTTCCCAAAGGTATTGTTCCTGATGATTCCTTGTTTGTACTTGTAAAAACCATAAAACTTGAGATGTGTCATTGATTAGTTTGGTGAGTTCAGATTCATGTTTACACCCTGTGAGAGTTTGAGCCAAATCAGTGATTGATACATTTTCTATCAATCAGTATTTATTGTTGTGTGATATTCATCAGGAAGTATGTTTCTCTAGAACTTGTATTAAACCATCTTGAGACTACATGATATGTGTGTGCATGAAAATGATAAAGGCAATAGGATTTACCATTCCTTCAAACACTGTTCAAAATTCTTTTGAACACTGTTCAAACACTGTGGAAACACTGTTCATAAATACCACCCTTAGTAAACCCCTTTGAGCCTAATTAACTGCTCATTTTTCTTAAACTCTGAAGTATTCAGAGCAGTTATATTTCTTTTTGAAAAAAAATCAAGCAGGTGAGTGTTTCTAAAGAAAAGAAAAGTTTACTCAGTATATATGCTAAATAAATGAAAAAAAAAGGCATATATACTGATCTTGTACAAATATGTACTAACAGTGTGACTGAACACTTTGCTCTATTAAAATGTTCAGCTTGAAATTCACTCATGAATAAAACATCTCTACTCATCTGTTTGATCTTACTCCATTACAACCCTGAATAAAGTCCTTTTTGATTTGTGCATACATGTACTCAAAGTAGTGTAGATTTGGTGGACATTCAAGCATATGGTAGATTCTGCTATTTCTGATTGAATGTGAGTGTAAACACTTCACCTAAACACTTGTGTGCTTCGAGAGTTTGTGAGATTATCAAATTCATGACTGTTATTCACTGAATGATGCTTTGATTTCTATCTCTTGATCTTTTTGTCTTCAAAGACTGTGTGCTTACTTGGATAATCATGGACATCAAAGGGAATGGAAGTTTTCAGATTTCTGTATTACAGTAAATACAGAGTTTAGCATTCATCAAACAATCAGTGTTTAATATGAGAGTTTGTGCATTCAGTGTTTATTGATTTTTGTTATGGATTTTATGAAATATTAGATGCTTTAAAAATTGATTTTAGTAAACTCTGCTTCACACACACTCATATTCACAACTGTGCAATTTTTGAAAGGGTTGTTAGTGATAAAGTTGGAAAATTGATAAACACTGTTGAGTTGTGTTAAGTACTCTAAGGTAAAATTTCATTGAGATAACTTGACTATTTTGGAGTAATTGGGGTAGTTGACAACTGTTAATTAGTGTAAATATGTCAAAGTGTCGTGATTATAGGAATGACAGCGGTAATTATTAAGTGATCCATTGGTTGTTTGACACGTGTCCCATGATAGTGTCCCACTCACACATTACTCTACAATCAGTTGCGCGCTTTTACTGAATAAACGATTGAGTTTTAGTTTTACTCTAATCATTTTTGTTCTCTCACTTCACATCTATTCATATTCACCCACTCACAGTTACTTGCATACTCATTCACTTTCAAAATTCTCATTCATTCTCCTTCACATTTTGGTAAACACTTACCATACATCTTTTCTCTGAATATCTTCGTATCATATCTTACTAATGGCAACCAAAGCGTTTGATGCAGCAGGATTAGTTTTTCTTCCTAGCAACTATGCAGCACCACTGGAAAATGCAAATGCTCCAGAGGCGTTTCATTTGTTTCAAAATTTCTTGAAAGACTCTGAAATAGGGAAGGCTTTAACTGCACCACCAACACTATCTGCTTCACAAATTGCTACTTTCTGGACAAACTCTGTGTATGATGATGGAGAAGAGTCTGGCACTCCAACAATCACTTTCACTCATGCTGAATCAGAGTATATCATTACTCCAACTACGGTTAGGGATGCTCTGGATTTTGAGACTTACACTTCTTACAGTGTTGTTGGTCATGATCGCTTGAGGACAATGTTGCAGCAAATTGGATGTGCAGGCAACTTGAATAAGCTAGGGTCTCTGAGAAGGCCGCTTTTGAGAAAGGAATGGAGCTTCTTTTTCGATTGCATTACAAGGGCTTTTGGAAAGAAGACAACAAATTGGGATGCACTTCCTTTTGACACTCTTCAAATTGGCCATGCTCTACTGTATGGAGGTAATTTTGATTTTGGTAGACTAGTGCTAATGAATTTGGGAGAGCGTTTGTCTGAGCCTACTTCTGTTTATTTTGCTCGATTTTGTCAAATGTTATACACTGCTTGTGTGCCTAATCTTATAATTGATGAAGCTGATGTCATTCAGCCTTTTCAAGTTGCTAAAAGGATGTTTTCTGATTTGACAAATAAAGATCTCACTAAACAGCAAATACCTGATATGTTTATGCCATTAGCCTTACAAAACTATGTTAACCAACCTCAAGATTCTCAATCACCACAACACATGCCTGAACCATTAGACACCATACATTCTGAACCAACACCCACAACACCCACAACCACTGTACCTACTACATCTCATCAACCACAACCAGAACACATAAACTCTTCACCAATAAACTCTCCACCACTAAACTCTGAAACCTTAAACTCTGAGCCAGCACCTACTGAAAAACCCAAATCCAAAGCAAAAAGAAAAATCCACACCGCCCAAAACACTAAACACTCAAAGGCTAAACAGACATTACCTGGAGCTGTTTATACTAGAAGGAAGAAACAAAAGGCAAACAGACCTTCACTTTCACCACCTAAGGAGAGCTCTAGTGAAGAAGAAGAGGAGATTGTAGTGCCTCAAGTCAAGAAGAGGAGATTAATTCTTTCAGAATCTGATGATGAGAATGTTATTGAAGCTCCAGAGGTGGTTTCACAGCAAACACCTACTGTTGAGGTTGCAGAGAATGTTGCTATACCTGCAGAGGTTGAAATGCCTGCAGAGGATATTGTGGCTGTCAATGTTGAAATACCTGCAGAGGTTGAAATACCTGCAGAGGATGCTGTCAATGTTGAAGTACCTACAGAGGATAACATGCCTGTAGAAGAGGATCACAGAGATGGTTTTTCACCAGTGAATGATATTCTTGATTCATTTCAACCAATCCTTGATCCTATCTCACCTTTTGTTCACACTGAAGCTCCTGGTGTAGCTGATGAGCCTGCAGTTAATGTTCCTGAAGCTGCAGCATCACACACAGAGCTGATATCTAATGCTTCTCCAATTCCAGACAAAGGTGATGAGGTTGATCAGGCAACTAAGAAGAATTCTGAATCTATGCCTGTTGAAGCTAAAAATGCAAACTCTGTTGCAGAGACTGTGCAACATGAAGAGACTATTGACAAGATTGCAGAAGTTGTTGCAGAAACTGTGGCTGACACAGCTCAGCACAGTGGTTCTTTACAAGATGCTCATGCTAATGATGCAAGTGCTGAAGATGAATCTGAAAACAGTGCAAACTCTGATTCTTTTCTAAGTGCACCAGCACAGACTGATAATAAGCATAAACCTTTTGATCAGCCTTGTCCATCTCATGCAATTGAAGAAGAGCATCTTGCTAAATCTGCTGCTAATTGGTATAAACAAGACTGTATTTTTCCAAAAGGGAGAGCAGCTGATTTTGTTAAGCAGACTTCTAGTCAAATTTCAAATCCAGAGATTTTATCCTGTTTAAAGGCAACTGTGGTACAAGTCAAAACTCTGGATGGAAATTTTGCTGATACAAAACAAGAAATTGCTTCTTTGAAGACTGTGATACAGTCAAGAGAAATGAAGATGGAAAGAGAGTCCAAAATCAAAGCTGCACAACTGTCTAAAGTTCAAGATACTCTCTTTGCCAGGCTAGGAAAGGTTGAAGAAAATCAACTACCTTGTTTGCTAAGGTTGATTCCATTGCTAACTCTTTGGAGCTCATTACATCTATACTCATTCCTGATGATGTCAAAAAGGGGGAGAGAGTTGCTAAGTCTAAATGCAAAGTTTCTCAAACTCTGTCTCAAAAGGATGATGCTGGAGATGGAGGGGCAAGTGATAAGAGTAAGGTTTTAAACTCTGAAACACTAACTCTGAGATCTGGCAAATCTCTTAAGTCACAGTCTGTTGGAATAAACACTGAAACTCAAGGTACTTCAAAGACCAAGAGTTTGGAATTAATATCAAATCCAAAGACTGATGAGGAGTTAGCTGTTAAGATTTTTATGGAAGAGAATGCAGAAGGAGTTACTATAGAAGATGCTAAAGCTGAAGAGAAGAGTCTGTAAGAAAAGCATTTGAAGGTTTTAAAGTCTGATAAATTGAAGAAGAATGTGAAAGTTGTTAAAGCTGCAAAGCCTGTTCTTAAAGGCATTCAAATCAAAGAACCAGTTGGTACAAATCAGAGGATGCAAGTGTTCAGAAAACCAACTGATGCAGAAGCTAAGCAAAAGCTGAAAAGTATTGTTACAACCTCTGTTGATACACATGTTGTACAGAAGAATGAAGACACAACCTCTGTTACTGCACAAGTTGTGACCACACCATTATTGTCTTCTCAGTTGAAAATAACATTTGGAAAAGGTGTTCTTCATGATTCAAGGTTAGAAGCTACAGTTCTAATGGATTTCACTGATAGTAGAGCTTTATCTGGTAAAATTGGATACAACAAAGAAGGTATAGGCTCACACAGAGACAAAAGGCAATATGTTGGTCCCAGAGATCCTTCTTCACTGTCTGTTCCAGGTCGTGGTGTCACTCAAGAGAGTTTAGACAGACTGGAGTCAGTACAGCTTGTATATCAGAAGAGTTTAGAGAAGGATTTTCTGCTATATTTCATGGCTGATGGAACAGTGTTTAAAGTTTCTGAAAAGGATATTGAATTAAAATACTGGGAAGAACTTGAATATGTTCTATATCTTTTCAGAGTGAGAAATCAAAGAGCTCAGTCAGTTGCAAATGTGCTCAGACAAAGGATGATTCAAAACCTTGCAAGAAGACAAATGAAATTCAACAGTAAGTATGTTCCTAAATACAGAGATTGGAATGGCAATCTGATAGATGTAATAACCCGAATTTTCAGAAAATGATTTTATTATTATTTTAAGAATATTATTGTTTTCCTAAAATGAGGAGGAAATTTTTATTTTATTTTATTTTATTTTATTGTTCATTATTCCAGTTCAAGGAATTTCAAAAGCGAATTATGTAATTATTTTCTGGTTCAGAGTAATTATGAACTATATTATGTGATTATTGTTGGAAGGTGGAATGTATGTGAAGTTGTGTTTATGTGTTTATGTGATGATTTGTGTGAGCTGTGAAGGCTGATGTATTGTATTTATATTTTTGAGGATTTAAATATATTTAAATCATGCATTTTGATCCTCTGTTAATTTTGTAAAATTATCGGAGGAGTTAAAAATCATGAAATCTTTTGTAATATTATCTTTATAATATTATTTAGTTTTTAAAATGGTTGGGTGAATTAATTTGGATGTTTCGGTATTTTAAAATGATTTTAAGAGTTTTATTGTATTTAAAGGATCAAAACTTTGAAAATTCATATTTAATTCATTTTTGATCCGAAAAATATTTTAAAAATATGTGGGTGTTCATAATTTTATACTCTTCATTTTAAAAATGAAAAGTTTAATTTTCCCAATTTTCTATTTAATTTCGATTTATAAACGATGTGTATTAGTTTTTACAAGAATGAGTAGTGTTTTATTTGGGCTCGGAGTTAAGTGTTAGTAGTAATATAAGTTATTGGGCCAAGCCCAATAACACCACAAAACACAACCCGGTAGAGAGAAAACAGACGGGGAGAGAGAGTAGAGATTGGGGGAAGAAATTAGGGTTCTAAATTGAATTGGGGATTTCAATTGGGGGAGGAATTGAAGCACTTAGCCAATATATATACATGTTATGTGCGTATATGTGTGTATAGGAAGCTCCGAGGCTGGGATCGAGTTGTGTAGTGAAGGGGGAAACCCACCGCGCGCGGCGGCGGTGGGCATGGTGGTGGCGTTTCTGTTCGGTGGTCGCAGAGAAGGGGAAGAATAGGGGCGGCCGGGTCGACTCCATCGAGTCACTGTGGTGGTGAGTGTTGTGATAACAGCGAGGAGGAAGAGTGGCGATGATGTTGTGTGTGTTCGATGTTATGTGCGTGTATGTATGTATAGGCGCTGAAATTGTATGTGTGCTGTGCTGTGTACGAGCTCGAAGAGGGCAGGTGGGAGAGATTTTCCGGGGGAGTGGCTACCGTGGTGGCTCACCGGAGGTATAAATTCGGTATACATACGTTTATGTGTATATTTTAATTGAATTATTATCGTTTTAATTTAATTAGATTTAATTGCTAATATATTTGTTAATTTCCGAAAATTAATTTCGGAGAGTTTAGTTGCTAATTATAATTGATGGGAGTAATTGTGAGTTTAATGTGTTAATTGTAGTAGTTTAATTATTAAATTGGTATGGTTACAATTTGATTAATTGTGAAATTCGAGTATTGTTTAATTGGCATAATTGTAATTAGATATAAGTTGTGAGTTAAATATGTGGATTTTCGTAATTGAATTAAAGTGGAAAATTGTGGATATTACTATGTTATGTGAATTAAATTGGTAAATAAAGTTGAGTATTATTACTATTTGTTAATTAATGGTAAGTTAAGTTGCTATTTGTAATTGTTGGGATTAGTTGTGTGTCGAGCTAAATGATTTTGTTGTTCGGATTAGTGATTACTGATTTGTTAATTGTTGTTGTCTTATAAAGTGTAGATATAAGGGTTGGTTAAATTGTAAAGGTTTATGTGCTAAATGGTAAATGTTTATGTGTTAAATCCTAAATGGTATAAATCAAGTCTTAGTATCTGTTGAATGTATAATCGTCAATTACTTGGTATTGATTAGTAGGTGGTTACTAATTTACCTTGATAGTTGCTAGTTGCATATGGTGTCGGAAATGCTAATGTGCTAAATGGTAAGTATGGGAATACGTGATACATGTTAAATGTTAGAATTTTATAATAATTAGAATTGTGCTAGGGATTATGAAAAGATCACAAGTTTTTAAATGTCAATATTTAGAGGACTTGTGTAATTCTTTTCGACTAATCCCTAGGGCTTACGAATATCCATGATTAGCTATCACGAGTATAATTAATATACTTGAGTGATGTGATCATTGATATAGCGTAAGTAATAGTTAGTGCTAGGGGTTGTTCCCTAGGGCTTACGAACATCAATGATTGGTTGTCACGTGTATCATTAAAATGCGTGAGAAATACGATCATTGGTGTAGCGTAAGTAGTAGTGTTAATTATTATGTGCAAGGTGCCGCATGTCTGGGCGGGTACTTTTCATTATGTGTTTACTTTTATGTTGTTGCAAGTTGAGGCAGCTTTTATTTTATCAAAAGCAGGGTTATAAATTGTTTTGTTTGGCATGGAGGGGCTGAGCCCATAGTCCGATAAACGAATACTACATGCCGAAATTTTCTAAAAATCCCCTGCATTTTTAATTTATTTAACTTATTTGATTTCAATGGTTTAAAGGTATGATTGGGTGTTAACTGTTTATGTGTATATGTTAAGTGAAGTGGACTAAATGTGTTATGTGTATTAATTGGTATTTGAGTAGTCAGCTATAGGGATAACAACTATAGTACGACTTTAGGTGACTCAGTGGTAATTCTGAGTTGTGTCTACTCGAGATACGAGGTTGGACTGACACGTACTCGTAACAATTACAGTACCAGTAGGGCGTGATCAAGTGGAGCAACGTGTATCAAAAAGGAAGGATCGAGGCGTCGTGTAAAGTCATGGAACTGCTTGGTCGAAACACCAAGGATTTATTCGCGCTGTTCTGTCTGGTGCTAAGGACCAGAGGCAAGTTTATTATACATACTCTATCGTTCAGAGTATATTTATTTTGAAATATATGAAATGTGTGGAATAAGACTTCAGTCCATATTTGCAAAAGTTCTTCTATCTTTATCTTGATAAATTGTTTACTTTTAAGTAAAATGGCTTGATTGGAAATATATGTGATATGGAGAGAGTGATATACTATAAGAGTAAAGTGATATGGGAAGGAATGGTATCAGTTGTTATTTATGGTTATTTTAATGATATTATGGTATCAGTTATCTAAAGTTATTTTATAATATTCCAGTTATGTGTAAATTGAGGATAATTGAGTTCTAAACTGTTTCAGATGTTAGTAATAAATATTTTGTTATGTAAGGTGACAAGGGCTGATATTTACAGATTTTCTTAAAAAGGGATTTACATGTAAAGTATGTTAGTTGGTGTATTTTAAAGGTATTGATATGTGAACGGAAAAATGGAAGGGGTTATCTTGGAATATATATTTTCGAAAACCCGGACAAAGTTTTTAGAAAGGATTTCGCAATAATTAACCTAATGGCAACATCACCAATAAACTAGTGTTTATTTAATTATTAGATACCTCTTGAAGCATCTACTAATTAAATAAACCTTATTCGTCTAATTAAATTTATTTAATTAGATGAATATTATTTTTATTAAAATGTTTTCTTAAATCGCTTTGTTCCGGAATAATAATAAAGATATTTCGATGGTTATAAAGGAGACATTTTTGGTTAAAAATATCTGGAATTATAATGATAAATGTTATGTTAATGGTTATTTATTTAATGAATATTAATTATAATATTCATTTTAAAAGGGATTATTGAATAGTTATTCTTTAGATATTCTAAGTGTTCTAAGGGTGATTAAATATTGTTAAAAGGGTGTTTAAGGAATTTCATAGTGAACTGAGTGTACGTCTTGAATTGATACACTGATGATATATCTTTATAAATGTTTTCAAATGGTTATAATTATAATGGAAATGTGAAATGTGAAATGTGAAATGTGAAATGGAAATGGAAATTGAAATGGAAAAATGTGGAATGGTATTTGTATAAATGGAATAATGATTGACAAAAGGGGGATTAGTAACAAACTTGCATAAGAGGCTATGTCAGGGCTGTGTGCGACATAGTCTAACATTCATGATTCGGCACGAAGATGCCAAGGGAGGATGTTAGCAGGTGGCCTTCCTCCAGGAGGATGTTAGCAGGTGGCCTTCCTCCAGGGATGATGTTAGCAGGTGGCCTTCATTCCTTCTACTAGTAGTAAACAGAGAGCGGATACGGTCAGGCGACTGATCATCGTCCTACGTATCTGGCGCCAGTAGATATCCCCAAAAGATTAAAAGAAAGAATTGAGAATGGTTTTCATATTTCTATACTGAAAACAGAAAAATGATATGAAATGATGGAATTATTGTTACAGATGAAGAGAAACTGATATTATATTATCAATAAGTAAGTGATTTCATATTGAATAACCAGCAAGCTTATGTTGGTGTATTACTGCGCAAACAAGATGTGGCTATTTAATTACCTTGTATCGGCATCGTTTATATTATATTGGTATATTGTTCAGTTGATATTAATTTCAAACATTATACTTTCCCTATAGAATTTCGTGATTATAAATGTTTCAAGAATGATATTAAGTATCGGTTGAATGTTGGAAACCCATGTACCTGATGGGATATTTTGTTAAACTCTAGTAATAACTTGCTGAGCAATTCTTTCGCTCATACTTGCTTGTTTTCAAATATTAACTTTTCAGTGGAAGGTAGCCGGACGAGGTTATCTGCATGGCTTAGATGAAGCGGGCAACGTACCCTTATGAAGACGATATGATCTAGAAAGTTTATATCTGGAGTAAGTTATATGTAAGTATATTGATGTGTAATATATATGTTACTCTGCGCAAAATAGTATTAATTACTGGTGTACTTCTCAACGAAGTTATACTAGTAAGGAGTTGATTCTTGTTTCTAGCCCTATAACCTAAAAGATGCTTGGTGGTTGGGGTCTCAAATGTTGTAACTCAATTATTAATGGCTACAGATGGTTTAATGTGGTTAAACAGTTGATTTGTTATTAAGGTTTTCCGTGTGACGACCAAATCCCTGACCCCGGATTTGGGGGCGTTACAGTTTGGTATCAGAGCTGAGGTTATAGTAAACTAGAAACGAGAGTGAGTAGGAGTGTGTATAGTTATGTGAGAACGTCAGAGCTCATGTAGAGTTCATGTTGGACTACCGGGTGTAGTGCCAATGATTAAGTTAAGATTTGAATGCTATGTTGAAGGACATGTTGAGATAGAATTCCCTGCGATTATTAGTGTCGATGATTGAATCCTTAGTGACTATTACGAGTCGACGATGACGTAAGTTATCAAGCACCTTAGGGTGTGCATGGTAAAGAACAGCTCCGGGATCGAAGGATTATCCGTCAGAGGAGCCGACATAAAAGGCATCCGTGGAGACCTTGGCAATATCCCCATTGTTGAATCTTTTTGATTACCTCCCCAATCTATGAATTATTTGACATATCTCTGAGGGAGAATTGTGATAAAGGATATATTTCCTCTTCGAAGTTATTTTTACTTGTGTTAAGCCATATTAAATTTCAATTGTGCCAAGGGCTTTCATTATATTTACCTTCAGGTTTTCGAAGCCCTATTGAATGATATTATTTCAAACTTCCACTTTTCTTCAATAGTGGATAATTCAATGGTGATATAGCACCACTTGTTTGTTGAATACCAGTATCTTTCTGGTTATCCTTTTCTTTGGAAATCGCGCCTTGGAAATTGTTCGATTTTAATCCAAGGTGTCCCTTTGAGAATTAATTGTCAGAAGATGATTGTTATTGACTCGACTTTGAATTGCTTTCGTACTTCTCAACTTCCACTGAGACGAACAACCCTATACTGATAGGGGCCACAAGGACTATCTGTCTGTGTGATAGAAGTCTGATGGGACGCCATCACTTGTGAGTTGTGAAATACAAGAAGGCTAATTACCTTTAGTAATGTCTTATCAGAGACACACAACGTGAGTTCTTACGATCGTATTGATCTCTCAGTAAATTCTATTATTTCGAAGAAGGTTTGTTTCAAAACTCATAATCCTATGGTCACCAGTGGGTGACATTTGTCTTGATATGACAGCTATCTTTTTAAAGCTCCATGATTCTGGTTATCTCTAATGAATTTCAAGGGGATGCCAGCCAGGTCGGTCAACTCGAAATTCGCTGATAGAAGTTAGATTCGAATGGAATCGCCAAGAGCAGGAGCGAATCCCAAAACGAATAGAATATCAGTGGCGTATCGATAGAATTAGTTTGCTCTCTCTCATGGATGTTATGATTAATGTAATGAGTGCATTCTCTCTCTCAAGAGTGTTAGGTAATGGAATCAGTGAATTCTCTCTCAAGGATAGGATGATAATGGCAAGTTGGTCGACACATATATGTGAAAGGAATAGTGATGTGTCAGATAGATACCCTATAGTTGAATTGAGTTTTGGAGGAGTTGCTTATGAATGGATGTTATCTATGGTTTTGCAAAATAAGTATTGATGATGAAAGAGTTAAGGAATCCCAGTAGTGGCCTTAGCTGATTCCGTGGACGGAATCCTTTTAAGGGGGGTAGACTGTAATAACCCGAATTTTCAGAAAATGATTTTATTATTATTTTAAGAATATTATTGTTTTCCTAAAATGAGGAGGAAATTTTTATTTTATTTTATTTTATTTTATTGTTCATTATTCCAGTTCAAGGAATTTCAAAAGCGAATTATGTAATTATTTTCTGGTTCAGAGTAATTATGAACTATATTATGTGATTATTGTTGGAAGGTGGAATGTATGTGAAGTTGTGTTTATGTGTTTATGTGATGATTTGTGTGAGCTGTGAAGGCTGATGTATTGTATTTATATTTTTGAGGATTTAAATATATTTAAATCATGCATTTTGATCCTCTGTTAATTTTGTAAAATTATCGGAGGAGTTAAAAATCATGAAATCTTTTGTAATATTATCTTTATAATATTATTTAGTTTTTAAAATGGTTGGGTGAATTAATTTGGATGTTTCGGTATTTTAAAATGATTTTAAGAGTTTTATTGTATTTAAAGGATCAAAACTTTGAAAATTCATATTTAATTCATTTTTGATCCGAAAAATATTTTAAAAATATGTGGGTGTTCATAATTTTATACTCTTCATTTTAAAAATGAAAAGTTTAATTTTCCCAATTTTCTATTTAATTTCGATTTATAAACGATGTGTATTAGTTTTTACAAGAATGAGTAGTGTTTTATTTGGGCTCGGAGTTAAGTGTTAGTAGTAATATAAGTTATTGGGCCAAGCCCAATAACACCACAAAACACAACCCGGTAGAGAGAAAACAGACGGGGAGAGAGAGTAGAGATTGGGGGAAGAAATTAGGGTTCTAAATTGAATTGGGGATTTCAATTGGGGGAGGAATTGAAGCACTTAGCCAATATATATACATGTTATGTGCGTATATGTGTGTATAGGAAGCTCCGAGGCTGGGATCGAGTTGTGTAGTGAAGGGGGAAACCCACCGCGCGCGGCGGCGGTGGGCATGGTGGTGGCGTTTCTGTTCGGTGGTCGCAGAGAAGGGGAAGAATAGGGGCGGCCGGGTCGACTCCATCGAGTCACTGTGGTGGTGAGTGTTGTGATAACAGCGAGGAGGAAGAGTGGCGATGATGTTGTGTGTGTTCGATGTTATGTGCGTGTATGTATGTATAGGCGCTGAAATTGTATGTGTGCTGTGCTGTGTACGAGCTCGAAGAGGGCAGGTGGGAGAGATTTTCCGGGGGAGTGGCTACCGTGGTGGCTCACCGGAGGTATAAATTCGGTATACATACGTTTATGTGTATATTTTAATTGAATTATTATCGTTTTAATTTAATTAGATTTAATTGCTAATATATTTGTTAATTTCCGAAAATTAATTTCGGAGAGTTTAGTTGCTAATTATAATTGATGGGAGTAATTGTGAGTTTAATGTGTTAATTGTAGTAGTTTAATTATTAAATTGGTATGGTTACAATTTGATTAATTGTGAAATTCGAGTATTGTTTAATTGGCATAATTGTAATTAGATATAAGTTGTGAGTTAAATATGTGGATTTTCGTAATTGAATTAAAGTGGAAAATTGTGGATATTACTATGTTATGTGAATTAAATTGGTAAATAAAGTTGAGTATTATTACTATTTGTTAATTAATGGTAAGTTAAGTTGCTATTTGTAATTGTTGGGATTAGTTGTGTGTCGAGCTAAATGATTTTGTTGTTCGGATTAGTGATTACTGATTTGTTAATTGTTGTTGTCTTATAAAGTGTAGATATAAGGGTTGGTTAAATTGTAAAGGTTTATGTGCTAAATGGTAAATGTTTATGTGTTAAATCCTAAATGGTATAAATCAAGTCTTAGTATCTGTTGAATGTATAATCGTCAATTACTTGGTATTGATTAGTAGGTGGTTACTAATTTACCTTGATAGTTGCTAGTTGCATATGGTGTCGGAAATGCTAATGTGCTAAATGGTAAGTATGGGAATACGTGATACATGTTAAATGTTAGAATTTTATAATAATTAGAATTGTGCTAGGGATTATGAAAAGATCACAAGTTTTTAAATGTCAATATTTAGAGGACTTGTGTAATTCTTTTCGACTAATCCCTAGGGCTTACGAATATCCATGATTAGCTATCACGAGTATAATTAATATACTTGAGTGATGTGATCATTGATATAGCGTAAGTAATAGTTAGTGCTAGGGGTTGTTCCCTAGGGCTTACGAACATCAATGATTGGTTGTCACGTGTATCATTAAAATGCGTGAGAAATACGATCATTGGTGTAGCGTAAGTAGTAGTGTTAATTATTATGTGCAAGGTGCCGCATGTCTGGGCGGGTACTTTTCATTATGTGTTTACTTTTATGTTGTTGCAAGTTGAGGCAGCTTTTATTTTATCAAAAGCAGGGTTATAAATTGTTTTGTTTGGCATGGAGGGGTTGAGCCCATAGTCCGATAAACGAATACTACATGCCGAAATTTTCTAAAAATCCCCTGCATTTTTAATTTATTTAACTTATTTGATTTCAATGGTTTAAAGGTATGATTGGGTGTTAACTGTTTATGTGTATATGTTAAGTGAAGTGGACTAAATGTGTTATGTGTATTAATTGGTATTTGAGTAGTCAGCTATAGGGATAACAACTATAGTACGACTTTAGGTGACTCAGTGGTAATTCTGAGTTGTGTCTACTCGAGATACGAGGTTGGACTGACACGTACTCGTAACAATTACAGTACCAGTAGGGCGTGATCAAGTGGAGCAACGTGTATCAAAAAGGAAGGATCGAGGCGTCGTGTAAAGTCATGGAACTGCTTGGGCGAAACACCAAGGATTTATTCGCGCTGTTCTGTCTGGTGCTAAGGACCAGAGGCAAGTTTATTATACATACTCTATCGTTCAGAGTATATTTATTTTGAAATATATGAAATGTGTGGAATAAGACTTCAGTCCATATTTGCAAAAGTTCTTCTATCTTTATCTTGATAAATTGTTTACTTTTAAGTAAAATGGCTTGATTGGAAATATATGTGATATGGAGAGAGTGATATACTATAAGAGTAAAGTGATATGGGAAGGAATGGTATCAGTTGTTATTTATGGTTATTTTAATGATATTATGGTATCAGTTATCTAAAGTTATTTTATAATATTCCAGTTATGTGTAAATTGAGGATAATTGAGTTCTAAACTGTTTCAGATGTTAGTAATAAATATTTTGTTATGTAAGGTGACAAGGGCTGATATTTACAGATTTTCTTAAAAAGGGATTTACATGTAAAGTATGTTAGTTGGTGTATTTTAAAGGTATTGATATGTGAACGGAAAAATGGAAGGGGTTATCTTGGAATATATATTTTCGAAAACCCGGACAAAGTTTTTAGAAAGGATTTCGCAATAATTAACCTAATGGCAACATCACCAATAAACTAGTGTTTATTTAATTATTAGATACCTCTTGAAGCATCTACTAATTAAATAAACCTTATTCGTCTAATTAAATTTATTTAATTAGATGAATATTATTTTTATTAAAATGTTTTCTTAAATCGCTTTGTTCCGGAATAATAATAAAGATATTTCGATGGTTATAAAGGAGACATTTTTGGTTAAAAATATCTGGAATTATAATGATAAATGTTATGTTAATGGTTATTTATTTAATGAATATTAATTATAATATTCATTTTAAAAGGGATTATTGAATAGTTATTCTTTAGATATTCTAAGTGTTCTAAGGGTGATTAAATATTGTTAAAAGGGTGTTTAAGGAATTTCATAGTGAACTGAGTGTACGTCTTGAATTGATACACTGATGATATATCTTTATAAATGTTTTCAAATGGTTATAATTATAATGGAAATGTGAAATGTGAAATGTGAAATGTGAAATGGAAATGGAAATTGAAATGGAAAAATGTGGAATGGTATTTGTATAAATGGAATAATGATTGACAAAAGGGGGATTAGTAACAAACTTGCATAAGAGGCTATGTCAGGGCTGTGTGCGACATAGTCTAACATTCATGATTCGGCACGAAGATGCCAAGGGAGGATGTTAGCGGGTGGCCTTCCTCCAGGAGGATGTTAGCAGGTGGCCTTCCTCCAGGGATGATGTTAGCAGGTGGCCTTCATTCCTTCTACTAGTAGTAAACAGAGAGCGGATACGGTCAGGCGACTGATCATCGTCCTATGTATCTGGCGCCAGTAGATATCCCCAAAAGATTAAAAGAAAGAATTGAGAATGGTTTTCAGATTTCTATACTGAAAACAGAAAAATGATATGAAATGATGGAATTATTGTTACAGATGAAGAGAAACTGATATTATATTATCAATAAGTAAGTGATTTCATATTGAATAACCAGCAAGCTTATGTTGGTGTATTACTGCGCAAACAAGATGTGGCTATTTAATTACCTTGTATCGGCATCGTTTATATTATATTGGTATATTGTTCAGTTGATATTAATTTCAAACATTATACTTTCCCTATAGAATTTCGTGATTATAAATGTTTCAAGAATGATATTAGGTATCGGTTGAATGTTGGAAACCCATGTACCTGATGGGATATTTTGTTAAACTCTAGTAATAACTTGCTGAGCAATTCTTTCGCTCATACTTGCTTGTTTTCAAATATTAACTTTTCAGTGGAAGGTAGCCGGACGAGGTTATCTGCATGGCTTAGATGAAGCGGGCAACGTACCCTTATGAAGACGATATGATCTAGAAAGTTTATATCTGGAGTAAGTTATATGTAAGTATATTGATGTGTAATATATATGTTACTCTGCGCAAAATAGTATTAATTACTGGTGTACTTCTCAACGAAGTTATACTAGTAAGGAGTTGATTCTTGTTTCTAGCCCTATAACCTAAAAGATGCTTGGTGGTTGGGGTCTCAAATGTTGTAACTCAATTATTAATGGCTACAGATGGTTTAATGTGGTTAAACAGTTGATTTGTTATTAAGGTTTTCCGTGTGACGACCAAATCCCTGACCCCGGATTTGGGGGCGTTACAATAGAAATGGAGAAGGGAACTACAAAGCTGAAGACTGATCTTGGAGTCACTGTTCTGGATTTTAATGTGAAGTCTGAGGAAGTGAAATATATCAGGCTGGGAAATGAAATGAGAAGAAACAAAATCTACGATCTTAGAGCTGCTATCTATCAAACTGATGAGAATGATCCTCAGTTGAGAGAAATCAAGGAAGCCATGCAGATAGAGCTTGAAAATGCTGAAAGAAGATTGCTTATAGACTATCTCAGAACAATGCCTGATCTTCAAGAGATTAGAAATTAAAGTCTGTAAGAATTTTCTTATTTTCTGTAGAAATTGTTAAGTAATAGCTTAAACTCTGTTTGTATGTTAAACACTGTAAACTTTGTATTTGTTTTGACATCATCATTTACTGTAAACTTGTACATTCTTGCTAATGAACAAGTTGGGGGAGATTGTTAGAAATGATTGATGAGAACAGTGTTTGGAAGCTATAGTGACAAAACAAAGTTTAGCTGGAAGCAGTCAGAGTTTAGTTAAACACTGACTGGAAGCGCAACAGAGATTGTTAAACTCTGTAGCGGTATTGTCTGAAGAGTCAACAGTGTTTGAAGATTGATACAAGATAAATTTGGAAGCAATATCTTTGAAGATTGGAAAGCTGTCAAAGAGATTGAGTTGACTTGGAAGACTGAAGCAATCGTGATTGATATTAATTGTATAGCTTAATTATAGGAGAATCAATTACTGATTGTACGAAGCTGTATGTTTTATAAATACAGTTAGGTTAACCCTAGAAGGGTATCGAACATTGAGAAATTCATTGATTGTAACCTAAGCAGCTCTCTGTGATATTTTACATCACTGAGAGAGGAATTGTTAATTCCAAACAGTTTTTAAGTATTAAACAGTGTGTTCTTGTTAAGTTACTCATACAGTATTTGATTAACTATTGTGAATTCGACCTAACAAAAACGTATCATATTTTCCATATTTTATAATTCAAATTCTTTTTTTCTAGAAATATTACGGGCAACATTAATTTCTCACTATATAAAAACATTACGAACAATTTAATTTGGTGAAATAACATAAATTAAATTATAATTATTATAAACTAATCAATTACCTTTTTCACCTAAAACATGTCATCTTTTTAATTTTCACATTACATTTTCTATTTTCTCTAAATAAAATCTATATTTTTTCAATTATATCACGGGCGGTTCTATTTAATAAAATAAAATAACAATATTATAATTTTACTATTTAACCGATTAAGTTTCAGCTAAAATGTATCATCTTTTCTATATTTTCTAACTAAAATATCTCTTTTCTTTAAAATATCACGGGCAACACTAATTTTTCCTTTTCTTGAAACTTTACGAGCAATTTTATTTAGTAAAATAACATAATTGAATTATAATTACTATAAACTAATCAATTACCTTTTCCACCTAAAACATGTTTCCTTTTTAATTTTCTCTAATTAACACCTCACTTTTTTTTAGGGGAACTAACACCTCACTTTTTTCAGTTAAATCACGACATTTTATTTAATAAAATTAAATTATAATTTTATAAGTACTTATAATTAACGATTACCTTTTTGAACTAAGATGTATTATCTTTTCAATATTTTCTAACTAAAATTCCTCTTTTCATATAAATATAACGGATAACATTTATATAATTATTATCAAATCATCTCATTTAAAAATTTAAACCTCCAAAATTCATATTTTAAAAAACGTAAATCGAATTAATAAAACATATCATATAATATTAAAAGAAATCCATGCATCGCACGGGTTTTAAGCTAGTATAATTAATGTAAGAGAGTTCCTATGGTATGGTTTGGTCGTCAGGGTTAGATATGTCATTTCAAAAATATTATATTAATATTCAATTATTATTAAATAAGGTTAAATAGAAATTAAAAATCTATACTATTATATTAAAGTCGAAACATTGAAAGTTTTGAAAGTTTTGGTTTTCGGTTTGGTTATCTTAATTATTAAAATAAATAATTAAATTACGAAAACAACTCAAAAAACTAATTACTAATGTTAACGTAATTATATTCCGATTAAAATTCTTTCATCCACATTGAGCTTCTACTTAGAGTCTTTTTTCAGCTCCAACAACTCAATTACCCATTTTTTCTAAAGATTTTACTTCTAATTAAAACACTTTACCATTTAATTTAAAACCAATAACAACTCAATTACCCATTTTTCCTAAAAATTTTACTTTTAATTAAAACACTTTACCATTTAATTTAAAACCAATATTACAATAATTAATATATATCCAAAATATCACACCATATCTTTCCGTAATTATTTTTAGTAGTAATTTTGTAATTAAAACACGTTACTTTTTAATTTAAAATTAATCTTGCGATCACTAATATACACCCAAAAATATCTCACCATATATTCAAGAAAGAATTACCAAAATGCCTCTATTTGAGGTTGCCCGGCTCAAAATACTCATACCCAGATTGATGGCCCGATATGCCCATTTATTACGGCATTTCGGCTCCCGTATCACTTTGACAGCCATAGTTTACTCAAATATTGATAATTTGGGCAATTCAGACATGGCCCCCGCACACTAATGATTCTGGTTGTCAATTGGTACATTATTAATTAAGTAGTTATTCCAAAAATCAATTGATTCCTAAAACCAATTGATTAATTACTCTTAGTTGTTGTGACATCAAACATGGCCCCGCAGGGGAAGACTTTGCTCCTCACTCCTGTGTTTTTTTATAAAAATTGAACTGAAGGTACATGTATGTCGTAGTCATTTTACACGGCACACGATTTTGCGTAACTGGTGGGCATAAAGGGCCTTAATTTTACTTTAAGATATTTTGGACATTTATGTTTTAAAATAGATTAAACAGGGCCATCACCCTATATTCAAGAAAGAATCATTATTTTTAGTAATAAATAAGAATCGTTAGATCTAATAATAGATACTCCTATGGTTTTGATGATCACTTTCAGCAAGCTATTTGCTTGTAGTTTGATATAAAACATCATGTTATTGTTGTATTGTACTAACTTAGTTTTGCAGGGTATATGCTTACTAGTTGTTTAAACAGGATATACAAACAGCAAGCCATTTGGTGTTACAACAGAGACAGTCTGGCAAGCCAGTTGCACACTGACAGACACAAACAGTAAGCCATTTGCAACTGCCAGAAATCCTGAAGATAAAGATCAAGATTGATTCTCATGGATTTATTTCAGGAAATATATTGTAAGGAATCTTTATTATATAATACGTATACAATATATTCTAGAGCTCCAATCTTTTCAAATATCTTTCTTTAAATTGTTTTATAAAACTTATGGGAGTTTCCTTATTTAAAAGATTTTCTTTCTTTCAAATCTCCTATACGCGTTTTATATCTATACAAATCAGAAGGGTTAAGCTTTCATCGATTTCTTTCTTTCAAACCTTCTGTCTAACGTTCACAAGAACGTTTGTAGAATCTCTATAACCAATTGAACGTTGGAAATTGATTCTAATAGTTCGAATAAATTGGTTGATTGATTTTATGAACGTTGGTGTGAAGCTTTATAAACTTGTTCTTGTGTTCATTCGCTTCTAAGAATTAAGAACAATTCAGAGAAAACTTTCAAGCACACAAGATTTCAAACAACTCGGTTTTTCATTGCTATATCTTTTAAATCTCTTGAGCTCTTAATATATTCATACGTGCTATATCTTAGAGAGTTCATAGTTTGAGTTGTATTCATCTATTGATTGTATTGTTCGATTTGTAAGGTTTAGTTGTTGTACAAATTGGCTAGGGAACTAGGGTTTGGTGATCGTTGCTAGAGAAGTATACTTGGGAAGTATAGCTTAGAGAGCAAGTTCAGAAACAGGAGTTCAGCAAGCCATTTGTCAGCAGCTGGGATAAAAGGGAGATATATTATTGTATCTTGTAATTGGCTTATTTCATTGATCAATAATATATTCTCTTACCGGGTTGGTAAGGGACCAGGACGTAGACAATAGGGGTTAGGGGTCGAACCTGGCTAAAAGTCTCTGTGTTCTTTATTTTCTTTTATTTACTTACTGCTTGCATTTAGCTTACTATTTCTGCACTTTACTGTACTTGTTGTCTGTGCATTCAGCATACCATTTGTCTCTGCATAAAACGAATTCAGTAAGCTGTTTCTGGTAATTTTTAAAATCGGACTTAGTTGGATATAGTTAGCCATTTACACCTATTCACCCCCCTCTAGGTGTGCATTTTCATTTGGTATCAGAGATTGGTGTACTAACATTTATGTAACAGGAAAGTACAGATCCTATGGCACCCGCTTATGTAGAAAGAGATTATTTAGACATGCCACCACTTCTCAATGGGATTGAAAATTATGATGCTTGGAAACGGAGAATGAAGGTGCTTCTCAACAGAGATGATGCAATTGAATGGAGAGTCGTTAAAAAGGATCCTTTCACTTTTTCGGACAAAGACGGCAAGCCAAAAGACATTGACGATCTCTCAGAATCAGAATTGATAAAATCAGGATATAATGGAAGAGCAAAGTATACATTAATATGTGGTCTTTCAGAGTCAGATTATGGCATGGTCTCTTCATGTAGCACAGCAAAGGACATATGGGATACCTTAAAAATGCATTATAAAGCTACAACAATAAAAAATCATGCTGATTTGAAAGATAAAAGGAAGTCAAAGGCTCAATTGACTTGGAATGATGAAAAATCTATTTCTGGTGAAGTACCAAGTGAAGAGATAATAAACTCTGCATTTGTTAGCATTGATGATATAGGAAACACGAAAGAAGTTCTTGTAGATAGTGATGTGTCTGATTCAGAATCAGATTCTAGTGAGGTAAACTCTTTTCACTCCTGGAAATCTTCTGAAAATATTATTATGGTATCACTAACAATGCAGGAATCAAAAATTGTAACCATTGAAGAACATTTGGCACTAAAGGCTGAAATCAGCAAGCTGATTGATAAGAACGGCTATCTATCCAAAATGGTGAAAGATTTGTTGCCAAAAATGGAAGAATGGGATTCAACTTCATTAGGCAAAGCTACAGAGATCAAGGAGCTAAATGTGAAGAATAGTCATTTAGAGGCTAATATCAAGTTGCTTGAAAGAAGAAACAAGACCTTGACCGAAGAAATCAAAGAGCTAAGGTCTGATGTTAAAACTAAAGCTAAAGCATTGGAATCATACAAGATGAAGGAATCTAGTCAAGCCGAATCCTCAAAAACTGCTGAAAAGAGAGTTCAGCAAGCTGAACTCATCAAACAGCAAGCTGAAGTGATCACCCTATTAGAAACAGAAGTTAAAGATCTCAAAAAGGGTATGGAAACTTTTGTTCAAGGTGAAGACACTTTAAAAACAATGATGAAGATGGCAGATGTACCTTTGGTCAGAGAAGGTGTTGGTCTAAACTTCAACAAGAAAGATAAGGTGCTCAAATATGATGGAAGGAATGGCATACCCTATGACTATGCTATGCCTTGGAAGACATGCAACAAATGTGGTGGAAAAGGTCATCTGGAAAGACATTTTGTGGTTCAAGTAAATCATAAAGTGAAAACAGCTTACCAAAACGGACCAGTCAAGCGACAAACAGCTTACCAAAATGGACCAGTCAGGCGACAAACAGCTTACCAGAATGGACTAGTCAGACAACAGTCAGCATACCAGAAAGCAAATGAAAGAAGACAAACAGCTTACCATTATCAGTCTGGCAGAACACAAAGGACTACAAATCAAGCACCAAAAGTGATACAACAGTGGATCAAGAAATCTGATCTACATGTTCTTTATGTCCTATCAACAAACCATGGTGGATCCAATAAAATTTGGGTACTCAAGTAGTAAGTATGTTAGTTGTCCTCGTACATTTCTTTGAATATGATTATATTATTTTTATGGTTCTAACGAGATTCCTCTAGTACATAGATGGGACAAATATTTGTATATGTATTGTATTATGCAGGAAACAAGAAAGAAGAATACTATTATGATCAGTTGGAATGTATATTGTCTAATCAGCAAGCTATTTTCCAGTCCAGAAGAACAATTGTTATCGATGAATATCCTGGAAATGTGTTTTCAGCATGCTGGTTTGATTTATTCAAACTTTATAATTAACTAGCCTCGTGCTTGTTAAATGCTTTACCACATTTTTTATTCTTATATGCTTATCTTCTTGACCCTTTTCTGATGATGTCATAGGGGGAGAAGAACATGAATACATGAGGATAGAAAGAGCTATAATGTTATATGTTGGATTTATCAACTAATGTTTCATGCAGGGATGAGCCGTGTTTATATCTTATTGCATATGATGATTTGTACTAACCTGATTATATGATGAGATATTATGTTAATCAGGGGGAGCATTATTTTAAGGGGAGCAACATAGTCTCTCCGATGTATTCAAGTATGCCATCATCAAAAAGGGGGAGAATGTTAGCGTGATGTTTTGATGATGAATACAAAGGTAACTTGGTTGATGTTATGGAAAGTCAAAGATTTAAAGCTATCTATCTGTTCAGCTCGCCAGAATCAAAACAGCAAGCTGACATGAACTCGCCAGAACCAAAACAGCAATCTGACAAGCACAAAATGGGTAACGTTGGCTTACCATTTGTATCTGAACTGTTTATATGCTACTATCATGAGTTGTTCTCTATGCTTATTCCAGACCTGAACTAATGTTTCTTTTTGATGGATTAAGGGGGAGAAATTTAGGAGAACTTATTTGCTTGTTTGGTCAAGATATTCGATTTGGATATGATTAATTATGCTTGTGTATCTTGAATCTGTTTTATATCAAAATGTACTAATATGCAGGGATTTAGGGGGAGTTCTTATTTCCCCTAAATATTGTGTAATCATCAAAAAGGGGGAGATTGATACTCCTATAGTTTTGATGATCACTTTCAGCAAGCTATTTGCTTGTAGTTTGATATAAAACATCATGTTATTGCTGTATTGTACTAACTTGGTTTTGCAGGGTATATGCTTACTAGTTGTTTAAACATGATATACAAACAGCAAGCCATTTGGTGTTACAACAGAGACAGTCTGGCAAGCCAGTTGCACACTGACAGACACAAACAGCAAGCCATTTGCAACTGCCAGAAATCCTGAAGATAAAGATCAAGATTGATTCTCATGGATTTATTTCAGGAAATATATTGTAAGGAATCTTGATTATATAATACGTATACAATATATTCTAGAGCTCAAATCTTTTCAAATATGTAATAACCTGAATTTTTAGAAAAATAATTTTAAGAATATTAATGTTTTCCTAAAATGAGAAGGAAATTTTTATTTTATTTTATTGTTCATTATTTCAGTTCAAGGAATTTCAAAAGTGGATTATTTAATTTCTTCGGTTAAGTGGAACCGGGTTTTCTTTTTAAAATTATATTGACCGCGTAGATACCTCGAGTCAATAGTTTATTTGGGTAAAGATTTAGTTTTGGAGTGTGGAATTATTCAGTAGAGATTTTATGTTAAATTATTGAATAATTTGGAGATTTTAAAATCCTTAGAAAATGATAGGATTTGCAGAAATTACTGGATTATTATATAAAATCGAGAATTCGAGGTTTTACTAAAATATTAGTGTTTGTAGTATTTTTATAAAGCCCTGTAAATTGTGATTTATGAATCACAATTATTATTTTTATGATTTGTTTTTATAAATTATCAATATTTGTAAAATGCATATCAATTCAGAAAAATTAGATTTAATTCTAATTCTTTCTCCGTAAATCTTTAAAAATATTCTAGTATTTAATTTTGCTAGAATAATTATTATTTTGACGGATCAAGATTTCTAACCCAAATTATTACTTTATCCGAGTGATATTTTGCGGGTTTAATTAGAAGTGGGTTATTATTTAGTAGTAGTGATATAAATGAATTGGGCCAAGCCCAATAACACAAAACACAAAACAAACACAGCCGCACAACAAGATAACGGGGAGAGAGAAGGTGAGATTTGAGGGAAAAATTAGGGATTTAAGAAGAAATGGAATTGGGGGTTTTGGGGATTGAATCAATTAGTGTTATATATGTATATGTGTTACATGAGTGTGTGTATACGCGTGTATGTGTGTTTAATCGTGGGTGTGTGTGTGCAAGTGGAAGGAGGAGATGCAGCGGGGAAAGGACGGGAGGCCGCCCCACCGCGCGCGGCAGTGGCCGGCGGTGGCGGCCGGAGCAGCAACAGGTTACGCAGATGGGCAGCAACGTAGCGGAGGTGTGGTGGCGAGCTGTTCAGTCGAGGGTGGCGCAGAAAATAGGCAGTAAGAGAGAGAGAGAGAGAGAGAGAGAAAGAGAGAGAGAAAGAGAGAGAGATGGAGAGAGATTTGGAGAGGGATGCGAGGCTGATTTACGACGAATGGGTTTCAGATGGCTTGATTTTCGGGTCATAGTCGAAAGGGTATAATTTCTATATTTTTAAATTATGTATTTAATTGTGGTAATTTAGTTAATTAATTGTTGTAATTTAATTGGTTTAAATTGTAAGATTGTTGTCTTGATTTTCGTGAGTAATTCGAAGAGCATAATTGTTAATAATAATTGTTGAGTTAATTATGAGTCCGATTAAATGTTCGGATTAGTAATTACTAATTTGCTAATTGTTAGTGTTGTATAATGTGTTAAGAGTATATTTGAGTTTGCTAAGTTGTAAATGTAAGTGCTAATTGCTAATTGCTAATTGGTAGTTTTCCATTGTAATTGATAATTGCTAAGTGTTAAAGTGCTAGTTGAAATGGTTGGAATTATATTGTGGTTTTGTTATTATTTAGGTTTAATGATTATTGGTGGTTAATGGTGATGTTAGTATTACGTGTGGAGTTTATGTGAGTTGGCTAAACTATAAATGCTATGTGCTAAATGGTATGAATTGAGTTATAGTAATTGAAGGTTTTATTAGCTATAAATGGTTATATGCTAAATGTAATAAATGAGTAATAGTATTTGTTAGAGGTCATGAGTGCCAACTACGTGGTGTTGGCTTAAATGTGGATAAACTTAGTTTACTTTCTTTAAATGTTGAGATGCCGCATGTCTGGGCGGATATTTTTCTTTATGTGCTAGGTGTCGCAAGTCTGAGCGGATACTTTTCCTTATGTGCTAGGTGCCGCATGTCTGGGCGGGTACTTTTCTTGTTTACTTTGCTGCAAGTTGAGGCAGCTTTAATTTTTGTAAAAACAGGGTTAAATTGCATTTGAGGGGCTGTGCCCATAGTCCGATAAACGAATACCTCATGCCGAAATTTTCCAAAAATCCCTTACATTTTAATTTATTTAACTTATTTGATTTCAATGGTTTAAAGGTATGATTGGGTGTTAACTGTTTATGTGTATATGTGTTAAGTAAATTAATTCGAGGGTAATTCTGAGTTGGGTCTACTCGAGATACGAGGTTGGACTGACGCGTACTCGTAACAATTACAGTACCATTAGGGTGTGATCAAGTGGAGCAACGTGTATCAAGAAGGAAGGATCGAGGCGTCGTGTAAAGTTCATGGAACTGCTTGGGCGAAACGCCAAGGATTTATTCGCGGTGTTCCGTTTGGTGCTAAGGACCAGAGGCAAGTTTATTTATACATACTCTATCGTTCAGAGTATATTTATTTTGAAATATATGAAATATGTGGAATAAGACTTCAGTCCATATTTGCAAGAGTTCTTCTATCTTTATCTTGATAAATTGTTACTTTTAAGTAAAATGGTTTGACTGGAAATATATGTAATATGGAGAGAGTGATATACTATAAAGAGTAAAGTGATATGGGAAGGAATAGTATCAGTTGTTATTTATGGTTATTTTAATAATATTATGGTATCAGTTGTTATCTAAAGTTATTTTATAATATTACAATTATGTGTAAATTGGGGATATTTGAGTTCTAAATTGTTTCAGATGTTATTAATAAATATTTTGTTATATAAGGGGACAAGGGTCGATATTTACAGATTTTCTTAAAAGGGATTTACATGTAAAGTATTTTAGTTGGTGTATTTTAAAGGTATTGATATATGAATGGAAAAGTGGAAGGGGTTATCTTGAAATGTATATTTTCGAAAACCCGGACAAAGTTTTTAGAAAGAATTTCGCAATAATTAACATAATGGCAACATCACCAACAAACTAGTGTTTATTTAATTAGTAGATACCTCTTGAAGCATCTACTGATTAAATAAACCTTATTCGTCTAATTAAATTTATTTAATTAGATGAATATTATTTTTAAAAACGTTTTCTTACAACCGCTTTGTCCCGGAATAATAATAAAGATATTTCGATGGTTATAAATGAGACATTTTTGGTTAAAAATGTCTGGAATGATATTGATAAATGTTATGTTAATGGTTATTTAATTCAATGAATATTAATTATAATATTCATTTAAAAGGGATTATTGAATAGTCATTCTTTAAATATTCTAAGTGTTCTAAGGGTGATTATATATTGTTAAAAGGTTATTTCAAGGAATTTCATAATGAAATGAATGTATGTCTTGAATTGATACACTTATGATATACCTGTATAAATGTTTTCAAATGGTTATAATACGAATATGGAAATGTGAAATGGAGATGACATATGTGAATGAAAGTGGGAATGGAAATGGAAATTGAAATGGAAAAATGTGGAATGGTATTTGTATAAATGGAATAATGATTGACAAAGGGGAATTGCAACAGTAAGCGTAAGAGGCTGTGTGGTAGTGGCACAGTCCAGCATCCAATATTTATTCCGGCCCAAGAGTGCCGAGGGAGGATGTAGTGGTGGACCTTCCTCCTGGGGGATGGTGGAGAACCTACCTCCGTCTACCGGTAGTAAAAGGGACGGGTACGGAGGGCGACTGATCATCGTCCTTATGTATTCGGCAACAGTGGAAATCCCCAACGTTTTCTTTAAAAGAAAGAATTGATAATGGTTTTCAGAGTTGTGTACTGAAAAGGAAAATGGTATGAAATGATGGAATTGTTTTACAGTAAGAAGAGAAACTGATTTTATATTACTTTTATATACAATTATTGTATTATATACAATTGTTGTATATAAGGAAATGGAAAGATTATATTGAGAGCTTGATATTAAATGTTATATTACCTTGAGGTATTATACTAAGATGATGTATTGATTATTATCTTGTTATAGAAGAGAACTGATAATATATTATCAATAAGTAAGTGATTTCATATTGAGTAACCAGCAAGTTAATGTTGGTGTATTACTGCGCAAACAAGATGTGGCTATTTAATTACCTTGTAACGACATCGTTTATATTATATTGGTATATTGTTCAGTTGATATTAATTTCAAACATTATACTTTCCCTATAGAATTTTGTGGTTATAAATGTTTCAAGAATGATATTAAATATCAGTTGAATGTGGAAACCCATGCATATGATGGGATATTTTGTTAAACTCTAGTAATAACTTGCTGAGCAATTCTTTCGCTTATACTTGCTTGTTTTCAAATACTAACTTTTTAGTGGAAGGTAGCCGGACGAGATTATCTGCATGGCTTAGATGAAGCGGGCAGTGTGCCCTTATGCAGACGATATGATCTAGAAAGTTTATAGCTGGAGTAAGTTATATGTAAGTATATTGATGTGTAATATATATTTTACTTTGCATAATATAGTACTAGTTGCTGGTGTGCTTCTCAACGAAGTTATACTAGTAGTAAGGAGTTGATTCTTGTTTCTAGCCCTATAACCTAAAAGATTCTTGGTGGTTGGGGTCTCAAATTTTGTAACTTAATTATTAATGACTACAGATGGTTTAATGTGGTTAAGCAGGTGATTTGTTATTAAGGATTTCCGCGTGACGACCAAGTCCCTGACCCCGGATTTGGGGGCGTTACAAAATATCTTTCTTTAAATTGTTTTATAAAACTTATGGGAGTTTCCTTATTTAAAAGATTTTCTTTCTTTCAAATCTCCTATAAGCGTTTTATATCTATACAAATCAGAAGGGTTAAGCTTTCATCGATTTCTTTCTTTCAAACCTTCTGTCTAACGTTCACAAGAACGTTTGTAAAATCTCTATAACCAATTGAACGTTGGAAATTAATTCTAATAGTTCGAATAAATTGGTTGATTGATTTTATGAACGTTGGTGTGAAGCTTTATAAACTTGTTCTTGTGTTCATTCGCTTCTAAGAATTAAGAACAATTCAGAGAAAACTTTCAAGCACACAAGATTTCAAACAACTCGGTTTTTCATTGCTATATCTTTTAAATCTCTCGAGCTCTTAATATATTCATACGTGCTATATCTTAGAGAGTTCATAGTTTGAGTTGTATTCATCTATTGATTGTATTGTTCGATTTGTAAGGTTTAGTTGTTGGACAAATTGGCTAGGGAACTAGGGTTTGGTGATCGTTGCTAGAGAAGTATACTTGGGAAGTATAGCTTAGAGAGCAAGTTCAGAAATAGGAGTTCAGCAAGCCATTTGTCAGCAGCTGGGATAAAAGGGAGATATATTATTGTATCTTGTAATTGGCTTATTTCATTGATCAATAATATATTCTCTTACCGGATTGGTAAGGGACCAGGACGTAGACCATAGGGGTTAGGGGTCGAACCTGGCTAAGAGTCTCTGTGTTCTTTATTTTCTGTTATTTACTTACTGCTTGCATTTAGCTTACTGTTTCTGCACTTTACTGTACTTGTTGTATGTGCATTCAGCATACCATTTGTCTCTGCATAAAACGAATTCAGAAAGCTGTTTCTGGTAATTTTTAAAATCGGACTTAGTTGGATATAGTTAATTTACACCTATTCACCCCCCTCTAGGTATGCATTTTCAATAATAAGATATATTATGTAATTAAATTAATTTACTAAAAATTCAAAGTTCGAACCCGTCAACGACATTTTTAATTTAGAATTTTACAAAATAAATTTTAAACCATGCATATCATTATATAAATTTATATTAAATTAAAATTAAAAAATTATTAAAAATAAGGATTATATAAAAACATAATTATAATGTTAAATAAATTTTATAACCTATCAAAAGAAACCCGTGCTTCGCACGGGTTATAAGCTAGTATAACTATAATATCTCATGATAGATAATATAGGTTTTCGTATGTACGTGATTTCGATTAAATTACGCACGCAAAATAAATTTTAAATTTTATCACCATGTTTGTAACCATTTTCTTACTTCTGTTTGCTTTTGTTTTCGGTTATTTTATTTATTTATTTTTATTTTATTTAATTCTCAATGTACATGGTTATTTGTGTTTGTCACTAATTTTTTGTGATTTTCATGTTGTTTTTTTTGTTGGTTTTCAAGATTTGAATTTACTGATTTAATATTTTCTTTCTTCGTTTTATTTTTATATTTATGATTTGTTATGATTTTAGTTTTATTATGGATTTTTTTTCTTGGTAGTTCTTTACTTTGGATTTTGTATTTTTTTTATTGATCTCGGTACAAAAACACCAGATCGTGTGAACAAAAATTATGAGATCTTTCTCTGTTTGAGAAGTACAAGCACTTTAGAAACTTGACACAAAAGGTTTGAACTTTTACTATTCCCTATTTATTTATTTAATGTTAAATTATCATTATTATCTTCTCATTATTCTTGATCATAATATTCCAACGTCTTATTTCAATTAATTCAATCAAATATGCTTTCTTATCTATATTTATTTATTACAACTTGTGTCGGCCTAAGAAAACATGACACAAAATTGATGTAAAAAATAAGTACATAGTTTATTTTGTTGTGTATATATATACATACACATATTAAAATTTGTACAATATTTTGTTCACTAATTTACTTATAGATTTTTTCTTTTTGATTTCTTTCCAAAATCGTCTATATTTAAAAAAAATTTACAAGGATATCGTGAAACGCGGTTATATGTATTTAATTTAAAATACACCTATTTTAAATTTAGTGATTCTAATTTTAACAATCCTTTTTTTTCCCAAAAAATAATGTGTTTAATTTGATGGTGTTCTTCTTTGTTCTTTTTATAAAATGTTATCTATGGAATGAAACTCATATATATATATATATATATAGGCAAATGATCAAAAGAGAACTCTTTTTTTGAAGAAAACTAAGGTACTAATCCTAACCATTGGATGTATTATAATCAATGGCCCCGCCAGGGGCACCCACACACTAATCAAATACACCCTCACACACACAATCCCACCTAATCCCCTCCGTTTTTAATTTGATTTTTCCCGTCAATCGGTGATATTTTTTTTTAAATCTAATTTCACCACATTTTTCTTCATCTCCCAACAATCAGTTTGAATACCATATGTGCTATATTTTAATTTAGTTTTCTAAGTTCTCCATATGTGAGGAGGTTCAAAAGAGAACCTTGTTTAGCAAGAGAACTAGAGAACTCACATCTTATCCGTTGATCTTGTCTTGAATCTGAGGATTATAAAATTTTTCTTTTTTAATAGGAAATCATCCCAAAGGGCAATCTAGTCATTTTAGGTGTAAATGTGTGTAACCGTGTATGCATAGTTGTCAACTCATATATACAAAATCCCTTGAATGGTGCGCTCCTTTCAATAATCTTGCATTTCCATAATTATGTTCGTTTTGAAAAATTATAACCACTTTCATTTATGGTAAGATATAATTACTATATCACTATTTTGAATTTAGAGGTAGCTATTATTTATGGAATTAATATTTATGGAAAAACGTTATTAATTTAGAAAAAATCTTTTTTCAATTTTTTTATACTAGTTGAGATTCTTTAAAATATTTTCAGAAAATGAATAACATTTCACAAAAATTTTGAATAACTATTTTGCCTTCTGTCTTGAAAATGTTATCTAATCACTTTTCTGTCTTTATCATTCTTAGAAGTACTTTATAAATTAGTAGTATTTTTATTAGAATTTTTGTTGAGATTCTCTAAAATAACCTTTTCTAAAAGTATTTATTATATCTAAATTTATATCTAAGTACTTCATAGAATATTCAAGTGAATTTCGATTAAATTTTATTCGACAATGTAGACTATTAGATTTATTATGTTTTTTACACGAATATCTAGAGATTTTTTAAAGTGATACATAAATTATATCACTTATGATGCGCTAAAAATTATAAAAAAATAACCCATGAAGAATCCAAATTTAGAAGTACGAGAATACACTTACGTCAATACTATAAAAAAATCTTAATGCATCCAGAAAATTTTGTAATATCATACAAAAAGATATATTGTTATCTTATCTTTACAGAAAAGTATTTATTTTTTCTGTAAAATTAACTCTTTTTTTGTATTAAGATTCTTCAAGGTAAAATTTGTTTTAAACTTTTTTGAGATTCTTCAAAGTATTATCATTTTTCTATTCAAAAAATAATTTTTTTATTTTTGAAATTTTTTTGAAATAGAATCCAATTTTTTTTATAGCATATCTATTTAAAACAATTCTCGAATGAATCTAAAAAAGATAATAAAAGAAAATAGACTGATATATTGAAGATTGAAATACGTAATAGAATCTTACTGTGTAACATAATATTTCTAAATGTAACTTAATTTTAGAAGTGTATACTTTTTCTTAAAAAAAGAAATATATAGAAATATTATGTAATACACCAAGATTCTCTTAGGTGTTTTGTTAATTACTTTGAAATAGTAATACTACTTTATTAGATATTTATATTAAAATTCTACTAAATATTTTATTGATCTAAAATAAGTTTTGAATATAGTTAGGCACAAGTACAACACTATAAATGATTTATCTAAAATTTAAGAAAATCTATAGATTTTTTTTTTGAATTAGAATTCAATTTTTTTTATAGCATGTCTTTTAAAATAATTTTCGAAGAAATCTCAAAAAGATAATAAAAGAAAATAAATTGATATAATGATTTGAAACACGTAAGAGAATCTTCATGTGTTAGATGATTTTTTTATATGTAACTTAATTTCAAAAGAAATGTATAGTTTTTTTTTATATATATAAAATGTATAAAAATATTATGTGACTCACTAAGATTCTCTTTTGTGACAGCCCCAAATCCGGGGTCATGAATCCAGACCGTCACGGACCAATTTCCATTTATTAATATTCTTCTCTTTGCAGCTGGAATATAAATGCATAATAAAACTCACACAGTCGACCCCACACTTAATAATATTAATACACACTAGTCATATGCTTAAAATAAATGCTACATACGATGTACCACCCCTGAACTCGATGGGAGTTCAAATTTTTTTATATTATTACTGATACATTTATTATTATCACTCTTGTTCCTGAGCATTATGACTCTAAGCTCTGATACCAAACTTTTCATATAACCCTAGATAACAACTGATACCATTCCTTTCATATTCTTTTAATCATAAGGCATGTTCACTTTATTCGTAATCATATCTATATATCTATAATCCATATCCATCTCTCTTTAATTCCCAACAATTCAGGAAATAAATTCTTAGGAATATAGCAATCATAGAATAACATATACATATTCCATGAAATCATTTTACTTTGAAGATAAGTAGTTTTCCAAAGTAAGGATAGAAGAAATCTTGCCTGGATCTCTAAGGCGAGAAGGTATGATCCTGAGTTCGTCTCCCGTCTCTATAGAAACGAAAGGATCATCGTTAGTATATATATACCACTTAATCACCAAATCTCTATACAATAACACCCTTGACACATAATATATGTTTGACATAGCTTTTACGCACCCAAAAGTTCCAAGAACTTAACCCTTTTTAAACTCGATCAAAATTTTAGTGTATTCCTCCATTTCCCCTAATAACCACACTCGACTGTAAACATTCTTATAAATTATAGGTTTTGAATTTTTATGTAAGGTCAACTGGAACTAGTTCTCTGACCACCCTACTACAATATCCCAAAATTTCATAACATTTAAAAATGTATAGGTATGGTAATTATAGCCTCAAAGTTGACACAATTACGGTTTCTAGTTTTCGAACGTCTTTCACTAAAACTGACTTTTCTTCTAAACCGTTCATCAGATTTTAACGTACTTTATATCGAAACGATCTATGACATAAGTTCTATCTTTTTATGGTCGAATGGTACCCTAGGCAGAGTGCTACCGTACGGCATTGGTGTCCAAAAACAGGGCATCTATTTGGTTTAACGAAAATCGGGCATTATAACGGCTATATTTTCATACTTTCCAAAATACAACTCCTCCAAATCCATCCTCAAACACATATATCAACCCTACACCATGTGGTCATCATACCAACCATGGTTACAAGCCCCAACACTCTTTCATATTCAATCATAAACACATAAATCACCATGATCTTATCATTTACACCACTTAATCACTAACCAAATCAATATCCATCATAAATATAAAAGGGCAAGAGCATTTATACCTTATTGAAGCTTTAACAACACTTAATAATCCTTGGGATAGCCTTAATCAACCTTATACTAACTTGGATCAACTAAAGAAACCATAAAAACAATGTTAGTTCTTGGAAATCACAATTCATTACTATTCATCTAGCAACTTTGATGAATTTATTACCTTACTAAATGATGTTGGTTGGCTATGAAACTTGGTGGGTAATCCTTTCTAACCTCCAAGAGTCTCCATGATTTTTCCTTGATTTGTAGTTGAAGAGAGCTAGGGTTTGTGTTTTTATTTTTCTTTTTTTTTTCTAGTTTTGCCGAATGGAATGAGGAAGAGAGTGGAGAGATTTTTATGTTAATCCTTGATCTTATCTTGGCTTAATCTTGCTAATTCTAGAGTGTAGTGGAAGCTTGAAGATTTTTGTGGTTAAAAACCATGCCAAAATACTAATTTGCCCCTTAATATGTGTTAGTGGATGGTGATGTCACCTTGATGATGTCATAATCCCTTTTCTTATTTTTCTAAGTATTATGCTAATAATCTTGGATAATATAATGTGGTATGTATCCTTGTTATATTACTAATCTTGGTTGTTTGGTTTCCATACTCGTCTAATTGTGATTCGTTTCGAATATACCTCATTATCTCAGTGGTTCTGAAATCATTTAACAATCCAAATTCCTTTGGTATTTCCTTAACTTAATAATCCCTTAGTTTACCCTAATTCACTAATTCCTCAATATATAATTCCTTTAACATCTCCATGCTCCTTAATATCCAATAAAAGCTTATTCGAAATCAAAATCCTCAAAATCCATATTCAGGAATTTTTGAAATCTATCGTCATTTCGAGTCACTTAATTTCATTGTAAAACACTAATATGGTTTCTGTTTATTCATTTTCTGTTTTAATTATAGAGTACTTACATACCATTTCCCTAAATCCTCAAAATTTACTATTCATGTGATCACTGTAGCATTGCTAGAGTTAGGGTTATTACAGTCTTCCCCCCTTAAAAGGATTTCATCCCGGAATCATGTTGAAAATGTCCATAGATACCTTTTTCATCCACACCTTCTAACTTCTACACCACTTTCTCGATCCTTTTTCCTTCCATACTATCTCTATCTTGTTTGCGCAAAAATACACCAACATAAACTTGCTTGTCATTCATCAACATGCCATTTAGCTTATCAATAGTAGCACTTTCATTAGCTTTTTCCTGCAATTCCCTTCCTGTATTCAGTCATTCTATATTATCTCATCTCTCATTCCTCTTTTAGCTAAGGGTATCGGCTACCACATTGGCCTCCCCTGAATGGTAATGTATCTCACTATGGTTTGTCTATATTTTGATCTCTATCACGACATAAAATATGAACACTTCAATCTTGTTATATCCTGTCTCTGTAAAATCCTCCAGAAATTTGACTAGAATAAGATTCCTTGACACAATTGTAAGAAAATACTACCTATAATATATATTTCCTGTTCGTACTTAAACAAGTTTGTGTTTTTCCCCAGAATACTCTTACTTTCTCTCTCTGGATCAGCATATCTTACTTCCTACTCAGATAGATTATTCTTATCTATTTTATTAACTTATTTACACCATTCATTGACCAAGTTGATTTCTAACCAAACATTTACACTTAGAAGGTTAAATAATAAAAGAAAATGTTTACCTGCATCTGTATCCGGCTTTTTCAACGCTTCTCCTAAAGTCATATTATACACCCTGGCAGTAGGTCTATTTGAAGCAGTCGTACCATATTGAGGTTTAAGATCATACCATATTTGCCTGGGTCTGTTTTAAGATCATACCATGCTTAGAAGGTTAAATAATAAAAGAAAATGTCGATTGCAATCTGATTTAAGATCATACCATATTTGCCTGGATCTATTTAATATATTCGATTCATAATGCAATCCTTTTGTCCTAAAATTTCAATAGAATCTCAAAATTGCCATTACAAATTATTACTTTTTATTTATAATTTTGGATAAGATTCAACGACCTAGATTGAGGTTCTCTGGTTCTCTTGATAAGGAGGTTCTCCCTGGAACCTCCTATATATATATATATATATATATATATATATATATATATATATATATATATATATATAGGTTTTTGCTCAACTACAAACTAAATCCTGATCATTGATTTATTTTAATTGCTATTTAATCTCAGCCGTTCAACATTTATTAATTTCAAAAAAAAAAGACAGAGTTTACGTAATTAACTCTAACAGATTCCGTTTCTCTCACTTCGATGCACATCTCTCTCTCCCTTGTCTCTCTCCTCTATTTCTCATCTCTATCTTCTCGCTCTTCTAAGCTTTTCCATCACTGAATCTCGCATCACTAACTCGCTTCTTTAATCTCTCTACTGTGCTGTACTCATCTCGATTCCTGTGGATCTTTGCAAAAGTTTTGGCTTTTTTTACTGATTTTTTGAATCTGTTTCATCAGATACTCATTCAAGATGATTACGAATGATTTGGCTAAAATTAGTGATAATCAAGGTAAAATTAGCTTTCGCCTTGCTCGTATGTGTGTTTTTGCTCAAACTATTCGTTGTTTTTGTGTTTGAAATCGGTGTTTTGTGATTAAGAGAGTGTAATATGTTATAATCGGTGTTTCAAGCTTATTACGACTGTTTTGCCTAAAATTATTTATAATCAAGGCAAAATTAGTTATAAAAAACATAAAATAGAGGTAAAATTAGCTTTCGTCTTGCTTGTATGTGTGTTTTTGCTCAAAATGTTCGTTGTTTTTGTGTTTGAAATCGGTGTTTTGTGATTAAGAGAATGTAATATGTTATAATCGGTGTTTCAAGCTTATTACCACTGTTTTGACTAAAATTAATTATAATCAAGGCAAAATTAGTTTTCGCCCTGCTGATATGTGTTTTATTTATGCTCATATGCTTTTCGTATTTTAATTGTCTTCTTTTGTAGTGATTGATCTTGTGTTCCGCTCATATGTTATTTTTAGTGTAAATTTTCATCGATCATCATTTTTAGTGTTATTTTTTGTTCAATTAGTCTTTTGGAGCTGTGTGATATTGTATACATTTGATATAGTTACTGATTTCAATTGATATATTTACTGATTTCATTTGAAATTATGATTTTATAATGTTCTCATTTTTACTAATTTTATGTTCATTCAGGTTCAATTTGTGGTGATGGATCTCGTATTAGTACTGAAGTTAGTAAGAATGTTAGTACTGGTGGTTGTTCAACTGAAAGTGAGGGCTCCGTAAGTAGCTACTTGTCTCCCGGTGGTAAGAGGTATTTTATACCTACTGTCGATGCGAATTTTGTTCCATTCTATGACCAGGTCTTTGAAACTTTAATCCAAGGTTACAAGTTTTATAAACATTATGGTACATTAGGTGGATTTGATGTTCGTAAAGGGACTTAAAAGAAAGATGATGACGAACATGTTATTCTTAAACTGTTTGTCTGCAACAGAGAAGGTTTCAATGATTTAGATTTAGGAAGTTCTGATGTTAGTTCTAGTAAAGATGTAAAGTGTTAGGTCCAAATGTGTTGTAGAGGGGGGGGTGAATACAACTTTTCGATTATGAGAAGCAATAAATACGATGCAATAAATGAACACACAGATTCAAGGAATATATTTCTTTATATATAACTTGAAAAGGTTGCTACAACATTCATTACAAAGTATAACAGAAGTTCAGAGAGAAGTGAATGATTCTAAGCTCTGTGAATAAACTCTCTCTCTTTTTCTTGTGTTTTTCTCAATATTGCTCACTAACTAAAAACATTACACAAGTGCTTCTATTTATACTACATGTAATCTATGACCTGTAGTCTTCAAAGACTAAGATGTACGTGGCCCAATGATGTCCACATAAATCTTGTCTTATCTTGAAAGCTTGGAAATCTGCCAATCAGAAGATGCCATGTGTCATGTTGAAGCTGCACTCTAAGTAGAACTTCTACTTGAGAATTTCTACTTAGCCATCTCGAAATTCTAAGTAGAATTTCTACTTGAGAATTTCGACTTAGCCATCTAGAACATTTAGTACTTAGAAAATATTCTGGTCTTCAACTTGAAACTACAATGCACATCTTGAGCTTGTGATATCTTCATATCTTCTTTGTTCTTCTACAAGCTCTTGAACATGGATCTTTATTACTGACATAAACTTGCTATCAATGTCCTGACACTTGATGCACTGGTCTGGTTCATAAGTGACTAGTCTTGATAGTGTTTCTGCTTCTTGAATAAATTACCATATTCGCTTAGTAACTTGGCTTTCCAATATTTGCTTTCCTTCTTGTTCACTTGAAATCAATTGGTCTTGTTGATACTGATAGTTATGATCTTGATTCTCGAATTCTCAAATCACTGAGGCCTGAACAACTTTGACTTGAACTTCTCTCAATGATTTCTTCTTGGCTTGATCATAGTTAACATGTTCAATTGTATCAATTACCTTGTCTTCATATAGTGTTGATTTCTTGTGACTTCTTGTTCTTGATTGTCTTCTGGTTAAGTATCTTTTCGTTTAATTGAGTTACATTAGTTATAGTGTTACAAGTTAATACACTCTGCCTTTCAATCTCCCCCAATTTGATTGTCTAACAATGACATTCAAATTAATGAAGGATAACTCAACTAAACAAGAGACGAGAAAAGATAATTAATATTACAGTCTTGAAAAATATACAATTTACAAGTACATGAAAACAATACAAAGAACTTAAACTAGAAACAGAATTCGAACCTCGAATTAAAGATCATTTGAATGATTCCTATCACCTGGATTATTTCATATCTTTTAGTCAAACTTATATCACCTTATTGGATTCATTCTAAGATGAATTTCCTCAAGTGAGTTAAAGCAACCGAAAGACATGAAGTTTTTCCAACTTCAAGTTCACACCACTCTGACCTTTAACCCTAATTCCGTTTCCTTTTCCTAGCTTCAGCAGCTTGATCTTTTTCTTCTTTCTGCCTTCTGCGCTTCTCCTCCTGCTGCTTTTGTTTCTTATATACTGGATTATGAAGTTGCGTCCACCTAGCATTCAACAAACTTACTGCTTCCATCTCTAGAGGGTTCCTGGGTTCTGGGTAAGGATGTTTGAAAAGCCTTCTGAGTTTGTCCACCTCCTGAGTAGTTCTGATCTCTGGAATTTCCTCAAATTTCTTCATTATAAGCCGAGGTTTCCTATGAGTTTTATCAGATTTAAACTGACAGTAGATCATTTTGGGATAGCCTATGACACGGTTAGTATTGTGGACACTAGCCGCATCTCGCTCCAATCGCTTCATTTCCACTACTACATCAGATAGGTAACTCACGAGTCTCTGCTTTTCTGTCACATACTTAACTTCCACATCTTCCCATTTGAATACATATAACACTTTCTCCAGAAATGCAGCATCTTGAGTCTGCTTCAGCCAGTCTCTACTCATATGCAAGAGTGTTTGCTTCTGGTCTGCATCTATGAATACTAAGGCATCAGCTGCATTATCAGCAAAAGAATGTATCCAGTATACGCTGTCTCTTCCTGGAACACCAACTGCCTCCCTTATCTCTCCTTGTTCCAGTTCTCCAGTAGGAAGATTCAGAGCTTCATCAACGTTCTTCATTGCTTGAAGAATATTCCAATTCCTCTCTATCAGCTCTGGTTCAATCTTCACATTATCAAGAGGGTTCGGAGCAATGACATCACACTTCCACACCTCATTGCTCTTCTTTAGTATGACACTTTCAATGGTCTTCACTGATTTATCCTTAAGCACAGAAGCGAATCCCTTACCCATCATCTGCCTACAGACGGCCTTAAGAGATTCCACTGAAAGTTCCATTAAGTCCTTTTCCTCCAGGCTCACCCTCTTCAATTTACTGTCAACCACCATCCGGACAACATTTGGATATGCTGAGAATTCTGGACCCTTGTCCTCTGCTAGCCGCATTAACTGATCCCTATACAGAATGCTTAGATTCTCAGAATGAGAGTATTGAATTTTTGTTGCTAGCAAGAACAACTCTGATGCAGATCTTCTCGTCATGAATTGATCATCCACATACATGAAAGACATTGGGACTCCTTCTGTAAAAGACAAAATAACCTGCCACTCCTTTTGCGTTGAATTGTATCCAACCCTGACTTTAGAAATTAATCTCTTTAAAGCATTTATGTAGTCAGCAGCCATTGGATTCTGCAAATTTAGTTGGTAGAACAGATCATCTGCCTCCTTGTTATGCTCTCCTTTTGTACATGGTCCCATCAAAATCTTTCTTGCGTCATCCCATTTCTGTCCTATCCTTCTATTGTCCAGATCGATTTGAGGATCAGCTAGCCTTGCAAGCTCATAATCATACTGCTTTCCTTGTAGCTCCGCTTTCTTTTCCTGAAACGCAGCACGACCTTGCAGTTGCTTCATTTTGAAGAACTCAGCTTGATCCAAGGCTAACTGTTGAGCTTCAAGGGTTTCCTCATCGACAGTAATTTCTTCAGGCAATCCGAAAGACATTCCAGCACCTCCACCTTGATCCTTCAATGATCTCTTTATAGCATGTTTCAACGGTGCGTCTTCCATATCGGAATCTGAGTCGAGTACCTCCTGTACTTTTTCTTGATGACTCAGATCAACGAATGGCACATCTGGCTCAATCGCTATTGCCTTACCCTTTTTCCTTCTTAGAGCCTCTTCATCAATGGACGACTCAACTTCCATTTCTTTTACAAGATCAGCATGTTCTTGAATTTCTTCGATTTGAACTCCCTGCTGTCTCGTCTCCTTTATACTCTCCCCCTTAGGTGAGTTATCCTGAACTCCACCCTGGTCTCCAGATCCACCAGCTGTATCAAAATCTTCAAACCCAGAACCATAGGGTCCTGCTCCACTAGCACCACCTGTACCAGCATCGGGGGGAGGTTGTTGCGGCGCGAAACATTCCGGGGGCACAAAACTTCTGATTGCGTACATAACTCTGCTTATCTCCACAGCCAGAGTATCCATTGTAAGCTCCATTGCTCCCATCCTGTCATTCAGGGTGTTTCCCAAGACACCAGCAGCATGGCCCATGTCATTTACCTGATTTTTCAAATCAGTAAAAGCTGAAGCTTGAAGTGCCATTCGTGCTGCGTAGTCGTCAAGTGCCCTTTGATTATCTCCAACATTCATCCCTAACTGCCCCATTGACTGCCCAAACTCCTTCATTTGATTTTCCATAAAAGACAAACGAGATTCAAGATTTTCAGAATTAAGGGACGGTGTTTGGTTTAGGTGACCTCGCTCTAATACTCGTTCTGTTGGTATTTGGCGCTCGGTTTCGGGCCTTAAAAATGAAGGTCCCTCTCTCCCTAACCTCTCACACACACTCCCTGTCTCACGCTCGTGTATGTCTTCAATAATTGATCCAAAATATGAAGAAGTACCTGCAGAAACTTGATAAGAAATATAATTTGCAGTTATGGGATCAAATACTGTTTGTTCCTGAGTTGGAATCTCAGGCTGAGAGGCTACAAAGCGTTCTTGTACAACATCAGAACCGATCCTCTTTGTAGCATCAGTACGTACCGGTGAAGGTACGGCTGAAGTTTTTAAAGCTTCATGTCCTCTTGAAGCAACAGTATCTTTAAGAGGTACAAAATCATCATCAAAATCAAAATCCCTATGTGCAGATTGTTCAAGGGGTGAACCACTCTCGTGAGGTGGAGTGGTTGCGTGTGACACTCTAGGGTTTGACTGAGATTTAGAAGTAGCAGCATGGGAAATTTTGGCTTTCTTGCGAATAAGTTGCTGCTCTTCGGGTTCACTCTCATCATCATTTCCTACATCTATATGTGCTGGCTGTTTGGATTCCGGTGACTGGGATGATATAGAATTAGAAATATAGCTCTCACCCTGGGATAGATCCTGCGGGCTAGCAGTCTCTTGGGTCTGGGAATCAGAAACATAGGAAGAGGAATGAGTAGAGTGTCGAGAGAGATTACCTGATTCATTACCTTGTTCGTCTCCGCTTTGTTCATCAGGAATCGCTTCAAATGCCTCAGCATGAGCAGACCGATTCTGAGCATTTGATGAAGCTTGCGAGAATTCCATCAAAGTGGTAACCCCCTCATCATATGTAAGCCACTTTTGTAAGGTATCAGGAATAGACATCGGTTTTCCATGATGTTTATCCTGATTTTCAACTGTTGAAAGTGACTTAGTGCCCATCCCTAGCGGTGCAGATGATGGACCACTGGCAAAACTCCGTCTAACAGCAAGAGCATCCTTCGGTACTAAATGATTAATCAGCATCTGTAAGAACCGAGGAAACCAGCAGACAACATCTGTGGTGTTGAGGTCTCTGCTTGCAGGAGATCCCATCACAGCCACTATCTCAGAGAGAACTATTCGTCCATAATTGATATCCAGCTCTCTTGCTAGGGCAATTCCGAGGTTTTGCATGGGAATGGAAATTTGATGGTAATCGCTTTCTCGTGCCCGAAAACATCTTGTGATGGCCTCGAAAAAGTAATTCCATTCCACATGAAGAAATTGTTTTTGGATGTTTCCAGTGATCCGGCCAGTCGGAGGATAACACCCTATTTCTTCAAAGAATTTGAGGCGATCTGCAGCTGTAGGTTCTGGATCATAAGCATCTTTAACAGGGAATCCAAGAACCTTGTTAACAATTTGTTCAGTCACCACATATTCCTGACCCGCTAAGGTAAACCTGAAACCAAAGGGGGTTGATTTGCTCCCAAAAGAAACCGCACTAGTCCATAATTGCTGTAAGGCATCATGCACTAGTGTAGGTTTAGCAGAAAAAGCATCGCTAGCTTTGGAATACAAATTTAAAAATCGTATCCAAGACTTAAAGCGCGGGAGTTGATCACCAATTTCCGTAGAAATATTATAAAAACTGTTTTTGGCAAGTGAAAATTGGTGAGCCATTTTAATTAAAAGTTTTTCTTTAAAAAGATGTGAAATTTTAATTTTAATTTCTGAAAAACAATTAATTTAACAATTAACCGTGAGAACCCTTTTAATTTATCAAGAACACAAAAGTTCCTCTTTGAAAAATCAAACTACGGGCTTCAACAAACAGTTAAAGGATGGCAAATTTCGAACCACTAATTAAATCTGCTTTAACAGTGAAGTGTTTGTGTGTAAAACCGTTTTTGAACAGATCTGTTAACTATTGTGTGTATATACGCGTGTATATATATCTCAAGAAGGATAAACAATGACACAAACACACAAGAACAGAGATTTAATGGTAACACACAAGTAATAGCAGTCAAAAAATGGGCATTAATTCGTTGTCCGTATGAGATTTGTCACAAAAATCACGAATCAATGGTTGTATCTATGAAATCGCCTGTATGTATATGTGCGGCTGTAAAACTCAAATTAGGTAAAAGTGAAAGAAAATATCGAGTTAGATATGTATATATAGACATGAATGTGCAATGACAGAAATGCCCCTGATAAAAAGTGTGAAAAACACCAAGTACCTACAGGGAACACTCTATCTCGAACCTCAAGTCGAAATTCGAGATAAAGTTCGAGATAGGTGTCAACTCGAACTTTTAGCACTTAGCAAAAATCAGCAATAAAATCTATCTCGAAGTTCGAGATAAAGTTCGAGTTAGCAGTTAACTCGAAAAACTTGAACCACTTGAACCATTAATCTATCAAAGATCATGTACAGCACACATCACCAACATTACTAGGGAAACCTATCTCGAAATTCAAGTAGAAATTCGAGATAGACTTCGAGTTAGGAGTTAACTCGAAATAAATCCCCTTAGACACTGAGAACTCTATCTCGAACATCAAGTCGAAATTCGAGTTGAGTTTCGAGATAGAGTCTAACTCGAAGTTATTCTCAGTTCTCCAAAAATATCTCCAAAAATGTAACCTGATCTCAACCTTCGAGATAGAAATTATCTCGAATATTTTGAAGATAATAAAAAATAGGCACACTGGTAACTCTAAGTCGAACTTTAAGTCGAATTTCGAGATAGAGTCTAACTCGAAATTCTTCCCAGACTTAGAATTTTCAAAACTTCCCTCAGAAAGCTCAAATCGAAATTCAACTAGAATTTCAAGATGAGTTTCGAGATAGTGACTAACTCGAAATTTTGAAGATACTTAGAATAATTTGACAATTTTTCTTTGAAAAACTCAACAATTAATTTTGTCAAATTAATATAAATATCAATTCAAGGATTTTAATATATGACATAATTAAAACATTCCTTGACAATTCTAATGCCTCTAATTACATGAAAAACACAGGTAAATTCATCTAAAAATCATGCAATATTTAGAATATTATGAATTTAACTCCCCCTATGTTCATGCAATCTAACAAGCATAAATTCACAGATTTGTGCTATAAAAGACACTTAAAACACACTGAATTCATGCAAAATCACACTATATGCATCCTATAATAATCATTAATTAGGCATTTTAAAGTCTAAACACATAATGATTAAATATCTTGCATATACCAACATAACCATGGATTTTACAGATAGAAGGCTTTACTAACTTGTGTTAAGCATTCCCAATTCACCAACCAACCTATTGAATGTTACTTCATCAAGAGGTTTGGTGAATATATCTGCAATTTGTTGCATTGTGGGCACAAAATGTAGCTCCACAGTCCCCTCCTCGACATGTTCTCTTATGAAGTGATACCTGATGTCGATGTGCTTTGTTCTTGAGTGATCTACAGGATTGTTGGTTATGGCAATGGCACTTGTGTTGTCACACATAATTGGAATTTTCTTGTGCTCCATGCCATAATCCTTCAATTGGTTCCTCATCCACAGTATTTGAGATACACAGCTTCCAGCAGCAATGTACTCAGCTTCAGCAGTAGAAGTAGATACTGTATGTTGCTTTTTACTTTGCCAGGACACCAATCTTCTGCCAAGAAATTGACAAGCACCAGATGTGCTTTTCCTATCAATCCTGCAACCTGCATAATCTGAATCCGTATAGCCAATTAGATTAAAACCTGTATCTCTTGGGTACCAAATTCCTAGATTTGGTGTGCCCTTGAGATACCTAAAAATTCTTTTGACGGCTATGAGATGTGATTCTCTAGGATCCGCTTGGAATCTTGCACATAAACAAGTCGCGAACATTATATCGGGTCTACTTGCAGTTAAATAGAGAAGTGAGCCAATCATACCTCGATAGCTTGTGATGTCAACTGATTTACCTGATTTGTCTTCATCAAGCTTCGTGGCTGTTGCCATGGGAGTCTTGGCTGCTGATGCATCTTCTAGATTATACTTCTTGAGTAAATCTCTGACGTACTTGGATTGACAGATAAAGATACCATCTTTTCTCTGACTGATCTGTAATCCAAGGAAGAAAGACAGCTCTCCCATCATGCTCATCTCGTATTTGTCTTGCATTAGCTTAGCAAATTTCTCACACAAGCGCTCATTCGATGACCCGAAGATAATATCGTCCACATAGACTTGAACAAGTATTAGATCATTCTTCACATTCTTATAGAACAATGTTTTGTCAATTACTCCCCTAGTAAAACCACTTTCAATTAAGAATACAGATAGGGTTTCATACCAACATCTTGGGGATTGCCTGAGGCCATAGACAGATTTGAAGAGAAGATACACAAAATCTACAAGTTCTGGATCAATGAAGCCAGGCGGCTGTTCCAGATACACTTCTTCTTCTAACTCTCCGTTCAGGAAGGCACTTTTCACATCCATCTGGAAAACCTTGAAGTTCTTATGTGCTGCAAATGCCAAAAACATCCTGACTGCCTCAAGTCTTGCAACTGGTGCATAGGTCTCATCATAATCAATTCCTTCTCGCTGAGAATAACCTTTTGCAACCAAACGAGCCTTGTTTCGTGTTACAAGTCCGTTTTCATCCATTTTATTTCTGAATACCCACCTTGCTCCAATTACTGATTTGTTCTTTGGTCGGGGTACCAGCTTCCAAACTTTCTGCCTTTCAAACTGATTGAGTTCCTCTTGCATCGCAATCACCCAATCAGCATCACCAAGAGCTTCTTCTATTTCTTTAGGTTCAAGCTTGGATAAGAACCCAGAATATAAGCAAATATTAGCCAGGTCAGCTCTTGTATTTCTTCTAGTAGACACACCAGCATCTGGATCACCAATAATCAATTCAAACGGATGGTCTCTATTCCATACTCGTTCTCTTGGAAATTGTCTTGATGATTCAGCATGACTTTCTGAATTGTGGTGCTGACTACTTTGAATACTTTCACTAACTCCCCCTGAGTTAGTGCCAGCTCCTACAGAACTAGAGTCAACTCGATTCGAGCCTTGAACAGTAGTCCTTGAGCTGCTATTTACTCCCCCTGAGTTGTTGCCGGTCCGTACTGAAGAAGTCTCTCCTGATCTTGTAGAATTAGCTTGTTCACTAGACTCAGGTTCTTCACGTACACTTGGAACATTTAATGGGACAACCAACTCAGGTTCATCTTCAAGATCTTCTAAGTCCAGATTCTGAAATTTTAGGGACTCAGGTTCATTAGAATCTCTTGAAATTGATGAGAGTTTGGTATCGTCGAATCTGACGTTGTAGCTTTCAGTCACTTTTCGATCATTTACTAAGAACACCCTATAAGCTGCTACCACATCTGTGGAGTAACCAACAAAGATTCCTTCACGAGCTTTTGCTGCAAATTTGCCTAGATTTTCATCATCTATAAGTACATAGCATTTTGCTCCGAAGACATGAAAGTATTTGATTGTTGGTCTTCTTCCGTTCATTAGCTCACATGGTGTCTTTTCTTTATCTTTTATGATCAAGGATCGATTTTGAGTGTAACACACGGTACTCACTGCTTCTGCCCAGAAATACAGAGGAAGTTTCGAATCACACAACAAAGTTCTTGCTGCTTCAACCAATGTTCTATTCTTCCTTTCAACTACTCCATTTTGTTGTGGAGTTCTCGGGGCTGAGTACTGACGACGTATTCCTTTAGATACACAGAAGTCATTTAGCACTGCGTTTTTGAATTCAGTGCCATTGTCTGATCTAATCGTCTTCACAGTAAGTGTTGAAACATTCTCAATTTGAGTGATGTGATCAATGATTAAGAAAGGTACTTCGTCTTTCGTCATTGCGAACAATACCCATGTATACTTGGAGAAGTCATCCACGATTACCAATGCATATCTTTTCCTAGACAGAGATAGGACATTCACTGGGCCAAACAAATCCATATGAAGAAGTTGCAGAGGCTCAGTGATACTAGAAATTTCTTTGCTTTTATGCGAGGCTCGCTTCGACTTTCCCATTTCACAGGCTTCACAGAGTCCTTTCGGAGCGAACTCCATTTGAGGTAGATCTCTCACCAATTCTCGCCTCGCGAGAGCATTCATCGTTTTGAAGTTTAAGTGAGATAACTTTTTGTGCCATAACCAGCTTTCATCATCCGAAGCTTTGCTGTAGAAACAGGTGACTTCATTCTGATTTGCTGAATCCATGTCTGCAACAAAAAGATCTGCCTTTCGAACTCCTCTCAAAGCCAGTGAACCTTCCTTGATGTGAGTGATTGATACACCTTTCTTGTTGAAGACAATTTCGTAACCTTTGTCACAGAATTGACTGATACTCAACAAATTATGCTTTAATCCCTCAACATAGGAAATATCTTCAATGATGACATTGCCAGTTTTCAGTTTGCCATATCCCTTTGTCACACCTCTGCTGTCATCTCCAAAGGTAACATAAGGGCCAGCTTTCATAACCAACTCTGTAAGCAGGGACTTGTTTCCAGTCATATGCCTCGATGCTCCACTGTCTAGCACCCATATAACTTTATTTCTCTTTTGCTTAATGCCCTGCAATGACAGATTGGTTAGACTTTCTTCGGAACCCAACTTTGATTGGGCCCGGCTTTTCGATAAGATTTAGAATCAACAGATTTAACAACTGGAGATGCACTTTTCTTAACATAACTAGAGCTTTCGACTTCCTCCTTTCCTTTCTCAGACTTGACATATTTATCAGTCCTAGGAGAAGGTTTGTCACTCCTAACTTTAGGAGGACTGACAGTCTTAGCTCTCCCAAACTTCTTTTTGATGTTTGAACTAGCAGCAGTATTTGAGCATGACTGGCTAGATGCATTCATTAAATTCACAAAAGTTTGCATGACGTTAAAAGTGCATGGCATACAATTAGGTTGACCACACTGTGCATGATTCTGATGCAGATTATTCATTGTATGTGTGACAGGCATGGCATGTGTAGCAGTGCATGCATAAGAAAGATGTTCAGTAGATTTACAGTGATAACATGCTTTCTTTATTCGTTCAGCCTTAACCTCTTTTATGCCTTTCTTCCCTTGTTGTTTAACAGCCTTAGCTCCTATTCCTAGTCTAGATTCATCACTAGGAAAATTGATTTTAACTTGTTTAATAGGAGTTATAGTTTGTGCTTTCTGACGATCTTCCATCTCAATCTCATATCTAGCTATCAATTCAGTCTCTTCTTCTTCTATTCTAGGAACAAGGTGTTTGTAGATGGGTTTGACAGAAGGTTTAAAAATGCTAGGAATATCATTTTTAAGGTCACTGGAACTAGTGTCTATAGGTCTCTTCCCATCTTTCTTAGAAAGATTAGAATAATCAAGTCCTACACCTACTCCAGTTATCTTTTTAAACACATCATTATCTACATACACTTTACTAGCAGCTAGTTTGTAAGCTTCACATTTGGTTTCTAACTCAGCTAGTTTGTTCCTTAAACATGATTCTATTTCCTCCTTAAGGACGAGCTTGTGTTCCAAAGATTTAATAAAATCTCTTAGAGAAGTATCTACAGTGCAAGCAGCCTCTAACTCTTCCACTTTTGCCTCAAGCATTCTGCTTTTGGCGACAAGTGTTTTCTGTTCCTTTTGAGAAGTGTCTAGGCTTTTGCACAACATGTAGATCTCTTCGCTAAGAGCCCCGTTCTGTTCCTTATAATCATCAATAGACATTTCTACTTTAAGGGTTAGAACTGGTACCTCTGGTTCCTCTGATGTCTCAGCCATGAGCGCAAAGTTTGCTACATGAGTAACCTCTTCCTCATCTGAATCATCCCAAGCTCTTCCTTCTGTTACTACTAAAGCTCTTTTACCATGTTTTTCTTTCACCAGCGATTCATACTTGCTTTTGAGGGCTTCAAATGTCTCTTTTGGATAAGTCTGTTTAGGCTTTTTGCAGTCCGAGGCAAAGTGTCCAGGTTCTCCACAGTTATAGCATTTGAACTTCATTTTGAAATCCAAAGGAGATTTGTAGCTGGTACTCTTGCCTTTACCTTGGTAGCCTGACGAACTACCTCCACCCTTAGCAGCCCGATAATAAGATGAAGAATTTCTTTGTGGTCGGTTGCTCTTTCTGAATCTCATATTGCTGAACTTCCTTGCCATGTATGCCACGACACTATCGTCCATGTTGTCCAGCTCTTCTTGGGTGAAGTAGTCATCATCACTGTTGGATGCGCACTCGTCATCATTATCAACTTGATGCGGTGCAGGTGATGATTTAGGCATTGCTGCAACCATTGCCTTCTTAGGCTCTTCCTCATCAGCAATTAATCCTGATGCAGTTTCTTTTCCCTTTGAATCATTGTCCCATGCTTGATCTTGAAGAGTCTCCAGCTCATAGGTCTTCAGAATTCCATAATATTCTTCCAGAGAAGTTGTATGCAAATCTCTGGTTTCTCTGATTGCGTAGACTCTATGTTCAATGCTCTTTGGCTGGTTCCTCAAATATCTTGTATTGGTTTCAACCATGGGGAGAGTAACACCTCTCAGATTCAAATCCAATACCAACTGACTGAATCGTAGGTAGACGTCTGTTATGCTTTCTCCTTTTCGTATTCTAAAGGTGTCATACTCCATCTTGAGTATAAGTGTCTTGTTGCTTCTGACCTCTGCAGATCCTTCCATGACAACTTCTATTTTGTCCCAAATCTTCTTTGCTGTATTCAAACCCTTGACTATGTTGAACATTTCATGATCGAGAGATTCCATCAAGGTTTGTCTTACAGAAGTATCATAAGCTATTTGCTCCTTGTCAGCATCCGTAAAGTCCGCTGCCTTTTTAGGCTCAGACCGAGCAGGTATAACCTCCTCTCCTTCCGTACGCTCAGGAATAGCTTTCATTGGAACGAACTTACCCTTTTCAAGGACTTCCAGATACTCAGGGTTAATAGTCTCTAAGTAGAGTCTCATTCTGAAAACCCATTCTTCATAGTGATCTCGGTTGAACATTGGGATCTTGAAAGAATTTTTAGGAGCCATTTCAAATCTTGTCACTAAAAATTTCTAAGTACCCAAGACTAGGCTATGTAGAATATCTATGTAGAACTTCTGCCAAGTCGAAATTTCTCCAAGTAGAAATTTTTGCTCAAGTCGAAATTTCTCTTAAGTAGAAATTGTCCAAGTCGAAATTCACCAAGTAGAAATTGTCCAAGTCGAAATTCTATGTAGAAAATCTCAAGTAGAAATTCTATGTAGAACTTTTGTCCTTAGAATAATTTTCTTCTGCAGATTACTTTAATATTGAATAAACAATATCACCACTAAAACACCCTTTTTGACCTTTGATTACTTTACACGCCGAAAGTGACTAACCCACCTGCTAAGCACTGAGTACACTTTCTTTTGCTTTCGGCTAAGAAATAATAATCAAATCAAAAGTAACAAAAACACCTTTTTGACTATAATTTCTTTGAAAAGGAAATTGAAAAGTTGCTGGGTTATATTCTTGATAAGAACAAATGATGAACACTCAAGAACACCAAATATTAATGAACCCAGATTAATTCACAAAAATTAATTAAAATACACCCAAGCCAAATAATCACACCTGGAGTATTTAAATAATTTTTCCCGGATGAGTTTTCACTGGTAACGAATTAAAGCTCACTTTTCGAAAAAAAATGAAAAGTAGATCTAGAAAATGAAAACTCACGATTCTTCTACTAAACACAAGGATCTATGTTTTGTATGTCAAACAACCGCTCTGATACCAATTGTTAGGTCCAAATGTGTTGTAGAGGGGGGGGTGAATACAACTTTTCGATTATGAGAAGCAATAAATACGATGCAATAAATGAACACACAGATTCAAGGAATATATTTCTTTATATATAACTTGAAAAGGTTGCTACAACATTCATTACAAAGTATAACAGAAGTTCAGAGAGAAGTGAATGATTCTAAGCTCTGTGAATAAACTCTCTCTCTTTTTCTTGTGTTTTTCTCAATATTGCTCACTAACTAAAAACATTACACAAGTGCTTCTATTTATACTACATGTAATCTATGACCTGTAGTCTTCAAAGACTAAGATGTACGTGGCCCAATGATGTCCACATAAATCTTGTCTTATCTTGAAAGCTTGGAAATCTGCCAATCAGAAGATGCCATGTGTCATGTTGAAGCTGCACTCTAAGTAGAACTTCTACTTGAGAATTTCTACTTAGCCATCTCGAAATTCTAAGTAGAATTTCTACTTGAGAATTTCGACTTAGCCATCTAGAACATTTAGTACTTAGAAAATATTCTGGTCTTCAACGTGAAACTACAATGCACATCTTGAGCTTGTGATATCTTCATATCTTCTTTGTTCTTCTACAAGCTCTTGAACATGGATCTTTATTACTGACATAAACTTGCTATCAATGTCCTGACACTTGATGCACTGGTCTGGTTCATAAGTGACTAGTCTTGATAGTGTTTCTGCTTCTTGAATAAATTACCATATTCGCTTAGTAACTTGGCTTTCCAATATTTGCTTTCCTTCTTGTTCACTTGAAATCAATTGGTCTTGTTGATACTGATAGTTATGATCTTGATTCTCGAATTCTCAAATCACTGAGGCCTGAACAACTTTGACTTGAACTTCTCTCAATGATTTCTTCTTGGCTTGATCATAGTTAACATGTTCAATTGTATCAATTACCTTGTCTTCATATAGTGTTGATTTCTTGTGACTTCTTGTTCTTGATTGTCTTCTGGTTAAGTATCTTTTCGTTTAATTGAGTTACATTAGTTATAGTGTTACAAGTTAATACACTCTGCCTTTCATAAAGGGAAGGAGGACTCTGTCACGCAGGTGTGGTTGCAAAGCAAAACTTGTTTTGAAGATTAATATGGATAATATGTTCTTTGTGCGGTCTTTTATTGAACAACACAACCACCCTCTAGTTCCTGAAAGTGGTAGGCAGTTTTTAAAGGCTAATAGGGAGATGACAGTTGGGTTGAGAAATATCATTTTCGACGCTTCAAAAGTAAATATAGGTTATAGCAAGGCATTTTGCCTTGCGAAGGAAATGTATGGTGGTTATGCTAATGTAGGGGCAACGCTACGCGATTTCAGAAATTTTGATCGAGATTTGAAAATGTATGTTGGTGAGAGAGATGGTCAGATGATGATAGATAAATTCAAAGTCATGCAAGAGACTAGTGAGTCATTCTATTATATGCTTATGAAGTGGATTTCGATGGACACTTAACCAAGCTTTTTTGGACTGATGCAATTGTTCGAAGGAATTTTGAACTTTATGGTGATGCGGTGTCATTTGATGCAACCTTTGATACAAACAAGTAAGCCAATCTATTTTAATTTTATTTAGTAAAATAGACTTTTAGCATATAAATTATAATCTGTACATTTGTTAGTATATAAATGTAGTGATTTGTGCAGTACATAATAGTGATTTTCTATTGTTTCTTTTCTGATTTTGTGAATTTTGTGCATAACTTATTAGTGGTTTTATTATTCTTAGTGATTTCCTGATTTTCTTTTATATTTCTGTAACAGTTTCTATATTATATTTTTAGTCGGTTTGTGAATATGTTATTATTGATTGTGTAAATTCTATTTTTTATAAACCTGACGAACTCTGGTTTTTGAAACTTTTATTATTGCTTGTTTAAATTTAAGCATTCTATTTTGACAGTTGTATTTATTTAAATTTATTTTTCAGGTATGACATGATTTTTGCTCCATTCACTGGTGTCGATAAGCACAACAAATGTGTTACATTTGCAGCTTGCCTATTATCACAAGAAAGTGTTGCAGATTATAGTTGGGCTTTTCATCATTTTTCAAATGCCATGGGATGGTATCCTATTGTTATTGTTACTGATCAGTGTGCTGCTATGAAGGTAGCTATTCGTGAATCATTTTCTGCTGTTAATGGTTTGGTTGCTACTAAGCATCATCTTTCTATGTGGCACATTATGGAAAAATTTCCTCTGAATGTATACTTTTTAACTTTGTGTAATTTTTAGCATTCCCAAAAAAATTGTTAACAATTGGTTTTGATTTTCATTTTGTAGTTGGGTAATCGTCTATGTAAAGAAACTGATTTTATGGAGAAAATGAAAGTCTATATATGGTCATCTATTTTAGAGATTGATGAGTTTGAAAAGGGATGGGAAGCTGTTATAAAAGTGTTCCAATTAGAGGATAACAAGTGGTTGTCAGATATGTATGATATAAGATCTTTGTGGATTTCTGCATTTTTTAGAAATGAGCCAATGTTTGGTTTGATGAGACCAACTTCAAGGTCGGAGAGTGAGAATTTTTTCTTTTCACAATTTCATAAACAATGGGACACCTTATGTGAGTTTTGGTTGCGTTTTCAAAGTGCAATGGATAGGCAGAGGAATGAAACTGCTAGGTTGGATAATGAGTCAAATTCAAGCCTGCCTACTACATTGTCTACATGGTATATTGAAGATGATGCAGCTGATTTATTCACACGTGCAATTTCTTACAAAGTTCAAGACGAAATAATGGCATCTTGTTTTGATATGCAAATCAAGCGTATGAGTGAAGAAGTAGAGGGGTTACTCATCTTGAAATTAGGGACGTCAAAGTGAGAGATAAATTGTTTAAGGTAACATTTCATAGACTACTTATTTTATGATGCGTTTATTTCTTTTTACTTGGATATCGGGTGATTAACTCGTATATTAAAAAACTGATTACAAAATTATTAATCTACTTTTTTTACAGGTTTCTGTTTGTAGAAATCATGGAGTTTGTTCTTGCAAGAAGTTTGTTATGTGTGGAATTGTTTGTCGACACACATTTTGTGGTTTTAAACAAATAGGAGTTACTAAGTTTCCTAAAAGTCTTGTGCTAAATCGCTGGATGAAAATAGCTGAGAGTGGAACTTCACCAAATTCAGTGTCCGTCTCTAATGACTACTTTATGATGGAGCAGGCTTCTTCGAAATTGACAAAGATTTGGTTTGATTTTCGTCAAGCAGTTAATAAAGCTGGAGTTCAGTTAGATAGGCTAGATTATGTGCACAAAACATTAAAGCAACTGAATACTGATCTTGAAAACCAATATGGGAGTTTTCCTGATTTTACAAAGAAGGATCACATGGCGGCTATGATTGGTGAATAACCAGTTGGAGAAGTTTCTATACTTGTTCCAAAGCTTTGCAGAAACAAAGGAAATTATTTTAAGAAGAAGAGGCTGGTCAGTGAACGAGAGAGGGCGCTCAACAAATCGAATAAAAGAATTCGAAAATGCAACATATGTGAGGCATTAACTCATGATGCTAGAACTTGCCCAGATAAAAATGGAGAGACAACAGCGAATAAGAAAGGAGCTACGAATAAGAAAGTAAAGGCAGTAGAGGCCACAACAAAAAAGAAATGAGAGTCTGAAGCAAATGTTGTTAATTGACCTTGATGTTTTTACTAATGTAGTGAACAATATTTCTTTACTGGTTCAAAAACTTTGTTTTGTATTACAAAACTTCATTTCAATTGATATTTGGTATCATGGATACATTAATTCATTATTTTACTATTACCTATGATTTGGTTTATATCAGGTTTTTATTCAATTATTTTTAATGTTTTTAAAGTTACGGACATATAACTATATTGATTAGTGCTTTACCTTTCACTAGATTTTATTGGTATAAAATACTGATTGTATATGTGATTCTATACTGATTTTATAAGTTAGTGTACGTAGTTTATAAAAATTATTTTATAAGTTTTTTTTAGTGTAGTTTTTTTTATACAACAATGCTGTATATTCTAGCGTTTGGGGGGGGGAAACGTGACATTATGTGGTGTTTTTGGGGAAAACGGCACATTGTGTTTTGGGTTTTTTAGTTTTTTTCCCAGGGGTTCAATAATTAACTTTTAGGGTTCAACGTTTCCATTTTGGGTTTTAGAAATATTTGGAACAACGAATAAACCGTATGCAAACTTAGGGTTTAGGGTTTGGGGTTTAGGGTTGTTTACAACCCTAAACCCTAGACCCTAAACCCTAACTTATCCTGATTTTTTAAACAACCCTAGACCTTAAATCCTAACTTATCCTGATTTTTAAACGCGTTAGCGTTTAAAAATCAGGTCGCCGGATTCAATTTTTTTAAATTTTATTCAACGGTTAATCTTTGGGGTTCAATAGTTTCATTTTGGGTTTAGAAGTATTCGGAACGATGAATAAACCGTATATATTTAGGAGAAATAAAAGGAAAAAAAACAAAACAACAAACGCCACATGGAACTATTTCATGTTGCGTTTCCAAAGCTGTAAACATACTTTCAATTAGTGTTTTGGAAAAAAAAAATGCTACACGAAGTAGCGTTTGAACAAAAAAAAAGGAGAACGCTACACGAAGTAGGAAATGTTGTTAACTTCATTTCAATTGATACTTGGTACTATGGATACATTAATTCATTGTTTTACTATTACCTGTACTAGGGACCAATTATTCATAAGAAAAATGCTAGAGGTACCAAATTGGGGTACCAAAAATTATTACCAAATGACATGGCATTGATTTGATTGGCTATAATTATAATGGGTCCGCCAGGGCCAACCAATTAAAACATTTCAAAATGATAAGTAGTTAGTGCCATGTCATTTTGTAACAAAATTTTTACAAATTATTTGGTACCTCTAGCACTACTCTATTCATAAAGCCCTTCTTTTTCACAAGCAAAATATCATGTTTTCAAAATATTGTAGTTTCCATTTTTGGCTCAGCTTTTTTCGAACATATCATTGAATAAAGTCATTACCTTCTTAAAATACCCAAGTTTTCTACTGATTAATGCTTTACCTTTCACTGATTTTATTGGTATAAAATAATGATTCCATATATGTGATTTTATTGTGGTTAGGTTTGTAATAGATCAAAAACTGATTTCACTCTTTATAGAGCTAAACATCTATACAAATGTGGAGAAGTAAGTTATTATTGTCCACTCATCATTAATCAAGTTACATTGTAGAGTGTGTACTGTTAGTGTAGGAAAGGATTGCTTCATATCCAGCATAAAGAGATTTAATACCTTACTATATATGTCATTGTAGTTAGGTCATATTCATTGTATAAAAGTTGACATCACAGTTGATCCCAATTAAAAATAATAGTCAATCACAAACATAGAATGTAAAATAGTACTATCAGTGTTTCACAATGAAATAGTAGAAATGTGACTTAAAAGAAATGATTGTATCAGTGTTTCTTATGCATTTTCAAATCTAGTGGTCAGGTTTTCTGCAAATGTCACAGTCTTCTTCTCTTTGTCGATTGGCTGAGCAGTACGAAATTTTGTGCATCCTACCTTCATCAAAGTCTCTTGTGCAGCATCTTTAAACATGCCTTGCGCCTCATTCATGATTTCATCTCATTTTTTATTAATCTGCGATGACAGGATAGCATTGTTGTATTTCGTTCGAAGCTTAGCCAATTGCCTATATTGACCACACTGCAAATAAAAGGTAAACATGTATCAGTAAAACAGCCAACAAAAATAGAGATAAACATACAAAACTTACCCCTTCGCTCCTGAAACCAATTTCCCAATTTTTGATATCTCCTTTAAAGGTTTCCATACGTCTCATAAGAAATATACCACAGTCAACTGAGTTTTTGTTAGGTCCCGAAGTATCGTAGAAGGGGGGTTGAATACGATACTACCAAAATATTTCGATTTTCAAGATTTTTGCGGATAACAATTTTTCGGATCTTGAAATCAAAATAACGAAACACAATTCCAGGAATATATCTTTATTGATAATAAACCCGAAGGGGTGTTACAACTTCTAATCCAATGGATTAGCTTCAAAACCGGAACACTCCTAAGGATAGTTTAGGCACGAGGACATTCTATCCGACACTTCCTGAAAGCGGGCTAAGCCGGCTTTCCTACTAGATGGACTGTCTAGCAGCTGACATAGAGAGGATATAAGAGAGAGAAGAGAGAGTTGTGTGTTTAGGTGTATTTTGAAATGAAATACAACAGGCCTATTTATAGGTTTTAGAAAGTCACTATTTGTCACTATTCCAACAACCCCCAAATAGTAACCATACACTATTTCACCAACCCCAAATACTATTCCAACAATCGCAGTTACTATTCCAACAACCGCAGTTACTATTCATATGAATAGTAACTATTCATATGAATAGTGATTTCGGTTACTATTCATATTCTCGTTTATTTTGCTGTTTTAAATCTTCTCAGAAAATAGTTCAAGTACCAGATTAATTTAATTATTTATTATAAATAATTAATTAATTTGTTACTTAGTTGATTTTCAGAGTTAATTTATTTTTGACAATACCTTGAAATATTATGTCTGTCCTTGATCGTCAATAGGCTTTGGCAATTCTTTCTGTGAATTAATGTGTTGATCCTTCTCTTATGTGCTGACACTAAGTGCACTGGTCTGGTTCACAAGTGACTAGCACTGATCTTGATCTTCACACCTTCGTTACATTCCAATTGATTAGCCTGCAGCAATATCTTCAAATAATATAAATACATGGAATCTTTTGGCCCTTCAACTGAATCATCTGTACATCTTATTCTATCACTGAGGCTTGATCATGTTAATGAACTTCTTTCAGCGACTTGATCCTTGTCGGTGCCTGTTCTTCAAATTTCACGATCCCTGTATAGAGTTAATATTATTTATCTTTTATCCTAGTTGAGTTATATATGTCCTCTATTACATATTACATTACATTATGCTTTACAATCTCCCCCTATTTGATTATTAGGGTTTGACAAGCAAATACCTAGAGGATAACTCAACTGATACAAATAAAATACAAAGATAAATAACATTAAAGCGCATTCTGGATCATATATATACATTTTCCAGATTTCTAAAATTTGAACAAGTACAAGACAAATTGTTCCTCTAGACTGAACATATCTTCAAGTTTGCCTTGTTTTCTTTCCACATAGCACTTATACTCCCATTAGCTTTTCCTTTCCCAAAATAAAGTTAATTCCGTCTCAACAACCTTTTCCTTGCCCTTACGCCTAGTAGATTTTTCTTGATCATCCAACTTCTCCCCCTTAGTTGGGTTATCCTCCAGAGTAGTAGGATGTGGATTTGGTAAATTAGACGAAGATGACTTTACCAAGGAGTTGATTGCATCATTAAACTGGGTTGCCATGGTATTCAATTGAACCTGGAATACATCATGTTGAATAAGTTGCAAATTTTTGATTTCTGCAATGGACTTACAGATATTTTGTAACTCTTTCTCCATTGTTTGGACCCGTGTAAGGAGTCTGTTGTATTCTTTTCTGGTTACAGGTGCATGTGGTTGAGTAGGTTGCTCACTTGTACGTTCTGCAGGTGTTTCACTCAACACTCTATATTCACTCGGTTTAGGGGTTTGGGTGACACTTACATGTTTTGTTCGTGTTTTCCTCAACTCTCCTCCAGAGCTTCCACCGATATGTGTACCTACAAATGAAATCATCCTAGCCCCTTTTTCAGAGGTCACGGATGGTGCAATGAAAGTTCGTGAGCTTCCGTCCTCGCATGAAGCGAGTTGCCGACCACTGGTAAAGAATGGTAAATCTCGAAAGAGATCCAGAGATTTTCCCTCTGGGAGGTTAAACTTGAATCGATTAAATGGTACAAAACCCAAGTTTCCCTCGTATATCTGTGAAGACACTTGGTTCATAATAGAACCACCTACCGATGGATCTTTCCGTAAAATGGAAGATTCACCAGCAGTTATTGAGGTAGGTAATTCCACCTCGGATGCTTGTGAAGGCATTTGATCTTTAGAAAGATCATCAACCACTCTTATGTTCCGTGAAATGGAACTCAAGATATTTGATCCCGTCAATTCAACCTTATTTACATTTTCACTCATTGGATAAGAAAGAATTGTTTCATTAACAATTGCCGTTACCTCAGGTTCATTGGGTTTACTCCGTTTAGAATGAGGTAGAGCGGCTGATGTAACTAACTCCTTATGTGGTGCTGCTGAGGCACTATCTCCCTTAAAAGTGTTGATAGCTGGTCGTTTAAGTGACAATTGAGGTGTAGGAGTTTGTTGTGTTTGTGTTTGTATTTGTAGAATGGGCTCTTCGACCTGTGTTAGAGTCGGTGGGATTTCCTGTTCTTGGTCGGGTAAGATGTCCACTGGGGGCTGTAGAAACTGTATTTCCAGTGACACAATAGGGAATACAGAGGTTGGAATAGCATGGATTGAAATATTACCTTGTCGTATACCTGCTCTCACTGGTCGTGGTAACAACGGAAGTGGGACAGTCTTTAGATATTCAGTTAGGACTGTAGGCACATCCGTATATTTCTTTTTGGTTATGTAATTAATTACATTCGTCTTCATGGAAGAGCATTCCACCTTTTGACCATTTTCCAAGCGTACCCTGTCTTCATCATTCAAAAAATTATTTAATATTAGCTGTAGAAACCTTGGATATAGACATTTGACATTGTGAGTCTGAACATCTCTTGTTCCCAAGTGTTTCATCTTTAAAATGATTTGACCAAGCACTATTTTTCCAAAATTAATCCTCAAATTATTGGCGACCGCATACCCTATTATTTGAATAAATTCAGGTATTCGATCTTGATTTGTTCTATCTGAGGAAAAAACATGGTTAAGAGTGTGAAAAAAGAAATTCCAATACTGGGTTAGAAACGTTCGAGATAGATTACCAGTATTGAAATTGCCATCTTGGTACCTTATAAAATGAAAAAACATTTCAATCTGTTCAGGCTAGGTGTAGGATTAGAAACGAGATTTTCCATAGGAAAATGAAGAATTCGATTAACATCTCGTTCAGTGACCCTAATCGACCTACCAAATAGTCGATATGTGAATGCACACCCGTCCTGTCCAGAAGTGTTAACCGTACTGCAATATAGTTCACGCAATGCATCATAGTGAAGCTGCACCTGTGTAACTAAAGCAAAACGAATTAATGAATGTTCATTCAGAAATTGTGTCCAAGCCCGAAATTACTCATCCTGAATGGTTTCGATTTGCTGAATGGAAACAGGATTAACTTTAGCAATTAAAAAGCTTCCCCGCAATGCCATTTTCAAAACTTTGAGGAAACTAAAAAACAAGGGTTATTTTTTTTTAAATGATGATGTATAAAGCAAGAATATGAAATCCGATCTAAAAACCACCAGCTAGATTGAGAGATCTTTCCGATCAAAGCTCGAAATATTCAGCAATTGTGTGTACATGCTCTGTATATCTGAAAAATGATGATGTTAAACACAAACAAAAACTCATCATTTATAAGGTTTCAAGGTTTAGTGGGTTAGGTGCAATAGTGATAGGTTATGTTTGAAAAACTAACACTACTCAATAATTTCTCACCTAACACCAAAATTAGCCGAAAAAACATCTTATGGCCGAAACCTGTCGGCCGAAAAACATCTTATCACCAAGACCTATCAGCCTATACACATATTTAACCCTTCTAATTATTATGGATTTAAAAATAATCACACAGTGAATCAAGAAATAATCCACAATAATAAGATAAACTCACAATTAAATAGACATAAAATTAACAAAATATCATTAATTGATATATTTCAATAAAATATTTATTAAATTATGCTACAATGATATCTCCAGAATAATCATGCAGATAAACAAATAAAACAAACAAAATCCAGAGAATGAAATTCACTGGCTGCAACTAATTGAACAGACATTTTAAAAGATCATGTGAAATTTAACATACCAAGCTCACTTACCAACCTTGAAAAGGTTACTTCATCCAAAGCTTTAGTACAAATGTCTGCCAACTGTTTTTTACTAGGAACAAAATGCAGTTCCACAGTGCCTTCCATCACATGCTCCCTGATGAAATGGTATATGATGTCTATGTGCTTGGTTCTAGAATGTTGCACTGGATTCTGTGATATTGCAATTGCACTAGTGTTGTCACATAAAATTGGGATCTTTTTAACTTTAACTCCATAGTCAAGTAGTTGATTTCTCATCCATAGAATCTGTGCACAACAGCTCCCAGCTGCTATGTATTCAGCCTCTGCAGTTGAGGTAGATACTGAGTTCTGCTTCTTACTGAACCATGAGACCAGCTTGTTTCCCAAGAATTGACAGGTTCCTGTGGTACTTTTTCTATCCATTTTGCAACCTGCATAATCTGCATCTGAGTAACCAATTAGATTAAAACCAGAATCTCTAGGGTACCAAATGCCAAGTTTTGGTGTTCCCTTGAGATATCTGAAAATCCTTTTAATAGCTACTAAGTGAGATTCCCTAGGATCAGCTTGAAATCTAGCACATAAACATGTAGCAAACATAATATCAAGTCTACTAGCTGTTAAGTATAAAAGAGATCCAACCATGCCCCTATAGCTTGTCATGTCCACCTTCTTTTCCTTAGTATTCAGTTCAAGCTTAGTGGCAGTGGCCATGGGTGTTTTTGCAGAAGAGCAATCTACTAAATCAAACCTTTTTAAAAGATCATTAATGTATTTTGTTTGACTTATAAAAATTCCCTCATTCACTTGTTTAACTTGTAAACCAAGAAAATAAGTTAATTCACCCATCATACTCATTTCATATCTACTTTGCATGAGTTTGGCAAACCTCTTGCAAAGTTTCTCATTTGTAGACCCAAATATTATATCATCAACATAAATTTGGACAAGTATCATAGAGCCATTGACATTTCTATAAAAGAGAGTTTTATCAATAGTACCTCGAATGAAGTGATTCTCTATAAGAAATTGTGAGAGTGTGTCATACCAGGCTCTAGGTGCTTGCTTCAGGCCATAGAGTTCTTTGAGTAGAAAGAACACATATTCTGGAAAGTCTGGATCTTCAAAACCAGGCGGTTGACTAACATACACCTCCTCCTCCAGAATACCATTCAGAAATGCACTCTTGACATCCATTTGATAGACTTTGAAATTGGCATGCGCTGCATAAGCCAGGAAGATCCTTATTGCTTCTAACCTTGCCACTGGTGCGAAGGTTTCTTCAAAGTCAATTCCTTCATCTTGACAATAGCCTTTAGCAACTAATCTAGCTTTATTCCTTATGACTATGCCATTCTCATCCATCTTGTTCTTGAATACCCACTTAGTGCCAATCACTGATTTGTCTTTAGGTTTGGGTACAAGTTTCCATACTTCATTTCTTTCAAACTGGTTTAGCTCTTCTTGCATTGCTAAAACCCAGTCTGGATCTAGAAGAGCATGTTCAACTCTTTAAGGTTCCTCTTTGGATAGAAAACTGCTATATAAGCATTTTTCTTGAGTTGTTATTCTGGTTTGGACCTTTGCATCAGGATCTCCAACGATAAGCTCAAATGGATGATCCCTGGTCCATTTTCTCTGTGGTGGTAAGTTTGACCTTGATGAAGGAGCTTCATTTTCTCTGTGTTGATCAATGTGGCTTGTTGTTGAGTTTTGACTGTGAGAAACTCCCCCTGAGTGTATGACCCTCGAGATTGATGGAGTTCTTGCAGATTCATCAACAGATGCTTCTCTTTGATTTTCTACAGATGTTTCAAACTGATTTCCAACTGATGGTGTAAGTTTCTCTTCAACAGGTGGTTCATTCTGCACTTCAACTGATGATCCTTGTCTGTTTCTCACACCATTTGATCTCCATTCTTCATCATCATCTTCACTTTCTTCACCAATTCTCTCATTCTCAAATGAGAGAGACTCATGAAAACCTTCATCTACTAGACCAAATATTTTCTTGTCATCGAAGACAACATGTATGGACTCCATTACAATGTTTAGTCTTAGGTTGTAGACTCTGTAGGACTTTCCAGCTGAGTATCCAACAAAGATAGCTTCATCTGCCTTTGAATCAAATTTTCCAAGATGCTCACCATGATTTTTCAGTACAAAGCATTTGCATCCAAAGACATGCAGAAAGTTGATTGTTGGCTTCTTGCCTTTGAAAAGTTGATAAGGTGTCATGCCTTTTGCTTGATTGACCAAAGAAATATTCTTAGTGTAGCATGCAGTGTTTATAGCTTATGCCCAGAAGTATGTTGGTAGCTTAGACTCTTCAAGCATTGTTCTTGCAGCTTCAATTAGAGTTCTGTTCTTTCTTTCCACTACACCATTTTGTTGAGGAGTTCTTGGTGCAGAGAATTCTTGGATAATTCCTTCTTCTTCACAAAACTCTCTTATTAAAGAATTCTTGAACTCAGTTCCATTGTCACTTCTGATTCTCCTTACTTTGAGTAAAGGATTGTTGTCACTATCTTGATGTGATTTATAATGACTTCACCTGCCTTATCCTTACAGTGTAGAAAGAATGTCCAAGAGAATTTTGAGAAATCATCAATAATCACATGATAGTATTTCTTCTTTAAGATTGACAACACATTGACTGGTCCAAAGAGATCCATGTGAAGTAGTTACAAGGGTTGATCAATTGATGACATTGACTTTGATTTGAACGAGGCCTTCTTCTGCTTCCCTTTCTGGCATGCATCACATAATCCATCCTTGGAGTAATCCAATTTTGGAATACCTCTAACCAAATCCTTCTTTACCAACTCATTCATTGCTTTCAAACTCAAATGTGATAGTCTTTTGTGCCAAAGCCAACCTTCATCTACACTTGCCTTGCTGAGAAGACATGTAGTCATGTTTTCATTTGTTGAATTGAAGTCAGCAATGTACACATTTCCTCTTCTATCTCCTGTCAACACTACCTTGTTGTCACTTTTCTTGAAAATGACACAAGCTTCAGATGTGAACCAGACGTTCTGGCCTTTATCACACAGCTGACTGACACTTAGCAAGTTATGCTTAAGTCCATCAACCAGTGCTACTTCTTCAATAACAACATTCCTTTGTGAAATCAAGCCATATCCTCTAGTGTATCCTTTGCTGTTGTCTCCAAAGGTAATGCTAGGGTCAGCTCTCTCCTCAAACTTAGTGAGCAGGGTAGAATCTCCAGTCATGTGCCTAGAACAACCACTATCCAGGTACCAAAGATTATTTCTGTGTCCCTGCACACATCAAAATCAAATCAAGTTGATTTTGGTACCCAAATTTTTTTGGGTCCTGCCTTGTTAGCCTTTTTCTTATTTTTCAAGCCCTTACTACCCAGGGTATCTGAAAAATAGGTTGTTTCACTTGCTCACATGCATTAAAACTAGATGTATAATTTGGCATAGTCTGTGTATACATGTTATTCATAATCCATGGCAACTGAGGCATATTAAAAGCATTGTAATATGGATTATGCATGAATGGCATGTTAGCATAATGGCTAGATGCATGAGCAGGCTGAACAAACATGTTTGGCATAACATTCATAGCAGGCATAGGCACAGAAATAGGCATACTAGGCACAGAAGCATTTTTAACAGTTTTACAATTGAAAGACAAATGATTAACACTACTACATTTTACACATTCTTTCCTAGGAGCATACTTATCAGGTGTGTAATTGCAGTGTTTGTTAATTTCTACTTTTCCATTTCTATTCTTCTTTTTAGCCTTAGCCTTTGATTCTGTCTTTTCTAATTTATCCTTCAATTTCTTGATGGATAAATGGCCTATGTTTCTTTGTTCAACATATTTGGTTTTGCTACATTTTTCTAATACAAAGTTTTTTATTGACAGGCCCATACTTTTTATTCAATTTAGTTAAAGTTGCTTTGCTAACAGGCTTAAGTCTCAAAGAACATTCTTTTTCGACTAAATCACTATCTGAAGCAACTTCCCTATCAACATCTAACTTAACTTCTGCTAATTTGTGAAAAGAATCAACTCCTTGTTTACTATAAATTTCTTCAGTTTTACCCTTTGATCCCTTCCACTTAGCAATTAAGTCTTGTTCCTCTTTTAACTGTTTTATTAAACACTCTTCTCTTTTCATAGCCTCAACTAACTCATTCTTAGCATCCTGGCAATCTCTTTTCATTGTTTCAAAATCAATTAGTTGAGTTTCTAACATAGTATTCCAATCACCTATCTTAGCATTAAGATCTTTAATCTTTTTGTTCTCCTTGTTAAGCGATTTTAATGTGACATGCATGTTATACAATTCATTAGACATTTCATTAACAACATTATAACATTCATCTTTGGAAAGCTCAGTTAGATTTGTAGAATATACCTGGTTACTTGCTGAACTGGCCTCTTCATCATTTTCATTTGCCATAAGTGCAAGGTTGACAAACTCTTCCTCTGCATCTGAGTCTCCTCTAGCTGCCCCATCATCATCTCTAGATACGAATGCTCTCTCCTTTTGCTTGAGAAGGTCAAAGTATTTCTTTTTGTAATCGACAGTCTCAATCTGTTTCTTTTCATTCTCAGATTTCAATTTTCTGCATTCATTGGCAAAGTGACCAGTAATTCCATAGCTATAGCATTTGATCTTTGATCTTTCAACCACATCCTTGTTCGGTTTATAGCTTTTCTTGAATTGTCCGGCTCCTGCTGGATTCTTCTTGAATCTAAGCTTCGAAAATCTCTTTGATAGAAATGCCAAATAATCATCTAGATCTTAAGATTCATCCTCACTCAATGCATCAAGTTCTTCAATCATCTTTCTTTTGCCCTTGCTAGCTCCACCTTCACAAGTTCTTTGACTTGGTGTGGCTCCCATATTCTTCATCTTCTCTCCATCTTGGTTGGTTGGAATATTGGCCACCAAAGCTACATTTCCACCTTTCTTCTGGTTCTTCTCAACTTCTTCATCCTGCTGCAACTCAAGCTCATAGGTCTTCAGAATTCCATACAGTCTCTCAAGTGTAAAATCTTTGTAGTCTTGAGAGTTTCTCAACGAGACTGTAACTGGCTTCCATTCCTTAGGAAGAGATCTCAGAAATTTTAAGTTGGAGTCTTTGACTTCATATGTTCTTCCATACAACTTCAGGCCATTCAGTAGTTTCTGAAATCTACTGAATATCTCTGTTAAATTTTCACCAGAATTATGATGAAAGTGTTCATACTGTTGTATGAGGAGTTGCATCTTGTTCTCTCTAACTTGCTCAGTCCCTTCACAGAGTGTTCGTATAGTGTCCCACACTTGCTTGGCAGTGGTGCAGTTTATGACATTATCGAACATGTCTTGATCAATTCCATTGAACAGTATGTTCATGGTTTTCTTGTCCTTCTGGACTTCTTCTTTATCTACCTCTGTGAATTCTGCTGGCGATTTGGGAATAGGCCTTCCAGCAGCTGCAGTTCCGGCTGCTTCTCCAACTGCAGTGTTGGCCTTCATAGGAATATGAGGACCTCTCTCTATACAGTTTACGTAACCTTCATCAATGGATAAGAGATGTAAATGCATCTTTACTTTCCAGTGAAAGTAATTATCTTTGTCAAGGACTGGTATTTTCACGCCTGTATCCTTAAATCCCATGGTGGTGATCTTTAAACTTCTAGTATGTTAGAAGCTTGCTATGATACCAATTGTTAGGTCCCGAAGTATCGTAGAAGGGGGGTTGAATACGATACTACCAAAATATTTCGATTTTCAAGATTTTTGCGGATAACAATTTTCGGATCTTGAAATCAAAATAACGAAACACAATTCCAGGAATATATCTTTATTGATAATAAACCCGAAGGGGTGTTACAACTTCTAATCCAATGGATTAGCTTCAAAACCGGAACACTCCTAAGGATAGTTTAAGCACGAGGACCTTCTATCCGACACTTCCTGAAAGCAGGCTAAGCCGACTTTCCCACTAGATGGACTGTCTAGCAGCTGACACAGAGAGGATATAAGAAAGAGAAGAGAGAATTGTGTGTTGAGGTGTATTTTGAAATGAAATACAACAGGCCTATTTATAGGTTTTAGAAAGTCACTATTTGGCACTATTCCAACAACCCCCAAATAGTAACCATACACTATTTCACCAACCCCAAATACTATTCCAACAACCGCAGTTACTATTCATATGAATAGTACTATTCATATGAATAGTGATTTCGTTGACTATTCATATGAATAGTGATTTCGGTTACTATTCATATTCTCTTCTGTTTATTTTGCTGTTTTAATTCTTCTCAGAAAATAGTTCAAGTACCAGATTAATTTAATTATTTATTATAAATAATTAATTAATTTGTTACTTAGTTGATTTTCAGAGTAAATTTATTTTTGACAATGCCTTGAAATATTATGTCTGTCCTTGATCGTCAATAGGCTTTGGAAATTCTTTCTGTGAATTAATGTGTTGATCCTTCTCTTATGTGCTGACACTTAGTGCACTGGTCTAGTTCACAAGTGACTAGCACTGATCTTGATCTTCACACCTTGGTTACATTCCAATTGATTAGCCTGCAGCAATATCTTCAAATAATATAAATACATGGAATCTTTTGGCCCTTCAACTGAATCATCTGTACACCTTATTCTGTCACTGAGGCTTGATCATGTTAATGAACTTCTTTCAGCGACTTGATCCTTGTCGGTGCCTGTTCTTCAAATTTCACAATCCCTGTATAGAGTTAATATTATTTATCTTTTATCCTAGTTGAGTTATATATGTCCTCTATTAAATATTACATTACATTATGCTTTATAGTTTTCTTTAGTCTACCATGTCATTTTCAAGCACGAAGCCTCTAACTTCCGAATTGATTTTGCTAAATTTGGCAAACCCTTCGATTGCAAATATTTGCAAAAGTGAGTGTGCTGCAATTTTGATAAAAAAAACGATAACTTGTCAAAAGTCAACAATTAAAATATATAATCAATTAACTTAATTATGATAACCTACATAAACTAAACCCAAAAATATATAAGAATAATTTTTTACCAGAATTTTGGGTGTTTTTCCATAATAGACATTTTCATCATCTTCTCGTAGAATGTTATCAATGATTTCAAATGCTGGATTCTTCAAGTTGTAGCAAATCAAGTAGAAATGCTGGTGTGCATATATAGGGAAGAAAACCTATGAAGTTACAGAAAGTACCAGTAAATTACATAAGATTGTATAACATAAAAATTGTACAGATGTATAGCAAAGATTCAATTTTTTTTACCATGTCCATATTTTTCATTTCCTTTCCAGGGTATTTACTGAGCAAATCGTCCATGTTACTGCAAAAGATTTGATATGTGGCAGGCAGTTTCTTCTTTTCATCAAAGCTCCAATTCTGCATATATACATAGTGAAATGTTAGTATAGTAAAAAATTTGGAAGAAAATAATATAAGAAAAAAAAGGTTTTATTTTAGTACCAAACCACTGAAAGGATATCTTCGATATATTATTTATTTTGGTATTTGTACGATTTTACATAAAATTTAATTACACTTAGTTATCCTCTCCACTGGGTCATGAATTTAATTGATTCCGTCAAAAGTCAATTCTAGCAATATCTATTTTTAATTATAAGAGATATTCCATTATTGCGAAAAATTAAATTATATTTTTATGAAATATATCTCTACACCAAGGCAATAAGATCGAATAAGAAATATTGATATTTGATATTTTTTAGATCTCCGTTGCAAAATTGATAAGGCGACAGGCTCAAACAAAGAATATTCGAGGATTAATATTCTTTAGAGAACTCGTGCTATATTTAAAAACGATCAGTTTTTATTCAAAAATATTCCGCCTTAGCACTCAAAATACTTTTATTCTCAAGAATATTAATATTCAGTGGTAGAATATTAATACTCATTGTTATCTTGTGCCAGAAATATTTAAAGTAAATTTTCTCCCATATCTTAAATTTATTTCATTTCGGAGAAAATTATTTTAAATACTCAAAAATATTTCCTACACTCTCAATATATTTTATATATTAGGAAATATATTCTAAGTATTTATTTAAGTCAAAACATTGTGAAACTTCTAAGTTTCGATGATCACAAACAGTAAGCCATTTGGCTTATAGATATAAAACAGCATGCCATTTGTATTTGCTCTAACTTGGTTTTGCAGGATAAAACAGCTTACTGATTACATGATCATTTTATATCAAACAGCAAGCCAATGTTCACAAACAGCGTGACAATTACACAATCAGCAAGCTGATTGTGTCTGATGGAATTAAAGATGCATTCGGAAAAACAAATACCATCAAGAGGGAATACTATATAGATTATATGTAAGGGTCCTCAGAATATATGTTGAACATTCCACCCACTCAAACATTTGGAGACAAGTCAATACTCACTTTATTTAAATAAGGTCACTTTACCTTATTTAATCCCCCGCCATACCTCCACTCAAACACAACACATGGGACTCATCATATCAAATATTCTCTCCATGTGTTTAACTCCATCATCTCTAACGGTTGTATTTCATACCGTTGGAACTATTTTCAAGCAATTCAAACCATTCTTGTTCACCTATTTAAGGACCGAATACCTTCAGTTCTATAATCAACGAATTGCAGAAACAAGATATACACTCACAACTTCAAAGCTTTCATTGCAAAATTCTTTTATACCTTCAAACCTCTTCACACACACGTATACAATATTCTGAGGGTTCATAGGTTGAGTTGCATTTATTCAAATCATTGTATTGTTCAAGTTGTAATTGTTTTGCTGTTGTACAAGGTTGGCTAATAGGTTTGGGTGGGTCGAACTAGGCTAGAGAAGGATACTTGGGAAGTATTGCTTAGAAAGTTAGTTCATAACATCAAACAGCAAGCCATTTGTAAACAACAGGGTACAAGGGAGATATATTGTTGTATCTTGTAATCGGTTTATAGTTGATCAATAATATATTCTCTTACCAAGTTTGGTAAGGGACCAGGACGTAGACCATAGGGGTTTAGGGGTCGAACCTGGCTAAAAGATCGTGTGTCTCATTTTACTTACCGTTTATTTCTTTCTGCATTGCATATTAAGACACAAACAGCGTGCCATTTGTAAACTGTGTTATTACAAACAACAAGCTGTTTGTAGCATTTTTCAAAATAGTTCATAACTAAGCATTATTAGCCATAAACACCTATTTACCCCCTCTAGGTGTTGTTTTCAATTGGTATCAGAGCGAGGTATACTAATATTTCTGTAACAAGTAGGTATCGATCATGGCTGAACAATATCTCGAAGCTAAATCCGATTATAGAGCTCCTCTCCTCACTGGATCAGAAAATTACAACTGGTGGAAATGTAGAATGGAAACATTTTTGTCCAAGAGACCACTGGTATTAAGAGTGGTGCAGAAAGGAGACTTCGAATTTCTGGATGATAAGAACAAACCAAAAGATGTTGATGATCTTGCTCCCGATGAGATTATTAAATGTGGTTATAATGGAGAAGCTAGAAATTCTCTAATGAATGCATTAGATCAAGCTGAGTATGGCAAAGTTTCTTCTCTAAAGACAGCAAAGGAAATGTGGGATGCTTTGGAAACCTACCATGAAGGTTCAACAACTTTGAGAAAGGTGAAGCTTAGCAAGCTAATGAACGACTTTGAAAACTTCAAGCTCAAGTATGATGAAACTATCAAGGAAGGTCAAGCAAGGTTCCAGGTCACTATAAACTCCTTAAAGAGACTTGAAAAGGATATTCCAAAAGATGAAATTAACATGAAAGTGTTAAGTGCCGTACCATTTATTTATGAAGCTAAGGTCACGGCCTTGGAATCATCCTCAACAATCGACACCATGGATCACCTAGCTATTTTTGCTGAGCTAGAACAGTTTGAAAGTAAGATAAACAAAAGTCAGATTGAAGGTGTTCGGGTTCCTGTAGCCAAAATGAAGAATTTGGCTCTTCATTCTACAAACAGCAACCTAGCCTCTACAAACAGCAAGCTGATTGAATCTGATGAAGAACTTGTACTCATTTCACAGAAGATCAAGAGGCTTATTGAAAAGAAAAACAGAATGAAAAAGGAAAGAGGAAGCTTCTCCAACAAAAAGAAAGTCAAGGAACAAAATTGTTTTGAATGTGGAAAGCCAGGCCATTTTAAAAAGGATTGTTACAAGCTGAAGTCAAAACAGCCTGCTATTTTCAAAGATAGAAGAAAATCGAAGGCTTTATTGACTTGGAGTGATGATGATTCAGACTCCAGTGATGACTCCAGTGAAGATATAGTGAATTTGGCTCTTATAGGTCTAAATGATGAAGAAAGCTCACAAGGATCCATAAAAGAAGATGTTGTGGATAGTGACTATTCGGATTCTGAAGATGATGCAAGTGAGGTAAATTCAATTAGTTCTATTTATCCTCTTCTCCTATTATACTAGAAGAACTAACCATGCAGGTACCAAATAATGTTTCCATAATTGAGTTCATGGAACTAAAAAATAAGAATGGCAAGCTGGAAAAGAAGAACAATCAGTTGAAGAATATTATTTCTGAGTTAATGGCTGAGAAGGCTCCAGAAATAAATTATGATGATCTTATTACTGATTTAAAAAAGAAACTAGTTCAATTCGAAGGAGTCAACAAAGTAATTCTACAAAGGAATGAAGCACTCATGAAAGAACTCAGAAATTTGAAGGCAGATATTGAAGCCAAAAATGAATGTATAAAATCATTCAAGATTAAAGAAACTAGCCAAGCCGGATCCTCTCAAACTACTGAGAAGAGAAAACAGCAAGCTGAACTTGTCAAACAGCAAGCTGAATTGATTTCCCTTCTAGAAAAAGAGGTCAAAGATCTTCAGAAATGGATGGAAACCTTTGTTCAAGGAGAAGACAGCTTAAAAACAATGATGAAGAAGGCAAATGTCCCCTTGGTCAGAGAAGGAGTTGGGATGAACTCAAACAAAAAGCTTGGTGCACTCAAATACGATGGAAGAAATGGCATACCATACAATTATGCCATGCCTTGGAAGATATGCAACAAGTGTGGAGGAAAAGGCCATCTGGAAAAACACTGTGTGGTTCAAGTAAATTCTAAAGGGAAAATAGCTTACCAGAATGGACCAGTCAAGAGACAAACAGCTTACCAGAAGGGGCCAGTCAGGCGACAAATAACACCAGAATGCTCCTGACAGAAGACAAACAGCTTACCAACAGTCACCAAAAGTGATCCAAATATGGATCAAGAAAGCTGATTTAAATGTTTTATATACTCTTGCTACTAACCAATTTGGACCCAAACCTATATGGGTACCAAAACATTAAGTTGGTATTTGTTTGTTTTGTAGATATGTCTTACCGCTAAAGTGAAGTCAAAACAATGGATTTTGGATAGCGGATGCACTAGACATATGTGTGGAGACAAATCTCAGTTCATGAGTCTCAAAATGAAGAAAGGTGGAAGAGTTACAATTGGCAATAGCAAGACTCTTCGAATACTTGGTATTGGTTCTATTGGTAATAGTAATATTTCGATCGATAAAGTTCAATATGTCAAAGGTCTTTCATATAATTTACTTAGTGTCACTCAATTATTTGATGATGGATATTTTGTTCAGTTTGGCATAGATAAAACTGCTATTACTATTGGTGCTAACAAAATCCCCCTAGTTGCTAGAAGGGAAGGAAATATATATATGTATTAGACTTCGAAATGCAGGAAACCGCATGCTGTTTGGCTGCAATCGACAATGATCCATATATATGGCATAGGAGGTTGGGACATGCACACATGGACTTGCTTAATAAATTATCAAGCAAGAATCTGGTCAGAGGACTACCAAAACTGAAATATTCTAAGGTTGAAGTATGTTCAGCTTGCCAATTGGGTAAACAAATTCGAAGTACTCACAAAGCAAAGAAAATGGTATCTACTTCTAAACCTTTAGAGCTTCTGCCTTTGGACTTATTTGGTCCAGAATCTTATAAAAGTATTGGAGGTAAACAATATGGTTTTGTAATTGTAGATGGTTATTCTAGATTTACTTGGGTATTGTTTCTTAGTACTAAAAATTGTGCTTTTAATGAGTTTGAGAAACTGATTAAACTACTTGAGAACAAGCTTGATACAAGACTTGTAGGTATAAGAAGTGATAGAGGAGGTGAATTTGTCAATGAGAACTTTATTGCATATTGTAAAGAAAGAGGAATCTCCCATGAATTTTCTGCTCCAAGGACTCCACAACAAAATGGAGTGGTGGAAAGGAAGAATAGGTCACTTCAAGAAACATCAAGGACTCTACTGCAAGAAAGCAAGCTACCTAGGAGCTTTTGGGCCGAAGCTGTGAATACAGCATGCTACTTGTTGAATCGAATCATAATTATGCCAATTTTGAATAAAACTCCATATCATTTTTTGAGAAACAAGAAGCCAAATATCAGTTACTTCAAGATTGTTGGCTTTAAATGTTTTGTGCTCAAGACAATTGGTAAAGATGGTAAATTCGATGCTAAATCTTATGAGGCTATATTTCTTGGTTATTCTTTAACAAGTAGAGCTTATAGAGTTTATAATGTTAATAAACATATTGTTGAAGAATCTATTGATGTTACTTTTCAAGAACCTAACAATGATCTACCAAGAGGTGAGGAAGAATTTGCAGGTATGCAACCTCAAGTTACTGCAAATCAACAAGCTGGAAGTGCAAATCAGCAAGCTGGAAGTGCAAATCAGCAAGCTAGAAGTGCAAATCAGCAAGATGGAAGTTCAAGACAGCAAATTGAAGATGAAGATGAAACTGAAAGTCAGCAAGCTAAGGATGATGTAGACACTAACAATCAGCAAGCTGAAAGTTCAAGTCAGCAAGCTGAAGTGGAAGATACAATCTCCAAAATAGCAAAAAATGACTTTGGAAGGCCCTAGAGGGTCAAGAGCTACTGAAAAACTACCTCTCTATGATGGAGAAAATCAGTTACCACCAGCAAAGATAAGAAGGACAACTCATGAAGAAATAGCTCAACATTCTTTACCGAGGGCAACAAGAACGGTCAAGAATCATCCTCCGGAGTTGGTCATTGGTGACATTACTGATGGAATTACTACAAGAAGAGGGAAAGCAAATTATTGTGCTCATGCAGCCTTCCTAGCTCAAGAAGAACCCAAAAATATCAATGAAGCATTAGAAGATGAGAATTGGATCATGGCTATGCAAGAAGAATTAAATCAGTTTGAAAGATGTGAAGTTTGGGAACTTGTCAAGCCACCAGAAGATGCTTCAATCATTGGAATAAAATGGGTGTTTAAGAACAAAGTTGATGAATTTGGCACCGTTACTCGAAATAAAGCAAGGCTTGTGGCTCAAGGATATAATCAACAAGAAGGCATTGACTTTGATCAAACTTATGCTCCTGTTACTCGTTTGGAATCAATAAGGATGCTTCTTGCCTATGCATGTTTCAAGAAATTCAAACTATATCAAATGGACGTAAAGAGTGCGTTTCTAAACGGCTTGCTAGAAGAGGAAGTTTATGTCAAACAACCTCCTGGATTCGAACATGAACAGTATCCAGACTATGTGTTCAAGCTAAAGAAGGCTCTTTATGGATTAAAGCAGGCTCCTAGAGCTTAGTACAAAAGGCTTAGTAAGTTTCTTCTCAAAAATGGATTCATTCGAGGTAAAATCGATCCCACATTATTTATTAAGCAAAATGGTAAAGATATTCTTATTGTACAAATATATGTGGATGATATTATTTTTGGAGCTACTAATGAATCTATGTGTAAGTGGTTTTCCAAGTGTATGCATAGTGAGTTCGAAATGAGCATGATGGGTGAGCTCAATTATTTCTTGGGTCTTCAAATCAAGCAATCTAAGGATTTGTACATCAATCCAAGTATACAAAAAATCTACTCAAGAGATTCGGTTATGAAGATGTTAAGTCAAAATCAACTCCTATGATTCAAAACAACAAGCTGTTTGCAGATGAAAATGGTAAGGCTGTTGATATTAAAAGATATCGAGGTATGATTGGAAGTTTGCTATATTTAACTGCTTCTAGACCTGACATCATGTATAGTGTATGTGTTTGTGCAAGGTTTCAATCCAATCCTAAAGAGTCTCACTTAAATGTTATTAAAAGAATATTTCGATATTTAAGTGGTACCATTTCTCTTGGTTTGTTCTATCCTATCACAAATACTTTTGATCTTGTTGGGTATAGTGATGCAGATTATGCAGGTTGTCAAGTTGATAGAAAAAGTACTAGTGGTGTTTGTACATTCCTTGGACAAAGCTTAGTTTCATGGCAATGCAAGAAACAAACCTCTGTTGCTTTATCCACGGCCGAAGGGGAGTATCTAGCAGCTGGTAGCTGTTGTTCTTGATAAGTGCATATTTTTGCATATTTTTATTACCTATTTATTGCTTGAACTCGTATTTTAATAATTAATTTTGTTGCATTTCATGAAATTCGTGAATAAATAAAGAAATGGCAAAATAAAGAAATAAAGTGCAAGGAAGGCAAAAAGAGGAAGAAAAAGGACCAAAAAGAAAAAGAGGAATATGAATTAGGAGTTTGGTGGAAAGGGAATCTTGGAGGACACATGGAAGGTGGAGATCATCCCAACACACTAAAAAAGTGTATGGCCAAGATCAACTCTACCAAAGCTTAATGGGGAAGGAATCTTTTAATGGCTAGGATTACACCACCACACACCAAATGTAGGGCCAAGATTTACCCACACCCCCCCTAAACCCTATTTCCCATCCTATAAATACCCCCTCATTTCCCTTGTATTTTTAACATAGAGTAGAATAGATTTTAGGGTAGTGTAGTTTTAGGGTAGATTTAATTTCTTGTTTTTGTAGTTTCAAATCTTGTAAACACCCTCTTTTAAATTAATGCAAATTTCCCTTTTCCTTTAATTTCTTGTCTTGCTCTTTCATTTTCGTTGCCTTGTTTCGTTACTTTCGTAATTCCGTTTAGTGGACAAGTAGCGAAATGCTAACCACTAGGGGTTGAGGGTAACGAAACTTTAATTTCGTGTTCGTAGTTATAATTTAAGTTTTAATTCGTAGTTTAGCCCCTTTAAAAATCAATTTTATTGTGGACACTTTTATTTTAAATCATCATTTTCGTATAGTTTAATTTTAATTTCGTAATTTTCGTACTTAATAAAAAAAAACCACAAAAATATTAGTTTTAAATTTTCAGTTCGTTTCTTTCTGTCTTTAAAATTTTTATTCAAGTGAAATCCCCTGTTTCTTCGTTTCGTTTTATTTCCCCTTTTATGCTGTGTTCATCTCGTTTTAATCCTCTAAGCAATTAACCAAACCCAGCTCTTATTTCTTTATCCTTCTTCTTCAAAACACAGAACTCCTCTCTTCCCTTTCATCTTACAAACCCAACTTCAAACCCCCTTCTTCTCTTCTCCTTCGTCTTTATTTTTAATCTCAAACACCCAACTCCCTCCTTCCCTTCGATTTCCCCTTTTCTTTCCGCTGCAATCCCCTTCCCCTATCCTGGCAAATTTTTGTTTTTGTTGAGTTTTGATTGATTGAGTTACGCTGTCTAGTGATGCGTTTTGGTTGTTTGTCGAGTCGACTCAGTTCTTGGTTTTGTCTGTTGAGTTCGTGGCTGTGAGTTTCTGTATAGTTTGTGATTCCAAATGGCTATTTGATGAGTCGAGTTCGCTATGTGTATTTCATTGTTTGAGTTTCACCAAGCTGTGTTTATAAGTTTATGTGTTTGTTTCGTGTTTGTGTAGTTTATGAACTGTGAGTCGAATCACTGGTTTCCTTGTCTGCATTTTACTGTTGGTTTAATCTCTGTATTTGCGAGTTGGGTTGGCCTTGAGTCGAATAGGTTTCGCTGTTTGTTGAGTCTGTTTATTTTTCTGCGTTCCAAGTCGATTTTTGCTTGTTTTGTTCGAGTTCGGTTAATTTTGTTTTTCTGCATTTCGTTCAATTCCCTGGTTGTGCAATGGGTTTAATTTTCTGAGTTAATTCTGTTTAGAGTTCTTGTATCCTGATTGTTGCTGCGAGTCTGTTGCTGATTGTTGATTGTTGGAGGTTTTATTAAGTAGGATTTACTTTGCTGTTTTCCGAATTCTGTAATTAGTTGGAGTTATGTCTGAGTTTTCGGTTTTTTTTACTAAATGCTGCGAGTTCTAAGTTGTCCTTGTTTTGCTTGTTCTGTATTGAGTTTCTGTTTGTCGGCGATTTTTGTTGTTTCGATTTCCTTTTCTGCACTGCTAATCAGCTGAGTCTGTGCTATTGTTCTTTGTGTTTGGTTCCCGAGTTTTTCCGAGTCTAAATCACTAAGTCCGCGTTCCGTTGATTTTGTTCATTGGTTTCGTTGGTAATTAAGTTGCTGCTTTGTTCAAATTAATTGATTGAGTTGCTACAATCTCGTTTATTTCTAAGATCTGAGTTCAGAGTTGTTGTTTACTGAGTTTCTTAAGTTGTTTACTGAGTTGAGTTGTTTATTGATTAAGTTGTTGTTTGTTAAGAGTCGTCTGTAGCTGTTTGTTTTTTCTTCCTGTTCTAATTTCTTTTTGTGAACGAATGTTCTGATTGTAACGTCTAAGTTATCTGGGCTAATATGCTCTTGGTTTATTTTTTCGGCTAGTTAAAATTTCGAATAAGTCATGTCAAAATTTTATTTCAATTTTCTGTAAATAAAAGTCGATTTTAATTCAATTAGTGAAAAATCAAAATTTAGTTTTTAGTTTAAATAATTCCAAATTTTCTTTTCAAGCTAGATTAAATTTCTTTTAGTAGTTAAAATCAAAAATTTCACAAAATCACTTGTTCTAATTCGCCTAAATAAAAAATTAAGGAATGCGAATAACTTAGTCCCTGAGAAACGAATCAATAAATATTACAACGAAACGAATTGTGCGCTTGCAATTTTAAATACTTATTTTTAGCACAACAAGTTTATCACTACGAAGAGAAGTAACCTTACTGGAGATTATAGCAACATCTGCTTGAAGAGACTGAGGGACCGTAGGAACCGTAGACATAGGTTCACCAGCAGAAGTAGTAGGATCTTGGAGGATCTTCTTGAGGAACCATAAGCCGAGACAACAACCCATCTTCAATTTGCAAATTGTTCAATGTCAAGAACTTTTGATCTATACAATCTTTAACAATAACCTTAGCAGCCCCTTTACATCTATATCGAATAACTTGAAAATCTTAGACAGCCATGAGGCATAGGGTAACCCACTCACAGTCTTCTCAACAGTAGCTTGCATCTTTTTCAAAATAAGGCTTGACACATCAAACGGCCTTCCAGATAGAATCATAGCTACAACCAACACATCTTGATAAGTGAAATTTGATTTATTTCCTACACGAGGACAGATGTGCGACCTGGCCATCTTAAACACCAAATGAGCTAATAGAGTTACTATAGTGGTGGAAGGGGGGTTCGAATCCATAAGCTTAACATCTCCCATTAACAGTTTTAACTGATCAATAAAACTAAAATCAGGAAGAGACACAAACCCTTGATCAGTATAGATATCAACATCACTGTCCATTTTGATTTTTAAAACAGAGCTTAAAATAGGAGGATTTAATTGAATCTTCATTCCCCTAACCGTAGATGTCACATTGCCAAACTTATCAGATTGTAAATTAGCATAGTATTCGCGTACTAAATCAGGATAGTAATAGTTAGGCAAGTCAAGTAAGAACGATTCTAATCCAATATCTTGAAACAATTTCATCACTCCTTACTGGTTAAAGAGAGGAATAATCTTACTTGCCAGCGGTTGCCCATAGATGATACCACGATTTTCCAAATCCAAATCTTTGTACCGATCTTCGAAGGCAGGAGATACGAACGATGGATACATTTTGAGGCGCTTGGAGTCCGGAGTCTGAGAGATTTCATCGCCACTCTCGTTCAAATCAACCACCGACTTATCCTTCTTCGATGGAGTAGGAGTAGTCCGAATAGGTGTCTTGCGAGCCTTAGTGTTGCGAGTCATGATGATTTGAAGAGGATATGAAGCACTTGAGTAATCGCCGCTTAGAGAGAGAGATAGATAAGACCCTAATTTCTGTTTGCTCGGTCTGTTTTGGGGATAGTGTTTGATGATTCCTCTTTTGTTTTGATAAATATTAGGGGAGAGTATTTAGGATTAGAATAAAACTAAATATCTAATTATAAAAAAAACGGATAGGATTTTATAAAGAATAATAATAATTAAGCACATAATAAAATTACCATAGATAAACATAAACACAAATCCAATTAATTCCTATTTCAAAAAGGTATAAATATTTATCTAGAAATCATATCAATTCTAACATCAAATAATCATTTATCAGGTTTATTGACATATACTACCAATTCAAGTCACATAAATTCATAGGATATCGATTTTCACACAAATGGTAAGCCAGAAGTGGTAACCACAAACAGTATGCCATTTGTGATATGTAACTGGAACAAATGGTAAGCTAACTTGTCCAGAAGCTATCATTCAGCACGCTGTTTTACATAGAGCACATACCAAGTTGCATTCTAATGACTGAAAATCTTTCTTCAACAAGGGGCTTTGTGAAAATATTAGCTAGTTGAAATTCAGTTTGAATATATACCAACTTTATCTTGCCTTTGGCAACATTATCTCTTAAGAAATGATGTCGAACATCAATATGATTCGTTCTTGAGTGATTCAACGGATTCTTCGAAATATTGATGGTGCTAGTATTGTCACAATTGATTGGAATCTTTCCACACTTGATATCAAAGTCCCTTAGTGTTTGAATCATCCATAAAAGTTGAGAACTGTTGTGCTAAAAATTAATTAAGATTTAAATTGCAAGCGCACAATTTGTTTCATTGTAAAATGTGAGATTCGTTCCTCAGGGACTAATATTTTCGCAATTCTCAAATTATAATTTAATCGAATTAGGTCAAGTTTGGGTTTTGGAAAATTCTATTTTACTATTTAACTATTTTTAAAAGAAAATTTAATTATTGCTCTATTAAAAATGAAAAGAACAAAAACTAACTAGATTTTATTTTAAAAATTCATTTACAGAGCATTTTAAGGAAATTTGGGCATGAGTTCTAAGTAATTTAACTGGCCCATAATTCATAATTTCGAAACTCTGAAAACGGAACCAAGACAATAGAGAACTCGGCAAAAACAGACAGACACAGAGAAGCACAAGCTGGGAATTCAAATACGCACTAGACTAATAGATTCGACACCACAGACTCGGGAATGACTCGGTTAAAACAGAACATCGACTATAACCAGTAAATACAAAACACCAGAAAACGCAGCAATTGGACTCTAACAGCGTTATAAACTAAGCATAAACGCAATAACTAAACTCAACTGGTAAATACAAAAGGCAGAAAAATAAATAGACTCAATAAGCAGTGAAACCCATTCGACTCAATGCCCACACTACTCAAGAACTCGCAGAGAATAAAACGAAACAGCAAAACGACCACTATCTAATACTGAATGAGAAGAAAAAAAAACGAAGCAATAAACTCAGCAAAATTAACTAAGAACTACAACTAGACATAGCAGCTCAGCAGACAAATTCACTCCATTACTTAGACTACACAGCAAAATGAAATCCCACTAGCACACCACTAGCGAATGACGATTCAGGACTCAAAACTCAACTAATCTACACAAAACTCAGAACAGTGATACAAACGAACTCGAGAGACAAAAACTCCGCAGGAACTAAGTACACAGCAACATACGCAGTAACGAATTCAATTCTAAAATCAGGGAATGAACTCAGTGAACAAACAAAACCACAACCACTCGATATCGCGAACTCAGTCATTTACAAACAGAAGCTCAGACAACGACGAAAAGAGACTAAAAAAAAACTAAGCGAGAAAATACAACGCAGACAGCAATCGATCTATTCGGACAGTACATTTACAACCAACCCATCCAACTCAGACTTCAACAGCCAAAACTGAAAACAGAATAGCAATCAACGATCTTAAACCAAAGTACTCAGAGAATAACACCGAATCTACACTCAAATCACGAACTCGGTAAAACAAGATAGCGATTTTAAAATCAAGAAAAAAAGATGGGGAAAGGGGTTTGATTATGCTGAAATCGTAAGATAAGGGAGAAGGAAAAAAAATGAACTGGGTTTTGTTTAACTAAAACAAGGGAGGGTGAAATGTTTTGAACAAAAACAGGGGATCGATGCTTCGAATAAATAATAGAACAGAGATATAAAAACTGTAAATACGTAAAGAAATTTACTATTAAGTTTCGAATAAAAATTTAAAGACAGAAAAATGTACTGAAAATTTATAACTAATATTTTTGTGTTTTTTTTTAAAATACGAAAATAAAGAAATTAACTATAAAATTAAAATTAAACTAAAACGATGTTGATAATTTAAAATTAATGGCCCACAATAAAATTGATTTTTAAAGGGGCAAAACTACGAATTAAACTACGAACACGAAATTAAAGTTTCGTTACTCTCAACCCCTAGTGGTTAACATTTCGCTACTTTATCCACTAAACGGAATTACGAAAGTAACGAAACAAGGCAACGATAATGAAAGAGCAAGACAAGAAATTAAAGGAAATGGAAATTGCATTAATTAAAAGAGGAGTGTTTACAAAAATTTAGAACTACAAAACAAGAAATTAAATCTAACCTAAAACTACACTACACTAAAATCTATTCTACTCTATCTACTCTACTCTAAGTTGAAAATACAAGGGAAATGAGGGGGTATTTATAGGATGGGAATTAGGGTTTAGGGGGGTGTGGGTAAATCTTGGCCCTACATTTGGGTTGTGTGGTGGTGTAATCCTAGCCATTAAAAGATTCCTTCCCCATTAAGCTTTGGTAGAGTTGATCTTGGCCATACACTTTTTTAGTGTGTTGGGATGATCTCCACCTTCCATGTGTCCTCCAAGATTCCCTTTCCACCAAACTCCTAATTCTTTTTCCTCTTTTTCTTTTTGGTCCTTTTTCTTCCTCTTTTTCCCTTCCTTGCACTTTATTTCTTTATTTTGCCTTTTCTGTATTTATTTACGAATTTCCTGAAATACAACAAAATAAATGATTAAATCAAGAGTTCAAGCAATAAATAGGTAATAAAAATATGCACTTATCAGATGCCCCCATACCTATCTTTTGCTCGTCCTCGAGTAAAAAAGAAAAAGAAAATCTAGATAAAAGTCCTATACTCCTTTTCGTAGGTGTGACGGTTACATTTGGCATATGCAACAAGCCCTTTAAACCCCTAGGCAGCCCTAGTGGACGAGTAAGGTCTCGTGAGGGCCTATAGTGAATGTACCCACAAAATCCATCTAGTTTGTATAAAAGATCACATGGCAATGCACGCCACACATACATGTCCTCTTATGACACATCAACTTAAGAATCAAAATGAATTTGCAAAGTCTTGGTGTGGAAAGTGCAAGGATTCACATAGCCTACTCAAAGAACCATGCAGGAGTGACTAAAAGTTCATGTCAAGTGCAAAAATTATTGGTAATCATGCTAAGTCCACAAGGGCACACCTCAGAGTCAAAACTTGAGATCTCTTATGCAAAAAAACAAACAAGCAATACCTCACCTTTCACTCACAAAAGAATATTCACTCAAAAACAAGGGTAAGTGTATCACTCAATTCCAACAAAATCAAAATGCATGCTTGACACTTGGTATCATCCCAACTTAAATCATAACATACATTAATAATGACAATCAAAAGGTCTTTATTAGGGTTGTAATGGGGCTAGGGACAAGGTATGTCAAGAAAGGCCAAAATAAGGTGAAGTGTCAAAAGCTAGTAGTCACCATGAATAACATGCACAACACCTCCCCACACAATTCTATTTTTTTTATTTCAACAAAAAGCCTTGACTAGTCGTAATGAAGGAGGATTACAAAAAACATAAGTATGCTCTCATATATATATATATATTTTTAAAGGGAGCTAAAATAAATGTAACAATAATCCTCCTTTAGATTTGATTTGAAAATCGACTAACAAGGTAACAACAAATATTTCCTCAAAAGTTGTGAACAAAAGTAAACCCTTTTCACACACCTTATTGCTCCACCAAGTTCCTACTAGCCTTTGACAAATTGGGCTCAAGAGTACGTAAGGCTATACAAGAAAAAGGTCTTAGGCGAGTAACGTGGTGTGTCACCGAAAGAATTTGATTAAGCTCAAAGGGTTAACTAATTGATCATGTAAGCATGGTGTGGATATTTTTTGAAATATAGGTTATTCCTAAATGCCTTTATCATTTTATCATCAATCAATGTCATGCATTTCAAGATAGAACTCAAACAAGTGCTAGCAATGCAAATGACAAGTGGACACTCAAGCAAAAGAATATAAATGCAAAAGATGTGCATATAGGCTCAAAATCTCACTTGGTGTAGTAAAACATAATCAATCTCAAGAAATGGTTTCCTCAATGCACCTACTTGTACTCAAAGCATGAAGACCAAATCATCTTACACCTAATCATGACCTTCTAATTTCATGCACAATTCAAATAAGTCTACTAGCTTCACCTTGCTAGTGTAAGTGTGTGGACAAGAACTTTAGCAAATCATTTCTCAAGCAAAAGTTAATGGATCATAAGATTGTCATAGCATGCAAGGGTGCATCAAGCAACTAGAAATCAATTAACAAGACTAGAATAAAATTAGAACTCTTTTTGATTTTTTCATTTTTTTTAATTTTTTTGGATTTTTCAAAATTTTAAATTTACACTATGATACTCAAGCTATCAGAAATGATATTCAAACTATACAGGCTAAATACCAGACAATCAAAAGCACAATGAAGACATTCATCTCTGAGATCAAGATTGTCAAAGACATGTTGCTCAAATCTGCTGGTGTGACATCCACAACACACTCTGCTATGGAGGAAGATGTAGGTCTGGAAGGGGTGCCGAAAGTGGCAGATAAGGATGGGGACGATCAGGACACTGAAGTAACAAAGTCAGATGATGGTATTGATAAGGTTCCCAAAGCCTCTTAGTTTTTGATGAATTAAGGGGGAGAAAATTTGGATAATTTATGTTAAAAATCTGAACTTGTGTTTTATTTGGTTTAAGTATCTGGATATTTGCTAGTGTCTGAACTTGTTGTTTAAGTGCTGGATTTATGTTAAGTGCTGAATTTATGTTTTAAAACTTGATGGTTGAGATGCTTTATAAATTATTATTGTTTTATATCTAACATTTATATGCAGGGATTCAGGGGGAGATCTTTTAAATTCTCCTTAAATTAAGTTGTAATCATCAAAAAGGGGGAGATTGAAACTCCTAAGTTTTGATGATCACAAACAGCAAGCCATTTGGCTTATAGATATAAAACAGCATGCCATTTGTATTTGCTCTAACTTGGTTTTGCAGGATAAAACAGCTTACTGATTACATGATCAGTTTATATCAAACAACAAGCCAATGTTCACAAACAGCGTGATAATTACACTGATTGTGTCTGATGGAATTAAAGATGCATTCGGAAAAACAAAGAGCATCAAGAGGGAATACTATATAGATTATATGTAAGGGTCCTCAGAATATTTGTTGAACATTCCTACCACTCAAACATTTGGAGACAAGTCAATACTCACTTTATTTAAATAAGGTCATTTTACCTTATTTAATCCCCCACCATACCTCCACTCAAACACAACACATGGGACTCATCATGTCAAATATTCTCTCCATGTGTTTAACTCCATCAACGTTCCATCTCTTCTGAGTTTGCAGAGCGTCATTCTTCTATCTTTTGCTAAAATAATTCATCATCTCTAACGGTTGTATTTCATACCGTTGGAACTATTTTCAAGCAATTCAAACCATTCTTGTTCACCTATTTAAGGACTGAATACCTTCAGTTCTATAATCAACGAAGTGCAGAAACAAGATATACACTTACAACTTCAAAGCTTTCATTGCAAAATTCTTTTATACCTTCAAACCTCTTCACACACACGTATACAATATTCTGAGGGTTCATAGGTTGAGTTGCATTTATTCAAATCATTGTATTGTTCAAGTTGTAATTGTTTTGCTGTTGTACAAGGTTGGCTAATAGGTTTGGGTGGGTCGAACTAGGCTAGAGAAGGATACTTGGGAAGTATTGCTTAGAAAGTTAGTTCATAACATCAAACAGCAAGCCATTTGTAAACAGCAGGGTACAAGGGAGATATAATATTGTATCTTGTAATCGGTTTATAGTTGATCAATAATATATTCTCTTACCAAGTTTGGTAAGGGACCAGGACATAGACCATAGGGGTTTAGGGGTCGAACCTGGCTAAAAGATCGTGTGTCTCATTTTACTTACCGTTTATTTCTTTCTGCATTGCATATTAAGACAAAAACAGCGTGCCATTTGTAAACTATGTTATTACAAACAACAAGTTGTTTGTAGCATTTTTCAAAACAGTTCATAACTAAGCATTGTTAGCCATAAACACCTATTCACCCCCCCTCTAGGTGTTGTTTTCACATTGGTCAAAAGATGCATCTATTTCATAGAAAGACCAATCGCATTTTATTCGGAAACGAAACCTGATTTAATCGTATTAAATCCAAATAAAATACTTCCACTTACTAGAATGACTTGAAACTTGATATGGGTCACTTAAATGTTATTTCCTATGCATGGTAAAAGTTTCGTAATTTTTTGAGAATTTTGGTCCGGGCACGAAAATCGAGAGAGTGGGTCCACGTTTGACCACAATTGACTAAGTCAACGTTGACCATAGTTAACCAAAACTTCCAGAATTTCATTTTATGATATTCCTAAATTCTACATAATTTTAGATTTATTTATTGGGAATTTTCGTATTTATCGGGTATTTAATTAACGAAACATGTTACATAGTGTGGCTGTATTTTACACCGATTTTCAAAAAAGTGGCCAGTCTTTTAATTTCCCAAATTAGTGACCAACCTTTCACTTTGTCTTACAAAATAATGGCCAGTCTTTCAATTTATCAAATTAGTGGCCAACATTTCACTCTGCGTTGTAAAAAATTGGCCACTTTAGAGATAATTTGCCTACTATTAGCCACTTTTTGAAAGGCGGAGTGAATGATTGGCCACTAATTTGAGAAAATGAAATACTGGCCACTGTTTTGAAAGACAATGTGAAAGGTTGGCCACTAATTTGAGAAATTTAAAAACTGGCCACTTTTTTGAAAATCGGTGTAAAGTACGGCCACCACTCTATAATTTACTCAACATATTTATTCGTTAATTGATACGAGTCCGATACAATTAATTAGAGCTCAAACACAGCTGGGATATTTATGTAGAATACCACCCCCACTTGCAAAGAAACACAAAACCATCCCCAACAAACACAAAACCACTTTCCACCTCATCAATCCAAGTGCTTTTAATCTCAACCACTCCTTTTTCCTCCAATCTCCACCCTTCCTTCCACCCAACTCCTCCTATAGATAAACCCCTTCCCCCAACCATTTTCTTCAAGCTAAGGAGCCAAATAAGTGCTGGGATTTTTGAAATGAAAGCTCTCTCAATATATCTAAACACTCTCTACACCTACTTCATCTCAAAAACCTTCTCTTTCTTATATACACTTAAATTTATACAAGGTTTTTGTTCCATAAAGCTTAGTTCCTTCAACCAAGCTCTCTCCCACCTAGCACGCTCCTCTACCACTACTATCCGGCCTCCCGAAGGGCTGCCCAAGTTCGACCATAAGCCAAAATCCGGTCGAACCTCCGGCGAATTTTTCCGACGAACTTTTTCCGGCGATCTCCAAAAGTGGTAATTTTTAGCTTCATTATTCGAGTCTTAACCGACCATTTTTATATACGTATAAGAGCTCTATACCTTCATCTTATCTTCTTTGATAAGCTCTTATATCGGATCTATATTTGACGACGGTCAAATTACACATCGAGCTTGATTTGATTCCCTTCTATCACCTTAGTGTTCCGGGGGAAAAGAATCTCAAAGCCTTAATTAAAACTTTAACGCACTTACTTTGGCCATTAATATTTTATTGTTGTGTGGTGTGTTTAATTACTCGTACGTGTGTGTTAATCTTAACGCGTAATAGCGTGGCACAAGCCTTTTATATATTTTCCGCACCTTTTATTCTCGTCCTCACACTTGTGAGTGATTTTACTTTCCGTATCTTTTTTCTCCGTCCTCATACTTGTGAGTGATATAATTCTTAACGCGTAATAGCGTGGCGCAAGCCTTTTATATATTTTCCGCACCTTTTTTACTCGTCCTCACACTTGTGAGTGATTTTACTTTTCGTACTAATTTAACGCATAATAGCGGCCCTCATTTTATCCTATATATAAAGTGAGCTACTTTTCTGCACGTGTGTGTTTTATCTGTGTGTTGTGTTATATTTGTGTTGTATTAATTTGGCCAAATTAATAATAAAGTGCAAATTGTTAAAGTAATATTGTAACTCTCGTTTAAATATAAATACGAATAGTCTAAACCAAGACTATATCGAACGAGAAATTATTTATCAAAGATCCTTAAGCTATAAAGCTTTTACACGGACTTAATTTTTACATTACTTCGAAAATAGACGTATTTTCAATAAAGAAGTAATTTTAAGTATGCTTTGATCTTTACAAAAAGACGAACCAAAGTATACGATTATAAGCCTTATAAGCCTACGAGCTTAAAGGACTTAAATATTCACAAACTCCGAGATATATTTAAATCTCACTATACGGAGTATTGTATCATAAAGTCATAAGCAAAGAAAGGCTTATTGAACTTAATTTTAATTAATATTCGGGTAAGAATATTATAGTTACCCTAGGACATATTAGTCCAAAACCTCTCTTTATATTACGGTTTGTTTCTCGTAGATATTGTTTTCTAAGTTTTGCAGTAAGGTGAAGTTGAAGTGAGGTGATTCTCGTTCTAAGACCCAAGTCGTAGGTATTAGCGGGGAGTTAGTGGCCTTTGCACCGTGAAGAAGAGGAAAGACCCAAGACCTTTCATCTAAGATCCAAGACCGGTAAAAGCGAGGAATTCAAAGACTACACTAAGGGTTCTACATCAACTTTGAAGAAGTAGCGGGGAATTTTTTTTTTTTTTTCTAAGTAGCGGGGAATTGCTGTCTAAGATAAGTTGTGTAGGTTTTTCACAACGACTTTGAGGGTGTAACGGGGAGTTACGGCCCAAGACGAGTCTTGTGGGTTTTTATATTTATTGTGAGGTAATATAGGGTTGTAAAGGCTTCTCCGCCTACTAAAGGAGCAAGTTATTTTTAAAGGAAAATCTCGAGTCCGGAGAGGAGCTCGGGGACTGGAGTAGGGGTGAGCGAATCCATTAGGGGTTGCGCCATCGCGAACCAGGATAAAATCTCCTGTGTGGTATTTTCTTTCCTTGTCTTTTATTTCTGCACTTATAAACTACATAACGACTCGGTAAAGTTTTAAAAAGGGAAAATTATTTTAAAACGCCATAATAATTTTTAAATTGGTAATTAAGCTATTCAACCCCCCATTCTAGCTTAATATAGCCCTCTTACGGGACCTAACAATTGGTATCAAAGCGGTGCTTTTTAACGTGTTTGTTGAGTGATTTGCAGATTTACAGGCACAACAAAAAGTGATCCTACATGGCGTATCTAAATACCATCGGTTGCGGTGAAGGCCTATCTAGCTCTCGCCATCCTCTATTTGATGGCACCAACTTTGCAACATGGAAAACGAGATTTCGTATCTATGCTAGATCTCAAAGAGTCAAAGTGTGGATGGCCATAGAACACGGAGTTATCATTCCTACCAAAATGGTTGACGATGTCATCGTCGAAAAGAAGGTTAGTGAATATACTTTCGTTGAAGAAAATATGATGAATATTACCGCTAAAGCGAAAATGGTTCTCACAAGTGCACTTGCTGAAAAAGAATATAAAAGAGTAAACAATTGCAAGTCTGCACAAGAAATGTGGAACAAATTAGTGGTTACCTGCGAATGAACCACTGATATAAAAGATTCTTGAATGGATACTCTAATCCAAGAATACGAGAACTTTAAACTCCAATTTGGAGAAAACATCATCGATATGGAAACTAGATTTACTCGCATAATCGATGAATTATCTCAACTCGGAAAGAGTTATACTCAAAATGAAAAGAACCGAAGAGTTCTTAAATCTTTACCTCCTAGTTGGAAGGTTAAAGTTACTACTATAAAAGAAATGCATAATCTAAATGATTATGACATCGATAGCTTATTCGGGAATCTTCGTGCATACGAAGAAGACAATATTCCGCATAAAGTCATTCATACAATGGAAGACAAAAAGAAAAATATGGCTTTAAAAGCTATATTAATCGATGAAAATGAAAACGACGAGGAGTTAAACGAAGAACTCCAAAATCTCGATGAAAGCGAAATTGCTTTACTAACGAGACAACTTCGTCGTGTGCTACAAAGCAAAGCTCAAAGATACGGAAAAGGCTTTCTAAAATCAAACAATCAACAAAGAGTTTTTAACTCTAACGGAAGGCCTAATTACTCACAAAATTATAGTCCTAACTATAAGAGTAATTTTCCAACAACGAGCTATAATAAAGGCAAAGGCACTCAAAATACAAATGCCTATAATAATGCCAACAACAATAATAATCCTACTTACACTCCTCCAAAATATAAAGAACAAACTCCGGAGGAAGCACAAGAAGTGTGTTTTGAGTGTAAGCAATCGGGTCACTTCAAAAGAGAATGTCCAAAGCTTGCTAAAGGAAGAATTCTCGTGGCGGAAAACGGTTGGGATTTAAGTGAAGATGAAGAAGCTCCGGAAGCTAGTGAAGAAGTTGTCAACTTGTGCCTAATGGCTATCGGGGATGAAGCTACTTCAACGGGAGCCTCCACTTCTCATCAAGAGGTAAGTTATAATCTCAACTACATCTCAAATAAATTGCAATTAGATGAATCTAATTTGAATCTAGTTGATATGAGTAAGTATGATTTAATTGAGCTTGTTGTAGGTATCAACAATAAATATAAAGATGTTGATAAGAGATTCCATCTATTATGGTCTGAGAAAATGAAAATCGAAGAAATGTATCATACTCAAAGTAAAGAGTTTACTCGGATGATGGATATACAAACTCAAAAAGAGAATGAAATGACATTTTTAAATGATCAAAATCATCTCTTGAAAGTTGAAGTAAACAACTTCAAAGACAACACTCTCAATCTTGAAGTAGAAAATGTAGCTTTAGTACTTCAAGTTGAAAAGTTAGAAAATGAGAAGTTGCAACTCAACGACAACATGAACAAACTTCATGTTGATCTATTGAACCTTAAGATTCTAAACGAATCTATAGTTCAAATAGTGCAACATCTAAATCTCAAGAAAACAATCTTGAAAAAGAGAATGAGCTATCAAAAATCTTTGAGGTAAAAGAAAAAGAATTACAACAAGAAACTCAAAGATTAAAAGAAGAGAATTTCAAGCTCATATCTCAAGTTATGGATCAAGAAAGATTCTTTAATAACAAGATTAATGCCTTAAAAGATGAAAAAAAAAATCTTGAAACTGTTGTTCAAAGATTTACCAAAGGCAATGAGATGTTAGATAGAATGGTACACTCAAAAGTTTCTTATAACCGTGAAGGTCTAGGATACGATAGGAACGCTCCTCCTAGAGAAGTTGTTCAACCAAGAGTGCAACCTATAATAGCTCCTCCTAAACCACAAACCTTAAAATGTACTTATTGCAACAAAGATGGACATTCGGTTCTATATTGCAAATTCAAGAGTGGTGAATTTAAGGGGAAGCATGTATGGATATCAAGACCATACAAGAAGGTTGAAAAACAAGTACCATTTAACAAAGTTGCTTATAATGGTCAAAAGCAACAAAGGTTTCAACAACCTATTATGTCTCAAAATAAAAACATAATGTATTATAGCAATGCTAGTAGGTATGCATCTAGAAATCAACATGCTTCTAGTCATAATTTCCATCCTCAAAATGCTCCCTACTTTGCAAATGCTAGAAATAATATGCATCGTGTTAACCCTAGATTTTATGATAATGCTAGATATCCACAACATCATGTTAGACATCATGCACCTAGAAATATCTATATGCCTAACAATGATTATTCCATGCCTAGATTCTATCATGCAAACTCAAATATTATTTATGATGGACTAACCCCAGGACCTCAAGACAAAAGGGTACCTATAAATTTAATTGATTGTTTTGTAGGTTTTTCTTGCCACTAAGCAAGACATGTGGTACCTTGATAGTAGATATATTGAAACAAGCTCCAAGAGCTTGGTATGAAAGGTTGAGCAAGTTCCTATTAGAAAACAATTTTAAAATGGGAACGGCCGATAAAACCTTATTTACAAGACAAGAAAAAGATGATATCTTGCTTATACAAATATACGTAGATGACATCATTTTTGGTTCAACCAATGATGCACTATGTAAAGAATTCTCTCATAATATGAGCAAAGAATTCGAAATGAGTATGATGGGTGAATTAAATTTCTTTTTAGGATTGCAAATAAAGCAATCTGATGAAGGCATACATATTTCACAATCGAAATATTGTAAAGAAATGCTAAAGAAATTTGAAATGGAAAATTCAAAACCCATATCTACTCCTATGTCGACTTCTGATAAATTAACAGAAGATCCCAACGGAATACCCGTTGACACTAAGAAATATCGATGCATGATTGGTAGCGTGCTTTATATTAAATTTGATGAGATCTCAATCTTATGCGATAACACGAGTGCTATTGATCTTAGCAAAAACCCCGTGTTACATTCAAGATCTAAACATATAAATATGAGACATCACCTTTTACGTGATCATAAAGACGATATAAAAATGACTCATATCGAAACTGAGTACAATCTCGTAGACATTTTCACAAAACCATTGAATTCCGATAGATTCACTAAACTCCGTTTGGATTTAGGATTGTTGGAAATTCCAAAATAATGGTTTATATAAATGTATAAATATTATAAATATTTATATATTTTTGTGAGAATATTTATCATTATTTATAGTCATCTCACGAAAAAGATATCTTTCCGGATAATTAATTCTCTAAAACTCATATTCATCGATAATGATAACATATTAAATTTTATCGATCGGGTTTTATCAAGAACTTAATTTTCCTACGGATAAAGGTAAAACTATTCGAGCAAATATTTATCGAAATTAATTTCGAAAATATTTTTGAGATACTAAATAAATGATATTTATCTCGATACAAAGAATCAAAATATTAGTATATTTTCTAGTAATTCGTGACATATTATTATATATCAAAATATATTATTATTAATTTTCAAAACTATTTTCAGAAAATAAAATATTATTTTATGATTATTTTGGTTATTTTGACCCATTTAATTGAGTCAAACCCGTCCCAGCTCAGTCAAACCCTACCCATCAAAAATCCCTAATTAATCTAGTCCGTTGGATCTTTAGACTGGGTTAATCCTGGCCGTTCATTACATAAAATTATATTTACTATGTCCTATTCATTGTATGTGTGTGTAGCAGCCGCGTTTCTCTCACGCTCTAAACCTCTCGGCTGTTCTTCGTTTCTCAGACGAGTTCATCGTCCTTCTCCGATGAAGTATCGATTAAACACTACTCTATACACTACACATCATCTTATTCTCGATTTGATTCTCAGAAATCTCAAATCGACTTTAAAAACAAATGGGTTGGGTAAAGAAAAACGATTTCGATAAACAAATCGCTATCATCCAAATTGATTTCGGTTTATAAATCAAAATCGAACAGTTATATATATATATATATATAGGCCATTGTTCCATGGAGAACCATCTTACGTGGAGAACCGTGGAGAACCACTTAAAATGCATTAAAATTGCTTTATATATAAGGGCCCCGCAGGGGCATCTTCACAAAAAAGTCTTATAATTCTATCTTCTATCTATCTATAAAAAAAAATTAACAAAAAAAAAAAATTTAAAAAATTTTCAAAAAATGATGACGTGGCAACATTTTTAAATTTTTTTTTTTTATTTTTTTTTAAATTTTTTTTTTTGATGAATGAATAGAAGGTAGAATTATAAGACTTTTATGTGAAGGGGCCCCGCCAGGGGCCTTATATAAAGAGCAATTTTAATGTATTTTAAGTGGTTCTCCACGATTCTCCACGTAAGATGGTTCTATATATATATACACGACATATACACACACGCTCACAGTCTTTTGAATTTTATTTACAATTTATTCAAAACCCTAACATGTTATCGAGAGTTTTATGCAGGATTGGTGAAGAATTGATCTAATTGAAGACATCACGGTGATTATCTCGCCCATTTCTTGACTAGCGAAGAGCATAAAGGCTTAACTCGGAGGGATCGTCTACAACTCAGCGACTTAACTCGGCACGCAGTGATGTATGGAGAGGTAAGTCCCAAGAAGACTACGAGGCCTTGGGCTCAGGTATTAATTCGACTAAAACTTGTAAAACTGTCTTGAATACATGAGTTCTTAATTATCTTGTTATTATTTGAGCTCTAGAGATGACTGAGATAATTTCTGGTGGATTGAGTATTCATGTTACAGTTTGGTTTGATTATAAGCAGTTTACTTGGTACAACAGTGCACATGAAACGATAAACGTACAAAAGTTTTCTCTGTGAAAATACGTTCAATTGTTTTTTGGATTGAATTAATTCTGTTAAATAGATTAATTGGACAAATTGGAACGTGTGATATTGTCAACACTAAAAAAATTCTGGATTTTATCAAACATTATTTTGACTTAATCAAATGTGCCTCTGTTTACTGTCATGATAATTCAAACTGTAAATCTATGAGATATTGTTTAATTCTAATAATTCAAACTGTGAATCTATGAGATATTGTTTAATTCTAATTGATAATCAGTGAACTGGTTGTTTCTGTGTACTATAAACGTCTTAGGTACATAAGAAGATATGGTTGGTCTCTGTCTTGATTACTGATATTTGAGTGAATTAATTCTGTTGTATGGATTAATTTGTTAAATTCGAATATATGCGGGGGATTTAATAGGGTATTGGCCCCATATATCACAATTATAAAAATAATGGTCCCAAATGACAATCTGAAAATATGGCCCCAAATATCACTTGAAAACGCTATTTAAACCTATGTTTCCTGAAAATGCTAGAGCGTGTTGCGTTGCTCTGAGAAAAAGCCAAAAACGCAGTATCATATATTGTTTTGGTCAACATCAAACGTCATCTAATTTAACGTTTTTGAAAAACGTTACATGCACCAGCGTTTTCTGATTAATGTAAGCAAGTTCTAATCCATATACCTGCTCCCATACACGTGGGTTGAGTGCCTTCTATCTTGCTGGGAAAGGAAAATGAACATGGACAATGAACACTGACATTAATGGGGTCCACCACCTCATTTACATTTTGAATGAAATCACTTTATTAGAATTGGGGTGTCTTTGTGTGTCAGTTGCGGGTCCATGCATTGGAAAGTGATAGAATAAATAGAAAAAGAAAAAAAGTGAAACGCTGAATAAGATAGTGTTTTAGTTAAAAATCATAACGCTAAACGATATAGAGTTATAAAGTGATATTTGGGGCCAACTTTTTAAGTTGTGATATTTTGGATCACTTAGTCTACAATTGTGATATTTGGGTCCTTTTCTCGATTTAATAGTGTTTGCAAATCATGAGATATGATATGTTATATATAGCTGTTAACACTATGTATATGTGGATTATGTCTTCTGATTTGGTCAACTGAGTGTTTTGAGAATGTGGAATAATAAACTTGGCATCTCTGTACACTTGGAAATTTGGATATGTTAAAAAGCTGATATGTTTTGTTTTTGTGATTTGGCCAGTCAATTGAAGTGCCTAGTTGATCTTTGAAACACTGATTCACTCTATATGACTTGATTTAATTATTCACTTCTATAGTGTTTACGGCCTTGAAAATTCAGTTACATGATTAATTGATATCTGAATGGTACTGCATGTGTGAGATATGTTATATGATGCTGTAAGAAAATATAAACATTGTGCTATTATAGTTGCAATAATTGACTTAGTCAACTGTATGATATATGTCTGTCAGAACTTGTGAGATGGTAGTGGTTTATCTTAGTTCTACTCTTGGTCTGACTGTGATCCATATACTATTATATGATGCTGAATTTGGTTTCTATATCTTGATGTACTTTGCTGAAACTTATAATTCTTCTTAACTCTTGAGTCTTAGGTGTCTAAGTAAGAATTAAAGTTTATATTTTTGCTATTGACCCTATCTGTCTTTTAATCACTATTGATATTACAATCAGTCACATGTGGTTCTAATTACTGGTTCTGGAAAATCAAACTGTGTGTTATAATATGCTGATATAGTGAGTAGTGAACTTGGTATTTTTAAAACACTTGGAATGTTCATGTGCAAAGAATGACATGTTTGCCTTTGGTAATCTGGCAAGATGATTAATATGCTTAATTGATGTTTGGATGAATTAATCTTGCTGTATGAATTAGGTTGGTATATGTAAAAATAGCTGCTCATTAAAATTATATGATTAGTTATGATTGATAATGCTAAATAGTGAATTTGATCTTTAATATATTTGAACTTTCGAGTGGGCAAGAAATTGATATAATTGTGACCTTGTGTGATCTGGCAAGTCAAATACAGTGCTCAGCTTACTTTTATGTGAATTAATCTTGTTATATGTGTTAATTGGATTAATTCAAGGGCATGTGGTATATGTGAGATAAAATAGAAGATAATTAACAGGGTATAAATAAAGATTATGCTCATACTACTTGGATTGGTCTACTGAATGCTTTAAGTGTTTAAGATTCAAGATGGACATGATATTATCCCTTGCTGTATAGTTATATGATCTTCAATTTGTCAAATATATGACAAATGACCTTGACTATCCTGGTGTGTTATCTGACGATAGCTTGGTTGTTCAGTTGAAATGGTATGCACTGGTTAGACTTTGTTAAGGATACTATTATCATTTATAACTATATACAATCATGATTACACTCACACACTTGCCCTCACCCAAAGACTTGGCTGGGTTCCCTTTGAGAGGCCCAGTATCTGGACACTGGGGTGATAAACGGCCTTAGAGACAAATAGGATTCATATTTTGTATCTATATATTGTCTAATTGATACTATTATGGCTTGTGGAATAGTGAATGTGTCCTGACTAAGTAAGTGCATGCTTGTTTATCTTGATTGACTTAGTCAAACTGTGTATCTGTGGCTCTTGACAGTCCATGTGTAAACTTATTCCATGCCTAGAGTCATGGAGTCATGAATATATTCTTATGAGTACTAAAAGGAGTAACCTAGCATTAAATGAAGATGACCTCAGTTGGACTTTTAGGATCACCAAGTTACTTTTGGAAATAGCCTTTTAGTAGTCAGCCATATGTTCCCTGGACTTGCATACTAATATTGTCATACATATCCTGCATCTGTCCCACTACTTGACATCAAAAGATTCTGCATTGCATAGTACATGTATAATTATGACATTCTATGAGTATTAACTTGAGTCATACATATATACACATATAATTTTTTTTTTTTTTTTCCGGGTAAATGAGGCTTTGCCTCGTGGAATTTTATAAATAAGAAAGAAATACAGCCTAACAAGAGCAAAAGCTCAAGTCAGGAGAACAAATATTCCAATGGAACATACTCCAAGGAATAAAAAAGAAAGCTACAAACACACTAAAAGCCCCAGGTACAAAGTCATCTAAAGAGATGACTTTGCACACATATCCGGATTTAGTTTTGAAATACCATGCAGAAACAAAAATTTATATGACACATATGTATACATATATATCAACATGCTTCCTTTACAGCTACATGCTATCTTATGCACCTATAACATGTCCATGCATGCCTTACAGTTCATTAAATGAAAATACTATAGATTTATCAAACTGCATATACATCCGGACTTGCTCTTAAAACATCATGTAATAAAGGACAAAAGGAGATATTAGATGAACCTTCTGTGATTTGATCTGCACTATGTTAACTGTTTATCTACTGTGTTACTCTTTGCTGTTAGATAAACTTGCAATCTGCTCTGTCTTTTGACTCTGTGCTAGTTAACTTTGCTTTGCCTAAGTTTATGTCTTTTATTGTAATAATACCAATGCAGACAATTTCTTATAATTAGTGAACCACACTGATTAATTTGAACTCCTTTTGAATGTATATAAATTGCATTGAACTCAATTTATCTCTCTGCACTTATTATATATATATATCTATCCTTATTTTGACTATATCTGAAAATCTGACATGCCATACACTACACATGAATTAGCTCAGTATAGATAAGAAATATAGAAAAGAATTGAATTATGTTTGCTAATCTAATTAAGTGCCTGCAATAATGTAATGTCTCAGTTATTTGGCCTGGTATACTTATCAACTGTGATCTTTAAAATCTTATCAGTGATAGTTAAGTTAGTGGACTACTCTGTGATTTCATTTGATTCTTCATTGGGGTAGTATAGTACTTATCTTTACAGATCTTATTTAATGTAGTACTATAAACTGCTTGTAAACAAAACAGGAGATAGTTAAAATTGAAATACTAGCTTTATTCCCAGAGTTTCTGCTATGATATATGAACAAGTTCATCACTAATATAAAACTCTTAGAATACCTGCAGTGTTCCAAAATTCTCAAGCAGTATGTCATATATCTCTGCTATTATAGTATTGTGAACTGTCTAAAATATAACTTGTTAGTACTGCATTGTTTAACTTGAGTTATTGTTCTAAACTTTCCTAGATTCTTGCTATACTACAGTACTCACAGTTATGCTTATGTTATCTTGATTTTATTAGAAAGTTATGAAAAGAACTGTAGCTATCACATTTTGGTTATTTATCAACTTGTGTGATTAGCTGTATTATGATTTTTCTAAAGATCCAAAAACAAGTTCAGTATTGTGAACTGCTTATAACAGAACTATAGTAGAGATATAGTTTTATGAGTCATACGCGTTCTCTTTGGTAACCTATTGCATTGTACTACGGTGATAACAGCTTACTTATAAATTTTGTGCTCTAGTACAAAATTGTGTTCTGAATAGAAAGAATTGAGTTACGATTGACTGTTTTGATTATCTAGTAGAATTTATCTTATAGTTGTTTTTCGACTTCTCATAAAAACAGTCAAATCGAAAAATGCATATATATGTATGATGTATCTCAAGAAAAAGCATTCAGATTACATTTCGACATAATTCATGTATTGCATACTTTTCACCTGGATTCTCGAGTTTATTTATCTTGATTTACAGATTCTGTATGAAGTACTGACCATTCAAAGATCAGCCTTCAACAGTCTACATGAAAGTTTATGTATCTAGTATGATTGTTCAGATTACGATTGAGAAAGTTCATATACTTGTAGATCTGAACGACTTCTGATAAAGAGTGTATTGAGTTAGGACTGAATTCTTCTTAAAGATATGTACCTAACATTTATTTCATATGTTGTAGATTAGATATCATTTGGCGCAAAACACTGTCATTATACTTTCATTCGTATGCCAATGCTTAACACTGTGTTCCAGAAACATTTTATAGGAAGAAAAGAAAAGAAAGTGAGAAATTTAATTTCTTCAACTTGTTCCTGAATGATTTTTTAGGAAAGAAAAGAATTGATTTCTAAAGATTTAGAAAGAAATTTCATGTATATTTGTCTCCAAAATTTTCTTCCCACTTTTGGAAAGATTTGGAGAGAAGAAAATTATTCATTTTCTATTCTTTTCTTTTCTTTCTTTGTTTCTTTGTTTCGGGAACACAGTCTAAAAGTACTTATGTATGAATCAAGATTGCCAAAGAACGAGCAACTTAGATCAACATAAAAATGATTCGAAAAATAATCATATATATATTTCTGGGTACCGTCCCAAAAGAAAAACAGTTTTACGATTCATTTACAAATGAAAAGAAATTTCTAAAAGTAAATGAACAATTAAAACAGAAAAAGAAAGAACTTACATAAGTTCTACTTTAGCACAAAAAGCTTTGTAATCTAAGAATTACGAAACAAAAGTTTCTGATGAACGCAAGAAACTACAGAAATAAAGAAGAAGACATTGAAGGAGAAATAAGGGAGAAATTGGTAAGCATACCAATTCTTGAGAACAGAATTATTTTCAAAGGGGAAGCCACAAGGGGAAGAGAAGATTAACAATTTGCCAAATTATAAAAAGAGGAAGAGATAAGGAAGATGGAAATTATTTTGATTCATAAATGAATTATATTTTGAGGGGAAGCACAAATTTTTGATAAATATATCAAAAATACAAAAGCTTACATTAAATAAAGGAGAAATAAGGGGAAAGTCATTCGGTATTACACCAATTCAATTGGTCTTAACCGAAATATTCAAAAAGGGGAAGAGGAAATTTGAAAGTTTTTGGTTAAATACCAAACAAAAAGGGGAAGAGAAAATTAGACCCCCTAATTTAAAATTTTCAAAATTTCTTATATAAATTATGCCTAACAGTATTTATCTCATAAATTGTTTTGCAGAAATCAATTAGTTTAAATAGACCGCGTGCTTCGAATCGAGTCAAAAATTATTTTTTAAACTCATGCATACACTAAGGGGAAGCACATACGGGTAAATTTTTAAATTTTATGTTTTGTTCGGCAAATACCAAAAAGGGGAAGATTGAAAGGATATCTTCGATATATTATTTATTCTGGTATTTGTACGATTTTACATAAAATTTGATTACATTTAGTTATCCTCTCCACTAGGTCATGAATTTAATTGATTCCGTCAAAAGTCAAAAGTCAATTCTAGCAATATCTATTTTTAATTATAAGAGATATTCCATTATTGCGAAAAATTAAATTGTATTTTTATGGAATATATCTCTACACCAAGGCAATAAGATCGAATAATAAATATTGATATTTGATATTTTTTAGATCTCCGTTGCAAAATTGATAAGGCGACATGCTCGAACAAAGAATATTCGAGGAATAATATTCTTTAGAGAACTCGTGCTAATTTAAAAACGATCAGTTTTTATTCAAAAATATTCCGCCTTAGCACTCAAAATACTTTTATTATCAAGAATATTAATATTCAGTGGTAGAATATTAATACTCATTGTTATCTCGTACCAGAAATATTTAAAGTAAATTTTCTCCCATATCTTAAATTTATTTCATTTGGGAGAAAATTATTTTAAATACTCAAAAATATTTCCTACACTCTCAATATATTTTATATATTAGGAAATATATTCTAAGTATTTATTTAAGTCAAAACATTGGTCAAAAGATGCAACTATTTCATAGAAAGACCAATCGCATTTTATTCGGAAACGAAACCTGATTTAATCAAAATAAAATACTTCCACTTGCTAGAATGACTTGAAACTTGAGATGGGTCACTTAAATGTTATTTTCTATGCATGGTAAAAGTTTCGTAATTTTCTGAGAATTTTGGTCCGGGCACAAAAATCGAGACAGTGGGTCCACGTTTGACCACAGTTGACTAAGTCAACGTTGACCATAGTTAACCAAAACTTCCAGAATTCCATTTTATGATATTCCTAAATTCTCCATAATTTTAGAATTATTTATTGGGAATTTTCGTATTTATCGGGTATTTAATTAACGAAACATGTTACGTATTTATTCGTTAATTGATACGAGTCCGATACAATTAATTAGAGCTCAAACACAGCTGGGATATTTATGTAGAATACCACCCCCACTTGCAAATAAACACAAAACCATCCCCAACAAACACAAAACCACTTTCCACCTCATCAATCCAAGTGCTTTTAATCTCAGCCACTCATTTTTCCTCCAATCTCCACTCTTCCTTCCACCCAACTCCTAAACCAAACCAAACCAAACCAAACATACCCAGTATATCCCGCTCAGAGCAGGGTCTGGGGAGGGTAAGTTGTACGCAGACCATGCCCCCGCTTTTTAAGGCGGAGAGGCTGTTTCCGTGAAGACCCCCGGCTATGTGCACGACAGATACGGTGGGTGATAAAGACACAGAAATCTTAAAGATACTGAGGTCCTGATGCTCTCCACTTTTTCAACTTGTGAGAATATCTTCGGTCGGGTCCCCTGCAAAATACACCACAAGCAAACGACAGCAGACCAAACCAACCGAGTCATACAAGAATATACCGGTCCAAGGCAATCAGAAGACAATAAAATAAACCCCTTCCCCCAACCATTTTCTTCAAGCTAAGGAGCCAAATAAGTGCTGGGATTTTTGAAGTGAAAGCTCTCTCAATATATCCAAATACTCTCTACACCCACTTCATCTCAAAAACCTTCTCTTTCTTATATACACTTAAATATATACAAGTTTTTTGTTTCATAAAGCTTAGTTCCTTCAACCAAGCTCTCTCCCACCTAGCAAGCTCCTCTACCACTACTATCCGGCCTCCCGAAGGGCTGCCCAAGTTCGACCATAAGCTAAAATCCGGCCGAACCTCCGGCGAATTTTTCCGGCGATCTCCAAAAGTGGTAATTTTTAGCTTCATTATTCGAGTCTTAACCGACCATTTTTATATACGTATAAGAGCTCTATACCTTCATCTTATCTTCTTTGATAAGCTCTTATATCGGATCTATATTTGACGACGGTCAAATTACACATCGAGCTTGATTTGATTCCCTTCTATCACCTTAGTGTTCCGGGGGAAAAGAATCTCAAAGCCTTAATTAAAACTTTAACGCACTTACTTTGGCCATTAATATTTTATTGTTGTGTGGTGTGTTTAATTACTCGTACGTGTGTGTTAATCTTAACGCGTAATAGCGTGGCGCAAGCCTTTTATATATTTTCCGCACCTTTTATTCTCGTCCTCACACTTGTGAGTGATTTTACTTTCCGCACCTTTATTCTCCGTCCTCACACTTGTGAGTGATATTATTCTTAACGCGTAATAGCGTGGCGCAAGTCTTTTATATATTTTCCGCACCTTTTTTACTCGTCCTCACAAGTTGTGAGTGATTTTACTTTTCGCACTAATTTAACGCATAATAGCGGCCCTCATTTTATCCAATAGATAAAGTGAGCTACTTTTCTGCACGTGTGTGTTTTATCTGTGTCTTGTGTTATATTTGTGTGTTGTATTAATTTGGCCAAATTAATAATAAAGTGCAAATTGTTAAAGTAATATTTTAACTCTCGTTTAAATATAAATACGAATAGTCTAAACCAAGACTATATCGAACGAGAAATTATTTATCAAAGATCCTTAAGCTATAAAGCTTTTACACGGACTTAATTTATACATTACTTCAAAAATAGACGTATTTTCAATAAAGAAGTAATTTTAAGTATACTTCGATCTTTAAAAAAGACGAACCAACGTATACGATTATAAGCCTTATAAGCCTACGAGCTTAAAGGACTTAAATATTCACAAACTCCGAGATATATTTAAATCTCACTATACGGAGTATTGTATCATAAAGTCATAAGCAAAGAAAAGCTTATTGAACTTAATTTTAATTAATATTCAGGTAAGAATATTATAGTCACCCTAGGACATATTAGTCCAAAACCTCTCTTTATATTACGGTTTGTTTCTCGTAGATATTGTTTTCTAAGTTTTGCAGTGAGGTGAAGTTGAAGTGAGGTGATTCTCGTTCTAAAACCCAAGTCGTAGGCATTAGCGGGGAGTTAGTGGCCTTTGCACCGTGAAGAAGAGGAAAGACCCAAGACCTTTCATCTAAGATCCAAGACCGGCAAAAGCGAGGAATTCAAAGACTACACCAAGGGTTCTACATCAACTTTGAAGAAGTAGCGGGGAGTTGCTGTCTAAGATAAGTTGTGTAGGTTTTTCACAACGAATTTGAGGGTGTAACGGGGAGTTACGGCCCAAGACGAGTCTTGTGGGTTTTTATATTTATTGTGAGGTAGTATCTTGGAGATACGTATCAAGACCAATATTTATAGTGTTGTAAAGGCTTCTCCGCCTACTAAAGGAGCGAGTTATTTTTAAGGAAAAATCTCGAGTCCGGAGAGGAGCTCGGGGACTGGAGTAGGGGTGAGCGAATCCATTAGTGGTTGCGCCATCGCGAACCAGGATAAAATCTCCTGTGTGGTATTTTCTTTCCTTGTCTTTTATTTCTGCACTTATAAACTACATAACGACTCAGTAAAGTTTTAAAAAGGGAAAATTATTTTAAAACGCCATAATAATTTTTAAATTTGTAATTAAGCTAATCAACCCCCTCCCCCTCTTCTAGCTTAATATAGCCCTCTTACGGGACCTAACAACCACCAATGGTACAAAACAGACGCATTGACGACTCATCTGCTTTGTAATTCTCATTGTCATTTAGAATTGTTGACCAAGTGTCAATTACTGAGTAGTACAGTTTTTTGTTTTTATACATTGTTTGAATATGCTCCCTTATACATCTCACCCCCTTCCAAGCAAACACCTCTTCCCTATAAATCAAAAACAAAAATTACAATTTTAGCAATTAAGATTGATATAAATCATAAAATGAGTGTTGAGAATCACTTACATTTTATCTCTATTCTGTAACATCATGTATCTCCAAAATACAATGTCATCATTTATGTATTTGCCATTAATGTCAATTACTCTTTCAATATAAGGTGACTTGGCATATGGACCCAACTTTATCTGTCTTGTGCTCTTCTCTCTCAGTAATGGCTTAGGTGTCACAAAATCAGTGTCATGATAATCAACTTTATCTTTTTCGTGTTCTTTGTTGATATCATGACATACTTGCTGCACAATTTCTGTGTTGAAATCAGGTTCGATCTCAGGTCCAAGTGAGAATGAAGGAACAAAGCCATCACTTGTTCTTCTCTTTGCAGGGAACGTTATAGACATTTCTTTCATACCTTCTTCTGAATGCAAAAATTCAATGATCTCTAGTTGAGCGAAAATTTTTGGATCCAAGTCAAAATCATCATCAATAACAAACAATTTATGAGCTTCTGGAGTTTTCTGTTGTCCTTGGACTTTCTTATCTGATTTTTCTTTTTTATTCGGACAGAATATATCATTGTATACCTCTTGAATAATCTGAAGCTGTTCATTAGATGGATAATTTTTCATTGTTTCCATCATTTCTTTTTCAAAATGTGTCTTGCCATTTATTAGTTCAGAAGCCATCAGACGTAGCACCTCCACAGCATCCTGAGAATTAAGACCACCAAGGAAATACATAACCAATTCCGTACAAAGTATAGCAAATATATGTTATATTACATACATAACCAATTACTAATTTTTGATGCATCCATCAAAGAAATACACTACGTGAATCAGTAATATGTAAACAAAGAAACTCATATATAAACTCAATCAATAATAAGTAATTTGTAAATCAATTCGACAGCCACGAACACAGCAACATAATTTAACCAAGAAACTCATAAACATGTAAATACAGCAACTCAGAAAAACGAAATCAAACAGAAATGAAAACGAAAACAAAATAAAACACTCAACTCAGCAACACAAACAACTCGGTAACCTCGACTTAGTTAAACCAACAAACTCATCATAATCAAAACAGGCCTCATACTCGACTCTAAACTGAACCAAAACAAAACAAACAGAATGCAGCAACTCGAAACGAACTTTTACAAAATCGCATAAATTCATAAATTCGATCCTAAAGAACATAATCACTCAGCTATGCACTAGACTAACAGATTCGGAAGACTCAGCACAAAACTACAACGATGCAAATCAGCGAAACAAACTCACAAAAACAAAATGAAAAAAAGCTCACAGACCTAACAAAAAAACTTCTGTACACAAGCAAAACGAGAAGAAACTAACCCAATTCATTACAATGAGTCAACTCGGCAAATAGCATAATACATCGAACTCAGAAAACAGCATATGAAATTCAATGATCCATAAGAAACTCAATTCAAACATGTTAAATGAACACAGGGAAACTATCAATCTACACTACAATTAATCAAAACAGGGGAAGGGGGTTTTGAAGGAAGGGGAAAAGACTGAGAAATCGAATATATGTTATATTACATACATAACCAATTACTAATTTTTGATGCATCAATCAAAGAAATACACTACATGAATCAGTAAGAATATATACACCCAATCAGTAATATGTTCTGTATAAATTAGTCAAATCTATGGCATATATCAAGCATATATCAAGACTCTATTCTATCTTCCTTGTCTAATAATGATAAAAATTCGACTTTACAATTTATATTCTTGTCATAACACAGAGAAGGGGAAAATATACTGATTATACCTTTTCTTTACATTGTGCATCATCTTCTACATTGAGATTTTCTCTGTCTTCATTCTCAGAAAAACGTTTATCATAATCAACATCAGTGCCAGATCGCATCCGATTGCTATCATGCTTATGTTTATTTGGCCATGTGCCCCACTGCCCACACTCTTTTCTATCGTCAATTCCTTTCTCATGTTGACCCCATTGTCCATCATCATTTCGAGCATCAGTTTTTTGAAACTGATTGCTATTTTGGCACTAGTCGTCATAATCAGTTCCAATATTTTCTTGGTGCCAATCATTCCACTGACTACTTTCATACAGTCATCATTATGAACATTCTGTTCCATAAAATAGGAATGTAAATTATAATTTTACATTATGTATTTTGAAACAGAATACTATTATATAATTGAGATCCTACATTATATTGTTTTTTTACCTTATCTTGCGGCCATTCAGTCCCTTCATTATCATTATGGTTGTCGTTATTAAATTGATCATCATCATGATTCTGTTGATATAAAATTAAAATAATTATTCATGATTAATTCATTTATTGCTTAATAAAGTTAGGTACTAAATTCTCTATTAATTTATTGATTAATCGTCATGAAGGCTGGTACTAATTTCTCCCTTAATTTACTGATTTATATACTACGAAGAAATGATAAAACTAATACAAATTAATGATAGACTTTTACCTTATCTTGAGCTGGACTTTTTCATTCTTGAGGTAGACTTTTTTATGCTTGATCTGGACTTTTTGTGATTGAGAAGACTGTGAGAAATGTTCCCTTAGTGAAACTAGGATTTGACCCTGTCCAAATTCTCCAGTTAGAACCTCGAGTGCTTGCCTTTCTTTTAGTTTCTCTTCTGTCCATCCAGTAAACGAGGGATATTTCCTAGCAACAAAAGTCTTGCCTCTGTGCCTCACCCGATCAACATAAAACAACTACAAAATAGAGTTGAAAATTTTCTATTATTAGTAAATATACTAAATAATCATGTATATAAGAGGCAAGATAAATTTTACATTTTTGAAGTTTAAGGATTATCTTACTGTAAGAAAAATTTGTGAGCCCCCGAAGAACTCTGATGCTGTTCGATTCCAACTTTCTTTTGCAGTCACTAGATTTTCAATAAGAAATTTAGCCCAGTTTTGTGTCACACAACTATCAATATCTTCAAATGTCACAAAGTATCTGTCAACATACGAATGTGTACTTGTTCCTATGAGAACATTTGATAGAACAGTCAAAAAATTGAGCTTAAACAATTCTGTTGCTCTAGTTTCCGCTCTAACTCTCTCAAGAACCATAGCTGTTGTTATTTGACCTTTCGGAAACTGAGCTACCCATTCTTTCGCCCTTCTTGAAGTTGTCTCACTGTCTTTTTGTACTATTGGTTTCCCTCCATATGTTAGTCCAAGCACATCAAAGACATCTTCTTCAGTGATGTATATGTTTCCATTCTCAACTTTTAACGACACACTCATATGGTCAAATATTTGAACAATCCTTAATGAAAGTTTAGATGGTAACATCTCCAAATCAAACTTAAGTAAGGCCTCAAAGCCAGCTTTTTTCACCCAAACTTTCTGCTCATCAGTAAGGAAATACACCATTTCGATAAAAAGTCTGGGAGAATTCCTAATTATGGCTTTCTTTTCATTCTTTCTTTCCTATAAAAAAACAACAATAAAAAAAATAAGAATATTTAAACTTGTAAAATATTTAATCTTTGAGGCAATCGACAAATTGCCAAAATTTGTTACCTCGTCATCCAAATTTCTGTTTCTTTTGTAGATATGTTTTCTCTTTTTGGGTTGTTCGTCATTTTTTATGAATCTCTACAAGTACAACAAATGTTAAAAAGTTAATCTAAAACAGAAGATAAAGAATTGGTGATTCCTGATGGATACTAATTTTAAATACATACCTTTCGAGTAAACTTTGTTTTCTTCATTTTCTCTACAGCTACCTCTTCTTTAGATGGAGGGTTATCAGTAGCCTGACCTTCAGTTTGAAAATTCTCAGTAGGTTGTTTTTCAGTAGCTTCATCTTCATCTTCATCCTATACGTTAAAATAGCACACAAGAATCAAAAAACCAAAGAAAATGAAATCAGTTTTTGATCAACTACAAACCAAAGTTAAATAAACTACACTAACTTATAAAATCAGTATAGAATCACATATAGAATCAGTACTTTATACCAATAAAATCAGTGAAAGGTAAAGCATTAATCGGTATAGTTACATATCCGTAACTTTAAAAAATGACAGTGACAATCAATAAATCATTAATTAACGATAAGGTTGACAATGACATGCTGCTCAAGAGTAACTTTCCATCCACTAAATATAAAACAGATAACTTATAAAATTATTATATAATCAGTATTATGATAAAATCAGTGATATTCAACACATCAGGATACCATACAATAAACAGAGCTACACCTACTGGCAACATCTAGCTACATCAATAAACAGAGCTGTAAAACCAATAAATACTCAAACAGAGCACTAAAATCAGTAAACTACAATCATGTCAATAAACATACAGAACACTAAAATCAATAAAATACAATCATGTCAATAAACATACAGAACACTAAAATCAATAAAATAAAACAGAATAAAACAGTAAAACTAACATATTAAATCAGAGAAAAAATCAAATAACATATTAAAACTAATAGTGAGAAAAAAATCAGAGATTAACATATTGTAATTATAAGAGCTTTTAATAACCAGATATTAACTCATAGCATAACAGATCTTTGTAAAACGATAAAATCAACAATATTAAATCAACAAAATCAGTAAAAAAATTGATAAAACCCTAATTTAACATACCTCCTCTAGTTCTAGCCATTGTTTTGCTTCAATAGTCAAATAACTTTAGTAAAATAGCTGTTTAAACAAGATTTAGGCATTAGTTGTTAGTTTTATTAATTTTTTTGTGCAAAAACCCTATAAAATCACTAAAATATTTACATGCATCAAGTAAAATATACTTATATCGAAGATTATGAATTAAATAAACTACAAACTTGAATAATGAAACCTTACCTAGTGGTTTTTGTGGTTTTTGGTGTTGAATAACTTCGTACTTTTCAGATCTGAGATTATTTGTTGATTCTTGAAGATTGAAGAACTCAAACAGCTGGATATTTTGCACTAATTAAAAAAATCATGAATTAATCGTTGATTAAGGCTCAATGTTTACTGATTTTTCTGTTATTCAAGTAGTGGAAGGAGGGGAGAGAGTGAAGAGAGAGAGAGAGAGAGGCGGTTTTGTGTGTTGTGTAACGTGTGTATTAGCGGGATTTTCTATTTCTTTTTTTGTTTTTAAATTAACAGATTCTTGTTTTGGGCCGGACTCTTTCCTTTGGGCCAGCCTGTTTGTAGTTTGTAATTAATATTGGTTTGTAGCTGAGTAACACTATATATATATATATATAGGGGGCTGCTCAAATGAGACCTTATAATGAGATCCTCTCTTATAATGAGTCCCCCTCATATTTCTTGTATTATAAAGGGCCTCGCCAGGGGCACCCAATACGAAAAAGGCTTATAATTCTACCCTCTATCCATTCATCAAAAAAAAAATATTAAAAAAAATATTTTTTTCTAAAAAAAATGATGACGTGGCATCAGTTTTTAATTTTTTTAAAATTTTTTGTAATTTTTTTTTGATGAATGAATAGATGGTAGAATTATAAGACTTTTTCGTATTGGGAGCTCCTGGCGGGGCCCTTTAAAATAGATGAAATATGAGGGGGACTCACTATAAGAGAGGGTCTCATTATAAGAGGGGTCTCATTTTAACACCTCCATATATATATATATATAAGGCAGGTGCTCAAATGAGACCCCCCTTATAGTGAGAACTGAGAGCTTTCCATTTTATACTTTATTACATAATCTGGACCACACAAATATGATTATATTAATACCTAATTAATAACATAATAAGTCAATTTCCTACCCCCATCTGACCCCCACCCCTAAATCCTCCATCGACAGCGGCACCGGTCGTCTTCTCCGGTGGCCGGCACCGCCTCCTTTTCCTTTCAGACGTCTGGCCCTGCAAGGGCACATCTTCATCATCTTCCTCCGGTGAGCTCCGCATGTGCACCATCTTCATCATCTTCGTCCAACGAGCTTCAATCCATGGAAGTCCATCTATTGAGTCTCCATGGTTTGATCTCCATCCGGTGAACACATTGTTTAAAATGAAGAAGACAGTGGAGACCTTATTGAAAAACTTATCACAAATCTGAAATGAACAGGTGGTTAGTGGCGGTGGTGGCGACCGGAGATGGTGATGTTGTGATTTGTCTTGTTTCATATCTGAATTTTTTTAATGAAATGCTCGAATTTTTGATGATTTGTATTGAATTTTTTGGTGATTTGCTTTGAATTTTTGGTGATTTGGTGCTGGTGCCGACCGGAGATGGTGGTGTTGTAATTTGTCTTGTCTCAGATCTGAATTTTTTTGATGATTTATGCTCGAATTTTTGATGATTTGTATTTAATTTTTTGGTGATTTGCTTTGAATTTTCGGTGATTTGCTTTGATTATTTTGTGATTTTTGACCTAAAATTGGTGATTCTGTGGGTGATAGGATTGGTTATGATTTGGAGATATGTGGTTTGCGGTGTGGTAGTTGGGGAATGATGGTTGTTATGGAGTGATGGTAATTTTTTTGGTGATTTTCTTTGCAAACTCTCATACTACATGTTGTAGAATTTCCTAAAAATATGAGTGAGTTCTGTCAGGTCTTCCAAGCACTTGGCAATCTACGAAATCTCACATTGTTTTTCTGGACTACCTTGAGGGCTGATTGTGTTCTAGATTGTTCTATTTAGTCAACCTGGAAATCAACTACTGCACAAGCAAAACAGGTAAGAGTATTGTAACTAGTAAGTCTAGCAAAATCATGGTTTTAGCGACAAAAATATGCAATTTCAGTTCTGTTGGCATTTTCCCAATCAAATTTGGAGTTTTGGGGTTGAAGAATGTGAGTATACAACTGCTAGACTGGAATCAACAAGACTGTTGCACTTTCTAAGGCAAAAAGGAAAACTTTTGTTGCACGCGCCATTGGTCGAGGTGAACGTTGAGGATGGTTGTGCGGAGTGGTTAGAGGTTGGTGATTGGTGGGTGGCTAGTATTGAACAGCAATATTAACCTGGCAAATAAGAAGGGGGAGAGGGATGCGCGCGCCTTTTTTTTATTGAGTTTTTTTTATGCGGCCCAATGTGTAGTTCTCACTATAACAGGGGTCTCACTAGAATAACCCTATATATATATATATATATTAAAATTTGTACAATATTGTGTTCATTAATTTATTTATAGATATTTTTTTCGATTTTTTTCTTAAATTTATATTTTGATTTTTTTAAATAAATATTATGCCGCCGCGAAGCGTGACTTAGTCAACTAATATATATATATATATTAAGGAGGATACGCGGGAGGTTATGTGGAGCTCTAAAATCGTTTCAATCTATTTTTTCTATTTTTTTAAAATTTTAGAAATTTAAATATTGATAAATTATAAAGTATTTTTAACATATTAAAAGTAAAATTCTATGAGAAATACATATTATTAGTTCTATTAAAATTAGATGTTCGAATTTATAGCGAAAAAGAGTTTGAATAGGTGTTTAACATATGATCAAAGTTAATAAGTAGAACACGGTTTCAAATTTATCTAGCAAAAGAGTATATATAAAGGAGGATACGCGGGAGGTTATGTGATGCTCTAAAATCGTCTCAATCTATTTTTTCTAATTTTTTAAGATTTTAGAATTTTAAATATTGATAAATTATAAAGTATTTTTAACATATTAGAAGTAAAATTCTATGAGAAATACATATTATTAATTCTATTAAAATTAAATGTTCGAATTTATAGGGGAAAAGAAATTGAATAGGTGTTTAACATATGATCAAAGTTAATAAGTAGAACACGGTTTCAAATTTATCGAGCAAAAGAGTTTGAATTCATAAAGGAACTTTATTAAAGAAGGTCCATCAGCGTATTTGGAATAGAATACTGAATACATGTCGAATATATAGGCAATGTTTATATTGAGCTCTTCGAGCTGAAATAACGAAAAGTGGCGATACAATCTTGCAGGTTCCATTCCAATTAATTATCATGCCTATAATTTTGTTCTTTTATTATTTTTGTTAGTCACAGATGCATGCCTGTATACATCTAATAACAAGCATAATTGTTTGTAATGCTTTGTGTTAGATATAATTGATGTGATTTAATATCAGTGTTTAAGTGTTACAGGTAAAAAGAGTTTAACTTGTTATTGAAAGCAGTCGTAGCAGAGTTTGAGTATACGCTGATAGCTGGAAGCGCAAACGCTGACAGAAGAAAGCGTAAACACTGCTAGCTGAACACAAGGAAGCGCAAACACTGCTGGCTAGGAGAGCAACAGAGTTTGCTAAAGTCTGTCTACTGGAAGCGTCTACAAGTCAACAGAGTTTGAAGATTAATTCAAGATTAATATGGAAGCAATATCTTTGAAGATTGGATAGCTGTCAAAGAGATTGAGTTGACTTAGAAGACGTGTAGCAATCGTAATTGATATCAATTGTATAGCTTAATTTTAGGAGAATCAATTAACGATTGTATGTAGCTGTATATCTTATAAATACAGTTAGGTTAACCCTAGAAGGGTATCCATCGTGAACGAATATCATTCATTGTAACCTAAGCAGCTCTCTGTGATATTTTACATCACTGAGAGAGGAATTATTAATTCCAAACAGTTTTAAGTACAAAAACGCGTGTTCTTGTTATTTACTCATACAGTACTTGATTATATATATATTGTGAATTCGACCTAACAAGTGGTATCAGAGCCAATCTGTTACTTTATTACAGTTAAAGATCCAAAACACAATAGTAATCAATGGCAGAGATTCCTCCTCCATCAGGTTCTGAGAAAGCACCTACTACTGTTAGTAGGTATGAAACAATTAGGGTTCCGATACTCAAGCCATCAGAATATGCAATCTGGAAGGTAAAGATGACTATGTTTCTGGAAGCCAAAGATCCAGAATATCTTGATAGAATTTATGAAGGTCCTCATAAACCTACAAAGTTAACTGCTGCTGCTGGTGAGGAATCAAAGGTGGTTCCTAAGGAAAAGAAAGATCTAACTGCTGAGGATCTTTCATCTATTGCTAAGGATGCCAAAGTAAGGCACTTACTTCACAGTGCTCTTGACAATGTTATGTCTAACAAAGTAATTAACTGCACAACTGCAAAGGATATTTGGGATGCACTTGAGGTTAGATGTCAAGGAACTGCTGCAATTAAGAAGAATAGAAGGAACATACTCACACAGGAGTATGAGCATTTTGAGGCAAAGTCTGAAGAAACCATGACAGAAACATTTGACAGATTCTGTAAACTGCTCAATGATCTATCATTGGTTAACAAATAATATGATCTAGAAGACTCGAATCTCAAGTTTCTTCTCTCTCTTCCCGAAAAGTGGGATGTGAAAGCAACCACTATAAGAGACAACTATGATCTTGATGACACTGAGATTGATGAGATCTATGGACTGCTCAAGACTCATGAATTGGAAATGGAGCAGAGAAATAGAAGATCAAGCAGGAAGTCAAAGTCTGTTGCTCTGAAAGTTGAAGAAAAATCTTCAAAGATAGAAGCATCAAGGAAGAAGGCAAAAGGAAAAGCCTTGGTCATCCATTCAGAAAGTGTGTCATCAAACACTGATGTTGACTCAAACACAGATGAATCATCTGATTCTGAAGATGATGAAGAGATGATGCAAATGGCTGCATTGATGGTAAAGACCTTCAAGAAGATGGGATTCAAGAACTTCAAGAAGGGAAAGAGATTCTCCAAGGATTACTCAAAGTCTGACAAGAAAAATTTTAGAAAATCTGAGGGAAAAGACTTCAAATCTGGTAAGAAAGATAAGTCTGAGATTCAATGCTACAAGTGTAAGGAGATGGGTCACTATGCTCCTGAGTGCAAAAAGGGTAAAACTGAAAAGGCACTATACACCAAAGGCAGAGACTGGGCAGATACCTCAGATTCAGATGAGGAGGTGAATTATGCACTCATGGCCTGTACTCAGAATGAAGATTCTGAACTAAAGGTACCTCCAACTACCTATGCTTATAATACTGATAATATAACTGAATTGAGAATTTATCTTAAAGCATTACATATCAGTTATAGGGATCAGACTTTAGAAAATGAGAGAATCAAGAGTGAGTGTTCTCAACTCAAAGAAAGAAATAAACTTGTTGAGGAACAACTTGAAAACATGTATAAAATTCAGAAAGAGAGAGATGATGCTGTGTTTATAGAACAGGAGTTGCTAGGTAAGTATAAGCAACTAGAATCTGAATTGGAGGATGCAAAGCACATTATTAAAACTTGGACACATTCTGGAAAAGACACACAAGAGGTTTTTCAATCAGACACAGTAGGTCTAGGTTATTCTGAGGATGATGTGCTTAGGTTTCAGAATACAGTAAAGATTAGACCACCTCTTTCTTCTAAGAAATTTGGAACATTTGTTCATGGTACTGTTAAAACTGAACATGGAGCTGTTGAAAGTGAGCCAGTAAAAACCTGTGTCAAACAGGTTAATATTGGTTCAATGACAGATAAACAACTCAAGCATAAGCTTAAAGAAATAAAATCTGTCAACAAACAGAGAATGCCTAGGAAAAACAGAAATGGAAAGGTAGGCATAACATCAGGAATTAAGCCAATGCTTGCTACATTTGTACCTAGAAAAACTTGTCATAATTGTGGTAGCACTAATCATCTTGCTAGTTTTTGCAGGAAGAACAAAGACATTAATTCTTTACCCTCCAAATCTGGAGTGAAAAAAGATAATGTCAAACCAAGACCACAAACTCTGTGCAAACATTGTGGAAGTAGTTGGCACTCAATTTATACTTGGAAGAATTATCATGCTATTTATCATAATTATTATGAACTAAAACCTAATTTGAAATGGGTTAAAGTTGATTATGCAAGTACTAAGAATGAAAATGTTAGTTTAAACTCTGATAATGACAAATCCGCTGCAAAAACTAACAGATTCAATAAAGCAAAAGGATCCAAGCAAGTTTGGATCCTTAAAACTAACAATCAGTGATTGTTTGTGATTGCAGGGCACCAGGGTAAGTACCCTAGTCGTGGACAGTGGATGTTCAGGACACATGACTGGAAATAAAGCCCTGCTATCAGAGTATGAGGAGAAAGCTGGCCCAAAAGTTTCCTATGGAGATGGCAACATAGGACATACTCTGGGATATGGCAATATTAATCTTGGAAGTATCATCATCACTAATGTAGCTCTGGTTCCAGGACTCAAGCATGATCTGCTTTCTGTGAGTCAAATCTGTGATAGAGGATATCATGTAGATTTTCAGCCTGAATATTGTCAAGTCATCAGTAAATCTACAGGGAAAGTTGCTCTAGTTGGAAACAGACACAATAACATCTATGAAATAAAATTGTCAACAAACTCTGATGGCAAAGCAGTGTGTCTGTCAACAAGAATGTCCAGTGAAGAGAGTTGGAAGTGGCACAAGAAACTCTCTCATTTGAACCTGAACAACATCAATGAGCTAATAAAGAATGATCTTGTAAGAGGACTACCAAAGTCTTTGTTGAATGCAGAAGGCCTGTGTGATTCTTGTCAAAAGGCCAAACAGAGAAAAGCCTCTTTCAAAAGCAAATCTGAGTCTTCAATTGTTGATCCTTATCATCTTCTACATGTTGATCTTTTTGGACCAGTGAATGTTATGTCTCTTGGAAAGAAGAAATATGCTCTAGTCATTGTTGATGAATACACCAGATACACATGGGTGTATTTTCTTGCAAAGAAGGATGAAACTGCATTAACACTGACAGAACATATAATGCAACTGGACAAAGGGTCAAAGAATCAAGTGAAGATTATCAGAAGTGACAATGGAACTGAATTCAGGAATTCAACAATGGAAGAATTTTGCAAGAACAAATGAATTAAACAAGAGTTTTCTGCACCTGGTACTCCACAACAAAATGGTGTAGTTGAAAGGAAGAACAGAACTTTGATAGAAGCTGCCAGAACTATGCTTGATGAAGCAAAATTACCAACCTATTTCTGGGCAGAAGCAGTTCAAACAGCTTGTTTTACTCAGAATGCCACTCTGATAAATAAGCATGGAAAAACACCATATGAGATGGTGAGAGAAAAGAAGCCAAACCTGAAATATTTTCATATTTTTGGGTGTAAATGCTTTGTGCTGAAAACTCATCCTGAACAGTTGACCAAATTTGATTTGAAGGCAGATGAAGGAATTTTTGTTGGCTATCCACTGTCAACTAAAGCATTCAGAGTTTATAATATGAGAACTAGAGTGATAATGGATTCTATTCATGTGTCTTTTGATGACAAGAAAATAACTGGACTTGAAGATGTAAATGAACATGATCAACTGCACTTCGAAAATGAAGATTTAATCTCTGATGAACTAAACTCTGATGAGTCTGATCTGACAAACTCTGAACCTCTACTGGTAAATACTGAAGAGACCTTTCAGCCAGAAACAAGAGAAGAACCAGTTGAGGGGGAGCATGAAGAAACTCATCAAAGTGATAACTCAAATTCTGATAATGACTCAGCTGAAAATTCTGATAATGACTCAGCTGAAAATTCTGAATCAAACTCTGGTGACTCAAACTCTGAAAGTCCAAAATCTGACAGTTCACACACTGAGCAGTCACATTCAGGGGGAGCCTCAGAGAATGAAGAAAGATATCAAGAAAATCAGGAGAACATGGATCAAGGGGGAGGATCCAACTTTGAAAGAAGTCAATTGCCTTCAGCTAGGAAATGGACCAAATCTCACACACCTGATTTAATCATTGGTGATCCAGATGCAAGAGTAAGGACAAGAAGTGCAACAACAAATGAATGTTTGTTTCATGCATTCTTGTCACAAAATGAACCAAAGAAAGTTGAAGAAGCTCTTAAAGATGCTGACTGGATAAAAGCAATGCAAGAAGAGTTAAATGAATTTGAAAGAAATGAAGTATGGACACTAGTACCAAGGCCAAAGAACAGGTCTATTGTTGGTACTAAGTTGGGTTTTAGAAACAAAACTGATAGTGAAGGGGTTGTTACAAGAAACAAAGCAAGACTTGTGGCAAAAGGCTATTAACAGCAAGAGGGGATAGATTATGATGAGACTTTTGCACCAGTTGCCAGATTGGAGGCAATTAGGATGTTTCTTGCTTATGCTTCTCACAAGAAATTCAAGGTTTTTCAAATGGATGTGAAAAGTGCTTTTCTAAATGGAAAACTTGAAGAAGAAGTGTTTGTTGAACAACCACCTGGTTTTGTAGATCCAAAATATCCTGACCATGTCTACAGGCTAGACAAGGCACTTTATGGACTTAAGCAGGCACCAAGAGTATGGTATGAAACTCTGGCTCAGTTTCTTTTAGAAAATGGATTCAACAGAGGTACAATTGATAAAACTCTGTTTTATTTCAAATCTGGAAGTGACTTGCTTTTAGTTCAGATATATGTTGATGATATTATTTTTGGATCTACTAATGATAAACTCTGTAAGAAGTTTGCCAAGCTCATGCAGTCCAGATATCAAATGAGTATGATGGGAGAGCTAAGTTACTTTCTAGGCTTACAGGTGAAGCAAACAGATCTTGGAATCTTTATCAATCAAGCAAAATATACCAGAAATCTTCTCAAGAAATTTGGCATGCTTGACTGTTCATCTGCAACAACTCCCATGGAAACTGCAACAAAATTGGACAAAGATACAGGGTCATCAGTAGATATGACAAGTTACAGAGGAATGATTGGCTCTTTTCTCTATCTAACAACAAGTAGACCTGTATCATGTATGCAACATGTCTGTGTGCAAGGTTTCAGGCAGATCCAAGGGAACCACATTTAACAGCTGTGAAGAGGATTTTCAAGTATCTCAAGGGCACTGTAACTTTAGGGCTGTGGTACCCAAGAGAATCAAATTTTAAGCTACTTAGTTACTCTGATGCAGACGTTGCAGGTTGTAAGATTGACAGAAAAAGCACAAGCGGAAGTTGTCAATTTCTTGGTGACAGACTTGTGTCTTGGTATAGCAAGAAACAAAAATCAATATCAACATCTACAGCAGAAGCAGAGTATATTGCTGCTGGTAGCTGCTGTGCACAGATTCTATGGATGAAGAATCAATTGCTGGATTATGGGTTGAGGTATAGCAAAATACCTATTTTCTGTGATAACCAAAGTGCTATTGCAATGACAGGTAATCCAGTACAACACTCAATGACCAAGCACATCAGCATAAGGTATCACTTTATCAGAGAGCATGTAGAGGAAGGCAATATAGAGCTTCACTTTGTGCCTACAGATCAACAACTTGCAGATGTCTTCACCAAGCCTTTGAGTGAAGCAGCATTTACAAGGCTGGTTAATGAACTAGGAATGGTATCTGGTTTTGACTAAATATGTTGGTTAGACTCAAAATTTTCTTATAAAATGTGTTGCTCACATTTCTGTGAATTGCTAAGTGCTATGTGAACCTTGTTGATTAAACTCTGTTATGCAGACTCTGTTCACATGTTTCTGTTCTCACACTGTTAAACTCTGTCAGCATGTTTGTTGGTCATACACTATTAATATGTTTGATAAACTCTGTGAATTCTGAGTTGATTTTTGTCTGAATGAAAACACCAATGAAGAAATATGTATGAAGCATGATTCTCAGTGAATAAATCAAGATTCTTTCTGAGTCACTGTGATCTAATCAGAAATTGTGCAGTAAGTTAACACAGCATGATACTGTTTCATATTTAGAGCATCTCTTAGTTTATTTGGTCCTAAACTCTGAGTCTATGAATACTGTGTGCATTACCTCTCATGCATAACTTCTGATATTGATGAACTCTAAACTCTGATTAGTAACACTCTGTTTCCAAGACATACATAGTTCTTGATGATTCCTTGTTTGTACTTGTGAAAATTTTTAAAACTTGAGATGGGTCATTGTTTAGTTTGGTGAGGAACAATTCATGTCAGTACCCTGTGAGATTTTGAGCCAAATAAGTGATTGATACATTTTATATCAATCAAATTTTATTGATGTGTGATGTTCATCAGTAAGTATGTTGCTCTAGAACTTGTATTAAACCATTTTGAGACTACATGATATGTGTGTGCATGAAAATGATAAAGGCACTAGGATTTACCATCTTTCTTCAAACACTGTTCATAAATACCACCCTTAGTAAACCCCTTTGAGCCTATTTAACTGCTCATTTTTCTTAAACTCTGAAGTATTAAGAGCAGTTATATTCTTTTGGAAAATCAAATGCAAGCAGGTGAGTGTTTCTCAAGAAAAGAAAAGTTTACTCAGTATATATATATTAAAAAAAAAGGGGCATATATATACTGATCATCTTGTACAAATATGTACTAACAGTGTGACTAAACACTTTGGTCTGTTAAATTGTTCAGTTCGAAATTCACTCATTTTAAAAACATCTCTTCTCACCTGTTTGATCTTACTACATTACAACCCTGAATAAAGTCCTTTTGATTTGTGCATATATGTAATCAAAGTAGTGTAGATCTGGTGGAAATTCAAGCCTATGGAAGTATCTGCTTTTACTGATTGAATTTGAGAGAAAACACTTCACCTAAACACTTGTGTGCTTTGAGAGTTTGAGAGGAAATCCTTGACATGTAACTCACTGAATGATGCTTTGATGTCTATCTCCTGATCTTTTTGTCTATAATGACTGTGTGCTTACTTGGATAATCATGAATATCAGTGGGAATAGGGTTATTCAGATTTCTGTATTTAAGGAACTACAGAGTTTAGAATTCATCACATACTCCGTGTCTTATATGAGAGTTTGTGCATTCAGTGTTTATTGATTTGATTTATGGATTTTATGAAATATTAGATGCTATAAAAATTGATTTGGTAACCTCTGCTACTCACACACAAAATATTCACAACTGTACATTTTTGAAAGGGTTTTAGTGATAAAGTTTGAAAATTTGACAAACACTGATGGATTGTGTTCCGTACTCTAAGGTAAATTTTCATTAAGATAATTTGAAAATTTTGGAGTAAATAGAGTGTTTGACAACTGTTAATAAGTGTATTTTGTGGTAAAGTGTCTTGATAATAGGAAAGACAGCAGTAATAATGGCTTTTACTGCGCGTGATTAAGTGATTCGCTGCATGTTTGACACGTGTCCCACTTTCACCCACTCACTCATCATTATGTACCACTTTCACACTATTCTAGTAACGATTGCGTGTTTTCAATGTAAAAACGATTTTTTTTTTACTACTCAAATCACTTTTTGGTTATTATCACTCCACGTCCACTCATATTCACTTTACCAAAAACATAGCCCTCCTTTGTTTTTCACTTTGACATTTTCACAAACACCTTTCTTACATATCACTTTCACAGTCGATTCTTGCTTATTTCTTGATCTAATGGCAACAAAACCTTTTACTTCGTTTGGTCTTCGTTTTGTGCCTAACAATTTTGCAGCTCTACTTGAGAACGACCGTGCTCCTGAAGCGTTTCACCTAATGCAAAATTTTCTTCGTGACTCTGAGATTGGGCAAGCGTTGATTGAACCTGCTACTCTATATGCATCTCAGGTTGTCACTTTCTGGCAAAACTCAAGGTATATAGATGGAGGAGAGAATGGAACTCCGTCTATCATCTTCACTCATGATGAACAAGAGTTTGTGATAACTCCACAAACTATTTGAGAGACCTTGGACTTCGACACACACACATCGTATGCTATTGTTTCTGAACAGAATCTGAGAGAAACGTTAACAGAGATTGGGTACATGGAATCTCTTATAAAGCTGGGCAGTGTGAGGAGGCCGAATCTTAGAAAAGAATGGAATTTTTTCTTCGAATGTATCACCAGGACATTCCAGAAGAAAGTCACCAACTGGGATGCCATTCCAATGGATAGTCTGCAAATTGGGTATTCTCTACTCTATGGCAGTAATTTTGATTTTGGTCGATATGTGCTAATGAACTTAGGTGATAAGTTGTCAGAGTCTACTACAGTTTATTTTGCTAGATTTTGTCAACTTTTGTTCAATGCCTGTGTACCTGGGTTAGAAGTTGATGCAGCTGATGTGATTCAACCCTTTAGAGTCAATAAGAGAATATTCTCTGATATGACTAATAAAGATGTTGGTAAAGATTTACCTGCTTTTGTTTTGCCACTTGCCTTGCAGAACTTTCTCAACCAACCACAAGATTCCCAATCACCACAACATGAACCACACCAAACACAACAACCAGAAACACAAAATATGCCTGAACCTTTAGCCACTGACCACACTGAAACTATACACTCTCATCCTGTACAATCACCTGAGCCAACACCAACAAACACTGTACCTACTACATCACCACAAACACAACCTGAACCAATAAACCCTGAGCTAACAAACCCTATCACTACTACTCACCCTCAACCAACATCTAAACCAAAAAGGAAGAAGCATACTGCCCTCAACACAAAACATTCCAAGGCTAAACAGACATCTCCTTGAGCTGTTTATTCCAGAAGATTCATTAAAAGGGCAAATAGGCCTTCATCACCACCAGTTGAGGAAAGTTCTAGTGAAGAAGAAGAACTGATTGAAGTGCCTAAAGCAAAGAGGAGAAGGCTGATTCTTACAGATTCTGATGATGATGAGCAAGTTGTTGAGGCTCAAGAGAAACTTTCTCATGATATTCCTACTGGTGAGACAAATATTATCATAGAACCTATTGTAGAAGAATCCGGTTTCAAGACTGCTGAACCAGAACTTGCTAAGGTTCAAACTCATGAAGATGTTAGAGATGCATTGCCTACAATGGAAGAGTTTGATGAAACTCCATTTTCTTTTGATAATGAAGCATCTACTCCAATACCCATGGAGGTTACACACTCTGTTGATACTGGTGTTGCAGATGGGCCTACTGTTGTCCTTGAAGACACTGAGGTTGCATCACACACAGAATTAAACTCTGATGCACATCATGTTTCTGATCATGGTGAGGAGATTGATCAACCAGAGAAAGTTATTTCTTCAGAGCATATTCAAGATGATAAAGGAAAACAGGTTGTTCAAGAACCAGTTGCTGCTCAAGATGAGGACATTGCTTCAGTTGCACCTACTGATGTTTCTGTCAGTGATTCTTTTGAAGAAAGGAGTACAGAAGCTCATAAAAACCAATTTCAATCTGATGGTCAGAAAACAGGAGAAAAACCAGATTTTGCTGGACCTTCTACTAATGAAATTGATGATAATTACTTGACACAACAAACTGCAGATTGGTACAAATCAGATTGTATTTTTCCTCCTGGTAGAGCAGCTACCTTTCTCAAGGCAAATTCTTCAAAGATTTCAAATCCTGATATTTTCACTTATCTGCAAGGAACAGTGATTCAGATCAAGTCCTTGAATCACAGATTTGATGATAATCAGAAGGCCATTGTTGATCTTCGAACAGAGGTTGCTACTCATGAGGAGAAATCTCAACGAGCTAATTCTAAGCTTTTTCAACAATTCTCCAAAGCTCAAGAGAATCTTAATGACAGATTGAGCAAAGTTGAACAGAATCAGCTTTTGCTTACAGAGAAGGTTGATTCTATTGCAAACTCTCTTGAGTTAATCACCTCAATTCTGATTCCAGATGGTGATGATGTCAAAAAGGGGGAGAGACTTGCTAAAACTAAGTGTAAGCAAACTCAAACTCTATTTAAGAAGGATCATCTGGATGAAGAAGGTGCAAATGCTGATAAGGGATTAAAAAGTGCAAATCCAAAACATGGACATGGAAGGTCTACAAGGTCAAAGCAAAAGGATTTGTCATTCACTGACAATCCACAAACAGATGAAGAATTGGCTGCTAAAATCTTTCGTGAAGAAAATGCTGAGGCTACACTTGAGGACATACAAGCTGAAGAAAAGTTGTTGCAAAAAGAGCATTTAAAAGCACTAAAGTCCAAGAAAGGGAAGAAGACTGTCAGAGCTTCAAAGCCTGCAATGAAAGGGATTGAAATAAAAGAGAAATTATCTGGTATTCAAGAAGAAGAAGAAGAAGAAGAAGAAGGAAAGTTGGTAAGAAAGTCTTCTCTTGATGCCAAGTTGAAGTTAAAAGGGGTAATGGGTGAAGAGAGCAAAAGTAAAATGATAGTTACAACCTCTGTTGCCACACAAGTTGTATAGACTCAAAGTAAACCTTTACCTGGGTTTTCTAGGCCAAAGATTCCAGTTCAAGAACAAACAGGAGTGACTGGTGGTTATCAACATAATGTTGCTTGTTCAGGAAAGCCACCAGGCAGGAATACTTCTGGCTTAGGTTCAAGAAGAGATTTGAGAGTAAGTAACAGTCCAAGAGATCCCTCTGCACTTGTCTCTCTTGGTTCTGGTATTACTCAAGAAATTCTAGACAAGTTGGAATCAGTTCAACTAGTTCATCAAAGGAGCTTAAATATTCACTTTCTGTTATACTTTATGACAGATGGATCAGTGTATAGAGTGAATGAAGAAGCAATCAAGCTAAAGTTATTTGAAGAACTTCAGTATGTTCTGCATATATTCAGAGTCAGAAATCGTCAAACACAGCTTATTGCTAATTCTATAAGGGAATATATGTTGAAAGCCAAAGTCTTTATAGGATCGAAGACTTCTGAAGAGTATGTTCCTAAATACAGAGATTGGAATGGAAATCTTGTAGAGATGAAGAAAGGAACTGCTAAATTAAAGACTGATCTGGGGATTACAGTTCTTGATTTTAATTCTCAATCAGAAGAGGTCAAGTTCATTAGAATGGGTAATCAGATGAGGAGAAATAAAATCTATGATCTAAGAGCTGCTATATTTCAAACTGATGAGAATGATCCAGAGTTAAGAGAGATCAAGGAAGCTATGCAGATTGAACTTGAAAATGCTGAGAGAAGATTGTTGATCGACTATCTCAGAACAACTCCAGATCTTGAGGAGGTTAGGTAGACAGAATTTGTAAGTAATTTGAATTTTCTGTAGATTTTGCTAAGTCAAGATTAAACTCTGATTATATATTAAACACTGTGTTTTTATTTGATTGTTTTTGACATCATCAATTACTTTGAACTTGTACATTTTTCTAATGAACAAGTTGGGGGAGATTGTTAGATATAATTGATGTGTGTTAACTCGAATAACTTGTAGAAGGGGGGGGGGGGTTGAATACAAGTTATATAATCGTGTCTGATTTTTGCTTGATTATATGAACAAGAATAAACGAATAAATCAAACTCTTGTTTGTATTAATAAGATCAAATACAAACTCTACCAAAGGTGTACAATACCTTTAGTAGCTGCTGACAATACAAATCTCTCTCTCTGTTTGTTTCGAACTCTCGAATACAAACCTTATACAGAGCTACGCACACGAACTCACAACTTCGTCGCTCTTTTACAATGATATTGAGAAAGTATTTATAATGCTACCTATCAACTAATAACAGAAAGATATAATCTATACATGACAATGTTCTGTCTTCTAGTCGATAGTTTCCATCAATAGAAAACTCTTTCCTTCATAATATCTTCTTGCTTGTTCTTCAAACAACGATCCTGTTTTATAGCACTTGCCAGTTTCTGTAGCATCCATAATGACATCATCAATAACATAACTGATATCAGGATCTGCACACTGCATCAGTATCTGATCAACCATCAGTATTGGACCGTCATCAGGATTTGCCCTTGTTCCTGACATGTAGTCTCTGATACACTGTTCATTCCTGACTAAACTATAAAGATAACTGTCTTATACTAAATCCTTTATAAGATCAGGATTACAAGAAGTATAATGTGTAAATTCTATTCTTAACATCACAACTTATGAATTATTCCTAACAATCTCCCCCTATTTATGCTTTAAAAACTGAAGCATAAATCTAAGTTGTGGATGTCAAAACATATAACAATACAACCAGAATAGAATTTATGAATGTAGAATTATGAAGTTAAGTACCTCCTTCTCAGATGTAGACATTTATCTAGTACTTTAGACGAAAGAATTTTAACTATTAATGCTGCTCTTCCTTTACCTCTTCCTAGCTGAGATTCACCACTGTCACTCCTGGTTCTTCTTTTTACTTCTCTTTGTCTGCTCTTTATCTCCCCCAGCTTTATCATCCTCAGTCTGGTGGTGTTGTTGTTGTTGTCTTTGAATTGTCTTTATCTCCCCCTTTTTGACATCAGCAACATTAATTCCAAGAGTCTCAGAAACAGAACAAATGAGATTCATAAGAACTGCTTGATTTTCCATAATTGTGACTTGGTTATCTTCAAGTGATTGAAGTCTTGTTTGAATAGCAATTTGAGAATTCTGAATATCTTTCAAAACATCAGAATGAACTTCAATATTGGAAGTGCTTCTAGTATCTTCGGTATCAGAATCAGAAAGAACTGTATCTTCAAGTCTTGTAGAAGAAGTTGCTTGAGTTGTATGATATTCAAGTAATAAAACCTGATTAGAAGTATCAACATCTTCATCTTTCTGATCTGGAACTGAAACATGATCATCATCTCCTTCACCAGTATTCTATGTACTAACATCTGCAAATCCTGACTCCTCCTTAGAGTGATCAGAGACTGTAGATGTCTCAATTCTAGCTGATATTGGAAGTACATACAAAGGAACACTAGGATCATTAGGATCTTCATCTGGTACATATGTATCAAGAGATTGCTTTATCCTGGCACCTCTTCTGTTAATGATTCCTGCAAGCCTCTCCTTTTGCTTCTGAGCTTTAACTTCTGGCTTTGCATTGTGAAGTGCTAGGTCATTCTTCTGATACATTTTGATGAAGGAATAAGTACCAGCATCCATATCCAAATTTTCAGACCAAGATTCAGGAAAAACCTGATCCCAGAAATCAAATGATGGTTTCCTAATTTTCTCTCCCTCACTATGGAGTTGATCATCTATACCCTCATTCTCACTTTGACTTACTAAAGTCAACACTCTTTCTACCTCACCTTTTGCCTGGTCAGGAGCCAGCCGCTCAAACTGTGGATCTAAGTCCATCTTTTCGACTGTATCACTCAAATTTAGATAAGTGCTCTCATGACCTATGGAAAAATAGAGTTTAGAAGGAGTTTTTATACCTGAACACACATGGAGAGAGGGTTCCTCATATGGCATGTGGCTTGAGTTTTCTCCAAGGAGTGAGCTGCTATAGTCTCTGAACCCTTACAATCGTCTTCTTTCCTTTCAGAAACTACAGGCTCCAGTATACCACTTTCAGGTTTTTTACTAGACTCTGATGTCTTCAGTAATACTTCATTAGACACCGTAGTTAGTATATCACCGTCTTTAAGTGTTGTTTGCTGAGACACACCCTCAAGGTGGATAGACTCTGACTGAACAAAATTTGTTTGATCTTCAGAAAAATCAACCAAAGTCATTCCTCCCATATCATAGGGTATCTCACTTGCATTCTCAGTCATCACAGAAGACCTTTCAACATCAGCTATCATAGCTCCTGAGTCATCCTTCCTCTGACTAGATGGTTCTTGTGTTGCAGTGACTGTGATCCGATCTTTCCTACTATTCACCACTGGTGCAATAATATCTTCTGTTGACTGCTTTCCTCTATCTACTTCCTCCAGTTGTTCACCTTGAGCTAAAGCATCTTCAATAATGACATCCTTGTCAAATAAATATGCATGAAGTGATTGAAGTGCAACATGCTTTGAGAGTCCAAATTTCTTGACTAATTGTCTTCTGACAGATACATAGAAATACTTCTTCATTAAGTCAAGTCTTTGATGTAGAAGTCCATATTCATCTGGAAATAAAAGTTTTGGTACTCTTTCAACCAGAAAATCTAGAACAGGCCTTGACAACTTCACTTTGAGAGAAATTAGTCCCATAGCCAGTCTGTATGATAATGTAGTTTCCCACGAATAATCAATATCCAGATCTCTCTTGTCAAATACTGACATAGATGTAGCTTGATTTGTAGAAACCTGCATGATATTAGTTGGACTAGACTATGTGTGTGTAGGTGACAATTGAATCTTTCTCCTTGTTCTCCTGATATAGTGAGCAAAAGATTTATCCTGAGAAGACTCAAGAGGTGTAGACACAGAAGTGATCTTGGGATGAGATCTTTGTTCAATAGACACAGTCTTTTGAGAGACAGTATCCAGTAACTGTTTTCCCTTTTTAAGAACTACAGCCTTTTGGGAGACTACAGCCTGGCTGTGACTAGGTTTTTCATCTCTTTGTGCTAACAAAGAAAGTTGAATTGCAGCCTTCAATTCTGCTCTCTCAGCAAGAGTTAAATCATCATCATCTTCACTAGAATTACTACTACTTGACACAACAAATCTTCTCTTCCTTACAACTGATGTCTTTTGAGAAACACCAGAGGTTGGTTTCTTTGAAACAATAGGTTGTGGATCAAAATTTGGTTCTTGAATTGTTTCAGAGACTATAATGTTTTGGGCTACTTGGGTAGACACAGGTGGTTTCTCCTCCATTTGAGATTCCTGAGCCATTTCACCACAAAAGAAAGAAGAATTGTAGAGAGTAGGAAGATGAGTTTTAAGAATTACCTGAACATGATGTGGATAATGAATTGCAGGTATTTCATCTAGATTCTTTTCATTGTCCTTCTTTGTAATGTCAGAAAAAATTCTCTTTTGTTGTTCATAAGAAGAAACACAATGTTCCCTACCAAATCTAGCTTCAACATCAGGAATGAAATGGTTAACAAACATTTGCATAAATCTATGATAATAAACCATTTTCCTGTTTTGATCTCTTGACCCAAGTTTGATACTCATCTGACTTAAGATAATATGACCAATGTTAATTACTCTGTCATAAAGCAAACTATAAGCAATATGTGATGTAACAAAAGTAATTTGCTGAAAAGAACTACATTTGCCAGTAAAACATTTAGCAATTTGATCAAAGTAAAAAGACCATTCCTTTCTAAGAAAAGACCTATTCAACTGACTCATGTTATCTAGAGGTCCACTATAACCTACTTCAGACAACATAGTTCTTATATTATCATCAGATGGTACTTTCTCATAACTATCATTAACAGGTAAGCAAAGTACTGAATTAACAACAGATTCAGTAATGTCAAATGAATCTTGTCCTAAATGTAGAACAATCTTACCTGATTGACTCTGAGTAGAATCAATTACCTCAGCATTCTCCCAAGCTTGTGAAACAGCTACTTGATTAATTTGTGGAGATGTTGTCAATGCATAACTTAATGGTCCATACGCCAGAAAGTCCATGATTGGATGAAAATCAGATGACACTCCTTCCTTGTTGGTGATAGCTGCTACATGATTGTTTGTCATAAAATCAAAGTCACCAAACTTGAAGGCTACTGATTTAGGTAATCTTCTCTGAGCTGCCATTTTTGATCTTAAAAGAACTTGAAAAATTCTTGAAATGGATTAGTGATTTTGAAAACTCAAGAGTGATTTTTGCTTTAGAGAATGTAAAATTAGAGAAAGCAATTACACGATTAGAGTTTCAAAACAAATATATTTCACAAATCTTTCAGACCACTATCCCACGTTGACACGTAGATTGACAGGTGTCAGTCCCTGAAAAATGCGGTTACCCACGATTTTTGGAAAATAAAATCCAAAATTGATTTTCATGAAATAAATCAGGGTATAAATAATCAATACTGATCAGATTCCTTTTCCTGATGACCTCTCATCAAATCCTGATGATCACATATGAAATCCTGATCAATATCATCAGAGACTTAATATGGAGTTTCCACGTGGCATTCTTCTTTTATCTGAAAAAGAAATAAACAAATAATCTGAACAAAAAATCAATTGGTTAGATATATTCAATATTTCTTGAAAACAAGAAACACAGTCACATGTAATAATTAGCATTTGACTTCATTAAAACTTCAAAGTGACTGCTCAGCTTCTCACATCTTTCTTTAAAAGAAACAGACGCCTTATGCCATTCTCCATAAACCTTTCAATTTCTTTTCTTCTCAACAATGCTTCTCAAACCAAAATTCCCTTCAAACCCATTTTTCAGATTTTTCTCGATCGATGAACATCCTGTTCTTGATCATCTCTTTGAACAGACAACTCTTCTCATCGAACTAATCATGGATGAATTGGTTTTCGAAAATATCCAGAGGTTTCTCCTAGAACATCCATCTGTTGGATACAATCTTCCCCTAACCTCCTCAAAACTTGAGGATGAAGAATTTGGCCGAGAGTCTGAGGTTGATCTTGATGAGGATGCTATTCATTTAAGTTAGCTGCTCTCATTCAAGTCGCCCAGACAAGGAATCCAAGATCAAATGAGGCTGTTCATCCCCTGATGGATTTCTTGAGATGCTTCTTGTCCTGTACCTCAGAGTTCATATCAATAGACAAGTATAGAATTATCAGTAGAAATTTAGACAAAAAGATGTTGTATTTCATTTCCATGTAATGATTTCTATTAATGCAAATACAGTTTCTTGTTATCTGCTTGTCTTTTGGTTATTGAATGATGTATAAATTATCAGTATCCAAATATTAAAACTTGCTGGCATAGACTTAACTCATCACAAAATCAGATTACTACACAAAGTAAACGTCAGGATCTGAAACAATTTTCATAATCCTGATACTGACACAATACTGATGACGTCAGCATCCTGACAACAAATCTAATCCTGATGAATATTAACAAGTCTATCATACTGAAATTTATCAAGGCAAAGTGTTATAGCTAAAGCATTTAACAATCAATTATAGATACTGACAGGAATATCAAGTCTATAAGCTAATAACAACATACCTTGCTACTTTTGCAGATGTTAAAGATCTAAAAATTTAACATTCCTAACTCACTTACTAATCTACTGAATGTAGTCTCATCAAGTGGTTTAGTTAGAATATCTGCAAGCTGTTTGTCAGTAGGAACAAAATGAAGTTCCACAGTACCATTCTCAATATGTTCTCTAATAAAATGATACCTGACATCAATGTGCTTAGTCCTTGAATGTTGAACTGGATTTTCTGCAATTTTAATAGCACTAGTATTATCACAAAACATAGGAATATTACTAAGTGTCATACCGTAATCCATCAACTGATTTCTTATCCAAAGGAGCAGTGCACAACAACTGCCTGCTGCTATGTACTAAGCTTCTGCAGTTGAGGTTGAAACAGATTGTTGCTTCTTGCTTGCCCAAGAAATCAATCTATTTCCCAAGAATTGACATGTACCTGTAGTGCTTTTCCTGTCTATCTTACACCCTGCATAATCAGAGTCTGAATAGCCAATTAGAAAGAAATCAGATTCTCTAGGGTACCACAAACCAAGATTTGGAGTTCCTTTGAGATATCTAAAAATTCTCTTCACAACAATTAAATGAGATTCCTTAGGATCACTTTGGAATCTAGCACATAAACAGGTAGAAAACATTATATCTGGCCTACTTGCAGTTAGATATAACAATGAGCCTATCATGCCTCTATAACTAGTATTATCCACACTCTTCCACTTAGGATCAGAATCTAGTTTAGTGGCTGTTGCCATGGGTGTTTTTGCAACTACACAGTCTTGAAAGTCAAACCTTCTTAAAAGATCTTTGATATACTTTGACTGATTAATGAAAATTCCAGTCTCAGTCTGTTTGACCTGCAAGCCTAAGAAATAATTTAGTTCACCCATCATGCTCATCTGATACTTAGACTGCATAAGCTTGCTAAACTTAGCACACAACTTTTCATTAGTAGAACCAAAAATAATATCATTAACATAAACTTGAACTAAAAGCAATTCACCTTTTATCTTTGTAAAGAATAGAGTTTTGTCAATTGTACCTCTTGTGAAGCCATTTTCAAGAAGAAATTTAGACAAAGTCTCATACCATGCTCTTGGTGCCTGCTTTAGTCCATAGAGTGCCTTGTCAAGTTTGTAGACATGATTTGGAAACTTTTGATCAACAAATCCAGGTGGCTGTTCCACATACACTTCCTCATCAAGTTTGCCATTTAGAAAAGCACTCTTTACATCCATCTGGTATACCTTGAATTTTGAATGAGCTGCAAATGCAAGAAACATTCTGATTGCTTCCAATCTTGCTACAGGTGCAAAGGTCTCATCATAATCAATGCCTTCTTCCTGAGAATAACCCTTGGCCACCAGTCTTGCTTTGTTTCTTACAATCATACCAGATTCATCTAGCTTGTTTCTGAAAACCCATCTTGCACCAACAATAGATCTATCTTTAGGTCTTGGTACCAGTTTCCAGACTTTGTTTCTCTCAAACTCATTTAACTCCTCCTGCATTGCAATTACCCAATCAGGATCCTGTAAGGCTTCTTCAACCTTCTTAGTTTCATTCTTTGAGAGAAAGCAACTATACAAGCATTCATTTTGAATTGATCTTCTAGTTCGAACACCACTATTTGGATCACCAATTATCAAATCTTCAGTATGATCCTTTGTCCATTTTCTAACAGGTGGTAGATTAACTCTGCTAGTTTCTCCCCCTAAGTTAGTGGTATCTCTTGTAGAAGAATTCTCTCTACCTTCAAAAACTCTCCTTTGATCAATAGAATCAGTAGATTCCATAGTGCTGCTAGTTACTGATCTTTCCTCAGTAGACTCTGAAAGATCAGTTCCTGATGGAGTAGACTCTGAAACGTCAATTCCTGATGGAATAGACTCTGAAAGACTAGTCTGCTCCTGATGATTACTGTGTTCTCTTTGATTTATTTGCTCCCCCTCAACAGTAGCATTCCTTTGAGAAGCAATAGAAATTTCTTCAGGAGAACCTTCATCATCACTTGAGAGTATCTCAGAATTCTTCAGATTTTCAAATTCCAATTTGTCATGGCTTTCATCAGTTTGCAAAATTCCAAATTTCTTATCATCAAATGCAACATGAATTGATTCCATAACAATGTGAGTTCTGAGATTATAAACTTTGAAGGCCTTAGATGCTGAATATCCTAGAAAAATTGCTTCATCCGATTTGGCTTCAAATTTTCCAAGATGTTCTGGATGAACTTTTAGGACATAGCATTTGCATCCAAAGATGTGAAAGTATTTCACACTTGGTTTCTTTCCTTTGATCATCTCATAGGGAGTTTTTCCATGACTATTTACCAAGGTACAATTTTGAGTGAAACATGCAGTGTTAATAGCTTCTACCCAAAAGTAGGTTGGAAGTTTTGCATCTGCAAGCATGGTTCTTGCTGCCTCTATGAGATTCATGTTCTTTCTTTCCACTACACCATTCTGCTGAGGTGTACCGGGTGCAGAAAACTCTTGAGTAATTCCATTATCTGCACAAAACCCCTCCATTGTAGAATTCTTGAATTTTGTACCATTGTCACTTCTAAGTACTTTGACTTTGTACTCAGAGTTATTCTGAATATTCTTTATAAGTTCAATGATTTGCTGAGGAGCTTCATCCTTCTTGTGTAGAAAGAACACCCATGTGAACCTTGTGAAATCATCCACCATAACTAGAGCATATCTTTTCTTGCTGATAGACATAATGTTTACTGGACCAAACAAATCAAGATGTAGCATGTGAAATGGTTCAGTAATCGAATTTTCAGTCTTGCTCTTGAAAGTGGTTCTTCTCTGCTTTCCAAGCTGACATGCATCACAAAGTCCATCTTGCACAAAATTTGCCTGTGGTAGGCCTCTCACCAAATTGTGCTTAACAAGTTGATTAAGCTTCTTGAAATTAAGATGTGAGAGCTTCTTGTGCCAATTCCAGCTTTCATCACTTGTTGCTTTGCTGTAGAGACATCTAACAATTCCTTTAGATGTATCACTTAAGCTGGCTTCATATATGTTACCATGTCTTTGACCAGTTAGAACAATGTCTCCATTCTGCATATTCAAGATCTTGCATCCTTCTCTGTCAAAGATTGATTTGTAACCTTTATCACCCAGTTGACTTATGCTTAAGAGAGTATGTTTCAAGCCTTCAACCAGTGCTACATTTTCTATGATGACATTCCCCAAAACAATTGAGCCATATCCCAGAGTTTCTCCTTTGTTGCCATCTCCAAAAGATATTACTAGGCCAGCTTTCCTCTCAAACTTTGTAAGCAGGGACTTCTTTCCAGTCATATGTCCAGAGCATCCACTGTCCAAGATAATTGAATGCTTCTTTCATGTGCCCTGCAAACAAAAAGTAACTAGTTAGAATTTTTTAGGACCCAACTTTGATTGGATCCTTTCTTACTAGATTTAGAGACAACAGGCTTTGAAGATTTTACTTTTATTTTACCTGTTGCAGAGTCAACTTTAGACTCTGATTTCACAAACTGTTTGTGACTAGGAGTTTCAGATTTCAAAAAATAATAGTCATAATAAAGTTCATGATATTCTCTACACATATAAATGGAATGAAGTAGACTACCACAATGATAACAAGCTTTTTGTGGTTGGTATTGAATTTTCTGAGTCTTGGGGAATCTGGACTCAGTTTTCCAAGAAGGTTTTTGATTGCAGTCTAGGGCCAAATGATTATGATTTCCACACTTATAGCATTTTTTCCTAGGTGCATCAGGTACATTCTTGTAATTATTCTCTTTGTTAATACCTTCTTTTCCATTCCTATTTCTTTTGATCTTGCTAGACTCTGAAAGACCATCTAATCTCTGTTTCAACTGAGACTTAGACAGAAACCCTATGTTTACATTTTTAGGTTTCTCTAACACTTTCTTATCTGAATTACTATTGTTAATCCTTTTGTGTACAACAGGGGTACCTTTTGAATCAACAAATTTAACATGATTAGGTTCAAAAACAATTCTCTTACCTTCAGATTTAGATGTGTTAGCTTCTATTTTACTATTATCATTGACAATGGCTACCTTTTCTTCTTGTCTAGCTTTATCAAAACTTAAACCATTAACCTTACCACGAATTCCACTTTCAAAGATTTCTATAGTCTTCTTACTGGAATTGTTAATGGTCTTAATCACATCTCTCTCTTCTTCTAGTTCTTTTCTGACATAGTCATAAGCCTCAAGAATAACACTATAATCATGCTTAGCTTTATCAGAACTTAACTTGTATTCTTCCATTTGAATTAATTCAGATTCAAGAAAATTATTTCTATCAACTAATTTATCATTCTTAACCTTAAGTTCATCTCTTTCACAAGTAAGAATTCTAAAATTAGTCATAAGATTCTTAAACTCAGCATGGATAGATCTAATTTCATCAGAATTTAAACTATCAAATGAATCAAGAGAGTGAAGTGATACCTTAACAGAGGATGGAGAAGTTTTCTTTGGAGATCCAGGTTTGTCTGAACTATTGGCCATCAATGCAATGTTGTCATAATCCAATTCATCTTCAGAGTCACTGGAATCAGCCCAATCCTTCTGTGTGACCATAAGTGCATTACCCTTTCCTGAATTCCTAGGCTTCTTACACTCACTAGCAAAGTGTCGAAGCTCGCTGCAGTTAAAGCACTTGATCTTGGCCTTATCAAGCTTGACAATTGTACTTTTGCTTTTGTCACTCTTCTTCTTCTCCTTCTTTTGAAAAGTTCCTTTGCTAAATCTTCTCCTGTTGAATCTTCCTTTCTTGAAAGCTTTAGCAAACATAGCAAAGAGTTCCTGCATCTCAGATTCAGAATCATTGTTGTCAGAGTCCATATCAGTAGTCTCTGACTCAGAACTTTCTTTGCTTTTCTTCTTCCTTGAATTCTTTACAGCAATCTCTTCATGTTGTTCTTCAGGAAGCTTCTTTACTTCAGATTGAGCAGTAAGTGCAATAGTCTTCATCTTTCCTTCACTCCTGCTCTTCTTTTGCTGCTTGTCAAGTTCATAAGCTCTCAATTTTCCATATACTGCTTCTAATGAAATTTAATCCAGATCATTAGCTTCCTCAATCGCAGATATCTTCTCATTGTAGAAATCAGGCAAAGCTTTCATGAACTTTGTATTCATATCCTCCAAGTCATAATATTTACCATGCATGGCCATCTCATTGATGAGTTTTGTAAACCTATCAAAGGTATCAGTAAGTGACTCACCAGACTTGGATTCAAAGTACTCATACTGTTGTATAAGTAATGTCCTCATATTCTTCCTGACAGGCTTAGTTCCTTCATAGTGAACCTTAAGATTGTCCCATATATCCTTAGCAGTTTTACAAGAGAGAACATAGTTAGTGAGAATAGAATCAAGACTGTTGAATAATATGTTTCTCACTTTTGCATCTTTAAGAACATTCTCCTTGTCCTTATCTGACCATTCAGATTTTGGCTTCTCTGCTGTATGTTCTGGAACAACCACACCATCAACAGTTGCTTGTCCAATGACCTTTGTTGGAACAAAAGGTCCATCTCTGATTCTGTCAAGATAATCAGGATCTGTTGCTTCCAGATGATGCAACATCTTTACTTCCCATAGAGTATATTCGTTTCTCTTGAGCATAGGAATCTTAGTATTTCCATCCTTGTAACCAGACATGATTGCAGATCTTTATGATTATTCGAAATCAACCTGCTCTGATACCAATTGTTAACTCGAATAACTTGTAGAAGGGGGGGGGGTTGAATACAAGTTATATAATTGTGTCTGATTTTTGCTTGATTATATAAACAAGAATAAACGAATAAATCAAACTCTTGTTTGTATTAATAAGATCAAATACAAACTCTACCAAAGGTGTACAATACCTTTAGCAGCTGCTGACAATACAAATCTCTCTCTCTGTTTGTTTCGAACTCTCGAATACAAACCTTATGCAGAGCTACGCACACGAACTCACAACTTCGTCGCTCTTTTACAATGATATTGAGAAAGTATTTATAATGCTACCTATCAACTAATAACAGAAAGATATAATCTATACATGACAATGTTCTGCGTTCTAGTCGATAGTTTCCATCAATAGAAAACTCTTTCCTTCATAATATCTTCTTGCTTGTTCTTCAAACAACGATCCTGTTTTATAGCACTTGTCAGTTTCTATAGCATCCATAATGACATCATCAGTAACATAACTGATATTAGGATCTGCACACTGCATCAGTATCTGATCAACCATCAATATTGGACCGTCATCAGGATTTGCCCTTGTTCCTGACATGTAGTCTCCGATACACTGTTCATTCCTAACTAAACTATACAGATAACTGTCTTATACTAAATCCTTTATAAGATCAGGATTACAAGAAGTATAATGTGTAAATTCTATTCTTAACATCACAACTTATGAATTATTCCTAACAATGTGATTTAATATCAGTGTTTAAGTGTTACAGGTAAAAAGAGTTTAACTTGTTATTGAAAGCAGTCGTAGCAGAGTTTTAGTATACGCTGATAGCTGGAAGCGCAAACGCTGACAGAAGAAAGCGTAAACACTGCTAGCTGAACACAAGGAAGCGCAAACACTGCTGGTTAGGAGAGCAACAGAGTTTGCTAAAGTCTGTCTACTGGAAGCGTCTACAAGTCAACAGAGTTTGAAGATTAATTCAAGATTAATATGGAAGCAATATCTTTGAAGATTGGATAGCTGTCAAAGAGATTGAGTTGACTTAGAAGATGTGTAGCAATCGTAATTGATATCAATTGTATAGCTTAATTTTAGGAGAATCAATTAACGATTGTAGGTAGTTGTATATCTTATAAATACAGTTAGGTTAACCCTAGAAGGGTATCCATCGTGAACGAATATCATTCATTGTAACCTAAGCAGCTCTCTGTGGTATTTTACATCACTGAGAGAGGAATTATTAATTCCAAACAGTTTTAAGTACAAAAACGTGTGTTCTTGTTATTTACTCATACAGTACTTGATTATATATATATTGTGAATTCGACCTAACACTTTGCATTACTTACATGACCTCTTAATTGAGGGAACCTCTAGTTGTAGAGTTTCTATTTGTTTTGTACTTGTAGAAGGCATCAAATCCTAGTTGTGTAACTGTACTTATATAGTCAAGAATAATGCTTGAAAGAAGTTCCAAGGTTCATGCCTCAATCAAGAAGATAAAGACTGTCAAATAATCACAGTTGGGATTTAAAGAAATGAAGAATTTGCCTAAGTACCAATTCGAGAAGTATATTTGTCTATTCGAGAAGTCCAGCATTCGAGAAGTCAGGGATTCGATATCTCAAGACACTATTCGATATCTCTGAATACACTGTTCGATATCTCAGAGATTCGATATGTCTATTACTCTGTTCGAGAACTCAAGAAGTCAACAAGTCAAAAATGGTATTCGAGTTCTCAAGGAGTCAACAAGTCAAAGTTCCATTCGATATCTTAAGGACCCAGAAAGCTATTCGATATCTCAAGGATTCGATAAGTCAAGTGCTCTATTCGACAACTCAAGGAATCCTGAAGAAAAGAGCTATTCGAGAAGTGATTCGATATGTCAATATAGCAGTGTTCGAGAACTTAGAGTTATCGATCAAGTCAATTCTAGTTCTCGAATCACTTACTTAGTCACTTCTCGAATACATTCTTGGAGACAAAATACTGAAGAAATTGTACAAGTCTGAAACCTGCAACAAGCCAATGCACTTTATGGACCACAATCTGTAACGTGCTCTGGAAAGCCTACAAGGAAGCTTGGAGAGATATAGTAGAGACAAGGGGCTAAAGAAGTGGATCTGAACAGGCTTTGCAAAGTCAAATCTGTAATCGTTTGGACACTTACTCAAAAAGGATAGACAGACTAGAAAGTAATTTGTTTTAGCCACCTTATTTGTAGTAAGTAGGTTGTATCCATGTTCTATAAGGATACAGCCTCACTTCCTTAGTCATTAACTTGGTGAGTCGAGTTTTTCATACACTGTAAGCTATATCTCTCTGAGAAAAACGAAGCTGAAAATACTATCATTTGTATTCACAGATTGTAACAACCTTTATCTAATAATACATTAGATTAAAGTGATATTGTGTCTTGTGTTGTTCTTTAACCGCACCTTCACTCTTGCACACACAAACACTTATCTGTTACATAGACTCAAACAAGAAAAGTTCAAGAATCCATTCACCCCCCCTCTGTATTCTTTTACTGTGTTTGACAGTAAAAATCGCAAGCGTACGATCATCATTTTAGTATTTTAGATATCGATCCACAAAGACTAACATTTTCGCGATCCTTAACTTTTAATTTAATCGAACTAGAACATTTGGATTTTGAGAATTTTGATTTTACTATTTACTAAAAAGAAATCTATTTTAAACTAATTAATTAAAAGTGAAAAGAATAAAAACTAAATTACTTTAAAAATTCTAAATTTGAATTAAATCTAAATTTTATTCTAAAACATTTTCTTTTTTTGAATTGTAAAATTAATTTACACAAATTTTTAACGAAAAATCGACATGATATATTTGTAAATGCGACTAGCCAAAAACAAAACCAAGACAAGGATACATGATTCGAACTCGATGCAAACCGGGAGAAAACAACACAGAAAACGAATCTTCAAAAAAAAATAAAAGAACCGAACTCCACAAAACAAGAACACAGATTCAAACAATCAGAGCTTCAAAACCCACATTAAAATGGAGATTTAAAGGGGCGTAACTAATATAAAAACGAAAATTAAATTACGAAACAAGTTCTTTATATCGATACTTTCAATCCCGTGTGGTTAGCGTCGCTACTTTATCCACCCGAGAATTTACGAAAAATAACGAAATAAAGAACAAGGAAAATAAAATGAAAGAGAGATGCAAGAATTTAAAATGAAGCTTGAAATAAAAAGTGTTTACAAGAAAAAAATTACAACTATAATTTGGGAGTGAACTAGAACTAACATAATTCTAAGATGATTTTAAAAAGTGAAGAATGAGCCTATTTATAGAATATTTTTAGGGTTTAGGGTTGGTGTGGGTTAATCCTAACCCTCCATTTTGGTTGTTGTGGGTTAATCCTAGCCCTCCATTTTGGTTGGTGTGGGTTAATCCTAGCCCTCCATTTTGGTTGGCTACAAAAATGCACCACCACCCCTTGCTTTTCCTTTTCTTCTTGTTTTAGTCATTCCTTTTCTTCTTTTGTCATTTATTTCTTTATTTTGCCATTTCTTCAGTTTTCTCGAATTTTCCTGAAATGCAAAAAAATAATTTATTAAAATACGAATTCAAACAATAAATAGGCAATAAAAATATGCAAAATTTTGCACTAATCAAATGCCCCCATACCTATCTTTTGCTCGTCCTCGAGTAAAACAAAAAGAAAAAATGCAGAATAAAAACCTATACTCACTGTCGTAGGAATCACGGGTAATTTTAGGTTTACCAACCCGTTAAACCCATAGACGATCTCTACAGGAGGAGTGCTGTCTCCTAAGGGTTTACAGAAGATATACCCATAAAATCTTTGAGATAGATTAGCAAGTATCCGACTTTCCTCTTTCAATCTAGCTTTCATTGGTGTCAACAAAAACAATTTTGTAGGAAAATACATGCCTTATAGATTATTCTAATAATAGCCAGGTTATAGGTTCCCACAATCCACTTGAATAGACTCAAAAATTTTACAAAAAATCCCAAGGTGTGTAGTGAATTTAAGGCCTATGATGGATAAAGTGCATACGAACATTTTCTCTTTTTCAACCAATATTGAACTGACCCAATCTCTATTAAAACAAGTATCTAGCCAAACTTCACGTTCTTAGTAGTTAGATCGACTGTGCAATGGTTGAGGTCCCAAAAGACTTTTGCATCAATACCCATTTAGCGAGTTTTAGGTCAACAATCCCAGATCACAAAGGACCTTAGGTTGCTAGGCACAAAGTCCCCTCAGACTTACTTATTCGGGTTATCAATGAGCCCAACCAAGCCGATTTCCCTACTAAGAATTTATTATTATAAAATTACACTAGCACTCTATGACTACAAGTATTTATTGACTCTTTTTTTTTCTTTTTTTTTCATAAAAATAAAAGACACTATAGGAGCAAAATTCGCAAAGATTTGATTCGACATTATTTTAACATGTGGGTTCTCTCTCAGGTATCGAATAACATTCCTATACAATTTTTCCACCAAAGGTCTTGTGCAAATGTGTCGTCTTGGACTTTTAAGCAAAAATTTGTTCGACACAAGCTTCATGAGTGAAACCTCACTTGACTACGTTCAAATTATCTAAAGGCATTATACATATAATTTTTGAAAAACAGTTAACACCAACTAGTTCTAAAGTTCAAGAGTGGGAAGGACAACTATGCTAAATTATCTCCATTTTTGGATTTTTTTAAATTTTCAATTTTTTTGGATTTTTCAATTTTTATGTATTTACACTAAACCCTTCCCCATACCTAAATCATGCATTGTCCTCAATGTATGAAAAAATATAAAAGAAAAGTAAGAAATACTCCCCTAATGCACAAGCATGAAGTGAAACTCCATAAGGACCAAAAACTTGTTGCGTGGGACCACCACGAAAAGCTTGAACAATTGTTTTAATCCTACACAAAGTTTCCAAACAAGCATTAGCAATTTTAACTACTACATCAATAATCAATTGATCAAGAAAATATGTAGTTTTGGAAAAGTTGGTGATAAAACAACGATAGAATTCACAGCCACGAAAACGCCGAACTCTCTTAATATTCACGTGAGGTGGAGGCTCGGGTGGTGGTTCTTCTCCATTCCTTAATTTCTCTGGAACTATTTGATCCTCTTGGCTTTTTAAGTCAATGAATACGGAATACTTATCACTATCTTCTTCTTCCGAGAATTGAAGGGTAAGAGCTATTTGGAATGGATTATCAAGCAAAATTGGAGAAAAATCTTCTCGGGCAATTTTTGGCATCATGTCAACCTTTAAGCACAAATTCTCGTCCGTACTCACAACATCCTCGACAATAACAACATCATTGATCTTAACATCGGTGGAAAGCTCCTTTTCTATTTCAGTATGTACATCATCAACACACACCGAAAAACTATTTTCCTTTTGATCACTTGTAAGAATGATCGAATCCATTTCATCTTCGGGTGGTATAGATGGCGGCGGTGTAGAGTCAGGTTGCCATGCAGTAGAAAAGCTAGCCAATTTTGAAATTTCAGCTTCCATCATCTTGTTACGAGTGTTTATCTCATTCATATTTTGCAAGGACTCCTCTTGATCCTTTTGAGTTTGCATTAGAAGTTTCAACGACTCGCTCAATAATCGATCAGATAGCGCATTTGCATTGGTTTGATGAACCTGTAAATTTTGCGGTAGAGGGTATTCATATTGCTGCCATGATGGTTGCTCAAATTGTTGCTGATGATATTGTTGTTGATCATGATATGAGAAATTTTGAAAATTGTTGTCCGTGTACGAAAAATTCGGTTGACCCGTCCAATCTTGATTATATGCATTAAAGTACGGATTGGACTCGTATCTTTCTCGATAATCATTCACTTGTCCGAATTGAGCATTGTAAGTATTGTAAGAGCATTCATAACCAAAGTGACCGTAGATACCACAAACTTCACAACATGTGTATGTTTCGGGGGCCATCCATGATATCGCATTATTACTCATCGGACATGTAGTGTACAAATAAATTCAAACACACAAAGAAATGGTGAAAAATCAAAACAAAAATCTAGCCTAGGTTCCCTAAAATAAAATAACTAGACATTGCTCATAATGTTAAGTCACAATAAAAATTCCGTAGATTAAGAATTATTCAGACCGATTCGGTCAGATTAGAGCAGGCATTGCCAAGAGGCCAAACTCGTCACTTAGACACCGAATCTTAACAGTCAGGCGAACCTTAGACACTGAAGGTCGTGAATAAGTCTTAATTACGTTTATTTTTAGGCACCTTTCTAATTGAGCGCGAAATCCTAGGGGCAAATGGCTAATTAATTTTATTAAATGGCTAGGGGATGCAAAATGTTGAAAATTAATGATGCAACAAACAACGAGGTATGTACAAAAACGGTAAACAAATATGGATGCATTAATACGTGTCCTAAATTAAAGAAAAGAAAAATTTAACGTACCTTGGGGTCCTCCAGCAATCACCACAATTAAACAGGTACGAAAATTAAAAACAAGAAAATAAAAAAAAAATCTAGATGATGTGCCCTAAGTGATTAAATGCATGATGCAACAATTATATATTTATAACTAATTTTTTATTTTTTCAATTTTCAATTTTTTTTATTTTTTATTTTTTTGTGATTTTCTAAAAAAATAAGAAGGCGAAAAGAATGAGATACGGGTTACCGAGGCACGCTTCCAAAAATTCCAATTTTTCCACGCTCCGCGAGAAGATTCCCGAATTTCCAACTTTCCTAAAAAAATGAGATAAAAAATGAGACAAGTAAAACTAATCCGAAAAATTAAAAATTAAGGAGCGAAAAATTATAGTCCCCGGCAGCGGCGCCAAAAACTTGATGTGGTGAAAATGTGACAGTAAAAATCGCAAGCGCACGATCATCGTTTTAGTATTTTAGATATCGATCCACAAAGACTAACATTTTCGCGATCCTTAACTTTTAATTTAATCGAACTAGAACATTTGGATTTTGAGAATTTTGATTTTACTATTTACTAAAAAGAAATCTATTTTAAACTAATTAATTAAAAATGAAAAGAATAAAAACTAAATTACTTTAAAAATTCTAAATTTGAATTAAATCTAAATTTTATTCTAAAACATTTTCTTTTTTTGAATTGTAAAATTTATTTACACAAATTTTTAACGAAAAATCGACATGATATATTTGTAAATGCGACTAGCCAAAAACAAAACCAAGACAAGGATACATGATTTGAACTCGCTGCAAACCGGGAGAAAACAACACAGAAAACGAATCTTCAAAAAAAAAAAAAAAAGAACCGAACTCCACAAAACAAGAACACAGATTCAAACAATCAGAGCTTCAAAACCCACAATAAAATGGAGATTTAAAGGGGCGTAACTAATATAAAAACGAAAATTAAATTACGAAACAAGTTCTTTATATCGATACTTTCAATCCCGTGTGATTAGCGTCGCTACTTTATCCACCCGAGAATTTACGAAAAATAACGAAATAAAGAACAATGAAAATAAAATGAAAGAGAGATGCAAGAATTTAAAATGAAGCTTGAAATAAAAAGTGTTTACAAGAAAAAAATTACAACTATAATTTGGGAGTGAACTAGAACTAACCTAATTCTAAGATGATTTTAACAAGTGAAGAATGAGGCTATTTATAGAAAATTTTTAGGGTTTAGGGTTGGTGTGGGTTAATCCTAACCCTCCATTTTGGTTGGTGTGGGTTAATCCTAGCCCTCCATTTTGGTTGGCTACAAAAATGCACCACCACCCCTTGCTTTTCCTTTTCTTCTTGTTTTAGTCATTCTTTTTCTTCTTTTGTCATTTATTTCTTTATTTTGCCATTTCTTCAGTTTTCTCGAATTTTCCTGAAATGCAACAAAATAATTTATTAAAATACGAATTCAAACAATAAATAGGCAATAAAAATATGCAAAATTATGCACTAATTAGTGTTCAATACTCAACAAGTGGTATCAGAGCGGGATGTTTATTCAAAAACAGAAAAACGATCATGAGTTTGAATACACCAAAGACTACAGGAACGGTGAAAGTCCCTAAGTTTGACAAAGAAAATTACAACCTCTGGAAGATAAAAATGATGTTGTTCATCAAAGCCTCTCATCCTTTGTATCCTGAGATTCTCAAGAATGGTCCTTTTGTTCCACAACAAGAGATACCTGAAAAGACTGTTGGAACCACAACTGTTCCAAGATCCTATGAGGCCAAGGATCCATCCAAATGGACAGAATCAGAAAGGGAGAAGGTTGCTCTTGACAGTCACCTTATGTTGCTAATTATTGATTCTATGGACATGTCAATGTTTGCAAACATTGCATCATGCACATCTGCAAAAGAAATGTGGGATCACATTGAGGTGTTATGTGAAGGAACTGATGAGGTCAAGGAAAACAAGAAACAGATACTGGTCACACAGTATGAAGCTTTCATAGCACAGCCCAAGGAAAGCATTACTGAGATGTTTGAAAGATTTCACAAGCTGGTTACTGAGTTGCAGATGAATGACAAGGTTTACAACACCAAAGAGTTAAACATTAAGTTTCTACTATCTTCACCAAATCATATAGAGCAAAGGGTCATTTCTCTAAGAGAAAGAGATTTGAACAAAATCACTTATGATGTGCTCTATGGAGTTTTAAAAACTCATGAGCTTGAGTTGCTTCAGAAAAGGGCTATCCAGGCCAACTAAGGCAGAATGATAAACACATAGAAGCATCTACAAGCCAGCTAAGGATAGAGGAGATAGTAGATGATGATGAAGAAACTGAAGCTGAAGTAAGTGAACCTGTTTGAGGAGAAGGAGGAAGAAGAGTTTTACACTCTTGAAGAACTAGATGGGATGGAAAACACTTCATATGCTTTCATGGCCAGAAAATTTCCAAACATCAGATTCAAAAGGAATCAACCCTTCAAACCCAAAACCCAAAACCATTCATTCAACAAGAGCAAGGCACCTGTGAAACCAAACAAGAACAAGTTCAAAACCAGCCATGTGGATAGGTCATCTATAAGGTGTTATAGATGCAATGACCTAGGGCATTTTGCCAGTGAATGCAAGAAGCCTAAAAAGAAGGATAGAGAGTTTCTTGAGCTCGAAGCGAAGTATGAGGCCCTTCTGAAAAAGCAGACACAAGGTAAGGCCTATATTGCTGAAGGGAAGTGTTGGGATGATTCTGATAGTGATGGAGAGGCACAAGAATTTTGCAACTATGCCTTGATGGCCAACTCCAAGGATGACACATCTCCATCGGATTCTCAGGTACCATCTCTCACTACTATAGATATGTCTGTTTCTGAGTATAAATGCATGATTGAACAACTATCTGTTGAGATGTTTAATATTCATACTAGTATGACTGCTGCTAATGAGGAGATTGCTAAATTGTCTACTAGAAATGAAATGTTAACCAGAAAGAATGAGGAACTTGAGCTAACTGCTATGCAAGTAGAAAACCTTAAGAAAGAAGTTGAATATCTGCAGAATAATGTTCTATGTGCTAGTCAAGTGGAAAAGGCTCTTAGGGATGAATTAGCTGAAAATGAATTCAAACTGAAAACATTTAAGAAATCATCTGGTCTATTGCAATCCTACTATGAGAAAATTCAAGATAAACCCAAGGCTGCTATTGGACTTGACTATGACTCTCTTAAAGAGAGAAACGGCTTTGCTATCATTAAAGATGACACAGTTTTTCATGAGGAAGTGCCTCACATTTTGAAAAAGGCTGAAAACCCAATTTTTAAAGAATCAACATTTGAAATTGATGAGGATGCCTTACTCATCAAGCAAATGTTGAATGATGAGGATGAGGCACAATCCAGTGAACAACAAGCATCCTCCAAGAGTGAGAGTGTCAAGTCAAAAGCCAAGGAGTCAGTAGTTGATAAATCAAGACCTAAGAAATTTGTTAAGTTTGTTTCAGCTGGGAAGAATGAATCAGAGAAGAAAGTGACTAAGAAGAAACAGAACAGAAATGGCAAGCTAGGGATTAACAAAGATAACAACTATGCTTATATGCCTAATGCCCCTAGGAAAACTTGTCAGAACTGTTTCAGTACCAATCATTTAACTCATGCATGCAAGAAACCTGTTGGTAGTGTGCCTAAACCTTTCTATGATTGTTCTGTGCCTCTAAGACATAGAGATACACCTTTTTGTGATAAATTTGACTGTATGCCATGCAATATGAATGTTATGACTAGTTGTTTTAATTTAAGAAGGCAATTCATTGATGGTTGTATCAGTCACAATTCTCACACACACTACACAAGGTCAAAGTCTTCAAGTCCTCCTAAAGCTAGGAAGGTACCTCTATCACCTAAGTCTGAAACCTCAGGTTCTAAGACCTCTAAAAGTGACAAGAAGACTAATACCAAGAAAGTTGATAAGCATGTTGTTTATGATAAAACTGTTTCTAAGTCACATGGACCCAAACTTGTTTGGGTACCAAAGGAAAAGTAATACCTTTGTGTTTGCAGGGCAAAGAAAATGAAAAGAAGGTCATATGGATTTTGGACAGTGGATGCTCAAATCATATGACTGGTGATATGGCCCTGCTATCACAGTATGAGGAAAAGGCTGGCCCAATGGTTGTTTTTGGAGATGACAACATTGGTAACACATTGGGATATGGCAAGTTAAAAGTTGGTAATGTCATCATTGAAGGTGTAGCACTAGTCAAGGGACTCAAGCATAATCTGCTAAGTGTTGGTCAGTTTACTGATAGAGGATTCAAGTTGGATTTTGACAAAGATGAATGTTTGATCGCCCACAAGAAGACTGGTGATTTTGCTCTATCTGGTGTAAGGAAAGGAAGCTTGTTTGTAGCCAATATGGATTCTGCAAACAAGGACAAAATTTGTTGCTTTTACTCAAAAGCATCAAATGAAGATTGTTGGCTGTGGCACAAGAAACTATCACACCTGAAATTCAAAGCCATTAATTATCTAGTCAAAAGAGAGTTAGTGAGAGGCATGCCCACACTTGAATTCTGTCAAGAAAGAGTGTGTGAGGCTTGTCAAAAAGGAAAGATGAAAAGATCAAGCCACAAGTCAAAGACAGTGACATCAATAACCAAGCCCCTACAACTCATTCATATGGATTTGTTTGGCCCTGTCAATATTATGTCACTAGGAAGAAAGAAGTATGCCTTGGTGATGGTTGATAACTTTACAAGGTATAAATGGGTGGAATTTCTGGCATCAAAAGATGAGGCTCCACAAGTAATCATTGAGCACATGAAGAAAGTTGACAAGGAAGCAAAGGCCAACAATGCAAGTATGATTGCACTAAGAAGTGATAATGGAACAGAGTTCAGAAATGCCATACTTGAAGCATTCTGCAAAGAGAATGGCATTTCTCAGCAATTCTCAGCTCCAATGACTCCACAACAAAATGGAGTTGTTGAGAGAAAGAATAGAACTCTAATTGAGGCTGCTAGAACAATGTTACTTGATGCAAAGATGCCTACATGTTTTTGGGCTGAGGCTGTCAGCACTGCATGCTATATCCAGAACAGAAACCTCATCAACAAAAACACTGGAAAGACACCTTAAAATTTGATGACTGGAAAGAGGCCTACTCTAAAGTATGTCCATACTTTTGGAAGCAAATGCTTTGTATTGAAAGATAATTCTGAATATGTTGGAAAGTTTGATGCAAAGGCAATTGAAGGAATTTTTCTTGGCTACTCTATGGAAAGAATTGCATACAAAGTTTATGTCATCAGTCAAAAGAAAATTATGGAAAGCACAGATGTGACATTTGATGACAACAAACTACCTGGACTAGAAGAAGCCAATGATGAAGATAAAGATCCATTAAAGTTTGATAATCTAGATGATTCTGATGAAGAGATTGAAACTGAAGTTGAATCTCAAGTTCAACAAACTCAAGTGAATGATGATACAAGAGAAGAATTTGTGCCAATCAACAGTGGAGAAACAAGCATCCAAGACACACCTGTGAGTAGTGGCAACCTCACAGGGGGAAGAAATGAGAATGATCATGATCTGAATGATGAAGCAACATCAAGAATGAGAAATCAGGCTGAGCACTCAAGGAAATGGGATAGATCACACACTGCAGAGAAAATCATTGGAAACCCTAATGCAGGAGTAAGGACTAGGAGAGCAACTCAGAATGAGTGCCTCTATGGCTGTTTTCTATCTCAGGTTGAACCTAAGAAACTTGATGATGCACTGTTAGATCCAGATTGGATCATTGCCATGCAAGAGGAGCTGAATCAATTTGAAAGGAACAAAGTATGGGAACTTATGCCTGCACCAAAGAATAGAACCATTGTTGGAACAAAATGGGTTCTGAAGAATAAGATGGATGAAGATGGTGTAATAGTAAGAAACAAAGCAAGGCTGGTTGTAAAAGGATACTCTCAACAGGAAGGCATTGATTATGATGAGACATTTGCCCCTGTTACTAGATTGGAAGCCATCAGAATATTCTTGGCATTTGCTGCCCATTCAAACTTTAAAGTTTATCAAATGGATGTCAAGAGTGCATTTCTGAATAGAGAGTTGGAAGAAGAGGTTTATGTGCAACAACCACCTGGCTTTGAGGATCCACATTTCCAAGAATTTGTCTACAGATTGCTTAAGGCATTGTATGGACTTAAGCAGGCTCCAAGAGCATGGTATGATACTTTATCACAATTTCTGCTTGAAAATCAATTCACTAGAGGCACATTGGACAAGACACTGTTTTACAAGAAGCATGGTGATGATATTATCATAGTTCAGATTTATGTGGATGATATCATTTTTGGTTCTACAAATGAGAAGCTGTGTGAGAAATTCTCTAAACTCATGCAGAGCAGATATGTGATAAGTATGATGGGAGAGTTGACATTCTTCCTAGGGTTGCAAGTTAGTCAAAGGAAGGATGGTATCTTTATCAGTCAAACCAAGTACATCAGGGATTTATTGAAGAAGTTTGACTTGGAAGATTGTTCACCTGCAAAGACACCCATGGCGACTGCCACTAAACTGGATGAAGAAGGAAGACATAGACGTAGCTAACAGAGGATGCAAAGAAGATGAGTTCTAGGAGGATCAGAGTTGATGACGATGTAATGATACAGGAAAGAAGATTGGCAGCTGGGAGTCACTTGCAAGGCAAACTCTTTGCAATGAACCAAGCTAAGTTTTCTACTCTATATTATTATAATTCTGCAAATAGACATGTTAATAGCATGCATGCATAAAATAATAATGTCGTGAAAAATATTATGCCTAGAATATTTTACTTGCATCTTGTTATTTTGCATATTTGCAGGACTATAAGGCAAGTATCAATATCGGCTCATTAATAAAAATATGAGTGATGAACATTGATGAAAGACGAAGAATTGAAGTAAAGGCAAGAAAGTAGATATATTAGTCAACAGAGGCATGGTTGGTTCTCTACTCTACCTCACTGCAAGTAGGCCAGCCATCATGTTTGCTACATGCTTGTGTGCAAGGTTTCAATCAAATCCAAAAGAATCACATTTGGTTGCTATAAAAAGGATCTTTAGATATCTGAAGGGCACTCCAAACTTGGGTCTATGGTATCCTAAGGACACAGGGTTCAATCTGGTTGGCTATTCTGATGCTGATTATGCTGGATGCAGAGTGGATAGGAAAAGCACCCCAGGTAGCTGCCAGTTTCTTGGACAAAGGTTAGTCTCTTGGTATAGCAAGAAACAACAATCTGTGTCAACTTCTACAGCTGAGGCTGAATACATAGCTGCTGGAAGTTGCTGTGCTCAAGTGCTTTGGATTAGAAATCAACTTAGAGATTATGGACTTGTGTTGGAAAGAATTCCAATCATGTGTGACAACACAAGTGCAATCTCTATAGTTACCAATCCTGTCAATCATTCTAGGACAAAGCACATTGACATCAGATATCATTTCATTAGAGAACATGCAACTAATGGAACCATTGAGTTGCATTATGTCTCTACAGATAAACAGCTAGCTGATATATTCATTAAGCCATTAGATGAAGCCACCTTCACAAGGTTGGTTAGTGAGATTGGAATGCTGAATTCTTCAGACTCTGGCTAATTGAATATAGCATCTAGTTTGTTGCAGCAGTAAACACTTACTTTATCTAAATTCTCAATATTTTTGGAGTAAGTGTTGGCTGAAATATGATTTATAAATATTTAAAATCTGTTGCATATGTTGGAAAATCATATTTTTGTTAACTTGAAATTTCTATGAAATTTTGAGAAAATCACTGTTTAATTTGCTAGAATATACTTCAATGAATATGGCTGGTAAATTTTAAAAGATAGTGAAAATTAAATTTTCTTTTTGAGTGATGAGTATATTTCGATAAGTCAGACTTCTCGAATGGTTCACTATTCGACATCTCTAACAAGTCTCATTAGAGCACTCTCGAGTTCTCGAATAGAGTCTTTTAGAGTTATCGAATAGAGGTATTCTTGACTTCTCGAATATGGTAATTGAGTTCTCTAATGGCTGAGTTCTCGAACACTATATTTGAGTTCTCGAATCGTTTGAAAAGGCTGAATTCTCGCTGAATTTCAACCGATTTTGGATTTTTGTCTGAAATTTTAATTCACTCATAAAATCACATTTTTATTTAATTTAGAATTATTTCTAAGTTAGATAACTGCCAGCTATGAGTAATAATCTGCTTGAGTTATCGATTAAGCCTTTCTTGACTTATCGAATGGTTGTTTTCTACTTCTCGAATGCCTGACTTGTCGATACAAAATATACATCTAATCGACAATTCAAGTACTTCATACTTATACAATTTTACATCTATTCGATTCATTTCATTCGATTTCTCAAGCATCTAAATTCCCAAAACCTCTGAAAACCCTAACTGCAAAAGCTTAATTTCTTCTTCAATCTTCATTCTCTTCTCTTCTATATACAAATGGCAAACATCCAACTCACCATACCCACTCAAACCAATTTCATCGCTATAACTAATGATGTGGAAGCACCTGATGCAAATTTCAAGTGCTTTGTTCGCTGGATGTCAGAGTCATACATCAAGAGTGCACTATCAGCCAACCCAACTCTGTATCTGGACCTCCTAGAACAGTTTTGGAGAACTGCCACAGTGGAACTCATCGCTCTCGAGAATTGTAAGAACCCAGATTTTTGGTAGAATTAAAACTTTTCTTATTAAGAATAAGTATATACGTGAATAGTGTTTGTCATGCGTGAATAGTAATTTATGGATGAATAGTGATTTTGAGCACTAAGAACTTTTCATGCCACTCTATGTACGAGATAGGGTATGGATATTTCGAAGTCATATTAGTGATCTACAGAGCGAATAAGTGTATGTAAAGACGATGGGAATTCAGGAATTCCAGTTTGCATTTTGGTGTAATATTTGACCGGGCCGTGAATTATATATTATTATATTCAAGAATCGAGATATTACATTCGAGGAATTTAGGAGTTAATATTTTGGAAGTTTATTATATTTGGTTTGAGAATTTAGAACGAAAACCGTTGAGACAGTGAACCAAACGTTCTAGAAACCGTTGAGACTTTATAACGAGATTAAGCGAACGAATCATAGATTAAGGATATGGTATAATAAGAATCCAATGATGGATATATTATGAGGGGGAAAGAGGATTAAGAATAAAATCCTAGAATTGAGAAATTGAGAATGCTTGAGAAATCGGGAGAACGTTTTCTGAGATAAAGAGAAAATGCAAAGGATATTGGACTCAATAATTATTTGAGGAATTGTGACACACTAACACCTTAGAATGCAACATATAATTTGTAACAAATTGATGTAAGTGAATAAAAGGAAGGTCAAGGACATTGGTGGAAAGAATTATGAAAGGGCAAGGATAAGGTGTTAAATCAAACAAAAAACCAAACAAATATCAACCAAGCTTGCTTTGTACTCATCCAAGCATCAAGGCTGTTAGGTCCAAATGTGTTGTAGAGGGGGGGTGAATACAACTTTTCGATTATGAGTAGCAATAAATACGATGCAATAAATGAACACACAGATTCAAGGAATATATTTCTTTTATATATAACTTGAAAAGGTTGCTACAACATTCATTACAAAGTATAACAGAAGTTGAGAGAGAAGTGAATGATTCTAAGCTCTGTGAATACTCTCTCTCTTTTTCTTGTGTTTTTCTCAATATTGCTCACTAACTAAAACATTACACAAGTGCTTCTATTTATACTACATGTAATCTATGACCTGTAGTCTTCAAAGACTAAGATGTACGTGGCCCAATGATGTCCACATAAATCTTGTCTTATCTTGAAAGCTTGGAAATCTGCCAATCAGAAGATGCCATGTGTCATGTTGAAGCTGCACTCTAAGTAGAACTTCTACTTGAGAATTTCTACTTAGCCAACTCGAAATTCTAAGTAGAACTTCTACTTGAGAATTTCGACTTAGCCATCTAGAACATTTCTTACTTAGAAAATATTCTGGTCTTCAACTTGAAACTTCAATGCACATCTTGAGCTTGTGATATCTTCATATCTTCTTTGTTCTTCTACAAGCTCTTGAACATGGATCCTTATTACTGACATAAACTTGCTATCAATGTCCTGACACTTGATGCACTGGTCTGGTTCATAAGTGACTAGTCTTGATAGTGTTTCTGCTTCTTGAATAAATTACCATATTCACTTAGTAACTTGGCTTTCCAATATTTGCTTTCCTTCTTGTTCACTTGAAATCAATTGGTCTTGTTGATACTGATAGTTATGATCTTGATTCTCGAATTCTCAAATCACTGAGGCCTGAACAACTTTGACTTGAACTTCTCTCAATGATTTCTTCTTGGCTTGATCATAGTTAACATGTTCAATTGTATCAATTACCTTGTCTTCATATAGTGTTGATTTCTTGTGACTTCTTGTTCTTGATTGTCTTCTGGTTAAGTATCTTTTCGTTTAATTGAGTTACATTAGTTATAGTGTTACAAGTTAATACACTCTGCCTTTCAATCTCCCCCAATTTGATTGTCTAACAATGACATTCAAATTAATGAAGGATAACTCAACTAAACAAGAGACGAGAAAAGATAATTAACATTACAGTCTTGAAAAATATACAATTTACAAGTACATGAAAACAATACAAAGAACTTAAACTAGAAACAGAATTCGAACCTCGAATTAAAGATCATTTGAATGATTCCTATCACCTGGATTATTTCATATCTTTTAGTCAAACTTATATCACCTTATTGGATTCATTCTAAGATGAATTTTCCTCAAGTGAGTTAAAGCAACCGAAAGACATGAAGGTTTTCCAACTTCAAGTTCACACCACTCTGACCTTTAACCCTAATTCCGTTTCCTCTTTCTAGCTTCAGCAGCTTGATCTTTTTCTTCTTTCTGCCTTCTGCGCCTTTCCTCCTGCTGCTTTTGTTTCTTATATACTGGATTATGAAGTTGCGTCCACCTAGTATTCAACAAACTTACTGCTTCCATCTCTAGAGGGTTCCTGGGTTCTGGGTAAGGATGTTTGAAAAGCCTTCTGAGTTTGTCCACCTCCTGAGTAGTTCTGATCTCTGGAATTTCCTCAAATTTCTTCATTATAAGCCGAGGTTTCCTATGAGTTTTATCAGATTTAAACTGACAGTAGATCATTTTGGGATAGCCTAGGACACGGTTAGTATTGTGGACACTAGCCGCATCTCGCTCCAATCGCTTCATTTCCACTACTACATCAGATAGGTAACTCACGAGTCTCTGCTTTTCTGTTACATACTTAACTTCCACATCTTCCCATTTGAACACATATAACACTTTCTCTAGAAATGCAGCATCTTGAGTCTGCTTCAGCCAGTCTCTACTCATATGCAAGAGTGTTTGCTTCTGGTCTGCATCTATGAATACTAAGGCATCAGCTGCATTATCAGCAAAAGAATGTATCCAGTATACGCTGTCTCTTCCTGGAACACCAACTGCCTCCCTTATCTCTCCTTGTTCCAGTTCTCCAGTAGGAAGATTCAGAGCTTCATCAACATTCTTCATTGCTTGAAGAATATTCCAATTCCTCTCTATCAGCTCTGGTTCAATCTTCACATTATCAAGAGGATTCGGAGCAATGACATCACACTTCCACACCTCATTGCTCTTCTTTAGTATGACACTTTCAATGGTCTTCACTGCATTATCTTTAAGCACAGAAGCGAATCCCTTACCCATCATTTGCCTACAGACGGCCTTAAGAGATTCCACTGAAAGTTCCATTAATTCCTTTTCCTCCATGCTCACCCTCTTCAACTTACTGTCAACCACCATCCGGACAACATTTGGATATGCTGAGAATTCTGGACCCTTGTCCTCTGCTAGCCGCATTAACTGATCCCTATACAGAATGCTTAGATTCTCAGAATGAGAGTATTGAATTTTTGTTGCTAGCAAGAACAACTCTGATGCAGATCTTCTCGACATGAATTGGTCATCTACATACATGAAAGACATCGGGGCTCCTTCTGTGAAAGACAAAACAACCTGCCACTCCTTTTGCGATGAATTGTATCCAACCCTGACTTTAGAAATTAATCTCTTTAAAGCATTTATGTAGTCAGCCGCCATTGGATTCTGCAAATTTAGTTGGTAGAACAGATCATCTGCTTCCTTGTTATGCTCTCCTTTTGTACATGGTCCCGTCAAAATCTTTCTTGCGTCATCCCACTTCTTCCCTATCCTTCTATTGTCCAGATCGATTTGAGGATCAGCTAGCCTTGCAAGCTCATAATCGTACTGCTTTCCTTGTAGCTCCGCTTTCTTTTCCTGAAACGCAGCACGACCTTGCATTTGCTTCATTTTAAAGAACTCAGCTTGATCCAAGGCTAACTGTTGAGCTTCAAGGGTTTCCTTATCGACAGCAATTTCTTCAGGCAATCCGAAAGACATTCCAGCACCTCCACCCTGATCCTTCAATGATCTCTTTATAGCATGTTTCAACGGTGCGTCTTCCATATCGGAATCTGAGTCAAGTACCTCCTGTACTTTTTCTTGATAACTCAGATCAACGAATGGCTCATCTGGCTCAATCGCTATTGCCTTACCCTTTTTCCTTCTTAGAGCCTCTTCATCAATGGACGGCTCAACTTCCATTTCTTTTACAAGATCAGCATGTTCTTGAATTTCTTCGATTTGAACTCCCTGCTGTCTCGTCTCCTTTATATTCTCCCCCTTAGGTGAGTTATCCTGAACTCCACCCTGGTCTCCAGATCCACCAGCTGTATCAAAATCTTCAAACCCGGAACCATAGGCTCCTGCTCCACTAGCACCACCTGTACCAGCATCGGGGGGAGGTTGTTGCGGCGCGAAACACTCCGGGGGCACAAAACTTCTGATTGCGTACATAACTCTGCTTATTTCCACAGCCAGATTATCCATTGTAAACTCCATTGCGCCCATCCTGTCATTCAGGGTGTTTCCCAAGACACCAGCAGCATGGCCCATGTCATTTACTTGATTTTTCAATTCAGTAAAAGCTGAAGCTTGAAGTGCCATTCGTGCTGCGTAGTCGTCAAGTGCCCTTTGATTATCTCCAACATTCATCCCTAACTGCCCCATTGACTGCCCAAACTCCTTCATTTGATTTTCCATAGAAGACATACGAGATTCAAGATTTTCAGAACTAAGGGACGGTGTTTGGTTTAGGTGACCTCGCTCTAATTCTCGTTCTGTTGGTATTTGGCGCTCGGTTTCGGGCCTTAAAAATGAAGGTCCCTCTCTCCCTAACCTCTCACACACACTCCCTGTCTCACGCTCGTGTATGTCTTCAATAATTGATCCAAAACATGAAGCAGTACCTGCAGAAACTTGATAAAAAAAATAATTTGCAGTTACGGGATCAATTGCTGTTTGTTCCTGAGTTGGAATCTCAGGCTGAGAGGCTACAAAGTGTTCTAGTACAACATCAGAACCGATCCTCTTTGTAGCATCAGTACGTACCGGTGAAGGTACGGCTGAAGTTTTTAAAGCTTCATGTCCTCTTGAAGCAACAGTATCTTTAAGAGGTACAAAATCATCATCAAAATCAAAATCCCTATGTGCAGATTGTTCATGGGGGGAACCACTCTCGTGAGGTGGAGTGGTTGCGTGTGACACTCTAGGGTTTGACTGAGATTTAGAAGTAGCAGCATGGGAAATTTTGGCTTTCTTGCGAATAAGAGGCTGCTCTTCGGGGTCACTCTCCTCATCATTTCCTACATCTATATGTGCTGGCTGTTTGGATTCCGGTGACTTGGATGACAAGGAATTAGAAATATAGCTCTCACCCTGGGATAGATCCTGCGGGCTAGCAGTCTCTTGGGTCTGGGAATCAGAAACATAGGAATGAGTAGAGTGTCGAGAGAGATTACCTGATTCATTACCTTGTTCGTCTCCGCTTTGTTCATCAGGAATCGCTTCAAATGCCTCAGCATGAGCAGACCGATTCTGAGCATGTGATGAAGCTTGTGAGAAGTCCATCAAGGTAGTAACTCCCTCATCATATGTAAGCCACACTTGTAAGGTTTCAGGAATAGACATCGGTTTTCCATGATGTTTATCCTGATTTTCAACTGTTGAAAGTGACTTAGTGCCCATCCCTAGCGGTGCAGATGATGAACCACTGGCAAAACTCCGTCTAACTGCAAGAGCATCCTTCGGTACTAAACCATTTATCAGCATCTGTAGGAACCGAGGAAACCAGCAGACAACATATGTGGTGTTGAGGTCTCTGCTTGCAGGAGATCCCATCACAGCCACTATCTCAGAGAGAACTATTCGTCCATAATTGATATCCAGCTCTCTTGCTAGGGCAATTCCGAGGTTTTGCATGGGAATGGAAATTTGATGGTAATCGCTTTCTCGTGCCCGAAAACATCTTGTGATGGCCTCGAAAAAGTAATTCCATTCCACATGAAGAAATTGTTTTTGGATGTTTCCAGTGATCCGGCCAGTCGGAGGATAACACCCTATTTCTTCAAAGAATTTGAGGCGATCTGCAGCTGTAGGTTCTGGATCATAAGCATCTTTAACAGGGAATCCAAGAACCTTGTTTACAATTTGTTCAGTCACCACATATTCTTGACCCGCTAAGGTAAACCTGAAACCAAAGGGGGTTGATTTGCTCCCAAAAGAAACCGCACTAGTCCATAATTGCTGTAAAGCATCATGCACTAGTGTAGGTTTAGCCGTAAAAGCAGTGCTAGCTTTGGAATACAAATTTAGAAATCGTATCCAAGACTTAAAGCGCGGGAGTTGATCACCAATTTCCGTAGAAATATTATAAAAATTGTTTTTGGCAAGTGAAAATTGGTGAGCCATTTTAATTAAAAGTTTTTCTTTAAAAAGATGTGAAATTTTAATTTTAATTTCTGAAAAACAATTAATTTAACAATTAACCGAGATAACCCTTTTAATTTTTCAAGAACACAACAGCCTCTTTGTGAAAAATTAAACTACGGGCTAAAATCAACAGTCAATGAAGGACAAATTTCAAACCAATGATTAACTCTCCACTAACAGTGAAGTGAGAGTGTGTAAAATCGTTTTTGGACAGATCTGTGAACTTTTGTGTGTATATACGCGTGTATATATATATCAATGGAGATGAACAGTTACACAAACACAAGAACAATGATTAATGATGACACACAGAAGATATCAGTCAAAAATCGGGCATTAATTCGTTGTCTGTAAGAGATTTGTCACAAAAATCACGAACAAGTGATTGAATGTATGAAATCGCCTGTATATATGGTGCGGCTGTAAAACTCAATTAGGTAAAAGTGAAATGAAAACATCGAGTTAAGGATGTATATATAGACTTTACTGTGAAATGACTACATTGTCCCTGTTAAAAATCATGAAAACTTTAAGTACACACAGGGAGAACTCTATCTCGAAGTCTATCTCGAACTTTCTTAAGTCGAACTTCGAGATAGAGTTCGAGATAGCTGTAACTCGAAATTTTAGCACTTAGCAAAAATTAGCAATAAAACCTATCTCGAAATTCGAGATAAAGTTCGAGTTAGTAGTCAACTCGAAAACCTTTACCATTTCTTGTAGATGACCATGTAAACAGCACACAACCAACAAGGAAATCTATCTCGAAATTCTAAGTCGAAATTCGAGATATAGTTCGAGTTAGGAGTTAACTCGAAAATTCCTTTTAACCAATTGAGAATTCTCTCAAACTCTAAGTCGAACTCTAAGTCGAACTTCGAGTTGGACTCTAAGTCGAACTTCGAGTTGAACTTCGAGATAGAGGTTAACTCGAAGTTATTCTCAATTCTTTTCAAAATATCCCCAAAAATGGAACTCTCATCTGAATTTCGAGATAGAGTTCGAGATAGACTGTATCTCGAATATTTTGAAGATAATAATTAGGCACACTGGTAACTCTAATTCGAAATTTAAGTCGAATTTCGAGTTGAATTTCGAGATAGAGGCTAACTCGAAATTTCTCCCAGACTTAGAATTTTCAAAACTTCACACTGGAAGCTCAAATCGAAATTCAAGTCGAATTTCTAGATGAGTTTCGAGATAGTAACTAACTCGAAATTTTGAAGATACTTAGAATAATTTGACAATTTTTCTTTGAAAAACTCAACAATTAATTTTGTCAAATTAATATAAATATCAATTCAAGGATTTTAATATATGACATAATTAAAACATTCCTTGACAATTCTAAGGCCTCTAATTACATGAAAAACACAGGTAAATTCATCTAAAAATCATGCAATATTTAGAATATTATGAATTTAACTCCCCCTATGTTCATGCAATCTAACAAGCATAAATTCACAGATTTGTGCTATAAAAGACACTTAAAACACACTGAATTCATGCAAAATTACACTATATGCTCCCTATAATAATCATTAATTAGGCATTTTAAAGTCTAAACACATAATGATTAAATAGCCTGCATATACCAACATAACCATGGATTTTACAGAGAGAAGGCTTTACTAACTTGTGTTAAGCATTCCCAATTCACCAACCAACCTATTGAATGTTACTTCATCAAGAGGTTTGGTGAATATATCTGCAATTTGTTGCATTGTGGGCACAAAATGTAGCTCCACAGTCCCCTCCTCGACATGTTCTCTTATGAAGTGATACCTGATGTCGATGTGCTTTGTTCTTGAGTGATCTACAGGATTGTTGGTTATGGCAATGGCACTTGTGTTGTCACACATAATTGGAATTTTCTTGTGCTCCATGCCATAATCTTTCAATTGGTTCCTCATCCACAGTATTTGAGATACACAGCTTCCAGCAGCAATGTACTCAGCTTCAGCAGTAGAAGTAGATACTGTATGTTGCTTTTTACTTTGCCAGGACACCAATCTTCTGCCAAGAAATTGACAAGCACCAGATGTGCTTTTCCTATCAATCCTGCAACCTGCATAATCTGAATCCGTATAGCCAATTAGATTAAAACCTGTATCTCTTGGGTACCAAATTCCTAGATTTGGTGTGCCCTTGAGATACCTAAAAATTCTTTTGACGGCTATGAGATGTGATTCTCTAGGATCCGCTTGGAACCTTGCACATAAACAAGTCGCGAACATTATATCGGGTCTACTTGCAGTTAAATAGAGAAGTGAGCCAATCATACCTCGATAGCTTGTGATGTCAACTGATTTACCTGATTTGTCTTCATCAAGCTTCGTGGCTGTTGCCATGGGAGTCTTGGCTGCTGATGCATCTTCTAGATTATACTTCTTGAGTAAATCTCTGACGTACTTGGATTGACTGATAAAGATACCATCTTTTCTCTGACTGATCTGTAATCCAAGGAAGAAAGACAGCTCTCCCATCATGCTCATCTCGTATTTGTCTTGCATTAGCTTAGCAAATTTCTCGCACAAGCGCTCATTCGATGACCCGAAGATAATATCGTCCACATAGACTTGAACAAGTATTAGATCATTCTTCACATTCTTATAGAACAATGTTTTGTCAATTACTCCCCTAGTAAAACCACTTTCAATTAAGAATACGGATAGGGTTTCATACCAACATCTTGGGGATTGCCTGAGGCCATAGACTGATTTGAAGAGAAGGTACACAAAATCTTCAAGTTCTGGATCAATGAAGCCAGGCGGCTGTTCCAGATACACTTCTTCTTCTAACTCTCCGTTCAGGAAGGCACTTTTCACGTCCATCTGGAAAACTTTGAAGTTCTTATGTGCTGCAAATGCCAAAAACATCCTGACTGCCTCAAGTCTTGCAACTGGTGCATAGGTCTCATCATAATCAATTCCTTCTCGCTGAGAATAACCTTTTGCAACCAAACGAGCCTTGTTTCGTGTTACAAGTCCGTTTTCATCCATTTTATTTCTGAATACCCACCTAGCTCCAATTACTGATTTGTTCTTTGGTCGGGGTACCAGCTTCCAAACTTTCTGCCTTTCAAACTGATTGAGTTCCTCTTGCATTGCAATCACCCAATCAGCATCACCAAGAGCTTCTTCTATTTCTTTAGGTTCAAGCTTGGATAAGAACCCAGAAAATAAGCAAATATTAGCCAGGTCAGCTCTTGTATTTCTTCTAGTAGACACACCAGCATCTGGATCACCAATAATCAATTCAAACGGATGGTCTCTATTCCATACTCGTTCTCTTGGAAATTGTCTTGATGATTCAGCATGACTTTCTGAATTGTGGTGCTGACTACTTTGAATACTTTCACTAACTCCCCCTGAGTTAGTGCCAGCTCCTACAGAACTAGAGTCAACTCGATTCGAGCCTTGAACAGTAGTCCTTGAGCTGCTATTTACTCCCCCTGAGTTGTTGCCAGTTCGTACTGAAGAAGTCTCTCCTGATCTTATAGAGTTAGCTTGTTCACTAGACTCAGGTTCTTCACGTACACTTGGAACATTTAATGGGACAACCAACTCAGGTTCATCTTCAAGATCTTCTAAGTCCAGATTCTGAAATTTTAGGGACTCAGGTTCATTAGAATCTCTTGAAATTGATGAGAGTTTGGTATCGTCGAATCTGACGTTGTAGCTTTCAGTCACTTTTCGATCATTTACTAAGAACACCCTATAAGCTGCTACCACATCTGTGGAGTAACCAACAAAGATTCCTTCACGAGCTTTTGCTGCAAACTTGCCTAGATTTTCATCATCTATCAGTACATAGCATTTTGCTCCGAATACATGAAAATATTTGATTGTTGGTCTTCTGCCGTTCATTAGCTCACATGGTGTCTTTTCTTTATCTTTTATGATCAAGGATCGATTTTGAGTGTAACACACGGTACTCACTGCTTCTGCCCAGAAATACAGAGGAAGTTTCGAATCGCACAACAAAGTTCTTGCTGCTTCAACCAATGTTCTATTCTTCCTTTCAACTACTCCATTCTGTTGTGGAGTTCTCGGGGCTGAGTACTGACGACGTATTCCTTTAGATACACAGAAGTCATTTAGCACTGCGTTTTTGAATTCAGTGCCATTGTCTGATCTAATCGTCTTCACAGTAAGTGTTGAAACATTCTCAATTTGAGTGATGTGATCAATGATTAGGAAAGGTACTTCGTCTTTCGTCATTGCGAACAATACCCATGTATACTTAGAGAAGTCATCCACGATTACCAAAGCATATCTTTTCCTAGACAAAGATAGGACATTCACTGGGCCAAACAAATCCATATGAAGAAGTTGCAGAGGCTCAGTGATACTAGAAATTTCTTTGCTTTTATGCGATGCTCGTTTTGACTTTCCCATTTCACAGGCTTCACAGAGTCCTTTCGGAGCGAACTCCATTTGAGGTAGATCTCTCACCAATTCTCGCCTTGCGAGAGCATTCATCGTTTTGAAGTTTAAGTGAGATAACTTTTTGTGCCATAACCAGCTTTCATCATCCGAAGCTTTGCTGTAGAAACAGGTAACTTGATTCTGATTTGCTGAATCCATGTCTGCAACAAAAAGATCTGCCTTTCGAACTCCTCTCAAAGCCAGTGAGCCTTCCTTGATGTGAGTGATTGATACACCTTTCTTGTTGAATACAATTTCGTAACCTTTGTCACAGAATTGACTGATACTCAACAAATTATGCTTTAATCCCTCAACATAGGAAATATCTTCAATGATGACATTGCCAGTTTTCAGTTTGCCATATCCCTTTGTCACACCTCTGCTGTCATCTCCAAAGGTAACATAAGGGCCAGCTTTCATAACCAACTCTGTAAGCAGGGACTTGTCTCCAGTCATATGCCTCGATGCTCCACTGTCTAGCACCCATATAACTTTATTTCTCTTTTGCTTAATGCCCTGCAATAACAGATTGATTAGACTTTCTTCGGAACCCAACTTTGATTGGGCCCGGCTTTTCGATAAGATTGATAATCAACAGATTTAACAACAGGAGATGCACTTTTCTTAACATAACTAGAGCTTTCGACTTCCTCCTTTCCTTTCTCAGACTTGACATATTTATCAGTCCTAGGAGAAGGTTTGTCACTCCTAACTTTAGGAGGACTGACAGTCTTGGCTCTCCCAAACTTCTTTTTGTTGTTTGAACTAGCAGCAGTATTTGAGCATGACTGGCTAGATGCATTCATTAAATTCACAAAAGTTTGCATGACATTAAAAGTGCATGGCATACAATTAGGTTGACCACACTGTGCATGATTCTGATGCAGATTATTCATTGTATGTGTGACAGGCATGGCATGTGTAGCAGTGCATGCATAAGAAAGATGTTCAGTAGATTTACAGTGATAACATGCTTTCTTTATTCGTTCAGCCTTAACCTCTTTTATGCCTTTCTTCCCTTGTTGTTTAACAGCCTTAGCTCCTATTCCTAGTCTAGATTCATCTCTAGGAAAATTGATTTTAACTTGTTTGATAGGAGTTATTGGTTGTGCGTTCTGACGATCTTCCATCTCAATCTCATATCTAGCTATCAATTCAGTCTCTTCTTCTTCTATCTTAGGAACAAGGTGTTTGTAGATGGGTTTGATAGAAGGTTTAAAAATGCTAGGTATATCATTTTTAAGGTCACTGGAACTAGTGTCTATAGGTCTCTTCCCATCTTTCTTAGAAAGATTAGAATAATCAAGTCCTACACCTACTCCAGTTATCTTTTTAAACACATCATTATCTACATACACTTTACTAGCAGCTAGTTTGTAAGCTTCACATTTAGTTTCTAACTCAGCTAGTTTGTTCCTTAAACATGATTCTATTTCCTCCTTAAGGACGAGCTTGTGTTCCAAAGATTTAATAAAATCTCTTAGAGAAGTATCTACAGTGCAAGCAGCCTCTAACTCTTCCACTTTTGCCTCAAGCATTCTGCTTTTGGCGACAAGTGTTTTCTGTTCCTTTTGAGAAGTGTCTAGGCTTTTGCACAACATGTAGATCTCTTCGCTAAGAGCCCCGTTCTGTTCCTTATAATCATCAATAGACATTTCTACTTTAAGGGTTAGAACTGGTACCTCTGGTTCCTCTGATGTCTCAGCCATGAGCGCAAAGTTTGCTACATGAGTAACCTCTTCCTCATCTGAATCATCCCAAGCTCTTCCTTCTGTTACTACTAAAGCTCTTTTACCATGTTTTTCTTTAATCAGCGATTCATACTTGCTTTTGAGGGCTTCAAATGTCTCTTTTGGATAAGTCTGTTTAGGCTTTTTGCAGTCCGAGGCAAAGTGTCCAGGTTCTCCACAGTTATAGCATTTGAACTTCATTTTGAAATCCAAGGGAGATTTGTAGCTGGTACTCTTGCCTTTACCTTGGTAGCCTGACGAACTACCTCCACCCTTAGCAGCCCGATAATAAGATGAAGAATTTCTCTGTGGTCGGTTGCTCTTTCTGAATCTCATGTTACTGAACTTCCTTGCCATGTATGCCACGACACTATCGTCCATGTTGTCCAGCTCTTCTTGGGTGAAGTAGTCATCATCACTGTTGGATGCGCACTCATCATCATTATCAACTTGATGCAGTGCAGGTGATGATTTAAGCTTTGCTGCAACCATTGCCTTCTTAGGCTCTTCCTCATCAGCAACTAATCCTGATGCAGTTTCTTTTCCCTTTGAATCATTGTCCCATGCTTGATCTTGAAGAGTCTCCAGCTCATAGGTCTTCAGAATTCCATAATATTCTTCCAGAGAAGTTGTATGCAAATCTCTGGTTTCTCTGATTGCGTAGACTCTATGTTCAATGCTCTTTGGCTGGTTCCTCAAATATCTTGTATTGGTTTCAACCATGGGGAGAGTAACACCTCTCAGATTCAAATCCAATACCAACTGACTGAATCGTAGGTAGACGTCTGTTATGCTCTCTCCTTTTCGTATTCTAAAGGTGTCATACTCCATCTTGAGTATAAGTGTCTTGTTGCTTCTGACCTCTGCAGATCCTTCCATGACAACTTCTATCTTGTCCCAAATCTTCTTGGCTGTATTCAAACCCTTGACTATGTTGAACATTTCATGATCGAGAGATTCCATCAAGGTTTGTCTTACAGCAGTATCATAAGCTATTTGCTCCTTGTCAGCATCCGTAAAGTCCGCTGCCTTTTTGGGCTCAGACCGAGCAGGTATAACCTCCTCTCCTTCCGTACGCTCAGGAATAGCTTTCATTGGAACGAATTTACCTTTTTCAAGGACTTCCAGATACTCAGGGTTAATACTCTCCAAGTAGAGTCTCATTCTGAAAACCCATTCTTCATAGTGATCTCGGTTGAACATTGGGATCTTGAAAGAATTTTTAGGAGCCATTTCAAATCTTGTCACTAAAAATCTCTAAGTACCCAAGACTAGGCTTATGTAGAATATCTATGTAGAACTTCTGCCAAGTCGAAATTTCTCTAAGTAGAAATTTTTGCTCAAGTCGAAATTTCTCTTAAGTAGAAATTGTCCAAGTCGAAATTCACCAAGTAGAAATTGTCCAAGTCGAAATTCTATGTAGAAAATCTCAAGTAGAAATTCTATGTAGAACTTTTGTCCTTAGAATAATTTTCTTCTGCAGATTACTTTAATATTGAATAAACAATATCACCACTAAAACACCCTTTTTGACTTTTGATTACTTTATACACCGAAAGTGACTAACCCACCTGCTAAGCACTGAGTACACTTTCTTTTGCTTTCGGCTAAGAAATAATAATCAAATCAAAAGTACCAAAAACACCTTTTTGACTATAATTTCTTTGAAAAGGAAATTGAAAAGTTGCTGGGTTATATTCTTGATAAGAACAAATGATGAACACTCAAGAACACCAAATATTAATGAACCCAGATTAATTCACAAAAATTAATTAAAATACACCCAAGCCAAATAATCACACCTGGAGTATTTAAATAATTTTTCCCGGATGAGTTTTCACTGGAACCGAATTAAAGCATACTTTTCTAGAAATTTAGAAAAGTAGATCTAGAAAATGAAAACTCACGATTCTTCTTCTAAACACAAGGATCTATGTTTTGTATGTCAAACAACCGCTCTGATACCAATTGTTAGGTCCAAATGTGTTGTAGAGGGGGGGTGAATACAACTTTTCGATTATGAGTAGCAATAAATACGATGCAATAAATGAACACACAGATTCAAGGAATATATTTCTTTTATATATAACTTGAAAAGGTTGCTACAACATTCATTACAAAGTATAACAGAAGTTGAGAGAGAAGTGAATGATTCTAAGCTCTGTGAATACTCTCTCTCTTTTTCTTGTGTTTTTCTCAATATTGCTCACTAACTAAAACATTACACAAGTGCTTCTATTTATACTACATGTAATCTATGACCTGTAGTCTTCAAAGACTAAGATGTACGTGGCCCAATGATGTCCACATAAATCTTGTCTTATCTTGAAAGCTTGGAAATCTGCCAATCAGAAGATGCCATGTGTCATGTTGAAGCTGCACTCTAAGTAGAACTTCTACTTGAGAATTTCTACTTAGCCAACTCGAAATTCTAAGTAGAACTTCTACTTGAGAATTTCGACTTAGCCATCTAGAACATTTCTTACTTAGAAAATATTCTGGTCTTCAACTTGAAACTTCAATGCACATCTTGAGCTTGTGATATCTTCATATCTTCTTTGTTCTTCTACAAGCTCTTGAACATGGATCCTTATTACTGACATAAACTTGCTATCAATGTCCTGACACTTGATGCACTGGTCTGGTTCATAAGTGACTAGTCTTGATAGTGTTTCTGCTTCTTGAATAAATTACCATATTCACTTAGTAACTTGGCTTTCCAATATTTGCTTTCCTTCTTGTTCACTTGAAATCAATTGGTCTTGTTGATACTGATAGTTATGATCTTGATTCTCGAATTCTCAAATCACTGAGGCCTGAACAACTTTGACTTGAACTTCTCTCAATGATTTCTTCTTGGCTTGATCATAGTTAACATGTTCAATTGTATCAATTACCTTGTCTTCATATAGTGTTGATTTCTTGTGACTTCTTGTTCTTGATTGTCTTCTGGTTAAGTATCTTTTCGTTTAATTGAGTTACATTAGTTATAGTGTTACAAGTTAATACACTCTGCCTTTCAAAGGCTCTTACCCCAATGCAACCCACCAGCTGAAATCATCCAAAAAAAAGATCAAAAGTGAGTGGACTTGGTCATTTAGCAAAAAGGAAGAAAAGAAAACAAGAGAGCAAGAAGAGAGCAAGTTACTGCCCAGCAGGACCAACAATGAAAGAAAAATTCATATTTCAACTTCTACCCATTGATAAATCACCAAATTTTAACCATAGCTTATCCACTCCATGGGGAAGATTCGTACAAAATTTCATGGAAATCCAAGTAGCATAGCCTAGTCAAATCCATGCTCAAAGTTGAAGAACCAAACCTGTCCAGTTTCTATCCAGCGGGAAGATGGGGCTCAAAACCCTAGCTAGGAAGCTTCAAATTTGATGAGCTAGGACTCAAAACAAAGATTATGAGGAGCCCAAGATGTGGTAAAAATATGAGAGCCAAACTCTTAAATTTCGATTTTATATGATTTTTACAAAAGTGATGATGAATAGTGATTTCAAGAACTAACTTTCGATTTCTTGATTTCTTTTGATGATCCTAGCTATGCTAAGGCTATATAAGGACCGTACAAGGCTTGATTAGTTCATATACACATCAAGGAAGGTAATCATCTTTTGAAACCCTAGCTCTTGGTTTGAGTTTTGATGATTTAGATGAGATATAGTGATTCGATGCATGTTAAGGACCTTAGATCTATGATTAGGCTTTGATTATTGTTAAAATGGTTTCCATTGGGGTCTTGGCAGTGGTAAACCTTATTTGGATGTTAAATAACATGTATGAGTTGTTTGGAGTGGATGGTATGATATTTGGAATATTTGGATTTTTGGATTATTCGATTTATAGCCATCGTAATGACGAATTGTTGTTAACCATTAAGGCAGTAGCCACCCGAACCATATAACCTCTTAAAATGTTGAATCACTGCCTAGAACTTGTAGATCTTGTTTCATAGATCATTTTGGCGAAATAATTGTAGCATTTCGACTTACGGTTTAGGAGAAATCGCATAATTCGTAAAAGTAGTTCGATCGCGTAAGTGCTAAGTTCATGACTTCAATTAAACCCCTTAATGGTATGATCTTGGTGGAGAATCGAGTTTATTAAATACTAGATATCATAAGGGGTATGTATGCGAAGGAACACCTCAAAAGAGTAAACAGTGAATTTTATAGAAAAGTTTAAGCCAAGGTCGCGCAATTGAAAACCACTAATAACGAGACTTAGAAACCAAGATTTCAAATGGTTAAGTATAACTTGGAATTGCGGATGGATTTTGAACCAAACTTATGACGTAAGTATTTGAAGACCAACATGGACTTAGTATGACGCTAGAGCGAGCAAATAATGCTTTGGTTGTGTTTGTTGTATGTTTACACCTTGAGTTAAGAATGGTTATCCAGGGGATTAACAGTATGTTTTTATTTGACTCTGTCTAGATGGACCGACATCGTCGCGAGCCCTATCATATCTCGAGTACCAGGCAAGTGTTCTAAACCATACTTTGTAGTATTGGTTCTATATTCCTGTTTTTCCATGTATAGAGTTATACAATTTTGCGGTAATTGCTTATAATGCCATATATATAAAGTTGGCCTTCTGATTCACATATAAGTTTGAGATGAGTTATTATGAACCAGTGTATCTTGTAGCTCTAAGTATAAGAGCATACTTATTGTGTTTGACTCTAAATCGGGAGTCGGTATTTTGATATATATGAATAGTCGTGGAAACCCGGAGGGATCCCAGCGGCAAAGTGCTATGTATTCTGAGGAATGTTATTAGTATCATTATTATAATTTCAAAAATTATTTATTACTTGGAAAAGATTCGAGGATTGTTATTTGAGTATTATCTCACTTGATGAATATTAATCAAATATTATTTCATTAAGAGTATTATTGAATATTTTACGATATACGATGTGTGACATCCCAAAATCCGGGGTACAGATTTGGGGCCAATATCCACGAACAACAATAAACAACCCTGTATATAAGCATCATATAATAACAAAAACCCCTTAACCAAGATCGCATACAGGTTATGGTATGAAACAACTATCGAGTTATATAATTACAAACCTTTCTCAGAATAAAAATAATATACAACTATATGAATAAATAAAATCTTTGATTAGCTAGTCATCCAACCTTGACATATTTCCAATCCACTGCCCAACGCAATCCATATCTTGAATGCCTCCTCTAGCTACCGAAGAAGCAATACCAACTGACCACTACTAAGCCCACTAATCTTCTCTCTTAACTGGAGAAAACAACAAGCAAGAGTGAGCCAACAATGCTCAGAAAGTGCGAATAGTGATAACAATATCAATAACAGTTATAATTTCTGAAAAACAAGAAGAGTTATCAGATGCTTCGAATAGAATCAACCAAGTCAAATATCTTTATTACCACGAGGAGTCAACAATTCATCGCTGGAATGGGGTGTATCAACAAAAAGAACAGATAAAAGTTCTGATAGTAAGAACTAATCGAATAACTTGAATAGACCCGGGTATCAAAACGACCCAATCTCAATGAATAGCTCGACAAAACATATACTTATACAGAACTTCTCTTCTCGCATAATCACTTATATCCTTTACCAGACAACCTCAAGATAAAATCATCTCATGAAAAGTTTTATTTGCCAACAACATTGCAAGTTGTATGACGCTTAAGTAAAATTATCGCTAAACATTAAATATATATCACTATGCATACTAGATTCGTACTCAATTATCGTCAATTAATATTAATCACACCAATTTCAAGTGCACACATTTATCACAACCAAGTAATTACGACACTAGTTACTAACACATAGAAATAACTAAGCACCCTTACAACCATTCAAGCATTTGGACTAAATCAGGATGACATATCCTACCATACTTTTCCTTACCCTGCATCTATAACTTCACCTCACAATACCATTTTCCTTTCCTCAATTCCCATGTCTCAGTCCCTCTTCCTTGTTGCTGCCTTAATGCCCCCTCTGTTATTTTCTTTTCTCTTAACGACTCAACACCATGACACGCGTATATTAATACAATCACAGGGACACCAGTCTTCCCAACCGCACATTTCACTCTTATGTACACCCACATGGACACGAACACACGCACATACCGTCTCCTTCGCTTTCAAACAACCCAGCACTTACTACATATAGCACATTAGCACACACGCCACCTTACAATCACAAGCACACACACGGACACCATACTCCTAATGCACAATATAATACCTACATCAATTTACTTTCCACCACCACCTAACCTTTCTCAGCCCCTTACTCTGTTTTGACCCATAAACCACCTGCAGCAGCTAGCTTCCCCTGTTCTGCTACCTATTTACCACTTCGAACCCACATATAATTAATTACACACTCTCCCCAATTCAACCAGCAAAACCGACAACACATACATACCCACAAATTTACACACACAAGCTACATATACACGCCACATCTCAGCACAACTCCCAGGCTCAAAATCGACCAACACCTTGACCATCAACCAGCTTAGATTGTAACATCACAAAATCCCCCTTTTCGATTCATTGTTCACGCAGCAACACCACTCGGCAATACACCCATACACACACTCACTCATTCTTGTAGATTATCTCACACTTTGCACTTGTTAGTACCCACACAATCACACACTCGAACCGCTTTATACATAAACAGATCACACCCTGCATACACAACGAATACATACTGGTCATACAAGGAACACCTACGGACCACATACTAAACACTCTAAACAACCAAACTCTCTCTCTCTCGGCCCTCCTTGCCCTGCACCTACATCACTCACAAGCAACCCATATACACCCTCTATATACTCCAAAGCATCAGTATACCAAGACAACCCACTTCATATCCTAAAATCAATAACCTACGTATCCTCCATCTTCAATTACCCAGCCCCCAACTCTATCTTAACATATAACCACACATACAAGCTGTATCACAGCCACTGACATCCCACGAAACACTACACAAAAACAGACCCAGTTACACACTGTACCCCAAAATCGAATGTTCACCATGATTTCCAACATCCCTTCCAGCTAGGACCGAAACGTTGAAGGAAAACTCAGATTTAAACACAAGGACCTGACTGTTTATACACACACAGCCACGATTCTTTACGGTGGAAAATAGAAGAGAGAAATTTAATGATAGGAAAAAAACGAGAGAGAATTGAAGAGAGGTTAGAAAGAGAGAGATTGAAAAGAAAGTTCGAGAGATATGAGGGAGAGAGTTTGACCACAGCAGAGGCGAGAATTATCTCGAAGAAAAGAGAAGTTGTTGCTTCTTACAAACAAAACCAAGTGTTATCAAATAAATTCCCACAAGATGAAATTAAAAATAATAATAATAATAAATAAACTAATCTAAATCATTTTAAAAATGAAAATTAAACAGAGAATTTATACAAAAATAATTTTAAAATTTCTAAAATAAAGTTTATGAAATTACAAACATCCCCATATTTTTAAAATAGTTTTAGGATCAAAAATGAATTAAATATGAATTTCACAAGTTTTGATCCTTTAAACACCATAAACTCTTAAAATCATTTTAAATACATAAACACCCAAATTAATTCACCCAATAATTTTAAAAACTAAATAATTATACAAAGATAATATTAAAAAAGATCTCATGATTTTTAAATACTATTACGATTTTATAAAATCTCACGAAGATCAAAAATGCATAATTTAAATAGATTTCAAATCACAAAATTCAAATAAAAATACACTGTCTCACATTTCACATACAAACATGTAAAAACGATGCCACATATATTTAACTTAAAAAAAATATCACACCATATAATCCATAATTAATAATAAATAATAATACTTATAATTACGAAATTTTCTAGGGCGTTATATCCTTCCCCCCCTTAATAGGATTCTGTCCTCAGAATCAATCTTAAGAAAACGAAATGACGGTATTACTTAACCATTCCTCCTTCAATTTCCATGCCATTTCTTCTACACTATCAATTCCTTTGCATATGGATAGGCTCATCCTGTAGGCCTTCGAATTTCTAACATAACTTAATCCTTTGGTTTGCCTGTCTCGTTACTTCTAGATACTTATCACTCGTACGTAACGATCCTGGTCTTCCGAAAATCGGACATGACCTATTCGTATAATGGACTATGCCCTGTACACAACACCTCTATTACTAACCCAATCATCCATAATAATTCATTCATATACATTACAAAAACAAAACCTGCCTTGACTTGCGGTAAACATATAAGTGAAGAAATCTACCTCGGCTTGAAATAATCAGGTAAATAATTAAATCTTTAAACGAAATCCACGCGACTAACAATCGATACTACTTCCACGCTCCTACTCATAATTCAGATTGCCCTAGATAAAACTTTAAGAAAAAGACTATCAAGAAATCCCCTAATCATTCTTACTCCCCTTTCAACGTACAATGTTACTAGAGGAGGGAATAATTAGGAAACTTCTATCTATACTTAATCCCATTGTTTTACTGAGGCACCATTTACTTTAAAACATATCCCGAGGTCACAACCATCCAATACCATTCACAAATTAAACTTTCAATCCAATTAAACTCTAACAATTCTAGCATATGATAAAATCAACATTTAACTTGACATACGTCATCCATAATTAAATTAAAACCTTCAAAACTTATGTAAACTCCGCACATTTTGATTCTAACATTTATCAACAACTGAATAACCGAAATATAATATACTTAGCTGGTCCTTCAAAGTTTTCAATCTCTATAGACGTCTTAGGCCTTTCCCGATTCATTACTACTTCGTCTTCATGGCATTCACTTCGGTCTTTTCGTCATATCCTGAAAATTATATTTCTTCCAGTTCCAAAGCTCATACATAGAAATCTCATCCAAAGCTCGTACTTAGAAATCTCATGCATGTTCTTTCTATATCCTCAAATATCTTGCTATGTCTTCTGATCTTAAATCTTTGAACCTTATTATATTCCTGGTTGTAAAATAAATTAATCAACTTTATCTCTCTATCTGGTGATAATCCTAGTAATTCATCAAGCCACATATCCGAGAAGCCTTGACCACTGAAACCTGTTTCACTTTAATTATCTCCTTACCGATATCTCCCACGTATATACAATAACCTTAAAATCTTATACAATAGCCTTAAAATCTTATTATAATAACCATCTTAGTCTCCATAACTGTTAAAACTCATTTGTTTACCTCCTGACTCGAAACACAACTTACATATCTCTTGCAGTTCAAAATTTCACCTTCTTATCTTCACACTTGGTCTGTACTTAGTAACTAACCGATCCAGTCCTAACTCACACTTAACTCTTTTAACTACCATCACATCCATATCCTTAATATCATCATTCATCATTATATTAAACTTGTCGCTTCTAGTTTTGTCACTACCAGCAATTCTATTATTTCCACCTACCCGCATAGCTTTCCATCTTTATCCTAGTACAATTACAATATACTTCCTCTGTAAATCATGTGTTCTAACAGTAGTAGTCCGGCTAGTCTCAGTAATTCATATTCCTTGGGTGGCTATCATGCCTCGATATCCTGGTTTTCAAAATTTTCTAGATCCCAAATTCCTTTCTAGTTAAATCTCACATCTCCTATTAACACCATTCTTGAAAATTCCCTGGTTCCCTGTCTTCCTTTTCTTACCATCTCATTCCATTCGCGTAAACTCACTCTTACTCTTAATTTTAGTGATCCTCTAACTATATTCGCACAAGTTATTAACTCCACACAATCACTTTACTTCCTTATCCAAAACTTCAATTCTTGCTAAAATTCTTAAAAAAATGAACCGTCCCACTCTACCTTATCCTGCTCAAGTTATCCCATTCTGTCTCTAAACTTTTATATCTGACGATTTATCCCAACATCCAAAATCTTGTAATATTTTATCTACTGTATCCATAACAAAAATATATAATAAACAAGTGTTCTTCAACAATTTCCTTCACGATATCTCTATCACATACCAACTATACCCATTCTCACTTTACTTTCAACTGCGTCCTTGTTATCTACTCCTTATTCATATTCCTTTCTCCGTAATATCGAATCTTTTATGCGTATTGTCAATCCAAAGAGAAATCTAACTTGATATTCAATCCTCCTTTAATCATAAATTTTCAACCTGACAAACCAATTCTTCATCAACGTATTTATAGCTCAGACCAGTTAGAAGGTCATCGTCTTCATCTTTACTGTTTTTCGTCACTGGTAACTTTGAAATTACAAAGGTTTATAACATAGGGGATCATTATAATAGATAGGTGATAACATGTATGAATATAAAATGAGTTTTCTTTGATAAGAATTTTATAAGAGAATTTAATTGAGAGATCAATATGATCATTGAACTAATTTCAGGTTGCATTTGTCACTTAGGTCAACCACCATAGCACAAGAAGGGGGCCAACCTTCTGTACTTTCATGACAAACACACTCAGTGGCGTCCCACCAGACTTCTATCACAGAGATAAAATGTCCATGAATCCCCTATATACATAGGTTGTTCATCTCAGTTTGAATAAAGAAGTTTAAATATTCAGGGAGAAAATAAAAAGAGTTCAAGAGTCTCAAATTTTTCAAGTATAGAGTTAGATCAAGTGTCCTTTAAAAATAGGGATATTTCTAGAAAACAAAAAGGATTGAATTCAAGTGTATCTGATATACGAACTCATCATCAATGGAAGTATAGTCGATTAAACAAACATTCAAGAAATTCATAATTATTCATAATCTCACTCTTGTCGGCTAAGCACTAATATACCTAGCTGCCAAAACCGGCCTGACAATAATGAGTTGAATAAATAAGAAGATCTCCATTCATTCTCGATTTTAACCGTCACTGCGCAACAAATGCTTCAGCGACAATATAAACCGTGAATTCGTTTACAATAATTCAGAGCAAGAACAAGAATCAATTCAACTGCCCAAATGGGGAATCAATTAAGAATTCAACCAAGATCAACGGCTAGTAGCGGGAAGCTATGCCTCACTTCCAACTCATGCCAACAATCGCTTCTCACATCTTATTTCTAGTCTTCTCGTATTCTTTCTATAACGTTCACATCGAAGCTAAAGTCGTAGAAAAGCTCTAGAAGGTACGTGAAAGTCTCGAGATAATGTCCTCCAAACTGGTAGCTCCAACAGCTCACTTGGCTCATGTGGCTCTGGATTATCTGTCTCGCTCGTCCACTAGTCTTCAAACGAATCGAACTCGCACTCGCCCAATATGTCGAAGTACCGTACAACGTCACAATACTCGTCTGAATATCCTAAGGGGAACCTTATCCTAAATCGTTCTATCTAACGTTCGTCTCACACACGTATACCCACCCATCCTAACTGTTTCAGTGACCATAACCTGTAGCTCTAATACCAACTGTGACATCCCAAAATCCGGGGTACAGATTTGGGGCCAATATCCACGAACAACAATAAACAACCCTGTATATAAGCATCATATAATAACAAAAACCCCTTAACCAAGATCGCATACAGGTTATGGTATGAAACAACTATCGAGTTATATAATTACAAACCGTTCTCAGAATAAAAATAATATACAACTTTACGAATAAATAAAATCTTTGATTAGCTAGTCATCCAACCTTGACATATTTCCAATCCACTGCCCAACGCAATCCATATCTTGAATGCCTCCTCTAGCTAAGGAAGAAGCAATACCAACTGACCACTACTAAGCCCACTAATCTTCTCTCTTAACTGGAGAAAACAACAAGCAAGAGTGAGCCAACAATGCTCAGCAAGTGCGAATAGTGATAACAATATCAATAACAGTTATAATTTCTGAAAAACAAGAAGAGTTATCAGATGCTTCGAATAGAATCAACCAAGTCAAATATCTTTATTACCACGAGGAGTCAACAATTCATCGCTGGAATGGGGTGTATCAACAATAAGAACAGATAAAAGTTCTGATAGTAAGAACTAATCGAATAACTTGAATAGACCCGGGTATCAAAACGACCCAATCTCAATGAATATATTAGAATTGGATTTTTATTTTTTAAAAATAATAAATTAAGGTTAGGCTGCTGATCAGTCACGCACTAACCCCGGACAAATGCACACAGCAATGTCCTTTAATTGATCCACGGCACATATTGGCCTTAACAACTTCCGACCACGAATCTGGTCCGACCCTTTACGGTCCACATTTTAAAAACAATCCAATTCTATATTAATTATACTAGGTGTCAGAACAATCGACAACCTCTGCCAACCAATGACTGGAAAACTCACGTTCCTGATTAAAAATTCGTAATTAAGAATCACTAATGAATAACAACATCAACTGGTGTCAACCAGACCAACCCAACATCAGGGGTAAATAAAGAATAATAATATCAATAGGTGTCGACGAGTTTGACACGATAAAGGGGTGATAAATAAATAATAACAATCTCAAAGGTATCGACAAGTTCGGTACAAATATTTAGGGTGATAACCGATTAATCAAGATCTTCCATAGACACCGACAAGTCCGATGATAATTGGGGTGGAGAGTATAAAGAACGATAATTCGAATAAGTATCGACAAGATAGATATTAGTAATTGGGTCATAACATCATAGCTTGACTGAAGAGAAAATTCACTTGAGCAAGAACAATAGATATAAATTGCAACAAGATTATCAACAACTGAAATTCAAGGTTAGAGCAGGGACATAATCAGACATAGCACATATCATAAATTTTTACCACACGTTGAAGGGTTTGAATCAACATAAGCAAATAAAGTAGTTTAGGAACAATTATTTGTAAAATATTTTCAGGGTAACTAGTAGCAGTTCAGTTTGAAGAAAACATTTCCAAAAAGGGGTCCTTTGGTGAAAATATGTTAAAAATCAGGAATTAGGCCAGCAGCTTTTCATAAAGTTTAAATCCTCAGATTTTTTTTTCTTTATTTGGAATATTCTTTAGACATTTTTGAAGAAACAAAATAAAAAGAATGGCCTTCCACTAAGGAAATCCGATAACATGCCATAATTTAAGTATTTTGGGGAAAAAGGTTATCGGTAAGGTGCTTTGAAAATTTCGTATTTGAAATAAGGAAGGGGAACATAAACATTTTCACACTAACTGAAGAAGTATATCATCTTCTAAACATACTTGATCAATCCATACAACAAAGGAATTAAATTGCATCACTTGAATGATAAGTGAAGAGCAAGACACTTGCCTCGATACACGAAGTTCTCGATCCTACGACATCGATCCAAAACTCAACTTCGCGTCAATCTCTACTTCCCTTCACGTTGGGCCTTTACTCGGCTTTAATTCCATCTTTCCTGAGCGGTGGCTCTTCACTTCGTACCTAAAGAAAGGTAAAGTACTATCTTAGTACTCCTCCGTTTGTCTACTTATGGTTAATAATCCATCATCTAATTTCTACCCCAATGTTAACTGTATAAATATACAACCACGTCGTCACATAAATAGCTCGACAAAACATATACTTATACAGAACTTCTCTTCTCGCATAATCACTTATATCCTTTACCAGACAACCTCAAGATAAAATCATCTCATAAAAAGTTTTATTTGCCAACAACATTGCAAGTTGTATGACGCTTAAGTAAAATTATCGCTAAACATTAAATATATATCACTATGCATACTAGATTCGTACTCAATTATCGTCAATTAATATTAATCACACCAATTTCAAGTGCACACATTTATCACAACCAAGTAATTACGACACTAGTTACTAACACATAGAAATAACTAAGCACCCTTACAACCATTCAATCATTTGGACTAAATCAGGATGACATATCCTACCATACTTTTCCTTACCCTGCATCTATAACTTCACCTCACAATACCATTTTCCTTTCCTCAATTCCCATGTCTCAGTCCCTCTTCCTTGCTGCTGCCTTAATGCCCCCTCTGTTATTTTCGTTTCTCTTAACGACTCAACACCATGACACGCGTGTATTAATACAATCACAGGGACACTAGTCTTCCCAACCGCACATTTCACTCTTATGTACACCCACATGGACACGAACACACGCACATACCGTCTCCTTCGCTTTCAAACAACCCAGCACTTACTACATATAGCACATTAGCACACATGCCACCTTACAATCACAAGCACACACACGGACACCATACTCCTAATACACAATATAATACCCCCATCAATTTACTTTCCACCACCACCTAACCTTTCTCAGCACCTTACTCTGTTTTGACCCATAAACCACCTGTAGCTGCTAGCTTCCCCTATTCTGCTACCTATTTACCACTTCGAACCCACATATAATTAATTACACACTCTCCCCAATTCAACCAGCAAAACCGATAACACATACATACCCACAGATTTACACACACAAGCTACATATACACAGCACATCTCAGCACAACTCCCAGGCTCAAAATCGACCAACACCTTGACCATCAACCAGCTCAGATTGTAACATCACAAAATCCCCCTTTTCGATTCACTGTTCACGCAGCAACACCACTCGGCAATACACCCTTACACACACTCACTCATTCTTGTAGATTATCTCACACTTTGCACTTGTTAGTACCCACACATTCACATACTCGAACCGCTTTATACATAAACAGATCACACCCTGCATACACAACGAATACATACTGGTCGTACAAGGAACACCTACGGACCACATACTAAACACTCTAAACAACCAAACTCTCTCTCTCTCGGCCCTCCTTGCCCTGCACCTACATCACTCACAAGCAACCCATATACACCCTCTATATACTCCAAAGCATCAGTATACCAAGACAACCCACTTCATATCCTAAAATCAAGCACCTGCGTATCCTCCATCTTCAATTACCCAGCCCCCAACTCTATCTTAACATATAACCACACATACAAGCTATATCACAGCCACTGACATCCCACGAAACACTACACAAAAACAGACCCAGCTACACACTGTACCCCAAAATCGAATGTTCACCATGATTTCCAACATCCCTGCCAGCTAGGACCGAAACGTTGAAGGAAAACTTAGATTTAAACACAAGGACCCGACTGTTATACACATACAGCCACGATTCTTTACAGTGGAAAATAGAAGAGAGAAATTTAGTGGTAGGAAAAAAAAACGAGAGAGAATTGAAGAGAGGTTAGAAAGAGAGAGATTGAAAAGAAAGTTCGAGAGATATGAGGGGGAGAGTTTGACCACAGCAGAGGCGAGAATTATCTCGAAGAAAAGAGAAGATGTTGCTTCTTACAAACAAAACCAAGTGTTATCAAATAAATTCCCACAAGCTGAAATTAATACTAATAATAATAATAAATAAACTAATCTAAATCATTTTAAAAATGAAAATTAAACAGAGAATTTATACAAAAATAATTTTAAAATTTCTAAAATAAAGTTTATGAAATTACAAACATCCCCATATTTTTAAAATAGTTTTAGGATCAAAAATGAATTAAATATGAATTTCACAAGTTTTGATCCTTTAAACACCATAAACTCTTAAAATCATTTTAAAATACATAAACACCCAAATTAATTCACCCAATAATTTTAAAAACTAAATAATTATACAAAGATAATATTAAAAAAGATCTCATGATTTTTAAATACTATTACGATTTTATAAAATCTCACGAAGATCAAAAATGCATAATTTAAATACAAAATTCAAATAAAAATACACTGTCTCACATTTCACATACAAACATGTAAAAACGATGCCACATATATTTAACTTAAAAAAAGTATCACACCATATAATCCATAATTAATAATAAATAATAATACTTATAATTACGAAATTTTTAAGGGCGTTATACGATGCAAGGTATATGCATAATGGTTTTGACTTAATATATGTCATACTTGAAGTGTGATTTTTAATTAGACGACTTATAGACTAGAGGTGATCTAGTAGCTATAAGCCGGGTTTATGATAGCCCTTAGTATAGGGCATATGTTTCGACTAATTTGTTACGAACCGCGAGGCGGTATATCGTATACGTATTACAATTATTTTTTGAGTATTATTTATTTAGTAAATAATATTCGAGGATTATAATTACATGGAAAATATTGTTTCAAATATTTATTTAAAGTATGATTTCATAATCATACGTGAGTTATTTATTTAAATGAATCTTAATTCGGATTTTCATTTAAAGGTTTCTAGTTATCTTTAGATGACTATTTATTTAATGAATATTATTCTAAATATTCATTTAAAGTTTTCCTTATTATTAGTAAGGGTTGTTTATTTGACGAACATTATTTCGAATATTCATTTAAAGTTAGTGAATATTATTTTGGACATTCATTTAAATACTTTATCATTATTATTAAGGGCTATTTAATTGATGACTATTATTTTGAATATTCATTTCAAGATTTAGTTGTGATTATTTTATTTAAAAATATTGTTTATGCAGATATGAGTTAATAAATATTATTGGAATATTTAGTTAATACTTTCAAGAATATAGTGAATAACTCAGATTACTTAAAAGCATATTTTAATTCAGTAATCATGAAGTATATCTCTGAGATATAGTAAAAGTATCTTGAATACTTTCGATCTTCTGGGTTTTCCCTAAATAACGTTGAGCACCTAATCTATGTTGCTTAACAGCGATTTTCCAAAAGTATTATAAGGTTTCCCTGATGATCTTAAATCAACTCCTAGCCTGCAATGGCGTCGCTTTCCTTCAAAACTGGGAAACCCTATTTGAGAAATTCTATTTTACCAGACTTCTGAGTCACGAAAAATGTCGAGAGCTTATTTTGAGCCCAGTTATTATGAGTCAGGGGACTCTGGCTACTTCCTCAATACTCAAGGAGTAGGATTGTTGTAACAAGTATTAATCCATTAACGAGCTACTACTCGGGAAATATTGGTAAATTTTCCTTTCCAATCAGATACAACTACTTTGTGGAGTTGTAACAACGAGTTATTACTCGGGAAAAAAGAGGACGAACTTTACGTTTCAGAGTCATGGATTTTACTCGAACTAGGAGTATGTGTGTATGAGGCTGTGAATCAGTCCATCACTGATAATCGTGTAAGAGGCCGTGGGACGGTCCATCATTATTAAAAGGGGCCCGAGTTACGCCGGTCCCGACTATGCCCAACCGTTGGCGGGAGATCAAGAGGGCGGTAGACAAGTAAATCCGTTAGTTCTTCCATCTACATGTAGAGAAACAAAATTTGGAGATGCACAACTTATGACTGATCATCGTAAGGTTGTGACATCTGGCGCGAGATACTCCAGTATTAGTTCATCATCCAATTTGGATATTTTCTGCAACATTATCGAGAGCACCCCATCGGAAAGCTACGGGCTGGGTGACTGGTAAGTGTTGGCAGGGTCGAAAAGGTTATATTGGTCTACTTTGAACCTCATCCTTTTATAATATACTGGAACTTGTTCATTTCAAAGTAAAGGTTGATTTCAAAAGATGATATTGATTTTCCTTATCATTCAAATCATATTGAAAACTTGTTCATCTCACACTTGATAAAGATTACAGATATACTATGAAAGATGATATACATATATTGATTTTCTGCTTATCTTCTTTTAATAGCAGATATTTTGACGAAAAGGTTATTAATGTGATTATGAACTTATCTTGTTCATTTAATGATTATTTTAATCATTATACTTTCCCTGTTGAGATTTTTGGGTACAGATATTTCATGGTTGATATTAAGTATCTGTGGTATTATGAAAACCCCATGTATATGATGGGAGATTTTGTGAACTCTAGTAACCACTTGCTGAGCAATTCTGTCGCTCATACTTGTTTATTGTTTTATATATTAGTCTTTCAGAAAGTGGTAGACGAATGAGGCATAATCTGCATAGCTCGGAAGAAGCAGACAAGGTACCCTTATGGAGACGACATGATCCTGAACATCTATAGCTGGAGTAATTTACATGTAGGTTTATTATTGTGTAATATATATCACACTATATAGAGTAAAACTAGTTGCTGGTATACTTCTCAATGAAGCTATACTAGCGGGATAAGATTTGTAAGACACGGTGTAATTTGATTCAATGGATGTAATGAAGTGAGTAATGTAAAGACTTTAGTTCTTGTTTCTAGCCCTATAACCTGTAAGATGCTTGGTAGTTGGGGTCTCAATGATGTATTTCAGTTATTCAATGATTACAGATGGATTAATGTTGTTAAACAGGTGAATTGTTAATGAGAATTTCCGCGTGACGACCAAATCCCTGACCCCGGATTTGGGGCTGTTACAAGAATGCTATAACCTCCTACGTAGTCTACTGCAAGATTCAAGGCCAGGAAATTACTATTACTACAGCAGACATGAATCAAGCACTGGAATTACAACAAGAGGCATATGATTCACTAGCCACAAATGCAGAGTTGGAGGAATTCTTTGAGTTTGTCAACTACTCAGAAGTGATCAATCTTGGGAAGTTGAACAGAAAGCATCTGAGGAAAGAGTGGAGCTATGTGTTTGCTACCATTCTTCAAGGCTTCACAGCCAGGAAATCAAGCTTCGATCAGATTAGTGCACCTGCACAACAAATAGGCTATTGATGTGTAAAATTATGTCTAACCGCAAGCGCACGGTATCTATTGTAGTAGATATTAGCAAATACGGGTCGATTCCTCAAGGAGACAGTTTCACTTTCAATTCAACTATTATCAATTGTTTCTAGTCACAAACGATTATTAGAGAATTTTATTAACTACTAAAACAAATTTAACAAAGGTTTTAAATCAATTAATTAAGGGATCTAGGGCAATTCATGTTCACCATGCTTACACCAAACAAATCACAAAGGGCATAGAATTTCAATGGGATAAAATAATTAAAGCAATGGTTAATCTTTTTCAAGCATTAACACTCTCAGAATATCTAATGATGTTTCCACAATCACCTTCAATTCCGCTAATTGTATGTAAGCCTCTAGTAGTAAAATCTTTCGATCTATTACTCCTATTGCAATCGATTAATCCATGATATTGCGCAATTACACAAATTAAGAATTAAAACATATCAATCAGAATTACTCTCTACCCATCAATTTACTAATCAAATTAAGCCCAAATCATGGTGCAAACATGGCACCCCTTAATACCCTAGAATTAAATTACTCACTCATTCTAGGATTAAAACTAACAATGATAATCAAGAAAGCCATAATAAACATGTAATTAATAAGGAGAAGATAAGAAATACCTTAAACCTTTGAATAACGAAGAACAATAAAATCCAAGAATTAAATTGAGCTTGCAAAGATGGAGAGAAGAAAATAAAACCCTAGCTTTTAATATATTGAATAACGTACGTAAAAGATAGATAGCCCCAATAATGTATCCCTAGATGTGTTTATATATTGTTACAAGGCCAAATAATTGTTACAATTAAATAGAGCCCAATTCTTTTACAATCAGAATTAACTCGGGACAAGACAGCAGGTGTGGGCCAGCTTTTTTAACAACACGTTCGCATAAAAGAAACAATATAGTCGGCAGCTGGTTTGTCTGGATGGCCCGCGCATAGCCAGGCGTGCAGCTCACGCGCTTCGGGGAGATAGGTTTTAACAGCAGGTACGCGACACACGCGCGTGAGAGAACGAGGAAACAGATCCCGCCTCTGTCCTATTCTGTTTCCTTTTTTTTCTGCGCACCAGACTTGTCCTCGCGCCACAGCGCTGTATTCCGCGCTACTGCACCATGTGGCTCCTGTTGATCATAAAATTCTGCTCCAAAATGCTTAGAAACGAACCGAAATTTCATCCTTTCTCCTCATAAATTCATAAAATCATTCCTTCGAATTAAAAACACCGTAAAATCATCAAATAACGTCAAATTCCTTCCAACTTGGCAATTCTTTAATTCCTGTCATAAAACACTAATTAAATCCACACAAATATTCACGAAATGCTATAAATGTGGGAATAAAATCCTATAAAATATATAAAAAATATACTCTATCAAATATCCCCACACTTTGCACTTTGCGCGTCCTCGTGCAAACTAACATAATAATACTAACTAACTAGTACCACTTCCGTAGGTGATCACGGTTGCATTTGGCATATGCAACAAGCCCTTTAAACCCCTAGGTAGCCCTAGTGGACGAGTAAGGTCTCGTGAGGGTTTATAGTGAATATACCCACAAAATTCATCTAACCATGCAAAAGATCAATGCTAACACAATGCCACACACACAAGTCCTCTCATGCCACATAAACTTAAGAATCAAAGTGAACATACGATGTCTTGGTGTCGAAAGTGCAAGTATTCACGTAGTCTACTCAACCAATATGCAGAAGGTCATAAAAATTCATGTCAAGTGTAAAAGTCGTTGGTAATCATGCTAAGACCACAAGAAACACATCTTTAAGTCTAAACCTAGGATCTCTTATGCCAAAACAAGTAATAACTCACCTTTCACTCAAAAATGAATATTCACTCAAGAAGGGTTAAGTGTATCACTCAATTCCAACAAAATCATAAACACAACTTGACACTCGCAATCAATCTCACTCTCAACACAACATACATCACTGATGACAATCAAAAGGTCTTTATTCGGGTTGTAGTATGGGCTAAGGACCAGGCTGTCAAGTAAACTAAAACAGGTTAAATGTCAAAAGCTAGTACCCAACAATAATCATTATTCAATTCCCTTTCTATTAAAACAAATACTTCCCAACACTTGGATTTTTCTATAACCCTTACATAATAACTTGACTAGTCGAATGAAGAAGGATCATACAAACATAAAAATGCTCTCAAATTTATTCATTTTTTTTTCTTTTTTTTTCCTGTTTTTTTCCCGAGAGCTAAGGAATAAACACAATGATCCGTAGATTTTTTTATGAATTTCAACTAACAAGCATCAACCCAAAATCAATATTCCCCAAAAGTATGTTCATCAATAAAACCCCATTTTTCACACCTTATTACTCCCTTAAGCACGATACTAGCCTTTGACAATTTAGGTTCAAAATTACGGTAAGGCCAATAGAATAAAAAGGATAATGGCAAGTAATGTGGTGTGTCACCAAAAGAATAGGATTAAGCTCAACGGGTTAACTAATTGATCATGTTTAAAAGGTGTGGAAATATGGGAAATACGAGGTCAAACCTAAGTGCCTTTATCATCTCATCATCAAGTAATGTCATGCATTTCAAGAAAGATCTCAAGTAAGTGCTAGAAATGTAAACAACATGTGGACACTCAAGCAAACGAAAAATCATGCAAAAGATATGCATATAGGCTCAAAACTCACTTGGTGCGACAAAACATAATCAATCCCAAGTAACAAGACTCTCTAACGCACCTACTTGTACTCAAAGCATGGAAACCAAGTCATCTTGCACATATTCATGTCATTCTAATCACTTTCCACATTCAATTAAGTCTACCAGCTTCAACTTGCTAGTGTAAGTGTGTGCACAAGAACAAAGCACGTCACTTCTCATACAAAAGCGTCAAGAACACAAAAATTCTACGCATGCATGAATGTATCAAGCAAAATACAACAACTAATCAAATTGCATGGCTAGAATTATTTTTGGTATTTTTTAATTTTTTAAATTTTTTTTGAATTTTTTTAATTTTTTTATATACACTACGTTGAGAACACCGAGAACACCTCCCCACACTTAAGCGAGTCAATGTCCTCAATGACTCATTAACTAAACAAAGAAATCTACAATATATAAAACAAAAGGAAAGAAGAACTTCCCTTTGCAGAAGCATGATCCATGGGTTGCCTCCCAAGAAGCGCTTTTGTTTAACGTCGTTGGCTCGACTGAGCTGGTTCAGATCTCCGTGGAGGGGTTGTCAAGATAAATCACTTCCATCTTCCCTACGAATGCACCATCCACATACAATTTAAGGCGTTGACCATTGACCTTAAACTTTGTTCCATCTCGTCCCATAACTTCAATAGCACCATAAAATTTGACATCGGTGACAGTAAAAGGTCCGGACCATCTTGATTTGAGCTTCCCTGGAAAAAGTCGAAGTCTGGAATTGAACAACAACACCTTGTCACCAACCTGAAAATCTCTTCTCTGAATCATCTTATCATGCATCTTCTTCGTTCTCTCCTTGTAAAGCCGAGAGTTATCATAAGCATCAAAATGAAGCTCATCTAACTCATTAAGTTGAAGAAGTCTTGATTGCCCCGCAGCCTTCAAATCCATGTTGAGTTCTTTGATAGCCCAAAAAGCACAATGTTCCAATTCCACTGGCAAGTGACATGCTTTGCCATAAACCAACCGGTAGGGAATGGTTCCTATAGGTGTTTTATATGCCGTCCGATAAGCCCACAAAGCATCATCAAGCTTCAAGTACCAATCTTTTCTAGACTTTGCCACCATCCTCTCCAAATGCTTTTGATTTGGCGATTGGAAACCTCCACTTGGCCACTCGTTTGAGGGTGATATGCTAGAGCAACCTTGTGAGTAACGCCATATTTCTTCAACAAAGTTTCAAACTGTCGATGGCGAAAATGAGAACCACCATCACTTATCACTGTTCTAAGAACTCCAAATCGTGGGAAGATAATATTCTTGAAAAGCTTCATAACAACCTTAGAATCATTGGTTACTGATCCAACCGCTTCAACCCACTTGGACACATAATCGACAGCAACTAAGATGTATCTCATCCCACAAGAACTTGGGAAGGGTCCCATAAAATCAACACCCCATACGTCAAATATCTCGACCTCAAGAATACCGGTTTGAGGCATCTCATGGCATTTAGAAATATTACCCGTCCTTTGACATGCATCACAAGCCAAACAGAAAGTACGAGCATCCTTAAATAGAGATGGCCAAAAGAAACCGAATTGAAGTACCTTAGCAGCAGTTTTGGAAGGACCATGGTGGCCTCCACATACGAGAGAATGACAATGCTTGAGAATGTCATGTACTTCGAACTCAGGGACACATCTACGAAAGATTCCATCAGCACACTTGCGATACAAGAAAGGGTCATCCCAAAAATATTGTTTAGCATCATGATAAAACCTCTTTCTTTGCTGATAAGTCAATTCTGGAGGGTGAGATCCACTAACACAGAAATTCACAAAATCTGCATACCATGGAGTTTGAGTAGCAACCGAAAACAAGTGATCATCTGGAAAAGAATCGTCAATAAGAGTGTTTGACGCAATATCAGATTTGAAACGCAACCGTGAGAGATGAACCGTAACCACATTCTCAGCACCCTTCTTGTCTTTAATTTCCAAGTCAAATTCTTTGAGTAACAGAATCCAACGAATAAGCCTTGGCTTTGCTTCTTTCTTCTCCAACAGATACTTAAGTGCAGAATGATCAGTGTGAACAATGACTTAGGAGCTAATGAGATAGGCTCGGAATTTGTCAAGAGCGTAGACCATAGCTAGAAGTTCTTTCTCAGTCGTAGCATAATTAACTTGAGCTTCATCCAAGGTCTTACTTGCATAGTAGATGGCGTGCAATACCTTGTCTTTCCTTTGACCGAGAACTGCTCCAATAGCATAATCACTTGCATCACACATGATTTCAAATGGAAGATTCCAATCTGGAGATTGAATGATTGGTGCACTTATCAAGGCTTCTTTAATCCTGTTAAAAGACTCCAAACAAGCGTCAGTAAACACAAAGGTGGCATCCTTAAGAAATAATTGAGTGAGGGGTTTTGCAATTTTTAAAAAATCTTTTATAAAATGACGATAAAAACCCGCATGACCAAGGAAACTCCTCACTCCCTTGACATTAATAGGAGGAGGAAGTTTCTCAATCACCTCAATTTTTTCTTTGTCAACCTGGATGCCACGTTCAGAAATCAAATGACCAAGTACCACTCCTTCATTTACCATGAAGTGGCACTTTTCCCAATTCAAAACCAAATTCACCTCTTCACAACGTTTAAGCACTTTAGAAAGATTATGCAGATATACATCAAAATCAGACCCATAAACACTGAAATCATCCATAAATACTTCCATGATAGACTCTATGAAATCAGAAAATATGGCAGTCATGCAACGCTGAAAAGTAGCAGGGGCATTGCACAAACCAAAAGGCACTCTACGATATGCAAAGGTACCATATGGGCAAGTAAATGTAGTCTTTTCTTGGTCATCAGGATGTATAGGTATCTGAAAGAACCCTGAATATCCGTCTAAATAGCAAAAGTACTTATGCTTAGCAAGTCTTTCTAACATATGATCAATGAAAGGGAGAGGGTAATGGTCTTTTCTAGTAGCAGTGTTTAACTTACGGTAATCAATGCACATTCGCCAACCGGTGACAATTCGAGTGAGAATTAATTCATCTTTATCATTCTTAATTACCATTGTTCCTCCTTTCTTAGGGACTACCTGAACTGGGCTTACCCATTTAGAATCAGAAATCGGGTAAATGATGCCCGCATCTAACAATTTCAAAACTTCTTTTTTAACAACCTCTTGCATGTTAGGGTTCAAGCGACGTTGTCCCTGTATGCAAGGCTTATGGTCATCATCTAAGTGAATTCTATGCATGCAAAAGTCTGGGCTAATCCCCGTAAGATCATCAATACTATACCCAATAGCTTTTCTATGCGCACGTAAAACAGTAAGAAGCTTAAAAATCTGGTTATCATCAAGACTAGAACTAACAATCACAGGACAAGTCTTTTCTTCATCAAGAAACACATATTTCAGATTAGATGGCAAAGGTTTTAACTCTAACTTGTTTACCTGAGGTTCACCACAAAAAGTGACAGTGTTGGTTACCTCACAATTCGGATCAGCTACACCATCCAACTCAAGAATCAATGAATCGACTTCAGCATGTCCTTCTCCTTCTAAAGCTTTAAGCATGAGAACTGCTTCCAATGCATTCAATAGAATCTGAGGCGTCTCATCTCGGACAATTCCATATATAACATCAATCTTGTAGCAAGTATTCTCAAGCAAAGGGGATTTAAGAGCAGAGGTCAGAGTAAAAGTAATATTATCATCACCAACGCTCAATGTGAGAGTCCCACTTTTAACATCAATTACATCACCTGCAGTACAGAGAAATGGTCTACCTAAAATAATAGGTATTTGGCTATCCTCTTCCATATCTAGAACTACAAAGTCTACAGGAATATAGAATTTTCCAACCCTAACAGGCACGTCCTTTAAAATTCCAAGGGGATATTTTATCGAATGGTCTGCCATTTTCAAAGTCATCTGTGTACATTTAATTCTCCAATATTTAGTTTTTGAAAAATCGAGAGAGGCATGACTGAGACGCTAGCGCCTAAATCACATAAAGCTTTATCAATAAACAATGCACCTAAATGACACGGGATCGAAAAACTACCAGGATCTTTAAGCTTAGGTGGAGACTTATTCTGTAAAACATCATTACACTCCTCAGTAAAAGCTACTGTCTCCACCTCACCAAAAGACCTTTCCTTAGTGAGAATATCCTTAAGAAACTTTGCATATAATAGAACTTGAGAAATTAAATCAGTGAAAGGAACTGTTACCTCAAGATTCTTGACAAGTGTCATGAACTTACCAAACTGCTAGTCCACCTTAGTTCTGTTCATCCTGCTAGGGAATGGGAGCTTTGGCACAAATGGTGGAGGAGTAATTGCAGTCTTCTCTTTTTCCTTTCTCTTGCTTTCCTCAGTTTCATCTTTGTTTGTATCTTCAACAACTTTCTCTACCTTGTCTTCCTCAGAATTTTCTTCTTCTTTCTCAGTAGGAACATCATCAGTAGGCATTGGAGGAGCATCATATGTACGACCACTCCTAAGAGCAATGGCATTCACATTTTCCTTTGGCTGAGTTGGTTGTGCTGGTAGAGAGCCTTGTTGCCTTGTAGATGAAGAACTGGCCATTTGAGCAATCTGAGTTTCCAGCATCTTATTATGTATCTCCATCTGGTTCATCTTTTTGTTTGCATTTGTAACAATATCTTCATCATATCACCTTGATTATTAGCCTGTGCAGCTTGATTGGCTTGAGGAGCATAATTCTGAGGAGGCCTTTGGAATCCAAAGGGATTCATAGGTCCTTGAGGAGGCCTATACTGTTGCTGTGGACGGGGCTGGTACGACTGCTGATATTGCTGCTGATTAGGGACATTTGTATTCTGAGCATTATTGTTCCTATATGAGAAGTTCAGATGATCTTTCCAACCAGGATTGTAAGTGTTGGAGTACAGATTGTACTGCTGCCTCTGTTGGAAAACATTTGCTTGCTCCATCTGAAAATGTTGTGAATTTTGAGCATTGTAATGGCAATCGTTACCATAGTGGCCTTGGATGCCACAGACTTCACAAACAGGATTATTCATAGGAGCCATGGATGACAATGCATTGATACTCATAGGTGGAGTAGAGGGCTGAGATGTCTTCAATGAGTGGATCTCTTGAGTTAATGCAGCGAGTTGAGATGATAATAGAGAATATGCATCCACTTCAAGCTTACCCCCTTTCTTGGTTGCTCTCGGGTTACTGAAGTGATTAGCAGCCAAATTTGAAAGAAAAGCATGTGCATCATCAACTCCCTTATCCAGAAATACACCACCTGCAGCGTTATCAACCATACCTTTTGTTTCAGGATCAAGACCATTATAGAAGTGTTTAATCAGAAACCACTTCTCAAGACCATGGTGAGGGCATCCACATTGATAATCCTTGAATCTGTCCCAAGCATCCCGAAGAGATTCACCATAATCTTGCTTAAAACCCATCATCTTGTCGATCAAATCGTCGGTTCTATTGGGAGGGAAAAACTCAGTTAAGAAGGCTTGAACAATCTCATCCCACTCGGTCAAGTCAATATCATTCAACCACTTTTGAGCTTTATCACGAATAGAGAAACCGAACAACATGACTTTCAACTGGTTTGGAGTGACTCCCTGATGTTTAATTGTAGAACAGAGCTGTTGAAACCGTTGTAGATGATTTGTAGGGTCTTCAGAGGCAAGCCCAGCAAATTGATTCTGTTGAATTTCTAGCATAGCAAGGCCAGTAGGTACCCCACTCGAAGAGGGCTGTGAGTAATTCTTCAAAGATTTGGGAGTGCCCGCTATCTCAATATTTGGTTCAGGTATCTTTTGCTGCTTCTCTTTCATTTGTTGATTTATGTATTGTTGACAAGTAATTCCAGAATCTGGACTAAGAGGAGTTATATCTTCTTTTGCTTGATCTATTTTCGTTTGAGACCTGGTCCTGGGCATCAACAACTAAACAAGGAAAAGCAGTAAGATCGGTCTCTGTAACACCCCCAGATCCAGGGTCAGGGATCTGGTCGTTACGGTCTCGATATCCATCCATAAAACCAACATAATTTAAATTACAACCTTGTGACCCAAAACAACAGCATAAAACACACCCGTTATAGTCCCAGAGATGAAATCAGAGTAACCATCAATATTATTAATCATAAGTTTGAGTTCTTACAACACAAAGAATTACAATTTTACCATTACATACTATTTGCTATCCATTGGTATGAGCCATATTATAAATACATTTGATGTACAAGTGCTAACAACTAGCCTACCAGAAGCTGCATCCTCAGCAATGGTAGCTATGACCTCAGCGGTTAATCCTCTGACGGCTAACACCGGCTTACGCTGAGTGCGCCTTGCGCGACCATCTGATCTAGCTGTTGTTGTGATATAGATAAATAAATCAAGGGTGAGCAATATCCCACCAACAATATATAACTGTGCAGTAATATATATGACAGTTCAAAGATATGTTTTGAAATCATATGTCATGCATTAGCGAAAATAGTGCCAGTTTAATATAAAGGATGAAGTTACAAGGTAACTCAACAGGTATATATTTCGTGGAAGCATATGCTATGCCAAAATAAGCAAGATAGCATCATTTTCATACAAATAGGAACTTGCAAGAAAGATATTGCAATTCCAGTTTGAAATACTTTTCAACTCTGCCAACTATGATGATGTTGCAGAAAATTTCCAACATTGAGTGATGAACTAATACGGGAGCATTGCCGCGCCAGATGCCCTGACGTTTACGAGGATCAGTCGTATGTCATTCATCTCATCAGTCATTCTCTACATGTAGAAGGTAGCTCCGACGGATTTACTTGTCTACCGCTCTCTGGAACTCCTAAGCCAACGGTTGGGCTATTGCTGGACCGGCGCCACTCGGCCACTTACACGTCTCCTAGTTCATTTAACATCCATCATTTTGAAATGTATTGTTCGTTCCCCTTTTTTCCCCAGGTATGATACCTGTTGATAAGACTGCACAAGGTAGTCGTATCTAATGTGGAAAGGAAAATTTACCAATATTCCCCAAGCTGTTGCTTGTTAATGGATACCAACTTATTCCAACATTCTACCCCTCGAATGATGAGAGGGTACACACAATTCCATGAATAATAGCAACCAAGTTGCGAGTGAAACGAATTATTTATGACCGGGTAGTCACAAGATAAATAACATTCCTCAAGTAAGGTTCCCTTACAATAGAATCAAAGGGAGAATGGAATCACTGAGAACCTTCCTTGATAATATAATAATAATAATAATAGGACTCTGAAATAATTTATATAATATTCGAGGGTTGTTGATACTATGTGAATGAAACCAAGTATCTTTGAAACGAGTTAGAAGAATTAAATTAATATTCCAAGAATATTTATTAAGTCACAGATATTGAAAAAGGGTTGCTCGGAATAATCTTTGGAATAAATATTCAGAATAATATTCATTGAACAAATAATGAATATTCAAATCAATAACCATGTTTATTTATGGAGTAATCGTCAGATAGACATTGGAGATAATATTTATTGAATCAATAGTGAATATTCAACTCAAGAAGGATACATATTGATGGAATAATTATCGACTTAATATTTTGGACAATATTCATTGAATAAATAATGAATATTCACTTAATAATATTTATCGAAGAAATGATTATCGAATGAATATTTGAAATCATGTTCAATAATTGAATCGACTTTAAATAAAGGTCGAAGATAATATTCCTTATCTCAAGGGAATATTCAAAGTAATATTTATCGAATAACTGGAGTTCGAATCAATGTTCAACTAATATTTATAAAATAAATAGAGATTGAATGAATATTCGAATTAATATTCATTTAAATAAATAAGGCTCGAATGAATATTAAGATAATATTCATTAAATAAATAAACTCGAATGAATATTCAAAATAATATTTATCGAGTAAATAAGAATGAATATTCTTTAAGTAAATAACTCAACTGAGGTTCGAATAATATTCGAATATTTAATCGACTTTAGATGAATATTAAATATATAATATTCCTCGAATAAATAAACATCTGATGGATAATCCGAATAATATTTATCAAATAATCTCAAGGGAATATTCCAAAAATATTCGCCCGATAATAAATGGAAAATATTTACTTAGTTATTTTCCTCTGAAAATAATATCAATATATCAAGGAATAAAGACTCCCGGCTTATAACTGATATAATAACTGATATTAGTAATTTCCGGCTTATAACTGATATAATAACTATCTAGCTTATAAGCCCACACTAATTCAGGGAACAAGTATATCAATATGACTTTGAAAGTAGGCATGCATGCTATGGCATATGTACTGTGACAGAAACATATATATATATTCACAACAACAGCCTTAAAGAAGGATTTGAAACTTGCCTGGAAATCGGGTGCGGGTAGGGGTAGTGGTAGCGTGTCCCGGGTCAGCCTGATGATCTATAAATAGCCAAGGCATTCGGGATTAATTACTTAACAATTTACAAAGGTTAAATATAATCTTTACTTAAGTCGAAGCACGCTTACGAATCATCTCGTTATACACCTCTTAGTGTAACTCTTTTATCACCGTTGCGGTTCGACATATATTCGTTATTATGACATGTCCTTGTACCCACACTTGATACATACTTAAGCCATGTAAGTCTTAAGATCGATTAATTACGAATCGAGATTGTACTACGAGTTTTATCGCCCGTTTTCTAAGTTATTAACCAAAGCCATAACCAAGCATGCTTTTTAGGGGTTCGTTCGCGTTTAACCTTGATTCGAATATTTTATAAAATCGGAAAACGATCCGGTTGACATGAGGTTTTCTCCCACACCTTCCTTTTTATCTCTAATATTTAATTATTAAGATTCGCCACTGAATTCGTACTATTTAAGGGGTTCAATTTCAGTTACGAACTTTCGTTTACGGTTTCGAACCACCTTTACGATTTTTATCATAACTCCTAAACCGTAAGTCCATTTCACACGAGCCTTATATCAAAACGAAGCTTATAACATAATCTATCTTGTAATGGCAGAAGACGAAACTAGACAGTGAGTTAAAGCTACTGTCAAACACGTTTTCTTAAGTGTTAACGAAAATTCGGCATTACGACGGCTATAAATCGGACGTTCCAAAAATCGTAATCATCAAACCAAGCCACACCGGGCATCCATACAATTTATACACATATTATACATCCTCAACTGTCCAAGAACATCTACTTCATCCTCATATTCATCATAACTCTTAAATCAAGAAACCGCTACATAATCATGCTTTCGTGTTTGTATTAACATCATACTCCTAACTAATCTCGAAACCATTCAACAATCATCAAAACTTAAACTAAGAGCTAGGGTTTCAAGAGAGTTATACCTTCCTTGGAGAGTGTGCTAGCCTTGCTAAGCTTGATCTATTCCTTGTATAGCCTTAGAAATCTTAAACTAACAAGAATCAACAAGAACATGATTAGAGTTTTTCGGATCTGTTAGAACTCAGTTGAAAGAACACAAAAAACGAGGCCCTTACCGACCTTTTCTGAACGAGGCTTCTAAATGAGAGTTGTAGATCATCTTTACATATTTCCAACCATATAAAGAACACGAAATTCCATTGAGAAACGAAGGAGATATGGCCATTTGAAAATCGTCACAGAAACTGTCATGAATCTGGACAGTTTGTTTCTTCAACTTGGGGAGGTGATTTCACTAGGCTACACTCATTAGATGGCCATGAGATTTTGAGAGAATGTTCTCCATGATATGAGGGATCTGTGGTTAAAGTTTGGTGATTTTATCATGGCTAGAAATCGAGATATGATTTTTCTTCTTGAGAGTGTCTCTGCTGTGTAGTTTAGAAGAATGGAGAGAAATGGAGTTGCTTAGCTTTGTTCTTGGACAATAATGCATAAGTGATTGCCTTGGATAATATCTAGATATTATAGATGTGTATGGCTGTGTTGGGACTTGTGCAAAGAGTCTTGGGGAAGCTTTGCTAATTGTTTTGTTTCTTGAAATGATTTAAGTGTTTTAATCACTTAAATTCCTAATTGCTCTTGATTTAATCTTTGATTAAATCATCCAATCTACTCGATATAATTCTCTTGATGATCATGTAGGATATTTAATCTTGTAATGAACTCAATCCAAATTCCATAATTCGTTCGCTTTATCTTTTAATCTCGTTGAAAAGTTTCAGCGGTTTCTAGAACGCTCGTTTCACTATCTCTGTGATTTTCGTTCCAAATCCCCAAATCAAATATAATAAAATTCTAAAATATTAAATCCTCAAATTCTCAAATTTAATATCTCATTTCTTGAATATAATAATACATAATTCAGTGCCCGATCAAATATTACACCAAAATAGAAATTGGAATTTCTGAATTCTGATCGTCTTTACATACACTTATTTTCTCCGTGAATCACTAATATGACTTCGAAATATCCATACCATGTCTCGTACATAGGGTGGCGTGTAAAATTTCTTGGTTCCCAAAATCACTATTCATCCATGAAAAACACTATTCACGTATGGAAACACTATTCACTGATGCACTTAATCCAAATAAGAAAAGTTTTAATTCTACCAAAAAAATGGGTTCTTACAGTCTCCCCTCCTTAAAAGGATTCCGTCCCGGAATCAGTCCGAGAACAAATGGGGGTACTTTTCCAGCATCGTGCTTTTCAATTCCCAAGCTGATTCTTCCACAGTGTGATTTTGCCACAAGACTCTGACTAGCTCGATGACCTTGTTTCGGAGCACTTGTTCTTTTCGATCTATGGTTTCCACAGGCTGCTCCACATAGGTTAGATTTAGTTGCATGTCTACGTGCTCGTATTCTACTATATACTTAGCGTCCGGATTGTAATTTCTCAACATTGAAACATAAAACACATTGTGCACTTGTTGCAGATTTGGGGGTAATGCTAGTTCGTAAGCTAGTTCTCCGATCCATCCGTAATCATTCCAATCCTTTTACAGCACATCTCACCAGTGCTACAATACTCCTCTTATCCTTTTTTCGTCAACTTTGCTACTTTTCGTACAACACACTATCCGGGCTATGCTCTTACCCAGTCATATATTATTAACCTTATTGGTATCTGCAGTGACTTTGGTATCACTATCTCGCCGTGAATTCGGAGATATCCTCACTCGTACTATGCATTTCCTGATTGCTTTAATCTTCGCAATCTCGATCAATGTATAAAAACAGAAGAATTTATCGAGAGATCACTATGATCAATGAACATTTGTCATATTGCATAGTTAGTACAGAAGGGGGCCAGCCTTTAGTACTTGACAAGCAATTAAACAAGTTACGGTATTCCACCTAGACTTCTATCACACAGACAGATAGTCACGTAGAAGTACCTCCCCTCCTTAAAGGGTTGTTCTTCTCAATTAAAAAGAAGATGAATAAGAGAGAAGAAAAGAAAAGAATTTCAAAGAATTATAGAAAGTTCTCATGATTGCAAAATATCATATTTAGGATTTGCCTCTGAACTATAGAGGTTCATTAGTGAAGAAAAATAATCATATTCGTATCAAATACTACTATATCGTAATCTTACGCGTCGCATGTCCTTGCTGCTATGTCCATCATTCTATGGACCTATACTCTTGTTCGATCTTAGCATCACTCACTTTTGGAAAATCCTTCGTCCCTTTCGGGTTAGATCTTGGATTCCTCGCTTGACATCATCGTTACTGGCATTCCACGCCACACTACTAGCTTTTTCATATTCACAATACTTAACACCATCAGGTGGTCGTCCCGAGAGTTCGTTTGGAAAACCCATTCATCACTCCATTCATAACATTCCTTGCCGCACATTCCATAATTATTTTCCCAACCTTTTCTTTATCAATCACATTCTTCTCGCTTTCTGATTCTTATTCGTTTATGTAAGACATCCTTTGTAATTGACACCTTCTTATTGGTATCCCGTCACCTTTTATTCGATAAGCATCACATCTTTGGGGTAAAACTTTCTTTGATCATCCATCTAATTTCTTAATTTCTCGATCCATGTATCTCTTTATTAATCAATCAGTCTATTCCAAAATTCCTCGAGTTCTCTCTACTTAAAGAGAGTTAATCTGTATGTCATTTATGCTTTCAATTTCAACTTTCTGTTTATCAAATAGCTTGCCATGTCCATTTCATACTTTTCTTACTTCATTGCTAGGGTTTCCCAAGAGTCCGCTTATCTAACTCCTTTATTGATCCTCAACTCTATTTCATTTATATCAACCGTCTTGTTTCTATTTCGACTATAATCTCCTTATGAGCTTTCATAGCATTCTCATTTATTTCAAACATCATATCATTCCAACTTATACACTCTGAAATAAATCTTGCTTATTTCTCTAACTTATATCCAATATAATCTATTCCTGCCAAACTTGCCTCTTAGCATTATGAATCTCCAACCTCATGTTCTCTATCTTGTTTGCGCAGAACTACGCCAACATAAACCTGCTTGTCATTCATCAACATGCCATTTAGCTTATCAATGGCAGTATTATCTTTATCTTTGCAGTGTTCTCGCATTTCTTAGAAGAATCGCCCCTATATTAACGTAATCCTTTGTTGAATCACCATCGTTTGATGTAGTGCTTTAATAGCTAATCATACGGGTTCCCTGATCGTCGGGTCAAAATCCTTTAGGAAGACAAAATAATCGCCATCCCCTATCCATGAGGAATACTTCCTGAACTTGACGTAGATAATACACGAAGCAGATAAAATTGCAGAAGAGCTTCAAGCATCGTAGCTAAGCCAGGTTGAAGAAATTATGAATCTTATATCTTTAGTAGAAGACTGGAAACTGAACGGTTTACTTAGTTGAGTTTGAATCATGGTCCTGGTTTACCTCAAAATAGGACCTCCTAACGCAGGTAATATACTTATGACGATATCAGGAATCGAATCTTTACTTAAGCTACTCTTATGGTTGATTCTTGTACAATTATTAGAGGGAATGTAAATTCCTCCACCACATTCTGACCTTCCAAATCCTTTTCAATACCAATCCGTTTCTTTGGTATGAGCATTTATAATTACTCCTCAACACTTAAAGTGTCGGCCACCTCATTGGCCTTTCCTGATAATACTTTCTTGTAATCGGTGTTTTCTGGATCTATTCAAGTCAAAATTTTCTACCTCATTCCTCTCACTGTTGGGTGAAAGTATTCTTCCTTAGATTCTGTTGAAGGAGAGAAATATATATCAGTCTTTTTCCATAAGTCATTGCCTTAATCCTTAAGTGTGACTTTTATTCACGGCTAATTTCTCATCAGGTCTAGGATATCTTTGTCTCGGGCCTTTCTTGCTTTAACACAATCTCAACCTGAATGGTTCAATCCATTTTCTCATAGTTTTATACATGCCCCACTTGGCATTATTATGTCATATATATTCCTACTAAATTTCCATTTTGAAATCCATAATATTACCTTTTTCATTATAAGATTTCTTAGGTCATCCTCATCATTCCTCCTGTATTTTCTAGATACAGGGTATCTCACAGTATCATTGATCAATCCTACAACACTTCAGCCCATGTACTTTCGAGACCCCTCTCAACAAATCCTTACAGTTTATTGTTTCCTTGGTCGATTCAACTTATATCATCTGGATTCACAATGTCTTTATTAGGGGTATGCTATCCTTTGCGCATTCCCAGGGTTCGTCTTAATTTATGGATATTTTATCCTCAATTCTATTTTCAAGAAATACTTACATCCTTTACTTTGAAAATCAATTCATATGTCCTTAATAAGGGTCTCTTTTCAATCATTCTCATCTTGATAATCTATAGGTAGCTTAATGCTAACCTCTTCTTATGAATGTCGGTCTACATGACCTTCCAAAAGACAAAATATGTCTATCTGCTCTTTCTTACAGGACTTGGTAATGGTAGCAAGGATGTTCTGGAAGATATTGGTCGTGTTCAACGTGAATCTCTTAGTGCCTAATGCTCCTTTTGAGGACACTAAGTTTCAGATAACATTTATGCATCATACTGCACCATCTTTGACAATCTTCGAAACTCTTCATTGGTCACTATCCTCAATCCTAATACGCCCATGGTATATATAAAATCCATCATCCTGCATTTCAATTCATTTTATATCAAAATCCTTCGTGGTTGGCACTTGATCAGAAGCACCCCGCTTTGTCCTTACATTGCTGGTTCAGTCACTTGATAATTCTTAGTGACTTGGCCCCAACTGGCCATGCTAAATTATGTGAGTTTAAGGGTCGGCTAATAGCATTACTTTTATAACAATTGCTGGCATAGTGCCTTCTACTTTGATACCTTTTGATCTTTTCAAAACTTTACTCCATATAAGTCTCAATCGACTTCTCGGTACCGTCTCCGGTCACCTTTCCTTTGCTTTTATTCTTTCAGTTATTCTTATCAATTTCACGTGCCATAAAAGCTTAACATTTCTGGCATAACAACCTTTTCATTTAAGTCAATCCCGAAATTTCTTAGTCCGGCTTGTTTCTTAATTACATTTCCCTTTTTCCGTCCAATCTCAACTTCATAATTTTGTCTCTATAATCGATCGTAATAATTGGTGTCTGTCTACCAGCCCGTATAGCGGCTACCTTACCCAATCCATAGGGTTCGCCCCAGTTTCTATTCTATTCGGTGATGTATTCAGATAATCAGAAAGACAAGGTTTGCCAAAAATTCGTCGAATTCCTCCCAAAATCAGGGAAATTTTGGTCAATCTATCCGCCCATTGGTAACACTAAGAAGATTCATTTCGATACCTGAAAGATAGTTCTAGGAACATCCGGGGGGTCGAACCGTAAGCAGTTATAGTAACGGTATGATTGACATAAAGTTGGAAGTTTAACCATTGGAAAGGAACCCAAATATATACGTCTTAATGGTCGATACTATCACATGTCAATCAACTAACCACTAGTCTCAGAAGGAACACTATCGTCGAAGTTAATCGTTCCATAAAATTTGGCACTACCAAGGCCATTCTAATCTGGTGAACCGTGCTATCTGAATGCATCCACAGTACTCTGCCATGCTGCACAAGCACACCACATATTCCTGTATGAGGTGCATCATAATATATCACAAAGCCTTCCTTCTTCCGTTAGGCGACGCCAATGCTGGGTCGTTACCAATTTCATCTTTAGCTCTAGGGAGATTTCCTCACATTTTCCTTTTGAATCTTACGAAATTTCTCACCTTTGCTGGTGTGGTTGGCCTTTCGACATTTGAAACCGTTTTTAACTTGGCAGGGTCAACCAATACTACTCACTACTGATCGTATGTCCTAATAACTGAACTTCATTTTGCCAGACTCATACTTCGAGAACTTGGCATACACCTGTTCTTTCGGGTTTCATCTTAAAACATTCTCCGTTACCTCTTAACCACTGGTCGTATTGCTTGATCCATTTATGACTCAGCGTCGGAGTAGACTTGAGGTAACTACTATACTACATTCAAGGAAAAGAAAGAATTTAATATTCCTCTGAATCACATGCAACTAATGTTTCTGGTTCATCATTTCACTGAGTTGAAATAAACGTACACTTAGTCTCTGACAGTAGTCATATTACGGGTTTATCATAGACTTCTCTGGTCTTTCCCCATTGTGGTTTCTGATATCATCGTCTCGCTTACTACTTCCTTATATAACTTTATCCAATCATGCCATCACTTTCCAATGTATTTATTTTATAGGTTGATCCATTCATCAAACGAACATTTCCCTGAACCCAACCACCTCATCAATATCAGTTTTGACTTTATAATTTATAATCTATGAGATCTTCCTTCCCATGGCGAATTACCATTGACAATATTCACACTATTCCATCCATCAAATGTTATGGCACTTGCTGCCTCTATCACAACTGCTCTTGGGGACTTTGCTCCCCGTTCTATATCGATGTCTTTGATAGTCATGCATCATTCTACTCTTTTGTCATTAATCCGAAAGTCTCTAAGGATTCTTATCTAAATCCATATAAAATCTCAAGTACTTCTTCCAATCCGTCTTACTTGCTGGTAGTACCTCCGGTAGTCCGGCTATGAATCCAACATGCACCTTTAATTCTTCTTTAATAATACCTCAGTTCCTTACGCTCACTTCTCTGAGCACTATAATCTTAACTCTCACAGTCTATCTGGCTGCAGTTCTCATGTCCTCGAGGGTAAACTTCCCTGTCTTTAACAGGATTCTCCTCCTCTGTTGGAACCTCTTCCAGGTCCTCAGTAGGGTACTCTATTGAATCAGCCATCTGATCGTCAGCATATAATCAAGCATCATCGTGCTGCTGCTCGTACGCCTCAAGGTCTGTCGCCTTACTAGTTGGTACGAAAACGAGCTAAGTTACTATCATGATATTTAATAGTTCCCATAAGGGTTTTATATGTCAGCACTACATTATGTAGTCCGACTATGAACTTGGCAAGAGTTCTTATTATCTTAGTGAATTTATTGTTTTAATGTCGCGTCATCTCTGGGATTTATAACGCTCTCTCTGATACCATTTCTGTAACACCCCCAAATCCAGGGTCAGGGATCTGGTCGTTACGGTCTCGATATCCATCCATAAAACCAACATAATTTTAATTACAACCTTGTGACCCAAAACAACAACATAAAACACACCCGTTATAGTCCCAGAGATGAAATCAGAGTAACCATCAATATTATTAATCATAAGTTTGAGTTCTTACAACCCAAAGAATTACAATTTTACCATTACATACTCTTTGCTATCCATTGGTATGAGCCATATTATAAATACATTTGATGTACAAGTTCTAACAACTAGCCTACCAGAAGCTGCATCTTCAGCAATGGTAGCTATGACCTCAGCGGTTAATCCTCTGACGGTTAACACCGGCTTACGCTGAGTGCGCCTTGCGCGACCATCTGATCTAGCTGTTGTTGTGATATAGATAAATAAAGCAAGGGTGAGCAGTAGCCCACCAACAATATATAACTGTGCAATAATATATATGACAGTTCAAAGATATGTTTTGAAATCATATGCCATGCATTTGCGAAAATAGTGCCAGTTTAATATAAAGGATGAAGTTACAAGGTAACTCAACAGGCATATATTTCGTGGACGCATATGCTATGCCAAAATAAGCAAGATATCATCATTTTCATAAAAATAGGAACTTGCAAGAAAGATATTGCAATTCCAGTTTGAAATACTTTTCAACTCTGCCAACTATGATGATGTTGCAGAAAATTTCCAACATTGAGTGATGAACTAATACGGGACCAACCCTGACGTTTACGAGGATTAGTCGTATGTCATGCATCTCATCAGTCGTTCTCTACATGTAGAAGGTAGCTCCGACGGATTTACTTGTCTACCGCCCTCTGGAACTCCTAAGCCAACGGTTGGGCTATTGCTGGACCGGCGCCACTCGGCCACTTACGCGTCTCCTAGTTCATTTAACATCCATCATTTTGAAATGTATTGTTCGTTCCCCTTTTCCCCAGGTTTGATACCTGTTGATAAGACTCCACAAGGTAGTCGTATCTAATGTGGAAAGGAAAATTTACCAATATTCCCCAAGCTGTTGCTTGTTAATGGATACCAACTTGTTCCAACATTCTACCCCTCGAATGATGAGAGGGTACACACAATTCCATGAATAATAGCAACCAAGTTGCGAGTGAAACGAATTATTTATGACCGGGCAGTCACAAGATAAATAACATTCCTCAAGTAAGGTTCCCTTACAATAGAATCGAAAGGAGAATGGAATCACTGAGAACCTTCCTTGATAATATAATAATAATAATAATAATAATAATAGAACTCTGAAATAATTTATATAATATTCGAGGGTTGTTGATACTATGTGAATGAAACCAAGTATCTTTGAAACGAGTTAGAAGAATTAAATAAATATTCCAAGAATATTTATTAAGTCACAGATATTGAAAAAGGGTTGCTCGGAATAATCTTTGGAATAAATATTCAGAATAATATTCATTGAACAAATAATGAATATTCAAATCAATAACCATGTTTATTGATGGAGTAATCGTCAGACAGACATTGGAGATAATATTTATTGAATCAATAGTGAATATTCAACTCAAGAAGGATACATATTGATGGAATAATTATCGACTTAATATTTGGGACAATATTCATTGAATAAATAATGAATATTAACTTAATAATATTTATCGAAGAAATGATTATCGAATGAATATTTGAAATCATGTTCAATAATTGAATCGACTTTAAATAAAGGTCGAAGATAATATTCCTTATCTCAAGGGAATATTCAAAGTAATATTTATCAAATAACTGGAGTTCGAATCAATGTTCAACTAATATTTATAAAATAAATAGAGATTGAATGAATATTCGAATTAATATTCATTTAAATAAATAAGGCTCGAATGAATATTAAGATAATATTCATTAAATAAATAAACTCGAATGAATATTCAAAATAATATTTATCGAGTAAATAAGAATGAATATTCTTTAAGTAAATAACTCAACTGAGGTTCGAATAATATTCGAATATTTAATCGACTTTAGATGAATATTAAATATATAATATTCCTCGAATAAATAAACATCTGATGGATAATCTGAATAATATTTATCAAATAATCTCAAGGAAATATTCCAATAATATTCGCCCGATAATAAATGGAAAATATTTACTTAGTTATTTTCCTCTGAAAATAATATCAATATATCAAGGAATAACGACTCCCGGTCTATAGTCAAAGAATGAGATTCAGATGCCCTTCGCTTAAGAGTCTTAGTAATTTCCGGCTTATAACTGATATAATAACTATCTAGCTTATAAGCCCACACTAATTCAGGGAACAAGTATATCAATATGACTTTGAAAGTAGGCATGCATGCTATGGCATATGTACTGTAACAGAAACATATATATATTCACAACAACAGCCTTAAAGAAGGATTTGAAACTTGCCTGGAAATCGGGTGCGGGTAGGGGTAGTGGTAGCGTGTCCTGGGTCAGCCTGATGATCTATAAATAGCCAAGGCATTCGGGATTAATTACTTAACACTTTACAAAGGTTAAATATAATCTTTACTTAAGTCGAAGCACGCTTACGAATCATCTCGTTATACACCTCTTAGTGTAACTCTTTTATCACCGTTGCGGTTCGACATATATTCGTTATTATGACATGTCCTTGTACCCACACTTGATACATACTTAAGCCATGTAAGTCTTAAGATCGATTAATTACGAATCGAGATTGTACTACGAGTTTTATCGCCCGTTTTCTAAGTTATTAACCAAAGCCATAACCAAGCATGCTTTTCTAAGTTATTAACCAAAGCCATAACCTTTATTCGAATATTTTATAAAATCGGAAAACGATCCGGTTGACATGAGGTTTTCTCCCACACCTTCCTTTTTATCTCTAATATTTAATTATTAAGATTCGCCACTGAATTCTTACTATTTAAGGGGTTCAATTTCAGTTACGAACTTTCGTTTACGGTTTCGAACCACCTTTACGATTTTTATCATAACTCCTACACCGTAAGTCCATTTCACACGAGCCTTATATCAAAACGAAGCTTATAACGTAATCTATCTTGTAATGGCAGAAGACGAAACTAGACAGTGAGTTAAAGCTACTGTCAAACACGTTTTCTTAAGTGTTAACAAAAATTTGGCATTACGACGGCTATAAATCGGACGTTCCGAAAATCGTAATCATCAAACCAAGCCACACCGGGCATCCATACAATTTATACACATATTATACATCCTCAACTGTCCAAGAACATCTAGTTCATCCTCATATTCATCATAACTCTTAAATCAAGAAACCACTACATAATCATGCTTTCATGTTTGTATTAACATCATACTCCTAACTAATCTCGAAACCATTCAACAATCATCAAAACTTAAACTAAGAGCTAGGGTTTCAAGAGAGTTATACCTTCCTTGGAGAGTGTGCTAGCCTTGCTAAGCTTGATCTAGTCCTTGTATAGCCTTAGAAATCTTAAACTAACAAGAATCAACAAGAACATGATTATAGTTTTTCGGATCTGTTAGAACTCAGTTGAAAGAACACGAAAAACGAGGCCCTTATCGACTTCTTCTGAACGAGGATTTTAAAGGAGAGTTGTAGATCATCTTTACAGATTTCCAACCATATAAAGAACACGAAATTCCATTGAGAAACGAAGGAGATATGTCCATTTGAATATCGTCCCAGAAACTGTCATGAATCTGGACAGTTTGTTTCTTCAACTTGGGGTGGTGATTTCACTAGGCTACACTCATTATATGGCCATGAGATATTGAGAGAATGTTCTACATGATATGAGGGAGCTGTGGTTAAAGTTTGGTGATTTTATCATGGCTAGAAATGGAGATATGATTTTTCTTCTTAAGAGTGTTTCTGCTGTGCAGTTTAGAAGAATGGAGAGAAATGGAGTTGCTTAGCTTTGTTCTTGGACAATAATGCATAAGTGATTGCCTTGGATAATATCTAGATATTATAGATGTGTATGGCTGTGTTGGGACTTGTGCAAAGAGTCTTGGGGAAGCTTTGCTAATTGTTTTGTTTCTTGAAATGATTTAAGTGTTTTAATCACTTAAATTCCTAATTGCTCTTGATTTAATCTTTGATTAAATCATCCAATCTACTCGATATAATTCTCTTGATGATCATGTAGGATATTTAATCTTGTAATGAACTCAATCCAAATTCCATAATTCGTTCGCTTTATCTTTTAATATCGTTGAAAAGTTTCAGCGGTTTCTAGAACGCTCGTTTCACTATCTCTGTGGTTTTCGTTCCAAATCCCCAAATCAAATATAATAAAATTCTAAAATTTTAAATCCTCAAATCCTCAAATTTAATATCTCATTTCTTGAATATAATAATATATAATTCAGTGCCCGGTCAAATATTACACCAAAATAGAAATTGGAATTTCTGAATTCTGATCGTCTTTACACACACTTATTTTCTCCGTGAATCACTAATATGACTTCGAAATATCCATACCATGTCTCGTACATAGGGTGGCGTGTAAAATTTCTTGGTTCCCAAAATCACTATTCATCCATGAAAAATACTATTCACGTATGGAAACACTATTCACTGATACACTTAATCCAAATAAGAATAGTTTTAATTCTACCAAAAATTTGGGTTCTTACACTCTCAGTTGGAACAAGAGTTCCAAAGAGACAAGAGAAACAATCTAAAACAATCGAACTAAAATTATAAAAACTAGGCGTCTCCCCGGCAGCGGCGCCAAAAAACTTGATGTGTAAAATTATGTCCAACCGCAAGCGCACGGTATCTATTGTAGTAGATATTAGCAAATACGGGTCGATTCCCCAAGGAGACGGTTTCACTTTCAATTCAACTATTATCAATTGTTTCTAGTCACAAACGATTATTAGAGAATTTTATTAACTACTAAAACAAATTTAACAAAGGTTTTAAATCAATTAATTAAGGGATCTAGGGCAATTCGGGTTCACCATGCTTACACCAAACAAATCACAAAGGTATAGCTTTTCAATGGGATAAAATAATTAAAGCAATGGTTAATCTTTTTCAAGCATTAACACTCTCAGAATATCTAATGATGTTTCCACAATCACCTTCAATTCCGCTAATTGTATGTAAGCCTCTAGTAGTAAAATCTTTCGATCTATTACTCCTATTGCAATCGATTAATCCATGATATTGCGCAATTACACAAATTAAGAATTAAAACATATCAACCAGAATTACTCTCTACCCATCAATTTACTAATCAAATTAAGCTCAAATCATGGTGCAAACATGGCACCCCTTAATACCCTAGAATTAAATTACTCACTTATTCTAGGATTAAAACTAACAATGATAATCAAGAAAGCCATAATAAACATGTAATTAATAAGGAGAAGATAAGAAATACCTTAAACCTTTGAATAACGAAGAACAATAAAATCCAAGAATTAAATTGAGCTTGCAAAGATGGAGAGAAGAATAGCTTTTAATATATTGAATAACGTACGTAAAAGATAGATAGCCCCAATAATGTATCCCTAGATGTGTTTATATATTGTTACAAGGCAAAATAATTGTTACAATTAAATAGAGCCCAATTCTTTTACAATCAGAATTAACTCGGGACAAGACAGCAGGTGTGGGCCAGCTTTTTTAACAACATGTTCGCATGAAAGAAACAATATAGTCAGCAGCTGGTTTGTCTGGATGGCCCGTGCATAGCCAGGCGTGCAGCTCACGCGCTTCGGGGAGATAGGTTTTAACAGCAGGTGCGCGACACACGCGCGTGAGAGAACGAGGAAACAGATCCCGCCTCTGTCCTATTCTGTTTCCTTTTTTTCTGCGCACCAGACTTGTCCTCGCGCCACAACGCTGTATTCCGCGCTACTGCGCCAAGTGGCTCCTGTTGATCATAAAGTTCTGCTCCAAAATGCTTAAAAACGAACCGAAATTTCATCCTTTCTCCTCATAAATTCATAAAATCATTCCTTCGAATTAAAAACACCGTAAAATCATCAAATAACGTCAAATTCCTTCCAACTTGGCAATTCTTTAATTCCTGTCATAAAACACATCAAACACTAATTAAATCCACACAAATATTCACGAAATACTATATATATGGGAATAAAATATATAAAAATATACTCTATCAGCTATGTCTTGGCTTATGGGAGAAAGATAGATGTTGGTCTCATAATTCTACAGGAGCTATATGGGAGACTTGGCAAGAACACAGCCAAGAGAGGTACTGAAATTTTCTTCCCTCGCTTCATTCAATCTGTACTTAACTTTAAAAATGCAAAATTGATTGAATTGCCTGGTGTAGATAAAATTAGAATAGGCTACCCTAGGTCCATGACCAAACTTATTTTTGGTAATTTGGAGACTAGGAATGATGTGGATGTAAGACTCAAAATAACTCCCCATATGAAGAGTCTATTTAGGACTTACCCCCACAACATGCCAACATTTGACTCAAAGTCACAGTTAGCACAGCCTAAGCAAGTAGTACAAGATGTTAACCCAAGGCTTGCTAACCAACCCCCTCAACCAAACACTTTACCACACAGTGAACCAACTGCATCATCCTCTCAAAAGGGTGATGTTAGTAAAAAGAAGAGAAAGGAAGTCATGTATACACCCTTAAACATTCTATCTGAAGCAGCATTGGCTGTTGAACTAGGTGTAGAAAGTGAAGAACCAGAGTCACCCTTACTAGGGCCAAAGAAGAAGAAGAAAACTAAGACCACCTCTTTAGTCACACAAATGGCTGAAGTTGTAAAATCAGGGGCAATCAGCTCACTAGATGTATCCTCTCAACAGGGTGCATCTATAGAATCAAGCATCCTCCCCAGTGCACCTATTTGTACAGAGTCAGCACATGGGAGTGATAAGGCTGGCACAACACTGAGTGGAGAGCACATCCAAATTGAAACTCCCTCTATCTCTCAGGGGGAGTTGCCAAAATCTTATCTACAACACTCTTCTCTTCCAGAATCTACCACTCAAATTTCTTTGCAGCCTTCAACTCAAACTATTGAGGAGCAAGGCATTGATCATCAAGAATTCTTTTCTCTTGATGAGCCAATGATTTCAAGTGACTTAGTGCATGACACTTTGCTCACCACCCAGGACCCACATTTAGATGGTGAGGGAATGCATGCTGGGGCATCTCCTAATGACACCATCACAAACACAGAGGTTCCACTAGTTTTTACTAGAGACTCTGTGCCTGTGTCAACTACTGGTGTAACTCATCCCACTTCTATGGAGACACCAGTAGGAGAGTCAATCCATCCGGTTGCAGAAGTTGCTTCTATAACTGAGGAGTCTAGCTTGCCTAGCTCTAGCTCTGACTTCTTGTCACAATGGCTGAAGCCTGTGCAACATGACAGTGCTTCAGGATCAGGGTCTGTTCCACCACAATTGACGGTTGAAGCACTTCAAAGCTTGGTTGTGGATCAGATCCCTGAGTTCGTAAAGATTGCCCAAAACTTAGTCACCTCAAACCTACCCAACTCTGACTATGAAGCCATCTTGCTATGTCATAAAGAAGATGTAGAGCAGCAACAATATAAAATAGCAGATGAAGCTGAAAGAGATGGAAATGTGGATGTTGGCTGCAAGGCAAATTCTCTGTACCTCTCTCAGAAGGCCTCCAACATCTAAAAGAAGAATACATCACTTCACTGGGGTCCAATGCCAAATCTCTAAACCCCAATGATGTGTATGAGGCTGTCAATGACATCTATAAGGGGATCTTGAAGGCTGCACATTATCTTGGCAAAGGCCTGCAATCAGAAGTGAATGAAGTAGTTGCAGCCACAATCCACCAAGTCAATGAAGTCAAAAGAGAATTCATCTCCAAATTTCCTCAATTGGAGTAAGTCATCAAGGACATTCTGGAATGCAAATCTACTTGCACTAAGATGGACAATGGTCTGGCTATAGTCAAGGATGCTATCACCAAATTGGGCCACAAATTTGACACCCTCTCAGCTCATTCCACAGAGGCCAATGCCATGATGAGGACACTCTTTGCCAACCAGTATGGAGACAAGCTGGTCAGTGAGGTTCCACTTCATGAGATGTACAAGTTTGAGGTGAAAAGACTCCAAGAACAATCACTCTCTGGTTTTAAGGCCTCTGAGCACTTCACAAAGGTGGACACTCTAGAAAGGGAAATGGTGTCCCTCAAACAAGCCAATGCCACTCTTGCAGACTCAGTTACCAATCTCTCTGAGCAGTTGACCACTCAAGGCACCACTATAGCTGATGTTCTTCTGCATCAACAACAGATGCTGACTGCAATGATGAAGCATATGGGCCTCCCTCTACCTGCTGAATCAGTCAACCTCAACTCTTCTACTCCAAAGGTCATTTCCGCAGCCTCTGTGCCTGATAACAAGCCTAAGGGGGAGAAGAGAACAAGGAACTCAAATCCTAAGGGGGAGAAGCCTAAAGAAAAAGGAATCATGATCAATGAGGGTGCTCAAAGAACTTCAAAATCAACACCACCTCATGTGCCAGACAAAGGCAAAGCTAAACTGAATGAGCCTCCAACACTGCCAGTGGTCACTTTACCACCTGTGCACATCACTACTCCAAGTGGCCAGAAGCAAACTATCACCACTACAGTGGTGGCAGGATCCATGCCAAGTGATCTAGTTCAACCTTCTAAACATGAAGCTAATCCAGTGGAAGTGAATGTGGTTACAGAGGCCAAGCTGATAGAAGTAGCAAACTCAGAGGTTTATCATGATGTTGCATTCTTGAAGTTTCTGCAAGCCTCAAAAGCAAAGGTTGGAGGAGATACCCTGCTATACAGAAGAAGCCTGAAAGATCAAATCCAATATCTAACAGTTATTCCAAGAAAGCTCAGTCAGATCTACCTCAAGGAAATCATGATGGTGACAAAAGGCAAGATATGGCACATATCTATTGATACCTTGACAGCACTGAAATTCACTGAGATTGATGCCATCTTGGAACTAATTGAGCAGAAAGGGGAGAACAACCAGAATCTGTATACTGAACTAAGAAATGGTCAACAAGCTAGACTTCCTGAAGTGTGCACCAAACCAAGAACCATCTTTTATCAGTCTGGTACCAAAATTCAAGATGTGGATCAATTGATTATTCCCAATGATCTCACCCCTAAGAACCACAGACTGATCATTGCCATAGTTGATCAAATGCAAAAGAAGAAGGGGATAAGGTCAGCTGAGGAGATTGAGGTATTGCACATCCTTAGAGAATTCATTTCAACTGGTTCAATTCCAGAATTGGCCAAGCCCAGGAGAAATAAGGATGAAGATAAAGATGATGACAAGAGTGATGGAAGGAGAAGACATCACAGGAGTGATAAGGGTGATAAAGTTGAGAAGAAGAAGAAGAAGGATGGCAAGAAAAATGATGATGACCAAGGCAAAGTCTATGAGAGGAATATTGGAAAATAGCAAGCCTTAGGCATTGCTAGCAGTAACCTCACCACAACACAAGACTCTGAGTCTAGGGTGAATACTGTTAGTAATGACCTACCAAAATCTGATTTAATGGCTTCTGCAACTGTTTTGCCACCTCAAGAAGAGAAGAAGATTCAAGCCAAGAAACCATGTGTAAGTTTCAGAAAGCAAACTGCTAATGGAATACTAATATGGTCTACCAACAAAGGTCAAAGATTTCAGCAAAGTAACCATGTAAAAAGGATCAAATTCAAACAAGCTGCAAGGAAACCAAAGCTATCCAAATCAAGGACTCTAACAATTTATCCAGGATTGAAACTCCAACCACTTGATGAAGACTTTGATATAGACCAACTGGAATTCCTAAAAGCTCAGAGAATCTATCATGTTGCCATTATTGATGACTGCCTAGAAGTCAAATACACTGATGGAAGAGAGGAAAAATTCAGACAAGGGCAGTGTCAAAAGTATGGCAAGTTGGATGACATAGAAAGGATGATTGCACTGTTGGATACTAATGACAAAGTGGAAAGGGTTTGGAAACTGGATCTAGCTGCTTTTGTAAAGATAAAACGAGATCATGATGAAGAGATAAGGAAGGGATGCCTTGAGAGATGGCTAGAAAGGGAGAAGAAAATTGATAGACTGGAAGCTGAAGCAGAAAAGCTAAGGGCAAAAGGATTATGTAGAGTTCAGGTCAATCCCTATATGGTGAAGTATAGGAGAAGAAATGGGGAGCATGTCAATATAAGAATGGACCTACTCAATCACTATCCTGCCAACATTCTGAAGCTAGTACTTGAAGATTTTAAGAATTCTATTCTGCTTGAAGAGTTGGATGCCTTAGCTGAGATCATAAAGGCCATGGATGAGAATGCAAGAAAGGTATGATGATCTACAAGCCAAAGCAATGGAGATGGAATCAAATGAGAATGGTTAGTATTTCATCATACTGTAAGATTATTTATCTTGTAATTTCATTCATGTGCTCAATCAATCTACATACCTGTACTTTTAAAGTTTTATCTTTTTGTATGTTAGGCTTGTTATCAGACATGAAATTGTGACTAAGGGTCTCACTCACAATTTGGGGGAGATTGTTAGTCACAGAGGCATGCATGTATACATCTAATAACAAGCCTAATTGTTTATAATGCTTTGCATTACTTAAATGACCTCTTAACTGAGGGAACCTCTAGTTGTAGAGTTTCTATTTGTTTTGTACTTGTAGTAGGCATCAAATCCTAGTTGTGTAACTGTACTTATATAGTCAAGAATAATGCTTGAAAGAAGTTCCAAGGTTCATGCCTCAAGCAAGAAGATAAAGACTATCAAATAATCACAGTTGGGATTTGAAGAAATGAAGAATTTGCCTAAGTACCAATTCGAGAAGTATATTTGTCAATTCGAGAAGTCCAGCATTCGAGAAGTTAGGGATTCGATATCTCAAGACACTATTCGATATCTCTGAATACACTGTTCGATATCTCATTCGATATCTCAGAGATTCGATATGTCTATTACTTTGTTCGAGAACTCAAGAAGTCAACAAGTCAAAAATGGTATTCGAGTTCTCAAGGAGTCAACAAGTCAAAGTTCCATTCGATATCTCATGGACCAAGAAAGCTATTCGATATCTCAAGGATTCGACAAGTCAAGTGCTCTATTCGACAACTCAAGGAATCCTGAAGAAAAGAGCTATTCGAGAAGTGATTCGATATGTCAATATAGCAGTGTTCGAGAACTTGGAGTTATCGATCAAGTCAATTCTAGTTCTCGAATCACTTACTTAGTCACTTCTCGAATACATTCTTGGAGACAAAATACTGAAGAAATTGTACAAGTCTGAAACCTGCAACAAGCCAATGCACTTTATGGACCACAATATGTAACGTGCTCTGGAAAGCCTACAAGGAAGCTTGGAGAGATATAGTAGAGACAAGGGGCTAAAGAAGTGGATCTGAACAGGCTTTGCAAAGTCAAAAAGGATAGACAGACTAGAAAGTAATTTGTTTTAGCCACATTATTTGTAGTAAGTAGGTTGTATCCATGTTCTATAAGGATACAGCCTCACTTCCTTAGTCATTAACTTGGTGAGTCAAGTTTTTCATACACTGTAAGCTATATCTCTCTGAGAAAAACGAAGCTGAGAATACTATCATTTGTATTCACTGATTGTAGCAACCTTTATCTAATAATACATTAGATTAAAGTGATATTGTGTCTTGTGTTGTTCTTTATCCGCACCTTCACTCTTGCACACAAACACTTATCTGTTACATAGACTCAAACAAGAAAAGTTCAAGAATCCATTCACCCCCCGTATTCTTTTACTGTGTTCAATACTCAACAATTTTATACATATACATTTTGTGTATGAGATTATTCTTTGATTCTGCAAACTAAAAAAAGTTTGTTTTTTAAAAAAAATCCAAATAGATTAAAAACCTACGTAAAGCTTGCAACACCAAAATATATCAAAATATAGTTTATATATGATGATTTGTTATTCATGATTATATGTTATATATTATTTGTGTTCATGTGATAAGATCCCTTGATTCAAATTTCATTATATTTTTAAAGTTTAATCCAACTTCTTATCTTTTTATTTGACATGATCAATCAATGGTTAAGAGAAAAAGAAGAAGAGTATGCAATTTGTGGATGGCAGAAACCGATAAATAGATTCTTCCAATAATTTTGTGTATATTTTTATAGGGGTCCGATCTACAGCAAACATATGTTACAGCATACATTACCGCATAAACTTCTTGCGGTACGTGTACAGTAGGGTTTTTGGTGTGAAAACAGGGGGCTACGTACCGCAGAAGCACCGCAGAAATTTTTTGCGGTACCTACTAAACTTTTTGTTCTAATCCTGATCGTCTACTAAACTTTTTGCCGTATGTTGCATAAGACGTCCTGGCATATGTTTGCCAGGGACCGGGAGCCATTTTTATATAACCGAAAGATCCAAGTAGTTGGTTTGGCCCTGTAGTTGGCTCAACTTTTTTTCAAATTTATTTACTGATTGACTTTACCATTCAGGTCTGGTAATCAACAGACTAGACCAACTGACCCACCAGGAGAAACCGCTATAACCTTAACCATACTGCTACAACCTTAACCATAGCTACTTCAACGAACTAACACATAAACAGAATAAAAAAAGGAACTAGACTCTTAAGAGAGGGGATATTTGAAGAAATTATCAAAATATGAAATTTTTACTCGTAAATAAGTTTTTAAAGACTTATTTTAAGATAAGTCAAACAACGCGAGACTCATAAGTAGCCAATAGCCATGCAACAATGGTCAATAGTTGTGGAGGATTTTAATTATCTATGCACAAAAATACACTTCCCAAATGATGCTATAAATTATCTTGAAAAATGGCAACATTATATATGTTTTTCAATGTTGTCTGATTTAGAGTTTAGACCACTATTTGTGCAAACTTACACTAAATAAATTATTTTTTATTGTTTTATTTTCTTAAATTATTAATTTACAAATGTGATTTTCTTGATCGAATTTTTACATAAACTTAAGTTTGCCGGGCAATGTGAAATCAATCAATTCATTATATCTATTATAGGGGAACATGCATTTTCATCCTATTTAGAGCATCTCCAAGGGTAGTAGGTATAATGATTAGCTAAAATAATAGTTAGCTAAAATTTGTTGAACCTGTAAGGGGTTGTGCTCCAATGGTATTAGCTATAACTCAAAAACAGTATATATTGTGTAATGGATGGGTAGGAATTGATTTAAATGGTATATATTAATGTGTAGGTCTACTTTAAATATGGCATAAAGCTGACATGGATGTTTTAGCTAATAACTACAACTCAACAAATATAGAAGACGGGATGGAGGATATCTATAATTATTGCTAACAGCTCTGATGGTTGGAGGGCTATATTTTTTAGCTAATATGTATATTAAGGTGACACCTAGACTTTTTAGCTAATAGATGGTAATGGTTGAAGATGCTCTTAGTAATTTACTTTTATGCCCTTCAAATTATAATAATGTTAAAAAATTTGTTTTCAATGGGAATTGAACCCATGAACCCATTGTTCACAATAGTTTATACTCACCCCCACAACCATTGCACCAACTCAACTTTTTATACATATTTTTAAATCATAAATCACATTCATGAATAACCTTCTCACTATATCTATTTTAAAATTTATTCACACCCACAATCATTAAACTAGCTCAACTTTTGATACATATCTTCAAATCATTAACCACATTCATGAATAACCTCCTCACTATCTCTATTTTAAAATAAAATCAGATAAAATATTTATGGTTCGATTTATACGGAAAAAAAATAAAGTGAATAACATAGATTTTGTTAATATTTATATAATATTTCACATAAATATACATTAAACAAGATATTTTGATTGACATCCATTAAAATATATGAGTAGGCCGAGAAAATAAAATTTTAAAATAATTAGATAAAATATATAATTAGATTAGAGTGCAATATGTAACTACACCGGAAAAAAATAAAATTTAAAAGAAAATAAAATAATAATTCATATTTGAGAATTCATCTCTACAAATGGCTTTTCATCCTATTTATTAATTTACCTTTATGCCCTTCAAATTATATTAATGTTTAAAATTTTGCTTCTCATGGGAATTGAACCCATGACCTCATTGTGCACAAGAGTTTATACTCACACCCACAACCATTGAATCAACTCAACTTACTTTTGATACATATCTTCAAATCATTAACCACATTCATGAATAACCTCCTCACTATCTCTATTTTAAAATAAAATAAAATAAAATATTTATGGTTCGATTTATACGAAAAAAATAAAATAAAGTGAATAACATAGATTTTGTTAATATTTATATAATATTTCATATTAACTACATATACATTAAACAAGATATTTTGATTAACATCCATTAAAATATATGAGTACGCCGAGAAAATAAAATTTTAAAATAACTAGATAAAATATGTAATTAGATTAGAGTGCAATATGTAACTACACCGGAAAAAATTAAAATTTTAAAAGAAAATAAAATAATAATTCATATCCATCCATCCATCCATTCAATTATATCTATTATAGGGGAACATGGTTTTTTTCATCCTATTTAGTAATTTACCTTTATGCCCTTGAAATTATATTAATGTTAAAAATTTTGCTTTTCATGGGAATCGAACTCATGAACCCATTGTGCACAAGAATTTATACTCACACCCACAACCATTGAACCAACTCAACTTTTGATACATATTTTTAAATCATTAATCACATTCATGAATAACCTCCTCATTATATTTATTTTAAAATTTATTCACAGCCACAACCATTAAAATTTATTCACACCCACAACCATTAAACCAGCTCAACTTTTAATACATATTTTCAAATCATTAATCACATTCATGAATAACCTCCTCACTATATCTATTTTAAAATTTATTCAGAATAAAATGATGAGAATATTTTTCCATTTTAATAATTAAAGATGTATATCATACAAATGATTAGAATGATTATGATTCGATTTATACGAAAAAAATTAAAATAAAGTGAATAACATAGATTTCGTTAATATTTATATAATATTTCATATTAACTACATATACATTAAACAAGATATTTTGATTGACATCCATTAAAATATATGAGCAGGCTGAAAAAATCAAATTTTAAATTAATTAGATAAAATATGTAATTAGATTAGAGTGCAATATGTAACTACACCAGAAAAAACTAAAATTTTAAAAGAAAAGAAAATAATAATTTATATTTGAAGAAAATAATGTCGTATTCACCATCATTGTGATAATCATTACCCTCCGAAATCAGTCAAATTTGAGGAATGTTGGAAATACAATTTGAAGAGAGGTTACTAAATATGAATTAGAGATGGTCGGACGAAGGAAAAATGAACAAATTTAAGGTCGTCAAAAATAAAAGAGAGGTGGTCGGGGGAAGATGAATGCCGACGTGGTCAGATGGAGGAGAAGGGAATAAGTTGTAGTATATATGAGGTGGGAAGATGGGTAAAAGTGATAATTGATCTATTAAAATTATTGTGCCTACGATTCAAAATAGTTGAATTTATTGTATTGATCAATGGATTATCTTAAATTCGTCTTTAATATAATAGTATAAATAATATAGATATATGATACTGTGTTCAGATATAAACTTTTTAAATGACAAACTCTATGAGTGTAATATAATGCAAATTATCATAATATACTTTATAAATTATAGGATAATTCTTTTCAAAGCAACCTCAATTACAAAGAGAGCACCTATTTAGTCTTTAAATTTTGTTAAATATGTAATTATGTAACAATTTTAAAATCTTTCTTGTACTTAAGGAATTCAACATGGTTAACACATAAAAAAATATTGTATTTTTATCCTACTAAACGAGTATACAGGATTATCATGGAAAATGTTTTATTGTTAAATTTAAAATAAAATTGTACTTAGTTGAAATTTTGTGCTCGGTTCGGTAAAAATATTGTTACATTGTAAATCTTGTTTATAAGTTTTGTAACATTCCAACATCGAGGAGGGTGGAGACTTTAGTTGACTATATAAGGCAAAGTACTACTACCAATTGCACCAACAAATCATGAATTTTTTAGGGGCCTGTAGTGGACTTGTAGATTATCCAAGATGTTACATTTGTACCAGTGTACTTCAATTGATTTCGAATTCGGAAACGGGAATTGACCCGATTTTGGAAAAAGGCTCGGGTTTGACCCGGGTTGTCATAAAAACAGACTACATGGCACACTATTATTGTTGTAATACGCGACAGCTAATGATTAACTTTTATTTACCGGATTTATCGTTCATCGTTCACACATTGAATAAACAACGCTATACATATGGTATTTAGAATTTAGAGTATACTAATATTTTGAAATTAGAACGGCGATCAACCACTGATTAGTGATAGACCGAGACACGTGAAATAGATAAGAAATGAAAACGTTTGGAAAAAATTATACGAATTAAAATGTGGCCCGTGGCACGGGCTATCATGCTAGTTGTATGCTAAAAGAGTAACACGCTAGAGGCCAGAGTAGGACTTTGTTCGACTGCTCAGGGCCAAATTATCCTAGCTTGCCTCTCAATTTCGTTATAATCACGAAGATTTTTATATTTACTTAGAAAGTTTTTTATGTTTACCCCATCAATCATCAATCAACAATCATTAATAAAAAGAATGATATGCACAAGTTTGGAAGGTACCTTTATCATTGTTTCAATCTAATTTTTTAATTTTTTAGAATATTAAAATTTAAATACTAATAAATAATTAAAAATCCTTAAATATATTACAAGTAGAATAGGTATTCGAATTTATAAAGTAGAAGAATTCGAATTTACAAGAAAGAAATAGAATTAAAAGTTTTATTAGAAATAGAATAGGTATTCGAATTTATAAAGGAGAATAGTTCGAATTTATAGGCAAAACCTGTAATTAAAAGTTCTATTATGAATATGTGTTCGAATTTATTATAAAGAAGAATTCAAATTTTTAGAAAAGATATATAATTAAAAGTAGGGAATTTGACAAAAATACCAACTTTTTAAATGATTTTTGCAAAAATACCATCTTTCTAATTAAATTGCAATTATACCATCTTTTCAAAAAGAAAAAAGATTTATTGCAAAAATACCATCTTTCCAATTCCCCTCCACCCTTCCTCCCTCCTTCCTCCCTCCTCCCTCCCTCCTGCTTTCAGCGCCTTTTTTTTTTTTTTTTTTAAAGACGGTATGCTATTTGGGTTTCATGTTCCCGCCAGGGGCAATATGCAACTGAATGCAACTACATTCAACCACATTCAACTTTTTAAGATTTTGGTGGATTTGGGTTGCAAGGCGCCAGGGGCAATATTCAACCAAATGCAACCACATTCAACTTTTTTAAAGGTGAGTGATTTTGGTGGATTTGGGTTGCAAGGCCCCGCCAGGGGCAATATTCAACCAAATGCAACCACATTCAACTTTTTTAAAGGTGGGTGATTTTGGTGGATTTGGGTTGCAAGGCCCCGCCAGGGGCAATATTCAACCAAATGCAACCACATTCAACTTTTTTAAAGGTGGGTGATTTTGGTGGATTTGGGTTGCAAGGCCCCGCCAGGGGCAATATTCAACCAAATGCAACCACATTCAACTTTTTTAAAGGTGGGTGATTTTGGTGGATTTGGGTTGCAAGGCCCCGCCAGGGGCAATATTCAACCAAATGCAACCACATTCAACTTTAGTTGAATATGCCCCTGCGGGGCCTTGGAACCCAAAAGCAGTCCACCTTAATTTTGGTGGTTTTGGGTTGCAAGGCCCAGCAGGAGCATGTTAATAGTATTTTTATGTGTTCGTTCTCAGGGAAGGACTAAATTTAATATCAAGTTCAAGTTTCTTATCTCTCACAATTTAGAAGTGTAGAAGAATGTTGTGTTTGTTTATAAACTAAATTAAACTAAACTAAATTAAACTAATTATCAATCGAGAATAAAATATATGAGGAAAACAATCCAAGAACTGGGGTTCTTCACTTGGTTTCAACGCACATTCAATATCTATGTGATGTCTACGTTCTTACTCTGCTGAAAACAATTCTTCTAAGGTTATAATGTTCTCTACCAAGATACAATATAATGTCTACAACTATACCCTAATTGTCACTTCCGTGATACAATCAAAGACAATCATAAACTATTAAGCTCCAAGAATTATAAGTCTCACAACTCTCCTATTAATCTTCCAATCAAATATTCGAGTTATGTCTGTAAAATCATGTACTAAAATTGCAACTCCTCTTCCAAGTTATTACAATCCCTAAAATCCAATCAAAGGTTCATGACTCCCCTAATTGTGTTAAGCCCTCAATAATAGATCAGCAAAGCAAGAAAATCTCAGTTAATTAAACACACATGAATACCAAGGAATACTACCCAATCCTCAGATTAAAGATTTAGTTACACATAATTAAAGAAGAAAACAAAATAATAATGATAATGAATGAAAACATAATATTGAAGAAAGAATTGAAGATCGAAAGTACCTTGATACGATTAAAAGCTATGAATTGTTATTTTTTTACAATGGTAGGATGTGTTTAAATAGGCTCTACAAATCTTGCCCAGCAAGAAAATACCAAAACAGAATTATAATAGAATTTCTGCAAAATACGTTTCCTAAACTGATTCTGTTTTTAAGGAAAATTCGTAGCTGACTTTTCTTCAGATATTCTGGAACGTTCCAATCGTAATTGGACCTCTGGACCACTTTAGAATGATAGAGAATCTCGTTATCTTCGCGTGGACTGCTTACGGGCCTCAAACGGACTTCTAGAACTCAAGATATGGCCAAAACAAAATCAAAAATTCTGGCTGATTTTTCACCCGCGCACCACGCAGCAACCCACCGCGCCGACAGCCTTGCAGGGCTGTCAGCATTGTGACAGCCCCAAATCCGGGGTCATGAATTTGGCCATCACGAACCAACTTCCATTCAAAATCAATATATCTTGGGTTTTTTTTTTTTTTATATAATTAATAATTAGGCAATTGACCCCACAGTAATACACACACACACCAGTCATATGCTCAGAGAACAACATTCACCATAATAAGAGTTTAGAATTTAAAAAGTTATTACAACCCAGAATCATACTTCAGTACATTGTTGAGTGATGCTTCTACAAGAAGCATTTCAACAACCAAATTTATTACAATCTTTCAAACTTACACACTTAATATACAAAAGCCCACTAAACCCCTTGCGATGGTCATCTACCTCGGGGATTGATGCTAACGAGCTCTCAGAAGGTCGCCTTTCCCTTACCCTCTTGCGGGGCGTTCTGCGCAGTATGGGCATACCTAGCTGTATATAGATAAGTAGCAAGAGTGAGCTATAATAGCTCAGCAAGATAATATTGAAAACTAGAATTTAAAATGTAACCAGGTATACATGTATATACATATGTAAGCAGTAACCAAATTATAAACGTTAAGGAAGAATAAAACTCTTATTTAATAATACATCATCCACTTACTATTATAAGAAAGAATTCTAAGATAATACAGTATCAGTTTCTCTTCTTAAATATTATAACAACCAATATACCTTTTTAGTGTAATATTTTAAAATAACATGAATACTTGAATAAATCTCTCACTATCATCTTCTCATTTCCCTCCTGTACAGTAATTTTATAAATTAATATAAAATCAGTTTCTCTTCATCTATATCAATAATTTCATCGTTTCATATCACTTTTCTGTTTTCAGTTATAGAGATCTGAAAACCATTTTCAATTCTTTCTTTCAAGTTTTGGGGATATATATACTGGCGCCAGATACGTAGGACGATGATCAGTCGCCTGACCGTATCCGCTCTCTATTTACTACTAGTAGAAGGAATGAAGGCCACCTACTAACATCATCCCTGGAGGAAGGCCACCTGCATAACATCCTCCTGGAGGAAGGCCACCTGCATAACATCCTCCCTTGGCATCTTCGTGCCGAATCATGAATACTAGACTATGTCGCACACAGCCCTGACATAGCCTCTTATGCAAATTTGTTGCTAATCCCCCTTGTTATAAGATCATTATTCAATTTATCAACACCATTTCACATTTCCATTCTCGCACATTATTTCTATAAAATATAGGTATATATCATACACTAAAAGAATGTTTATAATATAGAATTATAAACCATATAACCCTAGATAACAACTGATACCATTCTCTTTCATATCTCTTTTACCTTAGAGCATATTCGCTCCATTCGTAATCATCTCTCTTTAACTTCCCACAATCAAGAGAATATATTCTTTGCAATATAGCAACAAAAGCATCACATATACATAAATATATGCCATGATATCATTATTATTCCGAAGATAAATAATTTTTAAAGTAGGGATAGAAGGATCTTGCCTCGGTTTCTGTATCCTGACAGTAGGGCTGGTTCCTCCTCCGGAATTTCTATAAACACAAAAGGACCGTCATTAGAATACCACATCTCTTACTCACTACCCTCTCGTATAACAACACCCTTTACACTTCAATGTATGTTTAACGTATTATTATTATCCCAAAGGCTCAAGAACTTAATCATTTATAAGCTCAATCGAAGTTTCAGGGGTTTTCACCATTTTCCCTAACGACCACACTTAACTGTAAAAATTCTCAGAAAATATGGATTTCGAATTTTAATGTAAGGTCAACTGTCAAGGGTCCTATGACCACCCTACTACACTATCCCAAAATTTCGTGACTTATAAAGATGTCTAAGTATGGTAACGTTAGCCTCAAAGTTGATACAATTACGTTTTCTCGGTTATCGAACGTCTTTCACTAAAACTGACTTTTCTCCTAAACCGTTCATCAGATTTTAACGCACCTTATATCAAAACGATCTATGAGCTAAGCTCTATCATTTCATGGTCACTTAGGGGTCCAAACAGTAAGGTACCGTATGGTTACAGTGGCTAAAAACAGGGTAATTTCTGTCCTAACGAAAATCGGACATTATAACTGCTGTAATTTCATACTTTCCAAAATTTCACCACTCCAAAACCATCATCAAACACCATAATCAAACCCCACACCATGTGGACTACATTCCAGCCATGGTTCCAAGTTCACAACACAAATTTCATATCAAACCCAACCATTCATAACACATATTCATCATAAACTTTCCATTAACAACACTTAACTATTAATCACTTCAATATCTACTATAAATACAAAAGGGCAAGGGTTATTATACCTCCTTGAAGCTTGAAGAACACTTAATAATCCTTGGACACACCTTGAACAACCTTACAATAGCTTGAATTAACTAAAGAAATCATAAAAACCAAGTTAAAACTTATAGAACACTATTCATTCACTATTCATCATCATCTTTAAGAATTTATTTACCTTACCAAATGATGATGGATGGCTATGAAACTTTGTGAATCTCTCTTTCTATCCTCCAAGAGCATCCATGAATTATCTCTTGATTTTATGTTGAAGCTAGCTAGGGTTTTGATTTTGATTTTTTTTATTTTTCTTTCTTTTTTCTCTTCTTGGCCGAATGTTGCTAGAATGGAGAAGATAAGGTTTTGATTTGTGTTGGTTGCTAATATCTTGAGAATTCTAGAGTTTTGTGGTAGTTTATAGATAATTACTAGGTAAAATTACTAACTAATCCTTGGTTAATTAGTTAGTGGAAAGTGATGTACACAATGATGTCATTCTACCAATCCTTAATCTTGTTCTTGATTTTTCTTAAGTAATATCCTAACAATCTTGGTAAATAATAATGTGATATGTATCCCTGTTATATTACTAATCTTGGTTGCTTAATCTCCATATTCGTCTAATCGTGGTTCGTTTCGAATGTACCTCATTATCTCAGTGGTTTTGAATCCATTTACGAATCCAATTTCCATTGGTATTCTCTTAACTTAATAATCCCTTGGTTAAATCTAAATTCACTAATTCCTCAATATATAATTCCTATAATGTTTCCATGCTCCTTAATGTCCAATAGAAGCTTATTCGAAATCAAAATCCTCAAAATCCATGTTTCAGGAATTTCTGAAATCTAACGTCATTTTGAGTCACTTATTTCCATTGTACAACACTACTATGGTTTCTGTTTATTCATTTTATGTTTCCATTATAGAGTACCTATATACCGTTTCTCTAAATCCTCGAAATTTACTATTTATAGGATCACTGTAGCATTGCCAAAGTTAGGGTTATTACATCCTTCCCTCCTTAAAAGGATTCCGTCCCGGAATCGCGTCAGAATTGTCCATAGATACCTTTTTATCTACACCTTATAACTTCTATATCACTTTCTCCATCCTTTTTCCTTCATAATATCTCTATCTTGTTTGCGCAGAATTACACCATCATAAACTTGCTTGTCATTCATCAACATCCCTCTTTTAATTATGGGTATTGGCCACCACATTGGCCTCTCCTGAATGGTAGTGTATCTCACTTATGGTTTATCCCTATGTTGATCTCTATCATGACATAAAATATACATACTTCGCTCTTATTATATCTTGTCTCTGTAAAATCTTCCAGAAATCCAACTAGAAAAAGATTCTTTGAAACAATTGTAAGAAAATATTACCTATAATATATATTTCCTGTTCGTATTTAAATAAGTCTATGGTTTACCCCCAAATACTATCATTCTCCTTTTTATAGAATTTCTAACCCCTAACAGATACTGATTTTCCTTATCTAGATTATCAACCTACCTATACCATTCATTGACCACATTGATTCCTAACCAAACGTTTACACTAAAAATTTAAATACTAGAAAAATGTTCACCTGCATCTGTATCCGGCCTTCTCAATACCTCTCCTAAAGTCATATTGTACACCCTGGCAGTAGGTTTATTTGAAGCAGTCACACTCTGTTCTGGCATAGATGATCCCCCTGAACGGCAATCTCTGGCAATGTGTCCTAGTTTCCCACACTGGTAACACTTGATGTCCCTCTTAGGATTGGTATTAGCCGATGGGCACTGACTAAGATAGTGTCCTTTTTGTCCACAGTTAAAGCAGTTTATTTCTAATGCTCTACACACTCCTGTATGCTTCTTACCACACGTGTTACAGTCTGGAAATGGTGTTCGAGATTGACTAGATTGAAAAGTTCCTGTGGATCTACCACCCTGATTCACAGTCTCACTGGTAGTCTTATTATTCCCTGACTTTCCTCCAAACTGGGGTTTTTGTCCCTTACCAAATTTGTTAAAGTAGCTTCCCTCACTTGAACCTCCCTTCTGACCCTCAAATTTCCTTTTCTTATTCTCTCGTCCTATTTGAGTCTGTTCACTCTCAGCTTCGATAATAGATGCCTTATGAACTACCGCAGCATACTCGGTCAACTCAAATGGTGCCACTCTAGTACGTAGCCATGGTTTCAATCCTTGTTGGAACCTTTTCGCTCGTTGCTCTTCAGTACGCACGAATTCTGGAACAAACCTAGACAGTTCTGTAAACTTAGTTTCATACTCTGCCACTGATAGGTTTTCCTGCTTTAGCTCCAAAAATTTTATTTCCATCTGGTTCTCCAAGTACCTAGGGGAATATTTGTCTAGAAACACCCTAGTGAAACGCTCCCAGGTTATCACTCCCGCTCCTTCCAGATTCTTTTTAGCTTCCCACCAGTAATTTGCCTCTCCCTTTAAGAGATAGGCTGCAAAAACTGTTTTCTGGTCTTCCTCTATCCTCAGTATCTCAAAAGCTTTTTCCACCTCTTTTAACCAGGCTCTGGCTACTACTGGGTTAATAGTTCCCTCAAACTCTGGGGGTTTTAGTGACTTAAAAGCACGAAAAGAGTTAGCTGCCTGGTTGGGAAGAACAGGTGGTTGTGGCGGATTCTGTGGATTAGCTAAATTCTGCCTCAATAGTTCCATAAATTGGTTAAAAGGGTTACCACCCTGACTTCCCTGTTGGCCAGTTGATTCATCTTCTTCTTCCTCATGATCTTGTTCATTATGAGCGTTTTCACCCTGCCTATTCTGACTTGCTTCCTCTCTCTCATTTTCCCTTGCATTCATTCTATTATTACGCTTAGGCGGCATGATTCTGTATATAATAATATTCTTCATTAATCACCCAAATTTAGGGTACAATATACATCATTTCCACATATGCACAACTATATCATTAGTTAATCTTATTTATGCATCCCAGTATTTTTAACTTCACACAAGTAATATTTAATCATAATACAACTTTGACAAATAAGCTTAGTACCTTTAGCACAATAACCTTTTCATTTAAGTCAATCACCTCATATATATCAATATTTCTGAATCTCAACATTTAATATCAAAATACGATAAAATTAGGCAAAGTACATAAACTTCATTAATTTACATAAATATTTTACAACTTGGGTACAACGTCTTTTACTACTAATATCATACATCATAAAGTACAAGGTTCGAAACTCCAAAAGCATAACTGTACATACTAACTCGCTATAACAAAAGCACTACTAGCTGTCCTCTAATCAGACTGGGATTAAGACAGTAAACAACTAACCTAATCCCCAAAATGACATCCACAAGATGACTAGTCTGATTAGTATCCCAGACTACTACTCCTAATCATGGTAACGCCGCCCTGATAACCTCTCTGATCTGCACTACCATAGTGGTGACTGTATCAACTATCTGAGCCCTCCATACTGGATCCCCTCTGTCTCCCAACATCGTCCTAATCTCACCGAGTGCCCGCAGCTCGATACTAACTATGCTCAAAGTCAACCCATCTGGTATCACACCCCCTCCTCCTCTCGTCCTGTCTAACCTCTGAATAAGCGTATCTATAGTCCGACGGGACTCATCCAGCTGTCCCTGAAGAGCAAAGTACTCTGACAAGAAAATAGCTGGCAACTGGCCAGCTGGAAACATAGGTGCCTCCTGAGGTGGCATAGCATCTGGGGGAGGTACATCTACAAGTGGGGGTGCATCCACTGGTGGAGGTGGTGGTGGTGGTGCAAATGGTGGGGATGGAACTGCCTGTGGAGATGGAGGAATAGGCCCTGTGTCCGCATCCTCGGAAGGGTCATCCTCCAACTCATCCTCTGACAAGATAAAGTGTCCCGGTGGAGTGAACTGCTCAACTGGGTCCTCAAAAGGGTCGGGGCTAGGTAGAGGAGATGGAACTGGTGATGGCACTGGGACAGGTGGGACAGGAGTAGGAGTCACATGAATGTCCCTCCACTCAATCGGCTCCTCAGGTATAACAGATAACCTAGGCCTCTTACGTAAGGGCATCTCCTCCTCAGGAATATCCGTCCGCACTCGGGAAGGTCCAGCCCCATCAGGTCCTACATATGGTCTACCAGTGTATGGCACTATGGCCACAGCATCCCTCTGTCTGCGCTCCTCTGCCTCCTCAAGTCTCACTCTGATCTGGTGTCTCTCCATGGCCTCTGCGCGAACTCTCCTCCTCAGGTCAGTGATAGCATACTCTGGAACCTCTACGCCTACCAGCAACAAGTCTCTAATCTCCTGCTCAGGTAGTCCTAGCCACTGGGGTCCTGACCCGGCTCACCCATCTCTACGCCCTATAATAAAACATAAAATTCTATTAGTAACGGTCTATAAAATTATAAACAATACTTAAAATAAATACTACCTGCGTTATACCACCCCTGAACTTGATGGAAGTTCAAAATTTATATTATAAATGATACAATATTATTATCACTCTTGTTCCTGAGCATTATGACTCTTAGCTCTGATACCAACTGTGACAGCCCCAAATCCGGGGTCATGAATTTGGCCATCACGAACCAACTTCCATTCAAAATCAATATCTCTTGGGTTTTTTTTTTTTTTATATAATTAATAATTAGGCAATTGACCCCACAGTAATACACACACACACCAGTCATATGCTCAGAGAACAACATTCACCATAATAAGAGTTTAGAATTTAAAAAGTTATTACAACCCAGAATCATACTTCAGTACATTGTTGAGTGATGCTTCTACAAGAAGCATTTCAACAACCAAATTTATTACAATCTTTCAAACTTACACACTTAATATACATAAGCCCACTAAACCCCTTGCGATGGTCATCTACCTCGGGGATTGATGCTAACGAGCTCTCAGAAGGTCGCCTTTCCCTTACCCTCTTGCGGGGCGTTCTGCGCAGTATGGGCATACCTAGCTGTATATAGATAAGTAGCAAGAGTGAGCTATAATAGCTCAGCAAGATAATATTGAAAACTAGAATTTAAAATGTAACCAGGTATACATGTATATACATATGTAAGCAGTAACCAAATTATAAACGTTAAGGAAGAATAAAACTCTTATTTAATAATACATCATCCACTTACTATTATAAGAAAGAATTCTAAGATAATACAGTATCAGTTTCTCTTCTTAAATATTATAACAACCAATATACCTTTTTAGTGTAATATTTTAAAATAACATGAATACTTGAATAAATCTCTCACTATCATCTTCTCATTTCCCTCCTGTACAGTAATTTTATAAATTAATATAAAATCAGTTTCTCTTCATCTATATCAATAATTTCATCGTTTCATATCACTTTTCTGTTTTCAGTTATAGAGATCTGAAAACTATTTTCAATTCTTTCTTTCAAGTTTTGGGGATATATATACTGGCGCCAGATACGTAGGACGATGATCAGTCGCCTGACCGTATCCGCTCTCTATTTACTACTAGTAGAAGGAATGAAGGCCACCTACTAACATCATCCCTGGAGGAAGGCCACCTGCATAACATCCTCCTGGAGGAAGGCCACCTGCATAACATCCTCCCTTGGCATCTTCGTGCCGAATCATGAATACTAGACTATGTCGCACACAGCCCTGACATAGCCTCTTATGCAAATTTGTTGCTAATCCCCCTTGTTATAAGATCATTATTCAATTTATCAACACCATTTCACATTTCCATTCTCGCACATTATTTCTATAAAATATAGGTATATATCATACACTAAAAGAATGTTTATAATATAGAATTATAAACCATATAACCCTAGATAACAACTGATACCATTCTCTTTCATATCTCTTTTACCTTAGAGCATATTCGCTCCATTCGTAATCATCTCTCTTTAACTTCCCACAATCAAGAGAATATATTCTTTGCAATATAGCAACAAAAGCATCACATATACATAAATATATGCCATGATATCATTATTATTCCGAAGATAAATAATTTTTAAAGTAGGGATAGAAGGATCTTGCCTCGGTTTCTGTATCCTGACAGTAGGGCTGGTTCCTCCTCCAGAATTTCTATAAACACAAAAGGACCGTCATTAGAATACCACATCTCTTACTCACTACCCTCTCGTATAACAACACCCTTTACACTTCAATGTATGTTTAACGTATTATTATTATCCCAAAGGCTCAAGAACTTAATCATTTATAAGCTCAATCGAAGTTTCAGGGGTTTTCACCATTTTCCCTAACAACCACACTTAACTGTAAAAATTCTCAGAAAATATGGATTTCGAATTTTAATGTAAGGTCAACTGTCAAGGGTCCTCTGACCACCCTACTACACTATCCCAAAATTTCGTGACTTATAAAGATGTCTAAGTATGGTAACTTTAGCCTCAAAGTTGATACAATTACGTTTTCTCGGTTATCGAACGTCTTTCACTAAAACTGACTTTTCTCCTAAACCGTTCATCAGATTTTAACGCACCTTATATCAAAACGATCTATGAGCTAAGCTCTATCATTTCATGGTCACTTAGGGGTCCAAACAGTAAGGTACCGTATGGTTACAGTGGCTAAAAACAGGGTAATTTCTGTCCTAACGAAAATCGGACATTATAACTGCTGTAATTTCATACTTTCCAAAATTTCACCACTCCAAAACCATCATCAAACACCATAATCAAAACCCCACACCATGTGGACTACATTCCAGCCATGGTTCCAAGTTCACAACACAAATTTCATATCAAACCCAACCATTCATAACACATATTCATCATAAACTTTCCATTAACAACACTTAACTATTAATCACTTCAATATCTACTATAAATACAAAAGGGCAAGGGTTATTATACCTCCTTGAAGCTTGAAGAACACTTAATAATCCTTGGACACACCTTGAACAACCTTACAATAGCTTGAATTAACTAAAGAAATCATAAAAACCAAGTTAAAACTTATAGAACACTATTCATTCACTATTCATCATCATCTTTAAGAATTTATTTACCTTACCAAATGATGATGGATGGCTATGAAACTTTGTGAATCTCTCTTTCTATCCTCCAACAGCATCCATGAATTATCTCTTGATTTTATGTTGAAGCTAGCTAGGGTTTTGATTTTGATTTTTTTATTTTTCTTTCTTTTTTCTCTTCTTGGCCGAATGTTGCTAGAATGGAGAAGATAAGGTTTTGATTTGTGTTGGTTGCTAATATCTTGAGAATTCTAGAGTTTTGTGGTAGTTTATAGATAATTACTAGGTAAAATTACTAACTAATCCTTGGTTAATTAGTTAGTGGAAAGTGATGTACACAATGATGTCATTCTACCAATCCTTAATCTTGTTCTTGATTTTTCTTAAGTAATATCCTAACAATCTTGGTAAATAATAATGTGATATGTATCCCTGTTATATTACTAATCTTGGTTGCTTAATCTCCATATTCGTCTAATCGTGGTTCGTTTCGAATGTACCTCATTATCTCAGTGGTTTTGAATCCATTTACGAATCCAATTTCCATTGGTATTCTATTAACTTAATAATCCCTTGGTTAAATCTAAATTCACTAATTCCTCAATATATAATTCCTATAATGTTTCCATGCTCCTTAATGTCCAATAGAAGCTTATTCGAAATCAAAATCCTCAAAATCCATGTTTCAGGAATTTCTGAAATCTAACGTCATTTTGAGTCACTTATTTCCATTGTACAACACTACTATGGTTTCTGTTTATTCATTTTATGTTTCCATTATAGAGTACCTATATACCATTTCTCTAAATCCTCGAAATTTACTATTTATAGGATCACTGTAGCATTGCCAAAGTTAGGGTTATTACAAGCATGGCTGCAATCTGCACTACACGGCGCTGACAGCCTTGCGGGGCAGTCAGCATGGCTGCGTTCTGAGAAAACTTGATTTTTCTTCGTTTTTTCATCTTTTCTTCTCGTTCCTTTTGCATGAGCTTCCGTCTTTCATTCTTAATGACTTGTATACTTCTTAGGAGTTGATATTAGCCACCATTCTTCATTCCATATCATTAATCAACTCCACAAAACGCTCCAAAAACGACGGAAACTACACCTTTAATCGATATTTCTTCAACCCTGCACAATTAAACAAAACACATCAAAACTACAACAACTTGAGTCCAAAACAATCAATTTAAGCCGAACGGAGGCATTCCAAGTGGATATAAAATCCACTTATCAAACCCCCAAACTTAAACTGATGCTTGTCCTCAAGCATAAACAATTACATCTACCTAATTAACTAGTACCACTTCCGTAGGTGATCACGGTTGCATTTGGCATATGCAACAAGCCCTTTAAACCCCTAGGCAGCCCTAGTGGACGAGTAAGGTCTCGTGAGGGCCTATAGCGAATGTACCCACAAAATCCATTTAACCTAATGCAATGCATGAATGCAACTAATATGAAAAATGCAATTAATCTAGCCTACCATACCTTCAAATCCTCTCATGCCATATCAACTTAAGAATCAAAGTAAATACGCAATGTCTTGGTGTCGAAAGTGCAAGTATTCACATAGTCTACTCAATGAACATGCATAAGTTCTCACAAGTCCATGTCAAGTGTAAGAATAAGTTAGTAAACATGCTAAGCCTACAAGAGCACATCTTTGAGACAAAACTCGGGATCTTATACGCAAAAATAAGCAAACACTCACAATCCACTCACAAAAGAATATTCACTCAAGAACAAGGGTAAGTGTATCACTCAATTCCAACAAAATCATAAGCATGCTTGACATTTGGTATCAATCTAACTCTTAACACAACATACATCAATGACGATAATCAAAAGGTCTTTAATTGGGTTGTAACGTGGGCTAGGGACAAGGTATGTCAAATAAGCCAAAACAGGTGAAGTGTCAAAAGCTAGTAAGTACCATAATAAATCATACACAACACTCTATTTTCCCCTCCACATAAATTTTACTAAGAACACTCGACTAGTCGACTAAAGTATGATCACAACAAACACAAACTTGCTCTCATAATATATTTTTTTCTTTTTTTTTCTTTTCTTTTTTTTCTTCTTTTTTTTGTTCTTTTTTCTTTTCTTTTTTTTTCTTTTTTTTCTTTTTTTTCGAGAGCTAAATAAAACAATAATATAAACAATAACAATGATCCCACAATTTATTACATATGCCGACTATCAAGTAAACAACCAAACCCAATCTCAATATTTTCCCCAAAATTATGACCAACAATAAACCCCTCCTTGCACACCTTATTACTCCCTTAAGCACTATACTAGCCTTTGACAATGTGGGTTCAAATTAATGTAAGGCCAATACAAGAAAAAGATATAGGCAAGTAATGTGGTATGTCACCGAAAAAAAAAATAGGATTAAGCTCAACGGGTTAACTAATTGATCATGTAAACATGGTGTGGTAATATGGGAAAATATGTGGTTATTCCTAATTGCCTTCATCATTTTAATCGTCAAATAATGTCATGCGTTTCAAGAAAGACCTCAAACAACTGCTAGCAATGCAAACAATCCGTGGACACTCAAGCAAACGAATAAATTGCAAAAAATATGGAATATGGCTCAAAAACTCACTTGGTGAAAAAAAACATACTCAATCCCAAGCAAACATCTTTCTAACGCACCAACTTGTATTCAAAGCATGCAAACTAAATTATCTTGCACATATTCATGTCCTTCTAATTACTTACAACATTCAATAAGTCTACTAGCTTCAACCTACTAGTGTATGTGTGTGCACAAGAACAAAGCATATCACTTCTCAATCAAAAGCGTCAACAACACAAAATTCCTATCAAGCATGGGTGCAAATGCGTCAAGCCAGATAGGCAAAAAAAACGTCAACAACACAAAATTCCTATCAAGCATGGGTGCAAATGCAAACTATTATGAACTCACATGATATACGAAAAAATAAAAATAAAAACAGAATGTCCTATATGAAACAAACGTAGATAACACGAACAAATATGCATAATTTACTACTACTAATATGCAAAGCATAAAATCCTACATGAACAAATAATACAACTTACTAATCCCTCAAACCACCCCCAAACTTAAAATATTCAATGTCCGCATTGAATGGAAGTAAATACAAGGGATAATAGAAAACATACCTAAATAAAATTGCCGAAAAGCGTGGGTTGCCTCCCACGAAGCGCTTCTTTAACGTCAATAGCTTGACGTTACTTCTACCTGGAAACTTCAATGAGGAGAAAAAACAAACAGATGCACATATCTACGAATTTCTAATATAAGTTTATTGTTCAAATAAACCTTAGATTCATTGAAAGGTACGAAAACTTTCAAGAACCTATCATGCACAAGAGACTTGGAAACATCAAAATAGCTAGAAAAATCGTCAGAATAATCATTATAAGTACGACTCATATACTCATCCCAAATCGGATCCTTATACTCTAAAGCAAGATTTTCAACTTCCTCAATCTTAACTTCCTTCTCTTTTATAATTGGACACTCATCAATTTTAATCTCGTCTACCAATGTATTAAGCTCAAAATTTTCTAGATTTGGTAGAATTTCAATTGCATCCAAATTATCATTAATGCGCATGGGACAATTATCAACTACACAAGTAGACTCATCAGACACAACATTATCATCAATTGCTAAACAAGAATCATGGCATAGAGGAAAATTGACACAAGGAGGAGTTCGATAACATCCTTCATACCACACTGCTCGAACTTCCCAAATAAAATTATTTAGTTTAGCATTCTCCTCGTACCAAGCTATTGAATCACATGGAATATCATTGTCACTAGCGATCTCTAAAGTTGGTTCATCAAAAACTCCCAAAGAAAGTAAGGGAGGATTAGACTGAGTTCCTTGAAGCATTTTATTGAGCGCAATCTCCCAATCAGCAGGTAAAGAAGGATTAGACTGAGTTAAACTCGTATCAACATCATTACACATATATGGATTAAGATCATCATGATATTGATTTTCAAATGAATACGAATAATCATTGCTAGGGGCATATGGAGCATAAAATGAGTTCTCAGAATAGAACGAATTCACCAGATATGCATTACAATCCTCATAAGCATTAAATTGTGGGTAAGGATTGAAGTCTTGATATTGTTCTTGACTGTTGTAGAAATTCTGAGCGTTGTTCCAACCAAAGTTGTACTCCATCTAGTCTCTCTCCTCAAAACCTGTTTAAGTTGTCTACCTCAAAGAACCTGAAGACACACCAAAGAAAGAAATACAAAAAGAAAGAAAAGAAAAATATATACAAAGATAAAATCCAACTACAAGAAACAATTAACTCAACCTCAACATTACTGCCTTCCCCGGCAGCGGCGCCAATTTGTTAATAGTATTTTTATGTGTTCGTTCTCAGGGAAGGACTAAATTTAATATCAAGTTCAAGTTTCTTATCTCTCACAATTTAGAAGTGTAGAAGAATGTTGTGTTTGTTTATAAACTAAATTAAACTAAACTAAATTAAACTAATTATCAATCTAGAATAAAATATATGAGGAAAACAATCCAAGAACTGGGGTTCTTCACTTGGTTTCAATGCACATTCAATATCTATGTGATGTCTACGTTCTTACTCTGCTGAAAACAATTCTTCTAAGGTTATAATGTTCTCTTCCAAGATACAATATAATGTCTACAACTATACCCTAATTGTCACTTCCGTGATACAATCAAAGACAATCATAAACTATTAAGCTCCAAGAATTATAAGTCTCACAACTCTCCTATTAATCTTCCAATCAAATATTCGAGTTATGTCTGTAAAATCATGTACTAAAATTGCAACTCCTCTTCCAAGTTATTACAATCCCTAAAATCCAATCAAAGGTTCATGACTCCCCTAATTGTGTTAAGCCCTCAATAACAGATCAGCAAAGCAAGAAAATCACAGATAATTAAACACACATGAATACCAAGAAATACTACCCAATCCTCAGATTAAAGATTTAGTTACACATAATTAAAGAAGAAAACAAAATAATAATGATAATGAATGAAAACATAATATTGAAGAAAGAATTGAAGATCGAAAGTACCTTGATACGATTAAAAGCTATGAATTGTTATTTTTTTACAATGGTAGGATGTGTTTAAATAGGCTCTACAAATCTTGCCCAGCAAGAAAATACCAAAACAGAATTATAATAGAATTTCTGCAAAATACGTTTCCTAAACTGATTCTGTTTTTAAGGAAAATTCGTAGCTGACTTTTCTTCAGATATTCTGGAACGTTCCAATCGTAATTGGACCTCTGGACCACTTTAGAATGATAGAGAATCTCGTTATCTTCGCGTGGACTGCTTACGGGCCTCAAACGGACTTCTAGAACTCAAGATATGGCCAAAACAAAATCAAAAATTCTGGCTGATTTTTCACCCGCGCACCACGCAGCAACCCGCCGCGCCGACAGCCTTGCGGGGCTGTCAGCATGGCTGCAATCTGCACTACACGGCGCTGACAGCCTTGCGGGGCAGTCAGCATGGCTGCGTTCTGAGAAAACTTGATTTTTCTTCGTTTTTTCATCTTTTCTTCTCGTTCCTTTTGCATGAGCTTCCGTCTTTCATTCTTAATGACTTGTATACTTCTTAGGAGTTGATATTAGCCACCATTCTTCATTCCATATCATTAATCAACTCCACAAAACGCTCCAAAAACGACGGAAACTACACCTTTAATCGATATTTCTTCAACCCTGCACAATTAAACAAAACACATCAAAACTACAACAACTTGAGTCCAAAACAATCAATTTAAGCCGAACGGAGGCATTCCAAGTGGATATAAAATCCACTTATCAGAGCATATTCAACTGAATTCAGTTACTGATTTCAAGTTCCATTTGTCAGTTGTCATTTTCGACCTCATTTTTGAACTCTAATATATATATATATATATATATATATATATATATATATATATATATATATATATATATATATATATTAGAGTTCAAAAATGAGGTCGAAAATGACAACTGAAAAATGAAACTTGAAATCAGAAATTTAGTTGCATTTAGTTGAATGTGGTTGCATTAAGTTGAATATGCCCCTGCGGGGCCATGCAACCCAAAATCATCCCACATTAAAAAAAAAAAAAAAATTGAAGTCTGTTGCAGTCGATGTGGTTGAATGTGGTTGCATTCAGTTGCTGATTTCAAGTTCCATTTTTCAGTTGTCATTTTCGACCTCTTTTTTGAACTCGAATATATATATATATATATATATTAGAGTACAAAAAAGAGGTCGAAAATGACAATTGAACAATGGAACTTGAAATCAGAAATTTAGTTGCATTTAGTTGAATGTGGTTGCATTAAGTTGAATATTTCAACTTAAAAAAAAAAAAAAAAAAAACACACAGGTCGGCTGACTTACCTGGACAGGAGGAGAGAGAAAGTGAGGGAGGAGGGGGGGCCTAGTATTTTTGCAATTTTGAAACTTAGGTTGGTAATATTGCAAATAGCTATTCTTAAAGATAGTAAATTTGCAAAAATTTACTTTTTCCTATTTATTTATGAAAAAAGCCCTTAAAAGTACTATTGGAAGTACAAGAGTTGTTTATAAGACATGTAATCAAAAAAATTATTGGAAATAGCATAGGTTTCTAATTTATATAGGATAAGAGTTTAAATCTATAGAAAACACATATAATTAAATGTTATATTGGAAGTAAAATAAATGTTTGAATATATAGAGGAGAAGAGTTCGAATTTATAAATAAAAAATATATAATTAAAATATTTATTGGAAGTGAAATACAAGCGGTCGCTGAGCATCTTTTACAATCTTCTAGAATTACTTATTTTTTCTCTTAGAAATTTGTTATACAAATTAATTGTACTTGTATTAGGATCATAAGTCCAATTTTATTCCCATACCAAAAAATATTCCTATTTAGAAAGAAAAAGAGTTGCTGTTAGCATAATTAGGACATTCTCACGCCAAAATCATAATTTTTTTTCTTTTGGTTATGTACCTAATATCTAAAGTATAGTCTTAACACTTCATCAACTTAACCTTGTATGATTCATATATTATTTAATAAATAAAAAGAATTTTTTTTAATATATTAAAAATAAAATAGGTGTTCGAATTTATAAAGTAACATAGTTTGAATTTATAGGAAAGACGTATAATTAAAATTTTATCGGAAGTAGAATAGATATTCGATTTTTTAAAGTAGAAGAGTTTATAAATTTTTTATCAAAACTAGAATATGTTTTGAAGATTTTTGTTCATGGATAATTTAAGTTGCTTTTAGTTATAAAATTTTAAGTTGGCTAACTGGGGTGGTACATAAAGTTTAATTAAACGTTTGTTCAATCTGACGCTTGACGAGAGAGAGACAATGTGTATGTTTGGGGTATCTTAAAATAAGTAGCGCATGACTTATAAGCACTTATCTTTTATTATAATACTTGAGTCTATCACAGTATGCAGTAAACCAATCAGAAAACATGAATTATTTTAGGACCAATTAAAGGACATCTCTAAATTTTAGACCAATCATATAATATTAAAAGTTTTACTTATTTAACATTCTCATCCTATTATACTAACCATAGTTAGTTAACAATTCTAATTTAAATATAGTAGTTACTTGATTTAACATATACATATATTACATATTTTTTAATATAAAAAAATTATAATAAATTAATATTTTAAACGAATCAATCAGGATTATACAAATATATATATATATATAATCAGAACTTACATATAAGTAGACTGTTTGGTAAATCAGAACTTACATATAAGTAGACTGTTTGGTAAATCAGAAATTATAATCAGTAGATTGTTTGGGTAAATCAGAACTTATAAGTTAATTTTTTTTATAATTTTCAAAATATTTGTTTTTTTATATATATAACAATGGATATCAATGGATATCAATGGATAGATATCGATGAATAGGGAAATTTGATATATACATATCAATTTTCTAATGAATGTATCGAGAGATATTTGGTTTTAAAGATTTGAAGAATATTATATATTGCGTATATCGAGAATAAGTTATAAGTTATAAGTTGAAGTTAAGAATTCTTAACATTCAACTGATGGGTTTATAAGTTATAAGTTAAGCTAAAACTTATTTTGACAAACACCCCCATAAATGCTTATGACCTTATAAGCCGTAAGCTCACACTCAAATGAGAAGCCAAACAGCCCCATTAATTTATGGAGAAGGCGCTCAACATGAGAGCAAGTCAAACAATCAGACGTGAATGGTATTAAATAATTTTTTAAAATTTTTATAACTTATTTGGAGAAATTACAAGAGAGCAACTTATTAGGGAAAAATGTATTTAATGAGAGAATATTTCACTTTAGAGAAGCATGCTGACTGTTAAAATTTATATGTTATAATCTCAATACATTAATTAAAAAAATCTTCATTTATATATTTATAAATAATATATTTAAAAATAACTTGATATTTCAATTTTGAACAAAATAAATAATGTTATATAATAATAAAATTATTAAACAATCGTCCCTCAATATATTTATTTATTGTTTAGTTTAACAATTAAGTCAAAGAGAACAAATCAAACTTTGCAAGTTTTTTTAAAAAATTAAGTTTAAAATGATTTTATATATTATCTTATTTTGAGATTTTATTGGTATATATATATTTCGGAAAATTTGGCTGGGTAAAATTTAATTAGTAGTAGTATTCAATTAGTGGTTTGCTATATAGTCTATTGAACTAGGTCTGGACTGCTAATTTCTTTTTTCTCACTGTACTATTGTTCACTTTTACCATACCATAACATGGGTAAGTCTATTGAAAAAGGCAATTTTTGTTGCAACAGGAAACCATACACACGAGCTGTAAGGTCAGACAAGGCTTTCTCCATGGGTTAAGAACAAATCTTACATAGCTTATTAAGTACTACGAAACTCTTTATATTAAGTGTACACCACCATAACCACAAGTATAAACACATTCGAATAAATGCACGCAATATAATGAGTATATCTGAAAAGTTAACTATCCTGCAGCTTACAAACATTTCTAGTTTCTCCTTATCCTACGACAACGCCAAATTGTTGATGGCGGTAGCAAGTGTTTTGGCAGTCATAGTCCCGGCAACAGTTTGGGCATCGATCCACCCCACAACCTGTTTGCATTTCACCATGACCCCGATTCCTTTCCGATATTGAGGCGACAATCGATTGATCTCACTGGCCCTCACACTATAAACAACCGTTTGATCAACTAGCTGAACGGAAGCTTTTCTGAGAATCTTGTGAGTCTGGTAAGAGAAGAAAAAGAAGAACAATTAAGGAGCAGACACTAGACAATAAACATACATTACCAGGGTTCTAAAAATCGGTAACTCGGGCCGAGTACTCGGCCGAGTACTCGTTTTGGACTCCTAAACCGATCCGAGTAGTGACTAATCGGACCAAAAACCGGTTTTTGCTATAACTCGGTCAAGACTCGGGTTGACTCCGAGTAATCGGGGTCAAACTCGGGTTTGACTGATTTTTTTTTTTTGCTCAGTACTAAAATATAATTTTTATTGCTCAACTTATAGACTATAGTTATAATCTAGATTCGGTCCAAATAAAAGTCCTCTCTCTCAAAGATTCTATACATACACTTATATCACATTTTAATATTATTACTTGGACACATGTACACTAAAATTAGAATAAATATTATTAGCAATATTAATATTATTACTTGTTAGCAGGGTTGTAATAATACTATTAGTAAAAATAATATTATTGTTAAGTTTTAAGTTTAACACATGTACAATAAAATTAGAATAAATACATATAAATTATGAGAAAAAAATAGTTAAAAAACAATATCCGATTAGTAGTCCGAGTACTCATTCCGAGTACTCGCCGAGTTTCCGATTACTCATTTTTCTGGACCAACACCGAGTTGGTCCGATTTCCGATTTTTACAACCTTGAACTCTGCAATAACATGTAAGCGTTCAATAAAAACAGCTTTGAAAGAATTCATTAAATGGAAATGTATACCAAATGCAGACTACAAACTTCAAAAGATAAAACCCCACATAGAAAGAAAGAACAAGGTCTATCGAGAAGTAGGCAAACCCGTAGGCAAACCCTATCACGTAATTCACTTCAAGTCTGACAGAGAACATATGAATATAGATTGGAGTTTGTAAAGTGTTGGCTCTTCAATACGAAAATATAAACAAACTAGTTTTGTAAATCAGACTTTGAACAGTAACATACAAGAGCATATAATCTATGTCTATAACAATTAGTAAAAAACTAAATATTGGGGTAAGTCATTGATCCGTACTAGTGTTTCATTCAAAAGCCCATAAGCAACTTAACATCGCTTGCAACAATTTAATTATCGCAATTCAGAAAAGCCCATAAAAAATTAAATATCATTTGCAACAATTAATAGCTTTAGAAGAACCCTTGTAGCAAGTAGAAAAAACAAGGTCTAAATTGAAGTCAATTAACATTCAAGCCTCGTCAAAACCTCAAAAACCCCATATCACCAAATCAAAGCAAACCACTTCAAGATACCTAATTACACCATAACCCTTCAAACATCAAAACTTTAGACACAACTAAAGCTCAACACCAAACATAAACAAACAATCAAGTACTTAAAATATACAAATCAACATCAATTAACACAAGAATCGACTCAATTTAGATATAAACCTCAAAACCCACAACAAAAACAGCAAAAATCACAAAAACAAAAGTACCCAAATACAAATATGAGCATAGCAATCAATTCATTGTATCAAATCACCACAAACACAATTCCCAGATGACTAAAGAGATTAGAGATTTAAGGTAAGCGATAGATAGAGATATATAGAAAAACGAGAAAAAGGGAAGACAAACGAAATAAGAGAGAAGAGTATCATGAACAATCGAGTCCACAACGCAATAAAAAAATAAAAGACCAATAAAAAAATACAGCACTTAACTTTGCTATTCGAAAACAAAAACCTTTTTCTTTTGGCCCAATAAAACATGTTTTTTACTACTCGAAAATTAATCAACATAAATATGAAGGATTTGCTAATAAAAAATGTAGTGGGGAGTGGGGCAAAGTGAAACAAATACTTACAGCTACAGATGACGTAGAATCATCCTTAATTTCCATTACAATGACTTTGTCTTTGTTTTGGTAAATATACGCATCTGCATACGCCCCTGAAACTTCAGTCACCTCGAAAATCTGGTAAGAGAAGAAAAATAATAACAATTGAGTAAGGAGCATACACTAAACAATAAACATACATTACTAAACTCTGCAAGAACCTGTAAGCGTTCATAATACAAGGTATACAATGCTGATGCAATAAACACAGCTTTAAAAGAATTCATTAAATGTAAATGTGTACCAAATGCAAACTACAAACTTCAAAAGATAAAACCCCTTATGGAAAGAAAGAACAAGGTCTATCGAGAAGTAGGAAAAACCCTATCACGTAATTCACTTTAAGTCGTCACAAGATTTACAGAGAACATATGAATGAAGATTGGAGTTTGCAAAGTGCCCGCTCTTCTATACGAAATTATAAACAAACTAGTTTTGTAAATCAGACTTTGAACAATAACAGACAAGAGCATATACCCTATGTCTATAACAATCATTAAAAAATTAAATATTGGGGTAAGTCGTTGAATCAAAGGGATCGGTCCTAGTGTTTCATTATCGCAATTCAGAAAATCCCATAAGCAACTTAACATCGCTTGCAACAATTTTATTCAAAGACATCATATTCAAATTTTAGTTTTATAGAGTAAAAACCTGGATTTTGCCTGGATTTTGCCTATTCTTGGATATATGTTTTAGGAATACAATTCTAATAGAGCATTCCTATTCTTGGATATATGTTTTAGGAATACAATTCTAATAGAGCATTCTTTCATTCTGTGTTGATTGAATGCTATTTAGAAGGGTTCTTCCTTATCATATACTCAAGAAAGGGGGTATTATGAATCATGGGCCGCCACCCTGTGGGCCTGGTGTAATACTATACTAACCCTTATCAGGGAGAGATAGGAATCAATCAACCACCTCTGTGCTTTCAGTTGGGCATCCATACAAGAAGGCCCCTATATGGAAAAGATATTTTCTACTGGGAATCAATCTTACTCAGCTCCCCGACTGCCCTACAACCTAATATAGTCCACACCAGGGTATCCACACTCTATAAATTGCAGAATCTATATGAATAGTACTACTATAGAGATAGGCCAGTTATTACTCTATAAGGGGTAACATTAACCTATATGTATTTTTTGACAACTACTTATTCTTATTCAAAGCCTACCACAACTAACAGTTCTTCAGGATGGGATGCACTTGTAAAAAAAATGAAAAGAGAAAAAGAACAAAAAGAAAGAGATACAACTTCTTATGATGATTCTTCTTTATGATGATTCTTCTAGCAACAAGACTACAACTGATAGCACTTCTTATAGCACATATGACAGTCTTAATAAGCCTACGGATGTGAAAGATGGAAACAATGATGTTGTAAGAACCTCGCTTGATCTGAGTAATGATAGCAGCCATGACAGGCCTAATAGCTCAGGTGGCCCTTCAACAGCACAAGAAAGGCCAACCATTTCTGATATTGATCTGAGTGAAAGCTGGAGTTCTAGTAGTGATTCAGAATAGAAAAGCTCATGTAGAGGCAAAGACCCAATCACCAGTTCTAATTCAAGCTATGACTCTGAAACTAATGCACCTGATGACTCAATAATACGACTCATGGAACAAATAGTAGCCCTGGCTACGGAGAGGCTAGTGAAGACAATAGCTCAGACGGCTACGGCAATAACAATAGCACTTCTTCAACTAGCTCTGACTCTAGCTCTAGTAGTGATGGCAACAACAATGATGACTCTTTAACAACCATTTCGAGTGATGATAGCTCTGGTGGCAACGATGGCCACAATGAAAGTGATATTGATCTGAGTGAAAGCTATGATTAGCAGTGACAATCATTCACTGCAAGTTATATAATGAGGTACCAAATAATCATTCAAGTAGAGAAGTACAGTATGAATGGTGCTACACTGCTACACCAGTACATAAATGTACTTCAACGAAGTAAATGGAAAGAAAACAAAGATCACATGCATGTGCTGAACATCTACTTTCATGCGATCATATTCCTCTACACTGATATTTTGGCATCTCTCAAGCAGCTTAAACAATAAATAATCTTTAAGAATACGAAATATTTAAAAGAAAATAAATAAATAACAAGATGGACAAATAAACTAATGGAGTACCTCATCAACCCTCCTCTCGATGTGCTCCTTCTCCATCTTTAGTTTTTCCTTCTCTTTTTTCAAATCTGTCACATCCTTCTCTTTCACTGCAAGCATTGTCTCTAACTTCTCAATTTTAGTCCTAGCTTTTTGAGAAGTTTCAAGTAGTTTCTGAGAATTTGACAAAATTACTTGTTAAAAAAACCCACTTGCACGACATCCTATATAGGTACAGAGTCATCTACTACGAACCTGGCATTCATCAAAGTAATTCTTCTTCTCCTCCCCAAGTTGGTCATTACTTTTACGAAGCTGGTTCATCACATGTTCCGTAAACGATAATTTTACATCAAAAGTCAAAGAGGGAACAAGAAACATCATTCCTAGGGTAAATTAAACCTGAAGTTGAAGTGACTTGAACTCTTCGTCTCGCTCAGCTCGAAGTGATGCCTGGGATGTCTCTGCCGTCTTAGCGATGTCAAGCTGTATAATACATAACATAACCCACAATAAATACAATAGTTCATGAATATGATATGAAGCATGGAGGATACAAGCAAGGATCATAAGGGTGGAAACACCATCACCAAGTGATTGTGCACATTCGGAAGCTTACACTAACAGAAACGAGTAACGATTAACCAAATGGTAAAAAATTAAAAAGACCCTGAATTCTTTTCAGTTTTCCACATAACAGGAAGAATTACGTCCATTTGATGTCGTACTCAACAATTACGGTGCTTAACTACTAATCAGGTCAATCATCTGCTCTGCTCTGTTTGTTGCAAATATAAACGGGAGGATTGAGTGAAGGTATTCGTGTAACGAATCTCGCAATAGATTCAAACAGCTCAAATAAACATAGGTCGCTAAAAAAATATGTTGACATAAAGATATGTACAAAATTGGGCAAGCAAAAAAAAAAATCTAGGTCCAAATACAGTTAAATATGAAATTCTGCCACACAGAATATAAAGATTGAGGTGCGCTAACCTGTGCTTGCAGCTCATTTTTCCCATCTTTTAATAGAGAAATCTCTGTCTCTGCCTGAAAATTAGCAAATAATGAGCATTAGTGCACCGCCGAAATGCAAACAATCAACATCTACTTTCATGCGATCATATTCCTCTACACTGATATTTTGGCATCTCTCAAGCAGCTTAAACAATAAATAATCTTTAAGAATACCAAATATTTAAAAGAAAATAAATAAATAACAAGATGGACAAATAAACTAATGGAGTACCTCATCAACCCTCCTCTTCAAAGCTGTCACATCGGTCTCTAAATTCTCAATTTCAGTCCTAGCTTTTTGAGAAGTTTCACCTAGTTTCTGAGAATTTGACAAAATTACTTGTTAAAAAAACCCGCTTGCACGACATCCTATATAGGTACAGAGTCATCTACTACGAACCTGGCATTCATCAAAGTAAAGCTTCTTCTCCTCCCCAAGTTGGGCATTACTTTTACGAAGCAGGTTAATCTCCGTGACCTGATGATAGTTAAAAGAACAGGGTGTGACAAAACATTCATGTTCCGTAAACGATAATTTTACATCAAAAGTCAAAGAGGGAACAAGAAACATCATTCCTAGGGTAAACCAAACCTGAAGTGCTCGTGAATTTGCTCGCTCAGCTCGAATATAACATAACCCACAATAAATACAATAGTTCATGAATATGATATGAAGCATGGAGGATACAAGCAAGGATCATTCACCAAGTGATTGTGCACATTCGGAAGCTTACACTTACAGAAACGAGTAACGATTAACCAAATGGTAAAAAATTAAAAAGACCCTGAATTCTTTTCAGTTTTCCACATAACAAGAAGAATTACGTCCATTTGATGTCGTACTCAACAATTATGGTGCTTAACTACTAATCAGGTCAATCATCTGCTCTGCTCTGTTTGTTGCAAATATAAACAGGAGGATTGAGTGAAGGTATTCGTGTAACGAATCTCGCAATAGATTCAAACAGCTCAATTAAACATAGGTCGCTAAAAAAATATGTTGACATAAAGATATGTACAAAATTGCGCAAGCAAAAAAAAAATCTAGGTCCAAATACAGTTAAATATGAAATTCTGCCACACAGAATATAAAGATTGAGGTGCGCTAACCTGTGCTTGCAGCTCATTTTTCCCATCTTTTAATAGAGAAATCTCTGTCTCTGCCTGAAAATTAGCAAATAATGAGCATTAGTGCACCGCCGAAATGCAAACAATCAACATCTACTTTCATGCGATCATATTCCTCTACACTGATATTTTGGCATCTCTCAAGCAGCTTAAACAATAAATAATCTTTAAGAATACCAAATATTTAAAAGAAAATAAATAAATAACAAGATGGACAAATAAACTAATGGAGTACCTCATCAACCCTCCTCTTCAAAGCTGTCACATCGGTCTCTAAATTCTCAATTTCAGTCCTAGCTTTTTGAGAAGTTTCACCTAGTTTCTGAGAATTTGACAAAATTACTTGTTAAAAAAACCCGCTTGCACGACATCCTATATAGGTACAGAGTCATCTACTACGAACCTGGCATTCATCAAAGTAAAGCTTCTTCTCCTCCCCAAGTTGGGCATTACTTTTACGAAGCAGGTTAATCTCCGTGACCTGATGATAGTTAAAAGAACAGGGTGTGACAAAACATTCATGTTCCGTAAACGATAATTTTACATCAAAAGTCAAAGAGGGAACAAGAAACATCATTCCTAGGGTAAACCAAACCTGAAGTGCTCGTGAATTTGCTCGCTCAGCTCGAATATAACATAACCCACAATAAATACAATAGTTCATGAATATGATATGAAGCATGGAGGATACAAGCAAGGATCATTCACCAAGTGATTGTGCACATTCGGAAGCTTACACTTACAGAAACGAGTAACGATTAACCAAATGGTAAAAAATTAAAAAGACCCTGAATTCTTTTCAGTTTTCCACATAACAGGAAGAATTACGTCCATTTGATGTCGTACTCAACAATTATGGTGCTTAACTACTAATCAGGTCAATCATCTGCTCTGCTCTGTTTGTTGCAAATATAAACAGGAGGATTGAGTGAAGGTATTCGTGTAACGAATCTCGCAATAGATTCAAACAGCTCAATTAAACATAGGTCGCTAAAAAAATATGTTGACATAAAGATATGTACAAAATTGCGCAAGCAAAAAAAAAATCTAGGTCCAAATACAGTTAAATATGAAATTCTGCCACACAGAATATAAAGATTGAGGTGCGCTAACCTGTGCTTGCAGCTCATTTTTCCCATCTTTTAATAGAGAAATCTCTGTCTCTGCCTGAAAATTAGCAAATAATGAGCATTAGTGCACCGCCGAAATGCAAACAATCAACATCTACTTTCATGCGATCATATTCCTCTACACTGATATTTTGGCATCTCTCAAGCAGCTTAAACAATAAATAATCTTTAAGAATACCAAATATTTAAAAGAAAATAAATAAATAACAAGATGGACAAATAAACTAATGGAGTACCTCATCAACCCTCCTCTTCAAAGCTGTCACATCGGTCTCTAAATTCTCAATTTCAGTCCTAGCTTTTTGAGAAGTTTCACCTAGTTTCTGAGAATTTGACAAAATTACTTGTTAAAAAAACCCGCTTGCACGACATCCTATATAGGTACAGAGTCATCTACTACGAACCTGGCATTCATCAAAGTAAAGCTTCTTCTCCTCCCCAAGTTGGGCATTACTTTTACGAAGCAGGTTAATCTCCGTGACCTGATGATAGTTAAAAGAACAGGGTGTGACAAAACATTCATGTTCCGTAAACGATAATTTTACATCAAAAGTCAAAGAGGGAACAAGAAACATCATTCCTAGGGTAAACCAAACCTGAAGTGCTCGTGAATTTGCTCGCTCAGCTCGAATATAACATAACCCACAATAAATACAATAGTTCATGAATATGATATGAAGCATGGAGGATACAAGCAAGGATCATTCACCAAGTGATTGTGCACATTCGGAAGCTTACACTTACAGAAACGAGTAACGATTAACCAAATGGTAAAAAATTAAAAAGACCCTGAATTCTTTTCAGTTTTCCACATAACAGGAAGAATTACGTCCATTTGATGTCGTACTCAACAATTATGGTGCTTAACTACTAATCAGGTCAATCATCTGCTCTGCTCTGTTTGTTGCAAATATAAACAGGAGGATTGAGTGAAGGTATTCGTGTAACGAATCTCGCAATAGATTCAAACAGCTCAATTAAACATAGGTCGCTAAAAAAATATGTTGACATAAAGATATGTACAAAATCGGGCAAGCAAAAAAAAAAATCTAGGTCCAAATACAGTTAATATGAAATTCGGCCACACAGAATATAAAGATTGAGGTGCGCTAACCTGTGCTTGCAGCCGAAATTTCACCTGTTCTAATAGAGAAAACCCTGTCTCTGCCTGAAAATTAGCAAACAAAGAGCATTAGTGCACCCCCGAAATGCAAACAATCAACAAAGATTAGGTGCAACTCTCACAATTTCCTTTGTCCGTCGCAGATATTCCACCACATTCTGCAACCCAGCATCTTCGTCAACGTTTCTAGACGAGTTGCCAGCCAAACCATGTTCCTCAAGTGTACTATGAAGGATCATATTCTGAAGTACAAAAAGTATCTCCATTACTATGCCTCTACCTTTGATACCAAAATGAAAGGATATAGCGCATAATCTAACTATTTAAGTAACAAGCATCTAAATGTTCAATTAAAAAAACAACCATCTAAACACCAGTTGCCATAGAAGAACAACCAACTGAAATATAAACAATGAAAATTTTCTTGTATTTGCAAATACAAGAAATTAAAAAAAACGTTGAGTCCTAGAAATAAAGGTTCGACATTATCCAAATACCAAAAGCAAACCCAAAGGTAAAGAATCTTTTCAGGAGTGCCATTTGGGCACTAATCCTTTCTTTATGTGCTAATTTGGTCATTTTTGCCTCTGATTTCCCCAACTTTTCACATGTACCATAAAACGTCATTGTTGACAATTGCCTTATAGTTTGGTTTATGGTGATGAACATTCTAACCCAATGTTGACTAGCAAGCCAGGAGTGTTGTGATATGTGTTTGATACATAAATTAGGACCTTCTCCTAACACTATATATATCATAATGTATAGGGGAAGTTGGTCAACTAACTACGTATCTTCATCTTGTAAACTTCATATAAACATGTCTCATATGATACAAACTTCAATTCTAACATAGAAAGTTAAATTAATGCTTATACTGCATGTCATACAAAAGCTGACATTTCTTGGCACAAGAATCTCATCACGGTTGATTATACATGGATAACAATAGACCAATAGGCAGTCATCATGAAAAGTAATTGGCAATATGATGGGACATAAAATAATTCATACACTACCTACCTTTGTGTCAATGTAAGCAATGTTTAACAAGAGAGAATACAAAGAGATTTATGTGCCTCTACCTTTGATACCAAAGTGAAAGGATATAGCATAATCTAACTATTTAACAAGCATCTAAATGTTCAATTAAAAAAAACAACCATCTAAACACCAGTTGCCATAGAAGAACTAGTACTTTAGACTATCGACTGATCAACCAACTGAAATATAAACAATGAAAATTTTCTTGTATTTGCAGTATACCTGCTCATTAGATATCTTCTCGGGGGCTTCACTCCTTGAGTTTTCATTCGAGAATTTTACTAAAACTCCTACTAATACTAATAAAATCTCAATCATCAAACACCACATTTTGTTTGGATAGGGATTAGGATGGGTTGGTTGAGTTTGGAGGGGTTGAGGAAAAGACAAAGAGGATTAGGGTTTAGTCAAGAAACGGCCCCGAAGAAAGAAATTGGGGAGTACTTTTTTCTGACCCAAATCAACCTTTCTTCTTCACTTGAACCTTCTTCTCTTTTTACGTTATTTTTTAGTTTCGATTCCCCTTTTTCAAAACAAAAAAGTGTAAAGTTTTGTAAGCTTTTACTTGTATTCTTTTATTTTATAAGTGACTTTCATTTTAAAATTATTACTTTTAATTTTGGTTTGGTTTTATTTTTGGGTGTTGCTATATGCAGTTTGAGTTTGCTTTATGCAGTTATGGGTAATTACCTTTAACACCCTAAACATTAACCAGGTTTTAAATACAGTTGACAACTCCTAACTGCAACACTACATTAAATACGACCACACTGCATACAAGTAGTTAATTTATATTCATAGAAAACGAATAGGTAATTATGGACAGAACATAGAAGGTGACTTGATTAAATAAACACTTTGGTCCACTTCATTCCACTTAACAAAAGTATGAATTACAATTTTCTATTATGAAGCCGTGGGCATTCGTCAGTCAGATATTGGAAGTTGCCTTTAACGCATTGTTGAGGCTGCAGATTCAGGAACTTTAGCTTTGGTCTTTAATGCTTCAACCTTTCTTTGCGACGAATGAATGAGTGCTGGATAGTAGATTCTTAACATGGACCTATGATCCAATTGTTAGAATATAATATAAGATCCATATAAGGCCTCCCTCTAACACCTTAAGGTTTTAGATGAGTTGGTTACTTAACATGGTATCAGAGCTCAGGCACGCAGAGGTCACGGGTTCGACTCTCTGCGACCCCCAATATTCTCAATATTTAATATGGACACGAAGGCAAGTTATGCTCCAAAGATGAGCGCCCGTGATCCACTCTTCGACCCATAAATGGGCTTTCGAGTGAGGGGGAGTGTTAGAATATAATATAAGATCCATATAAGGCCTTCCTCTAACACCTTAAGGTTTTAGATGAGTTGGTTACTTAACACCAATATCCGTCCTCATCATATGCCAAGACAGACTCTGCATCAACTTCTCAAAATTTCACTACCAAAAATATGTTTTTCTAGTTTTATTTAGCCACAGGCCACTCAACAAAAGAGAAGAAAGCCTGTCTCTTTTTTGAGAACTGTGTAGGTTGTGAGTTGTGACGTAAGTTGTTTATTAACTTTCGTAGTCTAGTGTATATAGATCCTATGTAAGGACAACTGCATGCAGCAAAAGCAGTTGAGGGAAATGAAACTGTTTGCGAATATATGGGAGGGTTAAAACAGTAATCTCACGCTACTGCATAAAGCAAAGTGTAACTGCATTTAGCAATCATGTTATTTTTTAAACCTGCGCTTCGTGGCGGCGTTATAATTTTTTTAAAAATTCAATACATATCTACGTTACATTATATTACTAATATTAAATTTTAATAGTTACATTATTTTCTCTAATGAATCGATTTCTTGTTAAACACGATTCTTTTTATAAGTGTAAATTTTATCTGTATTCTTTTATTTTATAAGTGACTTTCATTTTAAAATTATTACTTTTAATTTTGGTTTGGTTTTAATTTTTAATTTCATATATAATTATAAATCAATTCTCGATTGATTAATGTTTTTCTTAATTATATAATCAAATTTTGTGGTTGTGACACTAAATTTACATGAATTTTATTGTATCAGTCAAAACTCAAAACACTTAGTAATTATATTTGAATAATTGTTTAAAATCAAAATTTTAACCATTAAGACTGTGTTCCCGAAACAAAGAAAGAAAAAAAAGAATAGAAAATGAATAATTTTCTTTTTTCTCCAAATCTTTCCAAAAATGGGAAGAAAATTTTGGAGACAAATATACATGAAATTTCTTTCTAAATCTTTAGAAATCAATTCTTTTCTTTCCTAAAAAATCATTCAGGAACAAGTTGAAGAAATTAAATTTCTCATTTTCTTTTCTTTTCTTCCTATAAAATGTTTCTGGAACACAGTGTAAGGGATTAATTGAATATTGAAAATGTTGAGTTCGGAGGAAAAAGAAAGAGGATTAGGGTTTTGGTTTTGAGTATTTTTCTGATATGTCCCAAATTCAAATATGTCCTATTTTTAGTTATATTTACCAATATGTCCCATACAAAATTTTCTTTATCTTAATAATTTTAGAAGGACGACATTTTTATCCTTGTAACTTAAAATAATTGAAATTTAAAAATATATGTAATATAATTATAATATAAATGTAATATTTAAATAATATTAATAAATTCAATCCTCTAAATCTAAATTTGAGACCAAATTATTTTATTGCATAATTCTAATATACATTAAACATATAAAGTTTAAAATAAACTTTCTCCTTACAATTTTGGTTTCACAAAAAATTGAAAATAAAAATGGAAAGAAAAAAATAAATAGTGATAAGATCTAACCAACCCATATTTTATATATACATATAATAAGATTCAAAATTTAATCATATCATTATTTAAAAAACTAGATAATAAAAAACCTGTATTACAACACCCATCTTCAAAAAAAATTGAATTACTATAAATTAAAACTTGTGAAAATAAAATAATTATATATCAACTCATTAACTATTAGTTACAAGTCATATACAGTACATTAAGTAAATCTAAGGGTATATTAATCTTAATATTTATATTCAAGTGTGTTAATAAGGTAATAGGACATATTCATAAAATAGATATGAAAAGGGACATATTCATAAATGACTACATTAATTTGGGACATATTATATAAACTAGCATGATAGTCTGTGAAAGGCACGGGTCACGTATAATATATTTCGTAAATTGTGATAGAGTCGATTATATCTTCTTGTTAATTTACTCCACGTGCCTCTATTTATTTAAGATCAGTAGTTGGTAATCGTTCTAATTTTAGAAATATTTGTGAACTTTAAATTTTGAAAAGAGTACTCGTTGAGTGCATGGTTCTAAAAATCCCCGATTTAACAGATTAATCCCCGATTAATCCTCTGTAAGGTAGCTAACCGATTCGATTTTTGAAATCCGATTAATCCTATAAATTTATTTAAAATGATATGTTTAATTGTAAATTAGACTAATATATTAAATATTATTATAATATCCGATTAATACTCCGATTAATCCTTCCGATTAATCCCCGATTACCCGATTAATCTTAAATCGGTACCTCAACCAATTTATACCGATTACCGATTTTTATAACCATGGTTGAGTATTGTAATAGAATAACCGACAAAAATGGTAAATAATACTCATTAGCTGACAAGTGTTGTAGCAACAATAGTGTACAATTTCTAATCTATTTTCCAAAAAAAATTAAAATATAAATTTATATATAATAAATTCCCTTAGGTTTTAGAATATAAGTATTATAGCAACAATAGTGTACAATTTCTAATCTATTTTATCAGTGGAATATATTGTATGTATCTTATATAAATTGAAATATCCAATTGCCGAAATATCCAAAAGACTAAAATTGGTCACTTTTTTCAAAATCATTATTTTTGTTATTTTTATCAAAAATGTTTATTTTTTGTAATTTTACCTACAAAACATATTTCATGGAAAACGATATTCTTCAACATTCGTATATTTTCATGCCATTTGCCAAGTCTTTTTGAAATAATTTAAATATAATAGAACAACTATAATAATTCATACCTTATAAATTGCTAAATTCACAATGGATTTGCAGACTCCTATGCAATTAATGGATAATTTTGCAGATATAGGCCCTGTTCAGCTGCCCAACAATTTCATCATAAATTGATAGAAGCAGTGTTGCAGATTTCGAAAATCGGAACTATTCGGTTAAGGTACCGATTTACGATTTATCGGGTGATTCAGTTGAAAAATCGGCGATTTATCGGTGATTTTTGCAAAATCGGCCGAATCGGTTCCAAAATTTTGACCGATTTTTGGCCGATTTATCAACGATTTTTCAAAAATCGGCCGATTTCTATAACAATGGATAGAAGGCCTAATCTTAAACAGATAAAATTTAATAAAAGTGATTGCGAAAAGAAAAATCACAATGAAATACAGTTGAGTACTAAAGAGTAAATGAAAACAAAGAAAAAAAGAAAAGGAAAAATGAGATGTAGTTGAATTTTCTTTTTTTAAGAATTTTAAATTCAAAATGGGCACAAGATTCATAGTGTTTTAGTTCCATAGGCCAAAACTGGCCAAAGCTCTTGTTATCAAAGTACACGCAATCAGAATATGATTCATCTAGAATATGTATAGCCACCCAAAACCATAAGTGACGGTAACAAAGTTTCCATATTGTATTAGCAGCTTCTAAGAAGAGCAGCAGCCAGCTTTTTTTCACTGCTGAGACATCATCATCGTTACCTGTTAGAATATATACGTATTATTGTATTAAGGGTATTTTTGGTATTTTATCTTATATAGGTTTACTATATAAATATTGAGACATGTATTATAAACTTGAGCTTGGTTATAATAATATTTGGTTTTTCTCTTTATTCTAACTTGATATCAAGAGCTAGGTTTCGAGGGAGATGATGATCAAATTCATTGTTTGTTGAGAGACAATCGTGGGTATTTAACCGAATTGTTAGAGAGGTAGAATTACGCTACAAAAACAAATTTGTTTTGAAAATTCGTAGGAATTTTTCTACCCAGATCAGCCAACTTCGTTTTGGAATTCCCGGAGTTTCAACCGTTGGATCGTCCTGAAATTTTGACAGAGTCTTCCTTGCATCAGTATCTAAGTTTTGAACGGTAGAGATCGTATTTGGAGTTCCGGAAGGTCAGATTTTAAGGGTTCAAACAGATTGCTTATAATTCATTCTTTACGTCGTTCTTGATCTTATAAGTTGGGTGTTGTTGATTGATTGACATCTATATTACTTGATTATCGAGATATTCTAGTTGTAGTTATTTGGTTTATTTGCTTTAGATTTGGTATTGGCTTTAGATTTGGTATTGGCTTTGGATTTGGATTCAGAATTGGAATTAGATTTTGGATTTGGATTTGAATTTGGATTTGTTTTCGGATTCTATTTTGGATTGGAGAATTGTTTCTTTTGACTTTGGATTTGGTTTCGGGTTTAGTTTCATATCTGGATTCGATTTTGTTTTCAGCAAATTTTTTTTTGCCATGTATATCTCATCGTCAACAGGACTTTTGTCAACGGGTACTTCAAGTATGTTTTCTTCTTTATGGATTCTGGATTCGGGTACATCTCATCATATGTCTCTGCATTGGTCATCTTTCGTTTCATTTTATGATCATACATCTTTATCCATCATGACTGCTGATGGCACTCCTATGCTATTGAAAGGTGTTGGTTCTGTTGTTACTCTAACTGTGTCTCTCTTTGTTGTTTATTTTATTCCGGATCTTAAGCTAAATCTTGTTTCGGTTAGTCAATTATGTGAGTCTGGTTACTTTGTCTCTTTTTCTCCTACTACTTGTTCTGTTACGGATCCAAGATCTCAAAAGGTTATCGGGAAAGGTCGTAAACAGGGAGGACTTTATGTTTTGGATGAACTTAATATATTTGTTGTTGGAACTCCTAGTGTTGATTTGTCCTCTTTTCGTTTGAGTGATTCATCTTCTGACTTTTACTTATGGCATGCACGTTTAGGTCATGTTTCTCAGCCTCGCTTAAAGTTTTTGGTCTCAACTGGAGCCTTGGGACAGTTGAAATCTCATGATATTTCTGATTGTAGTGGTTGCTTTACCTTTTCATAAGAGTGTTACATATTCTCTTGCTCCATTTGATATTGTGCATTCTGATGTGTGGGGACCTGCTCCTATGGCTACAAAAGGAGGATCAAGATATTATGTTTCGTTTATTGATGATTTCACTGGTTATACGTGGATTTATCTTATGAAGCGCAGGTCTAATTTTCTGGATATGTATAAAGATTTTAGAGCTCATATAAAAACTCAACATAATGCTGTCATTAAATGTTTTCGTTGTGATTTGGGAGGTGAATACACTTCTAATGCCTTTTGTCGATTGCTTGCTTCGGATGGGACCATACGTCAAAGTTCATGTACCGACACTCCTCAACAAAATGGTGTTGCTGAACGAAAACATCATCATCTTGTTGAAACAACTCGCTCATTTTTGTTGTTAGCTGATGTTCCTAGTGTATTTTGGGGTGAAGCACTTCTTACGGCTGTTTATGTGATTAACAGAATTCCAACTGCTCAAAATTCAGGTATGTCTCCTTTTGAGAAATTATATAAAGAAGTGCCTGATTATGCTTCGCTGCGTGTCTTTGGTTGTACCTGTTTTGTTCTCAAGCCACAGGTTGAGCGTAGTAAATTGTCTGCTAAGTCTGCTTTATGTGTCTTTTTGGGCTACAGTGTAACTCAGAAAGGATATCGTTGTTTTGACACGGTTAGTCAGAAATTGTATCTTTCTCGACATGTTTACTTTCTGGAGCATATTCCATTTTTCTCTGTTCCTGCTAGTTCACATCATATGACGAAGGCAGATCTTATTCGTATTGATCCTTTTGGTATGGACACTAAGGAAGTTTCAACCATAAATAATACTTCAGTTCCCGAGACATCCACATCTCCACCTGCTTTTCCAACCACTCAATCGTCACCAGAGATTTCGGATCAAACTCCCACATCTCCACCTGCTTCTCCAACCACTCAATCGTCACCGGAGATTTCAGATTCTTTCCCCACTCCATCATCTCAAGAGATTCCGAATCCTCCACCCATTCGTAAGTCCACTCGTACACGTAAGTCCACTCAACTTCCTGATTTTGCTTATTCATCTTATTCTCCTTCATTTGCTTCATTTGTTACTTCTGTTCACCGTTTGTCTGAGCCTGCATCATATAGAGAGGCTGTTCCTGATCCTCTTTGGCAGAATGCTATGGCTGAGGAACTTACTGCTCTACACCAAACTCATACATGGGATTTAGTTCCATTACCACCAGGAAAACATGCTATTGGTTGTCGTTGGGTCTATAAAATTAAGACCAAATCTGATGGATCTGTTGAGCGTTATAAGGCTCGACTTGTTGCTAAAGGCTACTCCCAGGAGTATGGCCTGGATTATGAAGAGACCTTTGCTCCTGTTGCAAAGATGACAACGGTTCGTACTTTGATTGCAGTTGCTTCTTCTTGTAAATGGAAAATTTTTCAGATGGATGTTAAGAATGCATTTTTGTATGGTGATCTTCACGAGGAAGTTTATATGACACCTCCTCCTGGTCTTCCGCATCAACCAGGTTATGTCTGTAGACTTCGTAAATCAATTTATGGTCTTCGACAATCATCTCGTTGTTGGTTCGATAAGTTTTCTACTGTGCTTATTTCACTTAGTTTTCGTCCTAGTCATCATGATTCTGCTTTATTCGTAAGATGCACGAGTGCTGGTCGTATCCTTTTGTCTATATATGTTGATGATATGATTATTACTGGTGATGACTGTGATGGTATTGAGTCATTAAAACGGGAATTGGCTAGTTGTTTTGCTATGAAAGATTTAGGTTTGCTCCGTTACTTTATGGGAATTGAGGTTGCTAGTTCACCAAAGGGGTATCTTTTATCTCAATCTAAGTACATTGCTGATTTGCTTGACCGTGCACGTCTTACTGATAACAAGACTGTGGATACTCCTCTAGAGATGAATGCTAGATATTCTCCATCTGATGGACTTCCCTTAGCGGATCCTAGTTTATATCGCACGATTGTTGGTAGTCTTGTTTATCTCACTGTTACTCGACCGGATATTGCACATGCTGTTCATGTAGTTAGCCAGTTTGTCACTTTTCCTACTACTATACATTGGGCTGCAGTTCTTCGTATTCTCAGGTATCTTCGTGGGACTCAATTTCAGAGTCTTTTATTTCTTTCTTCATCATCTTTAGAGTTACGTGCTTATAGTGATGCTGATTGGGCTGGCGATCCTGAGGATCGTAAATCCATTACTGGTTTTTGTATTTTTCTTGGTGATTCTCTTATTTCATGGAAAAGTAAGAAGCAGGATGTTGTTTCTGAAAGGCATATGACTCAACCTATTTGTAGTTCGAGGATCCAACTCAACTTAAAGTAGATTGTAATAAGTAAATAACATTAACTGTCACAGGAATCTCAGAAGATGCTATCTATCAGAAGGAACAAATCTACAAGTCAATCTATAGTTTTGATATTTTACACTGGAAGAAGTTCAGTCTACTGATCAAGCCTCAGTGTGGTATTCAAAGTCATGGATTTAATTCAGAAGGACAGAGATTTCTACAAGTGACAAGAGACAGTACCAGTACAGAATATTTAAAGAAAGTTGTCAGAAGAAATTGACCACAGCTTAAAGTCAAAATTAAGAACAGAAGTTGAAGTTAGTCGTTCATGAACCAGACCGTGCATTGAGCGTCAACAAATATTCAGTGAAGGTTCTTTATTTATTTCAGTGGTTTAAAAGTGAAGATTAGACTATCAAATGAATTATGTTAATTCTCTATTAATTAATTTTAAAGTATTTAGTTAACTTAATTAATAAATTAATTCTTCAAGAATTAATTTATTTATTAAGTTAATTATTGAATTAATTAATTTAGAATTAATATAGATTGCTGAAAGATTATCAGAAGTGTTTTAAGACTATGGTTTTATTATTAAAAGACTATCTGAGTTAGTCTAGGAGATAGTCTGCTCAGCATACACAGCTCAGTTTGATAGTCTGCTAAAGAATTGGGTAGTCTGCCAAGAAGGAAAGTCACACCGGTAGTCTGCACCAAGAAGGATAGTCACACCGGTAGTCTGCACCAAGAAGGATAGTCACACCGGTAGTCTGCAACAAGAAGGATAGTCACACCGGTAGTCTATGTGTCCCCTGGATAGTCTGCAAGCCTTTAAACAGTCTGTGGATAGTCTGTTTTAGTGTTAAAATAGACAGAAGATATTTTGAAGATATCAACTACAAAAGAGACAGAAGCCTGCATTCACAAAAACACACGAGACCAGTTTTAAAGACAGAAGCAAGCATAAATATTACATCTCTCTCTCATCTTTAAAGCCATTGATTATCACATTTAATTCACAGAAAATTAAGTTCAACTCATTTGTAATATTTGATCCGATAGAACTTAATTATTTGTGACTCTTGTATTACTAGCGAATTAAGTTTCCTAGTTCGTATCTCGATTTTTATTAACTAAATTAGAAAAGTTCATGTCGAATTTTCTAATTAGTTTTTATTAACGTGATAATACTCTGTACTGATTTTGTAACAACCATCAAGTTTAATATATCGTTATATTTAACTTGAATTTTGTTTCAATTAATTCCGCTCAAATTTGTCTAAACTAAATTTTATTTAACGGACAAATTTCGATAAAAAGATATAGATTGTATTCAACCCCCCCTTCTACAATCTTAACGGACCTAACAATTGGTATCCGAGCCGTTTGATTGATATACAAATCAAGATCCTATTCTTAGTCAATTAAAAATCAAGCTCGAATTTTTCACTCTCTTAAAAATTCATCATGACTTCTAAAGCCATTGTTAAGATACCTATCTTTGACAAAGATAATTATGATATGTGGAAGAATAAGATGGAGTTGTTTCTGGAATGTACAAATGTTAAATATTTGGTTGTTTTGAAAACCGGACCTAAAACTCCTATGGTCTATGAAGATGAAGTTGAAGCTGAGGGTAAAGTTGTGATTCCTGCTAAATCTTATGCAAAGGACCCTGCTACCTATACACCTGATGAAAAGGAGGATGCAGGGCTTGATAAAAACCTCAGACTCATTCTAATAGATTCCCTGGATGCTGTGATGTATAGCCATGTGATGAATTGTAAAACTGCCAAACACATGTGGGAAACTATTGAAACCATTAATGAAGGAACCGATGAAGTCAGGGAGAACAGACTTCAAATCTTAACCTCTGAGTATGAACACTTCAGAGCTGGCCCTAATGAAGGCATTCAAGAAGTGTTTGAAAGGTATAATAAAATAATCAACAACTTGCAAATCCATGGCAAGAACTATACACAGAAGGAGATTAATCTGAAGTTCTTACTGACTATGCCGACTCACCTGGAACACAGGATAACAGCAATAAGAGAATCTCGTGACTTGAATAAAGTTTCTCTTGAAAAACTCTTCGGTATTTTAAAAACCTATGAGTTGGAACAAGTCCAACAGAAAGAGATTCATGGTAAAGGTAGAGTTGCAAGTTCATCTACAGCATTAGTGGTTGAGGCTCCTAAGGAAGTGGAAGCTAAGGTTGTTCGACCTTACAGCTCAGACAAGGAGCAGACTGAAGTGGAACATGGTCAGACACCAGCTACTCAGGATGGAAGTGAGTTTTACTCATTAGAAGAATTGGATCAGTTGGAGGATGAATCCATGGCACTCATGGTTAGACAGTTTGGCAACTTTAGATTCAGGAGAAATCCTAAGTTCAAGTTCAAGTCTAATAACAGATTCCAGAGAGGAGGTTCCTCATCCTCCAGTAGCAGAGGTGGCTACAAAACAGGAACTGTTGATAGAAGCAAAATTCGTTGTTATAATTGCAATGAACTTGGACACTTTGCCACTGAGTGTCAGAAACCCAAACAATCCCAGAAGAGAGATTATGTTCCTGAAAAGAAGAAACCTGGAAAAGCCTATGTGGCTGCTGGTAAAAGCTGGGATGACACAGATAGTGAAGATGAAGAATTTGGAAATCTTGCACTAATGGCAAATGGTGACATGCTCACTGATCCTAAACCACAGGTAAAACTTACTGACTCTGAGTTGGTTCGTCAGTTAGGTGGCTCCTTGGTTAATGCACAAAAACACATTGCTAGATTAAATCTGTTAAACACTGAACTTGAAAATGAAGTGTTAGAACTAAAAAAGGTGCATGTTAATCAAGATCAACAAAAAGAGGAAATAGCACGACTTAATAGAAGAGAGAAATCTATTCTAGAGGTAGTGAATAAACAACTTTCTAAAATTGCTGAACTTGAAACCAAGGTTAGTGCTTGCTTTAACTCTGTTAAACTTTCTAAAGAGCATTTCAATAAACAAGCTATAGAACGAACTGTAGGAATAGGGTTTGGTTATAACGAAGCTGTTGGATTGTTAGGCATAAATACCCCTAACCTTGTTAGTGCTAAAGAGAGGGGTATACCACATGTGCTTAAGAATGTTGAAGATCCGCTCTTTAAGAAGTCGATTGCAGAACCTCCAAACTTCACTTCTATCGTTATTCAAGAAGAGATGCGTAATGAGGACAGTGCAAATGGCATAGTCCTTGATAATGTTAAATCTGTTAAGAAACCAGTTAAGGTTGTTTATCCAACCAGTTCATCTAAAACTGGGTTAAGTAGTCATAAGTTGAAAAAGAACAATAACATGTCTAACATGCATACCATGCCTAACATTGATAGTTATCATAAAGCATGTGGTGTTGTCAATTGTATGTCTTGTGCTTTTAATGTAATGTCTGCTTACTTTAATGGTAATCAAGCATGTGCTGGTAAGACTGCTCCTCGACAACATATGAACAAGAATAAAAATGTTAGATCAAAGACTGCTAGTCCTCCTCAAGATAGGAGAGAGACATTTGTATCAAAGCCTAAACAGACTTTTAGTAAGGCTGCTTCCAAGATCAAATGTCCAGTCAGTGAAACAAATGTCATTGCTGCTAAAGAAACATGGATACCCAAGATAAAACAGAAGATTGTCAAATCTGTTTATAGGGTTAAATGTATGTTGGTTAGTGGTGAAAATGGTGTCAATGTTAAAAATGTTGTTTTGCCTGACAAAGGCCAATTCTTTAAGTATTCTGGACCCAATCAGGTTTGGGTTCCGAAGAAGGTTTAACCTATTTGTCATTGCAGGGTGTGAAACAGGTTGATCGAGTGACCTGGATCTTGGATAGTGGATGTTCAAGGCATATGACTGGAGATAGAACCCTGCTGACAAATGTGGTTGAGAAAGCCGGCCCAGTGGTTACCTTTGGAGATAACAGCATAGGTACAACTGATGGATATGGCAGATTGGAAGCTGGAAATGTTATCATTGATGAAGTGTCTTTTGTGAAAGGACTTGAGCACAATTTGTTAAGTGTCAGTCAATTTTGTGACAAGGGATTCGAGGCTTACTTCAACAAGAAGAATTGTCTAATCTCACACAAGAGACATGAACAACCATCTCTTACAGGAGTCAGAAAAGGCAATCTGTACGTGGCCAATATGAACACTGGAAGCACTGAAGAAATCAACTGCTTTTATTCTAAAGCATCTACAGATGAAAGTTGGCTATGGCACAAGAAACTCTCCCACCTTAATTTCAAGACAATGAATTCTCTAGTTAAAAGAGAACTGGTGAGAGGGTTGCCTTCAATGGAATTCACTCAAGAAGGACTCTGTGATGCCTGTCAAAAAGGCAAATTGAAAACAGCAACTCACAGGAGCACTGACACATCATCAATAACTGAACCTCTACAACTGTTGCACATGGATCTGTTCGGTCCAGTTAATGTGATGTCTATGTCAAAGAAAAGATATGCTCTCGTGATTGTTGATGACTACTCAAAGTATACATGGGTTTTATTTCTGAATTCCAAAGATGAAACTCCACAGTTAGTGATTGATCACATCAAGTTGATTGAAATGGAGTACAAGAAACCAGTTAGAGCAATAAGGTCAGACAATGGAACCGAATTTAAGAATGCAGTTCTAAATGATTTTTGTACTGAAAAAGGAATAACAAGGCAGTACTCAGCCCCAAGAACTCCTCAGCAAAATGGGGTAGTAGAAAGAAAGAATAGAACTTTGATTGAAGCTGCACGTACTATGTTAAGTGAATCAAAGCTTCCCTTGTACTTTTGGGCTGAAGCTGTTAACACTGCATGTTATACCCAGAATCGAACTTTAATCAACAAAGACTTGATGAAGACCCCCTATGAAATTATGTATGAAAAGAGACCAACACTCAAGTACTTTCATGTATTTGGAGCAAAATGCTTTGTGCTTAAAGATGGAGATGATCGTGGTGGAAAATTTGAGGCCAAAGCACATGAAGCAATTTTCATTGGTTATTCAAGAAGAGCTTACAAGGTGTATGTGATTGATCATCAGACAATGCTTGAAAGTGTCAATGTATCATTTGATGACACTAAACTTCCTAGTATCCAAACGGAGGATTCATCTGAAAAGTTATCTTTCGATGATATGACAGACTCCGATTCAGATGGTGACAAACAACCTGATGTTGCTGCTAATGATAACAGTAATAATGATGATAATGATCAGGGTGGTGGTGGTGGAAACAATGATCAGACTGGAGATACCACTGACACTCCTGAACATTCATCTAGTCAAACTGGCAACAACTCAGGGGGAGGTGATGAAGGATCAGCTGGTCATACTCAACATCATAATGAAGAACAAGGCGAATCATCAAGGTCAAATCTTCCCAGACAGACTGTGTGGAATAGAGCTCATCCTTTTGAGTTGATCGTTGGTGATCCAGATGTTGGTGTAAAAACTAGAAGGAGCTATCAAAATCAATGCAATTATTCTGGGTTTCTGTCTGCAATAGAACCTAAGAAAACAGAAGAAGCTCTCTCTGATCCTGATTGGGTGATTGCTATGCAAGATGAACTCAATCAATTCAAACAACAAGAAGTATGGAAGCTGGTACCCAGACCTAAAGACAGGAAAGTAGTTGATACCAGGTGGGTATTCAGAAATAAACTTGATGAAGATGGCATTGTAACTAGAAACAAAGCAAGACTGGTTGCTAAAGGTTATTCCCAAGCTGAAGGAATAGATTATGATGAAACCTATGCACCAGTGGCTAGACTTGAGGCTATAAGGATATTCTTGGCATTCGCAGCACATTCAAACTTCAAAGTTTATCAAATGGATGTCAAGAGTGCCTTCCTGAATGGCAAGCTGGATGAAGAGGTATATGTAGAACAACCCCCTGGCTTTGAAGATCCAGAATTCTTGGATTTTGTCTACTTTCTCTTCAAGGCAATTTATGGTCTTAAGCAAGCTCCAAGGAAATGGTATGACACTCTTTCTGAATTTTTACTTGAAAATGGATTTGTCAGAGGTGTCATAGACAAAACTCTCTTTACTAAGAAACATAAGAATGATACTATATTAGTCCAAGTCTATGTGGACGATATAATATTTGGGTCTACTAATGATCTTCTGTGCAAGAAATTTGCTAAGTTAATGCAGGGTAAATTTGAGATGAGCCTGATGGGTGAGCTGAAGTTCTTTCTTGGATTACAAGTAAGTCAAAGGACAGATGGAATTTTTATTTGTCAATCCAAGTATGTCAGAGAGCTCCTCAAGAAATATCAAATGGAGGACTCATCTTCAGCAAGAACACCATCATCAACAGCTGTGAAATTTGGAGCTTGTGAAAATTCTGCAAAGGTAGATATCACAAGCTACAGAGGTATGATAGGTTCATTACTTTACCTTACTTCAAGTAGACCTGATATTATGTATGCTACATGCTTGTGTGCAAGGTTCCAAGCGGATCCTAGAGATGTGCATCTCATTGCTGTTAAACGAATCTTAAGATATCTTAAGGGTACACCTAACTTAGGTATTTGGTACCCTAAAGAATCTGGTTTTAACCTTGTTGGATATACAGATTCAGATTATGCAGGTAGTGTTGTAGATAGAAAAAGCACCTCTGGGAGTTGTCAATTCCTAGGTGGTAGGTTGGTCTCCTGGTACAGCAAGAAACAACAAACAGTTTCTAACTCAACAGCTGAAGCAGAATATATAGCTGCTGGAAGCTGTTGTGCTCAAATCTTGTGGATTAGGAATCAGCTACGTGACTATGGCTTTGTACTTGACAATATTCCAATTCTGTGTGACAATACAAGTGCCATAGCAATCTCCAACAATCCTGTGCAGCATACGAGGACCAAGCACATTGACATCAGGTATCATTTTATCCGAGAGCATGTCATGAATGGTACCGTGGAGTTACATTTTGTACCCACGGAAGAACAAACAGCAGATATTTTTACTAAGTCTCTTGACGAATCCACATTCACCAGAATTGTTGGTGAATTGGGTATGTTAAATAGTCCTAATAATTAAACTAGTTAATATCTGAGGTTTGATCTTTAATAATTTACAAGTGAGTATCTTGTTAATATTTGTTGATTAAAATCACTTGTATAATTATTTTATCAACTTACCTTGTTACTTGTTAATGTTCAAATTATTGCCATTATCATCTTAATATATCCCTACTTACTTCTTTTCAATGTTAAAATAATTCTTTTTGCTTAAAAATATTTTTCTCAAATTTTACAAGTTGTAATTTATGAGAAACTTATTTTTCTTGAAAATTATATTTATGATGGTTAAATAAGTCATATTTTCTTTTTAAATAATTTTCTATTAGAAAGTTATTTTATTATAAAATATATAGATTTATTAATTTACCATGAATGTTTATGTAAATTATTAATACTTAATATTTTGTAGTGTTTGTCTTTCTATTATTAATGTTTTGTTTCCATGTAAAGGACAACCTATGGTTGGTTTATTATCTATGTAAATTATTAATAGAATTTTCTTATTTTTATTTTTATTTTTATTTTTATTTTTTTTTTATTTTTATTTTTTCTGTCAAGTAATTGGTTAATTTGAATTATATATATATATATATTAAATGTTCGATTTTTCTGAATTATTGGGAAATAGCAGCTCTTATTTTTTAGGATCTATCCTGTTGGTTTTGTTATTCACAGACTATGGTTTGTTGGTCTGTATATTATTAATGTAATTTAAGTAGTATAAATTGTATAGTCTTTATTCTTGTAAATTAGAGTCTACAATATTAGTCTAAATTAGTTAGTCCATAATCTGTTAAATAATAGTCTACATAGTTAGTCTCTAACAGTATCATAGTCTATTTTGTCTTTAATTAATAGTCTATATTACTAATGTACAGATAGTCTGTAACGTTAGTTATAGTCTGGTAGACAATTTTTTGTCTACTCAGATTATTCGGCAGACTATCCAACCAATAGTCTATTCTCAATAGTCTGTAGTGTAATTTAGTAGTCTATAGTCGTTTAATTAGCTCTTTTAGACTATCTGTCAGACTATCCAACAATAGTCTGTTGTAGTTAATTTTCTTTTATTTATTTTAGACTATCGGTATTATTAGTCTAAATTATTTAGTCTATATTCGATAGTCTATATTCTGCTATATTATAGTCTAAATTGTTTAGTCTATATTCTGTTTTTAGAATAGTCTAAATAGTTTAAATAGTTTAGTCTAGACAGTCTATTTTAGTCTAATTAGACTATCAGATAGACTATCAGGTATAGTCTATTAGTCCATAGTCTAATTCTTTTATTAATTCTATTTTAGACTACCGTTTAGACTACCGTTAGTATATATATACAGAATTGTCTTGAGACTATCTTTAGTCTTATTTTTAGTCTAAACTCTCGTGTTAAGTCACAGAGTACAGTTCTTGTCGATACACACACAAATACATACACTGTCGAACCCATGCCAAATTTTTGATCGATTAAACGCTTAATTCTTATCATCTCTGAAAACGAAGGCCAGATTTGTTCTTCTCATTCAAATCCCGTCGTTTGTAGTGGTTAAAATCTTGATTTTGGTTCGATTAAACTGATTCGTGTTCTTGAGGAAACGACTTTTCGATCTGAAAACTGGAGAGTTTGATTATGATTTGATAAAAACTAAAAATAGTCGTATGTTCGTGTGTGTTCAGTGATCAACATACTCGAGTTTCAGATTTTTCTGTGAAGTTTGGATTTTTCTGATTTTTCGAATTAATCTTAGTAATTGTTAAAATTTCTAAGACTCGATTTTGAAGGTTTTAAACCTGTTAATTCAGTGTGTGGTTATTTAAAATGGCTGGTAATATGGAGATAATAAATCATAATTTTGTTGGTCATTTTAATCCCGATAATTGGTTATGCAGTTGCTAATAATCAAAGGGTTAATTTTGGTAAATTAATTTTTGATGCCATGGTACGTCTCATAACTGCCAAGAACGATCATGATTTGGGTAGTAAAGTTGATTGTTACTATCCAAGGTTTTTAACTCTCATATTTAATCATGTTGTTTCTGATGTTCATCAAAGATTGTTTGCTAACTCTCGTACTGAAGCATCAGGAAAAACACATAAAAAAATTTTCACCAGGTTAGCAACAATGAAGAAGTACACAAATGTTCCAGTGGTCATTACTCAGTATATGTCCAACTTCATAGAACTGCCAATCATACAAGAACAACCACCACAACAGCAACCTGAGCATGTTCCTGAGCAACCAGAACAAGAAGCAGCAACTGCTCCTGTACCTGAACATCAACTTCAAGTGGCTCAACCCACTATTGCTGGGATTTCTGCAACTGCTACTGAACAGGTATTGTCTTTCCCTGAAACTACTTCTGGATCCCAAGTGGCTGATAGCTTAGACCAAGAGGTTGTAGAACCACAACTTCTATCCCAGGTCTTAGAGCCAAACACAGTGTCATCTAAAATCTCAAAACCCAAATCCAGAAGTAAATTAACAGTGAAAAGACGTAAAGTAAGAAGTAGTGATATGAGTGATCCCACAGCTCTGCCTCCACTAAAGAAGCGAAGAAACTTACAAATTGAGGCAACTGTCAGCCCATCCATATCCTCCCAAAAGGATACGAACATTGAAATGGCACATGAACAGTTACTGGAACCAATCTCTCAACAGGATGAGTCCATTGAAATTCGCCAGTCGGCCATGGCACCCTGTACAGAGTCAAGCACACCCCTATTACTCACAATGGGGGAAAACATAACTGTAGAATCTGATGTGGCTAGGGACAATGAGCAAGGGATTTTCCACTCGAAGTTTCAACTGGAGAAAGTGGAAGGCAACTCGATCTTTCTGTCACTGAAGAAATTCAGACATCAATTCCAAATGAGATGACAGAAATGACTGAGGAAAGGGATTTGCGAACTCCCATTGCACCACCACTGACCTTCCAAGAGGAGGCTAGGGTGATTTTATCTGCAGGTACACATTCTGGAGCAGCTAAGGAAATAGTGAGGAGTGATGTGAGGATCACCACTAAACTGAGTGAAACACATGCACGTCAGATGAGTGAAACTCAGAGTGATATTCAGGTGAGTGCACACACTGACACATACACTCGTTCATTGGAAGAAAAGATTAAAGCTCTAGAAAAGGAACTTGAGGCAAGTAAAGCTGAAGCAAAATTACTTCGAGAACAAGTGGGTGAACGGTCTTCTTCATCTACTTCTGTCAAAAATCAGCTTGTTGTGATAAAGAATGACATTACCAACATGAAGACAACATTCACAAACAAGTTCAACACTCTCGAATTATCTTATGAACAGGCACTTGATGATGCTGGAGAAGTTACTGTTACTCAAGATAAACTCATTTCTGTAATCTCCGACAAAGTTGAAACTCTTCAAACAGCATTAATTAAAAGTCAATTGTCTACTGAACACCGTCTTGATGTGATTGAAAGGCAGAATGCACAACAAGGTAAAGGAATCAAACATTTGTTCAACATGATTAGCAGAACTCACACACCCACATCAGAAGAAAGGGAATTCTTTGAAGGAAATGGTGGAGATGGTGATGAGCGAGACCCTGGAGATGGTGCATTTCACACTTCGGTAGAGGATTCCTCAACTAAGGGGGAGAAGTCAAGAGAGGGAACTAGTAAAGACTCTAAAAAAGATAAATCTGAAGGTGAACAAGGGAGAGATAAGGGGAAGAAGATAGCAGATTCTCAGAAGAGTGCAGAAGACACTGAAGGGTATTACTACTCAGGTGAACCAGACAACTTTGATGTTTTTGCTGATCTAAAGTTCTCTGATGAGGGTGAAAAAATACCAGAACCAGATTTTAGCAGCTGGGAAGATGAAGTGCCAGTTGACCATGAATATGAAGCTGAGCAAGCAAAACTGGATTTTGAAGCTGAATTAGAAGTTGAAAGGCAAGAAGCAAATCTCAAATTGCGAGATGAAAAGCTTCAGAGAACACTAGATATGCTTGCACACAAAGAAAGACTTCAAAAAGAGGAAGCAGAAGCAAGGCAACGAGAACATGTACTTAAAACTCAAGAGAGGAAGTTATACGTCAAGTTTAAGAGTGGTGAGAAATGGGATCGTGCTCAACGAATGATAGACTCACATCAATCTCTTGATAATGATGATTGTCGACTTCTTTCTATCTTTGAAAGACTCAAAGAGCTTAACCCAACACACGATATGTACATGAGAGCCCTAAGAACAGAAGTTGTGAGAATAACAACTGCAGGTGAAACGAAAACAGATGAGCTCTTAATATTTGTTGATTGTCATGAGTTTGGAACACAAAGAGTTTCAATTCAGTTCTTCTATGACAAATCATTGACAGAAATCTGGGTTCTTAGGCCAAAGATAAGAACTTCTTCTGAGTTGGGTGTACTACTTCATGAGAAATTCAAAGAGTTTGCTGAAAGAGCTGGTCCAGAAATAGTTAAATTGCCTAGACAATTGAAATTCCTTAAAGGTGAAGTGCTTCATACAATAAATCTTGAGAATGAGGAATTGTTCACACACTCTGCCAGGCAGTTGGTCTATATTGAATATGTTCTGAGAAATCAAGGGTTTTCTACTAAAGAGAAGTTAGAAATTGCTGATAGTATTAAATCCTATGCAGAAGTCAATTTTTTTAAGGATTATGAGAAGTTCAAAGGTCAGTTGAGAAAGGCACTTGGAATTTCTCTGGTTCGCCCTACAGGATTCTCATCAAGAAAAGAGTTGTTAGTTGATGCAGAATTGCACAAAAATCTGCCAGAAATGGATGATCCAGAAGATGGAGAAATAAGGAAGGAAGACAGTCAGAAATGAAGAACAACTCTACATGTAATATCTTTAGAGTTAGATAGATCAAGATAGGATAATGTTTAATATGATCAGGCTAGAGGATCATCTATCTTGTATTTATCATTATGTTTGAATCTGGAAATTGTTATAAAAACCAGAACTTTATCATTATTTACTTGCTATTAATGTTTTATCATTTACTAGTTTAAGTTGAGTTAGTTGAGTTATCCTCTAGGAATTTGCTTGTTAATTTATAACAAACAAATAGGGGGAGATTGAAAGGCATATGACTCAACCTATTTGTAGTTCGAGGATCCAACTCAACTTAAAGTAGATTGTAATAAGTAAATAACATTAACTGTCACAGGAATCTCAGAAGATGCTATCTATCAGAAGGAACAAATCTACAAGTCAATCTATAGTTTTGATATTTTACACTGGAAGAAGTTCAGTCTACTGATCAAGCCTCAGTGTGGTATTCAAAGTCATGGATTTAATTCAGAAGGACAGAGATTTCTACAAGTGACAAGAGACAGTACCAGTACAGAATATTTAAAGAAAGTTGTCAGAAGAAATTGACCACAGCTTAAAGTCAAAATTAAGAACAGAAGTTGAAGTTAGTCGTTCATGAACCAGACCGTGCATTGAGCGTCAACAAATATTCAGTGAAGGTTCTTTATTTATTTCAGTGGTTTAAAAGTGAAGATTAGACTATCAAATGAATTATGTTAATTCTCTATTAATTAATTTTAAAGTATTTAGTTAACTTAATTAATAAATTAATTCTTCAAGAATTAATTTATTTATTAAGTTAATTATTGAATTAATTAATTTAGAATTAATATAGATTGCTGAAAGATTATCAGAAGTGTTTTAAGACTATGGTTTTATTATTAAAAGACTATCTGAGTTAGTCTAGGAGATAGTCTGCTCAGCATACACATCTCAGTTTGATAGTCTGCTAAAGAATTGGGTAGTCTGCCAAGAAGGAAAGTCACACCGGTAGTCTGCACCAAGAAGGATAGTCACACCGGTAGTCTGCACCAAGAAGGATAGTCACACCGGTAGTCTGCAACAAGAAGGATAGTCACACCGGTAGTCTATGTGTCCCCTGGATAGTCTGCAAGCCTTTAAACAGTCTGTGGATAGTCTGTTTTAGTGTTAAAATAGACAGAAGATATTTTGAAGATATCAACTACAAAAGAGACAGAAGCCTGCATTCACAAAAACACACGAGACCAGTTTTAAAGACAGAAGCAAGCATAAATATTACATCTCTCTCTCATCTTTAAAGCCATTGATTATCACATTTAATTCACAGAAAATTAAGTTCAACTCATTTGTAATATTTGATCCGATAGAACTTAATTATTTGTGACTCTTGTATTACTAGCGAATTAAGTTTCCTAGTTCGTATCTCGATTTTTATTAACTAAATTAGAAAAGTTCATGTCGAATTTTCTAATTAGTTTTTATTAACGTGATAATACTCTGTACTGATTTTGTAACAACCATCAAGTTTAATATATCGTTATATTTAACTTGAATTTTGTTTCAATTAATTCCGCTCAAATTTGTCTAAACTAAATTTTATTTAACGGACAAATTTCGATAAAAAGATATAGATTGTATTCAACCCCCCCTTCTACAATCTTAACGGACCTAACAGTTTCTCGATCATCTTCGGAAGCTGAGTATCGTGCCATGGCTTCTACTACTTGTAAGGTTGTTTGGTTACGTCGGTTACTTGCAGATTTGGGTGTTAAGCTTACTCGTCCTACTCCGCTATATTGTGATAATAAGAGTGCAGTCTATATTGCTCATAATTATGTCTTTCATGAGCGTACTAAACATATAGAAATTGATTGTCATGTGACTCTTCATCATTTGCAGCAGGGTACCATCACCTTACCTTATGTCTCTTCTGCACTTCAGATTGCTAACATTTTCACAAAGTCTCACTCCATTTCGCGCTTCCATTTTTTGTCTGACAAACTCTCAATGCTCATTGCTGCAGCATCGTGAGTTTGAGGGGGGTGTTAGAATATATACGTATTATTGTATTAAGGGTATTTTCGGTATTTTATCTTATATAGGTTTACTATATAAGTATTGAGACATGTATTATAAACTTGAGCTTGGTTATAATAATAATTGGTTTTTCTCTTTACTCTAACATTACCAACATTAATCGTCCTCCCATTGGGCAAGGTTGCTTGATCATCTCCAATCTCAAGAGCTTTTTTGCTGACAACATGGTGTACCTGAGTAAGTACTTCTGTAAAAGCATCATCAACATTCATGGACTCCAGTGCAGAAGTTTCCATAAAGTAGGTAAGGTACCCTCTTTTTCAGCAAATGCTTTGGCATCCTCGGTCGAAACAGCTCGCAGATGACGCAAATCTGATTTGTTTCAAACAAGCATAATCACGGAGCTCTTTTAACCACCTCTCTAAGTTCTCAAATGTGACATGTATCAAGATATCAAGATATAAGACCATCTTAATATAAGATTTTAATTCCCTAGGGAATTCAAAATTAAAATTGTATGTACACCTTTAAACATAAGGAACATCATAAAAGGAAAAAGATTGCAACATTTGCACAAACGCATTAGCCTCACACCCTTAACATTTACAAATCTAAGTAACTGTACGAGCAACTAGCCCTCAAACAGAACATATATCCTCCTGTTGCAGCTTCATCTCGCAGGCATCACAAGCCCAACCTGCTAAGCTGACATTTTCGTGGTTTATATAATTACCTAATAGCTAATACAGCCTTATCTCACAATCTGCTAAGCCTTACCAATGACTCTATCTAATTAGACCACCTGCTGGCTGCTGCCAGTCGTGAGTTTTTATAAATATTTTAAATTAAAAAAGGTTCGTAGGTAAGACTATAATTTCTCTTTTATCACCTCAATACTGTGCAGTCAAGATAAAGTCCTTCACTATCTTAATCTCACTCTAGAAGTGAAAAGGACTTGCATCCACTTGGCTTGATTATTAATGCCTCGTTGTTCCATGAAGCATAGTTAGAGCTGGCCAAACGGGCGGTTTTGCACGGCCCGACATTAGTTTAATTAGTTTTTAATTACTTTTAGAAACTTAAAAATGACATTATTCAACTCTCTCGACAGTCACGTGCACAATGTGCCGGGATCGTATAGGGATTCCACATACCAACACAATATCATACAAACTTAAAGACAACGTACAACCAAAGATCTCTTAGATTGTTTATTTGTTTTATTTAGTTAATTTTAGTTAATTAAAACCCAAATTTGTTAATTATCTTAGCAGTGAATAATAATCATACATTGTTGCATAGGTACATCTACTGAATTAAAACTATAACCAGATATCTGTGGGAACGAACTTGACTTATTCATATATTACTTGTGACCACGTACGCTTTTGTGATTTAGTGCAAACAAGTTTTTGGTGCCGTTGCCGGGGATCATCGGTGTTTTATTTTTAGTTTATGTGCTTGTCATCAGTGGTCCTTAGAGTTCACTTACTCGGATTGTTTCTTATATAGTTGTTTAGTTTAATGTGTTGCAGGTAGCAATGGGAGAACCACTAGCAGCAGCGAAAGCATTGATGTATTATTCTCAACCAAAGATCAATGACGTCCAATTTAGCATTGTCAGGCCAGCTATTGTAGCTAATACTTTCGAAATCAAGCCTAGCACAATTCGGATGGTGCAGAATTCGGTTCAGTTTAGGGGTGCTCCTACGGAGGATCCTAATATGCACATCCGGGACTTTATCGAGATCTGCGACACTTTCAAGATCAACGGGGTGTCGGAAGATGCTATCAAATTGAGACTTTTCCCATTCTCTTTGAGGGATAAAGCTAAGGGCTGGTTGCACTCTCTAACAGCAGGTTCTATTTTGACATGGGAGGATCTTGCTCAGAAATTTCTCACTAACTTTTTCCTCATGGCAAAGACCGTAGCAATCAGGAATGCTATAACTCAGTTTTCACAGCAGTCTTGAGAGTCTTTGTGCGAGGCTTGGGAGTGATATAAGGAGATGCTAAGGAAGTGTCCACATCATGAGATGCCTGATTGGACGGTGATTAACTACTTTTATAATGGCTTGGGTGTCTAGTCAAGACCCATGCTAGATGCAACATCAGGTGGAGCTCTATGAGCTAGAGCTATGAGGAAACTTATGAGCTAATTGAGATGATGGCTGCGAATGAATACCAGAATCCAACTCAAAGATTATCACAAGGCAAATTAGCAGGAATTCTGGAAGTTAATACAGTCACAGCTCTAGCAGCTCAGCTAGAGGCACTTAATAAGAAATTGGATTTTATGTCAAAGCATGGGGTGCCTCAAGTTGCTAGTGTTTGTGAGCTATGTGTGGGCGCACATGAGACGAGTTAATGTGCCATATCTTCTGAATCGGTACAGTTTGTGAGCAACTTCCAGCAACCTTCGCAACCAGCTCCAGCCACCTATCATCCCAATTTCGGTTGGAGCAACAATCAAGATTTTCAGCAGCAACAGTTTCATGGGGATGATGGTCAATTTTCGAATGAAAAATCTGAATTGGATGAATTGAGGTTGATGATTAAAAGTCAGGCGGTATCTCTCAAGACATTGGAGAATCAGATTGTGCAAATTGCAAGTGCCTTTCTCAACGGATCGCAGGGAGGTCTTCCTAGTGACACAAAGGTGAATCCAGGAATCCAAGATGGCATAAAGCAGGTTAATGCCATAACACTCAGATCTGGAAAAGTCACGAACGATCAGAATTCAGCAATGAGGATGAAGAAGAAATTCAAGATCAAGACCCTATAGAAAAAGAAGAACATTCTGCTTTGTCAGAACCTATGATGGATAGTGATGAGGAGGAACATTGTGAGTCGCTAGGCTTGGCTGATCTATGGGATTCTAAGGTGCTGATTGATGAGGTTGTTTCATGGTCAAATCTTGAGGATAGTGCAATTAAGTCTTTTCTTGAGGAAGATGCTTTGTTAAACTATGAGAACAATAAAGAACTTCATGAGTTGTATAGAAATTTTACTTCTTATGAGATGTTAGATGAATTAAATGCTATTTGTTCTAAGCATGAAATTCAACTTGAGGAGAGTTCTTTTGATCCTAAGTCTGTTGTGAAGACTTCTGTTAGTGAACTACCCACTTTCGTTCCTAATCCGTCTATTTCCACTATTGCTCAGTCTTTGGTGGTTAATAATGAAAATCATCATGTTGAAGAAACTTCCAGACTCGAGTTTAAACTACCAGATCAACTGAGGTATGTATATTTGGGTCAATCATCTACTTTGCCTATTATTATTGTTGCTAACTTGTCAGGTAGTGAAGAGAACATTGTTGTTGACAACTTTGAAGAGCGAAGAAGGCTGAAACTTGTTATCAAGGATGTAGCACCGGAAAAGATAATTAAATGGCCATATTAAGCTACGGTGTAGATATTTTCAAGAGAAAAAGCTATGGCCATGTCTAGCTAAAGACTGTAAACAAAGGCGCTTCGTGGGAGGCAACCCACGCTTTTTGGCATTTGTATTTAGGTATGTTTCCTACTATCCTTTGTATTACCTTCCATTGAATATTTCAAGTTTGGGGGTGGTTTGAGGGATGAGTAGTGTATATGTAGTTATTTGTGTGTCATTGTGTTCATATAGATATCATATGATGCATATTAGTAGTAATTCATGCATGTTGTTCATATTATTGCATGTTTGTTTCATATAGGGCATTCTGTTATTTTGTTTTCGTATACCATGTGAGTTCATTTAGTTGCATTTGCATGGCATGCATTTTTTATGATCCCTTCGAATGAGCTGATTCTGATTTGTAGGTAGATGTCTATTTGAGTGTGGTAATGATGAGTAGAGGGTTGATTTATAGTCCTTATGGAATTGACTTGCATGTTACGGGAACAAAATTTTTACACAATCTCATTGTTTGCTTTTGGGCTAGGTTGAGGTCATGCTTGTTTGGTTGTTTTAGATTTAATCACTTGATTATATTTTATAATTTTCGTTATTCCCTTGATGGCGTAGGAGCACTAAAGTCTAAGTTTGGGGGAAAACAGGAATTTCATGCTAGTTGTTGGTTAGGTGTCAAATGGCTAGTAGCCGGCTCATATTCATATGAGTAGTCTAGCGTTGGAATTGAGAATTCTCATTCCAGGATGCGTATATGAAAAGAAAAAAAGAAAAAAAAGTGAAAAGAAAAAAAAGTGAAAAGAAAAAAAAGTGAAAAGAAAAAAAAGAAAAAAGAAAAAAAAAAGAGTTATGTGTATTTTTAAATTGTTAATTGCAAAATTAACCAGGGTGAGCTCTTTAATACTTGAGCAATTAAGTTCGCGGGGACTTTGTGCCTAGTGACCTAAGGCTTTTATAGTCTGGGATCCACTAACCCAACGCTCGCTATATGGGTATTATTGTATAAGCCTTTTGGGGTCTCATCCATTGCATGGTTAAATAAGCATGCATGTTTATTATGTGTCATAGTTGTTGCTTAGTAATAAAGCATGGTTTCTGGATAACTCAGATGAGGATGGAGGTGTTCCTAGGTTATGAAGTGTCTACTGTCTATTCTATTTATAAACTTGTGATTGTCTTGGCGAAGAATGAGTATGATTTTGATCTAGTGTTAGGAGTATATCTGATGAGCATCGCACACACGCACGTTTCTGTTCATGTATTGTTAGAGTACGGGGACTTAGTCGAGCTCTATTTGGATTTAGTTGCATTCTTTGAGATATGTGCTTGCTAGTTGGTTTTGGTTAGTTTGAGGGGATCCTTGCATTTTCATATTAGTTGCATTCATGCATTGCATTGTTTTTGCATTGTTTAGTTAGATGGATTTTGTGGGTACATTCACTATAGGCCCTCACGAGACCTTACTCGTCCACTAGGGCTGCCTAGGGGTTTAAAGGGCTTGTTGCATATGCCAAATGCAACCGTGATCACCTACGGAAGTGATACTAATTATTTAGTGTCTAGTTGTTTATGCTTGAGGACAAGCATCGGTTTAAGTTTGGGGGTGTGAAAAGTGGATTTTATATCCACTTGGAATGTTCCATAACGGCTTAAATTGATTCACTTGGTCTCAAGTTTGTTGTAGTTTTGATGTGTTTTGTGTAGTTGTGCAGGATTGCAATTATCGGCTAGGATTGGTGTTTTTCATTGATCTTGTAGTTGAAATTGAGCAATGGAATGAAGGATGGCGTATTTCCCTAGGATACCATGAATATCATAAGGCAAAAGGATTGAGAACGGGAAGTGGCAAAAGAATCGGAAGAGAAAAAGGAGGAGAAATGAGCAAATTATGGAAAATTCGGATTTCCGGGTAGGTTGCATAGTCTCCACTGTTTTGGCCATATCTGGAGTTCTACAACTCCGTTTGAGGCCCGTAAGCAGTCGTTGGAAAGCTCAGAAGAAGACTGATCTGTTCCAACAGGTTCCATGCTAGGTCACAGCGCGGAATAGGCGCGCCGCAGCGCGGGAAGCATTCTGTCCAGCCCGAAATTTGTCCTAAAAATTCTGATTCACTGTTTGGGTCATATCTTGAGTTCTATAAGTCTGTTTTGGACGATCTTACAGTCCACGCGAAGCTAACGAGATTCTCTACCATTCAAAAGTGATCCAGATGTCCAATTACAACTTGAACGGCCTAAAAATATTGAAGAAAAGTCAGGTACGAATTTTCCTTAAAAACAGAATCAGTTTAGGAAACGTATTTTGTGCTAAATTGCAGAAATTCTATTTTAACTCTATTTTGGGTATTTTCTTGCTGGGCAAGACTTCTAGGGTCTATATAAACATATCCTACCATTGTAATTTGTATCATTAGTTAGCATATTATAACATAGAATTCATATCTTATTTCATTATCATGGTTTCACTTGATCCCATGATGACGAGAGGTTCAATTATGAACTAATCGTTGTCATGGGATTCTAACGGATTTATCTATGTAGCTTAGTAGTTTGATTGCTTTAAAGATTTATGGGTGGTGAATTCTTGATATCCTCGTATGGTTGTGCTTCATGAATTTAGATGCGTAGCTAACATCTAATTTGTTAATCTCTTGCGAAACGAGAGTGGATCTTGAGATTTAGAACTTGCCATGCTAGCATAGGATAGGTTGATGTTTTAACATCATGATTTGTTGCGTAAATAGAGATATTATGCTGTCCTATGTGATCTTAATAGACAACTTGTTCTTCAACCGTTATGTTTTCAAATCTTATAGAGATATAGGGTCTAAGCATAATTGGTGTCTATTCATCTTCTATCTCTTTTGTGGATGTATGTTTAGTTTGGTATTCGTATGCTGAGAAATAGCGTATACTTGTTTCGTGTTGTCTGATCAGATATCATAACCATCACATGCATTGATTAAAGGCATCAAATCTAAGCGAAGTATTTAGTGAAGTTAGGATCCTATGTTTACTCTTGTAGAAGTAATTCGATTTTAATTTTCATTAGATAATTAATTCTTAGATTGTTTATTTGTTTTATTTAGTTAATTTTAGTTAATTAAAACCCAAATTTGTTAATTATCTTAGCAGTGAATAATAATCATACATTGTTGCATAGGTACATCTACTGAATTAAAACCATAACCAGATCTCTATGGGAACGAACTTGACTTATTCATATATTACTTGTGACCACGTACGCTTGCGTGATTTAGTGCAAACAATTACCTTGGATGAAGAAATGGACAACTATTTAGGGACAATTTTTTTTCCAAAAGGGACAACTAAAAGGGGACAGAGGGAGTAATATTTATAAATATTTCCTTTTTTTAAAAAAATTTATACATTTCTTCTAAAATATTTGAAACTTATTTTGGATTAATAAAATATTGAGTAGAATCTTAATATAAATTATCTAATAAAATAATATTACAATTTTAAAATAATTAACAAAACACCTAAGAGAATCTTAGTATATTACAAAAATTGTAAGATTCCAAATCAAATTTTAACTTAAAAACTTAGATTCCATTAAGTGTTTTATATCAACATATCAATTATTTTAATTTATCCTTAAATTTTTTGATCAAAAAAATTGTGGATTGTAAGATTCCACTAGGTGTTGCACATTGATATTTATTTGATTAATATATAAAGTATAGTTTCATAACTTAATTTTAAAATTTTTTTTTAATAAAAAATTGAACATTACTTTTTTATTCATAGAAAAATAAAAAAAGAAATAATTTATGGAACTATGAGTCGGTCCCAAATATAAATAACCTAATATTTACATAGATTCTCTTAAATTTTCAGTCTAAGATTTCATTGAATGTTTTGTAAAAATTTTTTTTATTATTTTATTTATTCTCAATGTAATTTATAAAAAAAAGTTGTAGATTACAATATTCAGTTACGCGTAGTACGTTGATAAATGATTTGGTATTATTTTTTATGATCCTAATATTTATTTATTTTTTAAGATTCTTTGATTTTTATTTACATTTTAGTATATTTTTTAAATTAATTTTTATCTTTTCAGTCCAAGATTCCACTAAGTGCTTTGTATCAATTTTTTAAACCAATTGATGTATAATTTGTTATTATTTATTAGTGTTAATATTAATTTATTTTTAGGAATCTTTTTTTTAACATTTTGGTTTGAAATCAATATTTAAGTTTTCAATCTAAGATTCCATTAAGTGTTTTCGATTCACATATTAATTATTTTATTTTAACCACAAACTTTTTTATCAAAAAATTTACTAGTAAGATTACCTTAGGTGTTGCATTGATATATTAGTTGTTATATCTTTTATAGTGACATTACGATCTTTTATTTTCTTTTTATGTATTTTTAAATTTAATTTTTAATATTTCAATCTAAGATTCCTTTCAATGTTTTGTAACAATATATTAGTTATTTTATTTACTCCTCAATGTTTTTTCAAAAAAATCATAAATTGTAATATTTTGTTATAGATAACATGGTGATAAATTATTTATTATTACAGTTTGTAATGTTAGTATTTATATATTTTAGGATTATTATATTATTTTTAGGATTATTATATGTAATGGTGAAAAATTATTTATTATTATAGTCTATAATGTTATTATTATAGTTCTATATTTTTTTTTATAAAAATAATTGCAATTTTTGTAAAGATTAAGTCACATATAAAAATATGATATAATACATCAAAATTTGTGTTCCCAATCAATAAAATCTAAATAAATCTAAAAAACACCTAAAAGAATCTTGGTGCATTACACAATATTTGTATATATTTATATTTTTGAAAGAAAATATATACAATTCTTTTAAAATTAAGTTACATGTAGAAATATTATAAAATGCACCAAGATTCTTTTGTGTATTTCAAATCAATATATCAATTTATTTACTATCATTCCTTTGAGAATTGATTAAAGACGTGCTAGAAAAATTGAATTCCTTACATGTTTCTAATCAATATATTAGTTTATTCACTTTTATTATGTTTTTTAGATTTCCTCGAGAATTGTTTTAAAAGACATGCTATAAAAATTTGATTTTAATTTGAAAAAAAATATTATTTAAATTTTCTTAAATATTGGATAATTAATTTATAGTGCTCTACTTATACATAACTATACCAAAACTTAATTCATACCAATAAAATATTTAGTAGAATCTAAATATAAATATCTAATAAAATTATATAATAATTTTTAAATAATTAACAAAACACCTAAGAAAATCTTGGTGTATTACATAATATTTTTATATATTTCATGATTTTTTTTAAAAAAAACTAAACACTTCTTTTAAAATTAAGTTACACATAAAAATATCATCGAATACACCACCAAGTTTCTATTACGTGTTTCAATTTATCATTCAAAATTTATTCTCCATTATCTCAAGTTCTAGAATTCGAAAAAATATTCTTAATGTTCCATAAATTATTTATAACTTTACACTAGTACTCATGAGATCCGTTATTATTTATGTTTTGATATGTATTTTTCAACTAGAATAAAAAGTAAAATACAAAATATAATAAAAATAATAATATTTGTTTGGTGGCATTTTTAATCACATACCTTTACTTGTAATCTTAAATTAAACTATATATATTTAGTTATAATAAATTGACAAATGTTTACTTTCATTCATATTTTAGTTTCATCCTCAGATTCATGTAAAATAATAAATTTTCTCAGACCCACAAATTATCATCTATTATTTTTTAAAAAGCAAGTTATAATTATATTCAATCATTATTTACAATATCTATACTATTATATTAAAGCCGAAACATTGAAAGTTTTGCTTTTCGGTTTGATTATTCTAATTATTAAAATAAATAACAAAAACAAATCAAAAATCTAATTACTAATGTTAACATAATTATATTTCGGTTAAAATTCCTTCATCCACATTGAGCTTCTACTTGGACTTTTTTTCTGCTCCAACAACTCAATTACCCATTTTTCTAAAAACTATTATATTAAAGCCGAAACATTGAAAGTTTTGGTTTTCGATTTGGTTATCATTATTATTAAAATAAATAATTAAAGTACAAAAACAACTCAAAAAACTAATTATTAATATTAACGTAATTATATTCCGATTAAAATTCCTTCATCCACATTGAGCTTCCACTTGGACTCTTTTTTCTGCTCCAACAACTCAATTACCCATTTTTTCTAAAGATTTAACTTCTAATTAAAACATTTTACCATTTAATTTAAAACTAATATTACAATAATTAATATATATATCCAAAATATCACACCATATCTTTCCGTAATTATTTTTAGTAGTAGTTTTTGTAATTAAAACACGTTACTTTTTAATTTAAAATTAATCTTGCGATTACTAATATACACCCAAAAATATCTCACAATATCAAATCATTATTTTTACTAATAAATAAGAATAGTTATATCTGATAATAAGATATATTATATGATTAAATTAATTTACTAAAAATTCAAAGTTCGAACCCGTCAACGATATTTTTAATTTAGTATTTTATGAGTTTGAATA